>OX465274.1:63146450-65820200 GCA_949987645.1 Tachina grossa
TTTTTGCACCTCTCTATCTCGGGAAGCTTTCATTGTAAAACTTTCAAACTTTCGCATGTGAGGTTATATGAATTTATTATAATTATGATTTAAATTTGATAGTTTTACGGTCGCGGGGAACAAAGTTATGAGGAGGGTAAAAACAGCTCGAATGGCTTCGTGTAAATATACACACTGCGAGCATTGGCCAGAACTGAGCCTGGCGCACTGCCGTGCGCCTAGATACCACTGCTGGCTAGAGAAGCACCAGAGTGCCAAACATCAATCGGCTTTTTGTACAAATGAATTCACATACGCTTATACATTCCTCTCGGTTTTCTCTCTGTGGGCAACAGCATCAACAACCTTATTTACATACATAAAATATGAACATAAATAAGTACGCATATCCATAGCTGTTAGCTCGATCAAACAAATAAACTACTCGTATATGTATTCTACTGAATACGTAGCATGTATTGCAGAGTATGGGCATTAAAAGAATATTAACAAATCTGTACGTATTTACATAAGGGCATTAAATTGTACGATCTAGGCGGCCAGTTGACCGACCCTAAACTTGAAATCAACTGTTCGCCGAACTCGCCTCTCAATTGGGCCATTGTTTCATGTCTTGCTAAAACCACATGTCAACCAAGTGCAGCCCTTCGATTTTGGGCAAAAAAAAAAAAAAACAAAGGCCCTATTGCTGCGAATGGCGCCGAATCGATAATTGACAGCCATCAACAACACTGGCTGATACAGTGGCGATATTTTCCTCTTTCCGCTTTTTCCGCAATCTACACGCAAAGAAAAAATATGGTTGAGGCAACCATAATCAAACAGCAACATACTATGATTGAATTATATGGTTGCAGTCAAATCATATTATTGTTAATAGGAAAGCAAACTTTAATTATATTATTATCTGAGTTAATAATAATATTATCTACAAGAACAATTGATTTTGTTGTACCTAATCTTAGTATTGTAAATATGACAACACTATTGTTACCATATACTACCATGTTATAATATTATATTAATATTGTTAAATACGACGACAGTATTATTTAATGTAATAATACTATTTTTTTTTAATCATATTTTTATTGCAGAAACAACTGTGCGTTAAATTCGAAATAAAAATAAATTAATATTATTGACATAAAATGTATATATAGAAATGTATATTTACACGACATACAGACATGTCTGTATAAAGAGATACACAAACGTTTATAATGGGTGTTTTTTATTGAGGTATAGAGCTTTAAGTTGGCATCACTTTTTTAACTGGCGGCCATTTTGTCAGCTGTCAAGTGATTAATATTTAGTTTGGTTTGCCATTTTATCATGAACAGGTTGACAAAAGAACAACGCTTGCAAATCGTGCAAATTTATTTCGAAAATAATGGTTCAGTTCGCGAAGTTTACCGCAAGCTCCGTCTATTTTATGGTCGATATAATCGTCCATCAGAGCAATTAATTCGGTTAACCATGGATCGTTTGCGCACTACGTTTACTCTATGTGATAACACGCATCCGCAGAGACGTCGAACAGTGCGCACCGAAGAAACAATTGCCGCTGTAGAGCAAAGTGTTGAAGAGGACCCGAATGAATCGATTCGCCACCGTGCACAGCAATTGGAGCTTTGTCCATCAACTTTATGGAAGATTTTGCGCAAAGATCTTGGCTTGCGACCTTACAAGATCCAGCTTGTGCAAGAATTAAAGCCGCGAAACCATGCAATGCGTCGTGATTTTGGTGTATGGGCCGAAAATGAGATTGATCTCGATGCTGATTTTCATCGCAAAATTTTGTTCAGTGATGAGGCTCATTTTTGGTTGAATGGCTACGTCAACAAGCAAAATTGCCGCATTTGGAGTGAAGAGAATCCACATGAGACCCTTGAGACGCCATTACATCCACAAAAACTGACTGTTTGGTGTGCTCTATGGGCTGGTGGAGTCATTGGGCCATACTTCTTCCGAAATAATGCTGGAGAGTCAGTTACCGTTAATGGAGACCGGTATAGAGCCATGATAACCGACTATTTTGTTCCCGAATTGGATGGCATGAATGTGGATGAGTTGTGGTTCCAACAAGACGGCGCTACATGCCACACAGCGCACGTCACAATCGATTTATTGAAGGAAACATTCGATGAGCGCATAATTTCGCGGAATGGACCTGTCAATTGGCCACCAAGATCGTGTGATTTGACACCATTGGATTATTTTCTTTGGGGATATGTGAAGTCGCTCGTCTACGCCAACAAACCAGAAACGTTAGGGGACTTGGAAGCCAACATTCGTGGCGTTATTGCCAACATACGGCCCCATATGCTCGAAAAAGTGGTTGAAAATTGGACCTGTAGAATTGGCTTTATTCGAGCCAGCCGCGGCGGCCACATGCCCGAAATCATATTTAAACATTAATGGCATAAAATTATCCTTCCAATAAAGCCAAATTGATGGACATTTAAACGATTTTCTTGTGTTTTATTTCAATTCAAAGTTCTATACCTCTAAAAAAACACGCGTTATATTTTTATTGGCCAACTCTTTTGTTTATACTTTATTTATCTATTAATTTATTTAAAACCACCCGTGCACTACAGCTTACAAACGAAATACCGAACTGACAGATGTTTCTGAAAAAGATTTTTTTTTTATGTGTAAACATCTATACGCTAGAGTGTAAAAATCTTTTGACTTTGATTTCTTTGCTGAGATTTCTTTGCTGAGATTTCTTTGCTTTTTGCTTTTGCTTTGCATTGTCAAATCCATGATACAATTATAACAGGTACATGCACAAGCCCAGCCTGTTAATGTATACAATACCTACAGTTGTCAAACTTTGTTTACAAGCTACAAAAATGTTAGTGTATGTGTGTGCATGAAATGATTACAGTGTTGCCAATGAAATTACACATGGATGTGTTTCCAATTACATATTGAAGAAAATTACACTACAAATGTTTTTTGTAAGTTGAAATGAAAACAAAAATAAATAAAAATAAAACATAAAGTAGAATTACACACAGATTATATATGAATGTAATCACATGGCCTACATATGAGAGTAATTGCACACTCTGTGTAATTACACACCTATTGGCAACACTGAATGACTATAATCATTCATGAATGCCGCGTCTGCAATTGTGCTTTAGTTACCCTGTAATTCTTATTTTTAAAAACAAAACGCATCTGTTTCTGACAATTATACGTTTGTTTATACCAACAAAATGAATGTGTCTTTTGGTGTTGTAATTTTGTTGTAGTCGTGCATGTACCTAGTATAATAATTATATTTATATATAATTATTATTATACTATAATTGTACCATGGTCAAATCGGTGTGAGCTACGTATGAGTGTATTAGTGTTTGAAAGAAGCAATACCAAGCAGAGAAACAAGTCGACCGGCTCGAAGCTGACGGTGCGCCGCCGCCGGTTATATTTCCGTACACCAAAGGTGAAAATGAACCGTAAGAGCTACGGACTTGAAATTTGGACACAATGTGTAGACATTTGGCCACTACAACAACAAATACATGAGAGTTAAAAATTAAAGGGTGTTCCAAAACGACCAACGAAAAATATTAAAATCCCATGTAACATACAATTGTATGTACATATATACACTTGAAATTTTAAAAGTTAGTTTATTTTTATACAGACTACAACAATTAACACTAAATTTAAAAAATTTAAATCAATGGGTGTTCCATCAGTTAATGCAATTTTGGCTTTGTAATTTTGACAACTTGCTGTATCTTGGAAACCGTAAGAGCAAAACTCTTGAAATTTTCAAAAACGGTAAAATTAAAAAATCAAAAAAATATAAAATCGCCAAATATAAAAAAATCGCCAAAAACAAAAAAAAATCGCCAAAACGAAAAAAGCACCAAATTATAAAAAATCTCTAGGACTAAAATAAATCGCGAAAAACCGGAAAAATCGCCAAAATGAAGAAAATCCTTAAACAAAAAAATCGCTAATCAGAAAAAAAAATTAATATAACCCAAAAAGAGAAAAAAACGCCAAAAAGAAGAAAAAGCGATAAAACTGAAAAAAATCGTTTAAACTGAAAAAACTTAAAAAAGGAAGAAAGCTAAATTAAAAAAAAATTATCAAAACCGAATGTGCGCGAGTCAAAGTCGCACTTTACTGAATTTATTTTAATTGCAATGCGTACACAACAACAAGAACAGCAACAACTAAACGATGAACAACAGGAATTAAAAAATAAAAAGTAAAAGTAAAGGCATTTACCATAGATAAGCACTGCAGTACCACTAAAGTTTCAGTAAAAATAATAAAAAATTTTTAACAAGTAAATTTTTACTGATTACTAAAATTTTTTTCTACAATTTTTATAAATTGCCTAAATGATTTGTTATATGATGAGGTGCATTGAAGTTTTAGTAATCAGTAATGCTTGTATTCATAATGAAATTCTACCAAGTGGCTAAATGTTTTTCATACAAAAGTTTCAAAATTTGAATGAAAAAACTTTGCCACTTGATACAATTTTATTATGATTACGGCCCTACGATTTTACTGGTAATGCAAATTAAATTTCATTAGCAGTAAAAATTTACTGAATTTTTTTAGTAATCAGTAAATTGACTGCTTACTGCAATTTTGAATGCAGTGTGCCCATTTACTAACCAAATAAGTTAGTTAAACAAAAACCAACAAATTCATATGTATTTACAATATTGAAAGTTTTGATACTTTTAATTGATTAATTTAAAAAAAGATACTAAAAGCATAAGTACTTCCATATTAAAAAAAAAATTTCATTACTAGATGTTTACACATCTCTTCTGTGATCGGACTCGCATTGTTTTTTTTTATGACGTTTAGATAAGTACATTTTCTTTGAATCTTAAATTATTTACATTTTGATTCTAGAATACGGATGAGTGTGTCGTCTGTTTGGTATATCTAGTTATAATTATTTTTAGATCAAACTAAAATTTTACTAATTATATGATACCAATTTTGATACAGTGCAAGGGCTCTGTTAGACAGTCAAAATTTATTTTTCAATGTGGTGCCTTGGAACTACTTCATATACTAGTACTCATCAGCACTAGTAATTTTACATAACAACTTTAACCCTTTTTGCACTAGTTCTTGTTATTCTAGTAATTATACTAGTAGCTTTTAGACAATTATCGCCTATTCTCCTGCAGGTTTATTATAAACAATTACATGTAAAATAATTTATTTAATATAAAATTTTAAAATTTCATTTTATATTTCCAGGCTTCTTCTTCTTCTTCGAAAATGACATGAGGATGATGATCTCTCTCTGAAAAAAAGACAGTAATTTATTTCACAGTAAAATAATTTTATGGCACATATTAAAAGTCATACAAGCCAGATTATTAGATTTAAAAAAGAAAAAGGCATTAACTACTGGAATTAAATTTTTTCATTAATCCGTTAGAAAAAAAAATTATCCAACATCATAAATCAGACTCAGTTTTAAAAAAAGCGCATAGATTTTATTAGAAATTTTCATATCAAAAATCGACGAAATCAATCGAAAGTAAAACCAACATTAAATGAACATTTTTGCTCCAAGCAAACTTAATACCCTAAATGAAATATTGAAGTACATCACTGAAATACATGGTCGTTAATAAATCTTTAGATCTTGGAGATTATATAGTGTTTTAAATCAAAAGTAAAAAAAATCATTTTTTTGTAAAACTAAAATAAAGACATTAGAAAGGGGAGTGTCAAAATACCTATTGACACACATAAAAGAACGCTGTCTACAATAATACAGATTTAATTTCAATTAACAATGTAAAGAAATAAACTCCAAATAGATAATGAGGGCCACACAAACTAAATATTAAATGGCCTTCGCCGTTATTTTGTTTACATGGAGTTGACCAGAAAACAGAAAACAAAACCAAAAACAGAAACATGCTGGTGGTCGTCCACTTTATGAAGATATCAACTTTGAATTGAAATGTTTGAAGAAATTAATAATTTAATTTAACCCTTAAGAGGTTAAAGTGATTTTTTTTATTAAAAAATAGAGATGCCTTTGGACGTAAAGTTTAATAGTAAACTTTCATTATGAGCAAAATAAGTTGTTTTGGAAAAAACAGTAGCACTATTCACAATCTTGTGCAAATGGTCTTGCATCGTAGCATGTGCAAAATGGTAGAGCATATTGATACTCACCACTTAACAGTTCTTAGTGTTATTTTGGACATGCTACGATGCAAGACAATTTGTACAAGGCTGTGAATGAATAATCGCCCGAAGTTTTTTTGGTGTATGTTCACTAAGTACAATCACCCCAATTGGGCAAGAATAATCCCCCAATTTTTTTTTTTTTTTTTTTGATTTTTAACAGTTTGCACGAATTTGGCAATTATTCATTAGAACAAATACCCAATTATCTGAAAATGTTGAGTTTCCCAAATTCGATGCACAATCACCCAATTTTTTATATTCATATAACCGTTTTCAAACAAAGGCCGGGTTTACATATATGTATGTGACATGTGGCCAAAAAAGCGTTACCACTAATTACTAATGAAAAACCGTTTGATATTTGCATTTGAGGTAAACAGCTTTAAAAGCTCCCAGCTAAAAAAATATGTATGGAGCATATATGATATCCCATACATGGTTCGGATCCGAAAAATCAGGGTATATGGGCATATATGATTATATATGTATATTCATACATTTTCATATATGTATGTGTAAATATTCCCTTTACAGTATGAAAAGTTCATATTCATTATCTCTTGATTCACAAAAGCACACTGCTGTGCAATAAGTTAAATTACTAAAATTACTTTTTTTGGATTTCGAACAGAGAGGTTATATTTAATGAAACATTTGTTTGGACAAATAATGAAAAACGAACTAAAAGTCATTTCATTCATGATTTTGAGTCAAAAGGGCAATCCATTATTTAAAAAACACAAAACTCATATTCGCACATAAAATTTAATTTAAGAAATCAGATTAAAAACTAATGCAATTAATTATAAAAGAAAAAATAATCCGTCTAACAATAGTTGTCAATATAATTTTTTGCAGTAATATGAACTTTTTTTCTTATCTAGAGAATTTTGTTAGTTTCTATAAAATTAATGACTGAATTATGCTTTTAATTATTTGATATATTAAATGGGGCCATAATGTATAAAATCATACAAGAATGTTTTTTTTTAACAAGTTTTAATTTTTTAAATGTTGAGGATACGCATATAAACTTTGCATACCGTATGTATTTTCTAATGGATTTCCAATTCACCAGTGATAAAATACCAAGCATTTTTGATTGCAAAAACGATCTTATGTGAGATATTATGTATGCATACATTCTTATATGGCTCCATATATTAAATCTTATTTCTAATTTCATAATGAAATTTTCATATATGAGCTCATGTATTATAATACATTCCATATATTAGTTCATATATAATAGTTTTGCCATGTATAATTTCATATATTTCCATACATGAATTCATACATACTCATATTTAGTTATATACATTCATATATTAAAAATATATGGACCATATATAATTTTTTTAGCTGAGCTATTAAATTTTTCTTGTTTCTTTGCAAAGTAAGAGCAAGCATTGCTGTCTGTTGTGTTGTTGTTGTGGATGTTGTACTCTCTGCGGTTTGAAAGCATAAAAAGCTCTTTATAAAAGTTTGCATATGGCTTGGACGCATGAATCAAAGAATAGTATTCTTCAAAATATTCTTTAATTCATGGCTTAGACGTAGCTGTTATAACGCATTAAAAAACAATTAACCAAAGTTACCAAAGTGTTTTTATGTAGTATAGAGATACATACATAAGCACATACATAAAGTATAAACAAAAAGAAAATAATAATTTGACCTAGTTACTTTTATCTAAAAAAAAAAAAAATTACAAATCCTAGAATCATTATATTAGATTTTTCTGATTCCTTATATCAATCTAGTAGTTCTTAAAAAAATATAAAAAGTGTGTTAAGTAAAAAAAGAAAAAAGGAAATTTAAAAAAAATGTTTTATTTAGTTACTTTAATATCCAGAAAAAAAGTTCAAAGTTTCCAGCTCTGAAGCTGTGGTTTTTATTTTTATAATTTTCTACACCAAAGTTTTCTTTCCAAAACGTAAAATATGTATAATTAATTAATTAATTAGACTTAGTTACTTTTATATATCACAAAAAGTGTAAGTTTCCCAACACTAAAATCATTCTTTTTGATTTTTCTACACCAATTTTTACACCAATTTCTTTCTTTTAAGAATTTAAGATATGTTTAATTTATAGAAAAAAGGAAAAATTTGTTTTAGTAAGTTACTTTTGTACAAAAAAAGTTAAAGTTTTCCAACCCTGGAATCGTCTTTCTAATTTTTTTAATGGTTTTTTTTTATTTTAAATACCAATTTTATTCGTACTCAAGCATAAAATAAGTTTATTTAATAAAAATAATAAAAATTAATTTTCGGTAGTTAATTTTTTATATCACAAAGATTGTAAGTTTCCCAGCACTGGATTTTTCTGTATTCTTCGAAACAATCTTTTTTTAAGAATGTAAGATATGTTTAATTTATAGTAAAAAAGGAAAAATTTGTTTAGTAAGTTACTTTTGTATAAAAAATAAGGTTTTCCAACCCTGGAAACGTTGTTTTAATTTGAAATACCAAATTCATTCGTACTGAAGTATAAAATAAGTTAATTTTATAAAAAAAAAAAAATTAATTTTCGGTAGTTAATTTTATATATCACAAAAAGTGTAAGTTTTCCAGCCCTGGAAACATCTATTTAATTTTTATAATTTATTTTTTATTTTTTTTTATTAAGAAATATTAATTTTATTCATACTGAAGTATAAAATAAGTTTATTTAACAAAAAAATAATAATAACTAGTTTTCGGTAGTTATTTTGTATGGCAAAATTAAGTTTAAGCTTTCCAGCTCTGAAACCGCCTGCTCGATTTTGCTGATTTTCACTACAAATTTTATTTTGACCATTTCTGACACACCAGTCCAAGAACGAAGTCACTAGCTTTTCTGGGAGCTTCGGAAAACCGATTTCACGTACAGACAGACGGACAGACTGACATCGCTTATTCGTCTTCCCTGTGCATAAGGATCCAGAATATATATACTTTATGGCTCGCTTATTAATATTCTAGAAATTACAAATGGAATGACAAACCTATATATACCCTTTTGCCATTTTTTGGTAAAGGGTTTAAAAATTAAATTAAATTTTAATATTTTATTTTAAGCAGTTCGACTTTACCGATTTTTGCAACACTTAACACGAATCTTCTATCAGATCTTTACATTAAAGTCGGCTTTTTTTTTAACAGAAAGAATTATTTTATAAAGATTTACTTAGGTTTTCACTTCATTTGTACCAAATTTCTCTTGACAGCTGAGCCATAAGGAGGGTTGTTAATTTTGGCCTTCTGAAATTGCAACACGTCACACTGTGCACGGTTGCATTCTGAAATCACATTAGCAGTTATCTTTATCTTTCCTTAAAGTTTGGTTTAGGCACTCTAGTGTACACTTGCAATTTGAATTCGCCAAATTTCTTGCGATTATGAACTCTAGAACATCTATCACGCATTTTCAACTGCACTTGCCACAGCATAGCAAATCTTATGGGAAATGTGATACTCAAAACATGCCCGTATATTTTCCAAGTTGCTTGAATAAATGTTTGCCTTTAAGGGTTAATATAAAATTACAACACAAAATACCTATTTTATTATTTTGAATATATTGCAACTAAATTAAAGATTTCAATCAACGATTTAACGATTTAAAAAATATAAATGAAAGTGTTCCGTAATTTACTGACATATCACGCATTCATTCCCTTTTATCTTCTTATTTTAGCTACAGTAAGTATTCAGTAAAATTCAATAAACAATAAGCGGCTTGTGTGGCCTTCAGCTTTGGTGTCTTTAGTATTCGAGCGTATTTTGACACTTTAACTGTCCCATAAACTAGAGCTGTTGATTAGCACAGAAATGTGACACAACCAATTCATTCTTTCGTCTTTAACTTTAAATATTTAGTTGTATATACATACATACACACACACACACACACAAAATATTCCTTTTGCCATTTAAAGTCGTTGTAATGTCTAGTTTAGACCTGTTGTCGTTGAATCTTGAATAGCTCGTGTGATAAATGGTAGTTAAGCAGTTTTCATTGTGTTTCATTTTAATCGATACTGATCGAAAGTGTCTTGGTTAATATTTTATTTTAATTTTTCTCGTAATATGGAAAAATTAATGAGGGTTTTTAAATAAAATATTGAAATAACTTAATATTTTTTTTATTTAACAACTTAGAGAATTTGCATAAATTGTAAATGATTTGGTTGAACTGGCCGGGTGGTCCTTCCGGACCTCACATACCCAAAAGGTGTTTGCTTTTTGGAAGTCGCGTTGCTCTATTCATACTTAGATTAAGTGTTAAAAATAGATGCTGTTGTATTTTGACACTTTGGTAAAGCGATTAAATTTTGTCTGGTTTTCTATATTTTTATTGATCAGTTGCTAGTTTATTAAAAAAAATTATGACATTCATACATATGCACATATGTATACGATTTGAAAGAGGCAACAATATGGTAAAAATTTATTGACTTTTTGTTAATAATCTCTATGGAAATTTAGGTGTGTGGTCTAATGAAAGTGTGTTATACATTTGATTGAAAGAACCAAATAACTGATTTCTTTTTTTTTACTATTTTATGACTTTTTTATACATACATTTTTTGGGAAAATTTTTTAATTTATTTAATATATTTTATGGGAAAATATACCATTAGACATAAAAAAAAAATTGAGAAATTAATTGCGCTAGCCACAACAAACAAAATAAAATAATTAAATTAAATTAAACTAAATTAAGTTTAATTAAATTAAATTAAATTAAATTAAACTAAATTAAATTAAATTAAATTAAATTAAATTAAATTAAATTAATTTAAATTAATTAAACTCAAATTTAATTAAAATAAGCTTAATAAAATACAGCGTAAGTAAATAAAACAGAAATGATTAAAATAATGCACAATATAAATAAATAGAATATGATTAAATAAAAGATAGTAAAAACAAACAAAAATCGAGTAAAATAAATTAAAATAAAATTAAATTCAACAATATAAATATAATATATAAACCTAAATAATTAAATTAATTTTAATTATTATTCGAACTCCACTTGTTTCCAATATTTATGATTTTTTAACAGGCTAAAGTTCGTATCGCTTTTTAAGCCAAATTACATGTGATAATTATTAATGAACAAATAACACCAAAGTCTGTTGTAAATATTCTGACTAACAACACATAGTTGAACGGAACAGCCAGCCGTTTTCGAAGGCCACTAAACCTTCATCATCAGCGTTCTTTTGTGTTTGGTCCACTGTGTGTGGTGTCAGTTGATGTAGATTTCTGCTTTATAAACTTAACATTATTGCAAATGGAATATGTGAATTGTTTGATTCATAGTATTTCAATTTGCTGAAAGCTTTTTTGTATTGTAAGCTCAATTTTACCATCTCTATATTTACAACAGTCTTACCATTGTCGTTTTGTTCTTTTACTAATTATACACATGTTAGTTAATTTGCTTATTTTTTGTTCTACTTAAGACAAACTTTTTTGATTTGTTACTATTAAGTATATTTTTATTCAATTTTTGCCACAGGCCCATTGAGCTTACAATACAAAAAAGCTTTCAGCAAATTGAAATACGATGAATCAAACAATTCACATATTCCATTTGCAATAATGCTAATTATATAAAGCAGAAATCTACATCAACTGACACAACACACAGTGGACCAAACACAAAAGAACGCTGATGATGAAGGTTTAGTGGCCTTCGAAAACGGCTAGATGTTCCGTTCAACTATGTGTTGTCAGAATATTTACAACTAACTTTGGTGTTATTTGTTCATTAATAATTATCACATGTAATTTGGCTTAAAAAGCGATACGAACTTTAGCCTGTTAAAAAATCATAAATATTAAATGAATAATTAAATTTTTTTTTTAATCTTTCGTTGTAATAAATAATTGTACTTGATTAATTTCTAATACCAAAAGTTTCTTTTTCAATTTGTGTGCACAATTTTTGGACAAAATGTGGAAAATTTTCTAACACTTAACACGAAATGATATATTGAACATAGAAGTATATACATACATATGCACAAAATAATTAGAATCCCTGGAAATGCAAAAAAAACAACACAAATAGGATTAACTCCTTCTTGGGATTAAAATTTCAAATGGTGATCTTCGTTATTATTTACAACAACTGAGAGGGCGTTTTCTAAACATTGTTTTCTGAAAATTATTTATTTTCCTTAGTAATTCTTTAAGGGATTTTCGCAAACGCCTACAAATATGTTTAAAAATATTTTTTTCTTTCGGAATATAATGAGATTAAAATACAGCAAGCAAAATACTATAAGTACCTGCTGTTAGATTTCCACTGAATATTGAATGAGAAAATTTCCTTAGAAATGTTAAAATTTCCCACACACTCTCACTCAAAATCATTGGAGAGCACAATTCAATAATTTCTCTTTAGAATTTCCACTCGAAATTTTCACTTTCAAATTCATTGACATGGAGGGATGTAAACAAAAAGTAACTCAAATTTAATTGAAGATTATAATAGATTTATATTTATTGTAAACAAACAGACCCTCTTATAAGATAATCAGTTTTATTATGGTGGACGTTTTTCGCAGGCAAATTCGGTTCAGTGGATCACCCTACTAAGTTCCGTAGTATTATTAACACGATATCTAAAACCTATTTTCTCGCCAAATTATGTTAGAAATGCTAAATATGTAATTGATCAACATTGTATACAGTGTTACCATTCTGTAGAAAAAATTACATTTTGACTGCCTAGGAGCTCTTGTTCATGTGTAAAAATTTCTTTGAAAAGAAAACGTTACGCTCTTTTTTTGACAAATAGAGGAAGTTTCATTAAACTAAATCCCTGTCTTCCGATAGTCCATTGTTGAACTATTTAAAATTTTCTTTTGTTTGATTGTACGGAGACCGTAAAGAGGCATCGTGTTAAGCGGTCTAGACACTATCAAAATAATCATCAATCATTATTGCAGTATATGTGTGTATGTATGATTAATTATAAGAATATAAATAAAATATTTTGAATTTTGGTATGATTGATGTCATAGTTTAATGAGATTTCAAGGTGAGAGGTTGTTAAATTACAGATGAAAAAAATATCTATTAGTCCCGATCCAGACTTGCAATTTTTGTTGCTGCAATTGTTTAATATGTTGAAATAGAATTATATGTTTTTTTCTATTCCTCTCTCGCTCTTTTCCAATAAAATGTAAAAAATTGCTGCAAATAAAATTGAAAGTATGGACCGGCACTTATGTAGATTTGTATAATTTGTTTTATTTAAAAAATATCCATAAACATGTTTTTTTTTCAAGAAAAAATGTGGTTATAAGTTTGTAATGTGTCTTTGTATGACCAAATGGTTGAGCCGAGTTTCATTTTATTTTTTTTCCTGATTAAAAGGTGACTTGGTCGAGAGTGTTCTTCTTTGAAGAAAATCGGTTCAAGCGTTTAGAAGATAGTTTTTGAAATTTTTACTTTTTGTTGCTTATATTTTCTTATTCTTCAAACACATTTCTATTATTCCCACTAAATTTTCATTGGAAATTGAAATTTTTATAATACTGACTGCGAAAAATCACACTCGAAATGAATGCTTTATGGGTCATCCAGCATGTGTACATTAAGACATTCCGCAAACGTAAACAAAACTGCCATCAAGCACTTTCATCGTGCGTAGACCCCTTCAGAGAAACAATGAATCGAGGAGATCTTGTATATGGGTCTGGTCTAGGTTCTGACACGGTGGTTTACTGCAAATAGTATATTTTATATGATATTAGCTTTCTTGCGAAAAGTTTGGTATGAATTGATCTAAACGTACTCGTCTTATGACTTGAGAATTTTACAGTGTTACAAAAAGTAGGAAAAAAGATATATCGTGTAAATGGTTATATATTGGGTGCATTTTTTTTTGTTTGTCTTTTTTGTTTGTCTTAGAAACGCATAGTTGAGTAGTTCCGCTCCACTCAACAGTTGGTTAATTTTTAATCACAAAATTTGTTAAATTTTACATTACAAATGCGATGAAGAAACGAAATAAAGATATAAAATTAAATTTTATCCATCAAGCCGTTTCTAAGACGTAACTGTTGAAGCCAACAGTTGTCAACAGTTTCACAACTGTTTAGCTCAGTAGTTACTTCTTATGAACGCGACCATTCACCATTTTGTTATGTGCTTTCTTAATCTGAGTCAGTTTAATTTGAATTTGGTCTAGTATTGTTGTAAACGGCTCTGACCAAGTTCAATGTGGCTGGACTGAGACCTATCAAATAGTACGAATATAAATAAATAAATGTTAATTGAAGTTTAACATTTGTTAACGCTTTAATAATACCAAATTATTATTTTACTTGCCCAGTAAAATATTTCTTTATTAAAAATACATTGAAATTGATTATTGAGGGGATAGCTGGATCCCATGCGCATTTTATTGTTGGTATTGCAGATCATCAGGGAAACTTTGCCCAAAAATGTTTTATACCAACTAGAGATATTTTGTTAAGCTACCATTAAAACAAATGAGAAATTAAATTGTAGCAATTCCCCAAGGAAACACTAATTTTAATGTAAAATGTTACCTCCAATGATACCGTCAAGTCAATCTGGAACCGTAACTATATTTATATATTAATTTTAGCTTAACTGGTAGTTAAAATTCTCAAATATGGATGCTCCTGTGGTAGAATGTGTAGTCTGCGTGCTTGTCTTGCAGCATGTCAGTTCGAATTAAAAAAAGTTAAAAAGTTAAATAAAATACAATTGCATTTGTAAGTCCCGATCAAAAAAAAAAGGAATTTCCTTCTCCGTCTTTCTAATAGCTGAATTACGAATTGATCAACAAAAGTTGAAGTATGTGAACCGGGACTAACAATAAAAAATAAATGTCGGATTGACATTTACGTATAATTAACATTATTCTACAATGTAGAATCTACACCGATTAGGTCCATATAAGAGAGTTTAATGACAAGTCACAAGGTGCATACAAAGTATCAATTAACCTCATCCCTCTGTAAAACTGACTGGTCCACTTCATAGAAAATGTTAGAACTCGTACTGTTGATGAAGATCCCATTACCAAAATCAAATTTATGCAAGGGACACAATTGGGACAAACGACGAATTTTTTGGTGCGAACTTTCGTCATAAAAAATAAAACACATTTGTGCATAAGAAAACATGCACAACACCTCCGTAGAACGAAATTCACCGTGCGTGACGAGTTAGATTTATTTCTATTTTGTAAGCCGACGTACAATTCTCTCTCTCTCTCTTTGCGCCCACAATAACCAACTTTATCAATTATAAAGGCCGGGGCACAATGAATCCGTCATGCGTTGAACTTCGCCTTTTTCAACTGACAGCTAAGTTGAAATACATGGTTTCTTATGAGATCTGTTACATTCAGTACGTTTGCGTCAACGCAAAGTGTAAAATTTTGTCAACTTTTAACTTTTTGCGTACGTTGAGTAGTTTGACAGATATTGGTTGGTTTTTTTGGTATGTTCTGATTTAAATTTTTGTGTTTTGTGGTAGTAAAAATAATATTAAATAAAATAAATAAACGAAATAAATAAAAAAGTGGAGTTTAATATGTAAAATGGAGAATCAATCTATTGAAGCTGTTGAAATGCTTCCGTCAATAAAGTACTCATTGTGCCAACCTTCTCCGTCGTTGCGCTAATGTCAGTTGAAAAAGACGAAGTTTAACGTATGACGGATTCATTGTGCCCCGGCCTTAAGAGCTCAATTCGCTGTGTAAATTTGTCTTTATAGTGCTTCACACGATGAATTTACGCAGCGATTTCTTATCGACGAATCATAACACAGTACAACAGCCAATCTGGGGGGTGAGAAATTCCAAGTCAGGGTGATGGTACTAGGTCAGTATAGTAAAACCCTCAAAGGGTTTGGCGTTCGTATGTGTCAGTTTTTTTTATGACCTTTTAAATTTTTTCTTTATCTTGATGTTTTTTCGCTTAGTTGTAACATTTTGGCAAAAAACGTAGTTTAACAGAACTCGAGAACCATTTGTCCGATTTTAATGAAACAAACTCAAAAAAATTTAGAATTACAATTTCTCTAATCTGTTTCTATACCGTTTTCCTATATGTGCAACACTTTCGAAGTTAAAAATGAATGTATGAAGGGAAAGAAGTATTTTTTGCTTAAAAAATTTAAATATTTTTTTTTTAAATTCATAAAAAATCCAAAATGGAAAAAAGTGCCAAAACTAATTACTTTCGCGTAAAGTCACATAACAAAAGCAAAAAAAGGGATAGATCATGAAAATCGATGCACGCGTTTCTCATTTATTCACAATTAGATAAATGTATGAATTTCAAAAATTTGCTCCAGATATGCACAATATTATTTGGAGGAAACATTGACACTCACAAGCCGAACTCTCTCATATTTTTCTACTGTACTAAAAGAGAAATATTGATGTGGCAACACTGGTTCTGTAATGTTCACATAAAACATGCAATGTCATTATACATTTTCTCTTTCTCACACTGGTTCTGTGATTTTTGTCATTCAACAAGTGCCGACGAACGCGAACAGTAAAAGTGATTTTTCTCCAGTTTTTTAAAAGTGAACAAAAGAGAATAGAATATGGAACTGTGCAAGCCATATGTGGCGCATATGCTGCGATTTAAAAGTTGTAGCAATGCTTTGCGGTCTTCAAAGCGGCTATATAGAATATATATGCTTTTTGTGCGATTGGGACACACGATTTTCCGGTGACCAATATGCATGCCACGGATGGAAACTCAGAGAGCACAGCAGGTTACAAACGGCCAATATTATTCGTGAGCCTCTAGTGCCGAAGGAGAAGATATTGCTGCCTCCACTGCATATTAAACTTGGAATTGTTAAGAATTTTATCAAAACTGTCGCCAAAAGAGATGAAGTTTTCTTGTGTTTGAAACTAATTTACCCGAGACTCAACGAAAGTAAAATTAAAGAAGGTAAGTTATAATATCACATTCATTTCCCATGATTTTCCATCTTAACAAATTAATTTTTTTCAATCAGGCGTACTAAATGGTCCAGATATACGAAAGCTGATTAAAAGTGATGCATTCAACAATATTTTGAATGACGCTGAATTGAATGCATGGCAGGCAATCAAAGAAGTAATAGAAGGCTTGTTGGGAAAGCATCGTTCTAACAACTACGATGTTTCTGTCGCAAGGATGTTAAGAGCATTCTCGGAAATTGGTGTCCACATGTCCTTGAAAATCCATTATTTACATCATCATCTGGACTACTTCAGCAAACAATTGGCTACCGAATCTGATGAGCAAGGTGAACGCTATCATCAAGTTGCTATGCCATTTGAAATGAGGTAATACTGATTTTTTATTTTTTCAAACTCATTTTAATAAAACAAAAACTTACAGATATAGAGGCAAAAAGTCGCCGAGTGCAATAATTGAAATAGAAATTGTAATTCTAATTTTTTTGAGTTTGTTTCATCAAAATCGGACAAGTGGTTCTCGAGTTATGTTAAACTACGTTTTTGCCAAAATGTTACAACTAAGCGAAAAAACATCAAGATAAGGAAAAAATTTAAAAGGTCATAAAAAAAAACTGACACATACGAACGCCAAACCCTTTGAGGGTTTTACTATACTGACCTAGTACCATCACCCTGACTTGGAATTTCTCACCCCACAGACAATAATCCCAAAAATGTTCCATAGTGTAATCAGTGTGCACAC
This sequence comes from Tachina grossa, assembly GCA_949987645.1. NCBI lineage: Eukaryota > Metazoa > Arthropoda > Insecta > Diptera > Tachinidae > Tachina > Tachina grossa. The sequence goes on from OX465274.1 coordinate 63,164,380, forward strand.
TTCTACCGATATTCGGTAGATTCTACCGAATATGTTTGTGAATTTAACAATCTACCAATTCTACCGAACAAGGCCTGAAATCTACCGAATATTGTTCTTAGTAATTTAAGTCGATATACATATGTGTAAATTGCCTATTTTGCCACATAGCAGTGCAGCCACAGAGCGGTCATTTTCTGGCATGAAAATCATTAAAACAGAACAAAGAAATCGGCCAAAAACTGAAACTATAAGTAACCTAATATTTGTCAAAGAATTGTGCCTTGGGGATGAAATATTTATTCCTACTAATGATTTAATAATTTTTGTACAAAAGTTTAAATTCATAAATGGATCTTACATATAATTTCTGTAGTTACAAATATTTGTCAAATAAAAGTTATTTTAGTAGCTTAAAAAAAACTATATAAAAAACTGAATTCCTTTTATTTATGTATATTATTTTATATATGCATAGCATATCTATATAAAGGGTAAGGGCAAATAACTGGGGACGACACTTTTTTTATTGGAAATGCTTCATTGTTTATGGCAGCTTAATTTCCAATCACATGTGAAGTTTTAAATACGCTTTTGGAACCTGTTTAGTTTGATACTCCTTACACTGCTATTTTTTATGTTTCTTTGAATTTATATATTTTATGTTTCTCTGAATAAAAAAAAAATTTCTATCGAATTTCATTCAAATCTACCGATTTTTTTTGTCGATTCTACCGAATTTAAAAAAAATCAAGTGTGCACACTGATCATAATCTCTCTCTCTCTCTATTTCTATCACATTTTGTAGGATTTTTCAAGGCAAATTCATGATAGGTAAAGTTAATACTACAACAAAATACAAACAATAAAAACAATATGGTATTTTGTTGTTGCCTTGGAGGCTCGCATGTCAAAAGCAGCTGATTGAAGTTACTCAAGCAGAGATCTAGGCCATGATGGCTCTCAACCGGCTGAGCCGAGCCGTCGATAATTTTAGTCAGCTACGCCGCCGCTGGAAAAAGTTTGGTTTATGTTGCCAGAAAAACAGCCGCAGATTCAATAAACAATATAATCTAATAATTATTTTATTTATTTAAAAATATTTATTATTTGACATATTTTCATACGTTTATTTTAATTGATATGTATTTGATAGTGGCTAAGCATTGTCTATGTATTGCATTGGTGCTTTGCCAAATCATCAGTAGACTTCAACCATATATTTTTAACAGTTTGCAAACCTCTTATCTTATGGACAGACTTTCAAAAACTATTTGAGAATTCACAAATAATAATATATTTGAATATCACAAAAGAAAAATAAGCGTAGTAGGCCTAGAAACTTTTACAAAATATATGGTTGAAGTCTACTAATGATTTGGCAAAGCACCAAACAAATATATAGACAATGCTAAACCACCAGCAAATAAATTTCAATGAAAATAAACCTATGAGAATATGCCAAATAATAAATATCTTAAATGTTAAATTTATACTTTATTTTTCATTTTGCCTTATAAATACTTTTATTGCTATCCAATGGATTTTTAATTGTATAAAGGTGTAGAAAAATGAAATATATTCATATCGAATATAAATTATTTGCTGGGTTTTGTTTAAGTTCTAAGCCTACTTACTACGCTTGTTTTTCTTTTTTAATTTTCAAAAATATTATTATTTGTGAATTCTCAAATAGTTTTTGACACAGGAATTTTTTAAAGTCTGTGCATAAGATAAGAGGTTTGTCACTGTTCAAAATATATGTATGGTTGAAGTATACTGATGATTTGGCAAAGCACCAATGAAATATATAGATAATGCTTAACCACCAGCACGTAAATATCTACTTTATTTATTTTTTAATTCTTTTTTATCTTAAATTTTGTATTTCATGTTATTTGATTATCAGCTTCCGTCGACAATTTTTCCAAGAGATGGCGCCGCCGAAAAAATTGTCCAGCGCAGGTCTGTATATATAAACAACTTTTGACATACGAGCCAACAGTTATATGAATTCGCCTTGAATTTGGCAAAAAAAATAGATCAGCTGTGTTTTCAACTTTACCTGTTATGAATTTATCTTGGGATTTTCGTTACATTCTCACATTCTAAACTCATTGTCGCGAGAGGTGAGAAGTTTCACTAATGCTCCCGCTAGCAGCGATGCCAACTATTTATAACCCAAACGCGCATCTACCCTTCTCAAAACGCGCTAGAACGCGCTAAGTTACAGCATTGTCAAATATTTATAGCAAAAATGCGCTATTTTCTACGTGCTAAATTAAATTTCAATAAAATTTGATGTATGTATGTAGTTATTAGTACTCGTATATACAATTAATTTTTCAGATTTTGCAATATTGCTTCCTTGACATTATGTTTTAATTAACTAAAATCATTTAATACAGAATCACAATCGCCTTCCAAATAATCGAAATGCTTAGTCTTTACTTTTATTTTATTTCTAAAACTTTTTAACAACATATAAAATGTCGAAGTTTTGCGGTTAAAATGCTTTTTGTACTTCAGCTATAATAGATGCTTTGTAAGTTATGTACATTTTTTGGGTCATTGTATGTATAGGGTGTTTTTTTCAGGGGTATAGAACTTCGAATTGAAATAAAACACAAGAAAATCGTTTTAATGTCCATCAATTTGGCTTTATTGGAAGGATAATTTTATGCCATTAATGTTTAAATATGATTTCGGGCATGTGGCCGCCGCGGCTGGCTCGAATAAAGCCAATTCTACAGGTCCAATTTTCAACCACTTTTTCGAGCATATGGGGCCGTATGTTGGCAATAACGCCACGAATGTTGGCTTCCAAGTCCCCTAACGTTTCTGGTTTGTTGGTGTAGACGAGCGACTTCACATATCCCCAAAGAAAATAATCCAATGGTGTCAAATCACACGATCTTGGTGGCCAATTGACAGGTCCATTCCGCGAAATTATGCGCTCATCGAATGTTTCCTTCAATAAATCGATTGTGACGTGCGCTGTGTGGCATGTAGCGCCGTCTTGTTGGAACCACAACTCATCCACATTCATGCCATCCAATTCGGGAACAAAATAGTCGGTCAGTCGGCTCCAATTGCTGTGCACGGTGGCGAATCGATTCATTCGGGTCCTCTTCAACACTTTGCTCTACAGCGGCAATTGTTTCTTCGGTGCGCACTGTTCGACGTCTCTGCGGATGCGTATTATCACATAGAGTAAACGTAGTGCGAAAACGATCCATGGTTAACCGAATTAATTGCTCTGATGGACGATTATGTCGACCATAAAATGGACGGAGCTTGCGGTAAACTTCGCGAACTGAACCATTATTTTCGAAATAAATTTGCACGATTTGCAAGCGTTGTTCTTTTGTCAACCTGTTCATGATGAAATGGCAAACCAAACTAAATATTAATCACTTAACAGCTGATAAAATGGCCGCCAGTTAAAAAAGTGATGCCAACTTAAATTTCTATACCTCAATAAAAAACTTCCTTTAGTACATATTTTTATTTGTGAAATTTCAAAATACTTGTCATTATAGTAATAAAATGCGTTTTTTTATTCTAACCACAGTCAAGCGAATTTTGTTTGCGACAGCTGAATAATTAACTTATTTAAAAAATTTTATCGGAGTTTTGGATATTAGAAAATTGTTAAATTTATACAAAAAAGTTAAAAAAATATTGAACTGAAATGATATTATTGACTATTCGAAATGCGCTAATTTAGCGCTTTTTTATTAAACGCGCTAAGACGGAAAAAAGCGCGTTTGGCATAGTTAAAACGCGCTAAATCTAGCGCGAAACACGCTAAATTGGCATCGCTGCCCGCTAGGTTAAGCAAAGCGTTGTACCGGGTTTCTGTTCATCTCAGGCGACATATTTATATTGGTGGTGATAGAGATGCGGGTACGAGAATCATGATCCAGAACGCTTAAGACTTACTTTACTGTAGAGTACCTTCAGTCGACCTGTGCTGGTTGCGCTACTTAAGTGGCTGCTTTTGACGATTATTGTAATGATTGTTTTTGCAAATATTTTTTCATACACATGTTTTTCTCTTCAAACAGAGATGTGTATTGAAATAAATTGTATTTTTTTTACTTATTACTATTTTTTTACTTTTGTTAATTCTGTTTGTTTAAAATTTAAAGCAGACACACAAAACATACAGAATCAGAGCATCATTTTTGTATTTATTCATTCAAGCATCAAACATAACAAACATATTCCACCACATTCCCATAAACGAAATATTTCCCTTTAATTTTATTTCCTGAGATGAGCTTGTGAGTAATTTTTCATTTAGGCATGAGAATGGGAACTTTATTTTGCCGCAACAACAATTTTCCCATAGTTGTAACAGTGGCTTTTTTGTGTTCTCCTTTAACGTCCCTTTTTACGATGTACAATTAAAAACTAATACGGACTTTATCGGCAACTTTTGTGTGAAGAACTGTCAGTTAAAGTTCACGTTAAAGCTTAATCATAAATTTTGAAAAGGGACGTAAAGAGTTTTATATTGATTTTTAGTTTTCTATACAAAGTTTTCTCAAAATTGATGTCACACTTTCCACATTTTAGGAAATGAATAGTATTTTACCAGTCTGGGAATCGTAGCAGTATATTGCCGACTTTAGAAGCACATTGGACCCATTTATGAATAGGTTAGCGTAATACTGGTTCACCCGTGAAGTTCGTTAATCTTATCTGGACTGAGGACCTTATGCAGATAATGGCTCTTAGAATATCATACAAAATATATATATCATAAACAAACAATATCACGCAAGCTCTCGTGAAAGATTTAAAACACATACAAATTCGTTCATGCATGACTAGGCGTGAATCACGCCCATCTCTTATGAAAACAAGGCTCATTTATTACAATTTACTGCCGCCATCACTACACGAGCATTTTAAATGAGTGGGTAATTCCGTATATTTTTATACTTTAAACTTTGCAACACTCTATGTCGCTTGTATTTCTATAGTCAGGCGCTGAACAACAAGATAATATGGTCAACCATGAGCCTATGCCGCCTATAATTTTTCTCCAAATTTTAAAGGGTTAAAAATAATTTTGCTTTTGAGTGAAATTAAATATGTGTACTACAGCGCAAAAATCAGATCAATTGATTTTAATCAGTGGATTTGTGTTGGTGTTTCTAAGAATTCGTTTAATTTGTTCCTAAATTTTGCATTTAAGCTTTCTTCGATTGTTTTTTGTTCATGTGTTTAAGCATTTTGCAAATAATTCTATAAAAAAATTAAATTTATAAAATAAACAAATAATAAATTTATTTAGCACTTGTTCTGGAATTTTTATGGTTACGTTTAAAAATTTGGCAAAAATAGAGCAGACTTTTGAAAATAATATTTAGATGTAAATACTCGTATTTAAAAATAAGAAAAAATATATAAAATTTAATAAAAGTGAAAAGTGCTAGAAACACGTTCAATTGAAACCAAATGTGATTATAATTTTTGCACAATTTGGAATGTCGGCACAATTTCCATGGATATTTTGAATTAAATGCCAAAATATATTTTGGGTGAGTGTAATATTAATGGCATTATTAGTATATATTTAAATAGAATGGGCAGGAAGTTAATGTTTATTTTATAACACGTTTGCAACAATATTGCTGCGGAATTTTTTCCGTTTGCTCACAGTTTTGCGTACCTGGTCAATGAAAATATGTTGACCTAAAATAAATTGTGTATTCTTTTATAGCCAATATAAACCAATAAACAAGAATAGTTTAATTTCAATGCAATAGAGAAAATTACTTTGATTCCATGTGCACAGTGGAGTAGATTAAGTCTTTCTACTCAGAAATAGTAAAATAACTTTATTGGAAACATTTTTGGATCAATTTAAAGTGCTACTTGGGTCTGAAGGAAGGGATGCCTCGGATAAATATTTTTTGAAACTTTTGTTCATCATCTTACATGCATATTTATATATATATATATATATATATATATATATATATATATATATATATATATATATATATATATATATATATATTTATACGTCCGATAAAATCCTACTTTTAACTATCTTTAAGTTGTAATAATTGCCCTAAAAATACTAAAGATTTAACACAGCACACTTCTGTAGAATATACACTACCTATTTAAGGACAACAGTATTTTCTAAACTCTGACTAAGACTAAAAACTTTAATATTCTTTTCGTTCATATTATTATAACCATTTAACTATAGTTTTAATTAGAAATGAATTATTTTACATTTTAATAACAAAAATCATTAATAATAAGGCAAGTATCCAGATTCTGTAACTTTTATTATAATAATCGTATTGCTATAATACACATACATATATAACAAAACTTTATCGACTTTACGATATTTGCTATCGGTTGAAGTAAAACAAGTAAGAGTGGTATATTCGGCTGTGCCGAATCTTATATACCCTTTACCAAAGTGCGTTTATGTAGTATAGAGATATGTACATACATAAGTACATACATAAAGTATAAACACAAATAAGAAATAATTTGACCTAGTTACTTATATGTAAAAAAATGAATTTTCAAACCCTAGAATCCTCATATTAGATTTTTCTGATTCCTTAGATCAATCTAGTTGTTCTTAAAAAATATAAAAAGTACGTTAAGTGTAAAAAGAAAAAATGAAATTCAAAAAAAAATTTTTATTTAGTTACTTTAATATCCAGAAAAAAAGTTTAAAGTTTCCAAATCTGGAGCTGTGATTTTTATGTTTATAATTTTCTATACCAAACTTTTCTTTCCAAAACGTAAAATATATATAATTTATAAAGGAAAAGATAAAAATTTATTTAGTTACTTTTATATATCACAAAAAGTGTAAGTTTCCCAATCCTGTCATCATACTTTTTGATTTTTCTGATTTCTTGCACCAATCTCTTTCTTTTAAGAATTTAAGATATGTTTAATTTATAGAGAAAAGGCAAAATTTGTTTTAGTAAGTTACTTTTGTACAAAAAAAGTTAAAGTTTTCCAAACCTAGAATCGTCTTTTTAATTTTTTTAATTGTTTTTTTTTTATTTGAAATACCAATTTTATTCGCACTCAAGCATAAAATAAGCTTATTTAATAAAAAAAAATTAAAATTAATTTTCGGTATTTAATTTTTTATTCACAAAGAGTGTAAGTTTCCCAACCCTGGAATCCTCCTTTTTGGTTTTTCTGATTTCTTATACCAATCTTTTTTTTTAGAATGTAAGATATGTTTAATTTATAGTAAAAAAGGAAAAATTTGTTTTAGTAAGTTACTTTTGTATAAAAAATAAGGTTTTCTAATCCTGGCAACGTCGGTTTAATTTTTTAATTTTTTTATTATGAAATACCAAATACATTTGTTCTGAAGTATAAAATAATTTTATTTTATAAAAACAATAAACATTAGTTTTCGGTAGATAGTTTTTTATATCACAAAAAGTGTATATTTTAAAACCCTAAAATCATACTTTTTGATTTGTATGATTTTTTATACTAATCTCTTTCTTTTAAGAATATAAGATATCTTTAATTTATAGAGAAAAAAGAAAAATTTGCTTTACTAAATTACTTTTGTATAAAAAAAAGTAAAGTTTTCTAACCCTGGAAATGTGTTTTAAACTTTTTTAAATTGAAATAACAATTTTATTCGTACTATAGCACAAAATAAGTTTATGTACATATTTAAAAAAAATTAAAATTAGTTTTCGGTAGTTAATTTTTTATATCACAAAAAGAGTAAGTTTCCCAACCCTGGAATCATCCTTTTTGATTTTTCTGATTCCTTACACCAATCTCTTTCTTTTATTTATAGAAAAAAAAGGAAGAATTTGTTTTAGTAAGTTACTTTTGTATTAAAAAAGTTAAAGTTTTCCAACCCTGGAAACATCTTTTTAATTTTCGAAGTTCAATTTTTATTTTGAAATACCAATTTTATTCGTACTGAAACATAAAATAAGTTTATTTATTAAAAAATAAATAAAAATTAATTTTCGGAAATTAATTGTTTATATCACAAAAAGTTTCAGTTTCCCAACCCTGTAATCATCCTTTTTAATTTTTCTGATTTCTTACATCAATCCTTTTCGTTTAAGAATATAAGATATGTTTAATTTATACAAACAAAGGAAAATTTTGTTTTAGTAAGTTGCATTTCTATAGGAAAAAAAGTTAAGGTTTTCCAACCCTGGAAACGTCTTTTTAATTTTTTTAATTTTTTTTATTTTTTTTAATTAGAAATACTAATTTTATTCATACTGAAGTATAAAATGAGTTTATTTAATAAAAAATAATAATAACTACTTTTCGGTAGTTATTTTATATGGCAAAATGAAGTTTAAGTTTCCCAGCTCTGAAACCGTCTGCTCGATTTTGCTGATTTTTAATAGCAATCTTATTTAGACCATTTCTGACACACCAGTTCAAGAACGAAGTCTCTAACTTTTCTGGCAGCTTCGGAAAACCGATTTCACTTACAGGCAGACGGTCAGACGGACATCGCTTATTCGTCTTCCCTATGCATAAAGATCCAGAATATATATACTTTATGGCTCGCTTATTAATATTTTGGAAATTACAAACGGAATGACAAACCTATATATACCCTTTTACCATTTTTTGGTAAAGGGTATAATAATCGATTTTATATTTCCTTTTAACCTTTATGTGAATATCAACCCTGCAGGAAATGGAACTGACACAATACTAGTAAAGTGATCGGTCCCCAAGTGATAGGGACCAGTCCGAGTTCTAACACTTCCTATCAAGCGGACCAGTCACTTTTATATGGGGATGGCCCAGGATGGGATTAATTGATACGTTGTGTGCACCTTGTAACTTGTCACTAAACTATTTTGTAGAGGCCTATTCGACGTAGAATAATATAAATTATATATAAATATCATTCCGACATTTAACTTTGACAATGAACACATATACATTTTTTTATTGTTGCAAATGCATTTTATTTAGGCTTGGATCGAACTCATTCAGTCGGTAATTTTTGACAAAAACCTATGATCAAAGTCATGTAATTTAAATGGGTTTGATCATTGGTTTGTGTCAAAAACAACCGACTGAATGAGTTTGACCCAAGTATAATTTTATTTTTCACCATAATTTTTTTGAGATTTGAACCGAAAACCTCACTCATATTTCAAAAGTATAAATACCAGTTAAGCTTAGGTTAATATCTAGGTATAGTTACGAGACTGGTTCCAGAGTCACATTGGAGGGAACAATTGACATTATATTTACACTATTTGAGAGGTCCTGTATTCAACCACTTCGAACATGTTCAATGCCGTTTACTACAATACTACACCGAGTCCCAATTAAATATTTATATGTAACCATTTACACGGTGTATCATTTTCTTACCATACACTAATCCGTACTTTTGGTAACACTCGCATTTTCTCAAGTCATAGCACGAGTACGTTTGCATCAATTGTCAGTTAAGTCCATGAATAGTTTAAATATTGTAACGTGCCGCCACAAAATTCCATATGTCATACATTGTATTACGTACACCATGACTGCGTGGTATATACCAACCCAATTAATATAGGGTACATAATTACTAGTTTTGTTCACAGTTGAGGTTTAGAATACATGTTTACAAAATATACCTTAGAAGTCTCATCAAGTAAGTAAGCGAAACGGTATAAGACTTCAAGTTTTATACTCAGTCGGAGAGCAAGGCACGATATCGTACGATTGTTTCTTGTTCCGAAGTAGTTATATGCATGTACTTATTAACACTGTATTTAGCCGAGTGTACGATCTTCCGCATTATTCGTGCATTCACCTTCGTAGTTATTAACACTGTATTTACCCGAGTGTACGATCTTCCGCATTATTTGTGCATTCACCTTCGTTATTATTAATACTGTATTTAGTCGATTGTACAATCTTCAGTGTGCATACTTAATTTTTTTAAATTCGGTAGAATCGACAAAAAAACATCGGTAGATTTGAATGGAATTCGGTAAAAAATTTTTTTGTTCAGAGAAACATAAAAAATAACAATTCAAAGAAACATAAAAATAACAAAATATATGTAACTACTTATACCTATATAAAGGGTAACTGCAAGGAGTATCAAACTAAAAAGGTTCCAAAAGCGCATTTAAAACTTCATATGTGCTTGGAAATTAAACTGCCATAAACAATGAAGCAATTCCAATAACAAAAAGTGTCATTCCCAGATATTTTCTCTTACCCTTTATATAGATGTGCTATGCATACAGAAAATAATATCTAGGCGCACGATAGTGCGCCAGGCCAAGTTCCGGCCAATGCACGCAGTGTGTATATTTACAGGAAGCCATTCGAGCTGTTTTTTACCCCCTCATAACTTTGTTCCCCGCCACCGTAAAATTATGAAATTTAAATCATAATTAGAATAAATTCATGTAACTACACATGCAAAGATTCAAAGTTTTAAAATAAAAACTTTTGGAGATATGGAGGTGCAAAAGTGCATATTTTAAGACATATTCACTGACTCACTGACTCACTGATCACTCATCAAATTGATGAAGCACTTCCGCTATAGGTAGAGAGCTAAGATTTGGTACACGAGTAGATCTAGGTGAGCAATGAACCAGAAAAATCTGAAAACTCGAAAATTTCAACCAAGGGGGCAAGGCTACGCCCATAAAAATTACAATCTAAGCTAGTGAGCTGAAATTTGCTATAGAGCTAGGTTTAGGTGAGCAATAATCTAAAAAAAATTTTAAATCCGAAAAATTTTTCCAGGAGGGTGGGTCTACGCCCACAAAGGCTAGAATTAAAAAAATACATCTAAGGCGCTTAGTGGAAGCTACTTTATTGAAATTCGGCACACATACTGCGAAAATGCAAGGCTAAAAATTTTTCATTTAAAAAGTGGGCGTTGACACGCTCATGCAATTTCAACCTCATTTTCGTGTACTACGGCTCAGCATATTTAGATATACTATTTCTGTATGTATTATAATCAGTTTGCTCCGAAACTAGACACGAATAATAAACACTGGCCGAAAAAAATCTTGAGTTTGAAAAAGTGGGCAGGGTGACCCCCATAAATATCAAAAATTTAAAGTTGCGCTAAGTAGCTGAAATTTGATACACGAGTAGGTCAAGGTCAGAAAACAACAAGAAAAATCTGAAAACCCGGAAATTTAAGTCAGAGGGGCAGGGCTGCGCCCATAAAAATTAAAAATTAAAAGTTGCGCTTATGAGCTGAAATTTGATACACAAGTAGGTCTATGTGAGAGACCAACTAGAAAAATCTGAAAAACCAAAAAATTTTACTAGAATGGGCGGGGCCACTCTACTATTATTTGAACCTGAAAACTTACAGCCTATTTATAAAACTTATTAAGGCTTTTTAAGAAAACATTTTTATGAAAATTTGCCTTAAAACCCCTCTTTAAAGCCTTAATATGTTATATTAATAAGGCTGTTAATATACAGCTTTTAACTTAAGCCATTTTAGTGAAACCTTGCATATACGTTACACGTATACAATACTTTGAACTATAACCTAAAAAAGTGGGCGTGATCAGTCCCATAAAATCTTAGCCTTGTGTTTAATCTACTTCGGTCTAGCATATTTTAGAAGAATATTAGCATGAATTATAAGCGCTGCTCTCAACAGTATTGTGAGTTTCAAATAGTGCGAGGTGTAATGCTCATAAAATTATAAGGTATAGTTCACGCTAGATAGCAGAAATCTTATACACAAGTAAGTGTAGTTGAGTAAGCCAACGGGAAAATCTTAAAACCAAGAAGTTTTTTATCCTCTAAAACTCCAATTTTCACTAGAGAGCTGAAATTTGGTACACAAATTAATCTAGATCAGAGATCACTAAGAAAAATCAAAGAAACCAGTAGTTTCAATAAGGGGTTGGGAACAAACAGTGTAAACTCAAAATTAAGTTAAATTTTATTGAAACTTTTCATACACATTGCACTTATCCAAAGTAAAAATTTGCTGTTTTGAAAAGTTGCCGTGACTTCACCCATAAATCTTAGCTTTTTCTTTCATGTACTTCGGCTTAGCAGTTTTTAGTCTATTACTCATGTATTTCTTAATAGCTTTTTCCTACAAAATTTTACATGAATCATAAGCACTAAAAGATATAAAAGTCGGCGGGGCTAGGCCCATAAAAATTTTACGTAATATTACACTGTAGAGAACTGACATTTTGTAGACAAATAGTCCCAATTGATTTACTCAATCGGAAAATCCAAAAATTAAAGCACAATTAAAGTACAATTCATTGGCAAATATTAGCTTACTTATAGTTTCAGTTTTTAACCGATTTCTTTGTTCTGTTTTTATGATTTTCATGACATTAAATGACCGCTCTGCGGCAGCACTGCTATGTGGCAAAATAGGCAATTTACACATATATCGACTTAAATTACTAACTAACAATATTCGGTAGATTTCAGACCTTGTTCGGTAGAATTGGTAGATTGTTAAATTCACAAACATATTCGGTAGAATCTACCGAATATCGGTGGAAGTGTGCACACTGACAATCTTCCGCATTAACTTTTTTTTAACTTTTTTTTTAGCAAAACAATAGTTTTTATGCAATTTCATGATAAGATTACCAAAGGAAAAGGTTTGCTACCACACGGGAAATGTTATATCACTTATCTTGAATGAAATGGGGAATGCTGCAAACTGAAAAGAGGGTATATCACAAAGTTAGAATAAAAGTGCTAATGTTTTTATAAACAATATAATACAAACGTTGCGTTGTACTAGATAATATCTATCTTTTGGTTTAAGATGTTTTTAAAACAGCAAATCAATAGATGGCTGCTGAATTTAAATCATTTATCTAAACCAGTGTTGGCCAACGGGAGGAATATATTCGCGTATGTGTATTAATTTGTATAAGAATCCGATTGAAGTTCGGCACTCTGGTGCCACTTTGGCCAGCAGCGCTCTAAAAGCATAAAATTGGCTATTTAATGGCCACCAATACAGACTTAATGATTTTGTTACATACAGACCATATATTTTGCGTTTTTTTTTTAATTCTCTACTTTTTCCTCAGTACCTGGATTCTGTAACTTTTTGCGAACCGAAAATCGTAATATTTATCGACATATTTATTCGCTTGCGATAACGATAATGTGATTCTGTATTTTCTTTTTTACGATAGTCTCCCACTTTATCTTATTCACCATTGAATTCAATATTATGTGTTATCTCTGTATAGAAAATGTGAGAACAAGCGAAAAGCACAAAGAATAATTAAAAAAAAAACTTAACAAATTAGATCTTGTGACTTAATTTTTTTTTCTCCAACCGACACCGAATATCGTTAAAATATGTTACTGAATAGCAAAATCGATAAATTTTCGTTATGTTTATTATAACGATACGATTATCATAATAAAAGTTACTGAATCCAGGTACATATCTTGTTCGATGTTTTCTCGCAGCAAAAGCATAAATAAAATTTGACGATCTTTTATTTACATGCATATTTATTTATTTTTAAATTTTTTGCCTTTCTGCTTGTGGAAAGAGTTGATAGACTGCTGTAAAACAGCTGTTTATTGACATATGTGCATATATTCTAAAACAGCTGAATGCCATCTGCGGCTACATGTCCATTACACGGACCTTCCACTTTTACGCCCAGTAACGTTGAGTAAAAAAAATGTCGCGACTGATTCACTTCGATTGACCTACAGAAAGCGAATACGCTAATAAAAACAAAATAAGACAAGTGAGCAGAAGTTGACGTCACAGAGAAAAAATAAAATAAAATTGAAATAATAGATTTAAGGAAAACAAAAAAATGCGGATAAGGAAATTGTCAACCTTGTGATTCTATTTCTTTAGTTGAAAATGTTTATTTAATTATAATCAGAGCATGACGTTGAGTTTTAATTCATAATTTAATTCTAATTTAATTAAATCTAATTTAATTTCATATTAATAGCCACAACACACGTGAATAAGAACATACATACATAGTTACTATAAAATATTTTTATTAAAATGAATTCAACATATTTGAAGATTTTAAGATTTTCATTCAATTCGCAGCATATCAACAATTTGCGCGGCAAAACAAATTTATAACAATTAATTGTTTCTATTTTCTGTTAACCAATTAAATATTAACACGCATAGCTAACAGTTATAAAAAATTCAATTAACTTTATGCATTGAAAATTCTCTTATACGAGGGTGATCTCAGAAGAAGCCAGTGGCAGCCACAGCCAGCCAATCCCCACATCACAAGTTAGACGTTTTATTTTTTTAGTGGGTCTTTATTAGTTTCAAATGAAATGCACATCGTTGGGTCAGATGGAAAATATTTTGGGTGGACCAGTTCTCAAAGAAATTTAAAATTTTAATTCTTTGTCAAAAATAAAATATGTAAGTTAAGAATTTCTTATTTTTATTTTGAGAAATTTTGATTTTTGAATTTACTGACTTTTTATACCCTTTACCAAAAAATGGTAAAAGGTTTGTCATTCCGCTTATAAATTCCAGAATATTAATAAGCGAGCCATAAAGTATATATATATATTCTGGATCCTTATGCATAGGGAAGACGAATAAGCGATGTCCGTCTGTCCGTCTGTCTATACGTGAATTCGGTTTTCCGAAGCTCCCATAAAAGCTAGAGACTTCGTTCTTGGTGGGTCAGAAATGGTCGAAATAAGATTGGTATTGAAAATCAGCAAAATCGAGCAGACGGTTTCAGAGCTGGGAGACTTAAACTTAATTTTGCCATACAAAATAACTACCGAAAACTAGTTTTTAATAATTTTTTAGCCCCCTTGTATTATAAGTTTGTAGTGTGTGTCTGTGTGTCTGTGTATCTGTGTGTCTGTCCGTGTCCACGTACAGGCCAAACGGCTAGACCGATTTTCATTTAGTTTTTTCTGTTTGAAAGACGACTTGATCGAGAGGGTCCTTAGCTATGTTTGAAGAAAATCGTTCCAGCCCTTTAGAAGATATAACATCTTTTCTGAAAAAAGTCGGAGGTTTTTAAAATTTTTAATTTTTGTTATTATTAAATAAACTTATTGTATACTTCAGTATGAATAAAATTAGTATTTCTAACTAAAAAAAATTTAAAAAAAATTAGAAAAATTAAAAAGACGTTTCCAGGGTTGGAAAACCTTAATTTTTTTTGTTATGCAAAAGTAACTTACTAAAACAAATTTTTCCTTTTTTTTGTAAACTAAACATATGTAATGTTCTTAAAAGAATGAGGTTGATTTAAGAAATCATAAAAACAAAAAGGATGATTCCAGGATTGGAAAACCTACAATTTTTGTGATATATACAATTAACTACAGTAATCTAATTTTTTAATTATTTTTATTAAATAAACTTATTTTATACTTCACCACGAATAGAATTGGTATTTCAAATAAAAAATTAAACTTCAAAAAATTAGTAAGATCTTTCCAGGGTTGGAAAACTTTAACTTTTTTTCTTATACAAAAGTAACTTACTAAAACAAATTTTTCCTTTTTTGCTATAAATTAAACATATCTAATGTTTTTTAAAGAAAGAAATTGATGTTAGAAATCAGAAAAACAAAAAGGATGAATCCAGGGTTGGAAAACCTACGATGTTTGTGATATATAAAATTAACTACCGTAAACTAATTTTTTATTTATTTTTATTAAATAAACTTATTTTATATATATGTATTTGTATTTAATTACTCGACCTTATTTTTAATATGAATTTGTGTGGTTTTATAGATATTGTATCTATTCAGGCTTTCAAATGTAATAAAAGACGTATTTTTATTTCATTTTTCAGTGTAATTCCAATTGTGATATTAGAAGTTAAGAAAAGGCTGTGATATTTTATTTTTATTTTATTTATATTTGCAATTATTTTTTACGTTATGTGTTTTATGTTGTACATTTTATGTCTCTTCAAAATACATCGCAAAAACTTAAAAGTAAATTGGAATAAAAGATAAAATATATTTCAATAAAAATAATTATCCCGGAAGATGTTGGAAAATCCCAACGAAACGTCGGATACATTAAAAATGAAATAAAAATACGTCTTTTATTACATTTTAAAGAAATTGAATGACCTTGAAAGCCTGAATAGATACAATATCTATAAAACCACACAATTCAAACTTATTTTATACTTCACCACGAATAAAATTTGTATTTCAAATAAAAAAATAATAAAAATTTAAAAAAACTTTTCCAGGGTTGGAAAACTTTAACTTTTTTTTTATACAAAAGTAACTTACTAAAACAAATTTTTTCTTTTTTTTTTATAAATTAAACAAATCTAATGTTCTTAAAAGAAAGTGATTGGTGTAAGAAATCAGAAAAATCAAAAAGGATGATTCCAGGGTTGGGAAACTGAAACTTTTTGTGATATAAAAAATTAACTACCGAAAACTAAATTTAATTTTTTTTAAATAAATAAAATCATTTTATACTTTAGTACGAATAAAATTGGTATTTCAATTTAAAAAAGTTTTAAACACGTTTCCAGGGTTGGAAAACCTTACCTTTTCTTGTAGAAAAGTAACTTACTAAAGCAAATTTTCCCTTTTTCTCTATAAATTAAAGATATCTTATATTCTTAAAAGAAAGAGATTAGTATAAGAAATCAGAAAAATCAAAAAGTTGGATTTCAGTGTTGGAAAACCCACCTTTTTTGTGATATAAAAAATTAGCTACCGAAAACTAATGTTTATTTTTTTTATAAAATAAACTTATTTTATACTTCAGTACGAATGAATTTGGTATTTCAAAATAAAAAAAAAATTAAAAAAATTAAAACGACGTTTCCAGGGTTAGAAACCTTATTTTTTATACAAAACTCACTAAAACAAATTTTTTTCTTTTTTACTATAAATTAAACATATCTTATATTCTTAAAAAAAAGATGGTGTAAGAAATCATAAAATATCAAAAAGGAGGATTCCAGGGTTGGGAAACTTACATTCTTCGTGATATAAAAAATTAACTACCGAAAACTAATTTTTATCTATTTTTATTAAATAAACTTATTTTATGCTTGATAACGAATAAAATTGGTATTTCAAATAAAAAAAACATTTAAAAAAATTAAAAAGACGATTCCAGGGTTGGAAAACTTTAACTTTTTTTGTACAAAAGTAAGTTACTAAAACAAATTTTTCCTTTTTTTATAAATTAAACATTTCCTCAATTCTTAAAAGAAAGAGATTGGTGTAAGAAATCAGAAAATCAAAAAGGATCAGTTCACCGTTGGGACACTTACACTTTTTTGATATATAAAAGTAACTAAGTCAAATAAATTTTTATCTTTTCCTTTATAAATTATATATATTTTACGTTTGGGAAAGAAAAGTTTGGTATAGAAAATTATAAAAATAAAAACCACAGCTCCAGAGCTGAAAACTATGATTTTTTTCTGGACATTAAAGTAACTAAATAAAAAATGTTTCTATATTTATGATTTTAACAGGCTAAAGTTCGTATCGCTTTTTAAGCCATATTACATGTGATAATTATTAATGAACAAATAACACCAAAGTTAGTTGTAAATATTCTGACAACACATAGTTGAACGGAGCAGCCAGCGGTTTTCGAAGGCCACTAAACCTTCATCATCAGCGTTCTTTTGTGTTTGGTCCACTGTGTGTGGGGTCAGTTGATGTAGATTTCTGCTTTATATACTTAGCATTATTGCAAATGGAATATGTGAATTGTTTTGATTCATCGTATTTCAATTTGCTGAAAGCTTTTTTGTATTGTAAGCTCAATTTTACCATCACTATATTTACAACAGTCTTACCATTGTCGTTTGTTCTTTTAATTAATAATTAATTTTTATCTTTTCCTTTATAGATTATACATATTTTACATATTTTTTTTTATTTTTTCCAGAGCTGGAAACTTTGAAGTTTTTTTTCTGGATATTAAAGTAAATAAATAAAACATTTTTTTCGAATTTTCTTTTTTCACTTAACACGCTTTCTATGTTGTTTTAAGAACTGCTAGATTGGTATAAGTAATAAAAAAATCTAAAATTATGATTCTAGGGTTTGAAAATTATTTTTTTCTTTGTACATAAAAGTTACTATGTGCTTATGTATGTATCTCTATACTACATAAACGCACTTTGGTAAAGAATATATAAGATTCGGCACAGGCGAATATAGCACTCTTACTTGTTAAATTCTATTTTTGAAGCCGATGAAATTTGTTTGTCTTATTAAAATTAAAAGTTGAAATTATTTTTGGAATCGTTTGCATATCAATATATTGCACTTCTTAGCAGATTCAGATTTTCCCCTTTCCATGAAATTATTCCAAAAATAACTCTTAAATCTAGTTTAGCTCCACCCCTTAAAAAAGTATTCTATTCGATAAAAATTTACAAAATTAAAAAAAAAATACATATAAAAAAATATTCCAGCTAGCTATAGCTTTCGAGTTATGGGCCCCTCTAAATTTATGTTGCAAAATTTACAAAATAGATTTGCATTATTTAGCAACCGTTTATGAAATGCCATGACGAAGAACTTCTTTAAACCCGCCCAAAGGCCGGTTGTACAGGAAATTATTAGTAAGACGCGCCATTTCTGGAAACACCATAGTATCAAAAAGTCTGAAGTTCGGCCGAAGGCTTGCTAGTTATACAGAAAATCTTTATACATTTAACTTTTTTCTAATTCTTAAATTTTCTTTCAGATAGGGTATTTCTTTATTGAGAAGTGGAAATAAACTAGATTTGATCCGAAAATGATAGTATTTTAAATTACAAAATTTTTAAAAATCGACATTTAATATGAAATACTTTATACACATGTATTACTTACTATTTTTATGCATTTTTCATTATATTTTAACTCTATTCCATTAACAAATACAAAAATGCCATTTTCCATCTCTGATCAGATATGAGAAACAAACAAAACTCCTTGACTATAAGACTGTATTTATGTGGCCTAATCAAAGACAAACAATAAATTTGGAAAATTTGCTTTCTGCTTACATACATATGTATTCATATTTTTTTAAAGATATGCGCATTTTATAGATTTTCTTTTTTAAGATATTTTTCAAATAATTATATTATAAAAAAAAACATAGAACAGCTGTTGGGATAATTCTTGCAAGTAAAAACTTCACCAGTAATAATTTTTAAGATTTTGATTTTGAGACACTAAAAATTTTTGCAACATCAAAGATTATTATATACGGGAAAATATAAGACAAGCTAGTTTACTTTATCTGGAGGTAATATATTAAGACTATTTTAGGGTTGTTGAATAGTAGCACGGTTTTTGAAAATCTCCAGAGCGAGTAAGCAAGCACCATATTTTTGGTATTGTATTGACATGACGTCAATGTTGACAACTGTAATAAAGGTGAATGTAAAATATTTCTTAAATATAGAGCGTAGAACAAAATATTTAACTATTGCTAATATCGAAAATAAAATATTTGAATCAAATTATTTACCCGAAAATACCTACTAAAAATACTATGACAAAAAATTATAAATTTTTTCACAAAAAAAATATGTTTGTGTGTACTTATGTATGTATCCGTACAATACATATGTATACGTATGTCGGTGAATGGTATATAAGATTCGGTACACCCGAATATAGCAATGTTACTTGTTTTCTTGTAAATTTTTTTTGCTATAATGTATCCTAAGTCCCAAATCGCACTGTGCAAGTCTTATTGCTAAGCTGATTAGTTTCAGGGTGAGAGAGACGAGGGTAACAGCAACGTTTCTTTTCCCCCCGTCTCTCTCTCCAAATAAACTAATCAGCCTAGCAATAAGACTTGCATAGTGTAAATAGGGACTAAAACTTGAACTTCTGACTTAATACAGCAAATCACGTTTATTTTTAAGAATTATTTTCACTATGATTTTATTTTCACTATGATCTTGTAGTACTGTAGAAAGGCACTTATTTGAGTTTTATATATCGAGAACCTATATTCAAAACACGTCAACTCAAAAAAGCTTTCTTTTCAATAGAGCGAAAAAACTAGTTAATTCGCTCAATATTTTAAAAATAAATTATGTGCTTTATAGGTCTGCAAAAAATATTTTATTTTGCACTGGTTTGCGTATTTTTATGAGATAGCATGTTTTAGTCGATCAAAAACAAATATTTTCTTAGAGTTAGCATATTTTGTCGGAAGAAAATATGATTTTTTTGAATATATTTATTTTTTAATCGATTTGTGAAATCTTTTACTTAATCGTACTTATAAGAATTGAAAAGCTACAAGAAAAACCTTAAAATACCTTAAAAAAATAAAATAAGCCTGACTGAAAGCCTCATCAATCTTGATGTGGTCATCTTTAGCACTCTCTAACATAGGATGTCAAAATCCTTATCAGATTCGCGTTCAGCATGCCAAGTGCAATCAGATATGAGGTAAAATTATTATAAATTACAAATTTTTTAAAAATATTGGAAATTTACATGGAAATTAGAATTTATTTTCGCCAAAAAAATTATACTTTGAGAAAGCAGAATAAGAAAAATTGATATAAAATCGGGAAAAATTAATTATTTTGATTCGAAATTAATACCATAGATGAATATTGCATAGGGGAACTATTTGCCATCGGAAACTCATTTTTTGACGAAATTTGAGTTGACGTGTTTTGAATATAGGCTCTGGATATATAAAAGTAATTTTACGACCATCTTCGTACATTCGCTTCTAAGACAAAATGCTTAATAAACTTGTTATTAATTTAAAAATTTAACTTTGTGTTATATTTTGTTTGCACAATAAAAATGGTTGCGAAGTGACACGCTTATGCCTATTGATATCTTTCAGCTTCTTCGGGAATTTTTATTTCTGATAATAATAATAATTTTAGTCTTGCTTTCAGAAATGAATTTACTAGGTTCTTTTCATTGATATATTTATTTTGGAGCATTTTTTTCAATTATGTTGCTCTCAAAGGAGTTTAACGTATCTTATTGAATTTAATCAAATTAATTTATTGTTCTTTAGTCGATAAATAGTAAATATAAAAAATAGTATAAAACCTTTTCGAAGTAACGAAGCTCTAGCAAATTATTCTATGGCAAAAGACTAAAGTTAATAAGTTCTCAAGACTTTTATATAAAATCTTACAGGGAAAAAATTATTGGTGAATCTAACCAATTTCGAGCAATCCTAGTTATTCCAACCAATGAAGTTGGTTAAACTAATTAATATGCAGCGGTTAAAAAATTTTAATGAGAATCTAACATATTACATTTTCTACATAATTTTAATTGGTCTTTCGTTAGGCGCTTCCTGCCTTTTAATTTAAATTAAAGAAACTCTGTGTGTGTGAAATATCATCGAAATTTTTGATTCCTTTGCAAAGCTTGTCAATACCATTATATACAGAATATATTATCGGCCAAATATCCGCCATCCAAAATTTCAAATCTCACGGTCTCGGTAGTCAGTTCACGGCAGCTCTACGTGAGATTACCCGGCTCTCAAATTTTATCCAATATGGCATAAGATATTGATAAATAACGCCTTTTTGTTGAAGGCGTTGGTATCTATATCATCCAAATATGATCTAAAGAATCTTATTGTCATCGATCCATAGCATTTGCCGTTGAAGGTGATGGCATGGTCATTGTCTTTTTGAAGATATATCGACAAATAATGCCACTAGCACAAGATCTACACCAAACATTGATTTTTTCGGAATGCTTACGAATCTTTGTGTGTACGTATCTGTTCAAAGTTCGACAATTATGTTTTTTTGGCGTACCCATTCATTTAGAAATAAGAAAGCTGAAGATGATTTTTAGCATTCAGCGAACACACTCGCTATCTTTGAAAGCTTACCCTTAGCTTCTTGGTAAATTGAGTTTTGTATGGGTACAGGCCCCAGTCACAACGTAAAATTCATAAATTTGTGGTCTGTGAGGAATAGAGCTCTTGTGAGCTACGAGAAATCTTCTACTTTGGATTTTTTCGTACAATCTTATGCACAGCAGTGATGTTTACGGTAAGTTCTGCGCTTCATCGAGGTATGGATCTTGGTTGATTGTCAACAGAATCAGTGGACTCCAGGGATACAATCGTCGCTTTCGAGAACGTGCTGCTTCGATCACGATTTTTCACTTTGAGATTATGGCATTCGATATCTAACCATATTATTACATTGTTCTATAGCGAATGCTACAATCTCAAATTGAAAAATTGTGATCGAATTAGTTCGCTATCGAAAACGACTATTAGATGCCAGTTTATTAATCACGCTGCAAGTAGTCCTTTCGATAGGATGTTTACGACAAAACAAGAAACCAGAAAATACATAGAGAAATTTTAAAAATCAAATTTTAAGATTTTTCGGTAAAGTAGAATGTGTACCCGTACCACAAAAATTTTAGTAAAAATTTTGAATTTGTTTAATCAAGAAAAATTATTGCAAAATAGATTTATTCAATCTCATGTCTAATCACGCATGAGTCACGTTTGACATTTTACTCATCAATGACCAACCATCATCAGCATCGTCTTCTGTTTAAAATTCTACATCTTTGGCAATACATTTAATTGTGAATTAAATATTTTTTTTTTTGTTTATTTAACGTAAAAGTTTCTGTTAATCGGTTTGATATGCGAGAGTACTCAACAGCATTATGAAAACTTTCTAGTTAAATGGAAGCGAATGTAGTGAATTGAAAAGTATATAAAGCAACTCAATTATCGATACGAATATTGAGTAAAATAAATTTATCTACTATTCGTAGCTACGCATTTCTTTTGTTTAAATACTTTGGGTTGCATACGAATTCTGGGTCGATGGTTTTAATATGTTGTTTATGTAAACTTTTTAATTGACGTCTTTGGAGCTGTAAAAAAATTAAAGTTTGATTAAAAAAAAAGTACAGATTGACAAGTGTCAGTTGTTGAGGTCACATGAAGATGAAAGCTGCTAATAATTACATATGTGCATATATTTTCTTTGTTAACTCCAATTAGACATATATTTATTTTGCCTTTTATATCAACTGCGAGCCGTGCAAAGTTTTATTAAAATACTCGTAGTTTGTTTTAAGAAAAAATTTTTAATTTTATTCATACTCCTGTAACAAGAAAGTATTCTCTACATTCACTCGTATTCGTTTCTGTAACTGGTGAAAAATGTTTGCATCGAGAAAAATTAAATAAATACATTGGTTGTCCTTTTCCACACAGGGTTATTCATATAAAAACTTGAACAAATTACAAAAATTATTCACAAAAAATTATTCATTCTGGGTTTCACAGGTCGATAAAAAAATATTCGACTCGAAAAATTCTCACATTTATTAAAGAAACGATGCAATGGGCTGAAAAGTTTCACTTATACGGCTTTTACACACGTGAAGATTACTCAGCACGATCATGAGTCTTTATGAGAGAAGGGAAAAGATAATTAGAGGTATTGTCTCTTCTCTCGTATAAGCTCAAGTTTTTCTAAATTGAACTTTGCGTGCATAAAAACCTTAAAGAATTATTGATTTAGCTTAGTTTTGATGATTTTTCAACCAAAAAACGGTTCGAGGATTTCTCTTGCAAAACATAATTTTTTTTTTATGTTGATTTCTATACTTTTATAATAAATGCAAACCGGCCACGCTGCTAAAGTTTCTTAGAAAAGCATAAGAAAATTCAGTTTAGCAAGTTCCTGAAGCAAGTTTCTGTTTATAGCTTTTACCGGCTTCGATGCGGACTTATGGAGACTTATTTTCCATTAGTTAGGGAGTTTTTTATACATAACCTTCGTTTGTCTTCTTATTAATTTTCAATACTTTTTACTACTGCGTCACTAGATTTTGTCAAAATCTGCTTATAGGGCGTATATATTTTCTCGAAATCTAGTACTTACGAGGTTTCGAGCCATGTATAGCTGGTTTTTGCCAGATTTCCCATACAAAACGAAATTTAATTTGTCAGTATATTTGTAGGAAATCTGCTCAAAATCTAATATTTTTATTTTATTTTTACTACGCTGTACAACATATTTATATATAGGTATAAGATGATTGAATTAGCTACGGTCTGCTTACAAAGGTGTGTGAATTGGGTACTTTGCAGCTGTTTGGTTGTAGTTTTGGAAATGTTTCAATTAAGGGGTTTCTTTACACTAAAAATTTTAAATAAAATATTTTTAAACCAAGCAAAATAATTTAGAATTTTATTTGTCAGTTCCATGAATCGAGCCTTATTTTCGACTTAAGCGTAAGCGACAAAAATTAAAAATTTCAGGAGAAGGTTTTTTTATAATATTATTATTTAATAATAACATACGTAAATTGTCTAATTTCAACAAAAAAGTATATTTTCGATAACATGTCGTTTACGATAAAATCGAAAATAAGGCTCGAAATAACAAAAATGAAATAATTGTATGAAAAATAAATAAGATCAGTGGAAGAAATTTTCCGTCATCCAGTTATTTTTGTTTATGAAAAGCAACCTATTTACATTTTTCGCTTTTAGTGGTGTACCATTTACTATCGATAGTGACTAAAAAATATCGATTGTTTTGAAGTATTAATCGATTCCAGAATTAAAACATCGATAGTAACAAAAAAATTAACTATCGATAGTAACGATATTATCATAGATAGTTTTGGTATGTATGTAGGTGTGTAATAATTAATTTATTGAAAATGAAATTGATGACTTTTCTTTCCACTTAGCTTTTCTTAAAATATCAAATTAGGAAATTTCATAATGAACATTTCGCAAAGTCTTGCATTTTAAATTAAAAATATAGCATACTAAAATTATATCACAAGCACCCTCCCTTTATTTTTACTAAAGCCCTGACATCCACCATTACGTACATATGTAGTTATGTAAATGTGTATGGAAGAGTGTGAAAATTTGGCTCTTGGAAAGACAACATAAGCGACGACAAGTTAGTGAATTGTCAAACTGTACATCAACAGCATAAAGTTTTAAATGGAAAAGGAAGAAGAACGCATGAATATTTTAAAAATATATTTGACAAAAAATTAAAACTAAAATAAATTGTTTTTTAAAAAGGGGTAAAAGATTCAACATATGGCCATAAAACAAAAAAATATGACAAGTTTTTGACATTTACCACAAGTGAATATTTAAATTTTTAAAAAGAAAACAAACTCGGGGGCATACACCATACTTTTGTGCTAAAAACAAATACAGCAGCACCAACAATAAACAACGTTTACGCACGCAGCACACACTCGCTTGAAAACAATTATGAAAATGTGGATTTGACCAGCAAACATTTTTTTGTCTAAATGTAGGTTTAGCAGAATAGTTGATCTTTTTAAACGACTTCAAAATAAGGAGGAGGTTAATAATTCGTCTCTATTTTTTTTTTTTTTTTTTTGTGGCGTTACTTTATAACTCGGTAACATTTTAGACCGATTGTAAAAATTCTTTTTTTGGCTGAGAGGGCATAGCTTCCCATTGGTTCCATTGTAAAAAAAGTGGGTGGGGATACGCCAACAAATTTTTTATTTAATTTTATGATATTTTACTATTTCATTGCTGCGAAACCTATAAAACACCTTTGATTCTTGTAATTACACAATTTGAAAATTGAAAAAATGGGCGGGGTTACGCCCATTCAAATTTATTATATTATATTTATTTATTATTTATATTTCACGCGGTTCTACTCAACCGATTTTTCCGAAACTTACTACACACTTTGAGCTCTAAAATAGACACGGAGTCACGTTAATGAAAATTTTTTTTCTTTAAGTGGTTCTACTTTACGCACCCTAAGTTCTGAAACACACACAATCTTGCTTTTAAAAAATTTGATTTTATATTTTACGTACTTCATCTATGAGATCTTTGCATTGAAGTCAGTTTGTTTTTTGCAGAAATAATTATTTGGTTCACCGTTCCTACAGATGTTTTATAGTGTACTGAGCTTGAAATCAATATCGGCCCTTTGATCAAATTTTTCATGCCCCATTTTTGAGCTGTCTAGAGGTGTTATCATACGGTTCAAATAATATGTAGCATCCCAACGCATCCCAGACGAATGAACTTATCAATGACATTTTACGTTTTCAACAGCTTGTATCATCTGTAATCAAATTGATAAAAAAAGTGTTTGCTGGGCTTGTTTAAAATAAGATTAAATAAAATTAAAAGTAGACTACACGAAAAAGATTAAAATAAACAAAAATTGAGTTAAATACGTACAGGCGGGTTAATTTTAAATAAAAATTTTATGCGAATAAGGATTTTTATTTGAATGTGCATTAAAACTAAGAGATATTTTTAACATACATATTTTACAGCAAGGAAAAGAGATGAGGTCTTGAGTTGCTTTTCAATGACGATCTAAAATGCTTAGAAGCAAAAAAGTGCTCGTTCCTTTTTTATATATAGTTTTACATACACTCGTTGATTTATGTGCATATCTGTGGTGATATGGAACTAGAGATGGGCGCGTGTCGTGTTTTTTCATGACACGAACACGCACGACTCAACTTGTGTGATTTGGTGAGTGTTAATTTCGTATCGCGTTCAGCAAAATTGATACGGTAAAACACGAATCGCATTTAGGTGAATAATATGTATGCGTGAATTTACAGTTAAATTGAATTATTATTTGCATCATTAAACACGCAAAACCAGTAAATTTATTGATAAAGTAGGGGCCTCTTAAGTTTAAAGATCTTAACAAAAATATGTATCTATTTGATAATAAAAAATTCTTTCTTGCTATTAGTGTTTGGAAATTTTTTCGCGTGCGTGTTTCGAACGTCTTGGACATCTTAGTATTTGTGTTCGTGTGGTATCGTATCGGGAAAATTCGACACGCGTCCATCTCTGTATGGAACAGTAGCTTAAGTAGACTTAAGAAATTTTAGCTTTATTATACTCTATTATAGTTCAGTTGCATTTGTTAAAATGTTACATATGGAAAGAAAGGATCACACTAAATTAGAATAATGCGTTAGATCTCTTTAATGACTTAGCGGTAGAGTCAAAACTTCGGAAAAACACTAATTTGCTTAAGTCAACTTCAGCTATTATTCCATATTGCCACAGAGGTATATGTCAAAATATTAAAAATGTAAGTTGAAGTGAGTAATGACTTTTCTGAGGAAATATGCGATAAATTTTGCATGAAAAACTCTACGATCTCAAAAATTGAGTACATGGGTGGCGGAAAATTAAAGTACGAAAATCTTAAAAAACCCACCAACTGCTTTTGGATCGCCCGTAAACTTATCTCCTAAATTTTTTTTTCGCACATACATATCTGTTTCCTAACTTCAATCCATAAGAGGGCTCCCAACTAAAACACATTTTTTTTTTAATTTTCGCTGTCTGCTCCTAAAAGAGTCAACTGTATGATATGTAGTCCGCAAAGTATATATCGCTCGTTTACTCAAACAACTTCATAACTTAAAAAAACTAGTTTACAGGAAAATGAGTTTAAAGTTTTCAATTTAAATACAACGTAATGGAAAAATAACATTTTATTTTGCTTTCCAGAGTTAAGTAAACAAGATATTTTTATAAAACTTGTACACAATATGAAGAACAATATTCGGATTAAATCCGCATCATTAACTCCAAAATTCCATTTTTAAGTTATGCCGTTGTTTGAGTAGATGAGCGATATGTTATTTAAAATTTTTGTTATGACGTAAGCTCTCCTCTAATTTTTTAAAACTCTCTTGTAGAATTTTTTCCGAACCAACTTGTCCCCTTTCTCTAACCGATAATAATAGTCCAATACAAAATTTATGTACAACGACTAAATCCAAATTAATACTAATCAAAGAAGAATGACCCTCCTTATGAATAAATGGTAGGGTATCTTAAGTATAATGCATTAGTAGATGTTTTATCCAGAAAATGTTAAGGTTGAAAAAATCTTAGGGATCAATCCCACATTTTATGCCTCTGGAAGACATTATGGGAGCTGTAGAGCTGAAGTGTCCACAAAATGTTAGATTCGATAAAATATTGGGGGTGCATTACATTTGACTTCTTGGGTGACACTTTTAATTTAATCTCACTTTATGTAATTTTTTAGAGAAATTTCTTTATACTGCAAAAGTCATAAAGCAAATCTAAGTAATTGGACGATTAAACCGCGATTAACCACGAGATGATCTTCCTATTTCTCTTTACTCTAAGCATTTATCGTGGAAACATGTCCATGAAGTATTTGAAAATATTTGTTTTACTGTCGCGAAATGGTACTGCGGCTCATACCGCAATAGAGATATCCATAGCGTAACCCAGATAAGAATGATATCAACCTAACGGTGTAGCCTGGGTAGCACATTCGTTCATTGATTAACTAAAACTGATAAGGTTAATTTAGTTATTATTTTTCGAACTTCATTTGTTTCTATATTTATGATTTGAATAGGCTAAAGTTCGTATCGCTTTCTAAGCCAAATTACATGTGATAATTATTAATGAACAAATAACACCAAAGTTAGTTGTAAATATTCTGACAACACATAGTTGAACGGAACAACTAGCCGTTTTCAACTATGTTGAAGTATGTGTTGTCAGAATATTTACAACTAACTTTGGTGTTATTTGTTCATTAATAATTATCACATGTAATTTGGCTTAAAAAGCGATACGAACTTTAGCCTATTCAAATCATAAATATTAAAACTGATAAGGTTTCAAGAAGGAGCTCAGCCAGACAGTCTGGCTAATTTGCCGACTTCCACTTCAGCAATGCTTTTGCACAGCATTCATCCTGCTTCTCTTATGGCTTGTATTTGTATTTTTAATTTGTATTTTTATTTAAATATCCCTGCATTATCGGAAAGGCAGTACAATATACGTAGCCTCATGTCACTTGAGCAAACTGCAGATCACCCAGTGTACACTCTAGTGCCGTGGTCGGCAACCTATACCATCACATTTTAAGATTGTATGAGTTATACTCTCACTACAAACCGGTGTTGCCAGTGAAATTTCGTCTCATTTTCCTAATTTTAAATATTAAATCTCCAAAGACAAACTTGATTTTATTATGGCCAAAAGAAACACTCAAGTTTTGTTTATAAAGAAAGGCATCTTTTTTTGTTAATACGTCAATGTAATAATCGTGGGTAAAAATATGGTTTTGCAGAAAATTTTCTTAAAATAATTTAAATATATGCTTGAAATGGATTTGCAAGTCACTTTTTTCATGCATGAAAACACACGTTGGCAAACGAAATATTCTGGTTTGCCATAATAATTTTCTGAAAATTAAAAATTTTTGTAAATTCTCATCACACATATTTTCTTATTGTTGGCAAAATATTTTCTATGGCAACGCTGATTCTTAAGAGAATCAGATACACACAACTTGTTCTCAACAATGCGTGTGTACACATACGTAATAGAAGAGTATAAGAAAAGGCGCGGCACCCTTAATTTGCCGACCATGGCAGGGTTGTCAGATTTTTTTCGTCCTATTTCGCCAAATTGATTTAAAAAATCGCCAAAAGTCGCCAAAAATCAATTTTTTGTAGTTTTTCTTAGTAAATACTAGATAATAAATTTGTTTTTATATAAATTTAAAAATTTTTACAAAATGATCATGTCAAAATTTATGTGAAAATAGCCAAAATTAGAAATAAAATCGCCAAAAATTATTTCTTGTAAATTTTTCTCATCCAAATAGAAAATGAATTAATAACTATAATTAATATAAGAAAAATCATGAATATCAAATTGTTTTCACTTCTAGCAGACGAGTTTTGGTAGGATTTATTTTTGAAACAAACTAATTTTCTTGAATTAGAAAAATTTTGAAGTTCAATTAAAAAAAAAAAAAAAATAGCCATAATAATCGCCAACAAATTTATTTATCGCCTGAAAAATCGCCATGTCGCCAAACCAAAAATTTGGACGCCAAACAAGTTGAAAAATCGCCACGTTTGGCGAGAAATCGCCATATCTGACAGCCCTGTACCATGGCTCTCACAATAATGAAGAGAGCAATAAGAAATAATTTGTATTTTTATTTAATGTGTACTCAATTGTTACTACAATCAGGGCTACCACTTTAATATCAGACTATTAATATGTGCCGGTTGTATACAGCGTTGCCACGACCAAAAAAATTTTGTAACCACAATACAAAAAAAAAGTAACCAAATGCAGAAAAAAGTAACCAAAATTTTTATGTATTTAAAATACTGTTTTATTTGTACTTCAGTTGAAAAATATTCATACATATATTAATATATGAAATGGTATAATATAAATGGGCCATTACATTTAAATTTGTGCTTCACGTATGTATGTATGTATGTATGTATATATAGTTTATTAACTTAATGTAGTTAATAACACATGTGATATTTTTTTTTTGCTTGAATTATTGAATTTGCTAAATATTGTAAAATAGATTGCAAATAAAAGTGGAACAAAAAAACAAGTTTTAAAAGTATATCTTATTATAATTAACAATCAATAAAATCAATTTTGTAAAAAAATACTTCAGGTAAATTATTAGATGTTTCAAAAATTGGCTTGTTTTTATGGTTAAGCAATTGTCTATATGCATTTTGTTCCCGCTTGTAGAACTCGCCAGTAGACTTCAAACCAAAAAAATTTTTGAATTTAGTTAACAAACTCCGTATGTTTATAGTAAGACTCTTAATACTATATTGAGAATCACAATATACAAACATAATAAGTTTAAAAACCTCAAACAAAAATCTTTACAAAACAAGCATCTTTATTCAACTATGTATGCATCTATTTTATTTATTAGAAATTCCAAACCAAAATATTTTTAGTAACAACAAAGAATATGTAATTTAATTACATTCATTATCAAAACACAAGACTGTATAGATAAAGTATTAAGCAGCAGCCAAACTGTGTGGCAGTGATATTAAATTTTACATTAAATTAATTAAATCATAAAAACATTTTTCGTTCAATCTATTTGTATGTTTTGAAACCACGTCCCAAAATTCAACTATGTCCATATCATCACTTACTTCTAATTTGGAAATTTTGCCAGCGGCGGTTGTTAGCCGACTCACAGATCGGTCGGCTTCGTTCCCTGCTTGTTATTCTCTCAAATTACAAAATTCGCTTTTAACTTTTTACATAGTGTTTGACGTTTAAAGATTTTGCAACCATGAATGCATCCGATTTTTGAAACCAGGCTTGTTATGTTCAGAGACAGACATGTATTTTTTTAAAAGCTATGTTGATTATCCAGTGTTGTCTTTACAACGCAGTAAAAACGCTTAAATTGTGATCTTTTATCAAGATAATTAGTTATGTGCAAATTTAGCATACCACATATGTACATACATATATGCATAAAAATGATTATTTTTGTGTTGAAAAAAAGTAACCAAAATTGAAAAAAGTACACAAGTACACATTGGAAAAAAAAGTAACCAATTTTGGTTACAAGTAACCAAAACGGCAACGCTGGTTGTGTAGTCACATTTTACCAGACAACAATGGATTCTTTTTAAATTAGTTTAATTTAAAGGATTTCTTTTTTTTAGATCTTTAATAATCATATCTGAAAGTAGGTTATTATATACTATTTAAAATACATCAAATGTGCATTAATCCCTTTTTGAACACGAGGAATTGACTCAAATTAGAGTTTTACAAATATATTACAAATATGTCTTGGCAGCCCTGCCCAGTGCCACCAGATTAGGGGATTCGTCCCCAAAATGGGGATTTCAGATCTAATTTGGGGACAGAATTTCGTTGGGAGGGATTTGGGGACTTTTCATTTTGAGCTCGAACAATTTTCATGTCTCAGGAAAATAATTAATCGTGGATGTTGACATAATATTTTAGTACTGGTAACATTTCAGTTTTTAAAAATCACTTTATAATGAAGATGATATTACCATCATGGTAATACCGCGAACATATATATATATATACATAGGCAAAACCGTGCTCGCAGCTGCAGACAGTGTGTACACTTAATTTTTTTTTAATTCGGTAGAATCGACAAAAATATCAGTAGATTTGAATGAAATTCGGTAGAAAATTTTTTTATTCAGAGAAACATAAAAATAACAATTCAAAGAAACATAAAAAATAACAAAATATATGTACTTATATATAAAGGGTAGAATCGGTAGAATCTACCGAATATCGGTAGAAGTGAGCACACTGGCTGCAGAACTAGCTCTTTGTCAATTAAATTTTTTTTATTTTGAAAAAGTAAAATGCCTCTTGATAGTTTTGATTGTAAAATTGTTCTACGCACGATTCTACCTTAGTTATTATGTCACGCATAAAAAAACTATGTACTATATTTGTGATTCCCAGAAAATATGAAAAACTTTGAACTTTTTAAAAATTTGCAATTTAAGCACATTACAAAACATAGATTTGATTCGGTGTATGGAATTTTGAAAAATGTTATAAGTCCAAAAGTGGCATTGAGCGTATATGAAAACCCATGGAATAAAATTGCTTATATCCAATGGCAGAAACAAAGAAAACAAAGTTTTCCTAAAGACATATTTGGCTTTAGGGCAATAGTATATCAGTACGAAGATAATGCCGGAAATTACTTCTTTCGTGAAATTGCAGCTGGTGTGTTCATGCATGAACACTACCAAACCAAAACCAAATTAAGGAATAATCTGCAATATGAAATTTTAGAATCTTTAATAAGAATAAAATCACATTTAAATATTTATAAGATCTGCTGCCACAAATTTGAGCTTCCTGAAGAAAAAAAGTTCAAATTGAAAAATATGTACAAGCGAGTTGTAGAGGACGGAGACGAACTTGATGCCTATGAAGTTTTGGATTGGGAAATTATTTAGAAAAAAGCCATATGAAATATATTATTCACGATAACAGGAATCAAGGAAGGGAACACATTTCAGGGGAAAAATTATTCACGATTGCAATTTGTGGAAAAGGGAAAATATTTCGAAGGAAAAACTGTTCACCATAGTGGTGATTATTTATTTGCTATTATCTTCTTCAGATTGTTTACTTCAACTGACTCCAATCAAATCAAAACAATGGATAAAAAAGTAAATCCTAAATTTAAGTTTTATAATCCGATCTCAAAAACTAATACTTTTTTATGTACCTTCTCAAATTAAACATTAATATTAATTGATAGTATTAATTAATAATATTTTTTTTTTAATAAAGAGAAGTAACACTCAGGCAATTAATGCCTGCTACTATTACTAGATGTTACCTTCTTTAGGAAAGGGATATTGATAGAAGACAGGTGGTGAAAGAAGAGATAGAAGAAAGCTTCAATCTTTTACAACTCTGCTTTTTGCACGCCTTCTAATAATGCAGTGTTGCCGCGCCTTCTGGTGTTAAATGAGACGTATTAAATTTTGAAGCTGTGTTTAGTAGCCATTTTATTGGTTATTTTACTTCGCCGATGATTTTGCTACACAATAACGACGAAGGAGGGCGCTCTGATGTTACATTAGGATTAGCATCTGCTGAAGTCGGTATAGTTCAGTGACCAGTGACTATGCCTTCATCACTTGAATTTTCCTACAACAACTGATGCAAAGGGACTCTAATGTACATCAGAAAAATGCGTGGTGTTGTTATTTTAATGACTGTCGGATACAGGGTTTGAAACCAGGATCTTTAGCTTTGTAGTCAGCGTGCTAACTACTTCAGCCAACGCCAACTTGAAAGTGCCTTTTTGTTAATTGTTAAGTTTTTACACATATACATATGTAAATATATACATGTACAATTGAATTTTATGTACGTTTTAAGTTAATAAAAACATTAAAAAAATAAAAATAAAGAATTTGGTCAATCGTACTGAAAAAAGTACAATTTTTCTTGTGACTTTGTGAAAATCTTATTTCGCATCCCTGCGCATAGGACTTAATAATCTTTTTTTATTTAACATATATTTTTGAGGACAAAAGTTAGGATTTTTCTGTTGAAATGGGGATTTTTTGGGGACATGACGTTTTAAATTGGGGACAAGAGCCAAAATTTTTCTGGCAGCACTGGCCCTGCCATAAGAAGAGCAAAACATATTACGCTCAAAAACGAAGCACCAACACAAACATAAGTGTGAATGTATATGTGTGGGGATCGCTGCTCTAATGCATAGATGTGCAAGCATCTCTTAAGTTCAAGCGCAAGTGTGTTTATGGGTTAGTGCACATCACTGCTCTAGCCATAGCACAATTGTGCGGATGAAAATCACATACATGCTTATGCTCTTTCATTTAGTCGTCTCTGAGCAAGCGACGAATTAAGTTGTGCACGCATGTATTAACTTTTTCCTGGTTTTTTGTTTTGTTGTTTTGAGCACACGGAACGAAATTAGAGTCAAAATTTAATAAATTTGTAGAGCAAAAAAATTAAAATAATTATGGATGCTAAGAAAAATTTCGTGATAAAAAATGCTTTTCGCAATATGCAATGCATTTTATGTTATGAAACATTAAAAAATAATAGCGAAAATAGTTTAAAAAGGCATTTTAATAGTATCCACAGAGCTGTGAATAAATTTAATGTTGAATTTATACACTAAATTATTGAATGGTTATTAAATTTTTACTTTTTACTAAAGTTTTTGCTTATATACAAAAAAAAATTGAAACATCTAATAACCACATCATGTATTTTATATTACAAAACTTTTCTTCAAGTGCAAGTTTATTTTACTCTCATTTTTCTCACCAATCCAAACATATTTTATTTTGCGGGACACTGCTCTAGTGCAATTATGTCAGTTTCATGGCACAATTGTGCAAACTAAAATCACACACATTCTTATTCTCTTCCATGTAGTCGTCAATGAAACAGCGACGATAACACATGCGCAGCGGCCGTATTAAATTCTTTATAAATACAGTGAAAGAAAAAAAAAGTGGTATGCGAAAAATATTCTATGATTAGTAATGCTTTTTGCGACATTCAATGTATTTTATGTTACAAAACTTTTAAGGAAAGAAATGAATATATATTAAAAAGTCATTTTGGTTTTTTTTTTGGAGCAGCTTTACTAAACTGCATTTAATATCAAAATTTAAAAGACCAATAACTTGGAAACTATTGATCGCAGCCAATTTTTATGTTTAATTTTTTCTTCTTATTTTTCAAGTTTCTATCAGATAAGCTATTTAAAAATGTATTTTTGGAATTTCTTCACAGTGTCCTATGAAAAGTTTACAGCGCCGTAACTCGGAAAATATGGGTCGCCCGCAACTTTTTTATTTAATTTTTATTCCTTATTTTTTAATTTTTTATCATATAGACTCCTTTTTATATATTTTTATATATTTCGAGCTGCTTCACAAAACTGCATTTGTTGCAAATATTTATTTTTTTCGATGTACTACAGAGACGAATGAGACAGCTTTTCTCACACATACAACTATAGTTTTATTTTTGACACCACTGCTCTAGTGCAATGGTCACCAAGAAGAGAAAACGGTTAAAATGCAGAACAGCACTAATAGATGCTTAGTGCTGTTCCACTGAAAAGAATCGCTCTTGTAAATGTTTAATTGGGTATATGAAAAATATTTTTATGGGTTAAGTTTATATTAATGGCCGTTTGTATTTAGTGGTGCCCAAGACTGAATGTACTAGTTTTTTTTCAATTTCTTGACACATACTAGAAACTCAGCATCTGCAAAAGTATTTAAGCTTAGTTTTTAACATTTTTTCTCTTTTTTATAGCAATAAAAAGTGTTGTTATAAAAAGATTTAAATTCGATAATTTATTTATATGAATAATATAGAAAAAGTAAATTAATAATTGAATAATCTCGGTGTATTTTTTTTTTCATAAAAAATGCGACAGAAATCTGTTCTTTTTGTGTGTGTTATGCTCTTGCTTCAAATTTCTGTTAGTATATAGTATTTCTGTGTACGTATGCATAGCATAATTCTAGCAGAGTCTTCAGGGCAATGGGATGGTGGACTCTGCTATAGTTCTATAATCATTTCAAATTTGTCTCTTTTTTCATTGCCTTCTGGTTGGGAAAATTACTTTGAAAGTTCTAACAAAGTCATCTTAAATTAGTTCTGGATGTATTTAATTGAGATTTTTTCATGTTCGTGCATTCTTGTCCTATACCAGTTAAATGCCGTCAAACTTGCAGTAATGTTTGTGGATGTGGATAATCCGCTGGATAACAGGAATCGTCAAGGGTTGTCTCAGAATAATTTATGTGCTAAGAATCATGAATTATAAGATTACGTTCTTATCTGAAGCTTTAGTTTCACGTTCAATGTAAAGCTCACGCACAGATCAAGAACTGGTTTGACAAGCTCTTAAAGAGTAAAATATTATCTGTAGAATTTGCCGAATCCACAATATAAAGAAAATTCATAGAGGAACTCCCCAATGAGTAGTTTGCCACCGCTTCTTTGGATGCTTGTCGTTTATGAAATTTTTCTTAAACTCCCGGGTTAAGCAGCTAAGATAAAGATATTGACAGATACAATTGCTAGTGGGAACGCAATATGGAAGATACAGTAAAATAGGCGATTATTGCTTTATATACATGTAAAAATATTCTGGCCAAGACACGGATTTTCGCCTAATCTTACATATTGGACCTACACAGCGATATCTAGACCAATTATACTCTACGACTTACTTGTATTGTAGGGGGCAACCGATGCAATGTCATACGTGGAAAAGTTTGAGACTAACCAAAACCATCAATAAAACTTTGAAAAAGGATTTATATAAAAAAATCAAAAAACCTCACTGCAAGCAACTTTGAACCGTTAAATATTCTAAATGCTCATGCGAAATGAAAAATTATAAAAGAAGCCTAAAAATGATTTTAAAATACCAGCCGAATGATACTTATTTTGATCTGGTTCACTGACTTTTTATTTTTTTCGTATTTACAAACTGGCGTCTGTTGGCCGCCATATTAGATAGTGATGCTCTCGGGGTTAAGACTAATCGATCAACGTGAGAATCATCAAAATCGGTCCACGCATTCCGTTCATATAGTGCCGCAAAGGAACACAAACACAAACATACATACATAGACTGATAAACACAATACCCTTCTTTGCGTTGCGCAGTCGGGCAAAAATACGTCCACTGCAGCTATAGACATGAACGCGCCACGCTAGTCCGTTATTCGCCTGTGGGAAAAAAGATAGATATTGTACAAACTATTTGGCCACAGTAGACAACTGGACTACATCATTCTAGCTATGAACTTCTTGGGGAAACCATACATCACTACAAATTAAGATGGCTAGCTTGAAGGTCTTACATATGGTAGTGCTATTGGTGGGAGCCACGGAGGAGTCTTATAAACTTTTTTATCAAATGATAGAATTCTGAGATAAAAACCTGAACTAAATTATCTTAAATTGCTTAAAATACTCAAACGAAAAAAGCAAGGTAACTACAACACAAATTTCGAGGCTGAAAGACAGATAGAATCCTAAATTTTGGTATGAAAAGACTGATTTTTAATATACCATATATTTTGTGCAAATACAACAGCTTTGCAGTTTGATTCCTCTCAACGAAAGTTTGATTAAATTAAATAAAAATAAGCAAGAGTTAATTATTGCATGGCTGCACTCTAGTCTCCAAAATAAGAAGGCCTAGAAATATTTGTATGAACGGGCGAAGCTAAAATTGAATTTGAACTAAAAGCAAACGCATCTTTAAATAGGTACAATTACACATGTATGTATGTACATATGTATATAATTTCATTCTCTCATAGAAAATGTTCTGATCCATTTGTTCACCCGGTCGTTTTGCCTTCAACACTCTCATTAGTTGGGGTACTACACTCAACGAACTAGTGATAGATGTGATGAAGTCAAAAGAGGACAAGAACCTAAAGAATAGAAATACTCGCACAAAAGATCACTAAACGTTTCCACACAAAATAAAACAAACGTTCTACATATCCATGAATTAATAGATACATATGTGAATGTATGTAAGTATGTATATACTCGTATAAAGGTACATATCTTTTAAATTTGTTTGTATTTACCCTCTAGTCAGCCTAGAACCATATGTCTCTATGTCAATACTCTTTCTCCAGCGACAATTGCACTAGTTAAAATGTTGACAACTTTCCTTTTATGTGCGAGTAAAGATACGTTAGAGACAACACTTCTAGTGTATTTCTGGTGATATTGTCAATGAACGCGTCAATAGATTGTTTTTCTTTTTTATTATGCTTTGCAATAATATTTAAAAAAAATATGTGTAGAATCTACCAGTGAATTTTTGGTTCAAATATCTCCATATGGTAGTAAAAGAACTACCTTCTCAATAGTGCTAAAGTCTACTGGTAGATTTTCAATGACAACCGTATGTTATATGTCAACAGGCGATTACATTGGCTGGGGTGCACATAGTCAGTAGCACTATTGACAATGTCACTAGAAAATCACTATAATTTTACTATTGACAACGAGCGAGGAAATATCGATATTGTAGACTAGAGCCCCTAAAATTTACTAGTGAGTCTTTGGTGTCAATGTCTCCATGTTGACCCAAAAGAACTACTTAGTCAGTAGGGCTACAGTCTAGTGGTGGATTTTCAGTGACAAGTTAATGTTAAATGTCAATAGATGATTACATTGGCTGGGGTACACCTGGTCAGTAGTACTACTGACAACGTCACTAGTAAATCACCACAATTTCACAATTCGCACTTTCTGCAGGGTACATATGTGGATTTACAAGTAGAAAAATATTTCCATACATTGACACGCTGTTTTGTTCTTAATTTTTTCATTTAGAAAATTAAGTATACAACGTACTGAGCAACGGTAGATAAACATAAAATAAATAATATTATTTGCCCTTGTGTCTTGTGCCGTCATGTGTATGGAAAAAAAAACTTCTGCACTTACTCAAATAGAAATGACTAAGTGTAAAGAAATCGGCACTATGGAAATGCCAGCACAGTGCAATTTTGCAGGAGTTAATGCTTATTGAATACACCAGCGAAAATTTTATGAAAGAAGATCAAGTTATAGGCCTTATCATCAAATCGTTGCTTAATTACAGCACAAAGTGTTATTTCTGGACTATAATCGTCGCTTTCGATAAAGAGCTGATTCGATCACTTTTTTTATTTTGAGATTATGTCATTCGATATCGTACCATATTATTATATATTCCCAGAGAATGGGTTTTAAAATCTATCCCAAATGCTCGATGATATATCCATTTTGGAATTATGATTTAATTGCTTGGAAATTATTGGGATTTAGTTCACTGTATTTACCAAGTAGTATGAGTTCTTGGCCGACCATACTTTCTTATTGGTATGGTTTTATAAAACGCTTGTCCATCATGTCAATCAACAGCAAATGCATACAACAAGTATTAGTATTTAACTAGCCACCCGAGCATGTTGCTTGCAACAGGAGAATGCAGGGGTATGAAAATACTCGACTTAGAATTACATATATATGTATGGATATGCTGGTAGTGTTTCTCTAAATATGTATTTTTTTATTATTATTATATTTTTATTTTGATGTCAATGAATTGCGAGGTAGACAAACTAAATAAATAGTAATTTAAGGTTTTTTTTTATTTTTCTTTTCAACGTTCTACAAGCAGTAAAAATGTTTTAGACAGGCTGACCTTAAAAGATTGTGTTTATTTTGAAATTTGTTACATTGACTTTTTAAAAGAATGAGACGCATATAAATTCCAGTACAGAATCTATGATTTGCAATTACACATAACTTATGCACTTCGTATAAAGTGGCTAAGGCAATGACTTCGTATCACGAAATGCGGGGGGGGGGAGGGCGAAAAAATTTCTGATAATGATTCAAAATGGCTACACTGCCAATGGATTTTTTTTTATTTGTACAGTTGACATGCGGTCTTGTCACCGTATTTATCTTATTCTCCAGATATGGGTTCCAGATTTAAAAAAGTAACTCGACAGGAAGGGATTCTATTCAAATGAAACAGGAATACAAGGTTTGGTTTTTGGATACAAATAATTGTATTTTTTGACGGAGTCTCTTTTGAGCTCCATATACTTTGTTTGGCGTTTCTCCAAAAGCGTTTATCCCTTCCAACAAACAAATATTGGCCGAGATCATCAAAATAGGTGCGATGATTTTATCGTTGCAGTCAAGTTTCTTTCCGCAGAGCCATTTGTTTTAGGTTTGGGAACAAAAATTTGTCACTCGGGGAAAATTCCTGATAATATGATGTACGAAGGGTCAATACGTTTCATCCTATTCATTGATTTTGCCATGAAAACTGCCGTCCTAATATTTTTACTTACTGGAGTTTAATGTTTTGTCGAAGGTCGGCTTTGTTAACAGGGGAACAATTAATTGAGAGTAATCCTTTTGCTACTTCAGTGGAAAGCATATGTGAATTTAAGGTGGTAGCCTTTTATCATTTGGGATTATCGTTCATACTACCGAAAATGCACTGAAAAACGTGGAACTAGCTCTATTCTCGTAGAAGTATAAGATCACTGATCTCCAATCTATAATCTTTCTTAGTGCTGACACAAGACTGGCTAAAACCACAATAAATCTCAATATTATTTTGAGACCCAAGTTCACAAGATTAAAGCGAAGAAAACAGCTACTGAAGTTAACTTCTGCAAGCTATCCATTGGGTAGAGTTCGGGCTTAACCCTCAAAAGATTCGAACTATTATACATAACTGATTAACTTTCACATATCACTTCTGCGGATGCATTATGGAAGACAGCAATTAGCCTTGTATTCCAAGGTTACGTAGTGAAAAGTTTGCCATATCACACTGGCTGTGATCTACACAGGTGTGCAAAACCATAAGCTCTGAAAGTCTAGTATATATCACGATTCTAGAACCTGAGGCTATGAGAGGAATATTGGGCCTTAAGTACCGATCATCTCTTACGGAGATGACAGAGCCGTTTAATATAAGGACCAGTAACCTAAATTGGAAAAATTTAAAAATAGTTTGGTATACCTCATTAGGTACAAGAAAAATTATTGAATGATTTCTTTTATTATCCAACACGTGTACCAAATCGATTCCATTAATAATATAGAATAGAATATGGAGAAGATCTGGTCCAAAGACTGGCACTGTGACATCTGATGGATCTATTGTACCATAGAACTGTAAATCAAATTAATTCAATCTCTGTATGCCTCTCCTTACGAAAGTC
Source organism: Tachina grossa (assembly GCA_949987645.1). Taxonomy (NCBI): domain Eukaryota; kingdom Metazoa; phylum Arthropoda; class Insecta; order Diptera; family Tachinidae; genus Tachina; species Tachina grossa. Next base: position 63,205,521 of record OX465274.1, read on the forward strand.
AGCACAGATGTTGGAGAAGCTTGCCTAATATCATCTGAACACAGAAACTCAGAATGAAAAACACGTCATCTACTGTTACATAAGACTATACGCTCACAGAAAATGTATGCCGTCGTCTCGTCATCTTATAAGCATAAACGACACAATTGGTTAGTTTTTCACAGAGGATAGTTCAATCTAAAGTGACCAGAAAGACAACCAATAATAAGCCGCAAATTATTCCTGTTGAGGTTCGGGATGGCACTATATCAATGGATTTGACTGCCTTAAACCAGAAGAAAACAGCTACATTTTGTTAGCGGTCTAAGTGTCATCTTCTTTGATCAGAGATGTTACAGTCGACCGGCTTACGCTCAATGGCTCTGGGCCCACACAAAGAGTAGCAGAAGCCCTCTTAGCTAATTCATCCGCTTCCTCATTCCCTGGAGCTGTGACCAGGTATCCAATTAATGGAAATCTTGTTTCTATGTGGATAATTTTTGAAATGAGTCATAGCGGAATTTCCATGAAAGGAGGTACTTAAGAGCTGTGTGGCTATCGGAAAAGATAGCTATATATGCACTTCTAATGCCCCTATTTAAATTAATAGCAACAAATTTTGTGATTGCCTGTATTTCTGCCTGAAATACCATAGACCATTTGCCTATAGTCAAACAGATTTTTGCGTTGGGCCCAAAAACTCTAGCACCAACTCCATCTTCCATTTTAGATCCATACGTATACCAACATAAATGTCTGGAATCCACATCGGGAACGTTATCGTTCCACACTGCCCTTGGTGGAATTGGGACATTGAATCTCCTGTCGAACCTCAGTTCACAGTTCATCCTTTCACTAGGCTAAAAGTAAGAAATACCAAAATTAAAAAATCGTCAAACCGAAAAAAATTGTCAAAAACCAAAAAAAATCGCCAAAAATGAACAAAGCGCCAATATAAAAAATCTCTTAAACTAAAATAAATTGCCGAAATAAAAAAATTAGCAAAAAAAAAAGCAATAAACCGAAAAAGATCGCCAAAACGAAAGAAACGCCAAAACTTAAAAACGACTAAACTAAAATAAATTGGCCAAACCGAAAAAACGCAAAAGCTAAAAAACGCCAAAAACCGAAGAAATCCCAAAAACGAAAAAAAATCCAAATTAATATATTATTAGGGTAAAGTTCGTATACTATTACAGATCTGGTGTCCGTTTGGAACTTTTCGCACGCGAGTTAAATTTGCACTTTGCTGAATTTGTTATATATACAGAATATTAGATTTCCAAACACTTCTTCAATATGTTATACAATTCCATAAGATTCAAATATTTATCTTTTTAAATAAAAAACCTACGAATTGACTGTTTGTTTCTGTTTATCATTTTTTTTTTTTGTCAACCACGATTATTCTTAAGTACGCCACATTGTGTTTTCCTACATGTAAAAATCTGATCTAGCAATACTGTATGTTAATGAAATCAATAGCATACTTTAGGGGTTAACATACACTGGGCGATTCAAATAAAAATAGTCTTAGGTTTTTATTTTCGTTACGGAATTTCTTAATTCGGTCGACACCCTCAAAGCCTGCGATAAAATCTATTAAATAGCTTAAAAATATTTTTATATTATACAACGTTTTAATTTAGAGTTGTACTGATCTCGATTAATATAAATTTATTTAATATCTATTAAATATTTATCTAAGTTTCGTTTATTATTTATTTAATATTTCGTATCAGAAATGCATATGACTTAGACCACTTTCATAATTGAGGGCAGATATATGTATCCTCACAAAAACATAAACGTGAAAAAAGGCCAAGTTCCTATCAAAAATTTCGGCCATTAAAAGTAGTGAGATATAAATTTCGACCAAGTTCTTGTTTGGCACGGTACCTAACACAGAAATATGCTATGCGTTATATAAATTTGTAATCGTAAGGGAGTCATATAATTTCTAGATAGTCTACTTACTTGACAACATTTTTTCCAATAGAAAGAAATAAACAAATACTCATTATCCTTTACATTTTAGAAAGGTAAAAATGTTGCCAAGTAAACAGACTATCTAGAAATTATATGACACCCTTACGATTACAAATTTATATAACGCATATCATATTTCTGTGTTAGGTATCGTGCCAAACAAGAACTTGGTCGAAATTTATATCTCACTACTTTTAATGGCCGAAATTTTTTATAGGAACTTGGCCTTTTTCACATTTATGTTTTTGTGAGGATCTGACTACTTTTTGAAAAATTTTCGATAATAAGACTTCTTAAACTTAAAATTTCTAGTGTGTCTTATTTCTATTAATGATCGCTGTGCCACTTGAAAGTGGCATAGTTACATAAAATTATGGGTTAGAGCGTGATTGGGTGTTGGATTGTAGACCTTAAAAATGCACTATTGTGTCACTTCAACGGGTCGCTAGTGTGTACTCAATTTGGTAAGAGTCCTCTGGAAAGATACATGTTAAATACAGCGTACATTTTAGTGGACGTGATCCCGTGTTTTTTCTCAATAAATTTACATATTAAAGTCTGCTTAGCCGAAGTACATATATCAAAAGGATATGCCCAATGTGCACGCAAAGTTTCAATAGGATAGCTGGTGCTTTTAATTTTTGGATTTTCCGATTGAGTAAATCAATTACTTTTTGTGTACAAAATGTCAGATCTCTGTAGTATAATATGACGTGGACTTTTATATCTGCTAGTGCTTATGGTTCATGTTCAAAGTTTGGTATTGAAAAGTTAATAAGAAATACCTGAGTATTAAATTAAAAACTGCTAAGCCAAAGTTCCTGAAAGAAAAAGCTAGGATTTATGGGTGAAGTCACGGCTACTTTTCAAAATAGGAAATCTTTATTTTGGATAAGTGCAATGTGTATGAAAGACTTCGTTCAATAAAATTTATCTTAATTTTGAATTTAAAGTGCTTGTTATTGCCCCTCTGGTTGAAACTTCAGGTTTTTTAGATTTATCTTAGTGATCTCTGATCTATATTTATTTGTGTATCTAAGTAATTTCAGCTCTCTAGTGCGAATTGGAATTTTAAATTCGTGGCCCTGCATACCAGAAAAAACTTCTTGGTTTTAAGATTTTCCTATTGGCTTACTCTACACTTACTTATGTTTAAAATTTCAGCTTTCTAGCGAGAATTAAATTTTATGAGCACTATCCCTCTCACTATTTTCAACTCACAATTTTGTTGTGAGCAGCGCTTACAACTCATGCTAATTTTCTAGTAAAATATGCTAGACTGAGGTAGATTAAACACAAGGCTAACATTTTATGGGAGTGATCACGCCCAATTTTTAAGGTGATGCAAGATTTCACTAAATTGGCTTGAATTAAAAGCTGTATATTAAGTATTTAGTTCAAAACAATATTAGCGTGGCCCCGCCCATTCTGGTAAAATTGTTTGAGTTTTCAAATTTTTCTAGTTGGTTTCTCACCTAGGCCTACTTGTATATCAAATTTCAGCTCCTTAGCACAACTTCTAATTTTTAATATTTATGGGCGTAACCCCGCCCACTTTTCCAAACTTATTATTCGTGTCAAGTTTGGTTGCAAACGGATAATAATACCCACATAAATAGTATATCTAATATGCTGAACCGTAGTACACGAAAATGAGGTTTAAATTATATGGGCGTGTCACCACCCACTTTTTAACAAAAAATTTATAGCCCTGCATTATCGCAGTATACATGCAAAATTTCAATAAAACAGCTTCTTTTAAGCGCCTTATATTAGCTTTTTTAATTCGGACTTTTATGGGCGTGGCGGGGCTCCTAGCCAAAATTTCCAAGTTTTCAGATTTTTTTATTTTAGTGCTCACCTAGACCTAGCTATGTATCAAATTTCAGCACACTAGCACAAGTTTTAATTTTTATGGGCGTACCCCCGCCCCCTGATTAAAATTTCCGGTTTTTCAGATTTTTTTATTTCAGTGCTCACATAGACCAAGCTATGTATCAAATTTCAGCTCACTAGCACAACTTTTAATTTTTATGGGGGTAGCCCCGCCCCCCTGGTTAAAATTTCTGTGTTTTCAGATTTTTCTGGTTCATGGCTTACCTAGATCTACTCGTGTACCAAATTTTAGCTCTCTAGCGATAGCGGAAGTGCTTCATCAATTTGATGAGTGTGTCAGTGGTCAGTGAGTATGTCTTAAAATATGCACTTTTTGCACCTCTATATCTCCGGAACCTTTCGTTATACAACTTTCAAACTTTGCATGTGAGGTTATATGAATTTATTCTAATTATGGTTTAAATTCTATAATTTTACGATTGCGGGGAACAAAGTTATGAGGGGGGTAAAAACAGCTCGAATGGCTTCGTGTAAATATACACACTGCGTGCATTGGCCAGAACTTGGCCTGGCGCACTGCCGTGCGCCTAGATACAATTTAGTATTTCCATTTTAGAACGCATTGTACAATTTCTTAGTTTTTCATGTGTAGCTGTGCTACAGTTTGTCAAAAAAGTATTATAAGAAGTATAGCGTCAAATACTATGTATATTTGTACAATGTATTAAAATCTAAAATGATTAAACTTGCAGTGTGATCACAAAATCAGCTGTTCATGGGCTTAATGTTAAAACATTCGCGAAATTTCAAAATATCAAGAGCTGGTAGGGTATTAATTTAATAAATTTGGTTGGCCTTAATTTTCTAGAATATTTTTTCTTCTGCAGTTTAAAATACACTAACGAAATAAAAATTTTTTCTCAATTAATATGGGCTTGAAGACAACGAAGAAAACTGCATGCAGATATTCATTTGCAAGTATTGTTTTTTGGAGGGGAAAATTGATTCGTTTAAAACATTTGTACTCAAGTACTGTAATCATACTAAATATGTATATCTCCCCATTTTAATAGAGATGCGGGCAGAAATAAAATTGGTACAAAAATTATTATTTTTTTATTGCATAAAATAAAATAAAACCAAGAGATATTTTGAATAGAGTAAATGGATGAGTGAGAGTGAATGAGAATTTATGTGAACTTTTGGCGTTGTTTGTATGTTTTATTAGTTTTTTATTATATTTCTTTAGTTCATTTTCATTGAGTGAGCTCATTTGATGCAGTTCTTTTTCAAAATTTCCCTAATGTTTTGCTCAACATTGAAATGTTTTGTATGTGCTGTTTTTCTGTCCGTCATGGGTATGTTTTCACATATTCCTTTCATTCAAATTTGGACTAGCATCAAGAGCAAATACTGCTGGTTATTGTAATTTCATTGTGCAACACTTTATTATTTCCATACATATGTACATACATATGTATATGTATGTATGTACTTCCATAAATACCGTATGTTCATTACAATTGAGAACGGGAGTGTAACATATACATATAAAAATGAAAAGAAGATGAGTATCTCGCATATTCATTTTGGTACATATGTGAAACACTTATTGATGATATTCTAAAAGATCTCGCCATTGAGTAGGAGGCCGTTATTAAAGATCAATTTGAAATAGTTTATATTCTGCTCTGCACAAATTCACAACGCGAATTTTTTCCTAGTGATGTGTAAAATCTAACATTGTTATTATTGTATAAAACAAACTAAATAAAAAGTATTTTATGCTCAAATTTTTTAATTAAATAAAAAGCCTAAATATTTAGTATGTATATGAAGAGAGTTTTTCATTAGTTTCATTAGAAAAGAAGAGTGAAAATACAATATAGTTTATTATAAAAACGTAAAAGTTTTTCCACATCTGGATTTATTGGAAGCGTGAGAATGTGTTAGTTAAACAGTGATTTATACATACATGGATACTACAATATGTACACACTTACATACTCATATGGATATTTTCAAATTTTATAATAAAGGTACTCAAAATACAATCAAACTTTTAAATAATTATGTATAAATTTTTTAAGCATATCAAAATCTTAATAATGCCTAAGAACATAATATGAATACTACTAAGGTTTTTAATAACTGTGTACATATTGCTTATTTACTTAAACTTCTTAACTTAAGTTACATATTTATGAGCTAATGACGAAGAATTAATACTCATATCACTATTTATATTGTGTAAAATTTTCATAAAATAAATACTTTTTACTCAACTCTTGAGAGAAAAATAAAATTTTATTTTTCCTTTAAGTTGTTTTTTCCCTGGCAAACTAGTTTGTTCGAGTTATGACGGTTTTTAGTTAAAGTGAAATATATGTATATAGACTGAAAGAAAAGAGGCCAATAAAGACAATAAACTACATATGTACATATGTATGTACTTGCACACATGTATACATACGTATACTATATACAGATACATAAGTACAAATTATTTAAAAGTGTGCAATAAACCTTATGCAAAATTTTAATAAGCCGCCATTTTGCCATATGTGACTGCCACGCCGAAACTAAAGTGACTGCTAACATTTGAGATTAGGCTAAAAATGGAGATCCATCTTTTACTGATAGTTTTGTACTCGATTTGGTTTTAAATTCTTCAATTCCGTTATACGGGCATATCCTTGAAATTTTGTGCATCACCTTACCGGGGAAAATTCAGCCTCTTACGACTAGTTTATTTAAAAGGCCCATGCACATACATTATGTCACGTGTTATAGTATGTTTTCACCGGCATGATTTAGACAAGATGATTTGAGCATATGATTTTAATTTATAGATTAATTACCACACATTTTGCATATGGCTAAATCACCTCAAAGTTGTTGATTTATTTTAGATAAGATTCCTTATTCCTTTCTGTGTTGTATCTGTCTTTTCGTTTCACATAGTTAATGTTTTTGCCAGGGCATGTTTATAACAGGCATACTCAAATTTGCTTTGAAAATGCGTTCATAGAATGTCAAAATATATACTGAAAAATTTCTGTTGACATCTGAAGGAGATTCAAATTACAAGTGGTGAAAACAAACATATTGACTAACAAGGTCAGCCGGTGTGAATTCAGCCAAAGACCGGCCTTGATTCTGTCTCCGGCAATTTTTGAGCAGAATGAGATCTCCAACCCGTAAGTTGATAGTAGCCGTCCTTTTCACGTAGAAATTGAGTTTTTTTATTAGGCTTTCTTTACATTACCTACAGTGACTTGTTTTTTAACAACTTATGCTGCAATTATAAAATTGCAGAATTTTGTCGAATTCATTAACTTGACACGGCTCAAGTCTTGAATGTCGTGTTCACTTTTTGAATGCAATAACGCTGATTAAAGAAATTCTTTCACCCTTTTTACAAACTAGAGGAGTAATGTTTTACACTAGGATACCTGCCGTGTAATTAGTACCTTAGTAGCCACCTCATTGGTGCTTATTAGCGTCATGTTTAATATACTTTTACTTCATAAATTAGCACTATTATGTTGCAAATTAAAAATTTCATGATCTCTTTTCTTTTTAATTATAAACTTCAATATTTATATGTTAAATGCTTTCTATAGTAACGATGAATATGAAACAATCAAAGAGTTGTAAGTAAATCAAATACTTTTACATTTGGCACTTCCACGAAATCTAGTATATTTCGATTGAAATCTCTATCAAATTCTATACGACCTACGAAAATTTAACATACACGATAGCTACTCGTATCTACACTAAAAGATATCTATGTGTAGAAAGAATGGGAATTACATCAAGATTTTTTACACTAATCAAGATTTCGTATCCAAAACATAAACCATTGAGTTAAAATTTTCCAAAACTACAACCAAACAACTGTAATATAGCTAATTCCAAAACCTTGATTTATTTTTGATAGGGCATTTACATCTGCACAAAATTTAGCATATTTTAATTAAAATCTTTATGAAAATATATACCGTTAACACAATGTTTTTTTTTGACATTTATCATGATTTTTTAATCCAAAACAAAACCCATTAACCGAAAAATTTCTAAAACTACAACCCAACAACTGCAATGTAGCCAATCACACACCTTTTTCAGCAGACCGTAGCTAATTTAATCATCCTTTATATGAATATGTTGTACAAGATTAGATTTTGAGTAGATTTCCTAAAAATCGATTCACAAGCTAGATTTTGTTTTGTATGGGAAATCAAGTAAAAAGCAGTTAGATTTAGCTCGAAATCTCGCAAGCACTAGATTTCGGGATAATGTAAATGCATTATTAGTAAAATTTAAAAAAAACACGAAGTTGCATCACTAACACCCGTATTCTAAGCTCTGTCACAAGGCACATTTATTTCCAGGTAATATCAGGTATACAAAAACAATGAAAAAAAAACAATATGGATTTTAGTTTATCCAAAATGTCAAAAATAGAATTTGTTTAACACAATAATTATTCACATAAACTTGAAAAAATTTCCACGGCAGCTTCTACTAACAAAATTTGCAACGTTTAGCACTTTTCACAATTTTTTAATAATTTTTTTCATATTTTTAAATTTGTTTTCAAAGAACATTTTTAATAAAATAATTTTCATGTTGAAATAATTTTTTTAATTTCTCTTTCATAAATTTGAAAAAAAATAGCTCAGCTGCGTTTTCGCTAATACCTGGTGAATGTGCCTCGCTCTGTGACAAAATAAAAATTATAACAAATGACAATTTTTACATTGCTTAAAATATAATAAATTCAGTGAAGTGCGACTTTGACCTGCGCGCGAAGGTTTCCGTACAGACACTAGATATGTAATTCAATAAGAACTTTAGCCTATATAATAAGTTGTTTGAGCTTTTTTTTCGTTTTTGGGTTGTTCCGGTTATTAGCGTTTTTTAGTTTTGGCGATTTTTGCCTTTTTTCGGTTTTTGACGCTTTTTTAGTTTTGGCACCTTTTTTCCCCCCGTTATGTCGATTTTTTCGGTTTATGTTTTTTTTTTGGCAATTTTTTTTTCTTCATATAGGCGTTTTTTTTAGTTTTGACGCTTTTTTTCGCGTTTCGGTGATTTTTTTCGGTTCTTGGCGTTTTTTCAAATTGCCGATTTTTTTTCATTTTGGCGATTTTTTTCATTTCGGCAATTTTTTCATTTGGGCGATTTATTTATTTATGGCGCTTTTTCAATTTGGCGATTTTTTTTTCATTTTGGCGATTTTTTGGGTTTGCCGATTTATTTTAGTGTTAGAAATTTTTTTAATTTGGTGCTTTTTATTCGTTTTAGTGATTTTTTGGATTTTAGCGATTTATTTTGTTTTACCGTTTTTGAAAATTTCAAGAGTTTGCCTCTTACGGTTTCCAAGATATAGCAAGTTGTCAAAATTACATAGTCAAAATTGCATTAACTGATGGACCACCCTTTAATTTAAATTTTTTTAAAATTTTAGTGTTAATTGTTGCAGTCTATATAAAAAAACACTAATTTTACAAATTTCAGTACATACAATTGTATGTATATTACATTGGATTTTAACATAATTCGTTGCTCGTTTTGGAACACCCTTTAATTTTTAACTCTCATATGTTTGTTGTTGTAGCGCCAAGGTTCTACCTACTCGGTCCAAATTTCAGGTCCGTAGCTCCTACGGGTCCTGAGAAAATACCGTGTGACGGACAGACTGACAGCGTAGCGAAAACAATAGGGTTCCTTTTCACATTTGGTGTACGGAACTCTAAAAATTGTCATTTGCTATAATTTTGTCATTTGTCGCAAAGTTCAGATTAAAGGGTTAGTTCTACTAGATTTGCAGTAGATTTCGACAAAATCTTGTGACGAAGAAGATTTTGTTTTGTATGGGAAATTAACTAGAAATTTACTTCAGTTTTCTCGAACTGTATTAAGTGCAAGATTTTTCTCAGATGCAAGCGCATTACAATAATGCGCTTATATTTGAACAAGCTTTCGGGCCAAATGTAGAAGATTTTTCATACAAAAAAAAAATGTAATTCGTCACTTTATTTTGACAAAATCTACTTAAAATCTATTAGAACGTAGCGATACAGCTATGGTTTTTTCAAATTTGTACTAAAAAGTCAACCTATGTACTTAAAAAGGTGTGTGAATTAGCTATAGTTCAGTTATTTAACAGTAGTTTTGGAATATTTTCAGTAAAAAATTAAAAAAAAAAAAAAAAACTTGTTGAAAATTTTATGGATTTTCATAAAGATTTGAATTAATATCTGCTGGATTTTGTGCAAGTGTAAATGCAATATAAGAGATTTCGTGGATATGTAAATGCGCTATTAGTATAGTCGTAGTGGTTTAAGTGCTTGCTAAAAATTGGCAATGACACAAACGCTTTTGCTTTCCGGCGATAAAAAAGTCTGGCAGCCGTGCATACGCATCAAACTTATGAGCAATGCGATAACTTTCCTAGCATACTTTACTGCTGTAGTTTTTTATTTCAGACTTATGCGTTTTATATTGACAGATAGTCCAAACTAGACGAAGCAGCTTATAATAGTTTTGGGCTTAATACCTACATTCGCCGTTCGATAGTAGTGTCCCTGTTTTTTAAGCGGATATTACGAGCAAGAGGATTAGGATGTGACTCGAGTTTTGTTAACTATTTGCCTGCGTCTTTTGTAATTTCTTCAGTCACAAGTGGTATATTTAGATCACGATGTAAATTTTAGTTTTTGATGTACCATGGAGCCGATGTTACTAGCCTTAAAATGTTGTTTTGCCTTCGTGGGATTCTCTCTACATTGGAAGCTAAAGCAATGCCCCATAGGTGAATTCCTTAACACCATATAGGTTTGTAAAAGCCACTTGTATATTAAAAGTTTACAATCTACCAATCAGCCAATGTATCTGAGTTAATTTAAGTTTCATTTGTGTTAGCTTAGAGACAATGTGGTGTTTCCATGTAAGCCGTCGGTCAAGGTGTATACCAAGGTATTTTACCTGTGAATGTTGAGGAACAAATTGATTGTTGATTCGAATGGGGGATCAAGTATCTCGTCGCAGGGTAAATGTGACATGAAAACACCTTTGTCCCTTTACTTTTACTCTCCATAATTTCAACTAGAGTTTCAGGAGCGTGATGTGTTCCTGAAGATATCGGAATGCCTCGTGAGGGTTTTCAGTCATACTAAGGCAGGTTGTATCATCGGCAAATGTAGAAGTATAGATTTTTCTGCTCACAGACATATCACATGTATAAATCAAATAAAAAACTTGCCCCAGTATTCTCCTCTGTAACACGCCGGATGAGATATTTTCGGGCACACTCATGAAGTCTCCTTCTACAACAGTGAACTTCCTGGGAAGAATGTAACTTTACAATAGCTTTATGGTCATTATTACAACTTGTTGTTAGTTAAAGGTATCATTTTTTTGGATGAATAAACACTTTTTTAATATAACAACTTCACTTTAAACAAAAGTGAGCGATAAGTTAAAGACAAGCCCATCCTACTTGTAACTTTTTTCGAAAGGTTTATTCATATGAAGTTGCCACATTTCCATAAGTTGTCACACTTTCTACTTTATAAATTACAGCCACATTTATTTGAACCAAACAGAAATTGTATTATTTATTTTATCGGACAGTTGTAATAATGGAAGAATTTTAAAGGTCACTTTACTAAAATTAGGATTAACTATCAGGAACTTTTATCGCAAGTCATAGTAAAGGCCCTTATTTTGCTTTTGAAACGTATTTCGATGAACCATTAGCTTTTGAACTTTGCACACAATTCTTTAAAAAAAATAAATCTACAAAGATTCTAAATCGTTCTTAATGTCATTGGCATGTGAGAGTATTTTTTTTCTTTATATAAAAAAAAACACAACAATGACCAAAGAAAAAAAACAATGCACACTTTAATACAGAAATTCTTTAAATCACAGTAATTTTTTTATTAAATGATTTAATAACTATAAAAAACTCTCAGACAAAACAGATACACAAGTAAAGCCGGAAATCTGTGCGACATTTTTAATTAATGTCAAGTTAAAAAATTTAGCAAACTGCTTCTTTGCTGTTGTTCAATTAACCAAAAAATTAAAAATAAATGTGTACAATACATATACAAACCTTCAAGATAAAAATGCACTGAAATAAAAACATTTTGCAAACTATTAAGCTGAAATTATCCTGCAAATGCCAGCGACAGGCAGAATGAAAACAAATAATAAAAATAATAAATTTAAATTTGGCCTCATGCACCCACCCACCGACCGACGACACACTTCACAATTTTCAAATTAAAGAAAATTATCTTGCAAATTTGAAAAGATTAAACTGATAAATACTCGTCGTACCACAAAGAAGGAAATAAAATTTTAAAGATACAAATAAACAAAAATGTATCCGAAATGTACGCAAATAACAAATTTCAGATACAATCGACTACTCGTACAACTTGTTTAAATCATTAATGAGTGATTTTTTTTCTCCTTTCATTTCGCTACTATTGCCCGCAAACAATGATGATGAATTGTTGGAAGTCCATTCACTCTCTCAACTTGCAGATACAGAGAAATACACTATAAACAAGATATTTATCAAGAATTTATACCATATTCACACTTATGATCTTAAACGTGTTTAAGGCAAGTGTTTTAAAAAACTAAACACAACCGTTCACATTACATTTGAGATGTTTAAGGTTAACGTTTTGTCAATGAATTATTGTATTTGTAAGAAATTACGAACAATTATGCTTTTTTATTGGTTAATTATTTTCAAACCATAATTTTTCTTGTAAATATTTTAGTATTCTGTAACTAATTACTTGTTTACCAAATAATTTTTGACGTGACGCCATTTAATAACAACACAAAGTTGCCAGAGTTATCAAAAAACGGACTGAACATACTCCATTATCGTGTTTAAGGAAGTGTTTAAATCTTAAACACTTCATTTGTGATGTTTAACAAAACAAGTCAATGTATGGTAAAACATCTCAAAATCGTCGTGTTTAAGCTCTTAACCACGAATGAGGCGTTAAACACGTTTAAAACCATAAGTGTGAACATAGTATTAGAATATAAATGGTATAGTTTGTTTAAAATTATTTTATGTAGTTAAACTCAAAAAGCAGAAAAGAAAATATTATTTTTGCTGTTAGAAATTAAAAGAAAAGAATATTTTTGTATCTATTATAAATCAAATGCTCAGAAAACACATTACAAATTTCTTTTCGGGCATAATTTGTTTTCTCTTTTAATTATAAATAAAAATTTGTAATTTGTTCAGTTTATAATTTATAAGTATGTATTTTATTTGTGAATGAAAAATCGCATGTGATACAGTCTATGACGAAATTAAATGGGCGCCATTTTTGTCACATTATTTAGAACGCTTTCTTATTTAAATTATTTATGGAAAATTGCTTCTAATTTTAACTTTTAACAGTTTGTATTTAATGTTTTTTTTATCAGTTTGAAAAAGCGAAAGCTTTTTCAGTTGTTTACAGAAATAAGTTTGATTCAGCAGAAAAATGTATAAATTATACGTACACACATACAGATAGTTCTTGTTTATTTTTATTTTATTAATTTCAGGAAGGTGTTTAAACAAAACAATTTTATAATTAATTGGCTCTTTTATTGCGATAGTAATAAATAATTGACTAAGTAAACAATTTAGACTTCTAAATTTGGCTATGATAAAAATAATGTAATTTCCTTGGGGCGACTTTTTTGTTTTTGAGATTGCGATTAGTTTATTTCTCTAATTAGCTAATCCGAAAATTAACTTAATCTCACAGAACTGAGTATAATATTTTGAGTGGTAGCTTAAACTCCTTATTATATGTAGTATTAGCATACTGAGGAACAAAATAGTGGCAACATTTTCTGTGAAAGAGAAAAAGATTTTTGTGGGAAGAAGAAGAAACTGAAATATTTTATTTTTTACAAGTAAGATATTGCGCGTGTTAAAGGAAATAAGATAAATAATATAAAATATATATATTTATTTATGTGTTCTTAAATTATTTTATAATATAATTTTTACAAAAAAGTTACATGTTTCACAAGTGTGTGTTGTCAATAGTAATGCATGATTACACCACCATGAATCACAAATGAATATTAAGGTTAATTCAATCTCTAATCTTGAATTCAAAAGGCGTCCTTAAGCGCTAAAAATTTTTTTAAGACTATTGAATTTTCTTAACTTTGAAGTTAAGATAACTTGCCATTACATTCAAGTTCAAGCAAAAAAAAAAATATATATATAAATAAGTTAATAGTCTTAATTTTGGTAAATGCGTATAATCAAAATTGTAGCGCAAACAACTCACACGCTCACCTATTTTCTCTCAAACAACTATGACTATAACCGATGCTAACATAAAAGACCATCTAATTATCTCTACTTCCGTTATGCAGAAAACTAAAATATGCTACAACTAAAAGTAAAAGCCACACGCCTATCAAACTAATTGACTTTCTCTCTCTCTAACTTACAGTCTGAGTATGTTTATACTCAGGCTATGGATATTTAATCGGACAAAAAAAAATACCTTGATACTCGGGATATTTATTCATCATTTGCCGCCGTATACATACATTTGCGTATGTAAAATGGAATGGAAAATGTGTGCGTGTATGTGTGGCTGTTTGAAAACATAGTTTATGTGTATGTGTAAATAAATTTTCCCGGTATATATGCATGTACAGCCGACTATTAGCCAGAGTATTTTTATACTCATGGGAGCGATTGTTGCTCACATAGTTTATAAATTTTAGTTATAGTTGCTCTTGCAACTACGAGTGCGGATCACTAACTCAGTGTCTTTTTGAGTTTCCCGCATGCTGATTGCAATGACAACACCTCTCCTAATAAGAGGTAACAAGCTGTGTCATTTAGTTTGTGTTTGGCAGCCGTTGATAACAGACTACCTCGCCTTTTGAGAAGAAAATAGAAAAAAGTAAATTTCCTGTGCTCATTAAACATAATTTTTTGCGAAAAAAAACCGTCGATCAAACTAAGAAGAGCTCGGTAAATACTATGGCGACTCTGCACCATCGATTTCAAAGGTAAAAAAGTGGTTTACTGACTTTCGTTGTGATCGCACAAGTACAAATGATGCTGAAAGTTATTTTAAATGATCAACTGGTTTTAACAAAGTTTTCTGCACGTAAACGTGTGACGAATTTAAATGATTGTTTGTGGTTGTTTAACCGCAATCCGAATGAGTTTTTGTGGCATTTTGTAACTGTGGATGAAACATGGATCCATTACTGTCCATACTTGTCAAAAATTCAAATAATACGTAAAAGTGTGATAGTCTGAACGCAAAATGTCATCAAAGTGGCAAATAATACGATAAAAATTTTGACATCCCATAAGACTTTTTCGTTTTTAGAAAATTTTCTAAACGATAATACTTTTCATTAGATCAGGGTTGCATTTTCACACAAACCAAATTTCCAAGTCGGCTGTTTCGCCGCCGAAGGCGTGTCATCATTGATGTAATAATTTGTCACATGTATATCGGCTCAAAATTTTGAATAAGTGAATCGTATGGAAGTATATTTCGTTGACGTAATTTTTTAACGTTTTTGTAATGTCTTTTCTTAAATTTTTTTTTCTGTTATTTACATAGAATATTTTTAACTGCTGAATTTTTTTCCCCCGCCTACATGAAACCGCTTTGCCGCCGCTAGTCAGTGAATGGCACAGACATTTTAATTGAACAGCTGTTTTGTTTTCTGCTTGTATTACACATTTTATTTGAAGTGTGATGGTCTGAACACAATATGTGGTTTTACGTTAGATTTTTTGACAGTCGCAACGAATGTATTTAGATTTCTGTATCGTAAAATGTGATGAAAGTATTAATACTTGTATAATAGTCTGAACG
Source organism: Tachina grossa (assembly GCA_949987645.1). Taxonomy (NCBI): domain Eukaryota; kingdom Metazoa; phylum Arthropoda; class Insecta; order Diptera; family Tachinidae; genus Tachina; species Tachina grossa. Next base: position 63,221,237 of record OX465274.1, read on the forward strand.
GGGCTTAAAGAAAAATGTTTAAAAATAATCAAAAATAATCCAAAGTAATCTTTTAAAGTAGTCGGATTATTATTTTTGTCACTTTAGATTCTTTTTGCTGATTATGTTGTAGTTTCAACTAATTTAGATTACTTTCCGATTATTAGTAATCGTAATCAATCTTTAAAAGGGAACTACATAATCCGTACAATTCTTTTTAAAATGTATTCTAATTGATTCCTAATCGTAATTGAAATTTAACAGCTCTGCCCTGATGTATTGAATTCTTGTTGTCTCTTGAAAATTTTCAAGTCATAATTTCTTTCGTTTGGGAGCGTAAAAATTGTTTGTGCTACAATTAGAATTATACGCAGTTGCTTAAGAATATTTACTTATTTATATATATATATATATATTTCTTGAGTACTTGTTGTCATTCTCTGTCATAATTTCTTTCGTTTGCTTTCATACATATTTATTTGTATTTAAAATATAAAGAAATTTCTAACGGTAAAATAATTTAATTTACGAATGGAAAAAGAGTTTTCGAAAATGTTAAAAGGACATTCTGCGTGTTTTATTGGGTAGTGTGCGACTTCAAGATTAATAAACCAAAAATTTTATAATTTGTTCAAAATAAATAAAGCATTCGTCAACGAATTTCTTACAAGATACACAAAGTGTTATGTGATCTTTCACAGCTTTTAACGCTTACCTGCTCTGATCTGCTCTTCTCTGCTCTGTTCTGCTCTTTTCTGCTCACGCAATTTCAAAGCCGATCATCTTTTTTGAAATTGGTTTCTTGGGTACACTTAGTTTCCCGTGAAATCTACCACTACTTTCGGCTTCAATAGCAAATATATATGTTTGCCTCTTAAAATCGGCAAAATGACAATTCATTTATAATTATAATTATTGAAGATAAATTGCAAAATAGATGGATTGAGCATTTTCAAATGTACTTGATATATTAAAGAAAACTTCAATAACTCCCCTCGTAGCAATAGAAATTAACAACATTTTGTTTTTAATTAAATATAATTTTACAATTTGCTTCGGTTATAAAAATGTCTAGCTTAACACGTACATACATATGTATGTATGTTTGTACATACATATATTTTAAATTTTTATTTTTAAATATTAAATTCCTATTCAAAAAAATGTATGGATGCATATAATAAATAGAAAATAAAACCGTTTATATTAATGAGCAAAATTTGTTAAAATATGTTTAAGCACTTAGAACTAAAAGAATGAATTTCTATAATATACAAATGGATTTATGTTTTAGCTTATAAAACACGCCGGAAGTGTACACTAGCTACGCCATCATCATCAACGTCAGCGGCACACTCGCATTATTATCGTTCTTAATATTATTATCACCACTATGATCATGGTTTTTATTTGCGATTGAGAGAGCAACTGTCATTATTTATACAAAAAAATCAGCGGCAAAAAGTGTCATTCATACATTTATTTACTAAGGCTGAGTTTACATCTGGCATTTCTTGTGTGTCATTTGCCCAAAAAAACGTAACCAACTAATTACTAATGAAAAACTGTTTGATTCAGGCATGTATTTATTGATTTAAACAGTTTGCAATCATGCTGGATTCTATAAAACTGTCTATTAGTTATGTATGAAACTATTTAACTTAATAAATTCATTTCTTAATCTAAAAGTTTTTCATTAGTAATTAGTGGTTACGCTTTTTTACGCTTGTGTGGCACATGGCACACATATGGAAACCCGGCCTAATAATATAAATTTAATTTTTAATTCATCCTAATATTTATATTCTCATATGTATGTAATTATTTCTGTGTTGATTCGAAATCCCCTATAATACAACGCGTGTCTAAAGGTGCTCACTCGTATAGTTAGTCCTGAGGAGAAAATACATATTTTACGGATCTGCCAGTAGCCATTTAGTATAGAGTGATGAATTTCATGCAACACAAGTATTCCTCGGGTGAAATAAATGATTACTTCAGTTACGTACAGCGTTGACGTTATTGCACATGGGTTTATCTAATATTATTAAATATTTTTCCAGTCTGCCCGCACCATTTGTGTAATGGTTCGCAGAATAACAGCAAACACATTAGCCCCATTCACAATCTTATCTTGCATCGTAGTATGTCCAAAATGGTATAGTATATTGATACTCACCACTTAGAATTTTTAAGTGTTGAGTTTTAGACCATTTGCACAAGATTGTGAATTGATCTACTGTTCATGCTTATTCTAACTATAATATTTTCTTTTTAAATTTTTTAAACGCACTAATAATAATAATACTTATTAAGTAAAATATTTTTTATTAAAAATACATTGAAACTTGTGTGGCAACACTCTATTCTTAAATAGCTGTTGTTGTTATTTACATTTATTTTCTTTTACATACTCTTACGACTACAATTTGAAGCTGGAAAAAAAAGTCAGCCAATATAGCAATAGTAAAGTAAGAAAATAAAAAAACATGTTGATTATTGAGTTCTTGTTTCAATTTTGTTATTTCTTATTGAGCTTCTCATTTATTTATAATATAAAAACTCTAGTTGTTCTAAGAACCTTTGGGTAAAGGTTCCCTGATGATCTGCATTAGCAACAGTGAAATGCGCATAGGATCCAGCTAAACCCCTCAATAATTAATTTCAATGTATTTTTAATAAAAAATATTTTACTTAAAAAGTAAAATATTAATTTGGGATTATTAGTGCGTTTAAAAATTTTAAACTTAAATTGTAAAAATTCCCATAAAAAAAACACTTATAATATTTTCTGATTGTGCAACAAAGAGAGCATAACTTTCTTGTGTGCTTCCACCATTTTTACCAATTCCATCTTTGAGATTTGAATCGATTGTGTTATTTATAGGTTCTACTTAAGAATTTTTCTTATGCACAATATTTAATTATTCGCTGCTAAGCTAAGACTTCCCCAAGTTTACTGAACTATTTTTAACACAAGACTGCCTTCATTTGTTGATACCATCTCTCCTTCTTTAATCAGCATAAGACTTCTTGAAACTCTTGGCAACATACAGAAATTTGCAAACCTTTAATAGTTATTTTGTTTTGTATTATGTATGTGCAAGGTAATAATCAGGACACTGTTTAGAAAACTTAAGTCAAGCTAAATAAGGTCCTAGGAGGAATTAGTTAGTGGTCATTATACATCAAAAATGGTATTTTCCGTTTTGTATTGCTAAGTGTTAATATGCTATGGCACTGCCCTTCGACAATGTTGCGAAGTGTTTCCGAATGTTTAGTTTCCGTTATTTGAAATGATTATTTGCTGTTTTATGCTGGCAATACCATGCTGTCACGCTTACATTCCACAGTGTTGTATATAATTTTTTTCGTTATGTTTAATTCTACTTTTTAATTTAGTAACAATTTGCTTAGAATTATTTAAAAATTTGTCGAACACAACAAACGCAAGCACTATTAAGTTAAAAAAAAATTAAACTTACATTTATGGCCTATTTCCCAACTTCGAAAGAAAACTTTCGACTAATAATTCATATTGAAAACAACAATAAAATAAAAAAATTTGTTTTTGTTTTCAATATAAATTGTAAGTCGAAAGTTTTCTATTTAAAAATGTAAAGAAAATTTTACTTTTAAATGCACGAGTAAATAACCAACAATACTTTTAAATTTCTATTCATGTTGAACTCTTGCATACTGTAAATTTACAAAAATTATTTATGCGAATAAGATAAAATGTCAAGTTTTTGTTTGAATACAAATTTAAATATGTGTGTTCATTCATTTACTGAAAATTGTTGCGATTTGGTAACAAGTTTACTGGAAAAGTGTTCATTAACTCAAATAGTTTGCAAAGAAAGCGCGTTAAAGGAGAGTAAAAAATCGAGAGACAAAAAAAACTTGCAAATAATTACCGGGAAAAATTTTTAATTATAAGAATTATCCTAACAGATGATTTTTGTTAACAAAATATTTTTTTTTTTTGTATATATAATTTTTTTAACAAATGTTGTTTTTGCTAATTGTTTTTAATATTAGCAAAAACCAACGAAGAGGAAATCTTAAATACCATATGGGTATTAATAAGACAGATTTTAGAATATACCATTTGATGTTCCACCAAAGTTGTCAACTTACTGCTTTTTAACAGTCGAAAAGTAGATTTTTCCCAATACCGCTTTTTTAATTAAGATCCTGAACTAGAACTTTTATGTTAAAATTTTTTTAATTGTAGAGATATTTTACTCTATATTCGATGTTATATTCCCCCTTATTCTGTAATTAAATGCATAGCTGTTAAGTAATGATTAGTAATCGTAATGATTACTAATTTGATTACTTTTTTTTAAAGTTGAAGTTAGTAATCGTGATTACGATTACTAATAATTGAAAAGTAATCTAAATTACTTGAAATTACTACAAAATAATCAAAAGTATTAAAAAAATAATCCAAATTCTTCTAAGGATTACTTTTAATTCTTTTTGATTATTTATTAAGTTTATTGCATTTCACTTATATTAAAATTTAAAATATTTAATAATTTGACAAATGCGCAAAATTTTGAGGAAAGATTGAAAGATATCTGTTAATACATTTTTATAGTCTTTAAAAAAATTTGCGTTTATATGTTTTTTTTTCTTTTGTGATTTTCAAAAATATTTTTTGTGAATCCTCAAATCCTTTTTTAAAAGTCTGTGAATAAGATAAGAAGTTTGTGGCTGTTTGAATTGTGTGGTTTGAAGTCTACTGACGTTTTGTCGAAGCGACTATGAAATGCATACAGACCACCAGGAAAAAATTTCACTTTATGTTTTTCTTTATATATTTTCTCAGATTGATATTATTAATGTTGTTATATAAGTGGATATGTTAAGAATTTCTTAAACAAAAAACATCTAATTATATAAATTTCCTTAGAACTTTTTCAAAATAAAGTAATCTTAATTCAGAATGTTTGAAAATAATCAAAAAGAATCAAAAGTAATCTTTGAAAGTAATCGGATTACTTTTTGATTAATTTTGATTATTTTACATTATTATGTATTAATTTCAAGTAATGCAGATTATTTTTCGATTATTAGTAATCGTAATCAATTAGTTAATGGGAATTCTTTTAAAGGCAATTATATAATCAGTACAATTCTTTTTAAAATGTAATCTAATTGATTACTAATCGTAATCGTAATTTAACAGCTCTGATTAAATGTGAACGTCACGTAAAGACAATATCAGAAATAAGACACTTACCTGCTTAATGTAAACAAGAATAACAGTTTCTGACAATTGCTATTAGCAACGATTGTATAAGGGTCGTATTTTCGAAATATTCTCGATGTGACGTGACGTTTAAAAATAGTTCTAAGATTAAAAGGTGGTTGTTTGAATATAAAAACATCGTTTCAGCTATTATTAGTGCCTGATATATATAACAAGCAAAAGCTTTGTAAAAGCTTCATGTGTTTTTTATGTAATTGCTCTATTCAGGCTTCTAAGTTCAGTAAATATAATTTAAATGCAAATAAAACGCATATTTATTTCATTTATTCATATGCTACGTGTTTTTGGAATTTTCCCACATCTTCAGGAATAGTAGTGTTATTGAAATCCGGTAACATTAATGAGTGAAACAACAATTTTAATGCAATAACAAGAATGATCACAAAACAATTAATATTTTAATTGAAATTAAATACATATGTATGCAAATATTTATATAATATTAAAAAAAATAACACTTAAATTTGTTTAATGTAACTTCACGCGACATTACAATATACGACATAAAACACATAATTTAAAAATAATTGCACATATACATAATCAAAAATTGGTAAACATCACAGTATTAAGATAATAGTTTCATTTTCATTTCTTTAACCGACTTCAAAAGAGGAGAAGGCTAACAATTCGTCTCTATTTTTTGCGGGTGTTACTTCACAACTCGGTACATTTTGAACCGATTGTAAAAATTCTTTTTTTTTTTGTCCGAGACGGTATAGCTCTTCATTGATCTCATTGTAAAAAAAACTGGGCGGGAACACGCCCACAATTTTTTTATATTTTATTTTATGATATTCTGCTGATTTGATTGCTGCGAAACTTATAAAATACCTTTAGTTGTTTTAATTACACAATTTTAAAGTTGAAAAAATAGGCGGGTCTACGCCCATTAAAATCTCTTATTATATTTTAAGTGGATCTGCTCAACCGATTTTTACGAAACGCACCACACAACTTGAGCTCAAAAATAGACACAATGTTCCATTTGAAAAATGGGCGGAGTCATGCACATTAAAATTTAATATTTCATTTTAATTGGGTATACTTAACCGATTTTTACAAGACTTAACACACACCCTGAGCTCTGAAAAAACACAAACTTTTGCATTTAAAAAATGGGTGGAGGCACGCCCATTAAAATTTAATATTATATCCCATAAATATTTTTCGAAAATTTTTATCAGATCTTTGCATTGAAGTCGGTTTTTTTTTTGGCAGACTCGTTCATTTATTTATTCTATTATGTATACCAAGCCTAAAGGACATAGTCGATCACATCATACTACTTGAGAACTAGTTACACTGGTTCCTTAATATATGATTCAGTTTTTTATTTAAATTTTATTTAGCACTTTTTAGTAGCTTTTGATTAAATAATTCACAACCATGGGTATTGCACACATTCTACGTTAATATTTATATCCTTCGAAATTCTATTGACAAATGTGACAACTAACTGATTAGGTTATTAGTTCTAAGGATTAAGTTATTATTTCTAAGGAGCTAAGAAATCAATGCTGTACTAAAAAGGTAAGAAATAGATGGATTAATTGTCACAAAAACAATAATCCAAACTCCTCTCAAGCACTTTTGGAGGTTTTTCCTAACCCTTAATATAATAAAAAGTGGTAGACATTAATTAATAAAGAGCCAAACGTTTTGAGTAAAGAATGCCAGAATGTTTTCTTAAATTAATTTTTAACTACTCGTACTCGTTAAAGACTGCAATAACAAAATGCATAATAGCAGTCGAGTGCTGAAGACTCTTTATTTCAAAAACATCAATTGATGTTTATGAAACACTTAAATGTATTCATTAAGCAACGAGACAGACACTTGAAACAAGACTTTGTGCTAAGAACAGAAAATCTACCTGATCTGGAAACTCTTACATACATACATACACATTTTATGATCGTTTAAGTGGACTATTTGAGACGAAGTATGGTAATTAAATATAAACCCTAAACACCATAAATCTTTTAAAGATTGAATTTTATGTTTTGAATGGGAAACCCAAGAAAACTGGCTGCTTCGAAATGGAATATTTTACAATGATCTTAGAAATTTACAAAACAAAATTTTTTTGCAGCATTCCCAATTGTTTTTGGAGTCTATTTAAATAAAACTGAAGATGTAAGCAGTAATAGATCTAATAAAAAATTATATAACGTTATTATTGATATTGCTAAATGAGCTAGTGCAAGCAACAATAATTTAAGCAAAGTTATTGATCTGTAATTTCAAAACGAAAATAATATTTTATGTAGGTCCTTTCGATACCGCCCATTAAAGACCCGTGATTATGATTTCCAGTCTGTGAATGAAAAACAAAGAGGGTGACAGTGGAAAGGTCGCTACGTCTTCATCATCAGTCTTCTTGTGTTTTGTCCACTGTGTGTGGTGTCATTTCATGCAAATTCTCAGCTTTACATACTTATTTGTCACTTCAAATGGAATATGTGAATTATTGTGATTCATCGTATTACAATTTGCTGAAATCGGTTTGGCAGCACGCATTTTTCGTGTACGTATTTGGTTTGTGTTGGACATCTTGGTATTCTTTTTATGCACCTTGTCACTGAACTATCTCATAGGCACCTAATCGGTGTAGAATAATATAAATTATATATAAATGTCATTCTGACATTTAACTGTATCAAAGGTAAATCAATAGTTGTACACAACAATCATTTCTCATATTCCGTTTCATTAGAATTTACGTTAAATAGCTGATGTTAATAACAAACTCTACCCAAGTAGATAGACTAGGGTACTGATGAAGTGCGTGGCTGCACAGAAAAATATCAGTATTTCCCCCAGCTAAAAAATCTAGTTTAATTTTTCTTCTCTTCTTTCCAAACTCACATTAATTAATAAAAATATTTCATTCAATAAGAATTGAAATTACTGAACTTAAGCCCGAATAAGAAATTATTTCTGATTAAAATTTATTAAATTTTTTATTGTTACTTGTGCAATTATATTTACTGCCTCCCCCACGATGTCGAAAGAAAACTTAAGAGAACGAAAGTAAGCCACTCATTTTCTTCTATTAAAGTGTTCCATTATCTTTCGACTTATCATTCGATTGGCTTTACGTTTCTAACGTAAGCCATATACCCGTTGTCAAATATCCATATTGCCACATCAACAATTTCACACATTGATCGTCAAATGGGAATAAAAAATCGTTCAAATGTATGAATTGTGCTTTAAAAAATTAAACCCTGTTTTAATTTAATCTGCAACAAGTGGCACCCAAAAATAAACTTAAATAACGAAACTTAAAACAATTTTTGTTAAGGATAAAAAGTATGCATAATTACGCAAGGGTTTTGATTTATGATAAATAAGGACCCAAAAAACCACAACTCGTGCAAAATTTTGTCAAAGTGGGAAAATGACCAATAGCCCATTTATTTAGGTCATTATTCATTGTCATTGGAGTGATTGACATTATTTTTAGGTTTTTCAAAAATACCGACAGACAGCGTGACCGTTTGACTGACTAAAGTAGCAAATTGCCAATTTTTCGACTGCCTTGCCACTTTTTCAACTGCCTTGCCACTTTTTGTCTTCCTTTTTTTAGAGTGAGTTTTATAAAAATACATTAAAAATAAAAAGTTTAATGTAGTTTTCCCCTTTTTTTAATTTTGCACCTTTTTTTTTGATAAATCCCCTTTTGGTGCCACTTTTTGAAAAATGTAATTGGTCACCCTGCCAACAGACCCGGAAAAAGTGTTTTACCTAGCCGGCCTTTGGACGGGTGTAATAATTTTCTCTTCTTTGCGTACATACATACTCATACACATGTATGTATCAGTGATCTGCATGATTGCGAATCAAACGACATAATTTTGTATTTTTCAAAACGAATATTGAGCTAGCACTTAGCCAAAAAACATACAAAAGTGTCACGAGACGGAAGATATGGGTATTTTTCTGTTTGTCTCGTTTTCCCTCAAATTTTGTTGTCGTTTTTGTTTTGCTACGTCTTTCTAGTGCAATAAATTTTTATTACCTGTGTTAATTGGTAAGTAGTAATACACTACAGTATCAAATACACTATGCTTTTCTCTTTTTTCCACGAATTTTAACAAAGACCTGATTGGAGCTTTTTTTACCTGTCACTTTCTTCTGTGTATTCTGTGACTTAACATTAAAATAATAAATGATGCTATTGCATGATTCATATCAATGAGACTGTTCTTAATAAATGCATGCCACTGCTTGCAATCTCTATTCATTCATATTACTCACTAAAGCAATGAATCAGTATGATTGTTTTGAATACTTCTTAAAACCCTTTCTGACAAATATAGTTTTATGTAATATTATAAAATAAAATAGCAAGCCCCATTTTATTTTATAAATTGTTTTAATACGAGAAAAACTATTAATTAATACACCATGTTTTATTAACTTAAGACTTCATCTCGTCAACATGCTTTTGTGAGTTATTTGATTACTATATAAAACAATCAAACAACAGTAAGAATTTTTATTGATTTTTAATAACAGCACAAAAAAAAGAGAATGAGTTAATGACAGTCAGTTGTTAGAGAGGTAACTCTGCAAGCAATATCATTTACATATTGATGTTAAAAAACAAAACAAAAGCATTATAAAAGTGAGTGAATAGCAAAAGTGAATCAACTCATACAGTTCTCTGGTATGTATATATGCGCAACGGCAGCTTTGCTGGCCTTCGTCCGATCTTAAGGACACTCAAAATGAAGTGTGTGTTTATTCTAAGAAGTGCTTCCAATAAGTCATTTTGCATTTTGTTACGTATTTTTTGTTTTGGTAATGTGCATTATTGGTTAATTTGTCTTGATACTTCTTCTCCATTAGAAAACATTCACTATGAATAGAAACACACATTTCTTAGCTCATAGTCATTCTTGTTACCATCAGTTATTAAACAAATCCCGAAAAATCCCCTAAAATTTGGTTATCATCCCCAACAGATCCCCAGAACCCCAAACACGAAATTTTCATCCCCAATCGCGAAACTGGCAACACTGCCATAAACTCCTTCCTACTTTTGGTAACACTGACATTTTCTGAAGTCATAAAATGAGTACGTTTGGATCAATTGTCACCAAATTTTTTGCAGGATAATGTTAAATGCAAAATTTCTAAATTGGCTAAATCACCTAGCGCAACTTGGGAATGAAGCAACGAAGATGTTGTGTGTTGATGGGCACTAACAAAATAATCACGAATTTTTTACACTATGTTTTCTCGACAATGATATCAATTCCATGGCTAAAATTATTGGAAGCATCATTTTGTTGGTAGTTAACCATCAAAAAGCATCCCAATGAAGCCCAGAGAGAAATCATGGTTTAACCAGACGTGTTGAAACCCAGTCAGATGTAGAGAGATGGAATTCTGGATTTGATTCCGATATTGAGTCGCTACACAAAGGACTGAGTTCTTCATGTGAAAGTGTTTTTTATGAGCAGCATCTCCGTGCCTACGGTTCTCTCTGCCCCTTGGGGTAGTATCAGCGCGGTTTTTGCTCTTCAGCACTGGTATGCCCATAAGATAACCTCTTCCCCATTATTATACTATGCTGGTGAGTTTCCAATGAGCTGGGAGTAATAATACTCCAATCCCTTAAAGAAAGGAAAGGCTAATAACTTTAAAAATTCCCACCCAATCGTAAAATGTTCCGCACTTTGCACAATGATGCAAAGTATGAAAAAATTCCATAGTTCGATAGAATGTGGAATAGAATGCTTTTGGTGTCGGTGAAAACTTCTCGTGATTCCTATCGTGGTTCCTCAGGGATCGCACCATAAGAGTTGGATTTCATCAAACGAGTTCAAAGTTAAATCTGGTGTACCGCAAGGCTCCTTTTTTCCTCGTCCCTATTCCTTAATTTTCCAAATGACGTTGTAAATCTGTCTACTCTTTCGCGCATGACAGACACATTTGTCATTCCTTTTCATTCTGCAATAGACCAGACCAAACTAGCCGGAGGTTGGTGTTGTTTATGAATTATGATTAAATAACACTTTATGAATGGGGTCATGCAAAAATTATCGATGTTAACGCTCACAAGACCCAATATTGCATGCTTACTCATAAACTCACAACCGAAAATATTGTTCCATCTAAAGGTATCGGTAGTACATATACATATTACGAAATCATAAGTTCTGGCAGGAAGCTCATCTAACTCGTTTGACTCACTTGATCATCGAATAAATGTGGGCTGCATTCGTTAGGTAAACATCCATTTGTGTTCTATTGGCCAGTGGATGGCACTACGCTGTTCTTATGTGAAAAAGATTGCCTGCGTTTTTATTTTGTATCCAATGTGGAGAATCTTAAATCGAATCTCCAAATTCTTTTAGCTTTCTCTCCACAATATATTTTCCTAGTTCTAGCACATTCATGGCATGACTGTGCTAATCGCTTAGTGGTAGTCGTATTAAAATAAAAAATAAATTTTGAATTTAGGCGCACGGCATTGCGCCAGGCTAAGTTCTGGCCAATGCATGCAGTGTGTATATTTACAGGAAGCCATTCGAGCTGTTTTTACCCCCCTCATAACTTTGTTCCCCGCAATCATAAAATTGGAAAATTTAAATCATAATTATACATACTTTAAGACATACTTTAAGACATACTTTAAGGCATATTTTAAGACATACTCACTGATTCACTGACCTACTGACTCTCTCATCAATATTATGAAGCACTTCCGCTATAACTAGATCTAGGTGAGCGATGAACTAGAAAAGTCTGAAAACGCAGAAATTTTAACCAGGGGGCGGGCTACGCCCCTAAAAATTGTTCTATGGAGCTGAAATTCGATACAGAATTAGGTCTAGGTGAACAATCAACTAAAAAAATCTGAAAACCCGGAAAATATAGCCAGGAGGGCGGGGATACGCCCATAAAGGTCAGAATTAAAAATGCAAATCTTAGGCGCTTAATGGAAGCTATTTTATTGAAATATGGCATATATACTGCGATATTGCAGTATATATGCAATATTCATATTCGTGTACTACGGCTCAGCATATATAGATATACTATTTATGTACGGATTATTATCCGTTTGCAATGAAACTTGACACAAATACTAAGCATTGGCCGCAAAAATTTTGAGTTTGGAAAAGTGGGAAAAATTAAAAGTTGCGCTAGGGAGCTGAAATTTGATATACAAGTAGGTCTAGGTGAGAAAACAGCAAGAAAAACCTGAAAACCCGGAAATTTCAGTTAGAGGTGCGGGGCTGCACCCATTAAAATTAAAAATTAAAAGTTGCGCAAAGGAGCTGAAATTTGATACACAAGTAGGTCTAGGTGAGAAACCAACTAGAAAGATCTGAAAACCCAAAAAAAAATTTACAAGAATGGGTGAGGCTATGCTAATATTGTTTGAAACTAAAAACTTACAGCCTTATTTATAAAACTTATTAAGGCTTTATAAAGGTTTTTTAAGAAAATTTTTTTATGAAAATTTGTCTTAAAACCCCTTTAGAAAGCCCGAGTAAGTTATATAAATAAGGATGTTAATATACAGCTTTTAACTTAAGCCATTTTAGTGAAACCTTGCATTTACCTTGCACGTATACAATACTTTAAACAATCACCTAAATAAGGGGTCGTGATCAGTCCCATAAAATTTTAGCCTTGTGTTTAATCTACTTCGGTCTAGCATATTTAAAAAAAGATTATCATGAGTTATAAGCGCTGCTCACAACAAAATTGTGAGTTTAAAATAGTGGGGGGAAAATGCTCATAAAATTAAAAGGTATAATTCGCGCTAGAGAGCTAAAATTTTATGCACAAATGAGTGTAGATAAGTAAACCAATGGAATAATTTTAAAACCAAGAAGTTTTATCTGGTGTGCGGGCCCATGTCGTTAAGACTCCGATTCGCACTAGAGAGATGAAATGTGATAGTTAATCCAGATCAGAGTTCACTAAGAAATATCTAAAAAATCAGAAGTTACAATTAGGGGGCGAGAACAAGCATTTGAAATTCAAAATTAGTTTCAATTTTATTGAAACTTTTCATACACATTGCACTTATCCAAAGTAAAAATTTCCTGTTTTAAAAAATGGCAGTGACTACACATATAAATCTTAGCTTTTTATTTCAAGTACTTTGGCTTAGCAGTTTTTAGTCTATTACTTATATATTTCTCATTAGCTTATTTTTCCTACGAAACTTTACATGAACCATAAGCTCCAGCAGATATAAAAGTCGGCAGGGCCAGGTCCATAAAAACTTTACGTAATATTATACTATAGAGAGCTGACATGTTGTAGACAAATAGTCCAAATTGATTTACTCAATTGGAAAATCCAAAAATTAAAGCACCAGCTACCCTATTAAAACTTTGCATGCACATTAGGCATATCCTTTTTATTTATGTACTTCGGCTAAGCAGACTTTAAAATACAAATATATTGAGAAAATACAAATTTATATAATACATAATATATTTCTGTGTTGGGTATTGTGGCAAACAAGAACTTGGTCAAAATTTATATCTCACTACTTTTAATGGCCGAAATTTTGGATAGGAACTTGGTCGTTTTTCACATTTATGTTTTTGTGAGGATTAAGTTACACACGTTTTTAAATGATGACAATGTTACTGCTCGTGTGCGCATATCTTGTCCTACCACTCTGATGGTTTCTGTAAGTTATGAAAAGAATTTTCCACGACATATTCATATAAGATGGACTCGTCTCAAATCGCTTTGAAAAAATCTTACTAAGGATGTCAAAAAAATTTACCGAAAAATGTGTGTTGCTGTCCATAATAGTGTTTTCACACTGAAAGTTAAAACCTGGTTTTAACGTTAAAACCATAAACAGCTGTTTTTGCATTCACACTGCAAGTTTGTTAAATTCAAGTTTTAACTCACAGGCTGTCTAATAACTTTGCGCAAAATAAAATAAATCTCCTGCATAAATGCGTGTATTTGTGGTTGCATTTTTTCTCCTTTTTAATAACACTTGTTGGACAAACTGTACAACAACAGTTTTTATTTGCATGAAAAACTGAGATATTTCACAATGCGCTCTAAAATGGAAATTATTTTATTTATTGTAAATAAAATATTTTTAAATTATGGAACTTCTTATACAGAATGAAGAAGTGCTTGGAAATAAAGTTATTTTATATAAAAATACACAAATACATTATAAGATAAACGTTTTTTATAGGCAGATGAATGGCAGTCATATTGTCTATTTTCACTTTTACAATGAAAATATTTTCTTTGTTTTCCTTCAAAAAAAAAAAAACTCTTTTTCCTATAATTTTTTGATTATTATTGCTGCTGCATCCATTTTTAAGTTGAAAATTTTTCAAGCGCCATCTATTGTTATTCACTGGCATAAACATTATGAGCTGCTGTCGGTCATTTCAACTTGGCAGCAATGAATTTCTCACAGCGAAAACAAGGTTGCATTTCACAAAACCAATTCAAAAATGGTTTTAATTTGGTTTTAACAAAAACAATTTATATGGTAAAACCAGATTTTAACAGTTTGTTTTAACGTTAAAACCATTTTTTATTAAAACCATGTCAGTGTGAAAACACTATAAGTTGTTTAAATTACAAACAGCAAAAACAGTCACCAAGCCGCTATTCTATAATTCGCAAAAGCTAAATCTCGATCACTAAAAATCTATAAAATCCATTTATTTAAGCTACGTGTGGAATTTTCAAACATGTATTGTTATATCAAACAATGGCTTAATAATTTAAGCAGCCGAAATTATAGTATTTTATAACATCGTCAAGGTATTTATTTAGCAATTTAGCGATCCAATTTAGCTTTAGCGTATTACAGCAGGAACACCTGATGTGGATTCTCCGTGAAAGTTTGCATTAAAAAAATTACACTATGAAAGATTCAAAGTAATTTCATAAGAAGTATAAAATTGAGAATTGAAGATAATAAATAGTTAAATATTTTTTACAGAAACCAATGAACATAACTCTGCTGCATTAAAGGTCCTGAACAACAATAAAAAATTACTTTATTAGCTCGAAATGAAAAATTTTATTTATTTGTATTTATGTATATACATATAAAATCAAGATTGTTTCAAAATACAAGTTGTAAAACAAAAATTTAACATCAATTGGATTTCTATGGAATATTTTATTTTCCTCTAAAGCAGAATTCGAGACTAAAAAATTACATAAGTATAATAAAATATCCAACGTATATATAAAATATGCTTCTTTGTAAAAAAAAAAAATCTTGAAAATTCCGAACATCTATTGAAAAGCAATAATAAATTTTCTTTTGTTTTCCCTTGTTTTACAGATTTGAAATTGGACATGCGACACATTTGATATAAATCACATGAAAAGAGCAGCAACAACTGAAATTATAAATAATCTTGTGAGGAATCAGCCATAAAATCGACACAAAGGGCTCTAAAAAAACACCTTTTAAAGTAAAAGCATTTAATGTGGACAAATAAATTTATCAATTTCTAAAAACGAGAAATCTCCCTGCTTTGCTACACAATTTTTATGGTTGTAATGATGAAGATTGATTAAAATATTATGCTAAAAATGACACAAAACCTAATTAAAACGCATTCTACATAAATAAATATCACACTCAAAAGATTTCCAAAGAAGAGTAATAGTTTTTAACAGGAAAAACAAACAATATATTCTTTCAACTTCAAAGTGAAACTAAAGGTGATCATTATCTTGTAATAACATCGTCACTCGACCGGCCGTAGTAGGTATCATCATTTGTTTAATTATAATCACAGAAATTCTTAAGGCTTGTCACATCAATCATCGCTGGAAATGTGAGGCAGGAAGGAGATCGAACGAACGCCAATTGCGACAAGAACATTTATGGATTTTAATGATTTTGACATCAAAATTTAGAAAAATCTAAAATAGAAATTTGAATAATAACACACAGGCCTAGCTAAAAAATATTGTACACAAACATAGATTGTATATTTTTAGATTTATTTCCCTCAAAAAAGAAAAGAAAAAAGAAACACACACACACACATGTTGCTACAGTTCATTAGGACAGCAACTGCAACAATAGAGACAAAGTTCTAATAACATTTTTGGCTGAACAGCAGAACGAGGCACATCAATATAGCATACATATTTTTTGTGTCTCCTCCTTGCAACCAAATAGTGCCTTAAAAACTCTTGGCTGTTGATTTCTTACTTTTAAGTGGATTTCCGGTAAAACACACCACAAACATCACCAAACAGCAACAACTACAATAACGACAACAACGTCATCAGCACAAGAATAAGAAGAAGAAGAAGAAGCAATAATAGAATAAAGAACACAATCTTGTTAAATGAAAAGTGAAACTTTAAGCAACATACTTGCAACACATGTGCTGCCTTAAATGAAAAAAACCATGTTGTCATAGAAAGAGGCGCAACCAGAAAAGAAGCAACAAAAACCCTAAACGAACCCACTTAAAATTGTGTTCAAAAACAAAAATATAAAAAAATTCAAAGACACAGTCTCGGAAAGAGAGTAACAAAGAAGGGAAGAGCGTTTAAGGAATCAATATCATCGTTTGACTCAAATTGGTTATAAGAAAATTTAATACCAAACAACGTCATTTCGTAAACAAACATCATGGTGTTAAGATCGAAATGTGTTAGAAATCAAAATCTTTTCGCGGGCCTTAATTATTTTTTAATCCTGGCCGTCTTATTAGTTTTCATCGTGGTCATTCTAACACAGCCCGTGACATCTATGGCTAGACGTTTTTCTGTCGCGGAAACGAGTGATTATGATTACGGTTACACTTCTCAAGTAGAGGTGAGAAAGCGTAGTGGGGGCGGCATCCTGCAAGGTGGTAGTGTCAATGCTAGTCTAATAGCAGATCAGTTGAACGAGGATGATGAAGAAAGAGCACAGCAGGAACGTGATCGTAATGATGAGGCCGACGAAGAGGAGGATAATCATCAGCAACAACAGCAGCAGCAGCAGCAGCAACCAGATAAATTGCCCAAATTCAAAAATCCCAAAAACTTACGCAACATTTACTCCAAGCCCTCGGGCAGTTTTATACAACTTTCCTGTCCCGCCATTGGCAAGCCCGAGCCCAATATAACTTGGCTGGTAAATGCTACCAAAATAGCGCGTATTGTGGGCAAAATAAGAAAAACCAAATGGGCCATACTCATGGAGGATCTAGTGCCCACCGATTCCGGTTTGTACACCTGTAAAGTTTGCAATCCATTTGGCTGCATTAACCACACCACCAGCCTGCACATCAGTGATCGAGTTAATCATAAGCCCATTAGTCTCATATCGCCCGCCAATCTTACTTTGTTTATCAACGAGAGTGGGCTAATGGAGTGTAAGTTTTTGTCAGATCTTTTCAGCTCGAAAAGTTGGACTTTTACGCCCTGCAATAACACGCATGGCTGTTCGCCTAACAGCACTGTTTTGCAGGATGTGCAAGATGTTTTAAAATTTGAAAATGTCACCCAAGATCAGGAGGGCTGGTACACCTGCATGGAAATCAATGGCCTTGGTAAGTCTCTGAAAAGTGCCTATCTTAGGGTAAAAGATCCCAGTGAAACCAAAGTCACCAAAGTCATAAGATCACAAACCTTATGGGAAGTGGTAGTGGCTACTGTTATAATTTTAATGCTACTCTTATTGGCCATATTCATTTATTATGTGTGGCGCAAAATGAAGCATGAGAAGCTGCTCAAACAGCGCATAGAAACCGTGCATCAGTGGACTAAAAAAGTTATTGTCTACAAGCCCGCCAGTGGCGATTCTTCGGGTTCTATGGATGCCATGATCATGCCAGTGGTCAAAATTGAAAAGCAACGCACCACGGTGCTACAAAGTTCAAACTCAGAACCGATGCCTTTTAACGAATATGAATTTCCTTTGGATTCTCACTGGGAAATACCACGCAACCAGCTGATTTTGGGAGCTACTCTAGGGGAAGGAGCCTTCGGCCGTGTCATAATGGCTGAAGTAAATAATGCCATAGTGGCCGTAAAAATGGTTAAAGAAGGCCACACCGATGACGACATTGCCAGTTTGGTGCGCGAAATGGAAGTAATGAAAATTATAGGCAAGCACATCAATATCATAAACCTGTTGGGCTGTTGCTCGCAAAGTGGTCCCTTGTATGTGATTGTAGAATTTGCTCCTCATGGCAATTTAAAGGACTTTTTGAATAAAAATCGTCCTGGCAAGGAATACGATAAAGATGGTAATCTCACTTCACCGCAGCATCAGCTCACCGAAAAGCATTTAATTTCATTTGCCTTTCAAATTGCCCGTGGCATGGAGTATTTGGCCTCAAGACGCTGTATACACCGCGACTTGGCCGCACGCAATGTTCTAGTGTCCGATGACTATGTTATGAAAATAGCTGATTTCGGTTTGGCGCGTGACATACAAGATACAGATTATTATCGCAAAAATACTAATGGTCGCTTGCCCATCAAGTGGATGGCCCCCGAATCTTTGCAGGAGAAATTCTATGACTCTCAAAGCGATGTGTGGTCGTATGGCATTTTGCTGTGGGAAATCATGACGTTCGGGGCCCAGCCCTACCCCACCATTATGTCAGCCGAGGAATTGTACAGCTATCTGATGTCAGGTCAGCGCATGGAAAAGCCCGCCAAATGTTCTCTCAACATTTATATGCTTATGCGGCAATGTTGGCATTTCGATGGCAATGCCAGGCCCACATTCACCGAAATCGTGGAGAATTTAGACAAACTGCTGCTGTCAAATGAAGACTACTTGGATGTGGCAGTGGCAAATCTAGAAACACCGCCCTCCTCCAGCGATGAAGCAGATTCCGATGACGAGTCTCTGCGTTATCACTATAAGTAATGAGATTATCTTAGATTTTAATTATACTATAGTAAAATTTAAGCATTAAATGGTTGTTAGCATACTTTTTTAGCTTTTTAAGCGCAACATGTGTTAATGTATATAGAAAAAATAATAATTTTTTTAATTAATATGTCATAAAAGAGCATTAAGAAAAAAAAAACAAAATACTGCAAATATCATCAAATGAAATTTATAGTTACATATGCATGATATATTAATATCGAGTATATAACTCTAAATTCTTGCAATAATTGTATTATATTTTAATTTAAGCAAACTGTATATACTAAACTGCTTATGTATATATATATATATATCGCTACCTTAATATAGAAAGGCACCTAACTCATTATTTTTTCGAAATCGAGAATTTAGCATGTTCTTCTATCGAAATATACATAAAACTCCATTTCCAAAATAATAATGCGTTAGGACCTTTCTATATTAAGGTAACGACGATATGTAGGTATAATTTAAAATAATTTTTTTAAACGCATTTTCAAACGAAATGAATTTTTTTCTTTTCAAATTAATATTTTCACTAAACCAGCTAAATAATCCAAAGATGCTTTTCTTAAGTCAAATGTATTGTTTTATTCTGTTAATTGTGAACTCAAACAAAAAGTCTGTATTATATTTTTCCAAAGATTAAGTACCAAATAACAGAAAAGAAGTATATATATGTATACATATACAAATATATTATCATATGTTTGTACATTAATAAAGTTATTTCATAATCTTAATTAATATGTAAACTATTTTTTTAGATATTAAGCAATATTTTTTTTACATAGTTAATATTTGAATACAATAACTTTTATTACAATATTTTATACTGCAATTATGTTACACAATACACTAAAGTCCAAATTCACAGTCTATAGTTAAAATATGAAGGTGGTTTATCCAATGAACTTGATAAGAAAAATTTATAGTTAAAACACGGCCTTTAGTTAACTTTAGACTGAATTTGAACCTAAACAATTTGGTATGTTCTTGTTTGAGTATCATCTTAAAACAGTATATGTATAAAGCACCCCATACACGTTGTCTTTCAATTGAATTGTTTGTTGGCCACACACTTCACAAACTGAATTGAAAGATTTTCATCCAACTGTTAAGTTTATACTTTTTTTTTACAATTAAATATACAAAAATTAAAAACTTGTTTTACATTCATTCACTCAATGTTATTTTTTTATTTTTTTTTAATAAAATTTAAAAAATACCTAATGTTTTCTTTGCAAAATAAAATTACAAACACAAATTCTGACAGCTGATCCAGAGACTCGAACATACACAACACAATCGTATTGAAAGATATATTAGTCAACTTGAAAAAAATTAAAATCTTTTGATTTTTCTTCAGCCAACTCGACTACTGCCAAACTAATCAATTGACATACACAACTTGATTTGGATAATAACAGATTCAGTTGACAATTGAATTTAAACGTGTATGGATGGCTTAAGAACAATAATTTTACATTGAAATGATAATACGGTACTAGGGTAATACGGTGCCTTTTCAAGATAGAATATTCGTTTTTAATAACTGGGGCCTAATTCCCGCACTCTCATTGCGAGCGAGTTTTTTAACTTTTGGAATTTTCGCATTCGGTTTCGAATAACACATATCGAAATTTCTAATGACAGCATTCGATAACGTGCATACATTCAAATGAAACCGTTCGTGTTTTTTACTCGCAAGCAAAAAGCATTCGAAGTCATGTTTAACATAGTAAAAGCAATGAAAAAGAAAATGTATGTACATATGTTCAATATTTTACTTATTTATTTATATATGAATATGTGCACAAATGTCGTATAAAAAAAAATAAAATAAAAATATAAAGAATTTCTAGTTGACTTTAAATATAACAAAACACACTGAATAATAATGTTTTTCCTAAGAGTTGTCGGGGAAAATAAAAAAATTAACCAACTCTGGGAGCATATATCTATAAGTAACAAATTAACTGATTCTGGTCAACCAGTAAAGGAATCTAGAATGTGACTAGTGCTCTATTCTCTAACTTTACACTAATTAATTATTATTAAGTTATTAATTAAATAAAAATGAAAATAACATTGTAACGTTTGTATGTACGTACATACATATGTTTTTGCACACATAGATATATACAAATATATGCTTTTGCTTACAATTTATTCAGTGTTGTGAAATTAATTTATTTGCCTTTTTCCAACACTGAAACAAACACTCGATTCGCTTGGTAACGAGTGACATCATCGGAAAATTTCTTGCCAACGAAATTAATTTCTAATCCAATGTAATTCCGATCACGAGTGCAGGAATTAGGCGCCTGGATTCACACACGGTAAATTTAGTTGAGCAACTTTGCATTTCATGGGAAAGGAAAATATTATTGTACCCTCTAAAATGGCCGATTGTGAACCGTGTATGTCGTTATAAAACGATACTCAAACTAAAAAAGTTTCAAATAATATTAATTTATCAATTTTTACATATAGATAATAAACAAAAGTATTCACAGTTTTGTGCAAATATTAATCTTAATTTAACATAATGTAAAACTATCATAATTTTTTAATTTGTTTATGTTCTGTGTATAATTTGTTTGTTTTAAAACGAAAAAAATATATTTGTAACATAATTCTTTTTAAAAATAAAATATTAAAATTTTCCAAAGAAATATCAAAAGAGAGCTTTCTCTGTGTCTTACTTTGATGTTTTAGTCATAAATTTATGTATATATAAGTTATCGAAAGTTATTTTTTCACCGGCTATTGCTCATTGATTTCCCTTGATATTCACACTCTCAGAAATGTTTAGTATAGACAGTTCAAAAAATTCAAAACACTTTTTCAATTCATCAAGTCTTTTCTCAATCTAAAGCTATGTACAGACGGTTGTCAGATCATACAATATTGCTAGTAAAATGTGCTAAAAATTTCTTACAACCGTGTGAACTGGCAATTTTTGTCAGACGACGTTGCCAAAAAAAGCATTGTCAGTCCATTGCAAGACTAGCAACTGACAACATATTGTCAGATATCTTACAATCGTGTGAACACATTGTAAAATTATTGCTAGATATTTGTCAGACATTTTAATATTGTCAGATGTGCGAAGTTTATGCATCTGACAATGGCGTCATTGTAAGATAATTCTTTCTATGGGCAACACTGCACACGCTTGATTTTAAAGAAAGAGTTTATAATAAAATATATGCAGACAAAATCATTGCAATTGCTTCTTTATGGTCCATAATAATTTATACTTTCACTTTTTACATTTAACACAAACACAAACGATAAATATTTAACAATTTCCAACAAATGGTTTAAGTCTGGCAACGCATAACAACAGATCGAACAATTTCTGCATATGACAACCGTGTGAACTGACAATTTTTCTACTGACGATTTCGTCAGATGAATTTATTGTCATACAACCGTCTGGCAATAAATTGTAAGATTTTCTGACAACCGTGTGAACTTACAAGAAATATTGTGCTGGCAATTTTCGATTGCCAGTACATTGTCAGCAAATTGCCAGATCTGACAATATTGTAAGATCTGACAATCGTCTGTACATAGCTTAAGGGACAATTTCACCCAGCAACTCTATTTAAATATCAATTCATATTTAAATTTAATTTTTGTATGGACAAATTAATTGATATTTAAATAAGTTGGTGAAATTGGCCCTAAGTTTTCTTCTGATTTCAATAGCTAAAGTGAAATAACGTTTATAGCATGATATAAATATAGAAGGTACTTCCATTCTTTCATTTTTTCTTGACATTCACCATCTGACAAATATAAGGAAGAAGGAACCGTGGTACTGTATTAATTTAATGTTTCCCCTCTGTTTCCGACTTGAAAATTTTATTCAAAAATTATTTTGAATTTGATGTTATAAAATATAAATTCAAAAAATTTAAAATTAGAGAAAAAGTATACTGATTATAAATATTTTATGGTATTGAAAAGCATTGAAATGTTTTGTTATCAAATTTAATTAAATTTATGCTAAATCTGTGATCTAGACTTGCTAAAAGAGCCAATCGGGTATTTAAGCCATTTTACACAGAAAAAATTATTCCCAAAAAATTTTCAAACAAACGTGTGTTTTGAAATATAATTTAGTTTCAGTAAATATTTTTTACTGTTCCAGTAAATTATTTGTTCCAATTTTATTTTATGTAAAAAAACTGTACAGAATGAAAATTATCTATATAAAATAAAATTTGTAAAAAAAAATTTTAGATTTATTTTTTTTTTTTATTTTAATTTGTTATTTTCACTTAAATGAATTTTTATATACTGTAAAAAAATTTTTCTGATTTTTTTAATTTTTTCTACAAATTATTTTATAGATATAAAAAAAATTTTTTTTGCGGTTTTCAATCTTATTATGTTTATATTAGAGAGCTGCGTAAACAGTCCAGAAATGTAAAAACGTCATGATTTTTAAA
This sequence comes from Tachina grossa, assembly GCA_949987645.1. NCBI lineage: Eukaryota > Metazoa > Arthropoda > Insecta > Diptera > Tachinidae > Tachina > Tachina grossa. The sequence goes on from OX465274.1 coordinate 63,244,845, forward strand.
TGTATTCACGTCGCATGTATTATACTAAACCAATAATAAATGCTGTCGTACTGTAGGCGAAGCACGATGGATGTATTGGTGTACGTGTATATCAGTGTTAACAAGCGAAAACGCCAAGACAGCAAAACAAAACCAACACTCAAAAGAAGTACTGTTGATTAGTGTATGCTTGTTATTTTTCATATTGTACGTTGGAGTGTGTGTGTAATATGTAGATGGCAAGCTATTATGTGATTAACCGCATACAACTAATGTTAATGCATGTGTGTGCCTTTGCATGTGCGCAGAAAAATAAAAGATCATACACATACATACATGCATAGGTTTGCCAGACGGCCTGGGATGGCCTGGATTTTCTAGTTTTTTAGAGCCTCATCCAGTTACCAGCTAACATAGAATTTATCCAGTTAAAAATTATTTCTTAAATTTTGAAAAATAATTTCTTTATCAATTATATTTTTTAATTAATTACACAGCGGAACAGTGGTTTTATTGCTTCATTTAAAATAGCCGATCCTTATGTATTTTTATCTGTTGATTACGGTGGCATCATTAGTTTTTCCCCAGCAGCTGTAGTTTTAAAGATATAGTGACGATTAGCATATGCTTAATTTATGCCACTTTTTTATAATTCACTTAGTATATCACGAATGGTACCCCAAACTTAAAAATACTTTCTGGATTATTAAATTTCATTAAATTCTATTTGAGTAGATGAACATTGAGTATATCATGATATCGTACTCTTATTACATGGATGTTAAAAATCGTGTCTTTTTGGTTTAGTTCTTAAATTTTTTTATTTAAATTTTTGAAATTAAGTTAACTGGTTCTTATGTATTTTTGTCCGCTGATTACGAATATAGTTTTATTATTTATCTATCACCTCTAGTCTCACAAAAAAAAAAGAATAAAATTTTTGCTCTCTCATGCCTTACAAAAAAATTTGATTTTTGAAATTCGGCATATATACTGCGATAATGCAAGGCTATAAATATTTTATTAAAAATGTGGGCGTTTACACGCCCATACAATTTAAACCTCATTTTAATACACTGCGGCTCAGCATATTTAGATATACTATTTATCTTGCTATTATTATCCGTTTGTAACGAAACTAGACACGAAAAATTAGCACTGACCCAAAAAAATTTTGAATTTGGAAAAGTGGGCGGGGTTACGCCCATAAAAATTAAAAGTTAAAAGTTGCGCTAAGGAGCTGAAATTTGATATAAAAGTAGGTCTAAGTGAGAAACAAACTAGAAAAATCTAAAAACCCGGAAATTTTAGTTAGAGGGGCGGGGCTGCGCCCATAAACTTAAAAATTAAAAAATGCGCTAAGGAGCTGGAATTTGATATACAAGTAGGTCTAAGTGAGAAACAAACTAGAAAAATTTTAAAACCCAAAAAATTTTACCAGAATGGGCGGGGCCACGCTAATATTATCTGGAACTAAAAACTTAATACACAGCCTTTAATTCAAGCCAATTTAGTGAAATCTTGCATACGCGTTGCACGTACACAATACTTTAAACGGTCACCTTAATAATTTGGCGTGATCGCTCCCATAAAATGTTAGCCTTGTGTTTAATCTACATCGGTCTGGCATACTTTAGAAGTAAATTAGCATGAATTATAAGCGCACAACACAACAAAATTTTGAGTTAGGAATAGTGGGAGACGTAATGCTGATAAAATCTAAATATATAATTCGCGCTAAAGAGCTGACATTTTATATACTAGTAAGTGTAGCTGCGTAGGCCAATGGGAAAATCTTAAAATTAATAAGTTTTACCCGGTATGCGGGGCCAAGACGTTAAAACTCCAATTCGCACTAGCGAGCTTAAATTCGATACACAAATAAATCTAGATAAGAGATCACTAAGAAAAATCTGAAAACCCAGAAGTTGCTATCAGAGGGCGGAAACAAGCACTTCAAATTTAAAATCAACATACATTTTATTAAATTTTTTCATACACATTGCACTTCTCCAAAATAAAAATTCCCTATTTTGAAAAGTAGCCGTGACTTCACCCATAAATCTTAGCTTTTTCGTTCAGGTACTTCGGCTTAGCACTTTTTAATTTAATACTCAGGTATTTCTTATTAACTTTTAATACCAAACTTTGCATGAACCATAAGCACTAAAAGATATAAAAGTCAGCGGGGCCAGGCCCATAAAAATATTACCTAATATTATACTATAGAGAGCTGATATTTTGTACACAAATAGTAATTGATTTACTCAATCGGAAAATCCATAAATTATAAGCACCAGCTACCCTATTGAAACTTTGCCTACACATTGGGCATATCCTTTTGATTTATGTAGTTCGGCTAAGCAGACTTTAATATGTAAATATATTGAGAAAATAGGCGGAATCATGCCTAGTAAAATTTCGCTGTATTTTGCATGTTTCTTCCAGTTGGCTCTTACCAAATTGCATACCCACTGGCGACCCGTTGTAATGACGCAATAGTGCATTTTAAAGGTCTACAATTCAACACCCATCACACTCTTACCCATTATTTTATGTACCTCTGGCATTTATAACTGGCACAGTGATCATGAATAGAAATAAAATACTCTAGAAATTTTAAGTTTAAAAGGTGTTATTATAGAAATCTTTTCAAAAAGTAAATTTGTAATCGTAAGGGTGTCATATAATTTCTAGATAATCTGCTTACTTGGCAATATTTTTACCTTTCCAAAAGAGGAGAGAATAATGTATAAATGTTCTTTTCTTTATATTGATAAAAATGTTGTCAAGTTGGTAGATTATCTAAAAATTATATGACACCCTTACGATTACAAATTTATATCATACATAATATATTTCTGTGTTAGGTATTGTGGCATAGAAGAACTTGGTCAAAATTTATATCTCACAACTTTTACTGGCCGAAATTTATGACAAGAACTTGGCCGTTTTTCACATTTATGTTTTTGTGCGGATTTTATTCTATCGTATGTAGGTATTAGTGTCCTGCACAAGACAGCTTATAAGAACTTTCAAGCAGGGTGACCGATGACATTTTTTGAAAAGTGGCACAAAAAGGGGATTTAAAAAAAAAGTAGCACCAAAAAGGGGATTTTTAAAAAAAAGGGGCAACATTTAAAAAAATTAAATCACTGTAATAAACTTTTGTTTTTAATGTATTATGTTCAATTTATTTAAAAATAAAAGTTTACATTCCATGTAATATCTATATTATATATATTATGTTGAATTTATTTCAAAACGATTTAATACCTACATATCTACATGCATAAACAACACATACATATTTTTCAATTTGCATACAACAATGGAGAAATTAAAAAATAATCTTCTCTCAGGACGTAATGGCACAAGCTATTTGTATGAAATATGAAATACGAAATGCCGAATCTTTCTGCATTATTAATTAAAAAAAAACTATTTTTTGAGTTATGCCACTATTGAAGTAAATGAGCAATATGTACATTATGATACCTTAAAGATTTATATCTATATGTATTACATATACATATAGTGTTTATATAACTACTAAAAATACATGTAATTTTATTAATTTAAATGATATGGTTTTGTTTAGTTTATTAAAAATACAAAAAATATAACATATCGTCGCTGTTTTATCTAACTGACCTATCTAACATTTTAAAAATTTTACAGGAGAGCAGCTTTTATGATTGTTTTATACATGTATTCGTATGGAAACATCTGAAATATTTTTACTGTTATAGGCTCAACAGTAATGTTTACAGTCATACAATTTGTAGACAAGGTGTATTATGACTCATAAAGTCTAGTAGTGGACTTAACTCATTTTTCAAAAAAAAGTTCAGTTAAGTCGGTTAGTAAAAAGCGACGATATGTATGTACATATGTAATTATAAACTAGGATCGCCCCGTGGTCTCATTTCGACCACTTGACTCGATTGTGTACATGTGTACTTGGAACTACAAAACATATACGAATTAGAAAGTTGTTTGCTTTCAAGCGAATTCAAAACGCGATTTACAAATCTTATACTGAGAATTAAAAAAGCAATTTCATATATTGTGCATATCTACGAAAAAATATGTATCTTTTAAAGCAATATTGATAGACGATAAGATACTGAAAAGTGTACTACAAAAAGTATGTGTCGTATTTATATAAGATATTATATAACCAAGATATTATCTGTAGTATGTATAATATAAAAATATATAAAAATAATTTTTGGTGTTTGAGGAACCTTTAAAAGAAATTTTAAAAACTGATTATTCCAATATTTAGGGTGCTAACATACATATATGTTTATTTCACAAAAATTAATTCGAAATTATACCAACAAGAATATTAACAAGAAAATTAAAACTGCATTGGACAAGTTATGTTACAGGCATAAAGTACATATCGTACATCCAGTTCAATAGTGTCATAACTCAAAAAATTAGTATTTTCAGTTAATCATGCAGAATAATAATGCATTCCGTAATTTATCTTGTGCAAAAATTTCATATAAATAAAAAAGTACAATTGAAAAAAGGAGCAAAAAGGGGCAAAATATCACAAAAAGTAGTAGATTTAGCTTTTACAAAAAAGGGGACAAAAAGTGGCAAGGCAGTCGAAAAAGTGGCAAATTGCCACTTTAGTCGGTCAAACGGTCACGCTGCTTTCAAGACGTGAGGAATTTTTCAAATGTTTTACTACAGCGAAATCTTATAAAATAAACGTTAAAAACACTGTTTGCAAGAAATTTTTTTTAGTATTGTAGGTATAAGAGTAAAGAAGAAAACACTTTGTGACGGAAGAATTTGTGATACTTGCTTCTTTCTACGCATGAGCGCGTGTACAAACGTCATGCATCTATGTGTGTATAATATTTTATTTTTCTGCGCACATGCAAAGGCACACACATGCATTAACATTAGTTGTATGCGGTTAATCACATAATAGCTTACCATCTACATATTACACACACACTCAAACGTACAATATGAAAAATAACAAGCATACACTAATCAACAGTACTTCTTTTGAGTGTTTGTTATAAACAAGCTGTCTTGGCGACATCGCTTGTTAACACTGATATACACGTACACCAATACATCCATCGTGCTTCACTTATAGTACGACAGCATTTATTATTGGTTTAGTATAATACATGCAACGTGAAAACATTTAAAAATCATGACGTATTTACATTTAAAGACTGTTTACGCGGGTCTCTACTAGGTATAAACGCTAGGCAAATTATCTGTATGTATATACATAAAAATTACGAATACTAGAATTAAAAAGCCTTCTAAAACAGACCAGAACGCAGACAAATGTAATGTCAGCTTTACATTTTGTGTGAAAGGCCCACACCAAAAACTTTCATTTCTTTTATTATCGTATGAAATAATTATATTTTCAAATACCACTTTCCAATAAAGCTCCTTCCTTACCTTTGCAAAAACTGCATTTTTTTAAATTATTAGAGTAGAGTATATGAGTAGTTTTTGCAATGAGTAACTTCTAAAAAGTTAATTTTCAAAGCAGGGTTACCGATGACATTTTTCAAAAAGTAGCAAAAAATAGGGAATTTATCAAAAAAAGGGGCAACATTAAAAAAAACGAGACAATTACAATAAAATTTCTTATTTTCAATGTATTATTATATAATTGCCTTCAAAAAAAGGGGGACAAAAAGTGGCAAGCCAGTCGAAAAAGTGGCAAATTGCCACTTTAGTCGGTCAAACGGCCACGCTGTTTTAAAGCTTTCTTTTTTCAAAAGTATCTCTTCAAAGCATGTTTTTTTAAAAAGTATATTTTTAAAGGGTACATTTCCAAAGAGAATCTCTCCAAAGAAATACCTTTTGAAATAACAGTAAAAAAAAAACATTTTCGAATTACCTTTCCAAAAAGTACCTTTCATATAGCCAATTTTTTTTTGCAATGTGTAGCTTTTTAAAGAGAACTTTTTCAAAAAGTACATTTTTAAAAAGTACATTTTTAAAAATACATTTTCAACTCATTCCTCCTCAAAAACTATCTTCCCACAAAGTACTACCTCAAATAGTAGCTTTTATAAAAGTACTTTTTATGAAAGTATCTTTCCAAAAAGTACCTTCTGAAAGAGTACGTTTTATAAAAGTACTTTTCATAAAAGTACCACTGCATGAATTAACTTTGCATGAAGTACCTCCTCAGATGATATCTCCTCAAAAAGTGCCTTTCCAATAGGTACCCCTTTGAGAACTACATATCGTCACCTAAAATGCAATTTAAAGTAACATTATTATTATAGAAATCTTTTCAAAAAGTAAATTTGTAATCGTAAGGGTGTCATATAATTTCTAGATAATCTGCTTACTTGGCAATATTTTTACCTTTCCAAAAAAGGAGAGAATAATGTATAAATGTTCTTTTCTTTATATTGATAAAAATGTTGTCAAGTTGGCAGATTATCTAAAAATTATATGACACCCTTACGATTACAAATTTATATCATACATAATATATTTCTGTGTTAGGTATTGTGGCATAGAAGAACTTGGTCAAAATTTATATCTCACAACTTTTACTGGCCGAAATTTATGACAAGAACTTGGCCGTTTTTCACATTTATGTTTTTGTGCGGATTTTATTCTATCGTATGTAGGTATTAGTGTCCTGCACAAGACAGCTTATAAGAACTTTCAAGCAGGGTGACCGATGACATTTTTTGAAAAGTGGCACAAAAAGGGGATTTAAAAAAAAAGTAGCACCAAAAAGGGGATTTTTAAAAAAAAGGGGCAACATTTAAAAAAATTAAATCACTGTAATAAACTTTTGTTTTTAATGTATTATGTTCAATTTATTTAAAAATAAAAGTTTACATTCCATGTAATATCTATATTATATATATTATGTTGAATTTATTTCAAAACGATTTAATACCTACATATCTACATGCATAAACAACACATACATACATATCGGTCATTTACTTCAATAGTGGCACAACTCAAAAAAACCAGTTTTGCAGAAAACGCGTTTTATGTTTTCAATTTGCATACAACAATGGAGAAATTAAAAAATAATCTTCTCTCAGGACGTAATGGCACAAGCTATTTGTATGAAATATGAAATACGAAATGCCGAATCTTTCTGCATTATTAATTTAAAAAAAACAATTTTTTGAGTTATGCCACTATTGAAGTAAATGAGCAATATGTACATTATGATACCTTAAAGATTTATATCTATATGTATTACATATACATATAGTGTTTATATAACTACTAAAAATACATGTAATTTTATTAATTTAAATGATATGGTTTTGTTTAGTTTATTAAAAATACAAAAAATATAACATATCGTCGCTGTTTTATCTAACTGACCTATCTAACATTTTAAAAATTTTACAGGAGAGCAGCTTTTATGATTGTTTTATACATGTATTCGTATGGAAACATCTGAAATATTTTTACTGTTATAGGCTCAACAGTAATGTTTACAGTCATACAATTTGTAGACAAGGTGTATTATGACTCATAAAGTCTAGTAGTGGACTTAACTCATTTTTCAAAAAAAAGTTCAGTTAAGTCGGTTAGTAAAAAGCGACGATATGTATGTACATATGTAATTATAAACTAGGATCGCCCCGTGGTCTCATTTCGACCACTTGACTCGATTGTGTACATGTGTACTTGGAACTACAAAACATATACGAATTAGAAAGTTGTTTGCTTTCAAGCGAATTCAAAACGCGATTTACAAATCTTATACTGAGAATTAAAAAAGCAATTTCATATATTGTGCATATCTACGAAAAAATATGTATCTTTTAAAGCAATATTGATAGACGATAAGATACTGAAAAGTGTACTACAAAAAGTATGTGTCGTATTTATATAAGATATTATATAACCAAGATATTATCTGTAGTATGTATAATATAAAAATATATAAAAATAATTTTTGGTGTTTGAGGAACCTTTAAAAGAAATTTTAAAAACTGATTATTCCAATATTTAGGGTGCTAACATACATATATGTTTATTTCACAAAAATTAATTCGAAATTATACCAACAAGAATATTAACAAGAAAATTAAAACTGCATTGGACAAGTTATGTTACAGGCATAAAGTACATATCGTACATCCAGTTCAATAGTGTCATAACTCAAAAAATTAGTATTTTCAGTTAATCATGCAGAATAATAATGCATTCCGTAATTTATCTTGTGCAAAAATTTCATATAAATAAAAAAGTACAATTGAAAAAAGGAGCAAAAAGGGGCAAAATATCACAAAAAGTAGTAGATTTAGCTTTTACAAAAAAGGGGACAAAAAGTGGCAAGGCAGTCGAAAAAGTGGCAAATTGCCACTTTAGTCGGTCAAACGGTCACGCTGCTTTCAAGACGTGAGGAATTTTTCAAATGTTTTACTACAGCGAAATCTTATAAAATAAACGTTAAAAACACTGTTTGCAAGAAATTTTTTTTAGTATTGTAGGTATAAGAGTAAAGAAGAAAACACTTTGTGACGGAAGAATTTGTGATACTTGCTTCTTTCTACGCATGAGCGCGTGTACAAACGTCATGCATCTATGTGTGTATAATATTTTATTTTTCTGCGCACATGCAAAGGCACACACATGCATTAACATTAGTTGTATGCGGTTAATCACATAATAGCTTACCATCTACATATTACACACACACTCAAACGTACAATATGAAAAATAACAAGCATACACTAATCAACAGTACTTCTTTTGAGTGTTTGTTATAAACAAGCTGTCTTGGCGACATCGCTTGTTAACACTGATATACACGTACACCAATACATACATCGTGCTTCACTTATAGTACGACAGCATTTATTATTGGTTTAGTATAATACATGCAACGTGAAAACATTTAAAAATCATGACGTATTTACATTTAAAGACTGTTTACGCGGGTCTCTACTAGGTATAAACGCTAGGCAAATTATCTGTATGTATATACTGGGTGTTTTTTATTAAAGTATAGAACTTTAAGTTGGCATCACTTTTTTAACTGGCGGCCATTTTGTCAGCTGTTAAGTGGTTAATATTTAGTTTGGTTTGCCATTTCATCATGAACAGGTTGACAAAAGAACAACGCTTGCAAATCGTGCAAATTTATTTCGAAAATAATGGTTCAGTTCGCGAAGTTTACCGCAAGCTCCGTCCATTTTATGGTCGACATAATCGTCCATCAGAGCAATTAATTCGGTTAACCATGGATCGTTTTCGCACTACGTTTACTCTATGTGATAATACGCATCCGCAGAGACGTCGAACAGTGCGCACCGAAGAAATAATTGCCGCTGTAGAGCAAAGTGTTGAAGAGGACCCGAATGAATCGATTCGCCACCGTGCACAGCAATTGGAGCCGACTAACCGACTATTTTGTTCCCGAATTGGATGGCATGAATGTGGATGAGTTGTGGTTCCAACAAGACAGCGCTACATGCCACACAGCGCACGTCACAATCGATTTATTGAAGGAAACATTCGATGAGCGCATAATTTCGCGGAATGGACCTGTCAATTGGCCACCAAGATCGTGTGATTTGACACCATTGGATTATTTTCTTTGGGGATATGTGAAGTCGCTTGTCTACGCCAACAAACCAGAAACGTTAGGGGACTTGGAAGCCAACATTCGTGGCGTTATTGCCAACATACGGCCCCATATGCTCGAAAAAGTGGTTGAAAATTGGACCTGTAGAATTGGCTTTATTCGAGCCAGGCGCGGCGGCTACATGCCCGAAATCATATTTAAACATTAATGGCATAAAATTATCCTTCCAATAAAGCCAAATTGATGGACATTAAAACGATTTTTTTGTGTTTTATTTCAATTCGAAGTTCTATACCTCTAAAAAAAAACACCCGATACATAAAAATTACGAATACTAGAATTAAAAAGCCTTCTAAAACAGACCAGAACGCAGACAAATGTAATGTCAGCTTTACATTTTGTGTGAAAGGCCCACACCAAAAACTTTCATTTCTTTTATTATCGTATGAAATAATTATATTTTCAAATACCACTTTCCAATAAAGCTCCTTCCTTACCTTTGCAAAAATTACATTTTTTTTAATTATTAGAGTAGAGTATATGAGTAGCTTTTGCAATGAGTAACTTCTAAAAAGTTAATTTTCAAAGCAGGGTTACCGATGACATTTTTCAAAAAGTAGCAAAAAATAGGGAATTTATCAAAAAAAAGGGGCAATATTAAAAAAAACGAGACAATTACAATAAAATTTCTTATTTTCAATGTATTATTATATAATTGCCTTCAAAAAAAGGGGGACAAAAAGTGGCAAGCCAGTCGAAAAAGTGGCAAATTGCCACTTTAGTCGGTCAAACGGCCATGCTGTTTTAAAGCTTTCTTTTTACAAAAGTATCTCTTCAAAGCATGTTTTTTTAAAAAGTATATTTTTAAAGGGAACATTTCCAAAGAGAATCTCTCCAAAGAAATACCTTTTGAAATAACAGTCAGAAAGTACATTTTCGAATTACCTTTCCAAAAAGTACCTTTCATATAGCCAATTTTGTTTTGCAATGTGTAGCTTTTAAAGAGAACTTTTTCAAAAAGTACATTTTTAAAAATACCTTTTCAACTCATTCCTCCTCAAAAACTATCTTCCCACAAAGTACTTCCTCAAATAGTAGCTTTTATGAAAGTATCTTTCCAAAAAGTACCTTCTGAAAGAGTACGTTTTATAAAAGTACTTTTCATAAAAGTACCACTGCATGACTTAACTTTGCATGAAGTACCTCCTCAGATGATATCTCCTCAAAAAGTGCCTTTCCAATAGGTACCTCTTTGAGAACTGCATATCGTCACCTAAAATGCAATTTAAAGTAACATTACTTTTCACGAATTTACAGGAAAAGCAAAAAAATTGCATAAAACGGTAATTGTTAGAGATATTCAGGTCTATTCGGGAAGTCACTTTCACCACAAATACGCGCATCTTTCACTTTTTGCTTTTCCAAAATACTACGTTGGAGATGAGAACTAGAAAACATATGTTTTCTTTCACTTTGGAGGTATTCTAAAATACTTGGTCACCATGATTCAATGTCATATTCATTCGACGCCAATTTTAGTGCGTTAAGTTTAAATTAATGAAGATAAAAGAAATACGAAGTGCTTATATGGTGTCTAACAGTGTTATATAAGGCTTTAATGACATTAGATCATGTTTTATAACACAATTAAGCTTTTTTAGGTTCTTCAAAGATCTAAACACGTTTTTAAAACAAATAAAACAACTAAATAACTTCACTTTCATTGCTTATTGTTTCTTTTTAAGTTACTTAACACTTATGCTGTTAAGTTTTGTATTAATTATTTCTTGAAATACCTTTTTGCTTTAAAAGTTTTCTGCGTGGAAGTCAGCTGTTTTCAATGTTGTTGATGTTTTTATAAGAGATTACATAAAATCGATTACTGAAAATGATATTTCTACGCACGTATTTTAGAATCTGTCGACGTTGAAATGTCGAAAGTGAACGTTCGACGACGAAGTGAAGAAAAAAAATTTAAATCATGGTTTAAATAAAACAAGAAATTAATTTAGGATAAAAATTATCCCTTTAGTACCAAAGTAAACTTAGTGTCATGTGTCTTACAATTGTGGTTTTAATTGTGGTTTTCTGAAACAAAATAACGTATCAAACTTTCTAAACTATATGAAAATCATTAAATCATTTCAGAATGATAAAAATTTGTACTAAAACTAAGATAAAATTAAATTGAATATTAATTGAATTAAAAATAGGGAAATAAATGTTTCTGTAGTTTTCCAAGTTCGTATCAGTTATGTTGTTTAATAAAGTCAAACGCTTGATGATACGTTATTTTGAATGTTGTTTATAACTATGGTATTTTTTATATAAGACCTGCAAAATTTTGTACACATACATATTTAATATGAAGTAGTGAATCGTGATCAATAAAAAAGTCGATTTTAAATTTTTTGATGATACTTTATTTTGCATTTTAGGTGACGATATATTTGTTAAAGAATTCCTCAGGGAGTTTTTTTAATATCCTTTGGTGAAGCTCATTTCAAAAAGAAACTTTTGCAAAACTTAATTAGCAAAATAATTATAATATAATAGCTATTTTCAAAATAAAGCATGTGAAAAAAGTTTGCTCTCACAACATAAAATTATAAGAAGTATACAACTATGTATATTAAAATATATTATTTGCCTTACAAAATAATCACCCTTATTCTGTTTGGCGTCGGCAACATACCACGACATCGTTTTTAATGTTTTTTGGCAAATCGGTATTCCCGTAGATAGTATTGCCATTTATCGATGACTTTCAACATATGCTTGGTATTCTGTAAGAAAAATTGATGTTGATGTTGCCGTTCATTTTGTCGTCAGTTTTTTTGATGTCGTGTTCTGTTGTGTGCATGCCTCAACGAATTTGAAAAATAATTTAAATGTTAAAAAAGTGAAATAGAAGAAATACCAAAGTAGATATAAAAATGTACGTATTTATTTAAAAAAATTTCTTAAAAAAAAGTGAAAAATATATGGACGAAATTAAAATGACTAATCCCAACCAATTTGAAATGCTTGTGGAAGAGTTGAAAAAAGCCCGTCTTTTGCTAGAGGATTCCGCAGAAGTAATGTTCCCAATTATTTCAAGGTACAGTGGGGACTTGATGTTTAAATTAAAAAAAGGCTGCAAACAGTACTAAGTGTGAAACAACTGGAGGCGGAATATATAAACAATTAGCACTGAGCTCCTTTGGACGAAGCTACAATCTCCAATAAACGTTGATCTGATCCCTTTTGTTTAAAAAAATAGGCTATATGTATTTTGTCCAATACTTGCCTAAATGATGTTTTGTTCAGCCGAAACTAACTTGAAAATATTAAAAGGATGAACATTACTGATTATTTTCCAAAAACATGACGGAATTTATCACTTACTTTTCCTTGGGTAACTGGCAAATGCATGAATTTTGTCTGATAAATCTTATTTTCACTATTAAATTTTTTTATTTTCATCGTCCCAATAGGAAAGAAAAACATTTTATTTTAATTCATTTACAAAGCTTTTGCTTATTCAAAAACACTTTTACCAAAAATAGTAAACAAAATGAATCAGCTGACTCAAATATTGGATATGTGTATTGTATTTATCGATAAACAGGCAACGTCGTCATAACACTGTTAAGGAATACAAAGTTAGCATTGATATTGTGTTATATTGATGTTGTTTCAAAATTGACGACGATGTTGCCGACGCCAAATAGAATAAGGGTGATTATATCTTCTAAACGGCTGGACCGGTTTTCTTTAAATAGCTAAGAACACTCTCGATCAAGTCACCTTTCAAATATAAACAACTAAATTAAAATCGGTTCAGCCGTTTGGTCTGTATGTGTACTTGTACAGACACACAGACACACACTAAAAACTTATAACACCCCATTTTTTGGTCGGGGCTAAAAAGGTTACAAACAGTGCTCAGTGTGAAGCAACTGTAGGCGGGGTATATATGTAAACAATTAGCACTGAGCCCCTTTGGAGGAAGCCCTAATCTCCAATAAACTTTGATCTTAACACTGTTAAGGAATACAAAGTTAGCCTTGATGTTGTGTTATTATATTGATGTTGTTTCAAAATTGACGACGATGTTGCCGACGCCAAATAGAATAAGAGTAAATATATTTCGAAGATATAAAGATTTTTTAAGGAAAATTTTTCCCCTTATCAGAAAAAAAGGCGAAAAGTTTTTCAAAATGACAACAAATTCAAATTTGATGACTATTTTGGAACTAAAATTAATTTGTTATAATATTTGAAATCATGGCAAATCGAAAATAATTTTATGCATAACGCCATCAGAAAGCTAAACTCAACTGGAGTTGTTTTTCAACTTGTTCAATTTTTAAAGTCAATAAAAAAAATTGCATAAAAAAAACATAATTAATTAAAAAAACCTCCTCGATCATTAAATTCATTTTAAAAATAATAATTTCAGCAATAAAATCTTAATTACTGTTTTTATATAAACTGACCATTAAAATAATTTCAATCATTACATAAATAGAAAAATATTTTTATGGATTATATTTTCTATTTTCAAGTAAAAATTTCAAAAAAGAAACTGCAGTAAAATCAAAAGCAGAAACAAATTAAATGTGTTTGTTAAAATTAGATCTAAAAAGCAAATTAATGAAACAGAATTTCTTATTAATTGTAAAAATTTATAGTTAATTTTTTAATTATTATTCGAACTCGATTTGTTTCTATATTTGTGATTTTGAACGGGCTAAAGTTCGTATCGCTTTTTAAGCCAAATTACATGTGATAATTATTAATGAACAAATAACACCATTTAAATTAAATGAAAATAGCATGAGAACGCTTAAAGCACCCCATACACGTTTCAATTCAATTGTGAATTGAGTCTTTCAATTGAATTGATTCTTGGCTACACATTTCATAAACTGAATTGAAAGATTTTCATTCAACTGTCAAATTTATATTTTTTTCACAATTACAAATTTAAAAATTTAAAACTTCTATTGCATTCATTCATTAATTTATATATTTTTTATTTAAAATTCAATGAAATTAAATACAATTTTAAAAATACACAACTTTTACTATACAAAATAAAGCTACAAACATAAATTTTGACAACTAATCAAGAGACTCGAGCACACACAGCACAATCGAATTGAAAGATTTACTAGTCAAGATGAAAAATCAAAATTTTTTGATTTTTCTTCAACCAACTCGACAACTGCCAAACTAATCAATTGATAGAGCCATACACGCTTTGATTTGGACAACAACCGACTCAATTGAAAATTGAATTGAATCGTGTAGGGGGCACTTAAGATGGCGCTTAGACCAAACCGTTATGTTATCTATCTTTCAAAATTTAGAATTATATCTTCATTAAACTGACTTCAAACAGAATGAGATTGAATTTGTGTTATTGAAAATCGTAAGAAATTGTTTGGTAGCAATTGATAGACAAGACAATGGGGATTGGCGCTTAAAAGTTTCTTTATAAAACGAACCGCACTTATTAATCATGATAACTAACACCTTTCAATTAATACAAATTTGTAAATTGCTTAAACAAACAATAAATGACTTCATACCAGTTGTTGTTAAATTGAATATAAAATAATTACTTTATTTTTCTCTTATTAAACAACAAATGAACGGTAGAAAAAAAAAAGAAAAATTTATATCTGAGCGTGTCGTACCAAATCAAATCTACAGCAAATCAACATTTGTCGTGACTTGTTAATATCAGTGTGTTCAGTATGTTAGCTTATTGAAAATGAATTTAAAACATATATAACTTTTATAAGAGGTGTCTAACAGCTGCTGGAGTTTCTTAACAGAGCATGACAGATAAAATGTATCTGTTTGGCGAGTACAATAAATATGTTTTATACACTTCTTTATGGTCCATCGAGCTGCATTTCTGGTCATACATTCTCCAGTTGGGGTGTTCTACACTAATTTAGTATTATCCGTATTTATGAATAACAAAAATAATGCTGCCAAAGAAAAAAGTTTTTAATTAGTTTTATTATTTTTGTTCGAACTTCATTTGTTTCTAATATTTATGATTTGATTAGGCTAAAGTTGGTATCACTTTGTAAGCCAAATTACATGCGATAATTATAATTAATAATTATTAATGAACAAATAACACCAAAGTTAATTATAAATATTCTGACAAACACTTAGTAGAACGGAACAACTAGCTATTTTCGAAGGCCACTTAGTCACCTTCATCAGCAGCTTTCATTTGTGTTTGGTCTGCTTTATATACTCAGCCTTTTTAAGTTTTTAAGTTCGATTAAACTTTAATGCATTTATTTCACAGGGTCGAATCAAGACGTTTCTAACTAGGTGGTAGCCATGTTTAAAATTTTTTGTTCTATTTGCTTTGTATCTGACAAATGTCAAAAATTTATTTTTATATTGGTGATTGTACAATCATATTCGGTTCTTTATACAGCTTAGGTTGCCGCATTTTTACACAACAAATCATTTAGCACAAATGCACCATGGGCCGAATATAAATATCGGTATGATTTAATGATAAACACATATTGATACATTGCTTTTTTATGCTTCAATATGATTAAATTTTTAAATCTATGAATGAAAGTGCACATTTCACTCAAGGAAAAATCTGTTTAAATACAAAAATTGATATCAAAATCTGCTGAACTTGCACCGCTAAGTGATCTATTAACTTAGGGCAAGAACCTCATTTTTTCGAAAAAAAAAACTTTGGCACAAGTGCTTGTTTAAAAAAATATATTTAAAAAATTTTTCTAGAAGCGCAAAAAGTTTTAATCTAAATTTTTGGTTCACCAGATAAAATAAACATAATTGCATAAAAATTTGTTTCATTAAAGCTTTTCAAATCAAAAGCACATTTGTAAGAATTTTTATTTTTTCGAAAGGTGGAGGGTGTGCAAAAGTCATCACAACCGAATATAACCAACCCTCTCATTTTTAAATTTCACTTCATTATTTTTCTTTTTCGAATTCACGAAATAACACTGTTTAACAAATCCAAATATTTTCTGAAATAATAAAATAGGCAAGACCAAAAAAAAATATAAATGTATCCGCATTTGAATTTACTAGACACAATTTAGTGGAATATTTTAATCCTCCAACTCCTCTCCGTATAGTTGTTTACGAGCCTTATCACGAAACAGGTTAACAAGTTCTCTTAAACGAATTTATAGTAGGTTCAAATTCTTTACAAAAATATTATCGTAAACTCTCTTCACTTCAAAACCCCGAAGTTAAACTTTAGCATAAGAAATAAGTCAGAACTTGAAATCTTTTCAAGGATAAATTTCGTACTAATTTGAAATGTACATAAGTATGTACGAAATATGTTCATTAGTTCTATGGCAAATTGTATGAGGCAGCTCCTCATAGGAACATTTTTGTAGAATATTTTAATCCTCTAACTCTGCTCTGTATGGATCTCTCTGGAGCCAATTATTATAAGGTACGAGTAGTAAGAAATATAAATTTAATATGTATAAGAAATTTATTAATCATCGTATTAATCGTCATACTTTTATTTTAATTGAAATTTATTTCCTGGTAGTAAAGCATTCATTATCTCTATGCATTTCATTGGTGCTTTGCAAAATCATCAAAATGTGTGGTTGAAGTCTTGATGATTTGGAAAAGAACCAATGAAATGCATATAGACAATGCTTAATAAATAAATTTCAATTAATATGTACGATTATATTTATCCCAAAAAATTTTATTTTAAATATCAATACATGGCATTAACATATTAAAATGATTTAAAGCATATGGTTCATGGCTGCTCTTAACGAAGCATCACGACTTCTACCCTAAGACCATTTTTTTCGAGCATTGTATATCATGGATAATACGAAATATGTTGGCCTCCAAAATGCCAATTATTGCTGGTCTTTTAGGATAAACTACTTAGTTCACCTGACGCCACGGAATATTATGGACAAGTCTCAAATCCCACGATAGGTCTATTTCTCGAAATCAGTTTACCGCTAACATTTTTATTTTAATAACTCGACAGCTGCGGTTGCCGTATGGATCAATGTCATCCATATTTTCAAACCAAAAATCATTGATCATGCTGTGGTATTGATTTGCATTGACTTAACGCGAATTGCGGCTTCATATCTGAAGAAAAAAGGTCTAGTGAAGCCACCAGCATGTAAGCCACACGGATGATGCATTTTTTTTTTGGAAGTAATGAAGCCTGTTATGGATTGGTTTCACTTGATATGTGACAATCGGCAAAAGATCGTCTCTTCGATTCTTGTACTAGCTGGATCTTAAGCGTGAGTAGGCCAATATTATAGCTCAAAATTTTCCACGTAACGAACGAACTGAGCTCAAATTCGTACGAAAGACAACAAATCCGTCTATTTGGGTGTTATTCCACAATTTTGTTTGCAGCGGCTATATTCTTCAGCAAGCATATGCTTTCGACGTGTTGATGTTATTTCATCATTTAGAGAGCATTTGGTTTGAAATATGTATGTATATAAAAATTTCGTCAGGTTTTGTGTGCTACAAAAATTACTAAGTCGTCTTTAAGCTGCTCGAATTGATGACTGATTTTCTAAGTAAGACGTTTTTAACCAGAGCATACTGATCATATATATCAAAAAGTGAGGGAAGCATGACATTTCGTTGGACAGTTAACGCTTTCGTAAGTTATATCAGGGCTAAAAAGCACTCTTTGCTAGAATCACTTAAGTAAGGCGTTGTTCTGAAAAAGATGGGGACTTCAACCCCTTTTAAGTACATAACACGCAAACGTTAACCTTTAAATGGCCGAAAAAAATTTATTTTTTATCTTCTCTGCCAAAATCAGACGTTTGAACATTCATTGATTTAATTGTGTCGCACTGTGTAGTTATAAACTGACTCTGTATTTAACACAAATAAAGCACGAGCCATAATAAAATCAAACTATTAAATTCACATGCATGAAAATTTACAAAAATAATTGTAAAAAAATTTCTCACATGATGGAGTCATTAACAGAAATATAATTTTAAATATTTCGTGTAATGATTGGATTATTCATGCAACCAAAATATTAAAACAACAAAACGTATTTAAAGCATCAGTTCACAGAAAAAACTAAATTTCGTTTTCAGTAACCAAATTCATTGAATCAGTAAATTTTTTGTGTGAATACGGACCTACAAAGAAATTTGTAGATTCTGATAACAATTTTGTAAAAATTTAACTGAAAAAAACTTATTTTTAGTTAACTTATTATGGCATTAGAGAAAAAAGTTAACTGAAACTCAAAATATTTTCAGTCAAATTTATTAATAGGAACAGAAAAGCATTTTTGCAGATTTTTTTGTATTATTCAGCAATTTTTTTTTTATAATTTACAAACACATTCACTAAAATTTTTCGTATTATCAGAAAATAAATTAACTGAATCAATAACAATTTAAAAACAAAAAATTTTAAAAAATTAGTAAAAGTTTTATTTGAAAAAAAAAATAACTGAATCAAATGAAAGGTTCAACTATTTTCTTTGCTTTCAAAAATTGACTTGTTTTTATGGTTAAGCATTTCGTTCTCGCTTTTGGAACTCGTCAGTAGACTTCAGCCCAAAAAGTTTTTTAATTTAGCTAACAAACTCCGTATGTTTATAGTAATACTCTTAATACTATACTGAGAATCATAATATACAAACATAATAAGTTTGAAAACTGCAAACAAAAATCTCTAAAAAAAATTATTTTTTTTATATCTATAAAATAATTTTAAAAAATCAGTAAAATTTTTTTACAGTATATAAAAATAAATTTAACTGAAAAAATTAAAAAAAAAATAGACAAATTTTTTTACAGTATATAAAAATAAATTTAACTGAAAATAACAAATTTAAATATAAAAAAAAATAAATCTAAAAATTTTTTTTACAAATTTTACTTTATATAGATAATTTTCATTATATACAGTTTTTTTTACATATGTATAGTAATATTGGAACAAATAATTTACTGGAACAGTAAAAAATATTTACTGAAACTAAATTATATTTCAAAACAAACGTTTGTTTGAAAATTTTTTGGGAATAATTTTTTCTGTGTTGACAGCAAAAGAAAACTAAATCCATAATGGTTGGTTTTGTTTGATATGTGGCGGTATTAAATTAATAAAATAATTTCTTCTGTAATTAGAGATTTAAGCATACAAGTATTTTTTATTTTTAATTTTTTTATTTTTATTTTTTTCATTATTTAAACTCAATGCGTTATTCCACGCTTCTGGTGCTTGGATTTTTGTTGCCAGTGTTTGAAATTTGTTTTAGAAAGTATCTTTTGCAATAATTATATACATATCTATGTATATCAGCTACGTCCAAACACACATGCACTGATATTTGCATTTGATATAAACAGCTTTGAAAGCTCTTAAATTTGTTCTTGTTTCTTTGCAAAGTAAGAGCAAGCATTACTCTCTGTTGTGTTATTGTTTCGATGTTGTACTCTTGTCTGTATGAAAGCACAAAAAGCTCTTTATAAAAGTTTGCACATTGTGCATATGGCTTGGACGTAGCTGATCTATATAAATAAAAACGTACAGTATGTTTGTTCCTAACACATTATCTCTGGAACTATCAAAGCTGTGGAGCTGAAATTTTCAACACAGTTTCGGGTCAATACCCGGTATATTTTCGTCATATTTTTTACCTATTAAGTGATCACTTTGTGGAGTAATTTCTTGTTAAAAAAAATTCCTGAGTGTAAGACTTCGTTTGCCGGACCCAGCTAGTATGTATATAAAATCATATACATACATATGTATAATATTCCAAATATGATTTAATGTTTTAAATGTAAACTTCAAAACAATTAAATAATATATCGTTATCTTAAAAGATTAACAAAATTAATTTTTTCTTGCTTATCTAGTGTGCCAGGCTAAGTTCTGGCCAATGCACGCAGTGTGTATATTTACAGCAAGCCATTCGAGCTGTTTCTACCCCCCTCATAACTTTGTTCCCCGCAATCGTAAAATTATAAAATTTAAACCATAATTAGCATAAATTCATCTTACTTCATGTGCGAAATTCAAAAGTTTTACAATGAAAGGTTCCGGAGATATGGAGGTGCAAAAAGTGCACATTTTAAGACATAAGCTATCTACAGACGGTTGTCAGATCTTACAATATTGTCAGTAAAATGTGCTCAAAATTTCTTACAACCGTGTGAACTGACAATTTTTGTCAGACGTCGTTACCAGAAAAAGCATTGTCGGTCCAGTGCAAGACTAGGAGCGGACAACAAATTGTCAGACATCTGATATTTGTCAGACATTTTAATATTGTCAGATGTGCGAAGTTTATGCATCTGACAATGGCGTCATTGTAAGAGAATTCTTTCTATGGGCAACACTGCACATAATTTATAATAAAATATATGCAGATAAAATCACTGCAATTGCTTTTTTATGGTCCATAATAATTTATACTTTAACTTTTAACATTTAACTTAAACACATACTATAAATATTTAACAATTTCTAACAAATGATTTAAGTCTGGCAACGCATAAAAACAGATATAATAATTTGTGCATATGACAACCGTGTGAACTGACAATTTTTCTACTGACGATTTTGTCAGATGAACTTATTGTCACACAACCGTCTGGCAATAAATTGTAAGATTTTCTGACAACCGTGTGAACTGACAAGGAATATTGTGCTGGCAATTTTCGATTGCCAGTACGTTGTCAGCACATTGCCAGATCTGACAATATTGTAAGGTCTGACAATCGCCTGTACATAGCTATACTCACTGACCCCACTGACAACTGACACACTCATCAAATTGATGAAGCACTTCCGCCATAGTTAGAGAGTTAAAATTTGGTACACAAGTAAACCCAGGTGAGCAATGAGCTACAAAAATCTCAAAACACTGAAATTTTAACCAAGGGGGGGGGGGTGGTGGTTTGGCTACGCCCATAAAAATTAAAATTTATGCTAGTGAGCTGAAATTCGTTACAGAGTTGGGTCTAGGTGAGCACTAAAATAAAAAAATCTGAAAACCCGGAAATTTTGGCTAGGAGGGTGGGGCTCCGCCCATAAAAGTCAGAATTAAAAAAGCTAATATAAGGCGCTTAATGGAAGCTGTTTTATTGAAATTTGGCATATATTCTGCGATAATGCAAGGCTATAAATTGTTTAATGAATAAGTGGTCCTTGACACGCCCATATAAATGCTGTATTTTACATGTTTCTTTCTAGACGACTCTTATCAAATTGCGTACACACTAGCGACTCGTTGTAATGAGACAATAGTGTAAATTTAAAGTCTACAATCCAGCACCCATCACGCTCTAACCTATTATTTTATGTAAATATGCCATTTTTAACTGGCACAATGATCATGAAGAGAAATAAAACACACTAGAAATTTTAACTTTAAAAAGTGTTATTATAGATAATTTTTTAAAAAGCAATCAGATCCTCACAAAAACATAAATGTGAAAACAGGCCAAGTTCCTATCCAAAATTTCGGCCATTAAAAGTAGTGAGATATAAATTTTGACCAAGTTCTTGTTTGGCACAATTTCTCACACTGAAAAATGCTATGTATTATATAAATTTTGTACTCGTAAGGGTTTCATATAATTTCTGGATAATCTGCTAACTTGGCAATTCTTTTACCTTTCTAAAAAAGAGAGGATATTGTAGATTTGTTCATTTCTTTATATCACTAAAAATATTGTCAAGTTAGTAGATTATCTAGAAATTATATGAAACCCTTACGATTACAAATTTATATAAAGCATAGCATATTTCAGTATATGCTATGCTATACAGTATTTCCCCTGTAATAACTTCTGTAGAAGTGACGAGGAACTAGAGGATAAGGTTGACCCTACTCTGATAAATTAATTTGTTCATACAAACCTTAAGTTTTTTCTTTCTAGTACTTAGCAAATGGGATGATGAAGAGAAATTTACCTACTGTCCTCCTCTCCCGCCCAATCATCACAACTAGACCTAATAAGACCCAAGTGAGCCGATTGTCGTGGAAATGACAGCCTGCTATGCCCTACCAACAACCCAACCTTAAAGGTAAAGTTGTCACGAAGCAATTCAAATTTTTATCTTCAAAAAGTGTAGCACATGGCTAACTGCTAAATATAAGATAAAGCTTTTTCATTACAAAGAATTTCCACAAGGTATATATTTCCAAGTACTGATTTTGCTAAATCAAAAAACATGCTGCTCCATCGTCGTAAATTTAATTTTAATAAATATCGTGGAATATATTTGATATAGTTTATAATTGTTTGATATGAAAACATAAACTTGTTGTTAATTTATTACAAAATCAGAAACTAATTTATTTTTGTATTTCAATTAAATTTAATACTGAAAATAAAAATATTAAAGAAATATAAAAAATAAAAATGTCATTTGGTACCAGTAAAAACTTGTACGAATTGAAAATACTTATGTGAGTGTGTATCTGAATGTCTGCTTTTTATCATTTCATTCATTAACGTTCGTTCAATTTCATTCATTCGACATTAATTAATTAAAAACATAAACAAACCCACACGTTACTAGTTTTTATTGTCGTTGTTGTTTTATTATACTCTCCGTTCCACTCTCCAATTGAAGCTTTGGCTATTACGACCAGCGTTGTCAACTTTTAAATTTCAAAAAGCACTGAAACCGGAAAAAAACGCGTAATTTAAGTAAAAAAATACTAAATTAAAATTGTTTGTTTTGTAACAAAAATTTTGTATATAAAAAATATAGAAATCGGTTGACCTTGCATTTTATCCCTAAAACTTCAAATTTGAAGCATCTGATACACATTTTGATTCTATGAGAATCAGTGAATTCTAAAGTCAACCTTTTTAAGTTATTATAAAAAATTTTATTTTTTCGTCAACGAAGAAACAAATCACCTGAAATAAGTCAAATTAGCAGCAATTGGCAAGTCTTTTTGACTTGCTGATTAGATTTTGAACTCGATGGGATTAGTAGTTAATTTTTTTAAGGTCAAGACTTTCAAAATTTGATTTTTATTAAACAATGCTGTAGATACATTCTTTCACAGCAAACGCAATATTAATAACAAAGTTACAAAACTAAAAAAAAAGTAATTTGCAAGTTAACCAAGTTATATAAACTTAAATTATATGTACTATTATTTTAGAAAAAAGGAACCTAAAACGACAGCTCTATTAGCAACAAAATTATCTCGTTTCAGACCACTTTTATATAAAGCCAAGTGTAAGGACAATTTTTTACGTATTTGAGACTTAAATAAAGTAATAAAGGTAAAAACGTGATCAACTTATGCGTTTAAACATGAACGTTTGATGGGAATGTAGTTTCGATAATGCCCCAATCGAGTTTATATCAAATGAACTCAAAGTTTCTCCATTGGATTAAGTGAATTATTCTCTATTTACTGTTAATACTAGAAAATATTTCGCTACCCAGTAAATAAAAATGGAAGTCATTCTGAAGGAACCACATTTTCATTGCTTCCAAAAAATCGATATTTTTAATTTGCTTATAGTTAGCAGAAAACTAAGTTGAAGTTTATTTTAATCACACAAAACCTTGTAGTTTTTCTATAGTTTTAGTAAATACTCACCGAAATGTTCAAAAAATCGATTTTTTGAAAGAAATTTATGAACTAATTTTGGCCTAAAATTTAGAAGTTATTTGCTTAAATTTATATGAAGACATTGTTTCGCGTTTAAATTCGTATAAAAAGAAACGAATCGTTAAAATATGTAACTTTTTAAAATTTTTCCTAGATGAAAATATTACCATAGAACACAAAAATGGAAATTTTTCTTAAAATCGCTTCTAATTCGGTGACTAGGCATCGAAAAAGAGAACTTCTTGCAATGACAACCCTATGTAAAAATCATTAGATCGGATCGAAATTTGAACTACTTCCAGACTGCAAACTCTACATTTTCATGACTTCTTTGGAGTGTCTTTTTTTACTGGGTATTAGACTATACTTGCATTATGTCTTCTTTGTCGTGTGACAAAACAGTATTTCCATTAATTATGCTTAAAATGTGAAAGTTTGAGAATAAAATGCACGTATTTCATCAACCAAGTTTTCTACAATCTTATTAGAATATTTTCAAATGTTCCATTTAAATTCAGTGCTTATGTTTTTTTAAATGTTAGACTTCTTAAAAAAAAAATATATATATATATATTTTATAAGGAAAATTCTTTTTGAATTTTGGGTTTAGTGCCACCGCCAAGAAATAAAAAAAGCAATGTGAGTCCGATCACAGAGGAGATGTGTAAACATCTAGTAATGAAAAAATTTTTTAAGTTGGAAGTACTCATGCCTTTAGTATATTTTTTTAAATTAATCAATTAAAAGTAGCAAAACTTTCAATATTGTAAATACATAGGAATTTTTTGGTTTTTGTTTGTTTTATTAAACTGATTTGGTTAGTAAATGGGCACACTGCAATATATGTATATGTACTGCATTAAAAATTGTAGTAAGCAGTAAATTTACTGATTACTAAAAAAATTCAGTAAATTTTTACTGCATTACTAGTAAAATCGTAGGGCCGTAATCATAATAAAATTGTAGCAAGTGTCAAAGTTTTTTCATTCAAATTTTGAATCTTTTGTATGAAAAACATTTAGCCACTTGTTAGAATTTCATTATGAATACAAGCATCTAGGCGCACGGTAGTGCGCCAGGCCAAGTTCCGGCCAATGCACGCAATGTGTATATTTACAGGAAGCCATTCGAGCTGTTTTTACCCCCCTCATAACTTTGTTCCCCGCGACCGTAAAATTATAAGATTTAAATCATAGAATGAATTCATGTAACCTCATATGCAAAGTTTGAAAGTTTTACAATGAAAGGTTCCGGAGATATAGATGTGCAAAAAGTGCATATTTTAAGACATACTCACTGACTCACTGACTCACTGACTCACTGACCTACTGACTCACTCACCAATATTATGAAGCACTTACGCTATAGCTAGAGATCTGAAATTTGGTATACAAGTAGATCTAGGTGAGCAATGAACTAGAACAATCTGAAATCCCCAAAATTTGAAGAAAGGGGGCGGGGCTACGCCTATAAAAATTAAAGTTTGTGCTAGTGAGCTGAAATTTGCAACAGAACTAGGTCTAGGTAGGCGATAAACTAAAAAACCTTACAATCCGAAAATGTTGGCCAGGAGGGCGGGGCTACGCCCATAAAGGCTAGAATTAAAAAAGCAAATCTAAGGCGCTTAGTGGAAGCTATTTTATCGAAATTCGGCATACATAATGCTATAATGCAAGCCTAAAAATTTTTCATTAAAAAGGTGGGCGTTGACACTCCCATTCAATTTCAACCTGATTTTCATGTACTACGGCTCATCATATTTAGATATACTATTTCTGTATGTATTATAATCAGTTTGCTCCGAAATTCGACACGAATAATAAACACTTGCCGAAAAAAATCTTGAAGAAGTGGGCAGGGTTACGCCCATAAATATTAAAAATTAAAAGTTGCGCTGAGGAGCTGAAATTTGATACACGAGTAGGTCAAGGTCAGAAAACAACAAGAAAAATCTGAAAACCCGGAAATTTAAGTCAAAGGGGCGGGCTTTGCCCATATAAATTAAAAGTTGCGCTTATGAGCTGAAATTTGATACACAAATAGGTCTAGGTGAGAGACCAACTAGAAAAATCTGAAAAACCAAAAAATTTTACTAGAATCGGCGGGGCCACTCTACTATTGTTTGAACCTGAAAACTTACAGCCTTATTTATAAAACTTATTAAGGCTTTTTAAGAAAAAATTTTTAATAAAACTTGCCTTAAAACCCCTCTATAAAGCCTTAAAAATTTTATAAATAAGGCTGCTAATATACAGCTTTTATTTTAAGCCATTTTAGTGAAAACTTGCATATACGTTACACGTATACAAGACTTTAAACTATCACCTAAAAAAGTAGGCGTGATCACTCCCATAAAATGTCGGCCTTGTGTTTAATCTACTTCGGTCTAGCATATTTTAGAAGAAAATTAGCATGAATTATAAGCGCTGCTCTCAACAATATTGTGAGTTTCAAATAGTGCGAGGTGTAATGCTCATAAAATTATAAGGTATAGTTCACGCTAGATAGCAGAAATTTTATGCGCAAGCAAGTGTAGATAAGTAAGCCAATGGGAAAAACTTAAAAGCAAGAAGTTTTTTTATCCTCTAAAACTCCAATTTTCACTAGAGAGCTGAAATTTGGTACACAAATTAATCTATATCAGAGATCACTAAGAAAAATCTAAGAAACCAGTAGTTTCAATCAGTTGTTGGGAAAAAGCACTGTAAACTCAAAATTAAGTTAAATTTTATTGAAACTTTTCATACAAATTGCACTTATCCAAAGTAAAAATTTCCTGTTTTGAAAACCGGCCGTGAGACTTCACCCATAAATCTTAGCTTTTCTTTTATGTACTTCGGCTTAACATTTTTTAGTCTATTACTCATGTATTTCCCATTAGCTTTTTCATACTAGCAGATATAAAATTCAGCGGGGCCAGGCCCATAAAAATTTTACGTAATATTATACTGTAGAGAGCTGACATTTTGTAGACAAATAGTTCTAATTGATTTACTCAATCGGAAAATCCAAAAATTAAAGCACCATCTACCTTATTAAAACTTTTCATGCACATTGTTCATATCCATGTGAGTTATTTACTTCGGCTAAACAGACTTTAATATGTAAATATACTGAGAAAATAGGCGGGGTCTCGCCCAGTAAAATTTTCGCTGTATTTTACATATTTCTTTTCAGACTACTCTTACCAAATTATGTACACATCGGCGACCATTTTTAATGACACAATAGTACATTTTTAAGGTGTACAATCCAATACCCATCCAGCTCTAATCCATTATTTAATATAACCATGCTATTTTTAACTGAAAAATAGAAATAAAACACACTAGAAATTTTAAAGTTTAAAAAGTGTTGTCATAGAAAATTTTTCAAAAAGTAGTCAGATCCTCACAAAAACATAAATGTGAAAAAAGGCCAAGTTCAAAAATTTAGGACATTAAAAGTAGTGAGATATAAATTTTGACCAAGCTCTTGTTTAGAACAACACCTTTCAATGACATATGCTATGCGTTCTATACATTTGTAATCGTAAGGGTGTCATATAATTTCTAGATAATCTGCTTACTTGGCAATATTTTTACCTTTCTAAAAAAGGAGAAAATAATGTATAAATGTTCTTTTTTTTTATATTGATAAAAATGTTGTCAAGTTATCAGATTATCTAGAAATTATATGAATCCCTTACGATTACAAATTTATATCATACATAATATATATCTGTGTTAGGTATTGTAGGAAAGAAGAACTTGGTCAAAATTTATATCTCACAACTTTTAATGGCCTAAATTTTGGACAGGAACTTGGCCGTTTTCCACATTTATGTTTTTGTGAGAATTATTTTTACTGAAACTGTAGTGGTACAGCAGTGCTCATTTATGGTAAATGCCTTTACTTTTACTTTTTAATTTTTAATTCCTGTTATTTATCGTTTAGTTGTTGCTGTTCTTGTTGTTGTGTACGTACGCATTGCAATTAAAATAAATTCAGTAAAGTGCGACTTTGACTCGCCACATTCGGTTTTGAGCATTTTTTTGATTTAGCTTTCTTCATTTTTTAAATTTTTTTTCAGTTTAAACGATTTTTTAATTTGGGCGATTTTTTACTGTTTTTAGGGTTTTTTATTTAGGCGATTTTTTTCATTTTGGCAATTTTTTTCATTTTGGCGATTTTTTCTTTTAAGGTTTTTTTTTAATTTTGGCGATTTTTCCGGTTTTTTGCGATTTATTTTAGGCCTATAAATTTTTTTGAATTTGGTGCTTTTTTTCGTTTTGGCGAGTTTTTTTTTTTTTGTTTTTGGCGATTTTTTTAGATTTGGTGATTTTATTTATATTTTTTTGATTTTTTAGTTTTACCGGTTTTAAAAATTTCAAGAGTTTTGCTCTTACGGTTTCCAAGATACAGCATGTTGTCAAAATTACAAAGTAAAAATTGCAGCCATTGATTTAAATTTTTTAAATTTAGTGTTAATTGTTGTAGTCTGTATACAAATACACTAACTTTTAAAATTTCAAGTGTATATATGTACATACAATTGTATGTATATTACATGGGAATTTAATATTTTTCGTTGCTCGTTTTGGAACACCCTTTTATTTTTAAATCTCATGTATTTGTTGTTGTAGTGGCCAAATGTCTACACACTGTGTCCAAATTTCAGGTCCGTAGCTCTTACGGTTCATTTTCACCTTTGGTGTACGGAATCCTAATAAAGCAATTATCAAGTTAAATAAAACAAACAAAAATCAGCAAATTCCTATGTATTTACAATATTTTAAATAAGATTGTAATGCTTCTTTCAAACACTAATACACTCATACATATGTAGCTCACACCGATTTAACAACTCGGTGTGAATCTCAGCAAAATTTGTGATTGTATTGTGAAAAAGAATTTTACCCCCTAGCGTATAGCTTTTACACATCAAAAAGCACAAAAAATTAGTTTAAAAAAGCACCGAGCACTAACTTAAAAATTTTTCGCGTCGAAAATTTTAAAAAGCACTAAAAACGGTGGGAAAAGCATCGAGTTGACAACGCTGATTACGACAGCCAAACAAACCGTTTGTATTTAAAATAATGCGACTTTATTCAAGTTTATGTTATTTGCAGTACTCATGGATATTTTATAGTACGTGTTTCAAACACTTTGTGGGCAATTTAAACATTCAATATTAGCACGAAAGGTGGAATATACAAATAAATGTAAACATACATATGTGTACAATGTACTTACTGTACATACATACATATGTATATAAATTTATGCTAAATAATAGGAAAGCAAATGAGCCAAACTTAAGCATATATTGCACAGTAAAAAAGACATGAACAATTATCTCTCTCGGCTTCTGTAAAATAAGAGTTGTAAGCCCAGACCTGTTCCTAGAAAGTTGATAATCCCATTTTAACTGAGCCGTTGGATGGTTGGACGAACTTCCGTCGTCTTCAATCAGAGGGCTAACGGCCCATGGTTCTTAATCCATAATTAAATGAACACTGTATTCTCAAAACCAATTGCTCTTTTGGGGGGAGGAGGATGTGATTTTGAAATGCTTAGTTTTTGCAACAGTACACCAATTTTTATGATGCTATCTCACTTGGAAATAATTTTTGTCGCAATTTCGGATTTAGGGTACATACACTAAGAGAAAAATGACGATCTAAATTTAAGAACAAAATTCTTGAATTTGAATTGCAGAAATCTTCATATTTCAATGTCGAATTTTGGTCAGCGAGATTGACGTTCTCAAATTTAGGCATAAATTCTTAATTTAGGGCCTGTCCCACGATGTCACCAGAAATCGTTCAATCGAATACTTAAATATATTGAAAACAACAACAACATTTCAAATGTTTTTGTTGTTTGCAGAACAAGTTGTCGATCGACCGCTTGCTGGTGACATCGTGGGAATGAATTCTTAAAATCAAGAACATGGTCTTAAACTTGAAGAGTATGATCTTAATTTAAGATTGCTATGAAGAACAATGTCTTGAATTCGATCTTAAAATGAGATTTTATTCAAGATTATGAGTTTATTATGGAATCAAGAATTTTCGCATTTATTAAACTATTAAGATTGTTAGTACTATGCCGATTATGTTTAATAAAAATTTGTCTTGACCATGAAGGAAATCGGTTTACTGAAAACTCTGAACTTTTTGAGTTAATGCGATATTATTCAACGAGTGCAAGTTTATTGTTTTATAAAGATAAGTAACACTCAGGCAATGAATGCCTACTACTGTTACTAGATATTACCTTCTTTAAGAAAAGGATAGTGGTAGTGAAGACAGGATGTGAAAGAGGAGGTCGCAGCGCCTCTGGTGTTAGATGAGGGATATTATTTTTTTTTTTTTGAAGCTGTGGTTAGTAGCCATTTTATTGGATTCTGCTACACAACGAAGGAGGGCGCTCTGATATTACATTAGGATTAGTATCTACTGAAGTCGGTATAGTTCAGTGACCAGTGACTATGCCTTCATCATTTAAACTTTCCTACAACAACTGATATAAATGGAAACTAATGCACATCAGAAAAATGCGTGGTGTTGTTATTCAATGACTCTTGGATACAGGGATTGAACCCAGTACCTTCGGTTTTGAAGTCAACGTGCTAACTACTTCAGCCAACGCCACCCTTAAATATCTACTTGGACCTGCATCCTTATTCGGTAATTCACTAAAATTTCGTTTGATTCAATTTTTAAACCAATGAGCGAAACACGTTTGAAAACTGCATTCGTAGCAGTAAATCAATAAATTGACTTTATAGATTTTTATTAGTCCTAGTTTACACTATGCAAGTCTTATTTCTAAGCTGATTAGTTTGTTTGGAGAGAGGAACGAGGGGAACAGAAACGTTTCTTTTTCCCTCGTCCACAGAAAAAACTAAATTTAATTTTCGGTAACCAAATTCGTTGAATCAGTAAATATTTTATTTGAATGCGGTCCTACAAATAATTTTGTAAATTCTAATAAAAATTTTGTAAAAATTTAAATTAATCAGAGTTCGGCTGAGAGAAAATGTTATTTCAGTGTGTTGGTGTTTATCTTTTCTTGTTGATAGGAACAACGTGCTGTTGTGTGGTTGTTGTTGTTTATTTTGATTTGTCGTGTTGTATACATGTAAATGCCGAAAAGTAGCCGACAAACGTCGTGGACTGTTTCTTCTCTACACAGTTTTTTGGTACAAATTAATTTAATGGAACAGTACAGAATATTTACTGAAACTAAGTTTGATTTCAAACAAATATTTGTTTAAAAATTTTTTGGGTATAGTTTTTTCTGTGTCTCTCTCTCTCTCTCTCTCTCTCCTATCAAACTAGTCAGCTTAGTAATAAGAATTTCATAGTGTGAACTAGGACTTAGGGAAGGAGATTTATCTTTAGTGAGTTGCGGAATAGGGGGACTGTGATTGGGGAAAATTATTTTGGTGTATTTTAATAAACTATTTTAAAGCATACCTCAGGGCTGTACGCACACACTATTATGGCATTTTGTGATTTGGCTTTAAATCTTCTTACCCAACGAAAAGCTTGAATTTTGATGATTCTCGGCGGAAGCTAGGTTTTGATTTTAGACCCCTAATTTGTTAGGGTAATATTCTGACCCCCATATTCATAAAATTTAAAATGAATTTGAAATGTATTTTATTTCAAATTTTTCAAACAAAATTTTCCGAAAATGGATTTCAAATTCATTTTATTTTTTTTTTAAAGCCAGGGTGATGTTAGAATTTTCTGTAGATTTAATTTTTGCTAGACGCCTGTTGCCTTTTTTCTCACACAAACAAATCGACCCACTCTAATGTACATACTTCAACATTTTCTTAGCATCGGATTTATATCGAGCGCTATTTTCGTTTTAATCGTCAGCGACAAAAATTAAGGGTTTCAGGTTAATATATTTTTTATAATAATCAAATTTGTTTTACATACGTGAGTTGTCCCTTACGACATAATTTTAGAGCCAGTATTTATGAAGTTATCAATAAGTTTGCCATTTTGATAATTGTTAGCTTGTGCATAGGCCCACAAGTTTTTGTTTTCAATAACAAAATTAATTTTTTACTGCATGTAGCTTACGATCAAATCGAAAATAGGCCTCGTTTTATCGTCAGCTTTAGTTCTAAACCTGCTATATACAATTTTTATAACATATCGTTGGTTTAGAGTGGATGTCCATTCTAAGAGAAAGAGGCGTATAAATAGTTCTTTCTGAAAAAAAATAAATTTCAATGCAAAGTTCTGATAGAAGAAGATAAGAAGACGTACGTGAAATATAAAATTCAACTAAATGCAAGATTGTGTGTTTTCAGAGCTCAGGGTGCGTGTTAAGTCCTGTAAAAATCGGTAAAGTAGAACCACTTAAATTAAAATGAAATATTAAATTTTAATGAGCGTGATTGCGGTTCAAGGTGTGTTGTAAGCTTCGTAAAAATTGGTTTTCTAATAAATTTTAATGGGGGAACCCCGCCCCTTTTTTCAACTTTCAAATTGTGTAATTACAAAAACCAAAGGTGTTTTATAGGTTTCGCAGCAGTCAAATGAATAGAATATCATAAATTGTAATTTAAAATTTTGTGGGCGTGTCCTCTCCTACTTTTTTATAATGGGACCAAGGGGAAGCTATACCCTCTCAGACAAAAAAAGAATTTTTACAATCGGTGTAAAATGTACCCAGTTATGAATTAAGACCCAAAAACAAACAAAAAATTGAGACGAATTGTTAACCTCCTCCTTTTTTTTGAAGTCGGTTGAAAACAAGATTGGTAAGCCGTATCGTAAAAATATCGATACCAACTCGAATACAGCTAAAACCAGATACTGCTATCGCTACCGATACTGAAATCCATTTCGATTAGAAACTACACAGAAAAAACTAAATTTCGTTTTCAGTAACCAAATTCATTGAATCAGTAAATTTTTTTGTGTGAATACGGACCTACAAAGAAATTTGTAGATTCTGATAACAATTTTGTAAAAATTTAACTGAAAAAAAATTTTATTTTTAGTTAACTTATTATAGCATTAGAGAAAAAAGTTAACTGAAACTCAAAATATTTTCAACACAAATTTATTAATAGGAACTGAAAAACATTTTTGCAGATTTTTTTTGTATTATTCAGCAAATTTTTTTTTTATAATTTACAAACACATTCACTAAAATTTTTCGTATTATCAGAAAAGAAATTAACTGAATCAATAACAATTCTTAGAATTTTTTTTTTTTAAATTAGTAAAAGTTTTATTTGAAAAAAATAACTGAATCAAATGAAAGGTTCAGCTATTTTTTTTTTACTTTCAAAAACTTTCTTGTTTTTATGGTTAAGCATTTCGTTCCCGCTTTTGGAACTCTTCAGTAGACTTCAACCCAAAAAATTTTTGAATTTAGCTAACAAACTCCGTATGTTTATAGTAATACTTTTAATACTATATTGAGAATCACAATATACAAACATAATAAATTTGAAAACCGCAAACAAAAATCTTTAAAAAAATAAAATGTTTTTTATATCTATAAAATAATTTGTAGAAAAAAATAAAAAAAAAATCAGACAAACTTTTTTATAGTATATAAAAATAAATTTAACTGAAAAAATTAAAAAAAATAAGACAAATTTTTTTACAGTATATAAAAATAAATTTAACTAAAAATCACAAATTTAAATATAAAAAAAAAATAAATCTTAAATTTTTTTTTCACAAATTTTACTTTATATAGGTAATTTTCATTCTATACAGTCTTTTTTACATAAAATAAAATTGGAACTAATAATTTACTGGAACAGTAAAAAATATTTACTGAAACTAAATTTTATTTCAAAACACACGTTTGTTTGAAAATTTTTTGGGAATAATTTCTTCTGTGTACCGGCATCCAGAATACCGTTTACTTCTACACCGGTATGTATCGGTATACTGATTCCCAAAAAAAAAAATGCAAAAATATATTTCAATTAAACCTCTTTTGCAAACACGTTTTGTTCTTCTTTATATATTCTTATGTAGACCTGTTTTTAATATTTTTTTATCAACCGCAAAGTGCAACCAAATTATAATCATCACTTGCGCCAAATAATAACGAATTTCGTAAGCTGCTTAATGTAGTTAGGAACGAAAAACTTGTCCCTAGACACATAAATATTTTAAATTGGTGGAAAGAGCAAAGCTATTGTAAGGTACAGTTATTTGAAATTAGGAAAGTTATATTGGCTGTTCCAGCTACACAAGTTGTAGAAATGGTGTAAAATATATAGTGAGTCCTTACCATAATAGACTTGAAGGTGATAGTCCAAATGCGGTTTTTTTTTCATCCGAGCAAATGTGGAGATATAAAGTTTTGAAGATATTCGATAATACGAGTACGAATATTTGAAATAATATTTGTGAATACGAGTGTTATACATCCATGAAAGTTATAGACTTTTAATTTGGATTCAATTTACGTCTGTAAAATTAAATATGAAAAATTTTCTATGAAAAATTCCATTCATGTCATCGCCACATACGCATGTAGCTTTTTACATGCCGTGTAAAGGCTTTACTAAAAATAAAATATGTACACAAATTCTAGAATAAATCAAATGGATTCCTAGACAGTATGACAAATTTTAATTTTTTATTTTTTTGCAGAAAAGTCACTGTTTAAGTACACATTCTTTGTTTCGGTGAATACTTTTCTCTCACTGCTTGATGCAAATATAAAGTACTTTTCTTTTAAAATTGTTAGAAGCCCTTAATAAGTATTTCTTTCTATACTAATGTTTATCTAGGCGTGCGGTAATGTGCCAGGCCAAGTTCCGGCCAATGCACGCAGTATATATATTTACACGAAGCCATTCGTAGTGTTCTTACTACTCCTCTCATAACTTTGTTCCCCGCTTTCGTAAAATTATGAAAGTTAAACCATAATTATAATTAGTTTATGTAACTTTATATGCGAATTTTGAAAGTTTTAGAATGAAAGCTTAATAAGATATAGAGGTGCAAAAAGTGCATATTTTAAGACATACTCACTGATCACTGACACACTCATCCAATTGATGAAGCATTTCCACTAAAGCTAAAGAGGTAAAATTTGATACACGAAATTTAATTTTAAAACAAGCAAATTTTAATTAGGGAGGCGGCGCTACTCCCATACAAATTAAAATTTGTGCTAGTGAGCTGAAACTCGATACAGAACTAGGTTTAGGTGGGCAATAAACTAAATTAATCTGCAAATCCGAACATTTTAGTCAAGAGGGCGGGGCCATGCCCATAAAGGTCAAAATTAAAAAAGCAAATCTAAAGCGCTTAACGGGAGCGATTTTATTGAAATTAGGCATAAATACTGCTATAACGCAATGCTATAAATTTTTCGGTAAAAAAAGTGGGCGTTGACACGCCCATACAATTAAAACCTCATATTTCATATGTACTACTACGGGCTCAGCATATTGAGATATACTATTTATGTAGGTATTATTATCCGTTTGCAACGGGGTAATTTCATTTTAAATCAACGAAAAAAAACGAAATTTTTTATCTAACCCTCTTAGAATTTCACAAAAATTTGCACGAATGTTCTATAGTACTAAAATAATATAAATTCAAAAATTTTAGGTATCTAGCTTTTGTGGTTCCCGAAATATGGCGCTTCGAAGAGCAGGGAATTCATTAAAAACACTTATAAATAGTCTGCCATTATTCCTCATATCTTCAAAAGTTTTTAAGATACAGGGGCGATATTGGTCCCATTTAATAGGTATTGAGAATAGCTTTAAAACTGCATTTAGTTTAACTTTTTTTCTGAAAGGTCAAAGATCACTGTCACATGATTTAAAGTTTTGGGAACTATATCTCAAAAAATTAAATTTTTAAAATTCTAAAAAAAATATATGTTAATCCTGACAGTCTCTTCTGCATTTTGTGTCAAAAAATTTGAGTGAGCTCTGATTAGTTTCTGAGATATTGATAACGAAGTGAAATTGCTGCTTTCGATTTAATAGAAAACTTTATTCATCACACCAACATTAAAAAAATATTGAATATTTTTGCTACGTGCACTAGGAATAAAAAAATTTAAAAAAAATAATATAAAAATTTCCCAAATAATTTCAAGTTATTGTCTATATCTCAGGAACTAATAAGAGCTCACTCAAGTTTTTTGACACAAAGTGCAGAAGAGACTGTCAGGATTAACATATATTTATTTTAGAATTTTAAAAATTTCATTTTTTGAGATATAGTTCCCCAAACTTTAAATCATGTGACAGTGATCTTTGACCTTTCAGAAAAAAAAGTTAAACTAAATGCAGTTTGAAAGCTATTTTCAATACCTATTAAATGGGACCGATATCGACCCTGTATCTTAAAAACTTTTGAAGATATGAGGAATAATGGCAGACTACTTATAATATACATATCTCAGGAAAAACAGAAGCTGGAATTCCAAAATTTTATATTTATCTTAGTTAAGTAACGTGCAAAAAGACAACTAAGTTTCATAAGATTCAAAGGTGGTCGAGAAAATCCGTTTGTCGGTTATAAAAATTTTAAATAAAAATAGTCTAGGGGAGGCACCAACTGGAAAAATCTGAAAACCCGGAAATTGTAGTAAGAGGGCGAGGCTACGCCCATAGAAATTTAAAATTAAAAGTTTTGCTAATGAGCTAAAATTTGATACACAAGTAGGTCTAGGTGAGAAATCAACTAGAAAAATCTGAAAACCCAAAAAAGTTTACCAGAATGGGTAATATCTAATATATCTTGGAATTAAAAACTTAATATACGGCTTTTAATTGAAAATATTTTAGTGAAACCTTGCATGAATGTTTCACGTATGCAAGGTTTTAAACTATCACCTTAAAAAGTGGGCATAA
Source organism: Tachina grossa (assembly GCA_949987645.1). Classification (NCBI taxonomy): domain Eukaryota; kingdom Metazoa; phylum Arthropoda; class Insecta; order Diptera; family Tachinidae; genus Tachina; species Tachina grossa. The sequence continues at coordinate 63,281,922 of OX465274.1, forward strand.
TCATTCCCATAAAATGCTATCGTTGTATTTAATGAACTTCGGGCTAGCATATTTTAAAAGAAAATTTGTAATGAGTAAGCCAATGGAGGTGTCCGTTAGGAGAGGTCTCACTGTATATAGTTTTGGATTTTTATTTTAGTTTTTGGGATTTTTTCGGTTTTTGGCATTTCTTGGCATTTTTTCTGTTTTGGCAATTCCTTTTAGCCTTAGAGATTTTTTTTAGTATTGGCCTTTTTTTTCTTTTTGACGATTTTTTTCGGGTTTTGCGTTTTTTTTCGTTTTGGCGATTTTTTCATTTTGTAGATTTTTTTGGCTTTTGGCGATTTATTTTCGTTTTGGCGATTTTATAAATTTGGGATTTGTAGTTTTACCGTTTTTGATAAAATTCCAATAGTTTGCGTAGATAAACCAACTTGTCAAAATTACATTAACTGATAAAACACCCTTTAATCTATATATTTTTTTTAATTTTAGTGTTAATTGCTGTACACAGAAAAAAATATCATTGAAATGTAACCAACAAAACAAATTGTTAACATTTAATTTAAAAATTAACAATCATTATTGTTGATATAACAAATTTAAATTTTTGTAGTCAAGTAAATTACTCAACAAAATTATTTGTTAAATTATATCATAATGGAATGCGCACATATAGAAAAAACAAAAAATCATGTTTTGTGATTATTCGTTATTTGCTTATCTAATAAAGTTTTGCTCTTTAGCTGAGAGGTAAGTGAGTTAGTTTATTAGTCCTGAAGTTGCCGGTTCAACTCCGCCCAAAGACATTTAGTGTTTTTCGCAGACAAGCAAAAATCGTTTCGAGGATTGTGATTGCGTATAAAAAGCTTGTTAATAAAATAATTATGATACGGAAACTCAACAATTCACATTGTAAATATAACAATAACTTTAATTGAAATATTTTTGAAATCTAACAAAAATAAATGTTGAAAAAATAAATAAATTTTTATTGAACTATAGTGAATTTTTAATCAGAAATAATTTTTAGTCAGGCTTAAGTTCAGTAATTTCAATTCTTTTTATTGAATGAAATATTTTATTACTTAATGTATTTAATTTTTCTTCTCTTCTTTAGAAACTCACATTAATTAATAAAATATTTAATTCAATAAAAAGAATTGAAATTACTGAACTTAAGCCTGACTAAAAATTATTTCTGATTAAAAATAAATAAATTTCAGCAAACTATTTGTTGATATATTTAATTGAAAATATTTTCAAGATTTTCCTAATAACTTACAATTTCGTTAATTGTATTTACAAAAATCGTTGTAGGTTCAAAATCAATTATTTATTTAATTGATATAACAAAACAATTAATTGTATTTACAAATCATTTTTTTCTGTGCAGTCTGTACAAAAATACACTAACTCTACAAATTTCAAATAACATGTAAATAGTGCGTTTTGTTCAGTGTATTAATTTTATGAATGAATTGATTTTATTTAATGAATATTCAAACAACAATTTAATGGCAAACAACCAATCAACAAACCAGCTAACTATGTGTATTATTGCGTTACTGTTAGACATAAAAACAAAACGGACTGACAAAAATAATAAGCGAAACTTTGGTATAGAAACATGTCCAGGTTGTAAAAATCTCGTTTCTTAAAGTCGATTAAATAATTATGCAAGTGTTGAATTTCAGTATTTAGAAATATAAAATAAACAACTTTATGCACAATCAAATTGTTTTTTTTTTCAACGCGCACCAAAAATCCAGGTTAGAAATAAAAAGAAGAAAACGAAAAAGCGGTCGAGCACCCTCGAAAATCAAACAAATATTTTTGTAACTTAACTTTTTTTTAAGGAAAACTGATAATTGATAAGACCACACACGATTTTAAAAGCAAGTACATTGAAATGAGTTGCCAGCAATCGGAGCAGAGGTGCAGAGCAGCTTTTTGCGCCATAAAACCCAAAATAAATAGAAATTGTAGGTTTAAGATTTCAAGTTTTTTTTTCAATTAAAAACTTTAAAGCTTAGTGTTTGGCAATAAAATACTTAAGATGTTTTTCTATTAAAGGCTACTCAAACTGCTTTTATAGCACTTTTTATTTTTCGTCGTAGATACCCTTCATTCATACATGTGTTTTTCGTTTATAACATAAAAATAATCTTCATTAAGTTTAGCACTTGTTGGTTGTCCACTTAATCGTTTAATAACTTTTTACTAGATGTACGATACAGTGAATAGAGTTTTTCTCAATTAAATTTTATTCCGTAGTACACATGTTTATTTCTGACAAACATATGCATTTCCTCAGAAGAGTGTTAAATACCCAGTAAAAAAAGACACTCCAAAGAAGTCATGAAAATGTAGAGTTTGCAGTCTGGAAGTAATTCAAATTTCTATCCGATCTAATGATTTTTACATAGGGTTGTCATTGCAAGAAGTTCTCTTTTTCGATGCCTAGTCACCGAATTAGAAGCGATTTTAAAAAAAATTTCCTTTGTTTGTGTTTTATGGTAATATTTTCATCTAGGAAAAACTTTGAAAAGTTACATATTTTAACAATTTGTTTCTTTTTATACGAATTTAAGCGCGAAACAGTGTTTTCATGTAAATTTAAGCAAATAACTTCTAAATTTTAGGCCAAAATTTGTTCATAAATTTCTTTCAAAAAATCGATTTTTTGAACATTTCGGTGAGTATTTACTAAAATTATGAAAAAACTGCAGGGTTTTGTGTGATTAAAATAAACTTCTACTTGGTTTTCTGCTAACTATCGGCAAATTAAAAATATCGATTTTTTGGAAGCAATGAAAATGTGGTTCCTTCAGAATGACTTCCATTTTTTTTACGGGGTAATTGTGACTTCCATGAATGCTTATACAGTAATTTGGCTAAAAATACTCTAGTTCTGTATCACAAGGTACATTTCAACAAGATAATAGAACATATCAGCTGAGTTCTGGTCAGAATGTCAAAAGTTGTTTACCTAACAAATTTCGACACTATACTTTTTAAATAGTTTTAAATTAACTGTTAGTGAATATGTTTGTTGATTTTGAACTAATTTCAGTTATTATGTAAAACACAAATAAATTTACTTTTTCATTATTTATTTTTCATTTCTTGTTATAACTTTAACACTTGAAATTTTGTTAATCATATTTTTAAGGTATATGAAAAACTAATATTTATCAATGTTGCTAGTCTATAAATTATAAATTATTACTTAATCTCTTTTGATTTTGGATGCATTTAATGACTTCCAAGTTTATCGAAGGTTTCTGGTTAGAACGTACATCCAATAGATCTGTAATGAGTTTACAAGGCACAGTGTAATGGAGTCAAACATTATATTGATTGAGTTTAGAAAAAAAAATGTTATTTCATCAAAGGCACCTTATAGTATGTTTCCACCGGTTATAAATCAAGTAGGTTTAAGTAAATCACTTCAAAGTGTTTCCACCAGGCTTGTGAGTGATTTGTTGTTCGAATTTTCGTATTCAATTTATGCACGTGCTTTATGAGGTGGGCGCTGCAGCTATAATGTGAATTTTATTTACGTGTAGTTGACATTCAAAATTGATTAAATATTCCTGAATGTAATTTTTTTCGAAATTGTCAATCACTATTAATGGATGACCCAGGGATGGAGGTTGTTTTTTTTTTTCACAGGGGCACCTGTGGCTGAGTGTAATTTTAAAAGCAACGCAGGGTTGCATATATAAATTGAGTTATTTATAATAAATCAACTACTTTGAGGTGATTGATCCATATGCAAAATGTATGGTAAATCATGTATAAATTAACATGATTTGCAGAAATCATCATGATTTGACTAAATCATGCCGGTGGAAACATACTATTGCACTCACAGTCCATCGCCCGCCCATACAAACCAAATAAATTTTTTCGCATAAAATTTTTGCTCTCCAAGCACACGTCTTCAAATATCTGTCTGCATGTCTGTCTAGAATTAAAAATACACGCCTGCAGAGTTTCATTTAATCTGATATGCTCACCGCCTAGGAAAACCATACAAAATATAGATAAGAATTGTTCTTAATACATATTTTGTTCATCATTCGACACGAAACTTTATTTTTTATTCATATCTATCATGACTATATCGTGAAATTTCAAATCCTGTTTCAATGGTCCATGTCTTAAAATGGCTATAAAGGGTCTGATGAAACCGCTAAGCAACAAAAATGTCAGTGTTTGTCGAAAGTCAATTTTTATTTCTTAGAAAGATTTGACCTGAGAATTTTGTCCCACCTTTCATTTTAATGAAAGAACTGCTTGGGAAAAAAACTGGAGCTATATAATTTCTTTCGTTGAAAATAAAAAATATGTTAAGTTTTAAAGGCTTATATACTTATATATTATATAAATATATATTTTATCTGCATTCAGCAAAAAATCTAAGTAAATTTTTCATATTTCCGAGGAATATTTGAAGTTGAAATATATTTTTTTGTAAAGGGCCCGCCATCCAACGTTTTGTTTTCAACTAGTGCTTTTTTCGTGAATGGCAACACTTAGCTCATGTCTGATTTGACAGACATGTATTCGCCTCGCTAAGTGGGCCTGCGATCGTCTTACAGAAGATGCCGATTTTGCCAAAAAAAAAAATGATCTTTTCAAATGAAGCTGATTTGGATCTTGGCGGGTATGTAAACAAGCAAAATTGTCGCATTTTGGGCACAGAAAACCCGCACGCATACATTGAAAAGCCGACGCACCCAAAACGAGTCACTGTTTGGTGCGGATTTTGGTCCAGAGGCATAATTGGGCCTTTTTTTCGAAAATGAGCAAGGAGTGGCCGTTACAGTCAATGGCGATCGTTATCGGGCCATGTTGAACGAATTTTCGTTCACAAAAATTTAAGAGGAGGATATTGGCAACATTTGGTTTCAACAGGACGGCGCTACGTGCCACACAGCCGAAGCTACACTCGATGTTTTGCGCCCTGATTTTGAAGATCGCATTATCAGCCGCAGAGCTGATGTCGTTTGGCCACCTCGGTGCTGCGATTTGACACCGTTTGACTATTATTTGTGGGGTGCCGTCAAAGATAAGTGTTACGCCGACAAGCCAGAGACAATTTACGCTTTAAAGGACAATATTCGTGAAGCCATTGGTGAAATAAATCGATAATGTGCTTAAAAATTGGACCGATCGTGTAGGCTACTGCATGGCCAGCCTAGGCACCCATTTGAATGAAATTATTTTTCATTATTAACCGGAAGGCTTGTACTTTCAAATAAAAAAAGAAATTTGAGAAAATATTCAGTAGTTTTTTTTTATAGCATTTTCAAAAAAAGGTTATCTGGCGGACCCTTTATATAATTGAACTATTTATTAGGCAATTGGATTTGGTTAGATAAGTGCTTGCCTATCAGTCAGAAGGTTGTTATTCAATACTTCTCTCCTTTCAAGGAATTAATATGTACGTATGGAGAATTAATTAATGGGGTAGAGAATTTAATTAAAAGTAAAACTAAGTACCAGAATTAAGGAAATAAAAAAAATTTGACAAATTTACTAAATTTGAGATCAAAGATGAAAAAATTATTTGCAAAGCTCCGAGTTTTATAAGAAAATTTAATTTAGTACAATAAATGTAAAAAAATAATTACTGTAAACTAGTTCATTAATGAATTATAAATTAAGTAAATATTTTATTGGTTTCAAGTAAAAAACAGCTTTGGCGCCATACGACAACTTTTTTTACTCAAATTTAGAAAATTTTCCAAAGTTTTAGTTAGTTTTTTTTTTTTTTGAGTGTACCATCAAATCGAAATCCTCTTTCTCGATGCCTAGTTACCGTATCAGAAGCGGGTTCTAAGAAATTTTTCATTTTCCGAGTTCTATAATAATTTTTCAGTGTTTTCATGTAAATTTAAGTAAATATTTTTTAATGGCTCGATTATGGATGGCAACCGAACTTCAGTTGCCGAGTTAACTAGCAACGCAACTGAACTTAAAATTTCTATTATGTATGGCAACTTCCTACAGTTGCCAAAAAGTTATCGAAAATACGATTATGACAAATTGGCAACTGAAAATAATATAAACAAATACTTAAAATATAAGAAATTCAAGTGCTAAAAAGAAAATTATTGAGTATAAAGTGTTTAAAAACATTACTGATCATACAAATTATTAGTTAAGTGGAATTAATTATTGGTGAAGAGAAGGAGATACAAAAGTTGAATCTATTGAACGAATCTTTAGAATTACCGCCTCTACTGTGAGTAAATGTTGTTGCCTTAAATAAGTTTGAACAATCTCTTTTTTATCTGTAAGGAAATTCAAAAATAAAAATAATATTGCAATTACTGTTTAATTTTTTTATTTTTTTTTGCTTTTAAACTATGCAGCAACTACAAATTTGTGGTTGCCAATATGGCAACTGAAATTACCAGCTGTTAGTTGCCAGTTGCCATCCGTAATACAATTTCGGCAACTAGCAACGCAACCAAAGTTCGGTTGCCATCCATAATCGAGCCATAAATTTTAGATCAAAATTAGTTGTATATCTTTCTTTAAAAAAACTGACTTTTAAAAAACTATGAAGGTCTTACAAGGTTTTGTAGTATAACTAAAATAAACTTGTACTTGCTTTTCTGTTAATTATCGGCAAATTAAAAATATTAATTTTTTAAAAGAAATGAAAATGTAGTTCCTTCGGAATGACTTCTAATTTTTAACCGACTTCCAAACAAGGAGAAGGTTAACAAATCGTGTCTATTGCTTTTTTTGGTGTTACTTCATAACTCGATACATTTTAGACCGATTGTAAAAATTCTTTTTTTTTTGTCTGAGAGTGTATATATATAGTGGGTGGGGACACACCCATTATTTTTTAATTTTATTTTATGATATTCTACTTTTTTGATTGCTGCGAAACTTATAAAACACCTTTGGTTCTTGTAATTACACAATTTGAAAGTTGACAAAATGGGCGAGGTTACGCCCATTAAAATTTATTATTATATTTTACCCGGTTGTACTTAACCGGTTTTTACGAAACTTACCACACACCATGAGCTGTAAAATATACAGAAGCCTATATTTAAAAAATAGGCGGAGTTACGCCCATTAAAATTTAATATTTTGTTTTAAGTGGTTTTACTTTACCAATTTTTACAAGACTTAACACGCAACCTGAAGTCTGAAAAATACATAATCTTGCATTTAAGAAATGGGCAGACCCACGTCCATTAAAATTTAATTTTATATTTCACGTAATTACTTCTTTTTATCTTCTTCTATCAGATCTTTGCATTGAAGTCGTTTTTTTGGCATAAGGAATTATTTTGCACTTAATTTCATGAACAGACTTGAATATGAAACATGTTGAACTTGAGAGTGATGAATCGGGAGATGATGTGCAGGCGATAGATGTAAAACAGAGTGATAACATTCCAAGTTGCTCCAATAAGCCGATTCCAAACCGTGGAAAGAAGAATTTTATAGACGACAGAATGATAGCTTCACTTCCACTTCATCAGTGTAACTGCCAAGGCGTTGGGTCACATTATTGAGGATCTTGTTCTGAATTGCAAAAGTTTGCTTGAACAATGCAAAAAAATATCGTCGGCGTCATGGCAAAGAAATTATTGAAAATTTTAAGGTAAATATTTTTATTTTGGCAAGTTATAAGTTTTTTTTGGGCTTAAATTTTTTTGGATCCCTAAAACATTTGTTTTGCATTGGGACCGAAAGCTTCTTCCCGCGATTGCTGGAAAAGATAAAAGTTTATCGCTTGGCTGTTGTTCTCACGTTGAAGAATGTTGAAAAATTGAAAGTTATCCCCATCATTGAAGATAGGACTGGTGCTGTAGTCGCTCAATCAGTCTACGAATATTTGCGAAAAATAAACAAGCTGAATTCATTAGAAATGAATGTTTTGATACAACTGCTGCAAATACGGACCCAAATAGTGGTGCTGCAACTTTATTGAAACGCAAACTGGAATGCAGCTTATTGTGATTACCACGTTGCCACTAAATTGCAGAAATTTTCTTAAGAGCTGTATTTGAGATTAATTGCGAAAAATCAAGTAGCCCAGAGGTGGCGATTTTTGAGCGTTTTGCACGGAAGGACACATAATTCAAAGCGATACATCAGTTGTGTGCAGGATGAACAAGTTTTGAGTATCATAACTGTCGAAGAACGCGAAACAAGCAAGCACTTTTGCCTTGAATATTTAGCTAAAGCCGACGTTCGGCATGATTATAGAGAACTCCTGCAACTTGCATATATATTTCTTGGTGGTAGCACTTCCAATTTCACATTTCGTGCAACTGGGGCGACGTCTCGTGCAAGATTCAAGTATATTTTGCACGGACACTTTTAAATTTCTGCGAGTCAGTTGATTGGAATTCGTAATATGTACATTTTCTTAGTAAGTCTCTATATTCCATACTGGTTTAAAGCCGAAAATGCAGTTGAAGCGATAAATATAAATATGCAACTGATAAAGGAGATTGGTTATAAGCTATTTTGTTAAAAAAAAGCAATGTGAGTCCGATCACATGGGAGATGTGTAAACATCTAGTAATGAAAATTTTCTTTTAAGTTGGAAGTACTTACATATGTTTTTAGTATATGTTTTTAAATTAATTGATTAAAAGTATCAAAACTCTCAATATTGTAAATACATAGGAATTTGTTGGTTTTTGTTTGTTTTATTAAACTTATTTGGTTAGTAAATAGACACACTGCAGTATATGTATATGTACTGCATTAAAAATTGTAGTAAGCAGTAAATTTACTGATTCAGTAAACTTTTACTGCTAATGAAATTTAATTTGCGTTACCAGTAAAATCGTAGGGCCGTAATCATAATAAAATTGTAGCAAGTGGCAAAGTTTTTTCATTCAAATTTTGAAACTTTTGTATGAAAAACATTTAGCCACTTGATAGAATTTCATTATGAATACAAGCATTACTGATTACTAAAACTTCAATGCACCTCATCATATAACAAATCATTTAGGCAATTTATAAAAATTGTAGAAAAAAATTTTAGTAATCATTAAAAATTTACTTGTTAAAATTTTTTTTATTATTTTTACTGAAACTGTAGTGGTACTGCAGTGCTCATTTATGGTAAATGCCTTTACTTTTAGTTTTTATTTTTTAATTCCTGTTGTTCATCGTTTAGTTGTTGCTGTTCTTGTTGTTGTGTACGCATTGCAATTAAAATAAATTCAGTAAAGTGCGACTTTGACTCGCGCACATTCGGTTTTGAGTATTTTTTTGATTTAGCTTTCTTCCTTTTTTAAATTTTTCAGTTAAAACGATTTTTCCAGTTTTATCGCTTTTTTCTCGTTTTGGCGTTTTTTTTTTCTCTTTTGGGTTTTTTTAATTATCGCAATTTTTTTCATTTTGGCGATTTTTTTTTCATTTTGGCGATTTTTTTCTGTTTTCGGGGGTTTTTTTCATTTTGGCGATTTTTTCATTTTGGCGATTTTTTTGTTTAAGTGTTTTTTTTAATTTTGCCGATTTTCCGGTTTTTCACGATTTATTTTAGTCCTAGAATTTTTTTTTTAATTTGGTGCTTTTTTCGTTTTGGCGATTTTTGTTCGTTTTTGGCGATTTTTTTAGATTTGGCGACTTTATATTTTTTTGATTTTTTAGTTTTACCGTTTTTGAAAATTTCAAGAGTTTTGCTCATTTATGGTAAATGCCTTTACTTTTAGTTTTTAATTTTTAATTCCTGTTGTTCATCGTTTAGTTGTTGCTGTTGTTATTGTTGTGTACGCATTGCAATTAAAATAAATTCAGTAAAGTGCGACTTTGACTCGCGCACATTCGGTTTCGAGTATTTTTTTGATTTAACTTTCTTCCTTTTTTAAGTTTTTCAGTTAAAACGATTTTTCCAGTTTTATCGCTTTTTTCTCGTTTTGGCGTTTTTTTCTCTTTTGGGTTTTTTTAATTATCGCAATTTTTTCATTTTGGCGAGTTTTTTCTCTTTTTGAGTTTTTTTTCATTTTTGCGTTTTTTATTTTTTATTTTTGCGTTTTTTTCTGTTTTTGGGGTTTTTTTATTTAGGCGATTTTTTTCATTTTGGCGATTTTTTCATTTTGGCAATTTTTTTGTTTAAGGGTTTTTTTCATTTTGGCGATTTTTTTGGTTTTTCGCGATTTATTTAAGTCCGAGAATTTTTTTTTTAATTTGGTGCTTTTTTTCGTTTTGGCGATTTTTTTTTGGTTTTGGCGATTTTTTTTTGGATTTGGTGATTTTATAATTTTTTGATTTTTTAGTTTTACCCTTTTTGAAAATTTCAAGAGTTTTGCTTTTACGGTTTCCAAGATACAGCAAGTTGTCAAAATTACAAAGTCAAAATTGCATTAATTGATGGAACAACACCCATTGATTTAAATTTTTTAAATTTATTGTTAATTGTTGTAGTCTGTATTAAAATACAATAACTTTTAAAATTTCAAGTGTATATATGTACATACAATTGTATGTATATTACATGGGATTTTAATATTTTTCGTTGCTCGTTTTGGAACACCCTTTTATTTTTAAATCTCATGTATTTGTTGTTGTAGTGGCCAAATGTCTACACACTGTGTCCAAATTTCAGTTAAGTAGCTCTTACGTTTCTTTTCACCTTTGGTGTACGGAACCCTAATAAAGCAATTATCAAGTTAAATAAAACAAACAAAAACCAGCAAATTCCTATGTATTTACAATATTTTAAATAAGTTTGTATTGCTTCTTTCAAACACTAATACACTCATACATATGTAGCGCACACCGATTTGACAACGCGGTGTGAATCTCAGCAAAATTTGTGATTGTATTGTGAAAAATAATTTTACCCCCTAGCGTATAGATGTTTACACATCAAAAAAATATTGATATTGATATTGCAAAAATTAGGAATCATCTGTAGTGTTTATCAGAGAAAGCAGTTGTCCTACTTTTAACTAACATTAAGTTGTAATAATGGCCCTTAGTGTTTCAATGTGATATCAGGCATGTGAGACGCCCAACTGTGTAAGACCCATTCGATTGTTGGATGCAGTATATGAAATGTGGTAGCGCTATATTAGAAATATCTGTTTGCATATAATATTCATTTGAGACTGGAAATAATACTCTACAACTACTCATTCAGGAAGAGGATACATAAAAAATCATGTACCAGCATTAAATAAGCTTACTGTATCTGTGTGTTAATTAAGGGTATCATACTTCTTTACATGAAGCTGCAGCTTTCCATTTCAAATAATTCTATTACCAATTTTATTTACAAATAAAAAAATTATATTCAAGTAACCCATCACTAACACAAGAGTTCAAAAGTCCAATAGTCTTTTCTGCATTCTGACGGTTCATAGTCAGTGTGCACACTTAATTTTTAAATTCGGTAGAATCGACAAAAAAAAATCGGTAGATTTGAATGAAATTTGGTAGAAAATTTTTTTTATTCAGAGAAACATAAAAAACAACAATTCAAAGAATCATAAAAAATAACAAAATATATGTAGTATAAAGGGTAAGTGCAAGGAGTATCAAACTAAACAGGTTCCAAAGCACATTTAAAACTTCGCATGTGATTGGAAATTAAACTGCCATAAACAATGAAACATTTCTAATAAAAAAGTGTCATTATCCTTTATATAGATATGATATGCATATATAAAATAATATACATAAATAACAGGAATTCAGTTTTTGTACACAGGTTTTATAAGGCTACTAAAATAACTTTTATTTGACACATATCGTCGCTGTTTTAACTAACTGACCTAACTAGCATTTTAAAAATTTAACAGGAGAGCAGGTTTTATGGTTGTTTTATATATTCATTCTTATGGCTGCGTCAGAAATCTTTTTACTTATATAGGCACAAAAGTAATGCTTACAGTCATGAAAATTGTAGACAATGTGTATTATGACTTATAAAGTCAAAATGTCAGTTAGGTCGGTAGGAATAAATATTACGTCCCCAAGGCACAATTCTTTGGCAAATATTAGGTTACTTACAGTTTCAGTTTTTAATCGATTTCTTTGTTCTGTTTTAATAATTTTCATGACAGAAAATGTCCGCTCTACGGCCGCACTGCTAAGTGGCAAAATAGGAAATTTACACATATATCGACTTAAATTACTAAATAATAATATTCGGTAGATTTCAGGCCTTGTTCGGTAGAATTGGTAGATTGTTAAATTCACAAACATATTCGGTAGAATCTACCGAATATCGGTAGAAGTGTGCACACTGTTCATAGTGTCCGTATGTTGAAGCTACATCTCTCAAATTGGTTCTCATTTGTTCAGTCTGTTTCGCCAAGCCAACATGGTAGAATGCAGCGTTCAACAGTACGTGGAAATGATAAAAGTAGTTTATACAAACGGGTATTCTCGATGATTACAAACCCATTTTGGTCATAACTGGATGGTAGGGACACCAACGATAGTGTGGATCTTTTACACAAGCGTTTTGAGAGCCTGGTTATCTGACGTGGAGGTGATGTGATATTAACCCTTTCAGACATTTTGTCCAATATATTGGACATTTTTCTTTCTCTTTTTGAAGTCGTGTATCTTAAACGTAAACAAACAGATTTCTACATTTAATACCGTTATAAAACGAGGGTTTAGTATATTATGTACACATGTGATTGAAACATATAATTTTTCATTGCTCTTTGTTAAATTAAGCTGTTTTCATAACTGCACTAGCGCTGTCGGACATTGTAATATTCAATGCTAATCTAAAGTGACAATTACATTATTTTAAGCTCTAAAAAAATTGGTAAGTATTAATTGAATATTTGTCGAGCTATTTCTATACTAATTCAAACAATTTTCATAATATTGCAGTCATAAGACGTATTTAATTGCTCGTCCATATATTGGACAAATTTACTTTGCGGATGCAGTTTTTGGTATTTGCAAGGAAACCTTTATTTAGGAATATTGCTGCTTTATTTCATGAAATGGCTTCAAAACGACAACTAAGTGAAGAGGAAAACTTGAAACATTTAGAAGAAACTTCAGACCTAAGCGATGCAGAAGGAGATGATGAGGTTGACCAACAGTTTCCTCCTGGTCAGTTTCCTGACCAGGTGCAAGTTACTTGCCACGAAGCCTTGATAACAGAAATTGAAGATGAAGAAGTCCTAGATGAGATTGAGGTGCCCAATCTGTCAGAAATGGAACCTTCGACTCTACGAATTGAACTCAGCCACTTGGTAGATTTAATTCCACAAGGTCCTGGCTATGATCATAAGAACACAAAAATCCAATTTACTCAAAAAAAAATATTATATGGAAGAATAGGCTTGTGCGAAATCAAGATCTTGTTGCATTTGTTCCGCCTAATGATAATAATGTTGTAGAAACGCCATTTCAATATTTTCAGAAATATTTCAATGATGAATTTTTTGACAAAGCAGCATACTATACGAATTTATGCACCGTTCAGCAAGGCAAGTCATCTTTTAAACAATCCAACGCAGATGAAATGCGTATATTTTTTGATCATCATATTATGATGAGGTGCTTAAAATTGCCCCGAGTGCGTATGTACTTTGATAAATGTTGGGGAATGCCATTGTTTTATGAAAATATGACAGTTAATCGCTTTTTTTTATTACGAAACAATCTACATGTGTCAGATATTTCAGAATATCAGGATAGAATGTACAAATTAAGGCCCATAACTGAACAGGTCCGTCTTCGGCTTCACCAACTGCCTTTGGAGGAAAATCCTTGCATTGACGAGCAAGTTATTCCATTCAAAGGAAAATTTATTGGCCTACAGTATATCAAGGGCAAACCATGTCCATGGGGTATCAAAGTGTCTTTTTTTATGCCAAAAAAGTGGTATGCCCTATGATTTCATTATTTACCAATGTTCTACAACACCACTCAGCCAAATACATATTAGTTAAGACCGTAGGAAGTGGATCAGCAGTTGCGCTACAATTGGCAAAGCGTATTCCAATGCAAAGTTTGGGTCATAAATTATATTTTGATAATTACTTTCCCTCTTTTCAATTATTTGAAATTCTACTGGATAGAGGTATTTATGCAGCAGGAACTGTGCGAAACAATCGATTCAGCAACCCTCCTTTGCCGGATCAAAAAGTTTTGAGTAAGCGTGGGCGAGATTCTGCTTCGGAATGCTATCGTGCGAACGGAAAAGTGATATTTACAAGGTGGTTTGACAACAAAGTAGTAAATCTAGCTTCGAATTTTGTAGGAGTTGGTTCTTCAGATATGGCGAAAAGGTGGGACAAGAAAAGATCAAAATATGTAGAAGTAAATCGTCCCGAAGTTGTGCGCTTATACAACGAAAATATGAGTGGAGTGGTCCTCCTAGATCAAATGCTACAGTACTACAGAATCAACATTCGTACTTCAAAATGGACTGTACATGTAATAATGCATTTTGTTGTTTTGGCGCTCACTGCTTCCTGGATGGAGTATAAAAAAGCTTGCGAAGTAAATGGAGTTCCACAAAAGGATATATTAGATTCTCTAAACTTTCGCGCTGATGCACAGTGGTCCAAATGCTCAATCTAGCTGGAAGAAAGTCATAACTCGCTTTTGAAAAGCCGCAGTGGCATGCATCTTTGCATGTACATATATTTTATCAGTAAAAATACTCATAAAAAAATGGGCGCAATCTGTAATGGGCGTGGCAGATTTTTTGTTAAATAAATAAAAACAAATAATATTCCTATATTTATGTAAAACAATATTTATTTATTTATCTAAAATTTTTAATTTTTATGACAAAATTTTATTAACATTAATAGGAGATATACATAGAATGAAATAATTTGAGGCAAGTGAAATGTAAAGGCAAAGACAACTGAAAATTATTCAAAAAACAAAAAAAAAAAAAACAATCTGGCATGTGATGGAAATCGATCGTTTTCAAAGCTAAAATGTCTTCTGAATTCGAAATATACATCTGAAATTGATCAATTTGAAAACAATTGATCTCTATCACATACCAGAGTATGTTTGCTTTAATCTGATTCACTTTCTGAATCGAGGAATTGCTCTGGTATAGAATCATCAGAAAGTAACGCAATAACTTCTTCGCCCAAAGGTTCAATACTGCGAGAATGAATAGAAGTCTTTGTTGAAAAAGAGGAAATAAGAGGATCTGAAGACAAGAGGAGATAATGAAAAAGATCATGCATTGTTTTTTCGCGGGTCATTTTTCGTGTGTGACTTTCTCATATATTTCGGAAGTCTTTGTTTCGAAATTCTAATGCTTCTTCCGACAACATTCCTATAGGAAGTGCTGCATATTGCATAATATCTGCACCATGAATGAGGACTTTGTGAACACTCGATGGCATATAATACCATGGATACAGTTGTATATACAGTTTTGCTGTGTCCATGCCATACGTACGAAATGCATTCACGTTAATAGCAAAGCCACATGCCATTGTGCTTAAAATAACACCAAATCTTTTTATTAAATCCTCATCAACTCTAGTTGCTGGAAAAATCTTCTAGCCGTATTCCCGTCATTTGTTGTTCCCCATCCTGGTGTGGGAATATCAACTAACAAACCCATCTCTTTCCTTAGGCGATCAGTAATTTTTTTCTTGGTTTCCTTCTGCACAGCTTTATCAAAATCCCTTCGAGCTTGCCATTTTTTAATATTAAGTTTGTAAGCTATATGAAGGATGCACTCAAAGAACCGTATCCATACATGCAGCGTCGATAGGCCATACTCAAAAAGGCTTTCATTCGGTTGTAATTTTTCAACTGCTTTTAAGTCATTCATTATAGTAGGCGAAGCTTCACAAATACCACAACGTTGAGGAGAGGAATCCGCGAGCATTGAAAAGATTTTTCCATCTATCATTGTTAAATAAAAATTATGGATGATATTAATTGTTTTGCCATCTTCACAAGTTTGCGTTGGAATTATCGCAGCTATTTGATTTTTTATCGCATCAATTTCTTTTGTAGCTAGAGAATTGCTTTCTTTTTCAAATATAGTTTTGATTGGCCTGCAAAATCTTGTGGAAGATGGTCGTGGATTCTGCCAAATTACTTTATTACCTTCTTTAAGCTGCAGAGGAACCAAAGAAACTGCAAACAAATGTTCATCCGTTTCAACGGCATCGGTTTAACTAAAACCTTGCTTATATCGTGAATGTCCACTGCTATCATCGCATCCCCATTTATAGGACAAAATAAGCTCTGTAGATTTACACTGTTTCAAAATTTATTTTTAGTGCTTTAAAAGTCTTTTTGCAGTGTGATCTACTAAGCCTTGCAAACATACTTCCGCCGATATTTCAGAAACGTTAATACCATCATTTGGATAGCATTCCTTTTTCCCAGCCAACAGTTTATGGTAAGAAGGGTAGATATCAGCGCTATGGTTTTTAGCACCTGCACCTGCTGCTCTTGATGGAGAAGAGTCTACAGTTTTGATAATGCCCACAGCGTCTCTTTTTCCAGACTTATAAAGACTTGTTCCAGCAGCAAATGTCAGTTCTTCTGGGGACCAAGTCTCCAATAAAGGTGCAACTTTTGTTCGCTTTGCTCTCTCACTTTTTTCTAAAAATTCTTTAGAAGGTCTGCCATAGCTTGATGTCGACGGCCCATCCAGAAATCCGTCATCCTGAGATGCGGAAGAAGGCTTAGTTGGAATTACAAAATTTCCATCTAGCCAATATTTATTTGTTGCCTCAAAAACCTTCTTTGTTCGATTGGCTTGAGCCCACTTCTTAGCCAGAAACCATACAAACGTTCGAACAGATTGCTTCGCTTGTTTGCAATAGCTATCCGTTTCATTATTCTCAAGCCCGATTTTAGCAAAAACATATGAAACAACAACATTAAGTTTTTTATTTTGTTATTTTTCACTACACCAAGCATCAAATAATTCCCTTTTAGTAATGGACATTTTAGACTGTAAATGAAATAAAAAGCATTTAGGCAAAAACTGGCAGCTAATTTTGAAAACATTAACAAGCTACCATCGTACAGATTACAAAAACACAAATAACAGAATTAGAGTTTTATAGATTCCCATTTAAAACTCTAATTAAATTTGGACATTGAACAAAATGTTTACATATAAGACACACACATAGAAAACTGCATTTCTTTTCTAAACAAAACATTTTATTTTAATTATAAAAATAACAAAATTTCTTCCTACCTTTGTTAAATTAATTTCAGCAAAAAAATATTTTAAAAACTTTGTTCTGATTTTTTCACGACGACTTTAATTGCGGCACTAAACATCAACTGAGCAATTAATAGAAAAACAAAACAGCAATTACTTGGATTTAAAAGAAGAAAGCAAACCTGAAACAAAAGTAAAATAAATAAAAAATATACCGTTATGCACTGTGGATACTTGTTAACCTATTATCAAACAAACTATTTAATTTCGAAATAATAAAAAAAAAATACTTTCTTCCGGCTAGATTGAGCACTTGGACCACTGTGTGATGTGGCCAATATTCTAATTAAATTGCAAACAACGGGTAATGATATTGATATATCTCGAACTTTTACATGTCCACCAGAAAATGCACCAGAAAGCAGCATGTCAACGACTAATTGTGAGCCATTGCAAACTGCACTCACACGAAAAAAACCAAATCAAAGTGCCCCTGCTAAGGAAGTTCGACATGATAGTCACAACCACTTGCCAGAATTTTTGGAAAATGCAAACCCTGGTCGCTGCAAAATGGACGGTTGCTCAAAAAAACTTTTATAGTTTGCAAAAAATGTAAAGTTTATCTCTGTGTAAAACGCGGAAGTAATTGCTTTTTAAATTATCACACAAAATAAATTTTTTGTATTACATTAGTCTCATATAATTACATTCATTGTCTTAAAGTTTATTCGTAAGAAATATCTCCACTAAGTAACTTTGTCCAATATATTGGACATCACCTGACCGCCAGGTGAGACAATCTACCTAAAATTTGACTTCAGATTCTTAATCAGCTGCCTCAAATTTGCTTACATTGAAAATTTCAGATTTTTATCTCAACTTTTTCTATTCAATGTCTGAAAGGGTTAACACTTCGAATGCGTGACACTCAGAAAAGGTGTGTTCAAATTACAAACATATTAGTATAATAAAAATAAAAAACTTTAGTGATATCTCACACATTGTTTTTATTTTTTTAATTTACATTAAAAATAAAGCCACTATTTACAAACCATTTTTATCAAAAAATTTTTCAAACAAACATTTGCTGTCTGTATTTATAAAAATATTTTCAATAACTTAATAACGAAATCTTAGTTTTGTATTGTGTTATAATTATGTACTATGTATGAATACCGCTCGTTTACTTCAACAACGCCATAACTCAAAAAAGCTAGTTTTACAGGAAACGAGCTGGAAGTTTTCAAATTATAATGAAATAACTCCCAAAATTTTATAAAAAAAGAGTTTTTTAAAAGATTTATATTTATTTTTTTTATTATTTTATTTCTTAAAAAAATGTAAAATGTCTAAAGAATTTTTGTTTGTTGTTGGTTAATCATCCTCTACAGTCTCTGCTTAGGTCAGTAGACTTCAAATAGAAAGAAACTCGTATGTTAACAGAAAACTTCGCTAGAAAACGAAAATAATGGGAAGTAAATGGAATAGAGTGTCATTTTATTGGGGCATATTTAATATTTTCGCATTTGGGATCTTTCGTTATGGAATAAATTAAAAAAATTGTAACATGTTTCATTTTAAGATTAAGGATCAATTTAATTTTTATTGGTAATTATTTCATTAATTTCTTCAATATTCATAAATTTAAAAATGGACTTGAAATGTATTTAAATTCAAATTCTTAAAATAGATTTCAAATACATTTTATTTATTTATAAATACAAGTCTTATTTTCTTAAGGTGTTATTATGCCAAATTATTTTAAATTATTAACTCCAAAATCTCATTTTTTGAGTTATGACGCTGTTGGAATAAATGAGCGATATGTGCGACAAGCTACATATCTTCATTTTGACAAGAACATACAGTCAATAAATATCTTAAGTACATATTAACTACATCTGCATACGAGTCTGATCTTGAGTTACTTATAAATATTTGTTTACATTTTAAATTCCATTTGTTTTTCATGGAGACCAACATCTTAAATATATTTTAAGAGAGTGTATTTAGTAGTGTTGGTTCATAGCCTTAATAGTTTTGCTCAACATTTCGTTCAGGCAATGAGGAGGTTTTTATATTTATTAAGTTCATTCTGTGTCTTAATTGGGTCAGCTAGAGCGGCATTGGCCCGAGGTCGATACCCACATCCCGGTAAGTATCTTAAAAGCTAAAGTTATTTTAATAAGAGATTTAATTTTGATATCAAATAAAATAAAATGAATTTTTTTCATAAAAATTTGTTATAATCAATTCGTACATTTGCGGCTGTATGCTCTCTATGGAGCTCTTGACAATTTCTATCTTTTGTTGGGGCTTTAATCAATCTTTCACGCTAATGCAAGGAACAAAGTCTAGAGTTACTAAATCACTAGATCCCGATGGCCAAAAGGTGATCACACCTTTTGAGAAATCATGTGGTCAGAAAACGTTTCACGCTAAATGGCAGTGATATTGTTTCTGTGTGGCACACTGAAAGAACTTTTTTCACAACTTCTATGAATTTCGACATTAATCCAATGAAAAAATTCATTAAAATTCAACCAACGTTACGCTTCGTTGGATTAATGAAACCAGATTCATTAAAATTATTTTAATGAAAACTTCGTCAAATGTATTAAACAGTGTATCAATGCAATGCAATAACTTCACCGAAACAAGGAAATAATTTCATTAAAACGACTATATAATTTCATTAAAACCATGAAATAGTTTCACTAAAACAACGAAATTATTTCATTAAAATAACGAAATAATATCTTAAAACAATGAAATAACTTCATTAAAACAATGTAATTATTTGATTAAAACAATGAAATAACTTCATTAAAATAAGGAAATAACTTCATTAAAACAATGAAATAATTTCTTTAAAACAATGAAATAACTTCATAAAAGCAATGAAATAATTTTATTAAAACAATAAAATTACTTAAATATTTATTTATTATATCTATTTTATTTACGTAACGTTGGAAGATTAATAAAACTTATCGCTGTAGAAGCTGGAATATACCAGCGAAACGTTGGATAAAATAATGTAATAATAGTTTTTTATTTACATTAAAGTACAATAAAGACCTTGAGAGCCCATATTAGATACTCTGTAATATCAAGAGGAAACAACTTTAAATTTTTCTTAAATATTAAGGGGTTTCTTAATAATTAGAAAATATTGTTGTCATAAATCCAATGAAATATTTGGGGTATTCAAACGATAGTGTTAAAGTCATAACGTCATAATGTTCTAAACTTTTAAACTAGTTTAAAATACGACTGCTGTGAGCAACGGCTTATATTTTAGTGTGTTAGTTGAAACATAAACAATATGATACAAAACAAATGAGAAAAAATATTACAAAAATTAAATAATATTTGGTACGAATATGCAAAATTATGAGAAAATTATTTAACGGCTTCTATCTGTTTCCGAAAATTATTTGCGATATGTAAAACAAAATTTTTTCGAGCTTTGGAATTTATTTTCGAATTTTCTTAAGTTTTGCGATGAGGTAATTTTTGATAAAACTTATTGCTCTTGTGTGTAATTTTAACAAATTAGGATTGAATCAAGCCACATCATTGTCTGATTGAAGTATAGGGTGTTTTTTTGAGGGGTGTAGAACTTCGAATTGAAATAAAACACAAGAAAATCGTTTTAATGTCCATCAATTTGGCTTTATTGGAAGGATAATTTTATGCCATTAATGTTTAAATATGATTTCGGGCATGTGGCCGCCGCGGCTGGCTCGAATAAAGCTAATTCTACAGGTCCAATTTTCAACCACTTTTTCGAGCATATGGGGCCGTATGTTGGCAATAACGCCACTAATGTTGGCTTTCAAGTCCCCTAACGTTTCTGGTTTGTTGGCGTAGACGAGCGACTTCACATATCCCCAAAGAAAATAATCCAATGGTGCCAAATCACACGATCTTGGTGGCCAATTGACAGGTCCATTCCGCGAAATTATGCGCTCATCGAATGTTTCCTTCAATAAATCGATTGTGACGTGCGCTGTGTGGCATGTAGCGCCGTCTTGTTGGAACCACAACTCATCCACATTCATGCCATCCAATTCGGGAACAAAATAGTCGGTTAGTCGGCTCCAATTGCTGTGCACGGTGGCGAATCGATTCATTCGGGTCCTCTTCAACACTTTGCTCTACAGCGGCAATTGTTTCTTCGGTGCGCACTGTTCGACGTCTCTGCGGATGCGTATTATCACATAGAGTAAACGTAGTGCGAAAACGATCCATGGTTAACCGAATTAATTGCTCTGATGGACGATTATGTCGACCATAAAATGGACGGAGCTTGCGGTAAACTTCGCGAACTGAACCATTATTTTCGAAATAAATTTGCACGATTTGCAAGCGTTGTTCTTTTGTCAACCTGTTCATGATGAAATGGCAAACCAAACTAAATATTAATCACTTGACAGCTGACAAAATAACCGCCAGTTAAAAAAGTGATGCCAACTTAAAGTTCTATACCTCAATAAAAAACACCCTTTATGTTTGTTGTTGCAGTTATTGCCTTTTTTGCACATTTGGCGACTTTTGTTTTATATCACACTTTGCTATCATTTTGGTATTAGCGAGTGTTTACAAATTTTCATTGTCGCGAATTTTTCCGATTTTTTTTAGTTTCTTATATCTTTAGGTATTTATGTGTTATTTTAGGGCTTGCCTTTTTACCAATTTACGGATTTTCAATACATCTATTTATTTGTGCGAATTTTTATAATTTTGTCAATTTTCTGATTTCTTAGGTATTTGTAAGTAATTTTCGAGCTTATTTGCAATTTCGCAATTTGTTGCAAATTTTTGCAATAAAAGTGATTGTTCCCAATTCTTTGTTTTTTTTTAAGTTTTAAACTTTTTTTAATAAGTATCAGACTTTAATATATTTTTGATGTCACCAAGTTTTTGCGAATTTTCGTAGTTGCGGATTTTTAAAACTTTTTTGCATTCCTTACAATTTAAGCATTTTTTTAAATAAATTTTAGATTTTTTCAATAAAAAATTATTCGCGAATTTTCGCAAATTTTTTGCACTTGAGATAATTTTTGATTCATAAAATCTACTGAGTTGGCTCGTTTACAGTTTTTGAGGCTTTGTAAATTTTTTGAAGATATTCGCATTTTTGCAACTTTTCGCGATTTATATGCTGTAAGTCTATACTCCACTTATTACTTTTTTTTGCGGTCTATATAATCAGCTTTGGGGGATTGTTTCCATTATTTTAATCCCTTGCGAATTTTTATATACATATATGTATTGCAATATATAATGATTTGAGTAGAAATGTGCTAGAGAAAAATGCCACGGATTTAAACGTAAATGGACATTTTTTCGAAAAAGAAAAGTAAAAAGCAAAATAATTACTTACTAGATTTACCAAACGGACGACACACTCGTCCGTATTCTAGAATCAAAATGTAAATAATTTAAGATTGACAAAAAATGTACCTATCTAAACGTCATAAAAAATCCATTAAAACACAGCCACACACACACTTACATACATATGCAAGCATAATTAAATAATACATGAAATTAAAAAAACATAAATAAAATCCCTTCAACCAGCGTGACCGTTTGACCGACTAAAGTGGCAATTTGCCACTTTTTCGACTGCGTTTCCCCTTTTTCAACTGCCTTGCCACTTTTTGACTCCCTTTATTTAGGGTGAGTTATATGAAAATACATTAAAAATAAAAAGTTTAGTGCAGTTTTCTCGCTTTTTTTTTAATTTTGCCCCCTTTTTTTGATAAATCGCCTATTTATTGCCACTTTTTGAAAAATGTCATCGGTCACCCTGCCTTCAACGAAGCTAATTCACTTTATTCAATTCTCTTCCTTTAAGTATTATGGCTTTCATACAACAACAAATAAGAGAAAAAAATGATAGATCAAGAGAAATACTACAAACACACACACACACTCATGTTTTGTTTCTTTTTTACTTGTCACCCAGTTGGCCACGTCTTTAAGACATCTTTGAACACGGGTACAAGACAATGGTAAGTCGTAGAAGACATATTAAAGACAACTCCATACAAATCGTTGACGAAATTTTCATACAAATGGCGGCGAGGTCACACAAGACCAGATGAGCGACATTGTCGCTCAGAATGTCCTCAACAAGGCTTTATTGAAGACAAAACGTGTGACACTGTCGCTCAGATTGTCATCAACAAGGCTTTATTGAAGACATAACGAGGGACATTGTCGCTCATATTGTCGTCAACAATGCTTTATTGAAGACACAACGAGGGACATTGTCGCTCAGATTGTCCTCGACAAGGCTTTATTGAAGACAAAACGTATGACACTGTCGCTCAGATGGTCCCCAACAAAGTTTTATTGAAGAGAAAACGTGTGACATTGTCGTTCAGATAGTCATGAACGCCGATTTCTTTTAAATTGTCGATTAGAAAACTTAATCTACAGACGACATGTCGTATATGAATCGTCGAAGACAATGTCGTCTAGGACGATTTGGACAACTGGGAAGCTAATAAATGCGTGTGTAATATGTGTGCATGCAGTAGTAGCAACTTTAAACGCTTATAGCTCCCAAAATACTAAACCGATTTCAATAAAATACAGATTCTGCACATCTGTACAGAAAATCCTTTAAAACCATATAAATCTTTTTAAAATCGGTGTAGTGGTACCAGCGTAAAAGGGATTACAAAAAACATGTTCGCCTATTAATTATATCCCAGTCAACATTTTATGAAATTAATGATCATATTCGACTCTTTTTCGGCATTTATGCGCTCGTTTTCGAGTCGAAAATTACTGTTTATTCGGGAGAAAATGGTACCCTAGCCGCGAGTCTTCTAAAAGAGTCTTTTATGACTCGCATTTCTGATCAATTTCGATTCACTTTCGAGCCAGTTTGTGAGTATTTACATTCAGTTTTTTTTTTTGTTTTAAATTTTTATATTTTTATATTTTCTTGATTTTACTGCACGAGCTTGCTGTTTGTTTTTGTTTTTTAAACAAAGCACTTTCTAAGTGTTTCTGGGCTTCATTTTCGAATCATATTTTAAGCGCAGAACTGATTAATCAGTTTTTGATCATTTAAGGCAGTCGAAAGAGACTCAGTTTGGTGAAACAATCTTCCACATGCTGACTGGGATAGATGACAGCAACAAATACATAGAGTGAAGAATTGTATTAATATAGAACTCCTTTTATATGAACGAAAATAAAAATAGTTTTAAACTGGTTTAAAATGTTAGGACTTTATGACTTTATGACACTTAGGACACCCTTGTGAATACCCCAATTGTTACGAAACTAGAATACGAATTAAGCAATTCCAATGAAATTTTTTCACAATATTCGTGCAACTATCATAAGATTTGTGGAAAAAAATCTAATGAAATTGTTTCGTTGGATTTATGAAGCAAAATTCTTTCGGTGCACGTAGCTCCCTTTTGATGAAACAAAAATGTAGTTTCGCAAATGATATTGGAGGTACAGCTATTGTACCGTCTTCTCGTTGATGGCACGTAAACTAACCAACTAGTCATGATATAACTTCATAAACAATTTCTTTTGCATTGGCATAGGCATTTCCCTAGGCAAGGCCTTCATTGCAGGCAACAATCAAACAATAATTACTAGTAAGCAGTTATATAACTACTTTTAAAAAATACACATGAAACATCTATGTACATGAAGTCTTTAAGATAAAATTGTGCTGTTCTTTTATTAAGATTATTTTCACATTTTAGAAGTTATTATTTTGTGTGCGTGTGTTTCTTTTAAGACTGTCCTAATTTGTGTTTGGTCGAGAATAGAACATTAGCTGCTGGCGAAACGGCTCCGCTGACTCACTGTACACAAGTAACTTGTGAAAATAATGGATGGGTAGTTTTTGCAACGTAAGTTAAAACTAATTATATATCGTCACCTCAAATCCAAAAGCCGTAACAACCAAAAAATTTAAAATAGACTTTTTGATTGATTATAATGTGATTAACCAAAATACATATTTTCCTAAAATTTTACTCACATATGTTCAAAAATACCTATTTTATTCATTATTCAATTTGACACCTAACATGTAAATAGTATTAAATTTATGAAGTTTTTTGCTTCTCCTGTAAAATAGTAAAAAGTTACGGCCTTTTGGATTTTAGGTTACGATATGTTTAAATAAAAAAATTGTATCTGTATATTACTTTAAATACAGCTGTGGCGTTCAAGGGGTTCAAGAAGGGTATAGTCTAGGAGGTCCTGTTCATCCCAATGCAAACTATCCTGATTGCTGTGAAAGAAAAATAATCAAAAATGAATCAGATAAAAAATCTAAGCTTAAACCCACAGGAAAATCTAAAGAAAAATCAAATAAAAAATCTAGAAAATCTAGAAAATCAAGTGCAAGAAAAGTTAACGAAAATAAATAAGTTACTTTCTTTATAAAATGTTTATATAGAAAACAATAAGACTAAATAAAAACACTTTCTCAAGCTTCATTTCAATGCATTAAAAATTAAAATTAAAATTAATTAAATTAAAATTTTTATAAATAAGGCTGTAAGCTTTTAACAAAATAATAAGGTACTATTTCTTTTAAAACAATTCACATATTCTATTTGCATTTGTGCTACTGGACAAAATTGCGAGACTTGCTTCATGAAGCCTGTTTTGAACTCTTGCGTAAACAGTTTATGTAAATTTGAATCAAATGTCAAAAAGTTCATTTAATAAAAATAAAATAAGAAAATTTCAAAAAAAAAATTTAATTTAAAAACATATTTATACATTTTTATAAAAATACTAAAGTGTGTGTCTAAAACCAAAAAAGCAATAAGTTGTTGTTTACAAAATGCATAATTTCACAGCTTAAGTTTACGTGTCAAAGTTATTGGGCAAACTTAACAGATTTGTGTAAATAAATTTCTATAAAATTTTTGACATTTTATTTACGAGAGTGTAAAAATGCAAATTTGCACAGTTTGCAAGACTTTTGAACATTCTTATGAAACCCCTTATTAAAAAATGTGTGTTGACATTTATTTATTTATTTATTTTATATTCAAATTATAAGCAGCAAAAATAGTCACCTGAGCGCTTGAGACCACCTAATACTGATTCATCTTAAAATAAAAAAAGAGCTGAAGTTTACACTAATTGACATTAAATACATTAAATACAGTGGACCAACTACTGCTAGTGTTTTTCATAACAATTTACAATATTTCCTTACAAACTATCACATATATTTTGACTTAGAGACCGATACGCACTTTATTTTAATCGAATATTAAAATGGTTTTATAGAATGCGAAGATTGTTTCGTACAGAAAAGACTCAAAATATATTTAAACTAAATGAAACAAATACGTGAATATAAAATTCTAAGTTTAGTTTTATATCTGTACCAAGATTCAATAGCTTTTTGCGAACTACAAATCGTAATATTTATCGATATATTTATTGGTTTGAAATAACGATAATGTCATTCTGTAATTTTTTTACGATAATCTGACGTACACTATTTTACTATTCCATATCACGTGAAAAAATAATCATAACAATTCAACAAAAGTGCTTTAGGAGAATAACCATTCCCCACTGTTGGAGGAAAAAGCTGTTTTATCATTTATTATTATAGAATAGTTAAAATAGTTAAAATATATATATAGCTTCTAAGAAATGTAAGATTTTAAATATAAAAATATTCATAAGAAAATCATCGAAGATATTAAAAAATATTAAAAAAAAATAAAAAAAAAATTAGTTAAATAAGTTGAAGTCAATTGTCTTTTAGATGTTAGTCACCCATACGAGTTTAAATCGTAAGGATAAAAATAAAAAAATTAATCATATTAGATTTGCATTAATTAAAGATTAAATTTTTTTTTTTTGATTTTCAAAGAATCACGACCGATTATTGTTGCAAAAATATTCACTATGTAAATATTATTCGGTTTATTGCAACAAAATTGAAGTATGTACTTGTGACAAATATTAACGGCCTGTTCATCTAAATGCTAACGATAGGTTCGATCGAATATTTGTATTGAAAACAAAAACAAATTTCAGTTTTTTGTTTTTGTTTTCAATACAAATATTCGATCGAACCTAGATGAACAGGCCCTAAATATTATACAAATCACGTGTTGTGTAAGTGTGAGCTCTTTACGAATTTACGACTCGACAGTTTGAACATTTCGCAAACGTTTTCCCGTGCTTATTTTCAAACTCTGACTTAACAAATCTGTGTCAATAAGGAAAAAGTGCTTAAATCATATTTTACTGTTTTACAGGAGATCACTTTTAAGCGTTCAAGTCGATTTTCAGAAGTTTGTTTCTTTTACAATTAAATTGGGAATTTTCCTGTTAACCCTTATTTTTTTAAGCAAACATCGTTCCACGCTCTATAAATAATATATTTAAGTAGAAATTTCCCAAAGTATAATCTCAATTAAGCTATTATTCCAAATTAAATTAGAAGTCTAAAAAATATAAGTAGCAAGTCATAGTGCTATAACTTCCTGAAAAATCACACAAATTAATTGAGATTTTGACCAGGAATACTTTCGAATATGCAGATTACGGAGGTACCTTTAACTCAAAATTAGCTTATGTCGACTTAAGCACTTTTTCCTTTTTGCCACAGAAATGTATATTCTAACAAAGTGCTCAAGAACAACTTAATTTTCAAAAAGCTTACTTTTTAATTTTTGTTCGAAATTTTTTTCGTCTACTTGTTTCCTTTAAATTATTTTCATTTACATCTTTATAAAATCCGACCAATAGATTGAATAATGTATATTTATGGGACCTAGTGTGTCAAAAAACGAGTTTGGACTTAAGAGTGGATTTGGTACCTAAAAGGGTGTAGAATAAGAGGAAATGAGTTAGAGTCTGATAATCATAACTAACTATACCAAATCGCATCTCCCAACTGAAGGTGTGTTCAAAGTGATAATGCGTTATGAAACTTTGAATGTGTTTTTCTCAAACCTTCATTTTCACACACTATATCCCTTTTCTCTGAGAAGGTCACATATGGTTATGTTTCCATGACTTAAAAAATACACACAGTGTGACCATAACGATAGAAAACAGCTGTTCAAACCAAACTAATCGGCAACACTGTATTCGATTATATGTGACTCGCCATAATGCCATAAGAATTACCATACAAACCAATTTAATATCATCAAAAAAAAAAAAGCAATGCGAGTCCGATCACAGGGGAGATGTGTAAACATCTAGTAATGAAAATTTTCTTTTAAGTTGGAAGTACTTACACATGTTTTTAGTATATTTTTTTAAATTAATTGATTAAAAGTATCAAAACTCTCAATATTGTAAATACATGGGAATTTGTTGGTTTTTGTTTGTTTTATTAAACTTATTTGGTTAGTAAATAAAAAAAATTCAGTAAACTCTTACTGCTAATGAAATTTAATTTGCATTACCAGTAAAATCGTAGGGCCATAATCATAATAAAATTGTAGCAAGTGGCAAAGTTTTTTCATTCAAATTTTGAAACTTTTGTATGAAAAACATTTAGCCACTTGGTAGAATTTCATTATGAATAAATACAAGCATTACTGATTACTAAAAATTCAATGCACCTCATCATATAACAAATCATTTAGGCAATTTATAAAAATTGTAGAAAGAAATTTTAGTAATCAGTAAAAATTTACTTGTTAAAAAATTTTTATTATTTTTACTGAAACTTTAGTGGTACTGCAGTGCTAATGCCTTTACTTTTACTTTTTAATTCCTATTGTTCATCGTTTAGTTGTTGCTGTTCTTGTTGTTGTGTACGCATTGCAATTAAAATAAATTCAGTAAAATGCGACTTTGACTCGCGCACATTCGGTTTTGAGCATTTTTTTGATTTAGCTTTCTTCCTTTTTTAAGTTTTTTCAGTTTAAACGATTTCTTCAGTCTTATCGCTTGTTTCTCGTTTTGGCGTTTTTTTTTCTCTTTTTGGCGATTTTTTTCATTTTGGCGAATTTTTTCTTTTTTTGGGTTTTTTTTTAATTTTTTTATTTTATTTTTTTATTTTTGCGATTTCTTCTGTTTTTGGGGTTTTTTTATTTAGGCGATTTTTTTCATTTTGGCAATTTTTGCATTTTGGCAATTTTTTTGTTTAAGGGTTTTTTCATTTTGGCGATTTTTTCGGTTTTTCGCGATTTATTTAAGTCCAAGAAATTTTTTTAATTTGGTGCTCTTTTCGTTTTGGCGATTTTTTTTTTGTTTTTGGCGATTTTTTTATATTTGGCGATTTTATATTTTATTGATTTTTTAATTTTACCGTTTTTGAAAATTTCAAGAGTTTTGCTTTTACGTTTTCCAAGATACAGCAAGTTGTCAAAATTACAAAGTCATAATTGCATTAACTGATGGAACACCCATTGATTTAAATTTTTTGAATTTAGTGTTAATTGTTGTAGCCTGTATAAAAATACACTAACTTTTAAAATTTCAAGTGTATATATGTACATACAATTGTATGTATATTACATGGGATTTTACCATTTTTCGTTGCTCGTTTTGGAACACCCTTTAATTTTTAACTCTAATGTATTTGTTGTTCTAGTGGCCAAATGTCTACACACTGTGTCCAAATTTTAGGTCCGTAGCTCTTACGGTTCATTTTCACCTTTGGTGTACGGAACCCTAATAAAGCAATTATCAAGTTAAATAAAACAAACAAAAACCAGCAAAGTCCTATGTATTTACAATATTTTAAATAAGTTTGTATTGCTTCTTTCAAACACTAATACACTCATGCATATGTAGCTCACACTAGAGCTGGCAAACTATCGATAGTCTAGCCATTCGATATTTTCGATAGTTTGTTGGAAAACTATCGATACTATCGATAGTATCAAATTATTTTGCACTATGTTCACACGGCAATACGAACAGTAATTTTGAATGTTGATATACATATGTATATGGATAAAAACAATTAGGTAAAAATTATAAATAATTAATTTTATGTTTAATTTTGTTCTAATTTTTCAATATTAAATACACATCTATTTTTTGTTTTTTTTTACAAAAACATACCTATGAAATTGTTTTGCTTTAACAGCCAGTTCAGATAAATTAGCAATAATTTGTTATCAAAAGATTCAGTAAAATTCAGAATGAAACAAAATGGTTCGCTCACAAAATTTTTTATATTTCAATCAGTATTCGAGCGCGGATCGTGAATGTGAGAGCGAACCTCCATATTTGTTGTCCGTGTGATCATTGTGTTAGGAATGTTGACTTTCATTCTACATATCACTCATTTATTCAAACAACGTCATAATTCAAATAAAACTAGTCTTGAAAAAATTGAGTTAAGTTTTCAATTAACATACAACTCAGTGGATATATTAATAAAGTTTTCTTTTATCAAATGGTGAACTTGCACTCCATTTGCGTAAATTTTGGAACAAATTAAGTTTAGGGGCACCTCTTAAAAATTAATAAAAGTATCCTACCCTATAGAAAATTGAAAAATAAAAAAAAATTAAATAAAAAAAATGGCGGCGAGGCCTAGTTTCCGAGTATGGGCCTCTGAAATTGTAGTAAAAAATTGTGATTATATGGTGTATTTTTCAACGACTGTGACTTTTTTTGTTTAATGACAAGACAACACAATTGTCGAACAGAATTATACCATAAGAATTTTCTCTACCATGGTATTTCCCTACACGGCGCAACCCAATAGAGATTTTCTGCATTGCCAAGTTCTCCTAACTAATAACGTTTTTCTGCACTGCAGGCCTTCAGCGGGGCGTAAGGATTTTCTCCACCATGGTGTTTCCCGACACGGCGCAGCCAAATAAAGATTTTCTGCTTTGCAATGTTTTCTTGCCTAATAACGCTTTCCTGCATTGCCGCCCTTAGGAGGCGCGTAAAGACTTTTTCCACCATGGTGTTTTCCGACACCGCACAGCCTAATAAAGATTTTCTGTCTTGCAAAGTTTCCTTGCCCGGTCTTAATGACCCTCTACACCAGGGTGTTTCCCGATACGGCGCAGCCTAATAAAGATTTTATGCTTCATAAAAATTTCTTGCATTTTACCATTTCATGAACACCGTTGGAAAACACCGTATAATCACGCTATTGTACTACAATTTCAGAGGATCATAACTCAGAAAATAGGCCTATTTTTTCGCTTAATTTATTTTCATATTTTCAATTTTCTATAGGATAGGAGAGGTGCCCCTAAACTTAATTTAAGCCTGAAGTTTTTAGACAAGATGAAATATGACGGGTGTATTATTAACTCCATTAATTTATTTTTTGAGTTATGACGTTATTTTAGTAAGTGAGCGATATGTGCTTATGTATTTTCAATAGAAGACAACTAATATAAAAATTTTATCGAGTTTATTGTCAATTTGGCAATAAATTTTTTCAACGATAGTATCGCTATCGAGAAAAAACTATCGATAGTGTAATAAAAACAAAACTATCGATACTATCGATAGTTTGCCAGCTCTAGCTCACACCGATTTGACAACGCGGTGTGAATCTCAGCAAAATTTGTGATTGTATTATGAAAAAGAATTTTACCCACTAGCGTATAGATGTTTACACATCAAAAATTTAAATTAGTTTTATTGGACAAAATCAGTATGAACAACAACGTGTCGCCGTGTTGCCTTGCTGTCGTCAAAAAAAAAAAAAGAATAATCATTCTCATATTAAAATGTATATTCTATCCTTGGTGAATTTGTTTAATGCTTAATGCTTGCAGTGTCTGCAAATAAAATACTTTTTTACATACACATGTGTAGCCGAATAAATACTCAGAGTATTTTTATTCTTGTATGTATGATTTCAGCTGATACACGCAAAGAAAAAATATGGTTGAGGTAACCATAATCAAACAGCAACATACTATGATTGAATTATATCGTTGCAGTCAAATCATATTATTGTTTATAGAAAAAAAAACTTTAACAATATTATAATCTGAGTTTATTATAATATTATCTGAGTTAATTATAATATTATCTGAGTTAATTATATTATAATATTAGTATTGTAAATATGACAACACTATTGTTAGATGTGACTAAAATATAATTGATACTCACCATACCATATTCTAATATTATATTAATATTTTTAAATACGACCACAGTATTATTTAATATAATAATACTATAATATAATACAGAGTATTTTTATTCTTGTATGTATGATTTCAGCTGATACACGCAAAGAAAAAATATGGTTGAGGTAACCATAATCAAACAGCAACATACTATGATTGAATTATATCGTTGCAGTCAAATCATATTATTGTTTATAGAAAAAAAAAACTTTAACAATATTATAATCTGAGTTTATTATAATATTATCTGAGTTAATTATAATATTATCTGAGTTAATTATATTATAACCTTAGTATTGTAAATATGACAACACTATTGTTAGATGTGACTAAAATATAATTGATACTCACCATACCATGTTCTAATATTATATTAATATTTTTAAATACGACCACAGTATTATTTAATATAATAATACTATTTTCTTTTTTAATCATATATTTATTGTAGAAACAGCTGTGTTTTAAATTCGAAATAAAAATAAATTAATATTGTTGAAATAAATTGTATATATATATAGAAATGTATACTTACACGACATAAAGCCATGTCTGTATAAAAAGATACACAAAAGCTTATATATTTTTATTGATCTACCCTTTTATTTATACTTTATATATTTATTCATTTATTTAACACTACCGGTAGCTTACAAACGAAATACTGAACTGACAGATGTTTCTGAGAAAAAAAATTTTTTTAACTTAACATAGTATGGTTTTGGAAAACATTATGTTGTTATTTACATCATATTATTTTTAAATAATAATATAAATTATGTTGTAGTCATAAATTTTTAACAAAACTATATTTTTAAACTCTAACCATATCACACTTTTATATGGATGTGATAATGTAATTATTAAATTCAAACATTACTCTGTTTATCGTAACGAAATAAATGTTTAAAATAACAATAACTAGTTTTCGATGACCACATATTTGTTTCAGAGAACATAATATTGTTTTCTCAACCATTCTACAACCATATCTTTTGTTTGCGTGTACAGTATATTCATTTTAGTTATTGTCGTTTCTGCTGCGTAATCTCAGAAATGTGTATGAACAAATTTGTTGGTTGTTTATAGTTAAACATAAAGTAGGTTAATTTAATTTTTATAAATGCGAAATAAATGATGGTGGGAAAATTGATATATGTATGTTTGTTTTTGTACTTGAATATCAGGTGCTGATAATGCTGCTGCATTCTCCAAAAGATGTAGTTCTGTCGTCGTTCTGTCTGTAGTTCTGTTGTGTAGCAGCAGTTAAGGCTTTTTTTTAATAGAAAGAAGATTAAATTGATAGGTCGAAGATCCTTGGCTTTAGTGTGTAATGCCGTTTCACCATATGGAATGAAGACTACCTTACATTTGGTCCATTGTTATTAATTAATGGTTAATATTAGTGTTATTATTATTAATGATTATTGAAGAATTGTGTGAAAAATCCGCTCAAATGACTCCAAATAATGAAGTTCAAATCTCCTGGCCTGGATTTTGATTGTTGATTATATTCTGTTCCTAGTTCCGATAACAGAGACTGGGCATTGATTTTAAATTGGTGGTGTAAAGGTAATCTGTCATTTCCACCAAAAACAACATAAATATGAAATAAAATATTGGAGAAAATATGTGAGCGATGGCTTTTCAAAATTAACGACTAGGCCTAACGACTTTCAAGCAGGGTAATTTTAGCCAGCTCTGAAAAACCGAAAGGAAACATAAGCACAAACGTAAATGCATATGTTATTTCTGTTGAGGTCTAAATATTAGCTTCGGCCATCTATATAAAATTAACGATAGCAAATATATCAGATAAAATTATTTTATACTTTTAAAAGTAACTTTTCTAAAGTTAAACTTTTTATACATACATACGTAGATGTGGTTGTACGTATGTATGTTTGTACTTCTAATTGTATCAATATCACTTTATTTCTCTTTCTTCTTCCGTATTTATTTATATTTTACTTTAAAAAGCCATTAACCTTCTATTTAACCCTAGCTCTGGCACCAATTTTTTTCTACGTATGCTGGCACTATTTACATTTGCAAATAAATATACTGTCATATGTTTTTCACTCGTGATTTTGCCAATTGTTTTGTTTTTGATGTTCTAATGAATATGTGTAATACGTAGAGATAGACACCGTGTGAATGGCGTGAATCATATATGATCACACGTGATCGTGCAAGCACGTGAGCGTGCGTTAACTTCAGTATAAAAATTTCAGTATGAGTGAGAGTCAATGACAAATCAAAGATTAAAAGTAGCTAATGACTTAATAAGACTATATTAAAATACTGGATGGAATGTCACTAGCGACAATTTTTTTTAAGCTTCACACTAGGCAAAACACTAACAAGTTGGAAATTGACCATGGTTGGAACAATGAATACAAATAAACCGTATTTGCCAACAGAGTTGAAACGCTGTTTACAATGAGCAGAGCATTCGTTCACAAAATGGTGAAAACAGGATGTCACGTGACGACACAATTATTTTATAATCGAACAAACGAACAAGTTAATGTAATGGGCCAAATACTTCGAATATACTCGTATTCCACGAAACACAAAACAAATTGCTGGCCCTTTGCTCTTTTCTATAATATGCTAGAGGTATGGGCACTAGGGTGCTCGTTATTTTTTTTTTATTTCTTCTACTCTCAACCCCCAAATCGGTTCAATTTTATGTAAAAAAAAATACAAAAATGTTTATACCGACAAGTTGTGTTTTAGGGGGTGCGTCCGGCTCGTCGTTTGTTTCAACAATTCAACAATTCAGCAAATGCGCAAGCGAATGATTTTGAAAAGAGTACAAATTACCAATGTCAAATCATATTTTCCAACGAAGAATGAAAGGAGACTTAAGAAAACTTAGCTTTATTATGGTGTTTTCCATTTTCCATATTGCCACATCTATATAAAGGTATTTCTATCCAAAACCTAAAATGATCCGCAGCAACGGGAGTTGTCCCAGAAAAATATGACCGTGGGTATTAAAAAAAAATGTTTTGCCAATATAAAAAAGAGGTTTGAATTGAACAAAGAAAAGTGCAAACGAAATGCAACCAATGTCTAAATGTCAGATTCTTTATTTTTTTTTCATACTTATTTATGTATTTTACTTAGTGTCTTGTAAAAATCTATTAAAGTTACATGAACTATATTTAAAAACTACAAAATTAAAACATATTTACAAATGTAAATGGTGACATTTTACACTGAAAGGAAACCCTTCATTCAGACAATGAAATTCTTCATTGTATTAATGAAATGTTTCATTAAAAGTCAGCTAATGAAGCACTTCATTGGATCAATGAAGAATGTTTCATTGTATTTATGAGGATAATTTTGGCGGCTATGTCATAAATAGAATGAAACAATTTCATTGGTTCAATGAAACTTTTTCATGTATGTAATTTAGTTGTTTCATTGATTTAGTGAAGTTTTTACATACTTTCGGGTATTTTTTGGTGCTTTTTGCCTCTTCATAAACGCGAAATTTTGGCTAATACCCTTTTTTAAAAAGCGGGTATTTTACAGTGCTTTTAACAATTTCTTACAGTGCTTTTTTGTTAAATAAAAATATTTTTAATTTAAAAAACTAAAATATTTTTAAGCGCTAATAGCAGCATCTTTTAACTGAGGCTTCTTAAATTGTTTTCAATGACAATAACGAAACTATGTTAAAACAATGTACAAAACTTTTCATAATTGGGATTAAAAAATTTAATTTTTTTTGCAAAATAAAAAACGGAAGTAACTGGAAAGTAAAACATAATTCTCTGCATAATAATTGATTGAAAGTAGTACGCAATAAGCATTTGTTAAAGCTTACCCAAATATTTAATCATACTATAGGGTGGTTAAATTTTAAGGGCCGATTTCGGAATTTTCATAAAGCTGTTAATTTGTAAGTGCAAAGTAAACCAAAATGATCACGTCTACAACAAAATGTAGGTAAATTTGTATTCAACGCACAAGAGTGGACCGATTTCGATTGAAAACATGACATTATCAACAGCAGTCAGTTGTTTTAGACAACGGGTAGCCAACCCCCAATTTTTTCATATCGTATTGACGTGCTGTCAATGTTGCCAACTGGAATAAGGGTGAATATCGCAAAAACAATATCTTTTAAGTTAAGAGTACTTAAGAAAAGAGTGACGCTTTTAATGCATTCTTTATGTGTAAATGATTTTTCAGTAAC
Source organism: Tachina grossa (assembly GCA_949987645.1). Lineage (NCBI taxonomy): Eukaryota > Metazoa > Arthropoda > Insecta > Diptera > Tachinidae > Tachina > Tachina grossa. The sequence goes on from OX465274.1 coordinate 63,318,391, forward strand.
ATACATACATATCTTAATCTAAGCCTAAAGGCTCCGTTACCCGACTGTAGAAATCGCAGATGTAAGGTAAATGTAAATGTAATGTAAATGTAAACGTTTGAGCGCTTATAGAATACTTAAAAACGTGTCATGTGTTTTCGACACAAAAAAAAACTTCTTTGTGCACACACACATACATACTAATTGCATTGTGCCCAGCAAACACGCATTTTTGATTTTAAATTGCGAGTTACTTGAAGTCAAACGCGAAAGTTCATATACAGTAGTTTTCGTTTATAGCCACTACCGCTTATTGTCACATTAATGATATAGTCCATATTTAATGTTTTTTGTGACTTTTGAACTTAATTTCATTCAAAAAGTTGACGATATAGTCCATTTACTATATAGTAGTATTTGACACATATGCACCAACTTTGTGGTAGTCAAAATCCAAATTGTATGCAAACAATTCGCGTTATAGTCACAAAAATTTTCAACAGATTTTTTTTTAGTTTTTTATTTAAGTCATAAACCAAAAAGTAAATCTAAATTTCAACCTCCATCTACTGTTTAATAGAAGAACATGTCTTTAGAACAAAACATTGTTGCATAAAAGGCCACACAAATGTGCCTTTTAAATACAACATTGTTTTGTAATTAACATAATTGGATTGTATGGAAATTCTTTTATATACATATGTACCTCTGCGTGGCATATAAAAAAATTAGGCTTATAGTCACATTAGCGATATAGTCCACAATATCTGTGCAATTTTAAATGTGACTATAAGCGAAAACTACTGTATGTATAATATTTAAATTGATAAAATTCATTTTGATTGAAATGCATACATACATGCGAGTATGTATGTATGTATTAGAACTTATAAGTAAATAATATGTATATAAAATAGATATATAAAATAGATTTTTTAAACGATTTTTTAATAATTTCGCTGAAACTATTTTAACTTACTTTCTTTTGATGACAAAATTTAGCCTGTTGAAAAAAAAACTAATTGAGTTATTGAATTAACAACTTTTAGAACGAAAATGCGCCTAGAGGTTTTGAAAATTATTATTATTATTTTATTTAAATGAACTCAATTAATAATAATAATAATTTGAATAGCAGCTTTAATGCCCAACCGTAATATTTGTCATTGTACATTACCAGAACAGATTTTGAGCAACTTCATCGGAAAGACGCAGTATTTAGCTCTTTAGTTTCCAAGAATGTGTATGCATGCAGTAGCACCTCAATATAATCTTTACTTTCTCGTTTTAAACTTTTCTTATTAATGTTCGTACCTACTCATAATAATTTAGTTTTATTTACAAACAATATACATATGTATATTTTTTAACAAAAATACATATGTACATATATACATATACAGGACTTTTTGTTTGCTGGGTGCTTATCAGTATAAAAAAATCATATAAAATGGAAAACAGCTGTTCGAAACATTGATGAGAGTTCAACATCTTCACATTATTTTTGATTGCATGGAAAAAGTACCAAAATTATTTAAATGGTATAAAATCATTATTATATACTTACATTGTCATTGTAATGACTTTGACATTTAGTGAAATTACAATTTAAGCTTCATACCCGTATATACATATTTACATTACAACGTATTATAATTATAAAATATATTTATATTTTTATTATCATTATAATTATTATGATTATACGTACCTATTTTTATTGTTATTGGTATTATTTTTAAATAAAAATAGTTTTTTGTACGCTTTAATGTATATTTGTACGCACATATGTATGTATGTATTAGGCTGATCGACTCGGATTTTCAACCGGTTTTAAAATCCGGTTTTTTCAAAATTCGGTTGTCGGTTTTTTCAAAATGTTGATTTTTCGAATGTCAAATAGTCCGGTTTTTTTTATAATTTAAAAACCGTCTGAGTCGAATACTTTTCGATCTGTACATTTTGCATGTTTTGTTGATTTTCGTAAGTATTATTTTAGTGTAAAAGCTCTAAGCTTTTTTAGAGCATGGCAACATTTACTGAAACATGAAATTTAAGAGAATTTATTTTATGAGGTAATAGCAGAGGCGAATTTAATTGGCCTTATGGTGTGCAATGGATGTCAAAATACAGTTGCAAAAAGTGTTTTTTTTAGTTTTGTTGCCATTTTGCTTCATATTTTATATAGAGGTAGATATCCACCTTGTCCATACATTCATATATATATACAATTAAGGAATAAACTCTACATACAACCATAATTTTTGGGGTTTGAGGAAACTTAGAAAGAAATTCAAAAAATTAAATATGCCAATATTTAAGTTGCTAATATATATGTTTATACAAAAAATAAAAAAATAACTATAATAACAACAACATAATAGACCATATTTGGATGCCATTTGTTGACGGCTTGGTATCGAAAATCACAGAATTTTCAAACAAATTGACGACATCAAACATTTTGCACGTATTTTTTCATGTATTTTATGCCTGTATGCAGACTTTTCTCCTATGTAGTTTTAATATTTTTGCTACTATAGGTGCTATAATTATTTTTTTATTTTTTTTTATAAACATATTTGTTATTGGTATATTTAATTTTTTGAATTTCTTCCCAAGTTTCCACAAACCCAAAAAATTACGGTTGTATGTAGAGTTTATTCCTCATCTGTATATTATATATAAATATTTATGTACTATACATAAGTATATAAAGTTAATTTTTTTGTTATACCTTTAATTTCTGTTTTGTTTTATAGTATTTACTTGAACTGTTACCCCTTTTTTATAAAGCAATTTAAAATCAAAACTTTTGTATAATAATTTTCTTAGTTAAAAAAAACCGGTTGACCGGTTTTTCCTGAATTGTAAAAACCGAAACCGGGTTTTTCATAATTTCAAATATTCGAACTATTCGAAAACCGGTTTCTGGAAAAAGTCGAATAATCGATCACCCTAGTATGTACATTTTACATATTCATACATATGTACATATACATATGTGTATGTATGTATATTAACAAAAAAATAAACACTACGATTGGCAAACTCTGGTTAGATTTTATAAAAAAAAACTTTTTTAGAAAACTAAATTTATTATACATGCCATGTAACCACTCAAAAGCTTAAATTATTAAAAGAAACAAAAGTACCAAATCAGGGCTATTGTGCCACACTCTCATTCAATATACATCACTGTCTGCAAATGTCACGTAAGTCCCTATTTACACTATGCAAGTCTTATTGCTAAGCTGATTATTTTATTAGGAGAGAGAGAGACGGGGGGAAAAGAAGTGTTTCTATTCCCCTCGTCTCTCTCTCCTAATAAAATAATCAGCTTAGCAATAAGACTTGCATAGTGTGATTTGGGACTAACGTCGTCATGAAATTCTATTTTCTGCAGGTTCAGGCGTTACATTTACGTGCCATTTCAGTCAGGTAAGCGTTTGCATAGCTAACTGAGCCTTTAAGCTTCACCTACTATTGTATGTATGTACATATGGATGTGTGTATATGTTACTATATTATTTGACTCCTGGTTTTTTTATTATTGGTTTTTACATACTTATTTTTATTAAATTAATTAAGATTTTGTTTTAATTAATATGTTAATAAATTCTGTTATTACATCTCAAATACTTTGTTTATTTTGAAGCAAAAATTTTAAATTATATTTTGAGCTTTTACACTCTAAACTCCCCTTTTTAAATGATTTATAATGCTTTTAATAATCCGAAAATTTAACATGTTTATAGTAAAACTCTTTAAATGTTGTTGAGAATCACATAAGATAAACATAAGATTAAAAGAATCAAACAAAAATCTTAACAAAACAAGCATCTTTATAAGATGTTTGGTACAACCCTTTTGTGTTTGTGTTGAGGTGAGGGACGTGAATGGATAAAAAAGAGAAAGATATAGATATCTGCTATACAATGAAGAATATAACATTGTATAAAGGAAATGATTTCATTGCATTTATGACGACCATAATGCTTTAAAAATAAAAGTGATTAGAAAAGTAAGAAATAGAAAATATTTTTTAACAAAATAACTTTTGATTTATTTATATTTGACAAACTGTATACGGTAAGTAGATAAAATTAGTCGCACTTACTTTTATTTGCCTCAAATTTGCTAAAACGAAAATTCGTTTAAATAATGTAACGATTTTCATTAATACAATGAACTATGAACTATGAAGAACACATGAATAGCAGAGATTGAAAGATTTCATGTATACAATGTAATCGTTCATTGTATTAATGAAAAGTTTCATTAATATAATGAAGAACATTTAATGAAACCATTTCATTCTCTCAATGAATGATTTTCCTTCCAGTGTATGAAGAAAATGTAACAAAATCCCAAAAAAATAACGGTAAATAATTATTTTTTTCCTATTATTTTATATTTGCACGTAGAACATAAAAAATTAGTCACTGAGTCCAAACCATATCCAAATCGGACCGTAAATATATAAATTATAGCATTTTTAAAATTGATATATTTACATATGTAAATAGTGCCAGAGCTAGGGTTAAACAACTAAGACCCAAGTAATCTTCGACCATAAGCATAATTGATTCAACGCCATAATTGTGGCAACGACAAAGAATAATTTTAGATGACAAAGCCTGTGACACATTTTAATGTTGGCCATCTGAATTCTTTCTTGAAAAAGAAAATCAAGCAACTAGAAAATAGCGGGTGCAATCTGCATTGTCTGCCATCGGCTGCAGCTTCAAAGCAAATGGAAAAAAGTGGAAAAATTACCAGCACTCACATTGTATGAAAAATGAGACCTTGATTATGGTGACATGTATATAGCAACCTTTCTCAATGCATGCACCATAATAAATTTTATTTCATGGTTTTCTAAAAAATAACAATCCTGCAAAGACACATTCAAAGAGGAATGCATATTTTTAGTAACATCATAAATTCATTTTTCAAAAAAAAAAAGAGTTTAAAAAGAAGTTAGAAGAAAACATGTGATCAAGAAATCAAGTGCATTATTTTTTGTGCAGCATAAAAAAATTGTTATCAAATGTGTACATAATGCTCATTTACTTCAATAGTGTCATAACTCAAAAAATGCGTTTTTCAGTTATAACTGTATTATTATACTATTTCAGAATAGTTCGGTATTTTGTCTTGTGTAAAAATTTCATAAAAATAGCTTATAATACCACCTCCTGAGAGAAGAATATTGTTACGAAAATAGCCGTCGACAGGTTTAAAGCAGCATTACACAAAAATATTTCAACAAGGTTAATGTAAGTGTTAGTCAATGTAACGAATAATCTAGAATAGTAGCAAACAACTAAATAAGCATGCGTAACACGTAAACAAGCAAAAGCAACAACAAAAAGCGCCTGCTTATTAAGAAGATTCACATATTTACACACATACATACATGCCAATTCAAACGAAAAGCAAAAGATAAACAACCACCGTGTATTGCTTAGTTAATGATGTACACACGTATGCATATACACATGTATGTACATAGTTACCACATGAACTTAATTAGGCACTTTGTAAACAGCATATAAGATGATAATGATCGTCTAGACATTGCTTGAAACTTCTAGTGGTATTTGTGTTAAGTAACTATAAAAAGAGGTGACGCATCCAATGAGTTAGTTAATTGCAGTTGTGAGTTAGTTGCGCACAAGTCAGTTGTGAACAAGTCAGTCAGTTGCGTGTGAACAAGTCAGTTGATAATTAAGTTGTGAATTAATAATAGTCTGCGATACAGTGGTGAGTTGATAGTTAAGAGCAGTCTGTGCTTTACACGTGAGTTGGAGTAAAGGAGAAACTATAGGACAGCCTATAGTGATTTATTTGTAAATAAAACTTGTATCATTCTTAACCCTAATTACTACACTCGGCTCTTGTATTCATTTGCAAATCTTAGGGTCCACGGGAAAGCGTTTTTATAGAGAGAAAAACGTAACAATATATATTCATTTCTGTATTGAGTTCACAGAAAAAACTAAATTTCTTTTTCAGTAACCAAATTCGTTGAATCATTAAATATTTTATTTGAATGCGGTCCTACAAATAGTTTTGTAAATTCTCATAAAAATTTTGTAAAAACCTAAATTAATCATAAATAGTTCGGCTGAGAGAAAATGTTATTTCAGTGTGTTGGTGTTTATCTTGCTTGTTGATAGAAACAATGTGCTGTTGTGCGGTTGTTGTTGCTTATTTTGATTGATCGTGTTGTATACATGTAAATGCCGAAAAGTAGCCGACAAACGTCCTGGACTGCTTCTTCTCTACACAGTTTTTTGGTACAAATTAATTTAGTGGAACAGTACAGAATATTTACTGAAACTAAGTTTGATTTCAAACAAAAATTTGTTTAAAAATTTTTTGGAATAATTTTTTCTGTGTTGTATGTAAATTTAAAACTTTAAACACGTTTTCTGCAAAACTATTTTTTTCGAGTTGTGACACTATTGAAGTAAATGAGCGATATGTAGTTACATGTGCATACTCCCAGCAAATTTTTTTTTCGAGCTCTGTCAGTAAACCTGCATAAGATGTCTAAATTGTTTCTGAAGTCGGTCTAAAAACAAGATAAGAAATCGGACCTACTTATCTCAGGAAATTCGTTAAACTTTTCTCGTATTTCTCTAACAATTCTGAATGAGTTTCGTAAACGAATTCGCATTATGTCTGAACAATGTTGGAAAATATCTGATAAAATATCAAAAAAAAAAAACACTTTTTTACACATTTTACGAAATTTGCTATCGATGTCGAAGAACAAAATCTGGCATAATATGACAAATGCACATATTATGAAATTCTCTAATAAAAAATTTAAGTTATAAAGAATTAAATTGTAGTTATTCTGATAAAGATTTTCATTATCAACATTGAAATGTTTGGTCAACTGTGTGTGGTGTCAGTTGATTAAAATTTCTGCCCTATAGAAAAAATGTTCACTGCAACTGGAATACGTGAATTGTATCACAATTTATTAAAATATTTTTCTATCCTTCATCAAAAACGGTAAATGGTACAAATACATAGGTTTTTTATTCTGTTTGTGATTTCAATAATATTAATAAGCGACCCATAAAGTATATATATATATATATTCAGGATCCTTATGCGAAGGGAAGACGAATAAGCGATGTCCGTCTGTTCGTCTTGTTCGTCTGTCTGTACGTGGAATCAGTTCTCCGAAGCTTGCATTGAAAATCAGCAAAATCGAGCAGACGTTTTCAGAGCTGGAAAACTTAAACTTTACTTTGCCATATAAAAGTAAATAGCTAAAACTAATTTTTGTTTTATTTTTGTTAAATAAACTTATTTTATATTTCAGTACGACTAAAATTGATATTAAAAATAAATAAAAAAATTTTTAAAAATCAAAAAGCAGTTTCCAGGGTTGGAAAACTTTAACCTATTAAAACTAATTTTTCCTTTTTCTCTAGAAATTGAACAAAATTTAAAATTATGATTGTAGGAGTAGGAAACTTAGGCCGGATTTCCATCTGTGTGCCATGTGCCACACAAGCGTAAGAAAAGCGTAACCACTAATTACTAATGAAAAACAGTTTCATTTAGACACGTATTTATTGAGTTAAACAGTTTCATACATAACCTATAGACAATTTTATAGAATCCAACATGATTGGAAACTGTTTAAATCAATAAATATATGTCTGAATCAAATAGTTTTTCAATAGTAATTAGTTGGTTACGCTTTTTTGGGCAAATTACACACAAGAAATGCCAGATGTAAACTCAGCCTTACACTTTTTCTGATAGATATAAAAGTAACTAGGTCTTATTATCTTTTTTATTTTTCTTTATAAATCAAATATATTTTATGCTTTGGAAAGAAAAGTTTCCAGCTCCAGAGCTTTTGGAACTTTGAACTTTTATTGATATTAAAGTAACTAAATAAAGCAATTTTTTTTTATTTCCTTTTTTCTTTTTTACTTAACATACTTCATGTATTTTTTTAAGAACTACAAGGTTGGTTCAGGTATCGGAAAAATATAAAATGATGATTCCAGGGTTGGAAGATTTAATTTTTTTGGATATAAAATAACTATGTCAAATTAATTATTTCTTTTTGTTTACAAATTACATATGTATAGTTTATATTTTAGAAAGAAATAGTTTGGCATAAAAATTTAGAAATAAAAGACAAAGCTTCAGACCTGGGAAACGTAAACTTTTTGTGGTACTCGTATATAAAACTAATTATGTAAATAAAATGAATTATTTCTTTGGTAAATAAATATATCCTATATTTTAGAAAAAAAAAATAAAATTATGGTTCCATTATTGGAAATTTAAAAAAGAGGTAACAAAAATAATCAAAAATAAATTTTTTTTTTTTCAATTGAACATATTTCATATTTTAGGAAGATCTTTACTCAAAATATTTTATATATATGTTCAATCTAATTTAAGTATAAACGAAGGTTTGTGCCATGTTGCTTATTATGCTCTCAGCACAGTTATGTTTCAAACTGATGTTTGTTTGTTTGATTTACAAATGTAAAGCAGTCAGTTTTGAAAAACTGCTAAAATGAGGAACAGCAAAATGTTCCAACACTTATATATTCATGTATTTGATTTAGAAGTGAATTTGTAGCTCTCTTATGAAGTTTAAGGAAAATCGTGAAATTCTAAATAAAAACAAATCGTTCCAAAGTCGTAAAGTTTACATTTTTAAACTGTCAGCTGTTTGAGGGTTAAAAGAGAAATATGCAACCATAAATTTGTTTATTAATAATAATAGCTATTTTATGTAAATTGTATATTGTATGCGTAATATTTAGTTGTGCATTTTTTAATTGCAATATTAACGGAATTTTAATCATTAGTGAAAGAGCGTATAAAATTCATTTCACAGAAACTAAATCATTCACTTCCTTCTGGTGCAACAATTTGTTGAAGGTGGAAAACGAGACTTTCCTAACACAATGTTTAAGCCGAAATAATGAAGTTAATAATGATGTTGTTACGGTTAACTAGTTGCTATTCAACTTTTGTGTTTTAAGTTTGAATTAAGAAGTACTGCTTTTTTGTTTATGGCTTAAATTTATAGACATTGTTAAAAGGCCCATAGGACTCCTTTTATAGCTAGTTGCAAATACCAACAAACTAAAAAAAAAAAAAAAAAAAGATTCTTATCCAAAATAAGCAAAATAAGACTCTGATAAAGTTTAAGTCTTGCGGCATTATTATAGAATTTTTTTTCAGCAACTTTTTCAAAGAGTTTATATGTCTTTATTACGCATTTTCGTTTTGATTGTTAAAGAAAATAAAAATCCAACAATAAGTTAAAAATGAAAAAGAAAAATATTGGCCATTTATAGCTTTCAGCCATTCATAACTTAACAAAAGCGGTACTTTAAGAAAAATCTAAAAGAGTTGCAAGCAAAAACTTAATTTCAAATGATTTTTTATATTTTTCTTATGTAAGACTTGTTTTTTACATAATTCTCCTGCTAGAATTGAGAGAAGAAAACCAGTAGTTGTCTAAGGAGTTAAATTTCCTCATACAACATTTTGCATAAATAGTTTAGGTGATTTTTTTTTCCTTAACCCAGTAATCAACGATACCAGAGTGTAATTGTTTTCTGACACATGCACTTACAAATGTAGACTATTTTACAGACAGGTGTAGTAGTTTAACAAGCTTGGAAGGATGTTGTTTGGCTTTGTATGATATGTGTTTGCAGGTGAAATGCTTCAGTGTAGTGTTTGTAGTTAAACTTCGCTTTAACTATCACTATTAACTAACTGTATGTTTTCAATGAAAAATTATAACAATTTTTGCGTTAAAAATCATTATTATTAAAAATTGTTATGAAAAATTATGATACATTGTGCTAGTTCTCCTTTAACGCTCAAACTGTGAAATGATGGAAAGATGACAGCACTATGGGCTTGTGTTTCAGCTGAAATATATTCAGTTTGTCTAGGGGATCTACTCTGCAACTCGAGACGAAAGGAAATACTTTCGAATTTGCAATTAGATACAAACATAGAAATTCTAAATTATTTTCTTTCGTTTCGAATTAAAGAGTAGATCTCATGACCGCTACTGGCAGGCATGTAGTGTTTTCACACTGAAATTTAAAACCTGGTTTTGACGTTAAAACCATAAACAACTGATTTTGCATTCACACTGCAAGTTTTGTTACATTCAGGTTTTAACTCACAGTCTGTGTGTCACAACTGAGTCACAACAGCTGCTTTTGTCTGTTTGAAAAACTCGGTAATTTTACAGCGCCTTGTAAAATGGAAATTATTTTATATTTTTTAAGTAAATATTTTAAAATTATGGAAATAGTAATACAAAGTTAAGTAGTGCTTGGAAATTAGGTTATTGTATATTAAAAATGAACAAATACATCACAAAATAAAACTTTTTATCGGCGGACCGATGCTAGCTATGTCGTCTATTTTCACTTCCCAGAGGTCAATGAAAATATTTTCGCTTTTCTCCTTCAAAAAAACTTTTTTCCATAATCTTTTGATTATTGTTGCTGCTGTGTATATTTTTAAGTTGAAAATTTTTCAAGCGACATCTATTTTTATTCACTGGCATAATCATTATCAGCTGCCTCCGGTCATTTTAACTTCGTAGAACTGAACTTAGCACAGCGAAAACAAGGTTGCATTTCATAAAACCAACTTAAAACCAATTCAAAAATGCTCTTAAGTTGGTTTTAACAAAAACAATTTGTATGGTAAAACCAGGTTTTAACAGTTGGCTTTAAATAAAAGAATGGAAAATCTAAAATTGGAATAAAATTTTCAAGCTCCATAAACAAAATAATTTTCATATATATGTAGCTTTCGTAATTGAACCTGGATTTTAAGATAGAACCAATGAGAATTATACTATATACAACTGCAGAAATTGGTTATAATACTCGATCACAAACACGGTTTTATTTAAGACTTCTGAGGAAACTTATTATATTTTATAGTATTCATTTTCATTCTCTCAACTCATCCCATTGTGCAAACTTTTAACCACCATTTACAAGATTATAGTTAATCATGGAAAAAGATGCTATTTACGGTAGTTAAACGTTTTCAAATGAAAACTTGCGTTTAAACAAGATTTTTTTTTCCTTACAACCAATTTAATGGAAACATTTACACCTCATCTCGAAGGAAACATAAACACTAAAACCACAAGTAGAATGTTGAAAACTACTAAAATCTCAATATAGGTAAAGTAAGTCAATGTTATTAACGATCACTGAAAATTATGATGATGACGATGATCATACATAATGATAATATATGATGAATCGATTATAAGATTATCGTAATGGAAAATGTAAACCAAAAAATATTGTGGAGCTAAATGGTTTCATAGACTGTAATCCGATAAAAAAAAATATACATAATACAGTAAATTACGATAGTAATATCATCAATGGTTTCTAGGAAAAGAAAGTAGTTTAAATAAAATTGCAGAAATCCTAAAATACAACAAGGTCTTCTAATACATGATTATATAGAGAATCACATAGGTTAATCTAACCAATTTCAGTTGTTGATTTACTGTCAATCTAAATTGTTATTTTGCTTCAGACGAAGAAATTATTTTAGTGAACAAATTTTGATACTTATTTAGTGCTATAATTTTTAATGTCATTACTTAAGATAATATAAATGAGCTCCAAATAGTAATTAATTAATTTTGTAAATATATTGAAATCAAACACACTCACCTCAAAACTAAAATACACGCGAAAATATATACCGCACACTAAATCATATGCAGTCACATCCGAAAAAATCCCAGATGTGCAAGAAGTGCAAAAAATGTTTATACTGTACCAAGATATATCAAAAGGTAGGTTACGTTAGGTTAGGAAGGATGGTGCTATACCGCACCTCCACTCGGAGACCCAATTGAGTCCATTGTGATTTCCTTCTATTGCCCATTATCCCTATTATCCTTCACTGAGCCACCAAATTCCCATGATGAAGCCCCTGAAGTCCTCTAGTTTGCACTTCCCGATATCAGTAATGATCTCATGGAAACGCCTGCTCAGCCACATTAACATTGCAGCTTCAGCCAGTGGCAAATAATATGTTCAATGGTTTCAGCCTCCTTTTTATTCCCGCAAATCCAGTTTCCCAAATGCGAGTTCTTGATCTGACCGAGCAGTGACCTGTCAACACCCCTATCACGATTCGCATCCTCTTTTTATTCAGAGCCAGTAGCAGTTTGGATCTTCCCGAGTCAAGTTGTGGCCACATAGGCCTCGAGACTCTGGAATCCTACCTCTTTCACCATGAACTGTTGGTGCTGCTTTCTACCAAATTATTGAGTCCCCTATAGTAATTACCAGGGACAAGGACTTCATGCATTTAAAAAAGGTATTTTAGGCGCCTAAAATATGACATTAAAAACGCAAGATATGCACTAAAAACAATAAAATATGCACATATTTTAAAAATTTTTTTGTTCAAAAATACTTTTAAACTTACATTCAACTAATTAAAGATGTAAAAATATTTTATTTTCTCAAGAGGTGCGAATACAAACCTTTTATATTAAATTTGTACACAATATTAAATATGATATAACGATGTTTTCTGCAATATTTACTCCAAATATACAATATGTTTATATTGCAGAGAAGGAGCAATACGCAAATTGAAAAAGAAAAGTGTTATTTATTTATTTTCATTTAAAAATTTTCGAACGTGAAGTTCTATCAATTTGTTTTTAGAAAGATTTTTGGAATTGAAAAGGCCTTGTGTAACGTCTATAGACGTAATGGTATCAAATTTAAATAACAATTTTTATATAATGTTATATACATATTCATTTAACTCAACCATTACAATGAATTGAATAATAGCTATTAGTTTTCCGCAGAATTGTTTCACTACTTTCGGCTTCAATAGCAGAAAATGTCCTCTTGAAATTATCTACCAAATGACAATTTTTATTAAGTATGTGATTTTACAATCCTTCTACAATTCTACAACAATGAAAGCGAATTAATTTGAAATTTGAATTTTTTAATAAATATGACACACAACTTGTAATTATACCAAAATATGAGACAAAAATATGCATTTATGACCAAATTATGCAAAAATATGAATTTTCAGCAAAATATGCAAAAATATGCACTAACAAATCGATGCCATTTTCACTCAATGTTTCGTAAAGATATTTCGTTATTGCCATTATCAGGTTTGAGGGAAAAAATATACATTTGCATGAAACCCCTGTCCCTGGTAATTACCTATCTGTAATTTAACCGATCTGTAACACATTCCCTCATCTAACGCCGACCTTATTCTTGCCACTTCATCGGCAATTTCATTTCCTTCAACACTACTGTGACCAAGAATCCAACATAGTCTGACACTTTATTTATACATAAGCAAGTCGAGGGCTCTCTTACAGTCACTGAAAAGTTTCGATTTGATATTGTGTCTCTTCAAAGCTTTTAGCGCTGCCCTGCTGTCAACGTAGAAGATTACCTTCTCACTTTCAGGTACATTCCTGGCTAACAACTCCTCGGCTTGGAGGATAGCCAGGACCTCAGCTTGAAAAACGCTGCATTCATTCAGCAGTGTGAAAGAACTATGAATGTTCGTTCCCAAGATAAAGACACCAGCCCCTGTGCTTTCCTCCATTTTCGAACCATCGGTAAAGACCGCACTACCCTCATATAGTTTATCGAATTTTGACCCAATAGTCCCTGTCCGAAATAACTAGTAAGGGTATTCTACTAAAATCAATTTCAGCGAACTTATAGCCTGTGAACCCAAGGGTTAAGGATCAATGATCACTAAAACTGATCTCATTGAAGATTGATGTGTGACATGTTATTCCTGTCCTCACCAAACCTGTTTCTACGAGCCTAAGGAGAGCTCTAGTTGGCGTTCTCACCACAAAGTCCTCTATAGGAAGTAGGTGAGGCATGACGTCTAAGGCAACCTGGGGTATGCTTCTCTAAGCACCTGTTATGCTAAGCAACGGTAGCAATCTCCTGTGACTTTCCTTCCTTAATGCCTGCCACCATACCACACAACCATAGCAAATAACCGGCCTGGCAACCGATGTGTAAGTCCAGTTTAATGATAATACCAAACTGTAATATGTGTTATATTCCTAATAAAAAAATTCGTCATTCGCTCCAGTTGTGTTTACAGCCCAATGCTGTAAATGTCAAATAAATATGCTTTAGTGTTTTGTTGTATGTACCAAAAATAAGTTTCAATTTTCCAACCCTGGAATCATCTTCTTGATTTTGCTGATTTCTCATAGCACAATCTACTTAGGAAGTTTTGACACATCGAATAAAATAGTAAATAAATAAAAATATGCCCATAACATTTTTGGTGAAGGGTGTAAAATTAGGAAAAAATATTCCTCTAACAATTTATTCGAATACGACTTGAATATTTTGTGACAGGTATGAATTTATTGCAGCTTCTTTATAAAATAAGATTCCATAAACCAGGCGGAAAAGTCTAAATTGCACAAATCATTTCCATAATCCAGTAATCCAACCTTGATATAGATTCTAAGCACTAGATTGCAACTGCAATAAGCAAATGTCTGGGTAGCTTTATTCTATGAATAAATTTATAATTTAACTTATAGTGTTTTCACACTAACATGGTTTTAATTAAAGTTGGTTTTAAAGTTAAAACCAACTGTTGTTGTTGTTAAAACCAACTTAAAACCATTTTTTAATTGGTTTTAAGTTGGTTTTATGAAATGCAACCTTGTTTTCGCTATGCTAAATTCAGTTCTGCCAAGTTAAAATGACCGCAGGCAGCTGATAATGATTAGTCAGTGAATAACAATAGATGTCGCTTGAAAGATTTTCAACTTAAAAATGGATGCAACAGCAACAATAACCAAAAAAATATGGAAAAAGAGTTTTTTGGAAGGATACTACGAAAATATTTTCATTGAGCTCTAGGAAGTGAAAATAGACAACATAACTGGCATCGATCCGCCGATAAAAAGGTTTTGTTTTGTGATGTATTTGTGCATTTTTAATATAAAATCACTTGATTTCCAAGCACTTCTTCACTTTATGCATTAAACACATTCACCACAGCAGGCTACACGAACACACGACTTCAAATGCCGCTAGCAGCCATTTGTCGCCTTAATTAATTATTTTGGAGACAGCAGCAGCACCATCTGCAGCTGATATTCAAGTACAAATACATAGTTCAGTATTGCCACTTTTATATATTTTGCATTTATAAAAATTAATTACTCTTTTAAAATGTACTTATTTCACGCAAAAGTACAAAAATGAATTAATTTATTCTTAACATTAATTTTTGTATATTGTTTCTGTTAAATAATATGATATAATTGTACAGTCATTCATTCAACATTTTGTATTATACTGGCAACACTGAATTTTCTCATTGTAGCCAAAGAAATAGAAACTAGTTTAATTGGACTACAACGACAAAATCAGCATAGACAACAACCCAAGGCAAATTCATGACAGGTAAAGTTAATACTACAACAAAATACAAACAATAAAAACAATATGGTATTTTGTTGTTGCCTTGGTGGCTCGTATGTCAAAAGCAGCTGATTGAAGTTACTCAAGCAGAGATCTAGACCATGATAGCTCACAACCGGCTGAGCCGAGTCGTCGATAATTTTAGTCAGCTACGCCGCCGCTAAAAAAAGTTTGGTTTATGTTGCCTGAAAAACAACCGCCAATTCTTCATGTACAATATAATCTAATAATTATTTTATTTTTATAAAAATATTTATTATTTGACATATTTTCATGATAAGTATTTGATAGTAGCTAAGCATTGTCTATATATTTCATTGGTGCTTTGTAAATCATCAGTAGACTTCAACCATGTATTTTGAACAGTTACAAACATCTTATCTTATGGATAGACTTTCAAAAACTATTTGAGAATTCACAAATAATAATAATTATATATTTGAAAGTCACAAAAGAAAAATAAGCGTAGTAGGCTTAGAAACTTTAACAAAATATATGGTTGAAGTCTACTAATGATTTGGAAAAGCACCAACCAAATATATAGATAATGCTAAACCACCAGCAAATAAATTTCAATGAAAATAAACTTATGACAATATGTCAAATAATAAATTTCTTAAATGTTAAATGTATACTTTATTTTTAATTTTGCCTTACAAATACTTTTATTGCTATCCAATGGATTTTTAATTGTATAAAGGTGTAGAAAAATAAAATATATTCATATCGAATATAAATTATTTGCTGGGTTTTGTTAAAGTTCTAAGCTCTTTTGTAATTTTCAATAATATTATTATTTGTGAATTCTGAAATAGTTTTTGACACAGGAATTTTTGAAAGTCTGTGCATAAGATAAGAGGTTTGTGACTGTTCAAAATATGTGGTTGAAGTATACTGATGATTTGGCAAAGCACCAATGAAATATATAGATAATGCTTAACCACCAGTACGTAAATATCTACTTTATTTATTTTTTAATTCTCTTTTATCTTAAATTTTGTATTTCATGTTATTTGATTATCAGCTTCCACCGACAATTTTTCCAAGAGCTGATGCCGCCGAAAAATTGTCCGGCGCAGGTCTCTATACATAAACAACTTTTGACATACGAGCCAACAGTTATATGAATTCGCCTTGAATTAGGCAAAAAAAAAATAGATCAGCTGTGTTTTCAACTTTACCTTTTATGAATTTGCCTTGCAACAACCTGTCACCCTGTTGCCTTGCTGTCTTCAAAAGAATCATTCTCATATAAACATGTGTATTCTATCCTTGACATTTGGTAGTCGGTAGCTTGCTGTGGTGAATGTGGTTAATGCATTATATTACTAGTTCCATTATTTTAAAATATTTACTTACAAAATATTAAATAATTTCCATTTTACAACGCATTGCAAAATGTCCATGTTGTTCTACAGTTTGTTAAATAAGTGTTATAAAAAACTGGAAAAAAATACAACAACAAATACACGCATTTCTACAGGAGACTTATTTTATTTTTGAGCAAAGTTGTTAGACAGTCTGTAAGTTAAAACCGGAATTTAACAGACTTGTAGTGTGAATGCAATATCAGCTGTTTATGGTTTTAACGTTAAAACCAGGGGTCAAATCGTCACATCCGTGAACGTACAACTCGTCACGTAAAAACACCATTTTCGTATTATGGCATACGTGAACGTACTGAAATCCCATTCAGCTCATACGATTGACGTATCACTTAATTTGTTTTCGTACTATTGCCGATACGATCACGTATGTAACTATTTGAAGCCTGGTTTGAACATTCAGTGTGAAAACACTATTATATACCGTTAGTGCTAGAAATAAACAGATATCTATTACCGACGAAATACAATGATTTTCATTCATAAAAACCCTTAACAACTTTATTTTTACCAAATATACAATTATCGCCCTGCATCAGATTAAATTTCATTGAAGGCAGGCCCATTCAAAATTGAATTTTGAACAGAAATGTAAAAGTGATTGAAAAATGGCTCAACATATAATAAATATGCATGTATGTAACTAACGATAGTAAGCAAAATTAATTTAAAATATAATTGGTAATATTTGCTTACATCAATTTTTCAGTTTTCCTCTTTTTTCTCTTCTCCACAAGTAATCGCTTTAAAAATCTTTTACAAATCGCATAAATTAGCATGAGATTCTTGGCAGTAAGTGATCCATCAAGATATTCAAACATTAATGTTATTTTGTTGTAATTGCTTTGACTCTGTGCTTCTGTTCATGCTACCAACAACACCGATACGAACGAGTGCACAACACTGGCAAGAGCAAGTGCTGCCAAATAGCGGCAGCAAATACATGTATTTGGTTTTGGTTGGCTGCTTCGTATTTCAAAGATTTTTATTTATTGATAAATGATTATAAATCATTTAGAAATAAGTTTCGTTAATATTTTTCTTGTTTTTTTTTTTGGTTATTTGTCGTACAGACAAATAAAATGAATATCCTTACAATTCGTATTTCTAATTATGTGATTATTTTACTTTTAATAATTTTCGAATATGAATGCGATTTTAGCAGTCGATATCCATTTTACCATTATTCATGATCAGTTGACATGTAACATTCTTTTTGCAGTTGTTGTTGTTGTTATTGGTGCTGATGCTATATCATATTGCTATTGATATCGATGGTAGCCAGGTGCTTATAACCTAATTTCTTGTCGTTTTATCGATACAATAATATTTTGGCATGATTTATTTGGTTTGTTGGTTTTTATTCTCTTATTTTGTTGCCACTTGCCACAGCATGCTACAGGTGTTAAAAAAAATACTTGTATGGTAAAGAAGAAGGAAATGTTTTTTGAGTGTAAAAAAAATTTGCTGGTCACGAGTAAAGCAACAAAAGATTAATTGGAGCCCTTGCTGAAGAGTATATTAGTTCGGTAGATGCTGAATAGATCACGATAGTTTGAAATAATGGCATTAGCTATCGAACAATATAATAACATTTTTAGATATCGAACACCAGCTCGAATCAGCTTGTTATCGAAAGCGACGTTTTCACAGCAGAACTATTAATAAATTCAGTAAAGTGCGACTCTGACTCGCGCACGAAGGGTTCCGTACGAAACTAGATATGTAATTTAATACAAACTTCATCCTATATAATATATAGTTTTGGCATTTTTCCCGTTTTTTGGGGTCTTTTCGGTTTTTTTGTGTTGGCGGTTTTTGCGTTTTTTCGGTTTTGGCGATTTTTTTAAGTTTTGGCTCTTTTTTTAGTTTTGACACTTTATTTTCTTGTTTTGGCGTTTTTTTTTGGTTTTTGGCGTTTTTTCATTTTGGCGATTTTTTTTTTATTTTTGGCGATTTGTTTCATTTTTGCGATTTTTTTTTATTTAAATTTTTATTTATTTTTGGCGTTTTTTTTTCATTTTGGCAATTTTTTAGAATTTGGCGATTTATTTTAGTGTTAGAATTTTTTTTTTTTAATTTGGCGATTTTTTTTCGTTTTGGCGATTTTTTTTTAATTTTTGTCGACTTTTTTTTGGTTTGGCGATTTAATAAGTTTCGGTTTTTTTAGTTTTACCGTTTTTGAAAATTTCAATTTTTTGGCGATTTTTTTAAATTTTGGCTCCTTTTTCAGTTTTGACACTTTATTTTCTTGTTTTGGCGATTTTTTTCATTTTTGCGATTTTTTTTTAATATATTTTTTTTTAGTTTTGACGACAATTTCGTGTTTTGGCGACTTTTTTTCGATTTTTGGCGTTTTTTTTTCATTTTGGCGTTTTTTTTTTCATTTGGCGATTTTTTCGAATTTGGCGATTTATTTTAGTGTTAGAAAATTTTTTTTGATTCTGGCGATTTTTTTTTAATTTTTGGCGATTTTTTTTTTTTTTTTGGTTTGGCGATTTTATAATTTTCGGTTTTTTTAGTTTTACCGTTTTTGAAAATTTCAATTTTTTGGCGATTTTTTTAAATTTTGGCTCCTTTTTCAGTTTTGACACTTTATTTTCTTGTTTTGGCGATTTTTTTCATTTTTGCGATTTTTTTTTAATATATTTTTTTTTAGTTTTGACGACAATTTCGTGTTTTGGCGATTTTTTTTTCGATTTTTGGCGTTTTTTTTTCATTTTGGCGTTTTTTTTTTCATTTTGGCGATTTTTTCGAATTTGGTGATTTATTTTAGTGTTAGAAAATTTTTTTTGATTCTGGCGATTTTTTTTTTAATTTTTGGCGATTTTTTTTTTTTTTGGTTTGGCGATTTAATAAGTTTCGGTTTTTTTAGTTTTACCGTTTTTGAAAATTTCAATTTTTTGGCGATTTTTTAAATTTTGGCTCCTTTTTCAGTTTTGACACTTTATTTTCTTGTTTTGGCGATTTTTTTCATTTTTGCGATTTTTTTTTAATATATTTTTTTTTAGTTTTGACGACAATTTCGTGTTTTGGCGATTTTTTTTCGATTTTTGGCGTTTTTTTTTCATTTTGGCGTTTTTTTTTCATTTTGGCGATTTTTTCGAATTTGGCGATTTATTTTAGTGTTAGAAATTTTTTTTTGATTCTTGCGATTTTTTTTTTAATTTTTGCCGATTTTTTTTTTTTGGTTTGGCGATTTTATAATTTTCGGTTTTTTTAGTTTTACCGTTTTTGAAAATTTCAAGTGTTTGCCTTTTACGGTTTCCAAGATATAGCAAATTGTCAAAATTACATAAATGTCATAAAATTGCATTAACTGATGGACCACCCTTTAATTTAAATTTTTTTTAAATTTTAGTGTTAATTATTGTAGTCTGTATAAAAATACACTAATTTTACAAATTTCAAGTTTCAATATACATATGTTCATACAATTGTATGTATATTACATGGGATTTTAACATTTTCCGTTGCTTGTTTTGGAACACCCTTTAATTTTTAATTCTCATGTATTTGTTGTTGTAGCGGCGAAGGTTCTACATACTGTGTCCAAATTTCAGGTCCGTAGCTCTTACGGTTCCTGAGAAAATACCGTGTGACGGTAGGGTTCCTTTTCACCTTTGGTGTACGGAACCTTAAAAATGCAACTGAATAGCCAATACGTTACTCTCTTTCTACACTGCCAGCCCCTCAACATTATTCTGCCATGACTTCTCAATCATGGGAAAAGCCATAATGTTAACTTCCTGGGCCGAGTCTAAAAAAAATAGGAAGTGGCGTCCGAAAATGGTTTGCACTTAAATTTCAAATCGAACATCAATGCATGCAAAAAAAAAGTCAGACCTTCCTTCATTCAAGTAGGAACTAGAATTTCTATAACCTGTTGTTTCGTAGTGTAAGTGTTTGAGTTTTCATAAGGCCAACAGGAAATAAAATTAAGTTTAACTAACAAACACTTGTTAATGTAAAAGTTGATCTAGATTAACTAAACAATGAATTTAGTTATTTTTTCGAAAGCATTATATAAGATTTCACATGAGGAAAAGTTCCTACAGAAAAATCATGCATGCATACAATCGCAATGCATTTACAAATTGTAGGAAAAAAGTTTAAATAAAATTTGTTTTTTTTTTTTTTTTGTATGAATGAAAGATTCCTAATAAGAACTATAGCATAAGGGGTATTCACTTTCAAAGTAAATTGATATAAAACTTAGCGCTTAATTATATAAATGACATCTTCGTGGTCATTATTGCTAAAAATATAAATTTTCATGAAATTATGATTAATAAAAAATAAAAGTTCTGTGTAATTCTTAAGCCATATTATTTTTTTGTAAAACTTTTAATTTAAGCCATTTTCAAGCTCAAGGGAAAAAACTTGAATACATTTTCATGAAACCTTTCCCCTTGCTTATGCGTGTTCAAGTAAGGAAACAATGTCATTGATAATATCTAATATGGAACATCTGATCCAATCGCATAGCCTCTAAGAGGATTTTAAGGTCTACATCGAGATTTACATTAGGCAAACTACTGTTTGAATATTCGTCCGATTTGCAAAGTACTGCACTGTTTTTCATCAATCCATCCATTTATCATAAAGGCCATGGAATAATTAGCAATAATATTATACAAGGTGAATAGTTTACTCCCTATGTCGCTGGACAGGCAGCATTCATCAAACGCTTTGGAGGCTTGTATCCTAAAATAAGAACCACTTAGGGACTATTACAAGGCGTTCAATGAAGTGAGCAGTGTTGTTAGATAATTGTTTCTAAAAATCGTCAAATTTTAAAAATAAAATCGTCAAAATCGTCACAATTTTCAAATAAATTCGTCAAAAAATCGTCATACAAGAATAATCCGTTTTATTAAACAACTAATGTATCAAATTAGAAATAAAAGCCTATTTTATGTAACAAACAACGATTAATCGACTTTACGACTTTATAGTCAAAGATAAAAACTATAAGGTGAAATTAAAGGAAAAATTCGAAATATATAATAGCGTGTAACAATTTCTAAATAAAACTAGTTTCAAAATAAATCTATACACACATTTTAGAATTGTGTATTTTATAAACAATTTTTAATGTCAATACTATAACACTCCGAAGAGTTACACTTTAAATAATCTTTTTAAAACATAATGATTTCAAGAGTTTCTGTATCCAGTAAATTTCAGATCTTAATATTCTTTCAAGACTAGCCGATGGCAAAGTCAAAAACAAGTAAAAAACAAACCCACTTAAGTTATGAAAGAATAGTTTATTGTTTGGTTAACTTTTTAATAAAGGAAGAATTTCAGAGTCCATATTTAAACTAACTGATACTGAAAATAAATTAAATTTTTGATATCGAAATCAAATCTCTTTTCTGCAAGGCTTTGTTGGCATATTTATGTTACTAAATACTCATTTCAAGAAATCGTCAAAATCAGGGGAATATTTGAAACAAAATCGTCAAACGTCATGACGTAAAATTGTCATATCTAACAACATTGGAAGTGAGGAACATCGACTTGTGGTGAGTTGTCAAGATTAGGGTTCCTGTTAGACAAGGCAAGACTGCCCATTAGGCAACACTTAGCAAGCTGGTTTTAAGGGAAATAGTTCCTAAAATAGAAGAAATATTTCAGTATCATTAGCAGGTCAGCTAGTAGCTCAGCTATTGGGTGTGAACGGAAGGTCACTGATATACGTTTAACTTGGTCACTCCCAGGTCAGAGATTAAGGAAAAGCTACGAAAAAAAGGTTAATTTAACATGTTTTGGCAATAATTTTACTTTACATATATTTCATACGAGGATTTCTACAAAAATCTTGGCCCTTGTTTCATAGCAGCTGGCGACTATAATGCAAAACATACTTTCTGGAGTTCGCGTCTTATCACTCCCAGAGGTTTAGCGTTGTTCAACACAATTTCAAAAATGGGCTTGGACGTCATTTCGAGTGGGGAGCCCACTAACTGGCCTACTGACATACATAAAATCCCGGATGTTATAGATTTTGGCGTCATGAAAAATATTTCTATGGAATTAATTCAGGTTGAATATTCCCTAGATCTCTCGTCCGATCACTTTCCCACGAACGTTACAATCTGTAGCCCACTGAGAAGCGCTTTACCTCACTCATATATGAAGATGGTTAGTCGTGTTAACTGGCTGCAATTCAAAAAATATCTTAGTAGTCATTGCACGGAAAACATTGCGCTAAGAACACCCGAAGATATTGAAGTTAACATTGCCAACCTTAACAAAATTATTACACAGGCTGCTGAACATGCCACTACCTCCCATCCGCAGACTGGGTTTAATAGAATTTATTCCACGGATATTGCACGTCTCGTATGTGATAAAAGAAGAGCCAGAAGGGAATGGCAACAGCACAGATCACCTCAACACAAAATCAGATTTAAAGAATGTACTAAACGACTCCAAGAATTGCTTGCATCTGAAAAAACTGCATCTTTTAAAAATTATCTGGAAGGTCTTGATGACACACCAGCATCTAATTATTCTACGTGGCGCGCTGCTAAAAAGCTTAAAACACCCGTTGAGTTTAAGCCACCTCTGCGCACATCTACCGGAGGTATCGCAAGAGCGATACTGAAAAAGGTAACATATTTGCTGAGCATTTAAGATCCGTATTTACACCAAACGCATGTACCGGTGTTGCTGATTTGCCGAGAGTAGTACAAAAAATAATTGCCGAACTCAACCCGAAAAAAGCTCCCGGTATTGATGGAATTAGTAACCAGATGCTGATTTAGTTGCCTCGTACTGCAATTAGAATCCTGTTATTCATTTTTAATGCCATTTTACGACTGGAGTGTTATCCACACAGCTGGAAGCTTACCAAGGTTAAAATGATTCCAAAGCCAGGTAAAGATCTTACCAAGGCTGAGTCATATAGGCAAATAAGCTTACTGTCAAAAATGTCAAAGCTATTTGAAAAGCTACTCATGACAAAATTGTCTTCAATTTTAACTGATAATGGATGGGTGCATACCGGACCATCAATTTGGTTTTAGAAGTCAGCATATCACCATTGAACAAACGCATAGATTGGTTCAAGTTATAAGAAGAACATTTGAAGAAAAGAAGTATTGTTCTACTCTCTTCATTGATATTTCTCAGGCATTTTATAAAGTATGGCATGATGGCCTAATTTTAAAATTGAAGACATATCTACCAATAAATTTTCTAAAGCTATCGGAAAGTTATATTATATCCCGGAAATCCATTAATGTGGAAGGAGACTTCAGGAGTGTACCTGAAACTATCTCATCCGGTGTGCCACAGGGAAGTATACTGGGGTCACTTTTATATTTGATTTATACTTGTGATTTGCCTGTTAGCACTAAAATCCATACATCTACATTTGCGGATGATGCAGCCTTCTTTAGCATGCACGAAAACCCTCACTAGGTATTCCGATATCTTCAGGAACATATTACCCAGCTAGAACTATGGTTAAAGCTATGGAGAATTACAGTAAATGAACAGAAGTGTGCGTAGGTAACATTTACTCTACGAAAAGAGACTTGCTCTCCCATTAGAAAGACGGCTTACATGGAAACAACACATTGATTCTAAGCTAACACAAATGAATCTAATATTAGCTCAGGTACATTGGCTGATTGGTAGAAATTCAACTCTCAGTCTGGATTGCAAACTTTTGATATACAAGTCACTTTTGAAATCTATATGGTGCTACGGAATTCAACTATGGGGCACTGCTTCAACTTCCAATGTTAAGAAAATCCAACCAAGGCAAAACAAAATTTTACGTATGATAACATCGGCTCCATGGTACATCGAAAATTCAAATATACATCGTGATTTGAATGTGCCACTAGTGATTGCAGAAATTGCAAAATACGCAGGCAAATATTTAACAAAACTTGCTCGTAATATTTTGAACTTTACTGGACACATCCGCCTAAAAAAGAGGGACACAAGGGCTCTTTTACTCATCACTCCAGATAGGACGGCTTGATAATACATTTATTTTTCCTTTTTGATTATCACTACTTATGTATTATTAATAACTATCACTAAGTTTATGTCCGACAGTGGTCGGGCCTAATAATTATATTTTCGATTTAAGATTTAAATACTTATTATTAGTTCATATTTGAAGATACAATAAATAAATACATGTATTTAAAAAAAAACGTATATATCATGTTAATTCAACATGATTCACAGTTACGTTTAAAGCAATTAATTTTTCCTCTACTATTGCAGCTACAGAAGTAAAGAAGAGAATGCTTTGTGAGGAAAGAATTTCTGATGCTTGCTTCTTCCAACGCATGGGTGCGTATACAAACGGAATGCATGTACATACACACACACACGTTGTGTGTATGTAAACAGCGTGTGTGTGTATGCTCTTTTACTTTTCTTCGCACATACTAATGCACACATGCATTGACATTAGTTGTGTGCGCTTGCTTGAAAAAAAAACTTCCCTTAAACACAAACATATAGCTTACCTGAAGACCCTACTTCTTTACATTGCTTGTAAAACATTTATATACACTAACACCAATGCATCCATTATGTTTCGCTTGTTATACGACAGCATTTATTATTGGTTCAGTATAATACATGCCACGAGAATACATTTAAAAAACAAGACGAATTTACATTTCAAGATTGTTTACGTAGGCCTCTACTGCCTACTAGTTAACAACACGAAGTTTTCGATGGTAATGGGAACTCTATTGGCTATTCACACTTCAAAACTAGCAACAACAATATAAGAACAAGTCACACAACTGAGCAAAACAGTGTATTTTAGCTATAAACAAAGGAAATAAACACCAAAACACTCAAACGATATACAATTTCTAAAAAAAAATTAATATGATTTCAAAGCAACGTTTTCACATGTTGATTTTACATTGGTATACGAGAAGGGTCTTTGATATCTAATTTTTGACCACTGCTACTTAGTGATTAATCGGACGTTGTCAAGCAAACACTTTTAAAGGTGCTGTTGCAAATCAATAAAATTATGCTTCTGATATTGAGGAATGCCTTACAGGAATTCAATTTAAGGTGGAACTTTTGTTATTTAGCCAGTACACCGTGATATGGCCATCTCGTATAACCTTAGTAACTAGTTCAAGATTAGATGACTCAATGCACTTCAGCAAGATGTGTACTGAAAGTCAGGTATAACCATGTTCAAAGATTTCAACCTAGTGAGCATAGGTGTGGTGATGAACGCTTAAGTTACCCCAGTGTTAAGACTACCGTGTGGATAGGGGCATTATGGCAGTTATTTGAGTAAATCTTAGACACATTTGCCCTCCTGAAGGAGAATATGTATCTCTGTAGTATGGAGATACAATACTCAAAATAAGAAAACTTAATAACAACAGATGACAGGGAAACGAAGAAGTATTGCAACGAGAACTAGCAAGCGCTGTAGCAAGCGCTGCTGTTGATGAGACCACTACGACATTAGGCCGCTACGATAGATGATAACTATGTTTTTACTATATCAGCCCTACACTAAACAAGTATCCAGTAAAAAAATTGGAAGTCATTATTGAGGAACTACATTTTGATTGCTTCCAAAGAATCGATATTTTTCAGCAGAAAAGCAAGTTAAAGTATATTCACTAAAATTTTTAATGTCTTTTAGTTTTAGAAAATAATAATTATACTTTTTAAAAAATCAATTTTTTAAGAAATTTATGAAATAATTTATTGAAATTTACATGCAATCAAAGTTTCACCATATAAAAAGAAGCAAATTGCGAAAATGGGTAACCTTTAACTCCTTGAAATTTTTTCCTAACATTGCTTCCAATTCGGCGATTAGGAATCGAACAAGTTGAATATCATAAATGGGTTTTCAAAATGGTGAATCAAAATCATAAGAGAAACCTGTCGAATAATACCCATTTTGATATAGATCCCTGACTTTTTATTTCTGTCGTACTTATAAAATGGTGTCTGTTGGCCGCCATATTAAATTTGAAAACTAGCATATCTTTGGTGATACTTACGGGACTAAAACAAATCGATTGACGTGAGAAACATCAAAATCGGCTTACGCGTTCAGTCTATAAAGTGCCGCAAAGGATCACACATACATACATCCATATACATATATAGGGTGGTTTACATAAGGCTGTTAATATGTAAGTGCAAAGTAAAGACTCAGTTAGCCGACTGTAATGTAAAGTAAATGCAACAGTAAGAAACAGCTGATCGATTTTGTTATGCTAAAAGTAATGAAA
This sequence comes from Tachina grossa, assembly GCA_949987645.1. NCBI lineage: Eukaryota > Metazoa > Arthropoda > Insecta > Diptera > Tachinidae > Tachina > Tachina grossa. The sequence goes on from OX465274.1 coordinate 63,345,559, forward strand.
ATGGTTATATAGATGTAATGTAACGTAACCTACTTTTCATATAAAAATATCGATCAGGTGTTTTTTACGTTACAGTTACTTTACATTACAGTCGGCTAACTGAGCCTTAAATCAAAATGTTCACGTCTGCCACAAAACGTAGGTAAATTTGTATTCAACCAAAGAATATAAATCATATAGAATGAGCATCTCATACAAGCTAAAATTTTCTATGACGGGTATTTCCAGTACTACCCGTCCAGCGTACACACTCTACAGTGTATGCTACGCTCGCATTTCTGAGAGCAGCGTTGCCGTTGTGACATTAAAGTATCACTTTTGACCCCTTTTCGTGCCAATGAAACTTTTTATGGCCCTTTTTTCAATTTATTCCTTTGTATTATTTTAACAGAATGTATGCCGTAGGGCAGAGTAGCAAGATGTAACGGCGCGGATGGCGGCTAGCCGCTCAGCCGATCTTTTTCCACAAGCCGATCCGCCGCCGAACCACTCGGCTTATTGGCGGCTTAGTACTCAGCCGATATATTGTCTTCTTTTTTTATACTTTTTGAATTATGTTTAATATTGTGTCTACTCAACTTGCTTATAGTTTTTATTTATATTTCGTATTGAATACAGGGAAGGAAAATTATTCCTTGGATTTTGTACCAACTATGAAAATAAAATTTCCTTTTTAGACCTTGACGGTACCAATTTTTAATATTTATTAATAAAAACAGAAACTTAAAAAAATGAGTATAAAAATTCAGAAGTTTACAATAAAAAACAGAAACTTAACTCAAATGTGTATAAAAATTCAGTATACAATAAAAAACAACAAAAAAATATTAAATATTACATTCATAAAGGTACATTCGTAGATTCGACTATTATATTAGAGCTTAAAATAAAACAAACACAAAAAAATTAAAGAGAATATAGGCAAAATGAATGTTACCATATATTGAAACATTGACATTTTGAAATTGTACCAAGTAACTCGCGGCAGTACCACGGTACCAACAAGGTCAAAAATGTACCATAAAAAGTACAATTGTACCATGCTTTCCATCCGTGATTGAATATAATAGCGAGCGTCCCTGAAAAATAATTGATTTTGCTTCCACATAGAGAGAGAATGTGTATATGAACGATAAGTCCGGGTTCACACACTTCAACTTTTGTTGATCAACTCGTAATTCAGTTGTTAGAGAGACGGATGAGGAAGTACAAATATCTCCTTTTTTTCTTACAGCTGAATTACGAGTTGACCAACAAAAGTTGAAGTGTGTGAACCGGGACTAACGTAGCTGCTACAACACTTAAGTTCTCTATTGGTGTCCCTTCTCAAATCCATGCACGTTCACATAGACTTTTTCGTTCAAGCAGTCAGGCGACTTTTTATAATTATTTGATAAAAGCTTTTTATTCATTCATCCATAGCAGTGTTGCAATAAAGTAACTAATTTTTAATTCAATCGGAAAGCTTAAATGCAATTTATGTATAGTCTAGTTTCTATGGTTTAACAAATTATTTACGAAGTTATTTTTATTGGCATTTAGGACATCAATTACTGAAATATTCAAACTATTGCAAAATAAATAATATTACAACGTGATGATTCAATAATTCACGTACTTTTCTAGAAACGGACTGGGTTCAACAATTTTTTTATATGTTTAAACTAATCGGCGTTAAGCCGTTCAGCCGCCGCCGCCGAAATTATTTGTCTCTCAGCCGCCGCCGAAATTTTTTGTTTGGCTTGCTACTCTGCCGTAGGGCAATCATATACACAGTTTAGCATATCAGGTATTAGAAAAAGAGCTGTTCGTCCAGTTGACGATATTCGGCTCGATGACGTCCATCATTTTATTGTTTTGGTCGATAGAAAACCCAATAAATGGTGAAAATATTGCAAAAAATCTGACAACCAAATCTTTGATTCCAAATGCAAATTATTTCTCGGAGTATCACAATTAAAAAAATATGTATTTTAACTTACTTTCATCTTTAATCTTAATAAATCTTTTTATAAGTTAGTAAGTAAGTTTTTATAAAATGTTTATAAGTTAAAATAGGTTCAAATGAAGTAAATTTGGAAGCCAAAATTGGGGCCTCAAAGTATACACGTATGTATATAAATGATCAGCATCAAGAAAAGTAAAGTAAAATATAGAGGAAAAACTCAAGTTAATTCATTTTCTTTTTAACCCCCGATTAAAAAAGGGGTGTTATAAGTTTGTAGTGTGTGTTTGTGTATCTGTGTGTCTGTACAAGTACTCGTGCAGACCAAACGGCTAAACCGATTTTGATTTAGTTTTTTTCTGTTTGCAAGGTGACTTGATCGAGAAGGTTCTTAGCTATGTTTTAATAAAATCGATCCAGCCGCTTAGAAGATATCACGTCTTTAATAGAAATATTCGGGGGTTTTTAAAGTTTTTAATTTTTGTTATTCAGTCGTAAAGCAGCTCTGGGCGAGTCAACATCACGCGTCGTTGGCAATTATTTCTTAAATGCAACCAGGCTACTGTTGTTTATTGGCCTTCGAGAGTTTTGCGTCTCACTCGCACTGGTTGACTGATCTGCCACGGATTACCGTTAAATCTTTGGGTTCTTTTGTGGCATTTCCTTAACAACCACGTTGCTACTTCCTATGTGAAGGCATAGGTCGTGTACAGTCAGTCACAAAAACATTTTTAAGAATATTGTTAACAACATCATGGACATATGGTCTTAGTCACCTGTCCATTTTTGTGCAACCATATTCTGCAAATTTACTTTGCAGTCTACTAATAGACTTATTTGATAATTGTTTAGTAACGCTAATTTATGTTTATACTTTATGTTTTTTTGTAAATTATATTTTATAAAGATGAAGAAATAAGGTGTAATTCACTGACTTTACAACTGCAGAATTTGGAAAGTCATCGTCCTTAAAACAAACTTTATTTCAGCAACAGCAACTTTCCTCCGAAAATCGGTATTTTTTGTGGTAAAACTCGGATATTTCTACATAGTTTTTTTTTGCAATTGGCCGCATGTTTTGCTGTTGAAGAAGTAGCAAAATGCGACTTAAGTCGCACAACGGCAACGCTGGTGATAAGAGAAAAGAATATAATGCTCTCAGGGTATGTTTGCTTGCGCTTTAAGGCTCAGTTAAGGCTCAGTTAGCCGACTGTAATGTAATGATACTGTAACGTAGAAAACAGCTGATAGATATTTTTATATGAAAAGTAGGTTACGTTACATTACATCTCTATAACCATTTTCATTACTTTTCACATAACAAAATCGATCAGCTGTTTCTTACTATTGCAGTTACATTACATTACAGTCGGCTAACTGAGCCTTTACATTCCGGTTACATCTCGATAACCATTTTCATTACTTTTCACTTAGCATTAGCGATCGGCTGTTTCTTACCGTTGCAGTAACATTAAGGCTAACAGAGCTTTAAGCGCACAAACGTTTACATTTACGTTACATTCACATTTACATTAAATCTACGATTTCTACAGTCGGCTAACGAGGCCGAGGAAGATTCTATTAAGTTGATATGAATGAGTATGACCAGAGATTTAAATTGGGAATTTGACATGACTTTGTAGTCAATGAAATATTTAAGTTGTATTGTTATAGCGGCATATTATCAAACACTTTTTAAGAATTTAATTAATTACTGAAACAAACAGCCACCGTTTTTTTTTTTCAAAATACTTATAAACAAAATTCAGTTTCATTTGTGAATAATATGAACTAAATAAATAAATAAATAATTTTTATTATTATAATTTTTCATTTATAAATGAGAAAAGTAAAAATAATTCAAATAATTAATTAATTAACTACGAACATATTTCTATAATACCGGCTAGTAGAGTATTTACAAATACAGTTTTTAATTGCAAATAAGACGAGTACAAACCATAGCTACTAAATATAGATAACTACTAAATATAAAAAAAAATAATGAAATCTAAAAAAAGAGTGGTTACGTTGCGGCATTTCATATCGAATAAAATTCCAATCGAAATTAAATGCATATTTCGTTCGATATCGAGTGCCGTAATTTACCCAATTACTTAAGATTTATAAAAAAAAAATTAGAGACTGTAAAAACATAAATACATATATTGGACATGGTTCATCTCACTTATTTACTTAAAAACCATCATAACTCAAAAAATTTACTTTGAGGAAAACCCATTTAAAGTTTTGTAGAAAATTTTAAAATTCCATTCTGAAGAGGATAATATAGTTATACTATTCTTTCAAGGTATTATGCATAGTTCTTAAATAGATCTTTTCTTAACTGAACATCCTGTATTTCTTAATAAGTTCTTCACTTGGAATCTAATCTTTGACAAGTGTCTACTTTAAGTCTATTTGATAATTATTTAGTAACGCTAATTTATGTTTATACTTTATGTTTTTTTGTAAATTATATTTTATAAAGATGAAGAAATAAGGTGTAATTCACTGACTTTACAACTCCAGAATTTGGAAACTCATCATCCTTAAAACAAGCTTTATTTCAGCAACAGCAACTTTCCTCCGAAAATCGGTATTTTTTGTGGTAAAACTCGGATATTTTTACATAGTTTTTTTTTTGCAATTGGCCGCATGTTTTGCTGTTGAAGAAGTAGCAAAATGCGACTTAAGTCGCACAACGGCAACGCTGGTGATAAGAGCAAAGAATATAATGCTCTCAGTGTGTGTTTGCTTGCGCTTTATACTTTCCCCCCGCATCTAAAGCGTAAGCAAAAAATGTTTAATTGTTTAGCTCAGATGCGCATTCTATACAATTTATATTCTTTGATTCAACGCACTGTCATTAATCACTAATGTGAAAAACAAATTATGTATAATATAAATCATATACCTACCCACTAAGAAAATTCGAATGTTCGCTAATGCTTCGAACTTCGAACTTCTCTCGATAGTTTTTGTCATGTGTAACGGTAGCCGAGTGGAAGTGTGTCAGCTTTTTAGTGTAGAGGTACCAAATTCTAAGCATGTTAGCACTGTAAGTTAAAAAATAAAATAAGACCACATACCTATTGTAATATGTGCAATAATTGAACAGAAAAAAATTTGTCACGATACCCTAGTGGATGTGTGTTAGTCTGTTAGAATGGAGGTACTAATGGGTGTTTTTTATTGAGGTATAGAACTTTAAGTTGGCATCACTTTTTTAACTGGCGGCCATTTTGTCAGCTGTCAAGTGATTAATATTTAGTTTGGTTTGCCATTTCATCATGAACAGGTTGACAAAAGAACAACGCTTGCAAATCGTGCAAATTTATTTCGAAAATAATGGTTCAGTTCGCGAAGTTTACCGCAAGCTCCGTCCATTTTATGGTCGACATAATCGTCCATCAGAGCAATTAATTCGGTTAACCATGGATCGTTTTCGCACTACGTTTACTCTATGTGATAATACGCATCCGCAGAGACGTCGAACAGTGCGCACCGAAGAAACAATTGCCGCTGTAGAGCAAAGTGTGAGGACCCGAATGAATCGATTCGCCACCGTGCACAGCAATTGGAGCTTTGTCCATCAACTTTATGGAAGATTTTGCGCAAAGATCTTGGCTTGCGACTTTACAAGATCCAGCTTGTGCAAGAATTAAAGCCGCGGGACCATGCGGCTGTCGTGATTTTGGTGTATGGGCCGAAAATGAGATTGATCTCGATGCTGATTTTCATCGCAAAATTTTGTTCAGTGATGAGGCTCATTTTTGGTTGAATGGCTACGTCAACAAGCAAAATTGCCGCATTTGGAGTGAAGAGAATCCACATGAGACCCTTGAGACGCCATTACATCCACAAAAACTGACTGTTTGGTGTGCTATATGGGCTGGTGGAGTCATTGGGCCATACTTCTTCCGAAATAATGCTGGAGAGTCAGTTACCGTTAATGGAGACCGGTATAGAGCCATGATAACCGACTATTTTGTTCCCGAATTGGATGGCATGAATGTGGATGAGTTGTGGTTCCAACAAGACGGCGCTACATCTTACACAGCGCACGTCACAATCGATTTATTGAAGGAAACATTCGATGAGCGCATAATTTCGCGGAATGGACCTGTCAATTGGCCACCAAGATCGTGTGATTTGACACCATTGGATTATTTTCTTTGGGGATATGTGAAGTCGCTCGTCTACGCCAACAAACCAGAAACGTTAAAGGACTTGGAAGCCAACATTCGTGGCGTTATTGCCAACATACGGCCCCATATGCTCGAAAAAGTGGTTGAAAATTGGACCTGTAGAATTGGCTTTATTCGAGCCAGCCGCGGCGGCCATATGCCCGAAATCATATTTAAACATTAATGGCATAAAATTATCCTTCCAATAAAGCCAAATTGATGGACATTAAAACGATTTTCTTGTGTTTTATTTCAATTCGAAGTTCTATACCTCTAAAAAACACCCGTTATGTTCAAATCCTGCAGGGTAAAATAAGTTAGTTAAAATAATTAAATAAAAGAATAAAATTACTTTTTACTTTTTCTGCTGCCTGCCTACACAGAAAAAATTATTCTCAAAAAATTTTCAAACAAAAGAATGAAAATTATCTATATAAAGTAAAGTTTGTAAAAAAAATTTTTAGATTTATTTGTTTTATATTTAAATTTTTTATTTTCAGTTAATATTATTTTTATACACTGTAAAAAAATTTGCCTGATTTTTTACATTTTTTCTACAAAATATTTTGTAGATATAAAAAACGTTTTTTTTAAAGATTTTTGTTTGCGGTTTTCAAACTTATTATGTTTGTATATTGTGATTCTCAATATAGTATTAAGAGTCTTACTATAAACATACGGAGGTTGTTAGCTAAATTCAAAAACTTTTTGGGTTGAAGTCTACTGACGAGTTCCAAAAGCGGGAACCTAATGCATATAGAAAATTGCTTCACTGTGGATACAAGCCAATTTTTGAAAGTAAAACAAATAGTTGAACCTTTTATTTGATTCAGTTATTTTTTTTTTAAATAAAACTTTTACTAATTTAAAAAAAAATGGTAAGAATTGTTATTGATTCAGTTAATTTATTTTCTGATAATACGAAAAATTTTAGTAAATGTGTTTGTAATTAATAAAACAAAATTTGCTGAATAATACAAAATAAAAATCTGCAAAAATGTTTTTCTTTTCCTATTAACACATTTGACTGAAAATATTTCGAGTTTCAGTTAACTTTTTTCGCTAATGCCATAATAAGTTAACTAAAAATAAAAATTTTTTTTCCAGTTAAATTTTTACAAAATTTTTATCAGAATCTACATTTAATTCTCTTTGTAGGTCCGCATTCATACAAAATATTTACTGATTCAATTAATTTGGCTACTGAAAACGAAATTTAGTTTTTTCTGTGTATGTAAAAATCATTACAAATGGTCCAAAATTTCACTGCTTCTGGATTCCAAACTCTATATTTTCATGACTTCTTTGGAGTGTCGTTGTTTTACTAGGTACTTCATAAGTGAGAATGGTAATAAGCATGGTGAGCATACTTGACACGCTCAAGAACTCCATAAGACAATCCCGATCTTTGACATTTTATAATTCAGTATTTGAGTAAAATATATTCATTCAAAATTCCACAGTTATATCACTCGATTGAGCGGGAATTTGTTAAATACACAACAACGGTTGCCCCTTATTAAATTGGCTGTATTGTCGATAGTCATTGAACACACATATGAAAGGAAGTCAGAAAAAAATAAACAAAATAAAATAAAAAATGCTAACAAATTCTTGTTTAAATAACTGATTGTTATCCACTTTGTCAAATGTAATGTTTTGAATGTTTTCGCTCTCAACATGTGCCACTTCAACAGAGACTTGTTGCCTTAACAACCAACCAATTGTTGCAAGAATAAAATCTTTTGAATATTTGTGATGCCATATGTACAAATTATGTCATTATAGTTGCCATTTAAGGTTAACTGATTGATGATGGTGGATTGTTTATTTTGGAATGATACGACTACAATTGCAGTGGAATGGATGAAATAACTTTTGAATACATTTCTGTTTTTGTTAGTGCTTTCAAATTGCAAATATGTACATATAAACGAAGTTAGAGTAAATAAACGTTATTTGCATGCCAGAATGTTGATAAACTTTGAAATTGGTAAACAGATCAAATAACAGACTTTTTTTTAAATAAAACAGAAAGCAGCAAACAATTGGTGGTGGCGAATGGCTAAGACTGGCACTGCGACTGACCATCAAATGATGCCCAACTATGGTGTGTTCAAGTAAAAATAAAAACGAATTTCAAGTTTGAAAAAAAATTTGTAAAACATATTTTCTCTTAAGCCATTTGAAAAGCTTACGAGGTTAATTCAATTTAAAATTTTATACTCGTATTCTTTATTAAGTAACTATTTTGTTTAATTATTTAAAATAAATTCAGCTTATTTAAGGCTGATGGAGAATAGCAAATGTGTGACATTTACAGACATAAAGCCCTTGTCCATAACTAAACTAAAGCTTACACTAACTAATAAATCCTTTTAAACTCTTTCTTTTCTTTTCAACAACTTGGCATTTGAAAACAACTTCATTTCTTTATTTGACTTCGTCTTCGTCTGCTTGGACTGCAGCTCTCAATGGCCATAAAGAAACTTGTTGTCATTAACTGTCCAGCAAATAAACAAACAAAATGCTAAAAAAAAATGCAACGAAATCAAGAAACGACCTGAAATGGAGTGAAAAACAAACAAAAAATTGAGTCAAGCAAGAAAAGAAACTTTTTGGTTTATTGTCCTATAAACATTTAAATTTAACTGCCTTGTAGTATCATAAATACACTCTGGGGAATTTGAATCGCTTTGGCGTAACTGATCCATTTTATAAAGCTTAAGCAAATTGTTGCACATGGTGCTGAATATATTTCGCCTTATTTGAAATGAAAAAGTACAAACAGAGCTGCCAAGAGAAAATTATAATTTTCTTCGAGCAGGATAGAGAGCAAAGTCTGAATCAGGGAACATTCAGAGATTAAGATAAAAACCTTTTGACAGTCCATAAATCCAAGCTATGTGGAATTTAACTGAAAAAATTAGTACATCAGTACATCACAATTGATTAGTGAATGTGAGCCCTGACATTGGAATGCAGTATGGGAAAAAAACTATTACGGCGGATCAAAAAGTCAGCGACTTTTTAAATGAAATATACATAGTTTTTTTTTTTGATAAAATATCATTTTATTTTTCAACGTATACTCTTGAATAAAGTTTCTCCAATTTTTTATCCGAAGTCATCGTTAGAGTCAAGTCTCTTTTTGCCAAGCTATTTCTTTAGGTTTGAGAACAAGAGCTAGTCTTTAGTAACTAAATGCGGAGAATTGGGCAGATGCTACAGAAATTTGTTGTCCAATTCATGTTTTGTTAACATGAAAACCGTACACGTGTACACCGTTTTGAAAAAGAACTTTTTTTGGGCCAAATGCGGTCGTTTTTTTTCAAATACTAATTAATTTGGTTCCATCAATTGGCACAATAGTGAATGATTGTTTTATCCTTTCCAAGGTATTAAGTGTGTATTATACCGCGTGTATCTCACTTACTTTATTGGCGGGTAAGCCCATGTTGGCCTCTTTTGGTGCAGTTTCACCCCGAGAAATCCACTGTTTTAACTGCTGTTTGATCTTTGGTGTATTGTGGAAGATCCACGCCTCGTATTCGGTTTCAAAATAACACGCAAGCTCGATTATATCGCGGTTGAATTGCCCCAAGCTCTTCTGCGATGCTGTCCCATGATTGCGTTTGTGGTGGCTTGTAAGCAAACGATGAACATATCTTGCGGAAAGCTTTCTCATACCCAAAAGATCATTCAAAATTTAACACTGAGCTATGGATTTTACAAACTTCTCAAAACTTTCAATCTCCGATCGGCCAACACCACATCTGGCAATATTTTATTTTTTATTTTTTGGGTGTAGAGACCTCAACTAGGTGACCGGAACTTTTGGCATCGTTCGTGCTCGTCATACTCAAAAAAAAAAAAATGCTTGTGGCAATGTTTTTTCTAAAGTAAATCCTACTTACTAAGCCAAGTTGAACAAGCTTATCAAGTCATAGTGCCTTTTAGTCATCTAAAAATTGCTGATATTATAAAACTGAAGCAACATATACTGGATAAATTTACAGAACTTTGTGATAAAATGTTAAAAAATATAAAATTTAATTAACTATCTTTATTCAAAGTATTTTCATTAGTTTTTTAAGCTCAAAATAAAATATCTGCAAATTAATAAGTGAAAAGGAAAGTTTAAAGGGATCTATGCTTAGAAAATAACTTTTGGAGGAAAACGACTTTGAAGTTAACAAGTTGATTTTGATGCAACTGAAAGCTGTTTTTGAAACTCGTTACCGGGGTGTTTTGGGCTCCCTGATTACGAATCTGGTATTAGATTTTAAAAATTTAAAACTACGGATTCAGTATGGCGGACTATATTTTGTAATTTTGTTGGATTTGCTTGAAACTCATCAGTCAGTGAGTGGTTTTTGGGGTCGCTGATTACGAATCGGGTAATATATAAAAATACAAAATATATCCAATATCAATTGCAGAAAAGCTTGTCACATCATATTCTTTACACTTTTTTTTATCAAGAGTGTATTTTGAAGCTAACTATCTAATGCAGTTAGAAAGCTGTTGCTGTTCTTTTTAATGCAGAAAAGGGCGTGTTGTCTACTATAAGAACTACCAAAGGAGTAAAAATCTATATTTTCGACCCAACTTTATAACTAACTCGCGTGTAGGGTTTGCAAATAATGAGTCATGAGTTTTAGTCGAACTACCCATACAAAAATTTAATTATTCTGTCTTGAGTTCGCCTTTTAATTTAATTTTTAAATTAAACTTTATTTTTATTTTGGGAAATTGTAAAGCATGTAAAATGAAGTTCGTAAATCAGAACTTATGAGTATCAAAAACAATACGAATAATGAGAAATCAATCTTTTGATAGGAACATTTTTCTAGGATGAAGTATATTTCTACTTTTTTAATTTATTCCTTGTGTAATTTTCTATCCACATCTGATGAATTTATATCATAATTATTGAACAAGTTCATATAAAAATAGTAATTTTATATCGTTTTTTCTTTTTTTTGTACGAAGTTGTTCATTAATCATGATATAAATTCATCACGTGCGGACACTTTTTTATAACTACATATGTATATGCTTTTTTTAGTATTTCTATGTTTCTTGTAATAATGCGAGATTCCGAGATAAAACAAATTGCTCCTGCCTGCCAGCCGAATGAAAAATATTTGTATCAATCGTAATGAAATTTTTGTGATATTACGACGTTCTTGAAATAATATAATAAAACTAGCTGAGCCCAGCAAACGTTGTAGTACCCTCAATCATTTATGATTTTTAACTCCAAATTACACCACCCTGTGGTCACTTGTTAGATTAAAAACAACCTGTTTTGAAAATTTAAACTCCACAGGTCTTATAGTTGCAGATATCATGCGTTAGGAACAAACACACACTACGATTTGATCGGTCTAATTCATTTAAAAATATTTTAGGTTTATTACAGGTTTATTTGACAAATCTCCCATAAAAATATGTCAAATAACCGCTTAACAAACCTGAAATATTTTTCATGAATACGGCGATATATATATAGAAGATAGATAAAATAATAAATTTAATAAGAGCTTTATTTGGAATTTAATTATCGTTTTGTCTTATAATACTTTTATTGTATTAAAATGTATGAAAATAAAATAGATACACACCGATTATAAATCGTTTCTTGTGTTTTGTATAAGTTTCTGAGCCTACTTGCTTGTTGTATTGGAATTTCTAAAAAGCTTATCTAAATTCTCAAATGATTTTTGAAGCTGTGGTTGAAGTGTACTGACGATTTGTCAAAGCGCCAATGAAATGCAAAACATATAGACATGTTTATTCCAAATGTAATATATTTTCTATTAAAAATTTTAATTTAATTTTTTTATTAGTTGAATTTGCGCTTTATGAAAATTTGGCATAAATTCTTTGTTTAAATAAGGAAACATTTTTTAATCGTAATCGAGCGATTAATGGTTTCGATTACGATTACGATTAAAAGGTGCGATTAATCGCGATTACGATTACGATTATTATAATCGCTGTGCAAACCCTACTCATGTGCTACGAATATTCTAAATAGTCTTCTATCTGGAGCAGATTATTCGAAATGTGATCATGTTTGTGATTTGATTATTTTTATCGAGTTTCGAGTAATGTAAACCAACCAAGTCAAATCAAAGCTAAAAGCAATTTTTTTTTTGTTTACATTGGTACTTAACTTCCGGTGTTCTTCTTGCGAATGCATTACATCGAAATTTGTATGTTATCATGAAATATTTAACGAATAATGCTACTTTAGCTTTTTCTCACATATAGAACTATCTGTCATTTGAACATTTCCTAAACTTCCATATAAAACTTAACAAATCATCATTTGAAACACTTTAAAATTTTGGCAACTCTTTATATGATCCAATGTTAGTATAAGCTAGGATAAAAAAACAGAAAAATTATGGCTACCAGCTTCAAATGTTTCTTATTCAATAAACATTCACCAAGTGCCACTGTCTTCAAAACTCTTACGATTTTGGTATAAAAAATTTTTTGGTTTATCTATAAAAAAAAAAAAATTTAAAAAAACTGTACTGGTTTGATATGCTTAAATTTGTTTTTTCGCATATTTTTTTATACAATTTTTTTTAATAGATTTTAAGTCTTTTTTTATACATTTTATTTTATAACCTGCTGCTGATGCTGCACTCGCACATGAGTGCCAGTTGGTTTGTCTGTTTGTTGGTTGCACTTTCGGTTGCTGGCTGTAACCATGTTTTCAGTTACACTTAATGGTTAAGTAGAAATGTTGCATGCTCATGATTTTCGACACATTTAAGCCATGTCTAATTTAGACTTAAATTATTTTAATGACAGTTGCCCATATGTGACATCCCGAAACAATGAATGTGATAACAACTACTAACAGCAGCAGGCTGCAGCGGCCGCAACAAATTTATCAACACTAACAAACAACAACGACATAGAATTATTAATGTAAATTATAATTATGTATGTCAGTATATATTTATGTATGTACGTATAAAGTGTAAAAGATATTATGTAATTTGGTTTTAAGGCAAAAGAAAAATTTTGGAAAGTCTTGGATATTTTCACTAATGTATTTCTGTATACGCAAGATTGATTTTTTAAATATTAATCAGGGCTATCATGAATAAAATTCCGCGTGACATGTCTCCCTTTTCCAATTAGAATTTTTTGTTTTCTCTATTACTTGCTATTAGTTGGAATTGTTCCCCGGGAAAAATTTCACGTGGAATTTTATTCATGATAGCCCTAAATATATCAGAAAAATATACCCTACAAGAACACTACAAGTCAATTGACTGCTCATTTGATCGAAAGTCATGCAGGATATATTCATCAATGCGTAGAACAAAGTTTCTATCACATTGTTAAAGGCAAAATGAAAAACGTGATGGAAACTTTTGTGTACGTGTGATGTTGCATCTCTCTCTAACCAATTAATATAACATATAGTTGAACTGCTTACTCCAGTGCTTTTTACTAATCAATGATAGCATAAATATTACTCAAGTTTGACTGATCATAATTGACAAATATATCCCCCACAATTGAGTAATCAGCAAATATACTTTTTAATTTATTTTATTTGCTTTTTTATTATAAAAAATAACTATAAACTACACACGTAACTAACATATTTAAAACAAAAAATACAAATAAACAAAACAACAAATAACTTCAGCAGTATCTATCCCTCTTAACGCCTTTTCATCACCAACGTACCTTGCTCGTTACAAATGTCTAAAATTTTTAAACTAAATATACATATTAAATTAAACTTTGTGAATTTCTTTTATGCACTATTTTACTTATCTTTTTTAACACTTTTCACAGATAGAATAAATTGTTTCACCGACTTCTTCAGCCCCCAACGCATCTTGATCTTTCCAAATATCTAAAAATTGAAAAAGAAACGAATACATATGTACATATATACATATATACATATACATATATGCATGTATATTTTTAATTAAACTATAATATTCCTTTTATTAATTATTGTTTTTATCTTACTTTTTCACAAACACCATAACTTTTTTCTATCACTTTTATACATTTTAATTTTACAAACCGAACGAACTATAAATTATTTTCAGTAAAATTCAATATTTTAAAAATTTTGACATGTGTACATTAGACATTCCACTCTATCATATATGTTAGAGTAGAGCAACTATAATAACTGTTGAATTGAATGTAAAATTGTTGCAAATGTGTTAGTAAAAAAATGTTGTTTGTGTTAGTTTCAGTCATTCATTTCTTGTAGGGTACATACATTAACTTGATGTCATTGTCATATTCTTGTTATTATCGAAATGTATGGTTACATCTTAGACCAAAATTCATTACAAAAAATTTAAATTCAATTCCAAAATATTCATTCCTAGTCCTACCATGTACAATAAATAAAACAATTCCACGGAAAAATTTCAGGTGGAATTTTATTCACGATAGCCCTGAATTTAAATAAAAACTTCAATAGTATAAAGAGAGATTTTAACTAACAAGAAAGAACTTTAACAGCCGTATTCATAAAAATTTTAAACCGCGTTTCAAATATCGTTTAAGCAAAATTCGCTAAAATTGTATTCATAATAGAATTTTAGCTTAAAAAACGGTTTTTAAACCTTGCGTAAATCAGCAAATTTTAAAATTGACTGCCCCCATATTTAAATCAATTTTAAGGTGACTTTGTTGTAATTTTGCTTCGTTTTTGTTTACATTTTGAACTTTACCTGTATGTACATGTGTGTGTATGTATGTATGTACTTATGTATGCATGTATTTATGTATGCATATGCCAGTGTTATTTAGAAGAAAACAATGTAATTTTTTTATAGAAACTATTGTCGAAATAACAAATATACTCCAAAGAATATTTAAAAGAAAAGGAGCGATCCAGTTTCGATTCCCAGTCATTGTTTTCTCATTATATGTGTTAACAAAAATAATGTAATTGTAGAAAATTACTAGAGATGTATAAACACTCAAAACAAACAAAATAAAGCTCGTTATTCTAGTGCTTCTTTATCTGCAATAAAATAAATAATATAAAAAGCACTTTTAACAAAGATTTGTTGTGAACTTTTTTTATTATTTTATTAAATACAAGTTGCAACATATATGTTTTATTTTATAGAAACAATATTTCTCTGAAAACCGACAAATAAACAAAATAGACACGAGTACTTTGTGAGTTAACAATCGTTGTTTTGCAGAACTAATATGCAAGTGACAAATAAAGAATACAGTGTTGCCACGATATTTTAAAAAAATTTAGTTAATTGATTTTTAGTTAAAAAACTGATAATGAATACCAATATTTAAAAAACGTTATTTAGCCTTAAAACGTTTTTTAACTAATATGAATTTTAAACCTCAATCAACTTTTTTTATGAATACGGCTGTAACAATATAAGCTGCTGATAACAAAGTGAGTCGCAACAACTTTTATTACTCCCAAATCACACTGTGCATGTCTTATTGCTAAGCTGATTAGTTTAATGGAGAGAGAGACGAGGGGAACAACAACGTTTCTTTTGCCCCGTCTCTCTATCCTAATAAACTAATCAGCTTAGCAATAAGACTTGCATAGTGTAAATAGGGACTTAGCAACAAAATTAGTAAAATTTAACTCATCTACTTTTTACATACTTCTGAGTTTGGTCAACTTTTTTTACTAACGTATTTTTATCAGATTAAAGAAGGATATCGCAACAACAATTTGTATTGTTATTTTTACTAAAAATCTGACAAATATTTCAAGTTGGTTATTTAAAAAAGAAAAAATTTTTTAAATAAAAATTTTTAAATTTTTAATTAATTAAAAGGATAAAAATATTGCCAAGTATGCAGGTTGCATAGAAGTACATAATATGACACCCTAACGATTATGATAGCTATTCTGCCAAACAAGAATTTGATCAAAAATTTTATCTCACTACTTTTCATGGCCAAAATTTTGAATATGAACTTGGCCTTTTTTGACATTTACATATATTTTTGTGAAGCTCTAACTATTTTTTGTCTTCTTTAATAAAACTTGGTAAATTTAAGGTTTCTCATCTGTTATTTTTTTTTTCTATTAATGATTACTGCACCAGTTTAAAAGGGCAGAATGCAATAATATAATGGCTTATAGAGTGATACATAATAGTATAACATTATTTTAAATTTTTATGAGCACGGCCCCGCCTCCTTAGGTTGACAACCAATGCTTTCGAATTATTCTTGCTCGTAACTCACCTAGGTCTACTTGGGCTCAATTTGATGACTTTGTCAGTGTTTCAGTGAGATTGTCTTAAAAATGCAATTTACATCTCCATTTATCAGGAAACTTTCATTAGAAACTATCAAACTTTGCATATTGGCGAGAACAAAGTAGTTATGAGTTTGTTAAAACGAATGTATGTATGTGTAAATATAGTCAGTACGTGCATAGGCCGAGCTGGCCTGGAGCTCTATCGTGCACCTAGATACTTACATATTTACTCTTCATTGCAGCAAAACTAATGCAATAATGTTAATAAAACTTTAAAACGAATACAATTTTATGAACGTTCTCATATGACATTTAAGTTGTTTAAAAACGTTTGGTACTGTTTTATAAAATACATTTATTTTACGTAAAATAGAATTTTCATTTTCAAATGTTTTACAAAACTCAAAATTAAAAATAAACCAAAATTTTCTGTTTGAAACGTTTCCTTCTGTGTTACAAAATTTGGCCATTAACAATCGAAATACTAAATTATTTTTCTGTGAAGCTAACAGTTGGCATAAATTTTAATGAAATACACTGTACAAAAAGTCATATTTTCCGAGACAATGAGACTCTACCAACTAATTCTGACTTGCGTTTTGCAAGTTTGGCTGACTTTCAAAACTGAATTTCAAAACTTTTAGACTGGTGTGTCAGAAATGGTCAAAAAAAATGGTATTGAAAATCAGCAAAATCGAGCAGACGGTTTCAGAGCTGGGAAGCTTAACTTCCTTTTGCCATACAAAATAACTATAGAAAAGTAGTTATTACTATGTTTTTATTAAATAAACTTATTTTATACTTCAGTATGAATAAAATTATTATTTCTAATTAAAAAAAAATTTAAAAAATTAAAAAAATTAAAAAGACGTTTCCAGGGTTGGAAAACTTTAACTTTTTTTCTTATACAAAAGTAACATACTAAAACAAATTTTTCCTTTTCTTTATAAATTAAACATATCTTATGTTCTGAAAAGAAAAAAATTGATGTAAGAAATCAGAAAAACAAAAAGGATGATTCCAGGTTTGGAAAACCTACATTTTTTGTGATGTATAAAATTAACTACCGTAAACTAATTTTTTATTTTTTTTTATTAAATTAACTAATTTTATGCTTCAGTACGAATAAAATTGGTATTTCAAATTAAAAATTAAACTTCAAATAATTAAAAAGATGATTCCAGTGTTATAAAACTTTAACTGTTTTTATACAAAAGTAACTTACTAAACCAAATTTTTCCTTTTCTTCTATAAATTAAACATATCTTAAATTCTTAAAAGAAAGAGATTGGTGTAAGAAATCAAAAATCAAAAAGGATGATTTCAGGTTTGGAAAACTTACACTTTTTGTGATATATAATCTAATTATATATATAGTCTAATTAATTTTTATCTTTTCCTTTATAAATTATATATATTTTACATTTTGAAAAACACAGTTTTGTGTAGACAATTATAGAAATAAAAACCACAGCTCCAGAGCTGGAAACTTTGAACTTTTTTTTTGGATATTAAAGTAACTACAGTAGTTTTGATTTAGCTGCCTTTTGTTTAAGTGCACTTTGGACTTAACTGCCTAAAATGAAAAATTTCTGTCACTATTCTTTAAAATCCCATACAAATTCGTTTTTTAAGTGCACTTTCTATACCTGGACATTTGAGATAAGTGCCCTAAAATTTTGGTAATTTTAAAATATTTTCCTACAAAAAATCAATGTTAGCTGCACATTGACTTAACGGCACAAATTATATTTTTTCTG
The DNA here is from genome assembly GCA_949987645.1 of Tachina grossa. Lineage (NCBI taxonomy): Eukaryota > Metazoa > Arthropoda > Insecta > Diptera > Tachinidae > Tachina > Tachina grossa. The sequence goes on from OX465274.1 coordinate 63,363,724, forward strand.
TAATTATTGTTCAAAATCCTTTTTTAAGTGCACTTTGTATACCTGCGCATTTAACATATTTTTTGGCAGTTTTAAATTAATCGCATATAAAAAAAAATGTTGCTACATATATATGCAACCATGTGTGTGTGTAAAACTGAAGTCAAAAATTGTATACCTGCACATTTATGCAGGTAAGTACATTTAAGATAACAGCATTTTTGTCTTATCTGCACAAAAAGTCGTGCAAAGTTGATTGTGCAGCTAATTCAAAATTACTGTAAATAACACATTTCTTTTAATTTCCTTTTTTCTTTTTTCACATAAAAGTAACTAGGTCAAATTATTTTTTTCTTTTTGTTTATACTTTATGTATGTGTTTATGTATGTAGCTCTATACTACATAAAAGTACTTTGGTAAAGGGTATATAAGATTCGGCATAGCCGAATATAGCACTCTTACTTGTTAAATCTATTTTATAAAGATTTACTTTAAGAAGATATACTGCACGATACTTTTAAACTGAAGATATGAATCTTGAGAAGGCCGATTAGCCAGAGCTAGCCTATTTTACGGGACTAAAAATCTAACAAATCAAGTGCATAAAATATTTCAAGATTTATTTACAAAATGTATTTATATATATTAACAGGCCTATTCACAGAAAAAGTCTCAATCAGTCACAACTTTTGTTATGACAGATTTCTATATTTACTCTTGTGACTCGGTCTTAATTTTTTATTCTCGTAACATAGTCACGAAAATCCAAATTTTATAATTAACATTATATGTTAAGGAAAATTATGACATTAAAAATTATGGCATTTGAATATTGTGGAAAAAATAAAAATACATACATACATACATACATAATATGTATGTATGTATTTTTCAGCATTTTCATATATTTGGAGAGCTCCTACATATTACTCTTTGGACTAGTCCTTACATGCATGTATGGAATACTTACATTATCTGCAGAGAATGAATCCATATTTGCCTTGAACGCCTGGATCGCCTATTCTTTTTTTATTTTGTTTATTATTGTCCATGATACAATAATATAAAGGTAAAACCGTTCTCTCTTTTCGTCGCCATATTAACCTTCTCACGTTTGACCCGATTATTTTTTAATGCCAAAATTAATGCTACCTTATTAGTTTATGAAATCCGAGTTTTTGATTAATTGTTTGACTTTGTTGTTTATTTAATTAAAAAAAATTAAAAATATTTAAATTTTTTCATTATAAAAAGCAGCAATAAAAAATACAGCAGCACCAACAACGGCAGCAGCAAAGATAGAACAGCAAGGAAATGAACAGCTGCATGAAAATTCCTAACTGAACAGCGTCTGCTCCACTTCCGAATCATAAGTGGGACTTCGTGTTCTTGCTTCACTGTATCATTGCCTTACATCAGGTACGTCCGAGGTATACGCAGAATGTGTAAACTTTTAAAAATGAGGTTTTGTGCTTTCACACCGACAGGAGCAGAGAGATCACATCAGCCAATAAGATCTTGACGACAGCAATGCTTGCTCTTATTTTGAAAAGAAACCAGAAAAAATTCAAGAGCTTTGTGTGTTTGGACGAAGCTGCTGTAAACGCAACTGGAATCAATGACGAATATTCTTCGTAAAATATAAAAACACTTTTGGGTATATGAAAATACACACAATCAGTACGTTGGACGAAATTTTCCCTGTGTAATTAACTAGCGATAGTTTATTTCTTACGTCGTCGAACGATGACCAAATGTTTGAATGTTTATGTCCATTTTAGTTTCATTTCGAAGTGAAAATTATACAAAAACTTTTACTAGACATTGCAGTTTCTGAGATGTTAGGATTTTTTTTGCGATTCATCTGATTTTCTGGGAGTTTGTTATTCTTTGAAGTGGAAGTTATTCTTCAATGCATTTATAAATTTTTCGCGAACTTGCGATTTTTTCGCGTTATTTCCGAGTTAATTCTCTACTTAACAGTTTTAGCGATTTCTAATAAATTTTAAGGCTTTTTTCCGATTTTGCAACGTATTTTTTGCAATGTTCGGCAGCTTTTTCAAGTATTCTGATTCCTAACAGTTTTCAGTGATTTTAAATTTTTCTGTTATGCTACTTTAACAAAAACATCGATGTTTTTAAGACTGATGTTGCATGCCTAGCCATGAGGCTTTTTTATGTGTTGAAATAAATAATAAATGAAAGATTTGCCAGCTTTTGAAGATCATATTACACACTGATTTCGTTATCCTCATGTCCAATAAACTAAAGCATTTAAAAAAAATGTGGATTAAACTATAATTTTTAAACTCAAATTACACATTTCAAAAAGCATTCCTAAATGAAAATTGCCGTTACATGTGTGTGGCAACGTTCTCCTCTCTGTTTACAAAGAAACAGTAATCAAATAATCGGGAAAAAATTCATAATTAATTTTTTACGTCAAATGTGGTTGTACCTTTATATTATTGTATCATGTTATTGTCTGAAGAAAAATAATATGAAAGAAAAAATTGAGAAAGTAGTGCGCGACAGAATGCATCGCGAAAATTTTCACTGTTGGTATTTTGTCTGTTTTAGATAAGATTGGCCTAAATACAGTTTAAAGCCTACTCAGTTTCTTTCTAAGTGGGAAAAAAGTCGCGGGAAAATATAAGGGTAAAATCTCGAAGCAAGTTTGCTCTTCTATTGTTTATGGAAATTGTACATTACTCCCAAAATGGGCTATTAGCAAAACTGTACATATTATGTACATGCCCTCTGCCATTTCTAAATTATAGCATAGACAGACAACAGCGTTAATATGCATTAACTGTCTTAATGCAAATTAACTCGTGAATTATCCTCATTTGTAAATGCACTAAATCAGCGTGACCGTTTGACCGACTAAAGTGGCAAATTGCCACTTTTTCAACTGCCTTTCCCCTTTTTCAACTGCCTTGCCACTTTTTGACCCCCTGTGAGTTATATGAAAATACATTAAAAATAAAAAGTTTGGTGTAGTTTTCGCGTTTTTTTTTTAATTTTGCCCCCTTTTTTTGATAAATCCCCTATTTGGTGCCACTTTTTGAAACATGTCATCGGTCACCCTGCACTAAATGACAGTGAATTAATACTGAATTCTAGAGCTGCAAAACTATCGATAGTCGCTCCACTCGATAGTTTCGATAGTTTTATGTAAAACTATCGATACTATCGATAGTATCGAATAGTTTTATAAAAGTTGCCACATAAACTACATCCTCAACATTTTCATTAGTATATAAAAATATATCAAGCCTTTTTTCGATTTTATCGTAAGCGGCACATTATCGAAAATATACTTTTTTATTGAACTTATAATTTTATGGGCCTATCCATGGTTTAGAATTATCAAAATGCGAAAATTGTTGATAACTTTTAAGACACTAACTGTAAAGTTTTATCGTAAGCGACAATTTTAACCTTCTAAAAATTTAATTTTTATCGCATACGATTACATCGAAGATTAGGCTGGATATGTAGGTATGTATGTACAATTAAAAAAAAATTTGTAGGGAAACACGCTAGGGTATGTCAAAATAAATCCGAGACGATTGGCGGCCGTCGCAATATCAGTACCACCAAAATTTATCTTTGTGTCGACGATGTTGAATTTATTAAGATACTTGTGACTACTATTTGTCGAATAACACTTGGATTTATAAATAAATTCATATACATACAAATGTATGTATTTAAGTACTTATGTATACAGAAGCAGGGATGCGATGTCATATTTAGAAATTGTACTAACTTTCAAAAAAAATTTTAATTTTTTCAGTACGATTGTACCTAATTCTTTATATATATTTTTTTAATACTTGTACTTTTTAATTAACTAAAAATCAATTAACAAAACGCCAGAAGGTGCACAAAGAATATTAGTTGCTGGGATCTGAATATAAAAGTAACATTTACGATATACTACATTTATAACCTTTTTTTTTATTCGATTGTTCACAGTCGATGCAAATAGTCGGCTTCTCCCTTTGGTACGAAAATAAAATTTCCACATTTGCAGATGAATTTGGAATAAATAACATTCCTCTAGCAATTCTTTAAGTACCGGAAAACATCGTTTGATTTACATAATTTTCTAATACCTTCGAGCTAAAGATTAACCCCCTTGTGCAAAAAAATAAGTCAACGTTAAAACCGGGTTTTCTATGGATTTTTTTTAATGTACACTTCAAGCACGCATTATTTTTTGCATAAGGGGGTTAATATATTTTAATGCTATTTTTGACATGTAATAAATATAAAGAGATTCCAGTAATGCCAAATGGGTCATTGCGGTGCTACGGTACTTTTGGCATTCAAATAGCGCCAAAATTATACAATTGTACCAACTTTTGCATCGCTGTACAAAAGCGTAAATCAACGACGGATAATTTGCTTCAAAGCTGCCGGCTACTGTTTACTGACTTCGATTATTTTTACTCTTTTAATTACTTGTTTTTTTTACCGATAGTATCGATAGTGGACAATACTATCGATATTTCATTTACAACAAAACTGTCGATACTATCGATAGTACTATCGATAGTTTTGCAGCTCTACTGAATTCAGCTATATGATAACACAGTCCTCATATGGTAACACCGACACAATCAATCAAATGTTGACAAATTGTTTTTGTTTTCAAAATTAAAATGCGATTCGGTCAGAAAATATAAGTTATTTTAATTGTTTTTAGAAAAAGAGCAAAGAAATATTAAAATCGAGACACATTCTTTCCATTTAAAATTATGGCACGAAAGGTATGTACAGATTTTCTTTACTTAATGCAAATACTGTCGTCTGTCAGGGTAAATTTTTAATTCACATTAGTGATATTTTAATGCAAATTAACGCTGTCATCTGTCTACGCTATTAGTTTCTCTTTTTTAAATATTTTATATTAACCCGCCATTGGTGTCCTATTGGTCTGTGAGACCGGGCGTGTTAAAAAATTCGAATAACATTATTCCCTGTTATTATTTTTGGTTGCAATTTCGAGTAGCTGCCTCATTGAACATCTCCTACTATTAGCCAATGACGAAACTGCTTCGTGAGCACACTTTGTATATTTTTTTTACTAATCCGGTACATGAGACCGTGTGTCACCGTGTATGCGAATAAAATAACCAAGTATATATTTTTTATTATTTTTTTATTTTTTATTTTTTTATTTATTTTGTAAAAGTTCATAATGTTGAAAGATTAAAAAACATTATCTTCCTTTATAAATATGTGATTTTTTGTTTTTTTTTCTTAATTTTGAAACATGTATTACTAAAATCGCTGTTGTTCTTAATGCTCTAATAAAACAATTTTTTTTAATGTTAATATTGAAATAAAAGAGCTTAAATCGATTAAATAAATATCTTTGCTTTATTCTCAAAGAGCATAAATTAAAAAAAAAAACATGAAATATTAATAACAAGTTTGCAAAAATCTTCAGTTGGAAATTCCGGTGCGTGAGACCGGCGTCACCATAGATCAAAGTCAAATTTGCGTCACCATTGGCGGGTTAATTATTTTAGTTTAAAATGCCTGTCACAATTCCTATTTATGTTGATAGAATTTTGTTTTGAGAATCGGAAATTTTAGTCTTTAGTCACAATGTTAAAGTTATGACTATTTTTCAGTCACAATACTTTCTGTGAATAGGCGTGTAAATAAAAGAGGTGCTATTACCTGAAATACCCTGCAGGAAATTGAACTGACACAATACTAGTCACGTGACCGGTCCCCAAGTGATAAGGACTAGTCCGAGTTCTAACACTTCCTATGAAGCGGACCAGTCACTTTTACATGGGAATAGCCTAGGATGGTGTTAATTGATACTTTTTTATGCACCTTGTAACTTGTCACTGAACTATCCCATAGGGACCTATTCGGTGTAGAATAATGTAAATTAATTAAAAATGTAATTCCAACATTTAACTGTAACAACGAAAACTTATAATTTTTTTATTGTTACAAATGCAATTATAATATATTTTTAACCAGAAAATTTTTTGAGATTCGAACCGACAACCTCGCATATGACAGGCTTGCACACTACCCACTCAACCACAGGGCCACTTATGTTTCAAAAGTATAAATACCAGTTAAGCTTCGGTTAATATCTCAGTATAGTTACGGGACTGGTTCCAGGTTCACATTGGAGGGAGCAATTAACATTATATTTACACCATTTTATAAGTCCATCTATTCAACCACATCGAACATGTTCAGTGCCGTTTACTACAATATTGCACCGAGTCCAAATTAAACTGGTTCAAGATCAAGACGATACATCACGAAAATGGTGAATATGTAACCGTTTACAAGATATGTCTTTTTTTAACAGACACTTCTCCGTACTTTTGATAACGCTCGCATTTTCTTAAATCATAGGACGAGTACGTTTGGATCAATTGTCACGAAATTTTCTGCAGGGTAGTTAGTGATTTGACAACAAAAGTAATGGCTGTCTTCGAGAGCCCGAATTCAATACCTGGCCAGACTCAGACTCACATCACCATCATAGATTTTTCTGATAGGCATAAGTGTACATGGTAATACATATCACAGCGCCCTCCCTCATCGATATTTGCAGTAATGAATTGTCGGCGTAATAAAATAACTAATCCAATAACACCAGAAGTGTGGCAAAGATACCAAAAGCATTAATATAGTGCACTATAGCAGCAGAGTTGTACGATGAGTTAAGCTGAATAATTCAATAATTCACAATTTGTCCCTTTCCTGAAGAAGAAATCAATTGCAGGAGTTACTTCTTTTAAAGTATTCTAAATAAAGATGAGAAATGCTTATAATACACAAAATATTACATGATTTTTTATGGAAAACACCTATCGCTAGGGTTCCATCTCTTAAAATTGCAAAAGGCTACAGTTCTGGAGACATATTAGCCAATGGTTTCTTCGGGCTACTAAAAATCACAAATTCGTACGGGCAATTCTCTATTTTAACTCCTATGAACGAATGAATTAAGTTAAACAGGACATTGCGGCTAAAGCAGATCTATTGTATCCCTTGCCAGGTTCCAGAGTACCTCATCTAGAACTAATCCCCTGATGAATCTCAAGATTGCCAGTGAGTCTAGTGTTGGCAGTTCCCAATCCTCTAATAAGTGCTTGGCCCATTGGGTATATCTACTGCGGCATAACGCTTCACAGTCCTTCAGAATATGCTCTGGAGTTTCATCGTCATTATCACAGAATCTGCACAGGTTGTTACTCTCAATGGGAAGTCTGTTGAGGTGTTCTATCAGTCTGCAATGGCCTGTGAGGAATCCTGTGAGCATTCTTAGATTATTTTACTCATGGTCAGGAGACAATTTTGGTTATATGTTCCAATCATAAGGTTTGCATGCCTCAATCCAGTAAGATTGAGCTAGAGGTGTTCTCCATTACTCTTGATCTCCGTCGATATATCTTTCCGGATTTTGTTCAATCCAAGTCCAAAAAATAGTTCTGGTCCGACCATGGCCCTCTTTATGGCAGCCTGGCTTTCCGAGCAAATGGATATATCTCTCTCTCAATCGCATAAACTTCAGATTGAAAAATGATAGGATATTTTCCCAAGGAGTCATGGTAGTTATTCCTTGGTCCTACTACTTCCACACCACAGTGTACCACCTGATGGTTCCAGTTCCAAAGGAATACCGGTGTGCTATTTCTCCCCTTTATATCATATTATAGCAATAGATCGCTCAAACCGAATTACAGTACGACCCCGATTAAACTGAATATAAAAACATACCACAATTTAACTAAAATTAACTATTTATATTATTTAAACATAATTTATTTATTAAGCAAAAAATAATATTCTTATTTGCTGCTACCTTTATTTCTTGAAAAGCAACCAACATTTCATAAGTATTTAGTTCTTAAAATTATGTTTCAGAAGAAAAATTGCAATTATCGAGGCTGTTTTAAATTTCACTTTTCAAGACTGTAAAAAAACCTATTGAAATAATTGGTGGTTGCGCTATGTAGTAAACCTCGAACTATCTATAGAAATTTATTTATTTCCTTTTGAAGACAAAGAACTATTATTATAAAAAACACTGCTGCCAAATTAAAATAATTTTCGCTTAAAAAGACAGCAGAAAATACAATTTTCTCTATTTTCCTCTTTAAATTGCTTAACAACTAAAACGTTAAATGTCTACTTCTTTCTACTAATTACTAAATAGGATGCAACATGGAGAAATAGAGATGTTAAAACATGTTCATAAATTCTTTAGTTCCAGCTATAAATTAAATAAAAAAACTTAAAACTGCCAAAAAAAGAGTATTTCTGGGTTAAGATTGTAAAAAAAAGGTGAGATATTTAGCACAAATGCATGCGTGTCATGACATTTGCCACTAATGACTATTAATATTTACAATTTTTGTTTTTGTTCATGTCTCCGTTATTATTGCATAAGCTGGCCTGAGTTCATTTCATGTTGTAGCTCTTAGTGGAGTCATAGACAAAGTTGTCAGCAGCTGCAGCCGCAGAAACAGCAACAGCAACTGCTAAAGTAGCAGCACAAATGAAGTCATTAGCAAGTGTGTTTTTTTGGATGGCCAAAAATAGAGTCATATATTTGGTATATCAGATAATACAAACGGTTGTATGTACAGTATGGAATGGCAGACAAATAGACAAATACTCGTAGACAGAACGTATGAGACTGTTAACACAAGGTGTCAAAAGCAACACACTAACAAATAATAAGTAACAACATAATACTTGTAATACTTACTTAACAGATCTTGTCTGTAATGTGCTTTACTATTTAAGAATGAAATATAAACTCTTAATTTAAGCAGATTTTTAAATCTCTATTTAAAAATATTAACACGCTAAATGCTAAATGGTGGCTGGTAGTAGGACTTAGAAATGCATAATATTGAACTTAAGGCCATTTTAGGTATCGTAAGAAATCTAGTAAACTCCTTACTACACCGAAATATGAGCAATTACTTATTGCAAATTTTCTTCTGCATAATAACAACAAAAATTATGAGTCGAAATAAAACTTCCTGAAAAAAATGCAACAAAACAATTGCGATTTCGCTTTTTACTGTTACATATCGTCGCTGTTTTAACTAACCGACCTAACTGATATTTTTTTGAAAAACGAGTTAAGTCCTCTACTAGACTTTATACGTCATAATACACATTGTCTATAATTTTCATGACTGTGAGCATTACTTTTGTGCCTATATAAGTAAAAATATTTCTGACGCAGCCATAAGAATGAATGTATAAAACAACCATAAAAGCTGCTCTCCTGTTAAAGTTTTAAAATGTTAGTTAGGTCAGTTAGTTAAAACAGCGACGATATTACAGTCTATTATTAATAAAATTCAATTAATATGTTTTGTTAAAAAGAATTATTCTATTTATAATCATAATTTTCGTGAATAAAATTTTAAACTGACAAAAAATTATTCATATAAAATTGGATGTTAAGGCTGGTACGGAGTTTTTACTGGAGATGAGCGAGTGTCGTGTTTTTTGTCATGACAAGAATACGCACCACTCAACACGAAGTGTTCGTGACAGAAAATCTGATTTTTTGCGTAGTCGGGTCGTTTCGTGTTAAGCGAAAATGGCACGAAAAACACGAAATGATTTAAGGTTTCAAATATGTATGCATTAATTTCCAATAAATAAAAAATTTAGGGCCTGTCACACGATGTTGACAACTTGCGAATTGTCGCACACCAACATTCAAAACAAAAACCAATTTTAATATTTTTTTCGTTGTTTCGTGGGATTGGCCCTTAATATTTATTTTATGAGTCTCTTAAGCCTAAAGTTCTGAAATTAAACTCAAATATGTATTTATGTGAATATAAAAAAATTATTTTTTGCTATACACTAACAGAAAAATGACGATCTAAATTTAAGAACAAAACTTTTGAATTTAGATTGCAGAAATCTTAATATTTCAATCTTGAAATTTGGTCAATTAATCCTAGTTTACACTATGCAAGTCTTATTACCAAGCTGATTAGTTTGAGGGGAAGAGAGACGAGGGGAGCGGAAAAGTTGCTTTTCCCGCGTCTCTCTTACTAACTTAACAAATAAATCGTTTCAAAAAATATTTTTTCCATACAAATTTTAAAACGAAAAAAAAACGTTTCTGTTGACGTTCTCAAATTTAACTATAAACTCTTAGGCACATAGTCATAGTCAAAACAAAGTATACTTTATGAGTTTAAAACCAGTATTTTGTATGGCAATACTGGTTTTAAACTCTTAAAGTGTACTCTGTTTATGACTATGACTATGCGCCTTAGTTTATAGAATGAAATCTTAAAATCAAGAACGTGTTCTTAAGCTTTAAGAACGCATTCTTAAAATCAAGAACGTAAACTTAATTTTCAGATTATATTCTTAAATTTTTAAGTTCTCGTTGAACCTTCATAGTGAAGAGACATTAAAGCGGATTTTTTTTTACATACATACATACGAAACAAATATAAAAAACAACAAAATCAAAAATCATACAAAAAATATTCGTAATACATATTCACCTTGATAAATAAGCTTATTGGCTTTACTAATATTTTTTACATAGCAAGAAATAGCAAAAACAAAAAAAAAACAGTAAACACAAACAAAATTCCCTTGAGGGATAATACTCTGTATGAGTACCTCAAAGGAAAAAAATTTTGAAGTGAGTTCTAACGGCAGAAATGCTTATTTTACTGTGAGTTCTGAAACTCTTAATGAAAAAAATATAAATAATAAATCTGATGAAAATCTTTTTTTAACGGCAAAGCCAATTTTTCGTCAGCGATCAACTTCGCTTTGTCCAATGCCAACTAGTGAATCGTTAACATTACCATTGCCTAGTACTTCTTCATTTAAGTCTGCGATATCATCCGCATCGGGCTCGCCTTCATCACTAAACCAAGTTATCACTACAGATAACAGTAGCTCAAAACCCAAGGTACAAGTGGGAATGGACAGATATATAACAGTGGTAAAGCGTGGGCGAAGCCCAAATTCTTCAAAAATTTCATCTGCCCCAAAGATGTCTAGGGATAACAGCGCATCATCCACCAATCGTCAAAATCGTTTTTCATTATTGCAAGACACCGACGACAAGCCCTCCACATTATCGCAAAAGTCTTTTAAGCCACCACCTATTTATCTGAGAGAAAAAAATTCTAACGCGCTTATAAAAAAACTACTGTCGACCATTGGTGAAAATACTTTTCACATCATTCCAATTAAACGAGGTAATATTGATGAAACTAAAATCCAAATATATAATGAAAAAGATTTCCGAAAAATTTTTAGTGAATTCGAAAAAAATAAAACAAATTTTTACACATACCAACTTAAGAGTGCTAAAGGCCTACAGATAGTATTAAAGGGCATAGATTCATATGTTGAACCCGAAGAAGTAAAATGTGCACTTGTCGACCAAGGATTCAAGGTAAAAAATGTTACTAACATATTTAATAGAGAAAAGGTCCCCCAACCCCTATTTCGGGTTGAACTGGAGCCGAATGACATACAATTGAAAAAAAATGAAGCCCATCCAGTTTATAACGTAAAGTATCTCTTACATCGAAAAATCACAGTTGAAGAGCCACGTAAGCGTTCAGGTCCCGTACAGTGCCATAATTGCCAAGAATATGGCCATACGAAAACTTACTGCAAGTTACCTACAGTGTGTGTTATCTGCGGTGAATTGCATGGTACTGCTAGCTGCACTAAGCCAAAAGATCAAGCAGAAAAAAAATGTAGTAATTGTGGAGGTAATCACACAGCTAACTATAGAGGGTGCCCTGTATTTTCTTTCGTTAAACAGGCTATGGGTCAAAAACCCAAGCTAACTCCACCTCTACAAGTAAACGCGAACTCCGACACTTTTGCTCAAATCAGCCAACCAGTTACTTCACGTGTATCGTATGCTGATGCTGCTAAGACTAGTTCAATTCCCACGCAAAATGTTCCACCGCCAAATAATTCAACGAATTCAAACTCAAGCTTTAACTTTAGTCGCCTTGAAGCTACTATTGAGAATCTGGTGCTAACTATAAACAACTTTACTACAAATATGACAAGTATAATGCAAGAAATGCTGCGAATGCAGAATACACTGCTTCAAGCATTAGTTAATAAACCATGAACACGTTAAAAATATGTTTCTGGAACGCAAACGGCATTCGCCAACATAAAAATGAACTTGAGCACTTCCTCATGGAAAAAAATATTGATATAATGTTGGTTTCTGAGACTCATTTGACCTCAAGAAGCTTATTTAAAATAAATGGTTACACTTTATATGATACAAAGGACCCGAGAGAGAGAGCATGTGGTGGATCAGCAATTCTGATTAAGTCAAGACTCAAGCACTATGTCCTTGACAATGTTAGTGAAGAATATTTGCAAGCAACGAATATTTTCGTAGAAAATTTTTGTGCGAATTTCGTGATATCATCAATTTACTCACCTCCCAGATTTTCAGTTAGCGAAGATCAGTATGAGAAGTTCTACAAATCGCTTGGATCTTGTTTCGTGGCAGCTGGTGACTACAATGCAAAACATACCTACTGGGGATCGCGTCTTGTTACACCTAGAGGTCGAGCCTTGTTCAATACAATTTCAAAAATGGGCTTAGATGTCATTTCGAGTGGGGAGCCTACTTACTGGCCTACTGACGTAAGAAAAATTCCAGATGTTATAGATTTTGCCGTCACGAAAAATATTCATAGGGACTTAATTCATGTTGAGGCCTCTTTAGATCTGTCCTCCGATCACTCTCCAACAATAGTTACAATTTTCAACCCACTAAGGAGTGATTTAACTAACTCATATGTGAAGATGATTAATGGAATCAACTGGCTGGTATTCAAAAAATATCTTAGTAGTCACTGCGTAGAAAACATTCAGCTTAGATCATGCGATGATATTGAATTTAATATTGCCAATCTTAACGAAAATATTAAACAGGCTGCTGAACACGCCACTACCTCCTATCCGCAGACCGGCTTTAACAGAATTTATTCTACGGAAATTGAACGTCTTGTATGTGAAAAAAGGAGAGCTAGAAGAGAATGGCAACAACACAGATCACCCCTAAATAAAATCAGACTTAAAGAATGTACTAAACGACTCAAAGAGCTGCTATCATCGGAAAAAACTGCACTACTGGAAAAGTATTTAGAAGGTCTTGATGTAACGTCCGCATCTAATTACTCTTTATGGCGCGCTACTAGAAATCTTAAACGACCCGTTGATCTTAAATCACCATTGCGTACTGCGACCGGAGGCTGGGCAAGAAGTGATAGTGAGAAAGGTAACTTATTTTCTGAGCATTTAAAATCTGTATTCACTCCCAATTCATGTACGGGTGCTGCTGATTTACCGAGTGTAGTTTCTCTACCCCCTCGTCCCTTAAGGTTTAAGATGCGTGAAGTACAAAAAGTAATTGCTGAACTCAACCCGAAGAAAGCTCCAGGTATTGATGGCATTAGTAACAAAATGCTCATGAACTTGCCTCATATTGCAATAAGAATCCTGCTATTTACTTTTAATGCTATTTTAAGAATGCAGTATTTTCCACATAACTGGAAACTGGCCAAGATCAAAATGATTCCAAAGGCGGGCAAAGATCTTACCAAGACTGAGTCATATAGGCCTATAAGCTTACTATCTACAATCTCAAAGCTTTTCGAAAAGCTGCTCATGACTAAATTGTCCAAAATTTTAACTGATAATGGGTGCATCCCGGACCATCAATTTGGCTTTAGAAGTCAGCACAGCACGATTGAACAAACGCATAGACTGGTCCAAGTTGTAAGAAGAACATTTGAAGAAAAGAAAAGAGTTCACGAGTGTGCCTGAATCTATATCTTCTGGTGTGCCCCAGGGTAGTATTCTGGGTCCTGTCTTGTATTTAATATATACTTGTGATATGGCTGTGAGCAATAATATCCATATTTCTACTTTTGCCGATGATACAGCCTGTACGAGTGTGCACGAAAACCCTTATGAGGCATCCCGCAATCTCCAGGAACATATCACTCAGCTGGAAATATGGTTGAACTTATGGAGAATTAAAGTCAATGAACAAAAGTGTGTCCATATAACGTTCACCCTAAGAAGAGATACTTGCCCCCCCCCCCCATTCGAATCAACAATCAAAATATTCCTCAACATTCCCAAGTGAAATACCTTGGTATACACCTTGATCGAAGACTTACATGGAAACATCATATTGACTCTAAATTAACTCAGATGAAACTTAAGTTAACTCAAATATATTGGTTGATTGGCAGAAACTCAACACTCAGCCTAGACTGCAAACTTTTATTATACAAGTCGCTTTTGAAGCCAATATGGCGCTACGGAATTCAGTTATGGGGCACTGCTTCAGCTTCCAATGTCGAGAGAATCCAACGAAGGCAAAACAAAATTTTACGGTTAATAACATCGGCTCCATGGTACATCCAAAATTCTATTATACATCGTGATTTAAATATGCCACTAGTGACTGAAGAAATTGCAAAATACGCAGGCAAATATTTAACAAAACTCGAATCACATCCTAATCCGCTTGCTCGTAATATTTTGAACTTTACTGGACACATCCGCTTAAAAAAGAGGGACACACGGGCTCTTATACCTAACACTCCAGATGGGACTACTTGAAAATACTTTCCCCCCCCCCCTTTTTTTTTGATTATCACTACTAATGTATTATTTATAACTACCACTAAGTTTATGTCCGACACTGGTCGGGCCTAATAATTTTTTTTTTTATAGATTTAAGATTTGAATACTTATTGTTAGTTCACATATGAAGATACAATAAATAAATACATGCATTATAAAAAAAAAAAAAAAAAAAAAAAAAAGATCTTAAAATGAGATTTCATTCAAAATTTCAATCTTAAATGCGATCTTAAATAAAAGTTAAGGTTCTATTCTTGAATCAAAAATTTTCGCATTTAACTGACTATTAAGAAAATCTTGATTTTACACGTTTTTCCCCTTTTGAGCCTGGTACTCTGTTCAACATTTCACTCGAAATGCTGCCAAAGTACATATAAAAAAAAATTGACACGAATTGTTCATGAAAAAATTTTGCAGAACTTGGGAAAAACATTTGAAATGTCTCTTCAACATTTTAAGTTTTCAAGTGCCACTTGTTTCGTACGGAATTCACGACAAACACACGTGGTGTTTCTACAAACATAAGAAATTTTAGCATAATTTCAGGCGCCAATTAATATTGTTTACCTGTAAAATTTTTCATACGAATTAATAAATGTTGATAAACATTTTCTCCAAATTTGAACAGAGTACTATGCTTTAGTGCCAGCCTGTGCAGAGAAGCGCCAGAGTGCCGAACATCAATCGGCTTTTTAGACAAATGAATACACATACTATAGCATTGCACAGATACATCTGTTTGCACCAGTTTTGCGTGTTTTTGGTTCTGGTATGAACAAATATGTTATTTAGCGTTTTCTGTTACTAGTTGTAATTGTTAATTTTTTTAAGCAATTATTGTATGGTTGGGCAATGAGCAAATAAAAACAACACATTTATTTGTATTGTTTTTCTAAAACAAATAAGATAGATAAAACTGCTTTTACCATAAGTGCCTTATGATGTGTTGAGAAAAAATATACATGGCTGATGAATGAATGAATAAAAGCAAAATTTCACATATGTACATATATAAGTAAATGATACATGAAACACATGAGCTGCAAATACAAAAAAATGACACACGATTTTCATGTGTAATTACTCTCAGAGCAAAATGTTTTCTCTCTATACTTGGCTGCGCCAGAAAATAACATAACGAACGTCGGCACATACATCTGCTCATCATGTATTTGTTTTAACAGTGGCTTTTTTCATATACTTGTATTACAATATGTCCCCCCAGGGGAGTCTATTTTTGACTACGGGTGTGGCAACCCCGGGGCCCCAGCTGGGGTGATGTGGCTTTTTCCATTGACGTACCTTTGGTACATTACCCATAGAACTTATGTGTTACTACCCAATCTCTGAACATAAACAGAGCAAAGGATGTGCACATATTTAAAAAAGGAAGACAGGTCCTGTTGATGTCAGTTAGGTGCAGCGTCACCTAGAACTGCCCCTGCGTTCGAAAGACGATAGAGGTGAAGCCCTTGTGGTGGAACTTCGAGGTCTGACCAGAGGCTACTTCTGGTGCCACGGGTGCCGGTTGCCCGACAGTCGAGCTGCTTTGAAGTTTTGAGTGCATGTAGCGGTCGTAAGTTTCCTTTGCTAAAATGCCGAGTTCGTCCTACCCCTTGGGGTTAAAGGGGTGATTTTGGTATGTGTGGAGTAGGCACTGGTTATTTGGCGACACAGGCATGGGTTCATCTCTGATGAGTGGTTGAGCTGTGCCGGCAATGGTTGAGGAATTCTCTTGGGGACCTCGCTATGGGTGTACACACAACACCTTAGCGTGGAAGCCGGAGAATTATCGTAGTGGCTGTGGTTGCTACCAAAATCGCTGGGAGAATAGTCTTGGCTTCCCAGTGTGAAATCAATGCTAGTGATTTGTCTGACGCGGTCAGCCAGACACTATTCTAGGTGCTGTTGCCATTCAACAGAAGCTGCTATGGGCACGGACATAGCAGCAGAGTTTAGATAGCTCAAATTACCTCAGCAAGGTAATTGAATATAGTACAGAATAGTCTTGGCTTCCCAGTGTGAAATCAATGCTAGTGATTGGTCTGACGCTCAAATTACCTCAGCAAGGTAATTGAATATAGTACAGAATAGTCTTGGCTTCCCAGTGTGAAATCAATGCTAGTGATTGGTCTGACGCGGTCAGCCAGACACTATTCTAGGTGCTGTTGCCATTCAACAGAAGCTGCTATGGGTACGGATATAGCAGCAGAGTTTAGATAGCTCAAATTACCTCAGCAAGGTAATTGAATATAAAGGGTGTTTTTTATTGAGGTATAGAACTTTAAGTTGGCATCACTTTTTTAACTGGCGGCCATTTTGTCAGCTGTCAAGTGATTAATATTTAGTTTGGTTTGCCATTTCATCATGAACAGGTTGACAAAAGAACAACGCTTGCAAATCGTGCAAATTTATTGCGAAAATAATGGTTCAGTTCGCGAAGTTTACCGCAAGCTCCGTCCATTTTATGGTCGACATAATCGTCCATCAGAGCAATTAATTCGGTTAACCATGGATCGTTTTCGCACTACGTTTACTCTATGTGATAATACGCATCCGCAGAGACGTCGAACAGTGCGCACCGAAGAAACAATTGCCGCTGTAGAGCAAACTGTTGAAGAGGACCCGAATGAATCGATTCGCTACCGTGCACAGCAATTGGAGCCGACTAACCGACTATTTTGTTCCCGAATTGGATGGCATGAATGTGGATGAGTTGTGGTTCCAACAAGACGGCGCTACATGCCACACAGCGTACGTCACAATCGATTTATTGAAGGAAACATTCGATGAGCGCATAATTTCGCGGAATGGACCTGTCAATTGGCCACCAAGATCGTGTGATTTGACACCATTGGATTATTTTCTTTGGGGATATGTGAAGTCGCTCGTCTACGCCAACAAACCAGAAACGTTAGGGGACTTGGAAGCCAACATTCGTGGCGTTATTGCCAACATACGGCCCCATATGCTCGAAAAAGTGGTTGAAAATTGGACCTGTAGAATTGGCTATATTCGAGCCAGCCGCGGCGGTCACATGCCCGAAATCACACTTAAACATTAATGGCATAAAATTATCCTTCCAATAAAGCCAAATTGATGGACATTAAAACGATTTTCTTGTGTTTTATTTTAATTCGAAGTTCTATACCTCTGAAAAAAACACCCTATAGTACAGGGATATTCAAAGATTGCAACCTATGTGCCTTATGGAGTGGGCCATAGGTTCATTCTAATAGGGTGCATGGGGGCGTTGGTCTGGCGTCTAACCCACACCCGGTGCTTTGGCACCCGTGAGATAAGGCCGTAATAGCAGGTGCTCACGGAAAGCTATCGCACATCTGTATTACAATATGTATTTTTGAGCAAAAACAGATACAAACAGTTGCTCAGCAGCAATACAATAAGCAATTGTTTTTTTTTTTTAATTGTATTGTAAACAAGTATACAAATGCAACCCTTTAACACATATGCTTATACATTTCGCTCGGTGTTTTCTCTGTGGAAAACTCTGCTTTAGTGATTAATTTGATTTCGTGCGTGTTGTGCAGCACCCATCTCTAATTCTTACGGAAATGCTCCTAACTGAAAATCGTTATATATATCGACATACTCGTATATATTCACTTGCGGTAACGATAAAGTGATTTCGTAATTTCTTTTTTTTGCGATAGTCTTCAGCTTTATCTTACTGACCATTGCCAATATTATATTGTATCCCTGTATAGAAAATATGAAAATAAATGAAAAGCACAAAGAATAATAAAGAAAAACTCAATGAGTTTGATCTTGTGATTTATTTTTTTTTCAACCGAAAGCGAATATCGTTAAAATATGTTACTGAATAGCAAAGTCGATAAATTTTCCTCATATTTATTATAGCGATACGATTAACGTAATAAAAGTTACTGAATCCAGGTACTGGCCTTTATGAATGCATACATATCGCATATTCACTACAGCAACCTCAAAACTTATCTTCATCATTATTTCTACATTTAGAAGTATTTCTGAGCCAAATTGGACTTCATTTACGTTATATTTTTGAAATCAGAGCAAAACGGCTTCCATATAAAGGGTGTTTTTTATTGAGGTATAGAACTTTAAGTTGGCATCACTTTTTTAACTGGCGGCCATTTTGTCAGCTGTCAAGTGATTAATATTTAGTTTGGTTTGCCATTTCATCACGAACAGGTTGACAAAAGAACAACGCTTGCAAATCGTGCAAATTTATTTCGAAAATAATGGTTCAGTTCGCGAAGTTTACCGCAAGCTCCGTCCATTTTATGGTCGACATAATCGTCCATCAGAGCAATTAATTCGGTTAACCATGGATAGTTTTCGCACTACTCTATGTGATAATACGCATCCGCAGAGACGTCGAACAGTGCGCACCGAAGAAACAATTGCCGCTGTAGAGCAAAGTGTTGAAGAGGACCCGAATGAATCGATTCGCCACCGTGCACAGCAATTGGAGCCGACTAGCCGACTATTTTGTTCCCGAATTGGATGGCATGAATGTGGATGAGTTGTGGTTCCAACAAGACGGCGCTACATGCCACACAGCGCACGTCACAATCGATTTATTGAAGGAAACATTCGATGAGGGCATAATTTCGCGGAATGGACCTGTCAATTGGCCAACAAGATCGTGTGATTTGACACCATTGGATTATTTTCTTTGGGGATATGTGAAGTCGCTCGTCTACGCCAACAAACCAGAAACGTTAGGGGACTTGGAAGCCAACATTCGTGGCGTTATTGCCAACATACGGCCCCATATGCTCGAAAAAGTGGTTGAAAATTGGACCTGTAGAATTGGCTTTATTCGAGCCAGCCGCGGCGGCCACATGCCCGAAATCATATTTAAACATTAATGGCATAAAATTATCCTTCCAATAAAGCCAAATTGATGGACATTAAAACGATTTTCTTGTGTTTTATTTCAATTCGAAGTTCTATACCCCTAAAAAAAACACCCTATAGATAACAACACTAATAGCTAAATATTACAGGATCATATCATTAGTTAGCCTTTTTTATATTTTCAAAACCCTTAAAGGTTTAATTCACATATTCATTTAATGAGTGCACCCATCCATGCCATCAAGGGTTAATGCGCAAATTGTCCACCTTACATATGTGTAAGTTTGTCTTTTTCAGCTAATGCTGGTCTGTAGAAGCATTGTACATCGTTTGTGGAGTGTCATGATAAATTACTACAAGCGAAAAATTTGACTTTTTGTCGCTAATTGCGTAAAAATTTTCAAACTCACATGAAATTAATACTCGCACAGATACTTACATATGTAGATAATATTACTATAGAAAACACATGTAAGCGCAGTCACTCATATTTGCGTTATTTCTAGAATAAAAAAGTATGTATTAACGAGCAGATTTGTATCACAGTTTATGGTGTTTTTTTTAATAAAATTTTATACTAAATAATGTTTATTAATTTAAGCAAATAATGTTTTTTTATTAATAAATATGTGCACATATTTTTTTTTTTTTTTTTTTTTTTTTGTTGCATGCATATAACAACTCATTAGATTATTGTCGTGAGATATGACAATGTTGAATTTTGTGATTGTTGTTACTGCTGTTAATGATCGTTGCAACAAATTGCTTTTCAGTTTTAAATTTAAAGCAGCAAAATGAAATAAACCAACAAAAAATTTAATAAAATTTGAAGTTGTTGTTGCCTTTTTTACTTTTATTGGTGAGGGGCAAAAACAAAAATCGTTGGTAAGATATAAGCAAAAAAAAATTATTTTCAATTAAAAATATATTGTAGATATATTAAAAAACAAGATTTCTTAAAATTGGACAAAAAATTGTTCAAGCTGCTTAAAGATTCCTCCTGGAATTATAAAAATCATATAAATATAAGGGCAGAAAAACTTTGATGGCAATATGTAATAGATTAAAATGCTAGTATTATTTTTTATGTAAATGTTTTTATATTAATTTCAGTATGAACCAAATGAGAATTCCAGTACACACATTATTACCCAAAATGAGTGCTGAGTGCACGACAGAGAACATGTTTCATATGGAGGGCAATTATGAATAAAATTCCACGAGAAATTTTTCCTGGGGAACAATTCCAAATTATAGCAAGTGATAGGGAAAACAAAAAATTCTAATTGGAAAAGGGAGAAATTTCTTACGGAATTTTATTCATAATTGCCCTGATGTAGATATTTGGAAATTTGGTTAGTTGGAATTCAGACAAATTTCACTCCTAACATTGTTTTCCTGACTAAATTTTCGTATTAGATTTTACTACCAACCAAGTATGTAATACTCAAACACGTACGTATGAACGAACATTTTCATTTATATCAGAGTATGACCTGTGTTAGAGCTTTCGTTGTTTTTTGTTGCTAATGCCATTTACGTCTCAGTGTTATTTGTAGATTAATTGCATTTAGACACAGTTGGACATTATATACGACATTTGCTAAGATACAGAGAGATAGAGACTGAAACGTAAGTGTGACTTACTTACTTACTCGCCATAGATATTAAGCCATACTCATTTATGCATAATTTTTTTTTTTTTTTTTTTTTTTGTCCAATGGTAGAGGACGGACAAACGGATAGTATTTTTTGTTAAAAAAAATTGCATAGATTATTGATACTTTGTTTATATGGGAAATAAAAAATAATTTTTGTTTTTAGAAAATTTAAATAAAATAGATAAATTTCTATGACGCCATTTACATTGACCCGTGAAACAGTTTGCAGCTTGACATCATCATCGTCATGACTTTAATTTTATTTAGATATTTGCTCATAAGGTTTCTTTTTTATACATTTTAACTGCATTCGTAGTAAATACGCGTAAGTGAACTTAATCAGGGCTATCGTGAATAAGATTCCACTTGAACTTTTTCTGTGGAATTATTTTCAACTAATAGCAAGTAATAGGGAAAGCAAAAAATTCTAATTGGAAAGTGAAAAAAAATTTCACGTAGAATTTTATTCATGATAGCCCTGAATAATTAAAAGCTTCCTTTTTACTACCCGAATGCACGGCGCATATGTATTAGAGAGCTGCGTAAACAGTCTTGAAATGTAAAAACGTCACGATTTTTAAATGTATTCACGTTGCATGTATTATACTAAACCAATAATAAATGCTGTCGTACTATAAGCGAAGCACGATGGATGTATTGGTGTATGTGTATATCAGTTGTAACAAGCGACGTCGCAAGACAGCTTGTTTGTAACAAACACTCAAAAGAAGTACTGTTGATTAGTGTGTGCTTGTTATTTTTCATATTGTACGTTTGAGTGTGTGTGTAATATGTAGATGGTAAGCTATTATGTGGTTAACCGCATACAACTAATGTTAATGCATGTGTGTGCCTTTGCATGTGCGCAGAAAAATAAAAGATCATACACACATAATTACATGCATGACGTTTGTACACGCGCTTATGCGTAGAAAGAAGCTAGTATCACAAATTCTTCCGTCACGAAGTGTTTTCTTCTTTACTATTATACCTACAATACTCAAACAAATTTCTTGCAAACAATGTTGTTAACGTTTGTTTTATAAGATTTCGCTGTAGTAAAGCATTTGAAAAATCCCTCATGTCTTGAAAGTTATTATAAGATGTCTTGTGCAGGAGACTAATATGTATATATGTGTGTTCGTTTGCGGCACTATATTAGCCGCACGCATGAGCCGATTTTGATTTGTCAATCCAATTAGACGTGCCATAACCATAACCATAGAAAACAGCCGTTCGAACCAAACTAAAGGGCAACACTGTATTTGGTAAAAGATGACTCGCCATAACGCCATAGCCATTACAATAAAAACCAATTGAATTTTGGTTTGGTTGTGGCTATGGCATTATGTCTATGGCATGTCTAATTTTAGCTTAAAAATATGACGGTAGTCAAAATTCAATAGGTTTGTTCATTTACTAAAAATTATTAAAAATTTGTAAAAATTGTTGCTGGAAAGTGTTCATTAACTCTAAAGGCCCAACTATAATATGAATAAGCTAGCTTAAGCAACTGTGCGGTTACATATAAAACGTATGCGGCAAACTATAATGTACTTAACAAACTTTTCGTCAAGTTTCGTCAAATGTCATTTGCTTAAATAAAGTGCCAAACTGAACGCACATTCCATAAGGAAACAACTGTTTGTGCATTTTTTTAAACTCAAACAAGCAGCAGCAGAAAACATTCATTGATTTTCAATAATTTTGTATTGTTTCTTATTTTAAACTCCGAAAATAAAGCAAAACTTTTACTTTCATTGTTTGTTTTACAATACACATTTACACACATACACATGTATTTACTTATGTATATTCACTGTTGTACTTTTTAGTAAGCAAAACAAATAAAACAAGTAATAAGGTGATGGATATATTTATATGTGAATTTTTAATAGACATAGGACATTCTTTCAAGTTAGTTTGATGGAATTGCATTCATTTATGAGTTATGAGAAGAAATAAAATTAATACAAAATTATTGACAATACCTAGATGTGCAGCTGTGGCTAAAGAATACTTAAGTGCATGTAAGTACATTGTAGCCACCTAAAAGACACATCTGAATTGTTTAAGCATTTGACAGACTTATCGTTCAATTCTGACATTAGCTTAAGCCAGCTTATTCATATTATAAGCATTAAACACATTCACCACAGCAAGCTACCGACTACCAAATGTCAAGGATAGAATACACATGTTTATGTGAGAACAAGTATTTTGAAGACAGCAAGGCAACATGGCGGCAGGTTGTTGTCTATGCTGATTTTGTCGTTGTAGTCCAATTAAACTAATTTCTATTTCGTTGGCTACAATGAGAAAATTCAGTATTGCCAGTACAATACAAAATGTTGAATGAATGGTTTTGTACAATTATTTCATATTATTTAACAGAAACAATATCCAAAAATTGATGTAAAGAATAAATTGATTCATTTTTGTACTTTTACGTGAAATAAGTACATTTTAAAAGAGTAATTAATTTTTGTAAATGCAAAATATATAAAAGTGGCAATACTGAACTATGTATTTGTACTTGAATATCAGCTGCAGATGGTGCTGCTGCCGTCTCCAAAATAATTAAGTAGCCGACTACGAGGCGACAAATGCTGCTAGCGGCATTTGAAGTCGTGTGTTCGTGTAGCCTGCTGTGGTGAATGTGTTTAATGCAATAGTTGGGCCTTAAGAGTTTGCAAGGAGAGCTCCAAAAGAGAGAAAACAAGTAAAATTGCTAAATTCGGCTGTGACGAATCTTATATACCCTTTACCAAAGTGCGTGTATGTAGTATAAAGATACATATATAAACTATAAACAAAGAGAAAAAAATAATTTGACCTAGTTACTTTTATGTACAAAAAAAATTAATTTTCAAACCCTCGAATCATCATTTTAGATTTTTCTGATTCCTTATACTAATCTAGTAGTTATTAAAAAAATATAGAAAGTGTGTTAATAAGTGAAAAAAGAAAGAAGGAAATTAAAATAAATGTTTCATTTAGTCACTTTAATATCCAGAAAAAAAAGTTCAAAGTATGCAGATCTGGAACTGAAATTTTTATTTTTATAATTTTCTACACCAAACTTTTCTTTCCAAAACGTAAAATATAAATAATTTATAAAGAAAATGAAAAAAAATTAATTAGACCTAGTTATATGGTATATAAAATACCACAAAAAGTGTAAGTTTCTCAACCCTGGAATCATCCGTTTTGATTTTTCTGATTTCTTACATCAATCTCTTTCTTTTAAGTATATAAGATATGTTTAATTTATATAAAAAAAGGTAAAATTTTTTTTAGTAAGTTAGTTTTGTATAAAAAAGTTAAAGTTTTCCAACCTTGGATACGTCTTTTTAATTTTTTTAATATATTTTTAATTTGAACAACCAATATTATTCGTACTGAAGTATAAAATAAGTTTATTTAATAAAAAAATAAAAATTAGTTTTCGGTAGTTAATCTTATATATCACAAAAAGTGTAAGTTTTCCAATCCTGCAACCGTTCCTTTTGATTTTTTGGATTTCTTACACCAATATGTTCCTTTTAAGAATATAAGATATGTTTAATTCATAGAAAAAAAGGAAAAATTTTATATAGTAAGTCAGTTTTGTACAAAAAAAAAAAAATAAAGTTTTCCAACACTGGAAATGTCTCTTTAATTCATACTGAAGTATAAAATAAGTTTATTTAATAAAACTAATAATAAAAATTAGTTTTAGGTAGTTACTTTAGTATGGCAAACTATAGTTTGAGTGTTCTAGCTCTGAAATCTGGAATCAAAATCAAATCAAATCAGCAAAATCGAGTAGATTTTCAATACCAATCTTTTTCAGACTATTTCTGACACACCAGTCCAAGACCGAAGACTCTAGCTTTTCTGGGAGCTTCGGAAAACCGATTTCACGTACAAACAGACGGACAGACGGACATCGCTTATTCGTCTTCCCTATACATAAGGATCCAGAACATATATACATACTTTATGTCTCGCTTATTAATATTGTAGAAATTACAAACGGAATGACAAACCTATATATACTCTTTTACCATTTTTTGGTAAAGGGTATAAAAATTGAGAGACAAAAAAATTCCTACAAATTATTACTAGTAAAATTTTTACTTGCAAGAATTACCCAACCAACTATTGTGTATTTTTTTGTCAAATTAATTATTTCAAAAATATCTGAAAAGGGAAAACTGAAAAATGTACATCTTTTATAAAAAAAAACATACATATATACGTTTGTAAAAAGAAAGCATGTTAACTTAATTTAATGATTTTCTTTCTTTAAGCCATATAAATTCAATTTTAATGGCAAATAATTTTGTTTGTTTCTCAGAGATGGAAAGTGGCATTTTTATATTTGTTAATGGAATAAAATTAAAATATTATGAAAAATGCATAAAAATGTAGGAATACATGAAACTGTGTAAAGAATTTTATATTAAATGCCAATTTATAAAAAAATTGCAGTTTAAAATATTATCAAACTAAATACATCATAAAAATTACAATTGTATCATGATTTCCATCCATGATTCTGATTTTCTTGCAAGTTATTAGAAGTAAAGCGTTTATTTACTTTTTCACATTTAGGAGAGTAATTTTGTAAATTTCTGGCTTACTCTCCCATTACTAGTTTCTGCTGGGAAAGTAAATGAACAGACCCAATATGTCACCATTTTGCAAATACGAAAAATAATGAAAAGTCGGCGAACTATATCATAATGGGTGTCATTCTACAGGTATTTTAAAATCATTATAGGTTTCTCTTAGGACATTTAATTTAAAAATACCATTTATGATCTTTATACGGTTTTATAAATTTTGTTTTGTTTATTTATTAGTTTTTTGAATTTTGATAATGATTTTATATTTGTTGCTGGCGTTTTCTTTTTCACCTGCAAAAACGCAATAGTTTCCACTTCAAACTTTGTTGTTTAATGGTGTTTTGAATTTGATTAAACAATACAGTTGTTTGCCCGTAGCTTCTTTTATTTGCCAAAATGCAATTTACTTTAACTCTACTAAAAAAGATGAGCTTAAAGGCCGGGGCACAATGAATCCGTCATGCGTTGAACTTCGCCTTTTTCAACTGACAGCTAAGTTGAAATACATGGTTTCTTATGAGGTCTGTTACATTCAGTATGTGTGCGTCAACGCAAAGTGCAAAATTTTGTCAACTTTTACCTTTTTGCGTACGTTGAGTAGTTTGACAGATATTGGTTGGTTTTTTTGGTATGTTCTGATTTAGATTTTTGTGTTTTGTGGTAGCAAAAATAATATTAAACAAAAGAAATAAACGAAATAAATAAAAAAGTGGAGTTTAATATGTAAAATGGAGAATCAACCTATTGAAGCTGTTCAAATGCTTCCGCCAATAAAGTACTCATTGTGCCAACCTTCTCCTTCGTTCCGTTAATGTCAGTTTAAAAAGGCGAAGTTTAACGTATGACGGATTCATTGTGCCCAGGCCTTAATAATTGTCTTTAGTGCTGCGTTGCACATATTTAGATATTAGTGTTGTGCCGAATGTTATTTTTTATATTTGGGCATATGAATACGAATATCTGTAACAATATTCGCGAATACGTATTTTAATATGTATTATATGTAAAATTTAAAACCATTCAATGGGGTCTCAAGTTACGTCCACAAAATGTTATATGAAAAATTTTTTATGAGAAAGAACTTTATGTTCCAAATTCCAAAATCATCATCATTAAATTTCATTTTAGAACGAATAAACCACAAATTTCTATTAATTAACGTATTGCAAAATTGGCACTTTTTGCACAAGTCACTTTAGGGCGATTCTATTCCAGACAACTTTTAACATCAATTTTCAAATCATTTTTTGATACTGTTTTTGATGCCAATTTAAAGTAAAATATCTATATTTTATAATAATATAATTTTTTTATACGTAAGCTTTTAAGCTTTGTTTAAAAATATAAGTTTGTTGTGCACTTCGAAGCATTAAGATTCATAGATTTGCACCCGTATGTTGCACCCGTCATGGCTTAAAGAGCAAATTTCTTATTATTGCATTATATTTCTCTACGATATTTGATTTGATAATCATCGTCTGATATCTCATCTTTCACAATAAAAAAGAATAATACAATAAAAGTTTAAAAATTAGCAGAGTTTTGTGTTTTTGTGGTATGATCTTATGAAAGTGGGCCAATTTGGTTGCACTCGTCACGCAATTTAAATCTATCTCGTGGCTATTTGAGCGTTTCATATAAATTCTTGTAAATAGATAACAATAGTATATAAAAAAATGTTACCCCTTCTAGAAATAACTTAATTGAAAATGTGTTTCTTTCTATTAGTAAAAGGCGTTTAAACCGTCTAAATGTTGCACCCATCAGAATAGAATCGCCCTTTATAACAAAGAAGGTTGGCGTTGGCTGAAGTAATTAGCTCGTGACTACAAAATCGACGCTCCAGGTTTTGAGCCCGTTCTCCGACAGCCATTAAACAACAATACTACGTATTAATCTGATGTGCAATAGTCTCCCTTTGTGTCAGTTGATTTAGGGGAAATTCTAGAGATGGAGGCATAAGGCACTGGTCACTAAACAACACCGGCTTCAGCGGATGCTAATCCTAATGTAACATCAGAGCGCCCTTCTTCATCGGTATTGTGTAGCAGAAACATCGGCGAAGTAAAATAACCAATGGCTTCTAAACAGTTTCAGAGGCGCTGCAATACTGCATTATTAAGAACGTGGAAAAAATGAGAGTTATAAAAATAGAATGAGGCTTTACACTGTCTCTTTCTTCCCTATCACTATCTTCTCTTCAACTCACAGGTAGCATAAAGCGATCATTATCTTGGGTCCAAGTGAGCTGGACTCTAAATTTTACCCTTCCTTGCCAGCAGCCTGCGCACCTAACCTAACCTAACCTACTGTAGCCATACCTCTGCACATCATCACGGTGGGTGATGGTACTAATAATATTGTTCTTATCCAATTTGGTATTTGGTTTTCTTCAATCCCGTATTTTCCCATTCGTTTCGAAAATATTAAATTTGCTTTCAACAGAAACTAGTATGCAATACCAAAAGTATTCACGTGAATTTTGAAATCTTTTGTAAAACCTAAACGCTTTTTTCTATTGCTTTGGGTAATAACTGGATTTATTTACTTGATATCCGTGTAACTCGAGAGCTGTCACCGGTATTGCACTAGGTTTTTTGAAAGTTTTTGAACGTATTTCCTTATTAATCTATTCTAGATAGTCTGTTGTCCATATAAAAGACGTAATTTTCGGATATACATATTTTATTATCCTTGCAACAAAAATTTTTCTTTGGATTGAGCTTTCGAGATCGGCCAGTGCGATGGAAAGTTGAGAAGCTTGAAAAGCCCCTAAATGTTTTTATAATGCTGGCTACAGTAAATCAGCTTCTTTTTACTGTTTTGCTAATTTCCTTATATAATCTTTTTTGTTCAAAATGATTTTTTTTTTTTGCTTCTGTTATTTTCTTCAGTTTATGAAACGCTTTTCAAAACTGAGTGTTTAAACAAAATATCTTAAAATAAATTTGGCAAAAAATGTTTTAAAATGGCTTTTTTCAATAATATTCGATAAAAGATTTTGTCATATACCGAGAAAAAACTTTAAATTTTTGAGTATTTCGCACTAATATTATCATTTGTGTGATTAATTTTGTCCACTTAAAATAGTACTTTAATTTAATAATTAATATATTTCTTGTAATGTAACAAACGCATGACTAATTTCTCTCTGTATTTTAATAAGTAGTAAGTTAACAAACAATTTATAGAATATCAGATTTCGCTTGGTCCTTTCGTCTGAAATATGTTATTGTTCAAAATTAAAGTGAGGTGCTGTGTGAATATTTTTGTCCGTCTCTGTACATACACATATAAGTTTTGAGAGATATGTTGATGGAAACTTGCAGAGTTAAGCTATGTACAGACGATTGTCAGATCTTACAATATTATCAGATCTGGCAATGTGCTGACAATGTACTGGCAATCGAAAATTGACAGCACAATATTCCTTGTCAGTTCACACGGTTGTCAGAAAATCTTACAATTAATTGCCAGACGGTTGTATGACAATAAAATCATCTGACAAAATCGTCAGTAGAAAAATTGTCAGTTCGAACGGTTGTCATATGAACAAATTGTTAGATCTGTTGTTATGCGTTGCCAGACTTAAATCATTTGTTAGAAATTGTTAAATATTTATAGTATGTGTTTGTGTTAAATATATAAAAGTTAAAGTATAAATTATTATGGACCATAAAGAAGCAATTGCAGTGATTTTATCTGCATATATTTTATTATAAATTATGTGCAGTGTTACCCATAGAAAGATTCTTACAATTACGCCATTGTCAGATGCATAAACTTCGCACATCTGACAATATTAAAATGTCTGACAAATATCTGGCAATAATTTTACAATGTGTTCACATGATTGTAAGATGTCTGAAAATTTTTTGTCAGATGCTAGTCTTGCAATGGACTGACAATGCTTTTTCTGGCAACGACGCCTGACAAAAATTGTCAGTTCACACGGTTGTAAGAAATTTTGAGCACATTTTACTGGCAATATTGCAAGATCTGACAACCGTCTGTATATAGCTTTAGACACATTTTAATTTTTTTATACAAGCGAACCTAAGAAAATATTTTTATAAAACAACAGTGAAATGCGTATATGAACTAGATCGTGAACATCAGCAATTTTGAGATATTTTTAAAGAATATATATGAACAGAAGTAAATCTACGAACAGAGCTAAAACTACTCGAAAGCAATGCTAACTCGAAAGCAATGCTGGAGTAATCGTTACAGCCAAACAACAACAACTGACTAGCGAAAAAATTTCTGATCCGGTTATTACCTAGCTCTGGATATCAGAACTCCTGTTAGACAAAACCGCTGAAAGAGCGCAAAAATTGGAGGGGAGTCACTCTTCTTTCCATGATAAATAAGGCTATGAGATAAAAACTAAACAAACTATTGGAAATTAGCCTTATGCTTTAAAAAACAAGCTATTTATGGTGTAAACAACATCAAAGTTATTGCTGAACAGTCCGTAGATTGGAGATCACCTTTTTATCTAACACTCTGCCATATGAAACGTAATTGAAAGTAAATTATGCGGACCATATTTGCTCATCTACCCACACATTTTCAGATATGTAAGCTAAACTGACGATGGTCCATCTTATGTTGGTTTAAAATAAAAAAAAATAAACATCAATAAAATAAAAGTAATGCGAACAACGCGCAAAAATGTTTTATGAGGAGTAGTGCTGGGATGCTATTTTTTTATACTATCGATATCTATCGATAGTTCAGATTTCACTATATATATTACTATCGACTGAACGTTTGTACTTGAAAAAGAAATATATAACTAATTTTTTATCAGGTTACAGTTAGTTTTTTATCACTTTATTGAAAGTATATAGTCTGATGTTTATTTTAATATGTATGTATCGTTAATACGAAAAGGCCCTCACTCATGTTTTTCATAGTTTACAGGAGGATGAAAAAACTAAATAAAAAAAGATGCAATATTGATACAAAATTTTTTTAAACGCAATATTATGTGCTTATGTAAAGTGTTTTTAATAAAAATTGTGTTAAAAAAATTTTGTATCAATATTGCATCTTTTTTTATTTAGTTTTTTCCTCCTCCTGTAAACATGAGTTAGGGCCTTTTCGTATTAAGTTAACGGTATGTATCTACAAACGTTAGTTTAGGTAACAGTTTTTGAAAAATTGTGCTGTCAGTTGAACAAATTTTATAGCACCTCAGGTTTTTAAAACTGCATAATATCGATGTGGATATTTTTTTCTATCGATATTTTCGATATTTTAAAACTTTCGATAGTATCAATAGTACTATCGATAGTATTCCAGCACTAATAAGGGGCCAAACGCTTGAAGAAGTAGACTGCTTCTGTTACGGCAGCATATTACAAAAGATTGATGGTTCCAAAGCTGACATTTCCACTCGTATAAATAAAATCCGTCAAGAGTTTGGTTGACTTCAATCAGTATGAAAATGTTCATATGTGTCAAGAAGATCAAAGTATATGAGACATCGAACACATCATCACGCGAACTTAGATCTACACAAGTTTTTGTACACAAATGCTTAAGGAAGATCCTTTGAATAAACTGGCCCAGAACAATCAAAATATGCTCAAGTGGGATTGGATCGGACACAATCTGCGTAAGCCACCGGACGATAAGACAAGGAAGTTGAACATGAGGCCACTCACCACAAACCGAAATTGAATTAGTGAAGTGAAAAATATATCACACAATCGAGTGTACTGTAAATGCTTAAATAATTATTTAATTATGTATAATTAAATGTTCATCGAACTGGCCAAGTCCTCTTGCAGACTTGCAATTTTTGTTGCTGCAATTTTTTAAAACTCTGCTTTGAAATTGCAGAAGTGGTCACATAGGGAAATTCTAGTTTTGCAATTATGTATTAAAAAATTCTATTACACCACAAATTTTCCCAAAAAAATTAACAATTCTATTTAATTTTTGTTATATTTTGTGTTTTTCATACAACTGAACAATGAAAATAACATGGAACGTCATATATATTTAAATTAACAAGAGAGAATTTCAAAACAAAAGAGAACTGCAGAGCACATGAAACTGTGTACCCCTCCCCAATCTTCTCACCTCTCTCACCTATAAACTCAAGAATTGCTGCAACAAAAATTGCAAGTCTGGACAGGGACCAAATAATTCTTCAAACGCATTTTATCGATTGGAGCAACTGAATAATATAAAAAAAATAAAAATGTCCTCTTTTAAAAAAGAAAATAATTAAGAAAATATAAATAATCTATTACGTGGATTAACTACGTTTTGTTCTAAGTTATTAGTTCCGTACAGCTTTAAAGGAAAAACAGATGTCGCACGGTGGAGCAAGTGTTCAAGTAAACCTTAACACAATAAATTAGAAAATTTTACCACTATTAATAAACAACAAGAATAAATCACATTCCTGCATTTGATATTGGACATCCTTTTGAGTTACTTGGTGTGTAAAGTACCCCAACAAAGCGTATGGTTAAAGGCTTTAACTAGAGGCCTGCGTAAACAGTCTTGAAATGTAAAAACGTCATGATTTTTAAATGTATTCACGTTGCATGTATTATAATAAACCAATAATAAATGCTGTCGTACTATAAGCGAAGCACGATGGATGTATTGGTGTATGTTTATACAAGTGTTAACAAGCGATGACGTCAAGACAGCTTTTCTGTAACAAACACTGCGCTGATTTACACGGGCATAATTGTGCTGGCATAACATGCCAGTTTGTTAGTGAGAGAGGCAAAGAGAGTGGTTTTGCGGTTGGCATAACTTTTCAACCAGCTACAACCCCGCATTAGCAGCATAAAACCAATACATACACAACTTAAAAAACAGCAAATGTTAAATGAATACTAAAAACACTAACACACACATAGCTGTGTATACGTATACATTTTGTGCCAGATGAATTAGTCTCGTATAATTTGGAAAAGAACAAAAATTGTGCGGCTTAAAAATTGTTCTCGTCTAAACTACCTCACTCAAAAGAAGTACTGTTGATTAGTGTATGCTTGTTATTTTTCATGATGTACGTTTGAGTGTGTGTGTAATATGTAGATGCCCTATCGGAAATTTGGCTAACTTTAAACTAACTTTAAGTTAACTATTTCGCAACTAGTACTGACTGACACTTGGCTTACTTTGCAATCAACTGACTATTTTAACATTGCGATGTCCTAGGCGGTAGTCAATTGTCTCACTCTGCACTACTTAAAGCTAAGTTAAAGTTGACTTTTTTAAATCACCATGGTAGTCAGTAAAAAAAATAAAAAAAATTTTCTGAGGCTCATACATGTAACATCACATGCTGTGTACTCAACGCACTACCACTCAGCGAAGCTGCCATCTAAAATAACAACAGCAAAATGTTAATATAAAACTGGAATGAGTTTTAAAGTCGCTGAGAATAAATTTGTTGTTTCTCACAAATTTCGATTGCGTACTCAACTTAAGAATTAATTTTGGGTTTTTTCTGGATGACTTTGCTGCTAGTTTTTAGTCAGTCTAAGAAAAGTTAACTATAAGTTAACTATTTTTGTAGTCAACCACACATTATCCTACAGGGTGGTAAGCTATTATGTGATTAACCGCATACAACTAATGTTAATGCATGTGTGTGCCTTTGCATGTGCGCAGAAAAATAAAAGATCATACACACATACATGCATGACGTTTGTACACGCGCTTATGCGTAGAAAGAAGCTAGTATCACAAATTCTTCCGTCACGAAGTGTTTTCTTCTTTACTCTTATACCTACAATACTCGAATAAATTTATTGCAAACAGTGTTGTTAACGTTTGTTTTATAAGATTTCGCTGTAGTAAAGCATTTGAAAAATCCCTCATGTCTTAAAAGTTCTTATAAGATATGTTGTGCAGGAGACTAGCTTTAACCACTTTAACCACTAACTTTAACTTAAAGCCCTTGCACTGAGTGCAGTCCCAGTGAGAGTACTCGAAATCTTGCGGAGGGCACTAGTTAATAAATTTTCACGATTAGGAAATTAAATATTATTCAACACGCCACCATTTTTTGTTCCAAGATATAAAATAAAATTTTTTTTAAATAATTTAAATTTATTACTCATAGAAGATGCCCAAACAGAGCCAAGCCCTTTTACTCAAAATCCAAATCATATAAGATTAAATGCAAGTAAAGTTTCCGTATTTAAAAAATGCACATCTCTTAAAAACAAGAATTTTGTGAATATGAATATTTAAAACTGGCCCACTATTCGGAAATCCGAATACGAATAATCGCACATCATTAGTAGACATTTATGTATATATAAATAACATGTGCATATGTTACACATGTCTATTGTTCATGTGCTTATGTGTTTTACTGCTGAATGTGTTTTATTTTGGCAACACCTTCAAATGTGTCTAAACATCATATATGATTTCCATTTTTTTCTCTTGTTGTTTTTTTTTCATTTCATTTGGCGTTTTGTTCCTGATCACTTTGAATAAATATCTTTGTGGTCATTTATAATAGAAAGAAAGAGGATTTCTGGTATCATGTGCTATTACAAGCGCACATCACCTTAGTCTTCTGTTAAGTTTTACTAACAAGCAACCTGTTGTCTTATATTAAACTACATATATATATTTGCTGAAGGTTATTGTAGACTTCTAGTGGGAAATATTATGCTTGCACTGTTGGAGTAACTTTTACAAAGTCAATTGTTGCTAATAGGTATTTTATAACGAAATATTTAACGTCTTGGATCACCGAATTTCGGACAGTCATAGAGGAGATATATGCATGTCTTCTCCTCTTCTTTATGATTAAAACTCTAGCAAAAATTGTTGTAATAGGCGAATCTTTATTGAGACAGATTTTCTTGGACTGGCTATTCCTTACTGGATTACCAACTTAATGATTTTAACAAGGCGTGAGACTAAAATAATCGATTCTTGGGAAGTACTTACTTTTTTTATTTGGCAACTTGTTCACGTAATCGATTTAATCTAAAAGAATCATTCTCCTCATTTAGGAACTTGTACATAATTTTTTTAAATTTTAGGTAATGCGATTTGTAAGCTACTAATGAAATTTGGTATATCAGAAAAGTAACTCATTATATGGCAAGTAGTTCTGATGGTAATGTGTAATTTTTGCTGGAAAGTAGTGACTATACTTTTAAGTTGTTACCATATATTTTGGCATAAATTTTGGTGCCTGATGTTATTTAATATTCGTTTATATTTTGAGATATCTCACATTTAAGTTTGGTAACTTTAAATTTCTCGATATTAAGGGCCGGTTTGTAAATGTCGACAACGTTCGACAAAATTTTAAAGTTTTTTTTCGAATCTAAGTATACGTCGAACGTTGTCGACATTGACAAACCATCACTAAGTCTTGTGTTTGTAGGGTGTTTACATCAGAAATCTAGTTTTGTAGACAAGTTGCCCATTGACATGTTGTGATCAGATGGAACATCTAGGATTTGATACGTTGAAATTATACGGATTGAAGATAATTTTTTGGCGAACAATGTGTTGATCATTACCTTGTAGAAATTTCCACGTATATAGACGTCTAGGTGGAAGTTTAAGCCACTTATTGGTACTTCTCATAATTTGTTCTAGGAAGAATTGTGTCAATCTATCACCTTTTTCATTGCGATCTCCTAGCCTGTGAGGACCAGCTATAAACTCGACACTATTACCTGATTTACATTAAGCATTTTTTTTTTCATGAAATTAGTTGCATGAAAATTTTTTATTTATCAATAGAAGGCCTGGAGAAGAAGCTCATATCAAAAAAATTGCCAAAAATGCATCAGAGATTCATTATGAGTCCTTTTTTATATAACATTCTCTTTTATAGCGCTGCAATTAGCAAATAGAAAAAGTTGCGTGCAACAAAATTCATGAAATTTCATAAAAAAAATGCTTAATGTAAATCAGGTATATATTGTCCAATTTTGGCATTTAAGGGCTAATAAAGTAGTCAAAGCTTAAACGCTGGTTTAATTAAACTAAACTCAAATTTATATGTAGTTTAAACCCAACAGGAGTAAATCAGTCAACCATACCTTATGTGCAGTTTAAAACATTTGTTTTATTGTGGCAGCACTAGAATAAATGTCAAAAAACAGCTGTTTTGCAGCAGGCTATCAATTCTTTGTACAATCAAAAAGGTAAGAAAGTTAACAAAAAAATTTATTAAATGTCCCCAAATTGTATTGAGACAGGAATTCTATTTATGCTTGGAGAAATAGAATAGTAAAAAAGAATAATAGAGTGTTAGAGAAGTTAGAAGAATACAGTCTTCCTGCACCTGGAAGACTGTATTGTGCTCAGACAAGCTGAAGTAAATCTCGGTCTTCGGTCATTCTATGAAAAACACGTCTATATGTTCTAATGGTGTGGTATGTTATCTTATCTGATCCATTTCTCCATTACTTGTAGACATTTTGTAGCAAGAGCTGTTTTGCAGATTGGATATAAAGAGTGGTATACAATGCCCTGGTGAATGTAGTTCTCATAGCACCACTTTTGCTAAACCTTCCTCAGAATTTTAGTGTTGCACTTCCTATCTATTGACCTCGCAATAGGGCTAAGTCCCTATCTGGACTCAATGACCCTTCTGCACAAGAGAGACCACCACGGTTAGCCTTCTTAACTCTTTCCTCTACGTGATGTCTCCACAACAGTTTCCTATCTAGGATCACTCCTAAGCATTTAATCCTATCGGATAAGGTATTTTCTTGGAAACTAGGATCAATATAATGCATGATCTTTGTTTTTCTGGTGAAAAGACCTATTCCACTTTTTCTGGGTTAATATTCAGTCTTCTCTGCCCAGATCAGTTAAGCGCAACATTGGTTAAGGTCCTTGCCCCTTAAAAGTATTATGATATCGTCCACATAGCAGACAGGTTCATAACCCTCATTAGTCAGGTCCCTTAGCTGGCTGTGTGTAGTGGTTACCCAGAGAAGTGGTAAAATTATTCCTCCTTGAGGCGTTTCACGTTGCAACCGGTTCCTAACGTTTACATTGTACATACCGCAGCTTATCTACCCGCTCCCCAGGAATGTTAATACAAACGCCAAGCGTATACAACTTGTCATAGAAAGCTTTTTCGATGTAGGTAACTTACCTGTGAAGAGCCATTCTACTGAACTTCCTTTGACATACGCATATTGTCTAAACCTCAGACTATCGTCTAATATCCTGCTCTTAATCATACCATCCACTATCCGTTCCATGGTCTTGAGCAGGAAAGAAGTAAGATTTATTGGTCTGTAAGCCTTTGGAGTCACATAACTGGCCTTGCCAGACTTAGATATAAAAACTACCCTTGCCTCCTGTCAGTTTTTTGGAGTTTATGCATATTTGAGGCATGCACTAAAATAAGTAAGGAAGTAAAATATTTTCTTTATATCGCTAATGAATTCATCACATCCATGATCAATTAATATTAGTGTAGCTTGGGAGATTGAAAATCTTTACTGATCTTCCAATCTTTACTACAACAATTTGAAATCCTTAAATATGTATAGCTCAACCGAGATGCAGTCAATAACCATCACAAGAAACACCAAATTTAAAAATACAATTAGTTATGTTTTAAAACATTTTTTTAGCAGTTGTTATTGTTTGCGTTGCTTTTTCACATGCTTCAAACAACCAAACAAAAAGTACATTTTACTTAACACCAGCAACAGCTAACCACCAACAATAACAATAACCACAACGCATTTCTTTTTATGTACAGCAAGAGAAAAAAAGTGTTTGTGCAACAAACAACTAGCAATGTATTTTCCATACACCTTTGAGGCATGCAGTAAATGCAATGAGTACAACAGAAACAAAATAGTGTTTCTGCTTATTAGTAAAACTGAATGCATCTAAACAACGCAACATTTACGCCCAACTTTTAACTAAAGGCAGCAATTTTTTGTTTCTAGTGTTTTTTGCCATGTTTTTGTCGAAATTATTCCATCTGTAGAAATACTTAATAGACAATTCTATGCATGTCTGTCCGTTGGTTGGCTTGTCCGCCTGTTCATCCATTACCGACCACTTGTTGCTCTTTTATTCATTCAATTTGTCAGTTTGGCCAAAAAAAGAAAAAACTCAACCAAAAGTTTGAAGAAGTGTTTGCAAAAATAAATAACAAC
Source organism: Tachina grossa (assembly GCA_949987645.1). Lineage (NCBI taxonomy): Eukaryota > Metazoa > Arthropoda > Insecta > Diptera > Tachinidae > Tachina > Tachina grossa. The sequence goes on from OX465274.1 coordinate 63,401,711, forward strand.
ACAAAAAAATAATTTGCAACATCTACACAAACCAGAACAAATGCAGCACAAATTGTTTTACAAATATTAGATGAAACTCCAACATTTCTTTTGTGTATTTACACATGTATGTATGTACTTGCGATTGGTACTTGTTGCAATTGTGGCGATATTCATATCGAGTCAAAAGGTTATCGTTCAATAACCACCAACCAACCAACCAACCATATGCTAAAAACATAAATACTATTTATTGACTGCTGCGTATCGAGCATGCCACAAACAAGAAGAAGAAAAAAAGAAGATATAATATTAATGCTATTTTATTAAATGTGAAAAACAGTGGTGGAAAAAGTCTAGGATGTATTCAAAATGGTCTTTAAGAGTTAAAGTGGAAGGCAAGGAAACGATTTCGTTAATTAACTCATCTCAAATTGGTAATTGCAGACTTGGCGGGATTTCCCGAGATTTTTTAAGGTTGTTGTGTATATAGCGTATTTCTACAGCAGCATAGATTTTAATTTTGAAATGCTGCTTGATATTTGTGCCATCTTGGCAGCTGTTGCTGATTTTGAGTCAAGCTGGACTTGCAATTTCATCATTAAAATACTGAAACGCCTGCAAATGGTATATACCCAATAAGCAATTTTGCTGGAAATCAAGTGTAAAACAAGTGTTATTCAAGCCACACAATCAACTGTCAAGGGTTGAATTATGCTTGATTTACACTTTAATTCAATAGCATTCTCCAGTAAAAAGGGAACTTGAATTCAATGAGAACAATTAAGTTTTAGTACAGTGTAATTCAAGCCTTGAATTATACCTTGTATTACAATTGAATTTAAGTGTATTTCAAGCTGCAAAAACAAGGCTTTCAAAATAGAAAGCAAAATGCAATTCCTTTGTTTTTCTAATAATAATTTTCTGCACATCTGTCTTCGCTATTGTTATCGAGATCTTAATCACCTTTGTTTTCGAAATTTACTTTTTTATTTATTTCTTTTTTATATTTTCACCACAATTTCAGTTTTGATAATAAATAAATTATGTATATATATATATATATGAGTTCCCTTTGTTCCTACAAGGACAACAGTGCCTCAATATAGTCCCTGAACATTGCCCTATTCTGTACCAACGCCTTTACTTCTCCCCAATTTTTGCCACTGCGGTTTACTTTGGTCTCATATCGTCGCTGTTTTAACTAACTGACTTAACTGACATTTTTTTGAAAAATGAGTTAAGTCTTCTACTAGACTTTATAAGTCATAATACACATTGTCTAACATTTTCACGACTGTAAGCATTAATTTTGTGCCTATATAAGTAAAAAGATTTCTGACACAGCCATAAGGATAAATGCATAAAACAACCATAAAAGCTGCTCTCCTGTTAAATTTTTAAAATGTTGGTTAGGTCAGTTAGTTAAATCAACGACGATATGTGAGCTGAACGTCCCCTTCTTCTGTTCGCTTGCGTGTTTCCATCTAAAGCAGTTCTAGTAATGTCGTTAGTGTGCGTTCTAATCTGGCATTATACTTTTGTTCTGATGGTGTTCATCATTTTCTGGCAACACTGGTTCTCTCACTTGGAGTTTAAGCATTAAACACATTCACCACAGCAAGCTACCAGCTACAAAATGTCAAAAATAGAATACACATGTTTATATGAAAATGATTATTTTGAAGGGAACAAGGCAACTGGCTACAGGTTGTTGTTCGTGCTACATTTGTCGTTGTAGTCAAATTAAACTAATTTCTATTTTTTATGGCTACAAACATAAAACAGTGTTGACAATATAGCGAAATATGTGAAACAAATTATTACCAAGAAATATTTTTTATTGCAAAATAAAAAGAAAGTTACACAATTTCAATGTTAATTACAAAAGTAATTATATTTTTGCAAAGCGAAAAATCGACAATTTGCGAAAAAGGCAAAACTTAAAAAAAGAAAACATAATATTGATTAAGAATCGCTAAAACTGTAAGGAATGCAAAAAAAATCGCGAAAATTACAAAAATTCGCAAAAAATTACTAACAGCGGTATAATGACAAAGTTTAATAATGTTTTTAAATCTTCAAAACTGATAGGAAGCTAAAAGACGCGAAAAAGCCGCTTTTATCGCGAACTTTGCAAAAATCGGGAGAATTTGCAAAATTCTAAAAAAAGTCATACCATTGATTGAAACCCCCTAAAATTTTAAGGAATTCTAAAAATTCGGCAAAAATCGCAAAAATTACGAAAATTTGCAAAAACGTATAACAGCGGGATGATAACAAAGTATAATATTGTTTAAAAATCGGCAAAACTCTTAGGAATCTAAGCACTTGCAAAAAATCGAATTTATCGCGAAGTTTGCAAAAAAAATCGCGAAAATTTGCAAAATTGGAAACAAGCGGTAAAATTGATTAGAAATCGCAAAAGCCATTAAAAATATAAAAATTTTCAAAAAAAAAACGCGAAAAATGCGAAAAAAATCGCAAGTTAGCGAAAAATTGTTAAATGTATTGAAGAAATTACTGAGCCTATAAATAGTAAAATTCGCAAAAAAAAATATAAAGAAATAAACTGATTTGTTTTTATATTTTTGAACAAACTATTTTATTTTTATAAATGTGAAATATTTGTAAGCGGCACCACTGAAGCATATATTTATGGTGCTGCTGCCGTCTTCAAAATGATTAAGTAGCTGGCTACCAGGCAACATTTGTTGCCAGCGGCACTTGTAGTCGTGTAGCCATGTAGCCTGCTGTGGTCCATGTGTTTAATGCTTTACTCAGCTAGTCTATTTACTTAGATGGCAACCCCATCATCAGAATAGGATACAGTACTATACACATACATATATAATTCTGTACTGTACGTGTACGATCGTAGAACATATTTTAATGGTCTCGCTTACGTTAGTGCTTCTAGAGATGCAACGTATTGCTTCTAACAGCTTTTAGTACTTCGAAGTGTCGATAATTTTTTGCTTTGTTGTTGCATTACTTTTACTTCACAGGATCACAAACAACCTCAGATATATCGCATAATGCTTAAATCTCTTTCGCATCACACTTGTTTTCAATGAATCTTAAATCGGAAATGATTTGCATCACATATGTACCTGAAAATGTATATTAAAATATAAGTGGTGACCACTGTTGCTTGATTGTCCAAAAATATTTCGAACACTGTAGTTGAATTAATGCTGTAGTATTTCTTTGGGCAGGAAGGATTTATTTAAAATTATTTGTTATTTGAGTATTATATGTAAAATATTTGTTTTCTTATCTCTTTGCACCAATCATATTAGCAATTTGAATATGACAGCGATAAACACATGCAATTATGGATAAAATTGCGTACATATGTACATACTTGTATCTGCCAGCATAGTAAAGGCTTGACAGTAGTGTACAGAAATTATGAATCTTCTGACTAATCAAAGTTTTTCAAAAGAGACATTTACAAAACACAAAAAATAAATACGTAAGAAAAATGGAAGAACTGAAATAAGGTTCGTTAAAAAACTTGATCGAAATTTCGATATTAAATGCCGTTATTTGTCCCCAGGTTGAACAAATCAATAGCGGCATTCCAAGACAAAAAATGCATGCTCCTGTATCATGCATTTTTTGTCTTGAAACTGTCCCATTAATCTATTGTAATTCTAGCTTATAATTACCAAATGAGTTGTGCTTAATTCTTAATTTATGTCCACAGACACTACTCTGCCCTTCTCTCCATAGCACTCAGGGGATGACCCCTACCCCTGAGTGCTATTCTTATTAAAAAGATTTTATTTTTATCAATTCTTATCAGTATTTATAGTTATGGAGTTACTGAGAAAGTTTTGACAAAAAACAATTTTCTCTAATGTGCCTTAGAATATTTTTCTTCAAAAATTCACAAAAAATCTAAAACGCATGAAATTTAAAATTTTTTTCTTCATATGTTGCAAATCAAATGAACCATATTTTGTTGAAATCGATCACTAAATTCCATTGAAGGTTCTATAGTATTTAATGTTTTATTTTCGTAGAGACCACAAAGCAAAATGTATAAGGTTTTCTTTGGCGGAAAATAAATAAATAAAGTTATGCCGATCATTTAAAGTAATGGGAATTTAATTTAAAAAAAATTAAGTTGTACAGTCAGGTTGTGCAGAGTTAGAGTCGTTGGACTGCATGAGTAAACAAAAGCTATACTGAAGTACTGCGCTCGGAATTACGCTATTCACATATTGTTTTAACAAAGTTATTCCATTCATTTCTATTTCTCGCTAGAACTTTTAATTCCTTAATCAATTTGGTCGTCTCTCTCTCTCTCTCTCTATATATATCGTTCTTCTCCATGTGGCCCTGATGCGACCTGTGCTTCTGGAATTTTTGTTGTTATTGCACTTATTAGAGCAGCACTAACTTCACACAGGCATTAAATATATTAATTTTTGTTTTGAAAAAAAAAGTTTGTGGCTTTCCAAATGCGATCCAATATAGCAAAAGATACACGTATCCTTTTTTACCGACACCTGACATTACGCCACCATCTTTTGTTTGTATACTGCCTAGATATTTGAATTTCTCTGCCTCTTCAAGAGCATTGTCTTGGATGAAGAAAGGTATGTTATTGCTGAAGTTCATTCTCATGACTTTGGTTATTTGCTGGCCTTGGACAGCCTTACTTGCTTCATTTGTGATAAGCGTTAATTTTTGTTGTATTTCGTTCTGACTATTACTCAGTAGGACGATGTCATCTGCGTAAGGAAGGTCGCCAAGTTTTTCGTTTAGCTTCGAGTTAGGGCCGAGATGTTGTTGGTTTGAGAGCTGTTATAAAAAGAAAGGATAATAATCTACTACCATGTTTAAATCCACTAATGTATTGGAACTGTTCGCTTAGAGCTCCGTCATGCATCACTCTGTTGCATCTACGATTTTTTCTGGGATTCATCTGGCACTTAGGGATTTTCAAAAAAATTTGAGGTTTATAACATCGAATGCTTTTTTAAATCTATAAATGTCATGTTGAGTGGTGAGTTTAGTTAGTCTGATTGTCAATAAGAATTCGCATGGTATTGATGTGGGTGGCGTTGGCTGAAGAGTTAGCACGTGGACTTCAAAGCCGAAAGTCCTGGGTTCGATCCCGGTTTCCGATATTCATTAAAAATAAGAAGACCACGCATTTTTTTGATGTGCATTAGTGAACTTTGTATCAGTTATTGTGGGAAAAATTCTAGTGATGCAGGCATAAGCACTGGTCACTAAACTATACCGACTTCATCAGATACTAATACTAATGTAACATCAGAACGCCCTCCTTCCTTGTGTAGCAGAATCATCGGCGAAGTAAAATAACCAAGTGGCTACTAAACACAGCTTTAAAATTTAATACGTCTCATTTGACACCAGAATGCCCTGCAACACTGCGTTATTAAAAAGAGCGCAAAAAAGCAGAGTTGTAAAGGAATAAAGCTTTCCTCTATATCTTCCTTCACCACCTGTCTTTTCTATCACTGTCCCTTCCCTATCACCCTCTTCCACTATCTTTTCTTCAACTCACAGGTAGCACAAAGGGATCGTTGTATTGGACCCAAGTGAGCTGGACTCTACAATTTCACTCTTCCTTACCAGCAGCCTACTAACCTAACCTAACCTAATGTCAATGCATGACCTGTTTGGGCGGAATCTGACTTGGGTTTGACTTATTTAAAATTACGTTGTTGAAAATTTTTATTTGGAATCAATGAGATTCCTCGCCAGTTGCTACATTTTCGCCTGTCACCTTTTTTGGTATCTTTATAATTATAGATTGTTTCCATTCACTTGGAAATATTTCTTCATCCCATATGCGTTTGAATAGTGTTTCTAGAAGATTACCAAGTGCCTCTGAGTCTGCTTTAAAACATTCTGATGGAATGCCATCACAGCCAGCAGTGTGCCAGATTTCACTGAAACTGCGAGGAACAGTGGTGATGTTTCTATTTTGACGAGATTGTCTTATTGTTATATACTCTAACAGCTCTTGGTGTACAATGGTTAACGTTCTCTCGAGGTATATTTTCCATATTTCTACTTGTTCTTTCCCATCTGTGACTATTGCACTATATTTTTAGTGATTTTAAAAAATTGTTTTATATCGCCTGTATTAGCTGCAATTCGTGCTGAAGTACTCATATTGTTGTAATAAATCTCCTTGTGCTGTTTGATAATTCTTTTTATTGCCCTTACTAATGCATTATATCTTTTACCATAATCCGATTTCTTTAATGGATCGTTTTCGGACAGAAACTTTACTTTTACTAAACGTCTTTCCTGTATTATCTTCCATGTTTCTTCTGATAACCACTCCTTCTCTTGATTTGTTATGTAGCCCAGTGTATCTCTGGAAGTTGTATGCAATTGTGGTTTTGATTGGGACCACATATCTTTGCTATCGTAGTTATTGCCTAGGAGGGCGTCAAGTGTTCTTATTCTGTCTTTAAAGTTTGCTAGGTTATTTTGATTTTAGTTAATCTATATCCAAAGGTCTTTGAGCTGTATTTCTATTTCGCTTTGGATATAGTTTTAAGTAAGGCTCTGCTATTATTAAGCAGTGGTCACTGCTGATATCTGCTTTTCGTTCACTTCGTACATCGTGGACTATGAAGAACCATTTATGGGATAAGCAAATGTGATTAATCTGGGTTTCTCCGCATCCAGCTGGATTTTTCCAGGACATTTTATGTGTAGTTTTGTGGGGAAATACAGACCCTCCTATTTTCAGGTCATTATTAATGCACATTTCGATGAGAAGATCCCCTTTCATTACACTGTCCCGTACCGTGCTTACCCATAATTTGTTCATAGTCTGTATTGTCGTTACCTATAGGGGCATTAAAATCAATATATCGTTGCCAGGAAGGTTACTTAGTACACTGTTTAAGAGGCTGTAAAATTCTTCTTTTCTATTTAGGTCACTATTCTTGGTGAGAGCGTAGCATAAGAGAAAAGAAAAAAACAGAAAGCATTCCATGAGATTAGTGCGTTCTTCATTCTTTTATTCAAAAATTGCCACCCCGGGGCATTTCCGAATATATGAGAATGTTGCCTTTATTGCTTCTAGACTCCCCATTACCATTCCACCTAGCTTCACTTCACAACATTGAGTTTGAGACGTTCACATTCTGATTCAAGTTGTTCAAGTGCTTGGTAAAGAGTACGTCCATTCCACTGACCAAATCGAGTCCTTTTAACATTGCCAAAAGTCGTTGTCTTATCATTCCGTTTATTATTTCTATTTGTGAATACTCGAATCGTTCAAAATTAGGAGAGACGCAGGTGATTAACATAAGTAGATGTTCTTAGTTCTTTGGTAGGGCTGCTACCTTTAAAATTATTATATTCTCTTGACACTATAGGTCCCCGAACTTAGCTTGTTGTTATTGTAGAGGATTACGCAGAATTTCTTTCGCACTACTGGCTGTTGTGAAGATAAATCGCTTTGTTTTCGGTCGCACAATTACATTAGCAGCTACCATTAGGTATCGTTTCTAGAGGCCACCACGATGGAGGTTGTAATTGCACTTGATAATTGCTGAGAAGATATGTTTCATGTGATTCCCCTAGTTTGAGCCACGGACTGACCTCCCATGTTGAAGCACATATTAGAACATAGTTCTCAGTGTATTCGAGATATAAGCAAGGATTTTCATTTAATCTATCTGTTTATTGACTAGTCGTAGTATCTAAACGAAATTATAAAGTTTTAACTGAGAAAATATTTAGTTAGAATACTTAAATTTTTTATTTCCGTATTTTAATTTTATCTTTAGCTATTTCGATGCTCATACTCAAGTGCGTTGAATTGCATTATTATTTGTTTCTTGTTTTCTCAATATGCATTTCCAAATGGTTGTAGTTAATATTATTTTTCTTTTATTTTTTTTTTATTTTTATCATTTCTAACGTCAATTTTAAGTTTGCCTGAATACCGATCTGCCTGTGCGTATGTACATATTTATGTACAAACATATGTACATACATACTTATGTACGTTCGCAAAGATATTGCATTTTTTTTTTTTTGTGCGAAGGTGGGGCGTAAATTATTATCTATTCAATTGTTAAATTTAAAGTGCGGTTATTCATTCATTCACATGCTGCTAAAATATATGCACTCTCACACGAGTGCATTTGCAATCAAATACATACATACATATATGTATATGTATGTACATGCATATGTATGTGTAAGTATGTACGATTTTAACATTTATTATTTTTTTTTTCGTATGGTCGCTCGTTTTTTGGGGCTGGCAATATTAATTGGATATTGTCGCTTGTGGTCTTGTTTTAAAATTTAGTAGTTTTTATTGATGACCTTGCAGAAGATATTAAAGTTTTAAAGAGAAAACTAATAGTTACTATTAAATATAGTTAGAATGAGAAAAGCAATTTGTTTTAAAACACGTGGCTTTTAAGCATGATCAAAATGCATGACCTGCATTATAATAGCATTAGTGAAAAAGATAAATAAATATGTGCATATATCAAAAAAATACTTTTTAAACCATATATGTTCCATCTATGATAGTAGATTCGTAAATTTGTTAGATTGCACGGCTTGCCAGTTTAAAGTTCAAAATCAGACCACCTATGTCCCAGTTGGTCCCGTTGTGTTACCTAGAAAGGAAACGTAAGGAGAGGTAATTCCTTCAGTTCAGTGCTTAACAAACGTGGCGACCGGATAAACAAGTTTATCCGCATAGTGGAGTAAAAGCACTATTTTCTCAGAGAGAGCGGGGCATATACAGAGGAGTTGTTTTACAGCCTATTCCTCCTCTACATTATGACAACTTCTACAGAAATCGGCATATGGCAGACAGCATATTCACCTATAAACCAGTGACCTGTAATTACCGCAATAAATGTACGCGTTTGAAAGAAAAATTATGCCCAAATATGTTCAAACAAATGTTTGCTTTAAATAAAATTTAGTTTCAGTAAATGTTTTTTCTCGTGTGTGAACTCCGAAATAAATCTTGCTTAGTTTAGATTTTACAGCATTTTAACCACATGTCATCAATTTATGGCCTGGTGCCCTGGAATCCAAAGTAGCTCGAGGTTAGAATGTCTCGCTATCTCGTATATCCTACACTAAGAGAAAAACCTTCGTAAATACAATGATCTTTTAAATTATATTTATGATTTTTTTCACCAGCAGAAAAAATGCCATATGCATTTTACTAAAGCAACGTACATTTTCATACATTAAATGAAAAATGTAGTTATTGCAATGAAAGTGTTTAGTTTAAACAACTTGTTTATTTGACTTGTCTCCAGGATTCGAATCTGCGACTACAAGGCTAGCACACTGCCTACTAGCCAGTAGCAGGAAGTTTTCTTCATTGTAGTTACGAAAATATTTCAACGAGACTATAATTTCCACAACTATAGAATAATTATAATTGTGGTTTGATATCTTGATCTTCTTTTATGTCACTTAATCATTTTAAAATATTTTTTGTATGAATTCTTTATGATAATGATACTACGAAATGTAAAATATTAAGCATTACAAAGGTTTCATTTTATTAATAAAATTTGTCGTTGTATTAATAAAAGGGGTTCAATGTAATGCTTTCATTCCCGTAAGGAAATGTGTTTCTTTCAGTGTATAGTTAAACATACATTTAACTACTCTTTTTATGGCTGATTTTTTAGCCCATATTGCGGTGCTTTACTCCTGCAGCTAAAATATCTAAATATATCATGCCAAAATCTGGCCTGAAACTGTCCATGTAAGTCTCTAGCACGTTCTCATGATAATAGCAGGGCGTTCCCTTCTTCCACATACTTTCTGCCTCCAGTTTGAGTGTAAGGTTCGTGCGTAGTGGTGTAACAATGTAATTAGCTGTCATCTAAAGAGTGACGTTGATGGCGTGGTGCGCGGTGCACTTGTAATCATCAAAGCGGATGTTCGTATGATCCTCTCTAAGGTTACAGTTAGAACTGTAGGACTACACAGAAAAAAGTACACACCAATTAATGTTTTCAATCAAGAATTTAATTGGTTGAATTAAATTTTTAGTTGTAGTAATTAATTTGAGTGTAAACAATTAATATCATCAAATTATTTATAGGTGAAACTTTAATTAATTTTTTAATTGTTATTACAAAATTATTCATATTACTTTTATATAAATGTTTATTTCAAGATACAATACTTTATTCGAGGCATTAAAAGCAGCAACATTTTTTCTGGCAATTTAAGCCACTTCTCATCTCTTGAGTACAAAAATGAATGAAACTGACTCTGGAAGACTAGTTATGAACTGCAGTGTACGACAATGGAACCAGAACTTCCAATACAATATATTTCACATAGCTTTTAATTGGTCGCATAACATTAAGTAAAAATAATCACTCGTGTTTGGTCGCATGTTCCTGCCTGTTCTGTCACTCAATTCTTCCTTCAAATGAATTAATTGCCTTTAGTTAAGGTCTTCAATGATCGTTCAACCCAGTCCTAAGCTTAAATTAGACGTGACATAACCATAATGCCATAGCCGTAGCAAACAAAAATTCAATTGGTATCCATGACGTTATGGCAAGTCAGCTATAATCAAACACAGTGTTGCTTATTAGTTTGGTTTGAACGACTGTTTTCTATGGTTATTGTTATGGCACGTTTGATTAAACCTTTAACAACTGATAGTCGGTAACACTACGCGCTTCCTACTAAGCATAGAACATTATATTAGACCCGTGGATATTTGGCCATAAAGTCAAATTTTCTCAACCCAGAAAAAAACCGATTATGTGTACCAGATACAAGTGAAAAAGATATTAAAGTGCATTTATCATCAATGATAATTTATCTCTCCTTTCTTATTGCATTAAATGTAGTCAATGCTGGCGCTAGTCTCATGGGTCTATCTAACGTAAGCGTCAAAGTTAAAAAACCGAATCGATAAAAATTTAGTGTTTAAAATTAAAATGCTTTATTTGTTTTTTTATATATACGATATTGCAAAACGTATTTCACAGAATCAATAACATTATCAACAGTACAATAATTTTAATGCGGGTGATGAAATCCTCACCAGCTCCGACTCCAACCATATAATTTACTACACATTCTGCGAAGCATTAAATGACCGTATTTTGGAATGAAGATGAATGTTAAAAGAGTAAAAAATAAATACTCACGTATTTTTCGGTTTCATTTTCTCGTTTTTTTCCAACGACAATAATAAATAAACACTTAAAAATTTAATGGCATAATTGCAGTAATTGCGTGAAAAATAACTTCATCATGTCAAAAGTTTTCACAGTGAAGACATGTGTATGTACGTTTACTGAGATGGACAGTTAGGCAGCCAGGTATGGATTTTTGGTTGTCAAATATGTTTGTTTTTTGACTGTTAAGAAGCCAAACTCACCAAACTCCCAAAAGTAATAATTGAAAAGAAGTGATGGGCACAGAGTGCGAGCATGAAAAGGAGTTGACAATATGAAGCTGTTGAAATTCTAACCAAAAGCCTTTTTACTTTATTTGTATGTAACGAAAATTTCGATTGACGTTCCTTGCCGTAAACATAAATGCATTTTTTTTTAAGTAGACAGCCAATCGCAGTGGTAAAATACGTGTTGCATGCATTTAATACAAGATTGATGATCAGTGATCACATATTGTGGCAGACGCATTTAATGACTGTGTTGAAGTACAACAACTGGTCAACAAAAACGATTGCAAAAGAATGGAAAAGGAAAAACGGTTGACAGTATAAACTTTGTGGCATGTATGTACATACAAAACTTCATTAAAGAAGAAAAAAACTATCGATCAGTTCGAAAGACATTTTATAAAGTAATCAAGCGTTTATTAAAACTGTGAAAAATCATTCGCTGTTGTCTGTCATTAGATGTATGCATATCGCACAGTGGCGTGAAATGAAAAAAAAGTGGTAAAAAGTCCGCAACTTTTGAACTAGTGAACCGATTTCGATGAAACTAACTGTTTTGGAAAGAAGAAGTGTTGAACTTTTCGAAAAGTATATTTAGAGGCACCCTGTTGTAAGGCAGGGTAGCTGCAAAGAGCCTCAAAATGTGAAACTGCGGTTGTCGAAATTCTTTCGGAGCTTGTAACTTCTGTAAATATCGATCGATCTTAATAATTTTTTCAGCGGGACAATCAACGTTAAGAAACAAAAATAAAACATGCTAAGAGCACCATTTTATCTCTTACAGTTTCCAAGTTATTTGGCTTGAAAATTTTTGTTTTTTAATTTTTGGCCCTGACTTTTTTTAATCGTTGGTACATAACTTCTTTATTACTTGGCAAAAATCAGTTGGTTTTGTTGTTTTTGAAAGAAAACTATATTACAATTTATAAAAAAAAAGAATTTTTTTGATATCTCAAAAATTGTAGCAAGAAATAATTTTGTAATTTGGATTTTTGAAAATTATGAGAAAATTTTGTATATATTGTGAAAAAGGTATTTTTAATTTTTTTCGAATATTTTAAAAAATTATTAAGTATTTGTTAAACAGTTTTATTGTTTCTGAGAGAGGAGGCATGAAGAAAGACTGTGAATTAGATTTTAAAGATTTTTGATAGTGCACCCTACATCCAGCATTGGTCGAAAATTAGCATTTTTTGTTGAAAAGTTCAACACTTTTTCTTTCCAAAACAGTTAGTTTCATCGAAATCGGTACACTAGTTCAAAAGTTGCGGACTTTTTACCACTTTTTTTTATTTCACGCCACTGCGTATCCTTATTAGCAGGGACAGGGGTTTCATGCAAATGCATGTTTTTTCCCTTAATTCTGATAATGGCTAGAACGAAATAGCTTTACGAACCAATGAATTTGCGTAAAAATGGCATCGATTTGTTAGTGCATATTTTTGCATATTTTGCTGAAAATGCATATTTTTCCATAATTTAGTCATAAATGCATATTTTTGTCTCATATATTGATATAAATGCTGATTTTGTGTCATATTTTCTCAAAAATTCAAATTTCAAAAAATATTGCAAAACCGTTTTTGGCAACTGTACCCGCTTGCATTTTTGTAGAATTGTGGAACGATTGTACAAGCACACACACCTACCAAATTTCATGGAAATTGTAAATTTGATAATTTCAAATTGTCTGCTATTAAAGCCGAAAGTAGTGAAGCAATTATGCTTAAACTTGATATTGTTTTTAAAAGTTATAATGGACTCAAAAACCAAATCTAATAGCTAGTATTCAATTCATTGTAATGGTTGAGTTAAATAAATATACAGCATTATATAAAAAGAATCATTTAAATTTGAGCAGATTACATGCACAAAGCTTTCTAAGAACAAAGTCATTGGACTTAACATTCGATAATACATACATATGTGTGAACAATAAAAAAATTTTTAATGAAAATAAATAAATAACTACACTTTTCTTTTTCTATTTACGTATCGCTCCTTTTCTGTAATATAAACATACATGTCTCGAAAATGCGAGTTTGGAGTTAATAATGCAGAAAAAACATTATACCATATTTAATCTTGTGTAAAGATTTAATATAAAAGGCTTGTACACGCACCTCTTGAGAAAAGAAAATGTTTTTATATCTTTCTTTACTGATATGTAGATTGAAAACTTTACTTTTGAATTTTTTTTAAAGATATGTGCATATTTTATTGTTTTTAGTGCATATTTTGCGTTTTTGATGTCATATCTTAGGCGCCTAAAATACCTTTTTTAAATACATGAAGTCCTTGTCCCTGGTTATTAGTAAAGAAAAATAGAATTCTAATTAAATGATTTCGTATTGTATCATAAAATATGGAATATTTTTCACAGGCTCCATTTGCCGATAGACTGGACTATCTTACGGATGTTTTCTTATTTCAATTTTCAACTGTAGTGCATGGACTAAAGCTTAAATTAGACGTGACATAACCATAACCATACAAAACATCTGTTCGAATCTAACTTATGGGCAACATGAGGTGACTCGCCATAACAACATAACCATTTCCATACAAACCATCCGAATTTTGGTTTGATTATGGCTTTGGCATTATGGCTATGGCACGTCTACTTTAAGCTTAACACCAGCAGATCAACACAAACACGTAGTAGAACCATTTAGCTGGAAAACACTTATGTGATTTTTTAGTCTACAAACAAAATTAATATAAAAAAACTCTATTAGATTACAAAGTTAAATGATTTTAAGCATCAGTTAATTTTAATTTTCAACCGATTGGTTGACTATTACTACGTTTATATGTACGTGCAAGTAAATTAACTCACTGTTTATACGGCATAGCAGAAGTAAAAAAATCCTGTTAGAACTTCTATAGAAAACTTACTTACATGTGTTCACAAAAAAAAAATTAGTGTAAATGTACACTGAACTCTCTTTTTATACGGTGGATACGTTACTAAGGAAATCGTGCAAACAAATTGTGTAAAAAAATACATGCAACATATGAAAAATTTTGTGATAAAATCCAAAACATGCAAAAAAAAGTGAATATCAAGAAGTTTTATTAACAAAAATAGGTACATATTAAATAACAAAAATGGTTTATTTGCACAAGAAAAATGAAATGAAATTTAAATTAATTAAATTTATTTTAAGTTTGAAAGATTAAAATTCAAATTTAATTTTACAGTTGCTCATCGGTTTCGGAGTTCAAGTGTAAGTTCAAAAAATTCGTGCAAAAGAAATCATTTGTTCTTATTTTTGAACCATGTTATTTCAAAATCGTGTAAAAGAGACCGCGCAAAAAGAGAGTAGAGTGTACATACAAAATATTTAATAATTATTTAATTTAAATGTCGTTATTTTCTTCTATCAATGTGTTCTTGTGCAATATTTACAAATTTACTGGTTTTTGTTAAAAAACCAATTTTATTTGTGAATAAGTGCGTTAATCAGGAATTATGTTAGTTAGCTCTTTGCAAATACAAAATTAATTCGCCGTTTATGCGCCAAAATTTTTTATTTGCAATATATTTATTTGCGAACAACTCGCCCGTATAAACGTAGTATATGTCTTCGGCATCGGGCGATCGTGAGGGCGATCTCCCAATAATTGATATCTAGAATTAGATTTGCCCGATTTCATTCAATTTTTAAATAATGATGTCCTTAAAATCTCAATTCGCACTATTTTGCGCTAATAATAGATTTTCCATGCTTACAACTATGTATATTAAAGCCTTAACATACTTTTTGGAGGAAAGGGTTATGCATTTTTCCGTTTCATGAATAAGAGTCTATTTCACCAACTTATTAACCAACTTATTATTATTAACTTATTAACTAAAAAAGGGGTGTTATAAGTTTGTAGTGTGTGTCTGTGTATCTGTGTGCCTGTGTATCTGTGTGTCTGTCCGTGTCCACGTACAGGCCAAGCGACTGGACCGATTTTCATTTAGTTTTTTCTGTTTGAAAGATGACTTGATCGAGAGGGTTCTTAGCTATGTTTGAAGAAAATCGGTCCAGCCGTTTAGAAGATATAACATCTTTTCTGAAGAAAGTCTGGGGTTTTTAAAAATTTTAATTTTTGTTATTTAAATAACAATTCATATTTAGAAGTCAGTTTTCCGTGCAAAAATTAATGAAAATCGGCATTTAAATATGAATTGATAGTTAAATAGAGTTGGTGAAATTGGCTCTAAATGTCTGTTTTGTTCAAATACACATATAACTATGATTTCGATAAGACTTTTATTGGGCTTGGACCTTGCCATTACGTACGAAATACAATGTCAGTGGTTGCAATCGAAAAAAAAACAGCCCAATGAAACTCCAGACCATAATTCAAACTAATCAGTCACCTTTTCTTTATACTGAGGCCGGCTTTAATCTTGCCCTGAGTTAGACTTTATGTAGATGGAGGTGCAAGTCCCAATTGCTGAGAACACCGTACAGTGGCTCAGGATCATCGTTTTTCATCGGCCAAAACTCTGTAACTTTTGAACTAATAAAGATTTTTTAAATTCATTTTTAGTGATTACTTAACATCTTAGGCTTTTATCTAAGTTTCGTTTCATTTTAATCAGTACAATTGTTGTTAAGAGATTTAAGGTTAAAATTTAACTTTTGATTTTTTTTTTTAATTTTGCATAGAAATGCAATATGAATTTTTTACTATTACTAAGTGTTACCATATGTTAGGAAAGGGATAGTGATAGAGAATACAGGTGGTGAAGGAAAAGATAAAGGAACGCTTCATTATCTTACAACTCTGCTTTAAGCACGTTTTTAATAATGCAGTGTGGCAGCGCCTCTGGTATTTAAATAAGGCGCATTAAATTTTCAAAGCTGTGCTTAGTAGCTATTTTATTGGTTATTTTACTTTGTCGGTGATTCTGCTACACAACACCGACGAAGGAGGGTGCTCTGATGTTACATTAGGATTAGTATCTGCTGAAGTCGGCACAGTGACTATACCTTCATCACTTGAACAACTAACACAAAGGGACACCAATGCACATCAGAAAAAACATGTGGTGTTGTTATTTAATGACTGTTGGATACCGGGTTCCAACCCAGGATCTTCGGTTATGTAGTCAACGTGCTAACTACTTCAGGCAACGTGAAGACCTACTTCAAAAATTTAATAGTTAGGCCTAGTTTTTTCTATCTGGATATACTATTTATACGTAAATAACTCAACATAATTGCATACATAAATATCTCAACCCTCTTTACTACATGAATATCTGCAAGACACTACATTAAAAGAATTCTGTCAAAAAACCGATTTCAATGCAAAGATCTTATAGAACATACACTCAACTCTTCTTTTAAACGGTCTCTTTTAACACGATTCTGAAATAATACGGTTCAAAAATAAAAACAAAAGATTTTATTTGCACGAATTTTTGAACTTGCACGATATTTTTTTAATTTTTAGGTTTTTAATCCTGTTTGTAATAAGCAGGGCTATTTTTTCTGGCTTTTTGCCATAAAAAGCATTTTTTTGCATATTTTAATTTTTTTTAGAAAAATGCATATTTTGGATCACCTTGCATAAAAAAGCTTATTTTTCACTCTGGCAACGCGATTAATATATAACGACTCATATAACTCAAACTGGTGTAAAAGAAATTCAAATGAAATATATTTCTTTCCTCTTCTTGCACATGTATGTCTGCATGTTATTAATTTTTTTTTCTTTACTTTTCTATCACTTCTACCACAAAGTCGAACCGAAACTATTACCGCCAGAGGCATATGATTGTTTGCTTGCAGATATTTGATTCAAAAATACCTTTCGTTACCCTACGTCTTCACGAGCCATCAACTTGGGCATGACATGAACATGACGCCGGCAGTGCAACTGTGAAAAATTCATCAACTTCTTTGTTGTGGTGAACACGGGCAATGTCCTTGTTCAGGCATATCAAAGTATTTTGCGGTATCGCAACAGAGATAGAATGTTTACCAATTTTGTTCTTTCTCTTTTCTTTCTATTGTAAATGGTTGCGGACGGCGAATCTCATGGAGAACATCGTTGCTCAGACATATTATTCTGAAAATTTCAAAGAAATTTGTGACGTTTTAGATGAACTTGATGACGATGAGACAGAGTCTATACGCAAAAGCGTCAATGAAATCTGACTCAGTTTATATTTATATAAAACATAATTTTGAATGCCTCTGCTCGAGCATCACCCGACTAGAAACTAAAGGACTTCCTATTAGTGAAAGTTTAGCTGTTATAGAACGTTTTAGAGAAAGTATTGAAAATACAAACCAAAATGTATTCATTGATAAATTCAACAAAGTTTTGAACAGAAACACAGGTCTAAAGACCTTAATCAAAATTAAAAATTATATATATTTCAATAAAACCGAAACCGATGAATATATTGAAAATTTGTCCCCATCTGAAATACTCGCATTTAAATACGCTCCTGTTGCATCTACTGATATTGAACGCTTATTTTCGATGTATTCATCTGTTTTATGTGACAATAACTAGATCATTTCTTTTTGAAAATTTAAAAATAACAATGATTGTTCATTATAGTAACGATCGCTTTGAATAAAAATACTTTAAAGTAACAAAATTGTTGATTTTATTCTTGCATATTTTGCATATTTGTGCATATAACCGTGCATATTTAGAAATTTTTTCGTGCTATTTCTGGCGCATATTTTGAATTTTTTTTTTGCATATTTTAATTAGCCCTAGTAATAAGCGTGCACGGCTGTTATCCGAAACCGACGAGCAACTGCAAAACTATATTTTTTTATATTAATCTTTCAAGCCTGGAATAAACTTAATTTTTTTTTTTTTTTTGAAAATAAACTATTTTTGTTATTTAATCTATATAATTAATAGGCGAACATGTTTTTTGTAATCCCTTTTACGCTGGAACCACTACACCGATTTTAAAAAGATTTATATGGTTTTAAAGGATTTTCTGTACAGATGTTTTATTGAAATCGGTTAAGTATTTTGGGAGATATAAGCGTTTAAAGTTGCTACTACTACATGCACACATATTACACACGCATTTATTAGCTTACAAGTAAAAAAGAAACAAAGCATGAGTATGTGTGTGTGTGTTTGTAGTATTTCTCTTGATCTAACGATTTTTTTCTCTTATTTACTGTTGTATGAAAGCCATAAGAGTCCAACCTAAATTAGAGCGTCAAGCGTTGCGTTAGCAGCAGGGTACGTATTTTCAGTACATTCAAATAATATTTTATACGTTTAAATGTACTGAAAATACGTACCCTGCTGCTAACGCAACGCTTGACGCTCTAATTTAGGTTGGACTCTAAAGGCTCAGTTAGCCGACTGTAATGTAATGTAACTGTAACGTAGAAAACAGCTGATCGACATTTTTATATGAAAATTAGGTTACGTTACATTACATCTCTATAACCATTTTCATTACTTTTCACATAACAAAATCGATCAGCTGTTTCTTACTGTTGCAGTTACTTTACATTACAGTCGGCTAACTGAGCCTTAATACTTAAAGGAAGAGAATTGAATAAAGTGAATTAGCTTGGTTGAAGGGATTTTGTTTATGTTTTTTTTAATTTCATGTATTATTTAATTATGCTTGCATATGTATCGGGTGTTTTTTTAGAGGCATAGAACTTCGAATTGAAATAAAACACAAGAAAATCGTTTCAATGTCCATCAATTTGGCTTTATTCGAAGGATAATTTTATGCCATTAATGTTTAAATATGATTTCGGGCATGTGGCCGCCGCGGCTGGCTCGAATAAAGCCAATTCTACATGTCCAATTTTCAACCACTTTTTCGAGCATATGGGGCCGTATGTTGGCAATAACGCCACGAATGTTGGCTTCCAAGTCCCCTAACGTTTCTGGTTTGTTGGCGTAGACGAGCGACTTCACATATCCCCAAAGAAAATAATCCAATGGTGTCAAATCACACGATCTTGGTGGCCAATTGACAGGTCCATTCCGCGAAATTATGCGCTCATCGAATGTTTCCTTCAATAAATCGATTGTGACGTGCGCTGTGTGGCATGTAGCGCCGTCTTGTTGGAACCACAACTCATCCACATTCATGCCATCCAATTCGGGAACAAAATAGTCGGTTAGTCGGCTCCAATTGCTGTGCACGGTGGCGAATCGATTCATTTGGGTCCTCTTCAACACTTTGCTCTACAGCGGCAATTGTTTCTTCGGTGCGCACTGTTCGACGTCTCTGCGGATGCGTATTATCACATAGAGTAAACGTAGTGCGAAAACGATCCATGGTTAACCGAATTAATTGCTCTGATGGACGATTATGTCGACCATAAAATGGACGGAGCTTGCGGTAAACTTCGCGAACTGAACCATTATTTTCGAAATAAATTTGCACGATTTGCAAGCGTTGTTCTTTTGTCAACCTGTTCATGATGAAATGGCAAACAAAACTAAATATTAATCACTTAACACCTGACAAAATGGCCGCTAGTTAAAAAAGTGATGCCAACTTAAAGTTCTATACCTCAATAAAAAACACCCGTAAGTTTGTGTGTGGCTGGGTTTTAATGAATTTTTTATGACGTTTAGATAGGTAAATTTTCTTTGAATCTTAAATTATTTACATTTTGGTTCTAGAATACGGACGAGTGTGTCGTCCGTTTGGTATGTCTAGCATGTATTATTGTTAATAAAATTTCTCGATATTCACTTTTTTTGCACTTTTTACTCAGTAAATGTTTTTATTTTTTTTAACTTTCACGATTATTTAAAGACATGGAATGTTGCACGTATGTTGTTACACGATTTTTTTTGAACGATTTCCTTAGGAACATATCCACCGTGTAAAAAAAAGAGTTAAGTATATTACAAAATAGCCCACAGATCATCTTTCTCTGATTTTGGTTTTTTTATTTATTTTGATCCTCAAAATTTATACAAAACTAAACTTCAAATTTGACGAAAACATGGAGCTTAAAATTAAGTACACAAGTTTTCTTAATCTTAGAACCATAACGATGTTTTATAATACGTTAATGAAAACGATACGTAAATTTTATGTATATAATATCGTTCGATACATAAATGTCTTTATTTTAAGTCATTCAATTTATTTATATAAATTTATTTCTTATAAAACTAATAGTAATTTTCAAATATGTACATACTAATCATATAACAATGTGTTGTAACTTAACACTTGTAAGCATGGCAACACACTTGATGCGAACAAAGCTAGAAGGAATTACCTTTAGAATGCCAAACAATTGTTTTATATACATTTAAAAAATTCAAGTAACATTTACCTACATTATGGTTCTAGGGTTAATATAACGAAAAAGACCGCAGCCCGCTATCGATAATAGTTTTCGAGGAACCATCATTTATTTCAGATCAAATATGAAAAATTTTTGTTTTTATTTGAATTGACATAAATTCTTGATTTTTAGCAGCATGCCACGCCCACTACTGCAAATATGTTGACCTTATTTTCTTGTTAACTTAGTTTTAATATGCTTGCTTTCTAATGGTCTAAGAATTTCAATAATCTGTTTCAAAAAAAAATTAGTTTTAGGCCAATTAAAATTTATTCTGAACCACCGTGCGCCGCACATTACTTTCTCCCCATATATAACATAATAATATGCAAAATTGGTGTAGGATATTTTTTAGTCGGTCAGGACAAACAATAATTTTGTATGTTTTAATGTAAGAAAAAAATATTATAACCCATAATTAAGGGACCACGTTCGATAAGTATAATTCTTTTACATGAGTATTCACACTGAGATCTCGTGCTTATCAATGTAATTTACACAAACGCACGCACAAAGCCGTAACCCTTAAAAATAAATGAAGAGGAGATTATTGGCCAAAAGAGAAAAAAAAGATATAAAAGACAAGATACAAGTGCATCTTTCACGTATCTTAAATGATGGCAAATGATTTGCAGAACAATAACAACAATATCCTCAAAGTAAATATAATAATTTTTTTATAAAAAGGACTTCAAACAGTTGATCGGTAAAAACTAGTCGACTTTATGGTGCTCTACTTGCTTAATGCACAACAAATAAGTTTTTTGACATTTTCTTCACCATTTTTTATCCAAGTGAGTTGAATATAAATTTTATTTTAATGAATAAATGCAAAGTCTTAGGAATAATTTTATAAATTTCGTTTTTAAATTTGAAATTTTGAAACTCGCATAAAATGATAAACTAATTTAGAAATTTAGTTCGAGTTTCGAAAAGTATTAAAAATTTGCTAAAATTTTATTCTCAAATCTTTTTTTTTCGCAGTCATAATGATTATTAGTTGCGAGCTCAAAATTAATTTCGGCATTAAGTTCGAAAAAAAGCCTTCATTTAGCATCTCTATCAATATGAAAAATTATATATTTATTACTAATGAACAAAATATTGATTTGTGCAACATAATCGATATTTCGAAATTACAAAACAGTTAAGAATATTTAAATTTACTGGAGCAGGAACTTTCTTAACCTTATTCTTAACAATAAATTTAAATTATCTTATACGAAAATTCGAAGTTCGGAAAATCGTAAATTTTAAGATTTAAATATCAAGAATTTATTTCAGTGATCATGAGACCCGCACATTTTACATAAAAAATTAAATATTTTTGAATAATTACTACAGGCTAAAACTACATTTAACTAGGTAAGGAATATGAAAATTGTTCTTAATTTCGATATTAGAAGATGTTTTTTTTCGAAAACAGGATTTTACACTTTTTATATAATCGAAAATTAGAAATTATTTTTGGTATTCATTGCAACATAAGTTTCGAGATCCGAACAAAATGAAATTATTTCAGTGTGAATAAATCTACTATAAGTTGCTGAATAGGATATTCAGATATGATTTTAAATTTCATAATTTTTTTATAAAACTCCAACCCCAGGGTTGGGCAAAATGTAAAATTTGTTCACTCACCGGCAGACGTAGGCCAACTCTTTTTTTTTTTTTTTTTTTTTTTTTTTTGATAAATAACACTCAGGCAATGAACGCCTACTACTATTACTAGGTGTTACCTTCTTTAGTAAAGGGATAGTGATAAAGAAGACAGGTGGTGAAAGAAGAGACTGAGGAAAGCTTCATTCTTTTACAACTCTGCTTTTTGCACGTTTTTATTAATGCAATGTTGCAGCGCCTGAACAAAGAGACAGAGAAAAGCTTCATTCTTTTACAACTCTGCTTTTTGCACGTTTTAAATAATGCAGCGTTGCAGCGCCTCTGGTGTTTAAATGAGTCGTATTAAATTTTTTGAAGCTGTGGTTAGTAGACATTTTATCGGTTATTTTACTTTGCCGGTGATTCTGTTACTCAACGAAGAAGGGCGCGGCGGGATTAGTATCTGCTCAAGTCGGTATAATTCAGTGACCAGTGACTATGCCTTCATCACTTGAAATTTCCTACAACAACTGACACAAAGAAACACTAATGAATATCAGAAAAATGCATGGTGTTGTTATTTAATGACTTTTGGATACAGGGATTGAACCCAGTACCTTCGGTTTTGTAGTCAGCGCGCTAACTACTTCAGCCAATGCCACCCTCAAACTTTAACCTTTTCATTGTCATCTCCCTATTATAAAGAAAAAAGAAGTATTTGAAAATCTCCTTTTCGAAAAATCAGGTTTAATTTCAACTAAAAATTAATAGTAAAGCCAAAGTCAAAAGAAAACGAATTAGTTTTTAAGTTAAATTAATGGTACTACGAGGGCTACTATTTACAAATATTTCGGGTTATGTCAATAGCTAAAATCTGCCAACACCATAACAAAATTTTAATTTTTTGGCATAAACGTACTCACAACGTTTTGATGATAGTGTAATTATACAGGTGACTGCGTAAGGACTTTTTATACAATAATACGGCAACCATAGCTGTGTAAAGATCCGAAAAATATGAAAAGCATAAAAATAATTGTACTAAAACCAAAACAAAATCGAATTTTTGACATTCTTCAGCTACAAAGCACATAGAGCAAAAAACTATCAGCTGAAGTAGCGCTGCCACCTAATTAGATACACCTTGAGTGCTATATGTTTTGTTTACAGTGAGTTTAGAAAATCAATTTGACAAAAAATAGAAATTTCAAGAGAAGGATTTCATTGGATTATTTTTCACAACTTTCGACGTGGATTATCTCAATAAGAAAGTGTCGATGAACTTAGTTCTTTGTATGGAAATAAAGTACCATCAAAAATTCATAGTATATCGGTGGTATAGTGAATTCAATTGTGGTCGTAGTTCCGTCTCCGACGAATTCTGTGGATGTCGTCCAAAATCGGTTGTTGTTCCACAAAACATCGATGCAGTGCGTGAACTGATAATTCAAGATCGTCATGTGACATATTGTGTGATAGAGGCATTCTTGCACATTAGTTCCACTTCAATTTATTCGATTTTGCATGAACACTTTTGTAACAAAAATTTGTTCTCGTTGGATACCCCATAATCTATCAATCGGTCAAAAAAAATAATCGCGTAAAGTGGTGTAGGAAAATTATTAAAACCGTGGTGCTTTAAAAGACGTGTATAAAATCGTAATAAGTGACGAATCATGGATATATTCTTATCAGCCGGAAACAAAACTGGAATTGACTCCAAGATCAGCTAAATCCAACACAAGTTGTTCGTGGAAGAATCTCAGCAAAGCGAATGGTCGCTTGTTTCTTCGGCCTAATGGGTCATATGGCACATTTTCTACTTGAGCAACGTAGAACTGTCAATTTTTAGTGGTACACGACCCCGTTTATTTGCCGGAAGTCTTCGGAGAAATTCGTAAAACTAGCCCCGAAGACGAATCCATCTTCACCATGACAATGCGAGCTCTCACACATCTCGTCAAACAAGCGAATTTTTGAGCAGTCAAACATCGAATTCATGATTCATCCTCCATACAGTCCTGATTTGGCACCCAATGATTTTTTCTTGTTCCTGAATATCAAAGGTATACTGTGCGGTCAACAATTTACGACCGCGAAAAACAATAAAGTCATTTTCATTTAAAAATGTTTGTTATTATTTGCTATTCCCGACAAATAAATATTAGCCTCGTATAGTCAAAAATTTACGAATGTATGTTAACGAAATCCATTCAAATCCCGATAATTCGTACCCCGATAAATCGTAATTCCCGATAATTCATAATAAACTGCAAGTCCCTTGAAAAACTCTCGTTAATTCGTAAAATTTCCATACATTTTGGTCCCCTCACTAATTCGTAATATTTTTTTCAAATAAAATCTTCTTTACCTCTTATAAATCGTAATGGTTTGCTAACTACCGCTTATAATTCGTAATAAAAACAACTGAAACCAGCGTGACCGTTTGATCGACTAAAGTGGCAATTTGCCACTTTTTCGACTGCGTTTCCCCTTTTTCAACTGCCTTGCTACTTTTTGACCCCCTTTATATAGGGTGAGTTATATGAAAATACATTAAAAATAAAAAGTTTAGTGCAGTTTTCTCGTTTTTTTTTAATTTTGCCCCTTTTTTGATAAATCCCCTATTTGGTGCCACTTTTTGAAAAATGTCATCGGTCACCCTGACTGAAACATGGAAAGAATGATTTTTTGTTTACCGCTATTTTTGCCTGGGTTTTTGCTTCTGCTTGTGTGTGTGTACGCACGCATAAAACCCTGCTGTCGGTGTTACAAAAACAACAAATTTGTATTTGTATTTTATTTTTAACAATTTTTTATGCTTCTTTATCGTTTAAGTAAATAAATTGAAAAACCCCGTTAATTCGTATTTATTTTATTTTAACCCCGTTAAATCGAAACCCCGCTAAATCGAAAACCCCTATAATTCGTAAGAAATGGCCGGTCTCTTGCGATTACGAATTATCGGGATTTGACTATATTACTAGAGGCAAATTGGGGCATTCGATATTGATCGAAATGTCCATACAAACACAATTAAAATTTTATGAAAATTTATTCGATATTATTGCCGTAGTTTATCCAAAGAATTTAAAGCAATAAAATAATAATTACCCAGCTAAAAAAATTATATATGGTCCATATATTTTTAATATATGAATGTATATAACTATATATGAATATGTATGAATTCATGTATGGAAATGTATGGGATTATACATGGCAAAACTATTATATATGAACTAATATATGGACTAATATAAGAAATGTATTATAATATATTAGCTCATATATTCAAATTTAATTATGAATCTCTTCATATGTGGCTCCATATATAGAAATAACATGTATAGCCGTATAAGAATGTATGCAAACATGATATCTCACATAGGATCGTTTTTGTAATAAAAAAAGTTTGGTATTTTATCATTGGTGAATTGGAAATATATTTCAAAATAGATACGCTGTGCAAAGTTTATATGCGTACCGTCAACGTTTAAAAAAGAAAAACTTTTGTTACAAAAAAAAACTATTCTTGTATGATTTTATACATTGTGGATCAAATAATCAAAAGGATAATACAGTCATTAATTTTATCGAAAACAACAGAATTCTCTAGATAAGAAACAAAGTTCATATTACTGCAAAAAACTATATTGAAAACTATTGTTAGACGGATTATTTTTTCTTTTATAATTAATTGAATTAGTTTTTAATCTGATTTCTTAAATTAAATTTTAAGTACGAATTTGAGTTTTGTGTTTTTTAAATAATTGATTTACCTTTTGACTTAAAATGAGGAATGAAATGACTTTTAGTTCGTTTTGAATTATTTTTCCAAACAAATGTTTCATTAAATACAACCTCCCAGTTCAAAATCTAGAAAAAGTAATTTTAGTAATTTAATTTATTGCACAGCAGTGCGCTTTTGTGAATATGAACTTTGCATACTGTAGAGGGAATATTTACACATACATGTATGAAAATTTATGAATATATATAATCATATATGCCCATATACCCTCATTTTTCGGATCCGAACCATATATGGGATATCATATATGCTCCATACATATTTTTTAGCTGGGTAGTGTAGTTAAAAGTCGTTGTATATGTTTACCTGACTCTCTTTCTCTCTCTTTCTTACATTTAATATTAACCAAGGGCAAGGTCTTTTACTTTTGTATAAAATCGTGATATCGTACTAAAATGTTTCTTAATCGATTTTAAGCCTTTGTTGTTTACACATCTTGTTGCCACAGATGTTGCAAAATCTTGGCTTTATATCAAACTTATAAACGGCAAGTGTCTGGCATGATAATAAAACAATAACAGAACAGAACAACACCAACAAAAAAATACACGTACTTGGCGCACATAATTTTTGCCAACCCATTTTTATTTTTTGCTTTCGATTTTTTATTTTTTGGGGCCGAAACATTTACGCGTTTTGTTTGTTTGTTTTAATATTTAGGCCGTTAAGATCTTTGAAATAGTAATTTATTTATGTGTGTATGTATATATTTTTAAACTCATCTTTGTCTTTTCAACTTTTCAATATCAATTGATCTAATCATCATGCACATCAACTCGTACACAACGTCTATCGTGAGAACCGATGCGTGTGTTCTGTTTAAGTTGCAAAGCTTTTCCTTCATACAAACATTGTTGCTACATCGTCGCATATGAGTCCAATAAAACTTCTTTCCTTACGATTTTAAGTGTTAATGAGCCAAAAAAAAGTGTGTTTTGCCATTTTTTAATATTTCTTTCTTTTACATTTTTTTTATACAGTTTCATCTTCAGACCACCATTGAGACTAAAAACACATTTAAACTTAACTTTTAAGTCAGAAAATTAAGCAATTTTATAAAACAATATAATGTTATTAAGAAGAAGAAAAAGTTGAGCAGCCATGGAACGTGACAGGACAATGAACTCAATGAAGAATATAAGAAATATTCAAACTTTATAATACAAAAAAAAACTTGTGCAGGATTTCAAATTAAATAAAAAAAAGGAAATCCAAAAAATTTCAATTCATATTTTGTTCACCTCAAAATTTATCTGGTTGGCAGTTCCTACAACCAAATATATACAAATTACCAGCATTAAAATCATATAAAAGACAAGCTGCGTAAATAAAAACTGATATATAAAGAAGTTAAAGTTGCATTTTTCACGGTCTATGCAAAATAAAAGCATTCATTTGATACTCGCATTTGCCACACAGTTCACTAGACTTTGCACAATGGCTTGATGTTGATGCCATGCAAAACTCAAACATATTGAGCCAACAAAGTTACATGCTAAATTTGCCTTAACCCCCCACTGGCTGATAGGTACAATGTTTGCGCTCATAATCCATAGACAAACGCACACATTAAACGCCATGGGATGCCATGTAGAGACCAAATGCCGGCAAATATGATGTAATAAATATTCTTTTAATAAGTGGAGAAATACGTAAAAGACATACAATAAACAAAAAAAAAAATTTTTTTGAATGTGTGTCTAAGCAATCAATAGTTTAAATGTGTTAAAATTTAATTTCTAACTATAAATTTTGAGTAGACATTGGTTTCCTGACTTTATCATTATAAATGGTTTAAAATTCAAGAATTTGTGTCATGTCAATTTTGTTTCGAAATTGTTTGTTTTAAGAAGTTCAGCAAAATTTTAGTAATTAATTTAGGATAAAATATACATACTTACATACATACATATGTACATACATATATTAAAATATATGCTTAATTCACAAAACCTCTCGTATCTCTGTATCGATTGTATTATCATATTAAATACAAGAGTGTAACATTTGTTGTATGAAATTTTCATATAAAAATGAAATACACTATTACAATTTTATTTCATATGTTTTTAAAATGTTGTATTCAAAGAGAGGCTCTCTGAGAGAATTTGTATGTAGCTTGTTCTTCTTTTTTCATTAAAACTACGAAATACATTAATACACAACACAGAGGCAGGGTTGTCAGATTTTTTTCGACCTATTTCGCCAAATTGATTTTAAAAATCGCCAAAAGTCGCCAAAAATCAGTTTTATGTAGTTTTTCTTAGTAAATATTTGATAATAAATTTGTTTTTATATAACACTTTTTTAATATAAATTTTTATAAAATGATCGGATCAAAATTTATCAGAAAATCGCCAAAATTAGAAATAAAATCGCCAAAAAATATTTCTTGTAAATTTTTCTCATTAAAATTCAATGACTATAATTAATATAAGAAAATCATCAAAATCAAATTTTTTTAACTTCTTGCAGACAAGTTTTGATAGGATTTATTTTTGAAACTACGCCTTCAACAAACTAATTTTTCTGAATTAGAATAATTTTAAGATTCAATTTTGTTAAAAAAAATAGCCATAATAATTGCCAACAAATTTATTTATCGCCATAAAAATCGCCATATCGCCAAACCAAAAATTTGGACGCCAAACAAGTTGAAAAATCGCCACGTTTGGCGAGAAATCGCCATATCTGACAGCCCTGCACAGAGGGAGTTCACAATTAAAAAAACAAAAGTGTATTTGATACACAAATACACGATAAAGATTGTTGTGAATTAAGCAATAATATCGTATGGTTTGTAAGCATACTTTTTTAGAGGCTCAATTCTGTGTTGAAAAGGAACAGTGCTTAAGTTGAGATAAGCTCACCATCACTTTCCTAAAGAAGGTAACACCTAATAATAGGAGTAGGCATTTATTGCCTGAGTATTACTTCTCTTAAAAATAAGACTTAAGCACTTTTTCCTTAAGCTTAAATTAGACGTGACATAGCCATAGCGCCATAGCCATAACCAAACCAAAATTCAATTGGTTTCTATGGTGAGAGTTATGGCGTTATGGTGAGTCACCTATAATCAAATACAGTGTTGCCCATTAGTTCGGTTCGAACGGCTGCTCTCTATGGCTATGGTTATGTCACGTCTGATTGAGCCTTTATTGCCGCAGAGTTCTTTTTTTTTAAGAGAAGTAACACTCAGGCAATTAATGCTTACTACTATTACTTTGTTTTACCTCATTTAGGAAAGGGATAGTGATAGGGAAGACAGGCGGTGAAAAAAGAGACAGAGAAAAGCTTAATTCTTTTACAACTGTGCTTTTTTGCACGTTTTTTTAATAATGCATTTTTACAGCGCCTCTGGTGTTAAACGAGTTTATATATTTAACTGGCTCTTCTTCTAATTTATGCAAATAGACCAGAAAATCCGGCGGTTGTGATGAAAACTATGTATGTAGAAAATAATTGATTTGAATATCAGAAAGACTGTTTTGAAGATTATTTGACTAAATAAAATCTGCACACATACTTACTTATCTATTGCCAGATAGTCATATCTCAAAAATATATATTTTTTTTTTGTGTGTACTAAATGATATTTCATTCACTATTTTAAGAAAAAGGGTGAATCGATTATTTAAAAAACACACAACTCATATTTGTACACAAAATTTATTTTAAGAAATCAAAGGGTTCGAATCGTCACATCCGTGAACGTACAAATCGTCACGTAAAAATGCTATTTTGGGATTATGATATACGTGAACGTACTGTAAAATTGCCGATACGATCATGCCAAAAAGAAAAAATAATGAAAAGTAATTCTTTCTGCCAAATAAAAAACCGACTTCAATGCAAAGATCTGATAAAAGAAGATAAGAAAAAGTATGTGAAATATAAAATTAAATTTTAGTGGGCGTGCCTCCGCCCATTTTTTAAATGTAAGATTGTGTGTTTTTCAGAGCTTAGGGTGCGTGTTAAGTGTTTTAAAAATCGGCAAAGTGGTTCTACACTCAAAAAATATATTTAATTTTAATGGGCGTGACTCTGCTCATTTTTTTAAATGAAAGATTGTGTCTATTTCAGAGCTCAAGGTGTGTGGTAAGTTGAAGTGAAATATAATGATGAATTTTAATGGGCGTAACCCCGCCCATTTTTTCAACTTTCAAATTGTGTAATTACAAGAACCCAAGTTGTTTTATAAGTTTCGCAGCAATCAAATAAGTAGAGTATCATAATATTAAATTAAAAAATTTTGTGCGTGTCCCACCCACTTTTTTTATAATGGGCCCAATGGGAAGATATACCCTCAATGACAAAAAAGAATTTTTGCAATCGGTCTAAAATCTATCCAGCTATGAAGTAACACCGCAAAAAAGAAAAATAAAGACGAATTGTTAACCTGCTCCTTTTTTTGAAGTTGGTTAAAAATAATCCGTTTTTATACTAGCACTAGTTTTCAAAGATTAGTTTTTTTAGTTACAAGAGTTTTAATTTTTTAAACGTTGAGATTATACGTACATACATATATAAACTTTTCATCCTGTATGTTTTTGTATGAGTTCATATATGGAAATTTATTTATGAAGCTGTTCATATCTGGCTCTATATACAGAGCGTATGTGATGTCTCACATCAAATCGTTTTTGCAATCAAAAATCTTGCATTTTCTTACTATTTAATAAATCAAATAATCAAAAGGATAATTCAGCAAAAAAATATATGTATATGGAGCATATATCAAATATCCCATATAAGGTGCAGATTCCAAAACTGAGAGTATATGGACTGACGTGCAATAAATACAATCACTAAAATAATTTTTTTTTGTAAAATTTTTTCAGCGAGGTTTTATAAGGGTATAATTAAACATTGGTGACGACCTTCAAAATAAGAATGTTGTTCCATTATGCTAGAGATTTTCATAATAATTTACAATTAACTTTGGTGCAATTTGTTTCTTAAAAACTATTACTAGCCATCCAAATTAAATCATGAAGAGAGAAAGAAAGTTCTAGTTAGTAAGTTAGTTGGTTAGTAAGTTATTTATTTTTTAAAATAATTTTTCGACAGTCCCAAAATGATTTCAGAAATGCCAATCAATTTGCTCTTGCTCAGGAGCACCATATCTATATACATAGTAGTGATGAGCGATAGCGTGATTTTTTAATAATGTTGCTCCTTGTGAATGTGATTTCTAAATCGCTGTTCTTTTAAACTGTGACTGTGATTACAGTTTAGCAGTATTTTGTTTGTAGCAGTTCTGTTATTTTGAGAAAATCTAATAAGAAGAGCAGCAGTGAAATTAAACAGTGACTGTGATCACGGTTTAACACATTTCAGCTCTTCTGCTTTAAAAGTATTTATTAGTATTGGTGTTTTGATAAATACTAATAAGAAGAGCAGCAAGAACAAGCAATTAGCAATCAACCCCATTCAAATATTGAGAATAAATAAAAAAAAATATATAAGAGGCAGAGAGACAATAAAATTGCAAATATAAAAATGTGAGTTGTGCATATGTAGTTACCAGAAAAGATGATTTGACACGATTTGACGATTTTTTTCTTGACAAAAGCTGAAGGTATAAAAAAAATTAATGTGGTAGCTTTATTTACTGTAAAGTAAGCATGCAAGAACAATCACAGTTTGTATGAAAGAACTATATTTCCAAAACCTGTTACTTGATAAATTCAGTCACAGTTGTGATTTGTGATTTTTCAATCGCTGTGAAAAAGTAACAGGTTTCTAAATATCGCTCAACTCTAATACATAGTATGGTATATGTAAAATTCTTCTGTTTTCCACAGTGACCACTAATCTTCTCCGGAAATATTGCTTAAAAAAATACTTTTTTCAAATTAGTTTTTCGAAAGTCCCAAAATGATTTCAGAAAGGCAACTTCATTTGCTCTTTAAAGAGCCATTAGGAGCACTATTGCTATGTAGTGAGATATGTATATTGAGAGCCTATATTCAAAACACGTCAACTCAAATTTGGTCAAAATGAGTTTCCGATGGCAAGTAGCTCCCATATGCTATATAAATCTGTAGTATAAGTTTCGAATCAAAAAAATTATTTTTTCCCCGTTTTATATCAATTTTTCTTATTCTGATATCTCAAAGTAAATATAATTTATTTGGTGAAAACAAATGCTAACTCCCATGTAAATTTCCAATATTTTTAAAAACTTTGTAATTTATAATAATTCTACCTCATATATGATTGCATTTGGCATGCTGAATACGAATCTGGTAAGGAGTTTGATGTCCTATGGCTAGTTTTTGAGATATGATCACTTTTAATATATTAGTACAGAGGGGTTCCAATAAAAAAATTGATAATGTATGTATAACTTTTAAACTGTTAATCGAACAGAAACATTTTGTATGGACCATTTATAGTCAATGACATAAGCTTTCGAAAGTTATAATTTGGAGTGACCCTGTTACACTAGAAAGTGAGTTAGAGAGTGCTAGAACTGACCACTTCGAGATCGAAGAGGCTTTCAGTCAGGTTTAAGTTATTTTTTTTTATGGTATTTTAAATTTTTTCTTGTAGCTTTTCAATTCTTATATCTAGTATTGAGTAAAAAATTTCACAAATTGATTAAAAAATAAATATATTAAAAAAAACAACATTTTTTTCCGACAAATTTTGCTAACTCTAAGAAAATATTAGTTTTTTGATCGACTAAAAAATGCTATATCATAAAAATATGCACTCCAGTGCAAAATAAAATATTTTTTGCAGACCTATACTCTAAAACATTAGCTCAAATTTAGGATCATATTTTGTCTAAATTGTTGTTGAAATATTCTTATTGTCTAAATTTATATCGATTGTGTAGTTATTTTTATCAAAAAAAAACAATATTTGTCTCATTTTATACAAAAATATAAATCTGCTTTTAGATGTGTTTATTTTTAAACCAATTGTGCTTAAAAACAGCTAGATATGCCTAAATAACGTCAAAATGTTGAAAACTAAACATATGTGCGTAAAGCAGCAGAAATATGTTTGACAAGAAGAAAGAAGAAAGAAGAAGCTCAAAAGTACACATGTTCTAACAGAAGCACGCCATATATAAAATTAATTAAAATTAAAATAAAGCTATTTCCAAATAATAATTGTGTGTTTTATATAAATAGTGATAAGCTAATATTGTAAATAATGAGTAAAAAAATTATTAAATTAAAGCTTTGAGTTAAGACAGTATTGTTAAACAAGTGCGATATATATACATACTTATGTAAGAAACAAAATTACTCAAATTTTAGAAACTTATTTTTAATTTTAATTCGAATTCTAAAAATTATATGTAAAATTTAAAGCAAAACGTGAATTTTTTATGTTAATTCAGTAAAGCTTTTATGAATAAATTTAATTAAACACATGTATTAAATGCATTTTTATTTAAAAAAAAACATATTTTAAAATTAAACACAAGGGGGAAACTAAACACAAATTGCGTAAAATTGTTGAACATATTTTGTTCAAAATTAAACATATAGTACTCAAAAATTAACAAAACGTTGAAAAAATATAGCTGTGTAATTTTATGTCGAAAGTAGTCTGTAAAGTGTTGCCTACTATTATCGACGTAATTTTCAACAAAAGTGTTTTAGAGTGTATAAATTAGTAAGCATGTTTAAACTATATTATGGAAGACACATCATTTATTTTTACTATAATGAGCGAATTATCTAGTTTTTTCGCTGTACTGAAAAGTTAACTTTTTTGAGTTGACGTATTTTGAATATAGGCTCTTGATATGAAGAATTCTCCTATTTTCCACAATAACCACTTTTCCTTCCAAAATAAGTTTTTGTATTATTTAAGAAATCCATCATTCGACATATTGTCAGAAGTTTATTTTAATTTCAAATTTATTTGCTGGTGGTTCAGCGTTGTCTATATATTTCATTGTTGCTGTAACAAATTATCAGTAGACTTCAACCACACATTTTGAATAGTCACAAACCTCTTATCTTATGCACAGACTTTCAAGAACTATTTGAGAATTCACAAATAAATAATAAAATAGATTCAAATCGAATATAAATTATTTGCTGAGTTTTTTGTATTAGTTTCAAAGCCTACTACGCTTATTTTTCTTTTGTGATTTTCAAAAATATTATTATTTGTGAATTCTCAAATAGTTCTTGAAAGTCTGTGCATGAGATAAGAGGTTTGTGACTATTCAAAATGTGTGGTTGAAGTCTACTGATGATTTGTTACAGCAACAATGAAATATATAGACAACGCTGAACCACCAGCAAATAAATTTTCAAAGTTTTTGTATTATTGATAAAATTTACTACGACTGCTAAGTGTTTAACAGTCCGCTGTTAACTGCAAAATGGGCTCTATAAACTTTCTTGGTTTTTGTCTCTGCTAGTTAAATTTAAATTTATCTTCACGTACATGAATGTGTACGATAATTATGATAATTAACATATACATATGTCCATATAACCTAATATTTCGGATCCGAACCATACATGTGGGATATAATATATGCTCCATACATATTTTTTTACTAATAATAAAAACATATATTATCTATTTCCAACTACAAAAATTGTATTTTATTTTTCTTACACGAAATTATGGAATGTACTTTAAATAAACTAATTTATTAATATATATCGAAAGATTACTGCTAATATATGCATTGCCTGCCATTGCTGCAGCAATTAGTCGACAAATTTTGACGGAATTATTACTTTGACGCCTGTACGAAACAAAAGACTTAAGAAAGGAACCTGTTCTCCCTCCAAATAAAAATTTTAATTCAATGAAGTTTTAACATATCTATATAATTAATAGGCGAACATGTTTTTTGTAATCCCTTTTACGCTGGTAGCACTACACCGATCTTAAAAAGATTTATATGGTTTTAAAGGATTTTCTGTACAGGTGTGCAGAATCTATATTTTATTGAAATCAGTTTAGTATTTTGGGAGCTATAAGCGTTTAAAGTTGCTACTACTACATGCACACATATTACACACGCATTTATTAGCTTACAAGTAAAAAAGAAACAAAACATATGTGTGTGTGTGTGTGTGTTTGTAGTATTTCTCTTGATCTAAAATTTTTTTCCTTTTTTTTTTTTGTTGTTGTATGAAAGCCATAATACTTAAAGGAAGAGAATTGAATAAAGTAAATTAGCTTGGTTGAAGGGATTTTGTTTGTTTGTTTAATTTCATGTATTATTTAATTATGCTTGCAAATGTATGTACGTAAGTTTGTGTGTGGCTGTGTTTTAATGAATTTTTTATCACGTTTAGACACATACATATTCTTTGAATCTTAAATTATTTACATTTTGATTCTAGAATACGGACGAGTGTGTCGTCCGTTTGGTATATCTAGTTTAAATAAAAAATAAAAATGGTTTATAATGCAATCAAAATCATAAAAAATACACACACAAACACCTGATCAATAATTTTCTTATTAATTATTGAATTATTTATTATGAAAATATAAATTGCTTTTACAAAAAAAAAAAACAATAAAGTTAAAAATAAATTGGGAAATTAAATTTATTGCCAAAAATAAAATAAAATAATATTATTAAGGACTAAGGCCACTGCAGCTAGTTCCTATAATCGAATTATTAATTTGTAAATTTATTTTACTATTAATAAAATAAATAAATAAATAAATAAATAAAATAAAAAAATAAAATAAATTACCCTTTGATGTCATTTACAGAACTCATATCTAAATGTTTCCTACCTTCCTCTGCTTAGCAAAGGAATTTATGCAAATTGCATAAAATTATTTCAGACAAGTGTATTGACAATTAAAATAATATATCGGCAAATATATAATGCACAATTTCTAATAATATCATTGGCATGTATTTATATATATACATATCTGCATATATGTATTGTGTATATGTTTATGTAAGAGTGTATATTTTAAAGGTTTTTGAATAACTTTTTATTTCATAAGCAAACACTTACAAATTACATTTACAAATTTGCTTAGTTTTACTCAATCTGTTTTAATAAAATATGGCACAGTTATCTACCCATCCCATGCCTTATGATTCCTGCAGAGCTCATTTCACGTACCATAAACTATTTATTGATAAACTATTAAAGAGGTTTTCCTATCGAATTTGTTGTCGAATGGTTATCGCTATTTACAGCAACAACTTTTTGTGGAAAGCACCCTACACAAGTGTGTATTAAAATATTAAATTAACAATAATCTAGTAAGAGTTTTTTATGTACAAACATTGAGCTTTTTTTAATTGTAGTTGAAGTCTGTTGATGTGTTGCTTAGCACCAATGAAATGCTCATCCAGCCATGCTAAGCCAAAAACAAATAATGTTTTTAAATACAATTAAAAGATCCATAAATGCATATATTATATTTAAACATTTCTCTATTAAACTCAACATTAGATTTTTTAAATTGAGTAATTGAAAAATAGGTTTTTTTGACAGGAAAATCGCTATGTGTGGTGATATCTAAAGTTCTGTCAATATGCAATCAATCTCAGACTTTTTTAAATGACAATCATGGTAACAATTTATCCGAAAAATACACAACGAATCAAATGATTGCTAATCCAAATAGGTATACAGACCTCATTATAGTGTTTTTACATAGAAAGTTAAAACCCGGTTTTAACATTAAAACCATAAATAGCTGATTTTGATTCAGGTCTTAAACAGCAGGTTGTCTAATAAATTTGCTCAAAACAAAACAAATCTTGTGTAGAAATACAGGATTTTAGTTGTAAGAGACATAAATTTCCCAAAAACGATTTGATCGCCTAAGAGTGCTTTGCTGCAAAATAGTCGAATATGACTCAAGCACTTTTTCCTTATTTCCACATAGTTGCTGTCGTATAGTTAACAACAGCGCATGTTGTCTAAAAGTGTTACTGCATTGAAAGGTTGGTAATTTTACTGTTATTGTTTCTAAACGATTCGATTATCGTTAAAATAAGTTAGTAAATCCAACTAGCGATGTTAAATTTGGCGTAAAATTTATCTTTTGCTACATGGCTATATTGCGCCACCTGAAAATCCACAAATGTGTTGCTATCTTAAAAATAAGTTTTAGGATGTGAAAAATTTAAGACCATTTTGTATATGATTTCTGAAGAAAGCTATCCACAAGTCGCTTATTATCCATAAAAACGTGCACACACACACACACTCATCCATACCACATACCAGAATCATTTTACGATTAAAAACTTTGTCTTTTCTTGTATGAAATTCTGCCACGACAACCACACCCTCATTTATTTTTCCTCTACGCATATAAAATTATCCATAATTTAACCCAAAAAAAAAATGCCAAGAAAATTTTTACTTTTACACTAAACGAGTACGAACAAGAAGAGTTTGTTTTGTAAAAAAAAAAACCAAAGCGAAAAAAAATTATTTCCTAAACGCCCTGTCTGCTAGTTGTTGCCTTAAAATGTGATGAAAACGTTATGCTCCATTTAATTCCTAAAGGCGTTTTCTCACGTTCAATTTATTTATTACTTTTAATTCATATCGCACAAAAATAGCATACTGAGCAAAAAGGCTTTTAAATGTGCGAGATTTGCTCAGAAAGAAAAAAAAAACGTCTTATGTTATAAAATAGATACGTGTTATTTTTATTTGCAAAACAAGTGTCATGAACTTTTGTTGGAGTTGTTGTATGCTTGGATGAATGATCAATTAATTATGAAACGATGTAATAACCTTGATTTTAGGTAATATTTTTTTTTTAATTTAATAAGTTTAAGTGGGCACTGCACATAGGAGTACGTGAATACCTGCTTTTCCTCTGTCGTTGCCTGGCCTAAATGCGTTATTCGAAAGTAGGGTAGCCAAATATTGAGTACATTAAAGAAAAAAAGCAGTACATTTAATAAAAAAAAAAAGTACAGTTGTGTTTTTGTTGAAAACGTCCTTAAATTCACTCAATAACTTAAAATAACATATTCTTTACTAAAGAACATAAAAATGATATCGTAAATATTATTTACAACAAATTAATAACTTAAAATTAGTCATGTTTATAATTGTGTTTAGGGAACAAGGTTAATTTGAACAAGTTTATTTTTAATACTGACAGCCTATTGCACCAAGTTATTTAAATATCAATTGATATTTAAAAGTAATTTTTTCAAAAAAAAATTTTGAAAATCGACATTTAAATATGAATGTATGTGTATATAAATAGAGTTGGTGAAATTGGCCCTGAATATCACTTGTTTGCTGTGCATTTCGGTTTATTAAATAATTATATTAATTTTTTATTAATGATTCAAGAATTTTACAAATCTTTAATAGAAAGGACCCAACTCGTTATTCTTTTGCAGTCAGGATTTTTGCATTTTTCGATGCAATCGATGTTCTCCTATCACAAAAAAAACCGATTTCCAAAAAATAATGAGTTGGAGCTTTCTATATTAAGGTAACGAAATATTTACCATTCTTTTGAATGTGGCAAGCAATTCCATTTTTCCCATTTTGAGTTTTTAAGATATTAAAAAACTCGGTGATTTAAAAAGGAATGTCGTCACAACTAAAGATATTTTGATTCTCATATAAAATACATGGAAAAATACTTCGAGTTGTCGTCACAAATATGTTCACATTGAAAACAAAATTTCAACAAGGCGCTTCACTACATATGTGATTCTTTCTGCAAACAAGTTTCTAAAGATGTTAAAAAAAAAAAAAAACTACAAATAAAAGTACAAGAGGCAAAAAAAAAGTACTTTAACGTAGGGCTGATGGCCAAAGTAGCCAATCCCTATATATATAAATTTAGTCTTAGAATTTATTCTGTAGATTAAATAAATGAATAATAATAATAATAATAATAATAATAATAATAATAATAATAATAATAATAATAATAATAATAATAATAATAATAATAATAATAATAATAATAATAACGGGTGTTTTTTTTCAGAGGTATAGAACTTCGAATTGAAATAAAACACAAGAAATCGTTTTAATGTCCATCAATTTGGCTTTATTGGAAAGATAATTTTATGCCATTAATGTTTAAATATGATTTTGGGCATGTGGCCGCCGCGGCCGGCTCGAATAAAGCCAATTCTACAGGTCCAATTTTCAACCACTTTTTCGAGCATATGGGGCCGTATGTTGGCAATAACGCCACGAATGTTGGCTTCCAAGTCCCCTAACGTTTCTGGTTTGTTGGCGTAGACGAGCGACTTCACATAATCCAATAATAATCCAATGGTGTCAAATCACACGATCTTGGTGGCCATTTGACAGGTCCATTCCGCGAAATTATGCGCTCATCGAATGTTTCCTTCAATAAATCGATTGTGACGTGCGCTGTGTGGCATGTAGCGCCGTCTTGTTGGAACCACAACTCATCCACATTCATGCCATCCAATTCGGGAACAAAATAGTCGGTTATCATGGCTCTATACCGGTCTCCATTAACGGTAACTGACTCTCCAGCATTATTTCGGAAGAAGTATGGCCCAATGACTCCACCAGCCCATAGAGCACACCAAACAGTCAGTTTTTGTGGATGTAATGGCGTCTCAAGGGTCTCATGTGGATTCTCTTCACTCCAAATGCGGCAATTTTGCTTGTTGACGTAGCCATTCAACCAAAAATGAGCCTCATCACTGAACAAAATTTTGCGATGAAAATCAGCATCGAGATCAATCTCATTTTCGGCCCATACACCAAAATCACGACGCATTGCATGGTCTCGCGGCTTTAATTCTTGCACAAGCTGGATCTTGTAAGGTCGCAAGCCAAGATCTTTGCGCAAAATCTTCCATAAAGTTGATGGACAAAGCTCCAATTGCTGTGCACGGTGGCGAATCGATTCATTCGGGTCCTCTTCAACACTTTGCTCTACAGCGGCAATTGTTTCTTCGGTGCGCACTGTTCGACGTCTCTGCGGATGCGTATTATCACATAGAGTAAACGTAGTGCGAAAACGATCCATGGTTAACCGAATTAATTGCTCTGATGGACGATTATGTCGACCATAAAATGGACGGAGCTTGCGGTAAACTTCGCGAACTGAACCATTATTTTCGAAATAAATTTGCACGATTTGCAAGCGTTGTTCTTTTGTCAACCTGTTCATGATGAAATGGCAAACCAAACTAAATATTAATCACTTGACAGCTGACAAAATGGCCGCCAGTTAAAAAAGTGATGCTAACTTAAAGTTCTATACCTCAATAAAAAACACCCATTAATAATAATAATAACAATAATAATAATAATAATAATAATAATAATAATAATAATAATAATAATAATAATATTAATAATAATAATAATAATAATAATAATAATAATAATAATAATAATAATAATAATAATAATAATAATAATAATAAGTACGAGTACTGCTGAAAAAAGTACGTCTGGCTAGCCTATTCGAAAGCCAGTCATTATGTTATTTACATACATGTCATTGTTCAAATGCTTTACTACAGCGAAATATTCTAAAAGAATCGCTAAGCAACACTGTTCGCAAGACATTTTTTTCGGTTGTTTGTCTTGCCAACAGTGTTGGTTAGCGATTCTTTTAGAATATTTCGCTGTAGTAAAGCATTTGAAAAAATCTCTCATGTCTTGAAAGGTCTTATAAATAGTCTTGTGCAGGACACTAGTTGATAACATCTAATAAAGCCAATTTAATTTCGTTTATTCTTTTTTTTTACTTTTGTGGTCACTATAAGAAGATCCTCTTTTTTAAGCACGACTCCTACAAACGTAGAAAATTCTAAAAACTCAACTAAACTTTTTAGAATATTAAAAACAATGAAACGAACTAAAAAGGTGAAATTTATAGTTGTACAGCATTAGATTAAATCTTATACGAGTCGGTGGCTATGTCTAATTGGCACTTTTTCAATTAGACATCCATAGCCTGAGTATAAACATACTGAGACTGAAAGTATGAGAGAGCGTGAATGTCTTTGACTGAGGATGGCGTTGGTAGAAGTAGTTAGCATGTTGACTACAAAACCGAAGGTTATGGGCTCGAGCCCGGTATCCAACAGTCATTAAAAATAACAACATCACGCATTTTTGTGATGTATCCCTTTGTATCAGCTGTTGTAGGAAAATTCAAGTGATGAAGGCATAGTCACTGGTCACTGAACTATACCGACTTCAGCAGATACTAATCTTAATCTTCGTCAGTATTGTGCAGCAGAATCATCGCCGAAGTAAAATAACCAAAAAAATGGCTACTAAACACAGCTTTGAAAATTTAATACGCCTTATTTAAACGCCAGAGGCGCTGCAACAGTGCATTATTAAAAACGTACAAAGAGCAGAGTTTTAAAAAAATGTAGTTTTCCTCTGTCTCTTCCTTCACCACCTGTCTTCTCTATTACTATCCCTTTCTTAAAGAACGTAAAACCTAGTAATAATAGTAGGTGTTCATTGCCTGAGTGTTACTTATCTTTAAAAAAAAAAATACATATGTTGTAGCGTATTTTAGTTTCTCCCATAAAGGAAGTAGAAACGCTCTTGTATGTTGGAATCGGCTTTAGTCATAGTTGCTTGAGAGAAAATATATGAGCGTAAAAATTGTTTGTGCTGCAATTAGGATCATGTGCAGTTACTAAAATTAAGGCTAATTATTTACTTATTTATAATTTTTGGAGTACTCATTGTCATTCTCTGGTAAATAATTACATACGGTCTAATTCATAAAAAATATTTTAGGTTTATTACAGGTTTATTTACAAATTTCCCATAGAAATATGTCAAATAAGCGCTTAATAAACCTGAAATATTTTTTATGAATAAGGCAGATAGTCTTTTGTATAGGTATGTTTCAACCCCAGAAAAAGTCGTCTTTTGGATTATCAACATAAAAAACTAATAAATGATGCAATGAAAACCACATCCATCAACTATTTTCCTTTGAACATCCATTTAGCACAATGGTATCCTAGTATAGACAATAATTTCTTTAACTATGGGGAGTTTAAATATTAAGGAATTGGAAGCTCTTGATGTTCTTGGCATTAAAATTCAGTGTGACAATCGATGGACTGAATACATATTTCAAGTCTCAAAACAAGCTTTCAAGTGCCCAAGATTTTTTAAACGGTGTAAGCGATACTTTACCCCATCTGATCTTCCTACTGACCGGAAATGGAATACAACTCTCATGTATGGGCAGGCACTACAAGGTCTATTTTGGGTTTCCTCGACCAAGTACAGGAGAGGACGAAGAATGTCATCGGTGACTGTAGGGTATCCAACTCAATTGATTAATTGGAGTATCGACGCAATAAGGGATGCATTTTCTTGTTCTGTCGTTACTACAATGAAATATGTTTTAATGAAATAGGGGAACTTGTTCCTGAAACCCGAAAATTTTTACGCACAACACATTGCTTCATTCAGGGCACATCCTTTAATGGTCGATTGGACAATTAATCGTACTACGCTTTACAGAGAAAATTCCTTTTTTAACCGCACTGTCCAGCGATGCAAACTTGGTACTTTTGGCACTATTTTTAGTGCTTTTTGAAGACTCAAAACGCCAAATTTTGAGCGTTATTACCAAACTAAGAAAAAGCACTAAGTAGTGCTTTAAGAAATTTGTGTATTTCTTAAAATTACTTTAATAAAAACTTGGTGTATTTCTTTGTTTAGTGAAAAGCATACCTTTTTCGTCTGATATGTTTCATTAAAATAATTGATAATATTGCGGAAATAGAGAATAGCTTAGAAAACATCATTAAACTTCACTCGTTTCTCATATACGCTTTTTAGTGCTTTTTAAAAATTCTGACGAGCTTTTAGAGCCAAAAAAAGTTGGCATCACTGTTAATGTTCATATGTGGAACAAACCAACTGCGGAAGTCTTTCCTGACACTTCCAGCGTCAAAAAGTTTAAATTGAATGTCCACAGACACTACGCCCTCTATCCTCTTCCCCCATAACCAATTTTCCTAGTTCTAGCACAATAAATTACATGAGTAGGGGTTATCCCCTGATTGCTGGTCCTATTAAATAAAAAATTAAGAAATGCATTTATCAGAATGATATCCTATTTTAGACATTAATTTCTTTACGGTGCATAACACGATTCTAGGATAAATTACCATAAGCCATATTATATAGATTTCAAATACATGAACAGTTCAAAGAACATTTTCTAAAACGGCAGGGGGAAAAATGGTGTCACAATTTAACAAGCAATAAATTCAATTATCAACAGTAAAACAATACACCATAAAATAACAATAAAAGCCTCAATATATTTTCAGTACATTGTCTGAAAGTTACAAGAAAAATATTAATAAAATATCAATTTAGCAAAATGTCATAATTGTTGATATTTCATTTCCTGTAGACAAACAAACATACAACAATGCAGATACAGCAACAACATCGCAGTGATGGCAACAACAAAAGCAAAAACAACTTGCTATGTTGCCAACAAAAAACTAGTAATTTAATAAATATTAACAAAACTATTCAAATACTTGCACTCTCATTCAGCGAAAAAAATCAAAAAAAAGAAATATATGTACCTTGCATGTATTGTTACCTTACTATAAAAAAAGCCCTAACTCATTAATTTTTTGAAATCCAGATTTTTGCATTTTCCACTACATGAGATGTTCCTCCAACGACATCAACAAAAAATTCGATTTCAAAAGAATAATGATTTAGGGCCTTTTGATATTAAGGCAAGGAAAACAATATGTACTTGGCCGAAACTTCAACATATCAATTTCAATTTTCCAATGCGAACAGGCTACAATAAACCCATTTTTTTTTGTTTCTGTTGTTATTGTTATGGCTGTTACTATCGCTGTTCGAAAGCACTTGGCTGGCAGAGTAAAATGAATAATGGTTTCAAGGTGGTGAGACAACTCAACACAAAAGGCAAAATACAACAAACAAACAAAAAACGTGAACAACCAAAGCAATAGTTGACTTCGACATTTTCCGGCCAACAAAAACAAATAAGCAACAGCAAGCATACAACAAAACATTAACAACATTACACTCGTACATTATAAATATTTAATGCAACATAATATTACAAACTCCAAATGGAACCACCGACTTTTGCAAGAACTTAAAGTCATAGTTAAAAATGAACGACATAATAATGTTCTTAGATTGTTGCAGTCTCAACTTGCATTGCGAATTGCTCTCATAAATCATGAAAGCCGTTGAAAAAAGAACAAATTTAAAAATAGAGATAAAAAATATTTTGCCCTTTTATACCTCTGCCCTACAATAATCATATTTTGTAATGAAAATATTTGCAGCACTATTTGACAATGAAACATTTATAATAGAGAATAAATATCTTATTCCAATCTTGCTACACAAATTTCAAATATGTTTTTACATATGCGTGTGTGTTAT
Source organism: Tachina grossa (assembly GCA_949987645.1). Classification (NCBI taxonomy): domain Eukaryota; kingdom Metazoa; phylum Arthropoda; class Insecta; order Diptera; family Tachinidae; genus Tachina; species Tachina grossa. Next base: position 63,446,261 of record OX465274.1, read on the forward strand.
TTGGTGAAAACTATATACTAAAATTTTGCAGGCTTTTCGATGCTTATACTATGTTTAGACGACGAGTTGAATCACATGCTTCGCTCTCTGAATCTTGTTTTTGAATCTTGCCGTTTATACGACGCCTTCGTGCTTCGTGTGCAGCGTGCCAATTTAGTGCTTTTCGCACTAGATTTAGGGCTTTTTAATTCATAACAGTCCGGAATTTTCCAACTAGGTGGTTTTTTTTAAATAACTGAAATTGGTGCTTTTTCACCTTTGATTTTAGTGCTTTTAGTGCGTTTAACAAATCCACTTAATATAAATTTGTGATAGTATGTTGGCTTTACACAAAACAACAAATAAACATTTGCCACTTTTCTGTCTGATTGTCATAAGTAAAGAACGGAATGTGCTACAGTAAACTTCTTGGTATGCTTTTGTAAAAAATTGAACACTCTATAAAAAAATTTAAAATTAAACTCATATAATATTTTTAATTTCCATTAAATTCACTTATTACAGCTATGGCTAAAATAAATTGAAAAACTTATAAAATTGTTTTATATTTCTCTATTATTACGAAAAACACTTCTCTGGCACTTTTTAAAAGGCCTGTTTGTATTTTGTATGGAACTTGGTAAAATTTTCTGGAATAACATAACATTTCTGTTGTTTTCTTGAAAAATAGTATATATTTAGGGTAAATTTTATTTTGGACTGTAAATAACTTTTGATCCAGCTAACTTATCAAAAAATTGTCTGTAACTTTTTTTATAGAGCGTTTAATTTTCTACAAAAGCGTACCAAGAAGTTTACTGTAGGACATTTCGTTCTTTACTTATGACAAACAGAATGAATAAAATCAATTTATACCATCTAAATCGTATGGGAAATTGAAAAGTGCGATACGCACCATCTCACCATTAATATTATGAGGTGATATTTTAACAGGCCTATTTTTTTACCCAAGCTAAAGTTTGAAACCTGGTTCTGAAAAAAACAAAGGAATTTTTTTTTGAGAACACCCTAATGTACATTCATACATAGTAAATGGTTTTTGTTAATTCATTGACACATACCTACATATTTATACGCATGTACATATACATAAATACATACAAATTCTTTCGATTTGTATGCTAGTTACACGCAGAATTCATTTTATTTCGATTCTAGTTACAATTACTGGAGTTACAGTAACAAATTGATGGACTCGACATCGACCAAAATCCTACATTTCCACATAAATTTTAATCAAGTGTTTTGATATTTCGTCTATACGGAATGATTTAATTTAGGCAATTATATAAAAAAGAGTACAAATAAAATTTTAATTGAAATCTTTATCCTGTAAATAAAATTACTTTGTTTCTGAAGTTTAGTTTTATGGATTATATAAGCTTACTTACGAGTTCTACTTTATTTTTCCAAAATTATATCAAATATCCCATTACAATTGTTTAATTTAGTTTTTTCTTGAACTTAAATTATTTTCTTACTCATATTCTACTTATAACTGAACAAAATCGATATATGGCTTTATTGCATTTAGTGCTTTTTTTGAAGCCACAGTCACAGAATACACAGAAATGAAGAAAGTGACAGGTAAAAAAAGCTCTAATCAGGTTTTTGTTAAAATTTATGGAAGAAAGAGAAAAGCATAGTGTATTTGATACTGTAGTGTATTACTACTTACCAATTAACACAGCTAATAAAAATGTATTGCACTAGAAAGACGTAGCAAAACAAAACCGACGACAAAATTTGAGGGAAAACGAGACAAACTGAAAAATACCCGTATCTTCCGTCTCGTGACACTTCTGTATGTTTTGTGCCACAGTCCTTTTTGCTCTGAAAAAGTTGGCATCACTGTTCGTGTGACATCTTTTTATTTATATTCACACATTTATACATATCATACGCACGCATATACATACCCAGTGGGAAAAGGTAATAAATAGTAAATTATAAGGTAATGCACATCATGTATAACTTTTCATTTCTGAATTGAATACTGTTAACACAGAACATGTTATAGGAAAGTAATGAATTATTTTAATTGTGTTTGATCAAATTACCCTATCGTTTCTAAGGGATGCATTGTTTTGCTTAGGGAAATAATACTTTATGTAATTAATGCCTACTTTTCCAGCTGGGTACATACGTATCATATGTACGTATATACATACATACACATAAGCATACATACTTATAGCCTTTTCAAACTTACTCACATCTTTCATCTTTCATCAATTTAGCAATATGATAACATCTTCCCATAAGAATTATACAGGGCTGAATGTTTAACATCTTTCAACATCTTCAAAAGATGTTCCTATCTCACTTTGTTCCATTCAACATCCTTCGATTATTTTAGTGTCATCACTAGAAAAAATGTATACAACTATATACATACATGCATACATACTATAAAAATGTATACATATGTATGTATGTATGTATATCTACATATGCATGTACATATGTACATACATTCAAAGCTACATTTTGGAATATCTTTCCCAAAAAAAGATCCGTAATTACTCTAAGATTTTATTATATACATTTGTATGTATATGTAGGCATATATTAAAATGTGTTATATATTTTTCCAAATCGAAATAATGGGTGTTTTTTATTGAGGTATAGAACTTTAAGTTGGCATCACTTTTTTAACTGGCGGCCATTTTGTCAGCTGTCAAGTGATTAATATTTAGTTTGGTTTGCCATTTCATCATGAACAGGTTGACAAAAGAACAACGCTTGCAAATCGTGCAAATTTATTTCGAAAATAATGGTTCAGTTCGCGAAGTTTACCGCAAGCTCCGTCCATTTTATGGTCGACATAATCGTCCATCAGAGCAATTAATTCGGTTAACCATGGATCGTTTTCGCACTACGTTTACTCTATGTGATAATACGCATCCGCAGAGACGTCGAACAGTGCGCACCGAAGAAACAATTGCCGCTGTAGAGCAAAGTGTTGAAGAGGACCCGAATGAATCGATTCGCCACCGTGCACAGCAATTGGAGCTTTGTCCATCAACTTTATGGAAGATTTTGCGCAAAGATCTTGGCTTGCGACCTTACAAGATCCAGCTTGTGCAAGAATTAAAGCCGCGAGACCATGCAATGCGTCGTGATTTTGGTGTATGGGCCGAAAATGAGATTGATCTCGATGCTGATTTTCATCGCAAAATTTTGTTCAGTGATGAGGCTCATTTTTGGTTGAATGGCTACGTCAACAAGCAAAATTGCCGCATTTGGAGTGAAGAGAATCCACATGAGACCCTTGAGACGCCATTACATCCACAAAAACTGGCTGTTTGGTGTGCTCTATGGGCTGGTGGAGTCATTGGGCCATACTTCTTCCGAAATAATGCTGGAGAGTCAGTTACCGTTAATGGAGACCGGTATAGAGCCATGATAACCGACTATTTTGTTCCCGAATTGGATGGCATGAATGTGGATGAGTTGTGGTTCCAACAAGACGGCGCTACATGCCACACAGCGCACGTCACAATCGATTTATTGAAGGAAACATTCGATGAGCGCATAATTTCGCGGAATGGACCTGTCAATTGGCCACCAAGATCGTGTGATTTGACACCATTGGATTATTTTCTTTGGGGATATGTGAAGTCGCTCGTCTACGCCAACAAACCAGAAACGTTAGGGGACTTGGAAGCCAACATTCGTGGCGTTATTGCCAACATACGGCCCCATATGCTCGAAAAAGTGGTTGAAAATTGGACCTGTAAAAATCATATTTAAACATTAATGGCATAAAATTATCCTTCCAATAAAGCCAAATTGATGGACATTAAAACGATTTTCTTGTGTTTTATTTCAATTCGAAGTTCTATACCTCTAAAAAAACACCATGTACTTGATTCGCTCTCATAATTTTGTATGGCGAAGCAAGTTGATTCGCACATGATTGGGGTGTGAAGCATAAATAGAGAGCGAAGCACGTATCGTGTAAATATACTATTATTATTGTCTTCCTATGATGAACGGAACTGACGCACAATTAATCATATGAATGATTCTCAAGTGGTAGAGACTGGCCACGAGTTCTAACATTTTCCGTAAAGCGACCCGGAAACTTTACAAGGAGATGGATTAACTGTCACTTTACTTCATTAACGTCTAGACTGGCAATAAATTGATTAACATATGTATGTATGTATATTGCAGCAAATGTCAAAATATCGATATTGCCAATGGAGACAGATGATTTCCAGTGCTTCCAATAATTGCGCCAATAATTGCCAACAGTTTTTCGTTGACAGTTATTGCGAATGTTAAAGGTCAAACTCGGTGATAATTTATATATGGTATTTTTTTTTTTTTTTTTTTTTGTATTGCGTTTGATATTTATAATCTAAACTTTAGATAACAGGTCTGTTCATCTACTTTCCCAGCAGAAACTAGCAACGAGAGAGTAAAGCAGAAATTTACAAAATTACTCTCCTAAATATAATATCAGAACCATGGATGGAAATCATGATACAATTGTACTTTTTTTCTGATGACATTTAATATAAAATTCTTTACACAGTTTCATGCATTTTTACTATTTTTATGCATTTTTCATAATTTTTTAATTTTATTCCATTAACATATACAAAAATGCCACTTTCCATCTCTGATCATATATGCGAAACAAACAAAATTCGTTGACATTAAAATTGAATTTATGTGGTTTAATGAAAGAAAAACAACAAATTAAGAAAACATGCTTTCTTAATTTATTGAAGAAATTCACATTTTTCAGTTTCCATTTTTCAGATATTATTCATCTATCTATATAATTAATAGGCGAACATGTTTTTTGTAATCCCTTTTAAGCTGGTACCACTGCACCGATTTTACAAAGATTTATATGGTTTTAAAGGATTTTTTGTACAGATGTGCAGAATCTATATTTTATTGATGTTTTTGGGATATTTAGTATTTTGGGAGCTATAAGCGTTTAAAGTTGCTACTACTATTACACACGCATTTATTAGGTTACAAGTAAAAAAAGAAACAAAACATGAGTGTGTGTGTGTAGTATTTCTCTTGATCTAACAATTGTTTTTCTTTTATTTGTTGTTGTATGAAAGCCATAATACTTGAAGGAAGATAGTTGAATAAATTGAATTAGCTTGGTTGAAGGGATTTTGTTTATGTTTTTTAATTTCATGTATTATTTAATTGTGGTTGCATATGTATGTATGAATGTGTGTGGCTGTGTTTTAATAAATCTTTTATGAAGTTTAGATACATTTTCTTTGAATCTTAATAAAATTATTTACAGTTTGTTTCTAGAATACGGACGAGTGTGTCGTCCGTTTGGTATATCTAGTTAATAATTAATTTGACAACAAAATTTTTTTGTCTCTCAATCTTTTTATCTCTTTTGACGCTGTCTCCTTGCAAACTTTTTGAGTTAATAAACACTTTCCAGCAACAATTGTTACAAAATCGTAACAATTTTTAGTAAATGGACAACCCTAATATTAGTGAATTTGAGAAAATATATTGGCAATTGGAACACACACTATGTTTATTTAATTTTGAAATATTTATATATTATTACGTTTTCACCCTTTAAAAACGCTTTTCTGTGGCCTCGAAGATTTAGTGAAGAATCACACTTTATTTATACTAATGAAATCAAAAGCTTAAATATACACACAACTTAAGGGCCGTGAAGCTCTCTGCGACTCTTTGAATTTTTTAGAAGCAAAAGTATGAGGAGATGCGAAAGAAATTACACAAATGAGACGTTTTTAATCGCTAGTAAAAAGATTTAGGACGTTTTTGTTTGAAAATATTTTTGAGTGCATTGTTTTGTCTCGAGATCTAGAATTTTCGAGATTTCGAGCCATACAAAACAAAATCTAATTTGCCAGTAGAATTGTAGGAAATCTACTCAAACTCTAATATTTGTGGCAGCTCCAAGAGTTTGGACTTATGAAAATAAACCATCTCGTAACTCGTCAACGAAAGTTGACAGACGAAAGCAGAACATCGTACCAGAGTTATCTTTGCAGCTTACTGCCTTATGCTAGGAACACAACTGGGACGAACGACGAATTTTTCGGTACGAACTTTCGTCATAAAAAATAAAACACATTTGTTCATATGAAAATGAACACAACACCGCCGTAGAACGAAATTCGTCGTGCGTGACGAACTCTGAGATAGATTTATTTCTATTTTGTACGCCGACGAACGACGAAAAACCCAATTTTCTCTCACTCTCTTTACATATACAATAAACAGTGTGACCAGATTTTAAAATAAAATTAAGGTAAATCACGTATGTCTTTAATATATTTTTAGAGAATACGCAATTTGGATTAAAAAAGGCTAAAAAAGCTAAATCCGTTTTTAAAAAAGCTAAAAAAAAGAAGCTAAGAGCTTAATAAAAATTTAAAGCTAAATCCAGAAGAAATAAGCTAAATTTAGCCCAAAATTAGCTAATATGGTCACACTGACAATAACCAACTTTATCAATTATAAGAGCTGAATTCGCTGAGTAAATTCGTTGTTATTGTCATGATACAATTATAACAGGTACATGCACAAGCCCAGCCTGTTAATGTATACAATACCTACAGTTGTCAAACTTTGTTTACAAGCTGCAAAAATGTTAGTGTATGTGTTTGCATAAAATGATTACAGTGTTGCCAATGAAATTACACATGGCTGTGTTTCCAATTATATGTTGAAGAAAATTACACTACACATCTTTTGTGTAGGTTAAAATGAAAACAAAAATAAATAAAAAATACAAGCCAAAGTAGAATTACATACAGATTATACATGAATGTAATTACATGGTCTACAAATGAGAGTAATTGCACACTCTGTGTAATTACACACCTATTGGCAACACTGAATGACTATAATCATTATGAATGCCGTGTCTGCAATTCTACTTTAGTTACCCTGTAATTGTTATTTTTAAAAACAAAAGGCATGTGTTTCTGACAACTATTCGTTTGTTTATACCAACAAAATTAATGTGTTTTTTGGTGTTGTAATTTTGTTGTAGTCGTGCATGTACCTAGTATAATTGTACCATGGTTATTGTGCTTCACACGACGAAATTACGCAGCGAATTCTTATCGACGAATTCGTCGACGTGGACGAAATTCGTCGTTCGTCCCAATTGTGTTCCTAGCATTATTCATAAAAAATATTTCAGGTTTATTAAGCGCTAATTTGACATATTTCTATGAAAATTTGTCAAATAAACCTGTAATAAACCTAAAATATTTTTGTGAATTAGACCGTAAATGTATATTTAAATAGTTGTTAACAGTATCATATACATATGTGTTTTATTCATGAGACCTAGTATTCGACAACTATGTATATATTTTTATTTTTTGTTTACTACCCTGTACAACATATTTATATAAAAGATGAGTGAATTAGCTACAATCTACAAAAATTTTCTATCGAAGGTGTGTGAATGAGCTGCGTCGGCCCTTTTTGGGTTAAGGCCGGGCCACAATGAATCCGTCATACGTTAAACTTCGCCTTTTTCAAGTGAAATTAACGCAACTATGGAGAAGGTTGGCACAATGAGTACTTTATTGATGGAAGCATTTGAACAGCTGCAATAGGTCGATTCTACATTTTATTTATTAAACTCAACTTTTTGTATATATTTCGTTTATTTCTATTGTTTAATTTTATTTTTGCTGCCACAAAACACAAAAATCTAAATCAGAACATACCAAAAAACCAGCCAATATCTGTCAAACTACTCAACGTATGCAAAAAGTTTAAAGTTGACCAAATTTTGTACTTTGCGTTGACGGACACGTACTGAATGTAACAGACCTCATAAGAAACCATGAATTTCAGCTCAACTGTCAGTTGAAAAAGGCGAAGTTTAACGCATGACGTATTCATTGTGCCCCGGCCCTTACAGTTTGAGACAAACTTTGGACAAATGATTATATCTATGATATAGGGATGCCAGACGGCCTGGAGTGGCCTGGATTTTCCAGTTTTTTTGATCCTTTTCCAGTTACCAGCTAAAATAAAATTTGTCCAGTTAAAATAGAATACAATTGTATAATGACTTATAAAATAAATCAAATTTTGTGTTGCTGGATCTTTTTAGATGAACCAAAAGGGTTCGAAATATATAGATTAACACAGTCGTAAAGCAGCTCTGGGTTGAGGAACATCTCTCGCGTCATCGTAATTATTTCTTAAGTGCGGTCAGGCTTATTTGTGTTGTTTGGCCTTCGAGAGTTTTTCGTCTCGCTCGTGGCAGATCAGTCAACCAGATCTGCCACGGATAACCGTATAATATTGCGGTTTTTTGTAGAATTTCTTTAACAACCACGTTGCTACTTCCTATGTGAAGGTATAGTTCGTGTACAGTCAGTCACAAAAAACTTTTAAAATACTGTTAATAACATCTTGGGCATATGGTATAGTTACTCCGCCCATACTTGTGCAACACCATATTATACAAATTTACTTTGTATAATATGTACTAAATAAGTAAATAAATAAATATATAGATTCAAAAAAATTTACATTATTTTTTATTTTAAACGGATCAAAAGAAGCAAAACAATATTGAATAACAAAAAATTAAAAATTTTAAAAACCCCCGACTTTTTTCAGAAAAGATGTTATATCTTCTAAACGGCTGGACCGATTTTTTTCAAACATAGCTAAGAACCCTCTCGATCAAGTCATCTTTCAAACAGAAAAAACTAAATGAAAATCGGTTCAGCCGTTTGGCCTGTACGTGGACACAGACAGACACACAGATACACAGATACACAGACACACAGACACACACTACAAACTTATAACACCCATTTTTTTAGTCGGGGGTTAAAAATAGAATATATTTAATTTTGAAAAATATTTTTTTTGTCCATTTTTAATAATATTTTTAATTAATGCGCCTTATTACAAGTGTCGTATTACGACTTCGACTATGATGATTTTCTACAAGACTAAAGAATATTTCAACATTTTTCTTTGATCTAGTACAAAATGTCGTAGTCGTAGTCGAAATACGACACTCGTAATTAGGCCCAATATGTCAATATGTCCAGAAAAAAATTTAATGCCCAATTTATACGAGGATGTAAAAATCTTGTTTTATATTCAATTCTCTTTAAAGATTGCTTCCAAAAACATTTTACATCCATACGATGATTTTTTTCATATTTCTAGGTTAGATTTTTTCCCCCTACATACGAAAAATTTTTCCAATACTTAAATCTTTGAACATAAACTGGAAACATTTATTAGGTATTTTATTAGAGCTACAGTAGGTAGCTTAAAATTTTACATATGCAGTTATTTTTTATTACATTTGCCCAATTCACAATCTTGTGCAAATATTCTAGCATCGTTGCATGTGTAAAATGGTATAGTATATTGATACTCGCCACTTAACGATTCTTAGTGGTGAGTATTAATATACTATACCACTTTGCACATGCGACGATGCAACACCATTTGCACAAGGTTGTGAATTGGGCTGTTGTTTAAGCTGACTACTTGTACATTCGAAGTTAATGCATATTTTTTACACTTTCAGAAATTTTCTTGCAATACAAAACTAACATACAGCTATACTTGGGTTTTCTCCACCTATGGCGTTTATTAATATTTAAGTTGTAAAGATAGATAGTTATGATATACTATCCTACACAATCGTGTGATATTTGCGAAAATGCAACCCTGGTATAATGGAGTCTATTTTCCCGTTTATACGCACTTCTTATTTGCAAATAAAACTGGAAAGCGTTGCCAAATAATTTTTTTATTGTAAGTTAATAACTCACGAAAACTATTTGCAAATAGCGCACTATTTGCAAATAAAGTGTAAAATGTTGCTAATTAATTTTGTTTTGTAAGAAATTTAATACAAATTTTACAATCTGTGGCAATATTATTCAGAGATAGTAATGTATTTTATCTACGTATAAACGGTGAGTTCAGTATTTGCAAATAGTTTTATTTGCAAATAAGATTTGCGTATAAACGAGGTATATGAAAATTTTCGAAATACAATCAAAATTCATCAGATCAGGGTTGTATTTTTTTCGTAAATCGTGCGATTGTGTTAACATAGTAAGTCATGGCCTTAAGTAATTTCTTTAACTATCAAATCGTGATGCCCATGTTCTATTTTTTGAGGGCCTGCCATTAGATAAATGTCGAGGTAATTTTGAGAAAAAACTAATTTTGAACTATAACTGCGTTTTTAAATTTTTAAGTTATTTTTTTAAAATCCAGTTGAATTTTTTCCAGTGTACAGTTCTTTGACTTTTGGTATCTGGCAACCCTACTTGGATACGATATTGAAAAATGTCAAAGTGTAAAGGCTCAGTTAGCCGACTGTAACATAATGTCCACACCTGATGAATTTATATCATGATGAATGTCAAATTGATATCATGATGAAAATTCATCACGTAGAGACTCAATTTATTAATATTATGGTAGCTTTATGATATAATCATCAGATGATATAGTCATCAGGCCTGATGAATTCATCTTGATATCAAATGTCATTTTATGTGTTATTGTGCATTTAAAGTTTATTTATTAAACAATTTTCGTTTAAAAAATGCGGCACAACAGTTATTTGTGACCAAAAAATTAAACAAGACGCAAATTATTTATTTTTGCCAAGTATTTTTCAAATAATTGTTTGATTCATCATAGTATAAAATCATCAACGTCTACCCCTTTGTGTAGATTTTAATGAAAAAATGACAGTTGCTCTGCCGGCGTCATATTACGAGGTCTGATATAAAATCATCAGGTGTGGACACTATGTAATGTAAAGTAACTGCAACGTAGGAAACAGCTGATCGAGATTTTTATATGAAAACTAGGTTACGTTACATTACACCTCTATAACCATTTTCATTACTTTTCACATAACAATATCGATCAGCTGTTTCCTACTATTGCAGTTACTTTACATTACAGTCGGCTAACTGAGCCGACTGTTGTTGTTTTCATAATATTTTTTTTAGGTTCTGTTGCATAAAAAATTAAAATAATATCCTTATGAAAATACGTCTATGTATGCAAGTTTCCATTAACACATCTCTCAAAACATAAACATTGTAGCCTCAAGTTGGCCGACCAACAAAAATGTTAAAACTTAATAATTTGATATTGTCCTGTACATATATGTAAGAATATATTTTTTTGAAAGGACACTTTTTTATCCATGAGAATTACAAGAAACCTTTTCCTAAACTTCTGCAAATACCATTTCCTTCTATGTATTTTGTGGACTTAATGTTAATATATGTTGCAGTTTAATATGGAAAGAAGTTTTTATGTACATACATATATTAAGAATATTTAAAAATTCAGAACCATGTATGTTCAGTTTGACTACAATTTATTTAATTTATTATAAAAAGTTTGTATAATTTTTAAATGTTATTTCAATTTTTGTACGCGGGCAGAATTATGAAGTTCTTTTCCATACACACATTTTTTATTATTTAATTTTGCAGAATAAAATAGTCCCCCAATTAAATGTCCATAAATTTCACATACAATATATATTCGTATTCGTGAATATCGTTTTAAATATTCGAATTCGAATTCGCGAATATCAAAAATTGGCATTCGGAAGATGTACATATGTATTTAGTATAAATACTCATACATATGTATGTATGCAACACGTATGATCAATTAAATAAATAAATGAGAAAAACATATATATTTATGTACAAAATTATTAATTTTTTATGTTACGCAACATTCTCAAAGACCCCCTCCCCCCCCCCCCCCCACCATAACAAATCGTAACAAAACTCGAACTTCCCTCCCCCCTAGAACGTTACGTTATATATGGACAGCCCCTAATTTACATTGAGCATTATTTCATGAAATTTCATGAATTTTCTTGCACGAAACTTTTTCTATTTGCAACGCTATAAAAGATAATTTTAAATAAAAAAGGACGTAGAATGAATCTCTGATGCACTTTTGCTAACTTTTTTGATATGAGTTGGTCATGCAACTAATTTCATGAAAAAAAATGCATAATGTAAATTAGGTAATGGCCTAAGATGTTCTTAGACAGATGTGCAATCGCTTTACGTGAGTACCTGCCGTTACGGCCTTATCTCACGTGTGCCAAAGCACCGGGTGTGGGTTAGACGCTAGACCAACGCCCCCATGCACCCTTTTAGAATGAACCTATGGCCCACTCCATAAGGCACATAGGTTGCAATCTTTGAATATAGTTATCCCTGTATTATATTCAATTACCTTGCTGAGGTAATTTGAGCTATCTAAACTCTGCTGCTATGCCCGTGCCCATAGCAGCTCTGTTGAATGGCAACAGCACCTAGAACAGTGTCTGGCTGACCGCGTCACACCAACCACTAGCATTGATTTAACACTGGGAAGCCAAGACTATTCTCCCAGCGATTTTTGGTAGCAAGTAGTAGGGAACTGCCGGTTCTATAACAATTAAAATTGTCAAATTTGGGTAATTAAAATTGAAAATTTGTAATTTATGGGAAAATTTAGGTAATTAAAGTCAAGGGTGTGAAGTGACGAGGGTACTCGATGGTTTGTAGATGCATATGTATGTGATGATGATGTTTTGTTTTGTTGTGTGAGCATAAGTGTGAGATAAGGATAGTTTGATGTACATATTCGTAGTTTATTTTCGTTGGCACGCATGCTTTGTACGTATGTTTTTGTTTGTCAAGTGGTTGCAGCAGGTTTATGGTTTTAGAGTGCAATGTTTTTTTTTTTAAAGTGAGAGTATGCATAGAGAAAATGTTGCCTTAGTTTTTTGTAATATTCTTTTTAGCTGGTGGAGATGGAAGGGTATTTTGGAAAGAAATAAATTATTTATGCTTGTGGGATATCTATGAATGTTTTTGTTGTTGGTTTTGTTTTAGTTTGATTTTGTACGTATTTTTTTGTTTTAATTTTGGGTTGATGTACATACTCGTAGTTTATTATGTTTGCGCGCAAACTTGTATGTATGTTTTAGATTTTTGTTTTAATTTTGATTTTTTTGTTTGTCAAGTGGTTGCAGCAGGTTTATGGTTTTAGAGTGCAATGTTTTTTTTTTTAAGTGAGAGTACGCATCGAGCAAATTTTGCCTTAGTTTTTTGTAATATTCTTTTTAGCTGATGGAGATGGAAGGGTATTTTGGAAAGAAAGAAATTATTTATGCTTGTGGGATATCTATGAATATTTTTGTTGTTGGTTTTGGTTTAGTTTGATTTTGTACGTATGTTTTTGTTTTAATTTTGAATTGAAGTGTGATTTTTTTGTCAAGTGGTTGCAGCAGGTTTATGGTGTGTGTGTGTGTGTGCATAGAGGAAATGTTGCTTTAGTTGTTTTTATTTTCTTTTTTGATGGTGACCATGGAAGGTAATTTTAGAAGACCTTATGTATGCTTGTGGGAAATCGATGAATGTTTTTTGTTGTTGGTTCTATTTAATTTGATTTTCCTATGTTTAAAGAGTTTGAAGAGATGAATAAAATATGTAATTTATGAGCAACGAACTTACTTGAAGGTTGGAAAAATTGAAGTGTAAGATATTTAGGATTGTCAAAGGGAATTAGAGATGCGTGATCATGGGAGCCAACGTTATGCTCATGCATGTGTATTTGTGTATGTTTTTACAATAACTTGAGCGTTGAAAGGTGGGTAAGTAGTCGTATATGTATATAAAAAAGCGAGTGTGTAATGCCGAGTACACATCTGGCATTTCTTGTGTTATAATCATTTTTTAAAATGTGTGCAACGTCTTTCACGTTATGTTTTTTTATAGGGAAAGCAATACCACACAACAAGAAATAATTTCAAAAATGACAAACGTTGACACTAGTACACACTGTTGCGATGTTACAAAATATCATAGTATGTACTCGGCATTTGTTTTTTTGTAATATTCTTTTTAGCTGATGGAGCTGGAAGGGTATTTATAGAAAGAAATTATGTATTCTGGTGAGATATTAATGTTTTTGTTGTTGGTTTTATTTAGTTTTATTTATTTTTTGTTTTTTGTGTAAAGAGGCTGACATTTGTCAAACAAACCATGCACACTTATATACATACATACATTGATATTTTTGAGAACGAGATAGGTGAATGTGATGTCATTCCAAAGAACCAAATGGCACACTTCTATAATGGAAACTTCCAAAATGAAGAAGAAAAGTTTATGGTAGATGAAGAGGACGATGCTTTCTTCATACATATGTATGTTGTAACAATGTAAGAATAGAACGTAATTCTTATAAATTGAGACGTTCTCTAATCTAGCAGCAAGTACAGCATTGTATCTAGCAAGTGCATCATCATCATATAAAATCTTAAAAAATACAATACATTCTATAAATTATTAAAATGGACACATTAAGCAGCAGCCCAATTTTAATATCATTGAACGGCTCACAAATGTCGCTAGATGAGTTTGTGAGATTGTTCTCCGGCAATCGGGAAGAGATGAGCGTTGTCAGCCGGGAAGAGGTATCCGTAAGCCCTCTGTCAATAGAGTTTTCGGACGACGATTTGCCTCCTAATGTATCCATTAGAGACATTTTCGAGAGCGAGGTAGATGAATATCATGAAATTCCAAACAACCAAATGGCATACTTCAAGAATGGAAATTTTCAAAAGGAAGAGTTTATGCTGGATGAAGAGGACGATGCTTTCTTGGCAGCGTTTAATTATATGCCAAAAGATGAGGATAAAGATGACATAATCAAAATTTTCATGCAAGACGAAGAGGGGGATGCATTATTGGTGGCCGTAAATTTAAGATTTTAATTTGATTAATTTTGTAAACACAAATTCAAATTTATTTACTTAAAACGTAAAAAATGTGTAAACAGATTTTTATTGTCACTTTTTTTACATTTGTCTTTGTCCTTGTACAAACCATATGCATATAAATAAATGATTGAACAAAATTTTTTTATAATTTTAATCTACATATTTATTTAAAAAAATATCGTAAATATATGTTGTGACAATGTAAGAATAGAAAATTAAAATAAATTGTTTAGTTATTTTCCTGATAAAGTAAATATGCATTTCTTAAGGCACAAACTCCATAATTGTGATAGCTGCAGTAAAAATATTCCGGATATTTAAGTTGTATTTGTTTAAAGTTGATGCAACCAAAATCCTCGATGTTGAAAACTCTAATTCGAAGTAGTTTTTCAAACCATTTCTTCTTTTCCACACCCTTAACATAGATTGAATAATGTTTTAAATTGGATTTTAAAAATTTTACAACACTCTTAAATGATATTGATCCGTCATTCCAATTCAGATGATGAAAGTTTCTCGTTAGCCAATTCGCTTCTCTTTGTTTTGCTATTGATAATCTTTTGAAGTTAAACGGTGGTTTAATAATAAAATTTATGTGCTCCTTATTGTTAAAAACAATTGCTATTTCTTTTGCAATGAAGATGTTTGAATTGGATTTAAATCCTTGCATATCGATGAAAACTTTATCCTCAGTCATCTTATTTTATTATTTTTTATTTACATTATCTTACGAACTTGACCTTTTAAGGGTATGTATTCTATTATGCGGTCGTGGATGAGTATACAAAATGCTGATGTATCAGTAGGAATGTTGGAGTCCGTTTCAATTTCAATTTTTATATCAACAGGACCGTTAGAGAGGGCTTCGTTTTGGTAACTGACATCTACTACCACTATCGGCACACTATTTTTAAATTCTTGAGCAGTTAGAAGCGGTTGTGATTCCCTCATGTAGTAGCTTTGTTGAAACCGCAGATACATATCATATAGGATGGCAACCCGACCATTTTTAAATTTTACATTTAGATCATCATATGGGTACGATTCGGAATTTAAATGTACTTTTAAATTGTTTAAATTACAATGAACAAACTTATTTTCTTGTTGAAAAGCAATCAACACAAAACGGGGTCGTTCTCTATTTGCAGCCAATTTAACATTCCATATATAGCTAGTTCCTGTATTTAGTTGAGGATTAATGTGACAATCCCAACTGCGAAATGCCATTGGTATAGAAGCACCACTGTTAATAATTTTAATCATATTCAATTTGCTCAGATCGGATAATTGTACATGCGGAATTCTCCATGAGATGTTTGAGATACTAATTTTTGGTTTGTCAGTAGCAACAGTTGAGTATACGAGTTTTTCATCGTTCTTACTACGTAAGAGAACCAATTCATGTTTACCGCTGAGTATAATTTTATTATAGTCTTCAGCGAAACCTAAAAATAGTTTCAGTGGTACATAGAAATTAAAGTGTCCATTTGAAATATCCAAATCATCGAGTTTGTTCCATCCTGCATTGTACAAGCCAACACTTTCTGTTGGTGATAAAGAAACAAAATTTTTTAGGCTGCTTGTAATCGCTAAATGTCTTGTATGATCAATTTCTATGCCATTAAGTTCATATCGAATTTCGTCAAAAAGATGTGCCACAAAGTTATTTTTTAATTTTAGATTTAAAAACGAAGATATTTTGCTATTATTATCATCTACAATACTTCCCTCAACATATATGTAGCTTTCGCTGGGTAGCACATATAAGTCTTGATTTTGTATTGAAATTCGAATCTCATCATTATTGTTGAAGGATTGTAGGTATGGTGTATATGTGTGATAGTCCTTTTTAATTATACTCTCGTCTGATTGAGGTTTTTCTAGAACATCTAGTATGTAACTCATTTCTTTGTCAACTTTAAATTGAGAGACTTTAAAAATTTTTTATTTTCTTGCGTCAAATATTTTTTGTGTAATGATCTCTTTAATTGTGGTTTGGTTTGCAAGAGTGTTTTATGAGTGTATCCAATTTTATCCTTAGATTGCTTGACGTTGTATATTATCATTATTTGCTAGATCTCAAATGTATTCGTGTTGTAATTTCCTCTCCTCGAAAATTAATTAAATCACCGTTCTGATCAACTATGCGTAGAGTAAGAGAACTTATCTCTTGGCAGTTAACTGGCAAATAGATAAGATTTCGAGGAATCTCAACAATTTTATATCCTGGGGGGACATTGATCGCAAATTCATGTAATGTGTGTGCTTGTGAGTTATTCGTATATGTGTTAACCACTATACTGCATTCAACACGCAAGATATTCACGATGAAAATATTGACTGGTAGATCTGAGTAATGGTCTTGGTTAGGAGCTAGAATTTTCTTATTGAATCCAAAAAGTTTTCCAATTGTGTTATCTTTGTTAAAGTATATGGGATCCTTAGAGCTTTTAACTCTAACTTGCATTGTATTGTTATTAGCTTCTATATCAATTTTATTTTCCGGACAATACTGCTTATAGTTATGTTTAATATAATCAACTATATCATTCAATTCATAAGATCCTATTGGTATTTTAATTACATGTTCACCAATATGAAATATATTGTTATAATCATCTACATTGGGAATGCTATTATATGAATGAAAATCAGTTAGAGCACATTCATATTCACCATCCAAACGAATAGGAGGAAAGTAATTAGCAGATAACTCAGATGAGTTTGAGCTAAGAGTAAGTGTTATTGACATTATGATTGTCTGATTACAAGTAAGTGAAATTAAACACAGCACTTTGTATAAAAAGGAAGTTTATATTTTATTTAAATATATTAAGGAAGTTAATATTTTATTTAAATATATTAGATACAAAATATAGACTTATATATACACTTAACTACAATATTTCATTTTTATTGATCCAAGAATTATGTTGATTGGTAAATCCTAACCATTTAACATATGCCTTCTCTCCTTTAGTTTTAAGAACTTTTTCAACTAGATATGTATTTGGATATCTAGTTTTTGAAAGTTCTTCATCATAGAACCCACCTTTGATAGGATTACCACGATAGTCTTCTAATATGTATGTGGCTGGATACGTATTTTGAACTCTTTTAATCGTGAAAATTTCTGTGGTCCAATTTGGTGTATATCCTTTTTCAAAAACATGTTTATATTTACTTATGCGCACATGATCTCCCACATTGAATTTTGATAATTTGAATAGTTTTAAGCGGTTATATACAGTGTTTAATAATTTTTTCTCATTTTTATAGTTAACTTGAATCGGTGGCATTTTGATGGTGCGATGAATTTTTTTATTATATGTATTAATCAAGTCTTTGTAAATGTCGAGCCAGTTATAAGACCCATTAAAGCTAAACTCTTTCCACATCATTCCTTTTAATGTTCTGTTAAATCGTTCTACTATTGATGCTTTCATTCTGCTATATGTTGAGTAGTGATTAATGTTGTATTTATTCATCAATTTTCCAAAGTGTTTATTGAAAAACTCTTTACCATCGTCTGTTTGCAAGTTTTTTGGTATTCGTCCCAGTTGAAAAATATTCTGCATAGCCTGGCTTGTTTCCAATGCAGTCTTTCTTTTCAAGGGTACTGCCCAAGCAAATTTTGAAAATGTATCAATTACAGTCAGCAAAAATCGATAATCTCTATTGTCTGTAGAATAGTTCCCCATTTCAACTAAATCAGCTTGCCAAAGATCATCTATTCCTTTCATAACAACTCTTCGACGTGGAAAATGTTTTCGTGCTTGCTTATGTAGTTCATTTATTAAATTTCTTTTTGAAGTCATTATTTAACGTATTTAGAATTTGACGGGGTAAGTTGAGTTCAGTGCAAGTTCATTTAAGTACTGTTGACCATCATATTTCTTACATATCCATAAATTAACTCATTTATCTTTCTAATTTCTTTTTCAAAGAATAATTTCATACTTGAAATTGTTTCCCTAATTTCATTTAGTTTCTGACTTAAAATTAAATTGATTTCATCTCGTACCTCTTCAATTTGACTTTGCAGAAACAATTTATTAACAACGTCGTTTTCCTCCAAAGCTTTTGCCACATTTTTGATTCTTTTGTTTTGAACGTCAATGTTATTAGTTGTATCCATAACGAAGCCCAACAGCTTAGGAACATTTTTCACAAAAACTCTGCCACTTGTATCATTAAGATAGTGCCCAAACTTATCGATAGACATGATTTATGTAGATAAATATTATTCTATAATTTTTGCTTCATATAATTCTTCGATAATTGAGACAATTTCGTTATTGTGATTAGTATGACCTGCACCTTGTGATGCTAGCAATAGCCTAAGGCGATCTACTAACTCATTAGGATCATCCCAGTATATATAGTTAGGTTTGTATGGGTTTAGTTTCATCAAACCCTTACCCTTGTAAGGACTTTTTATTGCATGTAGTGATGACGAAGTTGATGAGTTATTTTCACTTTCTTTCTTAAACAATTTACTGATAATATGCTTATATTTATATGCTCTCGTTCCTTTGATTTGTCCATCAGGTCTATAATCTCTTTTGTATGCATTTGTGCTCACTAAAATTTTCTTATATATATCTAATTCATGTTTATCATAATATTTTGGTGTTTTGTGAAGCAGTAAAGAAAATAAACCTGGTGTAAAAGCCCATATTTGATTTCCAATCACTATTTTATCTTCAGTAAGTTTAATACTACTATTGCCAAACTTCCATTCATTATTAAAACCTTTATGTGGACCGTATAGAGTGTCTAATTCATTTCTGCTTTCCAAGAGTGCTAGGTCAGTATAACTCTTATTATTATCTGAATTGTCTAGAGTTTCCGATTGAGAGTAAAAATCATCGTTGTCATCATCATCATCATCATCATCATCAGTATCAACATTATCAACCTTGTTTGCGTTTCGATTACTAAGTGAGATATTTTTATTGCATAACGTTTCTTCAACAAGTTTCTTTGGAGTACTTGTCTCTAACTTAACTGATTGGTCGTTGAATGGAAAATTTGAATTTTTATAAACTTTCGTTTTAAGTTCATCTCTTTCTGCCTTAATACTTCTTTTATTATTTTTAGAATTGTTCACAAATTCTGTTAATGGTTCTATTATTGGTTTAAATGTATCTTTGAATTGCTCATGTGTATCTGCTTCATCAACTTTTATACTACGAAATTTTTTCTTTAAAACATTTCTTGTCTTTATTAGCTCTTTTAAAACTTTTTCATCCATTTTCAACTATTAGACAACAGATCTGGTATCAGCTATCAGATCAGGTATCAGATCAGCTATCCGATCAGGTATCACTTAGCAGATCAGGTATCAGATCAGCTATCAGATCAGGTATAAGACCAGCTATCAGATCAGGTATTGGGGTATCAGATCAGGTATCAGCTATTAGATCTGGTAACAGATCAGCTTTCAGATCAGGTATGGTAAATACTTTAGGAAATAAGTAGATGTACTATGCGCAAGGCCAAATTAAGTACTAATGTTTTTACTTTTATGTAGAGTAATTTATATCGTTATAAAATAGTCGAATTGCTTTCTATAGCGACCATTGTTTAAGTCATTATCTTTGCTTATCATCAAAAATCCATATTTATCCTTCCAACACTCTCGACAAATTTCATGAAACTTTTCATAACTCATATCGCTGGAAACATGATCACTATAAACGTGCTTCATGTTTGTCTCATCTTGTTTAAACATTATAATCACATTTGCATTGTCTCTTATTAAGTGCTTGGGGATTCTCGTATAAGTTTGGCACAAGTAGAATGAATCAACATCCTTATGTCGTCCCATGCAAAAATATGCTCGTATATTATTTTGCTTCTCGCATGCAACATCATCAAAGATCATAATAGAATTAGTTTTCGCTTCCTCAGGAGGAATAACTTTTTCATTATCTGTAAATGTGTAGTATCCCATCCCTTTAATTGGTGAAATTAATCGCTTTAAGTATTCATATTTTGGTTGATAAAGGGATTTTGAGTATAAATAGATGTTTTCAAACTTGAGTCCATTAGGACTTTCTAGCAAGCTAATCATAACATTAGTCTTTCCACAATTTGATGGTCCAACTATTAGAGCACGAAAAGAATTTGGTAAGAGAGAGCTATGTTTTATTTTAGATCTGATTTTCGTTGAAGCATCAATATTGCGAATCACAATATTTTTATGTTGTTTTACTAATTGCATTCTCATAACTAATTGCATTTCATAAATGTTACTTTTATTATAGAAGAAAAAATAAAATAAGATGTTAATACATTATAACAAAACGTTTAGTTATAAAAAACCAGCCGTTGGAAAAGGTTTATTGAATAGAGTAATTAACTCTCTGCCTGTTGAATTACACCTTCCTGGATATCAGTTTTGTGGACCCGGAACGAAATTACAAAAACGTTTAGATCGTGGTGATAAAGGAATTAATGTATTAGACGCTGCATGTAAAAATCACGATATTGCTTATTCCAAAACAAATGATTTAAATAGTAGACATCAAGCTGATAAAATTCTTGAAAATAAAGCTTGGGAACGAGTTATTTCAAAAGATAGCAGTCTTGCCGAAAAATCGTTTGCATACATGGTTACTAACGCAATGAAAGTCAAAAGAAAATTTGGTATGGGATTGAAGAAGAAGGTTGCAAAAAAAAGTGAACAAAATGGAAAAAAGCTGTTCAGTACATCAATTAAAACTGCAACAAAAATATTGAAGAAGGAAAAACCTCAAGACATTAACTCTGCCATTAGGATTGCACGTAAGATTATCAACAAGTCGTTAAGGGGGAAGAAATCGCAAGTTGTTATACCACGCGTAATTAATGTTCCAAAGATTGGTGGCTTCTTACCTTTGGTACCTATTCTTACTGCTCTGAGTGCAATTGGTAGTCTTTCTACTGGCGGAGCAGCTATAGCAAAAGCAATAAATGCTGCAAAGAATGCCAAACAACAACTTGATGAAGCAACTAGACATAATAAAACAATGGAAGCAGTAGCAATGGGGAAAGGTTTTTACCTTAAACCATATAAGAAAGGATATGGATTGGTTTGTCAAGAAAAACAAAAACCAAATTTTTCATAAAGCTGCCCAATAAACCCCTATCTGATGTTGATTTGAGAAACTTTTCAACAAACATTCCATACTTTAGAGGAGTTTTCATGTTGGATACACTACCAAAACGATCGAGAAAACGAGAATGCGGAATCATTAATTTGGATTTATCAAGAGGACCTGGAACCCATTGGGTAGCATATTATAAAAACAATGAACATAAGGAATATTTCGACAGTTTTGGAAATTTACAACCTCCATTAGAATTAGTTAAATATCTAGGTAAAAATATAAAATATAATTACAATCAATATCAAGATTACGATTCATTTAAATGTGGACATTTATGTCTTCAATTTCTTTACAAAATAAGTGAAAAGAATAAATAAATAACACACAAACAATTTTTAAATTTTGTTTTGTTTTATTAATAAAAAAAAGTTTATAAGATATACTTTCTACATATTATTCCCACTGTGGGTATTGAGCATTTGTTAAAAAGATATTTATTTCAGCAGCAGTATCCAACTTTAAGCCACTGTCTCCTTGCTTACATATACAATATACCCCGGATGCCAGTTCTATTATATCATCATCCGATAGCGTGTTGTACCGATTTGGTAGAAACATTATGTTGTTTTCCAGTTCAATTTGAATTGTAGTGCCATATTTACTAGTCACACGCTTAGCGTTTTTAACTGCATACTTAGTTGAGTCCTGGAGCTCTTTTATATGTATTAATTTTTTTTTATTTAATGTGTTGAATTTTGTGATCAAATCTGGAGGATTCATTATTACAATATTAATTAATTAAATTTAATTTTTATATATATTTTTTTCTTCTTTAACAGATAGCTCAATCTGTTTTTTGTAAACTGATGTATTAAATATTTCTACCAATCTTTAAATAGGTAAAAAATAATTCTTAAAAGAAA
This sequence comes from Tachina grossa, assembly GCA_949987645.1. Taxonomy (NCBI): domain Eukaryota; kingdom Metazoa; phylum Arthropoda; class Insecta; order Diptera; family Tachinidae; genus Tachina; species Tachina grossa. The sequence goes on from OX465274.1 coordinate 63,469,093, forward strand.
GATCAGTATCGTAACTATCTCTTTTTCTCATATTGTAATTATTTTTGATGTAAAATATTTTTTGTTACTTATAGAATTGTAGTGAAAGAGATAGTAGTTATATTGACGTTCTTAAGCGTAACTGAAACAAAAAATGGCAAAACAAAGATCGGAGAGATAGTTATATTGATGTTCTAAAGTGTAACTGGAACAAAATATTTCAAAAAGCACTCAAAAGTGTTTGTAACATTTTAATTTTACAAGAATATTTTACTATAAATAAGAATGTAAAACTTTCAAGAGTACTAGTATAAAAATAGCATTCAAGAAAAAAGTATTCTTTAAAAAAGAAAATTAAAATAACAATTAAAAAATGAGCCAAGTACGTGAACGGTTATTTGAGTTTCTTAATTCCTTTGAGGACTTATTGCTCTATGAGCATAAAGAAACCATAAATTTTTTCGTCTCCATGCTCAATGAAAATGAGGAGTATGGAATTATAGAACAAGAGGACTCTGATAGTGGGCATTTTGCCAGCTGCCCCTGGTATAGCGAAGGATGCGAGGAAGGGCCGGACACATGTCGATGCACCATGTTCCACATAAGGAAAAAAATAATTTTTAAGATTATTGAAACTTATAAAAATTTGACAAAAATAAATAATGAACAAATATAGAATATATATGTATGTGTATGGGTTTTATTTAGTTTTTTATTGTTTTTTTTAATATATATATATATATATATATATATATATATATATATATATATATATATATATATATATATATATATATATATATATATATATAGATTAATAGAGCGAAAAACTATTAGTTTAAATATTATATTCATTGAGGATGGATAAATGTACTTTAAAGAATATATTTCACCACAATGAAGAACGAAAACCTCAAATACATGATTTGGTTTTTGAGTTTGAATACTTGCTCAATTGGAAATTGAAGATTTCATGTGGATTTTCAACAGCTTTTGGTTTTAAGCCAATGATATGGCTGAATTATAAAAATAAGCAATACATTGGACTGGACCGGGAAGAGTGGTTACACCTCATGTGCTATAAGGACTATATTCATGATATGCTTAATCGTCGAGATTTTTTAAATTCTATAAATATAATTGATAATGAAAGTGAGAGAGATGTTGAATATAAGTTTAAATATAAAAGGGGTGTTTGTTTTTTAGTTATCGAACAAGGAAACTCTAATATAAAAATCGATTCTGACACTTGGAGATCATTAACTCAAATTCGAGTATTTTTTACATCAATTTTATGTTGGAACAACATTCTAAGAAAACAAATTCTTCATTTCTATTATGAATATTATATACCAACCTGCTCCGCTTTAAACAAAACAAAACTCCAATTCAATGAAATACAAGGAATACATGAAAGGGATGTAAAGATTGAACTGACACGACTTTGTTATGAGATTGGGGAAAAAATGCAACACAAGATTCTAACAGATGTGAAAATTCATAAATTATATTTAAGAATGGATAATAAATAAATAAATAAATAAAAAATGTACACAAGAATATATGTTTTATTGTTTTTTATTGGTTATATTTTCTTTGTTTTTTTCATACAATTTTTTAATAATTAATATTTACATTTATTTTTTAACAAAAGAATTTTTTTTAATAACTAATATTTACACTTATTTTAATAATAAAACTTTACAATAATTTACATTAATTTTAACTTTCTTCTTCTTCTTGAAGTCTATCAATTTCCATTAATAGCATGTCAAGCTCATAATCAGGATTGGTTTCCTCTATTGCTGAATGGTACCATGCATATGTGCTTATACCATCACTTTTGATATTTCTTTTATCATCTTGATAACTTAGTATTATTTTATGTAGTTGCATAGTATATAATTGATGCAAACTCGACTTAAAGGTAAGCATATTATCAAATACATTTGATTTATTAAACAGACAATCTCTATATGAACTTAGGCTATACTTATCTAAAATGGTTTTCTTGACCCCCTTCGATTTCTTTACATCATTTTGATCTTGAACACTAAATGAATACATTTTAGATCGCAACCCAACAAACTCTTTCATTATTTTTCCACAATTTTCGTCTTTCATCATACCCAGCACCTTTTTGTTTAAACGAGGAATACCATATATGTTATCTGAAGGATAATCAGATGTGTCAAATTCATCCTGTATGTCCATTTTTATGTCAGCATAGAAGTCATCAGTCCGTATTGTATATATGAATGAATCAGTATCCATATAGTTTAATGACAATTTTGATTTAAATTTGGGCTGCATGTAGCCATAATGGAAATTATACATTTTCCATTTGGAAAGTTCTAGCACACAAAATCCTAAGTAAATAGGCTTATTATAATATGTCTGGAGCCTATTCATTTGAATCGCCACCATGTCTTCTGAAAATATAGACAAACTATGGAAATTGGGCTTAGATATCCAATCTTGGGCTCCCAAATGATTGCAATTCGTTCTGTTCCAGTTTGTTACAATTCTAACATCTTTTCTCTTATCTACATTTTCCATAGTCTTACCATATACCGCATTATTGAGCAATTTGAAGAAGTTTTTCTCAAATGTATTTTTAGCGTTAGCTCTATGCTTGGTATTTAAGTCTATATATGATTTTAACCATGGAGATTGTTTAAAAGTGAGAATCCGATGTATTTTTTTTAGAATCAAACCATACTCTAAACATTGCTTAAGAATTCTGTAGTGAATAATATATGAATGTTTAGTAGAAAAGTCAGCAATTAATTTAGTTTGATTCTTTCCGTAAGGTTTTTTATTTTCCACACAAAAAGGTAGATCATTGTGCGATTCGTGTAAAATAGAGGGATATTCTAAAGTAACTTCATACACATAACCATCATTTGAATTATTGTCTATCCGATTTGGATCCAGATTTAGCTCATCACTTGATAACCATCTGAATCCTCCATATGGAAGATATTCGGACATAGCCCAACCGTAAAGGTTATTGGCATCTAGGTACATTAGAAACTCTGAAGGTTTCTCTTTATCGAAATCCTCTAGATATTTATTATTTGCTTTTGAATACCTTTTACTACATTGTACAATCCCCCCACGTATCCCTTTTTTAAAGAAATTATACATATCTATATCAGTTAACAACTCCAATTCTATATTTGTGTACTTCAACATAGCATCCCACGAGAGTCCAGGAGCAGTATAGTACTGGCTTGGATCTAGGTTATATATTCCCTTACAAACTTTTCGAAAATTTTCGAATACATCAGTTAGCAATAGAACGTCTGTTTTTAAATAAAACTCCATGTAGTCTTGTAAAGTTTTGCAATCAAATGTGTACCAAATTTTTTTTGCATGCTCATAATCTTCATGTGAACATTCTCTATTGGTAAGTGTGTTGAAAAAGTCTTCCCTCGCTGGAAGTTGACTATCATTTAATTTTTCAAAGGAATTGAGATAGTTGTAAGGGAAAACACCCTTCCTTCTAACCAGATCAAACTCTATTTTTGATGGAAATTGCTCTTTAATTGTACAGAAATCGTTATCCGTAAGATTATTGGCTAAAGTTTCTAAGCTTTCGGGCATAAAACGTAAGGTGTCTAGAAATCTAAGTTCAAGATTGAAATCGTCATTCATTTTTGTATATGTTGATAAAGATATATAACGTTCTTTATTTAGCGGAAGGACTTTTATGTTGTCAGACTTTTCTCCTAACTCTTTAACAAAAAGATGTGAGTCATAAGACGAATAATTATGAAAATAAATAGGGATAAATTTTGGTTGTTGATATTTTAAGTTGCACATATTATGAGCTGCACCTCTAAATTTTCCAGTTACATGACAATGATCAATTACGCGATCACTACCTAAAAATTTATCACATATGTGGCAATTTACAGCATTTCGAAAACTGAATATTTCTGAAGGGGATAAAGAATCCATTTGTGTCTTTCTCATTAAATAATTAGTATATATATCTTCACAATCCTTAACTAAATAAGCAACAAATTTTTCTGCAGCGTCCCTACCAGTATATATTGTAAACTTATCTATATTATGGTTAATATATTTAATATTATAACTAAAAGCACAGGGAGTATGCTTTTTAGTTAAATTATTTTTTTTACTTACTATACATTGGATGTCCTCAAGTATGCACTCAAAATCTGCATACACAACAAAAGGCACATCCATCTGTCGTTGGTGGTCCTTAAATTTAAGTGTAGCGTTATTATAGGATGGTAGCTGGGCTACAATTTTACCACACTCTGCTTGATGTTGCTCCATGATCCTATCACTGTGAGTAAATTGCAGACATACATTACACAATTTAAGAGTGTGTTCGTGTTTTGTCGTTTGGCCGCTTAATAATCTGTAAAAAATTTAAATGAAATCATTTATAATAAATATTATAAAAAGTTATATATATATATATATATATATATATATATATATATATATACTTGACACTTTTAGCTTACCTAGACATATTTTGTATTAGAACGTAATGATGACCAACGATATTTTCCAACAACAATAAGTTGATATGATTACATTTTTCCTTCTTTGTTATATAATACGGACCAACAACTACATTATTTTCCTCATCATAACCAAATACGTTTACGCTGATTCCACTATTCCGCTTCTCAAATATTTTAATATCTTTTAAAGATATTGGAAATATTAAATTCTTAAAATCTAGCGTTACACCATTTTGGGTACAAATGATGTCAGCAGTTATGTCATGAATATTGTATGAGCTACATCGCTGTTTACTCTTTATTTGAGAAGTATCTACTGCGGCGATCAGACACCACTTGAAACAATATTGATCGGTGTTTTCTACATTGATGCAAGCTTTTCTTTTTTGAAGTTTTTCTGGTAAACTCATCCAGTTTGCTCCTTTAACTAGAGAAGCTTTATTAATACTTAGCTCTGCTCGGACTATGCGTATCAAAGTCCAACCAGAGTCCTTCTCTTGAAATTCACTCATTTTATTTTGAATTTCTGAAATTTGGTTAGAAAATACTTCATATATTTCATCTCCTCTGGTCAACAAATTCATTTTAGCTCTATGATGAATAATATTGAACTCCAATTCCTCTCCCACAATTTTTACATATTCTGCCACAATACTCATATTAAATTTTATTACAGTGTGGCTTTGTAAATGACTTTCAAGCATCTCTATGAAAATTGATTCATTTTCACCAATGAAATCTTCTAGTAAAAGTTCATCTCTTTTATTATTTAATCCATACGTTACAATATTATTTTTGAACGCTTTGCTTATGGTGTAAAATTTCATATTATCTTTATGTCTTCCTTGCGTTTCTTCATCAATGCTGGTATTATTTATTAAATTACCTCCACAAGCATCCGCTCCTTGAAGTTCTCGTTGTTGTTGTTGTTGTTGTTGTTGTTGTTGTTGTTGTTGTGGTTGATACTGTAGTTGTTGATGTTCATGAGTATTTGTGTACCATTGCATGGAGGTAGAGGGTTGTTGCCAATACATTTCTTTTTGTTGTTGTTGTTGTTGTTGTTGTTGTTGTTGTTGTTGTAGTTGATATTGCAATTGTTGGCCAGTATTTGGGTACCATTGCATGGCTGTAGGATATGGTAGCTGTTGTTGAGGATATTGATATTGTTGCTGTTGAGGATATTGATATTGTTGTTGTTCTTGAAGATATTGGTATTGTTGTTGTTGTTGTTGTTGTTGTTGTTGTTGTTGTTGAGGATATTGATATTGTTGTTTTTGTTGTTGAGGATATTGATATTGTTGCTGTTGTTGAGGATATATATATTGGTCCTCAACACCATGATTTTGGATATGATCCAAGAAACACTTTTGATATTTATATATCTTATTGCACATATTACATTTATATACCATTTTTAATAATTTATAGAATGTATTGTATTTTTTAAGATTTTATATGATGATGATGCACTTGCTAGATACAATGCTGTACTTGCTGCTAGATTAGAGAACGTCTCAATTTATACGAATTACGTTCTATTCTTACATTGTTACAACATACATATGTATGAAGAAAGCATCGTCCTCTTCATCTACCATAAACTTTTCTTCTTCATTTTGGAAGTTTCCATTATAGAAGTGTGCCATTTGGTTCTTTGGAATGACATCACATTCACCTATCTCGTTCTCAAAAATATCAATGTATGTATGTATATAAGTGTGCATGGTTTGTTTGACAAATGTCAGCCTCTTTACACAAAAAACAAAAAATAAATAAAACTAAATAAAACCAACAACAAAAACATTAATATCTCACCAGAATACATAATTTCTTTCTATAAATACCCTTCCAGCTCCATCAGCTAAAAAGAATATTACAAAAAAACAAATGCCGAGTACATACTATGATATTTTGTAACATCGCAACAGTGTGTACTAGTGTCAACGTTTGTCATTTTTGAAATTATTTCTTGTTGTGTGGTATTGCTTTCCCTATAAAAAAAACATAACGTGAAAGACGTTGCACACATTTTAAAAAATGATTATAACACAAGAAATGCCAGATGTGTACTCGGCATTACACACTCGCTTTTTTATATACATATACGACTACTTACCCACCTTTCAACGCTCAAGTTATTGTAAAAACATACACAAATACACATGCATGAGCATAACGTTGGCTCCCATGATCACGCATCTCTAATTCCCTTTGACAATCCTAAATATCTTACACTTCAATTTTTCCAACCTTCAAGTAAGTTCGTTGCTCATAAATTACATATTTTATTCATCTCTTCAAACTCTTTAAACATAGGAAAATCAAATTAAATAGAACCAACAACAAAAAACATTCATCGATTTCCCACAAGCATACATAAGGTCTTCTAAAATTACCTTCCATGGTCACCATCAAAAAAGAAAATAAAAACAACTAAAGCAACATTTCCTCTATGCACACACACACACACACCATAAACCTGCTGCAACCACTTGACAAAAAAATCACACTTCAATTCAAAATTAAAACAAAAACATACGTACAAAATCAAACTAAACCAAAACCAACAACAAAAATATTCATAGATATCCCACAAGCATAAATAATTTCTTTCTTTCCAAAATACCCTTCCATCTCCATCAGCTAAAAAGAATATTACAAAAAACTAAGGCAAAATTTGCTCGATGCGTACTCTCACTTAAAAAAAAAAAACATTGCACTCTAAAACCATAAACCTGCTGCAACCACTTGACAAACAAAAAAATCAAAATTAAAACAAAAATCTAAAACATACATACAAGTTTGCGCGCAAACATAATAAACTACGAGTATGTACATCAACCCAAAATTAAAACAAAAAAATACGTACAAAATCAAACTAAAACAAAACCAACAACAAAAACATTCATAGATATCCCACAAGCATAAATAATTTATTTCTTTCCAAAATACCCTTCCATCTCCACCAGCTAAAAAGAATATTACAAAAAACTAAGGCAACATTTTCTCTATGCATACTCTCACTTTAAAAAAAAAAACATTGCACTCTAAAACCATAAACCTGCTGCAACCACTTGACAAACAAAAACATACGTACAAAGCATGCGTGCCAACGAAAATAAACTACGAATATGTACATCAAACTATCCTTATCTCACACTTATGCTCACACAACAAAACAAAACATCATCATCACATACATATGCATCTACAAACCATCGAGTACCCTCGTCACTTCACACCCTTGACTTTAATTACCTAAATTTTCCCATAAATTACAAATTTTCAATTTTAATTACCCAAATTTGACAATTTTAATTGTTATAGAACCGGCAGTTCCCTACTACTGTAGCAAACCACAACCACCACGATAATTCTCCGGCTTCCACGCTTAGGTGTTGTGTATACACCTAAGCGAGGTCCCCAAGAAAATTCCTCAACCATTGCCGGCACAGCTAACCACTCATCCATAAAGAACGCATGCCTGTGTCGCCAAATAACCAGTGCCTACTCCACACTTACCAAAATCATCCCTTTAACCCCGTAGGGTATATCCCATTGGGGTAGGACGAACTCGGCATTTTAGCAAAGGAAACTGACGACCGCTACATGCACTCAAAACTTCAGAGCTCGCCACCAAAACTTCTGCGCCTACTAAGACCCGACACTAAAAAGTGAGAGTGTCCTGGTGTCGTATCCAGGACGAAAAGCCATTTTAGCACTGAATTTTTGACAACCGCAATTCATTTATCTCTAAGCAGCCCAGCTGTCGGGCAACCGGCACCCGTGGTACCAGAAGTAGCCTCTGGTTAGACCTCGAAGTTCCACCACAAGGGCTTCACCTCTATCGTCTTTTGAACTCAGGGGCAGTTCTAGGTGACGCTGCACCTAGCTGACAACAACGGGCGTACAATATTTGTTTTCCTTTTATAAATATGTGCACATCCGTTACTCTGTTTATATTCAGAGATTGGGTAGTAACACATAAGTTTTACGGGTAATGAGCCAAAGGTCCGCCAGCGGAAAAAGCTACGTTATTCTAGCTGGGGCCCCGGGATTGCCACACCCGTAGTCTACAGAATTAATCCATACACTCCCCTGGGGGTGATGTTCTTAGACAGTTGACATTAACTCCAAACAAAATCTAAAACATTCACCACAAATGACTTTATTGAATTAATATTACGTGCATCCATAATAATCAGCCATGTCACAGAGCTCAATTCCGATCGGAAACGGAATTCAATCCGTATTTCGGCGCTTTGGAAAACGAAAAATTACAAAAAATTTCGGAATAAAATCACTTTTAATTTCATGGACGGAATCAACATTTTCTGCATGTTAAGGTAAAAAAAAAATTTAAACAATTTTTTATACTATTTACCAAAAAACGGTAAAAGGGTATACATATATAGTTTTATCATTCCACTTGTAATTTCCACGATATTAATAAGCGAGCCATAAAGTATGTATATATATTCTAGATCCTTATGCATAGGGAAGACGAATAAGCGATGTCCGTCTGTCCGTCTCTCTGTACGTGAAATCGGTTCTCCGAAGCTCCCAGAAAAGCTAGAGACTTTGGTCTTTGACTGGTGTGTCAGAAATAGTCTAAAAAAGATTGGCATTGAAAATCAGCAAAATTGATTTCAGAGCTGGAAAACTTATACTTTATTTTGCCATACTAAAGTAACTACCGAAAACTAATTTTTGTTATATTTTTTATTAAATTAACTTATTTTATACTTCAGTATAAATTAAATTGGTATTTCAAATTAAAAAAAAAAAAGTTAAAAAAATTAAAAAGACGTTTTCAGGGTTGGAAAAGTTTATCTTTTTTCTTATACAAAAGCAACTTACCAAAACAAATTTTTCCTTTTTCTCTATAAATTAAACATATCTTATATTCTTAAAAAAAAGAGATTGGTGTAAGAAATCAAAAAAAAGGATGATGATTTCAAGGTTGGAAAGCTTACACTTTTCGTGATATAAAAAATTAACTACCAAAAACAAAATTTTATTTATATAAAAAAAATTAAAAAGACGTTTCCAGGGTTTTTTTTTAAAGAGAAGTAACACTCAGGCAATTAATGCCTACTACTATTACTAGGTGTTACCTTCTTTAGGAAAGGGATAGTGATAGAAGACAGGTGGTGAAGGAAGAGCTAGAGGAAAGCTTCATTCTTTTTACAACTGCTTTTTTGCACGCTTTTTAATAATGTAGTGTTGCAGCGCCTTCTGGTGTTAAATGAGGCGTATTAAATTTTTGAAGCTGTGTTTTTAGTAGCCATTTTATTGGTTATTTTACTTCGCCGATGATTTTGCTACACAATACCGACGAAGGAGGGCGCTCTGATGTTACATTAGGATTAGCATCTGCTGAAGTCGGTATAGTTCAGTGACCAGTGACTATGCCTTCATCACTTTAACTTTCCAACAACAGCTGATGCAAAGGAACTCTAATGCACATCAGAAAAATGCGTGGTGTTGTTATTTGAATGACTGTCGGATACAGGGATTGAACCTAGGATCAATGCTAACTACTTCAGCCAACGCCACCCTCAATCAAAAAGGATGATTCCAGGGTTGGAAAACATACACTTTTTGTGATATATAAAAGTAACTAGGTCTTAGCAATTTGTTTCTTTTTCTTTATAAATTATATATATTTTACGTTTTGAAAAGAAAAGTTTGGTGTAGAAAATTATAGAAATAAAAACCACAGCTCCATAGTTGGAAACGTTGTACTTTTTTCTGAAAATTAAAGTAACTAAATAGAAATATTTTTTTTAATTTCCTTTTTTCTTTGTTCACTTTATACACATACATACTTTATATTTATTTATTTTTTAAACTACTAGATTGGTATAAAGAATCAGAAAAATCTAAAAGGATGATTCTAGGAATGGAAAATTATTTTTTTTTATATAAAAATAACTAGGTCAAATTATTTTTTGCTTTTGTTTATAAATTAATTATACTACTGTGGAATCTCCCTTAACGAACACTTCCTATAGGCGGACACCCCCTTTAGACGGACACTTTTGACAGGTCCCGACAGCTCCATAAGCAAAAAATTGATTTCTCTTGAGCGGACAGTCCCCTTGTGCGGATACATTTCAATGGTCCCTTCTGTGTCCGCTCAAGAGATATTCCACTGTATATGTCTTAGAGAGAAATAGTTTGGTATAAAAACTATAAAAATAAGAAACATAGCTCCAGGCCTGGAAAAATTAAATTTTTCTGGTATATAAAACTAATTATTTCTTTGGTAATTAAAAACATGTATTGCAGATTTTAGAAAGAAATAAATTTGTATTAAAAATTAGAAAAATCAAAATTATGGTTCCAGGGTTGGAAATAAAAAAAAACATGTTTGGTAAAAATATAACCAAAAACAAATTTTCTTCCAATTAAACATATTTCATGTTTTAGGAAGATCTTTACTCGAGATTTTTTATATCTGTGTAACTTGTATTTATGAATAAATTGTGTTTCAAATCGATGGTCTGTCGCTTGTAACGAGTTCTTATTAATTTTTAGTAAATGAAGATAAATTTATTGCTAAGGAACGAATAATAATAAACATTTACATAATACCGCGGGACATTTAAATTGAGACACTTAAAAATTTTGCAACATCAAAGATTATTAAATAAAACAAGTTAGTTTACTGGGTATGGAGGTACAATACTAAGACAAAGTGAACAAGCACCGATTTTTTGATATTGTATGACGTGACGTCGTTTCTGACAACTGGAATAAGGGTGAATGTAAAATATTTCTCAAATCCAGAGGATAGAATAAAATATTCAACTTATTGCTAATATCGATAAAAAATATTTAAAAGAAAAATATACCGAGAGGTCACTTACCAAAAATTGCACTAGAGCAAAAAATTATAAATTCTTTCACGTGTTTATAAATGTATATCTATACTACATATACGCACTTTGGTAAAGGGTATATAAGATTCGGCATAGCCGAATATAGCACTCTTACTTGTTTTTTATTCTGTACGAACAGTCCCAACTCAAAAAATTACTGATGCTAAGTAGTGGCAAAAAACTGCTGGCGTTGTACAAATGATCGGTTTTTATATATTGTTCAAGAAGACTGTGTCCCAAAGAAATTTCTGCAGACATTAGAGATTTGTTCAGTGAACTTCTTTTTGAAAAAAATAAAACTGTGCGATATTCTCTCAAAAGCACGTTAACGTGCGTGAAACCACGTTAAACTTACGATCATGCGTTATGATTAACCTGACCGCTTTTATATTCCGCTCCCGCCTAGAATTTCTATCACGCTTCTTATAGTTTGGAAGCTTTCAATCATAAGGTTTTTATTAAAATGTAAATATGTATATAACAAAAATTCATTCCAAATATTTTTTAAGAACTACCAGAAACACACCCCGCTTTATATAATACTAGCTTTGTACCCACGACTTTGCCCGCGGAGGATAAACAGTACAAATTGACTTAAATTGGCTTAAAATAAATACACTTCAAGTAAATAAAAAATTCTAACTTTTAGCTATGAAAATAATTGCCAGTGTAGGTAGTAATGGTCAATCAGCGGATTTTTTAATTCAATCTATAAAAAAGTGCATGTATGTGTAACTAACTATATTTAAGTCAAATTAGCTCCATGTTTAAAACCCAACAGTTTTTACTCTTAAAAACTTATCTTTCCGTACAAAATTGCAACCTCGTTTCCTACCTTCATATAAGAAATTGGTATGCCCTATAAAAATACCCCTTTTCCCCCTTTATAGGGCAAATTCTAAAAAAAAACTATCCTATGTCCGTTCTCTGATCTCAAGGTATCTACATACCAAATTTCATCGAAATCGGTCCAGCGGTTTAGGCGTGAAAAGGTAACAGACAGACAGACAGAGTTACTTTCGCATTTATAATATTAGTATGGATATTTATTTTCAAGTCCCACATTTTGGCGGTATTTTCTTCAAAATCCCTCGTCACGCTAGTTATGATGCATGGCAATCTATAAGACATACTAATCCCTCTTATCGTGATTGGCGTATTTCGACTACGACTACCATGATTTAGTAATAGATTAAAGAATAGTTCAACAGTTTTTCTTTAATCTATTACCTGGCAAATTTTTCTGTTTTTTATGCCTGGAAGTATGCTCAAATTTAATACGTATTTCTCTCAAATTATAACGAACGACATGATATGAGTGACTGACTTTGTATCCGGAATGTGTTGAGTACAAATTTTAAGAGGATCTTTTTTACATTGGATGAAATTTTTAACACTTTGGAAGACATCATGGGCCTTTAAAAAATTAGGGGATTTTATTTTAACACCAGTGGGGGCCATAACTTACACTTAACATCTTATAACTGGTGGATACCTTAGATAATTATAATCTGTCCGCAGAGTTCAGGACTACTACATCCTAACGAAGGATATAGGTCGACTGCAGGTTCTGGCGCTACTAGCCATTAGAGCTATGCCAAATCGTTATTTTCAGTGACCGGTCATTTTCGCTCAATTAGCAAAAAATTGACCCGTTCGTTCAATCGTTCACTTTTGAACGACAGTATGAAACAATGCTATTTTGTAAAAATTATAAAATCGGTTTTATATACGAGTATTTAAATAATGCGAATGAATGAATTGAAGAATTTATTAAAAAAAAAAGTTGAATTATTTATTTAAAAAATTATGGGCCTAATTGTGTAAAACGCAACGTCAAGTGTTGTCAAATTTTATATGAAAAAAATTTAAATTACCACAAGTAAGAGTGCTACATTCGGCTGTGCCGAATCTTATAAACCCTTTACCAAAGTGCTTTCATGTAGTATAGAGATACATACATAAGCACATTCATAAAGTATAAACAAAAAGAACAAAATAATTTGACCTAGCTACTTTTATGTACAAAAAAAAATTAATTTTCAAACCCTAAAATCATCATTTTAGATTTTTCTAATTCCTTATACCAATCTAGTAGTTCTTAAAAAAATATAGAAAGTGTGTTAAGTGAAAAAAGAAAATTCAAAAAAATGTTTTATTTATTTACTTTAATATCCAGGAAAAAAAAGTTCAAAGTTTCCAGCTCTGGAGATGGTTTTTTTTCTACAAAAAACTTTTATTTCCAAAACGTAAAATATATATAATTTATAAAGGCAAAGATAAAAAATTAATTAGACTTAGTTACTTTTATATATCACAAAATGTGTAACTTTTCAAACCCTGAAATCATCCTCTTTGATTTTTCTGATTTCTTTTATTTTATTTATTTTCCTTTTAAGAATATAAGATATGTTTAATTTATAAAGAAAGGGAAAAATTTGTTTTAGTAAGTTACTTTTTTACAAAAAAAAATTAAAGTTTTCCAACCCTGGAATCGTCTTTTTCATTTTTTAATTGCTTTTTTTTTATTTGAAATACTAATTTTATTCTTACTCAATCATAAAATAATTTTATTTAATAAAAAATAATGGCCTATTTCCCACCTGCGAAAGAAAATGTTCGACTCACAATTTATATTGAAAACAAAAACAAATTTTTGTATTTTATTGTTGTTTTTAATACAAATTGTAAAGGCCCAACTATAATATGAATAAGCTAGCTTAAGCAACTTTGCGGTTACATATAAAACGCATGTGGCAAATTATAATGTACTTAACAAACTTTTCGTCAAGTTTCGTCAAATGTCATTTGCTTAAGTAAAGTGCCAAACTGAACGCACATTCCGTAAGGAAACAAGTGTTTGTGCATTTTTTAAACTCAAACAAGCAGCAGCAGAAAATATTCATTGATTTTAAATATTTTTTTATTGTTTCTTATTTTAAACTCGGAAAATAAAGCAAAACTTTTATTTTCATTGTTTGTTTTACAATACACATATACACACATACACATGTATTTACTAATGTATATTCACTGTTGTACTTTTAAGTAGGCAAAACAAATAAAACAAGTGATAAGGTGTTGGATATATTTATATGTGAATTTCTAATAGATTAGGACATTCTTTCAAGTTAGTTTGATTGAATTGCATTCATTTAGGAGTTATGAGAAGAAACAAAATTACTACAAAATTATTGTGGCTAAAGAATACTTAAGTGCATGTAAGTACATTATGGCCACCTAAAAGTCACATCTGAATTGTTTAAGCATTTGACAGACTTATCGTTCAATTCTGACGTTAGCTTAAGCCAGCTTATTCATATTATAGTTGGGCCTTAAGACGAACGTTTTCTTTCGCAGGTGGGAAATATGCCATAAATAAAAATTAGTTTTCGGTAGTTAATTTGTTATACCACAAAGAGTGTAAGTTTCCCAACCCTAGAATCCTCCTTTTTGATTTTTCTGATTTCTTATACCAATCTTTTTTTAAGAATGTAAGATGTGTTTAATTTATAGTAAAAAAGGAAAAATTTGTTATATGTAGTAAGTTACTTTTGTGTAAAAAATTAAGTTTTCCAACCCTGGAAGCGTCTTTTTAAATTTTTTAATTTTTTTTTTATTTGAAATATCAATTTTATTCATGGTGAAGTATAAAATAAGTTTATTTAATAAAAATAAATAAAAAATTAGTTTACGGTAGTTATTTTTATACTTCACAAAACTTGTAGGTTTTCCAACCTACATCCTTTTTGTTTTTCTGATTTCTAACATCAATTTCTTTCTCTTAAGAACATTAGATATGTTTAATTTATAGAAAAAAAAAGAAAAATTTGTTTTAGTAAATTACTTTTGTATAAGAAAAAAGTTAAAGTTTTCCAACCCTGGAAACGTCTTTTTAAATTTATTAATTTTTTTTTATTTGAAATACCAATTTTATTTGTGGTGAAGTAAATAAGTTTATTTAATAAAAATAAATAAAAAATTAGTTTACGGTAGTTAATTGTATATATAACAAAAATCGTAAGTTTTCCAACCCTGGAATCATCCTTTTTGTTTTTCTGATTTCTTACATCAATTTCTTTCTTTTAAGAACATTAGATATGTTTAGTTTATAAAGAAAAGGAAAAATTTGTTTTAGTATGTTACTTTTGTATAAGAAAAAAAGTTAAAGTTTTCCAACCCTGGAAATGTCTTTTTAATTTTTTTTAAATTTTTTTTAATTAGAAATACTAATTTTATTCATACTGAAGTATAAAATAAGTTTATTTAATAAAAATATAATAATAACTACTTTTCTATAGTTATTTTGTATGGCAAAATGAAGTTAAAGCTTCCCAGCTCTGAAACCGTCTGCTCGATTTTGCTGATTTTCAATACCAATCTTGTTTCGACCATTTCTGACCCACCAGTCCAAGAACGAAGTCTCTAGCTTTTCTGGGAGCGTCGGAAACCCGATTTCACGTACAGACAGACGGACAGCCGGACAGACGGACATCGCTTATTCGTCTTCCCTATGCATAAGGATCCAGAATATATATACTTTATGGCTCGCTTATTAATATTCTAGAAATTACAAACGGAATGACAAACCTATATATACCCTTTTACCATTTTTTGGTAAAGGGTATAAAAACAAAATACATACATGCGTTTTACAAAATTAGGCCCTATATTTAAATTCATTTTGTAAATAATTTCTTGTTCTTTCGACTAAAATATTGTACATTTTATTTTGGCTTAATATTTAGTTTAATATTAAGATTAAGAAAGGTACTTTTTATCGTTATTTATATATCAAAAGCGCATCAATGTTTGAATGTTACTTCTCAAAGTTTAAGTAAAAATTTTGTCCTCAAAAATATTTTACCGGAAACAAAAAAGTATCTCAAGCACTATAAATTCAGTTTAGATTGAGGTAATGAAATGTATGTACAAATGTATGTAGTTAAGTTAAGGTCTAACATCTTTACTTTGTAAAAACACTTTATAAAAAGCACTAGTAAAAACACTTCTTGTGAAAAGACTGTTAAATCAAAATATAAAAAGAATGATGGCAGTACCACAGCGATGTTAAATACAATTTAGTTTATACGTACCTAAACCTTTTAAAACACAAAAACTCAACTCAAACAAAAAGACGTAACATAAATAGCAAACATGGACGGAAGCAAATTTGACATAAAAGACTTGAAACACAAACTGAATGAAGGAAAACATCGAGCGGTGCACTACTGATCCAAAAGCGTTCAGTAAAATCACCGGATCAGTTCGTTCAATTAAGTGATTCGTTCAATTTAACCCGTTCGTTCATGAGCTACACAGCTCTACTAGCCATTAAACATTTTATAGCTATAAAAAAAACCAATGGCGTAATTCGAATTTAACAGAAATCCTTTCGAATTTTAATGTTAATAAACAGTTTTCTTTCTGAGAGAAATACAAAATTTCAAAACAATCCAATTCAATCTCGTTAGTTAAGTTGCTCTCTACAGAAAAAAGTGAAAAACGGAAACATTCCCCAAACTCATTTCATGTTTCCGTTTAAAAAAAAAAGGATAGGAAGAAGTGACATATTAAAAATGTGAATAGAATAAATAACGAATTTGATAAGTAATGATTATTATTTATTCAGAATATTTTAATGAAATAATCCTATTTCAACTTTTTGATTAAATACATTTTATATTTATTTATTTATTTATTTGTATGTTCAAGTCCTATACAACAAGAATTAATCTTATATTTAAAGTACAGGAATCCATATCCATAACTAAATTACGGCAGCAAACATATAGACAGACATTAAGATAAAAATTTACAAAATTAACAAAAATTAAATAATTAGGTGTATATATTATAGAAACATATATTTATTTCACTAAAATTATTATATGGGTTATACAATAGATATACAAACATATATGTATATGTGACAGCGCATAAAGGGACCTAAGGGTAAAAAAATCTATTTTCACTTTTTTTTTATGTGGACAACATCTGAGCATCGAATGAGACCGATCCCATGCCCCAAAAGTGTTCCCTCTCAGAGATATGCGCGTTTTATGATGTGATGGTACACCAAAGATACACGTATTTAAATCTTTAAAATGGCTCTCCTGAACAAAACTGGTTTTTACCCTTAGGTCCCTTTCTATTTTGAGCGTCACATATGTATATTAACGATATTCTTCAACATAACTATTTATTGCATATCTAATGAAAACTATCGGCAGATGTTGAAAAAAATTATATTTATTCACTACATATCGTTAATACAAACATTTTATACAAACTATTAAATAGGCTAATCAAACAAATATATATTTCGATAACATGAATTCTTTTACAAAATATACACAAGTTAAATTATATAATCAAAAATAAACCTTTCAGCCACAAAGTGAAACGTGAGACAAATCTTATATTCTATGATACAAAAGAATTTGAAAGAAGGTTACTTACTGTTTTTAAACCCAAAACAAATTTGTGTCCCTGAGTAAATCGGCTGGATATTTTTCAAGAAAAAATTAAACCATTACTATTTTAAGGTACTTTGGGTGGTGATAGTTTATTTATAATTTCCTAAAAAAACATTCTGATTTTAGTTTTATTTCTAGGTAGTTAAATATACTTTAATTTTATTGCCGATAGAATTAAATAGGTAAAACGAAGTTGAATATGAACCTAAACTACTAAAGCTTCCATTTCCAAAAGAGTTTGCAATATATTCGTGTGTAATGAAACTAAATATATATTCAACTCTTTTGGCTTAAACTAATTTCTACTAATATTATGCATTTTTTTTCTAGAAAAAAATAGAAAACGTTTTGCTCATTTACAAAAATGTAACTCTAAAAATAATTTTTTGTCGCATTTGAGTTTGTTTTACTCGTACCCGTGCCAACTGTCGAGCTCTTGTAAAAATTTTTTCTAGAAAAGAATACAGCGCAAGTACACATTTTTATTCTCCGCAGTTATTATATGTCGGTTTCATTTTCTGAAAAATCTGAAGAACTTCCGGATGTTTGATGTTTTAATTTCTTATTCTTTGGTGGTGCTGTGTCATCATCGGAACTACTCGATGAACTGGACGAAGAAGATGATGCGCATCCATCACTTTCACTCGAGCTATCAGATTCACTATCCGTCGAGGAGCTAGAGTCAGAAGAGGATATTGAATCGGAGGATCCAGTATCATCGGATGATGAATCTGATTCACTGTCTGAACTTGATGAAGAATCACTAGACGAGTCAGATGTTGAATGTTTTCTTTTCTGTTTTTTCTTAACCACTATAGATTCTGTTTCTGTGGCGACCACGCCATTGCCTTGTTGTGCCAATGTTTTTTCTTCAATATTTTTATTCAACTGTTTTGTCCGCGAGTTGCGATGTACATATTTACGTTTTTCCTTACACTCATAGGACCAATGGCCAAATTGCAAACATTTTTGACAGCGCACGCCATTAGGAAATGCTGCCGCTAGCTTGGCATTTCTAAAAATATAGAATCATTTTAAATAAATTACACGCATGCAATGTTTCTTTTACCGTTTTTTGATGGAAAGTTTGCGCGCCGCTAGTCCCACCAAAGTCATTATCAATATTCTACGGAAGCGCCTGCGGGAGTAAATCTTGCCGGTTTTAATTGTTCTCACTTTAAGAACACTATTTCAAATTCAGAAATTTTTTAAAAGTTAATTTATTATTATTTTTCTGAGCAACAACATACACACGACATAAAAATGTATTTGGTAGACAAAATTTACATTTGTTTTTGTTGTCATGCAGGCATAGTTGCCAGATGGAATAGGGGCCAATTCGTCAACAGCGCTGTCAACTTTTAAATTTCAAAAAGCACTGAAACCAGGAAAAAACGCGTAATTTAAATAAAAAAGCACTAAATTAAAATTTTTTGCTGAATAAAAAAAAATTTTGTATATAAAAAATATAGAAATCGGTTGACCTTGCATTTTATCCCTAAAATTTCAAATTTGAAGCATCCGATACACATTTTGATTTTATGAGAATCAGTGAATTCTAAAATTAATTTGACGAAACCTTTTTAAGTTATTATAAAAAATTTAAATTTAAATTTTATATAAAGCCAAGTGCAAGGAAATTTTTTTACGTATTTTAGACTTAAATAAAGTAATAAAGGTAAAAACGTGATCAACTTCTGCTTTTAAACATTGAAGTTTGACTAGAAAATATTTCGCTATTAGACTATACTTGCATTATGTCTTCTTTGTCGAGTGGCAAAACACTGCTTCCATTAATTGTGCTTAAAATGTGAAAGTTTGAGAATAAAATGCACGTATTTCTTTAACCAAGTTGTGTACAATCTTATTAGAAGCTTTTGAAATGTTCCATTTAACTTCAGTGCTTATGTTTTTCAAATGTTAGACTTCTACAAAACAAATATGTATTATATAAGGAAAATTCTTTTTGAATTTTGGGTTTAGTGCCACCGCCAAGAAATAAAAAGCACCAAAAATGAGTTTAAAAAAGCACCGAGCACTAACTTCAAAATTTTTCGCGTCGAAAATTTCAAAAAGCACTAAAAACGGTGCGAAAAGCACCGAGTTGACAACGCTGTTCGTCAAAATTCAAGCGAAAAATCGTCGAAATCGTAACATAGTGTCCACACCTGATGATTTTATATCAGACCTCGTACTGTTATTTTTTCATTAATATCAACACAATGGTGTAGACGTTGATGATTTTATGTTATGATGAATCAAACAAATATTTGAAAAATACTTGCCAAAAATAAATAATTTGCGTGTTGTTTAATTTTTTGGTCACAAATAATTGTTGTGCCGCATTTTTTAAACGAAAATTGTTTAATAAATAAACGTTAAATGCACAATAACACATAAAATGACATTTGATATCAAGATAAATTCATCAGGCCGTGAGCTCTGATGATTATATCATAACGCTACCATAATATTAATAAATTGAGTCTATACGTGATGAATTTTCATCATGATATCAATTTGACATTCATCATGATATAAATTCATCAGGTGTGGGCACTATGTAAAAATAATTATCCGAAAACATCCAAAGCTCGTGAAAAATTAAACGAAATATATACTTTATTATATAATGAAAACAAAACACAACAAATAAATTCAAATTTGTTTATAAAAACAATATAATAACATGTTTAGAGATTATTTCAGTAAAATAATATTCATTCATAAGCCGCCACCGGCCAAAACCAATACATTAGTTTAATCGTGTGGCCCTAGAAAACGAAATAATGGGAAATAAATTAAAACGTTTTGAAATATTTGCAGAGTTTAACATATAATATAACATAATTTTATTACACGGTTATTTCACATATGAAATTTGTTTTATATAAATAAGCAGCAAAGCTATAATCAAGTGTTCTTTTTTTTAGTCACACCCGTCACATTAAAAATTGATGATGATTAATTTTTTTTCCAAAACATTAAAAACTAGATAGCTTAAGCTTCAAACATTTATCAAAATTCCTTACGTTCTAAAACTTTTCAAGGATTGCTCTATTATAGCTAAAAAAAATAAGTATAGTTTTAATATAACTACAACATTTCGGTATGTATATATATATATATATATATATATATATATATATATATATATATATATATATATAAAATTATGGATAAAGTCCCGAAAAGTGAAAACAAAAACAGGAAGACAATTAGAATTAAACTTGCAAGATAATTACTTAAAAAAACTAACTTAAAAACTAACTACAAACTAAAAATTAAAATTAAAAAAGGTAAGGAAAGTTAAAATTAAATTCGTTCTTAACAAAAAAAATTATATGCAATTAAACTACTGTTAAGTATTGTATACAGTGTTATCAATATATAAAGTTCGGATTCTTCTATGGTAAAATAAAAGATCTACACCCTGTAAAAGTATACCACCATCCCTAAGGGCCAATACCACGGAATACACAGAAGTGAAGAAAGTGACAGGCAAAAAAAGCTCCAATCAGGTTTTTGTTCAAATTCATTGAAGAAAGAGAAAAGCATAGTGTATTTGATGCTCTAGTGTATTACTACTTACCAATTAACACAGCTAATAAAAATCTATTGCACTAGAAAGACGTAGCAAAACAAAACCGACGACAAAATTTGAGGGAAAACGAGACAAACTGAAAAATACCCGTATCTTCCGTCTCGTGACACTTCTGTATGTTTTGTGCCAATACGTCTACGGGAGAAAAGTAATTTTTGGACAGAACGGTTTCCAGATGGGCAGCCAATGAAAAGCATTGGCGAACTAAAAGATTACCAGAAGATTGCACACCTTCCAGGAACCTTATTTAATTTCCTACCATAAAATCATCAATACGTCCAAGGTCAATTCCGTCATAAATTGATCTGCAAGATGGTCTTCGAAGGTCCCCATTTGCTCCATAGTATGGTCTTAAGCCAAGACAAGATACCAAAATTATTCTCTCCCATCTCCTAAGCCTCTCCATCTGGCTTGACGAAATCTCAAACCAGACTGGAAAAGCGTAAGAGATGACAGGTGGAATGATCGGGCGGTATACCAAAAGGTGTACTTTTCTGTCAAGCCCGACCCTTTACTTAAAAATTTTTTGATAGGAAGAGTAAATCCTTTTTGTCCTTTCAACTATGTCGTCAATGTGTCGATACTACTCAAAGTTTTTCATGAAATTTGCTGAAATTCGCTGTCCAATAAGTAAACATGGTATATACGTCTGACAATTTTTGTAAATTTGTCCAAATTTTTTATTATAGCTGTCTGTCCACTATATAGAATTTGACATTTCTCATGATAAAAATATATCAAGTATAGACGTAGAAATACGAAATTTGATATTTGGCATGATAAATATTTTTCCGTACCCATGTTAAGTAACTCTTCGGAAATATGTAAAAAAAAAATATTCCATAGTTTTTCGAAAATTGACAAAAAAAGTGTGTATGTTACTCCTGTCGAAATATCAGCAGTGAAATGTCATAATATACAACTCAAAGCCGATTTTAATTGGCAGAATTTGTGAACGCTTATCAAAAATGTCCTTGACGGTGACCAAAATCCACTGATTCAACGACGGCATCGAAAATAGAACTGTCTGCTTTACCAAATAATGTAATAGATTTCAATGTGATTCAAATTGTAGCTGTTCAAAATATGTGAATGAAGTCTACTGATGATTTGGCAAAGCACCAATGAAATGCATATCGAAACGTTTGAGTTCCAGAAAATAAATTTCAAATTTCTTATATTGGGTAGTGTAAATTAAAAACCCAATACTTCTTTTTATTTACACTACCCATTGCTTATATTTTAGCTTTTTAGAAGTAAGTAGTTTGAGAGATATCTATGAAAATGATAATTTTCCATGACTAACCAACAAATGTTCAATATGCATACAAATATTTAGTGACTAAAAAGTAGGATTTGCCTATAGAGGGGTTTTTGAGGGGAAAAATTGTTTTAATAAATATAGATTTGTTAATAAGTAAAGATATCTTTGATAGTTGTTGGAAAATTTATTGAATTTAGGTAATGCTGTTTTTCCAAGGGGAAATCTTAGACCGCTATACCACCCAATCATGAATAAGATAATCAGATTTGCGATACAAAATTTTGTGAAAAAGCTAATAGGATTGTCTCTACCTAGCAAAATTGCCAACAAAATTACAAATTAAATCATGTAAAATCCATACTTTGGTAATTGCAAAAATTTAGGACAATACTTAAAAATATATGTATTATTATTATTATTCATTTATTTAATCTACAGAATAAATTCTAAGACTAAATTTATATATATAGGCATTGGCTACTTTGGCCATCAGCCCATATATGTATTAATATGATAAAAAGTATGGAAAATGGTAAGTGAAATTACATTTAAGCAGTATAAAATTCAGGCAACCGGTTCAAAAGGATTGATTGTAGCATAGAGACAGACTATCGGGTTTTTAAAAAATGTGTTTGATTTATAAAGTACGAGAAAAAACGTATTTATCGACCCTTATTTTCAATTTGATCGTAAGCCCCAAAAATTTCATTTTTCATTAGGTTTTTCTATATATTCAAGTATTTTTTGTACGTAAATTGTCGATTACAATAAAATTATACAGCCTGTACGAAAAAAGTTATCAACAATTCTGGCATTTTGATAATTCTAAACTATGGATAGGCCCATAAAACTTTAATTTCAATAAAAAAAGTCAATTTTTGATAACATGTCGCTTACGGTAAAATCGAATATAAGGCTCAATATCCAGATATCAATTTAAGGAAATATAAATAAAGAAATTGTTTCGGTAACGTTCATGACATACATATATGTTTGTTATTCTTAATGTCACTTTCAAAATAAATTCTTAGGGTACTGCTACACGTTCAATATATATTGCGATACATTTTAATGGATTGATGGATCACAAGCGTATTCCACATGTTCAATATTTAACGCGTCAGTATTTAGGTTATTCATGTGTTGTGCGGATCGTTTATTTAAAAAATATCCCACAACTCCGGCAATGCCTCCAAATTAAAAATAAGATCTTTCAAAATAATTTTTGGTGGTTAATTTCGATTCAACCGGCAGAACCCACTCGCTTTCACTATCTTCTGCCATTACCCTTAATAAAACAAATTTTACACAAATGTAATAAACTTTTTTACTTTTTATTTCTTAAATTTTTTTACTGCATCTTTTATTTGTTTTATTTCACTTCTTATTAACGTATCGCCATCTAATATCATGAAAATGCTACACGTTCAATATTTATCACGCGATCCACGATCTGGATTCCATAATGTAGCACATTCTGCGATATGGATCGCGATCCATCAATACTGCATGCTATACGTTCAATAAATATCACTATACTGGATTGCGTTCAATATATGTATATTGAACGTGTTATTCTTAATGTCACTTTCAAAGTTAATTCATAGAAAGCTTGTAATTTTTGTTCTTATAACTTGTGTGCATTATTTTGCAGTACCTTGTTGCTAGGTAGCCAAATCAGTTTCTGTAATTGTAGTTTATAATTATGGTAATACATAATTCTATTAGTTAAACTGGATAATAACCCATTCAGGCTGACCCCAAATTAAGTAATTTCGTGATTTCGGTCGAAATCAAGTTGAAGTTAAGTAATTTTCCATATATTTTGACATTTTACAAACTAAGTTATATTACTTAGTTCCAAAAACTAACAAGAAAATACGATAAACAAGGCAGATTTTGCACTGAAACTACTTTTTTTCAAAAATGAATAAATTTACAACTATGAGAAGCAACAAATAAAAGAAATGAGCATTTAATATGAAATAAAAAAAAATTGAAATTATTATATATCTGACGATTTTTGCAAGAAAAGTTTGTATAAGGTGTAAAAAAGAATTTATTGAACAAAAGAAAAAGTATTTCAATGTCTGCCGCAATAAATAAGATATTTGCGAAATTAAGTCATATGTCATTTAGTACATGCATGAACACTTTTGATTTCGTTTGTTATTTGGACTTGAAATTAATGAGCTATAAATGTTTGCCTTGGTCCTATATGTACATAATTACGAATATATGCATCCTATGCTGTAATTTCTTGAATTCTTTAGCGATTTTCCTAAATTATTGTTTTTTGTATGCATCCCTCGATTAAAACGCTTATTTATTAGATAAATAGTATGAATATTGTTTGTTTTATCCATGCATTTGTATTTAAAACGCTTTTCATAATTTCATATGTACTAATAAATCTAAACTACATTTCGCTGTATTATAACCCTGCGTTTACACATGTAAGTACCTTGCATGCAAGCTCTGTGTTCGTATTATCAAGGAAATTTTCTCTCAAATGGCCGACTGTCTTGCAACTTGCATGTTTATCTTTTAGTGCCGGGTTGTCCATAACATAAAAAATTATAATTTTAAGGGAACTAGATAGTATTGAAATTTATTCGAACTGTTTCAATTTTGTTTATGTCTAAAAAATTCATTAACTGTTTGATTTATGAATATTTAAGAAAAAAATATTAAATTAGCTTTTCAATGCATTTAAAATTAGTAAAAACTCATATAAGATTACACCGAAATCCAGTAAATTTGTACTAAATTATTAATGGGGCAACACTGTTAGTCTTGTAAAATTCCTTGGCAGTTGAGCCGGAAGTAGACTGCAAGTGCCGAAAGTGTAGTTGTGTTAATAAAAGAGTTTGAGTGTATTGAGTTTTTCGAAATTTCACTTGCACGTGTAAACCGTCTGTAATATTGGAGCCCTGATCTTCATTTCTCTCAGTTAAATAATTTTGTAGTCCGGTAACTCTTTACACATTTCATGGTACAAATTTAACGTTTTACAGCACTACTTTGTGCTTTGTTTTTATCCACCAGATTTTTGACAAGTGTTTGCGTGTCTTCTGAATATTATTAGATTCGTTTATATATTCGTGGATTTTTCAATTAGAATTTAGTTAATTTATTCTAGTATATTCAAAATTTGGTTAAATTTATAGGAAAAAATGAAATACAGAAAATACTATATTATGCCATTAACGATATTTGCAGTTATATGCAGATTTCATGAGACTTTCGGTGAGTAGCAACATTGAAGAACAAATGTGGCCGGCTCTGATTGGTCATTCGCCGCCCTCTATTGATATGTATTGAATATTTTTGCATTTAGTGTTTTTCTTTTATTAACTATTTTGTTAATTTTATTATAATTATAGGAGCTAAAACAAACTATGTTACTTGCGGTTCCATAATTAAAATTTTAAACTATGACTTCAGGTCTCGCTTGCATTCACATGATGTTAAATATGGTTCTGGATCTGGGCAACAGTCTGTCACAGGCGTCGAATTAAAAGAAGACGTTAATAGCAATTGGATTGTTAAAGCTCCAACGAATAAGTTTTGTGATAGAGGTGAACCAATTAAGTGTGGCGAGACAATACGCTTGCAACACTTAACTACAAAGAAAAATCTACACTCACATTACTTTTCCTCACCTTTGTCCGGTGAACAAGAAGTTTCCGCTTATGGTGATGATGGCGTTGGTGATTCAGGAGATCACTGGGAGCTGGTTTGTAGTAGTCATGAATGGTTACGAGATGCTCATGTCCATTTGCGTCATGTTGATACCCAAGCTTATCTCGCAATGTCAGGTCGTTCATTTGGTCGTCCTATATCTGGTCAAATGGAAGTTGTTGGTATTAGTAATCCTTCACGAGGTACTCGATGGACAACGGTCGAAGGAATATACATTGTACCAAAGGAGAAAGAAACCCAATATATCCACACGGAATTGTAAATTGTTACACTATATTGATTACAATTTACATCTAATATTTTTTTATTAGTTTAAATTTTTCATTCATCATTGTATTTAAAATATCTAATGATGATAATAATAAAAATTACCACATAAAAAACTAACTACACATGAAAAGACCAAATAAATTACGGATTTCGTACTAAGGCTGCTTTAGTAAGGAAATATGAGTTAAAAGAAGATATTTCATGGATTATGTAAGTAAACCCCTGCTCTAGGTTAGGCATCGCAAGCGTGGTGTTTTGAGAATGCCTGAAAGTATGCTACGTATTTTGAAGCGAAACAAAATGAGTTTGAATTTACATTTTAGTTACATACAAATTCGAAAGCACTTCCAGGACCCCAGGGGTAGAAAGAAAATGCTTTCGAATCTTACGCCCTGTCCCACGATGTCACCAGAGTCGATCGAATACTTCTTATATTGAAAACAACAAGTTTTCTAATGTTATTGTTGTTTGCAATACAATTTGTCGATCGAACTGTTTCTCATGACATCGTGGGACGGGCCGTTAATAACATGCAAACTCGAAAGTATTTACTTTTAATTTCGAATTACAGAGTAGGCTCCCAGGTTTCGATATAACATGTGGGGTATTTACAAGGCATCATAAAATGATATGTCAAAGTTAAAAAACTAACAGCCTTATTTATAAAAATTACTAAGGCTTTATTAAGGTTTCTTAAAACAAATTTTCATAAAAAATTTTTCTTATGAAGCCTTTTTAAACCCTTAGTCCCTATTTACACTATGCAAGTCTTATTGCTGAGCTGATTAGTTTATTAGGAGAGAGAGACGGGGGGAAAAGAAACGTTTCTGTTCCCCTTGTCTCTCTCTCTCCTAATAAACTAATCAGCTCAGCAATAAGACTTGCACAGTGTGATTTGGGACTTAATAAATTTTTATAAATAAGGCTTTAAAAATATATTTGACTATTGTGAGTCGTTTAGCAGCTCTGGGCTGAAGAACAGCTCTCGAGTCAAACGTAATTATTTCTTAAGTGCGGTTAGGCCTGTGTGTGTTGTTTGGCCTTTAAGAGTTTTTCGTCTCGCTTGCACTGGTTGACTGATTTGCCACGGATAACCGTATAGTAGAGCTGGCAAACTATCGATAGTCACGCCATTCGATATTTTCGATAGTTTGTCAGAAAACTATCGATACTATCGATAGTATCGAATTATTTTGCACTATGTTCACATGCCAACACGAACAGTCGTTTTGACTGTTGATATATGGATATGGTTAAAAAAAATTAGGTAAAAATTATAACTGCCTTATTCAGAAAAAATAATTTTGGTTTAAAAATGGTTTACACAACAAATTTTGTATGAAAATTTGTTTGTTAAATGTTTTTTAAACTTAAATTATTTTTTTCTGAATAAGGCCTTAAATAATTAATTTTATGTTTAATTTTATTCTAATTTTTCATTTTTAAACACAAATATTTTTTTTTTAGTTTACAAAAACATGCCTACATATCGTCACCTTAAATGCAAACAGACGCAACTACACAAAAATTCGAAATCGAGTTTTTGATTAATTATAGTTCATTTTATCAAACTACATGTTCACGCAAATATAAATTACGATTTTATTAAAGAATTTCAAACGGACGTAATTACGAATGCATCTATTTTTTATTGCAAGGAACGAAACTAACATAAAAGCTTAAAGATACATAAAACGGAAATAATTGTTTAAAAAGATATAAGCATCCATAGTACAAGTAAGTTTCGAAGAACATTTTCAAGAATACTTTATTATTATTGATTTTGTAACGTTTTTTTTTTTGTTTCTCCTGTAAAAAATATAAAAGTTTAGTTACATACGTTTGCATTTAAGGTGACGATATGTACATACTCGTATGTATATAATAATTTTGTTTTAATACCTGTTCAGATAAATTAGCGATAATTTGTTATCAAAAAATTCAGTAAGATTCAGAATGGAACAAAATGGTTCACTCACAAAATTTTGTATATTTCAATCAATATTCGAGCTCAAATCGTGATATTTTTTTTCCGTGTTATCATGCTATTAGGAATGCTGAATTTCATTTTTCAATACAAATCGCTCATTTGTTCATTATTATAATTCAAATAAAACTAGTTTTGAACAAATGTGTTAAGTTCTCAATTTACATTAATAAAGCTTTCCTCTATCAAGAGGTGAGCTTGCACGCCATTGCGTGAATTTTTTACACAAGATGAAATATGAATTGCCGGGGCATTCTGTATTATTAACTGAATTAATTAATTAATTAATTAATTTTTTGAGTTATGACGTTACTATATTAATAGAGCGATATGTACTTATGTATTTTCAATAGAAGACAAATAATATGTTAAATTTTATCGAGTTTGTTGACAATTTGGTAATAAATTTTTTCAACGATAGTATCGCTATCGAGAAAAAACTATCGATAGTCTAATAAAAACAAAACCATCGATACTATCGATAGTACTATCGATAGTTTGCCAGCTCTACCGTATAGTCATGCGGTCTTTTTTGGAATTTTGTTGACAACCACGTTGCAGGCACAAAAACATTTTTAAGAATATTGTTATTAAGAACATTTACATATCTCACATCCAGTTCAATAGTATCATAACTCAAAATAACTAGTTTTGCAGAAAACACGTTTAAAGTTTATTTATTTATTTATTTATTTCATATATACTTTGCAAAATAAATTTGCAAAGTATTGTTGCACAAATATGGGCGTAACTAGTAACTAGACCATATTCCCAAGATGGTATTAACAGTATTTTAAAAGGTTTTGTGACTGACTGTACACGACCTATGCCTTCACATAGGAAGTAGCAACGTGGTTGTTAAGGAAATTCCACAAAAGAACCGCAAGATTAAACGGTAATCCGTGGCAAATCAGTCAACCAGTGCGAGTGAGACGCAAAACTCTCGAAGGAAAATAAACGACAGTGGCCTAAACGACGCGTGATGTTAACTCGCCCAGAGCTGCTTTACGACTTGACGTTTAAAGTTTTCAATTTAAATACAATTCAATGAAGGTCTGTTCGTAAATGCATCACTGCGCTGCAAATGGAAATTCAAATGTTGTAAACTGGTTCACTGCAGTACATAACACACAAATAAATGTCAAATATGGTGAACAAATATGATTACTACTAAAACAGATTATCAGTGAACTTGTATTGCATTTTAAATAAAAGTTTGCACGTATGATGCAGATCAGTGATGCATTTACGAACACAACCATATTCTTCTCCCAGGAGGTGATAGTACAAGCTATTTATATGAAATTTTTACACAAGATAAAATACGAAATGCAT
Organism: Tachina grossa; assembly: GCA_949987645.1. Lineage (NCBI taxonomy): Eukaryota > Metazoa > Arthropoda > Insecta > Diptera > Tachinidae > Tachina > Tachina grossa. The sequence goes on from OX465274.1 coordinate 63,499,111, forward strand.
TATAATTCTGCATTATTAACTAAAAAACGAATTTTTCGAGTTATGAGTCACTATTGAACTGAATGTGCGATATGCACTGTCCGTCCATTTTTGTGCAACCATATTCTGTAAATATATGTACTTTGTAAAATATGTACCAATAAAGGCAGTGATACACTATCATACACAGTCGTACGATTTACCCCTTTTAGACACGGAAAGTTTACTTGCAAAGTCTTAATTCAGCTATGTATGTGAAAGAAGGAGGGAGGAATACTTTCTTTTTCTGTCTTTCTCTCAGCTGAATTAAGACTTTGCAAAGTAAACTTTCCGTGTGTAAAAGGGGTGATTCATTCACTAGAAAATCGGATTAAATTCTGTCACACTCCATATATATAACTCATGTTTTAGACTCGGCAGTTTTTCTTGAAGCAAGCCTGAGTTTATGTTAGAATGAGGAAAGAAGAAAGAAGAGGGGTACTGACCAGCGGTGCCAACTTGGTGCTTTTGGCCTATTTTTAGTGCTTTTTGAAGACTAAAAACGCCAATTTTTGAGCGTTGACAATTATTGCCACAATTATTGCAAGTACTGGCAATGAGCTGTCTCCATTGGCAATATTAATAATTTGACATTTGCAGCAATATATGTTAATGATTTTATTGCCAGTCTAGACGCGGGGTTAGAAAACATTGTTAAATTGCACTCGTTTTTCACGTTAGTGCTTTTTACGCTTTTTAGATCTGAAAATTACGCTTTTTAGTGCTTATTTTAAATTCTGATGTGCTTTTAGAGCCAAAAAAGTTGGCATCACTGGTACTGACTTGCTTGTACAGAAAAGTTGCTTCCATTCTCTTTTGTTATTTCATTCGCAACATTAAAACAATAGGAAAATTGAAGAATAACCGTCTAATGTAAACAAACGAGCAGTTTTAAAAGAGAATTGAAGATAACTGCTTCAGGAAAAGCTGCCAAGTCTAAAACTTGACTATGTAATAATATAATAAACATGACTATTGTGAACTAGACCCCTGCACAAGACCACTTACAAGGACTTTTAAGTCATGAGGGATTTTTCAAATGCTTTACTACAGCGAAATCTTCTAAAACAAACACTAAACAACAATGTTTGCAAGAAATTTGTTTCAGTTATTGCTGGCATAGGAGTAAAGAGGAAAATACTTCGTGACGGAAAAATTTGTGATGCTTGCTTCTTCATACCCACGGGCGCGTATACAAACGTCATGTATGTATGATCTTTTATTTTTCTATGCACATACAAACGCACACATGCATTGACATTTGTTGTCTGCGCATGCTTTAAAAACCACCCTTAAGGCCCAACTATAATAGGTGCGTTTGAGTAATTTTCCAGTAAAATCTAGTAACTGAGTAAATACTGAGTAATTTAAAGAAATTACTCTCAATAAAAAAGTTTGCATATAAAGGTACGCGAACGGAAAATTTGTAAAATCCAGTAAAACATATCCTCACAGAAACATAAATATGAAAAAAGGCCAAGTTCCTATCAAAAATTTCGGCCATTAAAACTAGTGATATATAAATTTTGACCAAGTTCTTGTTTGGACCAATACCTAACACTGAAATATGCTATGCGTTATATAAATTTGTATTCGTAAGGGCGTCATACAATTTCTAGATAGTCTGCTTACTTGACAACATTTTTTCCAAATGAACAAATACGCATTATCCTCTACATTTTAGAAAGGTAAAAATATTGCCAAGTAAGCAGACTATCTAGAAATTTACAAATTTATATAATGCATAGCATATTTCTGTATTAGGTATTGTGCCAAACAAGAACTTGGTCAAAATTTATATCTCACTACTTTTAATGGCCGAAATTTTGGATAGGAGCTTGGCCTTTTTTCACATTTATGTTTTTGTGAGGATCTGACTACTTTTTGAAAAATTTTCTGTAATAACACTTTTTAAACTTAAAATTTCTAGTGTGTTTTATTTCTATTCATGGTCACTATCCAGTTGAAAATGGCAGAGTTACATAAAATAATGGGTAATAGTGTGATGGGTGTTGAATTGTTGACCTTAAATATGCACCATTGTGTCATTACAGCGGGTCGCCAGTGTGTGTGCAATTTGGTAAGAGGCGACTGGAAGAAACATGTAAAATACACCGTAAATTTTACTGGGCATGACCCCGCCTATTTTCTCAATATATTTACATGTTAAATAAAGTCTGCTTAGCCGAAGTACATAAATCAAAATGATATGCCCAATGTGCATGCAAAGTTTCAATAGGGTAGCTGGTGCTTTTAATTTTTGGATTTTTCGATTGAGTAAATCAATTACTATTTGTGCACAAAATGTCAGCTCTCTATAGTATAATATTACGTAAAATTTTCATGAGCCTGGCCCCGCTGACTTTTATATCTGCTAGTGCTTATGGTTCACGCAAAGTTTGGTATTAAAAAGTTAATAAGAAATACCTGAGTATTAAAAACTGCTAATCCGAAGTACCTGAACGAAAAAGCTAAGATTTATGCGTGAAGGCTACTTTTCAAAATAGGGAATTGTTTTTGGATAAGTGCAATGTGTATGAAAAGTTTTAATAAAATGTATGTTAATTTTGAATTTGAAGTGCTTGTTTCTGCCCTCTGATAGCAACTTCTGGGTTTTCAGATTTTTCTTAGTGATCTCTTATCTAGATTTATTTGTGTATCAAATTTAAGATCGCTAGTGCTAATTGGAGTTTTAACGTCGTGGCCTCGTATACCGGGTAAAACTATTTGGTTTTAAGATTTTCCCATTGGCTTACGCAGCTACACTTACTAGTGTATAAAATGTCAGCTCTCTAGCGCGAATTATATCTTTAGATTTTATCAGCATTACCTCTCCTTACTATTCCTAACTCAAAATTTTGTTGTGAGCAGCGCTTATAATTCATGCTAATTTTCTTCTTAAATATGCTAGACCGATGTAGATTAAACACAAGGCTAATACTTTATGGGAGTGATCACGCCCAATTTTTAAGGTGATGCAAGATTTTACTAAATTGGCTTGAATTAAAAGCTGTATATTAAGTATTTAGTTCGAAACAATATTAGCGTGGCCCCGCCCATTCTGGTAAAATTTTTTGGGTTTTAAAATTTTTCTAGTTTGTTTCTCACTTAGACCTACTTGTATATCAAATTTCAGCTCCTTAGCGCAACTTTTAATTTTTAAGTTTTATGGGCGCAGCCCCGCCGCTCCAACTAAAATTTTCGATTTTTTTAGATTTTTCTAGTTGGTTTCTCACCTAGACCTACTTGTATTTCAAATTTCAGCTCCTTAGCGCAACTTTTAATTTTAAATTTTTATGGGCGTAACGAGGCCCACTTTTCCAAAGTCAAAATTTTTTTGGGTCTAGTTTCGTTACAAACGGATAATAATAACTAGATAAATAGTATATCTAAATATGCTGAGCCGCAGGGCATTAAAATGAGGTTCAAATTGTATGGGCGTCAACGCCCACTTTTTAAATGAAAAATTTATATCCTTGCATTATAGCAGTATATATGCCAAATTTCAATAAAACAGCTTCCATTAAGCGCCTTATATTAGCTTATTTAATTTTTTTCGGGTTTTCAGATTTTTGTATTTTATTGCTCACCTAGACCTAGCTCTGTATCGAATTTCAGCTCACTAGCACACATTTTAATTTTTATGGGAGTAGTCTTGCCCCCCTGGTTAAAATTTTCGTGTTTTCAGATTTTTCTGATTCATTGCTCACCTAAATCTACTCGTGTACCAAATTTTAGCTTTCTAGCTAGTGTGTCAGTGGTCAGTGAGTATTTCTTAAAATATGCACTTTTTGCACCTCTATATCTCCGGAACCTTTTATTTTTAAACTTTCAAACTTCGCATATGACGTTACATGAATTTATTCTAATTATGGTTCAAATATCATAATTTTACGATTGCGGGGAACAAAGTTATGAGGGGGGTAAAAACAGCTCGAATGGCTTCATTAAATATACACACTGCGTGCTGTGACGACCAAAGTCGCATGCTTGTTTTGGATCACAAAACGCTGAAGCTATTTAGTTTATTTTTTCATTATTTTTATATTTATTTACATTAGTACCTCATGCGGTAATAAGCAGAGAATAGTCTGTTAATAGGAAAGTTTAAATTAATTGCATATTAGACCAACGATATAACTGACACTTTTAACCCATTGTGGTACTTTCATGTAATTTAAGTTTGAGTGCCCATCACTAATGATCAGTGATGCCAACTTTTGAGACTCAAAACGCGTAAAAGTTTTTGAAAAAGGGCTAGAAAGGGCTAAATTGAAAAAACATTCAAAAATAAAAAAAATAGTAAAATTTTTCGAAAAAGCGCGAAAAGGGGCTGGTATTAAAATGTTTCTGTTGAAAATAAAAACATCAAATCAATTTTTGTAAAGTAATTTATTAGAATATAAATAACTATCATGAAATCAACACATACATAGCTTGAGAGCTTCAATATTGTACATATTTCATTTACATTTCATATTACATTTCAATAAGGTATGTACATACGTAGATTAAATAGTTAGCATATACATACATATATATTATAGAAATATATATACATATGTATGTTTACATAAGTAGATACATTTCAAATTGGCCGTTATTAAATAAAATTTCGATTTCTCGCTCTTCGAAAAACATACATTATCTGTTTTAGGCTGTACTGAATAACTTTCAAGGCATAAAAAATTTGGAAAAAAAATAAAAGATTACTCTATATTATTCTTCTTTTTTAAATTGGTAAAGCAATATCGACTTTTTACTCATTTTATTTTGCTAGATTAAAGGAAGAAAAAGTTCGCAAAAGTTTAATTGTAGCCATATCGAGCAAAAACTAAAAAGGGGCTAAAGGGGCTGAAAGATTATTGTAAAAAGTGCTAGGTTTGCGCCTTTTTTAGTTTGTGCTAAAAATTTTTTTTCGCGTTTTGACTGACTGAAAACGGGCTAAATCTAGCCCTAAAAGGGATAAGTTGGCATCACTGCTAATGATTATCACTATTTACAGTGAGAAAAAGAGATACCACATACTCTCTCTATGTGTAACGTTCGTGTATGTGTACACTCGTACTGAAAGAGCACAAAATGCTGTTAGTCACCACACCATATTTTCAACACACACTCTTGTTAGCTTGTGTGATTTTAGTATTGATATGAATCATGATACAAATATACAGGTAACCGCGAAGCGCCAGCTGTTTTGCTTGTTTTGTGATTTGATCTGCCAAATTGTGGTTATGTTTTACCAACACACGCGCACAGTGCCTATTAAAACTGTACTAATACAAACATGCTTTGCAAAGCCAAGAGAAAACGCAAGTACATGTATATTGTTTTCCTCTCTTGTCAATCACAAAACAGCAATAAAAATCACTGTTGTTTTATTTGTTGTACATTTTTTGTAGATTCGCGGCTACCTGTATTATTGTATCATGGACAGCATTGCCGGTTTGGTTACTTGTAACCAAAATTGGTTACTTTTTTTCCAATGTGTACTTGTGTACTTTTTTCCATTTTGGTTACTTTTTTTCAACACAAAAATAACCATTTTTATACATACGTATATAAACGTATACATATCTACATACGTGGTATGTTAAATTTGCACATAACTAATTATCTTGATAAAAGATCACAATTTAAGCGTTTTTAATGCGTTGTAAATACAACACTGGTTAATTAATCAACATAGCGTTTAAAACAAATACATGTCTGTCTCTGAACATAACAAGCGTGGTTTCAAAAATCAGATGCATTCATGGTTGCAAAATCTTTAAACGTCAAACACTATCAGCCCAATTATGAATATTCCCGGGGAGTTTTCTCCCTTCCTTACCATTTGTTCCCGGGGAATAATCCTCTTATTCAAAACAGCCGGGGAATAAGAAAATACGGGAGAGAGTAAAATCTGCATCAGCTGTTTAATGTTTACATATTTTTTGCACAAACGCAAGAGTTCAACAATAGAAGTTTAATAAAAATTTTATGTTTTCATTGCCAATAAGATTGTGTGTTAACATAAATATTTGTTTATGCTTAAATAAAAATTATATAAACCACTAACACTAACCATTCACAGGCATGAGTAACAACTTTTTGCTGAGAAAGTGGAGTGAAAACTGAGCCAGGTGCAGATGCAAATTGATTAAATTCCGAAGGACTGTGTGCACAAAGGAAATTGTAAATTTTATAAAGTTTTTCTTATCGGTATTGATAATATTACAAGGAAACAAATCTTCCATTTACATATTATGTGAACTTAAAGGAGGTCTGCAAAATTGAGTAGTTTAGTATTTCTTCTGAATACAGAAGTTGTTTATGTTTTTGAAGTGCATGTGCGTAGGGTTTAGATAAAAATGCAAAAATACAAAAGGGAAATATAATACGTAATTCCGTATTTATTTAAACTTCTTGTTCTAAATAAATGCTTATACTATTGTTTTGCAACATTTATTAATATGATTTTTAAATTTTTGCATTAGTTCCCTTCAAAATTTCAAATTCATATTTAGAATACCTACTTTTTCACGGGGAAATTTTAATTCATAGTAGGAGGAATGGGAAAAGGGAAAAAACTCCCGGGGAATTGCTATTCATAATTGGGCTGTATGTAAAAAGTTAAAAGAAAATTTTTTTTTATATTTAAAAGCTAAGTTAGCTGACTGTAATGTAATGTAACTGTAACGTAGAAAACAGCTGATTGATACTTTTATATGAAAAGTAGGTTACCTTCCATTACATCTCTATAACCATATAAATCGATCAGCTGTTTCTTACTGTTGCAATTACGTTACATTACAGTCGGCTAACTGATCCTCAAGTTTGAGAGCGTAACAAGCAGGGAACGAAGCCGATCGGCTGTGAGTCGGCTAACAGCCGCTCTTGGCAGATTTTCTAAATTAGAAGTAAGTGCTTATATGGACTTAGTTGATTTTTGGGACGCAGTTTCAAAACATACAAATGGATTGAACGAAAAATGTTTTTATGATTTGAATAATTTTGTATATAATTTAATGTCACTGCCACACAGTTCGACTGCTGCTGAAAGGATATTTTCGCAGCTAAGTCTAGTCAAAACTAAATATAGGAATAAGCTCGATTTTAAGGCTGTAAACCCAATAATGCAATCTAAAGAATTCTGCATCAATCGAAACAATTCCTATTATGTTTGGTCTGCCAAAGATTTGTTTTAATATTAACAAATTTGATACTTTGTCTATACAGTCTTGTGTTTTGATAACTAATGTATGTAATTAAATTACATATTTTTTTTTGTTACTAAAAATATTTTTGGTTTGAAATTTCTAATAATATTACCTGAAGTATTTTTGTTACAAAATTGATTTTTAACCCCCGACTAAAAAAAGGGGTGTTATAAGTTTGTAGTATGTGTCTGTGTATCTGTGTATCTGTGTGTCTGTCCGTGCCCACGTACAGGCCAAACGGCTGGACCGATTTTCATTTATTTTTTTCTGTTTGAAAGATGATTTGATCGAGAGGGTTTTTAGCTATGTCTGAAGAAAATCGGTCCAGCCGTTTAGAAGACATCATCACACAACATCTTTTCTGAAAAAAGTCGGGATTTTTTTAAATTTTTAATTTTTGTTATTAATTATAATAAGATATACTTATAAAACTGAAGTACAAATTTAAATGTAATGGTCCATTTATATTACCTATATATGATTTTGTTATAATACATATTAATATATGTATGTATATTTCTCAACTGAAGTACAAATAAAACAGTATTTTAAATATATAAAAATTTTAGTTACTTTTTTATGCATTTGGTTACTTTTTTTTTGTATTTTGGTTACAAAATTTTTTTGGTCGTGGCAACACTGATCATGGATACGTCGACAGTCAGGCAGTGCTAAAATCTTTGAAGGAATGCAATATCAAATTAAAACTTGTTAGTAATTGTGGGAGCCCTCAAGTTGCTTATGGACATATATAGTGTCAGACTAAGTTTGGTTTCTGGCCACAGCCGTGTTGAGGGAATGTGTGCAGATCGGTGATATTACCGATAGGTCATTACAACAGGAAACTCAGTAATTGGGTGGCGAACAGGACCAACCGTCTCGAACCAACGAGTCTCGAAAGCTATGTCCCCAAAATTTGACTCAGGAAGATCCAAACTGCTACTGGATATGAATAGGAAAGCCATAAGAGTCTCGATGGGAACGATGACTGATTACAGCTTTATCAGAGAAAGGACCAGAAGTAGGAAAACTCCAGGTTCCTGTAGGATGTGCGGGTATGAAGAGGAATAGGAAACCACTGAAATCGAGATTTTTTAATTTTTCGTTATATTAGATGTTCTTCTTTCGAACTATACAAAAACTCGACTTCAAAAAAATAATGACCCTGCAGAAAGTGCGAATAGTGAAATTGTGGTGATTTAATAGTGACATTGTCAGTAGCACTACTGATCAGGTGTACCCCAGCCAATGTAATCATCTATTGACATTTAACATTAGCTTGTCATTGAAAATCCACCACTAGTCTATAGCACTACTGACTAAGTAGTTTTTTTGGGACCAAATAAAGACATTGACACCAAAGATTCACTAGTAAATTTTAGGGGCTCTAGTCTTCAATATCGATATTTCCTCGCTAGTTGTCAATAGTAAAATTATAGTGATTTTATAGTGAGATTGTTAATAGTGCTACTGATAAGGTGTACCCTAGCCAATGTATCCGCCTATTGACATATAACATAGGGTTGTCATTGAAAATTTACCAGTAGACTTTAGCACTATTATGAAGCTAGTTCTTTTACGACCATATTGAGATATTTGAACCAAAGACTCATTGGTAGATTTTAGTGACCCTCGTCTACACATACATATCTATTTAATATTATTGCACAGCATAATAAACAAGTAAGAGTGCTATATTCGCCTGTGCCGAATCTTATATACCCTTTACCAAAGTGCGTTTATGTAGTATAGAGATACATACATAAGCACATAGTTACTTTTATGTACAAAGAAAAAAATAATAATTTTCAAACCCTAGAATCATAATTTTAGATTTTTCTTATTACTAATACCAATCTAGTAGTACTTAAAAAAATATAGAAAGTGTGTTAAGCGAAAAAAAGGAAATTAAAAAAAAATGTTTTATTTAGTTACTTTAATGACCAGAAAAAAAATTATAGTTTCCAGCTCTGGAGCTTAATTTTTATTTTTATAATTTTCTTTACCAAACTTTTCTTTCCAAAACGTAAAATATATATAATTTATAAGGGAAAAGATAAAAATTAATTAGACTTAGTTACTTTTATATATCAAAAAAGTGTAAGTGTCCCAACCGTGAACTCATCCTTTTTGATTTTCTGATTTCTTACACCAATCTCTTTCTTTTAAGAATTTAAGAAATGTTTAATTTATAGAAAAAAAGGAAAAATTTGTTTTAGTAAGTTGCTTTTGTACAAAAAAAGTTAAAGTTTTCCAACCCTGGAAACGTCTTTTTAATTTTCTAAATAGTTTTTTTTTATTTGAAAAACCAATTTTATTCGTTATCAAGCATAAAATAATTTTATTTAATATAAATAGATAAAAATTAGTTTTCGGTAGTTAATTTTTTATATCACAAAGAGTGTAAGTTTCCCAACCCTCGAATCCTCCTTTTTGATATTTTTGATTTCTTACACCACCTTTTTTTAAGAATATAAGATAACTATGTTTAATTTATAGTAAAAAAGAAAAAATTTGTTTTAGTAAGTTACTTTTGTATAAAAAAAGTTGAAGTTTTCCAACCCTGGAATCATCTTTTTAATCTTAGAAGGTTAATTTTTAATTTAAAATACCAATTTTATTCGTACTAAAGTATAAAATAAGTTCATTTAATAAAAAAAAAATAAAAAATAAAAAAAAAATAAAAATTAATTTTCGGTAGTTAATTTTTTATATCAGAAAAAGTTTCAGTTTCCCAACCCTGAAATCATCCTTTTTGATTTTTCTGATTTCTTACACCAATCTTTTTCTTTTAAGAATATAAGATATGTTTAATTTATAAAGAAAAGGAAAAATTTCTTTTAGTAAATTACTTTTGTATACGAAAAAAAGTTAAAGTTTTCCAACCCTGGAAACATCTTTTTAAATGTTTTAATTTTTTTTTATTTGAAATACCAATTTTATTCGTGGTGAAGTATAAAATAAGTTTATTTAATAAAATAAATAAAAACTTAGTTTATGGTAGTTAATTGAATATATCACAAAAATCGTAGGTTTTCCAACCCTGGAATCATCCATTTTATTTTTCCGATTTCTTAAATCAATCTCCTTTTAAGAACATTACATTTGTTTAGTTTATAAAAAAGGAAAAATTTGTTTTAGTAAGTTACTTTTGCATAACAAAAAAAAATTAAGGTTTTCCAACCCTGGAAACGTCTTTTTAATTTTTTTTAGTTAGAAATATAAATTTTATTCATACTGAAGTATAAAATAAGTTTATTTAATAAAAAATTATTAAAAACTAGTTTTCGGTAGTTATTTTGTATGGCAAAATGAAGTTTAAGTCTCCCACCTCTGAAACCGTCTGCTCGATTTTGCTGATTTTCAATACCAATCTTGCTTCGACCATGTCTGATCCACCAGTCCAAGAACGAAGTCTCTAGCTTTTCTGGGAGCTTCGGAAAACCGATTTCACGTACAGACAGACGGACATCGCTTATTCGTCTTCCTTATGCATTAAGATCCAGAATATATATACTTTATGTCTCGCTTATTAATATTCTGGAAATTACAAACGGAATGACAAACCTATATATACCCTTTTACCATTTTTTGGTAAAGGTTATAAAAAGAAAAGCAAATTATTGACGTGTTCATTGACAATATCACCAGAAATACACTAGAGCTGTTGTCTCTAACATGTCTCTACTCGCGCATAAAAGGAAAGTTGTCGACATTTTAACTAGTGCAATTGTCACTGGAGAAATAGTATTGACATAGGGGCATATGGTTCTAGGCTGACTAGAGGGGAGTTAGGGCCTTTCTATATTAAGATAATGATATGTATGTAAGTATGTGTGTAATGGAAACGGGTTTTAGCTTTTCTGTGCATTTGTGCCCCTATTGAATTTTGCCAGTCACTTTCGACGTAGTAAAATTCTAAGCTAATGCATGCAGATGTACATATATACATATGTATGTATATGCATACATTAACATACATACATACATAAGCTCTACTCTTTTTAAACTCCCTCATGTGAATTAACATTTGAAACAATTCTTTTATGGGAATATTGTTAACATTTAATTTGAAAGGATAATCTTTTTAAAAGTCCTTTGTCAAACTTTTTTTTCTTAAACGGCGTGTGCGAAATATAAAATTAATGGGGGTTTGATTCACTTCTTTCTTAGTGGTGGCTATTTTTCAGATAACAGAGTAAATGTCACTGTTAAATGTCAGTAAGAAGAAAGAGCATGAAAATGTTACAATACATACGCATCATACATCCTCGAATACATATTTATATGTATATGTGCAGTGTAGCCAGATGGCGATTGGTCTTATAACCGATTTAAGTACATTTTCTCGGCGGGAAGGATTTTACATTTTGTTAAAATTTTTGCTTTACACTATACATATATTTTTCCCATTCAGAAGGTTACATTACTTTCTTGTTCATCGCTCCTCTTGCAAAAAATTATTTTCAGGAGTAATAATGCCAAGTAATTTAAATGTATATAAATTGAAAATTTTTTTTTTGGGGTTTTGTAGTTTATGGGTAGCTACCAGGAGCAAAGTGCCAGGTTCTTCAACAAATAGAAGTTTTCTCAAGGCCTCATTCGACCCACGCCTTCAAAAGGGAAGTAGAGAATCCTAGAGTCCACTCCTAGAGTTTAAATGGTCTCCACCAGTCAAAATTCTCTTCGAAATCGAGTTATATATGGTTCTCCACCAGGTTCTACAACGAATTGCCAATTATACCCAACACAAACACTATCCACTATCCGAGTATATTATATTTGGTCTCCACCAGGTTCTTCAACAAAATGCTATCGTCAGATTAGTATTACGTGTTCCAAATCAGTTTATTTATCCAGTTCATAGAGTATTCAATGCGGTCTCCACCAGTTTATTGTTCCAAAATTTTACATATATGTTTCATCGAAATCCTTCATGTGTCATACAATCTATAAAAAAGTGTAGTTATGCTAGTTACAATATAAGCGGTTGAACCGATCATCAAAATGTCACAAATCACGAACAGTTATAACTACATACATATGTATGAGTATGTACTTAAAAAACAAAATGATTGCATATGCCAATGAAGAATTCCAAACAGAACCGCAATTAATAACGGTTAATCGTGGAAAAAAACATTAAACAATGCGACGGCCGCAAAATTCTCGAAAGCAAGACAACAACAAAATGTCTGGCCTGGGTGTTCTCCCACGACTGTTGAAATTGAAAACTTTAACTTAATTTTCTGCAAAACTAGCCTTCTTGAGTTATGACTATGCTGTAATAAAGAAACTATGTGTATATAATTTTTTCACTGTATAATCAGGTTGTTTACTGCAGGGATATAAAGGAAAAACTTCTAAATCGGAAAAAATTAATTGAAAAGTTGTAAAAATATTCAACTTGCTTTATTCACTTATAAAATATGTTCAAATTTGCATTAAAGCCAATAAAACTATAAGACCTCCAGAAAGTAAGATATCTAATCGCTAAGATATTATAAAAAAATAAAATTAAATTAAATAAAATATTTTTTGTTATCAAATATTCACAAAAAAAATCAAAAACGGCGAGAGTGTTTTGAATTTCACGTACAGCTTGTTTGCTGTTTATAGAAAGAGGAGCAAAATTTGTCAAAAACACATTTAGCTTCCCAGCAAAAAATTACACATTACCATTAGAACTACTTGCCATATAATGACTTACTTTTCTGATTGCCAATTTTAATTACTCGCTTACAAATCACATTACCTAAAATTTAAAAAAATGACGTACAAGTTGCTAAATGAAGAGAATGATTTTTTTAGACGAAATATATTACGTGAAATGTTGACAAATAAAAAAATGTAAGTACTTCTTAAGAATCGATTATTTTAGTCTCACGCCTTGTTAAAAACATTAAGTTGGTAATCCAGTAGGGAAAGTGCTTCCACCAAAAATGCTTAATTCCAAACTCGATTACCTTTTTTGAAAAAAAAGAATAAATTCAGCAAAGTGTGGCCTTGACTCGTTACACGAATTTTAGCTTATATAATAGAATATCTTACCTTATGTAGACATTTTTTAATAAAATTTTTTGCTTGTGTATTTTTGTAGTTTTAGAGCTTTTTTTCGTTTTGCCGATTTTTTTTCGCTTTGGCGATTTTTTAATTTTGACTGTTTTTTTAGTTCTCTATATATATTTTTATATTTGGCGTTTTTTGTTCTTGCAACTTTTTCCGTTTTCGCCAATTTTTTTTAGTTTTTTGATACAAAAAGAAGTCGGTGAACTATACCAAAATGGGTATCATTTGACAGGTATTTTAAAATCATCTTTAGGTTTTACTTATGACTTTTCATTTGGAATGATCATTTAGGATATTTAGCGGTTCAAAGTTGAAATGAAAATTGAAATTAAAAAATTATCGGAAAATTTTTCACTTTTGCGACTACCTTAGCGCTACCTAAACGGTATTAAAAATCATTCCTAAGAAGTTTATATATTCTAGAAAGTTGTTTATTAAGATTTTATGTACATTTTTGTTGTAGATGGTTTCCTTGAATACTGAATGGTTTACTACCTATGGACCTAAAAAGGGGAAAAAAGGTAAAAAAATCGATTTTTTTTAATTTTTTGCGGTTTTGACTCTGAAGATGAAGTTTTTTTTTTGATTTTATATGTTCACAATTTTTGTTATTTCTGACAAGAGCTACAACTTTGCATCATCGAGTATATCGAAATTCCGAACGGTTTGCAAGATATGAACCTGAGAAAATGCAAAAATGATACCGAGGCCCAAAATCTATGGAGTAGTGCTGGGATAATATCGATACTATCGATAATTTTAAAATATCGAAAATATTGATAGGAAAAATATCGATATCGATATTATGCAATTTTTAAAACCTGAGGTGTTATACAATTTTTTTTATCTGACTGCACAATTTAAAAAAAAACTGTCACTAAAATGACGTTTGGAGATACATACATACATATTAAAATAAACATAAGACTATATACTTTCAATAAAGTGATCAAAAACTCACTGTAACCTGATAAAAAATTAGTTATATTTTTCTTTCTCAAGTAAAAACGTTTAGTCAATAGTAATATCGATATTGTCGGTAGTGAAGTTCGATAGAAATCGATAGTAGAAAATATCGATAGTATTCCAGCACTACTATGGAGGCCCATAAAAAAAGTAGATGACTTGGGGCAAAACTGGGAGATATGGATCTTTCTTTATGGTCTTTTATGACATAGTGGTGTCCGTATATGGTTATATTTTTTCGTGTTGCACTGTGTAGTTGTCTGTATATTATTATTATTATGACTTCAAAATATTTCGTTGCAGGTCCGTAGCTATTAGGGTTCTCGATAAAACAACCTTTGACAGACAGGCGGACATCTTAGCGAAAACAATAGGGTTCATTTTCACGTTTGGTCTACGGTACCCTAAAACGTAGTCTTTATTTTGATTGTAGGTTAACAAATTTGTTGGGACATTGCTTATCGTTCCCTACTAACTAAATAGTTCATTCTGAGGAATTTTTTGGTTTAATTGAAAAAAAGAATGAAATAAATGTTTTCAGTGTTTGCTATTTATTTTTATTCAGTGACTTATAGTACGTTTCCATATAAGTGTTTTGGAGCAGAAAACTTGTTTTGCTCAAAAATCAATCAGCAAAACATCTCAAATAAGTTGTTTTCCTCCAAAACATGAACAAATTTGTTAATGCAACACAGCGTTGCTGACTGAAACTTTAAAAACTAGCCGCAATATTCTGACAAAAGATGGCACTAATATAGAATATTAAATATTTTAAGCAATTGCACAAACCACATCAGTTGTATTTATATGCTGTTTATAAGTAAATGAGTGAAAAATTTCCTAATCTAACTGCCAGTTTATAGAAGCCATGTAAAAATTCTCGGCTGTCTATTTACAAAGCACTCAAAATTTGTTTTTGTTTTCAATATAAATAGCCAGACGAGAATTTTCACATGGCTTCTCTGAACTGGCAGTATATTATAAGGTTTGCGGTCTTGATAATAAAATCAAATTGATTTCGAAAATTCGTATAACTAAAACAAACAAAAACATAATGGAAATACTTTGAAGTGTTCTGAGAAACACAACTAGTTTTGCGCACAGTGGTAACGTACTATTAAATTTTAACAATATATATCAATGTATATCAATTAAATATGAAAGATTGTTTATTTGTAAACAACCACTCTGCCCAAGTAGATAACATGGGTGCTGATCAAGTGGGCGATGGCACAGTAAATGCAGCATTTTCCCAACTGGTCTAATTTAAATTTTCTTCCCTTCTTTGAAAAATCTTATTATTATTTTATTATTCATAAAATATTTTATGCTTAAAAAAGTTAAAATATTCTGCACATAAGTCCGATTAAGAAATTATTCCTGATTAAAATACATGCATATATACAAAAGTATTTTTTTTATTGAATGGTGTTTCATTTAGATAAAAACATTTTCAGGATCAAAAAAAGGATTACCTATGAGATACTTAGACTTATGTAGATGTTAAGATTGGGGAAATGAGACAAACTATTTTCTGGCAACACGCATATGTATCTACATAATTTGTGAGAGCACTTGTAAACAGAGAGACACGAATGCATACATAAGCAAGAACGAATAACTAAAAGTTTGACAATTAATTGTTAAGCATACCGTTAAACGCAGTCTATTTATAACAGTTGAGGTTGACAGTTCTAACGAAAATATATCAAAATTATCTAACAAGTTCTTGAAAAGAAAAAAAGAAAAACAACAATTAAAATAAGTTGGCTTGAAAAAATCTAAAATTAAAACAAATTCTTAAGAATAAATCTTTTATTAAAAATTTCAAAAGCAAACGAATAGTAGTCAATAGATTTTGTGTTTTTGTGCAGTACAAACTTTTAAAAATCAATCGAAAGCAATTGTTACATAAATCTGTGCGTCTTAATATCTATTGTTTTGTGTTGGCTTTACAAAAAAAAAAAAAAAAAAAAAAAACAATAAAAAATATAATTTCTTCCTTTATTTTTAACTATAACATATTTACTTACATATCTTACTCTCTTGTTTAAGCTCTCCCTGTATCTCTAACTCTCTATCACGTACAAAAATAAACCTGCTCTCTAACAACCTTTAAAAACGCATGACCAACCCTAAGCACAGTCAGCTGATTTTTTTTCGGGCAACGTACTGGTGAAAGATTGAAACATTTGCACTGTTTTTGAATAACGGAATTTGTGAATACACTAAGAACCATAACGGGAATTTCACTGTTAATTATTGCAACAACAAATACTGTGGTCGCTTAGCCAAATAAGTATTTGCGTTTTTGTGAATTAAAACAAAATTATTCGAAAGCTTAAAAAAATTATTCTTATATTAAAGATAATTTGTCAATTATTAATTAAATTAAAAGTAAAACCAAACAAAAGGTTAAAAAATTTGTTTAAGAAAAAAAAAACATAAATTGTGATTGGAAAATATCTTTTAAATATGATATAAAATAAATCCGTATCATAAGTGTTAAAGTTTACATATACATACACATGCGTATACATATTCAATTTAATTAAATTTAAAACAAATAAGATTTTAGTATTATAACGTAATAAGTTTAAATTCCAAAGAGAAGAAAAACATCAACATTTTGAACGAAGTCAACCACCCGTTTAAATTTGGATAAATTCTTTTGTACACAACATTTTGTTAAACAATGTAAGTTTTACTTTTCAATTCTTTAATAAATAATATTTAGCTAAAGCCAAAGTGCGAAGGATATCCTTTCCCTTTTATCTATTGTTAAATATTTTCGACATTTACTGGTATTAGCGCATACGAGGGCAGGTCAACAAGTTCGTGACTTTTTGAATTAAACACAGGTTTTTATAAAAAAATGTTATTATATTTTTCAACATAGTCTCCTTTGAGTTTAATACACTTATGGTGTTTCTGGAAAAAGTGAAAACTTTTTTTACTTTTTATTAAGAAAAAAAAAAAAAATAGAATTTAGCGTTCGTTTAAAGAAAAAATTTAAGTTCGCAAAGGATGATACAGTTATTTCTAATAAAATGTATATATCAGAAAATCATTTTATTGCGAATTTTCATTGAAAGGTGTAATAAGTGTAACATTTTTTCCAGAAAAGAAATAGCCATTAGTTCAACGTTTCTTAAATTTTTTATTCCTTCCGAACAAATACGATTTGTCGAGGTCATCAAAATAGGCATTTGTTTGTAACATGATTTCGTTGTTGGAGTTAAATTTCTTCCGCCGAGCCTTTTCCTCAAGTTTGGAAACAAGAAATAGCCACTCGGGGCTAAACTCATGGATTTTTGCCCTGGAAACTTCACCCTTGCATTGTCTTGGTGAAAAAAAACATTTTTCTTGGCCAAAGGAGTTTGTTTTTTTTTTAGTTTCTCATTGAATCGACCCAAAAGGTTGGTATAATATTAGCCATTAATTGTTTTTCCCTCTTGAAGGAAGCTAAGCTGGATTATACCGCGTGAATCCCAAAAACGGCCTACTTTATTGGCCTTCTCTGGCGAACCCCAGAAACCCACTTTTTTGACTGCTATTTGGTCTCCGGTGTATTGTTTCGTTCACGGTGAATGAAATGGCGCAACAACTCGTTCATATTGCAGTTGAACAATGCCAAACATTCGTGCGAAATTATTACGCGGTTGTATTTTTGGTTGTTTGTGACGCGGCACCCATTTTGCGGAAAGATTTTTTATACCGAAGTGATCTTTCAAAATTGATATTACTGAGCCAAGTGAGATCCCTATGGCTTCCACAGTCTCTCTCACTTTCAATCTCCGATCGGCTAAGACCATATCGCGAATTTTTTTAATTGTTTCGGGTGTAGAGACCTCTACTATGTGTTTAGAACCTTCGGTATCTTTTGCGATTGTGCGGCCATAACGAAACGCTGTAAATCACTCTTTTACCATTGCAATCAGCGTGATTTTTGACTCCCCTCCCACTTTTCGTCCCACTTTTTAGAGTGAATTTGTTTCTTTACTTTTTGGGTAAAGTTCGGTAAAATGAGAGGAAACTATAATTTCGCTCAATAATATACAAAAATGCACAAAAGTACTGGAACGCGAAAACCCAACATTTTAACACGAAAATAAACATCAATGCATATACTTACATACGTATACACATAACTAAACACATACTTATTAAAGGGCTGCGTAAATCGTTCTAAGGGCCGGGGCACAATGAATCCGTCATGCGTTAAACTTCGTCTATATCAACTGACAGCTAAGTTGAAATATATGGTTTCTTATGAGGGTTGTTACATTCAGTACGTGTCCGTCAACGCAAAGTACAGAAACTGGTCAACTTTTAACTTTTTGCGTACATTGAGTAGTTTGACAGATATTGGTTGGTTTTTTTGGTATGTTCTGAATTAGGTTTTTGTGTTTTGTGGCAGCAAAAATAAAATTAAACAAAAGAACTTAACGAAATAAATAAAAAAATTTGAATGTAATAAATAAAATGGAGAATCAACCTATTGAAGCTGTTCAAATGCTTACGTCAATAAAGTACTCATTGTGCCAACATTCTCCGTCGTTGCGATAACGTCAGTTGAAAAAGGCGAAGTTTAACGTATGACGGATTTATTGTGCTCCGGCCTTAAAAGTTTTGTATTCTATTTCACACTAAAGGGTTGCATTTGTATACTCGTTTGTATAGCCAAAACAAATATACCATGGTATGTACCATATAATTGTAGTGTGAGCGACACAACTAATATAAGAGTTATTGTGTGTGCGTGCTTTTCCAAATTACAATACAATTGAAAACAAATAACAATTGCTAATTGGTATTGCTGCTGAGCAACTGTTTGATCTGTTTTTGCTCAAAAAATACATATTGCAATACAAATATATGAAAAATCCACTATTGAAACAAATACATGATATGCAGATATATGTGCGGACGTTCGTTATGTTATTTTGTAGCGCAGCCAAAGTATAGAGAGAGAAAGAGACAATTTTGCTCTGAGAGTAATTACAAATGCATGTGTTTCATGTACATGTATCATTTACTTACATATGTATGTGCAATTTTGCTTTCATTCATCAGCAGTGATGCCAACTTTTTTGGCTCTATACGCACATCAACATTTAAAAAAAGCACTTAAAAGCGTAATTTTGATATCTAAATAGCGTAAAAAGCACTTTCGTGAAAAAACGACTTAAAGTCCATAACGTGAATTAATGTGAAGTTTAATAATGTTTAAAATTTTCTTAGCTATTCTTCATTTAATGAAATATATCAGACGAAAAATGTATGCTTCACACTGAAAAAATAAATACGCCGAGTAATTATTAAAATAATTTTAAGAAATACACAAATTTCTTAAAAGCACGAATTAGCGCTCTTCCTTATTTTGGCACTAAAGCTCGAAATTTGGCGTTGTGAGTCTTCCAAAAGCACTAAAAATAGTGCCAAAAGCACCAAGTTGGCATCGCTGTTCATCAACCAATTACATTATTTCTCAATACATAATAAGGCACTTATGGTAAAAGCAGTTTTATGTATCTTATTTGCTCTAGAAAAACAAAAAAAAAAAAATAAATGTGTTGTTTTCATTTGCTCATTGGCCAACCATACAATAATTGCTTAAAAAATCAACATTTACAACTAGTAACAGAAAACGATAAATAACATATTTGTTCATGCCAGGGGGTCGATTCTGGTTCTGTGATAATGTGAAATGAAAAAAAAACTCTTCATTGTCATTTACACAACCATTTTTCATAATACTTTTCACAATTACATAAAATGCGATTTTCGTTGCTATTATGAAAACATTGTTTTATGCCGTTGTGCCTATGAAACTTTTGTTTTTATGCTGAAATATGAAAAACCTGAAATATGTCATGTAAATAAATAATATTAATTATTATTTATATACATATTGCAAGGAACTCGGTATGAGCATAGGTAAAAAGTGTTTAAAAGCTTATGGCTACATAATTAAACTTAATATTTGTCTCTTCTTTATTATAGATTGGGTAAAATTGACGCTTCCAATTGCAAGGTCCCTTGTTTGTTCTGAATCATCGTCACAAGCAGAATTTAGGACAAACTACTTCAAACCATATGAGTTATTATTCGTTTCTTCTGTATGAATAGGGAAATGTGTTATGCCGTGCACGTCCCCTGTCGAGCTTAAATGTCAAACAGTGGCTGTGCTGAATAAAGGTTTTCTTTTTATCTTGTCTGTAGCCTTTAATGAAGAAAACCTTTGTCAGCCATGAAGTTCTGTAGAAGGCTGGGTACGCAAAAATATTTACTCAGGAAAGTATTTATTATTATTATTCTTATACTTAGGAGAGAAACCCCTTTAGTCCGCCCGAGAGCTTTGAAGGCTAAAAACTTGTGAAGCTACTGTTTGATATGCTCGTAAAATCTTATGTTCTTGTAAAAGACAAATGATGCCCATCGTGACATCATGGACGTTATTATTTCCTTTTTAAATGCTACCGTGCACATCTTAAACCACCGCACTTAACTATCCACATTCTATCATCATAAATTTTAGCATGACCCAAAGGCATGACCTATATATACCTCTCTGCACTTTTCTTCTCTGATCTTGGTACTCACTGTCTGCAGACGCATCTGTTACTGTATTTTTTTTTATTAACTGAATTTCGGAATTGTCGCTTGCAATTTCAACATCCACCCCTAAATAATTCACAAGGTATTATTTTTGATTATGTATGTACTTAAATTTCGGACTTGTCGTTAACAATTTCGACATCCTCTAAATAATTTAAAATCAAAAAAAATTTGATTTTCGCCGTTGCGCGAGTTTTTTCTAGCTTCTTTACTGTTTTTCACTTAAATATTTTTTGTGTAAAATAATTTATCATATGAAAAGTTTTTCAAGTTTTTTTTCACAGTTACACTAAACGAGAATCGACAAAGCTATGTAATTGTGAAAAGTTTTGTTCCATTCCCCATTTTTTTTTTTTCATAATGAAAATGTATTTAAATTCTTTTCATTTTTCACTGAACGGGAATCAGAAATGCTATGAAATCCTGAAAAAAACTTTTCATTTCATAGTTTCACAGAACGAGAATCGACCCCCAGAACCAAAAAACACGCAAAACTAGCGCAAACAGATGTATCTGTGCAATGCTATATTTCACACTACTACCAAGCAGTCTGTTTTAGTGCAAACATAAATAACAAAACAAAACTAACAAAACACGACTCTCACTAAAATCAATCAAGCATCATTCGAATAGTTTTTCTCTGTAGTTTTGTTAGTGCTTCGTGAAGTCGGTTTTCTGAAGCTCTCAGAAAAGCTAGAGACTTCGGTCTTGGACTGGTGTATCAGAATAGATTGGTATTGAAAATCCGCGAAATCGAGCAGACGGTTTCAGAGCTGGAAAACTTAAACTTGTTTTTGCCATATAAAAAAAAAATAAACTTAAATAAACTTATTTTATATTTCAGTACAAATAAAATTTGTATTAAAATATAAAAAAAAAATTAAAAAAGACGTTTCCAGGGTTGGGAACTTTACCTTTTTTTTTATATAAAAATAACCTACTAAACAAATCTTTCCTATTATCTATAAATTCTTAAAAGAAAAAGATTGGTAAGAAATCATTAACATCTGAAATTATGATTCAAGGCTTGGGAAACTTACACTCCACAGCTTAAAAAATTTAAACTTTTCTTTTATTAATGTAACTAAATAAAACTAGTATTTTCCTTATTTCTTTTTCTTTTGTTCACTTAGCATATTTTATATATTTTTTAAAGAACTAGATTGGTATAGGGAACCAAAAAAATCTAAAAGAATGATTACAGGGTTGGGAAAAGTACACTTTTTTGATATATAGAACCAATTAAATAAAGCTAGCTATTTCTTTTGTAATTAAATATATTCTATGTTTTAAAAAGAAATAAATTAGTACTCGTATTAAAACCAGAAAAATTTAAATTGTGGTCTTAGGGTTTAAAATAGCGATTGCCGTTCGGTTTTAACCGAAACAGAAACCGCGGTTTTTAACCCATAAAAACCGAAACCGAAACCGACAAAATAGCGTCGGTTTTTAAGTTTTACTCTAACATTATTATATTGTTTAAAAATACAGCAAATACTTTACATTGAAGACTTTTATACATTACTAAGCATTCTGCAACAATGAAAGGTAAGAAAATTGTAAAATATTAAGAAAATTATAACAAATCTTTGCAGGAAGAATTGTAATCTGTTTCCAAAAAAGCTCTAGCAGATGTAAAGCAAAAACACGATCATTTTGACGTTCTTCGACAAGCAACCAACATATTATTGCTTTACAAGGCAATACCACAATAAAGTCATATTCAACTGAAAGCGAAAGAGTGTTTCTGTCGCTGGTAACTTCTGCAGAAAAATAAGATTTCGTTTAAACGACTCTACATTGAACGCTTGAACGTTTCTGAAATTTTATTACTTGAATAATTATATATAAATTTTTTATTCTTAAGATTTTTTTACACATACACACTACTAAGTGTTCATTTTCTAATATAAGTACCTGAATTGAATACAAACCAGAGAAACTTTATCACCCCTATAGTAAAAATGTTTTCCCTCAAAAAATATTTCTCAGAAATATTTTCCCTTTTTCGGTTCCCCTTATCATGAATAATCTGCCTTATCGTGGTTGGCGTATTTCAAATACTGTTTGGTAACAGATTGAAGAAAAACGGTTTAAGTCTTCTCTAATCTATTACCAAACAGTCGTAGTCGTATTTGAAATACGCGAACCACTATAAAGCAGAATATTTTTCACGTGAATTTTTCACTTTTTCCTTGGGTATGTTCGCTTTATTTTTTTGGCGAACTGAATTATTACATCGAATAATTTCGATATTTTTCTTCTAATTATATATTTAAAGTTAAAATTATTTATTTTTTGTAAGTAAAGCTTACGATTGTTAACAATAATTCCCTACAACACATTTTTTCATAGATTATGAATCTCTTTGTTTCACAGATAGTAAATTTCACTACCACGGTGGTATACTTAATGAATACAACTTTAAAGTTAAATAGATTTCATTTATAACCTAAAATTTGTGTGATTTTTTTGTTAAACTTAAATTTGTCCGATTTTCAATTAATTTTTGACTTTTCAAAACTTCTTCCCTTTTTTACATTCACGTGAACTGATAGCGGGGAAAATTTCTCGGCATATTCAAGATAGCATTTTTCTCTTCGTGGGGAATGAAATTTCACGTGAAGAAAAATTCCATTTGTTTTCACGATAGGGATGATGATTTTTAAATCATCATTTATATTTCCAGCATACATACCTATTTATATACATGCATATTTTTACAACCGAAACCGAACCGAAACCGACCGGTTTTAATAGCTTAAGCCCGGAAACCGCGGTTTTTGAATTTCCACGGTTTTTGGTAAACCCTAGTTTAAAAAGTGAAAAAAAATTTTGGGTAAAAAAATAACCAAAAATATTTTTTTTAAACATATTTTATATTTTAGGAATGTCCTTACTCACGCAAATTCCTTAGTCGAAAAAAACCAATAGGTCACTTACTTAAAATCGCACTATAACAAAAAAAAAAAAAAAAAAAACAAGTAAGAGTGCTATATTCGGCTGTGCCGAATCTTATATACCATTTACCAAAGTGCGTTTACGTAAGCACATAGTTACTTTTATGTACAAAGAAAAAAATAATAATTTTTAAACCCTATAATCATCATTTAAGATTTTTCTGATTACTTATACCAATCTAGTAGTTCTTAAAAAAATATAGAAAGTGTGTTAAGTGGAAAAAAGGAAATTACAAAAACAAATGTTTTATTTAGTTAATTTAGTATCCAGAAAAAATCAAAGTTTCCAGCTCTGGAGCTGTGGTTTTATTTTTATAATTTTCTATAACAAACTTTTCCTTCCAAAACGTAACACATGTATAATTTATAAAGGAAAAGATGAAAATTAATTAGACTTAGTTACTTTTATATACCAAAAAAGTGCAAGTTTCCCAACACTGAAATCATCCTTTTTGATTTTTCAAATTTCTTATATCAATCGCTTTCTTTTAAGAATTTAAGAAATGTTTAATTTATCGCAAAAAAGGAAAAATTTGTTTTAGTAAGTTACTTTTGTACAAAAAAAGTTAAAGTTTTCCAACCCTGGAATCGTCTTTTTAATTTTCTTAATTGTTTTTTTATTTGAAATAACAATTTTATTCGAACTCAAGCATAAAATAAGTTTATTTAATAAAAATAAATAAAAATTAATTTTCGGTTGTTAGATTTTTATATCACAAAGAGTGTAAGTTTCCCAACCCTGGAATCCTCGTTTTTGATTCCTTATACCAATCTTTTTTTTTTAAGAATATAAGGTATGTTTAATTTATAGTAAAAAAGAAAAAATTTGTTTTAGTAAGTTACTTTTGTATAAAAAATAAGGTTTTTCAACCCTGGAAACATCGTTTTAATTTTTTTAATATTTTTTTATTTTGAAATACCAAATTCATTCGTACTGAGGTATAAAATAAGTTTATTTTATAAAAAAAATAAAAATTAGTTTTCGGTAGCTAATTTTTTCTATCACAAAAAGTGTGGGTTTCCAACCCTGAAATCAAACTTTTTGATTTTTCTGATTTCTTATACTAATCTCTTTCTTTTAAGAATATAAGATATCTTTAATTTATAGAGAAAAAGGGAAAATTTGCTTTAGTAAGTTACTTTTCTATAAAAAAGGTAATGTTTTCCAACCCTGGAAACGTGTTTTAAAGTTTTTTAAATTGAAATACCAATTTTATTCGTACTGAAGTATTAAATAATTTTACTTATTTAAAACAAATTAAAATTAGTTTTCGGTAGTTAATTTTTTATATCACAAAAAGAGTAAGCTTCCCAACCCTGGAATCATCCTTTTTAATTTTTCTGATTTCTTATACCAATCTATTTCTTTTAAGAATATAAGATATCTTTAATTTATAGAGAAAAAGGAAAAATTTGCTTTAGTAAGTTACTTTTGTATAAAATAGTTAAAGTTTTCCAACCCTGGAAACATCTTTTTAATTTTAGAAGGCTAATTTTTAGTTTGAAATACCAATTTTATTCGTACTAGAGTATAAAATAAGTTCATATAATAAAAATAATAAAAATTAATTTTCGGCTGTTAATTTTATATATCACAAAAATCGTAGGTTTTCCAACGCTGCAATCATCCTCTTTATTTTTCTGATTTCTTAGATCAATCTCTTTCTTTTAAGAACATTAGATATGTTTAATTTATAGAAAAAAAAGGAAAAATTTTTTTTACTAAGTTACTTTTGCATAACAAAAAAGTTAAGGTTTTCCAACCCTGGAAACGTTTTTAGAATTTTTAAAATTTTTTTTATTTTTTTTTAGCTATAATTAATAATTTTATTCATACTGAATTATAAAGTAAGTTTATTTAATAAAAAATTATTAAAAACTAGTTTTCGGTAGTTATTTTGTATGGCAAAATGAAGTTTGAGTCTCCCACCTCTGAAACCGTCTGCTTGATTTTGCTGATTTTCAATACCAATCTTATTTCGACCATTTCTGACACACCAGTCCAAGAACGAAGTCTCTAGCTTTTCTGGGAGCTTCGGAAAACCGATTTCACGTACAGACAGACGGACAGACGGACATCGCTTATTCGTCTTCCCTATGCATAAGGATCCAGAATATATACACTTTATGGCTCGCTTATTAATATTCTGGAAATTACAAACGGAATGACAAACCTATATATACCCTTATACCATTTTTTGGTAAAGTGTATAAAAAAAAAAAAATAAATACGTGTGGCACTCGGGGACTGCCGAGGTAAAGCTATTGCTTAGCATTTTTTTTATCAACTTATGCAAATTTATTTTTTAAAATAAAAAACCTTCGAATTGTCTATTTGTTTGTGTTTATCATTTTTTGTCAACCACGGTTGCTCTTAATTACGCCACATTGTGTTTTCCTACATGTAAAAATCTGATCTAGCAATACTGTATGTTAATGAAATCAATAGCATACTTTAGGGGTTAACATTCACTGGGCGATTTAAATAAAAATAGTCTTAGGTTCTTATTTTCGTTACGGAATTTCTTGGTTCGGTCGACACCCTCAATGCCTGCGATAAAAGCTATGCAATAGCTTGATTATAAATTTTATCAAAAACCAAATATGTATGTATGTATCTTTATACTACATACGTTGGTAAAGGGTTTTTGTTTTCAAATTAAATGCTCTTTACAAGAATAGTTTTTTTTTTTAAATTTCAAAAGCCAATATTCAGTCAAGTTGCTTTCTAACTTATATTTAGTTCAGTTTTGTCTACCAATACTTAAAAATGGTTATTAGAAATGAACGGAATCAATTGTTATTACTAATAAAACTATTGTAGAATTTCTTTTTGTGTAGTAATTATGGTTTTTTGTTTATAAAAATGAAAAAATCGTTCATTCGATTGATAATTGGTAGCATATATGGAACATTGGAATATATAATTAAATATTTGTTGCTCCAATAGATTTTTAACCAATCTATTCTCTCTGTGTATATGTACATATTTTGGTTAACAAAAAGGCACACGCATGCACCATTAATAACTTAAACTCTTTCCTATTTAGGCATTCCGTGACTTGAAAACAACTTACGACTTCTGTCTTCTGTTCAAAAAATTTTTGCACACACGGATCGTGTGCACAAATATTTTTATTTTTATGTAAATTATGTATTAATTTGTATTAACTTATAAACACTTCAATTTCTAACACTCTTTACTTGTAAAGCCTGGTACTCTGTTCAACATTTCACGGGAAATGCTTCAAAGTACATATAAAAAATTGACACGAATTGCTTATGAAATTTTTTTGCAGAAATAATACTTTGTGTATCTTGGGAAAAACATTTGAAATTTATCTTCAACATTTCAAGCTTTCGTGGAAATAATATGAGTGGCACTTGTTTCGAATGGAATTTACAAAAAACATAAACAAACAAACACAAGATACAAACATAAGAAATTGTAGCATAGTTTCAAGCGGCAGTTAATATTGTTTACATGTCAAATTTTTTGTACGAATCCATCAATGTTGATAAACATTTTTCACAAATTTGTACAGAGTACATACTATGCTTAATATTAAAAACTTAACCGAGAACCGAACAAAACCATACGCGCAATAAAAATTTTTGTGGAAACTAAAAAGTACACCGTCTAAATCTTAGCAGGTGTTGTTAAGGGCATAGCTGAGTTTATTTCTTGATTAAATTAGACACTTACAAGTCCAAGGTTGTTTAAGTTTTCTAAGAAATTTGAAGTATAGATCAACCCAGCCAGTGAGTTGTTTTTGCAATTTGGCATATGTTGTAGAATAAAGGTCACCTTCTAATGTTGATTCGGCCGAAAACTTTGGAAAGGGAAACGAATTCATTGAAAGGTACTATGAGAGACAGAGATAGGAACAATATCTACGAAGAATAAGAAAATTTAGTACGAGCAGCAAAACGTGGGGTTGTCAAATTTGCTAATTTAGCACGTGTGGATTTTATTTAGCTTTTTTTACAACCAAATCTTTACTTGGCAATGTGTAATAAGCTGTTGTTTGCGCACGTGGGAAAAAATCACAAACAATGGTAAGATGCAATTGGTAAAAGTAACAGCCAGCAAAATTAGTACAGCTTTAATTATGAATACCGTAGGATATATGTCTCGGCGAAGAATGAAGCAAAGCAGTGAATGTTACAGAAGGAAACCGAAAGAATTGGAAATATGTAGTAGCAGTGCCCAAAGCAGGCTATGCAATATTTCAATGTCATCTACAGAACAATAGACAAGGTTGGATTATAAACTGTAATCTTTTATGTTGCAAGCTTAAGGCCATAGTATCTCATAGCAACAAATAGCTTCAAACAATAATAACTACATAAACTCGTAGATGTGTATCTGCAGTGTGAATGGATGCATGTATGCATGCATGTATGCTCAATATACACACTGAAAAAAATACCAATGTAAAATCATTATGCCAAAAGGTTGATTTAACTTTAATAAAATCACATTAATTTTACAAGAAATAATATGTTGTTTGAGTGTGTTGGTGTTTATTTGCTTTGATCATTGCTGCAATACACTTTTGTGCTCAGTTGTGTAAGTTGTTTTTGTATTGTTGTTGTTTTTTATGTTTGCAAGCTGCTGCTGGCTGGTAGGCAGTGTGCTAGTCTTGCATTCGGAAGATCACAGGTTCGAAACCTGGAGTCAAGTCAAAGTATTTTGTATTTTTTTTTTGACTGAAACTTTTCAAGTCAAAGCATTTTGTTTTTTTTAAACTAAAACTAAAACTTTTCAAATAAATTGTATGTTAAATGATAAGGAATAATGATAAATTATAATATAATTCAAGATGGTACATATTTAGTGTGTATCTTAAGAATATTTAAAGTTGTTGTGGCTGCAGGGGTAAGCACTTTGACTACCACGTGATGAGTTCCGAGTTCAAATCTTGGCCGGGGATGCCAATTTAATTTATATACAAAAATTTCTCTGATGTCTATGTCAACCACACGTAACGTAAGTTAGATAATTAATAAAATACATTTACTACAATAAATTAAATTTATGTTGATCTAACTTGAAATAACCTTGAATCAACATGATTCTTCATTATGATTTTAACAGTACGTAAATGTTAATTCAACGTGAAATAAAAGTTTCTTTGACAATTACTATAAATCATGTTAAATTAACATGAAACACATATGAAGCAATATCATTGCCGAAAAATATTAGATTAGCCTTGTTTTAGTAGGTTTTAAGTTGAAATTTTTCTGTGTGTTAGATATGAATAAATTAAAAATTTGCTGTTTCAAGGCTATTTTTTAAGGGTATTTTCAAGGACAACATTTGATTTTTTAGAGGTAAATAGTTTTAATACTTGAACTAAATTACTGAAACAGAAACTGATACGGGAAACCGAATCTGAGCGGCGTGAGGGGTATGTCAAGCGGTAGTTTGGCTCTTGAGAGCTTGATCGCAGTTTAGTTTCTCTACTACAAGTGGCAAATTTATCAAACTGTCAATAAATACTAGGCTTCGCACTACTCTTTTCGCCATACAGTCCCATGCCGTCATTCAAACCTGGCCATGTTTCATTGCAGATATAATATTGTGTTGATTTAATTCCTACATTTCTGCTTCTCCAAATTTTATTACCGCTTTTCTTTCCGAATACCTCTAGCTTAATTTCTTCTGTAAAAGTTACGAATGATTTTTCTTTATGTAGTTTTCTTCCAGGAACTTGTTCATATAAACCATTTGAATGTAGTGCTCGGCACACCATTTTGACACTAACCTTCAATCCAGATGCTTATAACACTTCTGCTGATACTTACACACTAGAATAAAAATTATTCATTCAGCTGAATTTGTTAATTTTTATTTTTTATTGCATTAATTATAATGTTTTCGTTGATAAATAATAATTAACTTAAAAGTTTGTCTTAAGTAGAACAAAAAATAAGCAAATTAACTAATATGTGCATAATTAGTAAAGAACAAACGACAATGGTAAGACTGTTGTAAATTTAGAGATGGTAAAGTGAGCTTTCATTAGAAAAAAATCTTTCAGCAAATTGAAATACGATGAATCAAAACAATTCACACATTCCATTTGCGAAAAAGTTTCGTATATAAATCAGAAATCTATATCAACTAACACCACACAGTGGACCAAACACAGAAGAACGCTGATGATGAAGGTTTAGTGGCCTTCGAAAACGGCTAGCTGTTCCGTTCAACTATATGTTGTCAGAATATTTACAACTAATTTTGATGTTATTTGTTCACTAATTATATCACATGTAATTTGGCTTAAAAAGCGATACGAATTTTAGCCTGTTCAAATCATAAAATATAGTGTAAGGTTAAATTTTCCCAGAAAACTTTTTAAACTCGAAATCAAGAATGAAAAAGGTTCTTGAAAAAAAGTTTTAAGACTTTTTACATAAATTAATCCACTACTCGCCAGTAATACCATGTCAAAATACTTTATAAGTTCGTGCCAGTTTCTTTCTTAATGCTAACGAAGTCAAAGGAAAGAGATAGTCTTTTAATAAAATTTTAGGGCTGGTTTATTGATGTCGATAATGTTTGACTTGTCGCATGATTACATTGAAAACAAAAACAAGTTTTAAAATTTTATTTTTGTTTTGAATGTAAGTGCGATAAAAGTTGAACGTGTCGACAAAGATAAATCTGCTTTTAATTTTAACCACAATATAATAGGTTCCCTTTTCAACATAAAATGTTTTATATTAGTTAATTAGGTTACAATAACTAACTACAACTAACTCCATTTGTTTCTATATTTATGATTTGATCAGGCTAAAGTTCATATCACTTTGTAAGCCAAATTATATGTGATAATTATTAATGAACAAATAACACTAAAGTTAGTTGTAAATATTCTGACAACACATAGTTGAACGGAACAGCTAGCCGTTTTCGAAGGCCACTAAAACTTCATCATCAGCGTTCTTTTTTTTCTTTGTTCCACTGTGTGTGGTGTCAGTTGAAGGAGATTTCTGCTTTATATACTCAGCCAATACTGCAAATGGAATATGTGAATTGTTTTAATTCATCTTATTTCAATTTGCTGAAAGCCTTTTTGTAATGAAAGCTCAATTTTACCATCTTTAAATTTACAACAGTCTTACCATTGTCTTACATTAAAATTGATTATTGAGTGGTTTAGCTGGATTATATGTGCATTTCACTGTCCCCGCAACAATCAATTTCAATATATTTTTAATAAAAAAAATATTTAACTAAATAAGTAAAATAATAATTTGGGATTATTAGTGCGTCAACAAATGTTTAACTTAAATTGTAAGAGTTCCCATAAAAAAAACACTGAAAATGTTTTTATTTGAAACATAACAGCGTTTGTTTGGGCGTGTGCCAAACGGTAGAAAAGTACTATGGTGAAAAATATTTGCATGTGGGGAAAAAATTTCATTTTTCTGCTGTGCTAAACGATATCTTTTTTGACAATGTAAAATTTTGACAAATTCACTTTAGCATAGAAAGAAGCTGATGAAACAATTGCTGCGTCGTCGAAGCTAAATATTTGACTACAAGCCGCCGGCTACCAACAAATTTTTAAAAGGAAATTTTAGTATAAAATAATATACTTGTAGCAAAAAATTATATAATATTATATGTGTGATGCAACATTTTTCGCAAATTAAAACAACGTTAAATTTTATTCACCTCAGAAGTGTCAAAAATTTACTAACACTAGTACTTTGCTATCGTTTGGCACAGACCCCTTTTTTAAAGAAACTATTGCATTAAAAATTGTCTCAAATGCTAGTTTTTCTTTTTTGTCATCATCTCTTTTATCAATAGTACTTACTGCAGTACTGCAGAATCTAATCCAAAAGCTTGTTATGCAACTTCCCAGCAAAAATTCTGATTTGGAAGCATTAACAACTGCGTGAAGCAACACATTGCATACTTGATAACAGAAGCTTAGAAAAATGCTTCTGAAAAGCACAAACGTAAAGCGGGCTCTCTAACAAATTAGAAAACTATCACATACAAATTTTACAAACAATTAAATTTTGCATCTGAGTATTACTTTTGTAAAGCACTTTAGTAAAGCACAAAATGCATGGCTTTTTGGAAGCTTCTAGCTGGCTTATATAGAACAAAAAGAAATGCCTTATTCATGCGCAACAGCAATAGATTCTGTAACATTGTCTACCTTAAGCTATGTACAGACGATTGTCAGATCTTACAATATTGTCAGATCTGGCAATGTGCTGACAATCGAAAATTGCCAGCACAATATTCCTTGTCACTTCACACGGTTGTCAGAAAATCTTACTATTTATTGCCAGACGGTTGTATGACAATAAATTCATCTGACAAAATCGTCAGTAGAAAAGTTGTCAGTTCATACGGTTGTCATATGCACAAATTGTTAGATCTGTTGTTATGCGTTGCCAGACTTAAAGTATGTTAGAAATTGTTAAATATTTATCGTTTGTGTTTGTGTTTATGTTTAATGTAAAAAGTGAAAGTAAAAATTATTATGGACCATAAAGAAGCAATTGCAATGATTTTGTCTGCATATATTATATTATAAATTTTTTATTTAAAATCAAGCGTGTGCATTGTTGCCCATAGAAAGAATTATCTTACAATGACGCCATTGTCAGATGCATGAACTTCGCATATCTGAATATATTAAAATGTCTGACAAATATCTGGCAATAATTTTACAATGTGTTCACACGATTGTAAGATGTCTGACAATTTGTTGTCAGTTGCTAGTCTTGCAATGGACTGACAATGCTTTTTCTAGCAACGGCGTCTGACAAAAATTGTCAATTTACACGGTTGTAAGAAATTTTTAGCACATTTTACTGGCAATATTGTAAGATCTGACAACCGTATGTGCATAGCTTTACAAACACCCTTCTGGGAAGCAGAAATTTTTATCTGGGTTATTTTGAAAAACAAAAAGTAGGAATAAATGTTTTTTGTTTGATAAACAAATCTGGGTCTTCTATAGACTTACACATTTCTGTTTTTACTGTAAGAAATTGCGTTGGAAATAAATTTTGAACGTCGTGTTCCGCTTTTGGCAAATAAAAACAAATCACTGATTTACTCAAACAACGTCATGACTCAAAAAAACTAGTTTGCCAGAAAACAAGTTTAAAGTTTTCAATTTACACACAACTTAATGAAAAACTAAAATTTTATTTTGCTTTCAAGAGTCGAATAAACAAGATACGAGTGTTTGTGTGAAATTTTTACACAATATGAATAACGATATGAAATTTATTTCAGTAAATTGCTGAAATGTATAATATTTGTTAATCATTCATAATAGATTTGAACCTACCCTAATGTATGTGATATTTTCTTTTTTATCTATTTAAAGTTACATGAGGAAAATAACAAACATTGCCACTCATCTTACGTAGAATAAAAGTGAATACACACACATGCACACAAGTGTACTCCCACACTTTTATTACATACATACATATATACTTCTAAAGTTGGCAGAATGAACACTTTTTTTACTTTTTTCTCAACTTGTTGTTTTTACTCTCTTACAATATTGTGAAACTTTTAACATTCTTTTGTCTTGTTTAGTTTTCTTTCGCCTTAAAAGATTTGCGTGTACGTGCACGCCATCACTTGTATGCGTGTTAATGTCAGTTAGTGTTTTGTCTAAACATACTTACATACCCTTTCGGAAATTGTGTTAACATTTTTTTTGGGGGTCCGCTCATGTATCATCACATGTTGTGTACTCAATGCGCTACCACTCAGCTATAGTACCATCTAAAATAAGAACAGCAAAATGTTAATCACCCTTATTCTATTTGGCGTCGGCAACATAACACGACGTCGTTTTTAATGTTGTTTAGCAAATCGGTATTCCCGTAGATAGTATTGCCATTTATCGATGACTGTCAGCATATGTTTGGTATTCTGAAAGAAACATTGATGTTGATGTTGCCGTTCATTTTGTCGTCAGTGTTTTTGATGTCGTGTTTGTTCTGTTGTGTGCATGCCTCAACGAATTTGAAAAATAATTTAAATGGTAAAAAAGTGAAATATAAATAGATATAAAAATGTACATATTTATTTGAAAAAAGTTCTTAAAAAAAGTGAAAAATATAATATGGAAAAAATTAAAATTACCAAACCCAACCAATTTGAAAAGCTTGTGGAAGAGTTGGAAAAGTCCTTCTTTTGCTAGAGGATTCCGCAGGGGCAGTATTCCTAATAATTTCAAGGTGCAGTGGGAAAGTGAGACTGCACTAAATTCCCTCGGTCCACCAATTAGAACTAGTGGTGGATGGCAAAATGTAAGGTAAATAGTGTGTTGGGAAAGTATACTGCATGATAAAATACAATACATTCCAATACATTCCTAAATGATGTTTTGTTCATCCTAAAATATTTGTAAAATATTAAAAGGATGAACATTACCCATTATTTTCCAAAAACATGAGAGAACTTATCACTTACTTTTCCGTGGGTAACTGGCAAATGCATGACTTTTGTCTGAGAAATCTTATTTTCACTATTACTTTTTTTTTATTTTCATCGTCTCAATAGGAAAGATAAACATTTTATTTTAATTTATTTACAAAGCTTTTACTTATACAAAAATACTTTTACCAAAAATAGTAAACAAAATGAACCAGCTGACTCAAATATTAGATATGTGTATTGTATTTATCGATAAATAGGCAACGTCGTCATAACACTGTTAGGGAATACAAAGTTAGCATTGATGTTGTGTTATATTGATGTTGTTTTAAAATTGATGACGATGTTGCTGACGCCAAATAGAATAAGGGTGAATATAAAACTGAAATGAGTTTCAAAGTAGCTGAGAATAAATTTATTGGCTCTCATCAAATTCGATTACGCACCAGTGAACTGTATGAGTTGATTCACTTTCGCTCTCCACTCAATTTTACAATGCTTTTGTTTTGTTTTTTAACATCAATATGTACTAATGATATTGCTTGCAGTGTTGCCTCTCTAACAACTGACTCTCTTTAACGCACGCTCTTTTTTAAGTGTTGTCATTAAACATAAATAAAAAATTCGTACTGTTGTTTGATTGTTTTGTATAGTAATCAAATAACTCACAAAAGCACGTTGACTAGATGAAGTCTTCAGTTTATAAAACATTGAGTAAATATTTCCACACATAAATAAATAGCGTTAAGAAACTATTAAAAAGTGTTTTTAGAAAATTTAACAGAATGTATTCAGGAATAACAAAATATTTCGAAAATGGAGTTTTTCGTGTAATAAAAAAATAAATAAAATTAAAAAATCTATCTCTTCATATTGTGTTAATTAATAGTTTTTCTCATATTAAAATAATTTATAAAAAAGAATGGGCCTAGCTATTTTATTTTATAATATTACATAAAACTATATATGTCAGAAGTGGTTTAAGAAGTATTCAAAACAATCATACTGATTCATTGCTTTAGTGAGTCATATGAATGAATCTAAATTGCAAGCAATGACAGGCATTTTTTAAAAACAGTCTCATTGATATGAATCATGCAATAGCATCATTCATTTCGTTAATGTTAAGTGCTAGCTCAATATTCATTTTAGAAAATGCAAAATTATGCCGTTTGAATCGTAATCATGCAAATCACTGTTACGTACTGAACTTAAGAATTGATGCAATACACATTCACCATAGCAGGCTACACGAACACACGACTTCAAATGCAGCTAGCAGCATTTTTCGCCTCGTAGCCGGCTACTCATAGTTCATTATTGCCACTTTCATATATTTTGCGTTTATAAAAATTATTTACTCTTTTAAAATGTACTTATTGCACTTTAAAGTACAAAAACGAATCAATTTATTTTTTACATCAATTTTTGGATATTGTTTCTGTTAAATAATACCAAGAATTGCACAAAATCATTCATTCAACATTTTGTATTATACTGGCAATCCAGTCTATCCAATAGAGTTTATATGGAAATGTTTCGTAATTTCGTTCGATAACGAGTGCCGTAATTTGCCCCCTGAATTTTCTCATTGTAGCCAAAGAAATAGAAATTAGTTTAATTGGAGTACAGAGACAAAATCAGCATAGACAACACCCTGTCGCCCTGTTGCCTTGATGTCTTCAAAAGAATCATTCTTACATAAACATGTGTATTCTATCCTTGACATTTGGTAGTCGGTAGCTTGCTGTGGTGAATGTGTTTAATGCATGAATAACCGCGAATAACGCGAATAATTTTTCAGGAGAGGCAAAGACGTATTTTAAAGCAATATTACTTTTTCGTTTAATTTTTTTTCAGCTTATCGAAAATAATCATAATTAGCATTAACGTTTCTCTTTGTATGTATCTCTGTTACATTTATCAATTATTTTCGAAAATTTCGTTTCATGATTTTGTTAGTTACTTACAAAGTTCTTTCACTGACTGACTGCTTGTAATTGTATTTTGACGGCGATAAGATGCATTATTTTGAATTGTTTGATGTTTGAACAATGCAAGAAAGTAATGTTAACGGTAATCTGTGAAAAAACTGGTCTTGTAAAAATTGTCTTTCGCAACGTTATTTGCGGCTATGCTTCAATTAGTTTTGGGTTTTTTCTGGATGACAATTCAGTTAACTTTTAGTCAGACAACCACACATTCTCCGACAGGGTACGTTCATTCGTACGTACATACATACACACATAAATATTATACGTATTATCGTGTTGATAATATAAGCTTTATCAAAAATAACAAAGGAAAAACCAAAGAAATGAATTAAAGAAACTCTTACTTACTTACCGTGATAACTTTTTCGGTTTTATATCCTTCACCAAAAATGGTAGAGGTATAATTATATAGGTTTGTCATTCCATGAGTAATTTCCACATTATTAATATGCGACTCCATAAAGTATACACATTTATTTTAGGTCGTTATGAATAGGGAACAGGAATAAGCGATGTTCGTTTGGCCATCTGTCCGTCCGTCCGTCTGTTCGTCTGTCTGTACGTGAAAATGGTTTTCCGAAGCTCCCAGAAAATATAGAGACTTCGGTATTAAACTGGTGCATCAGAAATGGTCCAAGCTAGATTGGTATTGAAAATTAGCAAATTCGTAAGGACGGTTTCAAGGCTGGAAAATTTCAACTTTTTTTTGACGTATAAAAGTAACTAGATAAATCTAATTTTTGCTTTTTTTTGTTAATTAAATCTAGGCGCACGGGAATGCGCCAGACCAAGTTCTGGCCAATGCACGCAGTGTGTATATTTACACGAAGCCATTCGAGCTGTTTTTACCCCCCTCATAACTTTGTTCCCCGCGGCCGTAAAATTATCAAATTTAAACCATAATTAGAATAAATCCATGTTACCTGATACGCGAAGTTTGAAAGTTTTACAATGAAAGCTTCCGGAGATATAGAGGTGCAAAAAGTGCATATTTTAAGACATACTCACTGACCACTGACACACTCATCAAATTGATGGAGCACTTCCACTATAGCTAGAGAGCTAAAATTTGGTATACGAGAAGATCTAGGTGAGCAGTGAACCAGAAAAGTCTGAAAACCCTAAAATTTTACCCAGGAGGGCGGGGATACGCCCATAAAAATGAAAATTTGTGCTATTGAGCTGAAATTCGATACAGAGCTAGGTCTAGGTGAGCAATAAAATAAAAAAAATCTGAAAACCCGGAAATTTTAGCCAGGAGGGCGGGGCTACGCCCATAAAGGTCAGAATTAAAAATGCTAATCTAAGGCACTTCATGGAAGCTATTTTATTTAAATTCGGCATATATACTGCGGTAATGCTAGGCTATACATTTTTCAATAAAAAAGTGGGCGTTGACACGCCCATACAATTTAAACCTCATTTTAATGCCCTGCGGCTCAGCATATTTAGATATACTATTTATCTAGCTATTATTATCCGTTTGTAACGAAACTAGACACGAATAATTAGCACTGCCCCAAAAAAATTTTGACTTTGGAAAAGTGGGCGGCGTTACGCCCATAAAAATTTAAAATTAAAAGTTGCGCTAAAAAATCAACTAGAAAAATCTGAAAACCCGAAAATTTTAGTTAGAGGAGCGGGGCTGCGCCCATAAAACTTAAAAATTAAAAGTTGCGCTAAGGAGCTGAAATTTGATATACAAGTAGGTCTAAGTGAGAAACAAACTAAAAAAATTTGAAAACCCAAAAATTTTTACCAGAATGGGCGGGGCAACGCTAATATTGTTTTAAACTAAATACTTAATATACAGCTTTTAATTCAAGCCAATTTAGTGAAATCTTGCATCACCTTAAAAATTGGGCGTGATCACTCCCATAAAGTGTTAGCCTTGTGTTTAATCTACATCGGTCTAGCATATTTTAGAAGAACATTAGCATGAATTATAAGCGCTGCTCACAACAAAATTTTGAGTTAGGAATAGTGAGGAGAGGTAATGCTGATAAAATCTAAAGATATAATTCGCGCTAGACAGCTGACATTTTATACACTAGTAAGTGTAGCTGCGTAAGCCAATGGGAAAATCTTAAAACCAAATAGTTTTACCCGGTATTCGGGGCCACGACGTTAAAACTCCAATTAGCACTAGTGATCTTAAATTTGATACACAAATAAATTTAGAAAAGAGATCGCTAAGAAAAATCTGAAAACCCAAAAGTTGCTATCAGAGAGCGGAAGCAAGCACTTCAAATTCAAAATTAACATACATTTTATTAAAACTTTTCATACACATTGCACTTATCCAAAAAAAAAAAATTAAAAAAAAATTCCCTATTTTGAAAAGTAGCCGTGACTTCACCCACAAATCTTAGCTTTTTCGTTCAGTTACTTCGGCTTAGCAGTTTTTAATTTAATACTCAGGTATTTCTTATTAACTTTTTAATACCAAACTTTGCATGAACCATAAGCACTAGCAGATATAAAAGTCAGCGGGGCCAGGCTCATGAAAATTCTACGTAATATTATACTATAGAGAGCTGACATTTTGTACACAAATAGTAATTGATTTACTCAATCGGAAAATCCAAAAATTAAAAGCACCAGCTACCCTATTGAAACTTTGCATATACATTGGGCATATCCTTTTGATTTATGTACTTCGGCTAAGCAGACTTTATTTAACACGTAAATATATTGAGAAAATAGGCGGGGTCATGCCCAGTAAAATTTACGCTGTATTTTAGATGTTTCTTCCAGTGGCCTTTTACCAAATTGCATACACACTAGCGACCCATTGTAATGACACAATGGTGCATTTTTAAGGTCAACAATTCAATACCCATCACACTCTTACCCATTATTTTATGTAACTGTGTTTTTTTCAACTGGCACATTGATCATGACTAGAAAAAAAATACACTAGAAATTTTAAGTTTAAAAAGTGTTATTATAGAAATCTGTTCAAAAAAGTAATCAGATCCTCACAAAAACATAAATGTGAAAAACGGCCAAGTTCCTATTCAAAATTTCGTCCATTAAAAGTTGTGAGATATAAATTTTGACCAAGTTCTTCTTTGTCACAATACCTTACACAGAAATATATTATGTATGATATAAATTTGTAATCGTAAGGGTGTCATATAATTTCTAGATAATCTGACAACTTGGCAATATTTTTACCTTTCCAAAAAAAGAGGAAATAATGTTTAAATGTTAATTTCTTTATATTGATAAAAATGTTGTCAAGTTGGCAGACTATCTAGAAATTATATGACACCCTTACGATTACAAATTTATATCATACATAATATATTTCTGTGTTAGGTATTGTGGCATAGAAG
Organism: Tachina grossa; assembly: GCA_949987645.1. NCBI lineage: Eukaryota > Metazoa > Arthropoda > Insecta > Diptera > Tachinidae > Tachina > Tachina grossa. Next base: position 63,538,726 of record OX465274.1, read on the forward strand.
AACTTGGTCAAAATTTATATCTCACAACTTTTAATGGCCGAAATTTTGGACAGGAACTTGGCCGTTTTTCACATGTATGTTTTTGTGAGGATCTATTTTACATCTATCTTATTTCAATAAGAATTAAATCGGTATTAAAAATAAAAAAAATAAAAAAGACGGTTCCAAGGTTGGCAAATTTTAACTTTTTTGGTATATTAAACTGATCTACTATAAGAACTTTTTTTCAATCTTGCTTAAAAAAAATGGGCGGAGACACTATCATTTAAATTTAATTTTATATTTCACGTACTTTTTCTATCAAATCTTTGTATTGAAGTCAGTTTTTTTTTTGGCAGAAATAATTATTTTTAATAAAAACTTTTTAAACTCTTTAAAATATTTTTTAAACTTATTGTTACGTTATTTCTGGATTGTGGGGGAGTTTGAGTTTACTTCCCTTCTGTTACCGTGGTGGTTGGGGGGGGGGGGGGAGGGTGAAAAATCGTGAATTCAAAGATGATTATTGGAAAAAATTTGAAAATATCAAGTGGTTCTAATCATATGAATGGAAAAACTTAATTTTATTTTGTTTTTCCTCGGAAAACAAGGTTCACACTACTCTTGCTTTGAACTTTAATGCTGTTTTTGTTAAAAATTACGCAAGGAAAAATGGAAGTAAAAATAAATAAGTTTCATGAAAAATTTTTATTTAGTAGTTAAATACTAAATTCAAAAACCAAATATGTATATAACATTCTTACTGAGATAAGACCTATCAAAGAGTTTAAAACTTAATACCAAAATTCGTAAAAGTTGAATACAAAGAAAAACGCAATTTTTTTCTTTTTCAAAATAATAAACTTTACTTTAAATACTTAAAATCAGTTTCAAAACCATGTTTGTTAAAAAACCTATCTTAACTTTTTCTGTGTAGGTCTACCATTTATTTTTAACATAGTGTCCACACCTGATTATTTTTCATTAATATCAACACAAAGGGGTAGACGCTGATGATTTTATATTATGATGAATCAAACACATATTTGAAAAATACTTGCCAAAAATAAATAATTTTCGTTTTGTTTAATTTTTTGGTCACAAATAATTGTTGTGCCGCATTTTTTAAACGAAAATTGTTTAATAACTAAACGTTAAATGCACAGTAACACATAAAATGTCATTTGATATCAAGACGAATTTACCAGGTCATGAGATCTGCTGATTATATCATAACGCTAATAAATTGAGTATAAACGTGATAAATTTTCATCATGATATTAATTTGACATTCATCATGATATAAATTCATCAGGTGTAAAGCTTTATTCAGCAGGCATACCTAACGTGACATGATCAATCAAAAAGCGGGATTTTGAGGAAAATACAGCAAAAAAGCGGGATTTCAAAATAAATATCTCTTGGAAAGCGGAATGTGTAATATGCACACACAGTTTTGTATGTACTTAGGAAACACAGTTTTCAACTCAAAAGAAACTCTTTTAAACAAACGCTTTAAATAAAAATCAAATGTCGTTCGTTTGTAATCGCATCAATTAAGAGCAGCTGCATCGATTTCGCCATTTTTTTAATGTGGCACTTTCATTATATTTTTTTTTTATTATTTTAAAATATCTTTCAGCAAGAAATGTGAAATTTTGTGTGATTAACGATTTTTATATTGTGCGTTGTCTTCCAAAAAAGTTCGAATTAGACACGTTGAATGTGAAACCTCTCATAAAGAAAAAATATTTAGTGTGAGATATCTCAAAATCTAATGTAGTGAGAACCTTGAAATATTGTTGGGATAACTCTGCTGATATCGTGCATTGTCTCTGGAAATAATTTCAGAATTTAAAAAGTAGGCATGGTTCCTCATATATAGTACAAATTTTTGTTTTTCTTCAAAAATAATACCAAAGTACCGCTCCTGCTGCTTTGCTTACAGAGTATTATTGATGGTCTAGAAGGAACAAGAGCCTATTACTCAAGATATGTATCTTGGAAGCCAAAACAATCAAAATTTTGAAACTTGTTCTTAATAAGTAACGCCAATAACGAGAATAGTATTATGAAAAGGAGTCAATAATGAAGCAAAAAGTGTGTAACGTCCCAAGTAAATTAAATATTAGTTTTTTAATATTTTGGTATCTGCTTCAAACACAAATTAAAAATTCCGCTGATTCTGTCAATGATAGAAAATAATAGGGATAGAGATTGGAAAAGTGAGTAGGCCTCCTCTCAAATAGAGAATATTTTTAATTAAAAAATATTTTAAAAACTAATGAAGTGAGAATTGTATTCCATAAAATAGTGAAGGTTGAACCACAAGTGTGGCACTTCTAATAAAAAAAATTATTTTGATCTCAAATCGCTTATGGGGTGTAGCGAAGCACACAGGGTTTTGGCTAGTTAAGCAATAACCTCACTTAAAAAAATATTTAGAATGCATTTTTATCAGTTACATTTTAATAAAAATCAAACAAGAGATTGAATTCTTCAAATCTCTACAAAGTGGGATAAAAATTCCAGGCGGCATCGACCTGTGAAAAGCGGGATGTCTGGTCAGGTTAGGCATCCCGCTCTCTCTTACTTTTTCTCCAATATTTAAATATTCCTTGAGCGGTTTGTTAATTAAAAAATCAGCACATGTTAGCTTGGCATGGAAAGGAACTTTTCAATCTACACAAATACTTTAACAGCTAATTGTAAATCTTTTTGCTTTGAAAGTATAAAAAGCATTTAATAATATATTGTAATTCATAGCAAAGTGATTAAAATAATGGGCCTTATTTCGAGTGTCGTATTACGAATTTGACTACGTCAGTTTTGTAGAAGACTAAAAAACATTGAAACATTTTTTCTTTAATCTAGTTTGAAATCGTCACAGTGGTAGTCGAAATACGACACTCGTAATTAGGCTCAATATGTGAATTTGTTTACGCTTTTTAGTAACTTTTTTTAAAATAGTTTTTAAGGTCATGTTTTCATTTTTTGGAGGGGGATTTTTCCGTATGTGTAAACTTAAATTTTTCTTCTTAATTTTGTCCTTTATCTTCATTTAGAACATTTTGCTTCGTTGTTTAAATTGCGCAACCCATTCATTTTCTCAAATTTTAAATTAATTTTAAAATAAATTTTTATGCGATCATAAGAATGGTGTGAATTTTCATAGCCAGCTCCAATTACAGATTTTTATTACGAAATTTTTAAAAGGAGAAGCTTCGATTCAAGTTTAGTTAAACTTTATATTTTGAGGGTGAAGTAAAAATTTATATAAATTATAAAGTGATCCATCCAAGTATGTCATTTTTTAACGCCGTGTTATTTATTTGCATTTGAATTAAAGATAAACAAAATGGTCATAAATAAACACGGAAACAAATAAACAAATATTCTTATACAAAGTGTTAGCATTTGTCGTAAGTGTTGGAGAAACTTAGAGGACAAAATTTAAATAAATAATACTTGAACCATATGAAGACATTTAGAAATAATCATTTTTGCACGCGGACTAGAACGTCTTGTAACTGATTATAAATACATACATACATATGTATGTGTGTAGGTATGTATGTATGTATGTATGTATATATACAAATTCTTACATACATATGTATGTATGCATATGTATAAATTAAATTTGTACTTACAACTTGTATACATGCATATGTACATATCGCAGCTGTTCCTCTAAAAAGGGTTAGTCAAATAAAAATTTTGCGATTTTCACAATTTGAAAAAAAAACGATATACATATGTTCATACATATACAGCCAAACCCACGATATCGAACGTTGTCGTTCGCAATCATTTTTAACGACAAACAGCTGATTTGGGACCCACTAAACTTGTTCAGCACGACAAGTCGATCGACAATGCATGCGAACGATGACGTAACCATTTCCATACAAATTTGGTACCCACTATGAAAATTCAAACGACAACAAATGTCAAAATCAGTCACTTGGTTTGTGCTTGTCGACAAAACAAAAAAGTTCACATAAATACCAAATTTTTAAACAAATTTATATTTACGAAAATCAAAAAGAAAAATGTTAATTTTTTTTGTGTTTATTTTATTTATTTAACTCACAAACATGCATTTTTGTCACATAATTCTTTTTGAATTACATACATACATATATATGTATGTATGAATGTGTATACGTGCAATTTATCTAACAAATTCTAAACACTCAATTAGGCACATTACTCTTTCCACTTCAATAGATTGCTTGTCCCATTGTTGTACTCCCATCCATTCTTCATTACAATCCGCTTGCATTATTTTAGGAGTATCTACACATTTATATATTTATTTATATTTCACACACAAAATTTTGAAAATAACTTTTTAATTTTTTTGTATTGTCTTATGTTTATCATTGTTGTTATTTTTATTATTTATTTGTAGAAACTTTAAGTAGCATAGAGTTGCATTTTTATGGAATACTTTTCACATTTCAGCGCTTTTTATTTGTAAAGTAGCGTTTTATTTGTGAAATTTTTGATGTGGCAATATGCTAATTTGACAATGATTAAATGCATTACGTTAACAACGTAAAGCCTGACGACCGACAAGTCGATAGTTAGTGGGTCGCTCAAACGAACTATAATGAGGGACTTGTCGTCAGTCGATCGAGTTGTCGATCGACATCGTGGGTTAATCTGATATACAAACAGTAGTCATATACATATGTATACCCACTGTAAAAATCTTAAATCACTTTCTCTACAGTTGTATGCCTGATATAAAAATAGTAAATGCAAATAAAAACAGTTATTTATCTCTATGGAAAATTTGTAAATTTTCAGTCGACATGCTTTGGAGAAACAACTGCGATATGTACGTACATACATACATACATACATACCAACATTTAGATATATAAAACTTTTTACTTTGTAATAACATATACTCAGTCCTGTTAAATAATTACTGTTAAGTTTAGCGCAAACTCTCATAATTTTCCTCTCTTTCTCGATTGTCTTTCTCAATTGTTTTTTCTCTATACTTTTATTTATTATATATACTATTATATATATATACTTTTTCGTTAGTCCCAAAACACACTGTGCAAGTCTTATTGCTAAGCTGATTAGTTTCATGGAGAGAGAGAGACGAGGGGAACAGCAACGTTTCTTTTCCCCCCCGTCACTCTCTCCTAATAAACTAATCAGCTTAGCAATAAGACTTGCATAGTGTAAATAGGGAGTTATCACCGTTATTCAATATGATTTTGTTGTTTTTAATCAGTCAGCTGGCTTATGTGTGTCCATGTGCCACATGGTTTCGTAAAAAAAATTATTTAATACTCTTAATATTTATGCGCACTCCCTGACTGTCAATCTCTAATACGTAAATTTCAACCAGTATTGCCTTTTTGCTGTAATTTATAAGGGCATGGGGAATGAACGAGTATGTTATTTCAATTCAAATGTTCGGAGCATCGAAATCGAAATTATATGCATGGGAGGTGAAATACTCTTATAACATTAAATTATGCCATTATAATCTATCAAAACAAATGGAAATGGTCTCGAGCATCCATAATAAGCTACCGCCCCAATAAGTAAGCTATCCAATAACCTATCAGTCATTAACCTATTGTATAGTCAATAAAATAAAAGTTCTCTGATTTTAAAATTAACGTCAGTAAAATTATTTATATATTATTTTTTCTACTTCAATTTATTTTAATAACTATGCAAATGATATGAATACATATAACTATACATAACGTTACCTTTAAAGGCTCTAACTCATTATTTTTCTGAAATCAAGATTTTTGCATTCTTCGATACAATAAATATTCTTCTACCAAAATATACAAAAAACTCGATTTCAAAAGAATAATAAATAGTTAGGGCCTTTCTATATTAACGATATGCACAGCAGCTTTTATGCTGGCAATGCGTAATTTATAAAATTCCTTATGGCAAGACTGATTTGAACTATGTCCCTTTTTGCACGTACATACATAACTACATACATACATACATACATATCCTGCTGCTCTTGATTTTGTCCTTGAGAAGGTTTTTTGGTATACAATCCAAATCGTACACACACACGCGTGTATATAAACTTTGTGTCATATACAGAATTTTTCAGCATGAATGTTTTCTAAGCTTCTTACTAATGCTTTATATGCATAAAAAAAACAAAACAAAAAACGCATTGTGGTATACATATGTTTGTACATTAGGGCATCCAATTGAACGGGGTTTTGTTTTAATCGTATAATCGGTCGATTAATTAATCGAGGTTTCGGTTTAATCGGTTAGTTGTTAATTATTTTGAGATTTTATTAATAAAAAAACGATAACATAACAAAAATAAAAATTTTCGAACTAAATCTGACAAGGAAAAATGTATATACATATGTATGTATATGTATTAATAAACAAAATCAAGTACATAAGTGTTATCATTTCTTTAGATTGTTTAATAGATTAAAGAGATCTGAAATAATTTTTAAGAAATAGTAGATATTCCCAGCAAAAAATTACAAATTACCATTAGAACTACTTGCCATATAATGACTTACTTTTCTGATTGCCAATTTTAATTACTCGCTTACAAATCACATTACCTAAAATTTAAAAAAATGACGTGTAAGTTGCTAAATGAAGAGAATGATTTTTTCAGACAAAACAGATTACGTGAAATGTTGACAAATAAAAAAAATGTAAGTACTTCTCAAGAATCGATTATTTTAGTCTCACGCCTTGTTAAAATCATTAAGTTGGTAATCCAGTAGGGAAGTGCTTCCACCAAAAATGCTTAATTCCAAACTCGATTACCTTTTATGAAATTTTTTGCTGGGTTTGTTTTAAATGTTTAGGTGTTAAAAGATTTTCTTTTTTAGTTTCAGTAAAACTTGACAACGAAAAAATCCTTTCGCAAAACAATATATATTTCGATTTGTTTTTAATTTTATTGTACTAAATCCATATATTTGTGTACATAATCACTTAAAATTAAATGAAAGAAAATAACTGTTGATAGCAAGCACTTGTTAAATAAAATGAAAAACAATCTCACAGCATCTTTAGTTTTCTGAGAAGAAACAATAAATTGTTTCATAAAAAATATATTGAAATACTACAAGAAATACTAAATTTTGTTTAAACGGTTAATCGGTTAATCTACCAAAGTTAACCGATTTAACCGTTAATTGAAAATAGCAAATTTTAAAACAATCGAACAGTTAATCGGGTAGCCTTTTTCAACTGACATTAACGCAACAACGGAGAAGGTTGGCACAATGAGTGTACTTTCTTTATAGAAGCATTAGGTTGGTTCTCCATTTTGCTTATAAAATATTTTTTCTTTAAATATATTTCGTTAATTTCTTTCAAAACTCAAAAATCAAAAACGAAACATACTAAAAAAACCAATCAATACCTGTCAACGTACGCAATAAGTTTAAAGTTGTCCAGTTTTTATACTTTGCGTTGACGAACACGTACTGAATGTGACAGATCTTATAAGAAACCCTGTATTTTAACATAGCTGTCAGTTGAAGATGAGGAAAAGTTTAACCCCAAACGAATTCTATGTGACTTGACCTGTCCCCGTATTCTGCAACTCGCTAAAGCTAAATCTCTATCGCTGAATTCTATAAAGTCGATTTACCGATTTTCGGCTAGGAATGCAATTTTAAAACGTGTATTGCTAAATCAGGCAACGACTTGTAACGAAAAATGTAAATCGCCGAAATTTCAATGTTTAATGTCATCGTCAAAAAATTTGAATTTTCTATTTGTTCAGCATTTTAGTGATCGAATTTACGAGTAGCTTTAGCTTTAGCAAGTTAAGGAATACGGGGACAGACATGTAAAAAATGTTCTTTTGCTTATCATGAAAAGTTAACAACTTTTAGAAGAGAGAAAAAAGCTTTTAAATTCTCATGTTTATTTTATTTAAACAATTTATAGTGAAGAAAAACTACTTTTGACATCGTTTTTTTTTTGGAATTTTTCTTTTAATGGAAAATTCCACTTTTTCAACGCGTTTTCGAAAAAGCAATAAGTTTGCGTCGTTTGCTTTAGCAAAACCAGGGCTGGGATGTATTTGAAATACATGACATGAAAATATTTTGTATTTTAAATACATGTTTTACAAAAAACACTACAAAATAAAAAAAATAAATTACAAAAAACCTAAAATGAATATGATTGTGTTGTTTTCGTGAATGGGGATGATGATGAATTTAGGACATCAAATTTGGAGTTGGAATTTGTCAGCTTCCGCAGTGAAAATTGAGGCGAGTCTACCTGATATGAATGAGCTTTTTGGACTTAACTAAAAAAAATTGATTTTTTAGTTAACATTATAGCGTTAATACAAATAACTTGGATACTCACCTCCTGATCATTAATTAAGGGGTGAGGGGTGAGGGGTGAGTGAGGTTGGCGTTGGCTGAATTAGTTAGCACATTGACTACAAAACCGAAAGTATTGGGTTCAATCCATGTATCCAACAGTCAAGTGATGAAAGTGATAGTCACTGGTCACTGAACTACACCGAATTCAGCAGATACTAATCCTAATGTAACATCAGAGTGACCTCCTTCCTTGCATAGCAGAATCGTCGGCGATGTAAAATAACCGATAAAATGGCTACTAACCACAGCTTCAAAAAATTTAATATACCACATTTAACACCACAGGCGCTGCAACACTGCATTATTAAAAAAACGTGCAAAAGGCAGAGTTGTGAAAGAATGAAGCTTTTTTCTTTCTCTTCCTTCACCGCCTGTCTTTTCTATCACTATACCTTCGCTAAAAAAAGCTAATACATAGTAATAGTAGTAGAAATTCATTGCCTGAGTGGCACTTAAAAAAAAACAAAACTAAATTTTACTTGTTAGTGCATTACAAACCTTATCGTCATTTTCTGGAAAACCAATTTTTTGCGTTATGACTCTCTTGCAGCAAAGCGTCGATATCTACACTTAGGGCCCAATTTACAGTCATTAGTTAATTATTAGTAAGCTAGAATTATAACATTTGTTTAACTGCAACTTTATATTCATAATGTGTTATTTAACTCAAGGCACAATTAATAGAGGTACACGCATTAGACACAACTATGTCGCAACTTTAAGCTTCTCACTTAGTTTTACAAAGTAATTGTCAAAAAATTGTATGCATCAAACAAGGCACAAAATTAATTGTCAAAGGAATGCTTCGTTATCGTTTAATTTTTCCTTGCAAAATTAATGCCGAAACTGATTCGCAAAAACCAAAATATAATAGAAAATAAAAAAAGTATATGTTACAGCTAAATACAAAGAAGTTGCTTGTCTAAAGCTTTTTTTCACTACTTAAGTTTACAACAAATCAGCTGTTGTCTAACTATTTGTTAACCAATGATATTTGACAGTTTAACTAAAGGTAAACAAAAAGTTGTAAATCAAATATTATTGGTTAAACTGTTGCTATTTGCTAACTTATGACTGTGAATTTGGGTCTTAATGTTATTTTAACTGACTTTGTAGAAATGATTAACGTAATGACAATATTATTTATATCCTTTCGTTTTGTGCTAAAATATTCAATAAAATGGAAAGTCACGAACATTTGGCGGCACAATTTTTATATTACACAGACAGCAATTACAAATAATAAATTAGTAAATTTAATGGCTTCATTGCAGTTGGCGCAGCTGTGTTCAAGTCTTCTTAATTTGCTTACCCACGAATTTTATGTAATTAAGCATTTAATTGATTTAATTACTAAAAACAAAATACTAAATGCTACACGCAGATTAATTGTACAATTAAATGCAAGTGATTTAAATGTAAATGACGAAGTACATAAGTTGAGTTCAAAACAAAATTGCTAATTAAGTTTAGTTAGTTAAACGTTTAGGAACACTTGCACCTTAATTGCTCTTAAACAAAGGCTTAAAGTAACTTTTCATCCAAAAGATTTCTTTTTTGTTACAAATTCTTTGAAATTCAGGTTATTATGTCAAACGTGACCACCTTACATATCTAAAGTAAAAAAAAAATCAAAATTAATAAGCGTAACTTATAGCTCTAAGTTAGTCCTACATACAAATGGTTCTGTAAAGTGCGACTTTCACTCGCACACAAAGGGTTCCGTTCGGACACTACATATGTACATACATATGTAATACTATACGAACTTCAGCTTTAGCGCTTTTTTTCGTTTTGAGATTTATTTTTAATTTTGGCGCCCTTTTCGTTACAGCAATTTTTCGGTTTTATGCGTTTTTTATTTTGGCGTTTTTTTGGTTTTAGAGATTTTTTCTGTTCTTGAGTTTATTTTAGTCGTTTGCCATTTGTTTACTTTTGTCTCTTTTTTTCGATTCAATTATTTTTTCGGTTTTTTGATTTTTTTATAACATATTTTTATTTTTAGCGATTTTTAAATTTTTGTGATATTATTAAATTTAATCGATTTATTTAAATTTTTTTTTATAAAAACAGAAAATAGTCGCCAAATACGGAAAAAATTAAAAAAAAAGCGCCAAAACTTAAAAGTTCATTTAGTATTACATATGTAGTGTTCGTACGGAACCCTTTATGTGCCAGCTGAAGTCACACTTTACTGAACTTTTATTTAAATTCAATTTCAATCATAGTCACACGTGACATTTTTTTTTCATCATGATATTATATTAATTATTTTTGATGCCTTCTTTATGTTTTTTCAAGCAAAACTTAAAGTAATTTAAAACATATCTTCATGTCTTTTAGCAACGCATTCTTAATTTTTTTTACAGCTTTTGCAAACTTTCTTTTGCAGTTATTTATGTTTTTTTCGGCATTTTTCATTTCTACGAGCTTCTAATGACTTTTTCTTTTCAGGTTGCGATCCTTCTTTCCTTTCAATCGTTTCATTTGCTCCTTAAGGCAACATATCCGACTTTTTCCTAGCATTCTTTAATTATTATTTTGTATTTAATTAAGGTTTTGCAATAATATCTTAAGTTCCTTCAGTTTTTCTCTATAGTGCTTGCAACTGTCTTTATTTGTTCAATGTTTATGCTTATTTAATTTTAAATAATTTATAAGCATGTTATGTGTTTGGTATATTTTATAATCACGATGTTGCACGTGACCAATTTTATGTAGATACTACCTTCACAAATCTTTTTATTTTTCAGCAAGTTTTTTTTTAATTTTAGTTATCATACGAGTAATAAAAATGTTGTTTTTGATTGTCGCACGTGACATTAAAATATGCGGTTTCGCAAGGAATCAACTTATAGTTATTTGAAACTTGCATATTTTCTTTTGCATTCTTTTTAGGGTTTCGTACACCAAAGGTGAAAAAGAACCCTATTGTTTTCGCTACGCTGTCCGTCTGTCCGTCACACGGTATTTTCTCAGGAACCGTAAGAGCTACGGACCTGAAATTTGGACAGAGTATGTAGAACCTTGGCCGCTACAACAGCAAATACATGAGAATTAAATATTAAGGGGTGTTCCAAAACGAGCAAAATGTTAAAATCCCATGTAATATACATACAATTGTATGTACATATATGTATATTGAAACTTGAAATTTGTAAAATTGGTGTATTTTTATACAGACTACAAAAATTAACACTAAAATTTAAAAAAATTTAAATTAAAGGGTGGTCCATCAGTTAATGCAATTTTGACTATGTAATTTTGACAATTTGCTATATCTTGGAAACCGTAAGAGGCAAACACTTGAAATTTTCTAAAACGGTAACACTAATAAAACGGAAAATTATAAAATCGCCAAACCAAAAAAAATCGCCAAAAATTAAAAAAAAATCGCCAAAACGGAAAAAATCGACAAAATTAAAAAAAAAATTCTAAACCTATAATAAATCGCCAAATTCGAAAAAATCGCCAAAATGAAAAAATCGCCAAAATGAAAAAAATCGCCAAAAATCGAAAAAAATGTCGCCAAAACTAAAGAAAATTTTTATATAAAAATAAATCGCAAAAATGAAAAAAATCGCCAAAAATAAAAAAAAATCGCCAAAATTAAAAAATGCCAAACACCGAAAAAAATCGGCAAAACGAGAAAATAAAGTGTCAAAACTAAAAAAATAGCCAAAACTTAAAAAAATCGTCAAAATCGAATATAAACGCAAAAAAACGCCAAAACAAAAAAACCGAAAAGACCCCAAAAACAAACAAAAAATGCCAAAACTATATATTATATAGGATGAAGTTTGTATTAAATTACATATCTAGTGTTCGTACGGAACCCTTCGTGAGCGAGTCAGAGTGACACTTTATTGAATTTATTTAACTCCTTGTAACCTCAAAAAAATTTAGAGAGCAAAAGTCATTGTCCTTAAGAACGTTTATTAAAACAGAATGAGCAAAAGATACATATATCTAAATGTAAAAGGTTGCAATTTTGCGACTTTATATACAATTAACTCGGAATGAGATGAGTGTAGAAACCATTTTTATATAAGATCAAATGAAGTGATGTGACGATGTGAATTCTTCTGCATTATTAGCTCAAAAAACAAATTTATTTTTTGAGAAATGGCGATGCTGCAATAAAAAAAATGACGCAGACAACATCCACACTTTTGTAACCTACATGGTGGCTAGAATTGAAGCTTACATATGTACAGGAATTGATGCATGCTGCAAGAGCACATCTGTCCCAACAAGGGCGTAAGACCGTTACGTCAAGCACCCTCGTTAATCTTGGCTATGCAATATATTGATCATCGCATCGCACATTCAGTTCAATAGTGACATAACTCAAAAAATTCGTTTTTTGAGTTAATAATGCAGAACAATAATGCATTTCATATAAATAGCTTGTACTATCACCTCCTGAGAGAAGAATATTTGTTCATGCCTTCATAGAGTTGTGTGTAAATTGAAAACTTTAAACGTGTTTTCTGCAAAACTAGTTTTTTTGAGTTATGACACTATTGAACTGGATGTGCGGCATGTGAAACCAAGTTGAATATCAATAAATAAAATTTTTTATTGTCATTCGCAAAAAAATTCTTCATAGTTCCAGAATAAAAAAAATGTTAATGTGTTCTAAAGTTATTTTCTGTAAAAATTGATTTTATGACTACATTGCAATCAAAAAGCATGTGAAAAAGTTCCTATATTGACGCATTTTTAGAATAAAAAAATGGCTAGTTCACTACTCTGTTATATAAAATATTTCAACAGACTTTAAATGAAAATATTTTTATTTTAAATTCTGTTTGTTGACGTAAGCCACAATTTTCCCCCTGTATAACTTCAATTGTGAGACAACCGTTTTATTAAAAAAAATCAATGCAATATTATGATTGCAAAATTTTTCAACAATTTTTAGTTTTTATTTTTGCATTGTCTTCCAATGCGGGTTTAAATAGTTTTTTTTTTTGCGTGACTGGCTTTGTTTAAGAAACCCTAGTAAAATATTTAAAATAGAGCTAAAAGAAATCAAATAACTAAATTTGCTTCTATAAAATCGAATCTTTTTAAATTAAAATAAAAATTTATGTATATGCTGAGGTCTACATACAACATTAATTTATACATTTTCAGGATAGCTCATTAAAAGTGTTTTGGATTAAAATCTCTTAATATACAATCTGCTTTTAAGCTATAAGAAAACTTAAAAAAGTAAGATTAATGTCTTATTTCCCACCTACGAAAGAAACGTTCGACTTAACAATTTATATTGAAAACAAAACCAAATTTTCATATTTTATTGCTGTTTTCAATATAAATTGTAAGTCGAACATTTTCTTTCGCAGGTGGGATATAGGCCATAAGTAAGTAAGTAAAAAGCCAATACACTGTATTTTAATAAAACTCATTTACATATGTATATTATAACAAATTCCCTCCATTAACTTTAGCTTGATTTTTAGCAAATAACATTATCAAACATTTCTAGTAAATAAACCACGAAATTAGATGAAAAGATAATTACACAAAATTTCTGTTCGTTTCACTATTAATTTTTCAAATGTAAAAAAAAGGTTTAGGCGAGACCAAAAGAGAATTGCAAAAATGCCCTTCTACTTCCGAATGTAAAAGTCTACGTAGTGTTGAAAATATTTTTGCTTAAGCCTGGTACGGAGTTCATACGGAATTTCAGGTTCTCATACAAACTGTTTGTAAAAAAAATTACGGAAATTCAGGTTGGTAAATTTCATAAAGAAATTTCCATTTACTAATACGCAGTTTCAAAAGAAAAATACACGGAATTTTTGAAATTTATTGCCTGTCTTAGGGATGTTATAAATATAAGTGGAGACTTTTTTCTATCAACTGAAACAAAAATTAATGTTCAAACAATTGTTTGGTCACGGAATTTTTGACATTTCTAATTTTCATCAATTTGTGATTAATTTTAAGTGTTTTTATGTGTTTTAAATTGAAAAATAAATGAGTTTGTGTGTATGGAAACATAATTCTCCACAAAAGCCTACACAATTATTTTTCTGTGTAGAAATAAATGTAAATTTACAAACGTGAAATTCCGTAAGATCTCCGTACGGGCTTTAAAGGCAGAATTACCCGACTGTAAATGTAGAACTGTAATTGTAAATGTGTCAGCTGTTCGAATCTGTCGCATGAAAAGCTATGCTAATGCTTACCTGACTGAAATGGCACGTAAATGTAACGTCTGAACCTGCAGAAAATAGAATTTCATGACGACGTTACGTGACATTTGTAGACAGTGATGGGATGTATGTATATTGAATGAGAGTGTGGCACAATAGCCCTGATTTGGTACTTTTGTTTCTTTTAATAGTTTAAGCTTTTGAGTGGTTAATTTGTATACATACATGGCATATATAATAAATTTAGTTTTCTAGCAAAGTTTTTTTTATAAAATCTAACCAGAGACTACCAATCGTATGTGTTTATTTTTTTTAATATACATAGAGATATGTACATGTACATATGTATGTAAAATATGCATACATATGTGCGTACAAACATTCAAGCGTACAAAAACTATTTTTATTTAAAAATAATTCCAATAAAAATAAAAATAGGTACGTATAATCATAATAATTATAATGATAATAAAAATGTTATTATTTTTTATAATTATAATACGTTGTAATGTAAGTATGTATGTATATACGGGTATGAAGCTGAAATTGTAATTTCACTTAATGTCGAAGTCATTAAAATGTTTGTAAGTATAAAATAATGATTTGATACAATTTAAATAATATTGGTACTTTTTCCACACAATCAAAAATAATGTGAAGATGTTGAACTCTCATCAATGTTTCGAACAGCTGTTTTCCATTTTATTTGATTTTTTTTTATACTGATAAGCACCCAGCAAACAAAAAGTCCTGTATATGTACATACATACACAGAGAAAACAGATTAGTTGTGGCAACCGAATTTGTTGCCAATTGAATTTTGGCGGTTGCAGCAACTATCATAGAATTCTGCTATAGCGACTGAAATTTTCTTGTGGTACCACTATATTTTAATTATAACCCTCAACCCAATAGTTGCAGCAACAGAAAAAATTGGTTGACAGTATGGAATTTGAAATAAATGTTATTCTTGCTACCGAAAATTTGGTTAATATAATTAAAACAATATCATAATTGGTACCTGTAAAAGAAAAATTGGGCTTGCTTGCTGAAATAAAAATAAATAATAAACGCAAATAAAAATACACAATTTAAGAAATTTATTATTTGACATATTGTCATAAGTTTATTTTAATTGAAATTTATTTCCTAATGGTGAAGCATGTCTATACAGTGATGGGAAAGTTGGTACGATCGTACTTTTTTTGATACTATTTGACATGAAAAAGTACCGTAGTACTACCGCAACACATTTGATACTCTCATGGCCAGCTTAGAAATATAGTCGGAAGATGCGCGTATGCATATATTTTTGCGAAGAATTAAATTTCTTTTTCGACAACTGGCACGAAACTTTATTAGTAAAGACATTTTAGAAAAGTGTACCCAATCAATCACAATTAAATATAAATGAAAATTATATTTTATTCAATGATATTTTCTGTGGCACAGAAGCTTATCTCTATGTAAACAGAAATCATGTTGAAACAACTGTTTCAGTTTAAAGAAAATTGTAAAAAGTTTATATTATATTCTGTCAAGTTCTTAGAGCAAAAGTGGGCTTTTTAACAGTTTAGTTTAGTAAGTATCCCTCTGAAAATGTTTTATTTGGTAATTATACTACTTTTAATTAAAGTGTTTCCCAGCGAAAAATTAAATTTTTAAAATATTAACAACCAATATAGAGCATACTATGGATGAACTGAAGCCATTAACAACAGAAAATATATGTATGCAGTTTCTGGACTTCCGTACCTATAACTAAAAACGCATTGTATGAATACATGTTTCCTGGTAAATCGAGAGTAGCTTACGGAATTTTGTCCATACCTAACTCCTCTGTAAATATCGAAAGGATTTTCTCTTACCACAATCTCATGAAAACAAAACAAAGGAACAGGCTTTATATTCAAACAGTATAGTCTTATCCAGGCCAAAGATTTATTGAAGTCTAAAAACTGTTTTTGTTATAACTTTAATATTATACCCACCCAGACAGAAAAAGACAATCAGCACGATGTATAACATCTATCTATCTATATCAGTATAACATCTGTTTAATTTTAAGGAACTCATAACATTAAAATTGTAACGCCGAATGACCATCCTCCAACTCTTGTTTTTAATGTTGGTGCAATACTCTAAATAAAAATTTATAAGGTCGTCACAATGGAAATTTTCAAACTTAAGTCAACCTTTTGTATTTACGGTTTTGTAAACAAAAAGTCATATTTTTGTGTTTGTAGTACTGTGGTGGTACAAAATTTTTGGAAGAGTCGTAATTTTGTATTTACAGTGTTGTGAAGGCACATACTTCTTGCGCAAAATCTCAATTCCTGTCTGGTTATGTACATATGTATATGCTTTTTGTTCATTTTCTTATTTATTTTTAATAAATTTTATATAATTTTTTGTTAATAAAATTTAAATAAAATAATAGTTTTTGGTACTCTCGGTATCAAAAGAGTACTCCAAAAATTGTTTTTGGTACTGAAATGCATATCTCATTTCCCATCACTGTGTCTATATGCATTTTTTCAACCACACATTTTGAAAAGCCACAAACCTGTTATCTTATGCACAGACTTTCAAAAACCATTTGAGAATTCACAAATCATAATATCTTTGAAAGTCACAAAAGTTAATTTTTTAATTTGCTGCTATAAACTATGATAGTAAACTCAACCTCTAGTTAGTTGCAGCAACTGATTGAAAGTTTTTATTTTAATTTTAATATAGAACAACAATTTTTTAGTTGCTAATACCAAAAGTTGGTAGTAAAATCTAATTCGTAATATTTTATTCGGTTGGGTTAACCAATCAGTTTATTAGTCATGACAAAAGCATACGCTCGGTTGATGCAATCAATTAAAGTATTGTCACAATCATATATTTGTTACAATTATGACCTTATGGCAATGAACATGGATTGTTTTTTGGATTAACAGAAAATTGATCTTTTTTCTGGGTGTATGTATGTATTTTTGTTAAAAAATATACATATATTGTTTGTGAATAAAACTAAATTATTATGAGTAGGTACGAACATTAATAAGAAAAGGATAAAACGAGAAAGTGAAGATTTCATTGAGGTGATACTGCATGCATACACATTCCTGTAAATTAAATAGCTAAATACTTCGTCTTTCCGATGAAGTTGCCCAAAATCTGTTCTGGTAATGTACAGTGACAAATATTACTGTTGAGCGTTACAGCTGATTTTACAATTATTATAATTGAGTTCATTTAAATAAAATAATAACAAACCTCTAGGCGCATTTTTGTTCTAAAAGGTGTGTTATTTCAAAAACAGGCTAAAACATTACTATTTTATATATTATTTACTTATAAGTTCCAATGCATACTCGTATGTATGTCCGTATACATATGTATGTACATTTCAATCAAAATGATTTCCATGAATTTAAATATTATACATATTTATATGAACTTTCGCGTTTGACTTCAAATAACTCGCAATTTAAAATCAAAAATGCGTGTTTGCTGGGCACAAAGCAATTAGCGTGTATGTATGTGTGCACAAAGAAGTTTTTTGTTTGTGTCGAAAACACATGACACGTTTTTAAGCATTCTATACGCGCTCAAACGTTTACATTTACATTACATTTACATTTACCTTACATCTGCGATTTCTACAGTCGGGTAATGGACCCTTAAGGTGGCAGCTCTGTTAATACCAGAGCTCGCAAAATATGCTCAACCAAATTTCTCTGTGCGGTCTTCTCACTCAAAAGACCTAAAAAAAAATGACGGAATCACTCAGTGTCTGAACAGCAACCCTCTTTTTCGTTTCAATCGTGTTCTCGCTCCCGGGTTACGGATCGAGCATAAAGGTAGAATTAGTAAAATCGTATCATTCTACTTTACAGCTTGCCGTATCGTTCAACTTTGTGCACAAGTTATAGAAAATGTAACAGTTTGCATAGCACATTTTTTTTTGTCTGGCATTAAATACGGCGTTTTTGACATTCGCTACAGAAAAATCTGTTTTCTGCAGATTCCTACGTCAGCAGTGCTACCACCACATATTTTATAACTAGTAACATGCATTGTATATTGTACGGTTTTTGTCAGCTGACACGCAACATCACGATACGATTTTACTAATTCTACCTTAACACACGAATCGGTCTCTTACTGACCGCATGATACGAACAAAATCGTTATTTGCTCAGCTACTGAGGATCAGTAAGTCATGTTTTAGACTTGGCAATTTTTCTTGAAGCAGTTATCTGCAATTCTCTTTTAAAACTGCTCGCTTGTTTACACTCAGACAGTTTCTTGTTCAATTTTCCTATTATTTTAATGCTGCGAATGAAATAACAAAAGAGAATTGAAGTAACTTTTCTGTACAAGCAAGTCAGTACCCCTCTTCTTTCTTCTTTCCTCTTTCCTCTCTCTCCCATAAACTCAGACTTGCTTCAAGAAAAACTGCTGAGTCTAAAACATGAGTAAGTGAGCAAAACAAGCAAAGTGTTAGCAGAAAAGGTCTTTATTTCTGTTGTTTTTGCTTTATGTTGTTGTCTTAGATATTTCGTCACAGGCAAAACATTAAAGAGGAACGGAGAAGATAATAATAAATAACAATAAAAATATCTGTAAATCAAACTATTTGTCAACGAAGTGTAAATGTAAAATAAAAGACAAGTATGTGTACAACAAAAACAAAATTAATCCTCATGTATTTTGTTCAATAATGTTTATAAAATAAAATAATAAAAACAACAAATCTCCATGACGTACATAGTATATATGTAAATGTTTACCTATTCACACTCGCAACACACACATGCACAAAAGACCGTTTGCAGAGATTTTACGAAATAAAGGGTCTTGAGCAGGTCCCGCAAAATAAAATATGTTTGTATTGGTGAGAAAAATGAGTGTAAAATAAACTTGCACTTGAAGAAAAGTTTTGTAATATAAAATACATGATGTGGTTATTAGTTGTATGATTTTTGTTTTTTTTTTGTAAATAAGCAATTTAATAAAAAATTAAGTAAAAACTAAAAATTTAATAACCATTCAACAATTTAGTGTATAAATTCAAAATTAAATTTATTCACAGCTCTGTGGATACTATTAAAATGCCTTTTTAAACCATTTTCCCTATTATTTTTTAATGTTTCATAACATAAAATGCATTGCATATTGCGAAAAGCATTTTTCATCACGAAATTTTTCTTAGCTTCCATAATTATATTATCAATTTTTGTCTGTAGAAATTTATTAAATTTTAACTTTAATTTCGTTCCGTGTGCTCAAAAAAACTAAGCCAAAAACCAAAAAAAAAATTAATGCATGCGTAAACAACTTAATTCGTCGCTTGCTCAGTGACGACTAAATGAAAGAGCATAAGCATGTATGTGATTTTCATCTGCACAATTGTGCTATGGCTTGCGGGTTACTGGTCTTGAGTGAACACGTGAGCCGACCTATCCAAGAAAAGCGGTCGTTGGTTGAGCGAAGAGCAAGCCAAAGAAGAACGAAGTTTGAGGGTTTTTTCGCGACAGTGTCGCATAGTGTCAGTGAACGTGTGTTCTTTTTCTGACAACAAGCACGACAGAGACCAATTATTGCGAGCTCTGGTTAATACTCGTAATACCAGCCTGAAGATATGCTTCAAATTTCTTTTTGCTTGCTATTAAAAGTTTTCCCCTCAAATTTAAATTTAACAGGACCAATATTAGTTTCAAAATGCATTTATTAATTTAATACCACATCTAATAAATTTTTTGTTAATATTTAGAAAGTGAACGACTTGGTGAAGTTGAAAGAACCTTACGAAAAGAAGATATTTAAAAATGAATTTGCAAGAACATAATTCTTTCTGTCAAAAAAAAAGATAAAACCGACTTCAACGAAGAAGAAGGCGTGCCTCCTCCCATTTTTAAATATTTTTTAAATGCAAGATTGTGTGTTTTTCAGAGCTCAGCGTACGAGTTAAGTCTTGTAAAAATCGGTAAAGTAGAACCACTTAAAATAATATATGTATTTAATTTTAATGGGCGTGACTCTGCCCATTTTTTAAATAGAGGGTTGTGTCTATTTTAGAGCTCAAGCTGTGTGGTAATTTTCGTAAGAATCGGTTAATTAGAACCGCGTGAAATATTGTAATAAATTTTAATGGGCGTAACCCCGCCCATTTTATCAACTTTCAAATTGTGTAATTACAAGAATCAAAGGTGTTTTATAGGTTTTGCAGCAATCAAATAATTAGAATATCATAAAATTATATAAAATATGTATGGGCGTGCTGCCGCCCACTATTTTACAATGGGAACAATGGGAAGCTATACCGTCTCAGACAAAACAAGTAAGAGTGCTATATTCGCCTGTGCCGAATCTTATATACCCTTTACCAAAGTGCGTTTATGTAGTATAGAGATACATACATAAGCACATAGTTACTTTTATAAACAAAAAAAAAATAATAATTTTCAACCCCTAGAATCATAATTTTAGATTTTTCTGATTATTTATTCCAATCTAGTAGTTCTTAAAAAAATATAGAAAGTGTATTAAGTGAAAAAAAGGAAATTCAAAATAAATGTTTTATTTAGATACTTTAATGTCCAGAAAAAAATCATAGTTTCCAGCTCTGGAGCTGTGGTTTTTATTTTTATAATTTTTTATACCAAACTTTTCTTTCCAAAACGTAAAGTACGTATAATTTATAAAGGAAAAGATAAAAATTAATTAGACTTAGTTACTTTTATATATTAAAAAAGGGTAAGTGTCCCAACCGTGAACTCATCCTTTTTGATTTTCTGATTTCTTACACCAATTTCTTTCTTTAAAGAATTTAAGAAATGTTTAATTTATAATAACAAAAATTAAAAATTTTAAAAACCCCCGACTTTTTTCAGAAAAGATGTTATATCTTCTAAACGGCTGGACCGATTTTTTCAAACATAGCTAAGAACCCTCTCGATCAAGTCATCTTTCAAACAGAAAAAACTAAATGAAAATCGGTCCAGCCGTTTGGCCTGTACGTGGACACAGACAGACACACAGATACACAGATGCACAGATACACAGATACACAGACACACAGACACACACTACAAACTTATAACACCCCTTTTTTTAGTCGGGGGTTAAAAAAAAGGAAAAATTTGTTTTAGTAACTTACTTTTGTACAAAAAAGTTAAAGTTTTCCAACCCTGGCATCGTCTTTTTAATTTATTTAATTGTTTTTTTTATTTGAAATACCAATTTTATTCGTTATCAAGCATAAAATAAGTTTATTTAATAAAAATAGATAAAAATTAGTTTTCGGTAGTTAATTTTTTATATCACAAAGAGTGTAAGTTTCCCAACCCTGGAATCCTCCTTTTTGATATTTTTTGATTTCTTACACTATCTTTTTTTAAGAATATAAGATATGTTTAATTTATAGTAAAAAAGAAAAAATTTGTTTTAGTAAGTTACTTTTGTATAAAAAATAAGGTTTCCAACCCTGGAAACGTCGTCTTAATTTTTTTAATTTTTTTTATTTTGAAATACCAAATTCATTCGTACTGAAGTATAAAATAAGTTTATTTGATAAAAAAAATTAGTTTTCAATAGCTAATTTTTTATATCACAAAACGTGTGGGTTTTCCAACCCTGAAATCAAACTTTTTGAATTTTCTGATTTCTTATACTAATCTCTTTCTTTTAAGAATATAAGATATCTTTAATGTATAGAGAAAAAGGGAAAATTTGCTTTAGTAAGTTACTTTTCTATAAAAATAGGTAAGGTTTTCCAACCCTGGAAACGTGTTTTAAACTTTTTTAAATTAAAATACCAATTTTATTCGTACTGAAATATAAAATAATTTTATTTATTTAAAAAAAGATTAAAATTAGTTTTCGGTAGCTAATTTTTTATATCACAAAAAGAGTAAGTTTCCCAACCCTGGAATCATCCTTTTAATTTTTCTGATTTCTTACACCAATCTATTTCTTTTAAGAATATAAGATATCTTTAATTTATAGAGAAAAAGGAAAAATTTGCTTTAGTAAGCTAATTTTGTATAAAAAAAGTTAAAGTTTTGCAACCCTGGAAACATCTTTTTATTTTAGAAGGTTAATTTTTAATTTGAAATACCAATTTTATTCGTACTAAAGTATAAAATAAGTTCATTTAATAAAAAAAAAATTAATTTTCGGTAGTTAATTTTTTATATCACAAAAAGTTTCAGTTTCCCAACCTTTATGTTTAATTTATAAAGAAAAGGCAAAATTTCTTTTAGTAAGTTACTTTTGTATAAGAAAAAAAGTTAAAGTTTTGCAACCCTGGAAACATCTTTTTAAATGTTTTAATTTTTTATATTTGAAATACCAATTTTTTTGGTGGTGAAGTATAAAATAAGTTTATTTAATAAAAATTAATAAAAAAATTAGTTTACGGTAGTTAATTTTACATATCACAAAAATCGTAGGTTTTCCAACCCTGGAATCATCCTTTTTATTTTTCTGATTTCTTAAATCAATGTCCCTCTTTTAAGAACATTACATATGTTTAGTTTATAGAAAAAAAGGAAAAATTTGTTTTAGTAAGTTATTTTTGTATAAGAAAAAAAAGTTAAAGTTTTCCAACCCTGGAAACGTCTTTTTAAATTTTTTAATTTTTTTTATTTGAAATAACAATTTTATTCGTGGTGAAGTATAAAATAAGTTTATTTAATCAAAATAATTAAAAAATTAGTTTACGGTAGTTAATTTTATATATCACAAAAATCGTAGGTTTTCCAACCCTGGAATCATCCTTTTTATTTTTCTGATTTCTTAAATCAATGTCCCTCTTTTAAGAACATTACATATGTTTAGTTTATAGAAAAAAAGGAAAAATTTGTTTTAGTAAGTTATTTTTGTATAAGAAAAAAAAGTTAAAGTTTTCCAACCCTGGAAACGTCTTTTTAAATTTTTTAATTTTTTTTATTTGAAATAACAATTTTATTCGTGGTGAAGTATAAAATAATTTTATTTAATCAAAATAATTAAAAAATTAGTTTACGGTAGTTAATTTTATATATCACAAAAATCGTAGGTTTTCCAACCCTGGAATCATCCTTTTTATTTTTCTGATTTCTTAAATCAATGTCCCTCTTTTAAGAACATTACATATGTCTAGTTTATAGAAAAAAATGAAAAATTTGTTTTAGTAAGTTATTTTTGTATAAGAAAAAAAAGTTAAAGTTTTCCAACCCTGGAAACGTCTTTTTAAATTTTTTAATTTTTTTTATTTGAAATAACAATTTTATTCGTGGTGAAGTATAAAATAAGTTTATTTAATCAAAATAATTAAAAAATTAGTTTACGGTAGTTAATTTTATATATCACAAAAATCGTAGGTTTTCCAACCCTGGAATCATCCTTTTTATTTTTCTGATTTCTTAAATCAATGTCCCTCTTTTAAGAACATTACATATGTTTAGTTTATAGAAAAAAAGGAAAAATTTGTTTTAGTAAGTTATTTTTGTATAAGAAAAAAAAGTTAAAGTTTTCCAACCCTAGAAACGTCTTTTTAAATTTTTTAATTTTTTTTATTTGAAATAACAATTTTATTCGTGGTGAAGTATAAAATAAGTTTATTTAATCAAAATAATTAAAAAATTAGTTTACGGTAGTTAATTTTATATATCACAAAAATCGTAGGTTTTCCAACCCTGGAATCATCCTTTTTATTTTTCTGATTTCTTAAATCAATGTCCCTCTTTTAAGAACATTACATATGTTTAGTTTATAGAAAAAAAGGAAAAATTTGTTTTAGTAAGTTATTTTTGTATAAGAAAAAAAAGTTAAAGTTTTCCAACCCTAGAAACGTCTTTTTAAATTTTTTAATTTTTTTTATTTGAAATAACAATTTTATTCGTGGTGAAGTATAAAATAAGTTTATTTAATCAAAATAATTAAAAACTTAGTTTACGGTAGTTAATTTTATATATCACAAAAATCGTAGGTTTTCCAACCCTCAAATCATCCCTTTTATTTTTCTGATTTCTTAAATCAATCTTGTTCTTTTAAGAACATTACATATGTTTAGTTTATAGAAAAAAAGGAAAACTTTGTTTTAGTAAGTTACTTTTGCATAAAAAAAAATTAAGGTTTTCCAACCCTGGAAACGTCTTTTAAATTTTTTTAATTTTTTTTTAGTTAGAAATACTAATTTTATTCATACTGAAGTATAAAGTAAGTTTATTTAATAAAAAATTATTAAAAACTAGTTTTCGGTAGTTATTTTGTATGGCAACATGAAGTTTAAGTCTCCCAGCTCTGAAACCATCTGCTCGATTTTGCTGATTTTTGATACCAACCTTATGTCGACCATTTCTGACCCACCAGTTCACGAACGAAGTCTGTAGCTTCTCTGGGAGCTTCGAAAAACCGATTTCACGTACAGACAGACGGACAGACGGACATTGCTTATTCGTCTTGCCTACGCATAAGGATCCAGAATATATATACTTTATGGCTCGCTTATTAATATTGTAGAAATTACAAACGGAATGACAAACCTATATATACCCTTTTACCATTTTTTGGTAGAGGGTATAAAAAGGCGATGTATAACATGTCGTCGGCTTATAGTGCAAACCTGCTAAATCCACTTTTTATAAAATATGAGATTTTAATGCCGTTCGAAAGAGAAAAAGACTTCGCATCGACTGTCTAAAATATTTACATTAATTTTGAACTCTACATGTCGAAAAAACTCCATGTATTAGGCTAATTTTTTAAGTTATGTATAGAAAATGTTAACAGTATTTTGTCTCTCCTGTAAAATTTGTTTGAAGTGAGTTAGCAAGTTTGCACTCTAAGCCGACGATATGACGGATTACATTTGATTCGGCCCTTATTCACAAAATACTCTGTAGTTTAGTGTAAAAAAATGGCCGCTAATTTTCTTTATGTGGAATTGTGTTCAATTTAAGCTTTTTAAATGAAATTGTAAATGTGGTGGCGATACTTTTGGTGAAAGCCGTTTGAACTAAAAAAAAAAAAATATTATGTCACTATTAAATTTTGCTCGCAATGGCCCAATACTAAAAAAAGTGAATCTAATTAATACCTACATATTTTTTAATTTCTATTTTATGTTTGGGAATAGCATGTTATGAAGCCATACGAGTTTATTTTTATATTAATATGTATAAGTATGTGTATTAATCCTATTTCTTACATACTTTGTGAAGTGGCTGAAGACTTTGTTGTTATTGTGCAATTTCAGTGACTTTAGAATCCATTTAAAAAAAGGAAGGATCTCTACACTCGGTGGTATCTTCCCCGAATTTCCATTTTGATTTAATTTTTAGCGTCGTTCTTTGCAAAATAAGCTTTAAGTGTTTGCAAGAGGTCTGAGCTGAAGCTTTTTGTTTTTTTTTTCTCAACAAGTCATTGGGCTATGCTTATAAAATTATGACATTCTGCAAGGAAAATATTGCTGCTATTTTGTTCTTCAATATGGAAATACTAAAAATTAAACTAAGTTTAATCTCAAATCTAAAAATTAGCCTTCAAGGAATAGGCATCCCAACTGCAGGTTTAATACGAGTATATTCAAAACAAACCGTTTGATAAGATATAATTTTAAAATTAGTTTTATTAGTTTTAGTATAAATTTAAAAGAAAATAATGTCACGATGTACAGTTCTGCTCCTTGATTTATGTACAAGGGCAGGTATTGTTTAAACGTCTGTTTTGTTAAATATATTTTTTAAGTCGCTTGCCGTTTTGTTTCAAATGCATTGTACTATACAGATATTTTTTACTTATTTAAATATGTGTATATGTGCGTGCTTGTATGTTCATGTGTGAAATTTTTTAATGCATTTTCATATGCATGTGTATGGCATTGAGCTTGAGCCTTAATCTGTCTAATGATTACAACTACAACAAAGAATTACTGTATGCAATTTTATACGTTAATACCAAGTGCGCACTTATGCATGAATACGTTGTATGCACAAGCATCAGAGAAAATTATTTAAATAGCGTGACCGCCTATTTATTCTCGGCTTCTCATTGCAATCGATAAAAAGAAACTTGTAATTTACAATAAGAATCCACTCAATAAAGATCGACAAGTTTTCGAATATATAAACAACATTTTTGTTAAATGAGTTTGAACTTTCACCAATTTAATTTAATTATATAGACAATTCAGCCAGCTGAATTGAATTTTTTTCTATATTGATTCAAAATGTATGCCCTAGTTATATACTAAAAAAGTTGGCTGAATAGTATCTGTGTTTAGCTGAATTATATATTTAAAGGATAAATTAAGTGAGTAGCATTTATTAAATTTTTTATATGTTACCTTGACGCCAATTCACTTCCGGTTCACATACTTCAACTTCTATTTAACAACTTCTAATGCCGCGGGTAGAAAGAAACCTATTTCTATATTATTATTTGTCTTTCTTAAAGCTGAATTAAAAGTTGATGTACGACGCCTAGCTTTTATACAATCATACAAATATACACGCAAAGAAAATATATGGTTGTAGAATGGTTGAGAAAATAATATTATGTTCTCTGAAACAAATGTGTGGTCGTTGAAAACTAGTTATTGTTATTTTAAACATTTATTTCGTTACGATAAACAGAGTAATGTTTGAATTTAATAATTACATTATCACATCCATAAAAAAGTGGGATATGGTTAGAGTTTAACAATACAGTCTTGCTAAAAATTTATGACTACAACATAATTTGTATTATTATTTAAAAATAATATGATGTAAATAACAATATAATGTTATCCAAAACCATACTATTTTAAGTTAAAAAAAAACCTTTTTCAGAAACATCTGTCAGTTCGATATTTCGTTTGTAACCTATCGGTTTTGCACGGGTGGTGTTAAATAAATTAATAGATAAATAAAGTATAAACAAAAGGGTTGGCCAATAAAAATATATTTATAAACATTTGTGTATGTCTTTATAAAGACATGTCTGTATATCGTGTAAGTATACATTTCTATAAAATGTATATTTTATGTCAATAATATTAATTTATTTTTATTTCGAATTTATTGCACAGCTGTTTCTACAATAAAAATATGATTAAAAAACAAAATAGTATTATTACATTAAATAATACTATGGTAGTATTTAACAATATTAATATAATATTAGATCATTGTATGGTGAGTCTCAATTATATTTTAGTCACATCTTACAATAGTGTTGTCATATTAACAATAATAAGATTAGGTACAACAAAGTCAATTGTTCTTGTAGATAATATTATTATTAACTCAGATAATAATATAATTAAAGTTTGCTTTTCTATTAACAATAATATGATTTGACTGCAACCATATAATTAAATCATAGTATGTTTCTGTTTGATTATGGTTGCCTCAATAATATTTTTTCCTTGCGTGTACATATGTGGTTTATTTAATTAATTTATATGTATCAGTGCAATTAATTAAGCTGTTTGATTATGCAAATTATTGATTGATTAACTAAATTGTACTCAGCAGATTTCTTTTGTTGATTTACTCCGTTTCCGTTTGATAGCTGATTCCTTATATAATAAAACTGAATCTTGCCAATACTCATATCACTATTCAGCTTACTTTTAACTCCATTCAGCTAAGTATATATCCATTAAAATAATAAAAACATCATTTTCCCATTAAGAAAAAATCAATTTCAGCTTATTTACTTCTATAAAAATAGTTTAAATTTTAATATTACTCCTTCTGCTGAAAAACTAAATCATACATATGTATGTTTTTGTTTATCTGCAAATTCAGCTGTTTGCCTTATATTCATAACAGCTGAATTGCATATATTTTACAAAAGTTTTGACTAAAATAAATATGATTGAACTAAGTTCTTGAATATATTGGTATATTCTTAAATATATTGAGACTACCATGATGTCGAGTGTGACCGTCTCACACATTTAAAGTTGAATCAAAGTCAAAGTAAAACATAATTTTATTTTGCGAATAATCGTTAAGCTTTTACCTCTAAGTCAGCCCTACAGTTGTTGCTAAGTTTGATTTTCGGCACTCCAGATTTCTGCAGGATGTGCGCGGTGATGAAGAGGACCCAGAAGCCATTGAACATATTATCTGTCATTGCCCGAAGCTGCAACGTCATAGGCTTAGATGGCTGAGCAGATGTTTCCATGAAATTATTACTGATGTCGAGAAATGTAAACTAGAGGACATCAGGGGCTTCATCATGGAAATTCGGTGGCTTAGTGATGGATAATAGGGTCACTTCTGGCTGCGAATTGGAGGGTAAATATAACTTTTTGGGCAACAGAAGGGAATCACAATGGACCCAATTGGGTCCCCGAGTGGAGGTGCGGTAAAGCACCACCCTTCCTAACCTAACCTTGGTTTTGGGCAGTTTTTCATTGTTAAGATAATTGAAAAAAGCAAGATATACAAAAACAGAAGTAGTTTTTGCGGTCAACGATTCAAATATTGACTTTAGCAAAACCTGAAGCAATATTTTAATAAAATTAAAAAAATTAATAATGTCTCCTTGAAATGTTTTTGAATTTACTTCGTTAAATTATTTATATATTTTAAATTAAATTTAATCACAGCCGCAAGTGACATGTTAGAAGTGACATTTTCTTCCACACAGATATTTATATATGTATATTGTTGCTGCTGCTCTATTTACGAAATTATAAATAAACATGCTTGACAAAAATGTTTTCAAATAAATAGTAGTATTGGGTTAAAACATATAAAATCGACTGACGCTTTGACCTCAAATCTTCCGCTTCTGATAAAATTTTGTACTAGCCATGCCTTGGAGAAAGAAAGCATTCATGTAAAATTTTGGAACATTATCGTGGCCCACTCGCGCGATATAGGGACTTTAAAATTTAAAAATTCAATTAAAATTTTCTAATTATTATGGACTTAAAAATTTATGTTTATGTTCGAAACTTCTTTAGCAATATTGTTCGTTTTAGGATGAAATGAAGAGGGAGAAAATAAGTTTTTAAGGAAGGGGCTTAAATTGTATTTTTAAAATTCAAAGGTCAAAATTTGATCATGTGTTGCTGTTGGATATTTTTCTAAAAAACCTACTTTTAAAAATTAAAAAAAAAAAATAAACGTGCGTCTTATCTACAATTCCTGTACGTTTTATTTTGGGATACGAAATGGTTTATGCGATATTAGAAAAACATTATGCAAAGTTTAAAATATAAATAAAAAATACTGTACTATCAAATATCACAAATTCCATAAAAAGGAATTTAATTTATTAATTTAAAATTTTTTAAAGCAAAGTCGTATATGTGACGCGCAAAATAAAAAGGGACCTAAGGGTAAAAACCGGTTTTGTTCAGGAGAGCAATTTTAAAGATTTAAATACGTGCATCTTTGGTGTACCATCACATCATAAAACGCGCAGATCTCTGGGAGGTAACACTTTTGGGGCATGGGATCGGTCTCATTCGATGCTCAGATGTTGTCCACATAAAAAAAAGTGAAAATTGATTTTTTTACCCTTAGGTCCCTTTCTTTATGCGCTGTCACATATGTAAAAAAATTTTCATATAATTTTGTTAATTTTTTTTTTAATTATCAACTCACGATGTCGCACGTGACCATCTTTGTGTAGATACCACGATCACAAATCTCTTTATTTTTGAGCAGGTTTTTTTTATTGTAATTGCATTCAATATCTTCGAATGTACTGAGTATTTACTTTCTGCAAGTAATTTCGGTCCAATGATAACAAATGTTACTTTTCAATGTCACACGTGACATCAAAATGGGATTTTGTAAAGGAAAACAGTTAAAATTTCTTATGCATTCTTACTTGACTCTTTGTACCCGAAAATCAATTATCCATTTACCTAAACAAATCATTCAAAAGAAATTTTAAAATAGAAAAAGTTGTCTTTATGTGATTTAGTTTCTTTATGAAAATATGATAAAAAAAAGTGGTTTCAAGAACTTTTAATTATTGGGGGTTGTTGAATCTTTCGGTGGAAATTCCCATATGCATTAGCATTTAAATTTAATATTTAGTTCAATTATCAAAAATAAAATTAATTAAAATTACTGTTTAAAATAAAATTGAAATCAAAGTTTTATCTTCTATTCAATCAACCTCTCTGAATATCTAGGCGCACGGCAGTGCGCCAGGCCAAGTTCCGGCCAATGCACGCAGTGTGTATATATTTACATTAAGCCATTCGAGCTGTTTTTACTCCCTCATAACTTTGTTCCCCGCAATCGTAAAATTATGAAATTTAAACCATAATTATAATAAATTCACGTAACCTCACATGCAAAGTTTGAAAGTTTTACAATGAAAGGTTCCGGAGATATGAAGGTGCAAAAAGTGCATATTTTAAGACATACTCACTGATCACTCATCAAATTTATGAAGCACTTCCGCTATTACTAGAGAGCTAAAATTTGGTACACGAGTAGATCTGGGTGAGCAATGAACCAGAAATATCTGAAAACCCGAAAATTTCAACCAAGGGGGCGGGGCTACGCCCATAAAAATTAAAATCTAAGCTAGTGAGCTGAAATTTGCTACAGAGCTAGGTCTAGGTGAACAATAAATTAAAAAAATTTTAAAATCCGAAAATTTTGGCCGGCAGGGCGGGGCTACGCTCATAAAGGCTAGAATTAAAAAAGCTAATCTAAAGCGCTTAGCGAAAGCTATTTAATTGAAATTTGCCATACATACTGCGATAATGCAAGCCTAGAAATTTTTCATTAAAAAAGTGGGCGTTGACACGCCCACACAATTTCAACTTCATTTTCGTGTACTACGGCTCAGCATATTTAGATATACAATTTCGTATGTATGATAATCAGTTTGCTCCGAAATTCGACACGAATCGAAAACACTAGCCCAAAAAAATCTTGAGTTTGGAAAAATGGGCAGGGTTGCGCCCATAGATAGTAAAAATTAAAAGTTGCGCTAAGGAACTGAAAATTAATACACGAGTAGGTAAAGATTAGAAAACAATAAGAAAATCCCGGAAATTTAAGTCAGAGGGGCGGGGCTGCGCCCATACACAAGTAGGTCTAGGTGAGAGACCAACTAGAAAAATCTGAAAAACCTAATTTTATTACTAGAATGGGCGGGGCCACTCTACTATTGTTTGAACCTGAAAACTCACGGCCTTATTTATAAAACTTATTAAGGCTTTTTATGAAAAAATTTTTATGAAAATTTGCCTTAAAACCCCTCTATAAATCCTTTATAAGTTATATAAATAAGGCTGTTAATAAGGCTTTTAATTTAAGCCATTTTAGTGAAACTTTGCATATGCGTTGCACGTATACAATACTTTAAACTATCACCTAAAAAAGTGGGCGTGATCACTCCCATAAAATTTTAGCCTTGTGTTTAATCTACTTCGGTCTAGCATATTTTAGAAGAAAATTAGAATGAATTATAAGCGCTGCTCACAACAATATTGTGAGTTTAAAATAGTGGGAGGAGTAATGCTCATAAAATTATAAGGTATAGTTCACGCTAAAGAGCTGAAATTTTATATACAAGCAATTGTAGATGAGTAAGACAGTGGGAAAATCTTAAAACCAAGAAGTTTTATCCGCTAAAGATCTAATTTGCGCTACAGAGCTGAAATTTGGTACACAAATTAATATAGATCAGAGATCACTAAGAAAAATCTAAGAAACCAGTAGTTTCAATCAGGGGTTGGAAACAAGCACTGTAAGCTCAAAATTAAGTTAAATTTTATTGAAACTTTTCATATACGTTGCACTTATCCAAAGTAAAAATTTCCTGTTTTGAAAAGCGGCCGATAGACTTCACCCATAAATCTTAGCATTTTTTAGTCTAGTACTCATGTATTTCCCATTAGCTTTTTTATTCTAGCAGATATGAAATTCGGCGGGGCCAGGCCCATAAAAGTTTTACGTAATATTATACTGTAGAGAGCTGACATTTTGTAGACAAATAGTATGACTATATTGATTTACTCAATCGGAAAATCCAAAAACTAAAGCACCAGCTACCCTATTAAAACTTTGCATGCACATTGTTCATATCCTTGTGAGTTATTTACTTTGGCTAAACAGACTTTAATATGTAAATATATTGAGAAAATAGGCGGGGTCACGCCCAGTAAAATTTACGCTGTATTTTACATATTTCTTTTCAGACTTCTCTTACCAAATTGCGTACACATCGGCGACCAGTTGTAGTGATACAATAGTGCATTTTTAAGGTGTACAATCCAATACCCATCAAGCTCTAATCCATTATTTAATATAACTATGATATGCTAGTTAACACAGTGATTATGATTAGAAATAAAACACACTAGAAATTTTCAGTTTAAAAAGTTTTATCATATAAAATTGTTCAAAAAGTAGTCAGATCCTCAAAAAACATAAATGTGAAAAAAGGCCAAGTTCCTATCAAAAATTTCGGCCATCAAAAGCAGTGAGATATAAATTTTGACCACGTTCTTGTTTGGAATAACACCTTTCACTGACATATGCTATGCATTATATACATTTGTAATCGTAAGGATGTCATATAATTTTTAGATAATCTGCTAACTTGGCAATATTTTTACCTTTCTAAAAAAGGAGAAAATAATGTTTATTTGTTGATTTCTTTATATCGGTAAAAATGTTATCAAGTAAGCAGATTATCTAAAAATTATATGACACACTTACGATTACAAATGTCATGCTTTTGATGGCCGAAATTTTTGATACGAACTTGGCCTTTTTTCACATTTATGTTTTTGTGAGGATTACGGTTACGTTAAACACAATTATAATTGTTCTAGGAATAGAATTTTCTATTAAACTTATCTCAATTTTAATGTGTGAATATGCTTGCATTTAATATAAAAATACATACATACTTACATGCATACATACATACATAGTACCTTGGTGTGCAGTCGTGTACATAATATTTACATATGTATGTATAAAGTAGAACAGCTGGGTAACCTCAAAACGGTATATTACTTTAACTAAAATAAAACTTATTTGGTTGTGTCTATGTGTGTGTGTGAATAGACGTTGCTTGATTATGTTAAAAACGCAACAATACAGGTAGTGTTGTTGACATATTGGATAATGGTTATCGAATAACCATGTGATCAATGCTAATAAAGGTTTATATACAACTTTTATAATCTAACTTTAATAAAAATTACGGAGTGCAAAATCATCAACATTACCAACAGGAGTATAGTTACGGTGACCATATTTTTCAACAAGAAATAAAGGACATTTAGAAATGTAATAAAAATTAAATTAATTAGGCAAAACAAAATTTTACGGTTAATAACATCGGCTCCATGGTACATAAAAAACTCAAATTTACATCGCGATTTAAAAATGCCAGAGGTGACTGAAGAAATTACAAAATACGCAGGCAAATATGTAACAAAACTCAAGTCACATCCTAATCCACGTGCTCGTAATATTTTTATCTTTAGGATACATCCGCTTAAAAAAGAGGGATAAAGGGGCTCTAATACTTAACACTCCAGATGAAACTGCTTGGAAATACTTTTTTTTAATGAATGCAACTTTGTGTAGCTACACAACGTTGAAGCGAAATATCGATAAAAAAATAAATAAAATTGTAAATTAATTACAAAATACCTAACTAAAGATTAAATAAAATTTATATACAAAATATAAAATACCGTTATGCCTGTTTTTATATTACATACTTGCGTTATTTGTACAGTATAAACAATTTTTTTCCACTCCTCAACATCTAGGATTTTTTGAATTGTAACTCTTTATGATTTAATGTGCGATATGTACTTTTTCCAGTGTTGCGAGGTAATTCCAGTTTTGAATGATTATAATTTCTATTGTATTGATGTTGATATTTTCGGGTTTTGATAAAATAAAAATCATAATTTTAATGTTTAAAGAAAAAAAATTAGTAATCAAAATAAAGGACAATAAAGAACAGACAATTCATTAAAAAAGGATACTGTTTTTGAAAAAAATTTAAAAGGACATCGTGTTAAAAAAGGACTGTCCTCTTAAAAAAAGGACGGATGGTTACCGGAAGTATAGTCGACTTCCACGATAAGGAATTTTGTTGAGAATAAAATACTTAAGAAATCGTAGTTTTTTTTGGAATAGCTCATTGCTGATGGTACTATTGGTTAAATTTAATGTGCCAGTGGTCGTGGCTTGAAAAATCTTTCAAATAATATACTTTTTTTAATATGTTATCTGTTGAGAAAATATAAGATATGCAACAAACTAAAATATAGAAATTTTTAGGCGCGGTCCAGCTCAAAAGCTGTCATTGCTAGACCCCTCAAATAATTTTGCAATCCTCATTAAAAGAACCAAGCTTTAATTTGAGATTTAATTTAATATACATACATACATATATGATTGACAAATGTTGCTGCTATCTGCGTACGAATAAATAGAATTCGAAGTTTTCCTAAGAAAGCATAACAAGTGGTGTTGAAAAGGACCCAGAATAATTGTGGTCTATTTCGGTTTGCTGTTTTGTGAAAAAAATGGCTCATACAAATTTCTATATGAGTATCTAAGGAAAAAGTAACCTGTATGCAAGAGTAGTCGAATTAATTAGCATATATTGCAACATCCTTTGTATTCATGCACAATGAATGTTAAAAGTTAATTCTAGTGCAGATTAACCATTGTTAAATGCGCGTATTCGTTCTTGTGTTTCTGCTCGATGGAATAGAATTTAATTTTTTTCAATTACCCTCCTCTCATAGTTAGTTCTGACGTCGCTTTTGTTTTCCAGATTGTGCATGAATAGTCATTAGCAAATTATTGTAAAGTTCTTTTTTTTTGTTATGGATTTCAAGGCAGCGATTTTAGATTATAATGGCAAAGGATATTTTTTTGCAATTAAAATGTTACTATGCGACATTGACTAGTGGGTATTAAAGTAATTTTAACATATTTTATATCTACTGGCAATGAGGGGAGATAATTTTAATCACAAAAATTTATTTGATATTAATTTCAAAATTATAGAGATAAGAAAACGCATTGCATTTTAAACAATTTCATATCCTTGAATTATATCTAATACTGAGTACAAATTATGGTATTTTGTAACAGCACACTAGTGTGTACTAGTGGTAAAGTTTGTCATTTGCGATATTTTTCATTCTGTGGCATTGCGTTTTGAACAAAAATCATAATGTGTACAGCATTGCACACATTTCGAAAATGATAAGAAAAGATATGCCATAAACAAAAATTATATATTGCAAAACACACAGAAAACACAACGATTTAAGCCTGATACGGAGTTCATACGGAATTTCAGGTTCTCATACAAACTGTATATAAAAAAAAATTACGGAAATTCAGGTTGGTAAATTTCATTAAGGAATTTCCATTTGCTAGTACGGAGTTTCAAAAGAAAAATCACGGAATTTTTGAAATTTATTGCCGATCTTAGGGATGTTATGTACAGGGTGGGCCAAAAGAAACCAAGGGGTGTAAAAGTTTAATAACTTTTTTGTTTATTAATTTTTTTTTATTTTTTCTTTCAGATTATATAGACAACACTTGGAGAATTTATAATGGAGAGGTTCACAACTGAACAGAGAACCAGAACAATAGAATTTTATTATTTAAACCAGAGATCAATTATTTTAACGCAAAGAGCATATCGTCGACATTTTAACGTCAGAATTTCGCCCTCTGAAGCGATGATTCGTTGCTTAGTTAATCGTCATCACCAACATGACAGCGTAAGAGATTTGCCTCGAACCGGTAGACCACGTTTAAGTCGCACTGTGGAAAATATTGAACGAGTACAGCAAAGTGTTAACGAAGCACCAGAAACAGAAGGCATTCTGCTCAGCTAGAAATGTCTCGTACGTCACTACGGCGCATTTTAAAAAAAGATTTACAGTTATACCCATATAAGGTGCAATTGGTCCAAGAATTAAAACCCGCAGATCATCGGCAACGTCTAAATTTCAAGAGTTGGCCAGAAATTAAATCAACTTTATTGAAAATTTGATTATGAGTGATGAAGCTCATTTTCAATTGAATGGCTTTGTTAATAAGCAGAACTGTAGGTTCTGGGGATCTCAAAATCCAAGAGTCATTCATCAACGCGAATTGCACCCCATCAGGTGTACAGTATGGTGTGGGATCACATCTGAAAATGTCATTGGGCCCTACTTCTTCGAGAATGCAGATGGAAGTGCTGTAACCGTAAATGGAGAGCGGTATCGGTTTATGATAGAAAATTTTTTACGTCCTGCTCTTGAAAACAGACCTGGTATGTGGTTTCAGCAGGACGGAGCCACTGCCCATACTGCCCGAGACACAATGGCACTTTTAAGTCAAATTTTTGGAGAGCGAATAATTTCTCGAAATTCGGAAATTATTTGGCCAGCGCGATCGCCAGATTTGACAGCACCCGACTATTTTCTTTGGGGTTTTTTGAAGGAGCGAGTGTATGTGAACAAGCCAGAGACAATCCCTGAACTCGAGGCAAGCATTGTTGCAGAAATTCGAACGCTACAGCCACAAGTTTTGAAAGATGTTATGGAAAATGCTCTAAAAAGAGCCCATCAGTGCGAAGCTGAAAACGGTGGTATATAAGTGGAGACTTTTTTCAGTCAACTGAAAGACCCAATTCATACGATGATTTAAAATCTTGTTTTATTTTTTATTCTCTTTAAAAGTTGCTTTCAAAAACATTTTACATTCATGCGATGAATTTTTCTATGTTTCTAGTTTTTATTATTTTTCTTCCAAAAATTGTATCAGTGTTGCCAGTGGATTTAAAAAAAAACCTTTTTTTTTCTTTCCCTACATGTTAAAAAATTTACCCCATACGAAAATCTACAAATTTTAGCAATTTAATTTAAAGAGAGATAAATTAAAAACATTTAAGGCCTCAATGATCAAACAGAATTGCGGCATAAACACATTTTCCATACAAATTGACACAAAAAGTGGCGCCAGAAGGCAGTCGATGGATAGAATCTATTTTATTTTGACAGCGGTTTTTCTTATCCTCTCACATAGAAATAAATATTCTCTCAGCAATGCTACCAAAGACAGGCACTGTGACACCAAAATAATTAGATAAAAGTCTATGTAATTTCTAGCAAAAACAAATTTTGAAACGGGGTATGAGAATAAAAAATACCTACATTTTGTCCAAAATAAAATATTTTTCCGATATTCCCTATACTTATATATTAGTAACTAAAATACCTACAGGTAACACTGTTTTGTATTTAAAAAAAAACTGTTGTCGCATTCAATGAAAATATAAAATAAACCAACATAAAAAAACAATTAAAATATGTGTTAAGAAAATTTGAAAAAAAAACTCATAGAACGGGAAATGTGATTTTTTTTCTTCCTACAATTTTTCGCCTACAAACTATAAAAATCGTGTTTCAAAAAATCATTGAAAAATCAAGGTGTGAACTACGTGAAACAAAAATTAATGTTCAAGAAATTGTTTGGTCACGAAATTTTAGGCATTTCTAATTTTCATCAATTTATGATTTAAGCCCAGTACGGAGTTCTTACGGAATTTCACGTTTGTAAATTTACATTTATTTCCACACGGAAAGATAATTATGTAGGCTTTTGTGGAGAATTATGTTTGCATACACACAAACTCATTTATTTTTCAATTTAAAACACACAAAAACATTAAAAATTAATCACAAATTGATGAAAATTAGAAATGTCAAAAATTCCGTGACCAAACAATTGTTTGAACATTAATTTTTGTTTCAGTTGACAGAAAAAAGTCTCCACTTATATTTATAACATCCCTAAGATAGGCAATAAATTTCAAAAATTCTATGTATTTTTCTTTTGAAACTACGTACTAGCAAATGGAAATTTCTTTACGAAATTTACCAACCTGAATTTCCGTAATTTTTTTTTTTACATACAGTTTGTATGAGAACGTGAAATTCCGTAAGAACTCCGTACCAGACTTTAATAACAATTTGATATTTGCATATTTTATAAACAAAATTA
The DNA here is from genome assembly GCA_949987645.1 of Tachina grossa. Lineage (NCBI taxonomy): Eukaryota > Metazoa > Arthropoda > Insecta > Diptera > Tachinidae > Tachina > Tachina grossa. The sequence goes on from OX465274.1 coordinate 63,577,279, forward strand.
TATGCAGTGTTTATTGAAAATATATTTTTATTTTCAGTCAATAAAGAAATTTAAAGAATCAAAGAAAAAAGTTGTCGAGTAAAATTTTATTTCAGTGATAATTTTTATTGTATGTCTGGATGAATGCTGCATTTTTCAACAACTTCTCATTTTTGTATGGGTATTTCTCCGAGAAATTTAAATTTTTTGTCGCGTGCGACAGCAAGCAATTAACCTTGTATTTCTGAAATTTTACCTAATGTAGAACTGCTGATGGCCTACACAAATATATAAAGAAGTAAAAAAAGTTTTGTTTTCTTTGAAAAAAAAACAAGCATATTTGCTGGGTATCGCACTCTACAAAAAGTTGACATTCCTGTGGAAATGCCTACATACAGTTTAATGTTTGCTTGCAGTTTTCACAAGCAATGTGTTTGAAGTAAATGCAGGACTTTGTTGACTTCTTTTTCAATATAAATTTTTGTCTGTGAAGCTAGTTTTATTAAAAACAAAATTAAAAATTGGGACAATGTTACAAAATTTTAATATGAGCCGGGTTTGCAGATTAATTTTTTTATATTAAATTTTTGTTTTGAAAAATATCAGAAGATTTATTATAGGAATCGCTTATTTAATTATTGTAGTCCAAAACAACGATTGCAAATATTTGTTTATAATAACCACCTTCTTGTTTAAAGTCGGTTAAAAAGTTACAAACTTAAGCACATCGCAACTGGGGAAATGAACATTCTACTAAAAGTGCAGTCAGGCCAAAAAGAATGGAATCAATTCTTAGTTCGAACTTGTTTGTTTCTTTGCTTATGACTCGATTAAGCTAAAGTTCGTATCTCATGTGATAATTTCTAAGGGAAGAATTGCACTAAAGACAATTGTAAATTATGTGGCAAATATGAGCACAACGGAACAGCGTGGTGTTTTAGAAAAAACGGCACACTTTCATCATAAGCGTTCTTGTTTTTGGTGCATTTTGTGTAGTTTTAATTGATGTAAACTTCAGCTCTATGTACATATTTCTTAACGCAAAAGGAATATGTGAATTATGCTGATTTATCGTACTCCAATTTGTGGAAAGCTTTTATGCAATGAAAAGCACCGAAAGCAGCTTAGAGATTTGTCGCTTCTTTTTTCGAGTTATTAAATCGAAATCTAGTTCAGGAGCAATATGCCTTTTGTTGCAGTATCACCAATAAAATGCAATAACAATCAACTCCACTTCCTGTATTTGCAGCAAATCATAAATAGATTATAACTACCATCCCACCAAATGAACTAATTGCTACCAAATTTGGTAGAAAATAACTAACATTGGCAAAGCTGCCAATGGCTCTTATTGTAACAATTTTGTGACAGCTGCATTTCCATGTAAAAATATTGGAAACGCTAAAATTCAGGCAGTGCACAGCATGTTATGAATACACATTTTCCTGAAAATTTTTAAATTCATTTGTTTGAAAATTTTTCAGTTTTGCGGCTACCTAAACGTTGTTAAGAGTCATTCCTAGGAAGTTTATAATAAAAATAATATTATCTACAAGAACAATGAACTTTGTTACATCTAATCTTAATATTGTAAATATGACAACACTATTGTTAGACTAACTATAAAATATAATTGAGACTCACCATACCATGATCTAATATTATATTAATATTTTTAAATACGACCACAGTATTATTTAATATAATAATACTATTTTGTTTTTTAATCATATATATATAATAATACTATTTTGTTTTTTAATCATATATTTATTGTAGAAACAGCTGCTCGTTAAATGCGAAATAAAAATAAATTAATATTGTTGAAATAAAATGTATATATAGAAATGTAAACTTACACGACATACAGACATGTCTGTATAAAGAGATACACAAATGTTTATATATTTTTATTGGTCTACCCTTTTGCTTATACTTTATTTATTTATTAATTTATTTAACACCTTTGGTGTTATGGCGAGTCACCTATAATGAAATACAGTGTTCTTTATTAGTTTGGTTCGAACACCTGTTTTCTATGGTTATGGTTAGGCACGTTTAATGTAAGCTTTAGAGGAGAACTCCATGATCCGCTATTGCATCACATCGGTTTACCTCCCAGTTTGCTCCTTGACTGATGACTAGAGTACAATATTTCAATATACGTGTGATCATAAGCTATAACAGCATACGTCGAAAAACATAATTTCGAAAAAAAACCCTCTTCATACGTTAAATGAACTTTTTTTTTGCAAAAGCTAATATGGGCAAATTAAAATAATTTTTTCGTAAATTAACGAAAATACCCAGTTTTATAAAAATTTTGTTTTTAGTATAATTTGATGCTCGCTTGTTATAAATTTTAATGGACTTTTTTAAGACTTGGGATAGATATTGTCCTTGTTTTATATCTTTATGATAAACTTCGTTAGAGACAAAGGGATTTCATGGAAATATTCAGGGGCCTAATTCCCGCATTCGATTGCGAGCGGAGTTATTACTCGAATGTGCGAGTTTTTTAACTTTTCGGATTTTCGCATTCGGTTTCGAGTGACACATATCGAAATTTCTAATGACAGCATTCAGTAACGTGCATACATTCGAATGCAACCGTTCGTGTTTTTACACGTAAGCAAAATTGCATTCGAAATCATGTTTAACATAGAAAAAGCGATGAAAAAGAAAATATATGTTCAATATTAGACATATTTATTTATAAATTAATGAATGCAAAAATGTACTTATAAAAAAAATACAAACTTATACTTACTTTATACTTTAAATATAACAAAACACACTGAGTTATCGGGGAAAATAAAAAAAATCAACCAACTCTGGGAGCATCTAAATAACAAATTAAATGCTTCTGGTTAACCAATAAAAGAATCGAACATGTGGCTAGTGCTCTATGCTCTAACTTTACACTAATTTATTATTATTAAAGGCTCAGTTAGCCGACTGTAATGTAATGTAACTGCAATAGTAAGAAACAGCTGATCGATTTTGTTATGTGAAAAGTAATGAAAATGGTTATAGAGATGTAATGTAACGTAACCTACTTTTCATATAAAAATATAAATCAGCTGTTTTCTACGTTACAGTTACTTTACATTACAGTCGGCTAACTGAGCCTTAATTAATTAAATAAATGAAAATAACATTTATGTATATTCGTTTCTTTTTTCTGCATATACGTGTGTATGTAATGGGTGTTTTTTATTGAGGTAGAGAACTTTAAGTTGGCATCACTTTTTTAACTGGCGGCCATTTTGTCAGCTGTCAAGTGATTAATATTTAGTTTGGTTTCCCATTTTATCATGAACAGGTTGACAAAAGAACAACGCTTGCAAATCGTGCAAATTTATTTCGAAAATAATGGTTCAGTTCGCGAAGTTTACCGCAAGCTCCGTCCATTTTATGGTCGACATAATCGTCCATCAGAGCAATTAATTCGGTTAACCATGGATCGTTTTCGCACTACGTTTACTCTATGTGATAATACGCATCCGCAGAGACGTCGAACAGTGCGCACCGAAGAAACAATTGCCGCTGTAGAGCAAAGTGTTGAAGAGGACCCGAATGAATCGATTCGCCACCGTGCACAGCAATTGGAGCTTTGTCCATCAACTTTATGGAAGATTTTGCGCAAAGATCTTGGCTTGCGACCTTACAAGATCCAGCTTGTGCAAGAATTAAAGCCGCGAGACCATGCAATGCGTCGTGATTTTGGTGTATGGGCCGAAAATGAGATTGATCTCGATGCCGATTTTCATCGCAAAATTTTGTTCAGTGATGAGGCTCATTTTTGGTTGAATGACTACGTCAATAAGCAAAATTGCCGCATTTGGAGTGAAGAGAATCCACATGAGACCCTTGAGACGCCATTAATCCACAAAAACTGACTGTTTGGTGTGCTCTATGGGCTGGTGGAGTCATTGGGCCATACTTCTTCCGAAATAATGCTGGAGAGTCAGTTACCATTAATGGAGACCGGTATAGAGCCATGATAACCGACTATTTTGTTCCCGAATTGGATGGCATGAATGTGGATGAGTTGTGGTTCCAACAAGACGGCGCTACATGCCACACAGCGCACGTCACAATCGATTTATTGAAGGAAACATTCGATGAGCGCATAATTTCGCGGAATGGACCTGTCAATTGGCCACCAAGATCGTGTGATTTGACACCATTGGATTATTTTCTTTGGGGATATGTGAAGTCGCTCGTCTACGCCAACAAACCAGAAACGTTAGGGGACTTGGAAGCCAACATTCGTGGCGTTATTGCCAACATACGGCCCCATATGCTCGAAAAAGTGGTTGAAAATTGGACCTGTAGAATTGGCTTTATTCGAGCCAGCCGCGGCGGCCACATACCCAAAATCATATTTAAACATTAATGGCATAATCCTTCCAATAAAGCCAAATTGATGGACATTAAAACGATTTTCTTGTGTTTTATTTCAATTCGAAGTTCTATACCTCTAAGAAAAACACCCGTGACTTACATGCATATGTTTATCCACACATACATATGTACATATATACAAACATATGCTTTTGCTTAAAATTTATTCAGTGTTGTGAAGTGAATTTATATATAAATATATTTGCGTTTTTCCAACACTAGCGAGTGACACCATCGGAAAATTTCTTGCATCGAAATTAATTTCTATTCGAATGCAATTTCGATCACGAGTGCAGGAATTAGGCCCCAGCTTTATTTGCAGAATTTTGTAGCTTATAAAACTCGATTTTGTCTTAAGCTGACTTAAGCTGTTAAACAGATATATTGATAAATGACTTCACTTCCTCGTAATGCAGATTCCTTTACATTTTTTACTTTATCATTTTAAAGAATACAATTTTTTAAGACTTATGCCGATTTCTTTTCTGGAAAAAGTGCAACATTTTTTTAAACTTTTTATTAAACAAAATATAATTTAGCGTTCGTTTAAAGAAAAAATTTAAGCTCGTAGGAAATGATACAATAATTTCAAATAAACTTTATATTTTAAAAAATCATTTTATTGCGAATTTTCATAGAAAAGTGCAATAAATGTAATTTTTTTTTAGAAAAGAAAATGCTATTAGTATTTTTATAGATATATACGTATGTATGTATAAACTTTGTAACGACACGGACTCGCTGGTGGCTAGGGTAGGCTCAGCGGAGTCCAGAGTCATGTATATTAGATGGAATATTCAACGTACCTTCTCTTGGTTACTTGGATGTAAATAAAACAAGTACACCAAGTCCGTTTAATATTAACCAAATTTCTTTATTTACTCAAAAATAAGAAAAATAAATTATAGCTATTTAATTGCGGAACAATTATACAATAAAATAATATAAACAAAAACTAAAATTTCTTTTAAGAGAAAAAAACGCGGTTATACTAGAATAACTCACCTTTTATTTATAAGAGTATTGATTCACCTTTTGGGAAAAAGTGTCCTAATTCCCAAAGGCAGCCTCTCCCACTTATAAATAAAAGAAATATTCAAAACAACAAAAAAAAAGAGAATCTTAATATTGGAATCAGGGTGACCGATGACATTTTTCAAAAAGTGGCACCAAATAGGGGACTTATCAAAAAAAGTGGGCAAAATTAAAAAAAACGCGAAAACTACACCAAACTTTTTATTTTTAATGTATTTTCATATAACTCACAGGGGGACAAAAAGTGGCAAGGCAGTTGAAAAAGTGGCAAGGCAGTTGAAAAAGTGGCAATTTGCCACTTTAGTCGGTCAAACGGTCACGCTGATTGGAATGGTTTGCTTCAAGTTTGCAACCAAGAGAAAAACAAAGATGTAATTAATAATAGAGCAGTGTCCTATCTCTATTATTACCTGATCTTGCTCAATTTTTATTTATAAGAGTATTGATTCACCTCTTGGGAAAAAGTGTCCTAATTCCCAAAGGCAGCCTCTCCCACTTATAAATAAAAGTATTAAAAAAAAGAGAACTTAATATCTTAGTGGTTTGCCTCAAATTTGCTAACAGGAAGCTTTAATAGTAGAGCAGTGTCCTATCTCTACTATTACCTCTTTCGCCAGCGCTTGCTGCCAACCAACTAATCATCGATACAACGATGGCTCGCCTTTTTATAGTTGTGCCAGACAACACACATAAGTACACAACCATACAAACGATTGTATTAGATATGCCATATGTTTTACCATGCCATATGACCTCACGTTCATTATGCATGGTTGTTCATTCAGCGTTGTATAGTTGAGTAGTATACCCGTATGTTGTTCTAATATTTCCGTTAATTTTAAACAAAGATTTAAAATAAAGTTGGTACCTAGTTTCCTACACTTGTGTATAATAACATATCTTTCATAAGTGTAAGAGTAATATAAAACAACCAAATAATCTGGTAATTCAATAAAGATAAGGTTAATAATTTTAAGGAAGTAAATAATAAATAATTAAATAAACCAATCAATTCTTGGGAAGTTGTGGGCCAAAACGAACTAGTGACTTTGGTCGTCACAACTTATAATGTATTTCTTTTCCAATTTAATGTCGCTCTTTTAAATTCTACTGTACCACATTTGCTTATTTTGTATGTAATTCTTCCTTCCTAAACTTTTGGCATACAAATAATAAAAAGAACATTTTTCATTTCCCCTTTAAAAATGGAAATTTATGCCAGTGGAGAACAACAACTGTGTACTTGTATATTAATAGCAACCCTTTCCTGATATTTTTATTTTAATATCTCTTTTTTTTAATTTTCTGTGCAACAATGAAAATGTCCACATAAATTTGTTATCATTGAGAAAATGTGTCCCCAGTGTTTTTCACAACAATAACTGAAAAAATGTTGCAAGTAAAAATAATAACTATAAATATAAAACAAATTAAATTGTGATATAAGAATTTTTAATTTCTTGTAGAGTTTTTTTTAGTTACTTTTGGTAACTTTAAGCATGAGTTTATATGTATGTATAAAATTTTTTAGGGGCGAACGTAAGAATTAATTTTTAGTATACATATACTCGTGTCATGGCATAACTGACCAAAAAGCTTAAGCAACATAATATAAAAAAACAAGGGCCAAAAACGTGTTCCTTAAGTTTTTTGGCGGTTATCGCTCGATATACACGAAGTTTTTCTTCGATTTTTATTCAGAATGATGCTTATATGTGTTTTTATTTAAGAGTGACTTGACGAGTCATCGCTTGTCCTTTTGTAAGGGTGGATACGTTTTTTTTTTTATAAATATATGAAGATTTTTTTTTTTTTTTTCAAGAATATTTTGGTCAAAGTATACCAAGAAGAAGAAAATATGTACTGCTTGCGGGTTAATCAAAGGTCTGCTTCCTTGGAAACATTGCCCATCACTATGCAGTTCTATATAATCACTCAAGTCAGTAGCGGTTTATACACCAAGAAACGAACATTTAGCTGGTTACTTGATATTCATAATAAGGTTGCTGAAGAAGGTACACTTCCAAAGCTGGGCCTAACTCCTGCACTCGTGATCGGAATTGCATTCGAATAGAAATTAATTTCGATGGCAAGAAATTTTCCGATGATGTCACTCGTTACCAAGCGAATCGAGTTTTTGTTTCAGTGTTGGAAAAAGGCCAATAAATACATTTCACAACACTGAATAAATTGTAAGCAAAAGCATATGTTTGTATATATGTACCTACACACGTACATATATGCAGAAAAAAGAAACGAATATACATAAACGTTATTTTAATTTTTATTTAATTAATAACTTAATAATAATTAATTAGTGTAAAGTTAGAAAATAGAGCACTAGTCACATTCTAGATTCCTTTTCTGGTTGACCAGAAGCAGTTAATTTGTTACTTATATGCTCCCAGAGTTGGTTAATTTTTTTATTTTCCCCGACAACTCTTAGACAAAACATTATTGGCCAAGTCAGTGTGTTTTTGTTATATATAAAGTCAACTAGAAATTCTTTATATTTCTATTTTTTATACGAAATTTGTGTACATATTCATATATAAATAAATAAGTAAAATATTGAACATATGTACATACATTTTCTTCTTCATCGCTTTTTCTATGTTAAACATGATTTCAAATGCCATTTTGCTTGCGAGTAAAAATACGAACGGTTCGAATGTATGCACGTTACCGAATGCTGTCATTAAGGCCGGGGCACAGTGAATCCGTCATGCGCTAAACTTCGCCTTTTTCAACTGACAGCTGAGCTGAAATTCATGGTTTCTTATGAGGTCTGGTACATTCAGTACGTGTCCGTCAATGCAAAGTACAAAATTTGGTCAACTTTTAACTTTTTGTGTATGTTGAGTAGTTTGACAGATATTGGTTGGTTTTTTTGGTATGTTCTGATTTAGTTTTTTGTGTTTTGTGGCAGCAAAAATAAAATTAAACAAAAGTAATAAACAAAATGAATACTAAAAATTGAATTTAATAAATTAAATGGAGAATCGACCTATTGAAGCTGTTCAAATGCTTCCGCCAATAAAGTACTCATTGTGCCATCCTTCTTCGCCGTTACGTTAATGTCAGTTGAAAAAGGCGAAGTTTAACGTATGACGGATTCATTGTGCCCCGGGCTTTAGAAATTTCGATATGTGTTACTCGAAACCGAATGCGAAAATCCCAAAAGTTAAAAAACTCGCACATTCGAGTAATAACTCGCTCGCAATCGAATGCGGGAATTAGGCCCTTGGTCTCTTAATTACGGCTCGGAGATGACTGAGATGATGTAATACTTCGTTTATAGTTCAGTAATGTGTATGATCGATTTTATTATATACTACGAATGATATAATGCATGGAATATTGTTTTATTAACTGCTGTTATGGATGCAATCCTATAAGATAATACTCTGGATTTTAATAGGCTTACTACTTATTTAAGTTTATTACGCCGGGTTTCCATCGGTGTGCCATGTGCCACACAAGCGTAAAAAAAGCATAACCACTAATTACTAATGAAAAACCGTTTGATTCAGGCACGTATTTATTAAGTTAAACAGTTTCATTCATAGACAATTTTATAGAATCCAACATGATTGGAAACTGTTTAAATCAATCAAACAGTTTTTCATTAGTAATTAGTTGGTTACGCTTTCTTGGGCAAATAATGACACACAAGAAATGCCAGATGTAAACTCAGCCTTACGAACAGCATAATACTTCGGATATTGTTCGGTTAACTACAATGCATGTACATAATTACTACTGGGAAAGAACCGTATTCGTTCCCCCCATTTGTTACAAAACCTTGATCTCTTATACTGCACAAAACATACAGCAAATGAGAATTGCTAGGTATTGTAAACTTGTTTGATCATTATGTTAATGGTTTTAGTATGTTGCTTTTTATACTGTTGCGATTTGTATAAATTCGTTGCGGGTATTAGTAACTGTTTTATATGAGCCTCTACATAAATAAAATTACATCATAGTTAAATGTAAAAATTACGCTAGGGTAATTTTAACGTTACGTTTGCTTAAGCGTATTTAAATTTTGATAAAGCTTTGGTGATTATGTTGAAAATGGAGCTGTTCTGAATGCAGAAACCTATTGAAGACTTATATGGCAAATATTTTTGTAGCACAATGCAAACCATCATATCTCCGTTTAAAGTTTACTTTTTAGTGCCCCTTTTGACGAAATGTACAAAAAGTAAATACGGAGAGAAGCAGGAAATAGGAGTTTTTTAAATAATATTTTTAATTCCAATGTATAATGCTGGAAGTGCATATTTCTCAAGTCAGCTTAGTTTCTATTTCCAAATTTGTACGTCTAATTAACAGACCTGTTCGTACTTAAAAAATACTTGAACATTTCCTTATGGAATTATGCATATTGCTATTCATTCCTTTAATAACTAATACAAGAAAATTACTGATTTCGTTGACAGTAAAAGAACCAAGTTAAATTCATTAAATAACTGCCGTGTTGAATACTAAATTAAAATAATACAATCAAAGCATTAAAACAAAGCATTAAAGCATATGTAGTTGTAATATGAAAATGTGCACTTAACAATTATTCTATCGGCAAATAAATATTAAATTAGGTGTGAAAATGTTTCCTCTCTAATTAATTTTATATTTAAATAGTTTCGAGCAGAAAAGCACAGACAATTAATTTCTTAATGTCTGCGTAACAGGGAGTGGTGTAATAAAAAAACTTTAAACTATTTCTATTATCTTAACCTTTTGTGTTTTCTAGTTTTCTTCTTCTCCTGGTCTTTTTCTTATAATGCAATTTTAGTGAAATTGTTTGCAAGTGTGTTTGTTTGTCGCCAAGAACGCAAGCAAAAATTAAATAAAACAACTTCCGTACCTGTAAGAGAAATGAAAATGTCCTTTAAGATAAACTAGTTGCAACAATTAAGTTAATTTTTTTATTATTTTGCATTTCCTTTCTTGTTCTAGTTAAAGAAAAGTTTTACTTACTCTTTTCTTTCTTTTCATAAATATGTCCTTAGAGACAAGTAGGAAGGAGCTTTTATATAAATAAGAAAATATTGTTGTATATCAGGATGCAATTTAATTATATTAAAGAAAAAATAAATATTTAAATAGTAAATATTTTTGAATCTTATTAAAATTTCATCTTTAAAGTTTGTATAACAAATCTTGGGTATTTATTTGTTTTTATAACTACAAGTGAAACATTTTTAAAATATTTAAAATGATAATAATAAATTTAACATAAACATACATACACATCGTCACCTTAAATGTAAACGGGCGTAACTACACTTTATATTTTTTATAGGAGAAACAAAAAACATTACAAAATGAATAATAATAAAGTGTTCTTGAAAATTTTATTCGAAATTTACTTTTAGTATGGATACTTATATAGGGTGTTTTTTTAAAGAGGTATAGAACTTTGAATTGAAATAAAACACAAGAAAATCGTTTTAATGTCCATCAATTTGGCTTTATTGGAAGGATAATTTTATGCCATTAGTGTTTAAATATGATTTTGGGCATGTGGCCGCCTCGGCTGGCTCGAATAAAGCCAATTCTACAGGTCCAATTTTCAACCACTTTTTCGAGCATATGGGGCCGTATGTTGGCAATAACGCCACGAATGTTGGCTTTCAAGTCCCCTAACGTTTCTGGTTTGTTGGCGTAGACGAGCGACTTCACATATCCCCAAAGAAAATAATCCAATGGTGTCAAATCACACGATCTTGGTGGCCAATTGACAGGTCCATTCCGCGAAATTATGCGCTCATCGAATGTTTCCTTCAATAAATCGATTGTGACGTGCGCTGTGTGGCATGTAGCGCCGTCTTGTTGGAACCACAACTCATCCACATTCATGCCATCCAATTCGGGAACAAAATAGTCGGTTAGTCGGCTCCAATTACTGTGCACGGTGGCGAATGGATTCATTCGGGTCCTCTTCAACACTTTGCTCTACAGCGGCAATTGTTTCTTCGTTGCGCACTGTTCGACGTCTCTGCGGATGCGTATTATCACATAGAGTAAACGTAGTGCGAAAACGATCCATGGTTAACCGAATTAATTGCTCTGATGGACGATTATGTCGACCATAAAATGGACGGAGCTTGCGGTAAACTTCGCGAACTGAACCATTATTTTCGAAATAAATTTGCACGATTTGCAAGCGTTGTTCTTTTGTCAACCTGATCATGATAAAATGGCAAACCAAACTAAATATTAATCACTTGACAGCTGACAAAATGGCCGCCAGTTAAAAAAAAGATGCCAACTTAAAGTTCTATACCTCAATAAAAAAACACCCTATATATATGTTTATAAACATTTATTTCTTTTTTATATATATTTAAGCTTTTACGTTAGCTACGTTCTTTACATTAAAAAACAAGTAAGCGTGCTATATTCGGCTGTGCCGAATCTTATATACCCTTTACCAAAGTGCGTTTATGTAGTATAGAGATACATACTCAAGCACATACTTACTTTTATGTACAAAGAAAAAAATAATAATTTTCAAACCCTAGAATCATAATTTTAGATTTTTCTGATTACTTATACCAGTCTAGTAGTTTTTAAAAAAATATAGAAAGTGTGGTAAGTGAAACAAAAGGAAATTAAAAAAAATGTTTTATTAAGTTACTTTAATGTCCAGAAAAAAAACCATAGTTTCCAGCTCGAGCTGTGGTTTTTATTTTTATAATTTTCTATACCAAACTTTTCTTTCCAAAACGTAAAATATATATAATTTATAAAGGAAAAGATAAAAATTAATTAGGATTAGTTACTTTTATATATCAAAAAAGTGTAAGTGTCCCAACCCTGAACTCATCTTTTTTGATTTTTCTGATTTCTTACACCAATCTCTTTCTTTTAAGAATTTAAGACATGTTTAATTTATAGAAAAAAAGGAAAAATTTGTTTTAGTAACTTACTTTTGTAGAAAAAGTTAAAGTCTTCCAACCCTGGAATCGTCTTTTTAATTTTTTTAATTGTTTTTTTTTATTTGAAATACCAATTTTATTCGTTATCAAGCATAAAATAATTTTATTTAATAAAAATAGATAAAAATTAGTTTTCGGTAGTTAATTTTTTATATCACAAAGATTCCTCCTTTTTGTTTTTTTTCTTTTGATTTCTTACACCATCTTTTTTTTAAGAATATAAGATATGTTTAATTTATAGTAAAAGAGAAGAAAGTTGTTTTAGTAAGTTACTTTTGTATAAAAAATAAGATTTTCCAACCCTGGAAACGACGTTTTAATTTTTTTTATTTTGAAATACTTAAGTATAAAATAAGTTTATTAAAAAAAAATAAGTTTTCGGTAGCTAATTTTTTATATCACAAAAAGTGTTGATTTTCCAACCCTGAAATCAAACTTTTTAATTTTTCTGATTTCTTATACTAATCTATTTCTTTTAAGAATATAAGATATCTTTAATTTATAGAGAAAAAGGAAAATTTTGCTTTAGTAAGTTACTTTTGTATAAAAAAGTTAAAGTTTTCCAACCCTGGAAACATCTTTTTAATTCTAGAAGGTTAATCTTTAATTTGAAATACCAATTTTATTCGTAGTAAAGTATAAAATAAGTTTATTTAATAAAAAAATAAAAATTAATTTTCGGTAGTTAATTTTTTATATCACAAAAAGTTTCAGTTTCCCAACCCTGAATCATACTTTTTGATTTTTCTGATTTCTTAAGCACCCCATACACGTTTCAATTCAATTGTGAATTGTGTCTTTCAATTGAATTGATTCTTGGCCACACACTTCATAAACTGAATTGAAAGATTTTAATTCAACCGTCAAATTGATATATTTTTCAAAATTACAAATTCAAAAATTTAAAACTTCTATTGCATTCATTCATTAATTTTTATATTTTATATTTAGAATTCAATCAAATTAAATACAATTTTAAAAATACATAACTTTTTCTATACAAAATAAAGCTACAAACATAAATTTTGACAGCTAATCAAGAAACTCGAACACACACAGGACAATCGAATTGAAAGATTTACTAGTCAACGTGAAAAATCAAAATCTTTTGATTTTTGTTCAACCAACTCGACAACTGCCAAACTAATCAATTGACAAAGCCATACACGCTTTGATTTGGACACCAACCGACTCAATTGAAAATTGAATTGAATTGTGTATGGGCTGCTTTACACCAATTTTTTCTTTTAAAAATATAAGATATGTTTAATTTATAAAGAAAAGCAAAAATTTCTTTTAGTAAGTTACTTTTGTATAAGAAAATAAGTTACAGTTTTCCAACCCTGGAAACGTCTTTTTAAATTTTTTAATTTTTTTTAATTTGATATACCAATTTTATTCGTGGTGAAGTATATAATAAGTTAAATTAATAAAAATAAATAAAAACTTAGTTTACGGTAGTTAATTTTATATATCACAAAAATCGTAGGTTTTCCAACCCTGGAGTCATCCATTTTATTTTTCTAATTTCTTAAATCAATCTCCTTCTTTTAAGAGCATTACATATGTTTAGTTTATAGTTTAGTTGATTCAAACATTATCAAGTCATGATATAAAAATATATCAGGTATAGACGTATGGTTAACACCGCTCTCACCAAAATATAGAAAATACTAAAGAATTTTTTATGAGCAGTTTTTTCACGTGAAAATCAGTTTTTTTATTCTAAATTTTCAGTTTTCCAAAAAAATATTATGGCAACGCTGATGGTGAAACAGGCAGAGGGAGTGGTTGGCATAATTTTTCAATACAGCAGCACAAAACCAATCCACCCACTTGACCTGAGTTTCGATAAAAACGACTGCTCACTAAAGCGAAGAAATTTCGAAACAAAATTCTTCGACAATTTAATTACTATTTTTCGAACTTCATTTGTTTCTATATTTATGATTTGAATAGGCTAAAGTTCGTATCGCTTTTTAAGCCAAATTACATGTGATAATTATTAATGAACAAATAACACCAAAGTTAGTTGTAAATATTCTGACAACACATAGTTGAACGGAACAGCTAGCCGTTTTCGAAGGCCACTAAACCTTCATCATCAGCGTTCTTTTTTTCTTTGTTCCACTGTGTGTGGTGTCAGTTGATGTAGATTTCTGCTTTATATACGAAACTTTTTTGCAAATGGAATATGTGAATTGTTTTGATTCATCGTATTTCAATTTGCTGAAAGATGTTTTGTAATGAAAGCTCACCTTACCACCTCTAAATTTACAACAGTCTTACCATTGTCGTTTGTTCTATACTAATTATACACATGTTAGTTAATTTGCTTATTTTTGTTCTACTTAAGACAAACTTTTTTGGTTTGTTACTATTAAGTATATTTATTTAATTTTTGCCACATGCCAATGACTATTAATTTAGTTAATTTAATTATTATTTTTCGAACTTCATTTCTTTGTATATTTATGATTTGAATAGGCTAAAGTTCGTATCGCTTTTTAAGCCAAATTACATGTGATAAATATTAATGAACAAATAACACCAAAGTTTCGTATATAAAGCAGAAATCTATATCAACTGACACCACACACAGTGGACCAAACACAGAAGAACGCTGATGATGAAGGTTTAGTGGCCTTCGAAAACGGCTAGCTGTTCCGTTCAACTATGTGTTGTCAGAATATTAACAACTAAAGGTGGAAGTACATGCCACGCGTTACGCGGCAACGCTTTTCTGGCTTTTTAAACGTTTAACGCTATACAAATGGAAAGTTACACAACACGCTTTTGAGGTTTTTTTAGTTGTAAAATTTAAAGCCTATGCCGGCTATTTTTTCGTCTTGCATTTACGTTTTACATATATTTCTTTAAATATTTAATGCATTTTTTATCCATTGTTTAATAAAAAAATTAATTTCTATTCATATTTGTGTATGTATGTTAGCTTATGAATCTGGCAACACTAGCTGTAATTTTGTATACAACGCGTGAAAGTTGAAGAATTTTCAACTTTTTGCGAGGTACGCGCGTCGCAAACATCACTGTGTAACTTACCTTATGAAAACACACCATTTCAATTTTTTTGACAGACGCGTGTATCGCATTAGCGCATTGAACGCGAGTTATGTACTTCCACCTTAACTTTGGTGTTATTTGTTCATTAATAATTATCACATACATACATATATACGTCCGATAAAATCCTACTTTTAACTAACTTTAAATTGTAATAATGGCCCTAAGTTTGTTTTGTATAGCTAAGTAGCAATTGCTATAACCGGGTGTCCTAAGACACCTCTCTTCTTTTTTTACATTGCAGTTCGTTGGTTTTTCGTTGCAGAATATATATGCATGGAAACAGATGTAATAGAAGTTTCCGAGGTGAGACCAACAACTTCAAGAGTTACGAAATATTTTTAGCCTAAAAACTCTTTATAGGAAATAATATCTAGATTGGCAGATGTAGATCTAATTTCCATCCATGCTATAACTCACAGCATATGAATTTATTTATTTTTGTTTTTGAAATATTGTTGTTCTTGAAATGAACGAATGAAGTTGTTTTGTTCTTAATTTAAATGTTGTATTTTAACTGAAATTCATTTGCTGGTGGTTAAGCATTGTCTATATGTTTCATTGCTGCTTAACCAAATCATTATGTTATGGAAAGACTTTCACGAACTGCTTGACAATTCACAAACAATAATATTTTTGAAAATCAAAGACAATGCTTAACCACCACCAAATAAATTTCAATTAAAATAAACTTATGAAAATATATCAAATAATAAATTTCTTAAATGTTAAATGTTGCATGTATTTTTCATAAAATTATATTTTTTATTGAGACCATTCAATTAAATTCATATGTTTTTGAAATTCCCGGGAATTCCCGGGAATAGAACATTTTTTTTTCAATTCTCGCACGCAAAGAAAATATATGGTTGTAGAATGGTTGAGAAAACAATATTATGTTCTCTGAAACAAATGTGTGGTCGTTGAAAACTAGTTATTGTTATTTTAAACATTTATTTCGTTACGATAAACAGAGTAATGTTTGAATTTAATAATTACATTATCACATCCATAAAAAGGTGTGATATGGTTAGAGTTTAACAATACAGTTTTGTTAAAAATTTATGACTACAACATAATTTGTATTATTATTTAAAAATAATATGATGTAAATAACAATATAATGTTATCCAAAACCATACTATGTTAAGTTTAAAAAAAACCTTTTTCAGAAACATCTGTCAGTTCGATATTTCGTTTGTAACCTATCGGTACTGCACGGGTGGTGTTAAATAAATTAATAGATAAATAAAGTATAAGCAAAAGGGTTGGCCAATAAATATATATAAACATGTGTGTATCTCTTTATACAGACATGTCTGTATGTCTATAAAATGTATATTTTATGTCAATAATATTAATTTATTTTTATTTCGAATTTAACGCACAGCTGTTTCTACAATAAAAATATGATTAAAAAACAAAATAGTATTATTACATTAAATAATACTATGGTAGTATTTAACAATGTTAATATAATATTAGATCATGGTATGGTGAGTCTCAATTATATTTTAGTCACATCTTACAATAGTGTTGTCATATTAACAATAATAAGATTAGGTACAACAAAGTCAATTGTTCTTGTAGATAATATTATTATTAACTCAGATAATAATATAGTTAAAGTTTGCTTTTCTATTAACAATAATATGATTTGACTGTAACCATATAATTCAATCATAGTATGTTTCTGTTTGATTATGGTTGCCTCAACCATATTTTTTCTTTGCGTGCGGGAATTGGAAAAGTCCGGGAAATTAGAAACCCTAATCATAATCAATCAAAAACTCAATTTTGAATTTTTGTGTAGTTACATCCGTTCGCATTTAAGGTGACGATATGTGTGTATGAATATGTATAAATTAATGCCTTATAGCATTGTACGGGAATGTAATGCATATTTTCTGTGCAATTGATTTTTCGTCTGTATTCAAACAAAATCTCTGCCTTTACTTCACTGTGTAAAGTGTCAAGGGCGAAACATTTTTTGTCGCAAATGCTAAAGCTGGACTTAATGCAACCAATTGCATTAACACTCGCATTATATTCCATCTTTATATACCATTAAAACCCCTAGAAACCTAAATTTTGTTAATTGCATCTGTTTAGGTCGAAGTTCGCGAACTACAATTATACTTCGCAAGGGTTAATGCTGGGGCACAATGAATCCGTCATGCGTTAAACTTCGCC
Source organism: Tachina grossa (assembly GCA_949987645.1). Taxonomy (NCBI): domain Eukaryota; kingdom Metazoa; phylum Arthropoda; class Insecta; order Diptera; family Tachinidae; genus Tachina; species Tachina grossa. The sequence goes on from OX465274.1 coordinate 63,594,933, forward strand.
TTTTTCAACTGACAGCTTAGTTGAGGTCTGTTAAGGTAGAATTAGTAAAATCGTATCGTGATGTTGCGTGTCAGCTGACAAAAACCGTACGATATACAATGCATGGTACTAGTTATAAAACATGTGGTGGTAGCACTGCTGACGAAGGAATCTGCAGAAAACAGATTTTTCTGTAGCGAATATCAAAAACGCCGCATTTAATGCCAGACAAAAAAAATGTGCTATGCAAACTGTTACATTTTCTATAACTTGTGCACAAATTTGAACGATACGGCAAGCTGTAAAGTAAAATGATACGATTTTACTAATTCTACATTTACATTCTGTACGTGTCTGTTAACGCAAAGTACAAAAATTTTTCGACTTTTAACTTTTTGCGTACGTTGAGTAGTTACACAGATATTGGTTGATGTGTTCTGATTTAGGTTTTTGTGTTTTGTGGCAGCATTGAATTTAATAAATAAAATGCAGAATAAGCCTATTGAAGCTGTTGAAATACTTCCGTCACTAAAGTACTCATTGTGCCCACCTTCTCCGTCGTTGCGTTAATGTCAGTTGATAAAGTCGAAGTTTAATGTATGAGGTATTCATTGTGACCCGGCCTTTATGCTTGAAACCAAACGGGAATACATTAATTCTATCTCAAATCAAAAGGAAGATACACACTAATCGCTAGTCAAACGAAGAACTTTCCTTGGTATTTTTTTCAAACTTGATTATAAGATTGTTTTCAAAATATGCCCTGCTCGAAAAACATGAGCTATAGATGCACTTTAAGCTCTCAGTAAAATATATCCTCACAACAACACAAATGTAGAAAATGGCTGAGTTACTATCCAAAATTTTGGCCACCAAAAGTAGTGAGATAAAAGTTTTGAGCAAGTTCTTGTTTAACACAATACCTGTCAATACAATTTGCCATGCATTATATAAATTTGTCATCGTCAGGGTGTTATATAATTTTTAGGCAACCTGGTTACTTTACAATATTTTTTCCCACCTCCTAGGTTCCCTATTTGCCAACAAAATTTTCAATTTTCTACCGTATAATATTACATTAAAATTTTATGGGCATGACTCCGCCTCCCAGATGTAACAATCGGTGCTTTTAAATTTTTTCAGTTCGTAACGCACCTAGGATTACTTGTGTATCCAATTTCAACTCTATAGCGGAAAATGTAATATTAAATTTTTATGGGTGTGATCCCGTCCACTTTTCTCAAGTTTAGTTCTTATGGTTCATGTAAAGTTTCATAGGATAAATACATAACTAAAAGATCGAAATTTGCTAGGCCGAAGTTCATAAAAGAGAAGGCTTCGATTTATGGGTGTAGTCGCGCCCACTTTCCAAAACAAAAAAAAAATTTGTCTTGGATAAATGCCATGTGTATGAACAGTTTCAATAAAATCGTTCGAGTTTGATCACCTTAACTGAAATTCTTAATTGGGTTTAAAGAGTGTTTCTCCGCCCTCTGATGATACATCTAATTTTTTTGATTTTTGTAGGTGATCTCTGGCCAAAATTTATGTGTGTATTCAATTTCAGCTCTTTAATGCGAATTTGAGTTTAAAGGGTGTGGCAGTAGCATTTTTATGAAACTGTATTGAACGAAAAAAAAAATTAGCCCGATGGCGAACCAAAAAATAAAAAAAATTTAAATACGCAGGCATGCTCGGCCACATATGTATATTTGTGCTTTATTAAACGAGCGAATAGGTTGGTTAAACATAAATAATCGGCAACATGCTCGATATTTAATAGCTGATTTACATTCATTAAAAAAGTGAAAAATAAATCATTCCGTTGTTTCTATTTTAGAGTTGAAGGCTCAGGCTTCCGGTTCATAATCCAGCGGTTGTTTTATTTCAAATGGCAAGGTAATAATTAAGGAATATTGTTGCATCTTAAATACCAATCTATCGTTAATATTTTTTTCCCTCGAAATATTTCCACTTTTCACCAAATTGCAATCGTGACTAATTTTTCCTTTGAAATTTTTTCTCTTGTTTTGAATAATATTTTTCACTTAAAGTTTTTCACTTTTCCCTTAGTTTTTTTTTCACAGGCGAACTAAATTATTATTATATATTAAAAGTGATAAATATTTATTTTTAGGAAAGGATTAGTATGTAAATTTCATGATTCTTAACAATAATTCCCTGCAACAATTTTTTTCATGGAGTATGAATATCTTTGGTTCACACACAGTAAATTTTATGATGGTGCACCGCGTTGGTATACTAAAAGATGTTCTCCACTGCACACAAAATATTTAAAAACACAACTTTAAAGTTAAAAAAAAAAATTCATTTGGTTCCCAAAATTTATGTTTTTCTATTTATTTAACTTAAATTTCATTTTTCAATTCTGATTTTCAATTAATTTTTAAGCATCAACAAATCTTCTTCCCTTTTTTACATTCACTGGGACTGATAGCGGATAAAATATCACGGGAGATTCATGATAGCATTTTTCCCTTAGAGGGGAATAAAATTTTCTCGTGAACAAATATTCCACTTGTTATTCATGATAGGACTGAATAATACGCTCCAATTTGCGAGAAAAAAATTTTTTTACTTGTGATTAAGCACGAATATTGTTAAGAATCCTGTAACTTTTTACAACTACTTTAATTTCGTAATATTCTTCTCGCACGTCCCATAGTGATATACATATTTTATTTTCTTAAATAGTTTTATACAAAACTAAAAGTTTATTTTCACGGAAAACACTATTTTAACTATACAGTTGTTCTTATAAATTTCATTTAGCACAAGTCAGTGTGTCTGTCTTGTGCAAAAGATTAAGAAAAAGAAAACGAAGAAAAAGTAGTATGTGGCACAAACATTTATTTCAAAAACTGAGCAGAATGTTTAACTTAAATATATTAAAAGAAATTTAAACATAAAAAGTATTTTGAAGTTTAGTAAAAAAGTCAACTCAAGGACATTTTAAAGTGAGTGCTTAAAAGTGTTCAGAAAAGTAACAAAACTTTAAAGGTACTGCCTAACTGTGTTTTAAGTTTTAATGAACTTTATGTGTAAAAACTTTTAATTTATTTCTTTTAAGCATTTGAATGGATACTTATGTATGTATGACCATGGTTTAAAATGCAGCAAAAGCTGTAACTACAGGCAGCTCACATGAGTAGAAAATTTTTCTCTCTCTTTTTCGAGAGCTACTTCAAACTTTCTGGATACGGGAAACTGCTTTAATATGCAGATGGTGATTCAGTGGACGAAATTGTTAAATCAAATTGGATAAAAGATAAATTAAAATAATAACTCTTTACCATTTCCCAATTTAAACTAAATTCAGTGTATGTGTGGGATTATTCTGGAAGTTATATTTTTTATTTATTTACAAGCAATGCCTAATGCTCCAAACACATAGACCACAGCAGGCTACATGGCTACACGACTACAAGTGCCACTGGCAACAAATGTTGCATGTTAGCCAGTTACTTAATCATTTTGAAGACGGCAGGAGCACTATAAATATTTAGATGTGTCAGAAGCTAAAAGGCCTGACTCCACAAAATATAAAGTTGATTAAATTAGTAATGTTTGGAAAATTTTAAAAGGTACAAAATATTTTTATGGCATTTAACAGAAAATAAATTCAGTAAAGTGCGACTATGACTCGCGCACATAGGGTTCCGTAAGAACACTAGATATGTAATTTAATACAAACTTCATCCTATATAATATATAGTTTTGGCATTTTTTTCGTTTTTGGGGTCTTTTCGGTTTTTTTTTTTGTTTTGTCGTTTTTTCGGTTTTGGCGATTTTTTTAAGTTTTGGCTTTTTTTTAGCTTAGACACTTTATTTTGTTGTTTTGGCGATTTTTTCGGTTTTTTGGCGTTTTTTCATTTTGGCGTTTTTTTTTTATTTTTGGCAATTTTTTTTAATTTTTGCGATTTTTTGTTTATTAAATTTTTTTTTTTTACTTTTGGCGACATTTTCGCGTTTTGGCGATTTTTTTCAATTTTTTGCGTTTTTTTCATTTTGGCGTTTTTTTTCATTTTGGCGATTTTTTCGAATTTGGCGATTTATTTTAGTGTTAGAATTTTTTTTTAATTTTTGCGATTTTTTTCGTTTTGGCGATTTTTTTTAATTTTTGGCGATTTTTTTTTTGTTTGGCGATTTTATAAATTTCGGTTTTTTTAGTTTTACCGTTTTTGAAAATTTCAAGTGTTTGCCTCTTACGGTTTCCAAGATATAGCAAATTGTCAAAATTACATAGTCAAAATTGCCTTAACTGATGGACCACCCTTTAATTTAAATTTTTTAAATTTTAGTGTTAATTGTTGTAGTCTGTATAAAAATACACTAATTTTACAAATTTCAAGTTTCAATATACATATGTTCATACAATTGTATGTATATAACATGGGATTTTAACATATTTCATTGCTCGTTTTGGAAAACCCTTTAATTTTTAATTCTCATGTATTTGTTGTTGTAGCGGCCAAGGTTCTACATACTGTGTCCAAATTTCAGGTCCGTAGCTCTTACGGTTCCTGAGAAAATACCGTGTGACGGACAGACGGACAGACGGACAGCGTAGCGAAAACAATAGGGTTCCTTTTCACCTTTGGTGTACGGAACCCTAAAAATGAGGGAGAGGGGATTTCCGTGTAACAGATACATTGTCTAGTCTTATAAAATTTCATAAAACATGGAAATTTCGCTTGATTAAACCAATACGTTTAATTAAAGTGGAGTTAATTGGAGTAGCTTTTGAAAAAATTCAAATAATACTCAAAGCCGAATTTTAGTGGAAATATCTAAATAATAGAAGAACAAAATAACTTCAATAGAGTTCAAAACTAAACTAAATTAGATAGTAATATAACAAAATTGAGAATCCATATATTTCAGTGGTGCCGCTTTCAAATATTTCACATTTATAAAAATAAAATAGTTTATTCAAAAATATAAAAACAAATCAGTTTATTGCTTCATATTTTTTTTTTTGCGAATTTTACTATTTGTAATGTAAGTTTAGTAATTTCCTCAATACATTTAGCAATTTTTTGCTAACCTGCGGTTTTTTTTCGCGTTTTTTTTCCAAATTTTTTATATATTTAATGGCTTTCATGATTTCTAATCACTTTTAGCGCTTGCTTCCAATTTTGCAACTTCTCGCGATTTTTTGCAAATTTCGCGTTAAAAGCGTCTTTTTGCAAGTGTTTAGATTCCTAACAGTTTTGCGATTTTTATACAATATTCCTTACATTTTTATCGATCCTTAATCAATATTATGGTTTTTTTAATTTTGCAATTTTTCGCGAATTGTCGTTTTTTCGCTTTGCAAATATATAATTACTTTTGTCATTAACATTAACATTTTGTAACCTTGCCTTTATTTTGCAATAAAAAATATTTCTTGGCAATAATTTTTTTAACATTTTTTGCTACACTGTCAACACTGTTTTTGGTTTGTAGCCATAAGAAATAGAAATTAGTTTAACTTGACTACAACGACAAATGTAGCATGGACAACATTCTTGGTAATCAATCAATCATTCTCATATAAACATGTGTTTTTTATTCTTGACATTTTATAGTGTAAAAGTCAGCCAAACTGTTAGAAGGCTGAAAGCATGCAAAAAGTCGCTTTTATCGCGAAGTTTGTAAAAATTGGCAAGAACTTGCAAAATCGGAATTGATTAGAAATCGCAAAAGCCATTGAAAATATAAGAAATTGGAAAAAACAAAAAAACGCAAAAAAAGTTAATGAAAAATTGCTTAACGCTACATTTACACATGAAAGTACTTTCTAGAAATTTCTGTATACACAGAAAAAAATATCATCGAAGTGCAACCAACAAAATAAATTGTTAATATTTAATTTAAAAATTAACAATGATCATTATTGATATAACAAATTTAAAATTTTGTAGTCAATTAAACTACTTAACAAAACTATTTGTTAAATTATATGATAACGGAATGTGCACATGTAAAAGAAACAAGAAATCATGTTTTGTGTGTATTCATCATTTGCATATTCAATTAAATGTTGCTCTTTAGCTGAGAGGTAAGTGAGTTAGTTTATTAATCCTGAGGTTGCCGGTTCAACTCCGTTCAAAGACATTAAGTGTTTTTCGTAGACAAGCAAAAATCATTTCGGAGATTGTGATTGTGTATAAAAATTATTAATATCACATTTATGACACGGAAATTCAACAATTCACATTGTTAATATAACAACAACTTTAATTGAAATAACTTTGAAATATAACAAAAATAAATGTTGAAAAAATAAATAAGTTTCAACAAAATATTTGTTGATACACTTAATTGAAAATATTTTTCAGATTTTGCTTTAACTTACAATTTCGTTAATTGCATTTACAAAAATCGTTGTAGGTTCAAAATCAATTAACTATTTAATTGATATAACAAAAAAATTAATTGTATTTACAAATTATTTTTTTTTGTATACGTATTGTGAATAAAAATTCTGATGAAATAAATGACTTTCATGAAAATTTCTTGTTCGTTTTCATGGGAAAGTGAAAGTTCATTTTAAAAATGTCGACGAAAAGTAAAGTTGAAAAAAATTGTTTTGTTCACTTCTTAATTAGAGTTACCAAGAATGTCACCTACACAAATTCATAAGGCAATAAATTGAGAATAAGTATTACTGTTAATATTGTAATAATATATTGTTTTCAAAAGGCATGAATTGTCTTCTTCATGCTAACTTGACAACATTTTTACCGATATAAAGAAATGAACAAATATGCATTATTCTCTCCTTTTCTAGAAAGTTAAAAATATTGCCAAGTTAGCAGATTATCTAGAAATTATATGACAACCTTACGATTACAAATTTATATAATGCATAGCATATGTATGTCAGTGAAAGGTGTTGTGCCAAACAAGAACTTATTCAAAATTTATAACTCACTGCTTTTGATGGCCGAACTTTTTTATAGGAACTTGGCTTTTTTCACATTTATGTTTTTGTGAGGATCTGACTACTTTTTGAAAAATTTGCTATGATAACGTTTTTTACGCTTAAAATTTCTAGTGTGTTTTATTTCTATTCATGATCACTTTGCCAGTTGAAAATGGCAAAGTTACATAAAATAATGGGTTAGAGCGTGAGTAAAAATGAATTATTGTGTTATTACAACGGGTCGCCAGTGTGTACGCAATTTATTAAGAGTCGTCTGGAAAGAAACATGTAAAATACAGCGTCAATTTTAGTGGGAGTGATCACGCCTATTTTCTCAATATATTTAAATATTAAAGTCTGCTTAGCCGAAGTACATATATCAAAAGAATATGCCCAATGTGCATGCAAAGTTTCAATAGGGTAGGTGGTGCATTAATTTTTGGAGATTCCGATTGAATAAATCAATTAGGACTATTTGTCTACAAAATTTCAACTTTCTACAGTATAATATTATGTAAAAATTTTATGGGCTTGGCCCCGCCGACTTTTATTTATACTAGTGCTTATGGTTCATGTAAAGTTTCGTAGGAAAAACCTAATGAGAAATACATGAGTAATAGAGTAAAAACTGATAAGCCGAAGTACATGGAAATAAAAGCTAAGATTTATGGATGAAGTCACGGCCACTTTTCAAAACAGGAAATTTTTACTTTGGATAAGTGCAATCTGTATGAACAGTTCCAATAAAATTGAACTTAATTTTGAGTTTACAGTGCTTCTTCCCAATCCCTGATTGAAACTTCTTCTTAGTGATATCTGATTTAGATTAATTTGTGTACCAAATTTCTGCTCTCTAGTGCGAATTAGAGTTTTAGCGGATAAAACTTCTTGGTTTTAACATTTTCCCATTGGCTTACTTATCTACACTTGCTTGCGTATAAAATTTCAGCTCTCTAGCGTGAACTTTACCTTATAATTTTATGAGCATCACCCCTCTCACTATATTAAGCTCACAATATTTCTGTGAGCAGCGCTTAAAATTCATGCTAATTTTCTTCTAAAATATGCTAGACCGAAGTAGATTAAACACAAGGCCAACATTTTGTGGGAGTGATCACGCCCACTTTTTTAGGTGATAGTTTAAAGTTTTGTATACGTGTAACGTATATGCAAGTTTTCACTTAAATGGCTTAAATTAGAAGCTGTATATTAGCAGCCTTATTTATAAAACTTTTGAAGGCTTTATAAAGGGATTTTGAGACAAATTTTCATAAGAAATTTTTCTTAAAAAGCCTTAATAAAATTTATAAATAAGGCGGTAAGTTTTCAGGTTCAAACAATAGTAGCGTATCCCCGCCCATTCTGGTAATATATTTTGGTTTTACAGATTTTTCTAGTGGGTTTCTCACCTAGCCCTACTTATGTATCAAATTTAAGCTCATACGCGCAACTTTTAATTTTTAATTTTAATGGCCCCTCTGACTAAGATTTCTGGGTTTTCAGGTTTTTCTTGTTGTTTTCTCACCTATACCTACTCGTGTATCCAATTTCAGCTCCTTAGCGCAACTTTTGATTTTTAAAATTTATGGGCGTAACCATGCCCACTTTTCCAAACTTAAGATTTTTTTCGGCCAGTGTTTATTATTTGTGCCAAGTTTCGTTGCAAACGGATAATTAATACATACAGAAATAGTATATCTAAATATGCTGTCAACGCCCACTTTTTCAATGAAAAATTTTTAGGCTTGCCCTATCGCAGTATGTATGCCAAATTTCAATAAAATAGCTTCCATTAAGCGCCTTAGATGTGCTTTTTTTAATTCTAGCCTTTGTTGGCGTAGCCCCGCCCTCCTAGCCAAAATTTTCGGATGTTAAAATTTTTTTTAGTTTATTGTCCACCTAGACCTAGTTCTGTAGCAAATTTCAGCTCACTAGCACATATTTTAATTTTTATGGGAGTAGCCCCGCCCCCTTGGTTAAAATTTTCGGGTTTTCAGATTTTTATAGTTCATTGCTCACCAAGATCTAAAGGGTGTTTTTTATTGAGGTATAGAACTTTAAGTTGGCATCATTTTTTTAACTGGCGGCCATTTTGTCAGCTGTCAAGTGATTAATATTTAGTTTGGTTTGCCATTTCATCATGAACAGGTTGACAAAAGAATAACGCTTGCAAATCATGCAAATTTATTTCGAAAATAATGGTTCAGTTCGCGAAGTTTACCGCAAGCTCCGTCCATTTTATGGTCGACATAATCGTCCATCAGAGCAATTAATTCGGTTAATCATGGATCGTTTTCGCACTACGTTTACTCTATGTGATAATACGCATCCGCAGAGACGTCGAACAGTGCGCACCGAAGAAACAATTGCCGCTGTAGAGCAAAGTGTTGAAGAGGACCCGAATGAATCGATTCGCCATCGTGCACAGCAATTGGAGCTTTGTCCATCAACTTTATGGAAGATTTTGCGCAAAGATCTTGGCTTGCGACCTTACAAGATCCAGCTTGTGCAAGAATTAAAGCCGCGAGACCATGCAATGCGTCGTGATTTTGGTGTATGGGCCGAAAATGAGATTGATCTCGATGCTGATTTTCATCGCAAAATTTTGTTCAGTGATGAGGCTCATTTTTGGTTGAATGGCTACGTCAACAAGCAAAATTGCCGCATTTGGAGTGAAGAGAATCCACATGAGACCCTTGAGACGCCATTACATCCACAAAAACTGACTGTTTGGTGTGCTCTATGGGCTGGTGGAGTCATTGGGCCATACTTCTTCCGAAATAACGCTGGAGAGTCAGTTACCGTTAATGGAGACCGGTATAGAGCCATGATAACCGACTATTTTGTTCCCGAATTGGATGGCATGAATGTGGATGAGTTGTGGTTCCAACAAGACGGCGCTACATGCCACACAGCGCACGTCACAATCGATTTATTGAAGGAAACATTCGATGAGCGCATAATTTCGCGGAATGGACCTGTCAATTGGCCACCAAGATCGTGTGATTTGACACCATTGGATTATTTTCTTTGGGGATATGTGAAGTCGCTCGTCTACGCCAACAAACCAGAAACGTTAGGGGACTTGGAAGCCAACATTCGTGGTGTTATTGCCAACATACGGCCCCATATGCTCGAAAAAGTGGTTGAAAATTGGACCTGTAGAATTGGCTTTATTCGAGCCAGCCGCGGCGGCCACATGCCCGAAATCATATTTAAACATTAATGGCATAAAATTATCCTTCCAATAAAGCCAAATTGATGGACATTAAAACGATTTTCTTGTGTTTTATTTCAATTCGAAGTTCTATACCTCTAAAAAAAACACCCGTTACTTGTGTACCAAGTTTCAGATCTCTAGCTATAGCGGAAGTGCTTCATAATATTGATGAGTGAGTCAGTGAGTATTAGGGATGCCAAACGGGAAATCCCGAACCCGGAAATCCCGCGATTTTCGGGATTTGGCAAATCCCGAATCCCGGGATTTGTAAAATTCAATCCCGGGATTTCATTTTCGGGATTTCTTAGCAATTTTTATATAAAAACTTTATAAATTCAAATTTTCGTTGATTTTAAGGTATTTTTTATAATATTTAAAAGTCCCATACAATTTTTACGTTAAATTTAAACAATTTAATGACTATTCGTGACATATTTCTTATAAATTAATAACAAGAGCAAAATAAATAAACTACTTTCTTATGGTTATTTTCATCAAAGGTGCTACAATATATGTACATTTTAGAATTATTTTGAAAACAAAAGAATCATATTACCTTTGGAAGGGAAATAACATTTAAAAAATTCATAAGTTTGACAAATTTATTCCGTCTTATTCTATATTATGAGGGCAATTATAATTCAAATTTCACGAGAAATTTTTTGCGGGGAATAATTTCAAAAAGTAGCAAATAATAGGGAAAACAAAAAAATCTAATTGGAAAAGGGAGAAATTTCTTGCGGAAATTTATTCATAATTCCAGTGTATAACTATATGTATGTCGACTCCTCAACGCTAAAAAAAATTGGCACTTCTCTACTTGTCGGTAACAATTGAGTACTATTGATACCTCCTTGCAATTGGAGTAGAATACAATACAAGGCAAGTGAAAACTTTTTGTTGTTGGATTGAGGTAAAAGCGAGAAATATTTACAGAATAATGCGGAGTATTTTGTCTAAAAAACTGCTCGAGTGTGTATCAGGGCTATCGTGAATAAAATTCCACGTGAAATTTTTCTGTGGAATTATTTCCAACTAATAGCAAGTCATAGGAAAAACAAAAAATTCTAATTGGAAAGTGAAAAAATTTCACGTAGAATTTTATTCACGATAGCCCTGTATGTATGTTTTTTACATTGCAGTTAAACATTATTTTGTTTTTTATTTAGACCGTTTAGGTCGTTTTTGATACAAACCCAAGATCAAACCCATTTAGATTACATGGATTTGATAAATAGTTTTGTCAAAAACGACCGACTGAATGAGTTCGACTCAATTATAGTTGTATTCGAGTTGCAGAGTAGAAGGCCAGGCCACTAATAAACCATAATCCTCTTAGCGAACGTATAAATACATACATATGTATCTGTTGAACTTGTAGAAAAAAACTTATGTATGAACATGTTCAGCCTTATTATCGTTGTCATAGTCGTAACGAAATCGATAAAAAATTAGATAATGCTTGGTAAACATACATATGTAACAACCGTCATACTTGTTGTTGATCAATCGCAATTAAAAAAACGTTAGTAGATATATTTTTAACAAAACAATATTGTTTTTGTAACTTATTTGTATGAAAGTGAATGTAAAAATTTTCGTGAGTCAACTTAAGCGGTAGTGCTAAAAGTCAACCGATATGTACTATATATTCGTTTTGGTTTAGATAATAGAAAAACATTTATATTGAAAACAAAAACAAGTTTTCATATTTAGTTATTGTTTTCACTATAAATTCTTTAACATCAAATGTGATTAATCAACTTAAAAATAGATGAGAAAAATTCTTTTGATTTTTATTTCATACCCGTATTAGAAAATTGTTCACATTAAAGACTATTGTGCAATGATAAATTTTGAACACAAAACCTTTTAAAGTGCATTAAATTTTTATTAAAGTAATATTTATTTAAAAAAATAATTTATTTTACGAAAAATATTTAGATCCCGAAATCTCGAAAATCCTGTGATCCCGAAAAATCCCGGGATCCCGAAAATCCCGAAAATCCCGCGATTATCGGGATCGGGATTACAAAATCCCGAATCCCGGGATTTCCAGAAATCGATCCCGATTGGCATCCCTAGTGAGTATGTCTTAAAATATGCACTTTTTGCACCTCCATATCTCCGGAACCTTTCATTGTAAGACGTTCAAACTTTGCACATGAGGTTACATGAATTTATTCTAATTATGATTTAAATTTCATAATTTTACGGTGGCGGGGAACAAAGTTATGAGGGGGGTAAAAACAGCTCGAATGGCTTCCTGTAAATATACACACTACGTGCATTGGCCAGAACTTTGCTGGCGCACTACCGTGCGCCTAGCTGCAGTTGAATTTTTTATTATTTTCTCAAGTTATATTTTTGACATCCATTGAAAAAATAGCTCGACAGCGTTGCTGTGACAAGTGTGTGATAAATTATTTTTTACAACTAATTACTGGAATATTAAAACCGAGATTCAAAAATTTATTTTATATTATTAGCTGCAATTGCTCTGTTACTGCTGCAAATTATCAAGTTTTTTGTTAGGCACAGTAACAATTTAATTTAATTTGAGACACTTTTTAGATTTAATTAAACTACAGTGAATTTTAATCAGAAATAATTTCTTAACCTGGCTTAACAGGGTTATTAACATCAGCTATTTAACGTAAATTTTCAATGAAATGGAAAATGAGAAATGATTATTGTGTATACAATTATTGATTTACCTTTGGTAAATACATTTGTAAGTATCACTATTCATTTTCTGTTTTTCCATTTCCGACGGTACATCGAATAATTAAAAATATTTTTAGTTTTATTTTCATATTTTAAGAAACTTTTTTAAAATGTCTAATAAAATTTCACATTTATAGTTCAAAAGCACAACGGTAACGCTGCTGGTCACACTTTAGTTGTTTATTTTCGTAAATTTTTTGTGTGTCAACGAAATTAGCGGACCATAAATAACGAGTGCACAGCTATAGAAAAGGAAGCTTGAATAATTGCTTTACATCAATAACGACGTCAACCAACATGCAACACTAATTTATTTTAATGGATTCCAAAATATAAAAATGCATTTTACTACAGAAACTAGGGAAGAATTATAAACTGAGATTTAAAAAAAATAACAATTACCCACATACACGCACACATACTCGTACACCATCACAAAAATATATTACCCAACTAGCCAGGAGCTGTTTAATAGACGACGATGTCAAATATATACAACTCCTAAACGAATCTCCTGATGATTATTTGTAGAGTGATATTGTGAACTTCATGCTCAATAATAAATCGAGTTTCTCTCTAATAAAGCGACGATGCCTTCATCTGATATATGTTTGGTTATTTTTAACCCCCGACTAAAAAAGGGGTGTTATAAGTTTGTAGTGTGTGTCTGTGCATCTGTGTGTCTGTTCGTGTCCACGTACAGACCAAACGGCTGAACCGATTTTGATTTAGATTTTTCTGTTTGAAAGGTGACTTGATCGAGAGGGTTCTTAGCTATCTTTTAAGAAAATCAGTCCAACCGTTTATAAGATATCGCATCTTCTCTAGATATATTCGGGGGTTTTTAAAATTTTTAATTTTTGTTATTATTTCCATGTTTTCTGTTATGTATTGTTATTTTTTCTAAATTTCTCGCTGATGAATTGTTTCAAGTTTTTTTTATTTTTTATAAAAATTAAATATATGTACATATCGTCACCTTAAATGCAAACGGACGAATCCGAAATCGAGTTTTTGATTTATTATCGCTCATTTTATCAAACTACATGTTCACGCAAATATTTAGACCTCTGTGATCAAAAATGACGAGTTTATTAAAGAAATTCAAACGGACGTAACTACGAATACACCTATTTCTTACTGCAAAGAGACGTAACTACTCATGTTCAGCTTCAAGTTAGCTTTGACATATTAATTCTTTACATTCATAAAAAACGGCGCTATGAAATAAGGCCCAAGGAATTAGCGTCCAAATAAAAAAAATCAAATAAGGCCCAATTAAGTTAAAGAATTTTTAATTAGGCCTCATTTCATTTATTTTGGGATTTATTTCATCTTGAGATTATTTGACCTTTATTTCTTTTTTGTTGGGCTTTATTTCGTTTTAAGTTCAGTTCCATTGGGCTTTATTTCATTTACATATATTGGATGTTTTTTATAAATGTTCTCGGGCCTTATTTAATTTTTTTAGGTTTTATTTCCTTGTGCGATATTTCTATAGCTTCTAAACCAAACTGTATTATGTAAGGTTGTAAACAACAAAGTTGACAGTTATTGTTGTTTTTAATGTTTTTTTTTTCCTTTTCAATTACAAAATTGTAATAATTTAAAAATTTTAATATATACTTTCGTATAAAAATAAAACACTTGAAATATTTGTTATAAGTGATCGTAATTTAAGTAAAATGTAATAAATTCCAATTGCGAAAATATTCCTAAGAACAATCTCGGAAATGGGGATTTCAAGAAAATTACACAAACTGAGGGGCTTGAAAACAAACAAAAAATAATGAATGGAATGAAATGTGAAAGTTTGTGAAAAAAAAGTATTCTTTGTGATAGGATGCTGTTGACAGGTGGGGCGGTTCTCTTCTGTACAATTTTGTCTAAAAAGTTGAGTTCGCGATGCGCAATTTTTTCGGAAGATTTACGTAAGGAAACATTATTATTTTTTTGGAAGATAAAATGTGAACCGAAAAAGTTCTACGCATAAATTCGTTGAGTGTAAAAATAAAAGGAAAAAAAGGAAACAAATGACTAAAAAATATATTAGTATTCATACTACAATTAAATTTCGATGAAAATTTTCAATAATACTTTATTATTGTTAATTTTGTAACGTTTTTTTTTCTCCTGTGAAAAATATAAAATTGTAGTTTCGTCCGTTAGCATTTATGCTGACGATATGTACATTAAATTGAGTTGTAAATTCAATGTGGTTGATATATTACATAGACATAGATAGTAATCATAATTTTTTGAATTTGTTTTGTATTAATTTATTTTTAATTTTGTGACTTTTGAAACCATTTTCCATTTCAGGAAGAATTCTGACTTTCCCTTTTTAAATTAGGCTTTAATCAACAAATCAAAAGTTTTTTTAAGATTAAAATTAAAAAAAAAACACTAATTGAAAAGTTTTTTATTACGAGTAATAAGTAATTAAAAAATTTTTATTTGTTTTTTTTAATATTAAACTCCCAAAATAAAAAGCGTACAATTGACTGATTCTTTTTCATTTCTCCCAATGGCTCGTATAAGATTAACGTTGAGGAGCCTCATACGATACTCAATGTTCTTCAAAAAATAGTTGTAAGATAAATCTCAAACAACTTCATATAGATCTAATAAAAGCGCCTTCTGCGGCTCTTGTTTACGAATCGTCTACAGGTTTTAAAATATGATATCGTCTGCATACGATTCACAATAGACTTTTCTCCGATTGAAAAGGCTAGTTGGGTATTTTCAGCGAGAGTTTAAGTGTCATGTGCATACGTATGATTGTTATTTGTAAGCAGGTCAATTTATTTTAAATATTACTCATACGCAAGGAACTAAGCAAGCAAGCATTTAAGCGCAATGCATATCAAACCATTGCTGCAAGAATGTCATAACGCATAAAAAGATACTTTATAGAAAACTGATTAAGCAAGATCATTTTACATTTAGACTTAAACTTATGATCAAACCCAGCTCTACAGAAAAGAAGTTGAGGCTAAATTAACCTTTTTCGATTTCATACGAATTCATAACTATATACAATTATATACGTATACTGCCATTTAACCATTCTCTAATATTTTATATCTTTTTTTCTTTGCAGGTTCGTCAACTAACGGTTTCCTTTTTTAAAATAAAAAATAAAATGCTGAATATTATCCTCGTATATCTATAAAATATGTAGTTTACTAGCTACAATAGTACACCACACATAAATAATTACAGTAAATACTTTGCATAACTTACTTGTATATATAACATATTCAAAACAGCAAACTCACACATCAACTATTAGCAACACTTTCCCACAACAAATTAACATATTATTGCAATTGACAAAATACATAATTAATTCATTCTATTCCCTCCCCCAATATTAAACATTCGCTGGTTGATAGATAAAAAAATGCATATAAGTAAATATGTTTAATATAATACGAATGCTTAGTAGTTACAGCTGATATATAACATAATTAATTGCTTTAAATTAATGCAAATAACGTGTTTAAATTAAATTTGTTAAATTAAAATGCATACTAGCATTAAACTAAAATGTTTCTCCAACGTTTGAATTTTCCGCTTACTATTTATTTATCTTTTTTTTTTAATGATTTATTTAATCAAAAATATTTTTATTTAACTTTTTTGAGCTTAATATTATCGTGCTAAGCATGTTTTCCTTAACGCTATTCCTATTGCTTTATTTATTCTTTTAAACGTAGTTTTGATAATTAAACAAACAAGAATTACACACATCTATTTTGCTTCAATAAAAGCTTAAAGAATTTATGAATTAAATAGGCTTAGCAATAAGGGGAGTCCCAAAATTCACATAAAATTTAATTTATATACAGTAGACATTTTCTATTGAAGAGAGTTTGCTGAAGCGGTCGCACAAAAATTTACATATACATATCATCAAACTGGAAGAATAGGTACAAGAAATTGAGAAATTCCTACACGCAGAAAAAGTTCATACTAAAATCTTCCATCTACGGTTATTTTAACATTTTTTGACAATGATTTTTCTTTATCTGCATTTCATGTTAATTCAACATGATTTATTCGGGCAACAATTGTGAAACTGGTTGAAAACTTGAGATTTTGGGCCAAGTTGGTTCTGCAAAGAATGTAAATCGTGCACATCATTTAAAAACTAGTGAGAATATTGCTGTGGTTGCCCATTGTATTGAGGCAAACCTGGGTTTCTCTATTTCTCGTCGATCTTTATAATGGGGCATTCCATCAACGACATTGCCATGTATATTGCATAAATACTTAGGTCTGAAGGCTTATATTTTTAAGTTTGCACAAGAAGTAATTCCTACTGAACAACAATAACGTCTTTTATTTGCTGATTGGTGTGAAAAGGTTGCTGACATTGTGATTTCTTGAAGAAACGATAGCACTTGCCCACCGAAATATTGCAATTCGACATCTTTACAATATTTTTTTGGAGCTACTTGTAAGAAACTTCCTATGACAATCTACTACAATTGATGCAGGATCCCAAAAAAAGTGATTCGTGAAGCTATCGAGGATATGTGGCTGCAAATGTACGAATTCGTGATTAAATTACATGACAACAACATGCGTAGCAGCAGTGGCTATTCGGCTGATATTATTTTCGATTCTTAACGACATAGCCCCAGCTATGTCTCAATGGAAGATCCTGTATATAAATATTCTAACGGCTTTATATCTCATAACCTACGGGTCTAATTTTGATCACATGACAGGGAAGTATTGCATGTACTAACTGAACTTTTTTGTGAGTTGTGTGAGTTATAATGAATCATGTACAGAGAACAAAGCCGATCGGCTCACAGCCGCGTCGCCCATGGTTTTCATAATTAGTTAGCCGCCGCCGAATAGTGTAGCAATGAATTTCCATAGCAATGCCCTTCATTGCCATTGCAATGCCCATCAGTGTCAGCAGCTGCCGATTTTTTCTTAGCCGCCGCCGAGCAAAATTATACATCGGCTTCGTTTTCTGATCATATATTTCAAGTTGCGTTTATCCTCCAACATACTTAGAAATTCATTTCATGATACACAATTCAATTTTTTTATTATTTCCTTCATCTGAATTTAGTAAAGTCAACTGTTGTTTTTACATATTTTGTACCAAAAGCCAACTTTTGCAAACACTAAGCTGTCAACTACAAAACTTTAATTTTTCAAGTTGGCATCACTTATTGCAAAATGACGTTGAACTTAAATTTTATATGAATTTTGGGACACCTGTTACAAAGGGACTTGCGTCCAAAGCAAAAGATGACTTTGGATTTTTTCCCAAAAAAAATGTTTTATAATCCATCACTACCTGTTTGCTCAACTTCAGAGGTGTTCTTCTTATTTTTTCAAACACCTAAAAAAAAGTCATTATCAGATGTGTCTTAGCAATTAAGTTCGCAAATATGTGAAAATTGAAAAACAACTTCAATTTTTATAAAACAAGAAAGTAATATATAACGCATACTTTTAGGAGCAAAAAATACAGTCTACTTTCGATAATTTGAAACTACGTTATTTGAATGCTCTCAATGATCTCAAGTTTTTTTAAATCAGGCATGTTTCGAAACCACGAACGATTTAGAAATCTCTCGAGTGATTTTTTTCATGTTCTGAAAATGAAATTTTTAATTTTAGTAGTTATTTTTATTGCTCTAAATCCAGAGCGATAACGAGTCAATCATTATCGTTCGCATAAGTGACCGACCAACCATCAACTGGTTGGTCATTAGCAGTGTTGCCGGAATCGAAATTCAATTTTACACAGACGAACTTTCAAAATTATCCAAAATGTTATAAGATACACAAAAAAAATTTTGTATTTTATAATAAGCAATGCTTTTTATATAAGAGTATATGTGCCCTTAATTATGAAAGTGGTCTAAGTCATACATTTCTTTTGTCGAGATATGTGAATTTATTCAGTGCAAGAAAAAAGATTCGTAACTTTCGGCAATTCCAAAAATGCTCAGTATGGTTTGTCATTTCGCCATGAATACAATAACAAACGAACAATTCTTTCAAATCAATAAATTTTATTTTCAAAATTCGTGCTGTGTGAGAAATATCTTGCTTAAATTATGTCCATTTTATGGTCGTCATAATCTTTTGACCTTTTCAAGCTGTTGTGATTCAATTTCGCATCAGTTTCAGTTTTTTGAACATTAATCTGTTATATCGGCCAGTGTCAATAAAGATAGCGATATGTCAACAACGCAACTTTTTCTTTTCGGTAATTGCAGCGCTATATAAGAGAGTGATTTATAAAAATCAGGCGACATGAATCTCTGAAGCATTTGCAGAAATTTTTTTTAATCTGATTTGTTTTTTCGTTAACAAATAAAAAAATTTTCATGCAATTTTTTATGAAAAATATGCTAAATGTAAATAAGGTATTGCTCTAGGCCATATATTGCAATTTTTATTTCCAATATTTAATTTAATTAAATATTTAATTTGCTGGAAAATTTTTCTACTGAACAGTTCGGAAATAATAGAAAAATATCTTCTTCAAGACAAGTACAGACAAAAGATTTTAAAAATGTTTATAAATAAATTTACGGAGTAAGGTTCTTTTCAAATGAAATAAAGATACTTAATTAAATAATTAAATTGTGTATAATGTTGGGGTGAAATTACACAAAAATTACACAAAAAATTTTATGGTCCCAAAACAGTTAAAGAAAAAATTTTCTGGCCCATTTTTAAATAATTACACAGAAATCGGCAACGCTGGTTGGTCATTAATCTTTATCTCGTAAACACAATACATATACTCATTGTTATGTTCAGTAATTTTACATAACTTTATTATAAAATGATTTACAAAACATGCTTGAATATATGAAATGTGCAAAATGTGTTAAGTTGAAGGCACTGAAATGGGAACTTAATCGCCAGCAATTCATAGCATTTTATGTTTGGCTTTTGATAACATTCCAGCAGTTTTTATAAAAGTCTTGTTTATTTAAACATTTGTTTGCATTCGGTTATACAAAATTTTTCTTCACTTCCTTGAGTTACGAATTATCGAAAGCTGACTGTAAATATGGTGTCAGAAACACATTTAATGTAGCGTCTTAAAGTATGTGAACGCTAATTAACATAGTCGTATCATCTAGACGAACAATTTTTTGTTGCAACAATAGTCATAGTGTTGAAGATTAACTTTTATTATAAATTTTCCAACCAAAATATTTCAAAAAGCAAAATATACTTATGTAGTAAATGTATTTTACATACATATGTGAACGAAACCAGTGTCAACTCGAATATTTATATAAGTTATAATTTAAAGAAATATTGTCATACATTTACAAAATACTATCTACCATCTATTCATTATGAAATGATTGAAATTACTCGTACTAACACACTTGGCTCTTTCTCTCTCAGTGACAACAAATTAAACTTTACGAAAACAAATAATTATCTACAAACTCTTTTAATCTCTGCAATTTAAAAAAAATCTAAGTGAAGCGTTTTGTGTCTATTATTCAATATCTTTAATTAGTAAGTCTGTATTGCTAACTCTTGTTTCCTTTAATCAATCTTGCAGTAACTCCCATTGGTTTGTATGTTAAACTAATAGGAAAAACATATCTAAACACAAAATCTACAGTAACAATTATCAAACTTATTGAATGCTTAACTTACACATTTACACATAATATTGAAAGAACTATTTGTACAAAAAACACTTTCATCTTTAATAAAGCACTTAATTAAAACCTCAACTTTGTCAATTACAAAAAGGAAATCTTAATCTTATATTTACAAAATACAAGCAGCTGATTTAAAACTCACCGCATCTTGTTATACATAATTGTATTAATTACCTCCAAACATTTTTTACCTTTACTTCTAAATTTCGTTTGATATACATATATTTTTAAACTAAAACTCTTCATTCAACACAATCGAAACTCTTTGAAAACTTAAAAAAATTTTACACACTTTTTTTTCAATAAAATGTCGCGTGAAAACTCACCTCGTCAGAGTTTCAAACGGTCAGCAAAAGACCAACAACAGCAGCAGCAACAGCACACTCAACAATTTTTACCATCGCAACAACTGAAACAGCAACAGCAGCCACCGATTATGGAGCACGGTGTTAGTGGCAGTGGTAGCATTAGGGCGGGCTCCAGTAGCGGCCCAGCACCCATCTCAACGTCGGCATCAAACATAACGACCGTTCTTGAAGATGGCAACGATGACAATTTTGCCATGTTGCCACCTTTCAGCGGTTCGGGACCAAGTAGACAACGTTCTTTGAGAGATCGTCTTAAAGACGGCATAACCGGCAGCTTTTCTTGGCAGTAAGTCAATTAGTTGTAAAAGTAAAAGTTTTTAGCATTTTTTGTAATGTTTTATTTATTTTCTTTAGTTTTGTAATTAATTGTTAATTAATTTTTTTCTTAGAGTCTAGTGCTCGCCAGAGCTTTTGCAAAATGCGTGACATTTCAATAATCGAAAGCATTGTCAGATATTGCCTAAGTGATATTGGCCTGAGTTCGATTTGATCGTCATCCGTCGTCTTTTACGAGTAACTGGCTTTAAGCTATATTTTTTATTAATTAATAATTGTTAAAAAGATGGAGAATTTAGTTATTTATTTTTATTTAAAAACCTAACGAATTTGTTGTTTTGACAAGTAGATTTTTTAACACCTATTTTTTAGAAATTCTTTCTTGCACCGTATCGTAAGCACCTTAATTAAGAGCACTTGGCACTTATTTTGTAAATTTTCTAATTATAGATTAAAAATTAAATGAAATTAATGATACATTCTTTCTAATTCCCATACGTCCTCGAACTGAGCACATTCGCTGTATCAACAACGTTTGTGTTCAAATTGTAAGCACCGCTGTCAATTTGACAACGAAGTGTTAATCCATAACCGAATTTATATACGTTCATATAAAAGTAATCAACCAGAGTTGTACCAATAAAGGAAAGTTGGCAAAGTTGGCAAAGTACCGTTGTCAATGTGTACACATCCGTGTACGTGTATGAAACAATTATCTTTACTAGGATCACCCGGTAGTCTAAATTAGACCACTTGACACCTAGTATGTCTTTATTTATTATAAATACATTTTTACAAAACAAACACAATGGAGAAAGTTGCATTTTTTCAAACAAATTTAAATCACTTTTTACTATTTTCAGCCAATAAATTTGAAAAAACATTTATTGTATGCATATCTACAGAAAAATACCTTTTAAACTATATATGTTTTACCAATATTGGTGTACGACAAATAAATGTGTGCCGTATTTATATATAAAATAATACATTACCTCTGAAAGGATTATACTCTTGTTTGTTTGTCTTATAAATAGAGATCTGTCGATTAAATTGAAATATAAAAATCAAAATTTTCGGTCACACCCGTCACATTAAAATTTAAAATAAAGTTAAATAAAATTGTTGCTGTACGCAATAAATACTTAACACTTACCAACAATAAAAAAGTTAGAGCAATTAATAACATATTTAACATTTATTTATTATTTGGTCACACCCGTCACGCAAACAACAAGGGTATTTTTTTAAATGATGTGAAAAACATAAATTAGAAGACAGTTGTAAAGCAGCTCTGGGCGAGTCAACATCACGCGTCGTTGGTAATTATTTCTTAAATGCAACTGTTGTTTATTGGCCTTCGAGAGTTTTGCGTCTCACTCGCACTGGTTGACTGATCTGCTATGGACTACCGTATAATCTTGCGGTTCTTTTGTGGAATTTCCTTAACAACCACGTTGCTACTACCTATGTGAAGGCATAGGTCGTGTACAGTCAGTCACAAAAACATTTTTAAGAATACTGTTAATAACATCATGGACATATCGCACTTGTTCCTCAAAAGCGTAACAACTCAAAATTTTCACTTTTTGCAAAAAACCAAACAACAGAGGTCATATCTACTAGTGTTGTCATTCGAACAAAAATTGTTCGAATATTCGAACAACTTTTTATAATTTTTGTTCGAACGAACAAAAATATTCAATTTAGAATAAAAAATTATTCGAATCATTTTCGTCGGATATTCGAATATTCGAACAATTTCCTTAATTACTTTATATAAAAAGTATTTTACATTTCATTACTTTTTAATTTGTTAACAGTATGATATTAAGTAATCAAATTACTACAAATTATACATAAATACTTGTGTAAGCTTTGTTTGTATGTACATATGTATGTATACATATGTATGTATATATACATATGTATTAGGGATGCCAAAAGGGACTAGGTTTTCTAAAACCCGGGATTCGGGATTTTCAATTTAAAAAAGCGGGATCCCGGGACGGATCGGGATTTTTCGGGATTTTATAACATAAAAAATATTAGATAATCTCATTTATTAGCTTTTAGAATTATAATTTATTATTGATGTAGGTAAATATAAGTATTGAAAAAACTTCTTAATTCATGAAGAAAGTTAAATTCATTACAGAACCAAATAAAACATTTTTAATGTATTATTTGTATGAATAATTTAAAGTAATGTGGAAGTAATATTTGTAATATTTGTATTTGTCGTATCTTTTAAGAAACTTCTTAAAAAAATTAATGCATCTAGGGTGGCAGCCGACAATCGAGATCTTATTTTGTTTCAAATATAAGCTGCTGACAAAAAAAAAACGTTCGGTTGGTGCTGTAATTGCGCTATGAAATAAGGCCCAAGGAAATAACGCCCAAATAAGAAATGAAATAAGTCCCAATAAAATAAAACCCAAAAAATAAATTGAGGCCCAAGAGCAAATTTATGAAATAACACCGAATATAAATGAAATAAAGCCCAATGAAACCAAACTCAAAATTAAATAAAGCTCAATATAAATGAAATAGAGCCCAATTAAAAATTCCTTAATTTTATTGGACTTTATTTCATTTTCTTATTTGGCCGTTATTTCCGTGGGCTTTATTTGATAGCGCCAAGCGACACCTCTCTTTGTGGGCCAATAAAGTTAGTAATTTTTAGTATTTTTGGTTGAGGTACAACCTTCTAGCTGAATACCATGGGTCTATAAAAATATTTAAAACATTTTCTTTCATATATTTATCTGACAAAGTATACTTACATTAATATGTGTCAAAAGATCTTTGGTAGAACCTCCCTAAAGTTTTTAATACCTTTTTGCAAAATTTGCTTTTTGCGTGCCCCCTTGGGGGCAAATTATGGCACTCATTATCGAAAGAAAATACGAAATATTTCCATATAAACTCTATTGAAATATTTCGTAATTTCGTTCGATAACGAGTGCCGTAATTTTCTCCCTGGTATGCGTGATGAAATTGAAAGCGATTTACTGAACGTGTGGCGGCAAAGTTAGCCATACGATTTAGATTTACAAAAATTACATAAAAATCTTAAAATAAATTAACAAAAGCAAATAAAATAGGAAAACTAAAAATAATTAGTCCCACTTTCACATTTGGTAACGTGTATATCCTCACAAAAACATAAATGTGAAAAACGGCCAAGTTCCTATCCAAAATTTCGGCCATTAAAAGTTGTGAGATATAAATTTTGACCAAGTTCTTCTTTGCCACAATACCTAACACAGAAATATACATATTATGCATGATATAAATTTGTAATCGTAAGGGTGTCATATAATTTCTAGATAATCTGCCAACTTGACAACATTTTTATCAATATAAAGAAATGAACACTTATACATTATTATCTCCTTTTTTGGAAAGGTAAAAATATTGCCAAGTTATCAGATTATCTAGAAATTATATGACACCCTTATGACACCTTGTAGATTAAACACAAGGCTAACACTTTATGGGAGTGATCACGCCCAATTTTTAAGGTGATGCAAGATTTCACTAAATTGGCTTGAATTAAAAGCTGTATATTAAGTATTTAGTTCAAAACAATATTAGCGTGGCCCCGCCCATTCTGGTAAATTTGTTTGGGTTTTCAAATTTTTCTAGTTTGTTTCTCACTTAGACCTACTTGTATATCAAATTTCAGCTCCTTAGCGCAACTTTTAATTTTTAAGTTTTATGGGCGTAGCCCCGCCCCTCTAACTAAAATTTTCGGGTTTTCAAAATTTTTCTAGTTTGTTTCTCACTTAGAGCTACTTGTATATTAAATTTCAGCTCCTTAGCTGATTTTTTTAATTTTAATTTTAAATTTTTATGGGCGTAACGCCGTCCGCTTTTCCAAAGTCAAAATTTTTTTGGGGCAGTGCTAATTATTCGTGTCTAGTTTCGTTACAAACGGATAATAATAGCTAGATAAATAGTATATCTAAATATGCTGAGCCGCAGGGCATTAAAATGAGGTTTAAATTGTATGGGCGTGTCAACGCGCACTTTTTTAATGAAAAATTTATAGCCTAGCATTACCACAGTATGCCGAATTTAAATAAAATAGCTTCCATGAAGCGCCTTAGAGCATTTTAAATTCTAACCTTTATGGGCGTAGCCCCACCCTCCTGGCTAAAATTTCCGGGTTTTCAGATTTTTTAATTTTATTTCTCACCTAGACCTAGCTCTGTATCGAATTTCTGCGAAATAGCACAAATTTTAATTTTTATGGGCATAGCCCCGCCCTCCTGGTTAAAATTTTCGGGTTTTTAGATATTTCTGGTTCATTGCTCACCTAGATCTTCTTGTGTACCAAATTTTAGCTCTCTGGCTATAGCGGAAGTGCTTCATTAATTTGATGAGTGTGTCAGTGGTCAGTGAGTATGTTTTAAAATATGCACTTTTTGCACCTTCATATCTCTGGAAGCTTTCATTGTAAAACTTTCAAACTTCGCATATGAGGTTATATGAACTTATTCTAATTATGTTTCATAATTTTACGGTCGCGTGGAAAAAAGTTATGAGGGGGTAAAAACAGCTCGAATGGCTTCGTGTAAATATACACACTGCGTGCATTGGCCAGAACTTGGCCTTAGAGAAGTTTCTAAATGATCATTTCACCGGTTATCTTATAGTTTGTATAGCCATCTTTAATAAACTTCGTGTTTGCTATGAAGGCTCACATTCAGTGATGCTAACTTAGCCCTTTTAGGGCTAGATTTAGCCCGTTTTCAGTCAGTCAAAACGCGAAAAGAATTTTTAGCCCCAAACTAAAAAAGGCGCACACCTAGCACTTTTTACAATAATCTTTCAGCCCTTTTAGCCCCTTTTTAGTTTTAGCTCTATGTGGCTACATTTAAACTTTTGCGAACTTTTTCTTCCTTTAATCTAGCAAAATAAAATGAGTAAAAAGTCGATATTGCTTTACCAATTTAAAAAAGAAGAATAATATGGAGTAATCTTTTATTTCTTCCAAATTTTTTATGCCTTGAAAGTTATTCAGTACAGCCCAAAACAGATAATGTATGTTTTCGGAAGACCGAGAAATCGAAATTTGATTTAATAACGGCCAATTTTAAATGTATGTACTTATGTAAACATACATATGTATATATATTTCTATAATATATATGTATGTATATGCTAACTATTTAATCTACGTATGTACATACCTTATTGAAATGTAATTTGAAATGTAAATGAAATATGTACAATATTGAAGCTTTCAAGCTATGTATGTGTTGATCTCATGATAGTTATTTATATTCTAATAAATTACTTTACAAAAATTGATTTGATGTTTTTATTTTCAATAGAAACATTTTAATACTAGCCCCTTTTCGCGCTTTTTCGAAAAATTTTAATATTTTTTTTTAATATTTTTTCCATTTAGCTCTTTCTAGCCTTTTTTTTTAAATTTTTTACGCGTTTTGAGTCTCAAAAGTCAGCATCACTGCTCACATATATCGAAATCCTAGCTTTACGAAGTCTACAGTAAACGATGGCAATCTTTTTTTTTTAAAGAAAACAGTCACTTTGGTTGAGAAGATTGTTTTGTTGTATTGTTTGGATTAAAAACATATAAAGTTAAATAAATTTCATCACTAAAATCAAATCATGATTTTATTTGGGAAACTACTTCATATGCCAAAATACCAAAATGAGATCTTCTACAACCGTTTAAAAATAAATTTTCATCTGCATTATCAATTTTCCATAAGCTCTGGGATTTTAAAATATTGCTTCTTATACTCGTATAATTTTATGAAATTGATAAAACATAACGGCCATATGTATAAGCAAAAACTGGCACTGCATAAGTGGCAAAATTGAAGATGATCTTAAAGAGGTTTTCCATGAAACTTCACATTCATTAGAAATCACGCAAGGACTTAGTAGTGGGTTAAAACTATGTTTTGCGTTTTGTTTTAATGTCAAATTATATAGAGGAACTCGTCAACACCTAATTCAATTTCGTCACTTATGCTAACTTCATGCCAATTCTTTCTTATACATAAGGCCGTAAGTTTCTTAATCACTTAGCTATTGGAAGGACAGTATTGTTATAGTTGAAACTATAATAGAAAATTTTATAAAAATTGCACAATTGAATTGGAGTACCATATGGAGAAAAAAAATCAAGACGAGTAGTGCTCACAGATTGCACCCGTCTAGAGATGATTTTAATGCATCTGTGGGACTTTAATTCTGACCACAATGACAAAATTTTTGTCAAGAACTCACGCTCATGTGGGCGAAGAGAAAAGCTTCCCAAGGTCGTAAATGATTTACTGATTACACTATTAATGTCAATCAGTTGAGCTATACTAAGTTTAATATTAAATTTTTCAACATCAAAGAAATAAACAACAAATATTACAAATCTCTTTTTAATTAAATACAAATTTCAGTCTGTGTAAATTTTATTTTAATTTAATGTTTAACAGTTTTTTTTCATGTTTTTTGTTTGTTAATGCTTTTTTTTTTGACAAATTGATTGACATTTGAATGTTAAATATTGCTGTCATTGTCGTTATTTTTATGTTGTTAGCGCCATCATATAAAATGACAAGAACAAGTTTGAACATTTTTTGTTTATCCTAAAAAAACATGATGTGTTTTTTTACAAAAACAAAATAATGCCGGCAAATATTTTCAAAGAAAATGTTACACTATTTTATAATTTGCTTTTCGAAATACACATCGAGCCATAACCGCCAAAAAAGCTTAAGCGAAATATTTTTTTTAATTTTGTTTTTTTCCAAAAATCGATTATCTACAATCACAAACAATTGATTTTCGTTAAAAAATTAAGATATAAAGCTATGTCGCTTAAGGTATAAGGTATCTAGATAGCGATATGTACATATGCATTAGTGATGCACGAATATTAGCATTCGTATTCGAATTGCCGAATATTCGGCCATTTTTAAATATTCGTATTCGCATTCATCAGATTCAGGCGAGTACGAATACGAATATTTTTCGAAAAAAAAAATTAAATAAATAAATGCATAAATCCTAAACGAGTTTTAAATAAATGGATAAAAATATTAGTTTGTACGAATCCATTAAATTTTTATAGAAATTTATTCTTTGTATCATTTTCGAATATTATTTACTGACGATCATTAAAATTTTGGGTAGTTTTTATTAAGTTTAAAGTACGCCAACAGGAGTTTGAAGCTCTTTTTCATAACAATTTTTTAATATTTCATATTGCAGGCGTAAATAGAACCCTAATTAAATATTTGTATTCGTATTTCTATTCACGAATATCGTTCAAATATTCATATTCGTATTTGCGAATATCAAAAATTGACATTCGTTACATCACTAGTATGTAGTACAAAGTTTATAAAAAGTAATTCTCTCTGTCAAAAAAAAAACGGACTTCAGTGCAAACATCTGGTAGAAGAAGATGAGAGAAGTACGTGAAATATAAACTTAAATTTTAATGGGCGCGCCTCCGCCTATTTTGTAAATGCAAGTTTGTGTGTTTTTCAGAGCTCAAGGTGCGTGTAAAAATCGGTATAATAGAACCACTTAAAATAAAATATTAAATTTTAATGGACAAGACTCCACTAATCATTTAAGTATAATTGCGTGAAATATTATAATAAATTTTAATGGTCGCAACCCTGCCCAAATTTCGAATTGTGTAATTACAAGAACCAAAGGTGTCTTATAGGTTTCGCAGCAATCAAATAAATAGAATATCATCAAATTAAATGAAAAAATTGTGGGCGTGTCCTCGCCCATTTTTAATAATGGGACCCATGCGAAGCTATACCCTCTCAGACAAAAAAATAATTTTTACAATCGGTCTAAAATGTGCCGAGTTATGAAGTAGCACCCCAGAAAGAAAAATTGTTGACCTCTTGGTTTTTTTGAAGTCGATAAGAAGATTTTTCATATAAAATCTTTTTATAAGATCATTAATATTATAATATTATAAAAGACATTTGCAGTATTAAAATAATATTTCTATGTATCATCAATCAATTAAATTTGACAGTTTAATTTTGTCTGTCAAATAACAGTTGCAAAATTATTAAATCAGAAAGAGATAAAAACATTCATTTGTGTGTACGCATGTTTGTGTATATATGTATAAATATGTATGTATGTAAGTGATCTTATTATAATATTTATGTATTCATTAACATATCGTTACCATAATATAGAAAGGCCCTAACTAATTATTTTTTAGAAATCTAGTTTTTTGTATATTTCAATAGTCGAAAAAATAATGAGTTAGGGCCTTTCTATATTAAAAAAAAGCAATGTGAGTCCGATCACAGAGGAGACGTGTAAACATCTAGTAATGAAAAATTTTTTTAAGTTGAAAGTACTTATGCTTTTAGTATCTTTTTTTAAAATTAATTAATTAAAATTATCAAAACTTTCAATATTGTAAATACATATGAATTTGTTGGTTTTTGTTTGTTTTATTAAACTTATTTGGTTAGTAAATGGGCACACTGCAGTATATGTATATGTACTGCATTCAAAATTGCAGTAAAATTACTGATTACTAAAAAATTCAGTAAATTTGTACTGCTAATGAAATTTAATTTGCATTACCAGTAAAATCGTAGGGCCGTAATCATAATAAAATTGTAGCAAGTGGCAAAGTTTTTTCATTCAAATTTTGAAACTTTTGTATGAAAAACATTTAGCCACTTGGTAGAATTTCATTATGAATACGGGCATTACTGATTACTGAAAATTCAATGCACCTCATCATATAACAAATCATTTAGGCAATTTATAAAAATTGTAGAAAAAAATTTTAGTAATCAGTAAAAATTTACTTGTTAAACATTTTTTATTGTTTTTACTGAAACTTTAGTGGTACTGCAGTGCTCATCTATGGTAAATGCCTTTACTTTTACTTTTTAATTTTTAATTCCTGTTGTTCATGGTTTAGTTGTTGCTGTTCTTGTTGTTGTGTACGCATTGCAATTAAAATAAATTCAGTAAAGTGCGACTTTGACTCGCGCACATTCGGGTTTGATCATATTTTTTTGATTTAGCTTTCTTCCTTTTTTAAGTTTTTACAGTTTAAACGATTTTTTTCAGTTTTATCGCTTTTTTCTCGTTTTGGCGTTTTTTTCTCTCTCTTTTTGGGTTTTTTTAATTTTTGCAATTTTTTTCATTTTGGCGATTTTTTTATTTTGGCGATTTTTTTCTGTTTTTGGGGTTTTTTTATTTAGGCGATTTTTTCAAATATTGGCAATTTTTTTGTTTATAAATTTTTTTCATTTTGGCGATTTTTCCGGTTTTTCGCGATTTATTTTAGTCCTAGAGATTTTTTTTAATTTGGTGCTTTTTTAAGTTTTGGCGATTTTTTTTGTTTTTGGGGTTTTTTATTTAGGCGATTTTTTTCTGTTTTTGGGGTTTTTTCATTTTGGCGATTTTTTCATATTGGCGATTTTTTTGTTTAAGGATTTTTTTTTTCATTTTGGCGATTTTTCCGGTTTTTCGCGATTTATTTTAGTTCTAGAGATTTTTTTAATTTGGTGCTTTTTTAAGTTTTGGCGATTTTTTTTTTGTTTTTGGCGATTTTTTTATATTTGGCGATTTCATATTTTTTTTGATTTTTTAGTTTTACCGTTTTTGAAAATTTCAAGAGTTTTGCTCTTACTTACGGTTTCCAAGATACAGCAAGTTGTCACAATTACAAAGTCAAAATTGCATTAACTGATGGAACACCCAGTGATTTAAATTTTTTAAATTTAGTGTTAATTGTTGTGGTCTGTATAAAAATACACTAACTTTTAAAATTTCAAGTGTATATATGTATATACAATTGTATGTATATTACATGGGATTTTAACATTTTTCGCTGCTCGTTTTGGAACACCCTTTAGTTTTTAACTCTCATGTATTCGTTGTTGTAGTGGCCAAATGTCTACACATTGTGTCCAAATTTCAAGTCCGTAGCTCTTACGGTTCATTTTCACCTTTGGTGTACGGAAATATACAGAAAAATAACCGGCGGCGGCACACCGTCGGCTTCGAGACGGTCAACTTGTTTCTCTGCTTGGTATTACTTCTTTCAAATACTAATACACTCATATATAGCTCACACCGATTTGACAATGCTGTGTGCTTCTCAGCAAAGAAATCTAAGCAAAGAAATCTCAGCAAAGAAATCAAAGTCAAAAGATTTTTACCCCCTAGCGTATAGATGTTTACACATCAAAAATTGTCTGTATGTCTATTTATAGATATGAAATAACAAGACACCTCATAAAATCAAGAAGATTTCCTTATTAAAAAATCAATAAGATGCTTTACACATAATCATATAGGAACCTTATAAAATCAAGAAGAAAACTTTATGGAAAAAATCAATAAGATAGCCTACTAACTTCAAGAAGAAAACCTTTTTAAAAAAATCAATAAGGCAACCTCATAAAATTTATAAGAAAACCTCATAGAATCAAGAAGATTTTCGCTATGGATTGTTTTTTTGGTGCCAAAAATAACGGAAATTAAGTAAAAAAAGTTGTGAATAATAAGATTTCTTTTTGATTTTATGTGGTTTTCTTCTTGATAAAATTAATAAGATTTACCACATAAAAACAATAAGGAATCTCTATGAAAAAATCTTCCCTTCTTTCTGCTGGGATACATACCCCTTAGCCTAAAAACGTTTCATAGAGAAAATCTTCTTGATTCTATGAGGCTGTTTTTTCTCTGTATACAAAAATTACTTACAAGGAAATTATGTTGTAAGCTGAGCAGTAAGTACAAATTTTGTGATTGTATTAGTAAAAAGGTGTGAGTGCATTGAGTTTTTCGAACTTGCACTTACATGTGCAAATGCTAAATTAGAAGATTAATTTTATAAATTTCTGCCTTTCTCGTTGCTTGTTTCTACTGGGAAAGTAAATGAAATAAAAAATAATAAATAAAATACGTATTTGACCAAATTCTGAACATACATATGTATATGTATGTATGTTGTTTGTTTTTTTACTTCAAAATATTTTTAAACTTGAAAATTACGTGAAGAAAAGCTTGAATTGACCGTTGTTTCCAGTCAAATTTCAAGTACATGAATTCTAAGTTTTTGTGGGCTTATTGGGATGCATTTATTGTGTTAATACCCATACAGATAATTTACCTAATGTTCTTACTCACGTGTTTGACTTAGAAAATTTAACTTGCACGATAGATAGTTATTTGTGCACTAATAGACTCTATGGATAGAAATAACGAGCATAAGACAGTTATTTTATTGCATCAAAAATTAGGAGTTTAAAATCATATATTTCAGTGCCATATTCATACATATAATAAATATTTATTTATCAGAAATGTTTACCACATTTGATCGTTTAATAAGTTGCAACACCATAAGACAAAATTTATTTAAATACATCTGTTTTCACGCACATTAAACTTTCAGCTTTCTGACATTGAAACTGCATTTAACGAGCTGCAGTCATGTAGTGGCATCTTAAAAAGCCTGTTTTCCCATCCGCAGCCTTATTTGTACACTTCGTATTACCAACAGAGCTCTTCTCATACACTTACTTTGCTTGTAAGTGATGCTTGAGTCTGGCGGAATAAAATGCACACAAACCGGAACCTAATTCTTCTGACCTTCAAATATTTTTCTTACATTTTTTGTTTGCCTTTTATTGTGTTCAAATAAATTTCGCATTTAGACGTTTTGTATTGCAATGGCAGCATCTGTTTTTGCTCAAGCCACAGACTATTTGTAAGTAAATATGCGCCAACAAAGGCACAAGTGACATTAGTTGCATTTCACTTTGCAAGACATGGAAAAGATTAATGGCAAAGCTTACAAACAATCTACTTTGTTGGTTACTTAATCCCGCACAATAGATAAGATGTGACAAGGATGTTCTTTGTAAAATCCGGACCGATGCGTGCTGTTGCAATTTCTAAGCCAAAGGGAATTAGTTCATTTTTATTTAATGCTTCAGAATTGTAAGAAGTTAAGATTAGATGTCACTATTCGATTGGAAACGTATGAATGGACGACATTGAGAAGTCTCTTGATATCAGATGACATATTTCTTTTATCGATTAACCTGCTAAGCGTATAAAAAAACAAGTACCACAACTTCTGTCGATTTGCAGCTCAATTCATACATTTTATTTTCTCAAGTATTAACTAGCAATGAAAAGAAATAATGACAGCAAAAAATAAATACTCAGCCAGAAACTGATAACAAGTATTCAGAAACACATGAACTGAAAAAAAGTATAACTGCAAAAACAAATATTCAAGGTTGCATGCTTCTGTTGCACCACAAGCAAGAAGTACTCGTAACAGAAAAAAAGAAGAAAAAGGTTTCAAGGGCAAATCAATCATAAGTATTTTACACAAGACAATTTAAAAGATGAATCATGCTGGTGAATATCGAAAGAAACTGATTTTATTTCACATCTTGTGGTTACGTGCACAGTGTGGCTTTTAAGGTAGAATTAGTAAAATCGTATCATTCTACTTTACAGCTTGCCGTATCGTTCAACTTTGTGCACAAGTTATAGAAAATGTAACAGTTTGCATAGCACATTTTTTTTGTCTGGCATTAAATACGGCGTTTTTGACATTCGCTACAGAAAAATCTGTTTTCTGCAGATTCCTACGTCAGCAGTGCTACCACCACATATTTTATAACTAGTAACATGTATTGTATATCGTACGGTTTTTGTCAGCTGACACGCAACATCACGATACGATTTTACTAATTCTACCTTTAGAGTTGAAAACAGAAAATCCTTTAGCGAAGACGTTTGTATAACTTTTCGTTTTGAAACGAATAATTTATTCAAACTACGAGTAGCTTAATATATTTATGTATGTATATTTGTTAAAAGGTGCTTTTTCATGAGTAACTGCTTATAAAAACTTTTTTATTTAAAAGTTAATTGTGTTTCTTTTAGGTACTTTTTTCTCCAAAAGTACTCTTTTTGTAGGTACTTGTTTTAAAAGAAACCTTTTATTGAAAACGAACTACTTTTGAAAGTTGCTGTCGTTAAAAGTTATTTTTCGCAAAAGTACTTTATTAGGGATTCTATTTTATATATAATTTTTTTAAGTGTACTTTTTTTAATGATACCCAGTAAAAAAGACACTCCAAAGAAGTCATGAAAATGTAGAGTTTTCAGTCTGGAAGTAGTTCAAATTTCGATCCGATCTAATGATTTTTACATAGGGTTGTCATTGCAAGAAGTTCTCTTTTTCGATGCCTAGTCATCGAATTAGAAGCGATTTTAAGAAAAATTTCCTTTTTTTGTGTTCTATGGTAATATTTTCATCTAGGAAAAACTTTAAAATGTTACATATTTTAACAATTCGTTTCTTTTTATACGAATTTAAGCGCGAAACAGTGTTTTCATGTAAATTTAACAAATAACTTCTAAATTTTAGGCCAAAATTAGTTCATAAATTTCTTTCAAAAAATCGATTTTTTGAACATTTTGGTGAGTATTTACTAAAACTATGGAAAAACTACAAGGTTTTGTGGGATTAAAATAAACTTTTACTTGGTTTTTTGCTAACTATCGGCATATTAAAAATATCGATTTTTTGGAAGCAATGAAAATGTGGTTCCTCCAGAATGACTTCCATTTTTTTTTACTGGGATACTTATAAAACTGTCCACGCACATTTAAATGAAATAAAGTGCTAGATAGTTTTATATACAAAATATTTTGTCTGCCACATGAGTAACTTTTTTATGTGGGAGAGATTAAAGTTTAAGGACAACGGAACAAAAATATTGATTATAATTACAAAATAATACCAGAACAAAGAATATTTATTCATGGCCTTCTGAATTGGAATGTGCAATGAAGGGAACACAAACATATAAAAATGTTTATAATATTATTAAATTTATTTCGTTGAAATATATAAAACATACTTATAAAGCGTGATATTGAGAATTATAAAATAAATTGTGTGTCCAATGTTAGAGACATCTGGAAATTTGCAAAAAAAATATTTATATATATCAACAACTGGCAAAAGTTATTCCTAGCTGATAAATTTTTGTAAAATTTTCGCATAAAAAGCTTTCAATTATAATTGAATTTCAATTATTTAAGTAAAAGCTGAAGGAATTTGAAAAATTTACTTTTACATACTAGTGTCCTGCACAAGAGTATTTATAAGACTTTTCAAGACATGAGAGATTTTTTCCAATGCTTTTCTACAGCGAAATATTCTAAAAGAATCGCTAAACAACACTGTTGGCAAGACAAACCACCGAAAAAAATTACTTGCCAACAGTGTTGCTTAGCGATTCTTTTAGAATATTTCGCTGTACTAAAGCATTTGAAAAAATCTCTCATGTCTTGAAAGGTCTTATAAATAGTCTTGTGCAGGACACTATTACATACTAACCCCCTTGTGCAAAAAATAATAATTTGCATAAATTTCAATAAAAATTTCAACTGAAGCACACTTGAAGTACAAATAATTTTTTATTTTTTTTTTGAATAAGGGGATAAGTTTTTTTATGCAAAGGGTCCTTCAGATTGTTGCGGGTGAAGCTCTAGTTTACAGTAACCGAGAATCAAACACAGAAGAGTTTTGCTGACTGCAATCTACCCTTCCCTTAGAAATTAACACATGAAGTAAGAATATACATATGTTTTGGTTAAGCAGGAATGTTTGATGCATTAAACACATTCACCACAGCAAGCTACCGACCACCAAATGTCAAGGATAGAATACACATGTTTATATGAGAATGTTTTTTATTTTTTTTTGAAGACAGCAAGGCAACAGGGCGACAGGTTGTTGTTTCTGCTGATTTTGTCGTTGTAGTCCAGTAATGCATTAAACACATTCACCACAGCAAGCTACCGACTACCAAATGTCAAGGATAGAATACACATGTTTATATGAGATTGATTCTTTTGAAGACAGCAAGGCAACTGGGCGAGAGGTTGTTGTATGCTGATTTTGTCGTTGTAGTCGCTGCTAGCGGCATTTGAAGTCGTGTGTAGCCTGCTATGGTGAATGTGTTTAATGCATGACTCTATTTCTAACCGACTTCCAAAAAGGAGGGGGTTACCAATTCGTTTGTATGTGTTTTACGTATGTTACTTATCCTCTACTTTTTACTTCTTACTTCTATTCCTTGATTTTTGCGCCGATGTAAATTTTTTCTTATAAGGTGTAGCTTACATTAAATCTAATTGGCAAAAAAAATGGGTCAAATCTCTCCCACAAAATTTTTATACCCTTTACCAAAAAATGGTAAAAGGGTATATATAGGTTTGTCATTCCGTTTGTAATTTCCAGAATATTATAAGCGAGCCATAAAGTATATACATATATTCTGGATCCTTATGCATAGGGAAGACGAATAAGCGATGTCCGTCTGTCCGTCTGTCTGTACGTGAAATCGGTTTTCCGAAGCTCCCAGAAAAGCTAGAGACTTCGTTCTTGGACTGGTGGGTCAGAAATGGTCGAAATAAGATTGGTGTTGAAAATCAGCAAAATCGAGCACACAGTTTCAGAGCTGGGAAACTTAAAATTCATTTTGCCATACAAAATGACTACTGAAAAGTAGTTTTTATTATTTTTTATTAAATAAACTTATTTTATACTTCAAAATGAATAAAATTGGTATTTCACTTTAAAAAAAATTAAAAAAAAAAAATCAAAAATATTAAAAGGACGTTTCCAGGGTTGGGAATCTTTGATTTTTTTTCTTATACAAAAGTAACTTACTAAAACAAATTTTTCCTTTTTTCTACAAATTATACATATATTATCTTCTTAAAGTGCAGAGGTTGATGTAAGAAATCACAAAATCAAAAAAGATGATTCCAGGGTTCTAAAACCTACAATTTTTGTGATATATAAAATTAACTACCGTAAATTTAAAAAGACGTTTCCAGGGCTGGAAAACTTTATTTTTTTTCTTATATAAAAGTAACTTATTAAAACAAATTTTTCCTTTTCTTTATAAATTAAACATATCTTACATTCTTAAAAGAAAAAGATTGGTGTAAGAAATCAGAAAAATCAAAAAGGATGATTTCAGGGTTGGGAAACTGGAACTTTTTGTGATATAAAAAATTAACTACCGAAAACTAATTTTTATTTATTTTTATTAAATAAAATTATTTTATACTTCAGTATGAATACACTTGGTATTTCAAATTAAAAATTAAACTTCAAAAAATTAAAAAGATGTTTCCAGGGTTGGAAAACTTTAACTTTTTTTATACAAAAGTAAATTATTAAATAAGATTATTTTATACTTCAGTATGAATAAAATTGGTATTTCAAATTAAAAATTAAACTTCAAAAAATTAAAAATATGTTTCCAGGGTTGGAAAACTTTAACTTTTTTTATACAAAAGTAACTTAATAAAGCAATTTTTTCCTTTTTCTCTATAAATTAGAGATATCTTATATACTTAAAAGAAAGAGATTGGTGTAAGAAATCAGAAAAATTAAAAAGGATAATTCCAGGGTTGGGAAACATACTCTTTTTGTGATATAAAAAATTAACTACCGAAAAGTAATTTTAATTTTTTTTTAAATAAATAAACTTATTTTATACTATAGTACGAATAAAATTGGTATTTCAATTTAAAAAAGTTTAAAACACGATTCCAGGGTTGGAAACATTTACCTTTTTTTATACAAAAGTAAGTTACTAAAGCAAATTTTTCGTTTTCTATATAAATTAAAGATATCTTATATTCTTATAAGAAATCAGAAAAATCAAAAACCATGATTTCAGGGTTGGTAAACCCACACTTTTAGTGATATAAAAAATTAGCTACCGAAAACTAATATTTTTTTTTTATAAAATAAATTTATTTTACACTTCAGTACGAATGAATTTGGTATTTCAAAATTAAAAAAGTTGAAAAAATTAAAACGACGTTTCCAAGGTTGGAAAACCTTATTTTTTTTAGAGGTATAGAACTTCGAATTGAAATAAAACACAAGAAAATCGTTATAATGTCCATCAATTTGGCTTTATTGGAAGGATAATTTTATGCCATTAATGTTTAAATATGATTTCGGGCATGTGGCCGCCGCGGCTGGCTCGAATAAAGCCAATTCTACAGGTCCAATTTTCAACCACTTTTTCGAGCATATGGGGCCGTATGTTGGCAATAACGCCACGAATGTTGGCTTCCAAGTCCCCTAACGTTTCTGGTTTGTTGGCGTAGACGAGCGACTTCACATATCCCCAAAGAAAATAATCCAATGGTGTCAAATCACACGATCTTGGTGGCCAATTGACAGGTCCATTCCTCGAAATTATGCGCTCATCGAATGTTTCCTTCAATAAATCGAATGTGACGTGCGCTGTGTGGCATGTAGCGCCGTCTTGTTGGAACCACAACTCATCCACATTCATGCCATCCAATTCGGGAACAAAATAGTCGGTTATCATGGCTCTATACCGGTCTCCATTAACGGTAACTGACTCTCCAGCATTATTTCGGAAGAAGTATGGCCCAATGACTCCACCAGCCCATAGAGCACACCAAACAGTCAGTTTTTGTGGATGTAATGGCGTCTCAAGGGTCTCATGTGGATTCTCTTCACTCCAAATGCGGCAATTTTGTTTGTTGACGTAGCCATTCAACCAAAAATGAGCCTCATCACTGAACAAAATTTTGCGATGAAAATCAGCATCGAGATCAATCTCATTTTCGGCCCATAAAGCAAAATCACGACGCATTGCATGGTCTCGCGGCTATAATTCTTGCACAAGCTGGATCTTGTAAGGTCGCAAGCCAAGATCTTTGCGCAAAATCTTCCATAAAGTTGATGGACAAAGCTCCAATTGCTGTGCACGGTGGAGAATCGATTCCTTCGGGTCCTCTTAAACACTTTGCTCTACAGCGGCAATTGTTTCTTCGGTGCGCACTGTTCGACGTCTCTGCGGATGCGTATTATCACATAGAGTAAACGTAGTGCGAAAACGATCCATGGTTAACCGAATTAATTGCTCTGATGGACGATTATGTCGACCATAAAATGGACGGAGCTTGCGGTAAACTTCGCGAACTGAACCATTATTTTCGAAATAAATTTGCACGATTTGCAAGCGTTGTTCTTTTGTCAACCTGTTCATGATGAAATGGCAAACCAAACTAAATATTAATCACTTGACAGCTGACAAAATGGCCGCCGTTAAAAAAGTGATGCCAACTTAAAGTTCTATACCTCAATAAAAAACACCCATTACAAAAGTAACATACTTAAACACATTTTTCCTTTTTTACTATAAATTATATTCTTAAAAAAAAAAGATTAGTATTAGAAATCAAAAAAATCAAAAAGGAGGATTCCAGGGTTGGGACACCTACACTCTTTGTGATATAAAAAATTAACTACCGAAAATTAATTTTTGTTTATTTTTATTAAATAAACTTATTTGTTGCTTGAGTACGAATAAGATTAATATTTCAAATAAAAAAAAAATTTAAAAATTAAAAAGACGTTTCCAGGGTTGGAAAGCCTTAACTTTTTTTTCTTATACAAAAGTAACTTACTAGAACAAAATTTTCCTTTTATTTACAAATTAAACATATTTTATGTTCTTAAAAATAAGAGATTGGTGTAAGAAATCAGAAAAATCAAAAAGGATGCTTTCAGGGTTGGGAAACTTACACTTTTTGTGATATATTAAAGTAACTAAGTCTAATTAATTTTTATCTTTTCCTTTATAAATTATATATATTTTACGTTTTGGAATAAAAAGTTTGGGTTGAAAAATTATAAAAATAAAAATCACATCTCCAGAGTTGGAAACCTTGAACTTTTTTTCTAGATATTAAAGTAACTAAATAAAACATTTTTTTTGGAATTCCCTTTTTTATCACTTAACACACTTTCTATATTTTTTTAAGAACTACTATATTGATAAAAGGAATGAGAAAAATCTAATTTGATGATTCTAGGGTTTGAAAATTAATTTTTTTTGCACATAAAAGTAACTAAGTCAAATTACTTTATGTATGTGCTTATGTATGTATCTCTATACTACATAAACGCACTTTGGTAAAGGGTATATAAGATTCGGCACAGGCGAATATATCTCTTGCACTCTCACTTGTTTTCTTTAATTTTATGTATTTATGCCAAGTCTAGCACACTGGACTTAAAAAAGTGGGTGGGGTCATGCCCATTAAACTTTTGTGTTGTATTTCACGTGTTCCTAATAGAAAATAGGCGGTGCTACGCCCACTCAATTTACTTATTACATGTACTTCTGCCCATCCAATTTCCACAAAATAAAAGAAACATTTTGGCCTCTTGGAACGACAAGTAGGCGGATCTTTGCCCGTCTAAAAATATTATACATTGATGTGATCCCATTAAACCCATTATTACGGAAATTAGCACTAATCTTGAGCTCTTAAAGTGACATGATTTTGAATTTGAAAAGTGGGCGGCACCACGCGATATTATATCTTTTTCTACACATCCAATTTCCAAGAAACTTGGCAAACATTTTGGGATTTTGGTTTGCAATAAGTTTGAGACTCAAAAATTTGGCAATGCCTCGATTCTAACGGAACTAGGCACACATATTGAGCTCTGAAAGTGATACGATCTTGGATCTAATAAAACTAAGTACTACATTATATGTGCTTCTACTCAACCGACTCTCCACAAAATTTAGCTCTTGTAGTGATGCAATATGATTTATCCAAAAGTGGGCGGAATCACAGTTTTTAAAATGGACTTGCACTTAATATATAAATTCAAAACCTGTTCCTGAAAAATATTAAATACTAACGGCCTGTCCTACGATGTCACCAGAAATCGTTCGATCGAATACTTATTTTGAAAACAACAACAAATTTTTAAATGTTATTGTTGTTTGTGCAATACAAGTTGTCGATCGAAGATTTCTGGTGACATCGTAGGACAGGCCGTAAGTTGAGAAAACTGAGCTAAACAAAATTATATTTTTATGTACTTCAATACATAAAAAAAAGTTTGCGAAGTCATGCCCATTGAATCTGATTGCTACCGTAGTTCCCATGAATATAATGGGGCATTGTATCGATAAAGTCTTGCAGTATGAAATGATTTTAATTTCTAGTGAAGTTAAATATCAGGATTATAGTAAGCATGATTAAACTTATTGGAATTATCATAAGATTGTAAACGAATTATTAATTTCAAGGAGAATTCGCATAAACATTGCAATAACATGATCTCACTTTTGAAGAATATTTTAACATAAATGAAGTATTATATTAATTAATGTGATATCGTAACGAATGCAAGAAAGGTTAAACTAGAGTTTGGCTGTAGGAAATGTAGAATTTTTCTGTGCCACCATCCATGCCTATCTACTAGGGCAGAGAGTGTTTGCTAATATCAGCTCTTCTAACATGAATTTGTAAAGAAATGGAATATGAGAAATGCTTTTTTTGTACATACAATTATTGATTTTTCATAGATAAATTGAGACTTGTGCACTTGTTTCTAAAAGAAATTGCACTTGGTTTCTACGGGAAATTCTTGGAAAAAATTTAATTTCTTTAAAAAAATTTAAGTAAACCATCATAAACTAGATTTACTTTCTTTTGTCTTGAGAAACTGAAGAAACTATTGGGTGATACTAGAAAAATCAGCCAACTTGCAGGTCAATGGAAATGATTTTAAATTTACCAAATGAGCAGCATTTCTAGTGTTGTCCATATTTTGAAATCCAAATTATTATTTTTCGAAGTATTTTTAATTTAATGTATGCCTTTTTTTTAATACAAAAAAAATTAATTTAAATACTGTTCCAATCTACTAAACAATACAATTATATTTGTTTCTTTGTTGTATTACACAATAATAATAAAAATATAATAATAATGTGTTCAAAATCGCTAGTATTTCATTAAAACTCTTCTCCTTTGTCTTACAAATTGAAAGTAATGACCATGAACTTTAAAACAATAGAACTACTAAAACTTTAATAACAAACAGAAATAAACCTACAAACAAATCAACTTGTAGCAAAAAGCCAAAGCAAATCAAAAATAGTTGGCCACTAACAACCAACAAGAAATAATAAAAGAATTAAAACAAATAACAATGCAGAAAGGTTACTGACTTTAAACTATAAGCGAACAAACGCATCAAAACATTAAATCTTTATAGTCTTACATAAAAGTTTAAAGCATTTTGAGTCCCTTTCGAATTTTGGGGCTAAGCCAGCATTTTAAGTTTTGTGATAAGAAACATTTAAAATCTCTTACTAGGGAAAAAAATTAAATTAAAATTTTGTTAATCTTTAACACACACTTCTTAAACTTATAAGTACAATTAAATTTAAATTAAAATACTTCCGTGAATTTCCAATATCCACAAATAATATTTTCCAAAAACTGCTAAACAAAGTAAATGTGTAGAAAATGTTTGAAAAAATTTGTTCATGAAATGGTCGAATTTAATACCATGTTCACACTTACGTGTTTAACGCCTCATTCGTATTTGAAAGCTTAAACACGACGATTTTGAGATGTTTTACCATACACAGAAAAAAATTATTTGCAAATGAAATTAATTTTTTTGTTATATCAATTAAATAATTAATTGATTGTGAACCCACAACAATTTTTGTA
This sequence comes from Tachina grossa, assembly GCA_949987645.1. NCBI lineage: Eukaryota > Metazoa > Arthropoda > Insecta > Diptera > Tachinidae > Tachina > Tachina grossa. Next base: position 63,637,761 of record OX465274.1, read on the forward strand.
ATTACAATTAACGAAATTGTAAGTTAAAGGAAAATCTGAAAAATATTTTCAATTAAATATCTCAAAAAACAGTTTGTTTAGATTTATTTATTTTTTCAACATTAATTTTTGTTAGATTTCAAGGTTATTTCAATTAAAATTATTGTTATATTAACAATGCGAATTGTTGGTTTTCCATAAAAATTTTTCATTATCATAATTGTTATGTTAACAATGTTTTTTATACACAATCACAATTCTCGAAACGATATTTTTCTTGTCTGCGAAAAGCACTAAACTAAATGTCCTTGGGCAGAGTTGAACAGGCAACTTCAGGACTAAGAAACCAACTTACTTACCTCTCAGCTAAAGAACAACTTTAATAGACACGCAAATTATGAATACACAAAAAATATGATTTCTTATTTTCTTCTACATGTGCGCATTGCGTTATAATATAATTTAAGAAATAATTCTCTTGAATAATTTAATTGACTACAAAAATTTTAATTTGTTATATCAAAAATGATGATTGTTAATTTTTGAATTAAATATTAACAATTTGTTGTGTTGGTTGCATTTCGATGATATTTTTTTCTGTATACATTGACTTGTTTTGTTAAACATCTCAAATGAAGTGGTTAAAGACCCAATCAGACGTCTCATAACCATAACCATAGAAAACAGCTGTTCGAACCAAACTAATGGGCAACACTGTATTTGATTGTAGGTGATGCGCCATAATGCCATAACTCTCACCATAGAAACCAATTGAATTTTGGTTTGGTTACTTAAACACGTAAATGGAATATATTCAGTCCTTTTTTGATAACTCTAGCAACCTTATGTTGTTATTAAATGGCGCCACATGAAAAATTATTTGGTAAACGTGTAATTAGTTAAAAAATAATCAATTATTTATAAAAATCCTTTGTTGTATAAAAATAATAAACCAATCTACCAATAATTGCTAGTAATTTTTTACAAATACAATAATTTATTGAGAAAACATCAACCTTTTATATCTCAAATGTAATGTGAACGGTTATGTTTAGTATCTTAAAACACTTGTCTTAAATACGTTTAAGACCATAAGTGTGAACATGGTATAAGTATGTATACATCGTAGTAGAGCTGTATTCAACTCGTTCAGTCGTTCATTCTAGACAAAAACCTATGGTCAAATCCATTTAGACTTGGATCGAACGAACTCTTTCAGTAGCTCGTTTTTGACTAGTGAACGAGTTCGAACCAAGTCTAGATCAAACCCATATAAAACCCACATTTAAACTGCATGGGTTTGATAATCGCTTTGTGTCAAAAACAAGCTACTGACACGATCCAAGTCTACTAGTGAATAAGTTCGTTTCAAGTCTAACTGAAAAATGCTAGGAACACAACTAGGACGAACGACGAATTTTTCGGTGCGAACTTTCGTCATAAAAAATAAAACACATTGGTTCATATGAAAATGAACACAACACCGCCGTGACGAGCTCTGAGATAGATTTATTTCTATATTGTACGCCGACGAACGACGAAAAAAAAATGTTTCTATCTCGCTCTCTCTCTCTCTCTCTCTCTTTGTGTCTTTACATACACAATAACCAGTGTGACCAGATTTTAAAATAACATTAAGCTAAATCACATTTGAATAAAAGCTAAAATAAGCTAGAAAGTTATTATGTTAAGCCAGAAAATAGAGCTAAACTTTCTTCTACTTCTTTGATCACTTTTTAATAGTCTTACGATTTGAGCAACAAAAGTTGAAACGTGTGAACCGAGACTTTCACACGACGAATTTACGCAAAGAATTCTTATCGAAATTCGTCGTTCATACCAGTTGTGTTCCCAGCAAAAGTCCGACACAAATCTACAAATCTACTGCATTATTAAATTATATGGAAGGTACGGCAGCACTAAAAAATATCCCAGTATTATGAAAGACTTTTCAAACAACAGCTGTTTATCATATATGAAATACCCCTTTTACATAGGGAAAGTTTACTTTGATGGGAGACAGATAGAAAGAAGTAGCATTCCTTCCTCTGTCTTTCACACAGCTGAACTAAGAATCTATTTATTGTTCCATGATATGCATCTATATGTTGTATTTATTTATGAAAATTAAACGAAATTGTTTTTAATACGACTACATGAACATATGGTATGCTCTTAAAACTTAATCAGGATTTAAATATACAATGTTGGGCATTTAAGTTTCATTTAAATGTCTCTCAACTGAAAAAATTAATTCGGTACTTAAAGATAAAGGACACTTAATTGAGAACCCAGCTAAAAAAAATATGTATGGAGCATATATGATATCCCATATATGGTTCGGATCCGAAAAATGAGGTTATATGGGCATATATGATTATATGTATATATTCATACATTTTCATACATGTATGTGTAAATATTCCCTCTACAGTACGGAAAGCTCATATTCATACTTTCTTGGTTCACAAAAGCGCACTACTCTGCAATAAATTAAATTACTAAAATTACTTTTTTTTTAGATTTTGAACAGGGAGGTTGTATTTAATAAAACATTTGTTTGGACAAATAATGAAAAACGAACTGAAAGTCATTTCAAGTTTAAAATTTAAAAAATATTTTACTTTATAAGTAAAATATTAATTTGGGATTATTAGTGCGTTTAAAAATTTTAAACTTAAATTGTAACAATTCCCATAATAAACACTAATTAAAAGTCATTTCATTCATCATTATAAGTCAAAAGGTGAATCAATTATTTAAAAAACACAAATCGTACATAAAATTTTATTTAAGAAATCAGATTAAAAACTAATGCAATTAATTATAAAGGAAAAAATAATCCGCCTAACAATAGTTTTCAATATAATTTTTTGCAGTAATATGAACTTTGTTTCGTATCTAGAGAATTCTGTTATTTTCTATAAAATTAATGGCTGGATTATCCTTTTGATTATTTGATATATTAAAGGGGGCCACATTGTATAAAATCATATAATAATGAGTTTTTTTGCTACACGAGTTTTTATTTTTTAAACCTTGAGGCTTTATACATATAAACTTTGCATACCGTATGTATTTTCTAACAGACTTCCAATTCACCAGTGATAAAAAAGAGAGAAAAATATCGAGTTAATAAAATTCATGCTTACATACATTCTTATATGGCTCCATATATTAAATCTTATTTCTATACATGGATCCACATATGAAGAGCTTCATAATTAAATTTACATATATGAGTTCATATATTATAATACACTTCTTATATTAGTCCATATATTAGTTCATATATAATAGTTTTGCCATGTATAATCCCATACATTTCCAGACATGAATTCATACATATTCATATATAGTTATATACATTCATATATTAAAAATATATGGACCATATAGAAATTTTTTAAGCAGGGAAGTCAATTATTGGGCCTAAGCATACTATGCTTGCTTCATTCTTTTGGGATTTACAGATATATTATTATCAAATTGTTTTTGAAAGTCTATGCATAAGATAAGAGGTCTGTTCAAAATGTGTGGTTCAAGTTTAGCGATGATTCTTAAATATATACAAAAACATTTGTTGCAAAAGTGAAGAAAAACTAAATTTAATTTTAACACACAAATCTATATTATACATACATATGTAGTTCTTATCTAGATTTGTGTGTTCAAATTAAATTTAGTTTTTCTTCACTTTTGCAACAAATGTTTTCTTTTCTTAGTAGCACCTACTGTTATCATTTCCCTTATAATTATTTTGTATATTTCATTTATGTCCTCCTTAATTGCAAAAAGTTTGTTTCCCAGTAACATGCGCATATCTCACATTTGTTCTGGCATTTATAAATAATTTATCTTTTCAAGCGCTCTGTATACACAGAAAAAATAGACAAGAATTATTTTCAATAAAACCATGTTATTGAATAAAATTTTAGTTTCAATAATATTTGTCATTAACTTGAATATTTTATTTATCAATTCCGCACATTTTTAAATATCATTTAATGTCATTTATTTGTGTTACTGTTTTCCTTGCTTGTTGATTAACTAAACCTGGTCATGTGCCGATGTTGTTGTTTATTTTGATTGTTGTTGTTGTATTCGTGTGCATTCGGACAAGAAGCCGAAAAACGTCGTGGCTTGTTTTTTTTTTACTCAACAAAGTTATTTTTAGATTAGAAGAAACAAAAGGAATCATGTTTTGCGTGTATTCATTATTTGCATATCCAAAAACGATTTGCTCTTTAGCTGAATGGTAAGTACGTTAGTTTATTAGTCAAGAGATTGCCGGTTCGACTCATCCCAAACACATTTAGTTTTTGTAGCAGCCAAGGAAAATCGAACAAAAAGGGGTTGAAAAATGTGACATTATTCATCCACACACAACACAATAACAATTATCACTGAAAATAAAATTTCAGTCAACAGCTTTTTTCTTTGATTCGTTAAATTTCTTTATTGGCTGAAAAAAAAATATATTCAATAAACGTGCATACAATTTTATTTATCAATAATGCAAAAATCGTCATCACAGAAAATTCGAAAGATTTTTTTATTGAATCAACGATTTTCGTATTCAAATATCAAAATCATTTTTTTCTGTGTATCCAAGAAGTTCTTTTTTAATTTATATGTACAATGTTTATTGTACATTCAAACATATATAGTTACATCCATATCTGTGTTAAAGTGTGCCTTTCTTTATATTTCTTATTATTATTATTTTTAATATTTTATTTAACTTTATCCTTACTTGCGGCAAAATAAATAATGAGTATGTCAATGAATTTTTTAATCATTTAAACTTTGAACTTTATGTGGGCTGTGAAATTATACTTGGAGAATTTCACAAAGAGACACAAAAAGGCTTATATGTATGTTCATTTAATGTAACATCTGTCTAACAAAATTCTATTCAAAAGGATGTTTAATGATACTTGACTTGATACAGAGACTAATTTAAAAAAATATACAGAACTAATACAATGAAAAGTTTTATTTTGTATTCAACTACTAAATTCAAAAAATCAAATAATGTTTTTACTGCAAATAAAAATAGAAAATAGATTGGCAAAAAATCTGCATTAGCAGCAGTGAAATGCGCATAGGATACAGCTAACTCCTCAAAAATGTATTTTTAAAAAGGAGATATTTTACTAAATAAGTAAAATAATAACTTGGGATTATTAGTGCGTTAACAAATGCTAAACTAAAAAAAATTGTTTTTGGTTTTTAATTACAAAAAAAATATATATATATATATATATATATATATATATTTTTCAATTTCCCACACCTAGAACCACAATTTTGATTTTTCTGGGTTTAAATAATAATTTATTTCTTTCGAAAATATAGAATATTTTTAATTACCGGAAAAATAATTAGTTTTATATACCAGAAAAAGTTTTAAGGTACGATCACCCAAAAAAGCCCAAAAAACCGTAACCACTCAATGTTTGTAAAAAACCATTTGATTCAGACAAGTGTTTCTTAAGTTAAACAGTTTCATAAACAACTAATAGACAACGTCATTGATTCCACCATTATTGGAAACTATTTAACTTAACAAAGACGTATCTGAATTGAAAGCTTTTTCATTAATATTTTGTGGTCACGTTTTTTGAGCAAATATTTGCCCAAGTGTGACCATCCCCTTAGTTTTCCAGGTCTGGAGCTATGTTTTTTTATTTTTCTAATTCTTTTTACAAAACTATTTCTTTCTAAAATATAAAGTACAGGCAAATCCCGGTATAACGAACGATATACATAATGTCAGGCCCATTCGTTATACCGAAAAATTCGTTATATGGCAAAGTTTTTTAAAGTGTTATTTTAATTATTATTATTACAGACAAGATGCAATAAAATAAAAATAATAAGGGCAATTTGTTTTCAAATAATCTACCAAATACAAACTAACGGTATCACATTTTTTTGTTTTTACATTGCGGCTGTCGATTTTGTTTATTATTTTTTGCCGTTCGTTATATAGACCACATACCTATTTATCAAAATATTGGCCATTTAAGGTAGAACTAAATGTTAGTTAACGTAAAAAGTTTGGACGTTCGTTATATCGGATTTTCGTTAAAGCGAGATTCGTTATTTTGAGATTTGCTTGTATATTTAATTTTTAAGCAAAAAGAAAAAATTAGTTTGACCTACTTACACTTATATAAAAAAAATTAATTTCCAACCCTTTAATCATCCTTTTAGATATGTCTGATTCCTTATACCAATCTAAATATTTTAAAAATATTTCAAATATGTCACGTGAACAAAGAAAAATAGGATATAAGGAAAAAATTATTTTGTTTAGTTACTTCAATATCAAAAAATAGTTCGAATTTTCCAGATCTGGAGCTGTGGTTTTTATTTTTATAATTTTATGTAGCAAACTTTTTTTTTACAAACCATAAAATATATAAAACTTAGAAATAAGAAGGAAAAAATTTATTAGACCTAATTACTGGTTTAAAGTTTTAGGTTTCCCAACCCTGGAATCGTCCTTTGAGATTTTTCTGATATCTAACACCAATCTATTTGTATTAAGAATGTAAGATGTGCTCGATTTCTAAAGAAAAAGAAAACATTTGCTTTAGCAGGTTAATTTTATATATCAAAAAAAAAAGTTAAAGCTTTCCAACCCTGGAAACTTCTTTTTTATTTTAGCTTTATTTTCTAATACTAACTATATTCGTACTGAAATATAAAATAAGTTTATTTAAGAAAAAAAGCAAAAATTAGTTTTTTAAGGCAAAATAAAGTTTAAGCTTTCCAGATCTGAAACGGTCTGTTCGATTTTTTTTATCAATATTAATATATTATCGACCATTTCTGACATACCAGTCCAAGACCAAAGACAGACGAACGGAGGGACAGTAAAAACAAAATGAATGGATCGCAAAAATAAGAGCTAAAAACAAATCCTCTCAACACTAATCAAGAAATTCTCACCACTACTGTCCACTTTTCTCACCACGAGATTGTGTCATTATATTTAAAAGTCCAATATGTAGCCAAATTTTCATAGGATTATTTTGATTAGAATTAGAGAATATTTGTTATAGCTATTTTGATAAATAAACTAATTGAAAGTATTTTTAATTTCTAATTTGTATGAAAAAACGATTTTTTTTTAAAGAAATTTATATTTGTATGTACCAATTTAAAATTTATTAACTATTTATTCAAACTAGTGTTCGCCCAGTGGTTGAAATTCAACCATTATTGCAATAATACAAACCGCTCAGATAAAATGTCATATATTTCTTCATTTCTAATAAAATGTATTACCGTACTTACTCCGGTCTTTAATAGTTGTATCTATTAATGTGAGCTTTCCAAATAAATAATAGAAACGGTTTTGATGTTAATTTTTTCTCCGGTTTATGTTTTTCAACTTTTTTTCTCCAAAATGGATTCTATTCCATTTAATTTTTTGTCGTTTTTATTCTGTCAGCTGTTCAGAGATGCCACTTGCTTATTACCTACTCATATCAAATTGCATGCAAAATTTTCAAGATTTTACTCATCACCCACTTAAAGCTGATTCAACTTAAAACCGGTTCTAATTTTGACTATAGTTGAAAGAAAGCTAACAACAGATGTTAAAATTTAAGTTGTCTCTAAAAAGAACCGACTTTAATGTTTATCTATGGTTAGGGCCCATTATTTTTAAGCATCTACAGAAAAATAATACAGTACCGGTATGTATTTAACTTACTCGTTATTTAAATATCCAAATTTTATTAGTTTCAGCAATAATCGTTTAAGTACATACAAAAATGGAAATAAGAATAGAATGAACAAATAAAATAAGTATTTCCTTCTGAGCAGTGATGGAAAAGTTAGTGCAATCGTACTTTTTTTGATACTATTTGACATGAAAAAGTACCGTAGTACTCCCGCAATACATTTGATACTCTCTCGGCCAACCCAGAAATACAGTCAGAATTTCAATTTCTTTTTCGACAAATGGCACGAAACTTTATTAGTAAAGATATTTTAGAAAATTGTAACCCTTCACAATTAAATATATGTAAATAAAAACCATATTTCTTTCAATGATATTTTCTGTGGTACAGAAGTTGCTCTATGTTTCAGATCAGTTTAAAGAATATTGTAAAAAGTTTATATTAAATTCTGTCAAGTTTTAAGGGAAAAAGTGGACTTTGACAATGAAATGTTAACTTAGCTTAGTAAGTTTCCCCTGAAAATGATTTATCTGGTAAAACCAATAGCATTATATCGCTTGGAATAAAAATGTTTCCAGCGAAAAGCAAATTTTTGAAAATATTAACAATCAATATAGAGCATTGGCTGATTTGGAAGAATTAAAACTATTAACAACAGAAAATATCGGGCTTGTTCTAAAAATCACGGTGATTTAAATCACGGTGGTGTTAAAAACAAACAACTAATAGCTGACTTGTTCGTGGGTATTTATTGTATTTTAAGTTATAGTCATGTATAAACCATAAATCGTGAAATTTACAAAAGCAATAATTTAGCTTTTATTAATATTTTGAAATCACTGTGATTTGACATATCATGATTTGCAGAACAGGTCTGTCTGTATATGCAGTTTTTGGCCCACCGATGCTAAAACTAAAAACGCATTATATGAATACATGTTTCCAGGTAAATCGACAGTAGCTTACCGAATTTTGTCTATACCTCACTCCTCTGTAAATATCGAAAGGGTTTTCTCTTACAAAATGGCATGAAAACAAAACAAAGGAACATACTTTATGTTCCAACAGTATCAAGTCTTATCCAGGCCTAAGATTTATTGAAATCTTAAAACACTTCTTGTTATAACTTTAGCACTTGTACTTATGAACGAGTACATACATACATATGTGTGTATGCATATTAGGGTTATTCTAAAAAAAATCAATTCAATTTTCTACAAAAGCGTACCAAGAAGTTATTGCAGGACATTCCGTTCTTTACTTATGACAATCAGAATAAATAAAATCAATTTATACCATGTAAATCGTATGGGAAATCGAACGGACCATCTCACCATTAATATAATGAGCTGATATTTTAACAGGCCTATTTTTTACCTAACAGAAGTTTGAAACCTGGTTCGGAGAAAAACAAACGATTTTTTTTAGAATCATCTTATCCATATGCTTTGTGTTTCATTTTTATTTCTTTGTAAATTAATTTTATATAATTTTATGTTAAAAAAAGTACTAAAAAATTTTTTTTTGATACCGAAATGTAAATCTCATTTCCCATCACTGCTTCTGAGTGTTTACGGAGTTGCCAATCCAAATTTAATTTAGTTAATTTTGAGTTTTTTGTTGTAATTTTTTAGCAAATTAAGAGAGAAAGAGAGATCATGGCTTTATGATTGGCTAATATTCTTAACTGTTTTTAACTATCTTAGACACAAAAATGTAAAAGAAAAAATACATTCTGCACTGCTCATATTGACAATCTATCAACCCAAAAAAAATCAAGCGAATACGTTGAGTTTAAGTCAGTTAAAATGGTTCTTAACTTTTTTCACTTGCCTATTTATATATAGATTTACTTGAAAGCATTGTCTTGCGTTGCGAAAATGGTATATTTTTACACTTTTGCCCAAAAGAAATATATCATTGAATCGCTTACGATTCGCTGATTAGGAATCGTAAAAGAGAACATTTTGCGATGACGAGCCCATGCAAAAATTAATAGAGATGATCCAAATATGCAATACTTCCCGATCGCCAATTCCACATTTTTTATGACTTCTTGGGAATGTCTTTTTAACTAATCGAGAGTGTAATGTGTTCGCAAAGTTTCATGGGAATCAGTTGGACTTACAATGCTTTTGGCATCTTGTTTGAATTTTTCTAGTGTACCTTTCAAATCTATTACTTAACATTTTATTATTTTAATTTATGGTATACTTTATTGTGTAAAATCATATTTATTAGAAAATAAATTTCTGAAACGTCAAAAAGGTTAATTAATTTGCAATATTCTTAATTAATTGTAAAATGTTTATTACTGCACATGTGTAAAATTACTGTGGAATTTGAGAAATTAATTTATTGCCGTATTTTAAAATTAATATTTGCTTAATAACATTGACACATTACAACAATATTTTATTGAAAATAATTGATAATATGCAAATAATTTTCACAAAAGACAAACAGTGTTTTGAAAATGTTTTTCTTCTGAGATCGGTGTTTCTTTTCAGAAAACTTTTTGCATTGCCGGCTTTAGAGCAGAAGTCAAATTTTCCTTAACTGCACATATGAGTACTAAAAAAAATATTACAAAGAACGTTTTGGTTAAAAAATTTCGTTATTGAATGAACAATATGGCTTCGAAATAGACCTATCTATATATATAAAAGAGGATGTGTGTATGTATGTATTAGTGATGTAACGAATTTCAATTTTTGATATTCGCGAATACGAATGCGAATACGAATATTTGAAACAATATTCGCGAATACGAATGCGAATATTTCATGTGAAATTTATAGACATTAAATTAAGGCTCTATTTACGCTGTAATATGAAATATTAAAAAATTGTTATGAAAAAGAACTTTATACTCCTGTTGGCGTACTTAAGAAAATACTCGTAATTATACTTGTACACTATATTGCCGGAAGTATTTATTTTATTCCCTTCATAAGCAGTTTCCGATACTCTGTCCATAAAAAATCACATGTGTGTAAAAATTGCACTGATAAATTGCAATTCACCACTTTTCTAACAAAATCCGCCACCGCGGGCTGCAAGCAAGCAATGAGCGCACATCTGTTTTAAAGTTGATGCTTAAGGCCGACGCACAATGAATCCGTCATACGTTATACTTCGCCTTTTTCAACTGACATTATCGCAACGACGGAGAAGGTTGGCACAATGAGTACTTTATTGACGGAAGCATTTGAACAGCTTCAATAGACTGATTCTCCATTTTATTTATTAAACTCAATTTTTTTATTTATTTCGTTTATTTCTTTTGTTTAATTTTATTTTTGCTGCCACAAAACACAAAAACCTAATTCGGAACATACCAAAAAAAACCAACCAATATCTGTCAAACTACTCAACGTAAGCAAAAGGTTAAAAGTTTACCAGTTTTTGTACTTTGCGTTGACGGACACGTACTGAATGTAACAGCCCTCATAAGAAACCATGTATTTCAACTTAGCTGTCAGTTCAAAGAGGCGAAGTTTAACGTATGACGGATTCATTGTGCCCGGCCTTTATGGTCAGGTAAGTCGAAACGAAAGTAGGTTCTTTCGAACAGATTCCTTTCGTTTTGAATTACAGAGTTGTAAGATAAGAAGACTGTATACTTTTTGTCAACATACATATATAAAAAATTAATAGATTAATTAAGTTAACTAATTGGAAATAAAATTACCAATACTCTTTGTTTTCAAAGTTCATTTTCCTTATAAATGAATTTTTATCTAAAATTTTTTTTATTGATACCTGAAGAGAATGTAATAAAATAAGTAGTTTCCCATAATGGTAAAAATAAGTAATTATTTTTTCATTACGCGGAAGTTATTATCAAACGTATGCAAGAACCATATAAATAAATACGACTCATTACTTTGTAAGAGCAGCACATATATTTTATTCATCTCAATTATGAAAAGCTCACTCAAAATTAGTTAGATTAGCAACCTTCGCTTTTATTTTAAATTTAGTTTTTTTCAACTAAATAAATCTGTTAAATTAACCAAGACAGTAGTTAATTTTACTAAATTTCGCATTTCACTATTACGTCAATACTAGAGATATACTCAAGTGCATTCATTCTATTCATTTAGCTCAAAAATGTATCAATATTGTAATGAATTTTGTGGTAAAATATTCTAGGAATAAAAACAAATGTTTTATATATAAACAATCACTGACTCCTTGCTTACATCGTAGTCGCTGTTCTAAGAAATAAATGGTATATCATATTACATAAGTTAAGAAGGGTGGGTCCCTACCTCACCTTCACTCGGAGATCCAATTGGATCCATTGTGATTACATATTTATGTATTTTACATAACAATATACATAAGTATATAGATGGCTCAATTTCAATGATTTGCCGACGTTATTGACTATTATGAGTATATAACTATGTACGTCTGCATTAGACCCCTGCAAAAGACCACTTAAAATAACTTTCAAGACATGAGGGATTTTTCAAAAGCTTTATTAAAACCAAGTCTTCTAAAACAAACGCTAAACAACACTATTTGCAAGGCATTTGATTCAGTTATTGTAGGCATAGAAGTAAACAAGAAAATACTTTGTGACGAAAAAATTTGTGATGCTTGCTTTTTCATACGCATGGGTGCGTATAAAAACGGCATGCATGTACCCTGTCGGGATTTGAGCTAACTTAAAAGTAACTAATGGTTAATCAGAGACGAGTGACAACTGACTCAAAAGCTAACTCATTTTACATATTAAACGCTATTCAGTTTTTCAACGTAATGCCTCAGAAAACGAGTCAGTAGTCACTCACGCTGCATAAGTTTCAAATAACCACAAGTTAGCTTATTTCGAGTGAGTTTTTGGATAATAAAATGCAAGTGCACTATTAGTTAGGTGCGAACTGACTAACTAATGGTTGGCCCATTATGACTTAATTTGAGGCGCATCAAAAAATAAGAAAAAAATGTCTTTCTTTAGCTAACCATTATTTTTAACTTACTAATGATTAACACTTTTAGTCAACATAAATTTGAAAGAATTTAACATTTCTTAGAGAGGAGAATTGGTATCGAACCGTGATCACTTTGTTTGTCAGCCATCATACTTAACACTTTGCTATTGCGCCATATAAAATAAAGATGGCACAGAGTTAACATAAACATGAATTTTACTTTGACATATTCTCGATAAACTTTGACTTATCTCTGCATCAGCTTTGAGTTAGCTTAAAGTTAGTTCAAAACTTATCGAGGAGAATTTAGTTGTGCAAACATAACTCACTAATCTTAGCATCAGTTTTGAGTTAGCTTAAAGTTAGTTCAATACTTATCGGGAAGGAGGCAGTTCTACAAAAAGCTACTGAATCACATCTGCATCATTTATAAGTTAGTTCAGAAGCTAGTTGTAAATGAGTTAGCAAAAAGTCACCTATATTTTGAGCTAGCTAATAAAAATCCGACAGGGTATATACACACACGTTGTGTGTATGCTCTTTTATTGTTCTGCGCACTTACAAACGCACACATGCTTTGGCATTAGTTGTATGAGCTTGCATTAAAAAAAACTTCCTCAAACACAAACAATAATAGCTTACCATCTACATCTGAAGAAACTACTTCTTTACATTGCTACCCAGCGGGAACTAGAACGAGTAGGGATGCCTTCTAGAAGGCCTCTGTATGCCTTCTTTCGGATGTAGAAGGCCTGCTCGCTCCATTCCATACTCATGTCTTTTTTACACGCGTTGTCATTGCGGAGCAGGCCTTCTGTTCTTGCTTCCTTCACCAGAGATTCTTGAAGGCCTTCAAACTAATAGATTTTGTTTTTGCTTTGGTAAAAAAACAAAACAATACATGTTATTCCTTCTCTTCTCCCTTCCCAAAGAAGCGAGTGTGGAATGTGTATCGTATATTTTATGCGAAAGAGTCCTTTAATACGGGCTGCACCAAGAAAGTCTTCTGAGTTTTACCGCTGGGTAGTAAACACACATCTACACGAACACCAATGCATCAATCGTGCTTCGCTTATTATACGACAGCATTTGTTATTGGTTTAATATAATACATGCCACGAGAATATATGTATATAAAAAACAGGACGTATTTACATTTCAAGACTGTTTACGCAGGCCTCTAGTCGGTATTTCAATTCATACCACTGGGTACGATATATCTATTTATTATTTATATATATTCCTATAAGAATATTCCATAAATTACCTCACACACTTTTATACTTAACATTAACAAAAATTTATTGAACATTAAAATGTTATCAAATGGAATGAATATTCATTGCAAAATATGCTGGTGCTGCTACTATGTACCAACGTTTCCAGTGCTGCTCATAGTCAAAAATGAGTATGTATATAATTTTTACCTTGTCTCGCTTCCCGCTTCGTTATCCACTTCCTTTCCATAAACGGAATTAAAATGTTTAGTTTATATTTTTTTAGTGTGAAAAATCTTTGTATGCGCTTCGCATATAATATTAGTTTTTAGTTGGAAAAGATCAGCAACATCTTCTTCCTTTCCCCATTATTTAAGTAACAATAAAATCACGATTCTGCTGTGCGTTTTTGTTTTGTTTTGTTTGGTGTGGTGTTGCATACAAATGATTTTATAAAGTATAAAAACAACAAAAAATCAAATAGAAAATTGGGTGCTAAAAATTTTTATTTCTAACATCTCTCTTAAGTTTTATTTTGTTGTTCTAACACAATTACATAAAATTAAAAAGAATTTTTCAAACACATACATACGTTCTATTTATTAGTTATTTGTATTCACAAGTGGGTGATTAAATCAATTATTGCAACAGCAATAAAATTAATCGAACATTTTTCAAGTTATACACAAATATATAAATATCTTTATTATTAAATAATGGGTCTTAATACGAGTGTCGTATTACGACTTCAATTACGACGATTTGGTAGTAGACTAAAGGCTCAGTTAGCCGACTGTAATGTAATGTAACTGTAACGTAGAAAACAGCTGATCGATAGTTTTATATGAAAAGAAGGTTACGTTACGTTCCATCTCTACAACCATTTTCATTACTTTTAACATAACAATATCTATCAGCTGTTTCCTACTGTTGCAGTTACATTACATTACAGTCGGTTAACTGAGCCTTTAAAGCTCAGTTAATGTAATGTAACTGCAAAGTAGGAAACAGATGATTCTTACTTAAAATACTAATTCTTAGTAGAAAGGTTGCAGGAAAAAATAATAAATTTTGTACTATCAAGTGAAAAATTAATTCAACTTGCAGCAGTAAACAAAATGATCAATCATATCATGTATAGAAAGAATTAATTTAAGGATTAAAAATTAGATTATTTCAACTGAATTTATAATTGAAAATATTGAGCATAATTAAGCCCATATGACACTTCATTATACCCTTTACCAAAAAATGGTAAAAGGGTATATATAGGTTTGTCATTCCGTTTGTAATTTCTATAATATTAATAAGCGAGCCATAAAGTATATATATTCTGGATCCTTATGCATAGGGAAGACGAATAAGCGATGTCCGTCTGTCCGTCTGTCTGTACGTGAAATCGGTTTTCCGAAGCTCCCAGAAAAGCTAGAGACTTTGTTCTTGGACTGGTGTGTCAGAAATGGTCGAAATAAGATTGGTATTGCAAATCAGCAAAATCGAGCAGAAAGTTTTAGAGCTGGGAAGCTTAAACTTCATTTTGCCATACAAAATAACTACCGAAAACTAGTTATTATTTTTTTTTTTCATTAAATAAACTTATTTTATACTTCAGTATGAATAAAATTAATATTTCTTAATAAAAAAAATATATATATATAAAAAATTAAAAAAATTAAATAGACGTTTCCAGGGTTGGAAAACTAACTTTTTTATACAAAATTATACAAAATTAATTTACTAAAAGACAATTTTCCGATTTTCTATAAATTAAATAGATCTTATATTCTAAGAAGAAAGAGATTGGGTTCAAAAATCCGAAAAATCAAACAGGATGATTCCAGGGTTGGAAAACTTAAAATTTTTGTGATATAAAAAATTAACTACCGTTAACTAATTTTTATATTTTATTTTATTAAATTAACTTATTTTATATTTCAGTACAAATTAAATTGGTGTTTCAAATTAAAAAAGAAAGTTAAAAAAAATTAAAAAAACGTTTCCAGGGTTGGAAAACTTTAATTTTTTTTCATATACAAAAGTAACTTACTAAAACAAATTTTTTTCTTTTTCTCTATAAATTAAACATATGTACCTTAGACTTTTAAAAGAAAGAAATTGATGTAACAAATCAGAAAAATCAAAGAAAAAAAGATGATTCCAGGGCTGGGAAACTTACACTTTTTGTAATATATAAAAGTAACTAGGTCTTACTATTTTTTTATTTTTTTTATTAAATTAACTTATTTTATACTGCAGTACACATTAAATTGATATTAAAAATAAAAAAAAAAGTTTAATACATGAAAAAGAGATTTCCAGGGTTGGAAAACTTTAACTACCGAAAACTTATGTTTATTTTTTTATAAAATAAACTTATTTTATACTTCAGTACGAATGAAATTGGTATTTCAAATAAAAAAAATTAAAACGAAGTTTCCAGGGTTGGAAAACCTTATTTTTTATACAAAAGTAACTTAGTAAAACAAATTTTTCCATTTTTTAATATAAATTAAACATATCTTACATTCTTAAAAAAAAAGATTGTTTTTAAGAATACAGAAAAATCAAAAAGGGGCATTCCAGGGTTGGGAAACTTACACTCTTTGTGATATAAAAAATTAACTACCGAAAATTAATTTTTATTTTTTTTTCTATTAAATAAACTTATTTTGTGCTTGAGTACGAAAAAAATTGGTATTTAAAATAAAAAAAAACAATTAAAAAAATTAAAAAGACGATTCCAAGGTTGGAAACCTTTAACTTTTTTGTACAAAAGTAACTTACTAAAACAAACTTTTCCTTTTTTCTATAAATTAAACATATCTTAAATTCTTAAAAGAAAGAGATTGGTGTAAGAAATCAGAAAAATCAAAAATAATGATCTCAGGGTTGAGAAACTTACACTTTTTGTGATATATAAAAGTAACTAAGTCTAATTAATTTTTATCTTTTCCTTTATAGATTATACATATTTTACGTTTTGGAAAGAAAAGTTTGGTGTAAAAAATTATAAAAATAAAAACCACAGCTCCAGAGCTGTAAACTTTGACCTTTTTTCTGGATATTAAAGTAACTAAATAAAACATTTTTTTTAAATTTCCTTTTTTCTTTTTTTACTTAACTCACTTTCTAAATTTTTTTTTAAGAACTACTAACTTGATATAAGGAATCAGAAAAATCTAATATAATGATTCTAGTGTTTTTAAATTTATTTTTTTGTACATAAAAGTAACTAGGTCAAATTATTTTTTTCTTTTTGTTTATACTTTATGTATGTGCTTATGTATGTATCTCTATACTACATAAAAACACTTTGGTAAAGGGTATATAAGATTCGGCACAGCCGAATATAGCACTCTTACTTGTTTTTATTTCATTTATCAAGTCTTAGAGAAATTGTAACAAGGAAACTCAACAGGTGTATTTGGTTGTGAGGTGATTTCATCGTTAGAGTCAAATATTTGTCACAACCGTGATCTTAACGACAATCGTTCGAAAATAAATTGAGTGATACGTCAATCGTATAAGCTGAATGTGATTTTAGTACGTTCACGTGTGGCATAATTCGAAAAAGGTGTTTTTAAGTGACGAGTTTTATGTTCACGGTTGCGACGATTGGACCTCAGATTATTTCAAAAAGATTTCTGTTGCAATGTGGAAATTCTTTATTGTAGAGATAAGTTATTTCTTCAATTGGTTTTTTAATTTCAGTTCAAAAAATTTTTGAATCAAGTATTTTATTGATTGAAATAATCAGAGTTTTTTCAAATAAATTATTACAAGTTCTTACTGTAACTTTTCAAATGAAAAACTAATAACTTATCCAACGCACTAAGCATCGATTGCAATATTATTCACCTAAATATGTATGTATATGGTCTCTCAGTGTTTAATATCTTCCACACATATAGTGATTTATATAAGCCCAGTTACATCCTTAGTCAAGCTAAATAAAAATGTCAAAGATCCAATCTATGTAATGTCTTACTAAATTAAACCATTTCCTGTAAATTGTTATTTATTGTTTTCTGTTATATATCTAGCAAAAAATCTTATAAATTAATAAATTAAAACTAATAAATAAATACATACACTGGTTTTTGTAATGATGCCTTTTTAATAATGAATCTTAAACATTTTTTTAAAAAATAACTTGCAATTGAGATTTATTAAGAATGTTTAAATAACTTTTTGCATTCGTTTTATTTGAAAAACATTTCCTATTTCTATAAAAAAAATTTTATTGCTTATTAAATGACATACACATAAATTTTTATTTTGCCCCCAAAAATTGTTAAAAAAAATTTAGAGTTTAATTTTTATATTTTCAAGATTTTATTGGTGTGTAATGAAGTCTTTTAACTTAAAATTGAACTGTACAACATTACAAAAAATGAAAATTTAACGTTTTTGTTGTAAATTTTTTTAACATTTATATATAAAATTTATTATATTTGCATCGTATTTGGAACGCAGAATGAAGAATGAGAAAAGTTATGATTACACTGTGTGACAAAAATGAATTGAGTTGAAATATTTGGGATATGTTACTATTTTTCTGAAAGAAGGTATTGCTGAGTATAACAAGAATCTGCTTTTGAACCCGCCAAATCTTGAATTATGGGTAAAGAACGAATCCAAATTAGAATGAATTTAGTAAAGTGCGACTTTGACTCGTACACGAACAGTTCAGTAAGGACACTAGATATGTAATACATACTTTACGAACTTTAGCCTACATAATAGGTGTGTTTTATTCGAACTTTAAATATTCAGAACAAATTTAAATATGTAAAAACTTATTAAGTAGCTATAGTTATAGCTAGTTAAAAATTAAGTAGGTATAAAAATGCTGCCAAGGCATACAATTTTTAATATATTGCGTTGATCATCACTGAAAAATAAAAATACAAAAAATATTTCCTGTCAAAAATGAATTTTTTTTTAATTTAAAAAATACCAACAATAAGATGTCAAAAGCCCAAAAGCGTAAGTATTTTAATTTTAATTTAATTTCTTTAATCTTACTTGGAGGCTACATGTTCAACATTTTCTTCAATTTTTGTTTCAAAGTTCAATACATTCACACTTTTTTACTATCACACTCATACATTTGGGAATTTAATACCAGGTGGAATACAATTTTTCTTTCAATGCTTCATTCAATTTATCTTTCAATTTAACAACTGTTTTAAAATAATGTTTGTGTTTGTAAAAAGTTTAGAACAGAAGTAATTTTATTTGCTGAAATAAATTATGTAGGGGAAAATTTTTAATTGTTTCCTCGACGACAGCATTTTGAACATAAAATTGGTAATCAAATTGCTTGCAGCCTACGTCACAAATTCAATTTTAGCAAATTTTGACAACCATACGTGTGAAAAAATTGAAAGCAATTTATTGAACATGTAGCCGCAAGGTTATTCATATTTTATTTGCTTGTTAAAGCAACTTACATATGGACACAAGAGGAAACGGTCGGATTTATTGTGCCCTACAACGCCGTTTATGAAGTGTTCAAGCCTCACGCAAAAGGAAAATGTCATACCAGCGTTTTCGGCAAGATATGCTGGCCAAAGACTTAACGGTAAGTGGTTTCAAATGTCCTTTTATATCTCTTTTATTTAAAACTGAATTTCTCCTTAATAGGATTAGGCAGCAACAGCTTCCGCACTAAATTGAGGGCATGCAAAACTGCAAAAGACACCGCCAGTAGCACTGGCACACGGACTGTGTCTGTAGGAAATAAATAAAATTTTTGGCAAATAGTACAATCATAATCTTCAAAATAAACAAAATGCTTAATAAAACCTTTTTATTTCCGCTATATGAATTTACCTCTTCCATTTTGTTTGTTACTATTTGGTTTTTATTAAAATTTATTCAATTAAATTTATAATTTTTTATATATTTTTGACATAACAAAAAATGAACGCAGAATTTTATAAAAATTATGAGTGCTGCCAAGCTTAAAATGTTAAGTAGTAGTATCGTTTTATTTGATCTAGTTATAAAGGGTGTTTTTTATTGAGGTATAGAACTTTAAGTTGGCATCACTTTTTTAACTGGCGGCCATTTTGTCAGCTGTCAAGTGATTAATATTTAGTTTGGTTTGCCATTTCATCATGAACAGGTTGACAAAAGAACAACGCTTGCAAATCGTGCAAATTTATTTCGAAAATAATGGTTCAGTTCGCGAAGTTTACCGCAAGCTCCGTCCATTTTATGGTCGACATAATCGTCCATCAGAGCAATTAATTCGGTTAACCATGGATCGTTTTCGCACTACGTTTACTCTATGTGATAATACGCATCCGCAGAGACGTCGAACAGTGCGCACCGAAGAAACAATTGCCGCTGTAGAGCAAAGTGTTGAAGAGGACCCAAATGAATCGATTCGCCACCGTGCACAGCAATTGGAGCCGACTAACCGACTATTTTGTTCCCGAATTGGATGGCATGAATGTGGATGAGTTGTGGTTCCAACAAGACGGCGCTACATGCCACACAGCGCACGTCACAATCGATTTATTGAAGGAAACATTCGATAAGCGCATAATTTCGCGGAATGGACCTGTCAATTGGCCACCAAGATCGTGTGATTTGACACCATTGGATTATTTTCTTTGGGGATATGTAAAGTCGCTCGTCTACGCCAACAAACCAGAAACGTTAGGGGACTTGGAAGCCAACATTCGTGGCGTTATTGCCAACATACGGCCCCATATGCTCGAAAAAGTGGTTGAAAATTGGACCTGTAGAATTGGATTTATTCGAGCCAGCCGCGGCGGCCACATGCCCGAAATCATATTTAAACATTAATGGCATAAAATTATGCTTCCAATAAAGCCAAATTGATGGACATTAAAACGATTTTCTTGTGTTTTATTTCAATTCGAAGTTCTATACCTCTTAAAAAAACACCCTATAGATATAGATATATCGAGCCATAACCGCTAAAATATCTTAAGCGACACATTTTTTGGACTTCGTTTTTTTGACGAAAACCAACTATTTACGATCGCAGATAATCGATTTTGGTCAAAAATTGAGGTTCGAAAACTATGTCGCTTAAGCTATTTTGGCGGTTATGGCACGGTATGTTGCGAATAAAACATACCTAATATATATTTTATTTTCGTCTTTGGGATTTTTTCGGTTTTTGGCATTTTTTAGTTAAAGCGTTTTTTTAGTTTTGACATCTTTTTGCATTTTCGGCGTTTTTTTCAGTCTTGGCGATTTATTTTGGTTTAAACGTTTTATTTACAGGCATGTCCTCACACTCGCAACTCGTATAATATTTGCGATTATGACTTGAACTCGCAAGATTAGTGTTCTGTAAATCGCAAACGCCAGAATTTTGGCGAGTTGAAATCGCAAGGGTATACTGAAGTGAACTGATGAAATTACAATAAACTGAACTTTAAACAAACAATAAAATGATAAATATATTAAATTAAATATGTTTTCTTTTTATTTGTATCAAAACTAGACGATTTTGCTGACAATTTTAATAAAATATATTAAATTTAAAAAAACCTTTTTTGTTTTGCTCATTTTCCTCTCCATTGTTTCCTTATACTCTGGCGATTTGAGCATAAATCAATATGAAAAGTCGCAAGCAAAACGCATGAGTTACGGAACATGTAGAAACAAGTTTAGCGATTTGCAACTCACATGCGATTTGAAAATCTTGCGAGTGTGAGAACATACCTGTTAGTTTTGGTGCTTTTTTGCTTTTGGTGATTTTTTTCTGTTCTTGGCGTTTCTTTCGTTTTGGCGAATTTCTTTTCTTTTGGAGATTTTTTCGGTTTTTGGCGATTTATTTTAGTTGCAGACATTTTATTAGTTTGACGTTTTTTTTTTTGGTTTGCCATTTTTTTCGGTTAAGCGATTTTTTGGTTTTTGGCGATTTTTTCGGTTTGGCGATGTTTTTTATTATTCGATTTTTTAATTTTAGCGTTTTTGAACATTTCAAGAGTTTTCCTCTTACGGTTTCCAAGATACAGCAAGTTTTCAAAATTACATCAACTTATAGAATGCCCTTTAATTAAAATTTTTTGATAAATAAACTGGTATTGGCGTTGTGACAGCAACTGGGGTTCTTTACGAACTGGCAAGGAATACAAATTTCCTAATGTCGGGGTAACATATACTCAGCCATTGCCACTTGTGTGTTGTTTATGCAACTTAAAAACTAACCGCCCTTATCACAAAGACGCACACCTTATTTCATTACCATTGCTAAGGACATAAAGGGCATGCGCCAAACGGTAGCAAAGTACTACTGTAAGTAAATTTTTGACACTTCTGAGGTGAATAAAATTTCACTAGCCCTGGGGGCTAGTAGAATTTTTGACACAACAGATACATTTTTGACAAGCAGCAGATAAAAAGCATAGTAACATAAAAGGCATAACCATCGCCGTCGGTTTGAACCGTCGCCTTTTACATACATTCTTACGTCTCTTAAATGTAGTTAGACTGTGAAAAATTAATTGTTTGTTTTAATTTGTGAAAAATTTTGCATCATTTATATAAAAGAATATTGTTTTATATTAAAATTTTCTTTTCAAAAAATTGATGGTAGTCGGCGGCTTGTAATCAAATTTTTTTCTTCGCCGCTGCAGCAATTTTTTAATCAGCTTCTTTCTATGCTCAAGCCAATTTGTCAAAATTTTACATTGTCAAAAAAGATATCATTTGGCACAGCAGATAAATCAAGGCGCATTTATTAGGTGGCAGCACTACACCAGGTGACTAATGTCATTATACCAATCTAAATGTCAAATTTGGATTGTGTAGGTATAAGCCTAAAAGCATGCTTTTGCTTGGGTATCCATAAACACCTGTCGAATATTCAGTTTTGTATGGTGTTTTACATTTCCTATAAGAAACATGCAATCTGACGATGCTACCCTGTTTTGAAAAGTAAGCAGGCAATTTATACCTACAAAAAAAATGTGGTTGTTGCTGTTTTAATATTTGTTTTACAATCGCTGGTACCTGATTGATGTGCCTTGAGATAAATGAAATTTTTTCCCCACAGGCAAATATTTTTTCACCATAGTACTTTTCTACCGTTTGGCACACGCCCAAATTATTCCTTTTTATTACAGAGATGCCGAGAATACATGTATTCATCTTCCTCTAATTTAAACGCATTTGGAATTTAAATCATTAAAATGTGTCCTCCAAATAAATTAATTATTTCTGAACAGCAACAAATTGATTAGTTATATCGGTCTATTATCTCTTTAGAAAGAAACAGAATGCAAAAAACAATTGAATAAATAGAAGAATTTTTTTTTATATTTGTTATTTTATATTATTGATAAACACAGTAGAGCTCGGTTATATAGGATAGCGGTTATAACGAATTAACGCGTGTAATGAAAAAATTTTCCGGACCCATCAATTTTGCCTTAATCCTAAAAAAAATTAGTGCATTTATTACAAATTCTGTTTACGGAAAATTTTCAAATCCAATTAATTTTTTTTTTTTTTTTGAGTCTTATTAGTAAAACAGCATGAAAGTTTATATACGAAACAACAAAATTCCAGCTGTCCTCGTCCTGACTTGCAATTTTTGTTCCTGCAATTTTTGAAAATTCTGCTTTGAAATTGCATTAGTAACCACATTATGAAATTCTAGTTTTGCAATTATATATTAAAAACTTCTATTACACCACAAATTTTCTTGAAAAATTCACAATTCTTTTTACTTTTTGTTATACTTAGAGTTTTTCATACAAGAAAAAAAAATAAATAATAAATGAAGAAAAAAATAAAAGAAAACGGCAAATACATAAAAATTAACAAGTGCGAATTTCAAATCATAGGAAAATTGCGGAGCACATGAAACCCCACAATCTTTTCACTTCTCTCACTAACAAACTCAAGAATTGCTGCAACAAAAATTGCAAGTAAATTTTTAACCTTATTAAATTTAGTAATATTATGTTTATAAAAGATTTTTATTTTCTGCTATTTTTTTATAAATTTTAGATAATATTTTCAAAGTTCATAATGAAAATTCGCCAACGAACAAAATTTTCGAGTTCTTCTGAGTTCGTTATAACCTAACTGTACTGTAATAGATTTCTGTGTCTTTACGCTGTACATCCAAGATCCCAGTCAGCATTTTTGAAATTTTTAATTGAATTCGACTTTTTTTCGAATACTCTGTGCGAACATGTAAGCAAAATATGCTCGAATTTTCTAATCATAAAAGATATTTTTGTGTATATGATTCATTTATGATTCTTTTTCATGTTTTTTTTTGTAAACTTGGAGTAATTTTCGATCCTTTTCTACACACAAAAAAGTAATATGAATGATTTTGTAAATTAAAATATTTATAATATCAATTAAAAAATTAATTAAATTTTCACCTATAAACAATAATAATATCAATAAAGTTTTTCCACTAAAATTAATTAATACAATTAAAAATTTAATTGTATTAATTAAATTCTTAAATGAAAATATTAATTGGTGAATAATTCTTTCTGTGTAATGGCATTTATACCCTTTTTCCAATCGCTTTCTAGTCATTTATCACTTCAGTTGCGAGTTATTGATTATAATATTTCTTATTACTTACGAGTATTTCTTCTTGCTTTTTTTTAATAATTTAGCAATCGCCTTTCTAATCATTTGAGAGTGCTTTTTAATTCATTTGTGATCATTTACCGACGATTTTGGAAAAAGTTCGATCAAAGGACATAATTGCATTCTTCGTTATAACTCCGTACTCTGCACATTAATTACCACTAATTGAAAAATTCCTCAAGGAGACCTTTACCTGATTGCGTCAAAAAACGGGTTTGGACTGTGGATTCTGGTACCTAAAAGGGTGTAGAATAAGATAAAATGAGTTTTCACACACTAGGTCCCTTTTCTCGGAAAAGGTCACATATGAGTATCATATGATTCTTGACATGCTATACGAAAGACTCATTAGATAGTCTCCACAAATATTTTAATTCATTTCTTCTACGTTTAATGTAAGAGTCTTTCGCTTTATTGTCAAAGAATCCCAGATAGGAAACAGCTGGTGTAACAGTTTCGCCCATTCGAGGAATCTTCTATGATTCAAAAATACGTTCGTGGACGATTAAAAACGCTCTTCATGAAATTTCCAGTAGAATTTTCAACGATTGAAAATGTTAGCTGGGATTTTTTGATGCGGACTGTATGTGTGGGTGTGATTGTATTCGTACATACACACATAAAAACAATAAAAACAACCATTTTTAATATATTACAAATTATTTTTTTATACTTTGATAGAGACTTTTATCCCAATTAACGCATTTACGTATATTTCTTCTTCAATATAAATGTTTTGACAAAACTAAGAAAAAATAATAATATGTACATACATATGTACGTATTAGTGATACACGAATATTCGTATTCGTATCCGTCAGATTCAGGCGAATACGAATACGAATATTTTTCCAAACAAATTATATAAACAAATGCATAAATCCTAAACTAAATTTAAATAAATGGATAAATATATTAATTTGTACGAATACATTAAATTTTTTATAGAAATTTGTGCTTTGATCATTTTCAAATATTATTTTTTAACTATAATTAAAATTTTGGGTAGTTTTTATTAACTTTAAAGTACGCCAACACTAGTATGAAGTTCTTTTTCATAACAATTTTGTAATATTTCATATTGCAGGCGTATATAGAGCCCTAATTTAATGTCTATAAATATCACATGAAATATTCATATTCGTATTTGCGAATATCATTTCAAATATTCGTATTCGCATTCGTATTGGCGAATATCGAAAATCGGCATTCGTTACATCACTATTACGTATGTATAGGGTGTTTTTTTTAGAGGTATAGAACTTCAAATTGCAATAAAACACAAGAAAATCGTTTTAATGTCCATTAATTTGGCTTTATTGGAAGGATAATTTTATGCCATTAATGTTTAAATATGATTTCGGGCATGTGGTTGCCGCGGCTGGCTCGAATAAAGCCAATTCTACAGGTCCAATTTTCAACCACTTTTTCGAGCATATGGGGCCGTATGTTGGCAATAACGCCACGAATGTTGGCTTCCAAGTCCCCTAACGTTTCTGGTTTGTTGGCGTAGACGAGCGACTTCACATATCCCCAAAGAAAATAATCCAATGGTGTCAAATCACACGATCTTGGTGGCCAATTGACAGGTCCATTCCGCGAAATTATGCGCTCATCGAATGTTTCCTTCAATAAATCGATTGTGACGTGCGCTGTGTGGCATGTAGCGCCGTCTTGTTGGAACCACAACTCATCCACATTCATGCCATCCAATTCGGGAACAAAATAGGTTGTTAGTCGGCACCAATTGCTGTGCACGGTGGCGAATCGATTCATTCGGGTCCTCTTCAACACTTTGCTCTACAGCGGCAATTGTTTCTTCGGTGCGCACTGTTCGACGTCTCTGCGGATGCGTATTATCACATAGAGTAAACGTAGTGCGAAAACGATCCATGGTTAACCGAATTAATTGCTCTGACATAATCGTCCATGTCGACCATAAAATGGACGGAGCTTGCGGTAAACTTCGCGAACTGAACCATTATTTTCGAAATAAATTTACACGATTTGCAAGCGTTGTTCTTTTGTCAACCTGTTCATGATGAAATGGCAAACCAAACTAAATATTAATCACTTGACAGCTGACAAAATGGCCGCCAGTTAAAAAAGTGATGCCAACTTAAAGTTCTATACCTCAATAAAAAACACCCTTTACATCTTTGAAGACAAAATATAAGCCCAATTAACGATCTTGTGCAAATGATCTTGCATCGTAGCATGTGCAAAATGGTATAGTATATTGATAACCACCACTTAACAATTCTTAGTGGTGAGTATCAATATAATATAGCATTTTTCACATGCAACGATGAATGACCATTTGCACAAGATTGTGAATTGGGCTATTATATCCTATAGCATGACCATGACTAAAATAAAAATTACGGCCTGTCAGACGAAGTCACCAGAAATCTTTCGATGGACTACTTGCATTGCAAACAATAATAAACTTAGAAAATTTGTTCTTGTTTTCAATATAAGTATTCGATCGAACGATTTCTGGTTTGATTTCGGAGTGAGAAAAAATATTAATAAATAAATTAATTCACATAAATACATATGTAAATATTAATAAATTTAATTAGTATATAATTAATTAACATAATTATTAATTAAAATAATTTAAATTTAATATATCCTCACCCAAATCAAAGATATGATATTTGTATAATAATTTTATATTTGCTTAATTCACAACAATCTTTATCGTGTATTTGTGTATCAAATACACTTTTTGTTTTTTAATTGTGAACACCCTTTGTGTAGTGTATTAATGTATTTTGTATTTTTAATGAAAAAAGAAGAACAAGCTACATACAAATTCTCTCAGAGAGCCTCTCTCTGAATACAACATTTTAAAAACATATGAAATAAAAGTGTAATAGTGTATTTCATTTTTATATGAAACTTTCAAACAACAAATGTTACACTCTTGTATTTAATATGATAATACAATCGATACAGAGATACAAGAGGTTTTGTGAATTAAGCAATTATATTTAAGAATGTTTAAAGTTCAG
Organism: Tachina grossa; assembly: GCA_949987645.1. Classification (NCBI taxonomy): domain Eukaryota; kingdom Metazoa; phylum Arthropoda; class Insecta; order Diptera; family Tachinidae; genus Tachina; species Tachina grossa. Next base: position 63,665,240 of record OX465274.1, read on the forward strand.
AAATTAAACAATACTAGCCCAATTCACAATCTTGTGCAAATGGCCTTGCATCGTTGCATGTGCAAAATGGTATAGTATATAACAATTCTTAGTGGTGAGTATCAATATACTATACCAATTTACACATGCAACGCTGCCAGGCCATTTGCACAAGATTGTGAATTGGGCTAGTATGTATTTTTTGCGATTCAATTTTATTTCGTGCGTGTTGTGTTGTGTCGTGTTGGGAACATTTTTCATGTGTGTGTTTCGTTCGTGTTGCACATATTGGTATTCGTGTTCGGGTCGAGTCCACGGACACCATCGTAAAGGTAGTCAGAATATATTCCCATATCCTCAAAACCTTGATAACTGATGAAAACTGCAAATTCGAACATCAGTAAGAAATCAGTAAGTTTCTATTTTCTAAAGCGGGAAATTAAAAATAAAATTATTTAAATAAAAGAAATATTAAAAATATTTATAAATTCAATATTTTCACGTGTTTCCTTGTTTTACTTTGTGTTGACTTGTTATGAAAACATATGCAATCTAAATAGTTTGTAAATATTCTCTTTTTTTCCACTTTTGTGTAAATTCTTTAATGATCGGTGTATATATTATTTGTGAGAAAATTAACTTTAAAGGATTGCAAATGTTATGGCAAATTTCTGATATTACAAATTAGTTTAAAATATCAAATGCAAGATCGGTTGCAAACTTTCTAATTTAAAAAAAGTAACACCTAATAACAGAATTACAAAAGATTTAATAAAAACGGGTGATTACAAAAAGTTTACTTGGAAAAGTACCTTTAAAAATTCAACTTGAAAATATTTGTTTTTGTGTATTGAGCAAATAGCTTAAAAAAAGTACCTTTGAAAAAGAACCTCGAAAACAAGAACGATCTAAAAATAGCACCTATACAAAAGAAAAGCCACTTTATGAAAAAGTACAATACAGAAAAATACGCGTTATCAAAAATGCTTCGCAAGTTACTTTTATTATCGCATAAGAAGTACCAAAAATTTATACTTTTTTAAATGCATATTTAAAAAATACATTAGGCAATCAAACACCTTTGAATTTTACGAATAATTTTTTTAAATTTACAATACTCTAACAAAAAATTTTCAAAAATATAAGAGTTTACACAAACACTTTCTCACTTCGAGTCTTATATTTTCTAATAACATTTAATACAGGGTGGGCCAAAAGAAACCAAGGGGTGTAAAAGTTTAATAACTTTTTTGTTTATTAACTTTTTTTTATTTTTTCTTTCAGATTATATAATATACAAAATGGAAATTTTTTTATACTAATTATGAAAAATGATGTCTCTTAAATGACCACCGTTTTCAGCTTCGCACTGATGGGCTCTTTTTAGAGCATTTTCCATAACATCTTTCAAAACTTGTGGCTGTAGCGTTCGAATTTCTGCAACAATGTTTGCCTTGAGTTCAAGGATTGTCTCTGGCTTGTTCACATACACTCGCTCCTTCAAAAAACCCCAAAGAAAATAGTCGGGTGCAGTCAAATCTGGCGATCGCGCTGGCCAAATAATTTCCGAATTTCGAGAAATTATTCGCTCTCCAAAAATTTGACTTAAAAGTGCCATTGTGTCTCGGGCAGTATGGGCAGTGGCTCCGTCCTGCTGAAACCACATACCAGGTCTGTTTTCAAGAGCAGGACGTAAAAAATGTTCTATCATAAACCGATACCGCTCTCCATTTACGGTTACAGCACTTCCATCTTCATTCTCGAAGAAGTAGGGCCCAATGACATTTTCAGGTGTGATCCCAAACCATACTGTACACCTGATGGGGTGCAATTGGCGTTGATGAATGGCTCTGGGATTTTGAGAACCCCAGAACCTACAGTTTTGCTTATTAACAAAGCCATTCAAATGAAAATGAGCTTCATCACTCATAATCAAATTTTCAATAAAGTTGATTTCATTTATTCATTTCTTATTTTCTGATTTTCATTTATTATTTTCATTCATTATAAATTCTCCAAGTGTTGTCTATATAATCTGAAAGAAAAAATAAAAAAAAAATAATAAACAAAAAAGTTATCTTTTTTTTCTTTTGGCCCACCCTGTACATTCCACTTGGATGCTCTGTATTTGACAAGTGAATAATAAAAGACCATGAAAAAATTCAATGAGAATGTTGAATAATTAATGTCAATATTCATTTAATATTTTTATTACATTTCATTATTTTGTATTTCAAACAAAGGTGTTATAAAAATAAAAATGTTCAATGAAACATTTGCATTATCGGGTAGGAAAATAAATTCTTAGAGATGTGAAAACCCCATGACTTCCATGTGTGTTTTGTTAAGGCTTCGTCATTTAAAAAATATGCACATGTGTACACACAAATACATATATCGCAATATATTTATCTTATGATATAGAAAAATTAAATGGATTATTGAATTTTGAAACATTTGAACAAATTGATATGGGCAGACGGATAGATGGACAAACAAACCTTAATGTAGCTTATTTATTTAGCCCAAGTATCTGTTTAATAATTTAGTCATATGCATACCCTGCAGGAAATCGAACTAACAAAATACTAGTCATATGACCGATCCCCAAGTGATAGGGACCAGTCCGAGTTCTAACACTGCCTATGAAGCGAACCAGTCACTTTTACATGGGGATGACCTACGATGGAGTTAATTGATATTTTGTGTGCACCTTGTGACTTGTCACTGAACTATCCCATAGGAACCTATTCGGTGTAGAATAATATCGAGCCATTACCGCCAAATAAGCTTAACCAACATGATTTTCGAAATGCGTTTCTTTATAAAAATCAGTAACTTGTTATCAATGCCATTATCTGTCAAAAACAATTTAAGCTTAAGTACACACTATTTTTTGTTTACAGTTTTTGTAACAGCCACATGTTACTTAAGCTAAAATTTCCTTTTGAAAATAAAGCAAGTAAGAGTCCTATATTCGGATTAGCCATATATTACATACCCTTCACCGACATCGTATGAAGTATATGCATACATACAATGTTATATACATATATATTTGTTTTGTAAAAGAAAAATAGTTTACTTATTTTTTGGTCTATTGCAATTTTTTGACTAACCAACTTGATTCAAATATTTTATTTTCGATATTAGCAATAGTTGAATAATTTATTTATTTATAAATACACATTAGACCACCGAAATTGCCCAAAGTATTTATATTATTCGCTCCACCGGCAGTTTCTGATAGACTGGCCATAAAAAATCACATGTGTCTAAAAATTGCACTGATACCTCGAGTACCTACCGGCCATGCCCATTGCACGTTTCACCTAAAAAAATAACCTATCCTGGCTATAAACACTGTTGGCACCATTACTTTTAAGTGCGGCGATTTTCGGAAAATTTTTTATAACCATTTTTGTTTAGAACAAATACCGCAACATCTTTCTTCTACATAATTTTCCCCTAAATATGGCCTATGATAGTCCTTTAATGGGATGAAACCAATTTTTTTCGGACAGACTTTTTTTCAACGGCTCTCGCTAAAAATTGGGTATCAATAGTTATAATTCGTTTTCATTATTTTATAAGGTTAGATGTGTATATATAGACGATAGAGGAAACCATATTTTCGTGCAAAAAAATTTGCGATATACATACTGGTATACAAATATTATGTAAATCCACGAACATATCATTAGAACTCTTTCTACAAAAAAATAAAAGTACACACACAAAAAAGTAATATGAATCATTTTGTAGTATTAATTAAAATATTTGTAATATCAATTAAAAAAATTAATTAAATTTTCACCTTTAAACAATTTGATAATATCAATTAAGTTTTTCCACTCAAATTAATTAATATAATTAAAAATTTAATTGAATCAATTAAATTCTTAATTGAAAATATGAATTGGTGAATACTTTTTTCTGGGCATAAATAACGTATTTTTTAATCTAGAACCAAATTTTTTTAGTCGAAGTCGAAATACACGAATCACGATAAAGCCCATTATTCAACTCTACACCTAATTCAAAAAATATGATTGTAATGAAGTGAGCTACCATTGTTTTAAAGACTTTGTTTCAAAACCTGAAAAAAATCATCCATATGTCTTAAATATGGTTATTTTGATAACTCTGAAACAGTTTATTATGATTTAAATTTGATTACGCGATCCAGGCAAAAAAAAAACTGAGATAGTCGCCAGTTCAGTTTAGGTACGTAGCAATTTATTAAAAATTTCCATCAGTAAGACTATACACAAAAAATTTAATAGCGAACTCTTTAATTTGAAAAGTCATAAGTCTGTAGAAGATTCACTACATGGAGCCGATCAAGAAGCCAATAATTAAGCAATTTGGAGACAAGTTTACGTAGAAAACTGATATATACTTATTCTTAAAAAATGTTTTTTTTTTAGCTTAACCAACACAGAAATATACACATTATGTTCTCAGGGAGACAGCAAAAAAAGCTTAAGGGACAAAAAATACCGTTATCATAGCAACATTTAGTTAAAATTCGTTGCGTTACTTATATTTAGCATAATAACACCTAAATACCAAAATTCAATGAATTAACTGAAATAACAGCGAAGATAATAAGAAAAAACCTTCTCCTGTAAAGTTTTGTTTTTGTTACTTAAGCTTTTTGTGCGGTAATGACTCGATATACATAAATGATTTAAAAATGTCACTCCGACACTTAACTGTAGCAGTGAACACTTATAAAGTTTTTTATTGCTACAAATGCAATGACATTTTATTTTTAATCTGAAAATTTGAGATTCGAACCGACAACCTCGTGCATGACAGGCTTATAATACTAGTTAAGCTTAGGTTAATATCTAAGTATAGTTACGGGACTGGTTCCAGAACCATATTGGAGGGAACAATTGACATTAGCCCAATTCACAATCTGGTGCAAATGGTATTGCATCGTAGCATGTGCAAAATGGTATAGTAATTATATTGATACCACTACCACTAATAATTATTGTTTATTTATGCCTAGTTTTGTGTATGCATGTGTGCTTTTTTGACATTACGAATGAGTAAATAAAACGTATTGACAGTGCATGAATCTGAGTACTCCTCTTTCCATTTGTCGCTCTCTATCTTACAAACTAATCAGCTTAGCAATAAGACTTGCATAGGGCGAAGTGGTACCAATTATGATTTTTCGAGAACAATTCGAACTGAAAAAATTATTAAATAACGACAGTTTTCGCTGCAACAATATAATAAATGATTTAGTTAATTAAACACAATTGGAATACCTAATCGCATAACACAAACCATATTTCAAAAGTCTGAAAAGACTAGACACCCCAAATGAGATATTTAAAAAAAAACTTTAAATTAAAAAAAAAACGATACTAATCTTTGTAAAAATGCGATGGCTGAAAGTGTTTGAATTAGAAATAAATAATGTTTCATCAATGAAATCAAGAAATCAATTGAAAATTAGATATTTTATTAAACAAGTTTCCATTTTATGATTTGTGAATGAAAAAAAAGAATACAATTCACAAATTAAATTAAATTTTCATTCAAGATATTTTGCAAATGATATTAAGAGAATGAAAACTTAGTCAACAAGTTTTTTTTTTCAACTTTACATAATTAAGTCATTTGGGAATGACTATAAAAATTTTAGGTGCCGGTAGTGTGTACAGCGATGACATGTTATTTATAAATAACGCTCTACATATGAAAATATAATACTACTGGCTGAGCCCGGCAAACGTTGTATTACCCTCAATTATGTTAAATTTTTTTTAATTACAAATTACTTCACACGGTGGTCACTTGTTTGATCAGAAACAAAACAAAAACCTTCCGGGTATTGACCCGAACCTGTGTTAAAATTTTCGGCCCCACAACTCTTATAGTTCCAGAGATCATGCGTTAGGAACAAACACACACTACGATTTTATATATATAGATGTGTTGACATCACTACCCAGCAAACATGCAAGTTTGATTCGAAATTGGGAATGATTTCATATTAAACTGTTGCACAAAAACATAAGAAGACAGACGACTTCAAAATTTAAAATATGCATACCATCAGGATGAAAAAGACAAACATTTATAGAAGAAAATAATATTTTTATTGAAAACAAAAAAAAAACTCGTTTTAAAGTTCAATTTGTGGTTTAAAATATATTGGAAATGTATAAACAAAAAAAAATTTGAATCAGAAATAATTTTTAGCCAGGCTTATAAGTTCAGTAATTTCAATTCTTTTTATTGAATAAAATATTTTTTATTAATTAATATGAGTTTCTAAAGAAGAGAATAAAAATTAAATTAGACTTTTAAGCTGGGGGAAATACCGATATTTTTCTGTGCAGCAACGCACTTTATCAGCACCCTAGTCTATCTACTTGGGTAGAGATTGTTATTAACATCAGCTATTTAACGTAAATTCTAATGAAACGGAATGTGAGAAATGATTGTTGTGTACAATTATTGATTGAAAATAAAACAAAGGAACCGGTTTTTATGTTCCAACCGTATCAAGTCTTATCCAGGCCAAAGAATTATTAAAGTCATCTTGTTATAACTTTGACATTTGTACCTGCACATGTATATACTTTGTGTCCTTTTTTATTTCCTTTTAAATGAATTTTTTTACCATTTTTGTTAATAAAATTTAAATCAAAAAAATAATAATAATTTTTGGTACTCTAGGGATCAAAAAAGTACTCAAAAAATTTTTTTTGATACCGAAATGTAAATCTTATTTCCCATCACTGGGTTAAATTCAGTGGGCACATTTAATTTTTTTTAAATTCGGTAGAATCGACAAAACAAATCGGTAGATTTGAAACAAATTCGGTAGAAATTTTTTTTATTCAGAGAAACATAAAAAATAACAAAATATATGTACTAAAGGGTAAGTGCAAGGAGTATCAAACTAAACAGGTTCCAAAAGCGCATTTAAAACTTCACATGTGATTGGAAATTAAACTGCCATAAACAATGAAGCATTTCCAATAAAAATAATGTCATCCCCAGATATTTGCCCTTACCCTTTATATAGATATGCTATGCATACTAGTGTCCTGCACAAGAGTATTTATAAGACTTTTCAAGACATGAGAGATTTTTTCCAATGCTTTACTACAGCGAAATATTCTAAAAGAATCGCTAAACAACACTGTTGGCAAGACAAACCACCGAAAAAAATTACTTGCCAACAGTGTTGCTTAGCGATTCTTTTAGAATATTTCGCTGTACTAAAGCATTTGAAAAAATCTCTCATGTCTTGAAAGGTCTTATAAATAGTCTTGTACAGGACACTAATGCATACATAAAATAATATACATAAATAACAGGAATTTAGTTTTTGTGCATACATAGGTTTTATAAAGCTACTAATATAACTTTTATTTTGCAAACATTTGTAACTACAAAGATTATATGTAAGATCCATTTATGAATTTAAACTTTTGTGCAAAAATTATTAAATCATTGGTAGGAATAAATATTTCATCCCCAAGGCACAATTCTTTGGCAAATATTAGGTTACTTATAGTTTCAGTTTTTAACCGATTTCTTTGTTCTGTTTTATGATTTTCATGACAGAAAATGACCTCTCTGCGGCCGCACTGCTATGTGGCAAAATAGGCAATTAACACATATATCGACTTAAATTACTAAATAACAATATTCGATAGATTTCAGGCCTTGTTCGGTAGAATTTGTAGGTTGTTAAATTCACAAACATATTCGGTAGAATCTACCGAATATCGGTAGAAGTGTGCACACTGGTTAAATTGTTAAATATTTGGTGTAGAAGAGATGCCTTTTGGTGCTATTTCACAAATATATTATATCCCTGCAGGGAAGATAACCTGCCAGAAAATAGTTGACGTGAATGCTTTCCAAGTGATAAAGACCGGTTGTACTCGTAATTATTGCACATTACGTGGAATGGATTTTTTACTTTCAAATAGTCTTGCCATTCGATAGGATCAATTCACATAATTAAGAAACTCTGTGAAATGCTGATGTGTAGCTCAGAAACTTTTTCGTTAATCATATTTCCAACATTTAGTAAAATTGTACAAAATGTCCTTTGGCTACTTTCAAATTCGAGACCATTAGCCAGGCTGCTATCAATAATGCATGTGACAGCTTTGATAGTATTAATTCAGTGACATGAATAAATTTGTACAACATCTACTGCAATAACAAAACTACTGTCAAAAATTTATCCTCCCTAACATTTAATTTTTTTGAATTTTCTTATATATGACACACAGCAATTTTTTAGGAAAAATACTCTTGGTACTTTGCCTAATATTTTAAGTCACATAAATTTCCACAAAACATAGCCATCAGATACAGGTACTTATAACATTTAAAACTCATTATATCATTGTCAACTTCTAAACGAAAAGCAACCCGGAGTTCAAACTCCATGGGGATTTATGAAATGTTTAATTAGCAAATTAATTGAATCATTAATTCTTATGGCTACACCTCTACAAGACTCTTGGAAAGATGATGGTGGTATTTATAATATTAATTTTTAAAATTAATTAAAAAATTATTTTAAATTGAGAACGAAACTTTTTTTGATTGATTTCAATGAACAAAACACCTGCTGAGTGACTGTGAAAAGCTGCTTCTTGCTTATTTTCTAGGCCGTTATGGCAACTGCATTTTAAATATTATGAATAAAAAAAAGAAAAGAAAAATTGCACTGTCAGTTGAATTCTCTAACAAACAAACAAACATACAGAAATGAATGTGAACTTATTATATTGAGAAGTTATGAAGAATATTAACCAAATGAAAACCAAAGTTAAAGAACTTTATATAAAATTAGAGTCCAAAATTATCCAATTCTGCAGACGCTATAGTCAAGTAAATCTTTTAATCCACCCCTACCACTCTAGTATAATTGAAAAATGTTTTAGTTTTAGAAACTGCCTGTGATCAGCGTGACCGGTTGTGCTACTAAAGCCCCGTTCAGACTATTATACAAGTATTAATACTTTCATCACATTTTACGATACAGAAATCTAAATACATTCATTGAGACTGTCAAAAAATCCAACGTAAAATCACATATTGTGTTCAGACCATCACACTTCAAATAAAATGTGTAACACAAATAGAAAACAAAACAGCTGTTCAATGAAAATGTCTGTGCTATTCATTTACTAGCGGCGGCAAAGCGGTTTCATGCAGGCGGGGACGTGCCGACACTTGAAAAAATTTAGCAGTTAAAAATATTCTATGTAAATAACAGAAAAAAATTTAAGAAAAGATGTTACAAAATCGTTAAAAATTACGTCAACGAAATATACTTCCATACGATTCACTTATTCAAAATTTTGAGCCGATATACATATGACAAAACATTTACATCAATGACGACACGCTGTCGGCGGCGAAACAGCCGACTTGGAAGTTTGGTTTGTGTGAAAATGCAACCCTGATCTAATGAAAAGTATTATCGTTTAGAAAATTTTCTAAAAACGAAAAAGTCTTATGGGATGTCAAAACTTTTATTGTATTATTTGCCACTTTGATGACATTTTGCGTTCAGACTATCACACTTGTACGTATTATTTGAAGTTTTGACAAGTATAAATACAAAGTATAATAGTCTGAACACGGCTTAAAGTATCAATTTGCTACTTTCTTACATTTTTGATACTTTTAGTGACACTTTTTTAAAATCAGCTAAATCTGCTACTTTTTGTTACGCTTTGACCCTTTTTGCCCCTTTTTAGAAATACCATTAGTTGATTTAATTTTTTCGCAACAATATGCTTGTGTACAAGGCGCATTTATTAGGTGGCAGCACTAAACCAGGTGGCTAATGTCATTATACCAATCTAAATGTCAAATTTGGATTGTTTAGGTATAAGCCTAAAAGCATGCTTTTATTTGGGTATTTATAAACACCTATCGAATATTCAGTTTTGTATGGTGTTTGACATTTCCTATAAGAACCATGCAATTAGACTTGGGTCGAACTCGTTCACTAGTTCATTTTTGCCACAAACCAATGATCAAACCCATGTAATTTAAATGGGTTTGATCAGTGGTTTGTGGCAAAAATGAACTAGTGAACGAGTTCGACCCAAGTCTACATGCAATCTGACGATGCTACCCTGTTTTGAAAAGTAAGATGGTAATTTATACCAACAAAGTATATGTGTTTATTGCTGTTGTAATATTTGTTGTAGAAATGCGGGTACCTGATTGATGTGCCTTGCTTGTGTATTAGTATTATTTCTTATGACAGACAGCGTTGTCAACTCTGTGCTTTTCACACAGTTTTTAGTGCTTTTTGAAATTTTCGACGCGAAAAATTTTGAAGTTAGTGCTCGGTGCTTTTTTATTCTTGGCGGTGCTTTTTATTTCCTGGCGGTGGCACTAAACCCAACATTCAAAAATAATTTTCCTTATATAATATATATATATATTTTTTTTGAAGAAGTCTAACAAATTAAAAAACATAAGCACTGAAGTTGAATGGAACATTTCAAAATATTCTAATAAGATTGTACAAAACTTGGTTGAAGAAATACGTGCATTTTATTCTCAAACTTTCACATTTTAAGCACAATTAATGGAAACAGTGTTTTGCCACACGACAATGAAGACATAATGCAAGTATAGTCTAATAGCGAAATATTTTCTAGTATATACAGTAAATAGAGAATAATTCACTTAATGCAATGGAGAAACTTTGAGTTCGCTATCGAGTTTTGGGCAGAAATAAAGTCTTATAACGATGCGTTTGATATAAACTCGTTTGGGGCATTATCTAAATTGCATTTCCATCAAACTTTAATGTTTAAACGCAGAAGTTGATCACGTTTTTACCTCTATTACTTTATTTAAGTCTAAAATACGTAAAAAATTTTCCTTACACTTGGCTTTATATAAAAGCGATCTGAAACGACAAAATTGCGTTGCTAATAGAGCTGCCATTTTAGGTTACATATTTATAACCTACTTCCTTCCTTTTTTTCTAAAAATAATAGTACATATAATTTAAGTTTATATAACTTGGTCAACTTGCAAATTACTTTTTTTTAATTTTGTAACTTTGTTATGAATATTGCGTTTGCTGTGAAAGAATGTTTCCACAGAATCGTTTAATAAAAATCAAATTTTGAAAGTCTTGATTTTAAAAAAAATTAACTACTACTCCCATCGAGTTCAAAATCTAATGAGCAATTCAAAAAGACTTGCCAATTGCTGCTAATTTGACTAATTTCAGATGATTTATTTCTTCGTTGAAGAAAAAAATTAAATTTTTTATAATAACTTAAAAAGGTTTCGTGAAATTGATTTAGAATTCACTGATTCTCATAAAATCAAAATCAACCGATTTCTACATTTTTAATATACAAAAATTTTTTTATACAACAAAAAATTTTAATTTAGTGCTTTTTTACTTAAATTACGCGTTTTTTCCTGTCTTCAGTGCTTTTTGAAATTTAAAAGTTGACAACGCTGATGACAGACTATTTTTTATATCAACCTATACGAAAGCTGACATTATTATAACAAAGTTTGAGTTGATTAGAAGAAATAAGCATCTGTCTATTACTACGTTTATACACGCACTATTTGCAAATAAAAATATTCACAAATAAATTAACTCACTGTTTATACGGAATAGCAAAAGTACACAAACTTGGTAGCACTTCTATAGAAAATTTACTTTTTTTGACAAAAATAATAGTGTAAATGTGCAAAATATCAAATAATTATTTGTTTTAATTGTCATTATTTGCTTCTGTTAATGTTTTTTATGCAATATTAATCCATTTATTGTTTTTTGTTATCAAACATTTGTAAGCGCGGCAACCTCAAGCATTTTATTTGCAAATAGTGCGTTAAATGTAAATAGTTTTCTGAATTAGTAAGTCGCAATAAAAACAATAATGTGGCAACAATTTGCAGTTTTATTTGCAAATAAGCCCTGCGTAATTGAAACCTCAGAAAATTTTGTATATATTATTTATTTAAAGTACAACAATTTCTGATTATAGTATAAATACATATTGTTACCTTTATATAGAAAGATCCCAACTCAATTTTGTTTGAATCGAGTTTTTTGTATATTTCTATAGAAAAATTATGTTCGAAAAAATGCTGAAATTTCCATTTGAAAAAAAAATGAGTTAGGGCCTTTCTATATTAAAGTAACGATATGTATGTACTACATGCTTATTGTTTCGATTCATGAATCAAAGAATACAAGATTACGCATTCAGCTTTTGAAAAAATTCTTTTTCTGCGCATGTACGTCCCATTAGCCGATAAACATAAACACAATCACACAAACACGTGTATTTGGTATAGGGCAATTTTGTTTACATTCTAATTTATACGTCATTTTGACGTCATACCAGCCAAATACCACCACACTCAGGTTAACAAACATGCGCAATGCGTAATCTTGTATTCTTTGATTCATGGTTTCGATTAAGCAACGTCTATATTGGTTTCTTTCCTGCTTAAGAAATTCATCATATGGCACACTAAATAATAAACAGTAAAATAAATATGAGTGATGCTTTTTCTTCTGACGGAGTTTTCTTTAATTTGGAAAGATTTTCGTCATCCTATGTCAAATAAATATACTTCGGTATTTCTTATACATATAAGATATTCATGTATAATATATTAACTAGTTTTTTTGTATCTATAAATTGTTAATGTTTTTGTTATGTTTTTCAATTATTACTTGCAAATAAATTATAATCTATGAAAAAATTAACAAAACTAACTCAAAATCGTGTTTTTACTTTGAATTTTTGTTTCTAAAATAGTTGCCCCTTTTTTGAAACAAATCCCCTTTTTTGTGCCACTTTTATTTCTTAAATTCCCTTTTTGTGCTACTTTTCGAAATTTCTCAACGGTCACACTGCCTGTGATCGAGCTGAAAGACTTTCTCCTGGATTTAGTATATAACTCGCTTCAGACGTTTCGAAGCTTTTCTTTTCAAAGTAAATCAAATAGCGTTTTACCTGCTAGTGTTTGCCTGTCTGGAGATTTTTTTTACTGAGTTTGTCGAATTAAGTTTTCGGAGAGTACAGAAGCCAAATTAGGGAATTATGCGATACCGCTCGAGGCTTCATCTGTTCAATTCTATGAAGCTTTTGGTGGAAGTCAGTACCGTGCACATTTATTTATATTTATGTACTTTCATTTGCAGAGTTGATAAGACGTAGCTGCTGAGCTCAACTGCTATTACAGCGGATGAATATATACAAGGAATAAAAGAGGGACAAATAAAATAATTAATTTTAGTTAATTTTAATTATTATTGCTCGAACTTCATTTGTTTCTATATTTACGATTTAATGAGGCTAAAGTTCGTATCGCTTTGTAAGACAAATTACATAGATGTGATAATTATTAATGAACAATTAAAACCAAAATTAGTTGTAAATATCTTGACAAACACATAGTTGAACAAAACAAATAGATATTTTCGAAGGCCACTAAACCTTCATCATCAGCGTTCTTTTCTGCTTGGTCCACTGTGTTGAGGTAGATTTCTGCTTTGTATACTCAGCCATTACTGCAAATGGAATGTGTGAATTGATTTGTTTCATCTTATTTCAATTTGCTGAAAGCTTTCTTTGTAATGAAAACTTAATTTTACCATCTCTAAATTTACAACAGTTTTGCCATTGTCGTTTGTTCGTTTGTGAAAATTGATGCAGATCATGGATATTTTTCTTGTAAAAAAGATAAAATCGGTCGTGTTGTGTGTCTCGTGACACCGTCTTGTTGAAACTAGTCCAGTTTATAATCTGCAACTGCAGAATCAATGCGCATGTTGCGATGATGCACAGCCCTGACCACATCTGTAACGCTTGCAGTCTCTTCAAATTCCTTTATAATCTTGCCAACACCTTGCACAATAGCTCAATTATGACGACCATTATCAATCCGTAATTCTTGAAAAGTGAACACTTTATTTCAACCACCACTTTTGTTTTAAGTTTTAACTATATTTACGCGTTCTTCGGTTGTCAAACAACATGGATCGTTTTTTTAATTGCAAACCATGTGACTATTTTCGCCAGGTGTAATTTGAATATAAGTTGGATGTCAATATAAATTTTTCAGTACATTTTTTTGACGTTTAAAGTATGAGTTTCCCAAAACGAATTATGCTGAGTATACCTTATCTTAATTTGACTTGATTGCAGACCTTTTACTAAATAAATTACACTTCAGATGAAAGCTATTTAACAGCTGACAGCCACTAAATGAATAAACCTGTAATTATATTTCAACGATAAGATGCACCAGTGCTTAAAATATCTTCAAACTTCGCCTTTCTCAACTGACAGCTAAGTTGAAATACATGTTTTCTTATGAGGTCTGTTACATTCAGTACGTGTCCGTCAACGCAAAGTACAAAATTAGGTCAACTTTTTACATTCGTTGAGTAGTTTGACAGATATTGGTTGGTTTTTTTTTTTTTTTTGGTATGTTCTGATTTGGATTTTTGTGTTTTGTGGGAGCAAAAGTAAAATTAAACAAAAGAAATAATCGAAATAAATACAAAAAGTTAAAATTTAATAAATAAAATGGAGAATCGACTTATTAAAGCTGTTTAAATTCTGCCGTCAATAAAGTACTCATTGTGACAACGTTCTACGTCGTTGCGTTAATGTCAGTTGAAAAAGGCGAATTTTAACGTATGACGGATTCATTGTGCCCCGGCCTTTACATTAATTAACTTCAAATTGGTTGAAAAATAAGTAGTTAGTAGTCAGATTGAAAGTCATGCAGAGATGGACAATTTAATAACCCATGTGACATGCCTATGTCAAAATACTGAGTCGGCGACAAGGAAAGAAGTCCCTTAATCAAGTAGATGTGGTTATTAAAAAACTAGTTTGAAGTTACTTATAAATGGGTTTGAGTTCCTATCGGGTAAGGAAACAGCAGCCCCTTATTACTGCAATAAGAGAGCGCACATACATATGCATGTGAAAATTATCCAAAAACAAGTAAGAGTGCTATATTCGGCTGTGCCGAATCTTATATACCCTTTACCAAAGTGCTCTTATTTAGTATAGAAGTACATACATAAGCACATACATAAAGTATAAACAAAAAGAAAAAAGTAATTTGACCTAGTTACTTTTATGTACAAAGAAAATTAATTTTCAAAAACTAAAATCATGATTTAAAATTTTTCTGATTCCTTATACCAATCTAGTAGTTGTTAAAAAAATATATAAGGTGTGTTAAGTGAAAAAAGAAAAAAGAAAATTCAAAAAAATGTTTTATTTATTTACTTTAATATCCAGAAAAAAAAGTTCAAAGTTACCAGCTCTGGAGCTGTGGTTGTTATTTTTATAATTTTCAACACCAAACTTTTCATTCCAAAACTTAAAATATATATAATTTATAAAGGAAAAGATAAAAATTAATTAGACTTAGTTACTTTTATATATCACAAAAAGTGTAAGTTTCCCAACCCTGGAATCATCCTTTTTGGTTTTTCTGATTTCTAACATCAATTTAGGAATTTAAGATATGTTTAATTTATAGAAAAAAAGGAAAAATTTGTTTTAGTAAGTTACTTTTGTACAAAAAAAAACAAAGTCTTCCAACCCTGGAATCGTCTTTTTAATTTTTTTAATAAACTTTATTTAATAAAAAAAATAAAAATTAGTTTTCCGTAGTTAATATTTAACATCACAAAAACTTTCAGTTTCCCAACTCTGGAATTATCCTTTTTGATTTTTCTGACTTCTTACACCAATCTTTTTCATTTAAGAATATAAGATATTTTTAATTTATAGAAAAAAAGGAAATGTTTGTTTTAGTAAGTTGCTTTTGTATACGAAAAAAAGTTTAAGTTTTCCAACCCTGGAAACGTCATTTTTTTTTAATTTTTTTTAAGTTTAAATACCAATTTTATTCGTATTGAAGCATAAAATAAGTTTATTTAATAAAACAAATAACAATTAGTTTATTTCGCAAAAATTTTAGTAAGTTGCTTTTGTATAAGAAAAAAAGTTAAAGTTTTCCAACCCTGGAAATGTCTTTTTAATTTTTTTAATTTTTTTTTTAATTTATTTTAATTAGAAATACTAATTTAATTCATACTGAAGTATAAAATAAGTTTATTTAATCAAAAAATAATAATAACTACTTTTCGGTAGTTATTTTGTATGGAAAAATGAAGTTTAAGTTTTCCAGCTCTGAAACTATCTGCTCGATTTTGCTGATTTTCAATACCAATCTTTTTTGGACCATTTCTGACACACCAATCCAAGAACGAAGTCTCTAGCTTTTTTGGGAGCTTCGGAAAACCGATTTCACGTACAGACAGACGGACAGACGGACATCGCTTATTCGCCTTCCCTATGCATAAGGATCCAGAATACAGTGGAATCTCTCTTGCGCGGACACCGAAGGGACCATTGAAATGTGTCCGCACAAGGGGACTGTCCGCTCAAGAAAAAGCAATTTCTTTGCTCATGGAGCTGTTGGGACCTCTCAAAAGTGTCCGTCTAAAGGGGGTGTCCGCCTACACGAAGTGTCCTTTAAGGGAGATTCCACTGTATATATATTTTATGGCTCGCTTACTAATATTCTGGAAATTACAAACGGAATGACAAACCTATATATACCCTTTTACCATTTTTTGGTAAAGGGTATAATAAATAACTTCTAAAATGTTTTGATTGGGAATGTTTGTTTCGCTATTCAATGTTGTGAATGGTTCATTATTCAATGAATCAAACTGGAATAATAATTTACATTTTCACAACAGCCACACAACAGCAATCAATAAAAATAAAATCAAAAATAAATATAATTTGTCATTGATGATTTATCGATGTGAATGCGTTGGATAAAAATGCGTTTGCGTCGTTGGTACAATTAAACACAAAATTCCTACTGCCTGTTTAGTCAAGTCGCGCAACTGCGAATTTCCATTTTTAATTAGCTACACGTCTATCACTGGCTCCGTCTCCGTCTCCGTCCACTTGTCTGTCTGTCATATTTCATATTTGTTTCCATGATACTCGTAATTTAGGCTTAACTCGCATAAAATGATAAATAGCTGAAATAATTTCAAATTGTGTAGACAAGTGTATATTTTAACTTGTTAAACTATTTGATTTCTATGTTATATTTATAATTTGAAACATTACTGCTGTTGTTTAGGAAGTTATTTGTAAATAAAAATGTACTTGCAAATAAATATATTTTTAGATATACATAAACATAAATTATTATTGATTTCCAATTGGAAAATTTAATGCAAATTTATTTCCGTTGGATTTGTTGTGGCCATAATTGGAAGTCATTGAAGTACAGAGTCGCACTTAACAGTCGATTTAACAAGCTTGAGGATGTTCAAAAAATTCGTAATTTAAAATATAAGAAATGTGTGGGAAAAGCTTAAATTAGAAAATCAGCAAAACTCCAATTTTATGTATTGAACACATTGACCACAGCAGACTGCTTGTGCCGTTAGCTGCAGTTTTCGCATTGTAGCCAGCAACCACGTAATTATTTCGAAAGCGGCAGCGATATCATAATTATCTGATATTGAAGATTCAGTGGTGACACTTTTTAAATATTTCATATTTATAATAAAAAAAAATTTAAAATTAAACATATCTAGAAAAGATGTGATATCTTCTAAACGGCTAGACCGATTTTCTTCGAACATAGCTAAAAACCTTCTCGATTAAATCAAAACTGGTCCAGACGTTTGGTCTGTATGTTGACACGAACAGAGACACAGATACACAGACGCACACTACAAACTTAAATTTTTTGGTCGGGGGTTAAAAATAAAATAGTTGAAAATTTTAAATGTGCTTTCTGTTAAATTTAAGTTTTATTTCATTTTACATTTTGGATTACATTGAGAGCACTGTATTCGGTCTTTGTCGCTTACGAAAATTGCAATCAGTCTAATTTTTCCGGCTGCTAAAACTGTGGTTGTGTAGTCTTGCATACAGTGCCACACAAATATACATACATACCTACTGTTTTTGACAGTTTGTAGTCGGTAGCATGAGACCGACATGTTTTTTCATCTGATTTGAGAAATTTTTTAATGCTAAGGCAGCTTTCACACGACCTGTTGTTTACATCTGACATGTCAAATTTACCGCTGCAAAATTCATACATGTCGTGTTAAAGCATTAACATGTTGCAGCTGTAAAAGTCGGATGACAAAATTTCAATTAAAGCGCATTGCTAAAGTCACCTGATAAAGTTTCACATGCACCGTGTTATATTTTGTGCTGTGGAATGATAAAACAGCGGTTAGCGGCGTCTTACTATTGGCGTTAGTATTAGCACTCTGTATTGGCAATAGTATTTAAGAAACATAAATGTGTTAAAATCAAGATTTCACGCTCGAAATCAAATCATTCCAAACTTAATAGTCGGCTAAATGCGAAAATTCTTGATTCAAGAATAAAATCTTAGTTTTTTCTTAAGATCTCAGTTAAGATTGCAATCTTGAATAAACTCTCATTTTAAGATCGAATTCAAGATTTTTTTCTTAATAAAAATCATAAATAAAGATCATATTCCTAAAAATTTAAGAGTATAATCTTAAAATTAAGATTACGTTCTTGATATCAAGAATGCTGTCTTGATTTTTATACCCTTTACCAAAAAATGGTAAAAGGGTATATATAGGTTTGTCATTCCATTTGTAATTTCCAGAATATTAATAAGCGAGCCATAAAGTATATATATTCTGGATCCTTATGCATAGGGAAGACGAATAAGTCATGTCCGTCTGTCTGTGCGTGAAATAGGTTTTCCAAAGCTCCCAGAAAAGCTAGAGATTTCGTTATTGAACTGGTGTGTCAGAAATGATCCAAAAAAGATTGGTATTGAAAATCCACAAAATCGAGCTGACGGTTTCAGAGCTGGGGAACTTAAACTTCATTTTGCCATACAAAATAACTACCGCAAAGTAGTTATTATTATTTTTTTATTAAATAAACTCATTTTATACTTCAGTATGAATAAAATTAGTATTTCTAATTAAAAAAAATTAAAAAAAAATTAAAAAAATTAAAAAGACATTTCCAGGGTTGGAAAACTTTAACTTTTTTTCTTATACAAAAGCAACTTACTAAAATTTTTGCGAAATAAAAAATTAGCTACCGTAAACTAATTGTTATTTGTTTTATTAAATAAACTTATTTTATGCTTCAGTACGAATAAAATTGGTATTTAAAATTAAAAAAAAAATTAAAAAAATTAAAAACACGTTTCCAGGGTTGGAAAATTTTAACTTGTTTTTCATATACAAAAGTAACTACTAAAACATATTTTTCCTTTTTTTCTATAAATTAATCATATCTTATGTTCTTAAAAAAAGATATCGATGTAAGAAACCAGAAAAACAAAAAGGATGATTCCAGGGTTGGAAAACCTACAATTTTTGAGAAGTATAAAATTAACTACCGTAGACCATTTTTTTTATTTATTTTTATTAAATAAACATATTTTATACTTCACCATGAATAAAATTGGTATTTCAGATTAAAAAAAAATTTAAAAAATTAAAAAGACGTTTCCAGGGTTGGAAACTTTTAACTTTTTTTCTTATACAAAAGCAACTTACTAAAACAAATTTTTCCTTTTGTTTATAAATTAAAAATTTCTTATATTCTTAAAAGAAAAGATTGATGTAAGAACTCAGAAAAATCAAAAAGGATGATTCCAGGGTTGGGAAACTGAAACATTTTGTGCTATAAAAAATTAACTACCGGAAACTAATTTTTATTCTGTTTATTAAATAAACTTCTTTTATGCTTCAGTACGAATAAAATTGGTATTTCAAACTGAAAATTAAGCTTCAAAAATTAAAGAGATGTTTCCAGGGTTGGAAAACTTAAACTTTTTTTATACAAAAGTAACTTACTAAAACAAATTTTTTATTTTTTTTTCCATAAATTAAATATAACTTATATTCTTAAAAGAAAGAGATTGGTGTAAGCAATCAGATAAATCAAAAAGGTTGATTCCATGGGAAACTTACTCTTTTTGTGATATAAAAAATTAACTACCGAAAACTAATTTTTATTTTTTTTAAATAAATAAACTTATTTTATACTTCAGTACGAATGAATTTGGTTTCAAATTAAAAAAAAAATAAAAACGACGTTTCCAGGGTTGGAAAACCTTATTTTTTGTACAAAAGTAGCTTACTAAAACAAATTTTTCCTTTTTTCTATAAATTAAACATATATTAAATTCTTAAAAGAAAGAGATTGGTGTAAGAAATCAGGAAAATCAAAAAGGATGATTTCAGGGTTGGAAAACTTACACTTTTTGTGATATATAAAAGTAATTAACTTTTATCTTTTTCTTTATAAATTATACATATTTTAAGTTTTGGAAAGAACAGTTTTGAGTAGAAAATTATAAAAATAAAAACCACAGCTCCAGAGCTGGAAACTTTGACCTTTTTTTTGGATATTAAAGTAAATAAATAAAACATTTTTTTGAATTTCCTTTTTTATTTTTTCACTTAACGCACTTTTTATATTTTTTTAAGAACTACTTTATTGATATAAGGAATCAGAAAAATCTAAAATGTTGATTTTAGGGTCTGAAAATTAATTTTTTTTTGTACATAAAAGTAAGAATATCCTGGAGGCAATTTTAAGCATAGTTTCGTATTAGGAATTAAAAATTTTAACCAATCAGTAAAAATCTGTTCACTTCCCGGTCCATTTTAATGACGGAAATGGGGTCTCTAGTATATTTAATTTAGATGTTTTAGATATCAAAAAATTCAAACTTTAGCATCATTTGTCTCATTTTCATTCTATTGGAGCTAACTAAGCCTCTCATAGTAGTCTGTTCAATTTCCTATTGGGCTTAAAACTAACTCATGCTTTTTGCAAGAAAAATAAAAATAAAACATTAAATCAAAATTATACATTTATCTATGAAATCAATTTATGATTGCTGAACAAACTGTGCAATGCAGCAGCACCAGCAACCAAACGCAGGAAGCAGCAATAATAACAGCAGCAACATTTTAATTATTAATTGATTCTTGTCAACTGGAAAAATACATACAATGACTTTCGCTGCAGCAGTGATTTTGCATACTTTCACTCCAACAACATGAAATGACTTGACACTCACTGGCTATTGATCGATTCGAAATGGTGGGAACAAAAACAGATGACTGTAAATTTCCAGTTTTTTTTTGACAGCATAAAAAATGCCTACACAAAAGGTCAAACTTAATAATAGCTTTAAAAAACTATTGTACAATTAAATGCGTAACAGCAAAGATTATTTACACTTCCTTCACGTGAAAGGAGAGAGAGGCTTGAAGTAAATAGACATTCATGAAATTTTAAAGCAAAAAATATACGTGAATTTTTTTAGTGCCACGACAAATACCCAGTGGAATTAAAAATTCCTAAAAAAAATGTCTTCTGGCATGAAAATTTACCTGACCCAGAATTAGAAAAGCGCTAGTAGAGGTGGAAAATTATCGATAGTGTCACCATCGAAAGTTTTCGATAGTTTGAAAAATGTTATCGATGCACTGATTCAAAACTATCGAAAGTTAGAAAAACTATCGAATATCGTAATAGTATCGAAGTTGTATGGTTCTCGTATAATGTACATATTTATTTACACTAAAAATTCAAAATAAAATAAAATAGAATTTTATTTGTCAGTTCAATAAATAACAAAATTTAAATAATTGAATGAAAAATATGTGAGATCAGCGGAAGAAAATTTCTCGTCATTCTGTTATTTTTGTTTATGAACAACAACATATTTAAATTTTTTGGTTTTAGTGGTGTATCATTTACTATAGATAGTGACTAAAATATAACGATTGTTTTCAAGTATTAATCGACGGCAAAACTAAAACATCAATAGACACAAAAAAATTAACTATCGACAATGCCATCGATAGTTTTCGGCCCCCAAGCGCTAGCTATCGAATACAAAATAAACGAAACTCGGAAAAAATAAAAAATAAGGTATAATCAGCGGGGCCACCAACTGGTTTCCAAGTACCAAACCACCATATTCACACATAAATCTTTATTGAATATATTAGAGCAGTTTCAAAGACTAGCGAAAACTAGTACGCGGACAAATGGTTCAATTTAAGTAAAACCAGGCATTCAACAGTTGTACTAAACAATAAAAATTTCTCGATAAAGATCTATATTTCATCAAAATTTAACGTTTCGTTAAAAGAAAGACCAAAAAAGAAACTTTGCAAAATTTCAATAGAATGTAATAAGTATCTGTTAAAATATTGAAATTTTGACAAAATAATGATTTAAAAATTAAGGGAGACATGAACGAACTTGATACCGTGGCTCATAAAAGATGGAGAGTGACAATGAACGAATTCTCACTGAAGCGATTTCTCACAGAGCAGTTCACAAAATTTTCGCTGTTTGGCCTCGGATTTATCTAAGACACAATATTTCATTTCAATTGTCAACTCGACGTTGTATTTCGACCCAGGAAACACCCTTTTCCTTGATATCATCTCCTTATTACCTCTCTTATTCCATCTATTTCTATACTACCCTGACTGGCACATATACATATGTATGCCCCTATTCTATGCTGATCTTAGCACTGGGTGAACTTGAGTGTTCGCTACCTCCCTTATTCACTAATATTTCCAAGAGACACATTGCAATTTTTGTAGTTACTAATCCCTGACTATGAGCGGGATATTTTGTTGAAGTGCTTTTAATCATCTGATCTCGCATAACGTTAGAGGACCCAACAGCGTGGGCTAATCCAAGAAGAGGAGTTCTACCTTACAACTGGACACTCTCCAGGGCATCCCACAATAATGTTACACTCGCCACCCATGTCATTTGTTAAATATGACTAATAAGAGTACTCAGAAAGATGTTTGATTGATTCCCGAGGAAGACCTCAACAATCACCTAATCTTCACATTAGTCTACAAGCAAATACTGTCACAGACTTTCTCGCCCATAGCAACTATCTTCTATTAAACCCTGTGAAGTCAGACCAAACTCAAAAGCTCGATTGTCAGTTACTATGAATGGTGTTACCAAAATTTCGTCATCATTAATTGAATATTATAGTTTCTGGGCAATCGATGCGAGTAGTACATTTAATGAGATATTTGTGAAACTTATAAGTTTTATCTTGGAAGACTTTCTCTATATAATCTCTTAGACTCAGGGTAATTCAAGATAATGCATCCTTACCAGATACATGAAAGATCTATTTATTTTCCTTACTTAATAAATACAAAACCATCCGTTACCGAAAAATTTTAGTGACTGGGTAGTCAAACTTAAGTTGAATGGGTAACAGACTAAAGTTTATACACGGAAAAGTGTACCGCTACAAATACCCAAAGAAAACACCTCTAGAATGGTAGAAAGACTTTCGTCTTGTCTTTTATTCTCAAGCACTTTATATTTCTCATTATGCTTTTTGGAACCATTCTTCTGGAGAAATTCCCTGAACCCAAATCTTATTTCATAAGCAATCCCTGAAATAAATTAGGACGTAGAAGTTTCTGTGCCAACAACAGAGTTGAGTGCAAAGTCCTTTCCATAAAGAGCTTCCTATATTCAACTTAAAACAAAATAAAGTGCGTTTGAGATGCCATCGAAATATATATGCTTGGCTTATCGATGGCATTATATAAGGAATATAATACATAGAGCAAATGTCCGCCGCGGCTTTGCTGGGTAGTGCCCGTGCCCAAATGTCCAGTTCTTATCACCTCCATGAAAGATAACCAGGCCCACACGATGTTGGTGTCCATATCATTCAATTCTGGCAAAAAAAAATTAACAAACTGAACCTTGCGACCGTAAAATAAGTGAAGCAAGTGGAACTTTACCCAAAACATAACACCTATTTTTATACAGCAATTTGAGAATTTGCACGCTAGAAACATCAGTCTAAAGTGTTTTGCCAAATAGTCTGAATAAATGAATGCCAATTTAACAGATGTATGTAGTTTCAAAAGCATGGCCGCTGTTAACTGTCATAGTTCGGAAGTTCCTATTGGAAAATCCTTTATTTTATCAGTTAGTCTTATATATACATAGGTGGTTGTGAAAATGTCCTAGAGCTCGAAAATATCAAAAAGTCGAATCTCAATACTAAAGATATTCTCCTTTATACAAATATGCTCGCAAAGAGCAAACGTCAGGCGCTTTTTTGTAGCGCCTATAACACAGTACAACAGCCAATCTGGGGGGTGATAAATTCCAAGTCAGGGTGATGGTACTAGGTCAGTATAGTAAGACCCTTAAAGGGTTTGGCGTTCGTATGTGTCAGTTTTTTTTATGACCTTTTAAATTTTTTCCTTATCTTGATGTTTTTTCGCTTAGTTGTAACATTTTGGCAAAAACGTAGTTTAACATAACTCGAGAACCACTTGTCCGATTTTGATAAAACAAACTCAAAAAAATTTAGAATTACAATTTCTCTAATCTGCTTCTATACCGTTTTCCTATATGTGCAACACTTTCGAAGCTAAAAATGAATGTATGAAGGGAAAGAAGTATTTTTTGCCTAAAAATTTAAATCTTTTTTTTTTTAAATTCATAAAAAATCCAAAATGGAAAAAAGTGCCAAAACTAATTACTTTCGCGTAAAGTCACATAACTCATGCGTTTATCATTTATTCACAATTAGGTAAATGTATGAATTTCAAAAATTTGCTCCAGATATGCACAACATTATTTGGAGAAAACATTGACACTCACAAGCCGAACTCTCTCATATTTTTCTACTGTACTAAAAGAGAAATATTGATGTGGCAACACTGGCTCTGTAATGTTCACATAAAACATGTATTGTCGTTATACATTTTCTCTTTCTCACACTGGTTCTGTGATTTTTGTCATTCAACAAGTGCCGACGAACGCGAACAGTGAAAGTGATTTTTCTCCAGTTTTTTAAAAGTGAACAAAAGAGAACAGAATATGGAACTGTGCAAGCCAGATATAAATAGCTTTTGCTACTGCTGTGGTCAATATGTCTCAACACATAAAAAAAGTGGAAATTTCAGTACTGATTTTGTTCAAACATATGAGATGTACTTCAACCAAAATGTTATAGTGAACGAAAATTGGGTACCAAATATAGTGTGTAAAAGCTGCTACAACCGTCTAATGGATTGGAAAAATAGAAGACGTGAAAGTATGCCATTCGGTATCCCAATGACTTGGACTAATCCTGGCGAAGGTCACAATCCATTGAATTGCTATGCATGTGCGAATAAAGGAGCCTCAAAAAGGATAAGAAAATCGTATAATTACGTTGGTGTTGCAAGTGCCGCAACACCATTGCCTCATTCGGATAAAAACAAATATCAATATTCTTGTCAAAATGGGATACCTTCACTTAATTGTAAATAAAAGCAGAACACGTTAATCGATTTCTATGATCTATGTCGCATTTTGTTTATAGGTTATGTGACTTTACACGAAATTAATAACACTTGATCCTTTTTTCCGTTTTATGAATTTAAAAAAAAAATTTAATTTTTAGGAAAAAAAATATTTTTTTGCCTCCACAAATTTATTTTTACCGGCAAAACTGATGATTATAAAGAAAAACGTTATATGAACGGATTAAAGAAATTGTAATTCTAAATTTTTTGAGTTTGTTTCATCAAAATCGGACAAGTGGTTCTCCAGTTATGTTAAACTACGTTTTTGCCAAAATGTTACAACTAAGCGAAAAAACATCAATATAATTAAAAAATTTAAAAGGTCATAAAAAAACTGACACATACGAACGCCAAACCCTTTGAGGGTTTTACTATACTGACCTAGTACCATCACCCTGACTTGGAATTTCTCACCCCCCAGACAATAATCCCAAAAATGTTCCATAGTGTAATTGAAATCCTAATAAAGCGCAGAACTGTAACTGTTAATTACTCAATTTTTGACTCTCAAACTCTCCGTTTGAGAACCATAGGAAATAATTAAAAAACATACGAATACAAAAGAGTAGCAAAGAATTTTTGCGCTTAAGGCCCACACTTTGCGACATGAATTTCGAACAAGCCAAAGTTTCTAGAATGCAAATGGAAGTTGTGGCAATAATGAATAAATATTCAATTTGGGACAAATTTATTTGACCCTTTGATTTCGCTAGGTGATGAAGAAAGATGGAACATATTCAAAACCGGTATGTGTATTAACCGAATTTTAAGTGGGATGATGAAAAATTGCTCCAAATTAACCCCGTGGGAAGAAATATACATCACTCAAATAAACTTTAGGTATGAAAACACTATAAGACTCTAAGGGCTTGGTAATACTTGTCAAACATTTGCCCAAAAAAGCGTAAACAACAAACACTAATGATCCAGACACTTGTTTATCATATTAAAATGTTTCGAACACAACTAATGGACAATGTCATAAAATCCAACAATATTGGATACTCTTTAACTTTACCAACTTTTGTCTGAATTGAAAGATTTTTCATTAGCATTTAGTGGTTACGCTTTTTTGGGCAAATATTTGACAAGTGTGACCGTACCTTAAGACTCTGTATCTTGGGAAAGCCCAAGAAACTTTAGCTTAAAAATTAGTCATTTAGTTGGTTTTAAAATCTGGCAAATAGTTTTGAAACGGTCTATATCATTGATAAATCAAAATAAATCAAATCGCTCATTTACTCAAAGAACGTCATAACTCAAAAAATTTAATTTTTGAGTTGATGATGCACAATCAAATTTCATAAAAATATTTTACTTACTCAACTCTTGAGAGAAAAATAAAATTTTCTTTTTCCATTAATTTAAGTGTAAATTGAAAACTTCAAACTCGTTTTCTGGCAAACTGATTTTGTTTTTGAGTTATGACGTTCCTTGAGTAATTGAGCAAAATGTACTTAATCGGTTGTTCATATAAACTGTAAATATTAATAATTATATAATACAAATATTTTGCCTTTGAATCAGAAAAAACTAAACAACTATATGTGACCCGGTCTATGAAAAGGTGGCTTATGACTCAAAAAATTATTTTTCACTTTCTTTTTGGTTCGGATAGTTTTTGAGACGCTCTTTAACATGGTAAAAAGCAGAAAGTCCTAACTTGCTTAGAAGTGTACTAAAAATGTAGAGAAAGAAGAGCACAAATGAGAGAAAAACAGAATTTTATTGAAAATCGAGAATGAAGATAATACATGGAATTTGAAATAAATGACATTTTAACAACAACAACCGTACACAGTTTTTTTCCCTCAAAACTTCACTAGTTTATGACGGAAAAGACCAACAGAAACAGAACAAAGGAGAACAACTACCGAGAAACTGACGAAATGCTTTGTTTATCTTTCACAGCTGATTTCTCGAAATTTTGTTTTTGAGTCATAAGCCACCTTTTCATAGACCGGGTCACATATATGTCATATATAACAAATAGATTTAGGTCACTTTCCAAAAAACGGCTGATATATAAAACAAAATATTTTAAATTCAAATTTTCCAGTCTTCCTATTCAAATTGGCAACTTATTTATTTCATATTTGTGGGCGTTGCAACTAACGCAAAACTTTCGAAAAAAATATTATTAAAATTAATTGATGCATTTATTTAAAAAAAAACAATGTCGAATGCGCTTTTATAAAACGAACAGTTATTAATTATTTATTTTTAATTTATATTGATTTTTTATGTTTTATTATTAAAACGTATTCATATATTAATTTTTCATGTCAATCAAATGCAAGTTATTTTATTTTTGTATTGATTAATTTTATTTAAAAAAACCGCTACTGCGCTATAATTTTATTTTCAGGAAACGGAAGTGATTATATCTGTATGTATTTCATAATTTCATGAATTGTTATTTTATGTTTGTATTAATCTGATTTGAAAATATTATTTAAATATGGTATTTTTTGAAGATTAAGAAATGTCATCAGTGTATCCAATTCAGAAGTTTGTTTTTGGTTTAAATTTTTTTTTTTTTTTTTTGCTTGTAACCCAGTTTTAAAGTTTGTTCTTTAGGAAAAAAATATATAAACATTCGGAGCTGATACAAATTTAATTCGTGCGACTGTGACAGAAGAAATTAATTCTAGCTTCTCTTAACTTAAAGATTAAAAACTTCTGAGTTTTCAATTCAATTTCAAAACTAAATAGTGAAAGTTTTTATATTGAGCACATGAAGGAACCATTGAAAAAACCTTTTTTTGGGTCTGAACAAATATATTTTTCTTAAATTCCCTTTCTTAAAAATAAATGTCAATATAATGAACCATTACAATGAACCCTTGATGATCTGTTACCGATTAATTTATGAATCATTTATGAATCGGATTTTAATCAAGCTCTTATGCATTTGAACTCTTTACATTCAAATAATCCTGAGATCTAATCGTCGCTTTCGAAAACGAGCTGATTCGATCACGTTTTTCAGTTTAAGATTATGGCTGTCGATATCGAACCATATTATTACATTGCTCGATAGCGAATGCCATAATTTCAAACTGAAAAACATGATCGAATCAGCATGTTATTGGGAAGCGACGATTAGACCCCTGGTTATTAATTTTTTTTAATTAAACATTTTATCTGAATGATTGAGTTTCAAGTTACTAAGGACCCACTGTATATACTACAAGTATTATTTTTATTTTATTAAAAATCCAGAAACATATTTTGATGTCATACGTTTTAGATATTTTAGAAAAAAAAAGAATTCAATTGAATTAATTTATCGGACTTGATTGATGCTCTTGTGTCCCAAATTATTATAATGCATTAATCGAAAAAGTTGGTTGAGTGCTTAAAAACCTACGGCCATAAATATAAGCAAATACTGGCATGAAGTTAGCATAAGTGACGAAATTTAATTAGCTTTTAATGAGTTCTTTCATACAATTTGAAATTAAAAGTGGATGCATTACCTTATTTTAACCCACTGCTAAGTTCTAGAGTGATTTTTAATGTATAGTTTTATGGCAAAGCTATTTAAGCCGTTATATGTTATCATGCCGTATAATGTTATATTCATTATTTATAAGCTGATTACGCTCTTTATTGTTACCGTATATAGTTTAGAGGTATCACAAAGTCTGAATTAACGCTCGTAAATGACACAATTTTTCCAGGGAGCACTGATTTTCGAAGAAATTGGAGACTCATAAACAAATTGTTCACCAAACTGAGTAAAAAGTTTTACTAGAATTTGGCAGCAGAATAGAACATATACTGTCAAGTCCGTGTGCTTTTCACTGTTCCACTGTGTAATTAAGTACCTGGCTACAAGGCGAACCATACAGCTAGCGGTAGCATTTGAAGCCATGCGTCCGTGAAGTCTGCTGTGGTGAATGTGTGGAATGCGTTAGATTAAATTTTTTTCGGATTAATTTCATTTCTCTTCCTTTCTATGTCTAATTCATTTGTTAACACAGATTAAAAATACTGTGCATTCACATTGTGTAAATTAAATTGCAAGATCATGTGATCAAATTGCTTTTGACACATTCTTTGCAGGCTTTTAGTATGTGTATGTATATATATTGCATATTTACATATGCGAGTATATATATATTAGACTCCTGCACAAGACCACTTACAAAAACGTTTCAGACATGAGGGATTTTTGAAATGCTTTACTACAGCGAAATCTTCTAAAACAAACGCTAAACAACAATGTTTGCAAGAAATTTGTTTCAGGTATTGCTGTATAGGAATAAAGAAGAGAATACTTCGTGACGGAAGAATTTGTAATGCTTGCTTCTTCAAACGCATGGGCGCGTATACAAACGTCATGAATGTACATACAAAAACACGTTGTGTGTATGAATTTTTTATTTTTCTGAGCACATACAAACGCACATATGCATTGGCATTTGTTGTGTGCGCTTACTCTAAAAAACCACCTTTAAACACATAAACCATCTTCATCTTACACCCATACTCCAACGCACAATATGAAAAATTACAAGCATACACGCATCAACACTACTTCTTTTAATTATTTGTTACGAACAAAAAGTCTTCGCGGCATCGCTTCAAAACACTCATATACAAGAACATCAATACATCTATAGTGCTTCGCATATTAAACGACAGCATTTGCTATTGGTTTAGTATAATACATGCCACGAGAACACATTAAAAAAAACCAGACGTATTTACATCTCAAGACTGTTTACGCAGGCCTCTAATATGTATATATACTAGAGACCTGCGTAAACAGTCTTTAAATGTAAATATGTCATGATTTCTAAATGTATTCACGTCGCATGTACTAGACTAAA
Organism: Tachina grossa; assembly: GCA_949987645.1. Lineage (NCBI taxonomy): Eukaryota > Metazoa > Arthropoda > Insecta > Diptera > Tachinidae > Tachina > Tachina grossa. The sequence goes on from OX465274.1 coordinate 63,695,537, forward strand.
CCTATAATAAATGCTGTCGTACTATAAGCGAAGCACGATGGATGTATTGGTGTACGTGTATATCAGTGTTAACAAGCGATGTCGCCAAGACAGCTTGTTTGTAACAAACACTCAAAAGAAGTACTGTTGATTAGTGTATGCTTGTTATTTTTCATATAGTATGTTTGAGTGTGTGTGTAATATGTAGATGGTAAGCTGATTAACCGCATACAACTAATGTTAATGCATGTGTGTGTCTTTGCATGTGCTCAGAAAAATAAAAGATCATACACACATACATGCATGACGTTTGTACACGCACTCATGCGTAGAAAGAAGCAAGTATCAAAAATTCTTCCGTCACGAAGTATTTTCTTATTTACTCCTATACCTACATTTATATAATTTCGCTGTAGTAAAGCATTTGAAAAATCCCTCATGTCTTGAAAGTTCTTATAAGATGTCTTGTGCAGGACACTAATATATACTGCATACATACTTACATGTGCACATACGAGTATATATCAGCGTGACCGTTTGACCGACTAAAGTGGCAATTTGCCACTTTTTCGACTGCATTTCCCCTTTTTCGACTGCCTTGCTATTTTTTGACTCGCTTTATTTAGGGTGAGTTATATGAAAATACATTAAAAATAAAAAGTTTAGTGCAGTTTTCTCGTTTTTTTTTTAATTTTGCCCCTTTTTTTTGATAAATCCCCTATTTGGTGCCACTTTTTGAAAAATGTCATCGGTCACCCTGGTATATATATATATGATTTGCCTCTTCTTAAGTTCGTTGGAATATTTTTGAGAATAATTTGCCTTGAAAAGATCTTCTTAATTTTTTACAGTTCATGAGCTTTTGTCCTGTCAAACAGTTGCTTAAATATTTGCATGTTTTCATATATTAAAACAACAAATTGTTTGTATTTGGAACAAACAAAAATTAGCACCAAAATTTCTACAACGTATAATTTTTAATTTTAAAATTTTTTAAAGTTTTTGCTAACAGCTACAAAGCTTATGCAGAATCTTTGTCCTTCCGTTTTTTCTTTTTTTTTTGAGTAATACTATAAGTGTAAATATTGATCCTCACAAGAACATAAATGTGAAAAAAGGCAAAGTTCGTATCCCAATAACTAACACACACACTGTTATTCATGAAAGCCATAGAAATAAATATAGGTTTGGTGCTTTCCATGCAGGTTTATATATTAATGCTTCACTCGTTTAAATTCATGAACTTCATATCTCATAAGAAAACGTCTGTTTATCTTGATTCGCAGAGTGCATTTTTTTGTGTGCAAATAACAAACAAATTGTGTAAACAAGCAAAATATTAATAAAAATATATTATTTTAAATGTTTATAAATGTTTTTTGAAAGAGTGACAGCAAGTAAACATTTAAATCAAGGAAAATTAGTATAAAGAATAACATTAATTTAAGATTTTTTTTTTTAATAACAATTTACTACAAAAAAATGAGCTACTTTTCATAACTTAAGTAAATAATAAAATATTCTATAAAGAGAACACAATAAAAAACTTTACATCCCATGTTTAAAAAAAAAGCAATGTGAGTCCGATCACAGAGGAAATTTGTAAACATCTAGCAATGTAATTTTTTTTTTAAGTTGGGAGTACTTATGCTTTTAGTATCTTTTTTTAAATTATTTAATTAAAAGTATCAAAACTTTCAATATTGTAAATACATAGGAATTTGTTGGTTTTTGTTTGTTTTATTAAACTTATTTGGTTAGTAAATGGGCACACTGCAGTATATGTATGTATATGTACTGCATTAAAAATTGCACTAAGCAGTAAATTTACTGATTACTAAAAAAAATTCAGTAAATTTTTACTGCTAATGAAATTTAATTTGCATTACCAGTAGGGTGATCGATTATTCGACTTTTTCCAGAAACCGGTTTTCGAATAGTTCGAGTATTTGAAATTATGAAAAAGCCGGTTTCGATTTTTGCAATTCAGGAAAAACCGGTCAACCGGTTTTTTTAAGTAAGAAAATTATACAAAAGTTTTGATTTTAAATTTCTTTATAAAAAAAAGAGTTAAGAGTTCATGTAAATATTATAAAAACAATACAAAAATTAAAGGTAAAACATAAAAATTAACTTCATATACTTATGTATATTACATAAATATTTATATATAATATACAGTTGGGGAATAAACTCTACATACAACCATCATTTTTAGGGTTTGTGGAAACTTGGGAAGAAATTCAAAAATATGCCAATATTTAGGTTGCTAATAAATATGTTTATACAAAAAATAAAAAAACAATTATAACACCTACAGTAGCAAAAATATTAAAACTAAATACATAGGAGAAAAGTCTGCATACAGGCATAAAATACATGAAAAAATACGTGCAAAATGTTTGATGTCGTCAACTTGTTTGAAAATTCTGTGATTTCCGGTGCGAAGCCGTCAACAAATCACATCCAAATATGGTCTATTAAGTTGTTATTATAATTATTTTTTTAATTTTTTATTTTTTGTATAAACATATTTATTAGCACCCTAAATATTGGCATAATTAATTTTTTGAATTTCTTCCCAAGTTTACTCAAATCCCAAAAATGATGGGTGTATGTAAAGTTTATTCCTTAATGGTATATACATATGAATGTATGAACAAGGTGGATATCTACCTCTTTATATAAAATATGAAGCAAAATTGCACCAAAACTATTTTAACATCCATTGTACACCATAAGGCTAATTAAATTCGCCCCTGCTATTAGCTCATCAAATAATTTCTCTTAAATTTCATAGTTCAGTAAATGTTGCCATGCTCTAAAAAAGCTTAGAGCTTTTACACTAAAAAAATACTTAGTCCCTATTTACACAATGCAAGTCTTATTGCTAAGTTGATTAGTTTAATATGTGAGAGAGACGGGGATGAAAGAAACGTTGCTGTTCCCCTCGTCTCTCTCTCCCTGAAACTAATCAGCTTAGCAATAAGACTTGCACAGTGTGATTTGGGACTTACGAAAATCAACAAAACATGCAAAATGTACAAACCGAAAAGTATTCGTTTCAGCCGGTTTTAAAACTGTAAAAAAAAAACCGGACTATTCGACATTCGAAAAATGCTCATCTATGGTAAATGCCTTTACTTTTACTTTTTAATTTTTAATTCCTGTTGTTCATCGTTTAGTTGTTGCTGTTCTTGTTGTTGTGTATGCATTGCAATTAAAATAAATTCAGTAAAGTACGACTTTGACTCGCGCACATTCGGTTTTGATCATTTTTTTTCATTTAGCTTTCTTCCTTTTTTAAGTTTTTTTAGTTTAAACGATTTTTTTTCAGACTTATCGCTTTCTTCTCGTTTTGGCGTTTTTTCCCCTTTTTGGGTTTTTTTTAGTTTTCGCAATTTTTTTCATTTTGGCGATTTTTCATTTTGCCGATTTTTTTCTGTTTTTTTGGGGTTTTTTTCATTTTGGTGATTTTTTCTGTTTTTTGGGTTTTGTATTTAGCCGATTTTTTCATTTTGGCAATTTTTTCATATTGGCGATTTTTTTGTTTAGGGATTTTTTTCATTTTGGCGATTTTCCGGTTTTTCGCGATTTATTTTAGTCGTAGGGTTTTTTTTAATATAATGCTTTTTTCGTTTTGGCGATTTTTTTTTTGTTTTTGGCGATTTTTTTATATATGGCGATTTTATATTTTTTTGATTTCTTAGTTTTACCGTTTTTGAAAATTTAAGAGTTCTGCTCTTACGGTTTCCAAGATACAGCAAGTTGTCACAATTACAAAGTCAAAATTGCATTAACTGATGGAACACCCATTGATTTAAATTTTTTTAATTTAGTGTTAATTGTTGTAGTCTGTATAAAAATACACTAACTTTTAAAATTTCAAGTGTATGTATATATGTAAATACAATTGTATGTATATTACATGGGATTTTAACATTTTTCGTTGTTCGTTTTGGAAAACCCACATTGGACACATTGTGTCCAAATTTCAAGTCCGTAGCTCTTGCGGTTCATTTTTACCTTTGGTGTGCGGAAATATACAGAAAAATAACCGGCGGCGGCGCACCGTCGGCTTCGAGCCGGTGGACTTGTTTCTCTGCTTGGTATTGCTTCTTTCAAACACTAATACACTCATACATAGCTCACACCGACTTGACAATGCAAATAAATCTAAGCAGAGAAATCTCAGCAAAAAAATCTCAGCAATAAAATCAAAGTCAAAAGATTTTTACCGCCTAGCGTATAGATGTTGACACATCAAAAATCTTTATTTTTAAGAGGTACCCAGTGGACTTTTCTCTACTTACAAAGTATCAATCAAGGTGCATTTATCAGGTGGCAGCACTACACCAGGTGACTAATGTCAGTATACCAATCTATATGTCAAATTTGGATTGTGTGGGTATAAGCCTAAAAGCATGCTTTTATTTGGGTATCCATAAACATCTTTCGAATATTCGGCTTTGTATGGTGTTTGACATTTTTCCTATAAAAAACATGCTATCTGACGATGCTATCCTGTTTTGAAAAATAAGAAGGTAATTTATACCAACAAAGTACATGTGGTTGTTGCTGTTGTAATATTTCTTGTAGAATCGCGGGTACCTGATTGATGTACCTTGGTATCAATATTAGGAAATGATTATTAACTCTTATTTTTTAGGCAAATGAAAATCGGTTGCATAAAGCATACGAACGTCGTATTTCTACTTCGACTACAACTAGACTAAAGAACATTGCAATATTTTTTAATTAATCTAGTACAAATTTGTAGTAGTAATAATTGAAATACGATACTCGTTTTAATTATAAAAAATATATTGGTTTAAAAATATTTATGAAGTTGAAGATTTATATAAATAATAATTGTTTGTATATTTGGATGCTCTTTGGCAATAGTCTACAAGTTGATCTAACGAATGAAGCTTAAGTTGGCTTATGCAATACATCCTGCACACGAAAATTTCAATTGACTTTGGCGGTCTTCAGTTTCACTGTCCCATATTACAAAAATCACATCGACTGCTTGTTAAAGCTCTGTAATACAATGATTTTCCGGCAATATTTGGGATTTATATGCGCGTGTGATGAGTATATCTACACTCAATATATGTAAGTAATGAAAAATTAGTTGCTTTGGACTTAAATAAATTTGATATATTAAGATCACGAAAATTACTTCGGATTCACTGAATAAATATCAAAAAAGAATACTTCACGCAATGACAACCTTATGTAAAAAACATTAGAAATGATCTAGATTTGAACTACTACTTCGGATTAGAAGTTCGGGATCTTATTGACTGCCTTGGAAGCCCTTTTTTAAGAGAACCAGTTGCAATGTAAAGGGTCCGCCATCTAACGTTTTTTTTTCAACTAGTGCTTATTTCGTGAATGGTAACACTTAGCTCATGTCTGATCTGACAGATAATTAGCTTTATCATTCCGCTGAACGAGCCAACTGACCATCCAATGCGTTTTCGCTTCGCTAAGTGGGCCTGCGATCGACTCACAGAAGATGCCGATTTTGCCAAAAAAAAAAATCATATTTTCAGATGAAGCTCATTTCGATCTTGGCGGGTATGTAAAAAAGCAAAATTGTCGCATTTGGGGAACAGAAAACCCGCACGCATACATTGAAAAGCCGACGCACCCAAAACGAGTCAAGAAGTGGCCTTTACAGTCAATGGCGATCGTTATCGGGCCATGTTGAACGAATTTTTGTTCACAAAAATTGAAGAGGGGGGTATTGGCAACATTTGGTTTCAACAGGACGGCGCTACGTGCCACACAGCCGAGGCTTCAGTAGTTTTTTTTATAGCATTTTCAAAAAAAAAAGTTATCTGGCGGACCCCTTAGTTTACATTTGGAACAAAAAACAAAGAGATGATTTTTAAGCCAAAGGTACTTTTTTTCAACAAAACTTTTAACATCAGGTATTTTTTTAAGGAAAGTTATTTGTTAAACTTAACGTAGTTTAAAAGCGAAACGTACATGTAGCTTTTCAGCAAACGTGCTTGAACATGAGGAACGTTTTTTTTTAGTAAAAAGGACATTTTTTCCATAAGGTACTTTTTGATTTTCTTAGCAAAATTTACTTTTTTATATAGGATACTTTTTTAATACAAGGTACCTTTTTACCAAAAGGGGTTTTTTAAATTAATGGTACTTTTTCAAAGTAATAATGAAATATTTCCTTTAGCAAAATGTAAGTCAATGAAAAAATTTTAAACAAAAAGGTACTTTTAAAGAAAAAGGAACTTTTGTAAAAAGTGGCACTTTCTTAGAAAAATTTTCGGTTCCACTTAATATACTTTTCCTGCACAAGGTACTTTTTAAGAAAATGTTACTTCCTCATTTAAAAACATAAGTTTATTTATAAAAATTACTTTTTAACAAAGGTTCCTTTCAGCGAAAGGAATTATTTTTAGCAAAGGGCACTTTCTTACTAGAGGAGATACTTTTCGCACATATGTATGTGTACTAGTTATTTTTTAATAATGTTGCTCCTTGTGAATGTGATTTCTAAATTGCTGTTCTTTTAAACTGTGACTGTGATCACAGTTTACCAGTATTTTGTTTGTAGCAGTTCTGTTATTTGACAAAATCTAATAAGAAGAGCAGCAGTGAAATTAAACAGTGACTGTGATCACGGTTTAACACATTTCAGCTCTTCTGCTTTAAAAGTATTTATTAGTATTGGTGTTTTGATAAATACTAATAAGAAGAGCAGCAAGAACAAGCAATTAGCAATCAACCCCGTTCAAATATTGAGAATAAATATAAAAAAAATATAAGAGGCAGAGAGACAATAAAATTTCAAATATAAAAATGTGAGTTGTACATAGTTACCAGAAAAGATGATTTGACACGATTTGACGATTTTTTTCTTGACAAAAGCTGAAGGTATAAAAAAAATTAATGTGGTAGCTTTATTTACTGTAAAGTAAGCATGCAAGAACAATCACAGTTTGTATGAAAGAACTATATTTCCAAAAACCTGTTACTTGATAAATTCAATCACAGTTGTGATTTGTGATTTTTCAATCGCTGTGAAAAAGTAACATGTTTCTAAATATCGCTCAACTCTAATGTGTACATATGTACATATTCTGATAAAGAAGGATACATTTTCTGACCGTGGTCAATTATATTATTGCATACATTAATATAATAATATTAATGCATACACAAGTTAAGGCAATTGTCTTCTGTAGAGCTTTGTATTCGTTTATAAAGTAATATATCGTTACCTTAATATAGAAAGGCCCTAACTCATTTTTTTTTTTGAAATCGATATTTTTGAATTTTTCGATACGTTAGATGTTCTTCTATTGAAATGTACAAAAAACTCAACTCCAAAAATATAACGATTTAGGGCCTTTCTATATTAAGGTAACGAAAGAAAGAATTTTGATTTAAATGAAAAAAAAAAATTAATAATGATGATAGTACTCCCTACTCTGGACGTGTCACGGTGCGCTAAATAAACTCTTCTGTATCGTAAATAATCGGACTTGCACTGCGGGTTGTAATGACTTGATATTCTCGTTATTAAATTAAATAATGTTTGCATTGTTTCATGTCATATCACAGCGTATTTTTGGTTTTAATACTTTGTTGCTTTGCATCTCATCTGTAAATGCTGCCGCCGTTTGTTTTCAATTTCATTCTTTTTGGGTCAATGTCAAACTGCATTAACAACAAAAGCAAAAAATAAAAATAAAAATAACGTGTATAAAAAAGTGTGCATTTATTGTCTAAATGAATAAAAATCACTTTATGAAAATGAAGCATGACAAAAAATGGTCGTAAATTAGACACATTGATATTTCCACAGAATACTTATGCTCATACTAAAATCAAAATCTAAACAGCTGCTGGAGCCAATTTGTAGTTTTGCTTTCTTGCAAAGAACCAGACAGGTGTTACTAGTTAGTGTTTTTTAAATAAATCAGTTTTAAAGTTTTAGTTTTTTCGGAATACCAGACTAACAAGAGCTGGCTGGCGGTGGGATCGTTTAAAATACCTCTGGCTCAGTCGGCTTAAATTGCTGCCAACGCATTTCGAAATCTTTGCAGTCACACAATCATTCATGTATGTACATGAAGTTTTTTATGCATTTTTATTCAACTTCTTTTCTTATTAAGCAATAAAATTTAATATTTAGTAGGCAATTTTCGTTGTTGCTTTATTGAGTCATCAAATCAGACAAATAAATTAAAAAAGACTGTGTATCACACATAAACTGAACTTTTAGCAGACAACTTGACTTCCTACTTGCCATAAAAATTAATTTTGCTTGAAGAAAACAAATGCCAACCAAAATTTGCTGCAACTTGTCAGAAGAAAATTACTTACATATTTACTTTTGAGATAGAAGCTTATCATCTAGGTGGTTAATCTTTATATTTATAGGTAAAATAAATTAAGATAGAATCACACGATTGCCACCCAACGCATCAGTTATTGGTCTACTCTATACGTTAGTCATGTGATTTCGCATTTTATTGGCTCGTACTGTAACCAACACCAATGTTGTGTTCCTTTTGGCTAAATCCAATGCAACGCTGGTGCGGTAATTATTTCAAAGGCTTTTCGGCAGTCGTGTTTCAATATAAAGCCTGGTACTCTGTTCAAAGTTGTGAAAAATTTCGCGTGAAAAATTTGACATGTACTGAATGTAGCCCAACTCGCGGTTTTTTTATAAATTTCTTGCTTTTATTGCTTGAAAGTATGCAACATTGTTAAAATTCCGTGCGAAAAAAGCACTGCTCATGTTGTTTCGCAGCTAAACTAAAATAATGCCAGACTAATTTTGCATGCTAAGACATGATTTTACGTGTTTTTCACAACAAGAACAGAGTACTACTTTTGCGAACTTATTTCGCAAATATTTCATACTAAATACTTTTATATGTAGTTTGACAGCATTTCGCACGAAATTGCGAACAGAGTACCAGGCTTAAACGTAAAGCATTAAACACAATTATCACAGCATTTAAATTACATGGGTCTGGTTAAAGATTTGTGCTTAGCACGAGCTACTCAAAGAGTTCGATACAAGTCTAATGAGAATGATTATATTGACGACAACAAGGCAACACGGAGGCGAGTTGTTGCCCATGTTGATTTTGTCGTTCTAACTAATTTCTATTTTTGTTCGCGACAATAAGTAAATAAAGTGTTGCCAGTATAAAACAGAATATTTAATGAAAGGGAGAAATATGTATATACTTTCTCTTTCTGTTTTTCTTCCAGCTGAATTAAGACTTTCCAAAGAAAACTTTCCGTATTTAAAACAGGCGGCAATCAAATTTTTTTAAAGTTTTTAAAGTTTACGCAAAGTTTGCTTTGCAAAGTCGTAACTCAGCTGAAAGAAAAACAGAAAGAGAAAGTATTCTCACCTCTATTAAAACCTTACAAAGTAAAATTTGCGTGTTTAAAATGGGTGTATCTTACTGTCCTCCAATTCAGCACAATAAAAATTAAGTCAAATTTAGACTCAGATGGACGAGTCCGTCACTAGAGCATTTTTGACCGGAACGAACAATCAAAACCATTTGAACTACATGGGTTTGATAAAAAAACTAATATGAAATAGTGAACGAGTTCGATTCAAGTCTAGTCAAATTGTTTCATTGCATCAATGGCAGCATTCTGCCTTTAAACTTGGGTTCAACAGTTCTCATTAAACTAACTACATACTTCGTTCAAATTCGAATCAAAAGTTGTTTCCAACGCATTGAATTAATTAACATTATAGTTTTAGCATTTGTATTCCACAGCTCATTCGTATCGAAAAAGAACTTTTGAACCCAAATCTAAAATAAATGTGATACAGTCGACTCTTGATAATTTGTAACTCGTTAATTTAAATCTCTCGATAATTTGAACTTTTTATGAGTTCCCTTAAAAATTAGTTAATAAATTGAAAAAACTGTATATAGTTTGGTTCCATCGGCATTTCAACTTATTTAAGTGGAACCTTGATCGCAGATACGCTATAATTTGTTTGGCTCTACTCTCTTTACTTTGAATTATTATAATATTTATAGTCATTTATGAAAAAGTATAAAAAAACCCATACTAATCATTTGTTTTCGTTTACAAGCTTTAAGTTTTGCTTTTCTACACTATATAATTTGAACCAATAAAGTGATTATGTTCGTATATCTGAGACAACCAAAAACTGAAATCGTTTACTTTAGTTTCCAAGCAATAATAAGTTCTTCCCAATTCTCATTACAGTCGGAGGTTCATTCGATAAAATCACATTGAAGTCTGTCACTCTAAAGAAAATTGCAAGCTTTTGTTCATAATAATTATTAATATACATATTAGTGTCCTGCACAAGATATCTTATAAGAACTTTTAAGGCATGAGGGATTTTTCAAATGTTTTACTACAGCGAAATCTTCTAAAACAAACGTTAACAACACTGTTTGCAAGAAATTTGTTTCAGTATTATAGGTATAGGAATAAAGAAGAAAATACTTCGTGACGGAAGAATTTGCGATACTTGCTTATTTCTACGTGTGAGCGCGTGTGCAAACGTCATGCATGTATGTGTGTATGATCTTTTATTTTTCTGCGTACATGCAAACGCACACACATGCATTAACATTAGTTGTATGCGGTTAATCACATAATAGCTTACCAAATAACAAGCAAAATAACAAGCATGCACAAATCAACACTACTTCTTTTGAGTGTTTGTTACAAACAAGCAGTCTTTGGACATCGCTTGTTAACACTGATAGTATAATACATGCAACGTGAATACATTTAAAAATTATGATGTATTTTCATTTAAAGACCTTTTATGCAGGTCTCTAATACATATGTATGTACATATTATAGGTCTGCACAGATATATCTGCTTGCACCAGTTTTGCATGTGTTGATTCTGGTATGTATAGATACATATGGTATTCAGCGTTACTGTTACTAGTCATGTTTTAGACTCGATTGTTTTTCTTGAATCAAGTATGAGTTTATGGGAGAGAGAGGAAAGAAGAAAGAAGAGGGGTACTGATTTGCTTTTACCGATAAGTTATGACTAGTAACAAAACGCTGAACACCATATGTATCTGTACATACCAGAATCAACACACGCAAAACTGGTGCAAACAGATATATCTGTGCAGACCTATAGTACATATATCACATAGCAAGGTTATAAATCGAAAGCCGTAAATGTTAATACTCCCGACAACAAGAAATTTTTGATGTGTAAAATTATTTTTCACAATACAATCACAAATTTTGCTGAGATTCACACCGCGTTGTCAAATCGGTGTGAGCTACATATGTATGAGTGTATTAGTGTTTGAAAGAAGCAATACAAACTTATTTAAAATATTGTAAATACATAGGACTTTGCTGGTTTTTGTTTGTTTTATTTAACTTGATAATTGCTTTATTAGGGTTCCGTACACCAAAGGTGAAAAGGAACCGTAGGAGCTACGGACCTGAAATTTGGACACACTGTGAAGACATTTGGCCACTACAACAACAAGTACATGAGAGTTAAAAATTAAAGGGTGTTCCAAAACGAGCAACGAAAAATGTTAAAATCCCATGTAATATACATACAATTATTGTATGTACATATATACACTTGAAATTTTAAAAGTTAGTGTATTTTTATACAGACTACAACAATTAACACTAAATTTAAAAAATTTAAATCAATGGGTGTTCCATCAGTTAATGCAATTATGACTTTGTAATTTTGACAACTTGCTGTCAGCGATGCTAACTTGGTGCTTTTGGCACTATTTTTATTGCTTTTTGAAGACTCAAAACGCCAAATTTTGAGTGTTAGTGCCAAACTAAAAAAAAGCATTAAGTAGTGCTTTTAAGAAATTTGCGCATTTCTTAAAATTACTTTAATAAAAACTTGGTGTATTTATTTGTTTAGGGTAAAGCATACCTTTTTCGTCTGATATATTTCATTAAAAATGTTGATAATATTGCCGAAATAGAGAATAGCTTGGAAAACATTATTAAACTTCACTCGTTTTTTACGTTAGTGCCTTTTACGCTTTTCATATTTCAAAATTACGCTTTTTAGTGCTTTTTTAAAATTCTGATGTGCTATTAGAGCCAAAAAAGTTAGCATCACTGCTTGCTGTATCTTGGAAACCTTAAGAGCAAAATTCTTGAAATTTTCAAAAACGGTAAAACTAAAAAATCAAAAAAAAAATGAAATCGCCAAATATAAAAAAAATCGACAAAAACAAACAAAAAATCGCCAAAACGAAAAAAAGCACCAAATTAAAAAAAATCTCTAGGACTAAAATAAATGGCGAAAAACCGGAAAAACCGGAAAAATCGCCAAAATAAAAAAAAATCCTCAAACAAAAAAATCGCCAATATGAAAAAATCGCCAAAATGAAAAAATCGCCTAAATAAAAGAAACCCCAAAAACAGAAAAAAATCGCCAAAATGAAAAAAACCCCAAAAAACAGAAAAAAATCGCCAAAATGAAAAAATCGCCAATATGAAAAAATTGCAAAAATTAAAAAAAACAAAAAAGAGAAAAAACGCCAAAACGAGAAAAAAGTGATAAAACTAAAAAAAATCCTTTAAACTGAAAAAACTTAAAAAATGAAGAAAGCTAAATAAAAAAATTATCAAAACCGAATGTGCGCGAGTCAAAGTCGCACTTTACTGAATTTATTTTAATTGCAATGCGTACACAACAACAAGAACAGCAACAACTAAACGATGAGCAACAGGAATTAAAAATAAAAATAAAAGTAAAGGCATTTACCATAGATGAGCACTGCATTATCACTAAAGTTTCAGTAAAAATAATAAAAAATTTTTAACAAGTAAATTTTTACTGATTAATAAAATTTTTTTCTACACTTTTTATAAATTGCCTAAATGATTTGTTATATGATGAGGTGCATTGTATTTTCAGTAATCAGTAATGCCCGTATTTATAATGAAATTCTACCAAGTGGCTAAATGTTTTTCATACAAAAGTTTCAAAATTTGAATGAAAAAACTTTGCCACTTGCTACAATTTTATTATGATTACGGCCCTACGATTTTACTGGTAATGCAAATTAAATTTCATTAGCATTAAAAACTTACTGAATTTTTTCAGTAATCAGTAAATCTACTGCTTACTGCAATTTTTAATGCAGTTTATATACATATACTGCATGCAGTGTGCCCATTTACTAACCAAATAAGTTTAATAAAACAAACAAAAACCAACAAATTCATATGTATTTACAATATTGAAAGTTTTGATACTTTTAATTAATTAATTTAAAAAAAGATACTAAAAGCATAAGTACTTCCAACTTAAAAAAAAAAATTTTTCATTACTAGATGTTTACACATCTCCTCTGTGATCGGACTCACATTGCTTTTTTTTGTGTTCCCCGGACTTCCAAATTATCGAGAGTGTACTGCAAATGTATTCTATAACCAGTTCGAAAATTCGCTGTTCCATTAGCAAACTGTGGGGTAAATTTACGTCATCAACTGCAATTATTAATTCATCCATTTGTAAGCAATTCAAGTATATTGCAACAAACGAAATATGTCTCATACAGCAACACAATAATAAATCTGTTAAATATGTATTTTTTGTTATTAAATTTTTTATTAACAATGCAATAGAAGAGCAAATGTTTATTTCAGCGTATGGTTGCTCATATTAACATTCTTAAGCAATAATTTGTTGAATAAATGATCCATATATGAGACACACTTTCATCATGTCATCGATTGTTGTTGTTATTTCATACACACTATGATAATGTGTCTGCTTTGATAATGTGTCTGCTTGTCTATCAACATGATTGAGCTTTGAAGCTATTACGTAAACAAGTGGGTTCAGCAGACAATGAATTCATATTTTTCTTCAATTCAAAGACACTTCGTTTAAAACTATTTAAATTTGATTTTCGTTTGATGAAGTGGGTGGGAGTCAACCCACAAAAATGCCTTTGCACTTGTGCATTTTCAAAAAATAAAATTTAGCTCTAAAAACAATAATTTTCAAAAATTTATCTAAGCACAAGCCTAAAAATTACTCTTTGCTTAAACTTGAATTTATTAATAATTTAAGAAAATAAGAAGAAAGAGGAAATAAAGTACCATTAAAAAATTACCTTTAAAATGCAACCTTTAAAAAGAAGTGTTTAAAATAATAACCTTTAAATAATAACCTATAAAAGATCCTATTTAAAACAAGTACGTTTTCAAAAAGGACCGTTTAAACAAAAGTTATTTTGAAACAAATAAATTTGAAACAATAAATCTTAAAACATTGCGTTTTATAAAAGTATCTTATAAAAAATACCTCAAATAAAGTACCTTCCATAAAAGTTCCTTTTTAAATTAAGCCCTTAAAAACTATTCTTTAAAAGAAGTAACTTTTGCAGAAAGTACCTTTTCAAAAGTAAGTTTTATAACAGCACGTTTCTTTTCCTCTAGAACGCAAAGAAAAAGGAGTGAATTAGTAACTGATTATGACATCAGAGTCTAAACTCAGTGATCTGGAGTTTATTCAGATCAAGTATATTGTATATTTTACACTGAAATACTGTGCACAAGAGAAGCAGGTAGAATACTGTATGAAGGAAATTCTCGGGGGAAATCGGTATTTTTGTTAACAGCCATTTCAGGTCGCCTTACTTGCGCTTAGGTCAAATGAAACCTCCTTAATTTTTTGTTTTATAATTCCATTAGGTAAAAGCTTGTGTCTCTCTGTAAGCCCATTTTAGTTAATCAATGTAAGGATGTGTTATAAAATCTTTCGGGCCTGTTATGCAAATCACGACATGTCAAATCACAGTCATTTCAAAAAATCAATAAAAGCTAAATCATTGCTTTTATAAATTTCACAATTAATAGTGATGGAAGTTGGAGCAAAAAAATATTCTATTATGCATAACAAAAACTTAAAATACAAAACAAATCCACTAACTAGTCAGCTATTATTAGTTTGTTTTTGAAATCACCGTGATTTTCAGAACAGGCCCGTCTATCAGCAAACTGACATCATGAATCATAGTCTTAACAAGCAGCCGAAAACCAATCAATCAAGCAAAAGGAATTTTTCGCACTCACAATAATGATATTTTTTATATTTTATGGGTCGTATTCAAAAAAACTTAACAAAGCTTTGAAAAGCAATGTTAAGCAAAGTTGTATTCAAAAAACATTATTATATCAAAATTCTGAAGTAGGCACCTACGTTTGTTAAGGCTACTTTAAGTTGATATTTCCAAAATGTGTATTTTGTACCTCAAATATTTTTGTTAATATATAGCACATATTGATCCATGTTACATCTGAAAATGAAGCTAGAAGTGCTAGCTCTTATCTTAAATTTATTATTTCTGTCATGTGATGGAAAATATCACTAAATTATCCAACTGATTCGAAATACATAGCAAAATCCATAAAAAAATATTAAAATAAATACAATTATACAAAAATGTTTTAGTGATGTACATTCAAACAAAACGAATCGAAAAAAGCTGGGTATTCAAATACTCATTTCGTTCGAATAAAATAAATTGAGATAATTTTTCTATGTTCATCATATTTTTTTTACTTTTACTTCATAAAAATGTTTATCTGTTTTGCTTGCATGTCAGAAGCTTATATTTTATAAACTAGGTTGCTTAACTTCAAGATAATAAAAATTTTTTTTTAATAAAATAAAAAGTTAGTTGAATACTCGAATGAAATTGTATTCGATGTTGTACATCATAAGCTGTGAAATTGTTTTTGAACATGGTGGTGTTACCAGAATTTATTATTAAATCACAAAATAATTAAAGTTGTCTTTTGAATACAATATCTTAACAAAGCAATGTTAGCCTTAAATTGCTTGGTAGCTACTATGAACTTTAAAGCTCAAGTAAAATATTTTTTTGAATAAGGCTGTAAAACATTAGAAAACACATTAAACCAAATTACTGTGCAATTGGCTTGGGAATAAATAGAATAACAGCTGATTTGCATGTTGCCAAAGTAGTTATATATCACCAACGTATTCAGCGCATTGAAGCCCTATGGTCCTTAGAGGAGCCAAAAGAATAAATACCTACATATTGTTACGTTTTTCTCTCTATAAAAAACGCTTTTCCGTGGACCCGAAGATTTGCAAATGAATACAAGACCCGAGTGTAGTAATTAGGGTTAAGAATGATACAAGTTTTATTTACAAATACACTTAAACTAAATTAATCAAGAGCTTATATAAACTAATACAACTTGAACTACTGAACTACACACAAATATTCACAACTGGTTACCACTACGCCTTCCTCGCTGTAGTTTACGCACGTCTCTTAGCTGGCTGCGCAAGTATTCACGTGACACCTCTTTGTCTGCTGCTCGTCACTTACGAGACTCACTCTGCCGTCATTACAGTTGATACACCAGTACCTCTTTGTCTGCTGCTCGTCACACACGGCACTCACTCTGCCGACACTCACAGTTGATACACCAATAAATACTTACACCCTTACACACGTCTATTTGCTGCGCCGTTCCCTTTACTCCAGTCGACACGATAGACTCAATTCCACGACAGACTTTGCTGTCACTATAGACTGTCGTATAGTTTCTCCTTTTTCCAAATCACGTGTAAAGCACAGATTGCTCTTAACTATCAACTCACCACTGTATCGCAGACTATTCACAACTTGTTCGCAACCTACTTGTTCGCAACTGACTCACAACTGCAACTCGTTCTCAAGACAACTATAACTGACTCGCAACTAACTAACTCATTGGATGCGTCACCGCTTTTTATACTCCACACAAATACCACTAGAAGTTTCAAGCAATGTCTAGACGATCATTATCATCTTATATGCTGTTTACAAAGTGCCTTATTAAGTTCATGTGGTAACTAAGTACACACATGTGTATATCGCACACTAAATCATAAACAGTCACAACTCAAAATGATCAAACTGGTTTTGTTTTTTATGAACCAGTTAATTGAAGAAATCTCTAACGAGCGCACCAATTTATTTTACATAACAGTCTTCTTGAAGAATATAAAATACCGTTATGTTTGTTTTTATTTTATATAAATACTTGCTTCATATGTACGGTATCAATAGTTGTTTGTCACTACTCAGCATCTGAAATTTTTTGAGTTGTGACTCTTTATGATTTAGTGTGCGATATGCATACGTGTGTACATCATTAACTAAGCAATACACGGTGGTTGTTTATCTTTTGCTTTTCGTTTGAATTGGCATGCATGTATGTGTGTAAATATGTGAATCTTCTTAATAAGCAGACGCTTTTTTTGTTGCTTTTGCTTGTTTACGTCTTATTTAGTTGTTTGCTACTATTCTAGATTATTCTTTGCATTGACCCTGAAGGAATATTTTCGCGTAACACTTACATTAACCCTGTTGGAATATTTTTGTGTAATGCTGCCTTAAACCTGTCGACGGCTATTTTCGTAACAATGGCGCATACTCATAATCAAAACAAAGTATACTTTTATGTATTTAAAACCAGTATTACCATACAAAATACTGGTTTTAAATTCTAAAAGTAAACTTTGTTTTGACTATGAGTATGCCCCAATATATTTAACGCAACTATATTTATTGTGATTTTGTGAAAGTTTGAAAGTATTTTTAATAAATTGAAATATAAATTATAAAGAAAGCAAAGTTTGGAATTGAGGAGGAATAGTACTCGTAAGGTGGCAAAACACAAGGAGACAAGTTTCATTTGACCATTTCTTAAATAACCAAAAATTTATTTATAAGAACCCTTTAGAAAGTTGCCAGTATTTGGCCGTGTTGAAAATATCAAAAACATGGATGTTAAGGCATTTTGATTTTGTTTTATAGTTTTTATACTGCACTCTTGGGCTCAAGTTTTTTGTAGGGAACCTCCGCTTGAAGCATAGTTAACTGGCAATACCGTTTACAGTTTAATAGAATGATCAAAAAATTTTTCATTAATCCATATAATTAATAGGCGAACATGTTTTTTGTAATCCCTTTTACGCTGGTACCACTATACCGATTTTAAAAGGATTTATATGGTTTTAAAGGATTTTTTGTACGGATGTTCAGAATATATATTTTATTGAAATCGGTTTAGTATTTTGGGAGCTTTAAGCGTTTAAAGTTGCTACTACTACATGCATACATATTACACACGCATTTATTAACTTACAAGTAAATAAATTCAGTAAAGTGCGACTCTGACTCACGAACGAAGGGTTCCGTACGAACACTAGATATGTAATTTAATACAAACTTCATCCTATATAATATATAGTTTTGGCATTTTTTTCGTTTTTGGGGTCTTTTCGGTTTTTTGTTTTGGCGGTTTTTGCGTTTTTTCGGTTTTGGCGATTTTTTTAAGTTTTGGCCCTTTTTTAGTTTTGACACTTTATTTTCTTGTTTTGGCGATTTTTTCGGTTTTTGGCGTTTTTTCATTTTGGCGATTTTTTTTTTATTTTAACCGATTTTTTTCATTTTGCGATTTTTTTTATATAAATTTAGTTTCGGCGACATTTTCGCGTTTTGGCAATTTTTTTCGATTTTTGGCGTTTTCTTTTTCATTTTGGCGTTTTTAAAAATTTTAAAAAATTTAAATTAAAGGGTGGTTCATCAGTTAATGCAATTTTGACTATGTAATTTTGACAATTTGCTATATCTTGTAAACCGAAAGAGGCAAACTCTTCAAATTTTCAAAAACGGTAAAACTAAAAAACCGAAAATTATAAAATCGCCAAACCAAAAAAAAAACGCCAAAAATTAAAAAAAAATCGCCAAAACGAAAAAAAACGCCAAAATTAAAAAAATTTCTAACACTAAAATAAATCGCCCAATTCGAAAAAATCGCCAAAATGAAAAAAAAGCCAAAATGAAAAAAACGCCAAAAATCGAAAAAAATTGCCAAAACGCGAAAATGTCGCCAAAACTAAAAAAAAATTTTAAATAAAAAAAAATCGCAAAAATGAAAAAAATCGCCAGAAATAAAAAAAATCGCCAAAATGAAAAAACGCCAAGAACCGAAAAAATCGCCAAAACAAGAAAATAAAGTGTCAAAACTAAAAAAAGAGCCAAAACTTAAAAAAATCGCCAAAACCGAAAAAAACGCAAAAAGCGCCAAAACAAAAAAACCGAAAAGACCCCAAAAACGAAAAAAAAATGCCAAAACTATATATTATATGGGATGAAGTTTGTATTAAATTACATATCTAGTGTTCGTACGGAACCCTTCCTGCGGGAGTCAGAGTCGCACTTTACTGAATTTATTTTTGGTCTTTTATATATTTTATATATATACATATATATATATATATATATATATATATATATATATATATATATATATATATATATATATATATATTATTTTTTCGTCTTGCACTGTGAAATATAACATGACTAGAATAATTATTCACTTGGCTGAATACGATGTTAATAATTACAATTGTGAATGCACTAGTAATTCGGAGGATCGTACACTCGGCTAAATACAGTATTAATAACTGCGATTGAATGCACGAATAATGCGTAGGATAGTACACTAGGCGAAACAATAAAAATTCATACGATATCGTACCTTGCTCGATGACTGAGTAAAAAACTTAAAGTCTTATACAGTTTCGCTAACTAACTTGCTGAGACTTCAACATGCGGTTAACATAACTGCCAACAAAGCGGCACGTTACAAAGTCGAGCTACGACATTCGTAATTGAGGCCATTAATTTGGAAAGTTCCAGTCTTGAAATGATTATGAAATTATAAATTGAAATTTTAAGTAACTTTTAAATTAAAGTAGTTTTTAGGGAAGTATTCGTATGCATTTACTAGAATTTTTCATACTTGATATTTATGTATAAATAATATAAATAAATATAAATATAAATAATTAATCCACTGCAAGAAGTAAGAAATGGAATCTTGCTCAAAAGTTGTTGTTTTGAACATATTATTGAACAATTACCATAATTGAAAAATTAAAACACCTGTTTAAATACTATATCGCTGGCCAGAAAACTGATCAGCTAATAACAGCCTTTGTAGCTTCATTTATAATAATTAATTTAATAATAATTCTAACACATTTTATTGAAGTACATAATTAATATCAATTTGCATGTCAACCTTTTTATAATCAGCGATACGATGTAGTTCACAATGGGTACCACTTACTAACACATGACATCAACAAAGACAAATATTTTTATGTAAAGAGACAAAATTGAAATAAATATAGCTATATATATACACATATGTATATATATACGCAACTATATAGATATATAGTGTGAGTATATATACATTTACAGATATAATAATGCACTTTATTAATGCATATTGAGGCAAGTTTTTCAGGATGTACAATAGTAATTCTCTATTCCGGAAGAGCAAACAAAAATAAATTGCTAAATTTTTATCAATAACAGAAACAGAATCATTCTAATGAATAGTAATAAAGCGTCGAATTTTGGCTTCTTAACAGTGAGATACACGAGACATAAGTTTGGAAATTTTTGTGTTGGCAATTGTCAAAATCTGTTGCTAACACAAAACTTGACTGTGTAAACCGTAAATGTTAGTGTTCGAACACATGTTTGGAAACAATTGCTCAAACAGAAGTCTGAGCAATTATGTTAGGACACAAGCTGTCAAATTTACCTTTTTTGTAGAAAATAATGGCGGGAAACTAGAAATAATAAGTTTATTACAAAAAAATCAAGCAGAAGCACAAAATATATGCTCTGTTGCAGAAGTATTAAGAAATCAAAACGTAAAACGTGCACTTTGTATGCATACGACAACCTAAATTTTGAGGTTTAGCATTATACGTCTAGCCATCCATTAAAATAAGTTTGAACACGAACTTTTTTGTGACGTCATTCTGCCGACATTATTTCTTATGTTAAGAAATAAAAATTGCTCGTCCATTCGTACTGTAATGATCAATCGTTGCTGGTTATTTGGCGTACCTCCACAAAAAGAAGTCTAAAGGTGCCAACTCACAGGAATGATGTAGCCATTTCTGGAAATTTGATCACCAAGCAATTGACGCAACAAAGTGATATTTTAAAGCGTTGTGTGGCATGTTGAGCTATATTGCTGAAATAATTTCTACTCCAAATGGTTTGCAATATATGGAATAAAAATCAGGAATCAGTTGCGGATAGTGTTAGCCATTCGATAATTTTAAAATTGTATCAACAACTTTCCAAAATTGTACTTTTTGACTTTAATTCTGTGGCAATATGGAAGAAGTGCTCAAGTCATATTTGACTGTTTGGAGGAGAGCACTCTAAATAATACATTCAAGTTGAAATATACCAAAGTATAACCTAAATTAATCTAGTATTCCAAATGAGATTAGAAGTCTAAAAAAGATAAGCCACATGTCATTTTGCTATAACTTCCTGAAAAATCGCACAAATTAATTGAGATTTTGCCTAGAGGTACTTTTTTTATCTTGACTTAAGTACTTTTCCCTTTTCGCCACAGAATTTTACTAAACGATGTTTTTAGTTCAAATTACA
This sequence comes from Tachina grossa, assembly GCA_949987645.1. Taxonomy (NCBI): domain Eukaryota; kingdom Metazoa; phylum Arthropoda; class Insecta; order Diptera; family Tachinidae; genus Tachina; species Tachina grossa. The sequence goes on from OX465274.1 coordinate 63,717,070, forward strand.
TATTTTTAATTATTTTTATTGAAATAATCGACTTTATTCTGGCTGCCGAATCGGCTCCACCTGTTTAAGTTGAAATTTAAAATATGAACTTTATTTGATTTATTGCTTTTTCAAAATTACTTGAATTAAATAAGATTTAATTTCGCAAAATTTTTAATTTCGTTTGACTTATTGACCCAGTTTCTCTCATAATTTTCAACCTAAAAGTGTCATTAGAAAGGCACTGTTATGCACTTTGAAGCAAGTACTTTCAGTTTTCACGGTACTTGATTCTTTTTTTTAAATTAATCCGCGAAATCATCGCCTTTGGCCCCTATATGCGCCGGTCTGTCAGCTGTTAAGCATCTGTCATTTGAAGTGTCATTTATTTACTGAAAGGACGGCAATTTACGAACATGGATCGTTTAACGTAGTTAAAAGTTTAGAAAAAGTGGTCGTTATAACCGACCTAGTATACAGGAAAATACTAAAAGCGTTACAGATGTGGTCAGTCCTATGAATAATCAGAATATCGGCCATAACCGCCAAAATAGCTTAAGCGACATAATTTTCGAACTTCAATTTTAGACCAAAATTGATTATTTGCGATTTTCGTCAAAAAAACGAATTCCAAAAAATGTGTCGCTTAAGCTATTTTAGCGGTTATGGCTCGATATGCTCACCGAGTTTTTTGCCTGGCAATTGAAGACTATGAAGTAAACAATATGTATTATCAAGAAGACGGGACCACGAGCCACACAATACGACTGATTTTGTTTTTATTGCATGGGAAGATTCCAGAATGCTGTTAAACTCTTTTGTGGGGCTACACCAAAGACCGTGTCTACGCGGATAATCACCTAGCTTTGGCGCATTTGAACCCAACGTCGTCTACGAGTACCTCAAAAGGATCGACTCATTTAAATGACATCGTATTTGTCCGAGTTAACATCTGGTACACATGTGCCCAAAAAAGTGTAACCACTAATTACTAATGAAAAACTGTTTGATACAGACTTTGTGACATGTTTATGCAACCAAGCAGATTGCATTGTCGGTCGCATAGTGTGTAGTATTGTTTATGCTTGCGTTCGAAGTTGCATTCGAAGTTTCAAAAATATCAAAATGTTTTGATGTTTATAGGTTGCATTGATGATTGCATTGCGGGTTGCAGTGTCTGTGTCAAAATATGCAACCTGTAATGTAAACGTGTTGCTTAAGCACGTTGCAAAGTGTTTAGCAATCAAATAGCTCTCCATTGCTTTGACACTATAAAAATATATTTTGTTGTAATGGAAACAACTTAAAGCTCACTTTAAAGTTCAGTTTTGCTAAACTTAGAATTAACTATACGATACTTTATCGCAAAGTTGTAATAATTAAAGGCATTTTTTATTATAATATATTTTTTCTTAAACTTAAAAATCGAATCTATTTGATGTTTGTTGAGAATGTTTTACTTAGTATATTAAGATCTCTAAATAATCTTATAAATAAAGTTTACGACAATTTAAATTGGCTCCAAATTTAATTTATTTTTTGTATTTTTTTTTTTGCAAATGAAAAGCCAAAAAATGTTGCCGCCACAAGTTGTAAGACAACATGAATGTTGCAATCCAAAAATAAAAATATAATAATAGTGTCAATTAGTAAGACAGTTAGTTTTGTCCATTGTATGGATTGGTGTACATGATTGTTGTTGTTGATGAATGCAAAAGTTGTTGCTGTTGCTTGTGATGTAAGAAAAATGCTTTCAGCCCTATTCTGTCAACAAAATTAAGATTGGCATGAACAATGAAACAAATAATTTAACTCAATTAAGCCTTTAATTAGCCAACAGAAAATGTTTTTACTAAATTACGAAATAATTCGTTAGAAATCAAGCAAGTGTTTGTTCACGTAATTTGCAATGGGGCTGCTGGATGAAGACGGCATACAATACAGCAACAAGTTTATGCACATACTATAGTACAACAGAAGACCCAGTGGCATGAGGAAACTAAATACTTTTCCTTTTAATCGTTTTTTTTTTAATTTTTTTCCACATGAAAAATGTAAGTGTATAAATAAAATTTTCCTGTTCGTCTGGTATTTTGTAACATTATTGACAATTATGTGTTTGTGTCTTAATGTTTTTTTGGTACCGTAATTTATTGTGGCTGCCTCAAGTTTTTGGTTGCATAGTTTCGTTGAATATTATATTAATAATTATCTGAGGTGTTTTTGCTTATGTTTACATGCAGCAAAGTTTTACTTTTTTTATGCTATCCACAACTTTGAAATACAAAATTCCGCAAGCGAAATTGTCAGCAGCTTCATGCAACCACAAGTTTTTTGTAAAAATAATTTTAAATTTTCGTAAAAATGATACGACTATTTTTAGATTTTGGTTAATGCAGATGTGCATTTATCCACCATGAGAAATCAATAATTAAATATGGTACGGTCACGACTGGAAATTATTTTGCTATCAAAAGCCACATTTGTTTTAAATTGAAGCATGAGGAAAGGAATATATTGAATTACTTGTAATCTGTCCAACAAAAATTTAAAAACTTTGTTCAAAATCGTAAGTAAAACTTTTTTTCAATTGCAATTAGAGATGGGCGCGTATAGTGTTTTTTTTCGTGAGTTGTAGGGTCGTGTCGTATTGAGCAAAGTTCATGCGAAAATACGCGCAACGATGTTAGGTGTAAAATATGTATACATAAATTGTCAACAAAGAATGAATTTAATATTTTGTATCGTCAAAATTGCAACACCATAAAATTTGTTGATAGTGTATGTATCTTAAAGTTCTGATATTGAACAAAAATACATATTTATTTGCATATTAAAAATTATTTTTATACCCTTTACCAAAAATAGTAAAAGGGTATATATAGGTTTGTCATTCCGTTTGTAATTTCTAGAATATTAATAAGCGAGCCATAAAGTATATATATTCTGGATCCTTAGGCATAGGGAAGACGAATAAGCGATGTCCGTCTTTCCGTCTGTCTGTACGTGAAATCGGTTTTCCGAAGCTCCCAGAAAAGCTAGAGACTTCGTTCTCGGACTGGTGTGTCAGAAATGGTCGAAATCAGATTGGCATTGAAAATCAGCAAAATCGAGCAGACGGTTTCAGAGCTGGGAAACTTAAAATTCATTTTGCCATACAAAATAACTACCGAAAACTAGTTATTATTATTTTTTATTAAATAAACTTATTTTATACTTCAGTATGAATAAAATTAATATTTCTTAATAAAAAAAAATATATATAAAAAAAATTAAAAAAATTAAATAGACGTTTCCAGGGTTGGAAAACTAACTTTTTTATACAAAATTACACAAAATTAATTTACTAAAAGACAATTTTCTGTTTTTCTATAAATTAAATAGATCTTATATTCTAGGAAGAAAGAGATTGGGTTAAAAAATCAGAAAAATCAAAAAGGATAATTCCAGGGTTGGGAAACTTAAAATTTTTTTGATATAAACAATTAACTACCGTAAACTAATTTTTATATATTTTTTCATTAAATTAACTTATTTTATACTTCAGTACAAATTAAATTGAAATTAAAAAAGAAATTCAAATTAAAAAAGAAAGTTAAAAAAATTAAAAAGACGTTTCCAGGGTTGGAAAACTTTATTTTTTTTTTATTATACAAAAGTAACTTACTAAAACAAATTTTTTCTTTTTCTCTATAAATTAAACATATCTTAGATTCTTAAAAGAAAGAGATTGGTGTAACAAATCAGAGAAATCAAAAAAGATGATTCCAGGGTTGGGAAACTTACACTTTTTGAAATATATAAAAGTAACTAGGGTCTTACTATTTTTTTATTTTTTTATAAAATTAACTTATTTTATACTGCAGTACACAGTAAATTGATATTAAAAATTAAAAAAAAACTTAATACATGAAAAAGACGTTTCCAGGGTTGGAAAACTTTAACTTTTTTCTTATACAATAGTAACTTACTAAAACATTTTTTTTTCTTTTTCTCTATATATTAAACATAGCTTATATTCTTAAAAGAAACATATTGGTGTACGAAATCTGAAAAATCAAAAAGAACGGTTCCAGGGCTGGAAAACTTACACTTTTTGTAATTTATAAAATTAGCTACCGAAAACTTATTTTATTTTTTTTTTTTATAAAATTAACTTATTTTATACTTCAGTACTAATGAATTTGGTATTTCAAACTAACGAATGAGTTCGATACAAGTCTAAAAGTTATACATACACCTGCAATGTGTTTAGACAACTTTCTTTCATTGCAACGCGAAATTGTCAGCATTGACGATTTAACAGTTTTCACTATATTTCCGTTTAAATTTATTTTGAATGGATTGATGGTGTAGAGATATGTATGTTTCAATTGTAAATGATACCAATTTGGAAATCGTATCACAGACCCACAAGAAATATGCTGATTAGTGATTAATGAAAATGTTCACATTCCAAGTCAATTCAATTGAAAATTATGATCTTATATTAGATCAGGTTAATATGAATAGATTGAAGGTTTCTATGTTACACAGGAAACGTGTCTATATGAATATCGATTCCACATTGGGAGAACATTAGTAGTAAATTCTTTAAAAAAGTAAGTGACTACATTTAACTACGATTGTTTTCGCTAATGTAATGACGAGTATACACTGAGGCATTTTGTGACATTTCCGATATTTTTGTTGGGTTTTCCATATAAAAAACCTAAACTGAATGATGTTGCACACATTTTGAAAATGACACCACAAAATGACAACATAAGAAATGCCAAACGTGTACTCACCATAATGCAAAACAGCTGGTTTTTTAGTTAAAAAAGCTTGCTAAGCACACCATTCGACATAGTGCACGCAAGGATTAAATTTCATTGAATGAATAAACTTTTTCTTTAATGCAAAGAAATATATAATTTCTGTTTTATAATATGGGCATGTCGATTATGTCGAAGAGTGCAAGAAAGTTAAAATAAAACAGATTTTTATTTTGACAATAAGTGTAGCTTATAGCTTCAAATTACCCGTATAATTGTGTTAAATTTAATTTTGAGCAATATTTATTTTTCAAAAATATGTATTTTTTAAATCGAACGCTTTCGCATGTGACAAAAACAAAAGTTGTGTCTGAGGCCAATGATTAAAGCGCTGATTTCAGCGAAATCTGAAGTAATATTTGAATTTGACTAATTTTAAAATGTTGTTCACTGATTTGTCTCTTTGTCCAAAAATTATTTATATTTTATTAATTTTTTTTCCTTCATTATATTCATACTTTTTCTGTTGCTCCTTTTACCATTTTATATAAATTAGTAAATATTAGTAGAAATATTTTCAAGTTAATAGAAGTAATAAACTTATTTATTTCAATATAATATCAAAAACCTTAACCAAAATATGTATTGCGAGTAAGGTAAAAATTTTTTTTTAATGCATGTATTTATTTATTGTATCTTCAAATATGAACTAACAATAAGTATTCAAATCTTAAATCTAGAATATAATTATTAGGCCAAGCGGATTACGATGTGATTCGAGTTTTGTTAAATATTTGCCTGCGTATTTTGCAATTTCTGCAATCACTAGTGGCATATTCAAATCACGATGTATATTTGAATTTTTGATGTACCATGGAGCCGAAGTTATCATACGTAAAATTTTGTTTTGCCTTCGTTGGATTCTCTCGACATTGGAAGCTGAAGCAGTGCCCCATAGTTGAATTCCGTAGCACCATATAGGTTTCAAAAGTGACTTGTATATCAAAAGTTTGCAATCTAGACTGAGAGTTGAATTTCTACCAATCAGCCAATGTACCTGAGCTAATTTTAGTTTCATTTGTGTTAGTTTAGAATCAATGTGTTGTTTCCATGTAAGCTGTCGATCAAGGTGTATACCAAGGTATTTTACATGTGAATGTTGAGGAACAATTTGATTATTGATTCTAATGGGGGAACAAGTATCTTTTCGTAGAGTAAATGTTACCTGCGCACACTTCTGCTTATTTACTTTAATTCTCCATAACTTTAACCATAGTTCCAGTTGGGTAATATGTTCCTGAAGATATCGGGATGCGTCGTGAGGGTTTTCGTGCATGCTAAAGAAGGCTGTATCATCGGCAAGAGTAGATGTATGAATTTTAGTGCTAACAGGCATATCACAAGTATAAATCAAATACAAAACTGGTCCCAGTATACTCCCCTGTGGCACACCGGCAGATATAGATTCGGGAACACTCATGAAGTCTCCTTCCACAACAATGAATTTCCGGGATAGAATATAACTTTCCAATAGCTTTAGAAAATTTATTGGTAGATATGTCTTCAATTTTAAAATAAGGCCTTCATGCCATACTTTATTAAATGCCTGCAGTGCGAGGCAGATTCATCAGCATCTTGTTACTAATACCATCAATACCTGGAGCTTTCTTCGGGTTGAGCTCAGCAATTAGTTTATATACATCACGCATCTTAAACTTTAAGGGTCGAGGGGGAAAAGCAACTACACTCGGCAAATCAGTAACACCAGTACATGTATTTGGGGTAAATACGGATTTTAAAAGCTCGGCAAATATTTTACCTTTTTCAGTATCGCTTCTTGCCCAATCACCGGTCGAAGTCCGCAGAGGTGGTTTAAACTCAACGGGTCTTTTAAGCTTTTTAGCAGCGCGCCACAAAGAGAAATTAGATGCTGGTGTGACATCAAGACCTTCCAGATAATTTTTAAAAGATGCAGTTTTTTCAGATGCAAGCAACTCTTGGAGTCGTTTCGTGCACTCTTGAAATCTAATTTTATTTTCGGGTGATCTGTGCTGTTGTCATTCCCTTGTAGCTCTTCTTTTTTCACGTACGAGACGTTCAATGTCTGAAGAATAAATTTTATTAAACCCAGTCTGCGGATGAGAGGTAGTGGCATGTTCAGCAGCCTGTTGAATATTCTCGTTGAGATTGGCAATGCTAGATTCAATATCATTTGGTGTTCTTAGCTTAATATTTTCCGTACAATGACTACTAAGGTATTTTTTGAACCCCAGCCAATTAACACGATTTATCATCTTCATATATGGATGAGGTAAGTCACTTTGTAGTGGGCTACAGATTGTAACGATCGTGGGAGGGTGATCGGACGAGAGATCTAGGGAAGCTTCAACGTGAATTAATTCCCTAGAAATACTTTTTATGATGCCAAAGTCTATAACATCCAGAATTTTTTGTATGTCAGTAGGCCAATAAGTAGGCTCCCCACTCGAAATAATATCCAAGCCCATTTTGAAATTGTGTTGAACAACGCCCTACCTCTAGGCGTAATAAGACGCGAACCCCAGAACGTATGCTTAGCATTGTAGTCGCCAGCTGCTACGAAAGGTCCAAGGTCCAAGAGATTTGTAGAATTTCTCGTATTGATCCTCAGTGATTGAAAATCTAGGAGGGGAGTAAATTGAAGATATCACGAAATTTTAACGAAAATTCTCAACGCAGATGTTTGTTGCTTGTAGATGTTCTTCACAAATGTTGTCAAGAATATAGTGCTTGAGTCTTGACTTTATTAGAATTGCTGATCCACCGCATGCTCTCCCTCTAGGGTCCTTTGTATCATATAATGTGTAGCCATTCATTTTAAAGAGGTTTCTAGAAGTCAAATGAGTCTCAGAGACCAACATTACATCAATATTTTTTTCCGTAAGGACGTGCTCAAGTTCATTTTCATGTTGGCGAATGCCGTTTGCGTTCCAGAAACATATTTTTAACGTATTTAACGTGGCTTGTTAATTAATGCTTGAAGCAGTGTATTCTGCATTCGTAGCATTTCTTGCATCATGCTAGTCATATGGTAAAATAAAAAATAAACTTAAACAAACTTAAATGAAAATAGTATCAGGAATATCAAATACAGTTTTTTTCAAAATAGGCAGTTCCAGCTGCTTTTACTTCTTGACCACCGCAGCAAAAGACGTACTGCTGCGCTGAAATGCTTCTTATATATTTCCATTTTTCCTTTAAATTATACATTTTTTATATATTTTGCAAACGTTTGCTCATCTAAATAAAAATAATTTTAAAGTATGTAAAAGAAATTTATTATATTTGTGTAATTTTTTTATTTTAAACTGGCTATGTCGCACATGACCAACTTTATATATTTTTTTTATTATAGTTTCTATGTTTGCACTGAATATTTGATGTTTTACTTTCTGCATTTACAGTGCGTTCGGGATAACATTAACAACCCATTTCGTCAATACAACAAAACGTCAACACTTTTTTATTCACATTTTCTACTCTGAAGAGTCAACCAAACCACACACCCCGAAGGTCCAAATTGACACTCTAAAGTTAACTTTCATCCGTGGTTTAACTAACGATTTTACTTATCAACTTCATTGGTGAAACCACCTTCATTAGTTAATTAAAGGCTGTTAATTGGAACCTAACACATAAACTCTGAATAAAGCAAAATTTTTGTTTTAATATCAATTAATATACACACATGCATGTCTTTATGTAATTAGTTATGAATTTAGGGGTTGCCTTATAAATATGTATTATAGAAGTATAGTTAAATATTGTCTTTTAATGTTTAGCTGCTTTCTTGTTCTCGTAAAAGTCGCACATATAAAATAAGCTCAAAAAACCAAGAGTGATTCATTCCATTGCAAGAAAAAGCAATTTTTTTTTAAATTAATACAAAATAATGAGTACGATTTCACCTCTTATAAGTACAAGTTCTCAGAAAGTCCCTAAACACATTTGATATTATTTCCAGAAAAAAAAAACAAACGTGGGCCAAAAGGCTTTCTGCTATGTTCAATACTTTAGAATATGTGTTAAATGTAAAAAATACCAAAATTCAGTTTTCACTCCCTAAAAGTACATACATATATCGAAAAAGTACCAAACAAGTAGTTTCCAATTAATAAAGATACTTATTTTGCCATCTTTTGAATTTCCATAAATAATTCTTTACTTGATCTTTACATCGGAAGAGGAGCCCACACATCTTTATTTATTCTTTTATGACTCTTTGTAACCTCAGAAAAAATTTTAAAGAGCAAAGCGTTTATCGAGACAAAGCGTGGAAAAGAAACATCCAACAGAAAAAAAGCTGCGCTCACATTCAATGTTTTTTACTTAGTGATTCATTACACACAGATACACTAACCGAAAAATCATGGTTCCAGTTTCCAGGGAACTTTGTCATGTTTTATAAAATTTCATACATTTTATAAATTTTTTTAAGTTGTAATATGAAACTATTTTATGATATATTTTCTTTGAAAAAAATTAAAACCATTTCATAGAAAATTACTTTGTTTACTTTTATTCAAGAAATGATGAAATATGAAAAGAAATTATTGATTGAGTTAAATGAAATTTTAGTAAATTTTATATAAACTATGGAAGCATTACTTAAATAAATTCAGCAAAGTTAGACCTTGGCTCGCACACAAAGGGTCCTTTACGGACACTACATACATATGTATGTAATACTAAACGACCTTTAAACTAGAGAGCTGCGTAAACAGTCTTGAAATGTAAAAACGTCATGATTTTTAAATGTACTCACGTCGCATGTATTATACTAAACCAATAATAAATGCTGTCGTACTATAAGCGAAGCACGATGGATGTATTGGTGTACGTGTATACCAGTGTTACCAAGCGATGACGTCAAGACAGCTAGCTTGTCTGTAACAAACACTCAAAAGAAGTACTGTTGATTTGTGTATGCTTGTTATTTTACATATTGTACATTTGAGTGTGTGTGTAATATGTAGATGCCCTATCGGAAATTTGGCTAACTTTAAACTAACTATTTCGCAACTAGTACTGACTACACTTGGATTACTTTGCAATGTAATGAACTGACTATTTTAACATTGCGATGTCCTAGGCGGTAGTCAATTGTCTCACTAGGCACTACTTTAAACTAACTTAAAGTTGACTTTTTTAAATCAAGTGGTAGTCAGTAAATAAAAAAAAAATTGTGGGGCTCGAACATGTAACATCACACGTTGTGTACTCAACGCGCTACCACTCGGCTAAGCTGCCATCTAAAATAACATGAGCAAAATGTTAATATAAAACTGAAATGAGTTTTAAAGTAGCTGAGAATAAATTTGTTGGCTCTCACCAAATTCGATTACGTACTCAACTTTAGAATTAATTTTGGGTTTGTTCTGGATGACTTTGTAGCTAGCTTTTAGTCAGTCTAAGAAAAGTTAACTATAAGTTAACTATTTTTGTAGTCAACCACACATTATCCGACAGGGTGGTAAGCTATTATGTGATTAACCGCATACAACTAATGTTAATGCATGTGTGTGCCTTTGCATGTGCGCAGAAAAATAAAAGATCATACACACATTCATGCATGACGTTTGTACTCGCGCTTATGAGTAGAAATAAGCTAGTATCACAAATTCTTCCGTCAGGAAGTGTTTTCTTCTTTACTCTTATACCTACAATACTCAAATATATTTCTTGCAAACAGTATTGTTAACCTTTGTTTTATAAGATTTCGCTGTAGCAAAGCATTTGAAAAATCCCTCATGTCTTAAAAGTTCTTATAAGATACATATCTTGTGCAGGAGACTACTTTAAACTAAAAGTATGTATTCGAATATCTTAACTGATGTAGATATTTTTTTTAAATTTTCTTTTCTCAGTTTTTATTTTTTTCGTTTTTTTGCGATCTTTTTTACTTTTAGTGATTTTTTTTTTGCATTTGAGCAATTTATGTATTTTATTTTTTGTGATGTTTTTAGTTTAAGCGCTTTTTTATTTTGGCAATTTTTCGTTTCGGCATTTTTTTAACTTTAGGATTTTTTAGTTTTAGCGTTTTTGAAAATTTCATAGTTTCCAAGTTGCTAAAATGACATATACCTAATTTACATTAAGCATTTTTTTCATGAAACTAGTTGCATGCAAATTTTTTATTTGTCAATAGGAGGCCTGGAGGAGCAACTTATATCAGAAAATTTGTAAAATATGCATCAAAGATTCATTATACGCCCTTTTTTATATAAAAATCTCTTTTATAGTGCTGCAATTAGCAAATAAAAAAAGTTGCGTGCAACAAAATTCATGAAATTTCATGAAAAAATGCTTAATGTAAATCTGGTAATAGTCAAAATTACATTAACTGATGGAATAACCTTTAATTTTGATTTAGTAAGTTGCAGTGTCAATTGATCTAGTATGTATAAAAATACACTAACTTTGAAAAATTCAAGTTTCAACATGTTTCGTTGCTGGCCTTAGAACACCCTTTAGCTTTTAACTGTCATATAATTTTTGTTGTAGCAGATAAGGTTTTACATATTCTGTGAAAATTTCAGGTCTCGAGAAAACAGCCTGTGACAGACAGACCGACATCGTAGCGAAAGCAATGGGGTTCCTTTTTATCTTTGGGTCTACGGAATCCCAAAAGAGCTGATGACACCTTCTGCTTAAATGTTTCTAATTTTAGCGTGCATACATATCCATACATATATACATATGTACATACATGTATACAATGTTTCTTAGATACAAATTTTAAATAAGTAAATGAGTAAATAAAACTTTAGGGACCAACAAATTAAATATAATTTAATAAATATGGCATATCGTCGGGTGGTTATTGGTAAGTTCTGTCCTTTTACCAAATCCAATGATTAAATTAATATGCCTGCCAAAACCGGAAGTTCTTTTTTCAGGTCGATCGAAATCACAATTGAGAGAAAAAAATATTACATTTTTATAAATCATGAGCATTACAACAATTAGATCAAGTCGTTCGAAACAAATCAAAATGTTAATGACAATCAAATGCAAACTGCAATTACAACAAATAACAACTGTGTAATAGTGTTGTAAAAGTATTGAGTATTTCAGTACTGATTACTCAATACCAGGAATTTTTCCCGGTACTCAATACACAAAAGTAACTACTCAATACTTTCAGGGTTGCATTTTATAGTATTCAAGCGAAAGTCTTTCTTTAAAATACATCAGAATTATACAACTCTGTGAGTTTGATACAAACAAATATGACTCTGAACCTCATGGAGTTAGTGTAACAAATACCAATTCTGTTAGGAATTATTTTGATACGAAAATAGCCACTAAAAAAAGTACTACAGAATGCATTATTGAACTACTTCAGTCATTAACAAATACTATTGGAACATTATTGAACTACTTCAGTCATTAACAAATACTATTGGACAGAAAAAGTGACCCTTTAGAATAGTGGAAGGAAGGCAAGTGATACAATATAACCAGCAAGGTCCTCACAAACAAAAAAAAAATATTTTAAATTCTTTCAATGTCGGTAAAATGTTATTTCTACATTTACACAATGACTAAGTAATAACATCAATTGTGAGAAAAAAATGTTTATTAAAAAATATTTAGAAGATAATTTAAGAGATTAATATACTAGAAGTGTAAGAGTACGTTAAAAAATGTTTATGTACAAAAACTAATCTTCGAACTTATTTATTTTCATTTGTTATAAATTAATTTAAATATACTTGTATTTAATCTTTGTTTTTCCATATTGCATTATCTATAAAATAATATAAATAATAATTTTTAACTTCCCATATACATACATATATAAAGTATTGAGTAGTATCGAGTACCCAATTGAAAAAGTATCAAGTAGTACTGAGTATTCAAAAGTAGCCGCTTTTTACAACACTACTGTGTAATTCTAATTGCAGTTAATGCAAAAAAAAAAAAGAAAATCAATTTATAAGCTCCACACAAATCTAACAGCAAATGGCTGACAACAACACTAACAATAACAATAACGAAAGCGCCTGCCTGCCTGCCTGCTGCCTGTAAGGCAAAAGCCTCACATTTAATATGGGTCATTTTCGCATGCAGTCATTACGTTACGTTGCACTAGTATTTAGAACTCAAACTCAATTTTTATAACAAATGTCATATGAACATTTTAAATCATTCGTGCCAGGAGAGTGGATGTAAAGATTATTTTCAATAAGGAACTAATCAATTAATATCGAATTATTTATTAAAACAATTTTTTTCTATGCAATTAATTAACTTAATTGCATTTGATTTGTACTTAACAAATAAATTGTCTTGAAGTTTTTGACATAAACTAATCTTAAGCCGACTTAAGGTCATTTTGTATCAGACTATTTTCTTAAAATTAATGCGCGTCAAAGTGATAAGGTTAGTTTGGTAGTATGTTGTTACAATAAAATAAAGTCAATAGCTGCTAGTAAAATTCTTATAGCCTTATTTATAAAACATTAAAAGGCTTTTTAAGAAAAATTTTGTATAAAAATTTGTTTTAAAAAATATTTATAAAGACTTTTTAAGTTTTATAAATAAGGCTGTTATATTTTAAGTATCATACATAAAAGTCAACAACACTGAGATCTTCAGTCACAACTTACTTATTTCAGCAAGATTTTTCATAACGTTGGCCTTTTTAAAGAGTAAAAGCCCAACTATAATATGAATAAGCTGGCTTAAGCTAATGTCAGAATTGAACGATAAGTCTGTCAAATGCTTAAACAATTCAGATGTGACTTTTAGGTGGCCATAATGTACTTACATGCACTTAAGTATTCTTTAGCCACAGCTGCACATCTAGGTATTGTCAATAATTTTGTAGTAATTTTGTTTCTTCTCATAACTCCTAAATGAATGCAATTCAATCAAACTAACTTAAAAGAATGTCCTAATAATTAAAAATTCACATATAAATATATCCATCACTTTATTATTTGTTTTATTTGTTTTGCCTACTAAAAAGTACAACAGTGAATATACATAAGTAAATACATGTGCATGTCTGTATATGTGTATTGTAAAACAAACAAAATAAATAAAAGTTTTGCTTTATTCTCCGAGTTTAAAATAAGAAATAATAAAAAAATATTTAAAATCAATGTATATTTTCTGCTTCTGCTTGTTTGAGTTTAAAAGATGCACAAACAGTTGTATCCTTACGGAATGTGCGTTCAGTTTGGCATTTTACGTAAGCAAATGACATTTGACGAAACTTGACGAAAAGTTTGTTAAGTACATTATAGTTTGCCACATGCGTTTTATATTTAACCGCACAGTTGCTTAAGCTAGCTTATTCATATTATAGTTGGGCCTTAATAATTTTGGCGATATTTAATTCGCGATCACTAAAGTACAATACCAAAAAAAAAAAAAAATCGTGCTGATATCAAACGCTAAAATTACACCGAATCCAATTTTAAAGACATTTAATAAATTCATGCATTCGTTGTCAACCTTTCCTAAGACGACTTTAGCTATGGCGCGACTAATGCCTTAGAGTACTTACGAATAACGCTAATGATCACACCGCACACGATCATATTTTTTCACCAACCACCCCAGTTTTATGAGTTTTGAATATTTTACTAATAACTTAATAGATAATCATATAAAATACTTCACCAAAGTAATGTATTTATTAGGAAGACAACAATAACCAAAAATAAGGACAGCTTTTTGATCCTCTGAAGGAGAAAAAAATAATTTTCAATGCTCATTATGAAGTGGAATTTTATTTGAAGGGACTATTCAAGCATTTCATATAATTCCTTTAATAATGCAGCTAAATAAGTTTTTTAGCTTCAGAAAGAAAACCAAAGTTGCACCCTTTTCAGCAAAGTTAACGGTGTAAGTCAATTACTGAACCATTCAGTCCAATTTAATCCATCCGTTGCTTGTCTCATGAGTTGATTCTATAATTAATTATTTTTAGCTCAAAAATTATTAAGGATAATAATAAATCAAATTATTGACTTATAATAACCTTTAATTACCTATGCTCTAAAATTATGTAATACATTTCGCAGATCTAATTGAAGAAATCGAAATCTTTGAAAGTGCAATAATTTTTAGGTGGACAATAATAAATTTAAATTATTTCCACAGACAAAACGTATTTATTCACTGACCAAGTGAGCTTCTGAGTGTTTCAGTTAATGTAATATTCATCCATATATTCACCCAAGTTGAAATAGAATACGAGAATTGTTTGTGCTAAGATTTAGAAAAATGCAAAAAATCATTCCTTTTTCATAACCAGTGAACATCATTATTACTTCATTATTATTTTTTAATTATATATTTATTTATTATTATTTAAATATTTATTTATACATATTATACAAAGTAAATTTGTATAATATGGTTGCACCAATATTAAATATTAAAAAAGCTTTTGTGACTGAATTTACACGACCTATGCCTCCACTAAGGATGTAGCAACGTTTTTTTTTAACGAAAGTCGAAAAACGAAAAGAACCGCAATTATATACGGTTATCCGTGGCAGATCAGTCAACCAGTGTGAGCGAGACGAAAAACTCTCGATGTCCAAACAACAAACACAAGCCTGAACGCACTTAAGAAATAATTACGATGACGCGAGAGCTGTTCTTCAGCCCAGAGCTGCTTAGCAACTGAATTATATATGTATTTACTTATTTCTATTTTACGAACATAAATAATTGGAGGGTTAGCGCCAGAATTGGTATTAAAGAGACTAGTTGGCCAAAGTAAATAAGTATTCATAGCATTAAATTGTAACTGCCTTATTCATAAAAAAATATTTCAGGTTTATTAAGCGCTTATTTGACATATTTCTATAGAAAATTTGTCAAATAAACCTAAAATATTTTTTATGAATTGGACCGTAAATGCAAATAGAAAATTCAAAATTATTATAACCTCTTTACTATAATAATATATATTATATATCATTGAACGTAACTTGCCAAATACTTTTGGTTTTTTTTTACTTCAACTCTTGAATTTTTGAGCTTATCATTTTGCAGCGCACCGCATGAACACATGTTCACTTAAGAAAAAATCATTTAAAATTTAGGAAAAAGGAAATCAAGTAATCAAACTTAATAGTATTTTTTAAGTGTTATTGATCAGGGTATTTTATTAAAACTTTATTTATTTGCAGCTTTGTTTTCGTATAGTTTTACAATAATTTTTTGTTTGTTTTCACATTAAGGTGTGAAACCTTCGTGGAAATAAATTGTCGATACAATCGCTAAAATAAATTAATCTAGATAAATTAAAAGTAAAATAAATTGTTTAGTTTAGAACTAATAAATCTGTAATATGATATTTGAAAGTCAAGATTTCTTGTTAAAACAGTTTATATGCGAAAATTTTATCTACAAATTGATTTAATTTATTTAATATTTGAAACAAATTGTCCTTTATGTGTATATCTTCTCGATTGATAATCTTGATTTATTTTAATAAAATTTTTATTGATATTTAACTATACATTAAGCATTTTTTAATGAAATTTTTTTAATAAACAACTTATAGCTATCAAATTTCTCTTACTCTTACTGAAAGTTAAAAATTGCCCAACTTTTGTATTTTGCACTGACGGAGACGTACTGAATGCGAGAGAGCTCATAGGAAACCTTGTATTTCAATTCAACATAGCTGTCAGTTGAAAAAGGCAAGGTTTAACATATGTATGAAGGACTCTAAGTGACTCGGTCTTCATTCACTGGCATAAAATTGTTAACATATATCATATATGTGCTTGCGATCATTATTATCATAACTTGGCAGCACTGAATTTAGTACAGCGAAAAAATGATGTATTTCATAAAACCAAGTCAAAACCAATTCGAAAATTTGTTTTCCACAGTCGGTTTTAATATTATAACCAACATTTATTAAAACTATGTGAAAACTAGAGATGTGCACGTGAGCATGTTTTGACTCATTACACGCACGCTCACGCAGAAAAATATTTTTCTCACGCACTTTTACGCACGAATGGTATTGAAAATTTTCACGATAACGCATGCTCACGAATAAAATATTCTTAATCACGCACGAGTGGCTTACAACTTATCACGATCACGCACGCTCACTAAAAAGTATGTAATCCAATTTTTTTTTTTTTGAGAAATAAATAAATCTGGAACTTCTAAACTACTGTTTGGATTTACATAAAACTCCTAACATCCGTAGAGGAGAACTTAGGCTTTATAACACATAACATCGCAGCCTTCTGGTTTGAGCTGGACAGGAGTTACAGTGAGATTGGGAAAAGGCTAAGGCTTCAGACATATATTTATTGATTTAAACAGTTTCCAATCATGTTTCTATAAAATTGTATATTAGTTATGTATGAAACTGTTTAACTTAACGAATACGTGTCTGAATCAAACTGTTTTTTATTAGTACACAGCAAAAAAAAAAGGTAATCGAGTTTGGAATTAAGCATTTTTGGTGGAAGCACTCCCCTACTGGATTACCAGCTTAATGATTTTAACAAGGCGTGAGACTAAAATAATCGATTCTTGAGATGTACTTACTTTTTTTATTTCGCAACTTGTTCACGTAATCTATTTAATCTAAAAAAAATCATTCTCTTCATTTAGCAATTTGTACATGATTTTTTTAAATTTTAGGTAATGTGATTTGTAAGCGAGTGATGAAATTTGGCTATCAGAAAAGTAAATCATTATATGGCAAGTAGTTCTAATGGTAATGTGTAATTTTTTGCTGGGTAATTAGTGGTTACACTTTTTTTACACTTGTGTGGCACATGGCACGCAGATGGAAACCCGGCCTAAGAATTCAAAATTTTAACATTTTCCTGAAAAATTTATGTTTTTTTTTTGAAGAAAAAGTATCTTCATTATTTTCAATTTTGTGAAAAACTTTGTTTAGCTCATGCACTTTTAAACTACACAGCACTGAAGAAAAAATTTTTAGAATATGCTATGAGCCAATTATTTTGTATTTTGGACATGTACCCTACATTCAGCAGTGTCCGAAAATCGTAAATTTTAATAAAATATTTTTTGTGTTTAAGCATTTATAAAAAGTTGTGATAGTAGATTTTGAAAGTTTCAATGGATTTCTAATTGAAGCATATAATAACGAATAACGTTGTAAAAGAAAATTTTTATAAAACCAGTTTTTTCACAGATTACCGTTAACATTACTCTCTTGCATTGTTCAAACATCAAACAATCCAAACTTATGCATCTTATGGCCGTCAAAATACAATTACAAGCAGTCAGTCAGTGAAAGAACTTTGTAAGTAACTGACAAAATCATGAAACGAAATTGTCGAAAATAATTGATAAATGTAACAGAGATACAAAGAGAAACGTTAATTTAATTATCATTATTTATTAGTTGAAATTTATTTGTTGGTAGTTTAGCATGTCTATATACGTATTTCATTGGCGCTTGAACCAAATCATCAGTAGACTTTAACCACAAATTTTAAACAGTCACAAACCTCTTACTTTATGCATAGACTTTCAAAAACTATATGAGAATTCATAAAATAATAATACTTTTGAGAATCACAAAAGAAAAAATAAGCTTAGTAGGCTTTGAAACTGATACAAAACCCAGCAAATAATTTATATCCAGGCGAACTCATTTTATTTTTCTACATCCTTATACAATTGGAAGTCCATTGGATAACAATAAAAGTGTTTACAAGCCTAAATGAAAAATAAAACATTAATCGAACTTTAAAGAAAATTTATTATTTTCGATAAGCTGAAAAAAATTATATGAAACAAGTGAGAGTGCTATATTCGCCTGTGCCGAATCTTATATACCCTTTACCAAAGTGCGTTTATGTAGTATAGAGATACATACATAAGCACATACATAAAGTAATTTGACTTAGTTACTTTTATGTGCAAAAAAAATTAATTTTCAAACCCTAGAATCATCAAATTAGATTTTTCTCATTCCTTTTATCAATATAGTAGTTCTTAAAAAATATGGAAAGTGTGTTAAGTGATAAAAAAAGGGAATTCCAAAAAAATGTTTTATTTAGTTACTTTAATATCTAGAAAAAAAGTTCAAAGTTTCCAACTCTGGAGATGTGATTTTTATTTTTATAATTTTTCAAACCAAACTTTTTATTCCAAAACGTAAAATATGTATAATTTATAAAGGAAAAGATAAAAATTAATTAGACTTAGTTACTTTAATATATCACAAAAAGTGTAAGTTTCCCAAACCTGAAAGCAGCCTTTTTGATTTTTCTGTTTTCTTACACCAATCTCTTTTTTTTAAGAACATAAGATATGTTTAATTTGTAAATAAAAGGAAAAATTTGTTCCAGTATGTTACTTTTGTATAAGAAAAAAGTTAAGGCTTTCCAACCCTGGAAACGTCTTTTTAATTTTTTTAAACTTTTTTTTTATTTGAAATATGAATTTTATTCGTACTCAAGCAAAAAATAAGTTTATTTAATAAAAATAAACAAAAATTTATTTTCGGTAGTTAGTTTTTTATATCACAAAGAGTGTAGGTTTCCCAACTTTGGAATCCTCCTTTTTGATTTTTTTGATTTCTAATACCAATCTTTTTTTTAAGAATATAATATATGTTAATTTATAGTAAAAAAGGAAAAATTTGTTTAAGTATGTTACTTTTGTACAAAAAATTAGGTTTTCCAACCTTGGAAACTTCGTTTTAATTTTTTCAACTTTTTTTATTTTGAAATACCAAATTCATTCGTACTGAAGTGTAAAATAAATTTATTTTATAAAAAAAAAAAAATAAATGTTAGTTTTCGGTAGCTAATTTTTTATATCACTAAAAGTGTGGGTTTACCAACCCTGAAATCATGGTTTTTGATTTTTCTGATTTCTTATACCAATCTCTTTCTTTTAAGAATATAAGATATCTTTAATTTATAGAGAAAACGAAAAATTTGCTTTAGTAACTTACTCTTGTATAAAAAAAGGTAAATGTTTCCAACCCTGGAATCATGTTTTAAACTTTTTTAAATTGAAATACCACATTTATTCGTACTATAGTATAAAATAAGTTTATTTATTTAAAAAAAAATAAAATTACTTTTCGGTAGTTAATTTTTTATATCACAAAAAGAGTAAGTTTCCCAACCCTAGAATTATACTTTTTAATTTTTCTGATTTCTTACACCAATCTCTTTCTTTTAAGTATATAAGATATCTCTAATTTATAGAGAAAAAGGAAAAATTTACTTTATTAAGTTACTTTTGTATAAAAAAAGTTAAAGTTTTCCAACCCTGGAAACATCTTTTTAATTTTTTGAAGTTTAATTTTTAATTTGAAATACTAATTTTATTCATACTGAAGTATAAAATAATCTTATTTAATAATTTACTTTTGTATAAAAAAAGTTAAAGTTTTCCAACCCTGGAAACATCTTTTTAATTTTTTGAAGTTTAATTTTTAATTTGAAATACCAAGTTTATTCATACTGAAGTATAAAATAATCTTATTTAATAAAAATAAATAAAAATTAGTTTTCGGTAGTTAATTTTTTATATCACAAAAAGTTCCAGTTTCCCAACCCTGGAATCATCCTTTTTAATTTTTCTGATTTCTTACACCAATCTTTTTTTTTAAGAATGTAAGATATGTTTAATTTATAAAAAAAGGAAAAATTTGTTTTAATAAGTTACTTTTATATAAGAAAAAAAAATAATAAAGTTTTCCAGCCCTGGAAACGTCTTATTAAATTTTTAATTCTTTTTTTTTATTTGAAATACCAATTTTATTCGTGGTGAAGTATAAAATAAGTTTATTTAATAAAAATAAATAAAAAATTAGTTTACGGTAGTTAATTTTATATATCACAAAAATTGTAGGTTTTCCAACCCTGGAATCATCTTTTTTAATTTTCTGATTTCTTACATCAATCTCTGCATTTTAAGAACATAATATATGTAAATATAATTTGTAGAAAAAAGGAAAAATTTGTTTTAGTAAGTTACTTTTGTATAAGAAAAAAAAAATCAAAGTTTTCCAACCCTGGAAACGTCCTTTTAATTTTTTTGATTTTTTTTTAATTTTTTTTAAAGTGAAATACCAATTTTATTCAGTTTGAAGTATAAAATAAGTTTATTTAATAAAAAAAAATAATAAAAACTACTTTTCAGTAGTTATTTTGTATGGCAAAATGAAGTTTTAGTTTCCCAGCTCTGAAAACGTGTGCTCGATTTTGCTGATTTTCAATACCAATCTTATTTCGACCATTTCTGACCCACCAGTCCAAGAACGAAGTCTCTAGCTTTTCTGGGAGCTTCGGAAAACCGATTTCACGTACAGACAGACGGACAGACGGACATCGCTTATTCGTCTTCCCTATGCCTAAGGATCCAGAATATATATACTTTATGGCTCGCTTATTAATATTCTGGGAATTACAAACGGAATGACAAACCCTTTTACCATTTTTTGGTAATGGGTATAAAAACAATCTTGCTTTAAAATACGTTTTTTGGCTGACCTGAAAAATTATTATTTTGTCACTTACAACGTTATTCGCGGCCAACCTTCAATTGTATAAAGATGTAGATGCTGGGTTTTGTATAAGTTTCTAAGCCCACTACGCTTATTTTTCTTTTGTGATTTTCAAAAATATTATTGTTTATGAATTCTCAAATAGTTTTTAAAAGTCTTTGCAAAAGATAAGAGGTTTGTGTGGTTGAAGTTTACTGATAATTTGTTACAGCAACAATGAAATGCATATAGACAACTCCACCAGCAAATTAATTTCAAATTAAAACTTTATTATTATAAAATAATTTATTTCAAAATATTCAATACAGTTACATATGTATGCCCTTATGCAGGAATGATATCTCGTGATAGCGTGAGAATTTATTTTTTTAAGTCTGTGTAAGCGTGATTAATTATAGATTTTATCATGATCACGCGTTGTACACGCGTAATACGATAGAATCACGACATTTGCACATTTCTGGTGAAAACACTATTAAGTTCGAACAGATTTCCATAGATGCCTTCATACACATATACATACATATCCATACACATATCGAGCCATAACCACTAAAATAGCTTAAGCGACACATTTTTTGGACTTCGTTTTTTTGATGAAAATCGACTATTTACGATCGCAAATAATCAATTTTGGTCAAAAATTTAAGTTCGAAAATTATGTCGCTCAAGCTATTTTGGCGGTTATGGCACGATATGTCTGTATATGTACGAGTACAGCTGATGAAAAGTCGATTTTCGAAAATCGGTGTGAAATTTGTAGCTTCATTTTTTTGATAGCGGAAATTTAAAAACAAGATCCCACTTCTTATGAATGAAATCATTTCATTTGAGTCAAAAAATGTGACTTATAATACAGGAAAATATAAGAATCTACTCAGCCCACATTATGTCAATAAATCGTATGCCAGCAGTTGATTAAAAAAGTAGAATTAATTGCAGCTTTTACTACCAATTTAATTCAAGATACAAAAATAAATAAATTTCAAGAAATTCTGCAAAAAAAATATATGCACAAATATTTATTTATTAAAAAAACACCTACATCTTAAATATTTATTTAGTTTTTAGGTATAACAGCGTATGTAGATTTTAGTAGAATTTGGGTTATTGCTTTATACTTTTTAAAAATGTTCTAAATAACTTTTTCATTTTATTGGAATATTTACTTAATTAATACAGATAACGATTTTTGATTTTTTATTTTACAAGTAGCATCTATCTACTTTTACTTGTATAAGTAATTTTTTTCACGTATGAAACTAGCAGGAGCACATTCATGCTTTTAATATCACAATTAAGCGATTTATATTCTCGTCAGTGTAAAAAAACAACTTTAGACGATTTGTTTTAAAGAACTTACAGTTTTATGTGAGACACTGTTTTTACTGTGTTCTAAAAAAATTGATATTAGACATAGGCGCTTATTCATGAAATCCACGAATGTATCATGAATTTTAAAACATTTAAGGCGAGTCGAACAAAGAAAAATGAATTCAAAATCAATGCATGTACATATGTAAGTACATACGTACATATATAGCGACGACTGCGGCAGTGTTTTTATTTTTTTCTTTAATTTTAATTAAAAGTAAATAAAAGCAAGAGTTTTTTTTTGCATACTCATAGTTGTTGAGGTTAAGAACAAGTTTTCAGTTAAATAAATAAAAGTCTACATTAAGCTGACGTTTAAGAGCATGAGTTGTAGATTGCATTGCACACACCTTTTTGAAGTCTGCAACGAGGGGAATCGCAGCTAATCCAGTCTTTTGTTAGAGTTCGTCAAGCTTCACACAGTGGCGCCTACAGCAAAAATTAAAACAAAAAACAATATGTAAACAAGTCTGTATCTTCCGAATTACTTATGCGATTACAAATTTATAAGTATAGAGACAAATTAGAGAAACTTAGAAATGATCATTTAAAGGCAGCCTATTGCAATATATGCTTAAATACAATTTGCCGAAAGAGACTACTTCGGGCTATGAAGATGCTTCTACGCTCGGAAATTACAAAAGACACCAAGCTCTTAAACTTTGTTACTTTTCTTTCTTTCATTTTCCAAAAAGAAATATTGCGTTTATAATGCGTAGATAAAGCATTAAATAGAAACATGTTGAACAACATCCGCAAAAACATTGCGAACGCTCACCGGAGGTCAAGCATCTCGGAGTAATATGAGACTAAAGGCTCAGTTAGCCGACTGTAATGTAATGTAACTGCAACAGTAAGAAACAGCTGATCGATTTTGTTATGTTTAAAGTAATGAAAATGGTTATAGAGATGTAATGTAACGTAACATACTTTTCATATAAAAATATAAAAATATAAAAATATAAATCTTCGTTACAGTTACATTACATTACAGTCGGCTGAGACTTAAAAGCTGTTGCTGAAACAGCATACAGAGGCGACTGTAGACAAGGCAACAAAAGCACTAACAGTTTGTTAATCTGTAGCAGGGAAAATATGGGTTTACACACCCCTATCATCAATTGTGGTACTGTTGCTTGGTTAGGTTGGCTACGAATAGGGATCACTTGAAGAAATAACAGAGGCTAGCATGTTTTTGTATAACAGGGCCCATGAGTACTTGTCCCACTGCGGCAATGGAAGTTCTTCTTGAACTCACACCTCTGATGAATGTTACAGAAATTGCTGCCGGGCAAAATGAAATGAAAATCGCGGGAAAAGATGCAGATGGAAACTGTATAATTAGCCAGTGGAAGCTACCATCCCTTGCAAGACATTTACCTCTACTTACGCAACCTTCTGATATGACTAATAAAGCGTATACTCTTCTGGCTTAGTGAAATAGCTATCTTCTCGGCTACTCAGGCTGTCATTACCACACTTAATTCTAACTTAGCAAAGGAATGCCGCACAAAGCTAATTTAGCTAAGCAGCACTACTAGGGTAGCGTTGGCTGATGTAGTTAGCACATTGACTGCAAAACTGAACGTCCTAGGTTCGAGATCGGTCACCAAAATTAATTACTAACAACAACACGCTTGTTTCTGATATGCATTAGTGACCATTTATATCATTTGTCGGAGGAAAGTTCAAATGATAAAGAGACTCAACTACACTGGCTGCAGCTGATACTAATCTTGTTGTAACATAAGAGTGCCCTCCTTCATCGGTATTGTGTAGCAGAATTATCAGCGAAGTGAAAAAACTAATAAAATGGCTACCAAGCATAGCTTCTTTAATACGATTCATTGACAACAGAAACGCGGCAGCCCTGAAGCTTTCCTCTATCTTTTCCATCACCACCTCTCCTCTCTATCACTATCCCTTTCCTAAAAGAAGTAACACCCATTAATACTGGTAGGCATTCATTGCCTGAGTGATACTTCTCTTATAAAATAGGTCACAATCTTCTGGGTTCCCGGACACGTCGGAGTGCAAGGAAACGAAAAGGCAAAGATGCTGGCCAGGAGAGGAGCTATCACAACCATGGTCAGACGAGAAGCGTTTTGTGGTCTGGCAACAAATAGAATCAAAAAGATAAATCTCTGGTTTACTCTCCCTAAACTGGGTCATGCAAAGCTAATGATGAGAACGTATAACCAAAATCGTATGTTCGGAAGTAAAAATAATCTAAGAATGCTAACCGGCTACCCAACAGGCCATTTCAAGTTGAAAAAACACCTCGACAGATTCGCTGAAACTGCAGAGCACTTTCTCAAGGACTGTGAAGTTTTATTGCATAGAAGTACAGCCAATTGGACAAGCGCCTGTTAAAAGATTGGTAGAGGCAATCCAGAGATTTTGCAGTAGAGACCTAGATGAATGACCTGGCAAGGGAAATGATAGATCTTTTTGACTGCATTGTCCTGTGCTCCCAGCAACGATTTAAACTCATTCATTCATTTGACGTTGCGACCATTTAGTGGAATACGCCAAAAAGTCCAAACGTGATACATTAACTCCACTAATGTGACAATCAGACTTCTGTCCAAAAGCTGTTTTTGAACTAATTCGTTCTCGTTAGAATCAAAGGTTGTTTCAAACCCTTTTAATTTAAATTTGTTTTTTTGCCCTGACATAAGTCTAGTTAGAACTTAGAGTTCAACCTGTTCAAGTGGTATCAGCGGTTGTGACGTGTGAGTGCTCTGCATAGGTTAGGTACAATAGGTTGCGAGTTTCATGAAAAACCGGTTCACTTCCGAGCCTGTCCTGATTGGTCCGGTTGGGCTGAGACTAGTTACGTTTTTGTACTTAAATATAATAACAAAAATTAAGAATTTTAAAACCTCAAAATATATCTAGAAAAGATGCGATATCTACTAAACGGCTGGACCGATTTTTCGATCCAGTCGTTTGGTCTGTACGTGGACGTATACACACTACAAACTTACAACACCCCTTTTTTGGTCGTGGGTAAAAAAATGCAAACTGAGTAACTTAAATCTAGTTCCAGAATGGATAATTCATATTCCTCTTTTGAACTGCAAAAGTTTGTTTAGTGGTACTAAAACTAGCCGACTTTGACAAATAGATGAAAAAAATTACTTTTGTGGCAAGCGGCAACCTTGCGAAACATGTGTTTTTGAACCTTAAAAAATAAACGATAGCAGTGAATTTTGAAACATGGAAAATATATGTCACCATTAGTTATGTAATTTGATACTTTCATTTGAAAGAACTCAGTTCAACCAATATAAAATACGATATAGGTTCTACTGTAGGGTATTTTGGTCCTGGTACGAGCTGTCAAAATGAAAACTATAGTGGTCGATCAATTGTGTGTCCACACCAGGAACGGTTGAGAAAGTCCACAAAATGCTACTGGATGATTGTATGCACATCCACTTCTACTTCAGATTGTAGACAACTTGACAACCATTGACTTCCCAAGGATAGAAAGTTTGCTTTCCGTTTCTTAATTATATTTATAGTGAGTTAGTGTCCCTGACATTTGTCACCAAGAATTTACTTCTCTTGTCACCAAAAATTTATTTCTCTTGTCACATTTACGATCATAATTATATATTTTTTTTTTATTGAATTTTCCACTTTTTTCGTTCTTAAATTAAGTTTTCAACGAACAAAACGTCTTGGTGCTTCATTTTATCCAGGATGTTATTTTTAGAAAATTTTCAGATGATAATTAATTATAATTAACCGGTCAGAAGTAACGTCACATTATTTTGGAAATTAATTTTTTTTAATTCAAGAATCGGCTTGACCAATTACATGAAACTCATTTAACCCAAAATTTTTCTCTGTACCTTATATTGAAAAGTTCTATTGCATACTTTGTGGCTCAGTAAAGCGTAAAAATTAGTAACCGAAGGTTAATTAAGCAGAAACTACTGTAATACTTGAAAATATAACTAAATATAATAGAAATTTTATATTTATGGTTTTTATATAAACAGCAATTGAAGGAGATTGTTCTTCTCTAGAGTAAGAAAGTGAAAAGATAAACATTATAAATATCTAGCTTGCTTTTGGAACTTGGATTAACAAAATGCTCATAAAAAACAAACAAACAAATTCAAGACAATTTCTTTTTAGTTGTGAACTATTTTCCTGGAAAAAATTTAACAGAAGCTTTTGACATGTCTGAAAATATTCATACTATTCGAATATGTTTAATTTAATAATTTACTTAATTTCTGATATTTTAATACCCATTTTTTCAGCTGGTGATCAAACTGTAATTATTTTTAAGTTCCAATTAAATACGAATTTTTTTTTTGAGTGCATATTTAAATAACACTTAAATGCCCAACCTTGCGTAATTAATTATAACTTAAGTTTTATGAGCGTACCATATGTTTTTATGTGTGTGTGTGTTTATTGAAAACATACACATGAACATCATGTGGTCGTACTAGAAAGAATTTCCTTAATTTTCATAAATATATAATAAATACAATTCATAGTTTCATATCATGGAATAAATAAATAGAGAAATGCATTCTGGTGTTCCTTTGGTTTCATAAAATGTGTTTTTATGCAATTTTAATTTTCTGCATTTTGATAACCTAACTTTCTTGTTTATGTTAAACAGCTGTTGCTTGAACATAAAACTGGGAAATTTTGCAGTGCTACCATACTTTCAACGTAATTTAATAAGAACTTTAATTAACCACTGAAAAAATTAAATCGTATTTAATTACAACTTAATTTTAAATAAAAATAAGCTAATTACGTACTTAATTTTTAAGTTAAAAACTGGGGTAAGATTGGTTGGTATATGTGGCTGCTTGCTACATGCAAGCAATCAGATAAAATTGATAGACTCTGTGTCAAAGCATATGAACATTGGAAAAAATCTGTCATAAATTAAAAGAGATAGAAATAAATTCTTAACTTCTAGGTATGACAAAAACAAATTTTCCAAAAATTCCTATATACCGCATTAAGATCTTAGCGCGCAGAAAATGAACAGAAGGGAGTGGCGATGCAATCTGCAAAGTGAACGAACTATTTAATTCAATATCGGATGAAAGTCAATAATCCAAACAGTTTCAACTAGAAATGGGCAAATATTGAGATTTTTCGTGAAATGCATGATTAAAAATTCGTAAATTCACGCGTGCGGACATGAGCGTGACTCAAAAATTATAATACTGTGAGTCTTCGTGCGCAATTTTTTTATATAAATCACCTGTCAAAATTCATGACACAAGCATGGTGCAAGTTTGAATGAAGGTCTCAGCATACACGTACACGCACTTCACGATAAATTAATATTATCTTATATATCTTATTGTCAAACTAGATATAAAAACTTTTTTCGTATAAAATTTGACAGGTCAATGTATAACGTGCTGCTTTGAGTACCTTATCTTTCTATTTTTGTGTGCGAAAATTCAAAAAAAATTTTGATTTTGCTTCAAGCATCCTCGGTGTCAAAATTTCACTAGTGTTATTATTATACAGGTAATAGATTTTGAGTAAAAAATTTGTATTTTGCTGTGATTCGTGCGTGAAGGAACGTGATTAAAAATTTTACGTACGTGAGCACACGAGATCTTAAAAGCCTTAAACCTTACCATGTGTAAAAAAAATTGCAGTTTCGTTTAGTTTCAACTAAACCCAGCGGTAAAACTCAGAAGACGTTCTTGGTGAAGGCCTTATTAAAGGACTCTTACGCGTAAAATATACGATACACATTCCACACTCGCTTCTATGAGAAGGAAGAAGAGAAGGAGTAAAATGTTTTGTTTTATTTTTTTTCCAAAGCAAAAACAAAATCTATTAGTTTGAAGGCCTTCAAGAATCTCTGGCGAAAGAAGCAAGAACATAAGACTTGCTCCGCAATGACAACGCGTGTTAAAAAGATATGAGTATGGAATGGAGCGAGCAGGCCTTCTACATCCAAAAGAAGGCGTACAGAGGCCTTCTAGAAGGCATCCATACTCCTTCTAGTTACCGCTGGGAAAGTAAGACCTTAACAATAAGACTGCCTAGGTTTCAATGTCTTTGTAATATCAGTCACATCGGCAAAAGCTATTTAAAGGCACACAGTTGGTTAAGCCTATAGCAAACGGCCTGTGAAAAGCCACATGCGCATATGACTAGAACGTCACAAGGATTTTCAGGATGTTGGTTAAATTTTTTTTTTTTTTTGCAAATAATTTTTGTCCCCCAAGAATGTCTGTACTGGGCATATTTTTGGTTCCCTTTTTTATATATCTCACAATTTTTGTATTGTTGCTTCATATTTATAATTTTTAACCGACTGCCAAAAAGGGCTATGGTTTCCGAACTTTTCTTGTATTTCTCACTACTCTTATGCATTAAACGCATTCACCACAGCAGACTACACGAAGACACGACTTCAAATGCCGCAAGTAGCATTTGTGGCCTCGTAGCTTAATTATTTTGGAGATGGCAGCAGCAACATCTGCAGCTGATATTCAAGTACAAATACATACTTCAGTATTGCCACTTTTATATATTTTGCATTTATAAAAATTAATTACTCTTTTAAAATATACTTATTTCACGTAAAAGTACAAAAATTAATCAATTTATTTCTTACATCAATTTTTGGATATTATTTCTGTTGAATAATATGAAATAATTGTACAAAAGCATTCATTCAACATTTTGTATTGTACTGGCAATACTGAATTTTCTCATTGTAGCCAAAGAAATAGAAATTAGTTTAATTGGACTACAACGGCAAAATCATCATAGACAACAACCTGTCGCCATGTTGCCTTGCTGTCTTCAAAATAATTATTCTCATATAAACATGTGTATTCTATCCTTGACATTTGGTAGTCGGTAGCTTGCTGTGGTGAATGTGTTTAATGCTTTAGTCTTTCCGTTTGTGTGTAATGATAAATCAGTACATTTAGCGATTGGGAGGATGTGAATGAAATTAAACATTTACATACTCATAGCATTTAAAAATACTTGTGTTAATACACACAAATATGAAACACAAAATAAATTATTTCAAATATATTAATGCGTATAAAATTTAATGTGAGCTTTAACAGAAAAATTATCCCTAAAAAATTTATATATGCATACCAACAAATTTGTTTTCCATCCCTGGCTCTAGCTCTGTTCAATATAAATATGTACATAACTGTGGCAATATAGAATAAAAGCTTAAGTAGACTTAAGCAAAGCAGTGTTTTTCGGAAGTTTTTACGCTAACGCTAAAATATTAAAACGGTCTAATGCATTATTCTACTTTTGTGTGATCCTTTCTTTGCTAATGCTATGTATAGACGGTTGTCAGATCTTACAATATTGTCAGTAAAATGTGCTCAAAATTTCTTACAACCGTGTGAACTGACAATTTTTGACAGACGTCTTTGCCAGAAAAAGCATTGTCAGTCCATTGCAAGACTAGGAGCTGACAACAAATTGTCAGACATCTTAAAATCGTGTGAACACATTGTAAAATTATTGCCAGATATTCGTCAGACATCTTAATATTGTCAGATGTGCGAAGTTTAAGCATCTGACAATGGCGTCATTGTAAGAGAATTCTTTCTATGGGCAACACTGAACACGCTTGATTTTAAAGAAAATATTTAAAATAAAATATATGCAGACAAAATCATTGCAATTGCTTCTTCATGGTCCATAATAATTTACACTTTCACTTTTTACATTTAACACAAACACAAACGATAAATATTTAACAATTTCTAACAAATGCTTTAAGTCTGGCAACGCATAACAACAGATCTAACAATTTGTGCATATGACAACCGTGTGAACTGACAATTTTCTACTGACGATTTTGTCAGATGAATTTATTGTTATACAACCGTCTGGTAATAAATTGTAAGATTTTCTGACAACCGTGTGAACTGACAAGGAATATTGTGCTGGCAATTTTCGATTGCCAGTACGTTGTCAGCACATTGCCAGATCTGACAATATTGTAAGATCTGATAATCGTCTGTACATAGCTTAATGCAGCATTTTAAGCACTGCAAGTTCCTATTGGGCCATAATACTGCATTATATAGCCAATTTTACTTGAGTGGACTTAAGCTACTATTCCGTATATCCAGAGATATTTATAATAATATATTTACTCTAGGAGGTAACATATTCATTTTTGTTGTGAATTCCTTGTTTTTTAATGGAGGCGAATACAGACAAAATTTTGTGGCAAAACTTGTTCTTGTTGGTGGAATGAATGAATTACAAAAATAAACAAAACATGCGCTCACGTACAAAAGCAAACACACTCGTATGTTGCAAACATACGTATGTATGTATGGATGTAAGTATAACCGCATTCGGAAGAACAAATTTTATTCTTTAATAAACAGACAATGTGCTTTTCGCATTACAGTACAACCTAATTAAATCATTACAGACCAAATAAGAAAAATGGAAATTGTTCAAGCAAAATTTCAATAACCGAAGACTTTTTTTTAAAAAAATGTTGCTTTAAGCAACAATATATCTGTGCTTAAGTCGAGGTAAGCTGATTTTTAGTTAATGGTAGCTTCGCAATCTGCATATTCGAAAGTACCCCTGGTCAAAATAGCAATTAATTTGTGTGCTTTTTCAGGAAGTTTTAGCACTATGACTCGGGACTTATCTCATTTACACTTCCTATCTCATTTGGAATAATGGCCTAATTTAGGTTATATTTTGGTATATTTCAATTTAAATGTATTACTTATAGTGTGTAGAACAATGTTTGGCTAAAAAAACTAAGCTTACCAGCGAATTTCCGTTAAATAAACTAATTTCTGAAAATTGTCTTGACAGCTTAAAGGTCCTTTCCTGGAAAACAGTAAAATATGACTTAAGCACTTTTTACTTATTGCCACAGATACGTATGTAAGCAATTTGGAAATTGCAATAACCACGGAATTACATGGCTTGTATTTGGTGATCGATGCAAAAATAAGGTAAGATATTTTTTCATTTACTTTTATGCAAGACTATTTGAATTCAACAACGTATAACGCCATTGATCCAGTGTTGCGTTAACCGAGGTTACATTGTATTTTGCAGGGATGTGTCTTGTGCATTTTATAAAGAAAAAAATTTATTTGTGTGCTTGTTTGTTTTTAACAGGTTGAAAAATTTTACAATAACTACCCAGTAAAAAAAAATGGAAGTCATTCTGAAGGAACCACATTTTCATTGCTTCCAAAAAATCGATATTTTTAATTTGCCGATAGTTAGCAGAAAACCAAGTAAAAGTTTATTTTAATCACACGAAACCTTGTAGTTTTTCCATAGTTTTAGTAAATACTCACCAAAATGTTTAAAAAAGCCTAATATTTAGAAGTTATTTGCTTAAATTTACATGAAAACACTGTTTCGCGTTTAAATTCGTATAAAAAGAAACGAATTGTTAAAATATGTAACTTTCTAAAGTTTTTCTTAGATGAAAATATTACCATAGAACACAAAAAAGGAAATTTTTCTTAAAATCGCTTCTAATTCGGTGATTAGGCATCGAAAAAGAGAACTTCTTGCAATGACAACCCTATGTAAAAATCATTAGATCGGATCGAAATTTGAACTACTTCCAGACTGCAAACTCTACATTTTCATGACTTCTTTGGAGTGTCTTTTTTACTGGGTATTGATTAACTGAAGTTTGTAAATAATAAAACCGCCACCTATCATCATTGGTTAACAAATAGTTAATAGTGTTTTCACACTGAAAGGTAAAATCTTGTTTTAACGTTGAAAGCTCCAAAAATTGATGAGTGGCGAACGTGTTATGTTTCATTTAAATGTCTTTCAAGTTTGCACTAAAAAAATAATCTCGTATTCAAATAAACCAAATTGATATTGAAGTACCAAATCAAACATTCTGAAAAGAATGATACTTCATTTTGAAACGATAAAATGTTTTCTCGACTTTCTCGCGGAATGACCAAATGTCCGATGGTTTTTTGATCTGTGCAAACTTACAAAAATGCAATAGTATCTGTGTGGCCATACCTGATACTCGTAACTTTCATTCTGTCTTGTGAGTTGATTTTCTCATTAAGACCACAAACCAAGAAACCGTACATGTGTAAGTATTTTACCACCGATGAGAATGTATTAATAAAAGTATGCACATAGAATTATGACACATAATATTTACATATGCACAATGTACATACACGCAGAGAAAATTTTTATGGTTGCAAAAAAAAAAATATGTTCTCTGCAAACTAGTTACATATTGTCATTTGGAAATAATGTAAACTAGTGCTGGCCACCGAGAGATATATATTAAGCATTAAACACATTCACCACAGCAAGCTACCGACTACCAAATGTCAAGGATAGAATACACATGTTTAAATGAGAATAATTATTTTGAAGACAGCAAGGCAACATGGCGGCAGGTTGTTGTCTATGCTGATTTTGTCGTTGTAGTCCAATTAAACTAATTTCTATTTCTTTGGCTACAATGAGAAAATTCAGTATTGCCAGTACAATACAAAATGTTGAATGAATGCTTTTGTACAATTATTTCATATTATTCAACAGAAATAATATCCAAAAATTGATGTAAGAAATAAATTGATTCATTTTTGTACTTTTACGTGAAATA
This sequence comes from Tachina grossa, assembly GCA_949987645.1. Lineage (NCBI taxonomy): Eukaryota > Metazoa > Arthropoda > Insecta > Diptera > Tachinidae > Tachina > Tachina grossa. Next base: position 63,750,365 of record OX465274.1, read on the forward strand.
AGTATATTTTAAAAGAGCAATTAATTTTTATAAATGCAAAATATATAAAAGTGGCAATACTGAACAATGTATTTGTACTTGAATATCAGCTGCAGATGGTGCTGCTGCAGTCTCCAAAATAATTAAGTAGCCGGCTACGAGGCGACAAATGCTGCTAGCGGCATTTGAAGTCGTGTGTTCGTGTAGCCTGCTGTGATGAATGTGTTTAATGCTTTAGTGTATGAGTATTAATTTGTAGAAGAAGCCGATTGAAGTTCGACACTCTGGGACCACTTTGGCCGGCTATAATGTAAACTTTAATCGCATTACAGTGGTTTATTCATGATATGACTAAATTTTAACAATATAGTTTAGATAAAAACTTCTGATAACAACTAAAATTTATATTACTGGGTACTAAGTTTAAGGAACTTCTTTTTTAATAAAAAGAGGGTGGATCATTAACTCAGTGTTTTTTTTTTTGAGTTTCTCGCCTCTTGATTGCTCCTCTCAAGAGGCAACTGCCACTTGACTCCTATCTAAAGTTGAACAAGCTGTGTCATTTAGTTTGTATTTGGCAGCCATTGATAACAGACTACCTCGCCTTTTGAGAAGAAAATTGAAAAAAGTGAACTTGGTGTGCTCATTAAACATTATTGTTTGCGAAAAAAAAACCATCAATCAAACCAAGGAATAGCTCGATCAATACTATGGGGACTCGGTACCATCGATTTAAATGGTAAAAAAGTGGTTTACTGACTTTCGTTGTGGTAACACATGTACAAATGACGCTGAACGTTCTGGACGGCCATTTGAGGTCAGTACACCCGAAAATGTTGAAAAAATCCGCGATATGGTATTGGCCGATCGAAAAGTAAAAGTGCATGAGTTTGTTGACGCCATAGGCATTTCACATAGTAGTGTGGTTTCGATTTAAAATGATCAGCTGGGTTTAAGTGAGTTAACTGCACGTTTGCTTTCAATTTACCATAAACGTAAATGTGTGACAACTTTAAAGGATTGTTTGGATTTATTTAAACGCAATCCGAATAAATTTTTGCGGCATTTTGTAACTGTGGATACATTACTGTACTCCAGAGACCAAGCAGCAGTCTAGACCTGCTCCGAAGAAGGCCAAGGTGAGTTTATCGGCCAATAAGGTGATGGCAAGAGTTTTTTGGGATGGACGCGGGATAATCCACATCGATTACCTTCCAAAGGGAAAAAACAATAAACGGCGAATATTATGCCAGCTTATTAGACCGATTTAATGAGTGTTTAAAAATAAAACGAACCCATATGGCCAAGAAAAAAGTTCTTTTTCTTCAAGATAATGCCCGATTGCACACGTGTGCAGTCTAAATGACAAAACTCTATGAGTTGGGCTACGAATTGGTACCCCATCCTCCATATTCTCCGGATTTATCCCCTAGTGATGACTTCCTATTTCCAAACTTAAGAAATGGCTCGATGGAAAGAGATTAAGCTCCAACGATGAAATAATTGCCTATTTTAAGGACCTCGAAAAATCCTATTTTTTGAAAGGAATACAAAAACTGGAGAAACGTTGGACTAAGTGTTTCGAGTTAAAAGGAGATTATGCTGAAAAATAAATTTTTGTTTTGCAAAAAAAAAACTGTGTTTCATTCAAGAATTATAGGACTTATTGATCCGCCCTCGTATCTTCTGGCAGTTCAGTAAATCTATGTATAAGTTTCTATCACAAAAAAAACTGGAGAACCGAAATCACTAACAATGTTTTTTATCGTAAATGCAAAAAATTATCTTATTAAAAACTTGTTGAAGTGATAAAAATGTTAATCAAAAATCCTTTTTTTGAAAAAAAGCAACTAACAAAAACTCAGCATGTGTATATGGGATGAATAAAAAACTATACATCATATATGTATATCCGAGTTTCGTATATACAGATTTTTTTCACGTTTAAATTAAATTTTTGTCAAAGAACAAAAAATCATGTTACTTAATTAATAACATATTTTTTATATGAAAAACTTACAACACCATTATAATTGATGGAGTTTTTTCTATATTCATAATAATCACCATTATCGTGAATAAAATGTGAAATTTTTGTTCCCATGAAATTTTCATTCCCCATGAAGGGAAATTTGCAATCGTGAATTTCATGGGAACCTTTGTTCCCGCTATCAATGCGTAGTGAATGTAAAGAACGGGAAGAAGACTTTTAAAGCTTCAAAATTTATTGAAAATCAAACAAATTACGTTTAATAATAAGAAATAAACATATTTTGGGTTTCAAATGAAATGTTATGTCCCAAATCACACTATGCAAGTCTTATTGCTAAGCTGATTAGTTTAAGGGAGGGAGAGACGAGGGGAACAGAAACGTTTCTTTTCCCCCCGTCTCTCTCCCCTAACAAACTAATCTGCTTAGCAATAAGACTTGCATAGTGTGATTTGGGACTATAGAGTATTTAGTTGTATTTTTAATTGTTTCCGGCGCCGTGCAAAAAAATTGTTAGTATACCACAGCCGTAAAATTTACGGCATGTGAACCAAAGAGATTCATATTGAATATGTGTTCCAAGGAATTATTGTTATTAATCGTGTACATTATTTATTGATCTTGCCCTAAAAATAATTATTCATAAGTTTTAAACACCCTTATCGGGAATAAAAGTTCGCGTGAAAAGTGTTCCCTTTCCCTAAAATTGTGATCGCCAATGTTTGCGTTGTTGTTGTGTTAGCATACTATTTTCTAATTTTGTTCACCATATTTTTGTTCACGGGAAATATTTCACGTGAACAAACTGTTCGCCTTTTATTCCCGATAAGGGTGAATATATAATTGCTAGTATAATATTAAAACTACGCAGTGTATTAATTCAGTTCGCCTGCAAAAATAAAGTGAACAAAACGAAGGGAAAAGTGAAAAAATCCATGCGAAAAATATTATTCACGATAAGGGGAATCGAGAAAGGGAACACATTTCAGAGGAAAAATTATTCACGATTGCAAGTTGGGGAAAAGGGAAAATATTTCGAGGGAAAAACTGTTCACGATAGGGGTGAATATGATTCGACTGCAATTCAATCAGAGTGCGTTGCTGTTTTATTATGGTTGCCTCAACCATATTTTTTCTTTGCGTGTACACATATATATGTATGCATGTAGATATGTATATCGCAGATAAATACTAACCCAGTTGACCAAGAGTTTCGTTATTGATATCGACTTCGAATATATCTCGAACATTTATTGTGTAAAACTATGGCGAGTGACACTCAAAAATTAATTGAAAAAAGTTCATCTGTTGCTCAGTTTTGTCCCAAACAACATTTAATTTCGTAGTTTCGCTAGCAATATCAAAAGTGAGAGAATATCGTACTTATTTCGATATGGCAAAAAGGCAGCATAAACAACAAAAAAAGTGATTTAAATTTTATTTTTTTATTTATTTATTTTAAACCAACTAATTTTTTTAATACCTTAAGCTTTCGCTGCAGGATTTGAACACGGTACCTGCATTCTAACAGACTGTCACACATCCACTAGGCTTTCGTGGCAAATTTTTTTCTGTTCAATTATTGCACACATCTAGGTATATATATGTATGTTCTTATTTTATTTTTTAAATTACAGTGCTGTCATGCCTCGATCTTGGTACCTCTACACCAACAGGCTAGCACACATACACTCGGCTACCGTCTCACATTCGAAAAACTATCACGAGAAGTTCGAAGCTCGAAGCTTTAGCGAACATTAAAGATATTTTTTCTTCGAAATTTCTTCGCTTTAGTGAGCATTCGTTTTTATCGAGTCTCAGGTCAAGTGGGAACTATTAAATTAATGTTTGAAGCAACAACAGCGTTTGCTATAATCATTGCAACAGCGATAAGAGCAGACAAAACTAAGGTGCACTCTGAATTCTTATTATGAAAATTTCTTATCTCAATTGAAGCAATAGTTACTTCTTTGTACAGAAAAAATATAAAAAATTTGATAATATTTTCAATTAAAAACGGAATTGTTAAGTGCAACAATGTAAGATAATAATGCTTTTTAGTTGAAGAAAGACTTGAGCAATTGCGATTTTGAAATGTTGCTAAACTCAGCATGCGGTTAACGATTGTTACATATACTTTTTATTATGTGTATCGCTCGCTCATTTACCCAAACAACGTCGTAACTAAAAAAAAACAGTTCGCCAGAAAACGAGTTTAACGTTTTCAGTTTACAGACAACGTAATGGTCAAAGAAAGGCTTGGTTTTACACAATATGAATAAAGATATGAGCATTAATTCTACATCATTAAATCCAAAGCTCAATTTTTTGAGTTATGACGTTGTTTGAGTAAATGGGCAATATGTGTATGAATTTCCATACTAATTTATTATGTATATGGTCTCATTAAACAGCCAAAATTTCAAAAGAAAGATATATATTTATATATAAGTGCTTAATAATATGTATGATATGCTCAACAACAGTGGGCGCTGGTGATATTTGTAACGTTCCATGCTAAATATGTAAATGGAATTTATTATAGAAATTTTACAAAGTCATAACAATCACTATCATTTTATAATTTCAAGCAAGCCAAATACATACATATATACTTATGTAATAAAAGAGTGAGAATTCATTCCCAAACAAAATCCATAATTACTTTTATTAAATACTGAAATAACTTGGTTTCCTTAATTACTAATTTTAACTCTTTTTCAATTTTTTAAATATAAAATATTTGATAATGGCACCATTGAAGAAATAAGCATTTTTGCTTGAATATCAGCTTCTCATGATGGTGCTGACGTGCCCAAAATAATTAAGTATCTGTCTACAAAGCGGCAAATGCAGCTATCAGCATTTGATCATTTATTTGAACAAGTTCATAACTAAAAAAGAATTAATTCTCATATTCTTATTCAATATCTTGTATACTCAACTCTTGAAAAGAAAATAACCCCGCAAAAATTTTCCAAGACTTGGTAATGGGTAGTACTGTTTTAATAGCTTACAAAGTAATGAGTGGTACTTATTTATCTAATTTTATGTTTTTAATAATGACTGTCCTGTAATGAATAAAATAACAACTTATTTATATCATTACGTGAAAGTACTTATGGTAGTACTTTCCAAATAATAATGATATATTTCTCGAGAAAAATTTATTGATCGTGAAAATGATATTCGAAAACAATAAAATAACTTTGGTTTACAATTATAATTTTTATAACAAAACTTAAGTATGTTTACATATTCTTCGATATACATATTCACATATTTTCTTTGCAAAATAATGATTTTTAGCAATCCCAAAAAACTTATAACTTTCATAATTGTGTTACAAAATTTTATTTATTTTTATAAAAAAAAATCAATTGCCAATTATTATTATTGAATAATTTTAGGCAAAAAGTAATCTAAATTTGTTTTGCATTATTGTAAGCAAGAAATAACCCATGAATATTTTTAGCCAATAGAGACCTGCGTAAACAGTCTTGAAATGTAAATACGCCATGTTTTTTAAATGTATTCACGTCGCATGTATTATACTAAACCAATAATAAATACTGTCGTACTATAAGCGACGCACGATGGATGTATTGGTGTACGTGTATATCAGTGTTAACAAGCAATGTCGCCAAGACTGCTTGTTTGTAACAAACACTCAAAAGAAGTAGTGTTGATTTGTGTATGCTTGTTATTTTGCATACTGTACGTTTGAGTTTGTGTAAGATGTAGATGGTAAGCTCTTATGTGATTAACCGCATACAACCAGTGTGACCGTTGATAAATTTCGAAAAGTAGCACAAAAAGGGGATTTAAGAAATAAAAGTGGCAAAAAAAAAGCGGATTTGTTCAAAGAAGGGGCAACTATTTTAGAAACAAAAGTTCAAAGTAAAAACACGATTTTGAGTTAGTTTTGTTAATTTTTTCATAGATTATAATTTATTTGCAAGTAATAATTGAAAAATATAATAAAAACATTAACAATTTATAGATAAAAAAAACTAGTTAACAATTTATGAATATCTTATATGTATAAGAAATACCGAAGTATATTTATTTGACATAGGATGACGAAAATCTTTCCAGATTAAAGAAAACTCCGTCAGAAGAAAAAGCATCAATCATATTTATTTTACTGTTTATTATTTAGTGTGCCATATGATGAATTTCTTAAGCAGGAAAGAAACCAATATAGACGTTGCTTAATCGAAACAATAAGCATGTAGTACATACGTATCGTTACCTTAATATAGAAAGGCCCTAACTCATTTTTTTCCAAATGGAAATTTTTGCATTTTTTCGAACATAATTCTTTTATCGAAATATACAAAAAACTAGATTTAAAAAAAATTGAGTTGGGGCCTTTCTATATAAAGGTAGCGATATGTATGTATAATAAAATTAGAAACTATTGTACTTTAAATAAATAATATATGCAAAATTTTCTGACGTTTAAATTTTTTATTAATTAATTAATTAAACAAGATCTTCTGTTGGACTCCAATCTTCCAAATCAACTTGCAACAAATTTCATCATAGACAGTTACTTATTTCTTCTAATAAACTCAAACTTTGTTACAAAAATGTCAGCTTTCGTATAGGTTGATATAAAAAATTGTCTGTCATCAGCGTTGAAAAGTGAAAAAAAACGCGTAATTAAAGTAAAAAAGCACAAAAATGAAAATTAATGTCTTATAAAAATAAAAAAAATTTTTATAAAAAATATAGAAATCGGTTAACCTTGCATTTTATCCCTAAAACTTAAAATTTTAAGCATCCGATACACATTTTGATTCTATGAGAATCAGTGAATTCTAAAATCAATTTGACGAAACCTTGTTTTTAAGTTATTATAAAAAATTTAATTTTTTTCGTCAACGAAGAAACAAATCATCTGAAATTAGTCAAATTAGCAGCAATTGGCAAGTCTTTTTGACTTGCTGATTAGATTTTTAACTCGATGGGAGTAGTAGTTAATTTTTTTAAAATCAAGACTTTCAAAATTTGATATTTATTAAACAATGCTGTGGAAACATTCTTTCACAGCAAACGCAATATTCATAAGAAAGTTACAAAATTAAAAAAAAGTCATTTGCAAGTTGACCAAGTTATATAAAGTTAAATTATATGTACTATTATTTTTAGAAAAAAAGGAAGGAAGTAGGTTATAAATATGTAACCTAAAATGGCAGCTCTATTAGCAACGCAATTTTGTCGTTTCAGACCGCTTTTATATAAAGCCAAGTGTAAGGAAATTTTTTTACGTATTTTAGACTTAAATAAAGTAATAGAGGTAAAAACGTGATCAACTTCTGCGTTTAAACATTAAAGTTTGATTGGAATGCAATTTTGATAATGCCCCAAACGAGTTTATATCAAACGCATCGTTATAAGACTTTATTTCTGCCCAAAACTCGATAGCGAACTCAAAGTTTCTACATTGCATTAAGTGAATTGTTCTCTATTTACTTTATATACTAGAAAATATTTCGCTATTAGACTATACTTGCATTATGTCTTCATTGTCGTGTGGCAAAACACTGTTTCCATTAATTATGCTTAAAATGTGAAAGTTTGAGAATAAAATGCACGTTTTTCTTCAACCAAGTTTTGTACAATCTTATTAGAATATTTTGAAATGATCCATTTAACTTCAGTGCTTATGTTTTTTAAATGTTAGAATTCAAAAAAAATATATATATTATATAAGGAAAATCCTTTTTAAATTTTGGGTTAAGTGCCACCGCCAAGAAATAAAAAGCACCAAAAAAAATTTTTCGCGTCGAAAATTTCAAAAAACACTAAAAACGGTGCGAAAAGCACCGAGTTGACAACGCTGTCTGTCTTAAGAAATAATACTAATTCCCAAATCACACTGTGTAAGTCTTATTGCTAAGCTGATTAGTTTCAGGGAGAGAGAGAGAGGAGGGGAACAGCAACTTTTCTTCCCCCCCCCGTCTCTCTCCTAATAAACTAATCAGCTTAGCAATAAGACTTGCATAGTGTAAATAGGGACTGATACACAAGCATATTGTTGCGAAAAAATTAAATCAAGTAATGGTATATCTAAAAAGGGTCAAAGCGTAATAAAAAGTAGCAGATTTAGCTGATTTTAAAAAAGTGTCACTAAAAGTATCGAAAATGTAATAAAGTAGCAAATTGATACTTTAGTAGCACAAATGGTCACGCTGCATACAACTAATGTTAATGCATGTGTGTGCGTTTCCATGTGCGCAGAAATATAAAAGATCATACACACATACATGCATGACGTATGTACACGCGCTCATGCGTAGAAAGAAGCAAGTATGACAAATTCTTCCGTCACGAAGTGTTTTCTTCTTTACTCTTATACCTACAATACTGAAAAAAATTTCTTGCAAACAGTGTTATTAACGTTTGTTTTATAAGATTTCGCTGTAGTAAAGCATTTGAAAAATCCCTCATGTCTTAAAAGTCCCCAGCAAAAACTTTCAAAAAAGGTAATCGAGTTTGGAATTAAGCATTTTTGGTGGAAACTGTTCCTTACTGGATTACCAACTTAATAATTTTAACAAGGCGTGAGACTAAAATAATCGATTCTTGAGAAGTAGTTATGTTGTTTATTGTAAGAATTAATTATATTTTCCGTTGTGGGAAATAGTTATTTTTTCTTGATTGAACTACTTTTTTTTAAATATGCCGCTGTTTGAGTAAATTGAAGGTCTTGGTTAAAAACTCAGTTTGATTAAATATATAATAACTTTTAAGAAAAATTTAAATAAATTTAAAAAACCTATTGTAAAATTTCTTTTATAAACTCAATTGAAGTGGGTTATATTTTATTCGTATCAGTGCCTCTATTGTTAATTATAAATACTATATTTAGAAAAATTTCAATTGCTTTCATTGATGAACTTTTATTAAAACCATAAATGAAAAAAAAAATTATTTAGAACTACTTATATTTAAATAATTATTTTCCAAAATGTAAGTACTTATTTTTTGGTTTAAAATAAATAAGTAGGCAATTTAGAAATATTTATAATTTATTTAAAATAACTACTTATTTTGGCAATATTTTCACGTCTTCTTTTAAAAACCAAAGAATATGTTCAACTTCTGCTTCCTATTTTTAAAAATTTGAGTAATGTGTTTTGTAAGCGAGTACTTCAATTTGGCAATCTAAAAAGTAAGTCATTATATGGCAAGTAGTTCAGATAGTAATATCTAATTTTTTGCTGGGTCCTTATAAGATGTCTTGTGCAGGACACTATTAGGCAATCAATAATCTATTAACTTTTGGATGTTTGTAGGCAAATAGTATAGGCTACCGCGTACTTTTGAACTTCTCAAATATAAATAATGGGTTATTCAGTCAAATTGCAAGTACTTACGACTGGAGAGTACTTACACTATTGCATTCCAATAGGCAAAATTTTTTTGCTGGGTTGTGGAGTGATTGGTTCTATTCAAAACAAGTATTTTATTAAAAGCTTATATTGTATGGCGCAATAAATAATCCAAATGTCTAAACTATACATTACATGCATGGAACATTGGAAATGAGATTTAGACGGAAAATAATAAAAATAAAAAGTTTGAACAAGACTATTAAAATTAAAAAAATCTATAAAGCATCCAAATATAGGGCATAAAAGCGTTAAATATATTATAAAAATCGAAATAATGCTAAAAGTATGCGTGTAAGACAGAAATATGCAAAAACATGCTTTTAAGGGTAAAATATGCTAAAATGTGCGCTAAAAACCACGAAACGAACAAATATCTCAGATTTATACGTCACACAAGGAAAAACATGCAATTGCATATTTGCGGTCATAAGTAAAAAATCAAAATAAATTATTGGAAGATTAATCTAAGAGTAGATAAATTTCTGATCTAGAGGGTAAATTGTTTTAATTTTATTTACATATATAATAAAGGCATGAGCCATGGGCTTCTTTCTGCACATCCAAGATGTATTCAGAAGCTCACACCTGGAGAGCTACCAAGTGGGAAATCACGAACAAAAATCATGTGATACAGAATCAGGTTGGTAAGGGACGGTTGTGCTCTCTCTTCGTTACCAACCTGCTTAAGGCGGTTTCAGACTATAATACAAGTATTAATACTTTTGTGGAAAATGCAACTCTGATATGTTGAGTTGTTATTGTTTTTTGAAATTTTTTAAACAGAAATTATATCAGGGAAGCATTTTCGTCGAAAGTATTTATACTTGTATTATAGTCTGAAACCGCCTTTATAGGTAGACGAATATTTTTGCTGACTAAGTACATATCGTAAACTTAAGGCCCAACTATAATATGAATAAGCTGGATTAAGCTAATGTCAGAATTGAACGATAAGTCTGTGAAATGCTTAAACAATTCAGATGTGACTTTTAGGTGGCCACAATTACAAATTACTTACATGCACTTAAGTATTCTTTAGCCACAATAATTTTGTAGTAATTTTGTTTCTTCTCATAACTCCTAAATGAATGCAATTCAATCAAACTAACTTGAAAGAATGTCCTAATCTATTAAAAATTCACATATAAATATATCCATCACTTTATTACTTGTTTTATTTGTTTTGCCTACTAAAAAGTACAACAGTGAATATACATAAGTAAATACATGTGTATGTGTGTATATGTGTATTGTAAAACAAGCAATGAAAATAAAAGTTTTGCTTTATTTTCCGAGTTTAAAATAAGTTGCGAGTTTAATTATTAATTTGTAATATTTACTTTGCTTCGATTTTAAGATTTTTTCGGGTTAATAAGACCGCAGCCGAAGAAAAAACATACATATTTCAACTCACTATTGACGTTGCGGACTAAACAAATGTTTTTTTTTTTTAATATTTCAACTTTTTATCATTCTATCGAATGGCAGTCAAGAAAAATTTAAATTCAAAATTGATGTTTAATTGATTTGTTTATATGTATATTTTGAGATTCAGTTAACTTTTTTCTCTAATGCCATAATAAGTTGACTAAAAATAATTTTTTTTCCAGTTAAATTTTTACAAAATTGTTATCAGAATCTACAAATTTCTTTTTTCAGCATTCATACAAAATATTTACTGATTCAATGAATTTGGTTACTGAAAATGAAATTTAGTTTTTTCTGTGTATTCAACAATTGTTCTTTTGAAAGCTTTGAAATCTTGTAGTGCTACCGTACTTTCAACGTAATTTGATAATAACTTTAATTAGCCACTGAAAAAATTAAATTTTAATTTTTTATGAAAATTAACTTAAACTATATTTAAATATTCACTGATTTATTAGCCATAAGAGTTTTCCGAAGCTGCCGATTTTTTTTTCTTTTCTGTTGATTTTGTGATCTGCTCCACTGTGCATTGATATAACGCATCGATATTCTCTCTACTTGTAATTATCTCTGTAAAATAAAATAAAAATAGAACATTTCTTTAGCATAAATATGTATATAAATAAAAATTTTTGAAAACAGCAAAAAAAATGTAAAATATTTGCTATGAAATATGTACATATTTACTTACGATATTTTATGAAAATTGTGGGCGCTGTTAATGTGATTCCTTGAACTAATGTCAGACGGATGAAACAATAAACGAAATAATAGTAGCCATGAATACTGAGTTAAGGTAGAATTAGTAAAATCGTATCATTCTACTTTACAGCTCGCCGTATCGTTCAACTTTGTGCACAAGTTATAGAAAATGTAACAGTTTGTTCAGCACATTTTTTTTGTCTGGCATTAAATGCGGCGTTTTTAACATTCGCTACAGAAAAATCAGGGTGCAAATCACGGCATCCAATACGACTCGTAATTTAAAAATATTTCCATATAAACTCTATTGAAATATTTGTATATTACGAGTCGTATCAAATGTCGTAATTTGCCCCCTGTTTTCTGCAGATTCCTACGTCAGCAGTGCTACCACCACATATTTTATAACTAGTAACATGCATTGTATATGGTACGGTTTTTGTCAGCTGACACGCAACATCACGATACGATTTTACTAATTCTACCTTTAATGATATTACACATTAATAAATAGAAACGATTTTCAAATTGTTTAGACACATTATTTTTTGGTAGGCATCATTCCATTTAAAATTTACGATGCGATGATACCAATTAGCGGATTTCCTTCAAATGTGCTATTATCTTGAAGTTAGGGCAACAAAGTTCTACATATTCTATGAGATACATACATTTGTACTATAGGCCTGCGTAAACAGTCTTGAAATGCAAATACGTCTTGTTTTTTAAATGTATTCTCGTGGCATGTATTATACTATACAAATAATAAATGCTGTCGTTTAATAAGCGAAGCACGATGGATGTATTGATGTTAGTGTATATGAGTGTTTACATGTGATGTTGTGAAGACTTCTTTTTCGTAACAACCAATTAAAAGAAGTATTGTATGCTTGTTATTTTGCATATTGTACGTTTAAGTGTTTGTGTAAGATGCAGATGGTAAGTTATTATGTTTGTGTTTAAGGGTGGTTTTATAAGGCAAGCGCACACAACTAATGTCATTGCAGGTGTGCGTTTGTATGTGCGCAGAAAGCTTAAAGATCCCTGCAGTCAGACTGGGGCCAAATCTGTTTATGTCAACACTAAAATTCTAGTAGTAGTTACATTGTCTACAATTTCTCTTCTATTCGTCAGTATAAAAGAAATGTGGTGTATTTCTGGTGGATTTTGCAACAACTTGTCAAATGTACCAGTAAAATGTCTGTTTGGTATGTCTCCATGTTGCCATAGGAACTACGTAGTCAGTACTTAGTCAATTGTTTTAGTGTTACTAGTAGATTTTCAATGACAAGCACATGCTAAATGTCTATAGCATAAAGTATTGTATGGGGAATAATTGTAGAGTAGTACTGGTGACAAAGTCAAAAGCGACTCCGTACATTTTCAAAATTGACATTTCCTTCAGGGATCATACAAACAACGTTTGTACGTATGTACATGCATGACGTTTGTATACGCGCCCATGCGTATGAAGAAGCAATCATCACAAATTCTTCCATCACGAAGTATTTTCTTCTTTAAGGCCGGGGCACAATGAATTCGTCATACGTTAAACTTCGCCTTTTTTAACTGACATTAACGCAACTACAGAGAAGGTTGGCACAATGAGTACTTTATTGACGGAAGCATTTGAACAGCTTCAATAAGCCGATTCTCCATTTTATTTATTAAACTCAACTTTTTGCATTTATTTCGTTTATTGTTTAATTTTATTTTTGCTGCCACAAAACACAAATATCTAAATCAGAACATACCAAAAAATCCAACGAATATCTGTTAAACTACTCAACATACGCAAAAAGTTAAAAGTTGACTAAATTTTGTACTTTGCGTTGACGGACACGTATTGAATGTAACAGACCTCATAAGAAAACATGTATTTCAACTTAGCTGTCAGTTGAAAAAGGCGAAGTTTAACGCATGACGGATTCATTGTGCCCCGGCCTTTACTCCTATACCTACAAAACTAAAGCAAATTTTTTGCAAACAGTGTTGTTTACGTTTGTTTTAGAAGATTTCGCTGTAGGAAAGCATTTGAAAAATCCGTCATGTCATAAAAATTCTTGTAAGTGGTATTGTGCAGGACTTTAATGTCTACATAGTCCTAGTTTACACTATGCAAGTCTTATTGCTAAGCTGATAAGTTTGATGGAGAGAGAGAGACGAGGGGAACATAAGTATTTCTTTTCTCCTCGTCTCTTTCTTGACAAACTAATCAGCTTAGCAATAAGACTTGCATAGTGTAAACTAGGACATATGATTGCGAAAGAACTAATTTCTTAATTATTTATTATTGATCAAATTTTTGTTATACCTTCGCAAAAGATGACTTCATCGTTGGTGATAAATCTCTTTCCGCCGAAGTATTTTTAAGATTTGGGAACAAGAAAAATTTAGTCGGTGCTAAGTCTGGAGAAAAGGGCGCATGAGGAAGCGATTCTTAACCCAATTCATGGACTTTTTCCATGGAAATTGCAAATTGACAACGAAGTAGAACTAGTAGAAAGGTTATAGAAGCCTTAAGAAATCATAAAGTTCAATCTTGAAGCGTCATTCAATGCAAAAATGAGATAAACTCATAAAGGTTTTGTAGATAAATCAAGATATATCTTTGTATCTGGAAACGAAGAGTCAGATAGGCTTGCAAAGATGGGATCATTAATGAATTATATCATACTAGAAAACGCCAAACCTTTTCAAGAATTTAAAAATGATTTGAAACAGTGAGCTATAGAACAACACACCAGAAATTGGCAGAACTCTAATGTTGGAAGAGTGAACGAAATTCTCTGGGGAAAGCCGTTTTTAAAAAGGTCAATACTTCGAAATTCGGTCAGCCTAATAACAGGATACACAGAGTTGAAAAGTCATCTGGGTTGTTGTTGACGAAACAACACGAAGAGCTTGCCAGGGGGATGATGACATCCTCATGCTATGAGCACAACAGGGACCAACGACGAATTTTTCGGCGTATAACGAAATTCGTCGTGTATGACGAACTCTGAGATAGATTTATTTCTATTTTGTACGCCGACGAACGAAAAAAACATAATTTTCTATCTCTCTTTGCACGCGCAATAACCAACATTAGCAATTATAAGAGCATAATTCGCTGAGTAAATTCGTCTTTATTGTGCTTCACATGACGAATTTACGCAACTTATTCTTATCGACAAATTCCTCGACGTGGACGAAATTCGTCGTTGGTCCCAGTAACGTTCCTAGCACCACTGTCCAGTATTCAGTCAAATTGAAAAACATACCAGATATGGAATATCTTAGGGACTTAGTGTGGAAAAACTTATTGCGGAAACTAGTTTCCTAACCTGACTATTTTTGAGTTTTTGTTTTTATTGGATATCTTTCCAATTTCTCATAAGTGTTATCTGAAATGGATTAGGTCAACGGATTAGGTAACGATTTGGTAACCTAACCTAAATAGGTTAGGTTAAGTTGAAAAGGGGATCCATTACGATCATGTCCGGGGACATGCCCTGTTGTGCGCTCTCATGTAAATTAACAAACGAACAGCACCTTTATAGAAACTTAGTATCGTTCACGTAGTCCCTCAAACTTTTCAAGTCAATACCTCTAAGGTGGGTAATGTCCGGTAAGGTGTCATCCGCAAAATAACGGGATCTTGGCTGGGTGAAAGCAGGACAATGACAAAGGAAGTTCGCCATTGCATGTCCTGCATTCATTGTAATGTGTGGCTGCTATCCCTCGTATATTAGAGTGCCCCGTTAATATGCCGGTCAACTTTCCTACCTCGGGCTTGTTTAGTTTCAACAGTCCCCTTGTTTTATTTTCAGGTGGGTCATCCCATGGAATCTTGGTTAGATTACCCACAGTGTTACAGTTCCTGGAGGCCAACTTCGCATTAGCTAAAGTTACTGTCAATAACTTTCTGGCCTTTTTCGCCAGTTCATTTGTACGTTCATTTCCGCTTACGCTGTAGTCGGCCGGCACCCATACCAGATGAATGTTGTCATATACTGCGTAACTGCTTATCATATTTTTGCAATCTAAAACGGTCCTAGAGTTTACTCTTCCGGTTCTGATTGCCCTAATTGAAGACTTTTCTGCCGGTAAATATATTTACCCATGTGGGTCTATTATTCATACTGATCCTATATCTTTTTTTTACATTTATGTATAGATATATTAGTTAATCTGGCCTATTCGGGAAGGCACTTCTCTCTTTCTTGCTATTCTCAAATACGTAGCGAAATTGCTAGAAAATATCAGCCTTGTGTATAAAACTATTAAGTCTTTATAAAGGCTTAATAAGAAAAATTTTATATGAAAATATGTTTTAAAAAGCCTTTATAAAGCCTTAATATTTTTTATAAATAAGGCTGTATATACTGTCTTTCATATTGCATGTTTTCTAAAATACTTGTTCACTAACCTTCAATGTTAGTTTCTTTAGAAGTCAATTTCAACGAGTAAAAAGAAAATAAATGAAGAAAAAATAATTATGAAGTGTTTTCTATAATCTAAGAATTGGAAAAAAAAACATTCAAAAAATGTTCTACATACAATACAAGTCTTTTTTAGGTTCTCCAAAGATACTCGTATGTATGTACATACAAACACGTTTTTAAACAAACAATTATTAAATTATTTACTTTCACTGTTTATTGTTTGTTTGTTTTTAAATTACTTAGCACTTTCACTATTAAATTTTTTTATTTATTTATTTCTTTAAATCCCTTTTTGGTTTTCGCTTTTTTTGTATATAAGTCAGCTGTTTTAAATTTGCTTAGGTTTTTTTTTAAAGAGATTACAAGAAATCGATGACTTAAAATGATATTTCATCGTAGGTAGAATTTGTCGACGTCAAACTGTCGGAAGTAAACGTTCGACAACGAAGAAGTGAAGCTCGTATTCCCGAATAGCCCTAAATAATTAAAAAATCACTTCAAAAGCTTGATACTTAAACTGTCTATGAGTATTTCCACAGAAAAGTCCAGGGATCTGATCGTCGCTAACCGACCAACTAACTGACTAACAACAACAACAATATATCAAATCGCAAATAAACAACTAACAACGTCTTAAAATTCCAAAAACAACATTCACATGGAAACTGATTCACTCCAGTGAGCTAATGGTATTCGATATCGAACCTTATTGTTTGATAGCGAATGCTATAATCTCAAACTGAAAAAAATGTGATCGAATCAGCTCGTTATCGAAAGTGACGCTTAGACCAAAGTCAGGAACACACATACATACATCTTTATATTATTTATGTATTAGTGATAATACGAAAAAGAATAATATGTATGCTCTGTCGAATGCTTATGAGAGATTGAGTGGTTTTCTTCCGTATTTGTGGACATGTACGTATAAGTAAGAGCATAGCATAGTGCCCACGGGCGGCCTTTTGCTTGTCTCTTGATAAGCCCCCAGCTTTTGTCATTTTATGTCACCAAGCAATTGAGCTCGTATTTTAGAGAGACTACGTCGAAACACACATATTCTGATATGTATATGCATTTGAGGTAAACAGCTGTAAAAGTTCTTAAATATGTTATTATTGTTTTTTTGCAAAATAAAAACAAGCATTGTTTTTGCCGAGATCTGTGTGAAAAGATCTTTTGTAAAAGTTTGCACATTGTGCATATAACTTGGACGTAGCTGTTTTAGAACCATACTACTCGATTGTTTGTTATATTTTTGTAAATGTAAAGCTAGCTACGCTCTAAAACAAAATGCAAAAAAAACAAGATTTTTTTTCAGAAACAAGCTACATCACCAAGTAACGTGACAAAAAGTGGACTTTTTTGTGGAAATGTCCATATAGAAATTTTTTTTGTGCACACGCATGTTTTCCGTATCCGTCCCACTGTGTTGCGTTAAAAAGCATAAATTCAATAACATTTTTGCACAACAAATATTTTGCAATGTTCAGAGAGAGAACAATGAATCGATTGATACCAACAACTCTCAAGTGGTGCTGCTATAAAATTGCACCGATATTAATACAGAATACCCAGCTAGCATTTTGTATCATAATCGAATATTTTCCGAATCAGCTGGAAGGGAAAAATAACCGTGAGCTCATAGCTCATTTTTCGATCATAAATGATACTCGCGTTGTGATGATGATGAATTATATCAAAGAATCATATATAATACGATTTTCTGATTCGTTTTTTATACCCTTTACCAAAAAATGGTAAAAGGGTATATATAGGTTTGTCATTCCGTTTGTAATTTCCAGAATATTAATAAGCGAGCCATAAAGTATATATATTCTGGATCCTTATGCATAGGGAAGACGAATAAGCGATGTCCGTCTGTCCGTCTGTCTGTACGTGAAATAGGTTTTCCGAAGCTCCCAGAAAAGCTAGAGACTTCGTTCTTGGACTGGTGGGTCAGAAATGGTCGAAATAAGATTGGTATTGCAAATCAGCAAAATCGAGCACACGGTTTCAGAGCTGGGAAACTTAAACTTCATTTTGCCATACAAAATAACTACTGAAAAGTAGTTTTTATTATTTTTTTATTAAATAAACTTGTTTTATACTTCAAAATGAATAAAATTGGTATTTCACTTAAAAAAAAAATATTAAAAAAAAAATCAAAAAAATTAAAAGGACGTTTCCAGGTTTGGAAAACTTTGATTTTTTTTTTCTTATACAAAAGTAACTTACTAAAACAAATTTTTCCTTTTTTCTACAAATTATACATATATTATGTTCTTAAAGTGCAGAGATTGATGTAAGAAATCAGAAAATCAAAAAAGATGATTCCAGGGTTGGAAAACCTAAAATTTTTGTGATATATAAAATTAGCTACCGTAAACTAATTTTTTATTTATTTTTATTAAATAAACTTATTTTATACTTCACCACGAATAAAATTGGTATTTCAAATAAAAAAAAAAATTAAAAATTTGAAAAGACGTTTCCAGGGCTGGAAAACTTTATTATATTTTTTTTTCTTATATAAAAGTAACTTATTAAAACAAATTTTTCCTTTTTTTTATAAATTAAACATATCTTACATTCTTAAAAGAAAAAGATTGGTGTACGAAATCAGAAAAATCAAAAAGGATTATTCCTGGTTGGGAAACTGGAACTTTTTGTGATATAAAAAATTAACTACCGAAAACTAATTTTTATTTATTTCTATTAAATAAGATTATTTTATACTTCAGTATGAATAAACTTGGTATTTCAAATTAAAAATTAAACTTCAAAAAATTAAAAAGATGTTTCCAGGGTTGGAAAACTTTAACTTTTTTTATACAAAAGTAAATTATTAAATAAGATTATTTTATACTTCAGTATGAATAAAATTGGTATTTCAAATTAAAAATTATACTTCAAAAAATTAAAAAGATGTTTCCAGGGTTGGAAAACTTTAACTTTTTTTATACAAAAGCAACTTAATAAAGCAAATTTATCCTTTTTCTCTATAAATTAGAAATATCTTATATACTTAAAAGAAAGAGATTGGTGTAAGAAATCAGAAAACTTAAAAAGGATAATTCCAGGGTTGGGAAACTTACTCTTTTTGTGATATAAAAAATTAACTACCGAAAAGTAATTTTAATTTTTTTTTTAAATAAATAAACTTATTTTATACTGTAGTACGAATAAATATGGTATTTCAATTTAAAAAAGTTTAAAACACGATTCCAGGGTTGGAAACATTTACCTTTTTTTATACAAAAGTAAGTTACTAAAGCAAATTTTTCGTTTTCTCTATAAATTGAAGATATCTTATATTCCTAAAAGAAAGAGATTGGTATGAGAAATCAGAAAAATCAAAAACCATGATTTCAGGGTTGGTAAACCCACACTTTTAGTGATATAAAAAATTAGCTACCGAAAACTAATATTTATTTTTTTTTTTATAAAATAAATTTATTTTACACTTCAGTACGAATGAATTTGGTATTTCAAAATAAAAAAAGTTGAAAAAATTAAAACGAAGTTTCCAAGGTTGGAAAACCTTGGAAAGGTTTTGTACAAAAGTAACATACTTAAACAAATTTTTCCTCTTTTACTATAAATTACCATATATTATATTCTTAAAAAAAAGATTGGTTTTAGAAATTAAAAAAATCAAAAAGTAGGATTCCAGGGTTGGGAAACCTACAATCTTTGTGATATAAAAAATTAACTACCGAAAATTAATTTTTGTTTATTTTTATTAAATAAACTTATTTGTTGCTTGAGTACGAATCAAATTAATATTTCAAATAAAAAAAAAAGTTTAAAAAAATTAAAAAGAAGTTTCCAGGGTTGGAAAGCCTTAACTTTTTTTCTTATATAAAAGTAACTTACTACAACAAATTTTTCCTTTTATTTACAAATTAAACATATCTTATGTTCTTAAAAAAAAGAGATTGGTGTAAGAAATCAGAAAAATCAAAACGGATGCTTTCAGGGTTGGGCAACTTACACTTTTTGTAATATATTAAAGTAACTAAGTCTAATTAATTTTTATCTTTTCCTTTATAAATTATACATATTTTACGTTTTGGAATAAAAAGTTTGGTTTGAAAAATTATAAAAATAAAAATCACATCTCCAGAGTTGGAAACTTTGAACTTTTTTTCTAGATATTAAAGTAACTAAATAAAACATTTTTTTTGGAATTCCCTTTTTTATCACTTAACACACTTTCTATATTTTTTTAAGAACTACTATATTGATAAAAGGAATGAGAAAAATCTAATTTGATGATTCTAGGGTTTGAAAATTAATTTTTTTTGCACATAAAAGTAACTAGGTCAAATTACTTTATGTATGTGCTTATGTATGTATCTCTATACTACATAAACGCACTTTGGTAAAGGGTATATTAGATTCGGCACAGGCGAATATAGCACTCTCACTTGTTTTTTGGTAGTATTAAATTATTAAATAAACTTTTTGAGGTTTCTTTGCATTTTGTTTCTCTATTTTCAAGAAATCATTATATGATCATATAGATGAATCATTTTCAATCACCCAAGTGATAAATCAGTTTTTAAGCATCAAGAGTGATCTGAGGAGAATGATATAAGAGATATCTGCAAAAAAGTATCAACCAAATGCTAGCTGGGTAAGTATGAGAGCAAGATTTTGCGCGAGTGTGCATGCATGTGTGTGTTTGTGTGTGTGTGTGTGCATGTATATATGAATGTGTATGTGTGTATCTCTGTGCTGATAAAAGATTTTGCTAACGATTACAACATTCAAGAGCTTTTATTGTGTACGAAACATATGGCCAATATACTACAACTTCTTACCAAGTGACTGCTCACTGGAGTGAATCAGTTTCCATGTGAATGTTGTTTTTGGAATTTTAAGACGTTGTTTGTTATTTATTTGCGGTTTGATATTTTGTGGTTGTTGTTAGTCAGTTAGTTGGTCGGTTAGTGGGTTTGATAGTTTGTAAGTATGTAGCTGCAACTTTATTTTACGATCGGTCTTTTAGTTGCTATTGTGAGTTACTTAAACTTCGTAGTCGCTTAGTGTTGGGGCAACTACGATACAAGCCATCCATCCAAGCGTTGTGGTATTTTTTGTTTAACAGTGTGTTTATATTTTTGTTTTGTTTTTCTCTGTTGTTTATCCGTTTTTTTACTTTTTTATTATGTTCATACATATGTATTTCTTTTTAATTTTCGATCTTGTGTTCTGCGACTGAGTAATAAATAATAATATACAATCGACGACGACCAACTACGACGTCTACGGAGACGTAGTTGTAGACGTTAGCGTTGGCTAAATGAACAAGCAGTCGATTTGTTTGGTTTTCGTACGAAACAAAAAGTTTTATTTCGACTTTCTGAGACGTTAGCGGAGAAATTTTCGATCAGTTTAAGTTTTTCATTGGTCCCGAACGCAAGCAAAGAAAATTTACGATATAACAGCCATAAATGAAACATAAGTCTACAACATAAAAAAGTAATAATTAATTTGTGCATGAGCTTTAAAAAATAAAATAAAATATTTAGCGCGTATTGATACGTCGGGCGGTTAAAGCCAAACGAATAGTTAATAACAAAAAAGAATAAATTGCAAAAATTTTTGTCTTTTCTTTGAAATTAAAAGAAAAAAGTTTAAAATTTGTTCTGTAATTCTCGTATTATGTTTAACAACAGTGTGTGTTAACATTTAAAAAAATATAAAATTAAATAAAATAAAAAAATACTTTGCGAATTCTTAGTGTGTGATACTTATGTACATCTGTAAATAAATGCAACAACATACAGTGTAAAAAATAATACATATATATATAAGTATATGCTTATGTACATACATAAATTCTTCCTTATGCACATACATATGTAAATCCATAAATGTCATGTAAATGATTGAGATTTTTTTTTAATCAACGAAACCAATCGAAAAAAAAAACTAAACCGTTGTAATAACAAAACATAATTTTAGCGAAGAAAAAAGCAAACAAAAGTAAATCAAGAACAAGAAAATTGCAATCAATGCACTGCAGATTTTTTTATGGTTTTAAAATTGTGAGTGTTGTGAAATCAACAAAAAGAATATTTAAATAAAATTTATACCTATCTAGCATTATTTTCGCTCAAACAACATGTTAGGTTTAAAATAAAATTTATTTATGGAGATTTTGTGTAAAAAATATTTCGAAATAAAATGTATGCATACATACATACACACAACATACCTATGTACATACATACATATGTATGTATGTATGTGCATAGATACATTTCGTTACCTTAATATAGAAATGCCCTAGCGCATTATTTCTTTAAATCGATATTTTTGCATTTTTAGATATATTAGATCGTTTTCTATGGAAATATACAAAAAACCACGATTTCAGAAAATAAGAAGTTAGAGCCTTTCTATATTAAGGTAACGATTTTTATGTAGTACATCTTACTGACTTGTCGAAGACTCATTTACGTTTAATACTTGGTATGAAATATGCAAAATTTATTAATAATTTTCATAAAGAAATCATATTAATTAACCTTAATTTTCTTCATACATTTTACATACATACATATGTACATACATACATACATACATACCACGGTTGCCAGAAATGCAGATTTATCTGGATTTTGCAGATTTTTACCCTCCAAAAACACGAAATGCAGATTTGAAGATTTTTGGCTTAAAAGCGCAGATTTTTCAACTCCAATTATAGTGAATTTTTTCCATTTTTCCGAATTCTGCTACTACTTCTTGATCTGATATAAAACGAACTTATTCTGATTACGATTTTGCAGCCCTAAATTTATTCAAAATGTAATGTCCTTACCACATTCCTTTGCAAATGTCGAAAGAATTTTCAGTTAAGTGAACTTGAATAATACAAAGCTTCGAAGTCCTTTGGATATTTATGCAACAAATTAAATGACTTTTTGTGTAATTTTTTATATATCCGATTTCTTTTCTCATTCATTTTATATTGTTTGTGCATATATGTATCTACCTATAAAGAATTTTTATTTGTTTGTTGGTTAAAAGCATTTCGTTTCTCCTGAAGAAAGATGGGTTTTCACAGGCAAAGTTTACTTTGCAAAGTCTTGAGTTTGTTGGACAGAAGAGAAAAGACATATTATTCTATAATATTTTTTCTTCAACAAACTGAAGACTTTCCAAAGTAAACTTTGCGTGTGAAAAGCCAAACTCATTAGTAGACTTCAACCAATGTGGCAATTAATTGTAAAAAGGTAACTTGTAAAGATTTTTGCTTGAAGCTTTTAAGCTTATTCTGCCATATTCATAAAAAATAGTTTTGGTTTACAAAAGGTTTACAAGATAAACTTTGCATGGAAATTTGCTTGTTAAACGTTTTGTAACCCAAAATATTTTTTATGAATATTACATATTATGGTTGTGTACGTAATTCTTAATAACATATTGATAGTCGCTCTATAAACGTTTGAAGTTTTTTACCTTATTTCAAACATTTTTTGGTTGAAGTCTGCTGATGAGTTTCTTAAGCAGAAACGAAATGCAAATTTTTCATACATTAAAGGTTTATATTCATAAAAAAATTAAATGTGCTTGCAAGTTATTTTAAGAACATTTTTCTTAAAAACTTTAAATAAAATACATTTTAGGCCGGTTTTAAATTTTATAAATATGGGTTAATGAAAAAATATTTATATTACAAATGTACATCTATATTTATATACATCTTTTTAAATAAAATATAAAAAAGTTGTTTTAAAAATTTCTTTGAAGATTTTTTGAAGATTTTAAAAATAAAATGCAGATTTTGCAGATTTATTCGTTAAAAATTGTTAAATTTTGCAGATTTTATGCTTAGAAATTCTGGCAACACTGATACATACACACATTCGTGTGCATGTATGCAGTTTTTGTGGAGTCTGTTAATTTTGTAACAATAAGGAAAAAGTGCTTAAGTCATATTTTCCTGTTTTGTAGAAGAGCACTTTTAAACTTTCGAGTAAATTTTAAGAAATGTAGGTATTTATTTTACATTTAATTTGGCAAGCTCGGCTTTCTATTAAAAAAAAATATTTTACACATTATATATTTATAATGTATAATATCCCAATTCACAGTCATGTGCATTTTAGATTGCAAGGAAATTTAAAAATTTCCCATGAATTGTGAAATTCACAATTTGTTGCATATAAGATAGGCCGATTACGATTTTTCTTACCTCTACATAATTCCACAGCTTCCTAAAGATAATTTAATCCATTTTTAACTGACTTCAAAAAAAAAGGAGGAGTAACAATTCGTCTTTACTTTTTTCGGGTGTTACTTCATAACTCGGTACACTTTACACCGATTGTAAAAATTCTTTTTTTGTCTGAGAGAGTAAAAAAGTGGGCGGGAACACGCCCCTACATTCTTTTTTATTTAATTTTGTGATACACAATTACACAATTTGAAAGTTGAAAAAATGGGCGGGGTTACGCCCATTAAAATTTGTTCTAATATTACACGCGGTTCTACTTAACCAATTTCTACGACACTTACCATACACCTTGAGTTCAAAAATGGACACAATCTTCCATTTAAGAAAATGGGTGGAGTCACGCCCTTTAAAAATTTACAGTTTATTTTAAGTGGTTTTATTTTACCGATTTTTACAAAACTTAACAGGCATACTAATCTCTGAAAACACACACAATCTTGCATTTAAAAAATGGGCGGAGACACGCCCATTAAAACTTAATTTTATATTTCTCTTCTCTTCTATCAGATCTTTGCATTGAAGTCGGTTTTTTTTCAGAAAGAATAATTTATTCGGTATTTTCCTTTTGATTCGTGTTTTAATTACTTTATTTTCAATTTTCTAATTTTTTATTTTATTAATTTTCAGCTGTTAGCTTGCATCTAAGTGGTGCATATGCAGAGTAGACATAAAGTATGATTTTGAGTGTTGTATATTTAGCAAGGATATATGTATGTATATTGTTAATGTAGAGTATAAATATGTTATACATACCACTTTGCAAATGCTACGATGGAACACTTTTTGCACAAGATTGTAAATTGGACTAATAGTTATATTAACTTTAGACCAAAGTATAAACTAAATTCAACCCTTATTCCATACCTACATATGTATGTGATTATAAGTCGCTATAAATTCCTGAAAAATCAAACAAACTAGTTGCACAGAGGTACTTTTGAATATTAATATTATAGGGGTGCTATTAACTCAAAATCAGCTTATCTCGACTCAATCACATTTTCATTTTTTGCCCAGAGTAATAGCACTTAAAAAACTTTATTTGAGACGGACCAAGATCTGAAATCAGAAACATAAAAATGGGTGTGAATTAAAAAAAATTGCTTATTCTCGCTTTACTTATTTCATTTTAATTTGTCAAATGTGAAGCTTTCAAATCTTTTATTCAATATTCCAAGAATCTTGGATATCAGAACTAAAAATTCAAGTTGTAAATGATTGAGATTGAAATTAAAAAAAAACTTGATATATACAAACCATGCTTGTCAAAAATACATATCGTATATGGTTTTTTATTAGGTTTTCATAAATCCTTAATTTTTTTGTTGAATTTTATGATACAGAATAAGAACAGCTAAGCTTGCTTTCTTTTAATCTGAATTTTTTTATAGTTACAAATGTATTTACATGTACAGTAGAATTCGCACAAGTAAACATATCAAGAGAAAATATCTGCTATTGAAACAGAAAGTGGGAAAACAATTCGGAAACTAGAAATCGATTTAAAAAAAATAACGGATTTCAAAACATTAAACTAACAAGGGTTGAATATCTCTTATTAGTTTTATTTTGGTTCCTTGTAATGATTCAGTTCAATAAATTTATAACATTATATAAATTTGACGTTACAAGACCCTTTTCAAGACAAAAAAGCTTTCTTAGCACAAATTCATTGAACTCCACATTCGAATAATAAAAAAAGGAAAACTTATGCATTTAAGAACATTTTCTAAATTCTATTTATATACTGCCTTATTCATAAAAACTATTTCAGGTTTATTAAGCGCTTATTTGACATATTTCTATGGGAAATTTGTCAAATAAACCTGTAATAAACCTAAAATATTTTTTATGAATTAGACCGATAGTATTTTTAGATAGTGTACGGTGGACATAACATAACATCCATTCGAAAACCTAATTGGGTCCATTATGTTACATGCGTATGAGACCAAAATAAAATGTTACTTTTTCGTTTGAATAATTTTTTTTTTTAATTTGTGCATATGAACATAAGTATGTTGTGCCATAACCACCATAAAAAAAAACTTAAGTGACATAATTTTCGAACTTAATATTTGGACCAAAATCGATTATTTGCGATCGTAAATAATCGATTTTCGTAAAAAAAAACGAAGTCCAAAATATGTGTCGGTTAAGCTTTTTTGGCGGTTATGGCTCGATTTTATTGTTTTTAGTATACCTATATTTCGCATTTTTAATTTCGTATTTTAGGTGCCTCAAAACATTTTTCTAATGCATGAAGTCCTTATCACTGGCAAAAAGTTAAAATTGTCCAGAAATTTAAACTATCAGATGTCAAATTATCGAGAGTAGACTGATTGTTATAATTTGTATGTTGAAAGCTTTTTACTGTGATACATACATATGTACATACATTGGTATGTAGATGCGCTGCAGAAAGTGCGAATAGTAAAATCGTGGTGATTTACTAGTGACGTTGTCAGTAGCACTACTGACCAGGTGTACCCCAGCCAATGGTATCATCTATTGACATTTAATATTAGCTTGTCATTGAAAATCCATCACTAGACTATAGCACTACTGACTTAGTAGTTCTTTCGGGACCATATGGAGACATTGGCACCAAAGATTCACTAGTAAATTTTAGGGGCTCTAGTCTACAATATCGATGTATCCTCTCTCGTTGTCAATAGTAAACTTTTAGTGATTTTCTAGTGACATTGTCAATAGTGCTGCTGACTAGCCAATGCAAATGCCTATTGACAAATAACATAGGGTTGTCATTCAAAATCTATCAGTAGACTTTAACACTATTGAGAAGGTAGTTCTTTTACGACCATATGGAGATATTTGAACCGAAGATTCACTCGTAGATTTTAGTGACCCTCGTCTAAATATCTTTATTTAATATTATTGCACAACATAATAAAAAAGTAAAACAAACTATTGACGCGTTCATTGACAATATCACCAGAAATACACTAGAACTGTCGTCTCTATCGTATCTCTACTCGCGCATACAAGAAAGTTGTCGACATTTTAACTAGTGCAATTGTCGCTGGAGAAAGAGTATTGACATAGAGACATATGGTTCTAGGCTGACTAGAGGGTGGGAATAAATGAAATCGTCCGTATGTATAAGAAAAAACTAGCAAGAAGTTAACATAAGTAGCAAAATTGAATATTATCTTAATGCAAATTATAATATATTTTCAATGATATCAATAAAAATGTTCTTTTGGTGCATTAAAATTTTAATTTTTTTGCATAAAAAATGTTTTTGATAGAAGAAAAAGCTTTTGTAATAAAGCTTACAACTACTTTCAAGAATAAAGTACTTTTTCTGCATACAAGTCAGCTGTTTTCAATGTTGTTGATGTTTTTATAAGAGATAACATAATATCGATTACTGAAAACGATATTTCTTCGCACATATTTTAGAATCTGTCGACGTCGAACTGTCGAAAGTGAACGTTCGACGATGAGGAAGTGAAGCGCGTATTCTCGAATAGACCTGAATGTTTTGAAATTTACTAAAGTAAAACGTCACGTATTTGAACATAATTGGACATTTTGTCGAAAAGAAAAGTAAAAAGCAAAATAACTAGTTTAAATACTTATTTATTATAAAAATATTTAAATTTCTTGTCCTGCATACCCCTTACAAATACTTCTTTTACATCTAAAATACCGTATTTTAGGCAGCAATGATCAAAAATCTTAAATTCTTTAAATAATAGTTATTGGCAACCAAAAAATTTTTTGCTTGCTATAATTGTTATTCGTAACCAAAAAAAAAAAATATTTCTCACTTAAATTGGTTACAATAATCAAAATAAAATATCTCTCACGATAATGGTTAAAAATAACCCAAACAAAATAAAACACATTTTACAGTAACCTTTTTATTTCAAATAAAAAAATAACAATTATTTTCGGTCCCTGTAAAATACATTAAAATCAGTTTTTAACATAGTTACTTCATTTTATTTACATTTTAGTTATCGATTGCTTTTATGTACTGAGTTTCACCTCTGTTGTGTTTATTATTTTTTAAGTAAGTACTTGGCGCATAAGACGCATTGCATGTAACGTGAATTTAGAATCGGGGAGAACGTACACAAACGCATACAACGCATATGCATAGAACGGATGGTACGGACCTTCAGCTTAAATGAGTAAAATGTTTTCTTCTTCAGTATAAGTTGAATTCAGACTTTGCAAAGTAAACTTTGCGTGTCTAAAGGGGTATACAAGAATTTTAACTAAAATCCGATTAAGCACTTGTAAATAAATTTAAAAAAGTTTTCAGCAACATAGAAATCGCTTTGAGCAACAAAATGAATTGTTTTGCAGAGAAAACTAAAACAGCATCATACTTTTTATAAAAAAAAAATATAGAAGGTGTGGGCGTTCATAAGTGTTAAAATAATTAAAAGATTTATACATACATACACATGTATGTACGTGTTTCAATACTGTATTGCTAACTCACATTTTTTTGTTGTATAGAAAATTTCAAAACAATAGCCCAATTCACAATATATATATATATATATATATATATATATATATACTTAACAATTATTAGTGGTGAGTATCAATATACTATACCACTTTGCACATGCAACGATGCAAGACCATTTGCACAAGATTGTGAATTGGGCTAATATTTTTTGTTGTGATTTTCAAAACAATTTACAGTATTCGGCTTCTTAAGTAGATGTTTTTTGATTATTTTGTGCAAAAGTGCATTTTTATCATTTTTTATCATTTTTTATCATCATTTCATTATCATTTTTATATGTTTTTATTTCATAGTTTTCTAATCATTTTCACTGTTTTCATTCAATGGATTTCAAATCTTTGTCGGTATAAATTGTCTTTTAAAACATTTCTTTTTAGAGATTTACTTTATGTGATTTAATTAATTTTTACATTTTGGGGAAAATAAAAGTAATCACCCGTATTGCGTATGTCGAGTCGAATATTCGTAGTAGATTAAAGGAAATGTGTACTCGTTTTCTTTAATCTATGACAAAACTGTCGTAGACGAATATTCGGCCCGACATAAGCAATACGGGTGAATATTTGAACATGAAGTCAAAACTTGTTGCTTCTATTTAGGGCCTGTTTGTCTAAATGCGAACGAACGAAGCCTTAACATTTAAAAATTTTGAATATGCAAATAGTTTATTATTTTAAGCATTTCGTATATTTAAAATGAATTTTGCATTTAAATACGAAGTGTGCAGCTAATTGATCAGTCACTCAATCACGGAAATTTTATCTAAGCTCCAAGCCTTTCATTTTAGTCTAAAATAATCTTATTTATTTTAAATTAATTTAAGTATGTATGTATTTACATATCGCTCATTTACTCAAAGAACGTCATAACTCAAAAAAAATATCTTACCTGATTTACACGCAACTTAATGGAAAAGGAAAATTTTATTTTGCGTTCAAGAGTTGAGTAAACAAGATATTTATATGAAATTATTAACCACAATAAAGAACGACATGATGATTAATCTGGCATCATTAACTCAAAATTTCAGTTTTTTGAGTTATGACGTTGTTTGAATAAATGAGCGATATGTACAAACATATGTACATTGAATCAAGACAAATAAAACATACCTACTACAATAAATTATTACAGCACGTATTTTTGTACCAAACTAGTTAAATTAACATACATATGTACATATCATTAAGTTAATATAGAAAGGCCCTAACTCATTATTTGTTTGAAATCCAGTTTTTTGTATATTTCGATAAAAGACCATCCAATGCATCAAAAATGCAAACATCTCAATTTCATTAAAATAATGACTTAGGACGTTTCTATATTACGGTAACGATATCTACATATTTATGGATATAACCAGGGAAACCGCAAATATGCAATTGCATGTTTTTTCTTGTGTTACCCTTTAAGGCATATTTTTGCATACATCAGTCATACACGCATATTTTTAGCATATTTTCTAATTTTTAGAGCATAATTTAAGCTTTTCGGGCATATTTTGAGACTTCATAGAATTATTTTATTTTACATCCCATTCCGAAAAAAAATTATAAAATTTTTTTTGAAACTTATTAAAATTTCATTTTCGAAATAAAATTTTAAGTTAAAAAAAAAAAAAATTAAGGCGCTATCTGGGTTAATATGCTTACAAGTTAAGGCGTTGGACAAATTTTTTTCGCCATCTAAATCTGTTTAAATATTTTTTTTTTGTAGTGTATACATTTTTCTTATACACGCAATTTTACGGACCTTAGTTTCAATACAAATTCAGTTTTGTTATTTGTGACGGACTTTGCCCCGAGTAGAGGTTTAATGAACATTGACTGAAACTTAGAAACGATTTTTATTTGAAATTCTAGGTCAATATTTAGATATTTATTGCAATAAAAGTTAATAAAATAAAAATCTTGTCTTATTTATCCAAAATACAGTTCAAAAGCCTGAGTTCTGATATCGTGGTCTTTTGAAATTGAAGTTAAATTGTTATGAGAGCATCCAATAAAAATTAATTTGTATTATTTGTTCTAGCAAAGAATATAAATCATACAATTTATATTCTTTGGTTTAAGTCAAAATTTGTATGAAAATTTTGTTTTAACCTGCACTTCAAACGCAGTTATTGTTTGTTAATTTTGTTTCCTTTTTTTTGTGTATTTTTTTTTTTTTTTTTTTTGTCTGATTTTATATGCAAATGTTGTTGAAGTTTTGAACTAAAAATATATTTTCATTTACAAATAAACCAATTTATTTTATTTTTAAGAGCATATTTGTTGACTTTTTAGCGCATATTTTTAAGTTTTTAGTGCATATTGAATGCGCATAAAACCATTTTTTTAGAGCATATTTCTGGTTTCCCTGGATATAACTAATTAAAAATGTATGTATGTATGTATATATTCATAAATTATTTAATATCTGTATGTGCATGTGTACATAAAAATCTCCATAAATAAAAATTTAATAAAAAACATTCTCTTTAAATTTAAACAAACAATTCTATACCATTTCCAGTGATATATCGATATACCTAAATCAGTAATTAAAGTGAACTTATTTTATACGTATGCAATTCAACCCAAAGCCATAAGGGAGAACTTTTAACCATCCAGCTGTCAGTTAAATCGTGAGTGAATACGTAGTAAAAAAAGTGAAAAAAAGTTAAGCGAAAAAGAAAAAAATATTTTAAAGAAAATAAAGTTGTTGAAATGTGACTAATATTGTGTTAGTACATTGCCAAATCTCATTAAATTTTCACTACAGAAAACAACAAAAATAACAAAAAATAAAAAAAATACATACAATACAAAATTTTGTACAAAAACAAAAAGGTGGGTGCTTAAAAATCTAGTATATTTTAATTATTATTATTTTTTTTCTTAATTTAATGTTAAGGTTGTGTTATTGTATGTTAAAGGTATTTATTTAAGCCACTTATATCAATAAACTGCTGATAGGTATTTATTTGTGCAAACCTACTTATAGTTATACATACCCAGCAGTCAGACTGGGGCCAATTGTCTCTATGTCAACACTAAAATACTAGTAGTAGTTAGATTGTCTACAATTTCTCTTCTATTCGTCAGTATAAAAGAAAGAGAGAAAACAGATGTGGTGTATTTCTGGTGGTTTTTGCAACAACTTGTCAATATACATAAATTTGTATGTACGTAAGGTATAGAAATGTACCAGTAAATGTCTGGTTGGTATGTATCTATGTTGTCATAAGAACTATCAATTCACTACCTAGTCAATGGTTTTAGTGTTACTAGTAGATTTTCAATGACAAGCACATGCTAAATGTCTAAAGCACAAAGTATTGTATGGGGAATAACTGTAGAGTAGTACTGGGGCCTAATTCCCGCATTCGATTGCGAGCGAGTTATCACTCGAATGTGCGAGTTTTTTAACTTTTGGAATTTTCTCATTCGGTTTCGAGTAACACATATCGAAATTTCTAATGACAGCATTCGGTAACGTGCATACATTCGAATGCAACCGTTCGTGTTTTTACTCGCAAGCAAAATGGCATTCGAGATCATGTTTAACATAGAAAAAGCGATGAAAAAGAAAATGTATGTTCAATATTAGAATTATTCATTTATAAATGAATGAATGCACAAATGTACTTATAAAAAAATACAAATTAAAGAATTTTTTCTCTACATTTGAATTCAAATGTAGAGAAAATTCAACGAAGGCAAAATAAAATTTTACGCATGATAACATCGGCTCCATGGTACATCAAAAATTCAAATATACATCGCGATTTGAATATGCCACTAGTGACTGAAGAAATTGTAAAATACGCAGACAAATATCTAACAAAACTCGAGTCACATCCTAATCCGCTTGCTCGTAATATTTTGAACTTTACTGGGCACATCCGCTTAAAAAAGAGAGATACACGGGCTCTAATATTCAACACTCTAGATGATGAAGCTGCTTGAAAACACTTTTTTCTTTTTGTTGCTTATCACTACTTATGTATTATTAATAACTATCACTAAGCTTATGTCCGACATTGGTCGGGCCTAATAAATTTTTTTATAGATTTAAGATTTGAATACTTATTGTTAGTTCATATTTGAAGATACAATAAATAAAAAAAACATGCATTAAAAAAAAAAAAAAAAAAATTAAATAATTTCTTGTTGACTTTAAATATAACAAAACACACTGACTTGTGTTTTGCCTAAGAGTTGTCGGGGAAAATAAAAAAATCAATCAACTCTGGGAGCATTTAAATATCAAATTAACTGCTTCTAGTCAACGAATAAGAGAATTGAAAATGTGGCTAGTGCTCTATTCTCTAGCTTTACACTAATTTATTATTATTAAGTTATTAATTAAATTAAAATGAAAATAACATTTATGTATATTCGTTTCTTTTTTCTGCATATACGTTTGTATGTACGTACATACATATGTTTTTGCACACATATATATATATACAATTTATTCAGTGTTGTGAAATGAATTTACATACATATATGTATATAACTATATTTGCCTTTTTCCAACACTACAACAAAAACTCGATTCGCTTGGTAGCGAGTGACATCATCGGAAAATTTGTTACCATCGAAATTAATTTCTATTCGAATGCAATTCCGATCACGAGTGCAGGAATTAGGCCCCTGGTGACAAAGTCAAAAGCGACTCAGTACATTTTCACCATCGACATTTCCTTCAGGGTATCTACAGACATACATAAGTATGTACATGAATATATACATTTCGCACATATATGTACTTCAATAGTGGCATAACTCAAAAAAACCAGTTTTGCAGAAAACGCGTTTTAAGTTTTCAATTTGCATACAACTCAATGGAGAAATGAAAAAAATTCTTCTCTCAGGAGGTGATGGTACAAGCTATTTATGTATATGAAATTTTTACACAAGATAAAATACGAAATGCCGCATCGCATTATTAACTCAAAAATCTCATTTTTTGAGTTATGCCACTATTGAAGTATATGTGCGATATGTATGTATGTCCGTGTGTATCTCTCCACTGTAAAAAAGAGTTAATAACAAAATTTATTGTATACAATGTGTAAAGTGCGAAATGACTAACATTTTTGTTTGACCTTAAAATTGTTTTGCAAATTCCGCTTTGACATTGTTTTGTTTGTTCCAAAAATAAAATTGCATATGTTCATACGGATGGATGGTGTAAAAAAGCAGCAATAACAAAACAACTACAACAAAAACAAAGAAGAATAAAAAGCATAGCTGAAATGCAGCAGCAGCAACGACTACTGCTGACACTCTCGTTTTCTGCATTATGTTGTTGTTGTGCCTTTTTTTGTTGTTGTTTACATGCAGTTTGTTACACTTGAAGAAAATATGTATGTATGTACTTAACGCAATTTTATGTTTATACATATGTATATGTATGTATGTACATATCGTGCCATAACCGCCAAAATATCTTAAGCTACATAATTTTCAAACTTCAATTTTTGACCAAAATCGATTATTTGCGATTGTAAATAGTTGTTTTTCGTCAAAAAAGCGGAGTTCAAAAAATGTGTTTCTTAAGCTATTTTAGCGGTTATGGCTCAATATGTAGCCAGAACGACCAGATTCCATATTATGAAAACTTGAAAAGAAATGCAGATTAATTATAACAACATAAATTATTGTAATATCTAGTGCATATAAACAAATAATAGTAATGAAATAAAAATTAAAAATTAAGGCATGTACTAGGGATGACAATAGGAATATATTTTAAGAATCCCGGGATGAGTGATTTTGGAATAGTAATCTCGGGATTTTGGTATCAACAATTTTATTTGAAATACACTTTTTTTTGATAATAAATGCTCCAAGAAAAATATTAAATTTATTTATGTTGCAATATATGTACATATTTTTAGTTCAATAGAGGCATTACTAAAGTGACCAGATGGTTTTTGCAAAAAGCGGGTCATGATCTATCAAAAAGCGGGTTTTAGAAGAAAATATCTCCATAAAGCGGGATTTAAAATTAATTCTTTTGGAAAACGGGATGTGTACAAAGCTTCATATGTACTTAGAAAACACAGTTTTCAACTCAAAAGAAATGGTTTTAAATAAACAAAAATATTTATCTATATACATAAATAAAAATCGTATCAATTAAGAGCGGTTGCACATATTTCGTTTTTTTTTTTTTTTTTGTTGGTGTCGAAGATCCCATATACATATATTTTTTATTTTGGAATATATTTGCATGTAATGAAACAAGAAACGTAAAATTTTGTATGAGCAGCGGTTTTGATAATGTGTGTTGCCTTACAAAAATGTTAGAATTGGGTATGTATCTTTGTCTGTCTTCAAAAATAATACCAGAGTACTTGCTCACAGCGTATTACAGATGGTCTAGAAGCAGCAATACGCTATTTATTGTATAATACCTAAAGTTTGCATGGCGCTTCCCACATAGAAGCAACATTTATTTCAAGATACTTATCGTGGAAGCCAAAACAATCAATATTTTGAAATTTTTTCGTAAGCAGTAGAGGTATTATACAAAGGAGTCAATAATGGAGCAAAAATTTTGTCACCTCCTAAGTAAATTAAACATTAGTTTATGAATATCATGGTATATGCTACAAAAAAATTTTGAAATTCTGTAGATTTTGTCGATGATAGAAAATAATCGGGATTGGACAAGTGAGCGTGGCTCCTTTCAAATATAGAAAACGGTTACTTAAAAACATATCTTGAAAACTAAGGCAGTGAGAATTTCGAAACTCAAACTCTTCAGGACTATTTACATATGTTATTAATGAGAATTTTATTTTATAAAATAGTGAAGGTTGATCCGCAAACGTGGCACTTCATATATAAAATTTTTTTCTTTTCATCTCAAAACGTTCATGGAGCGTAGCAAAGCACACAGGGTTTTGGCTAGTTAAGCAATAAGTACACTTGAAAAAATATTTGGAATGAATATGAGATTGAAAATTTTAAAACTCTAAAAAGCGGAATAAAGTGGTATAGAAATCTGAGGTGGGATCAACTAGCGAAAAGCCGGGTAATCCCGCCTAAAGCGGGATGTCTGGTCAGGTTAGGCATGACTCAATAAAGATATATATGTTATATTCTCAAGAGGTGTGCGCCTAAAATATAAAATTTTTACACAGAATTGAATATGACATAATGATTTTTTTCTGTATGGTTGACTCCAGAAACGCATTTACTGAAATATGTCGTATGTTGCAATAAAGGAGACGATATATATGAAAATAAAAATAACACAAAAGAGTTTTTTATACAAAACGTTTTTTTTACGTGTTTTCATAATAATATCCTCAATTTAAATTATTGAATTCTAATATTAATACAAATATTTTTTTTAGTTTTATAGGCGGTCTGGTTTATATATAGTCAACTCTCGCTAATTCGTAATTCATACGAGCACAGAAAGACTTCAAAATAACCGAGAGCTCATATTAAGAATTTACATAAAGTCAGGAAAATATGGAGTAAAAATAATATAATTAAAAAAATAAAAACTTAAAAAAAATTAAACTGGCTTGCAGTCGGTGCCAAGAAGGCAGAATCTATCTTATTAGTTCACAACCTAGAAAATTTTTTCTGCGTTTAGTTAACAACTGTCTTGGCAGACATACATCACAGAAAAAATTATTCACCAATTAATGTTTTCAATTAAGAATTTAATAGCGTCAATAAAATTTTTAATTGTATTAACTAATTTGAGTGAAAAAACTTAATTGATACTATCAAATTGTTTATAGGTGAAAATTTAACTAAGTTTTAATTGAAATTACAAATATATTGATTGATATTACAAAATTGTTTACATACCTTACTTTTTTGTATGATACATTTACGAAAATAGTTTACGATTAACAAACGTCAAGACACAAAAATGATTTTAAGCCAGCATGAATAAGATACATACATATACTTATAAGTAAATCGTTCTAAACAAATCTTTAAAATTTTAGCGGAAAACTTTTCTATAAAGAAGTTGGCATACGTACATATCAGAATGAAACCGAAGTCCAGCTGTGTTTGGGAATTATTTTTCAGTTTTTGAAAAAGAAAAGGCAGTGTTTTATTTGCGCCAAAGAAAAAATTTCTACTTAAGACGAGTCTGTTTAAACTTTTAAAAAATTTTGAGCATTACTGAAAATTTTAAATGCAATAAATATTAACAAGGCTAAAAACAAGTGCCACTCATATTATTTCGCATGAAAACTTAAAATGTTGAAGATATATTTTATATATTTTTCCCACGATGAACAGAGTATTACTTCTGCAAAATTTTTTCATGACCAATTTATAAAATTTTTTCTTAATATGTATTTTGACAGCATTTCACATGAAATGTTGAACAGAGTATCAGGCTTTAGGGCCAAAGTACGAATGGGTTCATTGCCTAACATTTTGTAATATAATTTTATATATCTTTCTGTTTTAGGAATTTGAATTATTAATAAATTAACAAATATATGCTCAATTTAAATAAAATGCTGTAGAAATGTAGTACATTTTTGTACTTAATACAACTTCATGTTCTTAAACAAATTTATTTTCATGTGATTTTTTACCGTATTGTAAGAATTCGCTTTGGCAAAAATTAAAATGCATTATTCGTTTTCGCATTCGCTAAACTGGTATTCGTTACCTCCCTATTATGTACATTCAAACAACTTCATAATTCAAAAAAGTGAATTTTTGATATACTTAATAATTAAATGCCAAACCTTGTGTAATTAAGTATTTTTTAAGTTTTATGAGCGCACCATATGTTTTAATGCCTGTGTGTATTTATTGGAAACATACACATGAACATCATGTGGTCGTACTAGAAAGAATTTCGTTTAATTTTCATAAATATATAATAAATACGATTCAGAGTTTCATATCATGAAATAAATAAATAGAAAAATGCATTCTGATGTTCCTTTGCTTTCATAAAATGCGTTTTTATGCAATTTTAATTTTCTGCATTTTGATAACCTAACTTTCTTATTTATGTTAAACAGCTGTTGTTTGAAAAGCCTTCCATAATACTTGGAAACTTTGCAGTGCTACCGTACTTTCAACGTAATTTAATAAGAACTTTAATTAGCCACTGAAAAAATGAAACCGTAACAAACCAAAAAAGTTTGTCTTAAGTAGAACAAAAAATAAGCAAATTAAATAACATGTGTATAATTAGTAAAAGAACAAAACGAAAATGGTAAGACTGTTGTAAATATAGAGATGGTAAAATTGAGCTTACAATACAAAAAAGCTTTCAGCAAATTGAAATACGATGAATCAAACAATGCACATATTCCATTTGCAATAATGCTAAGTATATAAAGCAGAAATCTACATCAACTGACACCACACACAGTGGACCAAACACAAAAGAACGCTGATGATGAAGGCTTAGTGGCCTTCGAAAACGGCTGGCTGTTCCGTTCAACTATGTGTTGTCAGAATATTTACAACTAACTTTGGTGTTATTTGTTCATTAATAATTATCACATGTAATTTGGCTTAAAAGCGATACGAACTTTAGCCTGTTAAAATCATAAATATAGAAATCGTATTTAATTACAACTTAATTTTATATAAAAATAAGCTAATTACGTACTTAATTTTTAAGTTAAAAACTGCGGGGTTAGATGTGGTGAATTAGTCTGGAGTATTCTTGAAAGAATTAAAATTGTGCAGCTGAAAAATTAGTCCCGCGTGTGAAAGGCTTATAGGTGCACTTTTTGCTTATATAAAAGTTGGCATCACTACTAACAAGTATGTCTTTAATAACTTACCAAACCAAGCACTCACAGATACTTTTGATGAACCGTGTACACACACATTGTCACTTTCCCTTTCGTGTTGTTGAAGTTGTTGTTTTTCATTGTTTGTTTATGAAACTTTTTAGTGTTGCCATACAGCAACTACTCTTTAATTTACTTGAAACTTTTTCAATTTAATGTTTGCCGCCTTTTTCATGTTAGGCTTCATTCATGTCTACCATTATTTACATACACACATACATATGTTGGCTTATGTACATATGTATGATTGAAAGTATAGACATATGTATGTATGTATATAAGTATTATATGTACAAGCATACATACTTACATATAAATAAGTGTGTACATATGTATGATTTCCGTTACAGTTTGTTTTATTGCGTTTTCTTTTTGCTGTAATTTTCAACGGTAATTTATTATACGATTATTTCTATTTTTATAATTTGTCCAAATTTGGTGGTAACATGAAGACAAATGCGGCCACCTCAATTTCAAAACGAATATAGCAAGTCTAAAGAAGAAAAAATTGTTAATACCTGTGTACATATGTATGTATGTATGTATGCATGCATATCTATGTGTGTGTATGGACATGTGTGTGTATATGTGGTATATAAACCCTGAAGGAAATGTCGATGGTGAAAATGTACTAAGTCGCTTTTGACTTTGTCACCAGTACTACTCTACAATTATTCCCCATATAATACTTTGTGCTATAGACATTTAGCATATGCTTGTCATTGAAAATCTACTAGTAACACTAAAACAATTGACTAGATAGTGAATTCATAGTTCTTATGGGAACATGGAGACATACAAACCAGAAATTTACTGGTACATTTGTATACCTTAATTTATGTATATTGACAAGCTGTTGCAAAATCCGCCAGAAATACACCACATCTGTTTTCTCTCTTTATTTTATACTGACGAATAAAAGAGAAATTGTAGACAATGTAACTACTACTAGAGTTTTAGTGTTGACATAGAGACACTTGGCCCCAGTTTGACTGCAGGGAAGTTATTGGTTGTCGTTTTTGTTGGTTTTGGCAACACAACAAAACTTGATTGTTTTTGGGGAAGTGTTTCGCTATTATTTGCCTGTTTGTCTTTGGATTTCTTGGGGCCAGTTTTACTAATTTTTTCTTTCTCTTAATCTGTTCACATTTTTTTGTAAACTTTTTTATTTGGGCTTCATAAGGTCATCAACATAATAAACTAAAGTGAAATAGGTAGGTAGTTATGTTTAAAAAAAAATCGCTTTTAGTTTTTACGTGTGCCGGGGGTATTGCAATAAAAATAATTATCTTTTGTTTTATCATAAATGCTGAATGCGGTAGTTTGTTTATCTTGGTCTCTATTTAAATATTTAAAAAAATTAAAACAAAAAAAAGGGCATTAATATGTTAGGTATTGCGTTAATGAATTAACTGTGCATTGCTGTAAAACGTGACCCATTTATGTGTTTTCGATATGAGATGCACTATTTCATATTGAATTAATGGACTATATATTTTCGAAATACATACATATATCGATTTCAGTTGAAATTGAGATGAGTGAAAGACAGTAAATGTTTGCCCTTTTACTATTTTTACACAACAATATGAATATGTATTTATGTATGTACCTACTTACATAAATATGTACGTACATAGGTACAGACGCATTTACTTCAACAACGTCATAACTTAAAAATGCTAGTTGTAAGGAAAACAAGTTTAAAGTACACACAACATGCATACATACATACATACATATTTATGCACATATCGAACACCAAATCGTAAACAGTGACAACTCAAAATTATAAAAATGGTTTTGTTTTTTCATAAACCAGTTCACTGAACAAACCTCTAACTAGCGCAAATTTTTCATTTGCAACACAGTCTTCTGGAACAATATAAAATACAGTTGTGCCTGTTCTTACGTTAAAACCATAAACAGCTGATATTGCATTCCAGCGATGCCAACTTGGTGTTTTTGGCACTATTTTTAGTGCTTTTTGAAGACTCAAAACGCCAAATTTTGAGCGTTAGTGCCAAACTAAGAAAAAGCACTAAGTAGTGCTTTTAAGCAATTTCTGTATTTCTTAAAATTACTTTAATAAAAACTTAGTGTATTTATTTGTTTAGTGTAAAAGCATACCTTTTTCGTCTGATATATTTGATTAAAAATATTGATAATAATGCCGAAACAGAGAATAGCTTAGAAAACATTATTAAATTTCACTCGTTTTTCACGTTAGTGCTTTTTACGCTTTTTATATTTCAAAATTACGCTTTTTAGTGCTTTTTTAAAACTGATGTGCTTCTAGAGCCAAAAAAGTTGGCATCACTGTTGCATTCACACTGCAAGTTTGTTGAATTCAGGGGGCAAATCACGGCACTCGTTATCGAACGAAATTACGAAATATTTCAATAGAGTTTATATGGGAATGTTTCGCAATTTCGTTCGATAACGAGTGCCACGATTTGCCTCCTGGTTTCAACTCACAGACTGTCTAATAACTTTCCTCAAAAACAAAATAAATCTCCAGCAGAAATGCGTGTATTTGTTGTTGTATTTTTTTCTGCTTTGTATAACACTTTATTGACAAACTGTACAACAACTTTTTTTGTTTGCAAGAAAAACTCGGAAATTTTAAAATGCGATCTGCGAATCGCTGTCAGTCATGTCGTCTATTTTTACTTCCCAGAGGTCAATGAAAATATTTTCGTTGTTTTCCTTCCAAAAACTCTTTTTTTTCATAATTTTTTGATTGTTGTTACTGCTGCATCCATTTTTAAGTTGAAAATCTTTCAAGCGACATCTATTGTTATTCACTGGCATAAACATTATCAGCTGCTTCCAGTAATTTTAACTTGGCAGCACTGAATTTAACAGAGCCAAAACAAGGTTGCATTTCATAAAACCAACTTAAAACCAATTCAAAATGGTTTTAAGTTGGTTTTAACATTAAAACCAACTTTTATTAAAACCATGTCAGTGTGAAAACACTATAAAACAATTTTCATATGTAAATTTTAAAACTGACAAAATTTATTTACTTATTTCCATTAATGCTTTCCTTTACGCGAGTAATTATCAAAATGCAAAGTAAAATTTCCTCTTAATATGATTATACAACAAGAATTTATAATTAACTTAACTTTCAAGAACCCAAAGCGTACAAAACTGTTGTATGGCGGACAACAACAGCAAAATTCTAAAATATAACAAATAATAAAATTAAAATTCACTACCAAACCTATAATAAAAATACAGGAATTTTTAAACTTTGTCACGTTTTAAGCATAATATTATTTTAATTTTATTTATTTTTTGTCAAGTATGCATATATGGAATCTTTAGAAATTTATAATAAAAATAATTGAAAAGCAAATCATTAAATACATACATATGTACATATATACAAATAAAACGTAAATTATTCTTAAGTAAACAAAAATATTATACATAGTTTTGAATTATTTATTAAGAAAGCTACTCATTGGAAGATTTTAACAAGATTTTAGCTAAGTAGTACATACAAACATACATAAGTTTCTTCTTGCGTCTTACGCAATTAATTAATTGATTCAACTATTTTCAAAAATCATGCTTTGAAGTTTGACAAACCATTCGATAACTATTCAATACATTGGCAACACTAATTTTTGGCGCTACTTCATTTTCTCACTATTCTCTCGTTTATTTTCCCATTCTGACGCTTCATTTAAAATTGCTGCCACGTTTTTTCATTTGTTTATTTACTTTTGCTTTATAAAAAACAAATAAAAAAATTTTAATTTTGTGAAACAATTCGGTGTTTTTAATGTTTTAATTATTCCTTTTAGTTTGCCAAAATTGATTATTAAAATTTAAACTACAAAATTAGCTATGTACATACATACATAAATATTCATACATACATAAGTATGTGTAATTATGTATCTAAAAATGTTATAATAACTATTAAATAAGTACACGTGTTTGCCACACGTACAATGGAAATAATTATATATGAATTTCCTTCCACCAAAAGAGGAATACAATCAGGGCTGCCAGATACTTTCAGCCTGACCCACGATATCGACAACGTTCGACTTGTATTAAAACCAAACCAAACCAAACTTACATTCAAAACAAACAAAAAATTTAATATTTTGTTGTTGTTTCAAATGTAAGTGTGCGACAAGTCGAACGTTGTCGATATCGTGGGTCTGGCTGTTTATTTCGCGTTCACTCAATTGTAAAAAATATTTCCCCCACAAATCCCTTAATAAAAGAAAAACAGCCCAAAAATGCCTATGAAAAAATGAACATTTTTTTTATTAAATCTATAAATTATATATTACTTTGCACTAGAGATGGGCGCGTGTCGAATTTTTCCAAAACGACAGGAAACGAACACGCAACCTAGATGTTCAACACGTACGAAAAACGCACGCGAAAAATTTCATCAGCACGATACTGCAAAACAAGCACGAAATATTATTGGTGTGTTATTAAAGATCAGAAAATTTAATTAATTTTTTTCAAGAGTCGGTTTTCAAAATATGTGCCATGTTGGTAGTGACTCAGTGAGTCGACGAAAATTAGTACATTGCGAGCATAGTTGTATCTCGGCTTATTACCAAAACCATCATGTACTTACATTTTAAAAATAGTAAGAAATAAAAGAAAAAAATCAACAAAATTTAAATTATATCAACTAACGGTATAACAAATAAATTATACTAAGTAACGATAATACTCGGTACGAAAGAGATCCAAAATGCAAAAATGCCGATGGTACAGTTAACGTCTCTGTGCCAGGAAGCACAACAAATGGTTTTGCGATTACACAAAATATTTTAAGACAGTATATCTGTGGCAATAAGGAAAAAGTGCTTAAGTCATATTTGACAGTTGCAGGAGAGCACTTTTAAGCGTTCAAGTTGATTACCGTTAAATTGGGAAATTCTCTGTTAAAATTTATTTTTCTTAGCAAACATCGTTCTACACACTGTAAATAAAATATTCAGATTTAAATATATCGAAGTATAACCTAAATTAAGCTATTATTC
The DNA here is from genome assembly GCA_949987645.1 of Tachina grossa. Lineage (NCBI taxonomy): Eukaryota > Metazoa > Arthropoda > Insecta > Diptera > Tachinidae > Tachina > Tachina grossa. Next base: position 63,793,896 of record OX465274.1, read on the forward strand.
CAAACGAGATTAGACGTCCGAAAAAGCAAAATGTCCCTAATATGGGGTCATAACCCCAAACCTTGCAAGCCTGCGTAACTGTGGCGAATTCAGTTCGCCTTGATCGCTTGACCTTGTTAGCATCTCTCTCATAAAAATAAATAAAAATTAAAATTATATAGTACATAGTATAAAAAATTCTCTAATTTTATTTTATTATTTGAGATTCACTGTCTAACAAGAATATGATTATGACATTTCCGACAAAATCATGCTACCGTATTCATTTAATATCTATGAACATATGTTCTGTTTCCGGTTTTTTTGAATATTTTGTTAAGAAATTATTTTAAAATTGTGTTTTTCATTATATGCAAAAAATATAAATTCAAATCATCCAAATGTACTCGTCCTATGACTTGAGAAAATGGGATTTCTAACAAAAGTAAGGAGTATTATATGGTGAAAACAGATATGGTATATAAACAGTTACCATTTACACGGTTACATATTCACCATTTTCGTAGTGTGTCGTCTAAATCTTCAGTCAGTTATCAGGTCGAATTTAAAATAACAAAAATTAAAAATTTTAAAAACCCCAGAATATTTCTAGAAAAGATGTGATATCTTCTAAGCGGCTGGACCGATTTCATTAAAACATAGCTAAGAACCTTTTCGATCAAGTCGCCTTTCAAACAGAAAAAACTAAATCAAAATTAATCCAGCCTTTTGGTCTGTACGTGTACTTGTACAGACACACAAATAGACAGACACACACTACAAACTTATAACACCCCTGTTTTTAGTTGGGGGTTAAAAAGGGCACTGGTTAAAAACCAAGAAAAAAATTTAAAAAAAACCATTGCATGTAAAACATCGTTTACATTTTCTTTTGTGATCATCGGGGCGCTTGCAGTCTGATTTGTAGACAGACTGCCTGCGCAGGCTACCTCAAGAAGGGAAGATTCCTCGCTCTTGACATCACTTGAGACAATTAGTCGAATTTTCCAACACTATGCAATTATTTATACAAAATATAAAGCAGCTGTCAGCAGAGAACTGAACCCACTCAGATTTGATATCAGTACACGCCAGAACCAAGAATGTGATGTACACATTTTACTTCTTGAAGATAGCGCATAGCCGAAACCGGTTTCAACCAAATTTGTCGTGAAATAACGAAAACACCTTAATATATTTTTATGTTTGATCTATAAAACCTTAAAAATAGCATTACGAACTTCACTTTTTGTTGTCATGATTCAAAGCGATTTTTTTCCAATTTCGTCTGGTAGCCCTATAAAAAAGTCAGCTGTTTTTTACAGCCGTTTATAAACAGCTGTTCATTCCGCCGTTTGTGAGGGTGAATTATTTTAGATTAAAATATACCACCCTCTCAAAGAGTAAATTTTTTTAAGAAACGAACGAATTTGTTGACAAGAAGTCATCCTTTTACAACGTACTATTTCAGCTAATAGCAAATAAGCCTGGATTGCGTGTGAATTTCGTTAAACGAGTTAAACAAAATAATGGAACTACACGTACATACATACATATGTTTGTCCGCGGCTTCATAAATAATAATTAATGAACTGTCGAATATAATATTATTGCAAAAAAAGTGTTCGAACTGCGAATATTAACACTGTAAAAATGTTATAGGAATTCAACAATGCAATTCTTTGGTAATGCCTGAACAAAGCAAATTCGTTTCAGTTCATTATTCACAAAATTGTTGATTCCATCAATTCTAGGTTAAACATCTTAAGTCAAGTTTTTTTCAATTAAATTATTTATTTATTTATTATATCTTCTATATTCTTAAATTGAAAAAATATTTTAAATTAGATTTTACCCAGAGCCAAACAAAAACAATACGTGCACTGGGGAGCTCGGTTATAACGAACCCCCGGAGAGCTTGCGATTTTGTTCATTTTAGGCGAAGTATATTTCAAAAAAAGTAACAAAACCTAAACATAATGAAGCATTTTTATTAAACAAACCGTAAATCTCTTGAAAACATAATATCATAAAATTTAAGAAAGGATTTAAGAATTTAATTAAATCAATTTTATCAGCGCCTCGTTGTAACTTGTGAAAAGTTCTCCAAACCAGCAAAATTAAATAATTATATGGGTTGTCCTTTCTTACAAACTTAAAAACAAACAAAACATTTCAACAAATAAAACTTACAAAGCATATCAACAAATATAGTTTTTGTCTTATAGCCTTTTCACACTTACTCACATCTTTCATCTTTCATAAATTTGAGAAGATGATAACATCTTCCCATAAGAATTATACAGGGCTGAATGTTTAACATCTTTCAACATCTTCAAAAGATGTTCCTATCTCACTTTGTTCCATTCAACATCTTTCGATTATTTTAGTGTCATAGCTAGAAAAAATTTATACAACTATATACATACATGCATACATACTATAAAAATGTATACATATGTATGTACGTATGTATATCTACATATGCACGTACATATGTACATACATTCAAAGCTACATTTTGGAATATCTAATATCTAAGATTTTATTATATACATATGTATGTATATGTATGCATATATTAAAATCTGTTATATATTTTTCCAAATCGAAATAAATTACATAAAAGTAGTTGCAATTGTCTATGCAAAATCTTTGCGGATAAAATTTTTAATATTTCTTCATCATCATTGTCCGCTGGCATAATTTCTACATAATTTCTAGCATTATTTGTTTCTGCTCCTCAGGAGCCAGCAATTAAATCAATTTCTACTGAATTTTTAAATTGAATTTTATTAATTAATTATTAGTTGCTCACACTCGTAAAAATAGTATTATAATACATGACAGATGAAAGATGTTGTAATGTGAACAGGTTTTTTCAATTCTCAACATATTCCACGCATTCCTGAAAGATGTGAGTAAGTGTGAAAAGGGTATTACTCACCCTGTGTTTCACAGGATAATTTTTCGTCTCGTTCCTTATAGAAACAAGGCACAGGTTACGAGTACAGTTAAAATAACAAATTGCGTTTCTTTTTAAGCATATATAAATAGGCTACAAAAAAGAAATCATTATTAATGGAAATTCGCTATAATTGAAGTTCTCTCTCAGGGTATTAATATGAATGAATTACTAATGCAAAATAAGTCGTTAAAACCGAACCATACTGTGCATGTGCATATATCACAATTTAGAAAACAAAAATAACAACGAAAACTTGCCGATGTGAGTGTTTGTTTTTTAAAGCAGCCTTTAATTAAGTGAATTTATTTAAAATTTTGATTTATTTAAATTTAAATTGAATTTTTTTTCGAAAACAAACTAATCACTAGCAAAATGGAGAAATCGTTTCGCTGTTTATGTTTTGGTGAACTTTTTCAGTTCTAAACAGATAAACTTTCATAAAAAAAAGAAATTAGATTTCAATTAAAATTTTATTTGTACTCAAATATCAAGAAACTTGTGTAAAATTTTAGTGGAAATATTTTGAAATTTTGTTCAATATCGAGTGAATTAATTTGCGTCTAGGGTATACACTATAGTCTCCTGCACAAGACATCTTATAAGAACTTTCAAGACATGAGGGATTTTTCAAATGCTTTACTACAGCGAAATCTTATCAAACAAACGTTATCAACATTGTTTGCAAGAAATTTGTTTGAGTATTGTAGGTATAAGAGTAAAGAAGAAAACACTTCGTGACGGATGAATTTGTGATACTAGCTTCTTTCTACGCATAAGCGCGTGTACAAACGTCATGCATGTATGTGTGTACGATCTTTTATTTTTCTGCGCACATGCAAAGGCACACACATGCATTAACATTAGTTGTATGCGGTTAATCACATAATAGCTTACCATCTACATATTACACACACACTCAAACGTACAATATGAAAAATAACAAGCATACACTAATCAACAGTACTTCTTTTGAGTGTTTGTTACAAACAAGCTGTCTTGCGACATCGCTTGTTACAACTGATATACACATACACCAATACATCCATCGAGCTTCACTTATAGTACGACAGCATTTATTATTGGTTTAGTATAATACATGTGACGTGAATACATTTAAAAATCATGACGTTTTTACATTTCAAGACTGTTTACGCAGCTTCCTAATACACTATAATTCGAAGCGTAAGAAAATGCTTTGTAATTTGCATGTTACTAACATGATTATAAGTTAGGTTCAATTGTCAAACTTCATATGAGGCTATCAGCGCAGAAGTGTAGTAACTAACATGTAGTTATTTAAAGAATTGCTCTTTTTAATTATTTAATTGCTTTATTACTTTGCAATATTATGATCTGTTAAAAAAGGATTTTTCAGCTCCATTTTCTTTACTTGGGGGCTACACGTTCAATTTTTTCTTCAATTTTTGTTTCAAGGATCAATACATTCACACCTTTATACTACCACACTCATACATTTCGGGAATTGAATACCAGATGGACTTCAATTTTTCTTTCAACGCTTCATTCAACTTTTCTTTCAATTTAACAACTGTTTTTAAATAATTTTTGTGTTTGTAAAAAATTTCAGACGGAAATAATTTTCTTATGTAGGCGAAAATTTTTTAATTGTTTTCTCGACGACGGCATTTGGAACATAAAATTGGTAATCAAATTGCTTGCAGCCTACGTCACAACTTCAATTTTAGCAAATTTTGACAAACCATACGTGTGAAAAAATTTAAAGCAATTTATTGAATGTGTAGCCACAAAGTTATAATGTTTTCATATAAAGTTTGACAGTTGGGAAGGACAGACGCAAATTGGCATCGCTGGTGAGAGCACAAACCTTCTTCTTCTTTTTTGTGACTCCTCTACTGAAAAATAAATTTGATTGTGGCAAGAACACATGTTCGAGAAAAATGCGTGGTTAAAATAATGAGAAAAATTTATCTTATGAATTAGTTTGTTAACACTAGCCAACAAGGTTTTGGACTGGAGCAACCAGATATCTTTCCTGAGGTAATTTAGCAGGCTGAATTCGAATCTGTAATTGGTTTTTCTCTATAATGTTAGTTTTTCGATACAAAAAAAATGTCGATATAAAATGGTGGACATCGAACTGGTTTGAATATCGATGGGATATTTGCGTAACTAATATTTTTTTAGATTTTTCATATCCAGCAACTTTTTTTAAATAGAAATAACATTCGGTTTGTTGGTTACTTGGCTCTCTCCAAAGTACTGGAATTGAAAAATCAAAATAGATCTTCTTGCCACTTGACCACTTGTATAAAACAGATCTGCAACTATTGCAAATTTATTCTCGGTGTCTACGGTTTGTTCAAGTTTCTGACAGCAAAACCAAAATAATGTGAATATGCACATTTTAATGATTCTGATATTGCATATTCTTTCTTTTACAACCAAATATTCACCACACAAAAATCAAAATAGCTAGAATCAGTGACATAAGATATCCCTGACGTGCTTAAGGTTCAATCAGACGTGACATAACCATAGCTATAGAAAACAGCCGTTCGAACCAAACTAATGGGCAACACTGTATTCGATTATACGTGACTCGCCATAACGCAATAGCCATTATCATAGAAACCAATTGAATTTTGGTTTGGCTATGGCTATGGCTATGGCATTATGGCTAAGTCACGTCTAATTTAAGCTTAAATCGCTACTATTATGAAGATTTAGAATGAATGTAGGCTTCATTCATATTAACAATTGTGAAGTTGGAGTGTCAGTATTGACTGTTTTACAGTATTGCCAGCATGCGATAAAAAAAAATGAAAAAGTCGTGATAGCACAATTTAATTTAATTAAAATCTGATTCATTAAAAAATTATACTTCAAGTTTCGCCTTGAAGCGATCAAATAAACCTGTCAATTAGTGCATATGTGTGAGTGTCGTATGTTTGTCGCTTACAAGGAGAAAATAAACAAAATCGGACTTTTGACTTCGTAGCGTCCGTGTCACAGCAGGTCGTCATTGCATCATGATTTTTTGCTATCAGCGCCAAGTGTAGTTTTTTTAAAGAAAAAAATGTACTAAAAAAAATGTTGATGAAATCTAAAAATATCTTTTTCCCAATTATAAATTAAATAAAGCTGGCAAGCAACTTTATTTTTCGACAATGTACAAAATATTTTTTTTTCGTCCGCCCCCCCCCCTTCTCCATGACGTCACAAACCAATTTATTTCGTCAATCAGAGCTGAGGACGATCAGTCAAATCAATCAAAACTTTTTGATTTGCATTAATCACTGCCGACAACGCTTTGCAATTTTCGACTTGTGATGTTTTGTTGAAAGAGCGTAGCAGAACATAAATTTAAATATTTTAAACAAGACCACATCAACTGAAAATAATTTATGAAATAACACGATATTGTATTTTTCAAACGTATTGAAAACAAAATATGCAAGACATGCCGCAGATTAATATAAATCTTTTTTTTTTTAATTCTAAATTCCAATACGCTTTAAGTCACAATTGTTTCACACGAGAATGAACGTATTAATAGCTGCTATTAATAGTTAAAAAAAATATATATATATAAACCAGTGTAACTCACACCCACAACTTCAACAAAATCGTTTCATTATTTTCAAAATGGGCGTGGCAAATAGTGAGTGCCACACAAAAACAAAAAACGAGCTAATCGTATAATTTTGTAACTATTGAAGCGTGTGAATGAACATTAAACACAAAACAAGTGACTGGCACTCTGGGTAATATTAAAATATTTTGTTGCAGTTATTTATATTTAGTCTTAATTAACAAGATCTTAAATATCAAATGACCATTAGTTGTTTCTTATGTTTCAATTAAGCCCATAAGTAGTTGGCAGTAAAGCTTTTTTTAATCCAGTTCACCACTTTTTTATTACTTTCTATAGTAGCTGATGCAATTTTGCAAAACTATGACAAGTTTAATTGCACATGAAACAAGGAAATGGGTTAATATTTCTGTCACCAATCGACTATTTAATTTATTATCGAACTTGATTTTAATTGAATTCCTTGATATAAATAGTCGGTGTTTGTCCACAAATCCATTTGGAAAAGTTGTATTTGCAAAGTCAGTTTTTCCTTTAATGGTCGTTGTGTTAATTATGACCACAAGATGAATTTTTACATTTGAAATTTTTAAAAAAATTTGTATTTTTGATTATGATTATTAACTGACAATACGATGGTAGTCCTGGAATGAATAATTTTGGAAAAGAGGCAATTTGTGTAATAAAAATCATGCACTATGGGGCTGTCCATATATTACGTAACGCACGACCGCGGAAAGAGGGGGGGGGTTCGAGTTTTGTTACGATTTGTTATGGCGGTGGGGAGGGGGTCTTTTAAAATGTTACGTAACAGAAAAAGTTACTAATTTTGTACAAAAATACGTATGTTTTTCTCATTTATTTATTTAATTGATAATACATGTTGCTTACATATATTATGCATATATACATATATACAAACATTCATACATGTACCGAATGTAAATTTTTGATATTCGCGAATTCGAATTCGAATATTTAAAACGATATGCTCGAATACGAAATTGTATGTGAAATTTATAGAAATTTAATTGGGGGTATATTTTATTCTGCAAAATTAAATAAAAAAATGTGTATGGAAAAGAACTTCATAATTCTGTCCGCGTACAGTAAAGATTATGAAAACTATCCAAAAATTTAAATAACATTTAAAAATTATACACAGTTTTTATAATAAATTAAATAAATTGTAGTCAAATTGAACATAAGTACATGGTTCTGAATTCCTCATCTTTCTTTATCCATTTACATTTTTAAATATTCTTCATATATGTATGTATGTACATAAAAACTTCTTTCCATATTAAACTACAACACACATATATTAACATTAAATCCACCAAATGCCTATAAGGAAATGGTATTTGTAGAAGTTTAGGAAAAGGTTTCTTGCAATTCTCATGACAAAAAAGTGTCCTTTCAAAAAATATATTCTTCACTATATATGTATGTACATGACAATATCAAATTATTAAGTTTTGAGAGATGTGTTAATTGAAACTTGCATAGACGTATTTTCATAAGGATATTATTTAAATTTTTTATGCAACAGAACTTAAAAAAAATATTATGAAAACAACAGTGAAATGCGTTTAGGAACCATATTGTGTGCCCCTCTAATTTTATTTCTTTAAAGGGCAAAGGTCTTTTGAAAATGTAATGGCCAAACGGAGTCATCTTTAAGCTCTCTGAAATACACGACGACTTCACTTATAGAAACTAGTGAAAGCGACCGCAAGGCTAATGCCAATTGTCGTGATGATTTTTGAAATACTGCTCAGTCATCAAAACGGAAAACTATAGCAGATTATTTGGCAAAAAACGCATACCAAAAAAATAAAAAATTGGGGTATTCACAAGGGTGTCCTAAGTGTCATAAAGTCATAAAGTCCTAACATTTTAAACCAGTTTAAAACTATTTTTATTTTGTTTCATATAAAAGGAGTACTATATTAATACAATTCTTCACTCTATGTATTAGTTACTGTCATAACCAGGGGCAGGGGTTTCATGCAAATGCATGTTTTTTCCCTTAACTCTGATAATGGCTAGAATGAAATATCTTTACGAAACAATGAATTTGCTTAAAAATGGCATCAATTTTTTAGTGCATATTTTTGCATATTTTGCCGAAAATGCATATTTTTGCATAATTGAGTTATTAATGCATATTTTTGTCTCATATTTTGATATAAATGCTGATTTTTTCAAAAATTCAAATTTCAAAAAATATTGCAAAACTGTTTTTGGCAACTGTATTCGCTTGCATTGTTGTAGAATTGTGGAACGATTGTACAAGCACTCACACGTACCAAATTTAATGGAAATTGTACTTTTGACAATTTCAAATTGTCTGCTATTAAATCCGGGAGTAGTGAAACAATTATGCTGAAACTTGATATTGTTTTTAAAAATTATAACGGATTCAAAAACCAAATCTAATAGCTAGTATTCAATTCATTGTAATGGTTGAGTTAAATAAATATACAACATTATATAAAAAGAATCATTTAAATTTGAGCCGATTACAACCACAGTCGTTACAAGGCATTTTTCAATGCGCAAAGCTTCCTAAGAACATATTGATTGGACTTCACATTCGATAATACATATGTATGAATAATAAAAAAATAACGGCCTGGCCCACAATGTCGACAAGAAATTATCTCTCGCTTAGTTATATTGAAAACAAAAACAAATTTTCTTATTTTGTTTTTGTTTTCAACATTACTAAGCGACAGATGATTTCTTGTAGACATCGTGGACCAGGCCGTAAATAAATAACAACACTTTTCTTTTTCTATTTACGTATCGCTCCCTTACTGTAATATAAACATTCATATTTTGCATATTTTGCGTTTTTGATGTCATATCTTAGGCGCCTAAAATACCTTTTTTAAATCCATGAAGTCCTTGTCCCTGGTCATAACTAATTATTTTGCTTTTTAGTTTTCTTTTTCGACAAAATGTCCATTTACGTTTAAACACGTGGCGTTTTTCTTAAGCAAATTTCTACTCAAATTATTATATATTGCAAAAAATATAAAAATTCACAAGGGATTAAAATAATGGAAATAATATCCCAAAGCTAATTATATAGACCGCAAAAAAAGTAATAACTCGAGTATAGACTTCCAGCATATAAATCGCGAAAACTTGCAAAAATGCGAATATCTTCTAAACATTTCCAAAGCCTCAAAAACTGTAAACGAGCAAACTCAGTAGATTTTATGAATCAAAAATTATCTTACGTGCAAAAAATTTGCGAAAATTCGCGAATAATTTTTTAATTGAAAAAAAACTTAAAATTTATTTAAAAAAATGCTTAAATTGTAAGGAATGCAGAAAACTTTTAAAAATTCGCAATTACGAAAATTCGCAAAAACTTGCTGACATCAAAAATATATTAAAGTCTGATACTTAATAAAAAAAAGTTTAAAACTGTTAAAAAAAAATAAAGAATTGGGAACAATCACTTTTATTGTAAAAATTTGCAACAAATTGCAAAAATTGTAAACAAGCTCCAAAATTACTTAGAAATACCTAAAGATCTAAGAAATTCCAAAAATCGCAGAAAATTGGCAAAATTATGAAAATTCGCACAAATAGATAGATGTATTAAAAATCGGTAAAATGGTAAAAAGGCAAGCCCTAAAATAACACATAAATACTCTAAGATACTTATAAGAAATTCCAAAAAAATCGGAAAAATTCGCGAAAATGAAAATTTGCAAAAACTTGCTAATACCAAAATGATAGCAAAGTGTGATATAAAATAAAAGTCGTCAAATGTGTAAAAAAGGCAAAAACTGCAACAACAAAAATAATTCAATAAGACAATGATGTGGCTTGATTCAATCCTATTTTGTTAAAATTACACACAAGAGCAATGAGCTTTATCAAAAATTACCTGATCGCAAAACTTAAGAAAATTTGCAAATAAATTCCAAAGCCTTAAAAGTTTAAAAGGTCAAATGCTCGAAAAAATTTTGTTTTACATATTGCAAAACTTCGCAAATAATTATCGGAAACAGATAGAAGCCCTTAAATAATTTTCTCATAATTTTGCATATTCGTACCAAATATTATTTAATTTTTTTAATATTTTTTCTCATTTGTTTTGTATCATATTGTTTATGTTTCAACTAACACACTCACAACAGTCGCATTTTAAACTAGTTTAAAAGTTTAGAGCATTATGACGTTATGACTTTAACACTACCGTGTGAATACCCCAAATAATTTTTTTTAATTATTACAAACTAATATTTGTGTGCCATTCATTTAAATTTCGTTTTGGATTTATGAATTTCTTTATATATTTTTTTAAACAAATACGAATATCAAGAAACGGCCGAATGTTTTGGAATTCCAATACGCATCACTAAAGGCTCAGTTAGCCGACTGTAATGTAATGTAACTGTAACGTAGAAAACAGCTGATCGATATTTTTATATGAAAATTAGGTTACGTTACATTACATCTCTATAACCATTTTCATTACTTTCCACATAACAAAATCGATCAGCTGTTTCTTACTGTTGCAGTTACATTACATTACAGTCGGCTAACTGAGCCTTAATACATACATACAGTTTAGGAATAAGCTCTCTCTCATAATTTTTGGAGTTTGAGGACACTTGGGAAGAAATTTAAAAAATAGTTTCTCCAATATATGGAGTACGTTCATAAGTAAGCTTATTTAATATTTGTCTCCGCATTGTGCTAGTCTAATAAATTAATTTAAAACAATGAATTAAATTTAATTTTTTTTAATAAAAACTTTAAACTATTTAGAGCCATTTTCACAACTTGCCTTTAGTTAAAGGTAGGATTTTGTCTGCCCGATAAATATCTGTGCGTTATTACAACTTAAATTTTTTATTGTTATTATATTCACTAATAATAATATTTAATGGATAAGAAAATAATAAATGAGGGTTTTGTAATGCAAAGTCATTTATCGGGCATACAAAATCCTGCCTTTAGCTAAAGGTAAGTTGTGAAAACGGCCCTTAATTTATTTTTTATCTCATTGTTACGGTATTCCTGGGGGGGGGGGGGGGTTCACAGTTTTGTTACGATCTGTTACTAGGGGGGGGGGGGCGGGTCAAAAACCGGGGAAAACAGCGTTACGTAATATATGGACAGCCCCTTAAGCATATGACTTGTCCAAGCTATTATATCTGGATTAAAAATATGCTTAGGGATTCAATAAGACCAGAAATCTAAAAATTGCTGAAAGCCCCTTCTATATCAATAAATATAGGTAGGGTATAAATGTCTAGATTAAAAGATCCTTCCACATAATGGACAACTTTCTTTAGTGCTGTTTCGTTATAGGGACAGTTTGTTTTAAGTTTTATTTTATCATGTGGTATTTTCTCCTTTAAAATTGTGTCCATAGTTCGTTCCAATGCACAGTAGGTCAAATGATCACTTTTTCTGTGCAAAAGTAATGAAAACAAAAGTGAAATTTAACTTTTTTTTCGTTGTTTTTAATTATCAACACTTTAAAATAAGGATACGTTATTTTAATTTTCGGAAAATATTAAGCACTGTCGCATAGTTTTGCATCTAAGTCAATAGATTTAAGTTCTTCTGAAAATAAACTTGTGAGTTCAGTAGAAATCGGTCAACTTTAAATACGATTTTCTCGAATTGCGTTGGTATTAACTCATTGCTGTGAAATGGAAAATAAAGCGACACGTAATTATTCATGTTTTTTTATAAAAAGTGTTTCAAATTTATATCGCTATGCTTTAAAATAACTCATTATAATGAACTATAGCTTAAACGGTATAATGTATCATAAGCACTGACTTTATGTAGGCCCTCAAAACTTTTGACCCCATTTGACTCCTTTCAAATTTAAAGTATAAATTAAGTAATAATCAATCAGTTATTTGCAATTTATTTTAAAGTGCGATTTTTTGCGTTTTGCCAGTGACATTTGTATGAAAAAAAAATTTGTATGAAAATAAATTTAAGCAATTAGCGAATGTTTTGTTAAATTTAAAATTTTTTAATGCATATATCGAGTGTTGTTATTAAAGGGTTAATGTTTGGTCGTTAATGGGTTAAACTAAATTTTGAAGAAATTTTTTCAGAATTTGCATTGATTGCCATGATTTGTGGTGATTTGACCTATAGTGCAATGTTTTCAGTAAGAATGAGGTTAAGCTTATTGATATACATATGTATATGCTTTAGAGTTTGCATAGCTTTCCTTGTCCGGTTAAGGTATGAGGCAACATTTGCTTCTCTTGCTTGGGATGGTTGCATATGTTAAGCTGAGATTCCCATATCGTCGCAATGTGACGATTTTCGTCGGCTCACTTTAATCAAGTCATAAGTAACAAACCAAAAAGGCTTTATTTCTCAATTAATTCTGGAATAAGTCTATTGGTGTTGTTACCACTGCAGTGCAGTGCAATAACTCCTTTATTTTTCAATTAGTTGAGAAAAGCCATTATGCTTCAGTACTTATGAATTTATTTTAATGAGCCGACGAAAACCGGTACATTGTGCTGATAGTGAGATCTTGGCTTTAGACAGGAGGTAAAGATATTAGCCAACCTAGGTATCTTCTATTAGGTCAATGCTTTTCTGAAGGAGAGCCCGGAAAATACAATCATGGTGAGGGTGGCGTTGGCTGAAGTAGTTAGCACGTTGACTACAAAACCGAACGTACTGGGTTCAATCCCTGTATCCAACAGTCATTAAATAACAACGCCACGAATTTTTCTGATGTGCATTAGTGTCCCTTTGTGTCAATTGCTGTAGGAAATTTCAAGTGATGAAGGCATAGTCACTGGTCACTGAACTATATCGACTTTAACAGATACTAATCCTAGTATTACATCACAGCGCTCTTCTTGGTTGGCGAAGTAAAATAACCAATAAAATAGCCACTAAACACAGCTTCCATAACTTTAATACGCCTCACTGACACCAGAGGCGCTGCAACAATGCGTTATTAAGATCGTGCAAAAAGAACAGTTGCAAAATTAAAGTTTTCCTCTATTTCTACCTTCACCACCTCTCTTCTCTATCACTATCCCTTTCCTTAGCTTAGTAAAGTATTTCTACCTTTATTTCTAGCGGATTAAATGATGCACTTTAAGTCCGACGTTGGTGGTAGTGCCGGGTTTTCTGGAGGGAAGTATAATGATGCTATCAGTACATTCCGACTATCGTGAATTTATGTTGTGGCGTCTGGTGTTGAAAGTCTGGGTCTGGACTCAGACATTGCATAAAATAGTTGATAATTACAGTCATTTAGATCAGAAACCTTGTTCTTAAATGTCTAAGATTCCTGATTCCGGTTTACTCCGATGGATGTTGATCTACAGTAGCAGCATCATTTTACTCGGCTAATAAGGACTCAGTAGTATGTACACAGCAAAAATTACTGCTTCGCCATAAGCAAGTTTGTAAAGGAATGTCAAGCTGCTATTGGCTTACAAACTTGCTTACGCAAGGCATGATATTTATTCGCGATGTCCTACTTTGGTTTTAAGTGATTATTTCAGTACAATTCATGGAATATTGAAGCTTCCATAAATAAAAAATTATGTACATTAATGTACATTTATCAAATACTTTTTGTTAGCACATTGAATCAGGAGTTGATCCGACGATCAACCCGCATGTTAGGCAAGCACACTTAGGGCCAATTTCACCAACTTATTCAAATATCAATTCATATTTAAAAGTAATTTTTCCATACAAAAATTAATGAAAATCGACATTTAAATATGAATTGATATTTAAATAGAGTCGGTGAAATTGGCCCTTAGAGTAGAGTTGAATCATGATTTATAATTTCTTGTATATACTTATGCGAACTCAAACTTATTGCAATGTTGTCTATGAATCATATTCACTCGCAAGTTTGAAGTGCACAGCAGGCTACACGACTTCAAATGCCGCTAGCAGCATTTGTCGCCTCGTAGTCGGCTACTTAATTATTTTGGAGACGGGAGCTGCACCATCTGCAGCTGATATTCAAGTACAAATACATAGTTCAGTATTGCTACTCTAATATATTTTGCATTTATAAAAATTAATTACTCTTTTAACATGTACTTATTTCACGTAAAAGTACAAAAATGAATCAATTTATTCTTTACATCAATTTTTGGACATTGTTTCTGTCAAATAATATGAAATAATTGTACAAAATCATTCATTCAACATTTTGTATTATACTGGCAACAATTTTCTCATTGTAGCCAAAAAAAAAAAATGGAAATTAAGCTATGTACAGACGGTTGTCAGATCTTACAATATTGCCAGTAAAATGTGCTAAAAATTTCTTACAACCGTGTGAACTGGCAATTTTTGCCAGACGCCGTTGCTAGAAAAAGCGCTGTCAGTCCATTGCAAGACTAGCAACTGACAACAAATTGTCAGACATCTTACAATCGTGTGAACACATTGTAAAATTATTGCCAGATATTTGTCAGACATTTTAATATGGTCAGATGTGCGAAGTTCATGCATCTGACAATGGCGTCATTGTAAGATAATTCTTTCTATGGGCAACACTGCACACGCTTGATTTTAAATAAAAAATTTATAATAAAATATATGCAGACAAAATCATTGCAATTGCTTCTTTATGGTCCATAATAATTTATACTTTCACTTTTTACATTAAACACAAACACAAACGATAAATATTTAACAATTTCCAACAAATGGTTTAAGTCTGGCAACGCATAACAACAGATGTAACAATTTGTGCATATGACAACCGTGTGAACTGACAATTTTTCTACTGACGATTTTGTCAGATGAATTTATTGTCATACAACCGTCTGGCAATAAATTGTAAGATTTTCTGACAACCGTGTGAACTGACAAGAAATATTGTGCTGGCAATTTTCGATTGCCAGTACATTGTTAGCACATTGCCAGATCTGACAATATTGTAAAATCTGACAATCGTCTGTACATAGCTTTAGTTTAATTGGACTAGGACGACAAAATCAGCATAGACAACAACTTGTCGCCATGTTGCCTTGCTGTCTTCAAAAGAATCATTCTCATATAAACATGTGTATTCTATCCAGGGTTCGCATTTGCACACTCATTGCACACTCATGTGCATGAGCCAAATCATGTACACACAAAATCGATGCACACGCACATGAGTAAGAGGGTTTTTTATATTTGCTTATTGCACACTCATGTGCATGTGCAAATTCGCACTACTCATTTTGTGTGCAGCACACGAAATGTGCAGCACATTAATGCACATGAGCAGGAGCACACGTACTTAATTTATTTCAGCGTTGCTAAATATGCAGTATTTATTGTCTTATTTCTTTTTTTACTTCTTCGTTATGTTGAAAATTTTTTGTAGATTTTTTTTAAATGAAGTAATTTTGTTTTTATGCTAGAGTTTGTATGTTTATTTGTATTAAAATGTTTTATATAACAGATCTATTTTGTTTTAATGTAGTTTATTATGTTATCCTCACAAAAACATAAATGTAAAAAACGGCCAAGTTCTTATCATAAATTTCGGCCATTAAAAGTTGTGAGATATAAATTTTGACCAAGTTCTTCTATGCCACAATACCTAACACAGAAATATATTATGTATGATAAAAATTTGTAATCGTAAGGGTGTCATATAATTTCTAGATAATCTGTTAACTTGACAACATTTTTATAAATATAAAGAAAAGAACATTTATACATTATTCTCTCCTTTTTTGGAAAGGTAAAAATATTGCCAAGTAAACAGATTATCTAGAAATTATATGACACCCTTACGATTACAAATTTATATCATACATAATATATTTCTGTGTTAGGTATTGTGGCAAAGAAGAACTTGGTCAAAATTTATATCTCACAACTTTTAATGGCCGAAAATTTGGATAGAAACTTGGCCGTTTTTCACATTTATGTTTTTGCGAGGATCTGATTACTTTTTGAAAAGATTTCTATTTATAATAACACTTTTTAAACTTAAAATTTCTAGTGTATTTTATTTCTATTCATGATCACTATGCCAGTTGAAAATGGCAGAGTTACATAAGATAATGGGTAAGAGTGTGATGGGTGTTAAATTGTTGACCTTAGAAATGCACTATTGTGCCATTACAACGGGTCGCCAGTGTGTGTGAAATTTTGTAAGAGTCGACTGGAAGAAACATGTAAAATACAGCGTAAATTTTACTGGGCATGATTTCGCCTATTTTCTTAATATATTTACATATTAAAGTCTGCTTAGCCGAAGTACATAAATCAAAAGGATATGCCCAATGTGCATGCAAAGTTTCAATAGGGTAGGTGGTGCTTTTAATTTTTGGATTTTCCGATTGAGTAAATCAATTACGATTTGTGTACAAAATGTCAGCTCTCTATAGTATAATATTACGTAAAATTTTCATGAGCCTGGCCCCGCTGACTTTTATATCTGCTAGTGCTTATGGTTCATGCAAAGTTTGGTATTAAAAAGTTAATAAGAAATACCTGAGTATTAAATTAAAAACTACTAAGCCGAAGTACCTGATCGAAAAAGCTAAGATTTATGGGTGAAGTCACGGCTACTTTTCAAAATAGGGAATTTTTATTTTCGATAAGTGCAATGTGTATGAAAAGTTTTAATAAAATGTATGTTAATTTTGAATTTGAAGTGCTTGTTCCCGCCCTCTGATAGCAACTTCTGGGTTTTCAGATTTTTCTTGGTGATCTCTTATCTAGATTTATTTGTGTATCAAATTTAAGCTCGCTAGTGCGAATTAGAGCTATAACGTCGTGCCCCGCATCTTGGATAATACTTTTTGGTTTTAAGATTTTCCCATTGGCCTATGCAGCTACACTTACTTACTAGTGTATAAAATGTCAGCTCTCTAGCGCGAATTATATCTTTAGATTTTATCAACATTACCTCTCTCACTATTCCTAACTCAAAATTTTGTTGTGAGCAGCGCTTATAATTCATGCTAATTTTCTTTTAAAATATACTAGACAGATGTAGATTAAACACAAGGCTAACATTTTATGGAAGTGATCACGCCAAATTATTAAGGTGATAGTTTAAAGTATTGTGTACGTGCAACGCATATGCAAGATTTCACTAAATTGGCTTGAATTAAAAGCTGTGTATTAAGTTTTTAGTTCAAAATAATACTGGCGTGGCCCCGCCCATTCTGGCAAACATTTTTGGGTTTTCAAATTTTTCTAGTTGGTTTCTCACTTAGACCTACTTGTATATCAAATTTCAGCTCCTTAGCGCAACTTTTAATTTTTATGGGCGCAGCCCCGCCCCTCTAACTAAAATTTCCCGGTTTTTAGATTTTTCTTGTTGGTTTCTCACCTAGACCTACTTGTATATCAAATTTCAGCTCCTTAGCGCAACTTTTCACTTTTAATTTTTATGGGCGTAACCCGCCCACTTTTCCAAAGTCAAAATTTTTTGGGTCATTGCTTGGTATTCGTGTCTAGTTTCGTTACAAACGGATAATAATTGCTAGATAAATAGTATATCTAAATATGCTGAGCCGCAGGGCATTAAAATGTGGTTTAAATTGTATGGGCGTGTCAACGCCCACTTTTTTAATAAAAAATTTATAGCCTTGCATTATCGCAGTATATATGCCGAATTTCAATAAAAAACGCTTGCATTAAGCGCCTTATATATATTAGATTTTTTAATTCTGACTTATGGGCGTAGCCCGCCCTCCTGGCCAGAAATTTCCGAGTTTTCAAATATTTTTTATTTTATTTCTCACCTAGACCTAGCTCTGTATCGAATATCAGCTCAATAGCACAAACTTTAATTTTTATGGGCGTAGCCCCGCCCTCCTGGTTAAAATTTTTGGGTTTTAAGATTTTTCTGGTTCATTGCTCAGCTAGATCTTCTCGTGTACCAAATTTTAGCTCTCTAGCTATAGCGGAAGTGCTTCATCAATTTGATGAGTGTGTCAGTGGTCAGTGGTCAGTGAGTATGTCTTAAAATATGCACTTTTTGCACCTCCATATCTCCGGAAGCTTTCAAACTTCGCATATGACGTTATATGAATTTATTTTAATTATGGTTTAAATTTCATAATTTTACGGTCGCGGGGAACAAAGTTATGAGGGGGGTAAAAACAGCTCGAATGGCTTCGTGTAAATATACACACTGCGTGCATTGGCCAGAACTTGGCCTGGCGCACTGCCGTGCGCCTAGATATAAATTTTATTGCTCTTGAAAAATCTTAAATTAAGTTTTTATGGCTTAACCAAAATAATAGCGTTGATAGGTAGGTAGGTTAATGCAGTATTGTCATATATTTAAACTAAAATTTGTAGGCTTGTTGCTAACGCTACGACACAACGTTCTATCTATTCAGGTAGATGCATTTCCGGCCGAGAAATATATGTATGTGCTAACTTCACAACAACAAAGGAAATGAATGCAAGCTCAGCGCTACTGAAAGGGTTGTTTCATTCTATTACTCACGTAATGTGTTCAGTTTTATTGATACCTCAGGTATTTGGTTGACTGTTTTTGTATTCTGTGTGTATTTTGATTGTTTGGTTTTTATTTTTTCCAATATTTTTACAAAAAGCAGGTCCATATTTGTTGAATAAAAAAATAATTTTTATGCTATGTATTGACTAATCATTTATTTGCATAATTAGTTTATCTTTTTCTATAATTCTAACATTATCAAAAAAAGCATTTTCTGCCCTTAGCTCTTTAAAGTTTAACTTAGTTATAAGCAAATTGCTTAATGTTTTGTTGCTCAGCTTTGATCTCAATTTAGTCAATACCACAGGCAATGCGCTAAAAGCTCTTTCCACTGATACCTGTGTGGCTGGCACAGCTAATGCGACCTCTACAATACTTTTAATATCGCGTTCACCACAATTTTTTTAATAATTAAGGACATCAGCATCAAACGGAATTTTCGGTTTATTTGCGAGGAGCATCAGTTTTTCTTTGAAGGAGCGATGATGTGTTTGTGAATTTGGAGGAGCATTTACCATTGTTTCCACTGCACGTTGCTCTAATTTTGCAATAGCAGATGTTGTCGGAAGTTCAGTTTGAGTGACGGAACTAGGGTTCACAAAAATGAATTCAGTATGATTTTTCTGTGGTACATTTTGAAGGCTTACAAAAGCAATAAAAGATTTGACTAGGTGTTCCTAAAAATAAACACTTAGTAATTATATGAAAGTAGACTTCGATTTAAATGTAAACTCACTATTGCTATAGGTCTTTGTGTTTCGGATAAAAAGGTTGAATTTTCAAAATTAAATCGCGGATCTAAGTATAGTGCTGCTAGGAAAGCATCACTTTTAAGCAGCAGTCTTTTTCTGGTTTGCATAGAACCATGCAATAGCGACGCATATGGTGTAACAGGAAACAGCTCCTCCAATTCAATTTCGCAACAAAGCCAATCTCTGTAGAAATCTCCAATGACGTGCTGCTCTTTTTTTAGATGTTTGGTACATAACACTAAAGGTTTAAATGCGGCTACAAAATTACTTACAAATTCCCAATTTATGTCGGGAATAGTGGTTTTTTTCAATGCAAAATGATTCTACATGGCATCTAACATCTAATAAGGAGACAAGCATTTCGTATGTTGAGTTCCACCGCGTAGCATTGTCCAAAATTGGCATTTGCATTTGAATGTCTCCTGATCTAACGAATTTTCGAAATTGCTTAACAACACATTTGCACTCATTTATTTGCAGTGTAAAACCCTTTAAAACATCATGTGCCGAAAGTTGTATTGTGTGGGCAGCACACCTTACAACAGATAAAATAGAAGCAAGGGCTTTATGAATACTTTCATCATTGTCTTCTGAACTAATATTTTCTCCATCACTTTGATCCTCGCCGATTTGCTCTTCTTGTAGTTCCTGGCTCACTTTAGTCGAATTTGCCCCATTGTCGGTTGTGCTGGAATAAATTTGTCCAATTTCGATCTGATATGTCTTTAAACATGTCAAAATTTCTTCTTTCAGGTATGAAGCGTTGTGTCTTTTTCTTAACAGTATCATTCCTAGCAAAATAATTTAAGAATTGCATTATAAAATTTTGGTAAAAAGAGAAACAAGTAATATTACCAATTGTGCTGATATATATCCTAAAATCTTTTATATATTGTATATTTATTCCAAGTATACTTTTATCCATTCTTGTTGCAATATCAAATTTGAGAGAAAGCATTTTATTTTTCACGCGCTTTGTTATAACTTGTTGAGTATTTGCTCAGGAATTTTCAATAACATCAACTATGTTCCTAGAGTTTAAGCTCGTACCAAATTTCTTTTCATACGGTGATGTCAAAACTTTAAAGAAGTCAGTATCATCGAAAATTCTAAAAGGTAAGTTTTTTACCGCCACTAGCCAACACAACATTTTAAAAATTGACTTTTGTCAACATTAATTTTAACGACCTCTTCTACTTTTCTAATTTTAATGGGTATATGTTCATCATCGCTATCATTTTCAATTGGAATATTTCTAATGTCTTTTCTATGAATTAGCTTATAATACCCTTTAATGTTGAAACTATTGGTTCCACTCGTTCGTTTTCCACATTCAAGGCAAACAGTTTTATTTTCATCTTTTAAAACTCTAAAAAAATTATTTTCACTACTCATTTTTTCTTTAATTAAAACCACTTTATTGTAGGACGATCAAATATATTGTGAGAAGAAAAAGAGTAGAACATATTGTTTTTACTTTAAAGAAAATCATTGTTTTTCAACTTAAGTGTCAAAATACTCAAATTTTTTTAACCTGTGCATAATTCCTTTTTATTTGTAACTGCACCTTTTACAATTTTATGATGTCATTATTACATATTTCTAAACAAAAACAAAAACAACGCATACTCTTTAAATTGTCCCTCAATAAATCTTTTCAAAAAGGTAAAATTTTGCAATCCTTTTGAGGGATTGCTCAGGTAAAAGTGATGCTTGCGATAAAACGACAACATTATTTGTTTCATTTTATTAACCGTATTTGTGTGGCAATTGTTAAATATTCAATATGACATGCAGTCTGCAAAATTTCAACCAATGAGAAATGAAAATGACGCACTGTTAAGAACAATTGTATTAAAATCATACATATTCAAAAGAATGATAAAACCGTCAAGTTTTTATCTTGCATGCAAGAGTGAAATTTAGCCTTTCAAATGTTTTTTATTCATAAACAAGAATTCCAAATGACTTGATTCGAGCAATGTGGGAAATATTAAACCAACAATAATTTTGTAAACGTTTTCTTAGAATGAAAATTATATTTTTGAGCGAGTTTCTTGCATTGTAAAATTAGCACACATAATTCGCGGTAAGTAATTAAACCATACGTTAAAAATATATACACACCTCTATGTAAATAGAAATGTTTTTGTCAAAAATTAGAAAAATGGCATTCCATAAACAAAAATGATATAAAAAATGGAATGGAAATACATACATACATACATATGTATATACATAGATTGTTGAAATACAATTATACAATTGAATTTATACATATATGTATGTGCGAACGATGTATTCATAGTTTTGAAAACCTCGAATTTTGCTGTTAAAAAATATTCATATTGACATACGAGTATCAGATTTAAAATCGGCAAAATGCAGAAAAATTTGCACTTCTGGCAACACTCTATTTAATGTGGGTAAAAACAAAAATGGATGCTGGTGAGTGAGTATGAGTGTGCTAATTTTAGTTTGCACATGAACAACCGCACATGAGTTTCTACAGTTGCTGCACACTCATGTGCGTGTGCATTAAAATAATAAAAAAATTTGTACATGCACATGTGCGTGTGCACAAATTTTGGCTCATGAGCTGCACACTCATGTGCAAATACGAGCTCTGATTCTATCCTTGACATTTGGTAGTCGGTAGCTTGCTGTGGTGAATGTGTTTAATGCAAAACTTAGCAACATTTATGACGTTGTTGATTTTGACTCTCCTGAACTCATGTTTATAGACGATGCAAAATAAGTCATGTTTTAGACTTGGCAATTTTTCTTGACGAAGTTATCTTCAATTCTATTTTAAAACTGCTCGTTTGTTTACACTCTGACGGTTTCTTGTTCAATTTTCCTATTGTTTTAATGCTGCGAATGAAATAACAAAAGAGAATTGAAGTAGAGTTGTGCTTATCAGCTCTTTTGAGTGACCGCTCTTTTCAGCTCAGCTCACTTTACTTAAGTATTTCACTCAGTTGGCTCAGTAGCTCAGTTCATTTGTAGTGAAACATTTTATCAAGCATAAAGATAGAGCGAAAACAGAAGCATAAAAAGCGACAGATTTATACAGTGAGTGTGTGTGTGTGTGGTCATACATTACAAAACAAGGCAGATGAAGTATAAAAAATAAATAAAAATAAAATATGAGTAGTTTAATGAGTGGAATTTGTTATGTTATGTTATCTACATATGTATGTACAATCAAAATTAAAATTATTTAAGGTTTCAGATATTTTAATATCACAATACACATAAAAATTTTTTTATAATTGTGCGACAAAAAAAAAATGCTAAAAACCACAAGACTTGTATCGAACTCTTTCATTAGGTCGTTTTAGACACAAACCTATTATCAAACACACCTAAAATACGTAGGTTTGTGTCTAAAACGAGCTGCTGAAAGAGTTTGATGGAAGTCTACATGTAATTTAAATGGGTGTAATTATAGGTTTATGTCTAAAACGAGCTATTGAAAAAGTTCGATACAAATCTAGAAACCACTCAGTACTGAGCTGAAAGCGCTCAGTGGATTGACCGGCTCACAGCGCTCAGTGAGGTGAATCGTTCAATTGAACTAGTTCATTCATGAGCTGCACAACTCTAAATTGAAGTAACTTTTCTGTACAAGCAAGTCAGTACCTCTCTTCCTTCTTCTTTCCTCTCTCTCAAATAAACTCAGACTTGCTTCAAGAAAAACTGCCGAGTCTAAAACATGAGTAAGTATTGTATGGCAATGGCACCTTCGTATTACGAACATTAAAATACTCACTATGAAGTTATGTGTTTGCTCATTATGAAGTTACAAATGTGTTTTTTATACACTTGCCCACAGAGAGAAAACCGAGAGAAATGTATAAGCGTATGTGCATTCATTTGTACAAAAACCGATTGATGTTCGGCACTCTGGCGCTTCTCTGGCCAGCAGTGCTTTAAGGCTCAATCAGACGTGACATAACCATAGCCATAGCGCTGATTTACACGGGCATAATTGTGTTGGCATAACATGCCAGTTTGTAGGTGAGAGAGGCAAAGAGAGTGGTTTTGCGGTTGGCATAACTTTTGAACAGCGTTGTCAACTTGGTGCGTTTCGCATCATTTTGGGTGCTTTTTGAAATTTTTTGTGCGAAAAAATCCTTAGTTGGTGCGTGGTGCGCTTTTTTTTAAATTTCGGTGCGTTTCTTAATTTTTGGTGGCACCAATGCAAATTCAACACAGCAATGGGTTAAAACCGGAAAATTCTTGTTGTGAAACTTGCCAATTTCCTAATAGTGTTAATTACCAATAACAATAACGATGAAAATATTAGCCTTATAGATTTTTAATTGAGCTATAGTGAATTTTTAATCAGAAATAATTTTTAGTCAGGCTTGAGTTCAGTAATTTCAATTCTTTTTATTGAATGAAATATTTTATTAATTAATGTGAGTTTCTAAAGAAGAGAAGAAAAATTAAATTAGACTTTTAAGCTGGGGGAAATACCGATATTTTTCTGTGCAGCAACGCACTTCATCAGCACCCTAGTCTATCTACTTGGGTAGAGATTGTTATTAACATCAGCTGTTTAACGTAAATTCTAATGAAACGGAATGTGAGAAATGATTGTTGTGTACAATTATTGATTTACCTTTGGTAAATACATATGTAAGTATCACTATTTATTTCCCCTGTTTTCCCTGTTTTGATTCACTAAAAATTCACTATAGTTCAATTAAAAATCTAAAAATGTCTCAATTCATCATGGGCACGTGACAAAAATATGTTCACTTGGCAATCACTGTTCACTTTGCAATCACTAATGCTCGAAAACCAAATAAACGGGAGAATGCAACAACAAAGTAACATAATATCCACTACCATAATACTTATATGTATGTACCGACGGTACATCGAATAAGTAAAAATAATTAATGTGATGATCGTAGAAAGATAAGCAAGAATAGTTAAACATACGTAGGTAGAGTAATATAACTTCGTGCTAACCTAAATAGAAAAATGAAAAAATGGAAAAACAGGGGAAATAAATAGTGATACTTACATATGTATTTACCAAAGGTAAATCAATAATTGTACACAACAATCATTTCTCACATTCCGTTTCATTAGAATTTACGTTAAATAGCTGAAGTTAATAACAATCTCTACCCAAGTAGATAGACTAGGGTGCTGATGAAGTGCGTTGCTGCACAGAAAAATATCGGTATTTCCCCCAGCTTAAAAGTCTAATTTAATTTTTCTTCTCTTCTTTAGAAACTCACATTAATTAATAAAATATTTCATTCAATAAAAAGAATTGAAATTATTGAACTCAAGCCTGACTAAAAATTATTTCTGATTAAATATTAGCTTTATTAATTTGGAATAATTGATTTTTGATCTCTTTTTAAAAAGTTTTAAACAGAATTTATAAAATTAATGTACACAAATATATCATCGTGTACAAATGAACATACTTATGTAATGGCCCTTAATTATGAAAATTGTATAAGTCATATATTTCTTTGGTCGATATATTTAGTAGATTACATATGAACAAATAATAATATATCTCAACGTAATGCCTGTAATAATACAACTGAAAACATTGAAGCTATTGATGTTAGTGATGTCAATGTGCAGTTTTCGCATATAGCTGTTTCTATGCAGGTCTCGGAAAACAGCAGCCCAAATAATAGTAAGTCGATTGATATTGAACCGTTGATTTACAAAAAACTGGATAGAAATATGAGATCCAACGTTGTTTATGGGAATAATGAAGATGTTAGTCTCGAAGTTGCGGAAAAAAATGGGTGTACATTTTATCGTTCAAGACATCAGTTAGTGAGGAGCAGATTATATCGTATATTGGGGAGAAATTGGATATTTGCAGATCAGATATATCTTGCTACAAATTAGTCAATAAAGAGACATTAATAGAAAACCTAAAGTTTGTTAACTTCAAGGTCGGTATTGAAATTATTATTAAATAAATACATAAATAAATCCAAAAATATTTTTTATTATGCAACCGTTTAATTTAGAGTTGTACTAGTCTCGATTAATTTAACTTTATTTTACTATATCGAGTCGAAAATGCGTATGACTTAGACCACTTTCATAATTACGAGTAGATGTATACTATGTATGTACAAATTTTTTTAGTTTTTTGTATTCAGTTTTTTAATTATGTATATTGTAAAAGGCTGTTTGTTCTTATTGTTATATTTTTAATAAAATGATAAATACTAAACTTTTATTGGTTTTGAATCCTTACTTTTAATCGTTGATCTCTTTAAAAAGTTTTTTACTGAATTTATGAAATTAAAAAAATATTTTTATCTATATAATAGAAATGAATATAAAAAAATTTGTAAAGTTTTTATATGTTTTTTTAACCTGAACTGTAAAAGCCTGTTTAACGGCCCTTTTCACAATGTACAATTAAAATCTAACAGGGACTTTAACGGCATGTTTTGTATGAAGAACTGTCAGTTAAAGTTCACTTTAACTCTTAAGCATACATTGTGAAGAGGACGTAAGTGTTAAATTTTTAATACAAAAAAAATTTATTATACTTTTTATGCAAAATTAATTTAATTTTAAACTAAAAAAAGAAATTCTAAGCTTGGTGCGTTTTTTTGTAAATGGCGCGTTTTTTCTCCATTTTGGTGCGATTTGAAATTTCAAAGTTGACAACGCTGCTTTTGAACCAGCTACAACCCCGCATTAGCAGCATAAAACCAATACACACACAAATTAAAAAACAGCAAGTATTTATTAAATGAATACGAAAAACACTAACCCACACAAAGCTGTGTATACGTATACATTTTGTGTCAGATGAATTAGTCTCGTGTAATTTGGAAAAGAACAAAAATTGTGCGGCTTAAAAATTGTTCTCGTCTAAACTACCTCATAGAGAACAGCCGTTCGAACCAAACTCATGGGCAACACTGTATTCGATTATACGTGTCGACGTCGCATTCATATTTATTGCACCCTATACTTATAAATTAATATTATTGTGAGTGTGCGTAAATCAGAGTAGTTGTTTTAAATGAGGTAGTTTAGACGAGAACAATTTTTAAGCCGCACAATTTCTGTTCTTTTCCAAATTACACGAGACTAATTCATCTGGCACAAAATGTATACGTATACACAGTTTTGTGTGTGTTAGCATTTTTAGTATTCATTTAACATTTTTTATATTTAAGTTGTGTGTATTGGTTTTATGCTGCTAATGCGGGGTTTTAGCTGGTTGAAAAGTTATACCAACCCCAAAACCACTCTCTTTGCCTCTCTCACCTATAAACTGGCATGCACTGTTGCCAGAACTTCTAAAGGTGAAATCGTCAAAAACTACAGATTTCTGTGCAAAAAATCGTCAAAATCGTCAAATCATTTTAGAAAATCGTCAAAAAAACGTCAAATCAAAAATATCAAATTTGTTTGTATTTTAATTGTTTTATTACAAAAACTATTACTATGGTTCAAACTTATTAACTATGCTTTAAACAAATATACACATATACATTAAATATATGTATATTACCTAATCATGAAAACTATTAAAATTAAAAATAAAATTTAAAAAAACTTAAAATGAAATCAGAATTCACATACGTACATATATATTTATTTTTAAAACAGATAATTTATAAAAAAATAATTAGCATTTTTGTTATAGAAACATTTTATGTATAAATACAGAATTTAACATTTTGAACACAAAAAAATCATAACATATCAAAAAACCAACTCTAAAAATGCAATACTAAAAAAAGTTTCCATATATCGTCTATTGGTTTCTGGTTTGCGGCACGGTATATTCCAAATACCTTATGTCTGCAACAAACCAGAAACCAACCGACGATATGTTAAATTTAGAAAAATCGTCATTTCTGGACCTAAAATCGTCACTAGTGTGTTTTGAGAGGTGAAAATCGTCAAAATGGAGAGAAATCGTCAATTCTGGCAACAGTGCTGGCATGTTATGCCAGCACAATTATGCCAGTGTAAATCAGCGCAATGGTATCTACTCACTTATATTTAAAATTTATGAGTCAGTATGAATAGCGAAAGCGTGATTCATTGCCAATCATTGTTACACAATTCAAATAAAAATAAAAAATTAAATCACGAAGTGAAAATCTCATTCGCTTCCAAATTAGCATCCAGAGAAACGAGAGAGGATGCACTATAAAAAAATGTTTTATCCCATATTTGACATTTATTTGCGTACTATCTACTTTAGTGAAGCAATTTAGGACCTTTCAATTTCCATTTGCAGTGCAGTGATACATTTACGAACAGGTCCTTACTTAGAATGACATTAAAAATGACATTTATGTTCTTTTTGCTTCATTTTAATTATAAAGTTTTTAGCAGTTGTCATTTTATTAAAAAAAATTTAATTAAATTTCTAACATAATGTTTTATCAAACAGACAGATAAACTTTCATACAAGCAAAAAGAAACAAAGATATCACTTTGAAATTCAAACAAAAAATTAAACAATTTATTGAATATCATTAAAAAAATAACTACAAGAATAATTAATGAACAAAAAAAATGGCAACGACTCACTGAAATTAATTAGAATCAAACAATTTCAGACAAATGAAAATTAAAGTAAAAACACACACACACAGTGTAAGAAAATAAGAAACAGAAACAATCTGGAAGAGGAAGTTCCGCAGGCCAGTGCCGCCTTCATGTCTGAGTTCCTTTTCTGAGTTCAATTTCTGCTATTATTTTAACATACTCGTACTCCTCAAATCTTTTAATTAAAATACTCGTATGCAAAGAGAAATAACGCAATGCATATTAGCAAATCAACATGTCGAAAATTTAATTTGTTTCAACGTGTGATAAGTTATGTGGCATTCGAATTAGTGTCCTGCACAAGACTATTTATAAGACCTTTCAAGACATGAGAGATTTTTTCAAATGCTTTACTACAGCGAAATATTCTAAAAGAATCGCTAAGCAACACTGTTGGCAAGTAATTTTTTTCGGTGGTTTGTCTTGCCAACAGTGTTGTTTAGCGATTCTTTTAGAATATTTCGCTGTAGTAAAGCATTGGAAAAAATCTCTCATGTCTTGAAAAGTCTTATAAATACTCTTGTACAGGACACTAATTCGAATATATCAGCAATTAGGGACTTGATCAAAAATATTTTTATGTATCGGTTGTTATACATACATACATATGTACATACATACATACGTATCTACAATGTGTATTTTGAGATGTGATGATGAACTTTAAAACGAAGTGAAACACATATATTTTTTCATATCTTTCCGGCAGCGATGCCAAATATTTATAACCCAAACACGCTATTACCCTTCTCAAAACACGCTAGAACACGCTAATTTACAGTATTTTCAGCTATTAATAGCCAAAACGCGCTATTTTCTTACGCGCTAAATTAAATTTTAATAAAAGTCGATGTATGTACATTAGGGATATAACTTTTTAACAATTTTTTAAAATATCAAAATTGGCATAGCACAGTCCGATAGAGCATAAAAAACTATAAGGGAACGTATATTTATTATTGCTCTTGTGTGTAATTTTAACAAAATAGGATTGAATCAAGCCACATCATTGTTTAATTGAAGTATTTTTGTTGTTGCAGTTTTTGCCTTTTTTACACATTTGACGACTTTTATTTTATATCACACTTTGCTATCATTTTGGTATTAGCAAGTTTTTGCAAATTTTCATTTTCACGAATTTTTCCGATTTTTTTGAATTTCTTATATCTATAGGTATTTATGTGTTATTTTAGAGCTTGTTTATAATTTTGCAATTTTTCGCCAATTTTCGCTATTTTTGCGATTAAAGTGATTTTTAGCCAAATCTTGCCTTTTTACCATTTTACCGATTTTCAATACATCTATCTATTTCTGCGAATTTTCATCATTTTGTCAATTTTCTGCGATTTTTGGAATTTCTTAGATATTTATGTAGGTATTTGTAAGTAATTTTGGAGCTTGTTTTCAATTTTGCAATTTGATCCGAATTTTTGCAATAAAAGTGATTGCTCCCAATTCTTTGTTTTTTAACAGTTTTAAACCTTTTTTTAATAAGTATCAGACTTTAATATATTTTTGATGTTACCAAGTTTTTGCGAATTTTCGTAATTTTTGCGAAATTTTAAAAGTTTTTTGCATTCCTTACAATTTAAGAATTTTTTAAAATAAATTTTAGTTTTTTTTTCGATTAAAAAATTTCTTGCACGTGAGATAATTTTTGATTCATAAAATCTACTGAGTTTGCTCGTTTACAGTTTTTGAGGCTTTGGAAATGTTTGGAAAATATTCGCATTTTTGCAAGTTTTCGCGATTTATATGCTGTAAGTCTATACTCGAGTTATTACTTTTTTTTGCGGTCTATATAATCAGCTTTGGGAAATTCTTTCCATTATTTTATTCCCTTGCGAATTTTTATATTTTTTTTTGCAATATACATATAATGATTTGAGTAGAAATTTGCTAAAGAAAAATGCCAAGTATTTAAACGTAAATGGACATTTTGTCGAAAAAGAAAAGTAAAAAGCAAAATAATTAGTTATGACAGTAACAAATACATAGAGTGAAGAATTGTATTAATATAGTACTCCTTTTATATGAAAGAAAATAAAAATAGTTTTAAACTGGTTTAAAACATTAGGACTTTAAGACTTTATGACACTTAGGACACCCTTGTGAATACCCCAAATATGTTTATTTAAAACAAAAAATAAATAAAACACACCGTATAAACTTGTGAGTGTTCAATATTGTATTCAAAAGGCCTGGAAATAATTTTAGATTATGTAAAATAATATTTTTGTTAGTTCAAGTACGTGCTTTAAGTGCTAAGAAAAACCAATTGGTGCGTGAACTTTTTTGAGAAAAATTACAAAAGATTATGATTTTCGTGGTTACTAGAATCGTCTTCCAAATAATCGAAAACCTTAGTTTTTATTTTAATTTTATTTGTCAAACTTTGTAACAACTTATACATTTATATTCTCAAATAGTTTTGCGATTTAAATGCTTTTTGTACTTGAGCTACAATAGATGCTTAATAACTTACATATTTTTTTTTTTCTTTTTGGTCACGAGTACGAGTTCATATTTGTAGTTGTGAAATTTCAAAATATTTGCCATTTACAGTATTAAAATCTGTTTTTAATTCTAACCCCTGTCAAGGAAATTTAAATAAATTAAATAAAATAAATTTAAATTATACAAAAATTGTTAAATTTATACAAAAAAGTAAAAAAAAGAATATTGAACTGAAATTATGTTATTGACTGCATTCAAAAGGTGCTAGGACGAAAAAAAAACGCGTTTGGCATAGTTAAAGCGAGCTAAATTATGTGCGTGAAGATAAATTTTAAAATTTATAACCCTAGACACAAACCGACTTGTTTAACAGAGCTCTGTTAACAAAATAACATACCTCTGTTAAATAATAATAATTAGTTTTTACCCACAAAATGGACTTGATTCCCAATTTTTCAAGTAAAATCAATCAGAAAATTTAAACAAAGGCTTCTCTATGCCTCCCTTATATACATAAAACATTTAGTACATCCAACAACATGAAAAATCCATGTCGTAACCCACAGTCAAAATATGGTTTTTAGTAATTTTTTTCAAAAATGGTAGGAGATGGGGAAAAAAGAATATTGGAGGAGACTCCTGGACGCCTCTAGATCAATGTCCAATAGTCAAAAGTCATAACAGCCTGTTTTTGTAAAAATTACAACACAATTTCTACAAAAGTTTGTTTAAAATTGAAAAATAATTTTGGTAATTTTTTTCAAAAATGGTAGGAGATGGGGAAAAAATTACCAAAATTATTTTTCAATTTTAAACAAACTTTTGTAGAAATTGTGTTGTAATTTTTACAAAAATTAATTTTGACTATTGGACATTGATCTAGAGGCATATAGCAGTCTTCTCCAGTATTCTTTTTTTCCCCATCTCCAACGATTTATGAAAAAAATTACTAAAAACCATATTTTGACTGTGGGTTAAGACATGGATTTTTCATGTTGTTGGATGTACTAAATGTTTTATGTATATAAGGGAGGCATAGAGAAGCCTTTCGTTTAAATTTTCTGATTGATTTTACTTGAAATATTGGGAATCAAGTCCATTTTGTGGGTAAAAACTAATTATTATTATTTAACAGAGGCATGTTATTTTGTTAACAGAGCTCTCTTAAACAAGTCGGTTTGTGTCTAGGGTTATAAATTTTAAAATTTATCTTCACACACATAGCTAAATTTGCATCGCTGATTTCCGGGCACGCGGTCGACGTGGCAGATAAATAACAGGAAGCGGGTATTACATTTTAATTACCCAAAGTAAAGCCTTTAATTCTTTATGTCCTGGTTTAATGCACCCTTTTAATTTTGATTGTTAATTGTTAATATTTAATTTAAAAATTAACAATTATCATTGTTGATATAACAAATCTGTGGCAATAAGGAAAAATTGCTCAAGTCATATTTCACTGTCTTGCAGGAGAGCACTTTGAAGCTTTCAAGTCGATTTTCAGACATTTATTTCTCTTACAGTTAAATTGAGAAATTCTATGTTAACCTTTATTTCTTTAAACAAACTTCATTATTAACACTATAAGTAATACATTTAAGTTGAAATATACCAAAGTATAACCTAAATTAAACAATTATTCCAAATGAGATTAGAAGTCTAAAGAAGATAAGTCGCAAGTCATAATACTATAACTTCCTTAAAAATCACACAAATTAATTGATATTTTGACCAGTGGTACTTTCGAATATGCAGATTACGGAGGTACCATGAACTAAAAATCAGCTAATCTCGACTTAAGCACTTTTTCCTTTTTGTCACAGAAATTTAAATTTCTGTAGTCAATTAAATTACTCAACAAAATTATTTGTTAAATTATATCATAACGGAATGAGCAGAGCACATGTAAAAGAAACACGAAGTCATGTTTTCATTATTTTCTCATCGAATAAAGTGTGGCTCTTTAGCTGAGACGTAGGTAAGTTAGTTTGTTAGTGCTGAGCAGAGCTGTAAATAAATCATTCTTTTTTTTTTGTTAATTCGTTATGAATTAGCAAATTTCGAATTGATTCTTTTCACACAAAAAATGTATTGAATTAAATTTGAGTCAATTCAAATGAATTTGGTAAAAATTAATTGCAATTCGGTTTTAATTCAAATGAATTTGTCAAATGAATTGCAATTCGTTTCTAATTCAAATGAGTTTGTCAAAGTGAATTGCAATTTATATTTTCCATTCATTTGAATTGAATTCATTGAAATTAATTGATTTTGAATTCATTGAAATGAATTAGACCAATGAATTGCAATTCAAACGAATGAAATCAAAAATGAGTTGCAATCAATAAAATTCAAGAGCAGATCTATTGAAATGAAAAAATTTAAATATTGAGTAAAAAAATTTAAAAACTTTACCCTGGATCCACGCCTGATCAAAGAAAACGTGGTGTATGGAGTTTGTTTCTTCAAGAAGAACTGATTTTTATTTGGAAACACGCAGAACGATAAAACACATTTAATATTCAAGAAGCAATTAATAATTTTTGAAATTTTGTGAACCACGACCACCCAACAACAAACTTTTGGTAACATTTATGTTATATTTATTTCAAAAATATAAAACTATTTTGCACAAATAAACAAAAATCAGGAAAAATTACAATGTATGTACTTCAAAAGACAATTGTGTTTCATAAATATGCTAAGCATATCGAGCTTGATTTTCAGTTTTATCGTAAGCGACATGTTATCGAAAATAGACTATTTTATTGTAATTAAAATTTAATGGGCCTAACCCATAGTTTAGAATTATCAAAATGCCAAAATTATTGATTGGCAGGAGAAATTTCCATTTTTCATTCCAATAGATCTGCTCTTTCTTGAATTTGATTAATTACAACTCATTTTTGATTTCATTCATTCTAATTCATTTCAATGAATTCAAAATCAATTCAAATTAATTGAAAAAATGAATTGCAATTCACTTTGACAAAATCATTTGAATTACAAACAAATTGTAATTCATTTGACAAATTCATTTGAATTAAAAACGAATTGCAATTAATTTTTACTAAATTCATTTGAACTGACTCAAATTTAAATCAATTCATTTTTTGTGTGAAAAGAATTAATTAAAAATTTGCTAATTTAGTGCATGAATGATTCGCGAATTAATTAAAACATGAGTGATTCATTTACAGCTCTGGTCCTGAGGTTACCGGTTCAACTCCGCCCAAAAACTTTTAGTGTTTTTCGTGTACGAGCAAAAATCGTTTCGAGGATTGTCATTGCCTATAAAAGGATGTTAATATAACAATGATGATAATAAATATAATATAAAATGTTTGTTGATATATTTAATGGAAAATATATTTTCAGGTTCTCCTTGAACTTACAATTTAGTTAATTTTATTTATAATAAATTCAGTAAAGTGCGACTTTGACTGGCGCACGAAGGGTTCCCTACGGACACTAGATATGTAATACTATACGAATTTTAGAATATATAATATATAGTTATGGCGTTTTTTCGCGCTTATGGGTTTTTTTCGTTTTGGGGATTTTTCTGTTTTTGGCGTTATTATTTTAATTATTGGCGTTATTTTTTATTTTGGCGATTATTTTAATTTTGCCGATTTTTTTCACTTTTTTTTGGCGATTTCTCCGGTTTTTTCGATTTATTATAGTTTAAGAATTTATTTTTATAATTTGGCGCTTTCTTCGTTTTGGCGATTTTTTTTTTTTTTTTTTTGGTTTGGCGATTTTATAATTTTGAATTTTTTAGTTTTACCGTTATGAAAATTTCAAGAGCTTGCCTCTTATTGTTTCCAAGATACAGTAAGTGGTCAAAATTACATTTACTGATAGAACACCATTTAATTTAGATTTTTTTTTAAATTTTAATGTTAGTTATTGTAGTCTGTCAATATTCATACATACATACAATTGTATGTATATAACAGTGCCACCAGATTAGGGGATTTGTCCCCAAAATGGGGATTTCGCCTCTAATTTGGGGACAGAATTTCATGGGGAGTGATTTGGGGACTTTTCATTTCGAGCTCTAACAATTTGCATGTATCAGGAAAATAATTAATCGTGGATGTTGACATAATATTTTAGTACTGGTAACATTTCAGTTTTTAAAAATCTCTCTCTTGGCAATCATACTTTATAATGAAGATGACATTACCATCATGGTAATACCGCGAGCATATATCGAGCCATAACCGCTAAAATAGCTTAAGCGACACATTTTTTGGACTTCGTTTTTTTTTGACGAAAATTGACTATTTACAATCGCAAATGATCGATTTTGGTCACCTCAATTTTGGAACCTCAATAGGTTCGAAAATTATTACGCTTAAGCTATTTTGGCGGTTACAGCACGATATATGTACATAGGCAAAACCGTGCTCGCAGATGCAGAACTATCTCTTTGTCAATTAACATTATTTTTCTTTTGAAAAAGAAAAATTACTGTTGAAAGTTTTGATTGTGCAGTTGTTCTACACACGGCTCTACCTTAGTTATAAACTATGTATGTATGTGTGATTCCCAGAAAATATGAAAAACTTTGAACTTTTTAAAAATTTGCAATTTAAGCACATTACAAAACTTAGATTTGATTTGGTGTATGGAATTTTGAAAAATGTTATAGATCCAAAAGTGGCATTGAGCGTATATGAAAACCAATGAAATAAAATTGTTTATATCGACTGGCGGAAACAAACAAAACAAAATTTTCCTAAAGACCCAGTAAAAAAAAATGGAAGTCATTCTGAAGGAACCACATTTTCATTGCTTCCAAAAAATCGATATTTTTAATTTGCCGATAGTTAGCAGAAAACCAAGTAAAAGTTTATTTTAATTACACAAAACCTTGTAGTTTTTCCATAGTTTTAGTAAATGCTCACCAAAATGTTCAAAAAATCGATTATTTTAAAGAAATTTATGAACTAATTTTGGCCTAAAATTTAGAAGTTATGTGCTTAAATTTACATGAAAACACAGATTCGCGTTTAAATTGGTATAACAAGAAACGAATTGTTAAAATATGTAACTTTTTAAAGTTTTTCCTAAATGAAAATATTACCATAGAACAAAAAAAAAAAAGGAAATTTTTCTTAAAATCCCTTCTAATTCGGTGACTAGGCATCGAAAAAGAGAACTTCTTGCAATGACAACCCTATGTAAAAATCATTAGATCGGATCGAAATTAGAACTTCTTCCAGACTGCAAACTCTACATTTTCATGACTTCTTTGGAGTGTCATTTTTTACTGGGGACGTATTTAGATGAGATAGAAGCAAATTACTAAAGCAAGATTTTTTAATTTTTTGCAAAAAGGCATTTGTCTTAAAAATAAAAAAAAAACGATTTGAGAGAGTATGTAGCAAAATTCTTGGTTTTTAGAGTAGATTAAGAAAATCGATGTTCATCAAGGAATTTCGAAAAAAGTGTAAAAAGTGAGATGTGTCTAATGTACAATTGAATTTTATGTACCTTTTAAGTTAATAAAAACATTTAAAAAAATAAAAATAAAGAATTTGGTCAATCGTATTTCGCATCATTGCGCATGGGTAAGTAGTCCCATCTATTTCAAGAGCCAATAAAAAACGTCTTGAGCAAAAATAAGTACGAAAATAGATTTATTATTGATATTTAGCTAGTTTTTAATTATCATATAACGAAATTCATATATTTCATTTAATCGTTTAACGTAAAATTAACATTTCACAGACTTCTATCAATTGGCATTTTTTCTTAAAACATAGCATTTATAGCATCAATTGTATGAAATATTACACATTTTTTTCCATTAAGTCTTGTAGTTTCTTATAATAAATTTATTAAACTAAAAAAGCAACATTAGTTTCGAGTAACTGATATTAGCGGCTAACGCTATACGAAAAACGAAACAAAAACAATCACAAAAAATATGTTCTAAATCGAAAATAAAATCGCGCGTCGTCATTTCGACGAAGTATGATAGTGCAGGGTTAATAATCGTTTTTTATGAATGACGTATTTTTGGGGACAAAAGTTAAGAGTTTTCTGTTGAAATGGGGATTTTTTGGGGACATGACGTTTCAAATTGCGGACAAGAGTCAAAATTTTTCTGGCAGCACTGGTATATAACATGGGATTTTAACATTTTTCGTTGTTCTTTTTGGAACACCCTTTTCTTAACTCGCATGTATTTGTTGTTGTAGTGGCCAAAGTTTTACGGAACCCTAAAAAAACTAACAGATAACTTCCTTGTAAAAAATAAATTAAATTCACTTAAGCCCTTTTACTTGCATATTACAACTATTTATTTCGTTACACGGAAATAAATGCTCGTAACTCACCTTAACTTATGGGTGTACTTGTTTTTAATTTAAATTTCCTGCAAATATTTATAAAATAGATTTACAATAAAAGTTTGCGTACTTACCTATAAAAAAAAATGCAGTACAAAGATAATGAAAATAAACAAAAGTGCAAATATTTGCTTTATATTATCATATCGTTAAATAAATAAAATTTAACTGCAGCTAAAATAATATTTAATAACATAAAACCCAAAGAGATGGTCTTGGGCAAACAAACTGTTCTGGTCTGGTTTATGATCAAACAACTGGTGCTGCAGATCGTTTAGTTATATTTTTTCTTTTGTATATTTTTTTTGTTAAGAAAAATTTTAACCACAACTTTATCGCAATAATTTTACAAACAATGGAAAAGACTGTAAAATTTAAGCAGATAAACACTCGTGTGTATGTACATAAATATTAAGTAAAAAGAATTTAAGCAGCGGTCTATTTATTGCTATTGTCACTAAAAATTTATAAATGCATATAAATTTATTTATTCAATAACATTAAAAAGCCATAACAATAAAACGTGCTAAAACTTCCTCAACTACAAATAAGGCAATAAATTTTTTGTTCATAGCTTTTAATACATTTATTAACTTAAAAAATTAATTGTATGCAAGTGTATAATTGTTAAGATAAATATTTAAAAAAAAAACTTTTAATAAAATGAAATGGCTGTAGTACGAGTAACAGCAGAACAGTTTACACCCCCAAAAAACAATAAAATGGTTAAAGACCTTTTGGTTCCTTATTTTATTGATACACTTACAGAAATGAGTTAAAGTTTCCTGTCGCAAAAGGGTATGTTGCCAACATGTCTAAAAATAGCTTTTGTTTATCTTTTTTCATAGAAAATTATTTTATTCAACTTGAAAAAATGGCAACCCTATTCTTGTGGTAAAAGAAACACAACTGACAACTGGATTGAAAAATTACTTTTATATTTTTTTATTAATTTGTTATACAAAATTTATCGCTATTCAAAATTTCTGTTGTTATTTGAAGAACAAAGTGTTGATTTTGTGAAAATGCGTCAAATTCTTGTGATTGTATGTCTATTGTCAGCATTTTATTTATTTTGGTGCAGTTTTTTTCAGCACGATTAGAATTTTTTAATCGCCCATCTTGACGCTTATGATGAGCCAAAACGTTGTTGTTGTTACGTTTTTTAATTAAAATCGTGAACAGTCGATATCTAAGGGCCTGTGCCAAACGGTAGCAAAGTACTAGTGTAAGTAAATTTTTGACACTTCTGAGGTGAATAAAATTTCACTAGCCCTGGCGGCTAGTAGAAATTTTGACACAACAGATAAATTTTTGACAAGCTGCAATAAAAAGCATGGTATCATAAAATTTAAACCCACCGCCGTCGCTTCGAGCTGTCGCCTAATACAAAGATTTTTACGTCTTTTAAGTTTAATTAGACTGTGAAAAAATTATTGTTTATTTTAGTTTGCGAAATATGTTGCATCATATATATAATGTTATATAATTTATTGCTACAAGAATATTGTTTTATATAAAACTGTACTCTTAAAAATTTGTTGGTAGCCGGCGGCTTGTAGTCAGGCGAAGAAAAACCGTCGCCGCAGCAATTGTTTCATCAGCTTCTTTCTACGCTCAAGAGAATTTGTCAAAATTTTACATTGTCAAAAAAGATATCATTTGGCACAGCAGAAAAATGAAATTTTTTCCCCACAGGCAAATATTTTTTTACCATAGTACTTTTCTACCGTTTGGCACACGCCCTAAAAACCAAAAAAAAAAAAAATAAAAAAAAAAATAAAAATGCTAACATGCTAGGGCTTATTATCGACGAGCCGTGTTCTACAAACAGGCCGTAAAAACTATACGGAAGATAACACAAAAAATTATATTAGCCCAATTCACAATCTTGTGCAAATGGTCTTGCATCGTAACATTTGCAAAATGGTATAGTATATTGATACTCACCCCTAAGAATTGTTAAGTGGTGAGTATCAATATTCTCTCGGACTGTTTTCTATTTCCAAACTTGAAAAAATAGGAACGTTGGTAACCCTACGTCTCCACTAGCCATCGACTTGGACATGACATGGACATGACGCCGGCAGAGCAACTGTGAAAAATTCATCAACTTCCTTGTTGTGGTGAACACGTGCGATGTCCATGTTCAGGCATATCAAAGTATTTTGCGGTAGTGCAATAGAGATGGAATATTTACCAATTTTTGTCTGTCTCTTTTCTTTCTATTGCAAATGGTTGCGAACGTAAAATCTCATGGCGAACATTTTTGCTCAGACATATGGTCGGGCATTGATGTCAGAGCATGGACGAAAGTTGGACATGAGCGGTCTCCATTAGCCATTTGCGATGTCCGACATGATGCCCATACCAAGTTCATGGCTAGTGGAGACCGCTAGTAAAGGATTTACCAACAATGCATAACTAAAGCCAGTGGTTGATAGCTATTTTAAGTAGAAGCTATTGGATATCGCTAGAATATAAAAAAATTCCCCAAATCTTTAATGTTTCCTTTTTTAGCTTGGCTAAGTCATTTTGGTATTTGCAGAATGTACATTAGAGAGCTGCGTAAATAGTCTTGAAATGTAAATACTTCTTATTTTTTAAATGTATTGTCGTAGCATGTATTATACTAAATCAATAATAAATGATGTCGGTAAATAAGAGAAGCACGATGGACGAAGTATTTTCTTCTTTGCTTCTATACCTGTAATAACTGAAACAAATTTCTTGAAAACATTGTTGTTTAGCGTTTGTTTTAGAGGATATCGCTGTGGTAAAACATTTGAAAAATCACTCATGTCTTAAAAATTCTTGTAAGTGGTCTTGTGCAGGTATCTAATGTACATAATTCGCTTTCAAGCTATTTCTTGCTGTGTAATATTTTACTGTACAATTTTTCGTTTGCCTCTAGAGCGGGTCTTTGACTCTTATTTATGTTTTTATGTGCAAGCTATAAATTTTAATTAGCCATCGATTCATTGTTAAAGCACTCAAGTATTGTATGCAAATATACTACCTGCTGATTTTTGAACTTGAACTTCAACTTGCACTCTCATCGTAGATATTGAGTTTGTTGAGCCTATTTTACGAGTTGTAATTTAAAATAAATACATATATTTTTTGTGTATTTTTAATTACATTTGATAAGCAAGCGGTGTTTTCTAATGGAAAAAATGCAAAATAATTGCTTGTGCTGACTGCACGTACATACATACATTCATACATACATACGTAGATATTAGAAAGTCATCTAAGTAAAAGTTTTCAGTTTTACTATAAACTTATGCCCTAATTCAGTAAGAAGATTTTGGACGTTTTTGTTTGAAAATACTTTTGAGTTCTTGTGTTTGAATTCTCCAAATTATCGGCCTGGCCCACGATGTCGACAAGAAATTATCTGTCGCTTAGTTATAGTGTTTTCACACTGACATGGTTTTAATAAAAGTTGGTTTTAACGTTAAAACCAATTGTTAAAACCTGGTTTTACCATACAAATTTAGTTTTTGTTAAAACCAAATTAAAACCATTTTTGAATTGGTTTTAATTTGGTTTTAAGAAATGCAACCTTGTTTTCGCTGTGATAAATTCAGTGCCGCCAAGTTGAAATGACCGACATTAGCTGTTAATGTTTATGCCAGTGAATAACAATAGATGGCGCTTGAAAGATTTTCAACTTAAGAATGGATGCAGCAGCAACAATAATCAACAAATTATGGGAAAAAGAGTTTTTTTTTGAAGGAAAAAAAAGAAAATATTTTCATTGAACTCTGGAAAGTGAAAATAGACAATATGACTGACATTTATCTGCCTATAAAAAAGGTTTATCTTATAATGTATTTGTGCATTTTTATATATAATAACTTTATTTCCAAGCACATCTTCATTCTGTATAAGAAGTCCCATAATCTAAAAAAAATTTATTTACAAAATATAAAATAATTCCCATTTTAGAGCGCATTTTGAAATATCTCAGTTTTTCATATTAACAAAAACTGTTGTTATACAGTTTGTCCAACAAGTGTTATTAAAAAGCAGAAAAAATGCAACAGGAGATTTATTTTATTTTGAGCAAAGTTATTAGACAGCCTGTGAGTTAAAACCTGAATTTAACACACTTGCAGTGTGAACGCAAAATGAGCTGTTTATGGTTTTAACGTTAAAACCAGGTTTTAACTTTCAGTGTGAAAACACTTATATTGAAAACAAAAACAAAATAAGAAAATTTGTTTTTTTTTTCAATGTAAGTAAGCGATAGATAGTTTTTGTCGACATCGTGGGCCAGGCCGTATATTCTTCAAATATGGTTGTTGTCTTTGATAACGAAGAATAAAAATATTATTGCCATGTTTTTAAAACATAAAAATTATCGGCCTG
Source organism: Tachina grossa (assembly GCA_949987645.1). Taxonomy (NCBI): domain Eukaryota; kingdom Metazoa; phylum Arthropoda; class Insecta; order Diptera; family Tachinidae; genus Tachina; species Tachina grossa. Next base: position 63,835,435 of record OX465274.1, read on the forward strand.
GCCCACGATGTCGACAAGAAATTATCTGTCGCTTAGTTATATTGAAAAAAAAAACAAAATAAGAAAATTTGTTTTTGTTTTCAATATAAGTAAGCGATAGATAGTTTCTTGTCGACATCGTGGGCCAGGCCGATAATTTAATATACGGCCTGGCCCACGATGTCGACAAGAAACTATCTATCGCTTACTTATATTGAAAACAAAAACAAATTTTCTTATATTATTTTTGTTTTCAATATAACTAAGCGACAGATAATTTCTTGTCGACATCGTGGGCCAGGCCGTATTATACAATAGTTTGAAAAATATATGAAAAAATATGTGTTGGAAATAATGTTTGGAACAAAATCATAAAGCAAATACACGAACCTTCTAGCATAGACAATAAATAATAATTGTTTTAAAGAATCACAACTGTTCCTTTTTTTTCGTCCATAGACAAGACGATACAATCGTGGAACAGAATTTGGGCATTATTTTCCTGCTGCACCACAGGCTTATATCAATTTTTTGTTGCATAAAGAAAATACCTTAAGAATTCTTAAGAAAATTATTAAGTGCTAATTCACACGGTGAAATTTATGACGTCTATTTTTCTTAATTCTCTTTTGAAGTTGCTACCAAAAATTCCTTGCATTCATACGATGTTTTTTTTTTTGGACGTCTAATTTTACTTCTCTCGACTCATATAGCCAATAAGCTAGAAGAGTAACAATAAAAAATAACAATAAGATAGAAGAGTAACATTGAAACGTAACAACAATAACAACAAGTGCAATGTAAAGAGAAATATGAAAAAACCATGGAAAACAGAAATCGAGTCATTTTTTCTACCCCTCTTTCTTCTCTACACCGTTCGCTAACAAACAAAAAGTGACGTCGAAAAATAGACTTCATAAAAGTCTTCGTGTGAATTAGGTGTAAGTCACGGAAAAATGATCCACTCTAAAATTTTACGTTGATTCGTAGTTCGCCATAATTCTGCGGCGGCAATAAGGAAAAAGTGATTAAGTCATATTTTACTGTTTCGCAGGAGAGCACTTTTAAGCGTTCAAGTCGATTTTCAGAAATTCATTTCTTTTACAGTTAAATTGGGAAATTTTCGGTTAATCTTTATTTTTTTTAAATAGACATCGTTCTACACTCTATGAACTATACATTTAAGTTGAAATATACCAAAATATAACCTAACATACCATTAATTCAAAATCGGCTTATCTCGACTCAAGCAATTTTTCCTTTTTGCCACAGAATTTTTAATTAGAAAGTCTGCTCTCTTCTGTGCTTTTATTTCTACAATTAATTGATTAGATCTAAAAAAAATTAAATATGTCTGTTAGTCTTGCTTTAAAAGTTTAAAAATCTTTTAAGATATATTTATATATCATTCGTTTATTCGAATAAATTTCGAGTTTTGTTAAATTATGTGAATGAATTTCAAGTACTTTTTACTTATTCGTAAAGGTTTTAAGTTTTATTAGATTATTCGAGTTTATTTCAGGTATTTTTTTTTTCTCTAATAATAAGAATCATATTCAAATTTCGATTGACCGAATGCATATAATTTGTTTACTTACAATCCTTCATAAAAATTTAAGTATCAATTCGATCATTCGACTAAATTTCAAGTTTTAGTATTTTTTTTTTAATTTCCAGTTTTATTTGATTATTGAAATAAATTCAAAATTGTATTTGATTCTTCTCAGTAATTTAAGATTTTATTTAACAATTGTAGCAAATGTAAATCATTATTAGATTATTCAAATACGACTTCAAGTTGTACACGACTATTCGAATACATATAAAGTTTAATTCGATTATTCGAATAAAGCTTAAGGGTCATTTGAATATGTTAAAATATGATTTCAGTAGTATTAGATTATTTGAGCATATTTCAAGTTATACGCTATTATTCGAATATGTTTGACGTTGTATTCCATTGTTCGAATACATGAAGTGATTGTGCTATTTTCTTTAGGAAAGAAATATTGTCGAGAGAGAACAGGTATTCTCAATTTTCTTACAACCCTGCAATTGCGCCTATGTTTACAACAATGTTGCTATTCTTATGATATAAATATTTGAATAACTTTTTAAGGTTTTAATCGATTATTCGTATAAATTTTTAATGTTGCTCATATATTAGACAAAATTTTTAACTTTCTTTATTAAATTATTAAAATAAAATTCAGAAATTTTTTCAGTTTTAATGGATTATTCGAATAAATTTTGAATTTTACTCGATTAATTGATAAAGTTTTAGATTTGCATGCCGGTTTTGTATGATTTTAAATTACAAAAAATGTATTCTTCATACAAAACTATTAAGATTTTTGTTGTTTTCTTTTATTTGCGAAAAGTTAAAATCACATCGAAAATCACAAAAGCCTGCGTCGCACAGTGGGGTGGGGTGAATGATAGAGAAAGTAGCGATTAATTCATAGAAGTCGTAATTTTAAAGTTTTGTTATTTGTTATTGATGAATATTAATAAATACATAAAAAAACTAGCATTTAAAAAAAAAATTGAAAAAAAATTTTTAACCTTTTATGGGCTTTTTTGTATTTTGGAGAAAGTTGTCTTATTTGACTATTTTTGCTGTAACTTTGGAATGAAAAAATATAAATTATTAAATTAAATTTTAAATTAGAGCATACTTTATATGCCTTTAAAAACAAAATTTTTTTTGTTTAAATAAAAAAAATAAATATTTAATATGTATTTTTCACATTGATTTTTAGCAATTGGAATTCTCTAAAAAAACCTTCATAACTCAAATATCGCACAAATTCGCAAATAGGTATTCTGGGATTTATTAGCTAAAATCTTATATTTTAAGAGCATAAGAGCATTTTTCCTGCACTCATCCGCTAAGTTGTTGAAACTCAATGTATATATCAAAAATACCACATTTTTAGAGCAAATTAATTTTTTTTTAATATTTCTAAAACATTTATCTAAACAAAAAATAATTTTTTTAATGCTCATATACTTGAAGTTGCCGGTTCCATTATAAAACTTTTACTTATAGAAGTCTTCACAAAAACTGTAATCACTTGAAATATCAAAATTTTGTCTTTTAATCAATGCGCGCAAAAATAACTAAAATTATTGAACTTTGAACACACACTGCAAATAAAGTAAACTACCAAGAACTCTTATTTTTGCAGATAGTGATGTAGAATTTTATCTACTTTCACATAATACCAAATACGGTTGTAAAAGTTAAAGTTCATCTTTTGAATTAATCGCCACTTGTGAAGGCTTTCACCCCACAGTACGTCGGTTTGCAGAATAGCAGAAATCACACTTGTGTTTTTAAAACTACATGAAATTTGAAAATATGTGATTTCCGAACAGGCCTATTTGTTATTCTATCATACTGACAAGTTTCAGTTTATATCTATTCGTCTATGATTTATTCGATTATATTGAACTTTATTCGAATAGAATTCAAAATTATGGCTAAATTATGGTTTTATTTCTTCTTACTCGTAACAATAAAAATAAAAAAAGAGTGCTTTAAAATATTTGGTGTTTTTTAATTAAAAAGATTCTTTCAACTGAAACCGGTTTGTTATTTTGTTTTTAATACAAGCAGGTGCATTATCTTAATCTTAATCGATTTCCATATTATTCCTGAGAATTTTCTATTTATTTGCACATTTTTTAATTGATGATTTTGGTTGTCCCAACCCAACCGTTGCCAGATATAAGCTCCCTAATCCAATTGATGAAAAAAATTTAATAATTTGTGTGCCTTCTATTTTAATTGCAACATATTTCTACATAAGCACATACATACATAAATATTGAAAAATGTTGGTTTGGTTATTTATCCGAGTCGAAAAACTTTTAACTATAAATTATTAGAACAATTATTATTTTACACCCAACTCTTAACAAAAAAAATTTTTTTCAATTGCAAAAAAAAATTTATTTAAATATCTAAGAAGTACGTTTTTATATGCACATTTGCATGTATGTATGTATGTAGATATGCATTCGAAAGGAATATCTCATTCGGAATATTTTATTAGTTGTGTTCTGGCCTTTTGTGCAGGTCTCAACACAGACATGTCTGCACTTTCGTTTTCAATACAAAAGCAATAACAATAACAACAACAACAACAACAACCAAAACCAAAACAATACACTTGATAGATCCGCAAGCTAATAGCCAAAATTTATAATTAGCTGAAATATGTACATCATTCAAACAAAAGAAACCATAAAGCAAAAGAACAATAAATGTGTAAATAATAAAATTAAAAAAATACAGAAATAAAAATAAACATAAAAATGAGATGTGGGCAGTGTGCCAAATATATGTACATATGTATGTATGTAAACAAAATTTTCAATATTCTGTAATTTTAATAGTTTATGGCTCACTCTCGATCGCTAAAATGTTTAAGAGAGTACAAAATAAAAATTACTTCAAATGCTCACAAATTTTGGAAAATATTCGTAGCCAAAAATGGCTAAATCAAGTTTAAAGATATGTAGCAATAGAAATATAGCTTTAAAAAATTAAGGCGGTGTATTTCGGAAATTTTGACGCTACCCGTAAGAAATTTTAAATTCTTGTACTTTCGTGTGATGTTCTCTTTGCAATGTAACCACAAGAACTGGGATATAATTCAGCACAATAAATCTTAATATTCCTAAGTCGACTTAAGCGGTTATTATATATTGCCACATATACTATAGATATACATATTCATATGTATATATAATATATATATTATTATATATATCGCTCATTTACTTCAATAGTGGCATAACTCAAAAAATGAGTTTTTTGAGTTAATAATGCAGAAAGAAGCGGCATTTCGTATTTTATCTTGTGTAAAAATTTTATATAAATAGCTTGTACCATCACCTCCTGAGAGAAGAATTTTTTTTCATTTCTCCATTGAGTTGTATGCAAATTGAAAACTTAAAACGCGTTTTCTGCAAAACTGTTCTTTTTTTGAGTTGTGCCACTATTGAAGTAAATGAGCGATATATATATAAACTATGCCCGCGGTGTCGCACAGTGGGTTGAATCGATACTAAATGGCTCTTAACTCAGCGATTGATGTTAGAATTTTTTCTTTATGTTTTTTCAAGTTTCATATCCAAATTAACAAAACAAACAAAAATTTTCAAAACTATCCCGTGTTTTAAAAAGAAATGCAACTAATAAAATATAATAAAGTTTGTGAGTTTGGATGTTTTTTTCACTATAACGCAAAAACCGCTAAATGGATTTAGATGAAATTCAGTTTAATGATGGCATATGTCCTAGATTAGAATAAAGAGTACATTTTAAGGAATAAGAATGGAAAAAAGTTGGTACTCACTACAACTGCCAAGAACCCACGTACTTGAAGGAAGTTGGAATTATTAATTATACTATTAATTCAGCAAAGTAGCTCCCGAAATTAAACCAAATTAAACGGATTGTGAAATGTAAGTTGGTTTTTTCATTTCTTATTCCCAAAAATGTGTCATTAATTCTCCTCTCCTGAAACGAATCCGGCATTGATACATACATATTTATGTGAATATATTTCCCCTTTTATATCAGTATTCGATAATTAGACCGATTATTTTAATTATTTTAATTTGTAAATTAAGTTTGCAAAAATAAACAGTACTTTTTCTCACAAAAAAGGTTTGAAGTACCCCTTCGAATATGAAGTATTATTGCAAGGCATCTTCGAAAAAAACTTTTTTTAATACTTTGCCGGTAGCCTTTTCAAAGTTTTCGTTTTAACTTCGTTATTTTTTATCGAATCCTAAAGTATGATATGATATTCCATAATCTCCAAAAAAGGTTCAGTGACATATTTTTCTAACTTTATTTTTTTTTTTTACTAAAATCTACTATTTGTGGTCGTAAATAGTCGATTTCCGTCAAAAATAATTAGAAATCCAAAAAATGTGTCGATATATTGATATTTTTGTTTCGAATGTTTTGCATTGTAAGCCATGGACCTCAAGTATCCCAGTATTTACCCACCACATATGACTTCTTATTACCCTAATGTACCACCCATGGTATAATAATACGGGTAATCTCGAAGCGCCAGCTGATTGAGTTTTTTATTTGCTTGTTTCGTGATATGATCTGCCAAATGTTATTTCTGTTTTACCAATACACGCGCACAGTGCTTATTAAGGCTGTACGAATGCACACAAATTTTACAAATACAAGAGAAACGCAAGTACATGTCTCTTGTTTTCTCTTGGTGTTTTGACAGTTGTCATCACAAAACAACAATAAAAATCCCTGTTGTTTGATTTGTTGAAGATTTGCGGGTACCTATGTTTATTGTTGTATCATGGTACCACCCTAATATCATAAAATTAAATATCGCAAAAAGACCATTGAACTCTTCAAAACAAAGTATTTCCATAATTCTAGCAGAACAGTTTCAAATTTAGTATAATTTTATTAATTTTTGGCCGAACATAGTGGATGACTTTTAAAATTTTTGGTTATATTTACGGCACAAAATGCTCAATATTTTTTTCCGAAACATAAAAAATAACTTTACTGCAATTTGTATATTTTAACAACTTCATTCATTTTAAGTTATATTCCATCGAATATAACAAACTCTTTAAATTAGAAACAACTTAAAATAACCATAATTATTTTACAACAACAAATCTAATTGAAATTTTTTTTAACCAAGCACATTGGGTAATTTGACCCACTTTTAATATAAAAATTAATTTTAGCCAATGTCTTGGACCGATATGGCGGAAATTTGAAACATAAGAGTTATTCATGAGCACGCACAGCTTTGTTTTTTGATTTTTGTAATAGTAGGCATTTTTAGGTTGCCACCATATCAATGAAAGTTGAAGACTTAAATATTAAAATGAATAGTTAGATTTTTTTTTTTGAAATTCGGCACGTTGAAAATACGCAAGAGGCTAACAAAATGTCGCACACAAAAAAGGTAAGGATTTGTAAATACAATTAATTTCTTTCTTCTATCAATTAAATAATTAATTGATTTTGAAACTGCAATGATTTTGGTAAATACAATTAACGAAATTGTAAGTTAAAGGAAAATCTGAGAAAAATGTCGAAAGAAAAACTCTGCGAAAGAAAATTAGTCGCTCGAATTTTAATAAATTTTCATTCCCCTATCTATATACATATGGGCTATTCCAGAGAATGTCACGTACGATGTCACGTACGTTGACCAATAAATTAGATTAGATTAGAAATTAGGTTAGATTTTTCCTTTTATTTTACCAAAGGTAGGGCTACTTACGCTCCTCAAAAGTACAAAAAGAAATAAAGAAAATTTTAAATTTTCTCTGAAATACAAGCTTAATTGATTAATCAACGTACGTGACATCCTGAGGAATAGCCCATATGAATATATGTATGTATGTATATATGTGTGTCATTTTTTTTACGTGTTTATAAATTAAAGTAATGCCAATTTGTAAATTTCAAATATTTATAGCAAATTTTTTTTAAACTTAACATTTACATGAAAATAAATGTAACCATATCGAACAACGAAAAATAATTCAACAAAATAGTCGCACAACAACAGCATGTGCAACAACATATGCGAGTAATTTGTATATTGAACATAAAACAATAATCAAAACAAAAGTGTTCATTAATATTTCAGTTCATTTATTTACATATTTATTTATTATACATATTATACAAAGTAAATTTGCATAATATGGTGTTGAACAAATATGGACGGGTTAACTAGACCATATGCCCAAGATGGTATTAACAGTATTTTAAAAGGTTTTGTGACTGACTGTACACGACCTATGTCTTCACATAGGAAGTAGCAACGTGGTTGTTAAAGAAATTCCACAAAAACCGCAAGATTATACGGTTATCCGTGGCAGATCAGTCAACCAGTGCAAGCGAGACGAAAAACTCTCGAAGGCCAAACAACATGCACAAGCCTGACCGCACTTAAGAAATAATTGCGATAACGCGAGAGATGTTCCTCAACCCAGGGGCCTAATTCCCGCATTCGATTGCGAGCGAGTTATTACTCGAATGTGCGAGTTTTTAAACTTTTGGGATTTTCGCATTCGGTTTCGAGTAACACATATTGAAATTTCTAATGACAGCATTCGATAGCGTGCATACATTCGAATGCAACCGTTCGTGTTTTTACTCGCAAGCAAAAAGGCATTCGAAATCATTTTTAACATAGAAAAAACGAAGAAATATACTACGTTTATACGCAGGGCTTATTTGCAAATAAAACTGTAAATTGTTGCCATATTATTGTTTTTATTGCGACTTACTAATTCAGAAAACTATTCACGATTAACGCACTATTTGCAAATAAAATGCTTGATGTTGCCACGCTTATAAATGTTTGATAACAAAAAACAATAAATGGATTAATATTGCACAAAAAACATTAATAGAAGCAAATAATGACAATTAAAACAAATAATTATTTGATATTTTCTACATTTACACTATTTTTTTTTTGTCAAAAAAGTAACTTTTGTATAGAAGTGCTACCAAGTTTGTGTACTTTTGCTATGCCGTATAAACAGTGAGTTAATTTATTTGCGAATATTTTTATTTGCAAATAGTGCGTGTATAAGCGTAGTAATAGAAAACGTATGTTCAATATTTTACTTATTTATTTAAAAATGAATGAATGCACAAATGTACGTATAAAAAAATACAAATTAAAAAATTTCTAATTGCCTTTAAATATAACAAAACACACTGGCTTGACAAATACATAATGTTTTGCCCAAGAGTTGTCTCGGGGAAAATAAAAAAAAATCAACCAACTCTGGTAGCACCTAAATAACAAATTAAATGCTTCTGGTCAAGCAATAAAAGAATCGAACATGTGGCTAGTGCTCTATTCTCTAACTTTACACTAATTTATTATTATTAAGTTATTAATAAAATTAAAATGAAAATAACATTTAGGTATTCGTTTCTTTTTTCTGCATATACGTGTGTATGTACGTACATACATATGTTTTTGCATACATACATATATACAAACATATGCTTTTGCTTACAATTTATTCAGTGTTGTGAAATGAATTTATATATAAATATATTTGCCTTTTTCCAACACTGAAACAAAAACTCGATTCGCTTGGTAGCGAGTGACATCATCCGAAAATTTCTTGCCATCGAAATTAATTTCTATTCAATTGCAATTCCGATCACGAGTGCAGGAATTAGGCCCCAGAGCTGCTTTACGACTGATATTTTAGTTCATATTTTATGACTTTTCTTTACAAATAGAAAATAAATTGAAGAATTGTGAACAGTGATGCCAACTTTTTTGGCTCTAAAAGCACATCATAATTTTAAAAAAGCACTAAAAAGCGTAATATTGAGATCTAAAAAGCGTAAAAAGCACTAACGTGAAAAACGAGTGAAATTTAACGAAGTTTTCTAAGCTTTTCTTTATTTCGGCTATGTTATCAACAAATATACCAGACACTGAACAAGTAAATACAGCAAGTTTTTATTAAAGTAATTTTAAGAAATACATAAATACATACTTAGTGCTTTTTCTTAAGGCTCAAGGCTGAGTTAGCCGACTGTAATGTAATGTAACTGTAACGTAGAAAACAGCTGATTGATATTTTTTATGAAAAGTAGGTTACGTTACATTACATCTCTATAACCATTTTCATTACTTTTCACATAACAAAATCGATCAGCTGTTTCTTACTGTTGCAGTTACATTACATTACAGTCGGCTAACTGAGCCTTTAGTTTGGCACTAACGCTCAAAATTTGGCGTTTTGAGTCTTCAAATAGCACTACAAATAGTGCCAAAAGCACATTCACATCGCTGATTGTGAATAAAAAAAATTGTAATGTGTTAAAATAATATTTTTACAAACTTTATTGGATTGTTTGCAAATAAATTTTACTACACGAAAGCAAAATCGAAAGTGATTGATTTTGACATGGTGTTCGCTTTATTGACAATTCATTCGAATTAGTGGTATGAAAATATCTATGAGAACACTTACGTTTTCATCCGACTTCTCTTTCCAATCAATGTTCCTAAAGAAGTAAGATAGAGAAATGGAAATCCGTTTTCTTTCGGTTAGAATGCGAATGAAGACCTTCTTTCTAAATAGTGGAAGAGACAGCTATTTTTGTTAGATTTCAAAGTTATTTCAATTAATGTTATTGTTATATTAACAATGCGAATTGTTGAATGTCGGTACAAATATTGATTATCATAGTTGTGATATTAACAATGAAACGATGTTTTGCTTGTCTGCGAAAAACACTAAATTTCTTTGAACTGGCAATCTCAGAGCGATGAAAATACGCCAGAGGGAATTTCGTTAATTTTTCCCTGGAGTTTGTGCCACCTTAACGATAAATTTTTAATTTTTGGAATAAACACTTTTTCATTTAATGTTTCGTCATCTGCAATTTGTTTTTTTTTCTTTTAACAAAACTTTAGCAAGTTCCCTATAAGAGAATTAGAGGTTGCCTGAAAAAAAATTGGATATGTCAAAATCGCAGCATGAAATTGATTGAATAAACTCAAAATTAAATTTTTAGCAAGATAATGGGCCTTATCGCGGTTGGCGCATTTCAACTTCGACTACGACAGTTTCATCATAGATTAAAGAAAGAATTTTGGCGTGTTCTTCTATTACAAAAACGTCATTGTAAGAGTCGAAATACACCAACCACGATAAGGGGTATTATTGATTTCAGTTTTGAGAAATTTTAAACTTGTTTTAACAGCTTAACCAAAGTTGCACAAGAACATTTATTTTTTTTAATTTGAGATTAAAAGAGACAAATGAATGATTTGTCCAGTGATGCCAGAATTCTTTGACCAAAAATGGCTAAATGAAGACAAAAAATGGCTAAAAAAATTGCTAAAAACTAGCTTAAAAATGGCTAAGTGCCATCGAGTGCAAAAATCATGAACTTTAACAAAAATAAGAAGGTATTTCATATATTGTTTTTTTAAGGCAAATCGGGAACTTGTTTAAAAAAACAATCAATTGAAGTAATAAATAAAATTATTTTTATTCAGGTAGTCAAGAAACTGCGCATATAGGGCAAACATGCAATACTTACAGTACGCCTTCATTCATTAGTGTTTTCTGCTATTCAGTCTTTAAATTTTTGGGTTACTAATCCATTCCTTGCGAAAACAAACTTTCATTTAAACTGAAGTTTATATTTGTTTGATTGATATAAGAAACCACCAATTAGAACAGACAACTTATAACAACATTGCAACAATTATAAGAAAGGAGTAGTAAATCTTATTGTTACCAATTTAGCCATCTCTTTCATATAAGCGCTTTAAGACTGCTGCAACAAAAATGGCAAATTTGAACTGGGATTAATTGATATTAATGCGAAACAATACTCTGTTGTGTTTTTGGTAGTCAATAAGTGTTCCTTTGATACGAATTTAAATTTTTTATGAAAAATCACAAATAAATTTCATGTTGGGAAAAATAGCTAGATTAAAATAAAAATTGCTAAAAACAAATAGCTAATAGCTAAATGCACTTTTCTTCCGGCTAAATGGGATGAAAAATGGCTGAATTTAGCCAGAAAATGGCTAAATTGGCATCACTGCATTTGTCTCACCAATAAACTATTTTATTTTAACAAATGATTATGTTTTTATTAAGCACTTGCTATCAATATTGCTTTCCATATAAATATAACTTTATTTTCCTATTGTTCTTTTATTAACAACCCAGTAAAAAAAGACACTCCAAAGAAGTCATGAAAATGTAGAGTTTGCAGTCTGGAAGTAGTTCAAATTTCGATCCGATCTAATGATTTTTACATAGGGTTGTCATTGCAAGAAGTTCTCTTTTTCGATGCCTAGTCATCGAATTAGAAGCGATTTTAAGAAAAATTTCCTTTTTTGTGTTCTATGGTAATATTTTCATCTAGAAAAAAATTTTAATAAGTTACATATTTTAACAATTCGTTTCTTTTTATACGAATTTAAACGCGAAACAGTGTTTTCATGTAAATTTAAGCAAATAACTTCTAAATATTAGGCCAAAATTAGTTCATAAATTTCTTTAAAAAAATCGATTTTTTGAACATTTTGGTGAGTATTTACTAAAACTTTGGAAAAATTACAAGGTTTTGTGTGCTTAAAATAAACTTCTACTTGGTTTTCTTCTAACTATCGGTGAATTAAAAATATCGATTTTTTGGAAGCAATGAAAATGTGGTTCCTTCAGAATGACTTCTATTTTTTTTGTTACTGGGAACTATTGTCAGGTATTGTAACTTAAAATAACATGAAGCTTGAATACAATGTATTTGAGAGTCACGTGATTGCTGGTTGTTTGTTTTTTACCCGAGTGCGCAACGCAAAGAAAGTTATTGTGTTTATCAGTCTATGTATGTATGTATGCGTGTTCCTTCGCGGCACTATATAAACCGAACACGTGGACTGATTTTGATGATTCTTACATCAATTGATTTGTATTAACCCTGGGAGTGTCACTAAGGATGTGACAGTAGTAAAAATTCAATATGGCGGCCAACAGATGCCATTTTGTAAATACGAAAAAATAAACAGTCGGCGAACTCCATCAAAATGGAACCATCCCGCAGTTATCTTAAAATCATCTTTAGGTTTCTCTTATGATTTTTCATTTCCAAGGACCATTTAGGATATTTAACGGTTCAAAGTTGGTCGCAGTCGGGTTTTGATTTTTTTTTAATTACTTTTTTATTATAAAAACAATATTTACTTCTATTTGCTTTGAGAGGTATTCTTTATCATATTATAACAAGATATACTCGACTTTCTGAAGTGCGAAATTTGAATTTTTGGCCAAAAAAAAATGGACCAAATTACTTACAGTGCCATGGACTAAAGTGAACACAGACCTATGACCAAAGCGATGTATTTATAATGATTTTGATCACATCAAAAATTAGATGGTGATCGAGTTCGACCTGAAGCTTTTCGTTCCATTAGAAAATTTGTAAAATTGAAAAAAAAACTATGAAAGTTTTAACTTTTAAGTATAACTTAAAAGTTTTATGTTTTTTCACTTTTTGCAAGATTATCAAAAATTTGATGTTTAATTTAGTTTACTTTTACACTACACCCATTTTTATTAAAAAAAATTAATTCTCAAAAATCAGTTTAGCGCCACTTTGGAGGTGATCGAACCCATTGTACGACGATCGTAAAGCGTGTGGCTTTCTTTACGTCACTAAATAAATATGCGCAGCGAAATATCACTTTGGTTGATAATTTTCGCAACAGTCTTTGAGAATAAGAAAAAATATCGTTATCTATTCAACAAATTAAGTTGATCGGCAACCTCTTCGTAGGAGTCAAAAGCCGGATATTGTTCCCAAAATAAATTAAGCAGGTGATAATAAAAAACATGTTTTTTACAAAACAATAAAATTGGTGATTATTTTGAAAATAATACAAATGTACAATGAATCACAGTGAAAGTGAGATAGACGCATGGCTTTTTCTTGCATAAGTTTGTTAGAAGGTATAGCAAAACAACTCGTATTAAAAAAATATTGTATTTACATTTTAACATTATTTCACAATTTATATAATATTTTAAATAACAGTAGCTGGTTACTGTCACTAAAAATTTTGAAATTGTATAACATTGACAATAAATCATGTGAGTTTTAAATGTTTTTGTTATTATTGGTAAAGTCTCCTATTCGTAAATATAAAATTCTTTCATTCGATTGCCATTCGAGTTGAGTTCTTAAATTTAGCTGAAAGCTGTTTTGAAACTACTTTGAAAGAATTTAAAATATTGCAACAACAAAGAAACAGAAGTTGTTGTTGTTTAGTTTATTTTTATTATTCAACGCTAAAATTTTAATTTTATGTCACTTTTTTTATATTAACTGATTTAGAAAAAACATATAAATATGACAACGTAACACACAAATATTGTAGTTTTCATAACATTTTTTAACGCTAAAATGAAGGTTTTGTATTGAAAGTTTTTGTTTTAGTTTTTTGCTAATTTATTTCTGTAGTTGGCATTTAAAAAAGGATTTCACTGCTCTTTAATATCTCGACTTCCATTAGTAAGTTGCATATGATAAAAATTTAATAAAACGAAAATTTTTTATTTTTTTCTTACTAGAAATTCTCGTTATAAAGGTCATTGACTTTTCTGTTAAATGTTTCTACTTTTCCTCAGTTGCTAATAGCTCTTCGCTAAGAGTATTCTAATACTCAGAGTAACTGAACCATACAATTTTCATCAGCAACAATTGAGGTGGATAATTTAAATTTGGAATTATAAAAATTAAAGTTAATATGATAAATCAGAATTCAGTTGAAGTGACGTTGAATATACTTTTGTATCATATCAGGTATGAATTCTCCAAACATATATAAAACTAAACAAAATTGGGATCGGTACTTTTATACCTTTTAAAGTTTTTCAATATAATCAGGAATCATTTCAAACAGGAATCATTCTAGTTCATTAATATGTACCACGTTTTTCAATATACATATGTACATAATTTTTAAATTAAGATTTTTTTTTTTTTTTGTTGGTTTAGCATCGTCTATATTCATTTCATTTCTGCTTAAGAAACTCTCTAGTAGACCTTAACACAAAATTTTAAAATTTTAAAATACTTAAATCGCTTGACCTTGCAAGCCATCCCTAAAACCTCCCGCAAAATCAGTGTATATCAAAAGTCGATTAGACGTACTCTTTTGCTGATACTAGAAATAAAAAATTCGAAACTTTTCGTCAACGATATAACTCGAATAAGGCTAAATTGGCAGCAATTGATGTGTCTTTTTGAGGTTAAGAGCTATGGCCTGAAAACGTTGAAATATGATGAAAACACGATTTTCGAAAATTGGGGTGAAGTCCGTAATTTCTTATGCGGCCCCTACACGTTGCGACTTGTTGTACAATTTGATTAAGTTGTACAGCCAATTGTTACGTTAGAGGTCTGGTTGACCAACAGTTGGTCATCGGTTGAATGAAAAATCAAAAAATTTTGATTTTCATTCAACTGACGATCAACTTAGCTATCAAATTGGTACGTGTGATGGCGATTTCTTCTTTCGTTTATCATTTTTATTCAGACGTTTTGTAAGCAACACCGCGCAAAATAAACAATATGTGTGAAAAAGAAGTAAAAATACCAATGCGAAATTTTATTAAAGAATATAAAAAAAAAAATTTTATTTTTCTTTTCTTGATCTTCTTTTTCTTTTATCAAAAATTTATTTATGGGCAGTAGAGCTAAAAAATCGGAACTCATGTTGACTCTATAAAAATAATTTTTTAATGCAGTTTGATAAAAAATTGGTTGAAAAATTGCAGCGTATGCAGTGAACGATCAACTGGTATATGCAGTACAATTGTACGACCAATTTCAACGTGTAGGGCCCGGGCCGCATTATAGCGAAAGGTTAAAAACGATCGTTCAACAAAACTGCAGACAACAACAACAAAATTTATAAGGTTTTACTCTCTTTGGTTGTTTTCCCAAAATATTTGGTATATACAAAAATAAAATAAATTTTAAGTTTAAAATTTTTTAAACGCACTTATAATCCCAAATTAATATTTTACTTATTAAGTAAAATACTTTTTTATTAAAAATACATTGAAATTGATTATTGAGGGGTTTAGCTGGATCCTATGCGCATTTCACTGTTGCTACTGCAGATCATCAGGGAACCTTTACCCTAAGTTTCTTAGAACAACTAGGGTTATTATGTTATAAACTTTCATTTAAACAAATGAGAAGCTCAACAACAAATAACAAAGTTGAAACAAGAACTCAATAATCAACATGTTTTTTTATTTTCTTACTTTACCATTAATACATTGGCTGACTTTTTTCAGCTTCAAATTGTATTTGTAACAGTATATAAAAAGAAAATAAATGTAAATAACAACAACAGCTATTTAAGTATAGAGTCAGGTACCCGCGATTCTACAAAAAATATTACAACAGCAACAACCACATGTACTTTGTTGGTATAAATTACCTTCTTACTTTTCAAAACAGGGTAGCACCGTCAGATTGCATGTTTCTTATAGGAAATGTCAAACACCATACAAAACTGAATATTCGAAAGGTGTTTATGGATACCCAAGTGAAAGCATGCTTCTAGGCTTATACCTATACAATCCAAATTTGACATTTAAATTGGTATAATGACATTAGTCACTTGGTGTAGTGCTGCCACCTAATAAATGCGCGTTGTATAGAGTGTTGCCACACAAGTACTTTTTTGGCCAGGTGCAGTAAATTTAATAATTAGTGTTTTTTATGGGAATTGTTAAAATTTAAGTTTAAACTTTTTTAAACGCACTAATTAATAATCCCAATTTAAAATCAATTTTATTCGCACAACCCAATATATCTTGTAAATTGTTAGAGAAATCGTATAAAACTTGAAAGTCATTTAAAAAATCAATTAAAACTTGAAATTAATTTAAATAATCGAATTCAATTTACATTTGTATCGAGAAGAACTAGAAACATATTTCAATAACCGAATAAAATATATTCGAATAAAAAGTTTATTTTCAACCTTTATTATTAAGCTTAAAACTTAATTTAATCGAATACAACCCAAGACTCATTTACATTTTTAACGCATAGATCTAGAAAATTATTCGAATAACCGAATAAAAGAAAGGATGGACAAATGTGAGGTTAGGAAGTAAATTGGCTGTCAAATGATGAATTGTCATCCTATGACATTTATTTAGTAAAAAGTTGGAAAATTTTAAGCATGGAATGCTGCATTTTTGAACAAATAATTTTAATTGTGAAATTTGTGAATTTTAATTTGAAAGACCGGAACCCGACCGTTTCTCAAAGCTACAAATTACACACAAAACAACAATACTTTTACAAATTTTATTGTTGTTTTGTGTAAATTTTATTTGTAGATTTGTAACTTTTAGTTTTGAGAAACAGGCCCCGGGTTTACGTAAACAAACCAGAAAGAACTGACGCTCTGAAAGATAAAATTCGGCGTTGCATTGACGAAATAAGTGAAGCTTTGTTGCAAAATGTGGTTCAAACTTTTGTGAAAAGTGCGCAGATGCTAGAGTTGGAAATCCATATCCCATTATTACGAGTAATTCCCATATTTCTACTTTACATTGGTATCAATAAAACTGAATTTGTCAAAAAGTGCGTTTTAAGTCAATTTATTTCCTAACCTTAAATTTGCCCACCTTTAATATTCGAATAAAATATATATTTTCAACTTTTATTCTCAAACTTAAAATTTAAATAATCGAGAGCAACCCAACACTTATTTACATCTTTATTGAATAGAACTATAAACTTATTTCAAGAACCGAATAAAATGTATTCGAATAAAAAAATATATTTTCAAAATTTATTCTCAAGCTTAAAATTTAAATATATAATCGAATACATTCCGAACCGAATAAAATATATTCGGGTAAAAACTATATTTTCAAACCAGCTTAAAATTAAAAAAAACCCATCACATATTTATATTTTTATCGATAAAAATAGAAACTTATTCGAATAACCAAATAAAATATATTTGGGGAAAAATATTTTTTCAAGTTAGCTTAAAGTTTAAATAATGTAATGCAACCCAACATTTATTTACATTTTTATCGAATATAACTAAAAACTTATTCCATTAGCCGAATAAAATATATTCGAATAAAAAATATATTATGATCTTTTATTCTCAAGCTTAAAATTTAAATATATACACGAATACATCCCAACACGTTTTTACATTTTTATAGAATGGAACTAGAAACTTATTTCAATAACCGAATAAAATATAATCGATTAAAAGATATATTTTCAAGCCAGCTTAAAATTTAAATAATCGAATGCAACCCAACAATAAAAAGTGTATTTGCAATTTTTATTTTTAAAACTAAATCGAATGAAATCACAAGTCTTTTTAATAATCAAGAAAAAATTCGGAATTTATGAGAGTAATCGAATAAAATATATTCAAATAAAAAAATATATTCCAAGCTTAATGTGCAGTTTCTACAAGTCAGCCAGATGATTCTCGTCTAGAAACTTTGTATCGAAATCACTCAAAAATATGAGAGCTTTACATAAAAATTTTATACTCAAGTCGTCCGTCTGGGTTGCAGAAACAGGGGGTAAGTTCGAAAAATTTTAACTGCCCTATTAATAAAAAAATAATAATTTTGTTTTATGGAGTTTATAAAAGAAACTCTGTATGGAAAAGTATTTTATACGAGTAACTATATCTCAAATATTGAATAATCCTAATGGAGTAGACATATTAGAAATCAAACGTACAATTTCTGAAATCAACTCTAGAGCTCTAATAAAGTTTGCGTCTATGTGTTATGTTTCGAATAAATTACTAAAGCTTCGACTTAAACTTTTCTAGTTTTTTATTTTGTGTACTTGCACTTTTTTGTTGTTATTTTTTTATTGCCTTTATGTCACTAATTTGAGTCATTGAACCATTAATAACTGTCAGTGTATTGTAAATCAAAACGTATTGTATTTTAATGTCTGGCGACAACTATTCATTGTTATGCTTGAGTTTACTTTTATTTGGCTGATATTTTTGAATTTTTTGTTCAGCTATTCAATACAATTGATCAAAAAACGGTCAACAGATAATGTGTTTTTTGCAAACATTTTTATTTCGAGTTTAAAAATATTATGAAATAATTGTAAGTACGAGTATTTCTAGGAGAATGCAAAAGTACGAAATGATAAATGATAGTTTAGTGTGTAATGCATTGAACACATTCACCACAGCAGGCTACGCGAACATGCGACCTCATATGCCGCTAGCTGCACTTGTCGTCTTGTAGCCAGTTATTAATATATTTGGGAGATGGCAACACCATCATAAACAGCTGATATTCAAGTATAAGTACATTAATATTTCATATATGTACATATATAAAAATTAGATTACTCCTTTCAAATGCAATTACTATACGTAAAAATATAGAAATCAGTTTATTTCCTTACATCAATTTCGGGATGTTCATTCTGTTAAATAATATGAAATAATTCATTCAAAATTTTATATTATACTGACAATATTAAATTTTCTCAAATAGAAATTATGGCCTATTTCCCAACTGCGAAAGAAAACTTTCGACTTACAATTTATATTGAAAACAAAAATAAATTTTCATATTTTATTGTTGTTTTCAATATAAATTGTGAGTCGAAAGTTTTCTTTCGCATTTGGGAAAAAGGCCATTAGTTTAATGGGACTACAATGACAAAGCGAGCATGGACAAAAACCTGCCGCCGTGTTATCTTGCGGTCGTCGTCAACTGCGTTGCCATATTTTTTTTCTAAAAAAACCTTCAAGAAACCTTCAAAAAAGTTTTTTTTCTCATTAAAAATCGTTTTTTAGTGATTTTATTCAAAATAATGTTAACATGCATTGATTTTACTGAATACAAATTCAGGAAAAATTAATTTTTTTTTTTTGAAATGAACACAAAATATTTACTGAATAAAACATGTATTAGATAAATATAAATATGTATGTATGTATGCACATAATTTATACCTTCTTTGATGAAGGAAGAAGAAAATATGTCAGTACTTTATTCAAAAGGACATTAAATAATATACTAAAAGTCTCAAATATCATATTCTTAAAAATCTTATTTTTAACAAGGAAATCTTATAGTATTTTTAACATCCCAAAAACTTCGAAAATAAGATAAATTTTGACATATGATAACGCTGGTCGTCAAAACAATGTGTATTCTATTTTTCCATATTGAATTCGGTAGCTTGCTTTGGTGAATGTGTTTAATGCTTAACGTTTTAGTTTATGTCAAAACGCGCGTGAATGCTTAAATAAATTTGCCAAATTGATTTCCCACTTTTGAGATCCGTTTTCGCCAATTTATCTGATTAAATAAGTTATTATATACTGATGGATTACTGATACAATTTAATCAACCTTAATACTTTGTTATTCCTTGATCATCACGATATCAAGCCCTATGGCAATAATGACAAGAATATCACCAATGGCATAACATATCATTATCAGGGAAATAAGAACTCAGAAATGATTTCATGACCAAAAGTCATTGATTGGAGTGTTTCGACTTCGACTAGGACAAAGTGCCCAGCAAAAAATTTCACATTACCATCAGAACTACTTGCCATATAATGACTTACTTTTCTGATTGCCAAATTTCATTACTCGCTTACAAATCTCATTACCTAAAATGTAAAAAAATTATGTATGAGTTGCTAAATGAAGAGAATGATTTTTTTAGATTAAATAGATTACGTGAACAAGTTTCCAAATAAAAAAGGTAAGTACTTCTCAAGAATCGATTATTTTAGTCTCACGCCTTGTTAAAATCATTAAGTTGGTAGTCCAGTAAGGAACGGCTTCCACCAAAAATACTTAATTTCAAACTCGATTACCTTTTTTAAATTTTTTGCTGGGTGGTCATATATTAAAGAAAATTCGTTGAAGGTGAGGAAGGTATAGTAGTCACAGGTAACTGAATAGTACCGGCTTTAGCAGATATTAATCCTAATGTATCATTAAAGCGCCCTGCTTCGTTAGTATTGGGTAGCAGAACTATCGAAGAAATGCAGTTATCTATAATAAGATGGCTACTAAACACAGTTTCATAAATTTAATGCAACATCTTAACACAGTGTCGCTACAACACTGCCTTAATTGTTGGTGCATACTAGAGAATGAGTACCCAAAAAAAATATACATACATAACTGAATAGTCTTAACTTCAGCAACTGCATATAATCATAATTAAATCAGAAACAATTTGTACGCTCACATATTTTCTCTCACGTAACTATGACTTAAGGCTCAGTTAGCCGACTTTAATGGAATGTAACTGCAACAGTAGGAAACAGCTGATCGATATTGTTATGTGAAAAGTAATGAAAATGGTTATAGACATGTTATGTAACGTAACCTACTTTTCACATAAAAATATCGATCAGCTGTTTAGTACGTTGCAGTTTTATTACTTTACAGTCGCCCAACAGAGCTTTAAACTATGCTAAAACTACAAATATAAAAGCAAATGCGTATTAACCTAATTAACTCTCTCTCTCTCTCTCTCTCATACTTTCAGTCTTATTATGTTTATTGTATATATATGTATATATATATATATATATATACACAAGCTATTAATATTTAATAAGTCAAAAATAATATACAGCCATACTCGGAATATTTATTCATCATTCGCCAACTTATACAATCATTCGTGTACAGAAAATAGAATGGAAAATGTGTAGCTGTTTGAAAACATGCTTTATATGAGTGTAAGTAAAATAGCCCTGTATGTACAAATGTGTTGTCGATTTAATAGCCAGAGTATTTTTATATTAGTGCGTGTGATTAAGTTCACACAGTCTATAAATTTTAGTTGCTGTCGTTTGTGCTGCGTAATTTAAAATATGTGTATAAAAATACTTGTTAGATGTTTATAGTTATACGTATTCGCTTTAAAATTAAAGTGTCTATTTGCATTTTGCGTGTTTTTTATCTTTAGCTATACGCATTCATAGTTGTTTTACGTCTTACACTCAAAGAGTACTTAAAACGATACCTTTGTCATTCTCTGGTACATACTTAGCAACGTATTAATGCAACGAGACAGATTGTATTGTTTGTTGCATGGTGTGAAGTCTTGTTTATGGGTTTATTCGAAGTTTCAAAACTATCAAAATGAGTTTGTAAAAAGTCTCTGCTACCACTAGGTAACACCTAGTAATAGTTAATAAAAAATCGCTCAAGCTTTACCAAAATAATGTTTGCCAAAAATACATGCTCTTTCTGGAATTAATTATTTCACTCCGTACAAGATCAATTACTGCCCATAACATGATATTTGTTCCAAAATTATATAAAAACAAAATATGTAAAAAAGCCTTTTGCAAGCAACTCTTGCTTATTTATATTGAACTGGACATCTTTAAGCTCAATTTAATTTAATAAATATTACATTTCCCACCATGATTATTCCTTACTTATTATCTGTCTGTAACAAATTCTTTGCTTTTAAACACACAAAGCTGGAATTACAATTTGCCGCTAAATAAGTCAATACTGCCGCACTTGATATCAGCTGCAAAGACTGTTTGCTTGAAAGCAATAAAAAAAATAAACAAAAATAAATATTAACTTAATAAATTTTTTCCTATTAGTAGTGCTGCATAAACTTTTTCTTATGGAAAATTTTCAAAACGTACGAGAAGCAAAATAACAGCAACAAAACGTTATCAATTATAATTTAAAAATAAATTAAAGAAATAAAACAAAACAGCAATACATAAATTTAAAAACAATTACCGATCATTTAAAAGCGCCACACCACAAAGACCATTTGCATGCAACAACCGAGAGTGTACATATATTTAGAAACTGTAACCAATCGTTGCGAGACCAATAACCTCTAACCAAACAGCCAACTACTACTGATCGTTCATCATAAACATACATACATATGTATATGCATATTCAAACATTGCAAAACCTCAAACAGAAGTGCAACCACAGCAACAGCAACAGCAACATCAGCGTCAACATTTCATCATAATGAAATTGCATGATTTAAGTTCAAATGACTAATCGATCAGTCAGTCGTCTACAATTGCAAAAGTGCACAGAAGTAAAATTTAAATTTAAATTAAAAGGAAAAGCGACATACAAGCAATGAAAAATGGACACGCTTAAATGAATAAACGCTTGATTGGCAACATTAATATTTTATGTTTTTTGATCTTTGCTCTCTTTGTTTACCCAACTCTCCCTCTTCCATCCACCTTAACGGTTTTTACTGAAAATCATAATTGATTACATTGTTGGCAGACAAACAAAAGCCAAGAAAAACATAATTCACTTTGCTTGCACGCGATGCACACATGAAGGAAATGATAACGCTGCGGCCCGATTCCTTGCAAAAAAAACCTTAAAGCCATTTAATCAAGACTATGTACATATGTATGTATGTAAGTACGTACGTATGTATGTGTATCGTCTCTTATCACGTGCAGAAGTATTTATATACATATAATTTGTTTTGTTTTATTATTATTATTAAAAAGCAGTTTATTCAAGCTGTAGTTTTCCATTAACATCTGTGTCTTCTTTTATTTTTTATTTTTCACTTTGTTTTTTTTTAATTTTATTATGTTGATAACAAAAAAACATTAATCTGAAAACATTTGCTAGAAAATGCGAGTGCACTGTAAGAAATTGTACATAAAAACACGATATGCTCATCGCCTTTTCTAAACTTTAATAATTTGGAGTTTATTGACTGCACTCAAAATGAGAAGAATGAAAACTCAGTTTTCAAATAATGCTGGGAACACAATTTTGACGACCGACGAATTTTGGGCTGCGAATATTCGTCGCAAAAAATAAAACATACTTACATATTTGTGTATATGAAAATAGACACAATCCAGTACCTGGACTCAGTAACTTTTATTACGATAATCGTATCGTTATAATATATATAACGAAAATTTATCGACTTTGCTGTTCAGTTACATATTTTAACGATATTCGCTGTCGGTTGGAGAAAAAAATTGAGTCACAAAATCAAATTTGTTGAGTATTTCTTTATTATTATTATTTATTATTGTGCTTTTCGCTTATTTTCACATTTTCTATACAGAGCTACCACATAATATTGAATTAAATGGCGAATAAGATGTAGCGGGAGACTATCGTAGAAAAGAAATTACAGAATCACATTATTGTTATCGCAAGCGAATAAATACATATGTCGATAAATATTACGATTTTCGGTTCGCAAAAAGTTACTGAATCCAGGTACAGGAGTCGGTGGAAATTCGCAATATGCCGCGAACTCTGCAATATATACATATATATTGTATTTATAATATTTCTTACGTCACTGAATGACGAAAAATCAATTTTCGAATTCTTAAGTACGAGCATTAAACACATTCGCCACAGCAGACTACCGACTACAACCTGTCAAAAATATAATGCATGTGTGTAAATGATTATCTTCCCGACCACTGTAACACTTTTGTGGCCGTAGCCAATTTAAGCCTGCAGTACACTACATGTAAAAATCAACATCACATTTGGATCTGAGAGAATTTTGACGTCACCATGAATCTACATTGGCTACATGTCGTGTACTAGGAATACATGTAAGTACATGTAAAAAATCACATCATTACACATGTGCTGCCTCTGGAATTTAGATTTTGGAACAAAAATAGCATCAATATTTTACGACATGTTGCAACTAGTACTAATTAAAATAATTCAACCAAAAATTCTGAAAATTCTCATCCTCACAAAAACATAAATGTGAAAAACGGCCAAGTTCCTATCCAAAATTTCGGCCATTAAAAGTTGTGAGATATAAATTTTGACTAAGTTCTTCTTTGCCACAATACCTAACACAGAAATATACATATTATGCATGATATAAATTTGTAATCGTAAGGGTGTCATATAATTTCTAGAAAAAAAGTTTTTTTGACTGACAATACACGACCTATGCCTTCACATAGGAAGAAACTTTCTGATTATGTAATTATATTTCAATTAATTGAGAAATAAGGTAAATTTACCTCGTTACTTATGAATTTATTTCAGTGAGCCGACGAAAATTGGTACATTGTGGCAATCGTATGATCCAAGCTTAAAACTAAAACAAATCGCCAAAAACAGAATAAATCTCCAAAACGAGAAAAAAAGCGCCAAAACTGTTCAAGCGCCAAAACGAGAAATAAATCACCAAAACCGAAAAGGCAAAAAGAACGCCAAAACTAAAAAACGCGCAAAACCGAAAAAATCCCAAGAACGAAATAAAATGCCAAAACTATATAGGCTAATGTTCATATAGTATTACACATCTAGTGTCCGTACGGAACTCTTTGTGTGCAAATCAAATGATAAAATTTGCACTAAAAATAAATTAAAAACTCAAAGAAAATTGCAATAAAGAGTTGGTTTAAGAAGCATCATGGATGTGTTTTATTGTATTCTATGCATTTCAATAACATTTTAAAATTTAAAAATCTGTCTCTTCATAAATTGAAAAGAGCTCTGCATATTCGGAAATTGCATAAAAACTGTATGTATTAAAAAGTGTATTAGTTCCTATGAATATTTTATTTTTACCGTCATTTGATAGTTCATTTTATTTATCACTTTCCTATATTGCTTGCAAAATGTAACAACAGGTGCAGAAAAGTAAATACTAATGTACCTTTGGTATTTCATTTCTTAACTTGCGCATAATAAATCACAAAAAAAACACGTCGAAAGTATTAAAGAAATTTTAGTTAAGTTTATTTAACAAAAATTAATTTGCAGTAGTAATGCAAAACTGCTTATAAAAAATAAGATTTTATAACAATAACAGATTTAAATATGGCTTATTATTAATATGTGTAATTTGTGCAGCATATTCATAAATGCAAATGAGTGCCATAAAATACAACACTGTACGACGCAAGCAAGCACTTGTTCCTCAAAAGCGTAACAACTCAAAATGTTCAAATTTTCACTTTTTACAAAAAACTAAACAACAGAGGTCATATCTACCCACTGTAAAAATCTCCCTTTGATTTGTCTTCTTTTCCGTGAAAAAACCCGTAATAACTCTCTTTGTGTTTTTAGAATAACTACTTTAGTCCAGTGATGGGAAATGTGGCACAATTGTGCCATTTTTGGCACTATTGGACGTTGCCTGGCACTGTGGCACTCTCGCTCCTTTTCTGGCACTTTTTGCTCATTAAAGGTACCAACAGACGACATATTTTTTACATGTGTTTTTTAAATTTTTGACTCGTATGTTTTTCTTTATGCTTGTCAATATTGGTTAATTTACATAAGGTTTATAATTTTTGGTCACAAATGTACATGTAGTATCACTTCTTCTTTTTCAG
This sequence comes from Tachina grossa, assembly GCA_949987645.1. NCBI lineage: Eukaryota > Metazoa > Arthropoda > Insecta > Diptera > Tachinidae > Tachina > Tachina grossa. The sequence goes on from OX465274.1 coordinate 63,861,389, forward strand.
TACGTAAATATCCACGTTATTTGTTTTATAAATGGCTTGCAGCCGTCGAAATATTTTTGGTTCCGTCGCTGTAGTACTGGCGATGTAAATGTGCTTTCTTAATTTTTTCTTTTTTAAACAAGACGTTGAGGTTGTATCTAAAAATTTATAAATTTTTGGACTTTTTTAATAAAACGACAACGTTAAATTAAAAAAAAAATATATAATTTATTTGTCTTGCAAAATACTTCATTCAGACGGCTAATGATAGTGCACACAATCAACCGCCGACGAATTTGTTCGCATGACATAGACATTTGGAGCTGTATGTTTAACATAGGAAAATAGAGCACGCTCTATTTCAAATAATGTCTTATGTTTTTTGTCATGTTTTTTACACAAGCAATGTTTTAAAGGTAACACACGACATGTTTTCGTTTACATATGTAAATTTTGGCACATACAATGTGAAAAACATGTCGTCTGTTGGTACCTTAAATATAGAAACTTTTCTTATTGCAATAATAAGTACTATTCTTGTTTTTTTTACGTTTTTAAGTAATGAAAACTTAGTAGGATTTGAGACTGAAAACTGTTCGGTTCTGATAGTTAAAAGTAACGGTTTGCCCAGAGACATTGACGATCTATTAAACAGAGTATATAAATTTATTTGTAATAGCTCATGTCGTACAGATGATTTTATAAATGTTTAGAAGTATTTCAACTCTGAAATTTATGAAATTCTCAAGTATTCCCCAAACCGTTGGTTGTCTCGTCAATATTGTTGCAGATAGAGTCTTTGAACAGTGTGAGCCTTGATATATTTCTTCACATTATAAAATTTTTAGTCATAATGCAATGATAAAGTTTTGTTCACATTAAATAGTTTAACGGATTATATAACAAAGATGAATTTTTATTTTTATCTTATGTCCTTGAAATAGTAAATTGTCGAAACGCAATCTAAAAATGCGAGACTACATTTAATTTTAAATTGGCTTTTTTGAACAGAAAATACATTGACGATCTTCATGTTGATACCAATTTCGATCCAATGGAAGAAACTTATTACGACACTGAAATTGAACTATTAATAATCAAAAACTAATTTTCCCTGCAAGAAGTTGTAAAATGCGAAAATAGAATTAAAGTCTTCTTATATTTCTTTTGTGTCATATATGAAAACTAAATATGACTTCAAGGACTACTATTTGAATTGCAGTCCAAAAAGGGCGCCAGAATATGTTCTAAGTGGAGACCCAAATAATACTGTTCCTTTTGATAAAAAAAATGCTTCTAAAAGAAAAACAATACGTGAAAAAATTAAAAGTGAATACAGATACTTTGAAAATGTAAAAAGTTCGAGAGCTTAAGTGTGAGTGAGTTTTTGAAAGACATTAAACATTAGTTTCAATGAAGAATTTTTAAGTAAAATTTATCGAATCGTTTAAGGTATCCTTTTTATTATCTACTCTTCATCAAGCGTGGAAAGCATATTTTTAGTTTGAAATTTGATTAAAAGTAAAATTTTAAATGGACTGCAATTATAAACTTTAGCATCTTTAATACATGGTAAAGATTTTTGAAGTCTAACAATATAGCTTTTATATAATCGTAATACATATAAACTGATGAACCATAAAAGCAATACAAATTCTACTATACCGACAGAATCTTTGTTTGATTCAAATAAATAGCTAGCAATTATATAAACTATAATTATGTAATTGTCACTAAGTATATATAGGGTGTTTTTTTTCAGAGGTATAGAACTTCGAATTGAAATAAAACACAAGAAAATCGTTTTAATGTCCATCAATTTGGCTTTATTGGAAGGATAATTTTATGCCATTAATGTTTAAATATGATTTCGGGCATGTGGCCGCCGCGGCTGGCTCGAATAAAGCCAATTCTACAGGTCCAATTTTCAACCACTTTTTCGAGCATATGGGGCCGTATGTTGCCAATAACGCCACGAATGTTGGCTTCCAAGTCCCCTAACGTTTCTGGTTTGTTGGCGTAGACGAGCAACTTCACATATCCCCAAAGAAAATAATCCAATGGTGTCAAATCACACGATCTTGGTGGCCAATTGACAGGTCCATTCCGCGAAATTATGCGCTCATCGAATGTTTCCTTCAATAAATCGATTGTGACGTGCGCTGTGTGGCATGTAGCTCCGTCTTGTTGGAACCACAACTCATCCACATTCATGCCATCCAATTCGGGAACAAAATAGTCGGTTAGTCGGCTCCAATTGCTGTGCACGGTGGCGAATCGATTCATTCGGGTCCTCTTCAACACTTTGCTCTACAGCGGCAATTGTTTCTTCGGTGCGCACTGTTCGACGTCTCTGCGGATGCGTATTATCACATAGAGTAAACGTAGTGCGAATTAATTGCTCTGATGGACGATTAGGTCGACCATATATATACACCTAATAAGAAAAAGTTATTTTATCATTTAAATTAGTTTAGGGTTATTATAATCTTAAAGTATGTCCTTTAGAATCATTACTTTTACGCAAAAAATGTTTTTATATTTATATTTCTTGTAAATAAGTACAAATTATTAATATATGATGCATACATATCGGGCATTACTTTCGTTTTACGAGAAGGTTTTCTTATAATATTCAAATATGTTTTACGAGTACATGCGTAAATTGTCGCTTACGATAGATTTTACAGCCTGCATTTTAAAAGTTATCAACAATTTTGCAATTTTAATAACAAAAAAGTTAATTTTTTACTACGTGTCATTCACTATTAAATCGGAAATAGAAATGCTCTAGTGTCTATACAACTAATTTTAGACCGTGTTTTTTGTGATATTCGTAAATTTTTCTAGTTATGAACACAATAAATTATCATTCAAGATCCATAGTTTAAATGAAATGCCAACATTAAAATTATATAAAAAAGTGGTTTGGCACTATTCAAGTGATTTTGGCACTATTTACAAGCAGATTTGGCACGAAATCAAGAAATCCAATTCCCATCACTGCTTTAGTCTCAATGAGGTAGTTTAGACGAGAACAATTTTTAAGCCGCACAATTTTTGTCCTTTTCCAAATTATACCAGATTAATTCATCTGGCACAAAATGTATACGTATACACAGCTTTGTGTGTTAGTGTTTTTCGTATTCATTTAACACTTGCTGTTTTTTAATTTGTGTGTGTATTGGTTTTATGCTGCTAATGCGGGGTTGTAGCTGGTTAAAAAGTTATGCCAACCGCAAAACCACTCTCTTTGCCTCTCTCACTACCAAACTGGCATGTTATGCCAGCACAATTATGCCCGTGTAAATCAGCGCTATTAAAGGAACGCATTTTTAATTGTTTGCAAGTGCTTGAGCAAAACAGATCAAAGTTTTTTCATACAAAGAGCGACATTTCGAGCTGTTGTTGTTTTAGACTGTTAACGGTTTATGTAATCCAGAGTGAATTTTCAGTTAAACTGGCTAAACTCGAAATAACACCACTAGTTAAAGAAAAAAATTTCAGAAAAACAATAACAACTCAAAAAGTAGTTTTTTTTTTTGAAAATCACTTAAGCAATAAAAAAAAACAAAACATTGTATTCTTTTTTAGTGGTATTTTCTTACAATGACATAATTTTTTGATGTAATATATCGCTAGAATCAACAGAAACAGTTTTTGGCCTCTATTGAAAATTCATGAATTTTGAGTTGTTACGCTTTTGAGGAACAAGTGCGAAATATAAAAATAACAAATATAGGAATAGTAAACAATAAATGCAATATAAAGCAATAACTTCCTGAAGTTTCTTAAGGCTCAGTTAGCCGACTGTAATGTAAAGTAACTGCAACAGTAAGAAACAGCTGATAGATATTGTTATGTGAAAAGTAATGAAAATGGTTATAGAGATGGAATGTAACGTAAGCTACTTTTCATATAAAAATATCGATCAGCTGTTTCCTACGTTGCAGTTACTTTACATTACAGTCGGCTAACTGAGCCTTTATTTTATTATACATTTGCAAATTCTTTTGGTATAAGAAAAGAAATATCTTTACTCTTGGTTAGCAATTTTATGAAGTTGTAATTCTTTCTTTTGTTAAATTTTGTGGTGAATCTTTTAAATACTTGATTAAAGGGTGTATTTAATGTCTCCGTGAACTATTTTTTGTTCTCTTATGTTTTCATGTAGAAAATGTGGAAATGTTGATATGTTGCTTATATTGATTTATTCATATACTTCACATTTGCGCTTTTCAAACCCATTTGCACAAAATTCTGAACTCCCCTGCTTAAAAAATTTTAGTGAATTAATCTGTAATCGCATTATAAATAAATACATACATACATATGTTAATTTCTTCAATTTTTTTTTATTCATAAAATTCAAAATGTCAAAAACTTATTCAATATTAATGAATAATTTATGTTTATCTTTATAAAACCCTAAATAACACACTAACTTGTTGCCTCCATAAGCTTCTGCAAATATAATTTTTTTTGAATTGTTGACGTGTAATGTATTAAAAATAAAATGTTGAACGGCCTTTTAGCTTCAACCAACAGTTTTACAATTATTAATCATAAATGTATTAATAAATGGAAAATTTTAAAAAATTAAATTAAAATTGCATGTGCATTTAATGAAGTTTATAAATTTACGAGTATGTACAAGAAATCACATAATTTTCCACAGTTGCAACATTTTTATACGCTAAATGGCCATGATAGTGGCAAATTAAAAGAGAATCATTGCAAAAACATAAATAAAAAAATAATAATAACAAAAAACATCTCATTGTTAAAAAAAAAAATCACGAAGAAAATAATTCTTTTGTTGAAAAACGAATTGAATTAATTACATATACAAACAGCCAAATAGATTGCACAAGCCGTTTGTGCATGCCAGTTGTGTAGTCTACGTAAAGCCCATACACTACAACAGCATGCATGCACAATCAAGTGTTTGTGCCAGCGGTTTGGTCGTGTATGGGCATTTTGTGCGATTGTACGGTTTGCTGTAGCGATGTCAAGTAGAGTTTGATATTTTGATGATGGTACCAGCTCGCTGGCTGGTGTGCTATATGGTGAAATTAGCTCAGTTGAGCAAAGTTGTCATGGAGCAAACATGCATTTAAGTAATATAATTTGTTGAAATATAATTTGTTTCAATGGTAAACAGAATTTTAGAACCTTAGTTATACATAGCTGCTAATTTTAACAACATACCAATAATAATTGCAACAAAATATGTGTCACTATTCATAACCGCACTTCCCGAAATTTTGTAAGAGATGAATATTGTACCAGCTTGCTGGTATGTTTTATGGTTCGAGCATGAATGCTCAATCGATTGATTGTGCGTGCATGCTGTTGTAGTGTATGGGCCGCTTAAGGGGGTGTTTTCATGTTTTAACAGCTAATTCTTTATTTTTGTGACTTCATCACTTCATCATATTTTTTTTTGGCAACGACAAGATCTCGCACGTTAAAAAAAATGAAACATAATTATAATTTTGAGCTCTTGCAATAATAAGATCTGGCATTCAGTAAGATAGGCGGGACCACGCCCACTAAAATTTACTATTATATCTAATGTACTTCTACCCACTCCCTACGCTACTTCTCACACATATCAGGCTCTTGCTATTACACAAATTTCGAATATGAAGAGGACAAATATCAACAGAGTTGCCAAATATTATTTTCAGCTATTTTTACAAGTTCAGTTAAAATTAAAATGCTCTGAACCAATTTAGCCGCCTTAAAAATAAAAACTAAAAAATTTAAATTTAAATTATTCTTTATGCTTGAAGTGTGCTAAATTTATTTATATAAAACTTAATAGCAATCAGCACAATGCAGCAGACATAACTTAATTCTTTCGTAAGTCGACTTAGGCGCTTAAGGTTTACAGCCATTATGCCAAAAATTTAAATCATACGATCGATTAGTCCAACAACTGATGTTTTGATTGTATTGTAAATGATATTTGGACTTTGAAGTTGTGTTGAAATCATCTTCATTTATAGCACTTGTAATAAATTATATGGTCCGGTATATTTCAAAAAAAAAAAATTAAAGCGCATCAAAAAAGCCAAATAAAAACCAAATTATTGCCTCATAAATGTGCTATCGACCGATTGAAAGTGATTAGGAAAGCCAAAATAAATTGTTACTCAAATTGCTGAAATATTAATCGGTGTGTTTGATAAAACGAAAATAAAGTTGACTAAATTTTAAGTTTTAATCTAGTAATAAGATTATAATTTATTAATTTTTTTAATCATTCTAATTTTATTGGTTTTATTTAATAGGAAAACAAAGATGTTATCAATATTTAAATTTTATTTATTTCATATGATGGAATTAATTCATATTCATAATAGTTTTGAAAGCGAATATATACATACGTTTATATTCTATTAAAATTTTACAATAAAAAAAATGAAACCAAAAACAAGTCGTTGACCGCAGACTTGTGCTTCTAATTTTACAAGTTTTTGTGTATTCTAATATTAAAATTTCCATGTTGTAATACACAAATGTTAGTTGTTTTAAAAATATATCAGGGGTCTAATCGCCACTTTCGATAACGAGCTGATTCGATTACGTTTTTTTTTCAGTTTGAGATTATAGCATTCGATATCGAACCATATCATTATTTGCAGCCCATCATCGAAAAAGAAATAATTAAATACAAAGATGTTTGTGAAATATAATTTAAAGACGATTGCCCACCCATGAGCAACTAATTTACAATACTCAGTTTGGTGTATTCAACAAGCCAAAATATCGACATACATATCGCTCATTTACTTCAACAGTGTCACAACTCAGAAAAACTAGTTTTGCAGAAAACGCGTTTTAAGTTTTAAATTTGCATACAACTCAAAGAAGAGATGAAAAAATATTCCTTTCTCAATAGGTGATGGTACAAGCTATTTATATGAAATTTTTGCACTATTAACTCAAAAAATTAATTTTTAGAATTGTGACATTATTGAAGTAAATGAGCGATAGGGTACGCACGATATTTATCGATCACAGTTTCTTTTAAGACAATCCAACAGAAAGACTCGGTAAAAGAAAAACTACGCATTGGGTCATGCATCATACTAGTTAGTGGATATTGTCAGCAAGCTAATTTTGTAACGTTCAATATAAAATGTTGCACAGTTTGATTAATGAAAATGTTATAGAAATTGTCAGTTCTTTAGGGACAAGGAAAATATGAGCGGAAATATCGCTCTTGTTTACCATGTCTGAACTTAGCGGCCATTGGTTCGAAAACAAACGCTAAACAAAACTGTTTGCAACACATATGTTTGTTTCAGTTGTTGCAGGTATAGGAGTAAACACGTTGTGTTTTCTCGTTTTAGCGATTTTTTTAATTTTTGGCGATTTTATTTTAATTTTAGCATTTTTTTTTAATTTTGGCAATTTATCTTAGTGCTAGATTATTTTTTTAATTTGGTGTATTTTTTTCGTTTTGGCGATTTTTTCGGGTTTTGGCGATTTTCTACGTTTTGGCGATTTTATAATTTTTTTGTTTTACCGTTTTTGAAAATTTCAAGACTTTGCCTCTTACGGTTTCCAAGATACAGCAAGTTGTCAAAATTACATAATCAAAATTGGAGATGTGCAAATGTCGTGATTTTATCGTGTCACGCGTGACTCACGCATGATCGTAATCGAATTTATAATTAATCACGCGTGAGTGCGTGAGCGTGACTTAAAAATAAATTACTCGTGCGTGATTGTGCGTGAGCTATTTTTAATAATCACGCACGAATCCTCATGCTCTCACGAGATATTATTCCTGAATAGGTGAGTATCAATATACTATACCATTTTGCACATGCTACGATGCAAGACCATTTGCACAAGCTTGCGTATTGGGCTATTGTTATAATTTTTTCAGGCGTAGTAAACTGGCTCAAGAAATTGAAATATACCAATGTAGAAAAATAAAATTATTTTAATATATTTTTTTATGGTACACAACTATATTTTCCCTAAATTTGACTTTTTTCAGAAAAACTACGCGTATATCCGCATTTATTAAAAGGCACTCTTAAATGTTAGTTAAAAATGTTTAAAACGATCTACATAATAAAATCTTATAGTTAAAATTTTCAAAATCTATCGTCACAACTTTTTATAAAAAAATATTTCAAAAATTTACTATTTTAGGACATTGCTGAATGTAGGGTACATGTACAAAATGCAAAATAATTGGTTCTAAGCACATTTTTAATGCATTGTCTTTAGCGCTATGTAATTAAAAAATTAAAAATGTATTAAACAAAGTTTTTTACAAAACTGAAAATTATGAAGAGACTTAAAAAAACACATTTCTTTTTCAGGGAAAATTTTAAAATTTGGATTTTTAGTCTTTTCCCGATTTCACGAATGGATATGTTAATAAATTTTTTTCCTATTTTTTTTAAATTTTGTCAAAAATTTAATGATGTCTTTTAAATTAAAACCTAACAATGAACTAAAAAGTAATAGGCGAAATACCAAAAAAAAAAATTTTTTGTCTTAAGTAAAATATCTTATGAGAGATACGGAAACACATCTTGGGAAATTATGTCTTAAGAATTTCAAGTTTATGTCAAAATGCTTTATCCGGTAAAAATCGGATAATTTTTAAAAAAGTTACAAGTTTCAGAAGTTTTTTTGAGTACCAGGTAGTCAACTTTGGCCCACTGTAACTCATGTCCAGCTCAAGCCTGTCATGAAATGTGTTATAAAGCCTACACGCAAAGAAAAAATATGGTTGAGGTTACCATAATCAAATTATATGGTTGCAGTCAAATCATATTATTGTTAATAGAAAAAAAATTTAACAATATTATTATCTGAGTTAATTATAATATTATCTGAGTTAATTATATTATAATCTTAGTATTGTAAATATGACAACACTATTGTTAGATGTGACTAAAATATAATTGAGACTCACCATACCATGTTCAAATATTATATTAATATTGTTAAATACGACCACAGTATTATTTAATATAATAATACTATTTTGTTTTTTAATCATATATTTATTGTAGAAACAGCTGTGCGTTAAATTCGAAATAAAAATAATTTAATATTGTTGAAATAAAAAGTATATATAGAAATGTATACTTCCACGACATACAGACACGTCTCTATAAAGAGATACACAAATGTTTATATATTTCTATTGATCTACCCTTTTGTTTATACTTTATTTACTTATTCAATTATTTAACACTACCGATAGCTTACAAACGAAATACTGAACTGATAGATGTTTCTGAAAAAGATTTTTTTTTTAACTTAAAATAGTATGGTTTTGGAAAACATTATATTGTTATTTACATCATATTATTTTTAAATAATAATACAAATTATGTTGTAGTCATAAATTTTTAACAAACCTGTATTGTTAAACTCTAACCATATCACACTTTTATATGGATGTGATAATATTAAATTCAAACATTACTCTGCTTATCGTAACGAAATAAATGTTTAAAATAACAATAACTAGTTTTCGACGACCACACATTTGTTTCATAGAACATAATATTGTTTTCTCAACCATTCTACAACCATATCTTTTCTTTGCGTGTAAGTCCTCCTGTACGGATGTTAGGAGTTTCATATAAATCCAATCAGTAGTTTATAAGTTCCAGATTTATTTCCATTTACTTTTTAAAAGTCCCCACCGTACAATGTAAATTTTGCATATACACGTTCATACATACATATGTACATACATACATACATACATGTGGATACATATGTATGTGCAAAACCTATTTTTCAACCCAAAAAAAAGATACAAATTGGATTACATACTTTTTCGTGAGAGTGCGTGATCGTGATAAGTTGTAAACCGCTCGTGCGTGATTAAGAATATTTTGTTCGTGAGCGTGCGTGATCGTGCGTGAGTAAAATATTTATCTGCGTGAGCGTGCGTGTCGTGAGTCAAAACACGCTCACGTGCACATCTCTGGTCAAAATAACACTAACTGATAGAACAACCTTTAATTTTAAATTTTTTTTAATTTTAGTTTAATTGTTGTAGTCTGTATAAAAATACATTAATTTTACAAATTGCAAGTGTCTATATACATACGTACATACAATTGTATATATATTACATGGGATTTTAACATTTTTCGTTGCTCGTTTTAGAACGCCCTTTAATTTTTAACTCTCATCTATTTGTTAGTGTAGCGGCCAAAGTTCCACATAATCTGTCCAAATGTCAGGTCCGTAGCTCTTACGGCTCCTGAGAAAATAGCGTGCGACGGACAGACGGGCAGACGGTCAGAAGGAGAGACGGACAGCGTAGCGAAAACAATAGAGTTAATTTTCACCTTTGGTGTACGGAACCCTAAAAATTAATAAGAACTCGTTACAAGCTGTCAACGAAAGACCATCTATTTGAAACATAACTGTGCTGAGAGCATAATAAGCAACATGGCACAAACCTTCGTTTATACTTAAATAAAAATTGAACAGATATAAAAAATCTAGAGTAAAGATCTTCTTAAAACATGAAATATGTTTAATTGAAAAAAATTATTTTTGGTTATATTATTATCAAAAATTTTTTTTTCAATTTCCAACCCTGCAACTATAATTTTGATTTTTCTAATTTTTAATACTAATTTCTTTCTTTCTAAAATCTGCAATACATGTTTTTAATTACCAAAGAAATAATTAGTTTTAAATACCAGAAAAAGTTTAAGTTTTCCAGGTCTGGAGCTATGTTTTTTATTTTTAAAATTTTTATGCCAAACTATTTCTTTCTAAACAACAAAGTATAAATAATTTTTAAGAAAAAAAATAATTTGACATACTTCTTGTATATACCAAAAAATATTTAATTTTCCAACCCTGCAATCGTCCGTTTAGATTTTTCTGATTCCTTATACCAATCTAGTAGTTCTTAAAAATATATATAAAGTAAAAATAGTTTTATTTAGTTACTTTAATATCCAGAAAAAAAGTTCAAAGTTTCCAGCCCTGTATCTGTGGTTTTTGTTTTTATAATTTTCTACACCAATTTTTTTTTGCAAAACATAAAATATATATTATTTATAAAGAAAAAGAAAAAAAAATAATTAGACCTAGTTACTTTTAAATATCACAAAAAGTGTAAGTTTCCCAACCCTGGAATTGTCCTTTTTAATTTTTCTGATTTCTTACAGCAATCTCTTCTAAGAATATAAGATATGTTTAATTTATAGAAAAAAGGAAATGTTTGTTTAAAGTTTTCCAACCCCGGAAACGTTTTTTTATTTGTTTTCAACTTTTTTTAATTTGAGATACCAATTTTGTTCGTACTGAAGTATAAAATTAGTTTATTTAATAAAAAATATAAAATTTAGTTTTCGGTAGTTAATTAATTGATTATATCATAAAAAGTGTAAATTTCCCAAACCCTGGAATCATCCTTTTTGATTTTTCTGATTTCATGCACCAATCTCTCTCTTTTAAGAGTATAAGATATATTTAATTTATAGAGAAAATGGAAAAATTTGATTTAGTAAGTTACTTTTGTATAATTTTGTATAAAAAATTTATAGTTTTCCAACCCTGGAAACGTCTTTTCAAGTTTTTATTTCTTTTTATATTAAAAATACCAATTTTATTCATACTGATGTATAAAATAAGTTTATTAAATAAAAGATAAATAAAAATTAGTGTTCGGTTGTTACCTTAGTATGGCAAATAAAGTTTGAGTTTTCTAGCTCTGAAATCGTCTGCTCGATTTTGCTGATTTCCAATACCAATCTTTTTTTGGACTATTTCTGACACACCAGTCCAAAACCGAAGTTTCTAGCTTTTCTGGGAGCTTATTCGTGTAATAGAAAAGAAAATAAAAAATAAAAAAATATTTACCCTTCGGATCAAAAGTCGGGACATCAAAATACATTTTATAGGTATGGTTCCTTCGGCAAAGTTTCTTATTTTGATCCCTAGAATACGATTTTCCTTGTAATTTGTGCGATTTGTTTGCCTCCATACAAATCGACCCGCCCTATAGTACATATTTATGTATGTTGTAGTCTTAAGTCAATTCTATAATAACCCAACAATCGTGTGCAAATGGTCTTGCATCGTTGCATGTGCAAATTGGTATAGTATATTGATACTCACCACTTAACAATTCTTAGTGGTGAGTATCAATATACTATACTACTTTGCACATGCAACGATGAAAGACTATTTGCACTGGATTGTAAATTGGGCTAATAAACTTCTTTTATATTTAGAGAAATTGCATTTCATTTCGCTTACTAAATAAAATATGCTTCAAAAAATATCTTAAAATTTTTAATACTCGTACCATAACCTGAGATTTCTGGTTGTTTTTGCAATGCAAACGCATTCCTTTTAGTGTTGTGACAAACGTGTAAACAAGTACATAAACAGTTTCAGTAATTTGTTAATTATTTTTGCTTTTTATTTAAATATTAAAAGTTACTCACTGTAACCGTGACATTGACATAGAAACTATAAAAAAATAAATTAAAAATATAAAATCGAAAAAAATAAAGTGCTAAAACTTTGCGTTGTTGTTTACGTACTCTTTGACAAAAAATAAATAAATAACCGGATAAAAATGTCATGAAAAGCTTTAAATCTACAATTTTGTCGCAAACGATTTAAAGAATAATTACATACGAGTACAATAATTTATACATATGTACATACAAAATATGCATACATACACCTAACTACATATATTCGTACATATCCATATGTACCCTGCAGAAAGTGCGAATAGTAGAGTTGGCAAACAATCGATAGTATCGATTGTTTTGTTTCCATTAGACTATCGATAGTTTTTTCTAGATAGCGATACTATCGTTTAAAAAAATATATTGCCAAATTGGCAATAAACTCGATAAAATTTAACATATTGGCTTTCTTTTATTGAAAATACACGTAAGTACATATCGCTCAATTACTCAAATATCGTCATAACTTAAAATAACATAACATAACTTCATAACCATAAAATAATAAATTTATGGACTTAGTACTACAGAAAAATTTGCGTGTAATGGATCTACTCTTGATATAAGAACACTTTAATATCTCCACTGAGTTGCATGCAAATTAAAAACTCAACTCATTTGAAAATTAAATTTAACATTCTTAACTCCTAGTCTCCTGCTGACATGAAATCGCTTACTTTAATACTAACTGCAAGAAAGAAAAAACGTACGCTGTTAGAGTTCTGCCTAGCAGAATCGAAGGTTGTGAAATAGAAACCGAATATATATTTTTGTGCGCTATCTCCTTTTTTGTCATTTCATATTTTAACTGAGTTGTTAAAACAGATTCCCTAACAGCCATGTTAAGCCTACACTTAACATTAAATAGAAATTAATATTAAATTTAGTCATTTTATGTTACGTGTAAACCATTACATAGGTTTTATAAAGCTACTAAAATAACTTTTATTTGACAAACATTTGTAACTACAAAGATTATATGTAAGATCCATTTATGAATTTAAACTTTTGTGCAAACTTTAGTAAATCATTGGGAGGAATAAATGTTCACATCCACATCCACAAGGCACAATTCTTTGGCAAATAGTTATATATATATATATATATATATATATATATATATATATATATATATATATATATATATATATATAGTTTCAGTTTTTAACCGATTTCTTTGTTCTGTTTTAATGATTTTCATGACAGAAAATTACCGCTCTGCGGACGCACTGACTGCTATGTGGCAAAATGGGCAATTTACACATATATCGACTTAAGTTACCAAATAACAATATTCGGTAGATTTCAGGCCTTGTTCGGTAGAATTGGTAGATTGTTAAATTCACAAACATATTCGGTAGAACCTATCGAATATCGGTAGAAGTGTGCACACTGGTTGACATAGAGACACTTGGCCCCAGCCTGACTGCAGGGTACATACAGATGTATCTGTGTGTATTTGCACTTGGAATACCTAAACAAATTTAAAAAAAAAATGTCACCTTTGCTTTTGATATAAAAATATGCTCATACTTATGTATGTACAATATATTATACATACATGCTGAGCCTTTGCTGCAATATAGTCATAAATCAAAAAATGGGATTCTCGAGTTAAATATATAGAATTAATCGTCATGTCGTGCCTCATATTAGATCTGTTCCAGATGCATAACAAAACAGTCAGAACTTGTACCAAGTTATCCAAAAGCGTTCCAGATAACAATTTTGAGAGGAAATGGGAGAGTATATTTTTCGTACAAACTAGTACGAACGTTTTCATCTGGATTAGTTCGGACAAGAATTAAATAATCAGCTGTTTCTTGTTTACATATGAAACTGAAAAATTAATCAGAAAATTTGCAAATATAGGAAAAGAGTTTTTGCATACAAATTTATTAAAAAGCAAAACGGAAGGTTTTTTGAACAAAATTGAAGTTGTAAATACATTTGTGCATATTTCTAAATTTCTTTAATATAAATAAATGCTTTTTATAAGTAATTCACTTTTTTTTGGAACTTATTTTCATTTACTTTTTACAGGTATTGCCAATGATGCAACATTTTTGTTTTTATGTTATGCGTTTTAAGCGACTAAAATCACTTAAATTAAATTTAATGTAAAAAGTACACTCTAAAACACTTTTGTTGAAAATTACGTCGATAATAGTAGGCAACACTTTACAGACTACTTTCGACCTAATATTACACAGCTATATTTTTTCAACGGTTTGTTGATTTTTGATCACTATATGTTTAATTTTGAACAAAATATGTTCAACAATTTGTGTTTAGTTTCCTCCTTGTGTTTAATTTTAAAATATGTTTTTTTTTTTTAAATAAAAATGCATTTAATACATGTGTTTAATTAAATTTATTCATAAAAGGTTTACTGAATTAACATAAAAAATTCACGTTTTGCTTTAAATTTTACATATAATTTTTAGAATTCGAATTAAAATTAAAAATAAATTTCTAAAATTTGAGTAATTTTGTTTCTTACATAAGTATGTATACATATCGCACTTGTTTAACAATACTGTCTTAACTCAAAGCTTTAATTTAATAATTTTTTTACTCATTATTTACAATATTAACTTATCACTATTTATATAAAACACACAATTATTATTTAGAAATAGCTTTATTTTAATTTTAATTCATTTTATATATGGCGTGCTTCTGTTAGAACATGTGTACTTTTGAGCTTCTTCTTTCTTCTTTCTAAACATGTGCTTTACGCACATATGTTTAGTTTTCAACATTTTGACGTTATTTAGGCATATGTAGCTGTTTTTTAAGCACACTTTGTTTGAAAATAAACACATCTAAAAGCAGATTTATATTTTTGTATAAAATGAGACAAATATTGTTTTTTTGATAAAAATAACTACACAATCGATATAAATTTAGACAATAAGAATATTTCAACAACAATTTACACAAAATATGATCCTAAATTTGAGCTAATGTTTTAGAGTGTAAGCGTTCCAGCAAATTCGGATAACTTTTGCATATTCAGAGAGTAATTTTAATTTTTCTCTCATTAGTCCGAATTTGTACGAAATCTTGTGGAACACACCCATTGTTTCAAAACTATATGCATATATCTCAACTATCGAACGATTTCTTGTCAACAGAAATCGTTCGATCGAATACTTATATTGAAAACAACAACAAATTTTCTAATGTTATTGTTGTTTGCAATACACGTTGTCCATCGAACGTTTTCGGATGACGTCGTGGGACAGGACGTAAAATTTTATTTTTCCATTAAGTTGTTGGTGAATTCAAAATTTCAAACTAGTTTGCGAAACAAAGTTTTTTGAGTTATGACACCTTTGAAGCAAACTTAAACGAATGTATTTTGATAGAGCAAATTACATTAGAGTGTTTGAACAGCGTCTAGCGCAAAAAGTTCATAAGCGATTTGGCACCTAATCAGCTGACTTCTTAATTTAAATTATTAGTTCTTCGAACCTGATCATAGCTCATAGTAGGCTACTAACAGCCGCCGAACTTCATTTGTCGTGTTAACTGGGAATGCAACTGAAATTAAAATTGGTATTATGTATGGCAAAAGCTAAAGAAAATCTGGTTATGACAGATTGGCAATAGAAAAAATTTAAGCAAACCTTAAAAAAACCTATAAAAAGAAACATATATATATATATATATATATATATATATATATATATATATATATATATATATATATATATATATATATATATACATATATATACATATATATATATATATATATACATATATGTATATATATATATATATATATATATATATATATGTAAATGCTGCAAAGACAATTGTTAAGCTTAAATTAGACGTGACATAGCCATAACCAAACCAAAATTCATTTGGTTTTCTATGGTAATGGCTATGGCGTTATGTCGAGTCACATATAATCAAATACAATGTTGCCCATTAGTTTGTTTCGAACAGCTGTTTCATATGGTTATGCTAATGGCACGTCTAATTGCACCTTTAAGTAAAAATTCTTCAAAAGTTTATTTATAATAAAGATTATTAGTTCAGTGGAATTATTTTTCGGTGAAGAGAAGGGAGCACAAAACGTTGATTCTATAATATATTTTAAAATGCACTTTTATGGGCACTCTACTCTGTATAAAATTAATTGCCTAAAATAAGTTTAAATAACCTCTCTTTTAGATTTAAAGCATATTTTCGTCCTTCCAAAGTCCTATTTCACACTAGTCAATTCTTATTCCTAAGCTTATCACTTTTGCTCCTTTGAACTTTCATCTGCGTTTACACAATGCAAGTTTTATTTTTAAGCTCGTATTCATAGTTCTGTGAATGCATGTGCGCTTTTTTTAACATTACGAATGAGAAAGCAAAACGTATGGACAGTACATGAAGCTGAGTATTCGTTTCTTTTCCCCTCGCCTTTCTCTCCACTAGAAGCTAATCAGCTTAGCAATAAGACTTGCATAGTGTAAAACTAGGACAAAGTAGGAGCAGTTTATTAAGTGGACACTTTGGAAGATGACTTCAAACAAAGCATCGAGTTACAGCAATATCTCCGCTCTAACAGGTTTGAGGTTAGGGTTGCCAGATACCAAAAGTTAAATAACTGGACATTGCAAAAAATTCACCTGGCTTTTGAAAATATAACTGGACAATTTAAAAATGCATTTACATATATTAAAAAAAAACGTTGAGTGTTGATACTTTTCGAAAATATTTTTTGGTTGTAAGTTGTTAGTGCTGTACAAAATAGATGTACTAATCAGAGTTAGGGAAAAAATACAAGTGATTGTATATTTACAAGAAACATATTTTTTTCACACAGTTCACACGTTGATTTTTCTAATGTTTTTGAAATACCATTTTTGGTGTTCGTATTTTGGAAGCAACCTTTAAAGAGAGTTGAAAATAAAACAAGATTTTTAAATCCTCGTATGAATTGGGCTTTAAATTTTTTTCTGTAGAAGACATATTAATTAACTGAAAATATATAATAGACAAAACAACTATTTTTTAAAATTAAAGATATTAATTTTTAACTGAACAAATTTTATTTTTCATGGTAACTGGACAAGGCTCCAAAAAACTGGAAAATCCAGGCCATTCCAGGCCGTCTGGCAACCTATTTGAGGTGCATTGAGGTTTTTTGCTTGGGGAAGTTTTCAGAAATCAAAAATAAAAATTATATTGTACTGACTTTTTAATTTTCAAATCTCGTTCCCTTTCAAAGCTATGCATCAACTAAAAATTTGTGGTTGACATATTGGTCAACTGAAATTTGTTGACATCCGTAATACCATTTTGGCAACTAGCCACACAACTAAACCTACGAGTATTTTGCATTTTCTGATTAAATAAATAAATATAAAAAATCCAAAAATGACAATAAAATAAAGTATATACACTTTGCGTAATTTAAGTTAACTAAACATCATTAAACATTTACCATCTTATGCGAAAACGATTGTTAAAGTTGAAGCATGCGTTAAAACCGGGTTTGTTATTCAAAATTCGTTTGTTAAACCAACTGGAAGTTTAACAATCGTTTTTGCATGAGGGGGTTATACATATATTAAGTTTCAAGGATTTTTCTTTAATTAATCCTAAATTTTAAACCCATCACATCTTAAGGTGACACTTTTTGTTCAACAGCTGAAGCCGAAAATCATCTACTCAAAGCGAACGCTTAGCCGCCACTTACCTTTGATTGCAATCGGCTTCGTACTCTAATGCACCGTAATATATTACTTGTATTATTTTATCTTACTGTAATTTGTCAGCATAAATTAGTGCAGGCTCAATACCCGCTTCAAATATAATTAATTTCCTTATATTAACAAATTACGAGTTGTATAACAGTCTGTCTTTTCAATTTCATAAATATTTTATATCTTTCTTCACACTTCGGCGATTGGAAGTCAAAAACTACAACTTCATAAATTCATAATAACAAACTTCCAAAGTTGCCAGCTTCTGCATTCTCTTAAATCAACCTACCGTTGCGAATATGCTTTTAATTACATTATTTTTTCTCTTTCACTAATAAAGTAGATTTTAATTTATTTAAAAAAAAACGTTTTTTTTTTGTTACTTTGAACAAGTATTTGTTTATAAAATAGAAAAGGTTTTGTTGTCGTGATCGGTGTTTTATTGGCTTTTTCAATAACTTTTTTTATTTTTGCAAAAACTCTAATTTCATGTTTAAGCAGTCGTCATAAAAATGTTAAATTAAACACGTGCTTTTTACACAATTATTCAGTCATTTTTATTCAGTTAAAATAAACAGTGTCAAAGTTGAATAAATTACCAACTAAATATTTGAAATCGGTTTTTTTTCATTTTGTTAGTAAATAGTTATTTATGTAGATGCAATCAATTACTAAATAGAAGAAGTTTAAACAATTTGTTAAATTATGCTAATGAACAGTATTTTAATCAGTTTAAATAACTTTATAAAGTATTGTTATTAATTAATTGGGTAAGATTATATGCTAATTAAGGCGCCCATGGCAATAGAACAACAATAAGTTAAGAATTAGTAAAGGGTGATTTGTAGGCAGTTCGATTTTCGTTGTTTGATTAATCATTCTCATATACATATGTACATACTTATCTACATATATTGTATATTGGATACATACATATGTATGTATATATGTGTGTTTGCATTTTTATAATTCTTTATAAGAAACTACCAGTTGTAGTTTTTCTTTCATATCATTCTCTTTTATTTATTGCATTTAGCGTTTAATGAGAAAACAACAGATATCAATTTAAACTACAGCCACGGAAGCCTCACACCTAACACAGCTGGGTAGACAGCTTGAGCTTGAAAATTTAATATATCAATTGACTTGCGTTAGAAATATCAATTAGATTCGGGCTTTTTAAGATCTCAATAAAACCTTAACAAAATTTTAGAGGGCGTAATTCGGCAAATTTTTTAACTGGATATTATGTGATTAAGGCCCAATAATCGACTTCTCAATTAAGTGTAATTTAGCTAATAGCCACTTAATTTTAAGTTGCACTTAATTGCAGTTTCATTTTTTCAGTCGTAAAATTAAATGATCACTTAAATACTATGAAAGTATGGTAGCACTGTGAAATGTTGATAGTTCTAAAAGAAAACAGATGTTTAATGTAAATAAGAAAGTTAGGTTATCAACATGTAGAAAATTAAAATTGCATAAAAACACATTTTATGAAACCAAAAGAGCATCAGAACGCATTTTTCTATTTATTTATTCCATGATATGATACTATGCATTGTATATTTATATATGTATTTATGAAAATTAAACGAAATTCTTTTTAATACGACCACATGATGTTTATGTACATGTTTTCAATAAACACACACAAGCACAATAACATATGGTATGCTCGTAAGACTTAAGTGTGATTTAAATAGACAAGGTTGGGCATTTAAATGGCTCTCAACTTTATACTGAAAAAATGAATTCGGTACTTAAGAGGCACTTAAAGATAAATGACACATAATTGAGAAGTCAATTATTGGGCCTAAGAGAGCACAAGGTATGTAGCAATCGCATAAAACTACATAGTATCAGCAAGAAATTAATGGGCGTAATCCCGCCCACTTTGTTGACTATGAGACCAAATAGAAACTTTATTTTCACCGACAAAAAGAAAAATAAAGTGGTCTTAAAACCACGGGGCTATGAAGTAACATACATGAAAAAAATACAGACAAATTGAATAAATCGGCAAAACCGAAAAAATCGACAAAATGAAAAAAATCGCAAAAATGAAAAAACGCCAAAAACCGAAAAAATCGCCAAAACGCGAAAAAGGCGCCATAACTAAAAAATCGCCAAAATGAAAAAAATCGCAAAAAGAAAAAAAAATCGCCGAAGTGAAAAAACGCCAAAACCCGAAAAAATCGACATAACTGGGGAAAAAAAGTGCCAAAACTAAAAAAAACGTCGAAAAAAAGCAAAAACCCCAAAACTAAAAACGCTCAAATGCGAAAAAACCCAAAAACGAAAAAAGCCAAAACTATTTATTATGTAGGCTAAAGTTCGCATTGAATTACATATCTAGTGTCCGTACGGAACCCTTTGTGCGCGGGTCAAAGTCGCACTGCACTGAATTTATTTTACTATTCGTAACTTAATTAAATTTATTTTTATAAAACTCAGATCTATGTTTTTTTGGTTTGTTTTTATTTGTTCACAAACACACACATAACATATACATATTTTGTTCAGCTAAACTGGCGATAAACTGCGATAAAAGTTAGAGAAGATAACAATTTTACGTGCTTCGCAAGTAAATTTATATTGAATCTACTTGATTCGCTCTCATAATTTTGTATGACGAAGCAAGTTGATTCGGTCATGATTGGGGTGTAAAGCATGAATAGAGAGCGAAGCACGTATCGTGTAAACATACTATTAGTAAAAGACGGCTGTAAAAAATCGAAAAATCGTAAAAAGAGAAATTACAGGATGTAATTATCGTTACTGCAAACCAATAAATAGGTGTGTTGCTTTACTCTACTTTGGGATTTCCATTTCAGAAATTTTATATCAAAATTTTAAACGCCAAAACTTTAAATATTTACTTGTTTGTTTTTTTTAATTCGTATTCATTTTGACACGCGTTAAATATTACAATAAATCTTTTTTTATTGCTAATTAAAAAATTACGTACAATAGTTATACATACAAACATTAATACATTTGTTTGTAAATATTCTTTTTCCATATTAATAAAATGAAAAACACCAACAATAATCACAAGTTATTTGCTTTCTAAAAGAAAATCGTTTAAGTTGCCTTAACGTTAATTAACATTGCACAGTGGGCGCGCAGCTGACAGAATAAAATATCTATTGCTTTTCATATAAAATAATCTTAAGAATATGTTTTACTATTAAGATTAGTTCTCTTAAGCTCACACATTTTGTGTGAAGGTATCAGAAATAAATAATATTGTATTTATACTATGTGGCTGTTTAATACCGTAAGTGCCAAAATAAACTTGACATAATGACATATAAATTCTTTATGAATCCATGAACAATTTAAATTTTGAAATAGTAATGACCTTCGAATAAAAAACTACTTTTTTCGTGGCATTATTAACCATTTAGTTGGTTATGAGTACGAGGTGTGTTGAAAAAAACTGATTTTGCATGCAATGACAAGAATTAAGACAAGAATTTTGTCAATTATTGCTGAGATAGAATTTACGCATTTTATTTCCTGATTACTCTATACAGCACTATACTACAGCTGGTTTGTAAATTTATCGGATTCTCAGGTTAAAAAATTTTTCTGTTTTTTTTTCACAAAATTATTCTCAGTAAATTTGTCAGTTTCTTGCAGTTTTGCAAAAAAAAAGAACTATTTTTTCTCTATTTATGATTTGATAGGGCTAAAGTTCTGTATCGCTTTGCAAGCCAAATTACATGTGATAATTATTAATGAACAAATAACACCCAAGTTAATTGTTAATATTCTGACAAAGAACGGAACAACTAGCTATTATCGAAGTCCACAACGAAAAAAAAAATATTTCTGCAATAAAAAATTTTAATTTGAAAATAAAACCAAAAATCATTAAAAAATGTAAATTTGCTTAAAAATTAATAATTTTTCCAATAAACAACTGCAATTGAAAGTAAAACCAAAAATCAATCAAAAATGTATTTGAGTCAATTAAACTTTGCAATTAATAAAAATTTTAAACAAATGTTTATTAATGGACTTAAATACATTTTTAATTTGTTTTTGGTTTTATTTTCAATTACAGTTGTATATTGCAAAAATAATTAATTTTTAAACAAAAGTTTAATTGATTTAAATACGGTTTTAATTGACTTTTGGTTTTGATTTCAATTAAAATTGTTTATTCAAGGAATATTTTTTTCTGTGCACTACACCTTCATCATCAGCCTTCTTTTGTGTTTGGTGCACCGCGTGTGGTGTCAGTTGAGGTAGATTTCTGCGTTATATACTCAGTTTTCAGTGCAAATGGAAAATGGGAATTGTTTGGATTCATAGTATATATTAAAATTTGCTGAAAGATTTTTTTTTTGTAATGAAAGCTCAATTTTACCATCTATAAATTGACAATAGTCTTGCCATTGTCGTTTGTTACTTACTAATTATACACATGTTAGTTAATGTGCTTTTTTTTTCTACTTGAGACAAACTTTTTTGGTGTGTTACTATAATTATAATTATCACATGTAATTTGGCTTGCAAAGAGATACGACGAACTTTAGCCCGATCGAACCATAAATATAGAAATAAATGACGTTCTGCAAATCACGACATGTCAAATCACGGTGATTTCCATAAATTAATAAAATCTAAATCATTGCTTCTGTAAATTTCACGATTTATAGCGATAGGAGTTGGAATAAAATATTCTATTATACATGACAAAAACATAAAATACAACAAAAACCCACTAACAAGTCAGCTATTAATAGTTTGTTTTTGAAATCACCGTGATTTAAATCACAGTGATTTTCAGAACAGGGCCGAATAATTAAAATTAACTAAAAGTAGTTTCTTATTTTTAAATCCACACTTCAGATGAATTTGTTATCAAATGCTGTTTATGTTTATGCTATGTTTTTAATTAATTAAATTTTAAACAAAATTTTTAATTTACTTTGACATAAATACGAGTAAGGGCCGGGGCACAATGAATCCGTCATACGTTAAACTTCGCTTTTTTCAACTGACAGCTAAGTTGAAATACATGGTTTCTTATGAGGGCTGTTACATTCAGTACGTGTCCGACAACGCAAAGTACAAAAACTGGTCAACTTTTAACTTTTTGAGTACGTTGAGTAGTTTGACAGATATTGGTTGGTTTTTTTTTGGTATGTTCTAAATTAGGTTTTTATGTTTTGTTGCAGCAAAAATAAAATTAAACAAAAGAAATAAACGAAATAAATAAAAAAATTTGAATTTAATAAATAAAATGGTGAATCAACCTATTGAAGCTGTTCAAATAAAGTACTCATTGTGCCAACCTTCTCCGTCGTTGCGATAATGTCAGTTGAAAAAGGCGAAGTATAACGTATGACGGATTCGCTGTGCCCCGGCCTTAATATGTTCGTTGCTTGATATTGCTAATACGGTATGTTGAACTTTTTTTAGTATTTTCCATATGAATTCCGTCTGTTAAAAATATATACATGTATCATGTTTTGTTTTGCTCTTTTATATACAAGGCGACGATATTTTAATGCAATAATTTTTGTTTTTGCTTATATCAATGAAAACACATGCATCTTCGCATTTGAAAAATAGTATTATTCATTAAAATTGTAAATTTCCATCTTAATGTATTTGGCAACGCTGTCTCTCTCAACAATGTTGCCATATGTGTACTTTCTGAAATAACTGTATGGTAATCGAAACTTTTAATTTTAATTCACAATAAACATAAATTAAAGAATATATAAAGTAAATTAATAATGCTATGTTGAGACTGCAACATGAACCACTTGGTTCGCTCTCTGAACCACGATTGTGAACCATGCCGTTCAAACGACACATTCGTGGTTCGTTTTGACAAATCTTTTTGATGCAGTGATGCCAACCTACCCATAGTTTCTAACTTAATATTTAAGTACATAATTAGCTAATTTTTACTTAAAATTAAATTTTTTAGATACGATTTCATTTTTTCAATGGTTAATTAATTATTAATAAAGTTCTTATTAAATTACGTTGAAAGTACAACAGCACTAGAAAATTTCTAAATATTATTGAATGCTTTTTCGATGTCCAGACTTGCAATTTTTGTTGCAGCAATTCTTGAATTTATTGTTCAGAGGGGTTAAAAACATTAGGGAGGGGTACACAGTTTCATGTGCTCGTAATTGTTAATTTCAAGTTGCTAGTTGCTATTTCTTCAGTTGTATGAAAACCAAAAATATTAGAAAATTAAATATAAGTGTTAATTTTTCAGGGAAATTTGTGATGTAATAGAATTTTTTAATGCATAATAGCAAAAAATTTGAATTTCATAATGTGGACACTTATGCAATTTCAAAGCAAAATTTTAAGAAATTCCAGCAACAAAAATTGCAAGTCTGGACGAGGATTTTCCAAAGAACATAAAACATGAAGAAAATTATAATTGCATAAAATAAATTTTATAAAACCAAACGAACGTCATAATGCATTTTTCTACTTATTTATTCCATGATATGAAACTATGTATTGTCCTATATATTTATGAAATTAGAACGAATTTTTTTTTTAATACTAGCACATGCTGTTTTCAACACGACCACATGATGTTAATGTGTGTGTTTTCAATAAACACACACACGCATAAAAACAAATGGCACGCTCATAAAACTTAAGTATTACACAAGGTTGGTAATTAAATTATTATTTAAATATGCACTTAAAAACACAATTTCGTATTTAAATATAACTTAAAAGTAATTACAATTTGGTTACCAACTCAAAATATGGGCATTAGCACTTTTCGGGCTAGATTTAACCCGATTTCAGACACTCAAAACGCGAAAAAATGTTTGGTCCCAAAAAACGCGCATATTACCACTTTTTAATATTATCTTCCAGAACTTTTTTTAATTTTTGTCCAATATGTATGTAACCCCCTGTTTGTGTAAAACGTTTGAATGAAAAATCTTGGCGTTTTTGTAATAGACTAAAGGAAACTTGTACAACTTTTCTTTAATCTATTACAGAAACGCCAAGATTTTTAACTCAAACGTCTTACACAAACAGGGGGTAACTTATAATCTTTGTGCACTTTTTCTTTCTTTAATCGAATAATATCGACTTTTTACTCATTTAATTTTGCTAGTTTGCTTTATTAATTTTAAAAAGAAGAAGTCTATAGAATAATCTTTTATTTCTTCCAAATTTTTTGTGCTTTGATAAAAACAGATAATGTATGTCTTAGGAAGAGCGAGAAGTCGAAATTTTATTTTAAAACTACCAAATTTATATGTATGTACTTATGTAAACGTAGATACATACATATGTATATATACTTCTCTTATATATGTATGTACACTGTTTGTAGGTGCCTTATTTAAATGTAATATGATATGTAATATCTCAAGCTATATATGCGCTGATTTACACGGGCATAATTGTTCTGGCATAACATGCCAGTTTGTTGGTGAGAGAGGCAAAGCGAGTGGTTTTGCGGTTGGCATAACTTTTGAACCAGCTACAACCCCGCATTAGCAGCATAAAACCAATACACACACAAATTAAAAAACAGCAAGTGTTAAATGAATACGAAAAACACTAACACGCACAAAGCTGTGTATACGTATACATTGTGTGCCAGATGAATTAGTCTCGTGTAATTTGGAAAAGAACAAAAATTGTGCGGCTTAAAAATTGTTCTCGTCTAAACTACCTCAATGTGTTGATCTCATGATTTTCTAATAAATTACTGTACAAAAATGTTTTCGATGTTTTGATTTACAACAGAAACATTTTATACTAGCCCCTTTTCGCGATTATTCGAAAAATGTTACTTTATTTAGCGCTAAACGTATATTTTTCAATTTAAGGCTTCATTAGTCTTTACTTTCTGTTGCTTTTCTGTGCCGTTCCTTTCTGTATAAAATACTTTGCAATTACTTTGTCTGTGAAAAAAATCAGCTGGCAACCTATAGAATTGATTACACTTGTACACAAAATATCACAAAACACTAATATATACACACTTTTGGCTGTCACTTAACGTTGAATTCTATTTTCTACAGATTTGTCCGCAACAGAACAGAACGAAAAAGTAAAAACTAACCACACATACAGATTTTCAACTCAACAGAAAACAGCTGATTCAGAACAGAACAGCACGTACAAACTAATTCTGCCTTTAGCCTTTTTTCAAAAAATGTCTACGCTTTTTGAGTATCTAAAGTTGGCATCACTGTTTTTATTTAAATATACCCTGTAGGAGAACGAACTAGTGTTCAACTAGTATTTTTCTAGTACAGAAATAATCACCACTAGTTCCCAACTGTATACTTTCCTATACTATCTTAATGCTCAAATTATCATTGAGTGTGTTTAGAGAACTACTAGTACCAGTGGTACTAGTTTAGGACTAGTTTATTACAAGTTCTTTTGTAAAGAAAAATCCTATAAAATTGGTGGTTTTTTCTTTTGTTACCCTGTGACAACTGCTACTTAAAATTAGCAATTATTTATCAAAAATTCAGAAACACAAAAGGGTAATTATAATTATTTAAAAAATTAATTAATTAATAATTTATAAAATTTTAGTAATTATATGATACCAATTTTCATACAGTACAAGGGCTCTGTTAGACAGTCTAAATTTATTTTGCAATGTGGTGCCTTGGAACTACTTCATATACTAGTACTAATCAGCAGTAGTAATTTTACACAACAACTTTAACCCTTTTTGCACTAGTTCTTGTTATTCTAGTATTATACTAGTAGCTTTTAGACAACTATCGCCTATTCTCCTGCAGGGTACATACATGCACACATACATACATACGTGAATAGTTGGCAGGAGTTTTATTTTCTGTGTTATTTGCTTTTTTACAGTAGATAAACAAATTAAGCAAAAAATAATGAATAAAATGTGTTCTATTTTTTTAATTCATACACGCATCCATTTTTTTGTTTACTCATGGGCAGAGGTCCAAGTCGTGCGGCTCACAGTCGGCGGCGCGAAGCCGCCGACATTATTTTTGAGCTCGAGCCGCCGCCGAATTAGACGGCTCACATCGGCTAATAATTGCAGCCGATTAACAAGTGAAAGTCGACTAATATTTCCAGCCGATTAATATTTTCCAGCCACTTCCAAAATTTGCTGATGTTTTACAGAATGCAAATAATTTTGTACTAAGCTTTGTTATATAATATATTAAGATATATATAGGAGCTGTGAACTTTTTTATAAAGCAGTGCTCTGGCAACTCATCATCAAAAACACGCACAGAGTTACCATATTTGAAGATTTATTTTATTTTTGAAGTTTTTTTTCCCTATTACTTGCTATTGTTTGAAATTGTTTCGCGGGAAAAAATGTCTGGCGGAATTTTATTCATGATTGCCCTTATTATTTAATTTTTTATTTCCCATATTAAACTTTGCAATCTATGTACCTATGTACATAAGTATCTATGTGTGTACATATAATTATATGTATGTATAGTTTTATGGCAAAACTCTAAGACAATGATTTGGTTTTTTTGCATTGTTTTATGTATACATATATACATATCGCTGTTAACAAGTAGAAAGGCCCCAACTCGTATTTTCACGAAATTAAGTTTTTCAGTGATTCCAATACATTTCACACAACTACAAAAATCTCATTACAAAAATTTACTGCAATAGTTTAAAAAATTGCGTTTTTACAATCACTTATACTGTTTATTATTATGTTTTTACCTTCTCCTGTAAAGTTATAGTTATTTGAGTTAGAGCCTTTGTACTTGTTAACAGCGATATGTACAAGCGTAACTCTACCTTTCCACCTGACATTAAGTTTTGCAGTAACTTGGAAGTTATAACTGAGTTGTTAAAACAAATGCACTAACAATAATGTTATAACTTGAAAAAAGCATTAACTTGAGCAGTCTACATTTAACATTAACTTGAAGTTAATGTTAAAGTTAGTCATTTTATGTCAGGTAGAGACTGCAAATAATTGAAAAAATTCAAATCATACTTTTCTGCGAAATCGTCGGCTGCAGCCGACTTTGAGCCGCCGCCGGTAATTTTTAGCCAAGCCGCCGCCGCCGAAAATTTTAGAACGACTTGGAGCTCTGCTCATGGGTATGTGTGTCTGTATACTCATTTTGTTTTGATAGCTAGTTCAGATATATTAGCGATAATTTGTTATCAAAACTAGCGATGATAGCAATTTCTTCGTGGTTCGCAGCAAGGTTCAAAATGAACCAAGATGGTTCGCTCTCAAAAATTTGTATGGCGAACCATGTTGATTCAATCAAGATTCGACTGCGAACCGTGAATGAGAGAGCGAACCTCGATAATTGCTGTCCGTGTGAACATGGTTTAAAATAAATTAATTAAAATTCTGTAGAATTGATAAAATTAAGTGAACAATTAAAAATATTTGAGTAAAAAATTAATATTAATGAAATAACAATTTAGGAGATTAGGATTATTTTTTTTTTCAAAATAAAAAGTACTGCTGACTATATAAGATAATGCGTTCCCTTGTAATTTTACGATCTTAGAAAGCTCTATAATTTTAAACAACATAAAATTATTGAATTTTCCCATATAATTTTATGTGTGCATATTCGTATGTATGTAAATATTAATGTGTGTATTTCCAAATCGGGCTTTTAGAATTTTAATTTGTATACCTCAATTAAATAATGGGGTCATTAGACTATAATTGTGATGCTACACTAATTGATAATATAATCAATAATGATGTTAACAATATAACGACTGTTAAGTATTAGGTAATGTGTGCATATAGTTTTTTTTATACTATAACACAGTGAAAAAGCAAGTCATGTCATTGTTCTAAGCAATGGCGTAGAGTTAGATTTTTTAGGAGAAGGTTTTTCAAAACAGTTTAACATAGCTGAAGTCTTGAAGCAATTAAATATATTTACAAATACTATGGCTTTTAAATGAAAAACCATTGCCTCGTTTCTGTAAGGATTTGAGAACTTTTCGATTCGAAAAAATTTGTATCATTCTGTAAAACACAGGATGAGTAAGAAAACAACTAAATTGTAAATTGAGGTCTTCAGTTTGCTAAAAGTTACAGTACGAATAGACGAGCAATTTTTATTTCTGAACATAAGAAATAACGTCGGCAGAATGACGTCACAAAAAAGTTTGTGTTCAAACTTATTTTTAAGGGTGGCTAGACGTATAATGTTAAAACCCAAAATTTAGGTTGTCGTATACATTAGAGACCTGCGTAAACAGTCTTTAAATGTAAATACCTCATGATTTTTAAATGTATTCACGTCGCATGTCTTATACTAAACCAATAATAAATGCTGTCGTACTATAAGCGAAGCAGGATGGATGTATTGGTGTACGTGTATATCAGTGTTAACAAGCGATGTAGCCAAGACAGCTTATTTGTAACAAAAACTCAAAAGAAGTACTGTTGATTAGTGTATGCTTGTTATTTTTCATATTGTATGTTTGAGTGTGTGTGTGTAATATGTAAATGGTAAGCTATTATGTGATTAACCGCATACAACTAATGTTAATGCATGTGTGTGCCTTTGCATGTGCGCAGAAAAATAAAAAAACATACACACATGCATGCATGACGTTTGTATACGCTCTCATGCGTAGAAAGAAGCTAGTATCACAAATTCTTCCGTCACGAAGTGTTTTCTTCTTTACTCTTATACCTACAATACTCAAACAAATTTCTTGCAAACAGTGTTGTTAACGTTTGTTTTATAAGATTTTGCTGTAGTAAAGCATTTGAAAAATCCCTCATGTCTTGAAAGTTCTTATAAGATATCTTGTGCAGGACACTAGTATGCATACAAAGTGCGCGTTTTTCGTTTTGCCAGAGAGCATATATTTTGTACTTCTGCTTGATTTTTTTTTTTGTAATAAACTTATTATTTCTAGTTTCCCGCCATTATTTTCTACGGAATAAGTAAATTTGACAGCTTGTGTCCTAACATAATTGCGCAGACTTGTGTTTGAGCAATTGTTTCCAAACATGTGTTCGAACACTAACATTTACGGTTTACACAGTCATTTTTTGTGTTAGGAACAGATTTTGACAATTGCCAACACAAAAATTTCCAAACTTATATCTCGTGTAATCTCAGTGTTACGAGCTTTGCTATCCATTAACACATTTCAGCTGTCAGTTGAACTCAGCTGTTCTTTTTTTCTTATTCTTGTGTGCACAGATGTGACTTGATAGATAATTATTATTATTTTACTCACCACATAAAAAATTTCATTGATACTTCTTTGAGGAGACATAAGCTCTGTCGGATAACATAAACAAATGTCCTAAATTTTGTAACCAACTTCAAAAAAGGAAGAGGTTATCAATTCGACTGTATTTTTTTAGGTTTTTTATTTCATAACTCCGTAACTTTTATACCGATTTGTTAAAGAAGGTATAGCTTCTATTTAGTCACTTTATCAAAAAAGTGGGCTGGAGAACTCCCTCTAAAATTATTTCCTTGATTTTATGATATTTAACTTATCCGATTACTACAAAACTTAGCACACACCTTCGGCCTTTGCAACGGCACAATTTTGAAATTGAAAAAAATAGGCATGACCACCCCCATTAAATTTAATATTATATATCACACGCTTCTACTTTACCGATTTTTACGAAACTTTGTACACACTCTGAGCTCTGAAAAATACTACATTTTAGACTTAAAAAGTCTTAAATTATGTGTACTTCGACTTATGCGATTCCCACGAAATTAGGCAAATATTTTGGCTCTTAAAATGGCATCATTTTGTTCTTAGAGAAGTAGGCGGGCCATGCCCATTAAATCTAAATATTATATTTCACGCGCTTCTAATTGAACGATTTTTATTAAACTTTTCTCACTTATTGAGCTCTGAGAGTAAATCGATGCTGAACTTAAAAAAGTGGGTGCACAATAAAATTTTGCGAAATTGGCAAAAATTGGCACTAAAATTTTAAAATAAACATAAGAAAAATTTAACCAATTTTAAAAATAAACACTAAGGAGCTAATAATTATTTAGATTATGTAAAAAGAAAAAACAAATCGATGCCGATTTCCTTTTTTTTAAGTAAATCCAAGTTTTTTTTTTACTCTACGTCTCCACCAGCCATCAACTTGGACATAACGCCGGCAGAGCAACTGTGAAAAATTCATCAACTTCTTTGTTGTGCTGAATACGTGCGATGTCCATGTTCAGGCATATCAAAGTTATTTGCGTTAGTGCAATAGAGATGGAATATTTACCAATTTTGTTCTGTCTCTTTTCTTTATATTGCAAATGGTTGCGTACTGAGAATCTCATGGCGAACATTGTTGCTCAGACATATGTTCGGGCATCCATGTCAGAGCATGGACGAACGGTCTCCATTGGCCATTTCCGATGTCCGACATGATGCCCATACCAAGTTCATGGCTAGTGGAGACCGCTGGTAAACGTTCGAAAGTTTCTGTTTGATCTACATATTTCCCATAATAGTTCACCTTTTCTTTCATTTGATCCTAGTCTTGATTGTTCCTTGTAAGCCAAGTAAAACAAATAATAGACTGACAACGATGGAATAAAATTAACAAAACAAGCAAAAACAGAGTTGCGCAACGAAGTTTAGATATACCACTGCACCATCAGTCGCACAGTGTTTCCCACCCTTCTATGGATTTTATACGCATATGGCTCTAAATTATCTGTTTAGAGGGGTAAACCAACACAATTAATTCTATATATAAAAAATTACACAAAAACATCTTGTGAAAGTTTTAAAAAAAGACAATGGCGATAATTCATGTTATTTTTTTTTAATTTGAAGCAATAAAACAAAAGTTTTAAGCACAAATTGATTTATGGTAATTATTAGTTGTTAACGTGCTTTTAGAATTTACTAAATTGAAATTTGTTAAAACAATAAACGTTCTAGGACGTTGCAACTAATTTGGTGTAAATACATGACGAAAAAAATTTTAAATTATTTTTTTCATTTTTTTTTTCTATTATCATTAATACATATATATTATGATATGATAATATGATTATATTATATGAATTCATATGAGAAGTTTTGTAGATTTTATTGTATTTAGAAAAACCCATTAAATAATTTAATCTGAAAGTTTGTTTAACCCGACAATGGTGACGCAAATTTGACTTTGATCAATGGTGACGCCGATCTCACGCACCGGAATTTTCAACTGAAGATTTTTGCAAATTTGTTATTAATATTTCATGTTTTTTTTATACCCTATACCAAAAAATGGTAAAAGGGTATATATAGGTTTGTCATTCCGTTTGTAATTTCCAGAATATTAATAAGCGAGCCATAAAGTATATACATACATATATTCTGGATCCTTATGCATAGGGAAGACGAATAAGCGATGTCCGTCTGTCTGTACGTGAAATCGGTTTTCCGAAGCTCCCACAAAAGCTAGAGACTTCGTTATTGGACTAGTGGGTCAGAAGTGGTCGAAATAAGATTGGCATTGAAAATCAGCAAAATCGAGCAGACGGTTTCAGAGCTGGGAGACTTAAACTTCATTTTGCCATACAAAATAACTACCGAAAACTAGTTTTTAATAATTTTTTATTAAATAAACTTATTTTATACTTCAGTATGAATAAAATTGAAATTTCTAACTAAAAAAAAATAAAAAAAAATTAAAAAGACGTTTCCAGTGTTGGAAAACTTTAACTTTTTTTCTTATACAAAAGTAACTTACTAAAACAAATTTTGCCTTTTTTTCTATAAATAAAACATATATAATGTTCTTAAAAGAAAGAAATTGATGTAAGAAATCAGAAAAATCAAAAAGTTTGATTTCAGGGTTAGAAAATCCACACTTTTTGTGATATAAAAAATTAGCTACCGAAAACTAACTTTTATTTTTTTTATAATATAAACTTATTTTATACTTCAGTACGAATGAATTTGGTATTTCAATTTAAAAAAGTTTAAAACATGTTTCCACTCACTTATTTTTCGCGTTTTCAATAAAAACTCACGAACAAACAAAAAACAAGGAAATTTTAAAGTAACTGATGAGTGTATCCACAAACCGCAGTAAAAAAAAAACCTTTCCAGAGACTCAAATATACAATAAAATTACTGCCTACAAACTATCATGAAGAAACCAATTACTAAATTTGATTAATTATGCGACCCATATATGTATGTGACATGAGTTTTTATTGATCACCCCATGTCACATATATGTGACGCTGAGTGGCGAACGTGTTAAAGTAACTAAATAAAACATTTTTTAAAATTTTTAAACGCACTAATAATCCCAAATTAATATTTTACTTATTAAGTAAAATATTTTTTTTTATTAAAAATACATTGAAATTGATTATTGAGGGGTTTAGCTGGATCCTATGCTCATTTCACTGTTGCTAATGCAGATCATCAGGGAACCTTTACCCAAAGCTTCTTAGAACAACTAGAGTTATTATATTATAAACTTTCATTTAAACAAATGAGAAGCTCAATAACAAATAACAAAGTTGAAACAAGAACTCAATAATCAGCATGTTTTTTATTTTCTTACTTTACTATTGCTACATTGGCTGACTTTTTTCCAGCTTCAAATTGTAGTCGTAAGAGTATGTAAAAGAAAAGAACCCCCTGTTTGTGTAAGACGTTTGAGTTAGAAATCTTGGCGTTTTTGTAATAGATTAAAGGAAACTTGTACAACTTTTCTTTAATCTATTACAGAAACGCCAAGATTTCTAACTCAAACGTCTTACACAAACAGGGGGTAAATGTAAATAACAACAACAGCTATTTAACAATAGAGTGTTGCCACACGAGTATTTTTTTGACCGGGTGCAGTCAAGTTAATAATTAGTGTTTTTTATGGGAATTGTTACAATTTAAGTTTAAAATTTTTAAACGCACTAATAATCCCAAATTAATATTTTACTTATTAAGTAAAATAATTTTTTTTTTATTAAAAATACATTGAAATTGATTATTGAGGGGTTTAGCTGGATCCTATGCTCATTTCACTGTTGCTAATGCAGATCATCAGGGAACCTTTACCCAAAGCTTCTTAGAACAACTAGAGTTATTATATTATAAACTTGCATTTAAACAAATGAGAAGCTCAATAACAAATAACAAAAAAAAATAAAACATTTTTTTTTAATTTCCTTTTTTTTTCACTTAACACACTTTCTATATTATACTATTAGATTGGTATGAGTAATAAGAGAAATCTAAAATTATGATTCTAGGGTTTGAAAATTATTATTTTTTTAGCAGAAATCTACATCAACTGACACCACACACAGTGGACCAAACACAAAAGAACGCTGATGATGAAGGTTTAGTGTCCTTCGAAAACGGCTGGCTGTTCCGTTCAACTATGTGTTGTCAGAATATTTACAACTAACTTTGGTGTTATTTGTTCATTAATAATTATCACATGTAATTTGGCTTAAAAAGCGATACGAACTTTAGCCTGTTAAAATCATAAATATTATTTTTTTCTTTGTACATAAAAGTAACTATGTGCTTATGCATGTATCTCTATACTATTTACTTAAGGTGTCTTTACATGGTAATACAAAGTATTACGACTTTGTAGAATCAAAATACTATGAAATTCTCTCCGTGTTAAAAAAAAGAGAACAAGAGTCTGTTGTAGGTATTTTTCATGTTTACACAGATACTATAAGTAAAATGCAAGCAAAGATATTAAACTGTTAAGCTAAAAATAAAAATTGGATAATTGAAAAAAATTTATACTAATAAATATAATTAAATATTGAAGAAAACATATTATTTGGGGTATTCACAAGGGTGTCTTAAGTGTCATAATGTGTTAAAATTTTAATATAGTTTAAAAAAATTGTTGTTGTGGCTCAAACAAAAAGGTCATAAAGTAATAAGACTTTCTCAGCTATGTTTATTGTTTGTCATAACTACATGTAGAAATGCGTGAGAGTTTGCCAAAGGAATTGATAGAGAGAGTAAGAAATGTACAAGGTGTTAAAACCAAAATACAAATAAGTACAATATTTATAATTGTAAATTATAAGGGGTTGCTCACAGCAGTCATATATTTTCGTTTTATAACTTTAAAACGTGTTAATTTATGAGTAGCATTTGAATACCCCAATTATTTTACTACAAATTTTTTATAGGTTTGCTTATTGTTTGTTTGGTTTTGTGGTAAGGGTTAAGTAGCTGATGGTTGCAGTAGTACAATGATTACAAAAACAACATGAAAATTTCCTGAGTTGATTTTGGTAGTTTTTGTAAAAGTGCTAACCCCTTCAATAAATACCATCAGTGCTGGCAACGTTTACTTTGAAATACACCTCTGGTGGGATGAGAATACTTAAGTTTCTAAAATGGTTTAGAAAATAAACATTTACCGACCGCTTGTCAAATTTTCTATCCGTATTCTCTCCTACTCGATAAATTTTGCTTATACATGATAAAATTTTGTATGTTCTACATCATATTTTGACATGTCGTAATACATTGTATTACCATGTAAAGGCAGCTTTAAACGCACTTTGGTAAAGGGTATATAAGATTCGGCACAGGCGAATATAGCACTCTAGATATTTAATAAATTTAAACTCTTTTATTTCAATATTAACATTAAAAAAATTGTTTTATTAGAGCATTAAGAACAACAGCGATTTTAGTAATAAATTTTTCAAAATTAAGAAAAAAATAAAAAATCACACACATAGTTATAAAGGAAGATAATGTTTTTTAGTCTTTCGACATTAGGAACTTTTACAAAATAAATAAAAAAATATAAAAAAAAATAATGAAAAATATATAAGTATGTACTTGGTTATTTTATTCGCATACACGGTGACACACGGTCTCATGTACCGGGTTAGTAAAAAAAATACACAAAGTGTGCTCACGAAGCAGTTTCGTCATTGATAATAGTAAGAGATGTTCAATGAGGCAGCTACTCGAAATTGCAACCAAAAATAATAACAGGGAATAATGTTATTCGAATTTTTTAACACACCCGGTGTGACAGACCAATAGGACACCAATGGCGGGTTAATATAATCCATAATCTTCTCTTAGGAATATCGTGCACGTACTAATAATAAATTCATATGTATATTAAAATAATAATTTAAAAATATGATTTAAGGTACTCCTATTAAACTTAATTAAAATTAGTGCAGTTATTTGAATGAAATTTATTTATTAAAAAAATATTATTTGAGGTACTCTAAAATAGTAGAATAAGCAAAAAGATTTCTACTATTTGAAAAAAAAAATTGCGAATAACTGAATAAAACTTAAAATTTATTCGAAAACTCAAAAAACTTTTGCTTTAATTGTACTATATTCGAATTAATATATCCAGCCTATTAGTGAAATTCGAACAAGAAGAAGAGCGCACAACAGACCTACATATACTGGCTTATGTGTATCTCCCCGGACATGAACGTAATGGCTCCTTTTTCAACCTAATCTAACCCCACCTATTCGAATAACAAGAAGTTTAGTTCGATTTTTTTTGCAAATATGTTTACTTTTTAAATGAAAAATTCTGAATTCTAGTCAAATTCTTATTCGTTACTTATTCGTAAAATTTAAAAAAAAAAACTTAAAAATTATTCGTTATTCATTCGATTAGTCGAACTATAAAATTCATTCGTTTATTTGAATAATATTTTTTTTTCAATTCCTAATTGAACAATTCTGAATTTTAATAAAATTTTTATTCGTTATTAAATCATAAGATCGAAAGTAAACTTAAAACTTATTAGTTATTTATTCGATTAATCGAATTAAATATAAAATTCATTCGATTATTCTAATAATATTTGTTTCAAGGACTTATTGAACAGTTCAGAACTCTAATAAAGTTCTTATTCGTTATTAATTTATAAATTGAAAAAAAAAACTTAAACGTTGTTCGTTATTCATTCATTCGATTATTTGAAAAATATTGTTTTCAATGAACAGTTTTGAATTATTTTAATTTTTTCCTATATTTAATTGAAGAATTTTGAGTTCTACTAAAATTCTTAATTGCTATTAATTCATAAAGTCGAAGAAAAAAACTTAAAAATTATTCATTATTTATTCGATTAGCCGAATTATAAAACTCATTCGATTATTTGAATAATATATGTATGTTTCAATGCCTAATGGAACAGTTTTAAATTTTAACAAAATTTTTGCTCGTTATAAAATTATAAGATCGAAAAAAAAATAACATTGAAATGTGTACGCTATTCGTTCGATTAATCGAATTAGATATAAAACTCTCTCGACTAATCGAATAATATATGTTTCAATGTCTATTTGAACAGTATTGAATTCTAATAAAATAATTGTTCGTTCTTAAATAATAAATCATTACTCATTCGATTAATCGAATTAGATATAAAATGTATGCGTTTATTCGAATAATATTCTTTTCAAGGCCTAATCAAACAGTTCTTAAATCTAATGAAATTTTTGTTAAATATTAAATTAAAAGAACAAAAAAGATAACATTGAAATTTATTCGCTATTCGTGCGATTAATCGAATTAAATATATAATTCTCTCGATTATTCGAGTAATACATTTTTCAATGCCAAATTGAACAATTCTATATTGTAATAACAGCTTTGTTCGTAATTAAATCATAAATCAATACTCATTCGATTAATCTAACTAGATATAAAATTTATTCCTTTATTAGAATAATATTTTTTTAATGCCTAATCATACAGTTCATAATTTTTTTAAAATTTTGTGCTCGTTGATTAAATTATGAGATCGAAAATAAACTTGAAATTTTTTCGTTATTCATGCGACTAATCGAATTAGCTATACAATTCTCTCGATTATTCGAGTAATACATTTTTCAGTACCGAATTGAACAATTCTGAATTGTAATAAAAGCTTTGTTCGTTCTTAAATCATAAATCAATACTCATTCGATTAATCAAACTAGATATAAAATTTATTCCTTTATTATAATAATATTTTTTTTCAATGCCTAATCAAACAGTTTTTAGTTCTAATAAAAACTTTGTGCGTTATTAAGTTATAAGATCAATCGAATTAGATATAAAATTTATTCGTTTATTAGAATAATATATTTTTAGTCGCCTACTTGAACAGCTCTGAATTCAAATAAAATTTTTATTCGTTATTAATTAAAATTTGTTCCACTATCACAATAACTTATTTTTTAGCTTTTACTCCAAAAATTCATAATTCGAATAATTTCCCTTACGGACCAACTGCGAAATATGAAAATTGTGAAAATTAGCATTATTATTCAGGTTGCCACCATTTTTTAGCTGCTTTTGTCTGGCACTAAGATCTGTCAGGACAGTTGTTAATTTTATTTTAGTAATTTTTGCAGAGTCGAAACGCATGATTTTCCCCCTCCGCACTTTTTTATATCACATGTAAGAT
Organism: Tachina grossa; assembly: GCA_949987645.1. Taxonomy (NCBI): domain Eukaryota; kingdom Metazoa; phylum Arthropoda; class Insecta; order Diptera; family Tachinidae; genus Tachina; species Tachina grossa. The sequence continues at coordinate 63,899,999 of OX465274.1, forward strand.
GGTTTTTATTTGCAGTTGTCGGCCAATGCAATTTTTAGCTTATGTGGATTTAAACAACATTTTGTAAAACGATTCCTCAACTCACGAAGAAAAAGTTTGGTATCTTCTATTCACAAAAAATAAATATAATTTATATTATAGAGTCTTTTGCTTAACTTAAATGGAAGATAAAAGTGAAAAACTAAACTAGGTCAAGGTAAAAAAAGAACTGCGAAATTCCAATGCAAACAATATCATTTCATATAATATATAATATATATACATATTATGTATATATAAGGCAAGACAATTTTTGTAAATTGCTTGCAAGTGAAAAATCGTAGCAAGTTGAATCTATAAACACTTTCCGAGTGTAAAACTTGCTTCTCTATACATACATCATGTCATCAATTAACAGATCATCACTCCAATATGCACGAATTATTATAGAAACATCTAAATTCAATTAATTGAAAAGCAAAAAACAATAGAATTTTCAACACCCTTTATGTAAAAAAAAACTATCACTTTCATTATTAGAACGAATTTAAATTACTCAAGAAATTTAACAGTTTGTCAAGATTATGACAGCAATTTGAAAATCTCTGATAATCAGCTGCTAATTACAATAATTTAACAGCACGTACGAGTATGTTCCTACATCTATTAAATTTGTTAAACATCATGACTAATAAACTCGAATAATATTATTTCTATTAAGACTTTAAAGGGGAATGGTTAGTTGATATTACAGCATTCCCATAAAACGTTAATAGAGATGATAATTACAATGTAAAGCTGAGCATATTGATGATGATTACGATAAACGATCGATCAAGTGAAAAAAAAAGTAAACAAAGGTGATTGACAGATGCAGCGGGCTTAGCCAAATGCCTTAATAGTATTTTATTAATTCATTAACATACAAATAAAAAATAAATAAAAAAAGGCAGTGAATAAATTAGCATATATTTGAAAAAGCAGATTAAATATATTTATTTACTAGGGGCACTCGCAGTGCTAAAAAAAAATAAAAAAGCAGTGAATAAATTAGCATTTATTTGAAAAAGCACAAAAACCCTTATTTTGTAAAACGCAAAGCTTAGCGTTGACAAATTTTATATGTATGTATGTGTTTTGTTTTTGTAATTAATTTTTTTTTTCATATATAAAATTTGCCAACGCTGGCAGAGCACGAAGCCGATGTAGACTGGTGATCGGTGGCGGCTAAGAGCAAATATCGTCGGCGGCGGCTAAAAGCCGGCTGTGAGCCGAAAAATTTTCGCCACCGGCGGCTAAGCAAATGTGCCGGCTAACGGTCGGCTAACACAATAATTTGTTTTTTTTTTTTGCTTACATGCAAGGACTATGGATAACCCTGCGTTTACACATGCAAGTGCCTTGCATGCAAGCTCTCACAAATGCCCGACTGTCTTGCACCTTGCATGTTTGCCTTTTAGTGCAGAGTTGTCCATAACATAAAAAATTTTAATTTTCAGGGAACCAGATAGTGTTGAACTTTATTCGTATTGTTTCAATGTTATTTATGTCTAAAAAATTAATAAACTGCTCGATTTATGAATATTTAAGAAAAAAAAAATTATTAAATTAGCTTTTAAATGTATTTAAAATGAGTAAAATCTCACTTACCACTACACTGAAATCCAGTTAATTTGTGCTAAACTATTAATAGGGCAACACTGTTAGCTAACTTTCCATTTACTTGCTACAAGTTCAACAAGTCACTGTCTTGTAAAATTCCTTGGCAGTTGAGTTGGAAGTAGGCTGCAAGTGCCGAAAGTGTAGATGTGTTAGTAAAAGAGTTTGAGTGTATTGAGTTTTTCGAACTTGCACTTGCACGTGTAAACCCTAGGTAACGCACCTTCCCTGCCAACATTTTCTATCGCGGGAGTGACTCAGAAGTGACGCTAAGATACCATTTTCTCATCGTAGAAGCGTCTTCCGTATTAAGAAGTTGTACCCCCCGGAAGTAACTTCAAGAAGTCACTTCTGCGTTACTTCAAGAAATCACTTCTGCGTTTCTTCAAGAAATCATTTCCGCATTACTTCAAGAAGACAATTTTTTATTATTTTATTCGCCTCTCTTTTGCTTTTAATTTTTTTATTTTTTTTTTTGCCTTTACAGATAATTCACTCATATTGACTATGGGACAATTATCTAATTAACAATTATGTAAAAACTACAACAATAACAAAACAAAGTCACACTTTACCACTGACCGACCACAGCAAAAGACAAAAAAAAACTAATCTCGATGATGTCGAAAACTTCTTTTTTGCATTATTTTAATTTTTTTAATTTTATTTCGCGGTCACTGCGACTTTCCCAGAAGTGCGTGCATAGTGTTGTTTTTGTTTATTATATCCATAACGGCACATGTCATTTTCGGCTGGTGTTGTAAACAACAAACTATCTTCCAAATGTCGTCTGGATGATTAAAAGACGACTGCAATGTAAATTGTTATTGTGAAATTCAAACTATCTTCCAATTAACGTCTGGAAGTGAGTAAGACGTAACGCCTTTGACGATGGACGATGGAAGAAACTTCCAAATGTTGGAAGGGTTATTAAAACCTACATAATTCGAATATATACAACGGTTGCAACGTATAAAAAGGAACTGCATTTTCACGTTTGCTTGAAAAAGTGTCCTGGTTTAGAACGTTACAGCTATATAAGTACATACATATATCGCTTGTGTATCTCTTGCAAGTATAGATATATATTTTTATTTTTTGTGCTGCTTTAAGAAAACGAGCCATTACCGCCAAAGAAGCTAAACCCACATGATTTTTGAAATTTATAAAAATCATTAACTTGTTATCATTATCATTATCTGTCAAAATTTTATAACTATAGGATATACCGTTTAAATTTTATGGTAAAAACAATTTAAGTACACATTATTGTTTACAGTTTTTGTAACAGTAACTTGTAACTTAAGCTTTTCAAAATAAAGCAATATTCGCATTAGCCGAATATTATATACCCTTCACCGATGTCGTAGGAATTATATGCATACATACAATATTACATACATACATATTTGTTTTATGAAATTCAAAGAGTTGATTAAAATATTTTATTTTCGATATAAGAAATAGTTAAATGTTTTATTCTGCATTTTTTCATTATTAACATTTTTAAAATAGTTATCTAGAGAGGACTTTAACATAGATCAGCCCTTTCTGATAGCAATTTATGCACCCACATCTAAAAAACTTGAATACAGATTAGACCACCCAAATTGCCGAAAGTATTTATTTTGTTTGCTCCACCGGAAGTTTCTGATATCTTGGCCATGAAATATCATATTCACTGAAAGCGTGCATACCTAACGGCCATGCGCATTGCACTTTTCACCTAAAAATAACCTTTACTGGCTATAAACACTTTTAGCACGATAAGTTTTAAATGCCACGTTTTTCGGAAAATTTTTATAATCGTTTTTGTTTAGAATAAATACCACAACACCTTTCTTCTATCTAATTTTCCACATGGTTTTTTAATGTGATAAAACTAAGTTTTCTTGGATAGACTTTTATTAACGGCTCTCACCAAATTTCGATAGCGATAATTTTAACTAGTTTTCATTATTTTATAAGGTAAGATCTGTGTATAATATAGCTTTATTACATTTGGACCAAATATGTATGTATGTATCATCTAATAATACAAGAATCAAACATCACATACCAGTTATGTTATGTATTTGGAAATTATCGTACATTTCGTGATCAAATGCATACATATATCTCAACAAAACTACTATAGACGATAGAAGAAAACATATTTTCGTATAAAGAAATCTGCGTACATACTTGTATATATTTTGTAAATTCACGAAAAAACCATTAGAATTCTTCAAACAAAAAAATTAAAAACGAATAGTATTTTGGTAAGAACATTTTGCTATATATACTAGTGGTCGGCTGAGCTGTGCGTCGATCGCAGCCGCATCCATCGGCGGCGGCGCAATTTCGATATAAAATTCGGCGGCGGCTGTTAAGCCGGCTATGCGCCGAACAGCTTCGTGCTCTGAACGCTGGTCGTTCCGTTTTACATATTTATTTATTTATTAGGGGCATTCGCAGTCCACCGTACATGTAACACAACTTAACATTAAACTAAATGCATATTTGTTTTAATTTTATTTTTCATTTTAAATTACAATTTTTCTTTTTTTTTGTTATTGTATTTTTATTTTAGCAAAAAAATAGTTGTTTTTATTTTAATCCAAAAACGCTACAGACGTTTTTTTTTGATTTCCTCATATTTTGTGGCTTCGTACTTGTGTGCTTGTGAATGTTGGACTTATAAAAGTGAAATTGTCTACGCTTCTTTTCATAATATTTATAAGAATTAAATTTTTGTTTGCTGCAATCAATTTAATTACTTGCGGAGCAACAATACCTCTTACAAAAAATCGTACAAAATGAGTATCATTGATAGTGGCAAATATCGTTTGAGAAAGGATTGGGCCAGTGCCTCTATACCATCATTGGTCGATATCGATGAACATGCCGACGATGATGAAACAGAGAACACCAATAATATAAATGTGAATGCCAAGTTACCACCACAAAAACCGCCGCGACGCACTTCATTGGCCCTGAGTTTTTTCTCTAGCAAATCGGATAAGAGCCAAAAGAGACGCAGTTCCATAGCAACGGCCTTTTTAAGACGTGATGGCAATAAGGTAAGTGTTTTTCATTTTTTTGTATATGTACATGCATACATACATACTTGTTTATATGTAATTTTATTAATCAGCTGTTTTTTTGCAATACACAACCGTTGCCAGATTGGTTAATTTAAAAAAAAAAATTAGGCTAGGTTTGTGCTTCGTGCTTCGTTTATGTGTTTATTACACTGAAAGAAAAATACTTTGTAACGGAAATGAAACCATCACGTTGAATCTCTTTCATTAATACAACGACAAATTTCATTACTAAAATTGAAAATTATATTATTATTGATGCAAATTTCGTTAATGGAATGAAATCTTTCTAATGCTAAATATTTTACATTCCGTAGTGTCATTAATATTACAAAATAATTTTCATTCGGGTAATGAAAAAATTAAATACACGTTTTTATTAAGAACTCATACAAAAAATATTTCAAAATTGATTAGGTGACTTAAAATAAGATCAAACTACTTGTATCAAATCACAATTGAAATTAAGCTATAGTTGTGGTAGTTATATTTTCATTGAAATCTTAATGAACTATATTCGTAGTTACAATGATACATTAAACCCATTCACCGCAGCAAACTACCGACTACAATATGTCAATGATAGAATGATTCTTTTGAAGACAGCAAGACAACAGGGCGGCTGGTTTTTGTCTATGCTAATTTCGTTGTTGTTGTCCAATTAAACTAATTTCTATTTGTAATTAAGTAGCTGGCTACGAGGCGACAAATGCACACAGCGGCATTTGAAGTCGGGTGTTCATGTAGCATGCTGAGGTGAATGGGTTAATGCATGAAGAAATACTTTTTACAATTTTGGGTACCAGTAATAAAATATTTTAATGGAAGGTACGAATAGTTTAAAAACCAATTAATTGATTTAATGTATATACACAGAAATAATTACCAATGTAAAATCAAGACGACAGTAAAGGCCTGTCCCACGATGTCGACAAAGTTCGACTTGTCGCACAATTACATTGGAAACAACAACAAAAATTTTAATTTGTTTTTGTTTTGAATGTAAGTGTGGCATAAGTCGAACGCTCTCGACATCGTGGGACAGGCCATAAATATTGTAACAAATAGTTTATTTTTACTTAACAAACCGAAGTAAGTTAGTGTTGTAGAAATCCACAAAAAAAAATTTTGTAGAAATCATTGCTGATCTAAATTATAGAAAGACGGCGGGAGCCATTCTTTACTAGCTTCAATCGGATTTTGGGGGGGTTCGTGTCGTTTCTATATTTAGTTAAGTTTTACATAAAAATTTTATTATAGACTCCCTGATAAAATAAAAGAAAATTTATCCTTAAAGATATGCAAACGAAATCTAGTAGTTAACCATCGTGTATAATGTCAAAATAATCCCTACACCATGGTTATAATTGAAATTTAACTGGAACAATAATGTGTATCGATTACCTAACCCGCAAGATTCCTGGTATTGTTTGGAATCCTTGCCTCTATACCCGCCCTTACCATGATATTGTTGGCATAAAAATTTGTTCACAAGATCCATAATAATAAGATCAACCTAACTTCTTGCCTTCACTTGTCTACTTGGTAACAATTGGACCTGTTACACAGAAAAAATTATTCCCAAAAAATTTTCAAACAAACGTGTGTTTTGAAATATAATTTAGTTTCAGTAAATATTTTTTACTGTTTCAGTAAATTATTTGTTCCAATTTTATTTTATGTAAAAAAAAACTGTATAGAATGAAAATTATCTATATAAAGTAAAATTTGTAAAAAAAATTTTTAGATTTATTTTTTTTTTATTTAAATTTGTTATTTTCAGTTAAATTTATTTTTATATACTGTAAAAAAATTTGTCTGATTTTTTTAAATTTTTTCAGTTAAATTTATTTTTATATACTGTAAAAAAATTTGTCTGATTTATTTTAACATTTTATTTTTATTTTTTTAAGATTTTTGTTTGAGGTTTTCAAACTTATTATGTTTGTATATTGTGATTCTCAATATAGTATTAAGAGTCTTACTATAAACATACGGAGTTTGTTAGCTAAATTCAAAAAAATTTTGGGTTGAAGTCTACGGACGAGTTCCAAAAGCGGGAACGAAATGCTTAACCATAAAAACAAGCCAATTTTTGAAAGTAAAAAAAATAGTTGAACCTTTCATTTGATTCAGTTATTTATTTCAGATAAAACTTTTACAATTTAAAAAAAAAATTTAAGAATTATTATTGATTCAGTTAATTTATTTTCTGATAATACGAAAAATTTTAGTGAATGTGTTTGTAAATTATAAAAAAAAATTTGCTGAATAATACAAAAAAAATCTGCAAAAATGTTTTTCAGTTCCCATTAATAAATTTGTCTGAAAATATTTTGAGTTTCAGTTAACTTTTTTCTCTAATGCCATAATAAGTTAACTAAAAATAAAATTTCTTTTCAGTTAAATTTTTACAAAATTGTTATCAGAATCTACAAATTTATTTGTAGGTCCGCATTCACACAAAAAACTTACTGATTCAATGAATTTGGTTACTGAAAACGAAATTTAGTTTTTTCTGTGTACTAATCTCTAAGGCTTTGTAAATTAATGTAGAATGTTAATAGTAGTCAATTGTTGTCCACAAAAAGAGCACAAGTGACAATTTTTACTGTTGTCTTGATGTGACGTCGACAACGCCATTCACAGTAAGGGGGAATATGTTGTTTCAGTGTGTTGGTTATGTCTGACAATGATATCTAGCAATATATTTTTATGCTATACATATATGAAAAAGGGCTTCGAAAAGTCTTTTGAAATAACGCTTTTTTTCAAAGGAAGTAACACTCATGGAATAAATGCCAACTACTATTACTAGGTGTTACCTTCTTTTAGGAAAGGTATAGTGATAGAGAAGACAGGTGGTGAAGGAAAAGATAGAGGAAAGCTTCATACTTTTACAACTCTGCTTTTCGAAAATTTTTTTTTAATAATGCAGAGTTGAGGCGTCTCTGGTGTCGATGAGACGTATTAAATTTTTGAAGTTTTGTTTTAGTAGCCGGTCTCGAACCCAGGGCTCGGTTTTGTAGTCAATTATTTTAATTAGTTTAAAAAAAAAACTTTTCTGAAAATCCTATTTTCGGAATCTACCGAACGGTTTCTCCATCGTACGATATCTAGCTTCTTGCGAATGCGGAAACTTGCTTCCATATGCACATCGTCGTGAAATTAGTCAAAATCGACGCCCAGGACCTGAAAATGTTAGAATATGATGAAAACATGACTTACGAAATTTGCGGCAAAACCAAAAACTTCCTATAGCGATAAGTTATAAATATATATTTCGATAGATATTTTCGAAATGAGACAAAAAAAATTAATTCTTGCCTAAAATTTATTTCCCAATATCAGCGAAACGAAAGTTTCGTTTATTTTATGAAATAAATAAGTACGAAAGTTTTAAAATATTGAATGGACTATTTTCTGTGTAGACATGTAAGGCATTCATAGACCAGTCTTCAAATCGTTACATACGTGATCGTATCAGCAATCGTACGAAAACAAATTAAATGATACGTCAATCGTATGAACTGAATGGGATTTCAATACGTTCACGTATGTCATAATCCGAAAATTGTGTTTTTACGTGACGAGTTGTACGTTCACGGATGTAACGATTTGACCCCAGACTTGAAATCGTGTATGCAGTTATAAGGCACCGGGTAGCAGCTTTACTGTCCGTTACAAACGACTTACATATATTCGGAAAATCTTTAGCATATTCGTGACCAAAAATTATTCGTTCGTCCAACTTGTGCTAACATTTGTATGGCTTTTATGCAAACTTATTTTTATACTTGTAACTTTCAATCAATAGAATTATAGATGTCTTAAATAAGTATGTATGTATGTAAACGACATGAGTTGCGCAAATTACAGTATTGTTTTCTCAGAAAATTATTTTTTTACATCATTAAATTTTTTGTTGTCTTAATTATTTCCAGCATTCATCCAAAGACTCCTACGAATCAGCTGTTAAACATGAAAAAAGTGATGCTTCCAATACCCCTATTTCTGTCGACGCTGTCTATAGTTCTGAGGAGAATATACGCACCTCCTCACCGAATGATTCCGGTAAGACTTCATATTACAACGATGGCACCAATACAGCTTGTGTCGTTCAGGGCATGGCCAGCAATGCCAGCCCCCATGATACGCCCAACGACAAAGAACATAATCGGCGCAGACGCACTTCATTGCAAACCAAATTAGATAGACGTCGTCGCAAGAACTACGAGGTTAGTTTCACCACTCTCGAACAAGCCAATTCACAAAGCGATTTGACCAATGATAGTACAACAGGCATCGGCTCGTCCGTCGATATAACCGACGATGATCTTGATCCCAATCATACGGCCTATTTTCCCAGACAAAAACGCCACTCGTGGTGGAATATATTTGTGCCGGAGAATATTAAAAACAGGTGAATTTTTATGTTTATTATTTTTTATTTATTTATTTTTGGCTTTATTGATAAATTTGTCTTGATTAACCTGGAAATTTTGTGAAATTAATGCTAATGCTGCTAACCCAAGGGCAAACAAAAAAAAAAAACAAAAACTTCAATCATCAATAACGTTCGTACATGATTAATATAAGCAACTTATAACGGAATGGTTTTTGTTTTTTTCTTTTAATTTAATACGTGAAAATAACTGTTAATTTTAATATTTTTTTTATTTTGGCTAAAAAGTAACAGTCAATAACCTGAGTTCCTTTTTTTATTACTGTGATAATTGTTTAACTTTAACATCATCATTCATTTATTATGCCGCCTTCCATTAATAATCTAACCTCAATTTTGTTTAACAAATAAGAGTACATTAATCCTGTCAAGCTTAACAAAACAAAGAAAGAAACGATAAAAAAACGTGCCAGAGGAACAAGCGTTTGCGGTATGTAAAATGGTGTTGAATGATTAAATATTATTCAGGGAAAGAAAATATGAAAATTTTGTTACTTTATGTGCATAAGTCTTCTTAGTGAATGCAGGTTTTTCTTTGTAAAACGGCTTTGCGGCTTTCACTCTTTGCTTAAGCTGATCAACAGTGATTAATTGAATAATTTGGGCATAAAAAACAAAATTTAAAATGACGGCAAGCTGCTAAAAGTTTTAACAATTTCATATCACACAAAAAGCAGTAGCAGTGCTCACGCTTCGTACTTTTAATACAAACCTTTTGAATTTGAAACAGCTGATTTCTGTTTTAAAATGTTAGCAAAAATTTATTTTCAAAATTTACTGCTAATTCCTGATGTTCCAGCAAGTAATCCAAAAGCAGGTTAATCTCACCATCAGCCCATTTTCTATTGCCAAATCTTTCGGGGTTTCTTTTTAACCCCCGACTAAAAAAAGGGGTGTTATAAGTTTGTAGTGTGTGTCTGTGTATCTGTGTGTCTGTCCGTGTCCACGTACAGGCCAAACGGCTGGCCCGATTTTCATTTAGTTTTTTATTTTGTTTGAAAGACGACTTGATCGAGAGGGTTCTTAGTTATGTTTGAAGAAAATCGGTCCAGCCGTTTAGAAGATATAACATCCTTTCTGAAAAAAGTCGGGGGGTTTTTAAAATTTTTAATTTTTGTTATTATTATTTGAATAGCAGTTGCATCCATTTTTAAATTTTTAGCGGCACAATTAAAATTATTTTAGTTGCATATGCATACATACACATATGTACATTGTACACTGTGCATAGTGTAAGCTGGGACTTAACAACATTGAACAATCAAAAGTCTTTTGATATTCTCCAATATACGAGTATTGTGCCACCTTCGAATATGACACACACATTGGCCATATTATTGTACAATACGTAAAATTTCACATTAAATATGGCAAATGGATGTGCCGCAATTCAATAAAATATTAGCCCAATTTACAGTCTTGTGTGTGAATTTTTAAGAGGTGAGTATTAATATACTATACCAATTTGCACATGCTACGATTCAAGACCATTTGCACAAGATTGTGAATTGGGCTATTGTTTTTTATGGGTTAACTAACACTTGCAATTTGATTCACATTAATTAATGGCACTGATAGATCAAGAGTACTCTGCGGTATAGGATCTGGGTTATATTTAGACGATCTTGGTATAGAATGCTCCTTTCGCCCCCCTAAGGAAGTCACTGTATTCAGGCTGAAATTTTAACGGCAAGAGAAGCGGAAAGAGTGCTGATTTGTAGGAAGGTAAAATCGGTATCTTTGTCGACAGCCAAGCAACGCTTCTATCCCTAAGATCATGTATAACTTCGTCTATTCTAGTCGGGCAGTGTAGGAGTTTACTATCTAGGCTGGGTTGTCAGGCAGACTTTACCGTCATCTGGGTTCCAGCACATAGCAATTTTTCAGGTAACGAAGGGGCGGACGAGCTGGCTAGAGCTGACTCTGCTATGAATACATGTAATGGCGAATCCGTAGCCAGACCATTTGGTACTATTAGAAACGGTAAATTCAAGCTCTATAAGTCTGAATGCAGATGGCGCAATATATGTAGTCACGTGCAAGCTTGCTAAGAAAATACGGCCTTGCTACGATAATAGGCGCTCAACACAATTAATAAATAGGAACCGTAGGGACATCTCAAGGTTCGTTGAAATCATGACGGAGCACTGGACGGTCGGCAGACATGCTAGTAAAATAGGTCTGTCCTATAATGAGTTCTGCCGAAGTTGTCGTGAAGAAAGCAAAGAAGAGACAATCTTCCACTTTCTTTGCATCTCTCTAGACACAAATTTTTAATCAGTAATGTACTAGACAATCCTTCAGATTTACCTGAGATTGAGTTGAGTGACTTTATCAGATATATAAACAAGACGGGTTGGATCTAGTAACGATCACCGTATCAGAATACATAGATACGATTCTACATAGGTTAACATCGATGAGTGGAAGGAATCATCTAGATTCTACTAAATATCCGCGTGTAGTAGGCAGCCACGTAAACCAACCAACCAACCATAACTCACTTTTTAGATCTGCTAGACATAAATTTTAATATACATATATTAGGCATTAGGAAAAATTTGATCACATTAATTTGAAACAAACATGAAAAAGAAGAACTGAATATCATGATTTTTAAATATATTCAGCTCAATTATAAATATTCCAGGGAAGTTTTTCTCTTCCCTATCATTTGTTTCCGATTAATAATCCTCCTCTTCTAAATAGCCGGGGAATAAGCAAATACGGGAGAGAGTAAAATCTGGATCAGCTGTTTAATGTTTACATATTTTTCTGCACTAACGGAAGAGTTTAGCAATAGAAATTTAATACAAATATGATGTTGAAGATTGCGTGTGAATATAATATTTGTTTTTGTTTAATAAAAATTAAATAAACAGTGTAACCATTCACAGTAGACTTGTGCTGTAAAAGAACGAACTAGTTCAATTGAACTATTCCCATAACTGAACCATGTGAACTAGTTCAGTTTAGTTGTTCCTTTTTGTTCTTTTGGTCTTTCTTGTTCTTTTGGTCTTTCTTGCTATTTTGGTCTTTCTTGTTCTTTCGTTCGTTTTTGTTCCTTCGTTCGTTTTTGGTCTTTATTTCATTTTGTTTATCTTAGTCTCCGTTCCTCACCAATACACATGCAAAACATTTCATTTACAAGAGACAAATCTAGTGTGCCTATTAAATTTTTAGCAGAATAATCAAAACAAACAACAGAAAATATATACTTAGTGAAATATACAAGCGAGTTTTATGAAATTAAAAGAAATAATTTATAATATTGAATTAAAAAACAGATTGTGAAAAACATTATTGGAATTAAAAAAGTGATAAAAATTTGTTTTAAACTGATTACGGATTTCGTTCAAAAATATTAATTTTTACCTTTTACTTACTTGCAAATGAGAACTCAAAGTGCAAATAAAAATACTGATGGACAAGAAAATTTTTTACTAAATTTAAAAAAAAAAGAATTTGTTGTGTTGAAATGAATCAGTATTAAAAAAAGTGATTAAAATTTTCTTTGAAATGATCTGACTGACTTCATTTTAAGTATTTTCAATCAACAATATTAATTTTGACCATTTACTTATAAAAACTACGCAACTAATAAGGTCACTAATAAGCACTAAGAAGAAAACATTGAAGAGGATTCGACGACTACAAACTCTGTTCTGTTGTTCACTGAACAACTGACCGAAAAGAACAACTGAACGAAGAGAACGAACTAGTTCTTTTTGTTGTTGGGAACAAAAAGGAACAATCCGCAAAAGGAACAACTATGCCCAACTCTAATTCACAGACATGTGGAATAACTTTGTGCTGAGAAAGTGGAGTGAAAACTGAGCCAGGTGCAGATGCAAATGGATTAAATTCACAAGGACTGCGTGTACAAAGGAAATTGTAAATTTTATAAAGTTTTTCTTATCGATCTTGATAATATCAGAAGGAAACAAATCTTCCATTTACTTATTATGTGAACTTAAAGGATGTCTACAAAATTGAGTCTGTTAGTATTTATTCTGAATACAGAAATAGTTTATGTTTTTGAAGTGCATGTGAGCAAAGTTTAGATAAAAATGCAAAAATACAAAAGGGAAATATAATAATTCGGTATTTATTTAAACATTTTGTTCTAAATAAATGCTTTTACTATTGTTTTGCAACATTATTAATGTGATTTTTAAATTTTTGCATTAGTTCCCTTCAAAATGTTTAGGGAGAATACTCTCAAACAAATTCTCCCTTTCCCTCATATTTAGAGTACCTACTTTTTCCCCGGGGAGTTTTTTCCCCCTCTCCCTCATGTTCAGAATACCTTTTTTCCGGTGAAATTTTAATTCATAATAGGAGGAATGGGAAAAGGGAAAAAAATCCCGGAGAATTGCTATTCATAATTGGGCTGATTATATCTGAAAATTGCCAGCGACAAAATCTGCATTTTTCTCCAAAAAAAATTTCCTGGGGATTTTCACGAAAGTTGTATCCCTAATCACAAAAAATCCCCATATTTGGTGACAAATTCCCAGCTGAGATGCGGCTATAAAAGAAAATTTGGTTTCTGTGTGCTAAATTGGCGTTCACAAAACGTTTTTGGTTTGGGTAGTTAAGATAATTTTACTTAAGAAGTTTCATTTCGAATAGCCAGCCATTTTAGCAGTTATAATGACCTAAATTCGTTACAAAAATTGTGAAAATTATGCTTTCACGATTCGTCCAACTAAAGCATATTTGGGTAGTTCAACTTTCGTATCGGTGGATACGTTAACAAGCAGAATTGTCGCATTTGGGGCTTGGAAAACTTAAGAATTAGTGTGGAAAAAAACATCCATTCTCAATATTCAACGTGTGACGCATTGCTGTGGTTTTTGTTCTGGCGGGGTTCTTAGACCTTACTTTTTCGAAAATTGTACTGAGGCAACTGTCACTATGAATGACTAAGTGCTACTCAAGTAACGATACTATCGCTTTTTTGCGAAAACTTTCACCGTGCGATTTCTCGAAGAGTTGATTGCTATTGACTACCGACATCATGTGATGTAACAGCTTTACACTTCTTTCTTTTGGACTACGTGAAAATTGTAAGGAACCTATTAAGAAATGTGAGTCTGTAATTTCTGCGCTATATTGTGTTATTTTAATTTACATTTAAATTCAATAACATAAGGAAAATACATATTTGGGAATATTCCAAAAGTAATTAAGGGATTGACCTCTGTGTAGAATTGTCTTTTTGGGTATATTCAACTTATATTGAAGCGTGATTCTGGCAATTAAGAAAAAACCTCTTATTATTCTTATTTTGTTTACAGTTCTGCAGTTAATCAATACAAAATGCTAGTTTATTTTAAAATAATTAATGCCACACAAATTCCACATTCGGCGTATATTACATTTGCATATAGTATGTTCTTTTGTACAATTGTAAAATACATACATGCAACAATTTAAGTCTTAATTAATGCTACAGAGATGTTTGTCGAATATTTTTAAAATGCAACCACCAATTAAATGTTTTTAGACGCCAGCAACGTAAAGAGAACAATATAAATTAGCAAGATAGTTCCCATCAGAATTAATTGATTTCAAACGTACATTGTCGTCTCTGTGTAATGACAATTTTAATGGAAATAGTCTGTATCAGTGATGCGAAAGTTGGTACGATCGTACTTTTTTTGATATTATTTCATATGAAAAAGTACCGTAGTACTCCCCCAACACATTTGATACTCTAACGGTCAACTTAGAAATGCAGTCGAAAGACACGCGCATTCATATATTTTTGCCAAGAAATAAATTTCTTTTTCAGCAAATGGCACGAAACTTTATTAGTAAAGCTATTTTAGAAAATTGTACTCTTTCACAATCAATATAAACGAAAATCAATGATATTTTCTGTGGCACAGAAGTTGATCATGTTGAAACCACTGTTTGAAATCAATTTAAAGAAAATTTAAAAAAAAAGTTAGTTCTAAGGGCAAAAGTAGATTTTGACAATGAAATGTTAGTTTAATTTAGTAATACCTTTTAGACATGCAAAGTTTAGTCTTAGTTCAGCTGTGTGAAAGACAGAAGGAAGAATACCATCTCTTTCTGCCTTTCTCCCAGCTGAGTTAAGACTTTGAAAAGTAAACTTTCCGTGTATAAAAGAGGTATAAGTTTTAACCTGGAAATGTTTTATCTGCTAAAACCAACAGCATTTTTCCACTTTTAATTAAAATGTTTTCTAGAGGAAAGACAAATTTTTAAGCTATTAACAACAAATACTTGTATAAAGCACTGGCTGATATGAAACCATCAAAAATAGAAAAAATACATGTATCTACAGTGGATTAAACTAAAAACGCATTATATGAATACATTCATGATATATCGATAGTAGCTTACGGAATTTTGTCCATACCTCACACATCTACAAATGTCGAAAAGATTTTCTCTTATCAAAATCTCATGAAAATAAAACAAGGAACCGATTTTATGTTCCAAACCGTATCAAGTCTTATCCAGGCCAAAGATTTATTGAATTTTACCTGCATATGTATATACTTTGTGTTCTTTTTTATTTCATCGTCAATCAGTTTTTTTACCATTTTTTGTTAATAAAACTTAAATTTAAAAAAATAATAATTTTTGGTACTCTCGGGATCAAAAAGTACTCAAAAATTTTTTTTTGATACCAAAGTGTAAATCTCATTTCGCATCACTGGTCTGTATCGATGACTTTCAAAAGTCAATTGGATTTGATTATTCTGTTTTTTTCTTTCAGTTAATTCTAAACGAAAGTACAACAAAAAATTACTAGGTTCAAGTAAACACGCTTTTCGGCACGCGAACAACATTTTGTTGGCGCGTTGCGAGTTTTTTCTCTTATTCTATTAAATAAATTGGTTAAGGCAAACGTAATGAAAAAAATTCTATAAGAAGAAATATAAATCCTCACAAAAACATAAATGTAAAAAACGGCCAAGTTCTTATCATAAATTTCGGCCATTAAAAGTTGTGAGATATAAATTTTGACCAAGTTCTTCTATGCCACAATACCTAACACAGAAATATATTATGTATGATAAAAATTTGTAATCGTAAGGGTGTCATATAATTTCTAGATAATCTGTTAACTTGACAACATTTTTATAAATATAAAGAAAAGAACATTTATACATTATTCTCTCCTTTTTTGGAAAGGTAAAAATATTGCCAAGTAAACAGATTATCTAGAAGTTATATGACACCCTTACGATTACAAATTTTTATCATACATAATATATTTCTGTGTTAGGTATTGTGGCAAAGAAGATCTTGGTCAAAATTTATGTCTCACAACTTTTAATGCCCGAAATTTTGGATAAGAACTTGGCCGTTTTTCACATTTATGTTTTTGTGAGGATCTGATTACTTTTTGAAAAGATTTCTATAATAACACTTTTTAAACTTAAAATTTCTAGTGTATTTTATTTCTATTCATGATCACTGTGCCAGTTGAAAATGGCAGAGGTACATAAAATAATGGGTAAGAGTGTGATGGGTGTTAAATTGTTGACATTTAAAGTCACTATTGTGCCATTACAACGGGTCGCCAGTGGGTGTGAAATTTTGTAAGAGTCGACTGGAAGAAACATGTAAAATACAGCGTAAATTTTACTGGGCATGATTTCGCCTATTTTCTTAATATATTTACATATTAAAGTCTGCTTAGCCGAAGTACATATATCAAAAGGATATGCCCAATGTGTATGCAAAGTTTCAATAGGGTAGGTGGTGCTTTTAATTTTTGGATTTTCCGATTGAGTAAATCAATTACTATTTGTGTACAAAATGTCAGCTCTCTATAGTATAATATTACGTAAAATTTTCATGAGCCTGGCCCCGCTGACTTTTATATCTGCTAGTGCTTATGGTTCATGCAAAGTTTGGTATTAAAAAGTTAATAAGAAATACCTGAGTATTAAATTAAAAACTACTAAGCCGAAATACCTGAACGAAAAAGCTAAGATTTATGGGTGAGGTCACGGCTACTTTTCAAAATAGGGAATTTTTATTTTGGATAAGTGCAATGTGTATGAAAAGTTTTAATAAAATGTATGTTAATTTTGAATTTCAAGTGCTTGTTCCCGCCCTCTGATAGCAACTTCTGGGTTTTCAGATTTTTCTTAGTGATCTCTTATCTAGATTTATTTGTGTATCAAATTTAAGCTCGCTAGTGCGAATTAGAGCTATAACGTCGTGCCCCGCATCTTGGATAATACTTTTTGGTTTTAAGATATTCCCATTGGCATACGCAGCTACACTTACTAGTGTATAAAATGTCAGCTCTCTAGCGCGAATTATATCTTTAGATTTAATCAACATTACCTCTCACACTATTCCTAACTCAAAATTTTGTTGTGAGCAGCGCTTATAATTCATGCTAATTTTCTTTTAAAATATACTAGACAGATGTAGATTAAACACAAGGCTAACATTTTATGGAAGTGATCACGCCAAATTATTAAGGTGATAGTTTAAAGTATTGTGTACGTGCAACGCATATGCAAGATTTCACTAAATTGGCTTGAATTAAAAGCTGTGTATTAAGTTTTTAGTTCAAAATAATATTAGCGTGGCCCTGCCCATTCTGGTAAAATTTTTTGGGTTTTCAGATTTTTCTAGTTGGTTTCTCACTTAGACCTACTTGTATATCAAATTTCAGATTCTTAGCGCAACTTTTAATTTTTAGTTTTTATGGGCGCAGCCCCGCCCCTCTAACTAAAATTTCCCGGTTCTTAGATTTTTCTTGTTGGTTTCTCACCTAGACCTACTTGTTATCAAATTTCAGCTCCTTACCGCAACTTTTAACTTTTAATTTTTATGGACGTAACCCGCCCACTTTTCCAAAGTCAAAATTTTTTTTGGGTCATTGCTTGTTATTCGTGTCTAGTTTCGTTACAAACGGATAATAATAGCTAGATAAATAGTATATCTAAATAGGCATGTCAACGCCCACTTTTTTAATAAAAAAATTTTTGGCCTTGCAGTATATATGCCGAATTTCAATAAAAAACGCTTCCATTAAGCGCCTTATATTAGCTTTATTAATTCTGACTTATGGGCGTAGCCCGCCCTCCTGGCCAAAAATTTCCGAGTTTTCAAATTTTTTTATTTTATTTCTCACCTAGACCTAGCTCTGTATCGAATTTCAGCTCAATAGCACAAACTTTAATTTTTATGGGCGTAGCCCCGCCCTCCTGGCTAAAATTTTTGGGTTTTCAGATTTTTCTGTTTCATGGCTCACCTAGATCTTCTCGTGTACCAAATTTTAGCTCTCTAGCTATAGCTACGGTGACCATCCGTTCTGTATTATACAGAACAGTACTGTATTTGAGAGCCCTGTTCTGTATAAATTATTCATTAGGAAATAACGTTGAAATGTTCTGTATTTTATTTACTGTTCAGTATTTGTTCTGTATTTTCATGACTCAAACTGCAACAATACTGTTTTAATCAACATTGAAAAATGGCTTAATATATCAACTATGAAAATGCCGCAGTTCCATAAAAATACAGAAACAACATGAGTTTTGTTTCCTTAATTTTTTCCTTTTCCTTCAGAGCGTGAATATGAAATTTGTCTGTCTTAGTGACATCTTATGTTTTAAATCTTATTTTCGACGATCCCGCCTTAGGAGCCTAGATTTTCTTCGTTAATTGTCAAGCTACTTTATTTCATGATTATGTAACGCAGATTGAGTCCCAAAAAATATGTATGACAGTGGTCTCTCTCATTATTAATGAACTTAAGTTTAAAACCCCACAACGTAGAGAGGAAATATTTTTGCCTATTGTATTGTCGTTAAAAAGATTGTAATTGATTTGAGCCAGAAAAATGTTATTGATATGAATTAGTTTAAAGCCGGGCTGTTCAAACTGGCACCAGAGTGCCGAACATCAATCGGCTTCTTATACAAATGAATACATACACGCGAATACATTACTCTCGGTGTTCTCTTAGTGGCCAGCCTTGGTTTAAAGGTAATGTAAGCAGATTTTATGCAGATTGTATAGAATAATTAAATCAATGGGATACTGCCTACCCAGAAGTTGAAACTCCTACGTGGAAAGATGTTAAATCCAGTTTTGTTTTTATTATGGATAAAAGAAATGAGTTAAACATAAACTACACCGAAGTATTTGATGAATTAACTCTTGTTAAAAGATATATCTATCGCACATCCAGTTCAAAAGTGTCATAACTCAAAAAAACTAGTTTTGCAGAAAACACGTTTAGTTTTCAATTTACATACGACTCAATGAAGGCATGAACAAATATTCTTCTCTCAGGAGGTGATAGTAAAAGCTATTTATATGAAATTTGTATGCAAGATAAAATACGAAATGCATTATTATTCTGCATTATTAACTCAAAAAACGAATTTTTTGAGTTATGTCACTATTGAACTGAATGTGCGATATATCTTTAGAAAAATTAAAGGAATAGATTGAGAATCTAAAATCAGCATAAATGTTTAAATATTTTAAATAAAGAGACATAAGTTTCCAAAATAGGTTGAAAGTTGTCGAATTCAGTTTACGTTTATCTGGTTCCAATGCACCAACAGAAAGAGTATTTTCTGATTTATATAATATATGGACCAGTGAAAAAACTTTAATGAAGTTGGATAGGATAACATCAGAGCGTTTTTAACAACTAAATTAAAATGTGATTTAAATTGTATTTAATTTAAAGAATATTTATAAGGAAATCAATACTTGGTTAAACAAATTTATTCCATAGAAAAATATCAAAATTAGCTGTTTTATAATCTAAAACTATGTATGTAGCTGTTAATTTGTTGTACTGGTGTTCTTGCGAAACGAAAGAAAAATACTTTCGAATTTGTGTAAATATAACGTGTAAATTCGAAAGCATTTTCTTTCGTTTCGAATTACACACATATAAATACATATACCTCTTTTAGACACGCAAAGTTTACTTTGCAAAGTCTTAATTCAGCTGGGTGACAGACAGAAAGAGAAAGTATTTCCCCTCTGTCTTTCATACAGCTGAATTAAGACTTGGCAAAGTAAATTTTCCGTGTCTTAAAGGGGTAAAACATACATATGTAGATTAGGGTATGTGACACCCTTTTTACACACAAAAAGTTTACTTTGCAAAGTGTTAATTCAGCTGGGAGAAAGACAGAAAGAGATAGTATTCCTCCCTCTGTCTTTCACACATCTGAATTAAGACTTTGCAAAGTAAACTTTCCGTATGTAAAAGCAGTATGATTACATTGCTATGCTACACCACTTTTACATACGGAAAGTTTACTTTGCAAAGTCTTAATTCAGCTGTGTGTGTCATTCCCCCAGCTGAATTAAGACGTTTTAAAGTAAACTTTCCTTGTGTAAAATTGGTACTACTTTTTGAATTTTTTTTGTTAATTTCTACTGTTTGTTAAGTATTTTTTTGTTCTGTATTTGGATTTAAAAATTATGGTCACCGTAGCTATAGCGGAAGTGCTTCATCAATTTGATGAGTGTGTCAGTGGTCAGTGGTTATGTCTTAAAATATGCACTTTTTGCACCTCCATATCTCCGGAACCTTTCATTGTAAAACTTTCTAACTTTGCGTATGAGGTTATATGAATTTATTATTAAACCATAATTAGTTTAAATATCATAATTTTACGATTGCGGGGAACAAAGTTATGAAGGGGGTAAAATCAGCTCGAATGGCTTCGTGTAAATATACACACTGCGTGCATTGGCCAGAACTTGGCCTGGCGCACTGCCGTGCGCCTAGATGAACTTTGATGTTAGTGGTCTTCCAGAAGACTCTATAATGTTTTTTATAATCTTTAACTGCAGGCGTAATTTTCATTTGCATGGAAATTTTTTTTTTGCAAATCTCAGAATTACAAATTTTAAAACGTAAATAACAAAATCCATATTGTTATCTATTGAAGATAATAAATAAACTAATAATTATACGTTTACCGTAAACATAAATTGTTATCATATTGCTACGTACTTTTATAAATACATATGTACATCTGTATGTTTGTGTGATAAGAAACTGGCCCAAAAATTACTAAAACTGAATCATACTGGAAAATTTTATATATTTTTATGGACTACTAGATATTTGCTCTTCTTCTTCTTCTTTTCACAACTATATAGAAAAATATTGAATGCTTTATCTAGGTTAAATGCGCGTTGAGCATATAGCAAACATTTGTAATGAATAAGTAATCAGCCCAATTATGAATAACAATTCCCCAGGAAGCTTTTCCCCTTTTTCGATTCCTCCTATTATGAACTAAATTTTTATCGGCAAAAAACTCCCCGGGAAAAGTAGGCATTCTGAATAGTCCTAGGACATCTGAAATTCTCTTTTGTTGTTTCCTTTGCGGTCGCACAGACGAAAATGCTGGCGGCGACATTCCAATATTATTGGATAAAAGCAAGCATATTTGTAAATGTATGTGTGTATATGTAGCAAAGAATGTGAAAATGCGTGTCGCCGATTACCGAACACGAAAATTATTCTCCCCACCCGTGAATTGCTAGCAAACTAAATGTCTCCCTTCCAAATGTTTTCTTGTCTGAACGCGGTCTTACAAGGAAGAGGGGGGAACTAGTGCAATATTTTAAAAATCATATTTTTGTAATTTTCTTAGACAATGATAAAAGCATTTTTTAAGAACAAAAAGTTTAAGAGCCGGAATGTTATACTTCCCTCTTTTTTGAGGCATTTTTATCCAAGAACTGCGCACATCAACTCCCTTTAAGTTCACATAATAGCTAAGGAATGAAATATTAGTTTCCCTCTAATATCAAGACCGATAGGAAAAGCTTATGAAATTTACAATTTCCTTTGTACATACATTCATTGGGACTTTAGTCTACTCACATCTGCACCTGGCCAGTTTAAATCCACTGTCTCAGCATAAAGTTACTTCGCATGATTGTGAATGGTTGCTCTTTTTATTTTATATTTTACTTAAGAAAAAAAAAAGATATGTATTTAGATTAACAAATATTCTTAGTGCGACTTTTTGGGTTCAAGATTAAGATTAGTTTATTTCTCTAATTAGCTAATCCGAAAATTAACTTAATCTCAAATTAATTTAGTTTGATATTTTTGAGTGGTAGTTTAAACTTCTTATTATGTGTAGTATTACCATACTGAGGAACAAAATAGTGGCAACATTTTCTCTGTAAAAGTGATACATGTTATCAACACACTTTGATTTTTTGTAGGAAGAAGAAGAAACTGCCATGTTTTATTATTTACAAGTAAAATATTGCGCGTTTTAAAGGAAATAGCTAAATAATATAATAGCATAGACAGACGACAGCGTTTATTTGCATTAACTTTCTTAATGCAAATTAACTTGTGAATTATCCTCATCCGTAAATGCACTAAATGATAGTGAATTAATACTAAATTTAGCTATATGATAACACAGTCCTAATATGGTAACACCGTCAACAAATCAATAAAATGTTGACAAATTGTTTTGGTTTTCAAAATTAAAATGCGATTCATTCAGAAAATATAAGTTATTTTAATTGTTTTTAGAAAAAGAACAAAGAAATATTAAAATCGAGACATATTTTTTCCATTTTAATATTTCCAAGAAAAATTATCGAAGTGTGTGGTACAAAAGGGATGTACAGATTTTGTTTACTTAATGCAAATGCTGTCGTCTGTCAGGGTAAATTTTTAATTCACATTAGTGAGATTTTAATGCAAATTAACGCTGTCGTCTGTCTACGCTATAAAATATATATGTATGTATATATATGAATGTGTTTTTAAATTATTTTATCATATAATCTTTACAAAAAGTTATATATTTCACAAGTATTTATATGTTGTCAATATTAATGCATGATTAAACCACCACGATTGCCCGCTTAAACTAGCAAGTAAAACCATATAATCGACTACCCAAAAATCACGAATGAAGATTAACGTTAATTTAATCTCTAATCTTGAACTCAAAAAATCGCCCTTATTGGTCAGGAAACATACAATATTTATTTACAGCCGTATTCATAAAAATTTTAAACCGCGTTTCAAATATTGTTTAAGCAAAATTCGCTAAAATTATATTCATAATAGAATTTTAGCTTAAAAAACGGTTTTTAAACCTTGAGTAGATCAGCAAATTTTAAAATTGACTGCCCCCATGTTTAAACCAATTTTAAGGTGACGTTGTTGTAATTTTGCTTCGTTTTTGTTTACATTTTGAACTTTACCTGTATGTACATATGTATTTATGTATGTACTTATGTATGCATGTATGTATGCATATGCCAGTGTTATTTAGAAGAAAACAATGTAATTTTTTTTATAGAAACTATTGCCGAAATAACAAATATACTCCAAAGAATATTTAAAAGAAAAGGAGCGATCCAGTTTCCATTCCCAGTCATTGTTTTCTCATTTCATGTGTTAACAAAAATAGTATAATTGTAGAAAATTAACTAGTGATGTATAAACACTCAAAACAAACAAAATAAAGCTCGTTATTCTAGTGCTTCTTTATCTGCAATAAAATAAATAATATAAAAAGTACTTTTAACAAAGATTTGTTGTGAACTTTTTTTATTATTTTATTAAATACAAGTTGCAACATATCTTTTATTTTATAGAAACAATATTTCTCTGAAAACCGACAAATAAACAAAATAGACACGAGTACTTTGTGAGTTAACAATCGTTGTTTTGCAGAACTAATATGCAAGTGACAAATAAAGAATACAGTGTTGCCACTATATTTTAAAAAAATTTAGTTAATTGATTTTTAGTTAAAAAACTGATTATGAATACCAATATTTAAAAAACGTTATTTAGCCTTAAAACGTTTTTTAACTAATATGAATTTTAAACCTCAATCAACTTTTTTTATGAATACGGCTGTTAATCTCTATTGCTGAACTCTTTCGTTAGTGCAGAATAAAATGTATGTTTACAGCTGATCCAGATTTTAATCTCTCCGGTATTTGATTATTCTCGGCTATTTAGAAGAGGAGAATTATTCCCCCCGAAACAAATGAAAAAATCCTTGGGTATATTCATAATTGGGGTGAATTATTAGCAGCGTATTAAATCAGTGCAAGGCAGCTCAACCAGGTATCGCGCAGACACATATGCCGAGGAATTTTGTCGGCGGCGGCGGTTCATAAAAAATCTTCGGCAGTTGCCTGAAACCGTCTGAGAGCATTCTTTCTACAAAAAATGAATTACCGAAACTAACACATTCAAATTGTTATAAATATGTAAATGTGACTTTCTCCGAGAAAAGGGACCAAATGTGTGTCAAAAAACGGGTTTGGAATTAAGAGTGGATTCTGGTACCTAAAAGGGTTTAGAATAAGATGAAATGAGTTTTTCTTAAAGCTACATATTCGCACACTAGGTCCATTTTTTCGGAGAAGGTCACATATAATAAAAAAATTTAGGCTTGTGCCAAAAAAGTTAAATTCTCTGTAGAATTTTGAATCGAGATATAGTTTCATATTATTTGATAAAATGCTTAAAACCAATAATCTTTATTTTTTAAATCAAAATTTCTTGGGCGCCTTAATTCTAAAAAAAATTATAAATTCTTTCTCTAAAATGTAAAAAAGTAGTTTTTCAGCTGAAAAAAAATAAAAAATTATAACAGCCGTCAGCTACTTTCAAGCTGTTTTCCAGCTAACTTAAACCATTCGCGGGATCCTTTTAGCCGCCGTAAGCCGCTCTGCAGATATCTCTGACACCACCACAAGCCCACACGCAAAGAAAACATATGGTTGAGGTAACCATAATCAAACAGCAACATACTATGATTGAATTATATGGTTGCAGTCAAATCATATTATTGTTAATAGAAAAGCAAACTTTAATAATATTATTATCTGAGTTAATAATAATATTATCTAGAAAAACAATGAACTTTGTTACACCTAATCTTAGTATTGTAAATATGACAACACTATTGTTAGATGTGACTAAAATATAATTGAGACTCACCATACCATGTTCTTATTTTATATTAATATTGTTAAATAAGACCACAGTATTATTTAATATAATAATACTATTTTATTTTTTAATCATATATTTATTGTAGAAACAGCTGTGCGTTAAATTCGAAATAAAAATAAATTAATATTGTTGAAATAAAATGTATATATAGAAATGTAAACTTACACGACATACAGACATGTCTGTATAAAGAGATACACAAATGTTTATATATTTTTATTGGTATACCCTTTTATTTATACTTTATTTATTAATTTATTTAACACCACCCGTGCACTACCGATAGCTTACAAGCGAAATACTGAACTGACAGATGTTTCTGAAAAAGATTTTTTTAAAAACTTAACATAGTATGGTTTTGGATAACATTATATTGTTATTTACATCATATTATTTTTAAATAATAATACAAATTATGTTGTAGTCATAAATTTTTAACAAAACTATATTGTTAAACTCTAACCATATCACACTTTTATATGGATGTGAAAATGTAATTATTAAATTCAAACATTACTCTGTTTATCGCAACGAAATAAATGTTTAAAATAACAATAACTAGTTTTTGACGACCACACATTTGTTTCAGAGAACATAATATTGTTTTCTCAACCATTCTACAACCATATCTTTTCTTTGCGTGCAGCTGGTTAGTGTTTACATAACAGAAACAGTTATTGAAAACAGTGACAGTGTAGTTTGTTATAAGATTACTGTATTTTTACATAGTATGGTTTGTGTCTCTGCTATATGAATTGGGTGTATTGATTATTCCCACATTACAAAATTTTCATTTATTAAATGTGTTCTATGTTTATGCTATAGATCCCTTAACTAAGGGAAATTTCTATACACACAAAATTAAAAGTGTATGAAAACTTTTTCCTTAACAAATGCCTGCTCTTTTTTATACATTTATTCAATGCTTTGTAGTTTAAGAATGATACGATGAATGATCTCCACATACATATGTATATCACAGTGGAAAGTTTGGGAAATATTGAGGATAAAATTGCATTCTAGCCTTTTTTTACTCGTAATATGTGTACATATGTACGAAAGCCTTTCGCAGTGCAAGAACACAAATGAACTAGTCCAGCTTATTATCACTTTTAATTTTATAGACTTTGAGATTGTTATAATATTTTTTATGATTCTTTATGACATTTTATCGTTTCAATTCAATTTGAACTACTTGAGAATATTTTTATATAAAAATTCATAAATGATTTTTTTTTATTATTTGCGTTATTATTATTATTATCAACATTAATTGTTAACAATCACTAATTTAGCCGTAATTAAATTTTATTATTAAATATTAACAGTGTTTTTATTTAATAATTAAACTGCACCCAACTCAAACTGTTTGAAGATAATAAAATTATGAACGATATTTTTAAAGAACTTTCATAGTCATTATTAATTTTTTATAGCAAATATATTGTTAAATATATGTTCATATAATAATTATATGTTTGTATATTGTACAAATGCATATAATTGATCAAGATGGAGAAAATTTTTAGAAAAAGTAAAATATATATTAAACCAGTAAAAAATAATTGGAAGTCATTCTGAAGGAACTACATTTTCATTGCTTCCAAAAAAATGTATATTTTTAATTTGCCGATAGTTAGCAGAAAAACGAGTGGAAGTTTATTCTGGTCATACAGAACCTTGTAATTCCTCTATAGTTTTAGAAAATACTCAATTTTGGTCTAAAATTTAGATAAAAGTTATTTATTTAAATTTACAAGAATATACTGTATTTTGTTTGAAATCGTATAAAAAAAACGAATTGTTAAAATATGATGAAATATTATCATAGAATACAAAAAATTTTATTTTTCTTAAAATCGCTTCGAATTCCGTGACTAGGCATCGAAAAAGAGCACTTCTTGCAGTGGCAATCCTATGTTAAAATCATTAGAACGGATCACAATTTTCACTACTTCCAGATCGCAAACTCTTCATTTTCATGACTTCTTTGGAGCGTCTTGTTTTATTGGGAACTCAAATATTTCGGTATTCCCTTGAGTAACTTTGTTGAAGTATATACATACATATTCCATTGTTTAGATCCAAAAGCCATATCTCTTAAAATTTTATAAATATAACAAAAATTGTGCTGCTTCACTAGTGAGATGATACGTATATACATATACATATATATTTAATATATAATGAATTTAATTAAAATATTAAAAACTAAATTCGGTGTTCTATTTACTTAAATATGTATGTATAAGAGTTGTTTTTATATATGCAGCACTGAAGCATATAAGAAAGTTTTTTATAGGCACTGCCAATGCAAATAAGCGAGTTTTCATTAAAGGCCGGTCCACAATGAATCCGTCATACCGTTAAACTTCGCCTTTTTCCACTGACAGCTAGATTGAAATACATGGTCTGTTGCATTCAGTACGTGCCTGCCCTTCAACGCAAAGTACAAAAATTGGTCAACTTTTAACTTTTTGCGTACGCTGAGTAGTTTGACAGATATTGGGTTGGTTTTGTTGGTATGTTCGGATTTAGGTTTTTGTGTTTTGTAGCAGCAAAAATCAAATTAAACAAAAGAAATAAACGAAATAAATAAAAACAAGTAAGAGTGCTATATTCGCCTGTGCCGAATCTTATATACCCTTTACCAAAGTGCGTTTATGTAGTATAGAGATACATACATAAGCACATAGTTATTCTTATGTACAAAGAAAAAAATAATAATTTTCAAACCCTAGAATCATAATTTTAGATTTTTCTTATTACTAATACCAATCTAGTAGTTCTTAAAAAATATAGAAAGTGTGTTAAGTGAAAAAAAGGAAATTCAAAAAAAAATGTTTTATTTAGTTACTTTAATGTCCAGAAAAAAAAATCATAGTTTCCAGCTCTGGAGCTGTAGTTTTTATTTTTATAATTTTCTATACCAAACTTTTCTTTCCAAAATGTAAAATATATATAATTTATAAAGGAAAAGATAAAAATTAATTAGACTTAGTTACTTTTATATATCAAAAAAGTGTAAGTGTCCCAACCGTGAACTCATCCTTTTTGATTTCTTACACGAATCTCTTTTAAGAATTTAAGAAATGTTTAATTTATAAAAAAAGGAAAAATTTGTTTTAGTAACTGAGGGCCAAACCCACGATGTCGACAACGTTCGACTTGACGCAGACTTACATTCAAAAAAATAACAAATTTTAACATTTTGTTGATGTTTCAAATGTACATAAATGTGCGACAAGTCGAACGTTGTCGATATCGTGGGTCAGGGGCTTACTTTTGTACAAAAAAATTTAAAGTTTTCCAACCCTGGAATCGTCTTTTTAATATTTTTAATTGTTTTTTTTTTATTTGAAATACCAATTTTATTCGTTATCAAGCATAAAATAAGTTTATTTAATACAAATACATAAAAATTAGTTTTCGGTAGTTAATTTTTTATCTCACAAAGAGTTTAAGTTTCCCAACCCTGGAATCCTCCTTTTTGATATTTTATGATTTCTCACAACATCTCTTTTTTAAGAATATAAGATATGTTTAATTTATAGTCAAAAAGAAAAAATTTATTTTAGTAAGTTACTTTTGTATAAAAAATAAGGTTTTCCAACCCTGGAAACGTCGTTTTAATTTTTTTTAATTTTTTTTTATTTTCAAATACCAAATTCATTCGTACTGAAGTATAAAATAAGTTTATTTTATAAAAAAAAATAAAAATTAGTTTTCGGTAGCTAATTTTTTATATCACAAAAAATGTGGGTTTTCCAACCCTGCAATCAAACTTTTTGATTTTTCTGATTTCTTATACTAATGTCTTTCTTTTAAGAATATAAGATATCATTAATTTATAGAGAAAAAGGGAAAATTTGGTTGAGTAAGTTACTTTTCTATAAAAAAGGTAAGGTTTTCCAACCCTGGAAACGTGTTTTTAAGTTTTTTAAATTGAAATACCAATTTTATTCGTACTGAAGTATAAAATAATTTTATTTATTTAAAAAAAAATTACAATTAATTTTCGGTAGTTAATTTTTTATATCACAAAAAGAGTAAGTTTCCCAGCGCTGGAATCATCCTTTTTAATTTTTCTGATTTCTTACACCAATCTATTTTTTTAAGAATATAAGATATCTTTAATTTATAGAGAAAAAGGAAAAATTTGCTTTAGTAAGTTACTTTTGTATAAGAAAAAAAGTTAAAGTTTTCCAACCCTGGAATCGTCTTTTTAATTTTTTTAATTGTTTTTTTTATATGAAATACCAATTTTATTCGTTATCAAGCATAAAATAAGTTTATTTAATACAAATACATAAAAATTAGTTTTCGGTAGTTAATTTTTTATATCACAAAGAGTTTAAGTTTCCCAACCCTGGAATCCTCCTTTTTGATATTTTATGATTTCTCACAACATCTCTTTTTTAAGAATATAAGATATGTTTAATTTATAGTCAAAAAGAAAAAATTTATTTTAGTAAGTTACTTTTGTATTAAAAATAAGGTTTTCCAACCCTGGAAACGTCGTTTTAATTTTTTTTTTAATATTTTTTTATTTTCAAATACCAAATTCATTCGTACTGAAGTATAAAATAAGTTTATTTTATAAAAAAAATAAAAATTAATTTTCGGTAGCTAATTTTTTATATCACAAAAAATGTGGGTTTTCCAACCCTGTAATCAAACTTTTTGATTTTTCTGATTTCTTATACTAATCTCTTTCTTTTAAGAATATAAGATATCTTTAATTTATAGAGAAAAAGGGAAAATTTGGTTGAGTAAGTTACTTTTCTATAAAAAAGGTAAGGTTTTCCAACCCTGTCGTTTTCCAAGCTGTCGTTGCGTTAATGTTGAAGTTGAAAAAGCTGAAGTTTATCGTATGACGGATTCATTGTGCCCCGGCCTTAATGCATTTCACGCTTATAAGCACAAAAAGTTGTGCAAAATTTTGAATGCATACAAGTGATAAATACTGTAACTAACATCCAGACTTAAACGATACGACAACTTAAAAAGTAAGATGATACGATTTGACTAATGAATCCACTAATGTTGAAATAGAACACGCTTTCAACTTTAAGCAAATATTGTTCTCAGAAAAAGAAGCAAAGTCCATAATTAAATTGATGGCAATAACTTGTTTTATTGTTTATATATCTGTGGCAATAAGGAAAAAGTGCTTAAGTCATATTTTACTGTTTTTCAGGAGAGCACTTTTAAGCGTTCAAGTCGATTTTCAGAATTTTTTTTCTTTTACAAGTTAAATTGGAAAATTCTCTTTTTAACTTTATTTTTTTAAGCAAATGTCGTTATACACACTATAAGTAATACATTTAAGTTAAAATATATCAAAGTATAACCACAAATAAGCTATTATTCCAAATGAGATGAGCAGTCTAAAAAAGATAAGTCGAAAGTCATAGTGCTATAACTTCCTGAAAAATCACACAAATTAATTCAGATTTTGACCAGGGGTACTTTCGAATATGCAGATTACGGAGCTACTATTAACTCAAAATCAGCTTATCTTGACTTAAGCACTTTTTCCTTTTTGCCACAGATATGTATCTTGCGTATCACTATTTCTTTCCATTATAAATTTTACCACGCTCAATAGTTTAATTGTATTCAATGAATTGTACTCTTGATTTTCTTTTACTACTATTTTTCGTGGCGCCAAAACTTTGAAATCAAAATGAAACTTTTAAAATATGAGAAAACGAATGAATGCCTGCAATTGAGAGAATAGTAATTAATGATGTCAAAATTAAATAGATTTTATCTTATGACCACGTTCTGTGACAATTTTAAATGCCAAATTTTCAATCCTACAAAAGTGAAATATATTTCGTCTGATGAGCTGGCTAGCCAACCGCGCAATTCTACTGTGTAACAAGCATGCAAAAATTATCTCAACATTTAGCACGCGATTTTTGTTAGATCAAGCTCTGACAAAGAACCGGGGTCAACAATATCGTTATATTTCTAGTCAACATACAGTGAACGAAATGTACTCTTAATTAAATTTACTACCATTTAATATTTTCTACAAAGTTATGCTTATATAAAATTAAAAAAAAAAACAAGTAAGAGTGCTATATTCGGCTGTGCCGAATATTATATACCCTTTATCAAAGTGTTTTTATGTAGTATAGAGATACATACATAAGCACATACATAAAGTATAAACAAAAAGAAAAAAATAATTTGACCTAGTTACTTTTATGTACAAAAAAATAAATTTACAAACCCTAGAATCATTATATTAGATTTTTCTGATTCATTATATCAATCTAGTAGTTCTTAAAAAATATAGAAAGTGTGTTAAGTAAAAAAAGAAGAAAGGAAATTAAAAAAAATGTTTTATTTAGTTACTTTAATATCCAGAAAAAAGGTCAAAGTTTCCAGCTCTGGAGCTGTGGTTTTTATTTTTATAATTTTTTACACCAAACTTTTCTTTCCAAAACGTAAAATATGTATAATCTATAAAGGAAAAGATAAAAATTAATTAGACTTAGTTACTTTTATATATCACAAAAAGTGTAACTTTCCCAACCCTGAGATCATTCTTTTTGATTTTTCTGATTTCTTACACCAATCTCTTTCTTTTAAGATTTTAAGATATGTTTAATTTATAGAAAAAAGGAAAAATTTGTTTTAGTAAGTTACTTTTGTACAAAAAAAGTTAAAGTTTTCCAACCCTGGAATCGTCTTTTTAATTTTTTTAACTTTTTTATTTTGAAATACCAAATACATTCGTACTGAAGTATAAAATAGGTTTAGTTTATAAAAAACATAAAAATTTGGTTTCGGTAGCTAATTTATTATATCACAAAAAGTGTGGGTTTTCCAACCCTGAAATCATACTTTTTGATTTTTCTGATTTCTTATACTAATCTCTTTCTTTTACGAATATAAGATATCTTTAATTTATAGAGAAAAAGGAAAAATTTGCTTTAGTAAGTTATTTTGTATAAAAAAAGTTAAAGTTTTCCAACCCTGGAAACATCTTTTTAATTTTTTGAAGTTTAATTTTTAATTTGAAATACCAACTTTATTCGTACTGAAGTATAAAATAAGTTTATTTAATAATAAAAATAAAAATTTATTTTCGGTAGTAATTTTTTATATCACAAAAAGTTTCAGTTTTCCAACCCTGGAATCATCCTTTTTGATTTTTCTGATTTCTTACATCAATCTTTTTCTTTTCAGAATATAAAAATTGTTAAATTTATCGGAAAAAAGTAAAATTGATATAGTAAGTTATTTTGCATAGGAAAAAAAGTTAAAGTTTTCCAACCCTGGAAACGTCTTTTTAAATTTTAAAATTTTTTTTTATTTGAAATACCAATTTTATTCGTGGTGAAGTATAAAATAAGTTTATTTAATAAAAATAAATAAAAAATTAGTCAAAGGTAGTTAATTTTATATATCACAAAAATCGTAGGTTTTCCAACCCTGGAATCATCCTTTTTGTTTTTCTGATTTCTTACATCAATCTCTTTCTTTTAAGAACATTAGATTTGTTAATTTATAAAAAAAATGAAAAATTTGTTTTAGTAGGTTACTTTTGTATAAGAAAAAAAGTTACAGTTTTCCAACCCTGGAAATTTGTTTTTCATGTATTAAACTTTTTTTTATTTTTAATATCAATTTCATGTGTACTGCAGTATAAAATAAGTTAATTTAATAAAAAAATAAAAAAATAGTAAGACCTAGTTACTTTTATATATATTACAAAAAGTGTAAGTTTCCCAACCCTGGAATCATCCTTTTTGATTTTTCTGATTTGTTACACCAATTTCTTTCTTTTAAGAGTCTAAAGCTACGGTCACACTTGTCAAACATTTGCCCAAAAAAGCGTAACCACTGAATGCCAATGAAAAATCTTTCAATTCAAACAAAAGTTTGTCAAGTTAAAGAGTAGCCAATATTGTTAGATACTATGACATTGTGCATTAGTTGTGTTCGAAACTGTTTAATATGATAAACAAGTGTCTTGATCAAAACTTTTTTCATTAGTGTTTGTTGGTTACGCTTTTTTGGGCAAATGTTTGATAAGTGTGACCGTACCTTAAAATATGTTTAATTTATAGAGAAAAAGAAAAAAATTTGTTTTAGTAAGTTACCTTTGTATATGAAAAAAAATTAAACTTTTCCAGCCCTGGAAACGTCCTTTTAATTTTTTTAACTTTCTTTTTTAATTTGAAATACCAATTTAATTTGTACTGAAGTATAAAATAAGTTAATTTAATTAAAAAAATATATAAAAATTAGTTTACGGTAGTTAATTTTTTATATCACAAAAATTTTAAGTTTTCCAACCCTGGAATTATCCTTTTTGATTTTTCTGATTTTTTAACCCAATCTTTTTCTCCTTATAATATAAGATATATTTAATTTATAGAAAAAATTAAAAATTTCTTTTAGTAAATTAATTGTGTATAATTTTGTATAAAAAAGCTAAAGTGTTCCAACCCTGGAAACGTCTATTTAATTTCTTAATTTTTTTTTTAATTTTTTTTTTTTATAATGAAATATTAATTTTATTCATACTGAAGTATAAAATAAGTTTATTTAATATAATTGTTTTGAAGTTTAAGCTTCCCAGCTCTGCAACCGTCTGCTCGATTTTGCTGATTTTCAATACCAATCTTATTTCGACCATTTCTGACACACCAGTCCAGCTTTTCTGGGAGCTTCGGAAAACCGATTTCACGTACAGACAGACGGACAGACGGACATTGCTTATTCGTCTTCCCTATGCATAAGGATCCAGAATATATATATTTTATGGCTCGCTTATTAATATTGTAGAAATTATAAACGGAATGACAAACCTATATATACCCTTTTACCATTTTTTGGTAAAGGGTATAAAAATATTTCTCTTATTATACGATTAATGATTAATTCTGTTCATAAGCGCAATTCAAATATAATAACGTCGTCGGCTTAGAGTGTAAACCTGCTAACTCACTCACTTCCAGCAAATTTTACAGGAGAGACAAAATACTGTTAACGGTGTCTATACAAAACTTAAGAAATTAAGGCTCAGTTAGTCGACTGTAATGTAATGTAACTGTAACGTAGAAAACAACTGATTGATATTTTTATATGAAAAGTAGGTTACGTTACATTACATCTCTATAACCATTTTCATTACTTTTTACATAACAAAATCGATCAGCTGTTTCTTACTGTTGCAGTTATATTCCATTACAGTCGGCTAACTGAGCATTTAGCCTAAGACATTAAGTTTCTTCGACAAAAAGATCTTCAAATTAAAATAGAGATTTTAGCCAGTCGATGAGACGTCGCTTTCTTTTTCGAACGGCATTAAAATGTCATATGTTATAAAAAGTGGATTTAGCAGGTTTGCGCTCTAAGCCGACGATGTACTCGTATGTATGTAAGGAAGATAATAATAATAAAAAAACATTTAAAAAAAGTTTTTTTAAATAACATGTGTTGTTGCAAAACGATAATGAATTTAATAATGAATTTAATTTAAACTTTTTCATATCAAATGCAAATTAATTTGCATTAAAAAAGTTAGCGAGGAATCACAAAACAAATGGAAGGCCGAATAGGCAGACATAAATAATAGCGAATGAGAAATAGTTGACAGCCGGCTCGTGACACTAGTTAAAATTTGCATCTTCTCTTTTTTAATTATTAAACCAACAACAATTAGGTAGTATTGGGCTTTATTTTTTAACAAAATAAAAGAGAATTATAGTATATGTGACAGCGCATAGAGAAAGGGACCTAAGATGTTTATATGTGGACAACATCTGAGCATCGAATGAGACCGATCCCATGCCACAAAAGTGTTCCCTCCCAGAGATATGCGCGTTTTATGATGTAATGGTACACCAAAGATACACGTATTGAAATCTTTAAAATGGCTCTCCTGAACAAAACTGGTTTTTACCCTTAGGTCCCTTTCTATTTTGCGCGTCACATATGCATATTTATGTCCAATTTTTTCTTATTTACTTTCAAGTATGTATTTGAGGGCTTCTTGTACTGACATTTGGTATAATGATTTATTGTGTTTTTTTAAACTTATTCATTCGTATTTTTTGGGTACTTTTTGCAGTATTATACAGTATTATACTGCATAACTCAATGGCGGTATTCAATGTTTGATGCACACAGTCTTGCGTAAATGCAAAATGTCGTAGCTTTTCTGCGGATCGTGTTTGTATTTTGTTGTTGGATTTTAAAGAAAAGCTACGATATTTTGCATTTGCACTCGCGCAAGACCATTTGCATCAAACACCGAATATCCCCAATGTTTATTTCACTTTGCACAGTGGGAAGTTAAGTGCATGGCATACATCATATCTTCAGTTATTTTAAAGTATTAATTAATTAATTAATATTAATAAATTAGTAAATGTCAATAATAATTATTCATTAGTTATTCAAAAACATGCAATTGAGTTTGTAAATCAAATAAATGATTTACATAAAAAATCGGTAATTTTTTGAAAAAAGCGTATATTACTGTACTTACTGACAATACTGACTTAATGGCTTCGTTAGCCAAATCGTATCGTGCTGTTGCGTATCAGCTGACAAAATCCATATCAATTAATAAACATGTTGATGCGTATTGAAAATTTAAATTGGCAACATTTGCTACAGAAAATTGATTTTTACATAGCAAACGTCAACTTCTGACTTACATAGATACATACACATAAAGACAAAAAACGTTTTTACTAACTAACATCCAAAATTAAACTGTACGAAAACTTCAAAAGTACAGGTAGAGGTCCATAGCTCGCTTTTTGCGCGTTACGCTTTCTATGTAGCTGTCAAAAAAAGTAGAATCTATGTAATAGTATGTGACAAGTTACATTGCAAAAAGCGCGGAACGCGTTGGCGCGTTCAAAGCAAAAAGTAGGTCTACTTTCTACTTTTGTACGCGTTACAAGCACCATGAAAGAAAGTCAGCTGTTCTTGAAAGCTAAAGATGTTAAATAATACTTTATTTCTTACGTTATCGATAAATATTATTTTGCCGTGGATAATTTTTTTCTTTTAATAAAAAAAAAATTTCTTAGTAAAGAAAACTTGTTTAATAAAATATGTGAATATTTTCATTAATGCGATGTATTTTAATTAACTTTTCACCACACTTTTCTCAGTAACAAAATTTGCATATTAGTTATCGATTACTTTTACGTACTGAGTGTCATCTCCGCTAAATCTGTATTATTTATTTTGTGTGCATTACATATTTTTAAACAATAAAATGGAAGAAAATTTAATTAATGCTGTAAAAAAGCACAAACAAACGTACACAGCTGATCAAAATAAAAATAAAATGGCGCATGAAAAGCAGTGCATGTAACTCAACGAGAACAAAGTATAAAATGAAACAAGAGGATGAAACGCGTGTAAAGCATAACGCGCAAAAAGCGAGCTATGGACCTCTACCTTAAGGCTGAGCTTACATCTGGCATTTCATGTGTGGCATGTGCCCAACAAAGCGTAACCACTAATTATTAACCAAAAAATTTTGATTTAAACACGTTTTGATTAAGTTAAACAGTTTCATACATAAATAATAAACAATTTTAAGAAATCCAACATGATTGTAAACTGTTCAAATCAATAAATACATGTCTGAATCAAACAGTTTTTTATTTGTAATTAATGGCCACGCTTTTTTGAGAACATGGCACACAGATGTAAACCCGGCCTAATATGACAGGATTTGACTAACGAAGCCATAAGGCTCAGTTAGCCGACTGCAATGGAATATAACTGGAATGGTAGCAAACAGCTGATCGACATTGTTATGTGAAAAGTAATGAAAGTGGTTATAGAGATGTAACCGGAACGAAAGAATCTGTACATTACTTTAGACATAACAGTAACGAACAGATAATTCCTACCACTCCACTTACATTCCATTACAGTCGGCTAATTGAGCTGTTATTAAGAAACAAGATATTATTAAGTTTTATGAAGTTCATTAAAAACTCATTCAGCACAATCCTTGCTCGTGGAAATACATACATACACGAATATAAATATATATACATAGTTACACATTTACATTTGTTATCATATCATAAATGAAGAGCATCAATGACGGTGTTCCTATTGTGATCAAAATTTTTTTTTACATCTGACTGTGAAACTCTTACGAATAAATTATGGCTTTGATATCTGTTAAGGCTAAAATTAATTTTCACTTTCTGTTCTGTTTTGAATCAGCTGATATTTTTAGTTTACAGAAATCTTATGCAAGTCAACCTGTCAAAGTGAAAAACTTTTAATAATTTTTGAAATGAAAAGCATAGAATTATATTGAAACATGGCAGCTTATAAGTTATGAAAGAAAAAGTTACTAACAAAATTTAGCAACGGTACAACTTACAGAAAGTAACGACTAATGATGACTTGAGTCAGACAAAATTTCCATATATAAAATGTACATACTACAAACATACTGTAAACATATAATTTTTCAATTAATATTTAAACATTTTACTTAATGAAGATCAGTAAATTTCATTAAAGTATGCAGAAAAACTTAATCTTTTATCTCTGAGTTTTGTATCCTTCATCAGTTGATAAAAAAAAAAGGGTGACATAGGAGTATTTAAGTCATTACTAAGAAAATTTTAAAAATCTCATGCGAAATTTGTGTATTTGATTAGACTAAATATAAATATTTATTTTAAAATTATTATTTTTTGTTAAAATCCACAAAAAAAAAAAAAAGTATATCATAAAATATGGCTGGAAAATATTTTTTGGCAACGTTGTTTATAAGCACAATATAAACAAAAAACAGCTGCTACATAAAAACGCACAGTATTTCAAATTTTACTAGTTAATGTTAATGTATACAATACAAATAGTTGTCAAACTTTGTTTACAACCCAGTGGGAATTTGAGTTAAATCAGAGCTATTGAATTATCAGCCAAAAATTAGTCAGAGATGGTTAAAATTAGCACTCATTCTGCATGTTAAAAGTGATCAGTTTTAGCACTGAGTGGCCGCAGAACGAGTGCATCAGTTTTGATCTAACCATGAGCCAAATAAAAAAATATGTGTGACACTCGGGGACTGCCGCGATAAAGCTATTGCTTAGCATTTTTTTAATCAACTTATGCAAATTTATTTTTAAAAATAAAGTACCTACGAATTGTCTGTTTGTGTTTATCATTTTTTGTCAACCACAATTTGCTCTTAAGTACGCCACATTGTGTTTTCCTACATGTAAAAATCTGTTCTAGCAATGCTGTATGTTAATGAAATCAATAGCATACTTTAGGGGGCTAACATACACTGGGCGATTCAAATTAAAATAGTTTTAGTTTTTTTTTGTTATGGAATTTCTTGATTCGGTCGAGACCCTCAAAGCCTGCGATAAAAGCTATGCAATAGCTTTAAAAAAAAAAAGGAAAGTGTTACTTTCAGTTAATTATGATTTAACTTGTTATTTATTAAAGCTTAAACAATTTTAAATTATTTTTTAAGAAACGGGAACGGGTACTGAACTGGCGTGATCACTTTGTTTGTCAGCCATCATACTTAAAACTTTGCCATCGCGCCATATAAAATATAAACGGCACAGACTAAACATAAACATGGATTTTTTGCTGGCATCTCCTCTCTGAATTTTGAGTCATCTCTGTATCAGCTTTGAGTTATCTAAAAATTAGTTCAATACTTATCGGGAAGAAGACAATTGTGTAAAAAACAACTGACTCACATCTGTATTATTTATGAATTAGTTCAGAAGCTAGTTGTAAATGAGTTATCAAAAAGTCACCCATATTTTGAGCTAGCTAGTAAGAATCCGACTGGGAAGCTGCAAAAATGTTAGTGTATGTGTTGTTAATAAAATGATTGCAGTGTTGCCAATGAAACTACACATTGCTGTGTCTCCAATTACACATTGCACTCAGATTGCCGCTCCTGCAATTGTACTTTAAATATACATACATATATACATATATGTTCCTTTCACTCCTCGGGGGAGCACAGGGCCATAATTACAAACAAAAGACATCTGTTTCTGACAATTATTCGTTTGTTTATACCAACAAAATGCATGTTTTTTTTTTTGGTGTTGTAATTTTGTTGTAGTCGTGCATGTGAAAAAGTAACAGGTTTCGAAATATCGCTCAACTCTAGTTAAAACCATAAAGAACGATTATCACAGTGCAACCAGAAAATATAAAAATATTTTTATAGTTTTAAGTAAGAAATCGGATCAGCTGATACGTAGCGTATACATTTACGCAGGAGCGTTTCTGCCTTTACATACGTATGTACGAGCATGTATTATAAATTAATTTGCTTTTCGATTCTTTGTCCTGCTTGCTGAGTGATTTCAGAACTTTAGAAAATTCTGCAAAGCAGAAATTAAACTTAATTATAAAATATAGGAAAAGAAAATAGTACTGGCAAGATTTGCAACTTATGAAACCACTACGACATGATTTGCTTAGGTTCAAATTCAGAGTCTTTAGTTAACTAATGAAGGTGCTTTAGCCAATGAAATTGATAAGAAAAATCGTTAGTTAAACCACGGGCATTAGTTAACTATAGACTGTGAATTCGGGCCTTAAAAAAATTTTATTTAATATGATGAAACCAATTGCTAGGTACATACATGTGCTTATAAAAAAAAGCTGGAGTTTCAAATGAAAATTGTTTAATTTATGAACGAACATTGCAAAAAGGCGTTACAGCTGTGAGAGATTTCAAAATAGTCCATGTAAGTCATTATTTCAGTTATTATATTACAACTTTTGTTTGTCGACTTTATTTTCTGCTTTTTTTTAATTTTCATACAAAATCACTCTTCGAAAAAAATCAGTCATGATCTTCGTTTTCAAAAATTTTAAAAATTGGGGCGCTGGGTGAGAAAAAGGGAAATAGAGGGAGAGAAAATGAGTGGGAAAATTACTTCAATGAAACTATGTAAGTAGGTTATATTGTAATTATTTCTGCATACGTTGCTGCAACTCTTGCTTTCAATGCAATGCATGCAGCACGATCGCAACATATGGCAAGAGTCCAAAGGCGATAAAGAAGCTAATGAACTCATACATTTTCATACTTTGTTTGTTGTGTGAGCAGGGGCAATTTATAATGTCAGTGAAAGATAAAAAATAACTGGAGGCAGCTTAAACAGAAAAAAATATTAACATACATACATATGTACATATTGTATGTACAAAATATGTACATATGTATGTATGTATTTTCAACGACAACACAGTTATGCAATTCACAGTCAGTAATGTATTCCATACCACGTGTTAAAATTGTCTCTTCGTTTATTTAATTGTGAATACCAAGTAAGTGACTGATCACGAATTATCATAACTTTTGCCTTCAATATGCAAATGCCCAAAACTCTAGTACTTGCGTTGTTTGGAATTCAAGGCAAAGACACATAGAATCCATCGTACGTTAAGCGTCGCTTCTTTTTCATCTGATATTAACGCAACGACGGAGGTGGTTGACACAATGAATACTTTGTTGACAGAAACATCTTTACAGCTTTGTTTGTTCCCCATTTTATTTATTTAACTTAAGTTTTTCTCTTTTAGTTATTTTTTTAATTAAATTTTTTTGCCACAAAACACAAAATTCTATATAAAATAAATTCAGCAAAGTGGTTCCATACGGCGATTGTTTTTTTTAACTGTTTTTTTTTTGCCAGTTTTTTTTGACAATTTTTGGCGGTTTTTTATTATTGACGCTATTTTACTTTTGGCGTTTTTTGGTGTTTTGGCGATTTTTCTTAGTTTGTTGGCAACTTTTTTACTTT
This sequence comes from Tachina grossa, assembly GCA_949987645.1. Taxonomy (NCBI): domain Eukaryota; kingdom Metazoa; phylum Arthropoda; class Insecta; order Diptera; family Tachinidae; genus Tachina; species Tachina grossa. The sequence goes on from OX465274.1 coordinate 63,941,012, forward strand.
TGGTGATGATTTTACATTTTAGCGATTTATTTTATTTCTGTTGATATTTTTCATTTAAGCGCTTTTTTCGTTTCGGCATTTTTTTTTAATGTTGGGACTTTTTAGTTCTCCTCTTACATGCCGACCACACGAGCAATAATCTTGGCAATTATTGCCGTGGCAACTGTCAAATTCGATTGCCGACACAAGATATTAGCGTGTGGACCGTATGAATATGTGTTCAAATATATATTCAGCAACAAATGTTAAAATACATTGCTGAGCAACACAATCTCTTAACACATGCTGTCAAATACAAATTATAATAATTTTTTTTTTCAACGTAAAAATAGAAAACGAAAGTTTTAACTACATAAAACCAATAAAAGTTCAATTTAAAATTAGAAAATGATAAAATGATTGACAATTTAAGCATTTATGTGAATAAAAAGCAAATATATGTATTTGAATATACGTGTTCACCACCTCCAAATATATTGTTGAACACAAGCAATCGGACGTCATCATTCTGCCGGCGTTATTGCTTGTGTTAAGACACATGAAATTGCGTAACGGTTTCCAAGATACAACAAGTTGTCAAAATGTCATAGTCAAAATTACATTGACTGATAGAATAGCCTTTGACTTTGATTTTTTGAAATTTCAATGTTAATTTCAAGTGTCTACATACAATTGTCTGTGTATTATACATTATAATTTCAAAAATTTCGTTTTTCGCTTTAGAATGCCCTATATTTTTTTAACTGTCATATATTTGTTGTTGTAACGGCCAAAGTTTTACATATTCTGCCATTTTTTTATTGGATATTTTACCTTCCCCGATGATTCTGCTACAGAATACTGGCGAAAGAGAGCGCCGGGATTATTATCGGCTGAAGCCGTGTCTATGCCTTCATCACTTGAACTTTCCTACAAAAATTTATAAGAGAGAAGGGAAAGAAAACTGGGGATGAGTACAGACTTTGTTCTTCGTTCGTTCTTTCCTCTTGTTATTTTCATTCGATACGTATAGTTACTTCGTGGTATAGTTAAAATTTTTCAAAGTCAACTATGCTTGTGGATAACTGAAACAAAGCTTAAAAGAAAATTCAAAACATATTGTCAAAGTAAACTTTGCATGTGGAAAAGGTCTCTAACATTACCGTGTGTGAACTCGGTCTTTAAATGTTTTTGAGTTGGATCCTTTTTATTTAATGAAAATAATACAGTATAGATACGATTAGTACAACAATAAGAAGGGGTTATGAGTTGAACATATGGCAATTATAAAAAGAAAGGAAAGGAATGGAGATAGATAAAAAAAACCAAAAATTAAGAGAATACGCATAAAACACAACTAAATGGTGTGTATGGCAGATGAATACCAATAAAACCAAAGCCAAGCAAACGGATTGTAAAAAAATAACAAACGAAAAAATAACCGCCACACTGGCAATATGGAAAAAAAAGAAACACTATAACAGAGTAGAGAGACAACAGTTTTATAATTCAAATTTATTAAATTAGTTTAACGCGAACGGGTCGTCTATAGAGACATATTTGCAAAAAAAAAAAAACAGGAAAAGAATACAAAGAAAACAATTTAATATTATTAAAAAAATACATACATACAAATGTACCATATCGCTTATTATTAAACAAATAATTTAAATTAATACATACATATTGCAAAATGTCTAAAGTGGTATTTAATTATTACTAGTGAAAGAATCTATTGACATTTTTGCGAAATAAGAAACGCATAAAATAAATAATGTGAAAAGTTAACATCAATAAAAAAATTATCAATTATGTACTACATAGTACATACATACATATGTACATACATACATACATACATTTGTTTGAATTCAAAATATTAGAAACAATATTTATTTATCTTGACATTGTGAATCAAACTGTTTATTTGCAAACTTCTTGTCTTATCTTATTTGTTTTTATATGTACATACATAAGTATGTACCTACACTATGTATGTAAAATTTATAAAACAAAAGTAATATAAACATACATACATACAAACATACATACATACATATATATCGTCACCTTAAAGACCAAACAACCTATCAGCAAAAATTTCAAAATTTAGTTTTTTATTTAATATTATTCCCTATATCATAACGCATATATATGCTAAATTTTGAACGCATAATAACGGGTGTTTTTTTTAGAGGTATATAACTTCGAATTGAAATAAAACACAAGAAAATCGTTTTAATGTCCATCAATTTGGCTTTATTGGAAGGATAATTTTATGCCATTAATGTTTAAATATGATTTCGGGCATGTGGCCGCCGCGGCTGGCTCGAATAAAGCCAATTCTACAGGTCCAATTTTCAACCACTTTTTCGAGCATATGGGGCCGTATGTTGGCAATAACGCCACGAATGTTGGCTTCCAAGTCCCCTAACGTTTCTGGTTTGTTGGCGTAGACGACCGACTTCACATATCCCCAAAGAAAATAATTCAATGGTGTCAAATCACACGATCTTGGTGGCCAATTCCGCGAAATTATGCGCTCATCGAATGTTTCCTTCAATAAATCGATTGTGACGTGCGCTGTGTGGCATGTAGCGCCGTCTTGTTGGAACCACAACTCATCCACATTCATGCCATCCAATTCGGGAACAAAATAGTCGGTTATCATGGCTCTATACCGGTCTCCATTAACGGTAACTGACTCTCCAGCATTATTTCGGAAGAAGTATGGCCCAATGACTCCACCAGCCCATAGAGCACACCAAACAGTCAGTTTTTGTGGATGTAATGGCGTCTCAAGGGTCTCATGTGGATTCTCTTCACTCCAAATGCGGCAATTTTGCTTGTTGACGTAGCCATTCAACCAAAAATGAGCCTCATCACTGAACAAAATTTTGCGATGAAAATCAGCATCGAGATCAATCTCATTTTCGGCCCATACACCAAAATCACGACGCATTGCATGGTCTCGCGGCTTTAATTCTTGCACAAGCTGGATCTTGTAAGGTCGCAAGCCAAGATCTTTGCGCAAAATCTTCCATAAAGTTGATGGACAAAGCTCCAATTGCTGTGCACGGTGGCGAATCGATTCATCCGGGTCCTCTTCAACAGTTTGCTCTACAGCGGCAATTGTTTCTTCGGTGCGCACTGTTCGACGTCTCTGCGGATGCGTATTATCACATAGAGTAAACGTAGTGCGAAAACGATCCATGGTTAACCGAATTAATTGCTCTGATGGACGATTATGTCGACCATAAAATGGACGGAGCTTGCGGTAAACTTCGTGAACTGAACCATTATTTTCGAAATAAATAAAAAATAAAACCAAATAACCTATCAGCACTCATACTAAAGAAGAAATCAGAGTAATTATTTATTTGATTTTTTTGTTTTTGAGAAACAGTTACTTTTGATTTGTTGTTCTTTGTTTTTTATTACATTTTATTTATTGTTAGAAGTGAAAAGAAAAGAAAAAAGTGTTAAAACGCAATAAAATGTATTCCGTAAATAAAAATAATTTTGAGGCAAATATGGAAGTTCCTAAAAAAGTCAACAAGAAGAAGAAAAAAAGAAAAATCGTATGAACGGTAAGGAATATGAAGATTTTTCAAAAGGCAAAATCGTTTATAGAAATGCAAGAGAAATGAAATCTGGGTACACATCAAAATGTTGTGAAAAAGCTTCAAATCGACATTGTTCTATTTTTTTCGAAAAATTACATGAGGAAATATTTGAAGGTTTTTGCAGATGTCATGGGACCAGAAAAAACTTTACGTATCCAGGAGTGTTGAAGTTTTCGCCAATAACTATTTAAAAATTAAAAATTTTAGGAAAAATAAATAATTTATACTTTAGAGGAAAATAAATCATCAAAAATCATGATAAAATTATAATTTTGTTGCATAGTGTAATTTAAGCAAACATTAGGCACTTTTTTTGTTTAAACAAGTAAAAGAAACTATAACTGTTATTTAATTTAAATAATATTCATGTGTTCAAAGGAATGCTTAATTGTTCATACTAATTAGTATTGCTGATAGATTGTTTGGTTTCAGATTTTTACAATTCCAAATAACCTAAGCGCCATATCATAGGCTGTGTTTAGAAAAACAAAGCTTTCTCGATCGATATATACTTCTGGTTTCATTTTAATCAGAATATATAATTTTCGTTTCAATATTGCAAAAAGGTCCAATTTTATAACGTTTTTTCTCTCTCCGGTAAACTTTTGAAAACTGCTGATAGGTTGTTTGGTCTTTAAGGTGACGATATGTAAGTGGAAGAAAACTGCTGCATTTGAAAAGTTAATGTTCAATCAGACGTCTCATAACCATAACCATAGGAAACAGCTGTTCGAACCAAACTTATGGGCAACACTGCATTTGATTGTAGGTGACTCGCCGTAACGCCATAACCATTACCATAGAAACCGATTGAAGTTTTGTTTAGTTATAGATATGGAATTATGGCTATGGTACGTCTATTTGAAGCTTTAAACTTATAACCGGAGAAATACAAATTTTTGATGCTACAATCCCTTATGGAAAAATGTTATATTAGTACGCAGTATTTGTGTATATGTGTATCTGTCATATATAAAAAACGCTAAAGATAGTGTTCCGCTGAGGGCGGAAGCCACCGGGTTTCCAAAATACGCCAATAAAAGCTTTTCATTCTTCGTCTTTATAAAAATAAAGTTAAAGCTATGGCGTTATGGCGAGTAACCTATAATTAAATACAGTTTTGTCCATTGAGTTCGGTTCGAACAGCTGCTTTCTATGGTTATGGCACGTCTGATTGAACGTTTATGCCGAAATTAATTGCCCAAAGGCCCCATACAAATCGACACTGTTATTATTGCCTTCTTCATCTGTTTACGTGTAGGGTTACCATACTGTGGTAGAAAAAAAATCGCTTCTAATAAGGGTAGTGGAAGACAGCAAGTTCTTAGTTTATAATCAAAAATGTAAATGTATAATCAAAAATTGCCATAAAGTTAGCATAAGTGGCAAAATTGAATATGTTATTATTTTTTTTTTTTTTTTTTTTGCATAAAAAATTATATTAAAAATCATGCTGGGATGTAATCGTGTGTTAAAACTACATTATGCGGTGATATTTAATGTCAAATTCTATAGAAGAACTCTTCAACACGTAGTTCAATTTTGTCATTTATGCTAACTTCATGCCAATTTTGGATTATACATATGGCCGTAGGAATTTATATCATTATTAAAAAAAATCTATTATTTTAAAGAAAAGAAAACAAGAAAGCATAACATTGTTAAGTCTAAGTTGTCAGAGATATAAAATTCAAGTAGATAAAATTGTAATCAAACTGTTTTTTTTTTTTAAGAAATAACGATTAAATTAATGTATTTTTGTGGCCGGTGGCGTCTGTTAGCCGGCTTACAGCCGATCGGCTGTGCTCTCTAGTTTGTGCTCATGTGCAAAAACAATACAAGAAAAAAAATTGAGGAATTGGTCTCATTGTGTTTGTTTTGTTTCACTCACTTCAAAGAAAAAAACAAAATATTTTCCTACTCTGCTTTTAAATACAAAGAAATCAGAACAAAAATAAATTTATAACTGCAATAGTGTAGATTATTTTTGTTACGAAAATCACGTCCTAACTACTGTATCGCGCAATAAATAGCATAACTATAAAATGCTTTGGTAACATGAAAAAATTTATTGTTGATCTTATGTTCGAACATGAATTAATATCTGTTTTAGGTGTTATAGAAACCAATGTTATTGGAAATAAGTCGAGCAGTTAACAGCTGTTAGATTTCATTTACACGCTTTTTTATTTACCTATTTATTAATTTACCCATTAATTAAATTATTTTGTTCATAAACGGAAATATTTTCACATTTATGATGTAGTTATAATCGTGGCATAGGTTAGGTTAGGTTAGTTTATGTTGGAAAGATGATCCATTGCGATCATATCCTGAGACATACACATAAGCCAGTATAAGCCTGTTGTGCGCTCTCGTGTAAATTAACAAACGAACCCCACCTTTACAGTAACTCAGTATCGTTCACGTAGTCCCTCAAATTTTTTTTTACCCCTAAGGTGGATAATGTCCGGTAAGATCTTATCCCCAAAATAACGGGACCTACGCTGGAAGAAAGCAGGACAATGGCAAAGGAAGTGTTTCATTGACTCCATGTACTCCATGCATGCCCTGCATTCATTGTCATTCGTTGCTCCAATCCAGTACAAATGCCGCTCAGCTTTCCTACACTGAACCAAAAAGGTACATAAATTCAACGAAAAAATTCGTTGATTCAACGAATTTATTCCTTATTTTTCACCTAAGGAACATTTTCATTGAATTCAATGTATGTCAATCATTGTCGTACCTACCAGTTCGTTGCAGTTAAGAATCCATACGTTGAAACCTTACGTAAGTTCATTAAACCTATGTATATATTTTTACTTTGAATTTAATCAAATAGTTCCTTGAATTTAAGGATCATATTCCTTGACCCAATGAACGCATTCATTGAGTATATAAATATATTCCCTGAATCAACGTATACATACTTTGAATTTAATGAAACAATTCCTTGAATTTAAAGAACCTATTCCTTGACCCAATGAACACATTCATTGATTTTTATGAATTTATTCCTTGAACGGATGCACCTATACATTCAAAGTTTCACCTTAATAAATATAATAGTAGACAAGTTCATATTGAATTGAACTAGGCAGCACATTCGTTGTACCTTCTCCAAAATTTTAGTGTTGTACTTCCATCTGTTGACCTCCGCCATACTATCGATGCGTATATTAGAATTGGTCTAACCACACTCTTATGGAGCCAGTGTGTCGCAATAGGGCTAAGTCCCAATGGCCCTTCTGCAGAGAGACCAACACGAGTTAAGCTACGGCACTCTTGTAAAACATTTGCCCAAAAAAGCGTAACCACTAAATACTAATGAACGGTACTTAAAACTCGTCTAGCGGCACGGCAACACCGTTCGTATAAGATTTCTTTTATCAGATGAGTTTGAGTAAACAAAAGTTTTTACAACTTTTTACTCAACTGATAACACACATTGAGGGGGTAAAGTGACACAACAATACGCAGTGGTCTTGACTAAGACAAAAATCATATGATTCAAAAGATAAACAACCAAAAGTAAAGAAACAAAAAGTTTACAATATTTGAAACTGTTGAGTTAGGCTCAGGTTCGTGTTCTGAGGTAGCCGCGTAAACATGTGATGATTTTTTAACTAACAAATCAATCAAGGAACATTTAGTTATTAGACAAACAGAAAGCGCTACACTATACCTTCATCCAACACCAGCTTGCATAATCTTTGAAAAAATTTAAATAAAACCGAAGCAAAAATAAAAAGTTAATAAGTAATATTATTTTTTTTTTGTTAATACAAGTATATGCCATAACAACTTTCTTTTATTTGTATTATTTTCATTCTGTATTGTTGTAAAAGTGTAAAGTATTTCCTTAATTAGTACAACACTTGATTTTGTGGTAATCGCAAGCAAAAGAAAATAATCATGCACTTTTGAATAAATTAAAAATATACACAAACTACCAAAATCAAACAACAAAATAAAACAAAACAAAATGTGAGAGATTACGTAAAACAAATTAATTAATATATTTTCTTACAATGTACCCACGCGTTATAAAAATTGCTATTTCTAATAAAAAAAAAGATTAGAGTAATCAAAAATGTAATTATATTTCAAATCGACATTTATTTTGCAATCAGATGTTTGTTTAATACTACAATAACAGCGTGCTAAACTAGGCACCTATATAGCTATCTTTAGGAGTAGTAGTCTCCTGTCGGACGCGTACCTAGGCAGCGGATAGGGGAGGGACATTATCAGCGACCCTTCTGATACATTGCAGAAGTGGTCATTTGTGTCGCTCTCATGTCTCGGGTCTGGCACCAATCGGCGGGATTTCTTTTTAGATATAGTGGATAACATACCGAATCTTATTGACTACTACACTCTCAAACCCTACTTCAATAGGAATTTTCAAATTTCATTGGCAGAAGAGTTTCCCCACTGAACGGAGCCATACACGTCTTCACGGACGGTTCAAAAAATGGGGAGAGTTGGTGGAGGCGTTTACATTCCGGAATACGGAATTGAAATATCCTTCAGACTCCCGGACGAATGTAGTATATTGCAGGCAGAGTTATCTGCCATTAAATGAGCGACACACTGGCTAAATTTTTTGACCCACTCTCACCACCGTATACAACTATTATCTCTTTCCTACTTTTACCCTTTTAACTCTCCTCCCACTCTCTCTCTCTCTGTCTTCTCTCAACTTACAAGTAGCACAAAGGGATAATTATAATGGAACCAATTGAGCTGGACTCTAATTTTCTACTTTTCCTTGCCAGCAGCCTGCTAACCTAACCAACCTAACCTTACCTAATACTACAAGCTTTTAAAAAAATTTCATTCGAATACTTTTTTGGCCAAGAATAATTTGTGAGAATAAATTTTACAAATTATTTAGTAATTGCTCATTTAGTGCATTTTAATTTAAAAGTAAAGAAACAGACCTATTATCAGATCTGTTTGCCGTTAAACTGTTTATCAGTGTTGCCACTTGAGGCTTCTCGAGGCTAAATTTAGCTAAATTTTTTCGTCTTTTAGCCTTGAAATTTTAGGTTTATTTTCGTAGCCTATTTTCGGCATTCACTTTGAAAATACCACCAAAATTGCTAAATTTGTTTATATAAGAAACTTTCATTCTAATTACATATGAGATCTTATAATTTTCTAGACTTAAGAATTAAGTTTGAGTTCTTCTTCATATCTGGGGCCTACTCATCGCTTTCGATAATGAGCTACTTCGACCACGTTTTTTCAGCTTGAGATTATGGCATTCGATATCGAACCATATTACTACATTGTTCGATTGCGAATACCACAATATCAAACTGAAAAAATGTGATCGAATCAGCTCGTTATCGTAAGCGACGATTAGACCCCTGGTATATTTTCTAGGCGGAAGATTTCTCTTTTAATTTGACTGAATGCTGGACAGTGCCCCAAGAGTGTGTTCGTGAGTTTCATAATATGTTATATAAAAAAAGGTTTAATAAAAGAAATTTAAAAAAATTTCAGAAAATTCAATTTTTTATTAATATTTTTAAACTTGTCATTTTATCAGCAATTCAGTTGCTTGCTCTAGTTTATTGAAGCCGGTTTATTACTCTTCCAAGTATTTGCAATTCTGATGTTTGTCTTGAAATTACATACATACATATATACGTTCATATATACATATCGCTGATTTTCTAAAACAAAGTCATAACTAAAATAAGACTTTGTTTTGCGGAAAACGCGTTTAAAGTTCTAAATCTATATACAACGCAATGAAGAAATGAAAAAATATTCTTCTCTCACGAGCTAAATATATATATGAAATTTTTACACAAGATAAAATACATAATAGAGCCCTGCGTAAACAGTCTTGAAATGCAAATACCTCTTGTTTTTTAAATGTATTGTCGTAGCAAGTATTATACCAAACCAATAATAAATGCTGTCGTATAATAAGCGATGCACGATGATGTTCGAGTATATGAATTTTTACAAGCGATGTCGAGAAGAGTTCTTGTTCGTAATAAGCACTCGAAAGAAGTAGTGTTGATTCGTCTATGCTTCTCACTTTGCATATTGTACGTTGATGTAGATGATATAGCTTATGTGTTTCAGGTTGGTTTTTTAAAGCAAGCGCACACAATTAATGTCAATGCGCGTGTGCATTTGTATGAGCGCAGAAAAGTAAAAGATCATACACCCGATATGTGTGCGTATGACGTTTGTATACGCGCCCATGAGTATGAAGAAGCAAGCATCACAAATTCTTACGTGACGAAGTTTTTTCTTCTTTATTCCTATACGTGCAATAACTGAAACAAATTTCTTGCAAACAGTGTTGTTTAGCATTTATTTTAAAAGACTTCGCTTCAATAAAGCATTTGAAAAATCCCTCATGTATTGAAAGTGCTTTTAAGTGGTCTTTTGCAGGGGTCTAATACATAATGCCGAATTATTAATTCAGAAAACGCATTTTTTGAGTTATGACACTATTGAAGTAAATGAGCGATATGTACATCTAAGACAAGACAAATTTATTATTTTTATGAAAATTCCTTGAATTTTTCACTTAACTCACAATAAATTGAATAAACACAACTGAAAGTTATAAATAGAAAATAATTTAAAAACATGAAATTAAATACATATGTATGTACATATCAAATATACTATACTAGCATTGGCAGAACCCAGTGGGAATTTGAGTTAACTCAGAGTTATTGAATTATCAGCCAAAAATTAATCAGAGATTTTTAAAATCAGCACTCATTCTGCATGTTAAAAGTGATCAGATTTAACATTGAGTGGCCGCAGGACGAGTGCATCAGTTTTGAATAAATTTTGAACTAACCATGAGTTAGCTCAATGTGAGTTAGCTTGTGCCAAATAAAAAAAAAGAAAGTGTTATAAGTACATATTTAGTTAATTGTGATTTAATTTAATTCATTATATATTTAAAGTTTAAACAATTTTAAATTATTTTTTAAGAAACGAGAACGGGTATTGAACCCTTGTGATCACTTTGTTTGTCCGCCATCATACTTAACACTTTGCCATCGCGCCATATTAAATATAAACGGCACAGAGTTATTATAAACATGAATTTTATGCTGACACCTTCTCTCTGAACTTTGACTGTATCAGCTTTGAGTTAGCTAAAAGTTAGCTCAAAATTTATCGAAGAAATTAGTTGTACAAAAACAACTCACTAATCTCTGCATCAGTTTTGAGTTAGCTTAAAGTTAGTTCAATACTTATCAGGAAGAAGACAGTTGTGCAAAAAACAACTGACACACATCTGTATCATTTATGAATTAGTTCAGAAGCTAGTTGTAAATCAGTTATCAAAAAGCCACCCATATTTTGAGATAGCTAATAAAAATCCGACTAGGTATATGCTCGTCAGAAACTTGTACATACACGTACAAATTTTGTACATACACATATGTACATATGTATGTATTAATATTGACGTTTCAAAAATACCAAAATCAGTTTGAGTTTATTACTGCCAGAAAAAAAGTAACAAATAAAGAGAAGTAAACAATACAGAAAAGAATCCAAAAACTAAAATGAGTTTAAAAAAATTTTACATTAAAAAAATTTTGTTAAAATTTACTATTATTTTACAAAAATTAATGGCTTTTTTATTTTTTGTTTACGTCAGTAAAACAGTACAAAAGGCGTTCAAGGCGTATCTAACTAAGTGGTAGGCCTATTTCATATCATAATTTTTTTTTCTACTTGCTTTATATTTGACGTATGTCAAAAACTTCATTTTGGTGTTGGTACAATTATTTTTGTGCTTTCGACGTTCTTTGATTCTTTGCAGTAACCTGGTATGGTATGCAGTAAAGGCCGGGGCACAATGAATCCGTCATACGTTAAACTTCGCCTTTATCAACTGACAGCTAAGTTGAAATATATGGTTTCTTATGAGGGCTGCTACATTCAGTACGTGTCCGTCAACGCAAAGTACAAAAACTGGTCAACTTTTTGCATACGTTGAGAAGTTTGACAGATATTGGTTGGTTTTTTTGGTATGTTCTGAATTATATTTTTCTGTTTAGTGGCAGCAAAAATAAAATTAAAAAAAAAGAAATAAACGAAATAAATAAAAAAAATTTGAATTTAATAAATAAAATGGAGAATCAACCTATTGAAGCTGTTGAAATGCTTCCGTCAATAAAGTACTCATTGTGCCAACCTTCTCCGTCGTTGCGTTAATGTCAGTTGAAAAAGGCGAAGTTTGACGTATGACGGATTCATTGTGCCCCGGTCTTTAATACCAAGATACGATGATAATGTTCTAACGCAGTACCAGAGAACAAAGTCGATCGGCTCTGCCCGCTTCGCACATTAATGGTGGCGACAAAAGCCTAAATACCTACGCCATGATGGTTCACAGCCGGCTGAGCCGAGCCGTCGATAATTTTATTCAGTTACGCCGCCGCCGAAAAAAGTTTGACTTATGTCGCCGCCGCCGAAAAAGTCGCTTGGGATTGATTTCGAAACATCGAAACTGGAAGAAAACACTTCGAAGTGAAATATTCAAATTTAGCGGTTTTCAAAATTGTGCATACTATACATAGATATTATGTACGTACATTTAGCATTTTATCATAATTTCATTTGGCCGGTCTAGTCATATTTAATGAATGTTGTAAAACACAAAATAATAATAATAATAATATTAATTAATACTTATTATTTGTCAAGGCCATCTTAATGAATAATAAATGTTATCGTTACTTTAAGTATTGTTATCAAAATAAATATTATGTGTCTGTACATATGTTTGTATACACATACACATGTCACGTTAATTCCTCAAATATTTATTATAGGAACTTCTCATAGATATTTTAATCAAGCTTAAAATACTTGTGATAAATAAAAATTTTATATCAACTCTAGAGATATCATTAACTAGCGCGTTAAGTTCTGGTATGACTGGCTTCGAAATACGGTAATTTTAGTTGAGCAAATTTTTAGTGCGTGGGCGAGAGAAGAAAATAATTGCCATCTCTCAGAGATGGCAAAGTTGGTACAATTGTACCTTTTTTGGTACTATTCAAACTCGGAAAGTACAATAGTACACCAATGACTAATTAAGTACATTTATCGAATCTTCCCAGTTTCACTTTTGAACCATGCAACTCATATTATTCTCACTTGAAAACAGTCCTGTGAAAGCAAAACGCAGCGAGAAAATCAAAAAATTTGAACTGGTCTTTTTCCAAATCATTTTTTTTTCTAAATTCGGATGCTAGAGCAAATGCTATTAACTTGTATTTTTTCAATTTCAACTTAAACAGGTGTAATCATATGCTTTAACATCCCAACTTACAAGGAAACGATTCGGTAGTCGTTGATTATTTCAATAAAAACAAATAAAAATATGTAATTTGAACTAACAAAAATTGTAGGTCAAAAAAATTCAATTTTTGAAAGTTGTTGGTACAATTTTAAAATTCGCAATGCCTTCCCTGATCTCTCTACTCATCATTATCTTCATTTCTCTCTCTCTCTCTTCCTTAAGCTCGGAAGTTGTTCAACTAAAATTTCCGTGTCTGAACCCAGTCTGTGCAGTACATAACACGCTTTAATAATACCCGCAAGATCTCAATTCAGCTGAATGAAAGACAGAGGTAAGAATACTTTCTCTTTCTGTCTTTCTCTCAACTGAATTAAGATTTTACAGAGTAAACTTTGCGTATCTAAAAGGGGTCTAAATTCAAAAAAGTATAGCAAAACATGTGTTCTTGATAAAAAGTGTCATCAAAATGAATTCTTTTTTATAAAGGCGAAAATTCTTATCTGGGCTAATACAGCCCAATCATGAATTACAAATTTGATCATAATCTGTTGAATGGTTTTCAAAAATTTTGCGAAACAAGTGTATTTTATTACGCTGTAATTTCTTGTCAAATCGATTTTCGATACAAATTAATTTCTTGAACTTAACAATTGGCGGGAAGTTTTAGGGATGGCCTGCTAGGTCAACCTATTCACTTTTTTCACCAAGATTTCATTCATTGGCCGCTAATAACAAAAAATCATCATCCGATGACAATATGCTTTGCTACGAACACTATGAAATCAAAATACAAATGATTTCCACTTCTCCTTTTATGTGAAAAGCATACCACACTCATATACATATATATATATGCACTGATTGATGGGGTTATTTGATCGCCTCCAGGGCGGACCCAACTCACATTTTCCCTTCAATCACCTGATAGAAAAAAATTTTATATATTAACGTACAAGATTCATAAAAATGTGAATTGATTTTTGTTTTATTGCTTCAATTAATTTTCGTTTGTTGTTTCAGAATTTCTTCTATTCAATTAAACACATAAAAATTGTACAAAAAAATTCAGCTGAAAAACTTTTAAAAATTCATTAAAATGTGTCCAGAGATAACCATCAACCTGATTAGGGGTATCGTATTTTGAGTAAAGTTTGTACTTGATTCAAGAATACACCAATGTACATATTTTCTTTAATCTAGATTTGTCGTAATTAGGTCAACGAATGTATGTACATATGTATGTATATGTGCTTATATTTTATGTATTGAAAAAAATAGAAAGCTAGCAAATGTACTTGTTCAATGCTAAAAAACAAATTTAACAACTCTAGGAATATGGTTAGAAAAACTTAAATCCATGGTATTGGTATTGAACATTTTAAACAGCGCACAGAACATAAAGATCTTGGAGCAATAACTCAAGATAAAGAGCAACTTAATAAATTCTTCATGAAAACAAAAGAATTAATATTAAGATGTGTTTAAAAAAACAAATTTCCATACCAAATTTGTTTTGGTAAACCAAAATTAATTTTTCTGAATACGGCAGCAAATGTTCAAATATTTTCAATGCGCAAAGTTACTTGACAGGTTGCATATGTTGTTTGGCATGTTTGATAGAATTTTATAATAAAAGTCAAAAGATAACAGTTATGTTTTGATTTTTATTTTTGACAGCAGAAGTAACTGTTATTTTATGATTTTTATTTTTTAGAGCATATCCGTATATCACTCAGAATTGACAGTTCTCCGTTGCTCAAGCGGAACAGTGGCCACATGACCCATTCGTCCGAAGAAACAGGCAACCATTTGTCTTGCTTTGTTTCTTACACGAACAACTTTTGTTGTATTTAGCTTGTCTTGGAATACCCACACGGTCGATTGTTGTTTTGTTTCCGGCTCATAAACATACATACAGGGTGGCCCAGAAAGACCGAAGTGGTGTGAATTCCTTATAACTTTTTATTTAAGACATATTTTTTTTTAATTTTTTGTTTTTTAAATACAGTAAATTTATAGGGAATATTTTTAGATTAGTTATTAAAAATGATATCCCGCAAGTGGTGGCCATTTTCTGCTTCGCGCAAATGTGCTCTTTCCAACACATTTTCCATGACCATTCGTAAAACTTCCGGTGTTATGTTGTTAATTTCGTCTCGAATATTGGTTTTTAATTCTTCAATAGTCCTAGGCTTATTAACACAAACTTTCCCTTTTAAATAACCCCAAAGGAAACAGTCTGGAGCGGTTAAATCCGGGTAACACGGAGGCCAATTAAAATTGCTTCTACGCGAAATTATTCTTTCACCAAAGATGTCGCGTAAAAGAGCCATTGTGGCCCTCGCAGTGTGCGCTGTGGCTTCATCCTGTTGGAACCATATTTGCGGATGGTTTTCCACTGCTGGCCTTACAAAATTTTCCAACATGGCCCGATATCGATCACCATTGATGGAAATGGCGACACCTCGTTCATTTTCAAAAAAACATGGGCCAATGATCCTTTCTGAAGAAACACCGCACCAAACAGTACTCTTAACTGAATGTAATTGTCGTTGATGAAGTACTCTCGGGTTTTTCGTAGCCCATAACATACAGTTTTGCTTGTTAACGAATCCATTTAATTGGAAATGGGCTTCGTCACTCATAACTAAGTTATGAATAAAATTAGGATTCTCTTGTGCTTTTTGCTGGAAATAAATTGCATAGTCAAGTCGTTGCTGGTAATCTGTCGGTTTCAATTCTTGGACAAGTTGAATTTTGTATGGAAACATTCTTATGGTATGCAAAATTCGCTGCAGCGACGCGAACGTCTCCTGGTTGATGTTTCTGGATCCTCCCGAATACTCTCCTGTACCACTTGAATATTGTCAAACGTGTGGACAGTTCGTAGTCTGCCGGAACCAGGAAGGTTCCTTACTGCTCCTTGTTGTCGAAAATTTGCAACCAGACGGTTTATTGTTGACTGAGAGGGTGCAACCCGCACATTAAATTGACGACGGTATGCACGCTGAGTCAACACAATGGACCGTTGATTTGAAAAGTAAATTTCAACGATTTGGGCACGTTGTTCAGTTGTGTATTGCTCCATTATAAATTGTCCAAGTCTTCTTTACAAAATACTGAAAAGAAAAGAAAAAAAAATTACAATAAAAAAGTTATAAGGAATTCACACCACTTCGGTCTTTCTGAGTCATCCTATACTTATATCCATGATTCGTCGCCTGTCACGATTTTATACACGTCCTTTGAAGCACCACGGTTGAACTGCTGAATCATTTCCTTACACCACTTGACGCGAGCCTTTTTTGAGCGATTGATAAATTATGCGGTATCCAACGAGAACAAATTTTTTTACAACTAAAGGCCCAACTATAATATGAATAAGCTAGCTTAAGCAACTGTGCGGTTACATATAAAACGTATGTGGCAAACTATAACGTACTTAACAAACTTTTCGTCAAGTTTCGTCAAATGTTATTTGCTTAAGTAAAGTGCCAAACTGAACGCACATTCCGTAAGGAAACAACTGTTTGTGCATCTTTTAAACTCAAACAAGCAGCAGCAGAAAATATTCATTGATTTTAAATATTTTTTTATTGTTTCTTATTTGAAACTCGGAAAATAAAGCAAAACTTTTATTTTCATTGTTTCCCTGAAGGAAACGTGGGGTTAAGTGTCTCCAAGTCACCACTTTTGTTGACTATTTTGGTGACATTGTCAACGGAGCGTCTACATATTAATATTGTTTTTGATGCGTAGAAAACATTTTTTCAGATACACACAACTATGCTTCTTAATGTTTTATTGGTTTGTTCAAAATAAAAGTGGCGTCATGCAAAATTTAAATGTTTATAAAAATTAGTTTAAGAAATCAAATTAAAAGTTTAATATGTATCTATAAATGTATTGAACAATTCATATTCATATTGTATAAAAATAAAGAATGTGAAAATTAAAAAATTTTAGTGAAATTATACAATTATGAAATTTTTTGACTCTGTGGAAGATTTTGTGCCATCAGTTAAAGATTTGTCATAATTTCAGATCCATACGTAAGTGTTTGACTTTAATAATTCAGCGAAACATACAATTTAAATTAATAACTAGTTTTACTTCTGTTATTTGCCACAGTGTGGTGATATCGTCAATAGTAAGTCAGTACAATTTTACTATTGACATTTTCTTATGATTCCACAAGAACTACCTAGTCAGTATTGACGCAGTCTACTGGTAGATTTCGTAGGACAAGCCTGTGCTAAATGTCAATAGTAGATAGCATTAGTTGGGGTAGAATTTGTCAGTAGTACTGGTGACATCGTCAATAGATAATCAGTATAATTTTACTAGTAACATTTCCTACAGGGTTGTTTTACAATACACATATACACACATACACATGTATTTACTTATGTATATTCACTGTTGTACTTTTTAGTAGGCAATAGAGAGCTGCGTAAACAGTCTTGAAATGTAAAAACGTCATGATTTTTAAATGTATTCACGTCGCATGTATTATACTAAACCAATAATAAATGCTGTCGTACTATAAGCGAAGCACGATGGTTGTATTGGTATATGTGTATATCAGTTGTAACAAGCGATGTCGCAAGACAGCTTGCTTGTAACAAACACTCAAAAGAAGTACTGTTGATTAGTGTATGCTTGTTATTTTTCATATTGTACGTTTGAGTGTGTGTGTAATATGTAGATGGTAAGCTATTATGTGATTAACCGCATGCAACTAATGTTAATGCATGTGTGTGCTTTTGCATGTGCGCAAAAAATAAAAGACCATACACACATCCATGCATGACGTTTGTACACGCGCTTATGCGTAGAAAGAAGCTAGTATCACAAATTCTTAAGTCACGAAGTGTTTTCTTCTTTACTCTTATACCCAGCGTGACCGTTTGACCGACTAAAGTGGCAATTTGCCACTTTTTCGACTGCGTTTCCCCTCTTTCAACTGCCTTGCCACTTTTTGACCCCCTTTATTTAGGGTGAGTTATATGAAAATACATTAAAAATTAAAATTTCAGTGCAGTTTTCTCGTTTTTTTTTTTAATTTTGCCCCTTTTTTTGATAAATCCCCTATTTGGTGCCACTTTTTGAAAAATGTCATCGGTCACCCTGCTTATACCTACAATACTCAAACAAATTTCTTGCATACAGTGTTGTTAACGTTTGTTTTATAAGATTTCGCTGTAGTAAAGCATTTGAAAAATCCCTCATGTCTTTAAAGTTCTTATAAGATAGCTTGTGCAGGAAACTAGTAGGCAAAACAAATAAAACAAGTAATAAGGTGATGGATATATTTATATGTGAATTTTTAATAGATTAGGACATTCTTTCAAGTTAGTTTGATTGAATTACATTCATTTATGAGTTATGGGAAGAAACAAAATTAATACAAAATTATTGACAATACCTAGATGCAGCGTTGTCAACTTTTAAATTTCAAAAAGCACTGAAACTAGGAAAAAAACGCGTAATTTAAGTAAAAAAGCACTAAATTAAAATTTTTTTGTTTTATAAAAAAAAAAATTTATATATAAAAAATATAGAAATCGGTTGACCTTGCATTTTATCCCTAAAACTTCAAATTTGAAGCATCCGATACACATTTTAATTCTATGAGAATCAGTGAATTCTAAAATCAATTTGACGAAAAGTTTTTAAGTTATTATAAAAAAATGAATTTTTTTCGTCAACGAAGAAACTAATCACCTGAAATTAGTCAAATTAGCAGCAATTGGCAAATCTTTTTGGCTTTCTGATTAGATTTTGAACTCGATGGGAGTAGTAGTTAATTTTTTTAAGGTCAAGACTTTCAAAATTTGATTTTTATTAAACAATGCTGTGGAAACATTCTTTCACAGCAAACGCAATATTAATAACAAAGTTACAAAATTAAAAACAAAGTAATTTACAAGTTAACCAAGTTATATAAACTTAAATTATAGTATGTACTATTATTTTAGGAAAAAATGAACGAAGTAGGTTATAAATATGTAACCTAAAACGCTTTTATATAAAGCCAAGTGTAAAGACAATTTTTTACGTATTTGAGACTTAAATAAATTAATAAAGGTAAAAACGTGATCAACTTCTGCGTTTAAACATTGAAGTTTGATGGGAATGCAATTTCGATAATGCCCCAAACGAGTTTATATCAAATGAATTGTTATAACATTTTATTTTTGCCTAAAACAAACTCAAAGTTTCTCCATTGTAGTGTTGTAAAAAGCGGCTACTTTTGAATACTCAGTACTACTTGATACTTTTTAATTTGGTACTCGATACTACTCAATACTTTATAATTATATGCATGTATGTATATGGAAAGTTAAAAATTATTATTTTATTGATAATGCAATGTGGTAAAACAAAGATTAAATACAAGTATATTTAAATTAATTTATAACAAATGAAAATAAATAAGTTTGAAGATTAGTTTTTGTCCATAAAATTTTTTTAACGTACTCTTAAAACTTCTAGTGCATTAATCTCTTAAATTATCTTTTAAATATTTTTTAATAAACATTTTTTTCTCACAATTGATGTTATTACTTAGTCATTGTTGAAATGTAGAAATAAAATTTTACCGACATTGAAAGAATTTAAAATATTTTTCATGTTTGTGAGGACCTGACTTGCAGGTTATATTGTATCACGTGTCTTCCTTCAACTATTCTAAAGGGTCACTTTTTCTGTCCAATAGTATTTGTTAATGACTGAAGAGTTTAATAATGCATTTTGTAGTACTTTTTTTAGTGGCTGTTTTCGTATCAAAATAATTCCTAACAGAATTGGTATTTGTTCCACTAACTCCATGAGGTTCAAGTCATATTTATTTGTATCAAGCTTACAGAGTTGTATAATTCTAATGCATTTTAAAGGAAGACTTTTGCTTGCATACTACAAAATGCAACCCTGAAAGCATTGAGTAGTTACTTTTGTGTATCGAGTACCGGGAAAAACTCCCGGTATTGAGTGCTCAGTAGTACTGAAATACTCAATACTTTTACAACACTACTCCATTGCATTAAGTGAATTATTCTCTACTTAAGGTGGAAGTGCATACTACGCGTTACGCGGCAACGCTTTTCTGGCTTGTTAAACGTTTAACGCTATACAAATGGAAAGTTACACAACACGCTTTTGAGGTTTTTTTAGTTGTAAAATGTAAAGCCTTTGCTGGCTATTTTTTTGTCTTGTATTTACGCTTTAGTTTTCTTTATATATTTATTGCATTTTTCTATCCATTGTTTAATAAACAATTTAATTTCTAATCATTTTTGTGTATTTTAGCTTATGAATCTGGCAACACTAGCTGTCAGTTTGTATACAACGGGTGAAAGTTGTAGAATGTTCAACTTTTTGCGAGGTACGCGCGTCACGAACTTCTCTATGTAACTTGCCTTATGAAAACACACTATTTCAACTTTTTTGACAGCCGCGTGTATCGCATTAGCGCATTGAACGTGTGTTATGTACTTCCACCTTTACAGTTTATACTAGAAAATTTTTCGATATTAGACTATATTTGCATTATGTCTTCTTTGTCGTGTGGCAAAACACTGTTTACATTAATTATGCTTAAAATGTGAAAGTTTGAGAATAAAATGCATGTATTTCATCAACCAAGTTTTCTACAATCTTATTAGAATATTTTGAAATGTTCCATTTAAATTTAGTGCTTATGTTTTTTTAAATGTTAGACTTCTTCAAAAAAAAATATATAAAAATATATAATATATAAATATATATTATATAAGGAAAATTCTTTTTAAATTTTCGCGTCGAAAATTTCAAAAAGCACTAAAAACGGTGCGAAAAGCACCGAGTTGACAACGCTGCCTAGATGTGCAGTTGTGGCTAAAGAATACTTAAGTGCATGTAAGTACATTGTGGCCACCTAAAAGTCACATCTGGGGGCAAATTACGGCACTCGTTATCGAACGAAATTACGAAATATTTCAATAGAGTTTATATGGTAACATTTTTAAATTTCGAACTGTATCGAATGCCGTAATTTGCCCCCTGAATTGTTTAAGCATTTGACAGACTTATCGTTCAATTCTGACATTAGCTTAAGCCAGCTTAAGGTACCAACAGACGACATGTTTTTCACATTGTGTGTGCCAGAATTTACATATGTAAACGAAAACATGTCGTGTGTTACCTTTAAAACATTGCTTGTGTAAAAAACATGACAAAAAACATAAGACATTATTTGAAATAGAGCGTGCTCTATTTTCTTATGTTAAACATACAGCTCCAAATGTCTATGTCATGCGAACAAATTCGTCGGCGGTTGATTATGTGCACTATCATTAGCCGTCTGAATGAAGTATTTTGCAAGACAAATAAATTATATATTTTTTTTTAATTTAACGTTGTCGTTTTATTAAAATAAGTCCAAAAATGTATAGATTTTTAGATACAACCTCAAAGTCTTGTTTAAAAAAGAAAAAATTAAAAAAGCAAATTTGTGTCGCCAGTACTACAGCGACGGAACCAAAAATATTTCGACGGCTGCAAGCCATTTATAAAACAAACTACGTGGATATTTATGTACTGAAAAAGAAGAAGTGATACTACATGTACGTTTGTGACCAAAAATTATAAACCTTATGTAAATTAACCAATATTGACAAGCATAAAGAAAAACATACGAGTCGAAAACTTAAAAAACACATGTAAAAAACATGTCGTCTGTTGGTACCTTTATTCTTATTATAGTTGGGCCTTAAGTGTTCATGCAAAATCGAATGTATTGAAGTGGAACTAATGTGCAAGAATACCTCTAACCAAAGAATATAAATCATATAGAATGCGCATCTCATACAAGCTAAAATTTTCTATGACGGGTATTTCCAGTACTACCCGTCCAGCGTACTCACTCTCATTTCTTTCTGCAGTGTATGCTACGCTCGCATTGCTGAGAGCAGCGTTGCCGTTGTGACATTAAAGTATCACTTTTGACCCCTTTTCGTGCCAATGAAATTATTTATGACCCTTTTTTCAATTTATCCCTTTGTATCATTTTAACAGAACGTATCCTGTAGGGCAATCACAGACACAGTTTAGCATATCAGGTATTAGAAAAAGAGCTGTTCGTCCAGTTGGCGATATTCGGCTCGATGATGTCTATCATTTTATTGTTTTGGTCGATAGAAAAGCCAATAAATGGTAAAAATATTACAAAAAATCTGACACCCAAATCCTTGATTCCAAGTGCAAATTATTTCTCGGAGTATCACAATTAAAAAAATATGTATTTTAACTTACTTTCATCTTTAATCTTAATAAAACTTTTTATAAGTTAGTAAGTAAGTTTTTAAAAAATGTTTATAAGTTAAAATAGGTTCAAATGAAGTTAAATTTGAGAGCCAAAATTGGGGCCTTAAAGTATACCGCCGCTTAGAAGATATCAGGTCTTTTCTAGAAATTACGGGGGTTTTTAAAATTTTTAATTTTTGTTATTATTATAATTTTTCATTTATAAATGAAAAAAGTAAAAATAATTCAAATAATTAATTAATTAACTACGAATATATTTCTATAATACCGGCTAGTAGAGTATTTACAAATACAGTTTTTAATTGCAAATAAGACGAGTATAAACCTATTATACACAGAAAAAAATAATTTGTAAATACAATTAATTTTTTTGTTATATCAATTAAATAATTAATTGATTTTGAACCTACAACGATTTTTGTAAATACAATTAACGAAATTGTAAGTTGAAGGAAAATCTTAAAAATATTTTCAATTAAATATATCAACAAATAATTTGTTGAAATTGATTTTTTTTTCAACATTTATTTTTGTTAAATTTGAAAGTTATTTCAATTAAAGTTATTTTTTTTTATTAACAATGTGAATTGTTGAATTTCTGCATCATAATTGTTATATTAACAAGCTTTTTATACACAATCACAATCCTCGAAACAATTTTTTGCTTGTCTGCGAAAAACACTAAACGTCTTTGGGCGGAGTTGAACCGGCAACATCAACACTAATAAACTGACTCACCTCTCATCTAAAGAGCAACACATAATTAAATACGCAAATGATGAATACACACAAAATATGATTTCTTGTTTCTTCTACATGTGCGCATTCCATTATGATATAATTTAACAAATAATTTTGTTGAGTAATTTAATTGACTACAAAAATTTAAATTTGTTATATAAACAATGATAATTGTTAATTTTAAAATTAAATGTTAACAATTTGTTTTGTTGGTTGCATTTCGATGATATTTTTTTCTGTGTAGATAGCTACTATATAAGTTCTAACTTTAAGAAACATTCTTTCAAACCAAAAAAGAATTTTGAAAATCGGTTCACAAATAGCAGAGTTATGCAAGAGGGGAGCAAATCACCCCTTCCGATTTTCGAACAAAAATTATAGGACCCAACTGCAGGCAAAACCTTCCAAACAAAAAAGGAATTTCGAAAATCGCTTTAAAAATTACCGAGTTATGCGTGTACAAATATAAAAAAGAAAGAAAAAAAATACACACGAATTGATAACCTCCTTCTTTTTTGAAGTCGGTTAAAAATGTTATTGTGGGATACCCATAAGAGATAGACATATACCATCATACACCAGCTGAGTTTTCTGTAGACCTTTTCAATGTGTACAATACTTAGTACATTATTTTGATAAATTTCGTAGGGTTCAGCCCGACTTTGTAATGCGAAAAAATGTAATTATTTACGACATCACGTTATAAACAGCGATGCCAATTTAGCGCGTTTTAACTATGCCAAGCGCACTATTTTTCGTCTTAGCGCGTTTAATAAAAAAAGCGCGTTTTGAATCAAGACAATAATATCATTTCAATTCAATATTTTGTAACTTTTTTAAAATAAATTTAACAATTTTCTAATATCCAAAACTCTGATAAAATTTTTTAAATTAGTTAATGATTCAGCTGTCGCAAACAAAATTCGCTTGCCCTTGGTTAGAATTAAAAACGCATTTTAATACTGTAATGACAAATATTTTGAAATTTCACAACTAGAAATACATATGTACTACATACAATGACCCAAAAAATTTACATAACTTACAAAGCATCTACTATAGCTGAAGTACAAAAAGCATTTGAATCGGAAAACTATTCGACAATTTATATGTTGTTAAAAAGTTTTACAAATAAATTAAAAGTAAAAACTAAGCATTTCGATTATTTGAATGGCGATTCTGATTCTGTATTAAATGATTTTAGTTTATTAAAACATGTCGAGGAAGCAATGTTGCAAAATCTGGAAAATAATTTTGATACGAGTATTAATACATACATCGACTTTTATTGAAATTTAATTTAGCGCGTAGAAAATAGCGCGTTTTTGCTATAAATATTTGACAATGCTGTAACTTAGCGCGTTCTAGCGCGTTTTGAGAGGGGTAGTAGCGCGTTTGGATTATAAATAGTTGGCATCAAAATCTCAAAAATAACAGTATTTCTCCACTATTTAATGGATGTTATTATACATATAAACCTTCTTCTTTAATTACTCTATCTATTAAAAAAAACCGCATCAAAATCCGTTGCGTAGTTTTAAAGATTTAAGCATACATAGGGACAGAGAAAGCGACTTTGTTTTATACTATGTGGTGATACTATTCTTTCGAGGCATTATGCATAGTTCTTAAATACATATTTTTTTCTGAACATTCTGTATTTCCTAATAAGTTCTTCACTTGGAATCTAATCTTTGACAAGTGTCTACTTTAAGTCTACTTGATAATTGCTTAGTAACGTTAATTTATGTTTATACTTTGTTTTTTTTTTGTAAATTATATTTTATAAAGATGAAGAAATACGGTGTAATTCACTGACTTTACAACTGCAGAATTTGGAAACTTATCATCCTTAAAACAAGCTTTATTTCAGAAACAGCCACTTTCCTCCGAAAATCGCTATTTTTGTGGTAAAACTCGGATATTTTTACATAGTTTTTTTGCAATTGGCCGCATGCTTTGCTGTTGAAAAAGTAGCAAAATGCGACTTCAGTCGCACAACGGCAACGCTGGTGATAAGAGCAAATAATATAATGCTCTCAGTGTGTGTTTGCTTGCGCTTTATAAGCAAAAAATTTTTAATTTTTTAGCTGAGATGCGCATTCTGTACAATTTATATTCTTTACTCTAATGCATTAAACACATTCACCACAGCAGGCTACACGAACACACGACTTCAAATGCCGCTAACAGCATTTGTCGCCTCGTAGCCGGCTACTTAATTATTTTGGAGACGGCAGCAGCACCATCTGCATCTGATATTTAAGTACAAATACTTAGTTTAGTATTGCCACTTTCATATATTTTGGATTTGTAAAAATTAATTACTCTTTGGAAAGGTACGTATATAACGTAAGAGTATAAAAATTAATCAATTTGTGCTTTACTTCAATTTTTTAATATTGTTTCTGTTAAATAATATGAAATAATTATACAAAATCATTCATTCAAAACTTTCTATTATACTGGCAACACTGAATTTTCTCATTGCAGCCAAAGAAATGGAAATTAGTTTAACGGCCCTTTTCACAATGTACAATTAAAAGCTAACAGGGACTTTAAAGGCAAGTTTTATATGAAGAACTGTCAGTTAAAGTTCACGTTAACTCTTAATCATACATTGTGAAAAGGGACGTAATTGGAATACAACGACAAAATCAGCATAGACAACAACATTGCCTTACTGTATTCAAAAGAATTATTCTCATATAAACATGTGTATTCTATCCTTGACATTTGGTATTCGGTAGTTTGCTGTGGTGAATGTGTTTAATGCATAAAGGCAGAATTAGTTTGTACGTGATGTTCTGTTCTGAATCAGCTGTTTTGTTTCTGTTGAGTTGAAAATCTGTATGTGTGGTTAGTTTTTACTTTTTCGTTCTGTTCTGTTCTGTTGCGGACAAATCTGTAGAAAATAGAATTCAACGTTAAGTGACAGCCAAAATTGTGTATGTATTAGTGTGTTGTGATATTTTCTATACAAGTGTAATCAATTCTATAGTTTGCGAGCTGATTTTTTTTCACAGACAAAGTAATTGCAAAATATTTTATACAGAAAGGAACGGCACAGAACAGCAACAGAAAGTAAAGACTAATGAGGCCTTAACTCATGGTACAATTATACTAGGTACATGCACGACTACAACAAAATTACAACACCAAAAAACACATTCATTTTGTTGGTATAAACAAACGTATAATTGTCAGAAACAGATGCCTTTTGTTTTTAAAAATAACAATTACAGGGTAACTGAAGTACAATTGCAGACGGGGCATTCCTGCATGATTATAGTTATTCAGTGTTGCCAATCTGTGTAGTTAGACAGCTTGTAATTTCTACTCACATGTGTAGGCCATGTAATTCTACTTTGGGTTCTATTATTGTTTATTTTTGTTTTAATTTTAACCTACACAAAAGATGTGTAGTGTAATTTTCTTCAATGTGTAATTGGAGACACAGCCATGTGTAAATTCATTGGCAACACTGTAATAATTTTATTCACACACATACACTAACATTTTTGCAGCTTGTAAACAAAGTTTGACAACTATTTGCATTGTATATATTAACAGGCTGGGTTTGTGCATGTACCTGTTATAATTGTATCATGCCTTAACTCACAATATGTTACATGAGGATCTTGCATTAGCAGTGCACGCACTGCATCGATGTTTTTGGCGATTGGCGAACTATGACCACGATTGAATTCACTGTACCAGCGATATACTGTGGTTTCGATGGTGCTTTATCCCCATACAAAGAAAGTTGTGAAAAATACAACTGAAACTTGTACTTGAAATTTAATTTTTTTTAAATTGGTTTTCTGAACTCACTAAAAACAAAGCAAATAGCACTTGTACATCAAAACGTTGTGTGTGTGTTTTTGCTAAAAAAATTTTAAACTTTACTATGGTGTTGCTAGATTTTAGCTATTGACATTAGTGTTGCCAGTTCCCGAAATATAAATAGTACCCGTCGTATTTTTACTAAAAAAAAGCAATGTGAGTCCGATCACAGAGGAGATGTGTAAACATCTAGTAATGAAAATTTTTTTTTTAGTTGGAAGTACTTATGCTTTTAGTATATTTTTTTAAATTAATTAATTAAAAGTATCAAAACTTTCAATGATGTAAATACATAGGAATTCGTTGGTTTTTGTTTGTTTTATTAAACTTATTTGGTTAGTAAATGGGCACACTGCAGTATATGTATGTATATGTACTGCATTCAAAATTGCAGTAAGCAGTAAATTTACTGATTACTAAAAAAATTCAGTAAATTTTTACTGCTAATGAAATTTAATTTGCATTAGCAGTAAAATCGTAGGGCCGTAATCATAATAAAATTGTAGCAAGTGGCAAAGTTTTTTCATTCAAATTTTGAAACTTTTGTATGAAAAACATTTAGCCGGTTGGTAGAATTTCATTATGAATACAAGCATTACTGATTACTGAAAATTCAATGCACCTCACCATATAATAAATCATTTAGACAATTTATAAAAATTGTAGGAAAAAATTTTAGTAATCAGTAGAAATTTACTTGTTAAAAATTTTTTATTATTTTTACTGAAACTTTAGTGGTACTGCAGTGCTCATTTATGGTAAATGCCTTTACTTTTACTTTTTAATTTTCAATTCCTGTTGTTCATCGTTTAGTTGTTGCTGTTCTTGTTGTTATGTACGCATTGCATTTAAAATAAATTCATAAAAGTGCGACTTTGACTCGCGCACATTTTTTTGATTTACCTTTCTTTTTTTAAGTTTAAACGATTTTTTTTCAGTTTTATCGCTTTTTTCTCGTTTTGGCGTTTTTTCTGTTTTTGGGTTTTTTTTTTAATTTTCGCAATTTTTTTCATTTTAGCGATTTTTTTCATTTTGGCGATTTTTTCTGTTTTTGGGGTTTTTTTCATTTTGGCGATTTTTTTCCTTTTGACGATTTTTTCTGTTTTTTTTTATTTAGGCGATTTTTTTCATTTTGGCGATTTTTTTTTATTTTGGCGATTTTTTTGTTTAAGGTTTTTTTTCATTTTGGCGATTTTTCCGGTTTTTCGCGATTTATTTTAGTCCTAGAATTTTTTCTTAATTGGGTGATTTTTCGTTTTGGCGATTTGTTTTCGTTTTTGGCGATTTTTTTAGATTTGGCGATTTTATTTTTTTTTTTTTTAATTTTTTAGTTTTACCGTTTTTGACAATGTCAAGAGTTTTGCTCTTACGGTGTCCAAGATACAGCAAGTTGTCAAAATTACAAAGTCAAAATTGCATTAACTGATGGAACACCCATTGATTTAAATTTTTTAAATTTAGTGTTAATTGTTGTAGTCTGTATAAAAATACACTAACTTTTAAAATTTCAAGTATATGTATATGAATATGTACATACAATTGTATGTATGTATATTACATGGGATTTTAACATTTTTCGTTGCTCGTTTTGGAACGCCCTTTAATTTTTAACTCTCATGTATTTGTTGTTGTAGTGGCCAAATGTCTACACACTGTGTCCAAATGTCAGGTCCGTAGCTCTTACGGTTCATTTTCACCTTTGGTGTACGGAATCCTAATAAAGCAATTATCAAGTTAAATAAAACAAACAAAAACCAGCAAATTCCTATAAATATTTACAATATTTGAAATAAGTTTGTATTGCTTCTTTCAAACACTAATACACTCATACATACATATGTAGCTCACACCGATTTGACAACGCGGTGTGAATCTCAGCAAATTTGTGATTGTATTGTGAAAAAGAATTTTACCCCCTAGCGTATAGATGTTTACACATCAAAAAAAAAAAAAAAAACTAAAAATCGAATATATTAATATCATTCGAGTTTCTAACGGATACGTGTTAATGTGTTTTTGTATGCATTTGACGTTTTTGGATCCTAGTCCTTTACTTGTATTTTTTTTCCAACAGTCAAGCAGACATATATAAATCCTAAAAAGTTTCGTTCTGCAGTCTGGATATTGGCTACCTACATCTAAATTTTGCACTAAAGTAACTAAAAAAAATTATGATGATTGATGTAGAGATAAATATGAGGAATACTTTCTCAAAAGGGGTCAATATAACTTGTTGCGAAAAATAAAACTTTTCGTTCTTGAAAATGTGATGTGATAATTAATTATACATTAAAAGATGACTTGCATTTTATAGCTAAAAAAAGAGAAATTTACATATCTACGAGTATGTACATATGTATGTATGTATTTATGTATATATACCCTGTCGGAGAATGTATGGTTGAGTACAAAAATAGTTAACTTTTCTCAGACTGACTAAAAGCTAACTGCAATTTCATCCAGAACAAACCCAAAATTAATTCTTAAGCTGAGTACGTCATCGAATTTGATGAGAGCCAACAAATTTATTCTCAGCTACTTTGAAACTCATATCAGTTTTGTATTAACATTTTGCTGTTGTTATTTTAGATGGCAGCTTAGCTGGGTAGTAGCGCGTTGAGTACCCAGAAATTTTTTTTTAAATTACTGACTACCAGGTGATTTAAAAAAAAGTCAACTTTAAGTTGCGTGAAAGTAATGCAGAGTGAGACAATTTACTACCGCCTAGGACATCGCAATGTTAAAATAGTTGACTACATTGAAAAGTAATCCAAGTGTCAGTAAGTACTAGTTGCGAAAAAGTTAGCTTAAAATTTGTTTAAAGTTAACGTAATTTCCGACAGGGTATGTATATGTACAGATGTTGTTTATGCAAACATTCATAAACATTTGGACTTTTATTATTATTCTTAATGCATGGCCATAGGTCTTTTTACTATTATTATATTTGTTTAATTTAACAAAGCATAAAAAAAAGACTTTTAGTGCTGCAGGCGGGCCAAATTGTATGCCGCTCGCTAAAAGTTAAATATCGGACATTTTCGAATAATTAGCGTCACTCTAAAATTTAAATAATGAATTAGCTCTTTTTTTTTTTGTTAAATTAAAGAACTAGTTATTACCATATATGTACATACATACATGCATGCATAAATACTTATTTTGATATAATAATTCTGTCAAAAAAAAGAGCAGACTTTAATGACAAGATCTGATAGAACATTTTCGAAAAAATGTATGGAATATAAAATTAAATTTTAATGGGTGTGCCTTCACCCATTTTTTAAATACAATATTTTGTATTTTTCAGAGCTCAGAGTGTAGTGTGTGTTAATTTTTATAAAAATCGGTACAGTAGAACCACTTAAAATGAAATATTAAATTTTACAAATGGAAGATTGTGTCTATTTTTAAGTTCAAGGTGTGTGGTAAGTTTCGTAAGAATCGGTTGAGTAAATTTTAATGGACCTAGACCCGCCCAGTTTTTCAACTTTAAAATTGTGTAATTAATTACAAGAACCAAAGGTCAAATCAAATAAATAGAATATCGTAAAATCAAATAAAAAACTTGTGGGTGTGTCTCTGCCCAATTTTTTGAAATGGGACCATTGGGAAGCTATACCCTCTCAGAAAATAAAATAATTTTACAATCGATCTAATATGAACCGAGTTATGAAGTAAGAACCCCAAAAAAATAGAGACGAATTGATAACCTCCTCTTTTTTTGAGGTCGGTTAAAAATAAGTTCGAACAGAAATTAAAACTAACTAAAAAGTATGTATAGCTTATTAATCCACGCACATTAATTCAGTAATATTTAAAAAAATCAATGATTGAGAATCATTTTTATTGATATTAAAATCTCATTTTATTGTTTTCTGTTATTGTACAATTTTGCTAATAAAATTATAAAAAATTATAAGTATATTTTTGATATGTGCCACCTTAATCACCTTGTAAAATTGCCAAAAATTTGGCTTGTCTTATCACGGTTTTTCTCTTGTTTATTGTTAATAAATAAGCACATATGTACTAGTGTCCTGCACAAGAGTATTTATAAGACTTTTCAAGACATAAGAGATTTTTCCCAATGCTTTACTACAGCGAAATATTCTAAAAGAATCGCTAAACAACACTGTTGGCAAGACAAACCACCGAAAAAAATTACTTGCCAACAGTGTTGCTTAGCGATTCTTTTAGAATATTTCGCTGTAGTAAAGTATTTGAAAAAATTTCTCATGTCTTGAAAGGTCTTATAAATAGTCTTGTGCAGGACACTAATATGTACATATATTTTTGGAATAAAAAGAAATATCGTTTAATATTATCGTTCATGGAAAAATATAAAATTCAAGTGCTTCTCATAATCATTAATTAGAATCTAACAATAATTTCATAATAAATGTAATACTTATTATTAAATCAAGAAATCGGCAAATCCATTTTATTAAAATAATTTATGGAACTTGAAATTTTCGACATTTTAATACATTTCTACTTGAAAATGTTTTCAAACTTTGTATTTCATCGCTGAGTAAATATGTAAGTAAGAGCCCGTTTAGATGAAGGGTGACCTAGATGCGACAACGCTTACATTCTCTTTTGGAGTCGCTTATTAAATTCACGCGCGTTTACATGAAGACTTTTTTGTCGCAATAGTCAGGCGACTTTTTGATATCAATTTCATCAATGCTTTTTATTCGTTCATTCGTAGCACTGTTGCCGTAAAGGAACTAATTGTGAGTTTTGGAAATGTAGAATTAATATGTCCATATATTTTTTTTTTTAAGTTAATACCAAAATACAATAATTCCTTTTCTCTCCTTACTTTATTTCTTTATAATTTTTATATTATAACTAGGGCTAATTAAAATATGCAAACAAAAATTCAAAATATGTGCCAGAAATAGCACGAAAAAATTTCTAAATATGCACGGTTATATGCACAAATATGCAAAATATGCAATAATAAAATCAACAATTTTTTTACTTTAAAGTATTTTTATTCAAAGAGATCGTTATTATAATGAGCAATCATTTGTTTTTTTAAATTTTCAAAAAGAAATGATCTAGTTATTGTCACATAAAACAGATGAATACATCGAAAATAAGCGTTCAACATCTAACAGGAGCGTATTTAAATGCGAGTATTTCAGATGGGGACATATTTTCAATATATTCATCGGTTTCGGTTTTATTGAAATATATATAATTTTTAATTTTGATTAAGGTCCTTAGACCTGTGTTTCTGTTCAAAACTTTGTTGAATTTATCAATGAATACATTTTGGTTTGTATTTTCAATACTTTCTTTCACACGTTCTATAACAGCTAAACTTTCACTAATAGGAAGTCCTTTAGTTTCTAGTCGGGTGACGCTTGAGCAGAGGCATTCAAAATTATGTTTTATATAAACTAAGTCAGATTTCATTGACGCTTTTTGAAACAATAGACTCTGCCTCATCGTCATCAAGTTCATCTAAAACGTCACAAATTTCTTTGAAATTTTCAGAATAATATGTCTGAGCAACGATGTTCGCCATGAGATTCGCCGTCCGCAACCATTTACGATAGAAAGAAAAGAGAAAGAACAAAATTGGTAAACATTCTATCTCTGTTGCGCTACCGCAAAATACTTTGATATGCCTGAACATGGACATCGCCCGTGTTCACCACAACAAAGAAGTTGATGAATTTTTCACAGTTGCTCTGCCGGCGTCATGTTCATGTCATGTCCAAGTTGATGGCTCGTGAAGACGTAGGGTAGCGAAAGGTATTTTTGAATCGAATATCTGTAAGAAAACAATCATGTGCCTCTGGCGGTAATAGTTTCGGTTCGACTTTGTGGTAGAAGTTATAGAAAAGTAAAGAAAAAAAAATTAATAAAATGCAGACATACATGTGCAAGAAGAGGAAAGAAATATATTTCATGTGAATTTCTTTTACACCAGTTTGAGTTATATGAGTCGTTATATATTAATCGCGTTGCCAGAGTGAAAAATAAGCTTTTTTATGCAAGGTGATCCAAAATAAGCATTTTTCTACAAAAAAATTAAAATATGCAAAAAAATGCTTTTTCTGGCAAAAAGCCAGTAAAATTAGCCCTGATTATAACTGTTTATTTCATGCATATTGTAAAAAATTCTTCTACCTGGCAACACTGCTTGTACATAGCATAAAAAAATACTAAAGAAACAAATATGTGAGAGAGAAGATTATCGCTTCATTTTCCAGTACGTGCAACTTTTGCTAACCCGCAAGCTTCTCTTCACTGCTCACCCACAAACACGACGCGCAAGCGACGTGTCGCAGCTATACCACCCTTCATATAAACGGGCTCTAACTAGTGCGTAAAGGGATCTGACTTGTTTTAACAGGTCGCACTTGTAAGATTTGCAGGACATATGTGGTTTTTTTTTCTCTAGGTCTCCATATATTCCTATTTAATTTTATATAACTTTTTTAAACTATTTACAAAAACATCCACAGAAAAGTTCAGAAATTCCTATACTTTGTCAGCACTCAGTTGGCTTTCCTGAAAAGCTCGATTTTTCGACTTACGTTATTATCCCCAATAAGCACTCAAAAAATTAAAATTCAAGCATTTGAAATTGAACTGGAAACAAAATTGAATTCAAGCATTTTTTTCAAGTAATTTTCAAGTCTGAAAATATTTTTTAATAAAAAATCAAACAACATACATACTATATGCTCAAACCTTGTCAAATACGTATGTAATTTATTATATTAAGTCGGTTAAGTCGTATTTAAGTCGGTTAAAAATAAGTTCGAACAGAAATAAAAACTAACTAAAAAGTATGCATAGCTTATCAATCCAGGTACATTAATTCAGTAATATTTAAAAAAAAATCAATGACTAAATCATTTTTATTGTTATTAAAATCTCATTATATTGTTTTCTGTTATTGTACAAAAATCATAAAAAATTATAAGTATATTTTTGATAAGTGCCACCTTAATCAATACAAAATATGTATGTATTTTGTAAAATTGCCAAAAATTTGGCTTGTCTTATCAAGGGTTTTCTCTTATTTATTTTTAATAAATAAGTACATATCGCACACTAAATCATAAACAGTCACAACTCAAAAAATTTCAGATGCTGAGTAGTTGCAAACATGGAAGCTCTGTGTACGTATTATCAACGAAAATTTCACACAATTACCCGACTTTCTTGCAACTTACATGTTTGTCTTTTAGTGCAGAGTTGTCCATAACATAAAAAAGTTTAATTTTAGGGGAACCAAACAGTATTGAACTTTATTCGTATTGTTTTAATGTTATTTATGTCTAAAAAAATTCATTAACTGCTTGATTTGTGAATATTTAAGAAAAAAATATTAAATTGGCTTTGAATGTATTTAGAATTAGTAAAAAAAATCATATAACATTACACTGAAAACCATTTAATTTGTTCTAAAGTATTAATAGGGCAACACTGTTAGCTAATTTTTCATTTACTTACAGCAAGTCAAACAAGTCACTGTCTTGTAAAATTCCTTGGCAGTTGAGTTGGAAAGTGTAGTTGTGTTAGTAAAAGAGTTTGAGTGTATCGAGTTTTTCGAAATTGCACTTGCACGTGTATACCCTAGGTTACATAAAAACAAGAATAACTGTATTATATATTCAGGTATGTGATGGAAAACGATCGTTTTCAAAACGATTTCAAAGCAATCGTTTTGAAAAGGTGCGATGATTTCCGATCGATTTTGATTATAATTTTTGAGCCAATCTGAAACTGTTGACTTCTAAAAAGCACACTAAAAGATAAAATTTAAACCATATAATAGGGCTGTGAAAAGAAATTTATCAAAACTTTTTAGAAAAACCATTAAAAAAAAATTTTAAAATTATTGACAAAACGACTATAAAAAGCAGATCACACCTTTTGTCGTTTTCAAATTGATTTTGTGTCTAAATCGTTTTTCATCACATACCTGATTATTCAAGCAGACTTTATTGCAAAAGAAATTATTGCGGTTTTAAGAGTTTTTGTTCAGGTAAATGATTTATAAAAAGGCAAAACCACTTTGATCTTTTTGAGGTGTGACTGTTTATAATTTAGTGTGCGATATGTACATACTTATTTTTGGAATAAAAAGAAATATAGTTTAATATTATCGTTCTTGGAAAGAATATAAAATTCAAGTGGTTGTCATAATCATTAGTTAGAATCCAACAATAATTTCATAATAAAACGTAATACTTGTTATTAAATCAAGAAATCGGCAAATCAATTTTTCGAACATAATTTATGGAACTTGAAATTTTAATAAATTTCTACTTGAAAATGCTTTCAAACTTTGTATTTCATCTTTTAATAAATAAGTACCCTGCAGAAAATTTGGTGACAATTGATCCAAACGTACTTGTCCTATGACTTGAGAAAATTCGAGTGTTAACAAAAGTACGGAGAAGTGTATGGTAAAAAAAAAGACATATCGTGTAAATGGTTACATATTCACCATTTTCGTGATGTATTGTCTTGATCTTGAGCCAATTTAATTTGGACTTTGGTGCAATATTGTAGTAAACGGCACTGAACATGTTCGATGTGGTTGAATACATGGACCTATCAAATAGTGTAAATATAATGTTAATTGCTCCCTTCAATGTGATTTTGGAACCAGTCCAGTAACTATACTGAGATATTAACCTAAGCTTAACTGGTATTTATACTTTTGAAACATGAGTGGCCCTGTGGTTGAGTGTGTAGTGTGCAAGCCTGTCATGCGCGAGGTTGTCGGTTCGAATCTCAAAAAATTGTGTGCTTAAAATAAAAATAAATTATAAGTTTTCATTGTTATAGTTAAATATCGGAATGACATGTATATAAAATTTATATTATTCTACACCGAATAGGTCCCTATGGAATAGTTCAGTGACAAGTTACAAGGTGCATAAAAAGTATCAATTAACCCCATCCTAGGCCATTCCCATGTAAAAGTGACTGATCCGCTTCATAGGAAGTGTTAGAACTCTGACTAGTCCCTATCACTTGGGGACCGGTCACGTGATTAGTATTGTGTCAGTTCAATTTCCTGCAGGGTAACTAGTGCGTAAGGGGATATAAGTAAGTTGTACTTGTAAAATTTGCAGGATAAAGTTTTCTTTTCTCTAGGTCTCCATACATTCCTATGAAATTTTAAATAATTTTTTAACCTATTTACAAAAACATCAAAAAAAAAATTTCAGAAATTCAGCAGTCATTTGGGTTTTCTGAAAAGCTTGATTTTTCGACTTACGTTGTTATTCGTCAACTCCTGAGTTAACAAGGAATTGCCAGAAAGTGCCTTGCAGAATATTTGGTGACTGCGACTTGAGAAAATGGGCGTGTGGTAGCAAAAGTAGGGAGTAGTGTATGATGAAAAAAAAGACATTGTGTAATAAGTTATATACTACGTTTATACGCGCAGTAGGTGCAAATAAAAATATTCGCAAATAAATTAACTCACTGTTTATACGGCATTGTAAATGTATAGAAACTTGGTAGCACTTCTATAGAAAAATTACTTATGTGTACAAAAAAAAACTGTCTAAATGTATAAAACAACAAACATAATTTGTTTTTATTGCCATTATTTTCTTCTATCAATGTTTTTTGTGCAATATTCTATCAATTTATTGTTTTTTATTAGCAAACATTTATAAGTGTGGCAACCTCACGCATTTTATTTGCAAATAGTGCATTAATCGTGAATAGATTTCTGAATTAGTAAGTCGCAATAAAAACAATAATATGGCAAGAATTTACAGTTTTATTTGCAAATAAGACGTGCGTATAAACGTAGTAATATATTCACCATATTCGTAATGTATCGTCTTGCGGACCTGTGCACAATGAAAAACTAGCAAGAAGTTAGCCTAAGTGGCAAAATTTAACATGATCTTAACGATTTTTTGCCAATGGCAACAAATGTAGACTGTAATTTTATTTTGTAAACTATTAAAATCATCAACAAAATTATACAAATCCAATTGAATAACAACCATAAAAGTCTTAATCATAAATTATAAATTCTTTAAAATTATACATACACATAAACTACAAAGTGGATTTTATTTGTTAAAAAATCGTTTGTTAAAAAATATCAAACATTTCAAAACAAAAGTAGGCTAACAAGCAGTAGATTAGATATAACTGCTAAAGTTATCATCACTCAATCAATTATTATGCTTTGAATTTCAAATTTAAGCCTTATTGCTAATTGACAAAATCAATAAATAAATATTTTAACATCTTGATTGGGGAATAATGCGTAAGAAATATTGGTTAAATCAAAAGAATTTATTCTTTAAAAAACAGCTCTAAAAATCTATTAAAAAATTTGACAAATTTTTTTATTGAAAAATTAAAAGAGAAACGATTTTCAACTCAATGCAATAAACACATTCACCACAACAGGGCTACACGAACACACGACTTCAAATACCGCTGGCTGCTTTTGTAGCGGGCTACATTTAATAATTTTAGAGACGGCAGCAGCAGAGAATGAACTCATTTCTTCACACGAATTTCGGGGAATTCTTTCTATTTCTATTTCTTTATTCTACATTTTGTATTCTATTGGCGGTAGAGAATGGGTGCATTCATAAGACGTAGCTGTTGTGACACCGTTGAGCGTTTGTCTTAGAAACGCATAGTTGAGTAATTCCGCTCCACTCAACAGTTGAGTAATTTTCCATCATAAAATTTTTTCGCTACCTATAGTCAACGTGTTGTGCTCAGCCTAAACAGCTGCTCGAATAGAGTTATGCCTGTTATATGCTTTGTTAGGTGGAAGGAGCAAGTATTTGTTAAATTTTATATTACAAATGCGATGAAGTAACAAAATAAAGATATAAAATTAAATTATATCCATCAAGCCGTTTCTAAGACGTAACTGTTGGGGCCAACAGTTGCCAACAGTTTCACAACTGCGCCCAATGGCAATGAGTACTGAAAAAAGTAAATATGTACATAATACATGCGTAAATAGTCTTAATTTTAATTGTATCGCAAACAATTCGTAAGTTCATATATATTCTCTCAAGCAATTAGAACTATAGCCGATTACAATATACATGAGCATCTCCACTTTATTTGCAACTAAACATAAAAAGAAATCTACGTATATTTTCCTATATTTTCAGTCAGGCTATAAACATATATATAATCAGACTAAAGAACAAGTACGCTGATACTCGGATTATTTATTCATCATGCGCCACCGTATGCAATCATTTGTGTGTTATAGCATTGCACAGATACATCTGTTTGCACCAGTTTTGCGTGTTTTTGGCTCTGGTATGAACAAATATGTTATTTAGCGTTTTGATGTGTAAACATCTATACGCTAGGGGGTAAAAATCTTTTGACTTTGATTTCTTTGCTGATATTTCTTTGCTGAGATTTCTTTGCTTTTTGCTTTTGCTTTGCATTGTCAAATCGGTGTGAGCTATGTATGAGTGTATTAGTGTTTGGAAGAAGCAATACCAAGCAGAGAAACAAGTCGACCGGCTCGAAGCGGACGGTGCGCCGCCGCCGGTTATTTTTCTGTATATTTCTAACCAATATGCTAACAAGCAGTCTGAATGATCGTTGAAATAATTTTGCAAACATCCTTATACAAAAACGAAAAAGATCATGAAAAAAATTGTCTGAGTCTATTTATAGATATGAAATAACAAGACACCTCATAAAATCAAGAAGATTTCCTTATTAAAAAAATCAATAAGATGCTTTACACGTAATCATATAGGAACCTAATAAAATCAAGAAGAAAACCTTTTTAAAAAAATCAATAAGGCAACCTAATAAAATCAATAAGAAATCCATATAGTTTACAATTTATAAGAAAACCTAATAGAATCAAGAAGTTTTTCTCTATGGATTGTTTTTTGGTGCCAAAAATAACGGAAATTGAGTAAAAAAAGTTGGGAACAATAAGATTTCTTCTTGATTTTATGTGGTTTTCTTCTTGATAAAATTAATAAGATTTACCACATAAAAACAATAAGGAATCTCTATGAAATAATCTTTGCTTTGTTCTGCTGGGATACCCCTTAGCCTAAAAACCTTTCATAGAGAAAATCTTCTTGATTCTATGAGGCAGTTTTTTCTCTGTGTAGCCCTGTAGACACGCCTGTGCAGCCGATTAAAAGTCGAGAGTATTTGTATACTCACACAATCTATAAATTTTAGTTATCGTTTGTGCTGCGTAATGTAAAAAAATTTGTATAAACATAGTTGTTGGATTTTTATAGTTAGGGCGTGTGCCAAACGGTAGGAAAGTACTATGGTAAAAAAATATTTGCCTGTGGGGAAAAAATTTAATTTTTCTGCTGTGCCAAATGATATCTTTTTTGACAATGTAAAATTTTGACAAATTCGCTT
Organism: Tachina grossa; assembly: GCA_949987645.1. Lineage (NCBI taxonomy): Eukaryota > Metazoa > Arthropoda > Insecta > Diptera > Tachinidae > Tachina > Tachina grossa. The sequence continues at coordinate 63,980,222 of OX465274.1, forward strand.
TAGCATAGAAAGAAGCTGATGAAACAATTGCTGCGGCGGCGAAGCTAAATATTTGACTACAAGCCGCCAGCTACCAAAAAATTTTTAAAAGGGCATTTTTATATAAAATAATATACTTGTAGCAAAAAATTATATAATATTATATATATGATGCAACATTTTTCGCAAATTAAAACAAACAATGATTTTTTCACAGTCTAATTACATTTCAAAGGCGTAAAAATCTATGTGTTGGGCGACGGCTCGAACCGACGGCGGTGGATTTAAATTTTATGATACCATGCTTCTTATTTACTGCTTGTCAAAAATTTATCTGGTGTGTCAAAAATTCTACTAGCCCCCAGGGCTAGTGAAATTTTATTCACCTCAGAAGTGTCAAAAATTTACTCACACTAGTACTTTGCTACCGTTTGGCACAGGCCCTTAAATTAAAATTAATGCGTGTTTTTTAGTTCTAGCGGCACGCACTAATAGTTCTTTGACAAGCACTACTCAAAACGATACTTTTGTCATTCTCTCTTCATTGCCGCCCTCAAATAGAAATTAGTTTAATTCACTACATGCTCCTTGTGTTAAATTGACAACAACACAAGGATCATGCACAATAACATGTTCACGTGTTGCCTTGCTGTCGTCAAATCAATCATTCTCACATAAACCTGTATAATCTAATATTATATTATAATATTAAATACATTCACGACAGCAAGGCTACCGACTACAACCTATCAAAAACAAAATAGATGTTTGTATATGAAAATGATTTTTTACTACAAGACGGCTACACGAACCAGAGAACTGTATGAGCTGATTCACTTTTGCTCTCCACTCAAATGACTGTCATTAAATCACTCTCTTTTTTTAAGTGCCGTTAGTAAGAATAAATGACAAATTCTTACGGTAATAAAACATTGCGTATTAATTAATGGTTTTTTTTCATATTAAAATAATTTATAAAATAAAATGAGCCTAGCTATTTTATTTTATAATATTACATAAAACTATATTTGTCAGAATTTATTAACAACAGACGCAGTGATATGAATCATACAATAGCATCTTTCATATTTAATATTAAGTGCTAGCTCAATATTCATTTAAGAAAATGAAAATTATGTCGTTTGATTCGTAATCATGCAGATCTCTGACACGAACACTTTTGCAGCTATAGCAAATTTGCTCTAATTTCTGTTGGCGATATAATACAAAATGTGGAACAAATGATAGCTTTAAAATATTGGAAATCATTTAATAGAAAGAACACCTCCAAACTCGTATCAAGAAATAAGTTGATTCGTTTTGATATGTTTACGTCATAGTTATAAGTAAATTTTAAACAAGTTATTTTATTTTGATAAATGTGTAGTATTTGAAAGTGGCACCACTGAAATATCGTCGCTGTTTTAACTAACTGACCTAACATAGGGTCTACACCTAACATAATATGTAAGATAAGAGCGTCAAATTCAATCGCAGAGTGAATCATGTTACGTGTAGACTTCAAATTAGTGTTATCTCAATCTTATAAGATTTTTTATAAGAGCGTTGTTATAAGAAATCCTATAACAACAATCCTATGAGATGAAGTGTCAAAAAACACACGTATTTGAAAGTAAATTAGTATGCATGTGTGAGTGTTTATTAAAATAAATGAAAAACAATGATTTGGACAACATTTCTGGGATTTTATATGTTTAAATGTGCTTAATTGATTCATAAATTAAATTTTGTGTGAAAATGCGAAAATAAAATAGCTAATTATACAAAAATAAAACATGTTAACTCGATAAGAATTTGCATTAAATGAAATGTTATAAGAAAACTGAAATTACGTGTTCCTGTTGTATGAGATGAAGAGAAATATCGGCATTTTATTTTTGTTATTCTGCCGACGTTCTCTCAAATATTATGTCAGAGTTAATCGCAGTTGTAGACGCTATGTAACTAAAATTTTAAAAATTTAACAGGAGAGCAGTTTTTATGGTTGTTTTATACATTCATTCTTATGGTTGCGTCAGAAATCTTTTTAATTACATAGCACAAAAGTAATGCTCACAGTCATGAAAATTGTAGACAATGTGTATTATGACTTATAAAGTCTAGTAGAGGACTTAACTCATTTTAAAAAAATTTCAGTTATGTCAGTTAGTTAAAACAGCGACGATACAATGTATGTGTACTTCAACATAAGTTGCTATTGATGTCGCTGCTGCTTGCAAAATAATTAGGTAGGTGGCTGCATGGCGACAAGTGCTGCTAACGGCACTTGTAGTCGTGCTGTTGTGCAGCCTGCTGTCGTCTACGTGTTTAACGTATTGCCGTTTTTTTTTTGCCAAAAATTACAAATTCCATGGATTATTTCACAATAATTGTCTGTTTTCGCAATATAAAATTTAAAATGTTTATTCTGTTGATTTCGAACACATAGCGGAAATTTTTATTTTCTTTCTTCATAATTAGTAATGGTTTATTTATTTAAAATTTTTTCATTTTTTCCCCTTAAAATCTTTAATTTATTTTCATATATTTTTAATAAAAAATAAATAAATGAATGAACTTTAGAAGATCTGAAATTTATTTTGTTGCCTGAATATGAATATAGTGACGCAAATTCTTATCTATGTATGTGGATGATTATTATATGTTATTATTATGATACTATTTCAACGAATATCCCACATAATATTTTGCTGATAATTTTGGCTTAGGTGACTTTTTGTCAATTATTTTGCAATTAACATTGACGATTGAAAACTAAAAATCAATGCGCTTAAAATGTGATTTATTAAACATACAATGACTGAAAAAACAACTAGATCAGGGAAGTCTTTAACATGTGACCATTTTGCACAACCGATTAGAAATACGACGACAATATTAGTAGAAAGTCATAAACGAAAAGATTCCCGCGTAGAGAAAAATTTTTTTTACTGGCAAAAATATCAATAGACCAGAAAATGGGTGAATTTATGATCATTTCGGTTGTGCAGAGATCAAAATATATTCTAAAATGTTAAGTGGGATGTATGTGTCATCAATCAAAGCTAAATATTTTATTGCTTTGTCTTTGACATCCTAATTTGTTGAAGACACAATAAATTATAAAATCACGAATCATTCTTTGCTGCGTGTTAAAATATAAACATTCGACATAAACGGTTTCTTCGCAATACTGATCTATGATATGTACATAAATATTTATTTGATGTCAAGAGGAGACATTAAAATTTTATGGTTTTTGGACATTCGGAGATTATGAAGTGCATGAAAACATGCATGTATGTCCTAGTTTACACTATGCAAGTCTTATTGCTAAGCTGATTAGTTTGACGGAGAGAGAGGCGAGGGGAACAGAAACTTTCTTTTCCCCTCGTCTCTCTCTCTCTCTCTCTCTCTCTCTCTCCTATCAAAATAATAAGTGTCCTAGTGTAAACTAGGACTATTTAACTTTAGATTAGGTTGCCAGTTACCAGGGGCGAAGAAGAGAGATAAAAACTTATCTCTTGTCCCGGTTCACATCAACTTTTGTTGATCAACTCTTAATTCAGCTGATATATGTAAATAAATTCAGTAAAGTGCGATTTTCCGTACGGACACTAGATTTTTAATTCTTTACGAATTTTGCCATTTTTTATAGCTATTACTATTTATAGCGCTATACAGGAGTTGGGACGTGATTTTTGTAACAAAAATAATCGACACTATTACAGTTATAAATTTATTTTTGTTTTGAATTAATTTAATTTGGTTTGTTTCGTTCTTTGAAGTGAGTGAAACAAAAAAACAAAACAAAAACAATGATAACGATTGCTCATTTGGTTTTTTTTTTTTTTGGTTTTGCACACATTAGCATAAACCGAAGCCGATCGGCTGTTAGCAGGCTTACAGCCGCAGCAGGCCACAAACGTACGCAGTTAGAAAAGAAAATAATGGAAATACATAAATAGAAACGTTTTGAAATATGTATTTACGGTGAATTTGACATCATCATATAATATAATTTTATTGCGTTGTTATTTCACACATGAAATTTGTTTTATAATGCTAAGTAGCATAGCTCTAACCGAGTGTCCTAAGACACCACCTCTATTCTTATTTAATGTTAAAAGTAATGGCACTATGATTTAAGTCATTCTAGCGGTTTCAAGCACATTTTTTCTATTTTGTGGGTTTTATTCAACAAGATAACTGAACAGTACTATTTCATTTCTGCATGAAATAAGTATAGACGTTAGAAAATGCTACGCTTAACGCTCTGCTTTAGGTTAGTGTGTTAAATTTTCCCCTCTCGTTTTCTTCTCATAGGGCGTGTGTCAAACGGTAGAAAAGTACTATAGTAAAAAAATATTTGCCTCTGGGGGAAAATTTTCCTTTTTCTGCTGTGCCAAATGATATCTTTTTTGACAATGTAAAATTTTAAAAAATTCGCATGAGCATAGGAATAAGCTGATGAAACAATTGCTGCGGCGGCGATTTTGCTTCCCCTGACTATAACCCGCCGTCTACCAACAAATTTTTAAAAGGACATTTTTATATAAAACAATATTCTTGTAGCAAAAAATTATATAATATTATATATATGATGCAAGATTTTTCGCAAATTAAAATAAACAATGATTTTTTCACAGTCTAATTAAAATTAAAAGGCGTAAAAATCTTTGTATTGGGCGGCGGCTCGCAGCGACGGCGGTGAATTTAAATTCTATGATACCACGCTTTTTATTGCAGCTTGTCAAAAATTTGCCTGTTGTGTCCAAATTTCTACTAGCCCCCAGGGCTAGTGAAATTTTACTCACCTCAGAAGTGTCAAAAATTTACTTACACAAGTACTTTGATACCGTTTGGCACAGGCCCATATTGTGCAAAAATAGTGTTGCCCGCTTAACTTATTTTTCTGTTCGGCCAATTACATAGTAGTGGTTTGTTTACGGCAACACTATCGAATGAACGAATAAAAAGTAGTCACCGATTGAATAAAAAAACTACGCTTCAAAATACCATCAGGGCATAAATTCTTTAACGCTCTTCCCCATTGATACTAGAGACACTGTTGCCAACTATTTTCCAACAAATATCGCTAAAGTGTACAAGAAAATAGCTATAAAATAGCTAAAATTCAAAAACATTTGAAAACTTAGCGATAAATAGCTAAAAAACCAATTTATTTTTAGGTTGTTTCAAAAATTTTACGGTATGTTGTTAACTTTTTTCATACTTCCCGAATTGCCCTACAAATTTTACAAAATACCAAATAAAAGCAATGTAATAGGTCATTAAAAAACATATACATATATGTAACATATTCATTATATATTTATATATGTTTATAAAAAAAATTATAGCTACTGAATTCAGGACTTACCCAGTAAAAAAAAATTGCTTCAAACAAAGCTGCCTTCTGCTACTATAGAGTAAAAGTAGCGCTGACAAACCTGCTGATTTTTGTATGGCGACTTCCCGGTTTGGAGTACTACATTTTTGCTCACGAAAGCTCTGCGTTCTTTAAAGGATTAATAATACTATAAACGTATTTACTGATGTATGAAAGCGCTTTTCAATATGGATGTGAGTACATTAGCGAACTTTCTGGCTTTAAAACCTGCATTGTTCTGAAGCTATTCAATCAATTTCTTTCTATAGTTTGATGCAAAAAAATCGCTAGAATTCCAGCTAATAGCTAAATCATAATTTTTCTCGCAAAATGTACTTAAAAATCGCTAGGTTTGACGAGAAAATAGCCGAATTGTCGTTATTTTACATGTTATGGGAGTTTATTAGTAAATAATTTGATAGCCCTTTTGTATATACTAGTGATGTAACGAATGTCAATTTTTGATATTCGCGAAAACGAATACGAATATTTAACGTGAAATTTATAGACATTAAATAAGGGTTCTATTTACACCTGCAATATGAAATATTAAAAAATTGTAATGAAAAAGAACTTCACACTCCTGTTGACGAACCTTAAAGTTAATAAAAACTATCAAAAATTTTAATGATAGTCAGCAAATAATATTTGAAAATGATACAAAGCACAAATTTGTATAAAAAATTTAATGGATTTGTATAAACTAATATTTTTATCTATTTATTTAAATTTCGTTTAGGATTTATGCATTTATTTATTATTATTATTTTTTTTTTTTAATATTCTTTTGTATTCGTCAAATTCAGGCGAATAAAAATGGCCGAATACTCGGCAATTAGAATATGAATACGATTATTCGTGTATCACTAGTATATACTACGAGCTCCAAATACTGTATATGAAATCTGTGGTTTTCATTAATAACACCGTATGTACAAAAATCAGAGCCGGAGAAAAATTTATTTTTCAAACTTATTAAAAAAAAATAAATAAAATGTAGAAGTTGTGTTGTTGTTTTAGAAAAACATGATGTACGTGCGTCCATATTTTTTAAAAGTTTCCTAGAACTTTCTAAAAAGCATTTAAAATGTAACAATTTGATATCATAAACTCGAAAGGAGAAATATACATATAACATACGTTATTATTAATGAAAACCATAAATATCTACAATATACATGTACGTCTATGACATTTCGTCCCGGTTCACACGATCCAATTTTAATTAAACGACTTTTGAGTTTAAGGATGAAGAAGAAAAAATTATGAAAGGAGACAGTATATGTTCCTCTCTCTCCCTGCAAAAACATCTAAAATAATTTCTAGCTCTGTTTACAAAGTACATTAATCAGGGCTATCATGAATAAAATTCCGGGTGAAATTTTTCCCAGGGAACAATTCCAACTAATATAAAGTAATAGGGAAAACAAAAATTCCTAATTGGAAAAGGGAGAAATTTCACGCGGAATTTTATTCATGATAGCCCTGAATATGTATGTATGTACTAGTGTCCCGCACAAGACTATTTATAAGACCTTTCAAGACATGAGAGATTTTTGCAAATGCTTTACTACTACAGCTACTATTCTAAAAGAATCGCTAAATAACACTGTTGGTAAGACAAACAACCGAAAAAATGTCTTGCCAACAGTGTTGCTTAAGGTGCCTATACACTACATGTTTTTTTACATTGCACCTGTCAAATTTTAGATAATTCGGTAAAAACATGTAGTTGGTGACCTCAAAAACTTTGCTTGTGTAAAAATACACAAGCAAAAACATAAGACAAATTTTCAATTAGAGCATGTTCTATTTTCTTATGTTCACACATGTGTTTTCAAATGTCTATGCCATGTAAAAACATTTATCGACGTTTGAATGTCTCCGATATCATTAGCCGTCCGTTTAAAGTACATATTTGCATTAGTGATAAATTAATTATTTTTTATCTCATTTTAAAATTTTAATAACAATGATATAAAGTATATAACAAGTGTTGATACAAGCTCCATATTTTGCAGATTAAAAAGAAAAAAACTTAAATAAATATTTGTGACGCCGGCTTTTTTTCAGTGACGCCGGCATTTCAGCAACGCTACCAAAGAAATTTCCAGCGGCTTTAATGTTATAATAAAAGCTGTTGTAAACAATCATGGCCGATGTCACGTGTAATTGTACATACAAGTTGGTGACCAAAAATTAAAAACCGTATGTAAATTAATGAAGTTTGACAAACACCAAAAAAAAAAACATGTGAATTGTGAACTTGAAAAAACACAAGCAAAAACATGTAGTGTATTGGTACCTTTAGAGATTCTTTTAGAATATTTCGCTGTAGTAAAGCATTTGAAAAAATCTCACATGTTTTGAAAGGTGTTATAAATAGTCTTGTGCAGGACACTAGTATGTAAGTACATATGAGGCTGATTTTGTAAGTTCACGTGATTAAGTGCTAATTCACACGGTGAAATTTAGGACGTCTATTTTTCTTAATTCTCTTTTGAAGTTGCTACCAAAAATTCCTTGCATTCATACGATGTTTTTTTTTTGGACGTCTAATTTTAATTCTCTTCACCCATATAGCCAATAAGTTAGAAGAGCAAGAATAAAAAAATACAATAAGATAGAAGAGTAACATTAAAACGTAACAGCAATAACAACAAGAGCAATGTAATGAGAAATATGAAAAAAACCATGGAAAACAGAAATCGAGTCATTTTTTCTACCCCTCTTTCTTCTCTGCACCGTTCGCTAACAAACAAAAAGTGACGTCGAAAAATAGACTTCATAAAAGTCTTCGTGTGAATTAAGTGTAAAGCAATAACTGCAAACTATTTAATTTTATTTATTATCTGAATAAAGACAAATATTTGTTATGAGGGAATAACCCGTGACAAATATTTATAGTTTCGATTCAACTGGTTTTATTTGTTCTGTGTTTTTATTTACATACATATGTATGTATGTATTTATCATATGGGTTAATAAAAGTGCAGCAGTTTTATAATTATTATACCCAATTTATTTAAATTACAATTGCATACATAGTAATATGTAATTGGTTGTTTATTTATTGACGGAAAATAATCGTAAACTGAATCATATACCGCACAAAAAATTAAATATAATGATCAGACTTACGTACATATCTACAAATGTATTATGTATGTATGTATGTATGTAGATGAAAATACGGTTGAAATTACAAATCTACAAGTAAAATGTTAAAATACTATAAAATTTTTGCAATAAAAAATTTAATTAATCAAAGACTAGCTTTGTCTTAATAACAAATTTATTTACAAAACTTGTGTATAAAAAACAAATGCCATGAACATGCACAACTTTGTTACATCAACACAATTCTGGTAAGCAATAAATTGCATTACATTTTTCGTTTTTATTTCATATTATAAAATATATTAAATTTCATATTTTTTTTTTTACTAAATAACTACATGTATATAAATAAGTACATGTACTTACTGCCGTAATTATAAAAATTAATTTAGTTTTATTAAGGACTTATTTCTATGGGAAATTTATCAAATAAACCTGTAGTAAACCTAAAGTATTTTTTATGAATACGGCAGTTATAATTTCAAAACTATTCCTAGTAATTGTTGGTACACTGTGGTTTTACATATTTTCTGTTTTTTTAATTTTTTTTTTTTTTTGTTCTCTTAAAGTGTCTTTCAAAATATTTTTACATGGCATAAGTCACGTACACACGCCCTTGCGTTCGTCACACTAGTCATAATTTTATTTAGTTGCTGAAATTGCAATAATTATAAATCGAAAAAATTAATTAAACAAAATATTGGTTTCCGCCAACTTGTCATTTTCAACTAAAAGAAATTACTTTTAATAATGATCATAATATCTCTTTTAATGTTGCTATCTAATGCCGTGTGCGCACTATAGCGTTTGTGACATCGCAGTAGTGTGTACTAGTCGCAACATTTGTCATTTCCGATATTTTTCATTGTGTTGCACACATTTTAAAAATGACATTACAAAATTATAACACAAGAAATACCAGATGTGTACTCAGCATAAGGCGCTCGGTTATTTGATCTAGTTTGTGCGGATAATAGCCTATAGATACGGAGGGAACTTTTTATATATCGGGAGTTGACAAAACTAATGACAATAGCTAAAATCTGGCAATACCATAACAAAGTTTGACATTTTTTTACATAAACGTTGTGACTACGTTTTGATGTACGAGTGCTATTTGTTTTGTTTACAGTGAGTTCAGAAAATCAATATGACAAAATAATGGAAATTTCAAGAGAAGGTTTTCGTTGCATTATTTTTCACAAATTTCGACGTGGATTATCTCAACAAAAAAGTGTCGCTGAACCCAGTTCTTTGTATGGCGATAAGGCACCATCAAAAATCACAATCAGGGCAATTATCAATAAAATTCCGCGAGAAATTTCTCCCTTTTCCAATTAGAATTTTTTGTTTTCCCAATTACTTGCCATTAGTTGGAATTTTTCCCCGGTAAAAAAAAAAACGAATTCCGTGAAGATCGTCCAAAATCGGTTGTGCCACAAAACATCGACGCTAAGATATGTCATGTGACATATTTTGAGATAGACGTGATGAATCATGGATATAAGCTTATGAGCCGAAAACAAAAAGCAATGGACCCTGTGGGTATTCCTAGACAAGCTAAATTCAACAAAATTTGTTCGGGGAAGAAGTACAGCGAAGCAAATGCTCGCTTGTTTCTTTGGCTGAGTGGGTCATGTGGCCACTGTTCTGCTTGAGCAACGTAGAACTGTCAATTCTGAGTGGCACACGACCATTTGTTTGCTAGAAGTCTTCGGAAAAACTCGTAAAACTAACCCCCGAAGACGAATCATTCTAAATTATGACAATGTGAGCTCTCACACATCTCGTCAAACAATTGAATTTTGGAGCAGTCAAAACATCGAATTGTTGACTTATACTCCATACAGTCCTGACTTGGCACAGAATGAATTCTTCTTGTTCTCAAGAGGAATGGAAAAACTGCTAGGACAAATGGTTTGAACGAATGCAAAAGTGTATTGATCATCAAGGTTAATATTTCGAAAAACAGTAAAGCCATTTTACTTTAAAATGTTTTTTATTATTTGCTTTTCCCGAAATATAAATAGTAGCCCTCGTATGCACGACGTTGCTGTCATCAGCATGATTTAGATGATACTTTTATTACATTATATTGCTTGGAGCATGGTACAATTATACTAGGTACATGCACGACTACAACAAAATTACAACACCAAAAAACACATTCATTTTGTTGGTATAAACAACCGTATAATTGTCAGAAACAGATGCCTTTTGTTTTTAAAAATAACAATTACAGGGTAACTGAAGTACAATTGCAGACGCGGTATTCATGAATGATTATAGTCATTCAGTGTTGCCAAAAGGTGTGTAATTACACAGAGTGTGCTCTGTGTAGGCCATATAATTATATTCATGTATAATCTGTGTGTAATTCTACTTTATGTTCTATTTTTATTTATTTTTGTTTCCATATTAACTTACAAAAAACATTTGTAGTGTAATTTTCTTCAATATGTAATTGGAAATACAGCCATGTGTAATTTCATTGGCAACACTATAATCATGTTATATACAACACATACACTAACATTTTTGTAGCTTCCCTGCAGTCAGACTGGGGCCAAGTGTCTCTATGTCAACACTAAAACTCTAGCAGTAGTTACATTGTCTACAATTTCTCTTTTATTCGTCAATATAAAATAAAGAGAGAAAACAGATGTGGTGTATTTCTGATGGATTTTGCAAGAACTTGTCAATATACATAAATTAAGGTATAGAAATGTACCAGTAAATTTCTGGTTGGTATGTCTCCATGTTCCCACAAGAACTATGAATTCACTATCTAGTCATTTGTTTTAGTGTTACTAGTAGATTTTCAATGACAAGCACATGCTAAATGTCTATAGCACAAAGTATTATATGGGGAATAATTGTAGAGTAGTACTGGTGACAAGGTCAAAAGCGACTCAGTACATTTTCACCATCGACATTTCCTTCAGGGTTGTAAACAAAGTATGACAACTGTATGTATTGTATACATTAACAGGCTGGGCTTGTGTATGTACCTGTTATAATTGTATCATCCCTCTGGTCAGCCTAGAACCATATGTCTATATGTCAATACTCTTTCTCCAGCGACAATTGCACTAGTTAAAATGTCGACAACATTCCTTTTATGCGCGAGTAAAGATACGTTAGAGACAACAGTTCTAGTCAGTGATGGTATTTTGGTGCATTTCAGGTATTTTTTGGTGCTTTTTGCCTCTTCATAAACCCGAAATTTTGGCTAATACCCTTTTTTAAAAAGCGGGTAAATACAGTGCTTTTAACAATTTCTTACAGTGGTTTTGGTGCTTTTTTGTTAAATAAAAATATTGTTAATTTAGAAATCTAAAATAATTTTAATATCAGCATCTTTTAACTGAGGCTTATTAAATTGGTTTTAATGACAATAACGGAAACTATGTTAAAAACAATCTAGAACACTTTTCATAATTGGGATTAAAAAATATAATTTTTTTTGGAAAATAAAAAACGGAAGTAACTGGAAAGTACCACATAATTCTCTGCATAATAATTGATTGAAAGTAGTATGGAATAACACATTTGTTAAAGCTTACACAAATATTTAATCATACTATAGGGTGGTTAAATTTTAAGGGCCGATTTCGATTTAAAGCATGAGGGTTATCAATAGCAGTCAGTTGTTTTAGACAACACGTAGCAAACCCCTAATTTTTTTCATATCGTATTGACGTGCTGTCAATGTTTACAACTATAATAAGGGTGAATGAATATCGCAAAAACAAAAACTTTTAAGTTAAGAGTACTTAAGAAAAGAGTGACGCTTTTAATGCATTCTTTATGTGTAAATGATTTTTCAGTAACATACATATCTTAATCTAAGCCTAAGCTTCACCTACTATTATATGTATGTATGTATGCGAGTATATGCTACTATATTCGGGTATGTTCTGTATTTCACGTGAAATTAAATCGTTCGTAATTGCCATAGCATTGTTGTTGTAAATACATATTTCTAACAACAATTCTACGGCAATTCCACACGTTTTAATTTCACGTAGAATGCAGAACTTACGCAATTATTTGACTCATGTTTTTTTATTATTTGTTTTTACACACTTATTTTTATTAAATTAAACAAGATTTTGTTTTAATTAATATGTTAATAAATTCTGTTATTACATCTCAAATACTTTGTTTATTTCGAAGCAAAAATTTTAAATTATATTTTAAGCTTTTACACTCTAAACTCTCCTTTTTAAATGGCTTAATGTATTAAAATTAAAAAAAAATATTTTGGTGCTTTTTTACCCTCTTTTTCGTATTTTTTTGCGCTTTTTACCCTTTTTGCAACAGCTTAATGTGCTTTTGCTCTTCGTAGAGATACCAACACTGGTTCTAGTGTATTTCTGGTGATATTGTCAATGAACGCGTCAATAGTTTGTTTTTCTTTTTTATTATGCTGTGCAATAATATTAAATAAATATATGTATATTCAGATGAATCTTCGCCTCAAATATCTCCATATGGTCGTAAAAGAACTACCTTCTCAATAGTGCTAAAGCCTACTGGTAGATTTTCAATGACAACTCTATGTTATATGTCAATAGGCGATTACATTGGCTGGGTTACACGTAATCAGTAGTTTTATTGACAATGTCACTAGAAAATCACTATAATTTTACTATTGACAACGAGTGAGAAAATATCGATATTGTAGACTGCAGCCCCTAAACTTTACTAGTGAATCTTTGGTGCCAATGTCTCCATGTGGTCCCAAAAGAACTACTTAGCCAGTAGTGCTATAGTCTAGTGGTTGATTTTCAATGACAAGCTAATGTTAAATGTCAATAGATGATTACATTGGCTGGGGTACGGTTTCTTGTTCAATTTTCCTATTCTTTTAATGCTGCGAATGAAATAACAAAAGAGAATTGAAGTAACTTTTCCTCTTCTTTCTTCTTTCCTCTCTCTCCCATAAACTCAGAGTTGCTTCAAGAAAAACTGCCGAGTGTAAAACATGAGTAAGTTGTACTATTTAATGGTTCCAAAACCGCCGGTATGGCAAGGCTGTCAGCTGTTAAATATCTGTCGTATGAAGTGTCATGTAATGATCAAACAGATCTGGAACTTCAGAAAAAAATCGCTGTCAAAATAACAGAGCCCATAATAAAATCTGCAACAGTAGCTTCAAATGCTCTCAAATTTTTGTTTTATTTTCTTTTGTGCTTATTTCCCGTGCAGTTTTGCAAAATATATGAGATTTATTGAAAGTATGATTGCGTTATGGAGAAAGTGAGTATTTATATGTGAGAGCATAAGAATAAACGCGGTCAAAATAAAATTTCTATCTCCCGACTGTTTTCTGTGACTGCCTTTTTGAGTCAATTTGTATGAACAATGTGTTCACGACCCAATTCTGTTTGATCACTTATTTAGTGATCATGAACGTATTATTAATACACAGTTATTTTTTCGTGCAGAAATTCACTTTATACCACGTTATAAGAAATTTTTTACGAAACTAGATAATACTTATATGTATGTACCGACGGTACATCGAATAAGTAAAAATTATTAATGTGATGATCGTAAAAGATAAGCAAGAATGGTTAAACATACGTAGGTAGAGTAATATAACTTCGTGCTAACCTAAATAGAAAAATGGAAAAAATGGAAAATCAGGGGAAATAAATAGTGATAATTACATATGTATTTACCAAAGGTAAATCAATAATTGTACACAACAATCATTTCTCAGATTCCGTTTCATTAGAATTTACGTTAAATAGCTGATGTTAATAATAATCTCTACCCAAGTAGATAGACTAGGGCGCTGATGAAGTGCGTTGCTGCACAGAAAAATATCGGTATTTCCCCAGCTTAAAAGTCTAATTTAATTTTTCTTCTCTTCTTTAGAAACTCACATTAATTGATAAAATATTTCATTCAATAAAAGAATTGAAATTACTGAACTTAAGCCTGACTAAAAATTATTTCTGATTAAAAATTCACTATAGTTCAATTAAAAATCTAAAAATGTCTCAAACTAGATAAATATTTTTTTTACTAAAAAAAATATATCGTCATTTAAAATTAAAAAAGTAGTAACTGCATATTTTTTACAAAAGCGAAAAGTTTATAAATTAAAGACTCTTTATTTCTTAGCAGTCAAATTTTAGAACTAAGGTTGAAAAACCAATTCGGATGTGATATTTAATAGTACTTGCGATCTATTGGAAACCCTTTTTCTGAAGCCAAAGAGTCGTAAGTGCATTGATTTTTTTAATAAAATTTTCAAAAAGATGCATATTTAGTCAAGCTATGTTTCTTACATTATGTTCCAAAAATATACAAAAGTCATTGCAGCTCTTATAAAAAAAATACAGAAAAGTGTATTTTACAAGTAAAGGCCGGGGCACAGTGAATCCGTCATACGTTATACTTCGCCTTTTTCAACTGACATTAACGCAACGACGGAGAAGGTTGGTACAATGAGTACTTTATTGACGGAAGCATTCGAACAGCTTCAATAGGTTGATTCTCCATTTTATTTATTAAATTAAATTTTTTTTTATTTATTTCGTTTATTTTTTTGGTTAAATTTATTTTTGCTGCCACAAAACACAAAAACCTAATTCAGAACATACCAAAAAACCAACCAATATCTGTCAAACTACTCAACGTATGCAAAAAGTTAAAAGTTTACCAGTTTTTGTACTTTGCGTTGACGGACACGTACTGAATTTAACAGCCCTTATAAGAAACCATGTATTTCAACTTAGCTGTCAGTTGAAAAAGGCGAAGTTTGACGTATGACGGATTCATTGTGCCCCGGCCTTAATTCACAGAATAAAGTAACAAGGATGCCACAATTTACTGATTTCGGACTTACGCAATGGCCTTTTGGATTTTAGGACGATGTGTATTTACATATATATTTACATCATTAGTAATATTGATATTTTGTGGTACAAGCATTATTTTCACAAAATTTGCAGGGAATGAAAAAAATTGGAATTCTGTCGTCAAAGAATTCCCATAAAATTTGGTATGGCAACCTGTCGTTACACTGATAAAAATATTGTATAGTTTTTGTTATCTTTTATTTTTTATTTCTTATGATTTTATTTTTTATTTTATTTATTTTTATTTTTTACTTTTATAATATTAATGTACAGGTCACGTAGGGCTAGTCAAGATGCTTCGCTAATGTCACGCAGTGTTGATAATTTATCCGTACCAGTTCGTAGGTAAGTACAATATTCTACTCTTATATGCATGTACAAGTAAGTATTTATATTGCTTGTTATTAAAAGAATGTGTTTTTTGTATGCTTATTTATATGTATATAAATGTTAACTAAATTCTTAAACTATTGCATGTTTGAGTACAAATAAACCTGAATGTCGTAAAGCTATTTTACTTTGTTTGAGCATGTGGCATAATTATTTTGCCATAAATACAAATAAAGATTTAAAAATAAATACCTTAATAATATTAAAATCAAGGTCTACCACAGGAAATAACCAAAAATGTAATTTTTAAACATAAATTATAATCATTAAGCATATAAAATTATGGGTTTTAGTTAATTCAAAGTATAGCAAATTTTCGATCAACATCTAGCGAATTGAAAGATTTCCCTAACTTTTAAATGACAATATACTACGTATGTAAGTAGATATGTACAACATACATACATAGATAGTATATATGTATGTA
This sequence comes from Tachina grossa, assembly GCA_949987645.1. Lineage (NCBI taxonomy): Eukaryota > Metazoa > Arthropoda > Insecta > Diptera > Tachinidae > Tachina > Tachina grossa. The sequence continues at coordinate 63,996,408 of OX465274.1, forward strand.
TAGGGTGTTTTTTTCAGAGGTATAGAACTTCGAATTGAAATAAAACACAAGAAAATCATTTTAATGTCCATCAGTTTGGCTTTATTGGAAGGATAATTTTATGCCATTATTGTTTAAATATGATGTCGGGCATGTGGCCGCCGCGGCTGGCTCGAATAAAGCCAATTCTACAGGTCCAATTTTCAACCACTTTTTCGAGCATATGGGGCCGTATGTTGGCAATAACGCCACAAATGTTGGCTTCCAAGTCCCCTAACGTTTTTGGTTTGTTGGCGTAGACGAGCGACTTCACATATCCCCAAAGAAAATAATCCAATGGTGTCAAATCACACGATCTTGGTGGCCAATTGACAGGTCCATTCCGCGAAATTATGCGCTCATCGAATGTTTCCTTCAATAAATCGATTGTGACGTACGCTGTGTGGCATGTAGCGCCGTCTTGTTGGAACCACAACTCATCCACATTCATGCCATCCAATTCGGGAACAAAATAGTCGGTTAGTCGGCTCCAATTGCTGTGCACGGTGGCGAATCGATTCATTCGGGCCCTCTTCAACAGTTTGCTCTACAGCGGCAATTGTTTCTTCGGTGCGCACTGTTCGATGTCTCTGCGGATGCGTATTATCACATAGAGTAAACGTAGTGCGAAAACGATCCATGGTTAACCGAATTAATTGCTCTGATGGACGATTATGTCGACCATAAAATGGACGGAGCTTGCGGTAAACTTCGCGAACTGAACCATTATTTTCGAAATAAATTTGCACGATTTGCAAGCGTTGTTCTTTTGTCAACCTGTTCATGATGAAATGGCAAACCAAACTAAATATTAATCATTTGACAGCTGACAAAATGGCCGCCAGTTAAAAAAGTGATGCCAACTTAAAGTTCTATACCTCAATAAAAAACACCCTTTATGTATGTCTGTAGAACCTCATGGATTTTTAATATTGTTTTAATTTATTTTGTCATATGTATGTATGTATATTTAAAAACGCAACTAGTTGCATTATTAAGTTGTTTATTTTTTCGTTCCAATTACATACATATGTATGTATTTTGCATCGTAAGAAGAATTAGTTTTTTTGTGGCAAAACCATTTTAATGCTGTTGCATGAATCTTTGAAGAAGAAGCCACAAAAATCGAATTTAAAAACACATTTGCAATCATTGTTAGTTGATTCAATTATGCAAATTTCTTCGCAGAAGAAACAAACAAACTTATTTTGCACTTTTTCTTTTAACACAATTGTCAATATAAAATGCTTTTTGTATGTGAACGCTAAAGATAACGGAAGAGTCATTACAAAATGAGTGAGAGATTGAAATCAACAGGGTTCGGAAATAAATATTTTGTTTAAAAACTATTAAAATTTTTTGATTTTATACCAGAACGTAGTGTAAATTTCATTAATATTTAGTATTAAAATATTTGCACCTGAATTATAATGAGCAAATGACAGCGATATAAGTTTATACATATGTAAGTTAGTTTACGAATTCGCCGCCTCAGTGCCATTTCCAGGTTACAATAAAGCATGGTAAAATTATACTAGGTACATGTACGACTACAACAAAATTACAACACCAAAAAACACACGCATTTTGTTGGTATAAACAAACGTATAATTGTCAGAAACAGATACCTTTTGTTTTTAAAAATAACAATTACAGGGTAACTAAAGTACAATTGCAGACGCGGCACTCATGAATGCTTATAGCCATTCAGTGTTGCCAATCTGTGTGCACTTAGACAGTGTGTAATATCTACTCACATGTGTAGGCCATGTAATTAAATTCTTATGTAATATGTGTGTAATTCTACTTTGGCTTCTATTTTGTCTATTTTGTTTGGAGACACAGCCATGTGTAATTTCATTGGCAACACTGTAATCATTTTATATACACACATACACTAACAGTTTTGAAGCTTGTTAACAAAGTTTGACAACTATTTGTATTGTATACATTAACAGGCTGGGCTTGTGCATGTACCTGTTATAATTGTATCATGCAATAAACACTTCAGTAAAACTTAAATTAAACGTGCCATAACCATACAAAACATCTGTTCGAACCGAACTAATGGGCAACACTGTATTTGTTTATAGGTGACTACCCATAACCATAGAAGCCAATTCAATTTTGGTTATGGATATGGCGCTATGCCATACGCATGTCTGATTGATCCTTAAATGATGAAATATGTAATTTCGCGTTTCGGACAAAATAATACATTTAAGGTTCAATTAAGCGTGACCATACAAAACAGCTGTTTCAACCAAACTAATGAGCGACACTGTATTTGATTATAGATGGCTTGTGATAACGGCATATCCATAGGCATAACTATAGAAATCAATTGAATTTGGTTTTTCGCCGAAACCATAAATAGCTGTTTGCTGCTTAGACTTATGTACATATTTGTTATTGCACTTTTGAAATGAATAGAAGAAATGAAAGCATAAATAGCTGTTTTTGGTTATGACAGCACTAATACGAGAAGCAAATGTATTTACGGATATGGTACTGGCTATGGCTATGGCATTATGGTATGTTTCATCTGATTGAACCTTTGCTTTCAAACGTCAATGTCTAGTTACATCTGACTTAACGTCTTTCCTTATATTTTTGCCATCACACACACGCTTGTTATAGGAAAACAGCCGATGTCAGGTGACTTGTCAGATCATAATATTACGTTTATACGCACGGCTTATTTGCAAATAAAACTGTTAATTGTTGCCATATTATTGTTTTTATTGCGACTTGCTAATTCAGAAAACTATTCACGATTAAGACTGGGTTTCCATCTGTGTGCCATGTGCCACACAAGCGTAAAAAAAGCGTAACCACTAATTACTAATGAAAAACTTTTAGATTCATAACTAATAGACAAATTTATAGAATCCAGCATGATTGCAAACTGTTTAAATCAATAAAAACATGTCTGAATCAAACAGTTTTTCAATAGTAATTAGTTGGTTACGCTTTCTCGGGCAAATGACACCCAAGAAATGCCAGATGTAAACTTAGCCTAACTCACTATTTGCAAATAAAATGCTTGAGGTTGCCACACTTACAAATGTCTGCTAACAAAAAACAATAAATTGATAGAATATTGCACAAAAACATTGATAGAAGAAAATAATGACAATAAAAACAAATTATTATTTATTAGTTTATACATTTTCTTAATTTTTTTTTAACATAAGTGACATTTCTGTAGAAGTGCTACCAAGTTTTATGCATTTACAATGCCCTATAAACAGTGAGTTAATTTATTTTAAAATTTTTTTATTTGCAAATAGTGCGCGCATAAACGTAGCAATAGACAGCTCTAATTTAAATTTTGTTATCTGATATTTACAGTAGCAAAGTTTTAATGCTTTCATACGGCATGCAGTGTTGCCAGAATTTCCAAGGATAAAATCTGCAAAATGTAACCATTTTTTACGAAAAAATCTTCAAAATCTGCATTTCATTTTTAATATCTTCAAAAAAATCTTCAAAACAATTTTTAAAACAACTTTTTTTATATATATTTTATTCTAAAAATTTATATAAATATTGATTTAAATGTGCAACATAAATATAATTTCGTTAACCCATATTCATAAAATTTAAACTCGGTTTAAAGTGTATTTTACTTAATTTAAAAAAAAAAAAACTTTTCTTGAAGTTTCAAGGTCATTTAATTTTTTTATGAATAAACCCTTTTAATGTATGAAAAATTACGTTTCTGCTTAAGAATCTTATCAGTAGACTTCAACCAAAAAAGTCTGAAATAAGATAAAAAGTTCATTTGTTTATAAAACGACTATCAATATGTTATTAAGAATTACGTACACAAACATAATAGGTTATATTCATAAAAATTACTTTGGGTTACAAAACGTTTAACAAACAAATTTCCATGCAAAGTTTGATTTTTAAACCTTTTGTAAACCAAAACTATTTTTTATAAATACAGCAGAATAAACTTAAAAGCTTCAAGCAAAAATCTTTACAAGCTAACATCTTCGATTTTGAATCCATAATTATTTTTTCATTACCTTTTTAGAATTAGCTGCCACGTTGGTTGAAGTCTACTGATAAGTTTAGTGGCTTTTCCACACGCGAAGTTTACTTTGCAAAATCTTGAGTTTGTTGAAGAAAAAATAATACAGAATAAGATCTGTTTTCTCTTCTCCCCTATAAACTCAAGACTTTGCAAAGTAAACTTTTCGTGTGGAAAACCTTTTTTCCTTAGGAGCAACAAAATGCAAAGAAACAAATAAAAATTCTTCATAATTATGTTCAAATAATATAAAATGAATGAGAAAAGAGATCAGATATATAAAAAAAGTAATTTAATTTGTTGCTAAATATTCAAAGGACTTCGAAGTTTTGTTTTATTCAAGTTTACTTGACTGATTTTGAATAAACTTAGGGCCACAAAATCGTAATCAGAATGAGCTCGTTTTATATCAGATATTCATTTCCAGAAGCTTGCCAAAGTTACTTCTTCTTCTTCTTTAATGAAGTCTTCTAAGTTCAAAAGTTGTAACTGTCTAAAGTATGAGTCCTTCACACATAAAAGAAACAAGATGTAGTAGCAGTATTAGGAAAAATGTAAAAAATGCACTAAAATTGGAGTTGAAAAATCTGCATTTTAGGCCAAAAATCTTCAAATCTGCATTTTGTCTTTTTGGAGGGCAAAAATCTGCAAAATCCAGATAAATCTGCATTTCTGGCAACCGTGACGGCATGTACGAATTTTGCTGTGGAAAATTTAACATGTCGGTTGCAAAAAACATGTCGTGTGAAACCACCTTTATTGATGGTCCTTCGAATAGAGCTGTGTAGCTCATGAACGAACGGGTTAAATTGAACGAATCACTTAATTGAACGAACTGATCCGGTGATTTTACTGAACGCTTTTCGATCAGTAGTGTACCGCTCGATATTTTCGTTCATTCAGTTTGTGTTTCAAGTCTTTTATGTCAAATTTGCTTTTGTTCATGTTTGCTATTTATGTTATGTCTTTTTGTTTGAGTTGAGTTTTTGTGTTTCAAAAGGTTTAGGTACGTGTATACTAAATTCTATTTAGCGCCGCTGTGGCACTGCCATCTTTCTTTTTACAATTTTATTCAACAGTCTTTTCACAAGAAGTATTTTTACTAGTGTTTTTTATAAAGTTTTTTTTTACAAAGTAAAGATGTTAGATACATGTTTATACATACATTTCATTACCTCAGTCTAAAATGAATTTGTAGTGCTTGAGATATTTTTTTTTTTTTGTTTCCGGTAAAATATTTTTGAGGACAAAATTTTAACTTAAACTTTGTGAAGTAACATTCAAACGTTGATGCGCTTTTGATATATAAATAACGATAAAAGAGTTACAATGCTTTTATTAATTATCTAAAGAGAAAAAACTAGTAAAACCAAACAAAAGTACCTTTCTTACCCTCTGTTTGTGTAAGATGTTAATATTAAACTAAATATTAAGCCAAAATAAAATGTACAAAATTCTTGTCGAAAGAACAAGAAATTATTTATAAAATGAGTTTAAATATAATTTTTTTAAATAAATAATTCAACTTTTTTTAATAAATTATTCAATTCATTCGTTCGTATTATTTAAATACTCGTATACACAACCGATTTTATTATTCTTACAAAATAGAATTGTTTCATACTGTCGTTCAAAAGTGAACGATTGAACGAACGGGTCAATTTTTTACTAATTGAGCGAAAATGACCGGTCACTGAAAAGAACGATTTTTCACAGCTCTACCTTCGAAACAGAGTGCAAATGTGGACGTTCACCACTGATCGCTGATGTAGCAGCGATTATGATGCCAGGTGCTCATTTATCTGGGCAGTGTAAATTAATCATTTAAAAATTGCATCACAGAAAGGTCACCAATACATTTAGGTTTCGACACGAATACTGACTTAAATTATTTTTATCTGATTTTATGCCGCCAAACAGCAACCGATTGAATACAAAAATTCAATGTACTAACTATTTCATATTCAATTCTGTATTTTCAATGTTAGAACTTGAGTTGTTAGCACATATTGTTTTTATTTCAAGTACTGAAACGATTTTATCTATAAGTATAGACAGGTTAAACAATAAGAGTAATTTTGCAGTGTGCGCTAACTTTGTGGAGTGTGTTAGAGATGACAGGTGTAAAGTAATTTGAAAGTAAATCATGATTGATTGACACAGTAATCAAAGTATTGTCAGAGTATTTCTTTTCTTAGTTTACCTAAAATATTTAGAATATATCAGTCTTATTTATAACGAAAAAAATTCGCATGAAGTCAGAATGGCGTTTGATGCAGTAGTATACATATGTATGTATTTTCCTAGCTGTTTTTTATTGCTATACATACATATGCATGCCCAGTTGACCAAGACTTTCGTTATTAATACCGGTCTCGAATATGTCTATAACATTTATCGTGTAAACTATCGAGATTGAGTAGGTATGTGTTCTTCTTTAATTTTTTAACTTACAGTGCTGTCATGCATCGAACTAAGTACCCCTAGACTAACAGTCTAGCATACATCCACTCGGCTACCGTCACACATTCGAAAAACTATCGAGAAAAGTTTGAGATTCGAAGCTTTAGCGAACATTCGAATTTTCTTAGATTAGCGAACAAATATCGAAGAATTTTGTTTCGAAATTTCTTTGCTCTAGTGAGCATTCGTTTTTATCGAATCTCAAGTTAAGTGGGTGCATGTAAGTTTCCACTTGACAAATACTTTCGTCATTGATATCGATTTCTAATATATCTCGAACATTTATCGTGTAAAACTATCGAGAGTGAGTAGGTATGTGTTCTTATTTTATTTTTTAAGTTACAGTGCTGTCATGCCTCGAACTTGGTATCTCTAGACTAGCGGCTAGCACACATTCACTCGACTATCATCGCACATTCCAAAAACTGACGAGAGAAGTTTGAAGGTCGAAGCTTTAGCGAACATTCGACTTTTTTTTTAAATTTGCGAACAAATATTGAAAAATTTTGTTTCGAAATTTCTTTAGTGAGCATTCGTTTTTATCGAATCTCAGGTCAAGTGGGTCTGTCTGTATATATTTACTAATACATTAATTTTCTTATTTTTGAGAAAAATATTATTTGAGTTGTTTAAAAATAAAATCCACTTTATAATTCTGTGTTTTGGCTGGAGATTAGAAATTTCAAAAACGTCATAGTTTGGTAAAGATTGTAAAAAATCTATTTAGATATCAACAACAGCGTATTATTTTGTTTAACTTGAAAATAAAGATTAAATAAAGTTAATTTATTGGGTGCTGTTGGTTAATTTTCGTTATTTATTATGATTTTTAATAAGATTAGATAAATAAATCTGATTATTTTTAACTTAACTTTGACTTAGTAGGTGATCATGGTAAGTTTATTTTAGATGAAAAAAAATATATATGAAGTGAAAGTTTTTTAATATCTTTAAAAATTATGTGTAATAAATGCTTAATGTATAGGACTACGTTAATAATTTCACCAACTTTGCTATTATCAATTAATTAAGCAAATAATTTGTCAACAACAATAATCTTTTTAATCTTTAAATCAAATATTTCTTGTTCATAGTATTCAAGTTTTTAGTAAATTTTAGTCATGCCGTTGCGTGTCCCGAAAAAAATACGACACCATGCGCCCATCTCCCATTCGAAATATTGTCAAGTATAAATTGCGAATATATACTTTCACTTATTTACTTAATTACGTCAAGATGACATAGAAAAACGCTGATATACCCAAATTTAATTTGGGCCATAGTACACAGTGTTAAGGCTCAGTTAGCCGACTGTAAAGGCTCAGTTAGAAAACAGCTGATTGATATTTTTATATGAAAAGTAGGTTACGTTACATTACATCTCTATAACCATTTTCATTACTTTTCACATAACAAAATCGATCAGCTGTTTCTTACTGTTGCAGTTATATTACATTACAGTCGGCTAAATGAGCCTTAATGGAATTTAATTGTAACGTAGGAAACAGCTGATCGATATTTTTATGTGAAAAGTAGGTTACGTTACAGTATATCTATAATCATTTTCATTACTTTTCACATAACAATATCGATCAGCTGTTTCCTACTGTTGCAGTTACATTCTATTACAGTCACCTAACTGAACCTTTATACATACTACGTTTTAAAAGATTAGGTCAAAATTAAAGAGCCCATACTTTCGTACTATACCGATGGGGGATAACTGGTTTTTATTAATGCCAAGATTCGGGATTTTTAAATTTCAAATCCCGGGATTTTTGGGATGGGAGTCCCTACATTGAACTCATTTAAAATACTCTAACAAATTCGCAAAAAGCTCGCTGTGAAATGTATAAAATAAATTATTTCTAATAAAAATAATTATAGAACCTTAATTTATTTTTGTTCCATTTATTTCCTCAAATTTGTTAAATTTCTTATTTCTTATACTTTTAATAAAAAAAATAATAACAAAAATGCTCAATCACTTGTTCATAAAAATGTTTAATTTATCTTTCAATATTTTAGTTTCAATTAACGCTTGCCAAAATAAATTCGAATTTAAAAAGTTAACAACAAATAAAATTTTTATATTATTAATTTATTCTATATAATGTGGAATATTAATATCAATTTAAAAAAGGAACTATTTAATTAACGAAATCAATTCCAATGAATAAAAATCAATTAAATTTCAAAAAAAAATTAAACAAAAATGATGTTTTCAATTAGAAAATTAAATTCTTTAATAACAAAAATTAAAAGATGTTATATCTTCTAAACGGCTGGACCGATTTTCTTCAAACATAGCTAAGAACCTTCTCGATCAAGTCATCTTTCAAACAGAAAAAACTAAATGAAAATCGGTCCAGCCGTTTGGCCTGTACGTGGACACGGACAGACACACAGATACACAGGTACACAGACACACAGAAACACAGACACACACTACAAAATTATAACACCCCTTTTTCTAGTCGGGGGGTTAAAAAATAAAGTTAATTTGAATACTAATACCCCAGCAGAAATAAATTTTGGTACAAGGAAGCACTAAGACAAAAAGAAGCGCTTCGGAAGCGTGGAAAAGCACACAGTGCAAACCCTCTGCCTTAAAGCCGGGGCACAATGAATCCGTCATACGTTATACTTCGCCTTTTTCAACTGACATTATCGCAACGACGGAGAAGGTTGGCACAATGAGTACTTTATTGATGGAAGCATTTGAAGAGCTTCAATAGGTTGATTCTCCATATTAAAATCAAATTTTTTTATTTATTTCGTTTATTTCTTTTGTTTAATTTTATTTTTGCTGCCACAAAACACAAAAACCCAATTCAGAACATACCAAAAAACCGAACAATATCTGTCAAACTACTCAACGTACACAAAAAGTTAAAAGTTGACCAGTTTTCGTACTTTGCGTTGACGGACACGTACTGAACGTAACAGCTCTCATAAGAAACCATGTATTTCATGAATCCGTCATACGTTAAACTTCGCCTTTTTTAACTGATAGCTAAGTTGAATGGTTTCTTATTAGTTCTGTTACATTCAGTACGTGGTGTGAACGTACATATGTATATTGAAACTTGAAATTTGTAAAATTAGTGTATTTTTATACAGACTATAACAATTAACACTAAAATTTAAAAAAAAAATAAATTAAAGGGTGGTCCATCAGTTAATGCAATTTAGACTATGTAATTTTGACAAATTGCTATATCTTGGAAACCGTAAGAGGCAAAGACTTGAAATTTTCAAAAACGGTAAAACTAAAAAACCGAAAATTATAAAATCTCCAAACCAAAAAAAAATCGCCGAAAATTAAAAAAAAATCGCCAAAACGAAAAAAATCTCAAAAATTAAAAAAAAAATTCTAACACTAAAATAAATCGCCAAATTCGAAAAAATCGCCAAAATGAAAAAAAACGCCAAAATAAAAAAAACGCCAAAAACCGAAAAAAATCGCCAAAACGCAAAAATGTCGCCAAAACTAAAAAAAATTTAAAAAAAAATCGCAAAAAAGAAAAAATCGCCAAAAATAAAAAAAATCGCCAAAAATAAAAAAAAATCGCCAAAAATCGAAAAAAAATCGCCAAAACAAGAAAATAAAGTGTCAAAACTAAAAAAAGAGCCAAAACTTAAAAAAATCGCCAAAACCGAAAAAACCGAAAAGACCCCAAAAACGAAAAAAAAATGCCAAAACTATATATTATATAGGATGAAGTTTGTATTAAATTACATATCTAGTGATCGTACGGAACCCTTCGTGCGCGAGTCAGAGTCGCACTTTACTGAATTTATTTTGGTATGTTCTGATTTAGTTTTTTGTGTTTTGTGGCAGCAAAAATAAAATTAAAGAAAAGAAATAAACGAAATGAAATATAAATAAATATAAAATATAAATAAATAAATGAATACAAAAAGTTGAACTTAATAAATAAAATGGAGAATCGACCTATTGAAGCTGTTCAAATACTTCCGCCAATAAAGTGCTCATTGTGCCAACCTTCTCCGTCGTTGCATTAGTGTGAGTTGAACGAGACGTAGTATAACGTATGACTGATTCTATGTGACTTGCCTTTTATGTAATTTTGTATGGATATGCTTACGTTACCGCTCGTTTTGATTTTCTTCAATTTATCTATTACTACGTTTATACGGGCGACTTATTCACAAATAAAAATATTGCAATAGAGAATTTTGCCTCATAAACGGCTAATTAATATTTCATTTGCAAATAGCTAACGCGCATAAACAATTCCTGATTAAAGCTTAAATTAGACGTGACTTAGCCATAATGCCATAGCCATAACCAAACCAAAATGCATTTGGTTTCTATGGTAATAGTTAGATATGGCGTTATGGCGAGTAACCTATAAGCAAATACAGTGTTGCCCGTAAGTTTGGTTCGAACAATTGTTTTCTGTGGTTATGGTTATCGCACGTCTGATTGAACCTTATAGCCTTTTCACACTTACTCACATCTTTCATCATTCATGAATTTGGCAAGATGATAACATCTTCCCATAAGAATTATACAGGGCTGAATGTTCAACATCTTCAAAAGATGTTCCTATCTCACTTTGTTCCGTTCAACATCTTTCGATTATTTTAGTGTCATCACTAAAAAAAATTTATACAACTATATACATACATACATGCATACATACTATAAAAATGTATACATAAGTATGTAAGTATGTATGTATATCTTCATATGGCTGTACATATCGCTCATTTACTTCAATAGTGGCACAACTCAAAAAAACCAGTTTTGCAGAAAACGCGTTTTAAGTTTTCAATTTGCATACAACTCAATGGAGAAATTAAAAAAAATTCTTCTCTCAGGAGGTGATGGTACAAGCTACTTATATAAAATTTTTACACAAGATAAAATACGAAATGCCGCATCTTTCTGCATTATTAACTCAAAAAATGAGTTATATGTACATGAGCGATATGTACATACATTCAAGGCTACATTTTGGAATATTATTCCCAAAAAAGATGTGTAATTACTCTATATGTAGGTATATAATAAAATCTGTCATATATTTTTTCAAATCGAAATAAATTACATAAAAGTAGTTGCAAATATCTACGCGAAATCTTTGCGGATAAAGTTTGTAATATTTCTTCATCATCATTGTCCGCTGGCATAATTTCTACTAATTCTATATATTTTAGCATTATTTGTTTCTGCTCCTCAGGAGCCAGCAATTAAATCAATTTCTACTGAATTTTTAAATTGCATTTTATTTTATTTATTTTATTATCTTATTTATTATTTATTTTATTATTTAATTTTTAGTTGCTCACACTCGTAAAAATTTAATTATAATACATGACAGATGAAAGATGAAAGATGTGGTAATGTGAACAGGTTTTTTTTTAATTTTCAACATATTCCATGCATTCCTCAAAGATGTGAGTGAGTGTGAGAAGGGTATTAACGCGCTATTCGCAAATAAAATGCTTGAGGTTGCCATGCTTACAAATGTTTGATAACAAAAAACAATAAATTGATTAATATTGCACGAAAAACATTGATAGAAGCAAATAATGGCAATTAAAACAAATAATTATTTGATATTTTGTATTGAATTAATTTAATTTGCGGGTGGCGTTGGCTGAAGTAGTTAGCACGTTGACTACAAACCCGAAGATCCTGGGTTCAATCCCTGTATCCGACAGTCATAAAATAACAACACCACTCATTTTTCTGATGTGCATTAGGGTCCCTTTGTATCAGTTGTTGTAGGAAAGTTCAAATGATGAAGGCATAGTCACTGGTCACTGAACTATATAGACTTCAGCAGTTGCTAATCCTAACGTAACATCGGAGCACCCTCATTCGTCGGTACTGTGTAGCAGAGTCATCGGCGAAGTAAAATAACCAATAAAATGGTTACTAAATACAGCTTCAAAAATTAAATACGCCTCACTTGACACCAGAAAGCGCTGTAACACTGCATTATTAAAAGGCGTGCAAAAAAGCAGAGTTGTAAAATAATGAAGCTTTCTTCTATCCCTTCCTCCACCACCTGTTTTCTATCACTATCTCTTTCCGAAAGAAGGTAACACCTAGTAATGGTAGTAGGTATTAATGGCCTGAGTGTTACTTCTCTTAAAAGAAAAATTTACAAATAGTGCACGTATAAACGTAGTATATCTCTAATAGTTTTAATGTGCTAATTTACACGGGCATAATTATGCTAGCATAACATTGCTGTTTTTGGGCAAATTCGGTGAAGAGAATGGTTTTGCGGTTGGCATAATTTTTGAACCAGCTACAACCCCGCATTAGCAGCATAAAACCAAAAAATTGTTCTCGTGTAAACTACCTCAATGGAACACAAAACAACTGTTTGTCATAACCCCTACATATTGTTAACAACAACAAAATAGTCGGATACACTAATGGCATAACATAAAAATTACATAGAAAAACTTTATATTTAAGTTAATTTTAATTATTATTGTTCGAACTTCATTTGTGTCTATATTTATGATTTGATCTGGCTAAAGTTCGTATCGCTTTGTAAGCCAAATTACGTGTGATAATTATTAATGAACAAATAACACCAAAGTTAGTTGTAAATATTCTGACAAACAAATAGTTGAACGGAACAGCCAGCCATTTTCGAAGGCCACTAAACCTTCATCATCAGCGTTCTTGTTAGAGCTGTGCCAAATCGTTCATTCAAGTGACCGCTCATTTTCTAAAAAAGAACGAGTTCGTTCATTTCGTTCATCCGCTCTTTTCAAGACATAGATCGAAATAAAAACAAGCAAACAGTTGATTCGTCAAATAAAGAGGGACTATGCAGAGAGTTTTTTATAATTTGTTTAGCAATATTAGCAAAACAAACAATAGAATATATAAGAAACAAAAAAATCAGCAATTAAAAACTTTTAAAAACTTGAAGTATTTTATATTCTTGGGAATAAGAAATCAAAAGATTCATGTTGCCAAAAGAGCTACATACAAAGAATAAAAATTAACTGTTTATAATATCTACGTATGTATGTATGTACATCGAATTTGTTAAAAAAAACTATTAATATGTTCTAAAAACTTAAGAAATATTAATGGCAATTTTATTAATTTCATAATGGTCACACTATTACTGAAAGCAGGCAAAAAGGCAAATGAAAACCAGAATGTGACAAAAAATCTCACATGAATAAAGAAAAACTAAAACAAAAACACCCAAGTACGTTCGTTCGTTCATTTCGTTCAATTATACTTTGTATCAGCACTGTTGAGCCAAAACTGCTTAGTAAAGTGACCGGCGCACTTCGTACATTTTACTGATTCGTTCAATTGTACTCGTTCGTTCATGAACGACACAGCTCTAGTTCTTGTGTTTGGTCCACTGTGTGTGGTGTCAGTTGATGTAGATTTATATATACTTATCCATTATTGCAAATGGAATATGTGAATTGTTTTGATTCATTTAATTTTAATTTTTTATTTTACTAAATTCAAATAATGAAATAATATTTTTGATGAAATAGGACCCACATAAAATTCATAAAAGTTTAATAGAATAAAGAACAAATTTATTCTTTATTAAAATAATTTACTATAAATTCCAAACCAAATAAAGAAATTAATAAGATTTAAAATCTGTTTCAAAAACCTGTTTGTTAAAACAAAAATTTTTAATAATTTTTTCTGTATATATATGTAATATTAATTTTATCGAACAGTTGTGGTAATGGAAAACATTTTGAGTCACACTAAAGTTAACTTTATGGGCCAATTTCACCAACTTATTCAAATATCAATTCATATTTTAAAATAATTTTTCCATACAAAAATTAATAAAAAATGACATTTAAATATGAATTGATATTTAAATAGAGTTGGTGACATTGATCCTAAGTATCAGAAACTTTATCGCTAAGCTGTAGTAATGGTCATTAGAGTCCTCCAATATATGAACGTATTTGCTAGGGAAAATTTTGAAAGGTGTGTAAACACACTAAAATAAATTTGAATGTGTGGAATGCTTTGATAACTCCCTATTCAGGTTTAAGTTCATCTGTAAAAACCTATAAGTACATACTTCTGGCATTCAAGTAGGTCTCTAATTGTATCCCCCAGAGAAGGATTAATTGTTTTTTTTTCTTGGCCATTTACCGCAAGTTGTAGGTCCCATCTCAAGTGGCAATTGACACTCTTTGGTCAATAACACTCGTGTATATACATATATTATCGCTATCAATGCCCAATATCTCTTGCCGTTAGATATGACCATATAACGCCAACAGCATTTCAGTTAAAGTGTTTTTTTATAAGTACATATATTAACTTTTTAAATTTATTTCTACAATTTTTGTTTTTTTTCCTAATTTCAACCTAGATAATTTTTAATTACTTTTTATTTTCAATTGTTTATACATATTTAAGAGAATTGGAAAAATAATAATATCTAAGGAAAATTTAGCCAAAGATAGTTGAGTTAAAAATTATCTTGTTTTGCTTTTTGTTGAAGTGGAAATTGGCGTTGCTGATTTTATCAGATGTTGTTCGCATTTAAAAGTGTCAATGTGAAGAATGTCTGGTTTGTTATTAAAATATAATTAAACACTTTAAATTTAGTATAAAGTAATACAACACGTGTATAAATGATAATTATATGTGCTAAAAAGGAATTTGGAAGACGGCACAACAATTATTTGTGACCAAAAAATTAAACAGCACGCAAATTAGTTATTTTTGACAAGTATTTTTCAAATATTTGCTTCATTCATCATAATATAAAATCATCAACGTCTACCCCTTTGTGTTGGTTAGGTTAGGTTAGGTTAGGTTAGGTTAGGTTGGCTGCTGGTAGGAAATTGGAAAAGACAGAATCCAGCTCAGTTGGGTCCAATATGATGATCCCTTTGTGCTACCTGTAAGATTAAGAGAAGAGAGAGAGAGAGAAATAAGAGGAGAGTGAGAAGGGTAGAATTAGAAAGATGAGAAGTGGGTCAAGAAATTTTGTTAGAGGGGGGGGGGTGGTCAGCGATTATACCAACCACTATTCCTAATATAGAGGCTCAGATTTTTGAGCCCGATTTCAATAACTCGGATAAGCCTCTGAAAGATGTTCTGCCAAGAAGGTGTAGACGGAGAGTCTCCAGAGCGGGACAAAGACGCAGGAAATGCAGGATACTTTCTTCCTCATCCTCGTCATTGCAACTGTGTAGCAGTAGTCGTTATACGGGAGACCCATTCGTTTAGCATGGGTTCCGAAGGTGCAGTGACCGGTCAATGTGGCCACGATGTTCCTCAGGTGCTTCCTGTTGAATTTGATGAGATTTTCCGTTCTACGGAAGTTCAGGCGAGGCCAGAGGGTTCTCGCTATTGCACAGGTGGACTCATTACGCCATCTGTTCTGAGCTAGTTCCAAGAATGTTACATCGAAACGTCTCCAGCAGGAAGAGAGTGGTAGTGCACAAAGATTGTCGATATCGACTTCTCTTAATGTGGTTCCCCTCTTTGCTAGTTCATCCGCACCTATGTTTCCTGAAATAGTACCGCGTCCATGCACACAGTTTATTGAGATATTTGAGTGCTACGCAAGACCATCCAAGGCCTTACGACATTCCTGAACAAGAAAGGATGTGGTGTACACCCCTATGAGAGACTTAATAGCGGATTTGCTGTCAGTCATAATATGGATATCCCTATTTGAAATCCGATAGAACCTTAGCCATTGTGTAGCTCTTTTTATAGCAGATAATTCCGCCTGTAGTATACTACATTCGTTCGGGAGTTTGAAGGACATTTCAATTCCGTATTCGGGAATGAAGACGCCTCCTCCAACCCTTCCCCCTTTTTTGAGCCGTTCGTGAAGACCTGTATGGCTCCATGCGGGGGGGAATACTCTTCTGCCACAGAAATTTGGAAGTTCGTATTGAAGTAGGGTTTCGGAATGCAGTAATCAATGAGATCTGGTATGTTGTTCACTATACCTAAAATACTTGCATGCCCCCAAAGTCGGTGGTTCCATGCGCCTATTGTGTTTAGTCTGACGGCGGTACGTAGAGCTAGCTTTCTAGCTGTTAAGTACACCGGAAGCCAACCCAACATAGCGAAGAGCGCTTTTGTTGGCGTTGATTTTAGAGCACCTGTTATCATAAGTGCCATTTTACGGAGAATTCTCTCTATATGGGGCTGATTACTTTCTGAGTCGAGTGCTTTACACCAGACCGAAATCTCATAAAATAATATAGGTTTTATAACCATCTCTAGTATCCAACCGACTCCCTTAGGATTTATTCCCCATGTAGGGCCGATTGCATTCCTACATACATATATTGCCGTTGTGGCTTTCGCTACTCTTGCCTGAAGATATCTCTCCAGGAAAGCTTACTATCGAGGACAACACCCAGATATTTGGCTTTATCCGACAGGGTTAGAGTAATGCCATTTAGCCTAGGGTGGTTGAAGTTGGGAATTTTGTATCTCCTGGAGAAGAGTACTAGTTCCGTTTTATTCGGGTTGACACTAAGGCCACTCCGTGAGCACCAAGCACTAACCTCGTTAGTGCATTTTCTAATCTTTGTGATATAGTATCCAGGTGGAATCCTGATATTGCAATCAATGAGTGTTCTAATATGCACATCCATTATTCTCTCAAGGGTTTTCAGAAGAAAGGAAGTTAAACTAATAGGTCTAAAATCCTTCGCCTTGGTATGTGACGCTTTCCCTCCTTTGGGTATAAATATCACATTACGTTTAGTCCATGCATTTGGAATATATATCCATGTAGTACAGGCCTTGTATATTACAATTAATCATGGGATTACTAGATCGGCATTATGTTGCAGATCCGCAGGAATGATACCATCCGGACCCGGAGATTTGAATGGATGGAAGCTTTTAAGAGCCCATTTCACTTTTTCCACAGTAATATCTATGGGTATTTGTGCCTGGGCATGGGAGGGGTATGTTCGTCGAATATCACCACAGGGTTGACAGCCCGGAAAATGGGTGTCCATTGGGACCTCTAGAGATCCTATACTGTTCATTGTCCAGTTACCATCGTTATCCTGGATGTAACTGGGTATCATCGGTTTTTTTCGCTAGGATTTTACGCAGTCTACAGGTCTCGGAGTGGGATTCTACTTTGTTGCAGAAATCTCTCCAAGTTTTGCGTTTAACGTTCCTGACTTCGTTTTTGAATTTATTCAATGAGGCTTTATACAGTGACCAATTACCTGTCCTTTTTGCCGCATTGAATAATTGTCTGCAGTTCTTGCGAGTTTCTGCAATACTGTCAGACCACCAAGGTAGTCTTCTATTTTTGCGTTGTACAGATGCCTTACAGGATAAACCAGTAGCTTCTTTAAACGCATTTGTTAGCGCATCTATGGCTAATTCACCTCAAGTTGGTGAGGATTTGGCTCTGTACCTCCCAATTTGTTTTGAGTCTGTTTACGTATAATTTTGATCTCCTATCCGAAATGCTAATAATGAATGTTATATAACAATGGTCAGAGAATGAGCAGTCCGAGGAGATCCTCCGTTCCCGAATTAAATGAGCGTGCCTCGAATTGACTAGAGTTACATATGTCTAATACCTCTTGCCTATTGGAGACTACGAAAGTTGGTACCCAGCCTTGATTCAGTACTACCAGATTGTTATGAATAATAAAATAACAAATGCACTCACCTCTGTCATTTGTATCTGAGCTGCCCCAGATCTGATGATGCGCGTTTGCGTCAGCGCATATTATAATAGGGATACTGCACGTTCTTGCTTCCTTCACTGCCTTATGGACCAATATGCTTGGTGGGGAGTCCACGTGGTCATGGGCCATATAGCATGAGAGTAGCCAGAATACAGTGGATTCTCCCGTTTCCCATGCTACTGCTATGGTGTCTTCATCACTGAAATTAGATAAAATGAAGACATTTAAGCTGGTTTTCACCATAATACAGGATCTAATGTTTTTATCATTGTTACCTGATTTATGTACATACAGTAGTCTGTATCCCTTTGCATTGAGTCCAAGAATTTTGCCATTGGAAGTCCATGGTTCTTCGATAAGTGCAATATCCACACCTCCTTCTAAAATTCGGCTGGTTAATGCCGTTGAGGCTGCTTTAGAGTGGTGAAGGTTAATCTGAATTATCTTCGCCATCCTCATATATCAGGGTCATAGTTGACGACGATGTCTGCGTCTGCTGGATTTGCGTCCAGAAGAGCGTTTTCATCGTCCGCGAAGTCAAGTCTATCCAGGAGGTCCTCAATCAGACAAGAGTCTGCTTGAGAGCATCCCGAAGCGACTGAATCCGCAGGTTCAACTACGGCCTCCGTGTTGGTCTTGGCTACGTTATCAGTGCCAGCGCCTTGCGACTCCTCTGTTACAACAGGATTTTCGGGATCGGGTTTGTCATCACCCCGGTAAATGCGAAGTCTGATGCCCATAAACCCGTAGTACACCAGACCTTGCCTTTCCCGGAGTAATGACAACGTTTCCTTATTGAGGACCACGATCGCCTTCCTACGAGCACCAACCGGTTCGAAGACCTTTACTACCTTCCAGTCATTAGTTGGTAGGTCCGGGTTACCTTTCCGGAAGATGTCCAGGATCTTCGCAGAGTCATGTGGTTCCGCTGGAATGACAGCAATTGCTCTTGGTCTGCGAGGTATCTCACTGACAGGGACCAATTCCAATCTCGCACCGAGCCACACTTCCCCTAGGTATAGGATGATATCCTTTAGTTTGGACCCTGATAGGTCGTCCATGCAGGAGACTAGTTTCACATGACCCTGAAACCAGCCTGCGTCCATGAACTGTGGCGAGTGCCCTTGGCTCATGTCACTGTCCTGCAGGTAGATGTCCAGTAACTTTTGACAGATCAATCCCCACTTGTCGTGATTGATTTCTCCATCGCAGTTACTATGGTCTAGAACAGCCCTTACCAGTGGGTTTCTTGCAACTTCACTGTAAGGTTTGTTTATGACCTTGGAGTCTACCTGCTTCTGACGCTTACTGAATGGCTGCGCCTTTAACTGCGCCGATGGTTCCTCCCCTGAGCGTTGCCTTTTAGGTGCGGTGGCTGCAGGTGTTTTTGCAGCTGTTTCAGGGTTAGAGCCATCGTGTGCGTCCAAGTGAGCCTTTGCCCATGCCAGCGAGGATTTTTCCTTGCTAGTGAGCTCCCTAGACGGCTTATTACTCAACTGCTCGATATAGCGTCGAGCAGCCCGTAATTCAACGGTGGCTTTGCGCGTCAGGAAGCTACGCTCACGCGTGTTTTGTGCATTCGATCCAGATGCAGTTGGCACTGTCGGCTTGATGCTGACTGGCACATCCTTCTCGAGCACTTTCGTATTCTTAGGTGCAGTTGGCACGGCTGGTATTACTCCAGCTGGCACACCTTCCGTTTTTTCTTTTTGGGTGCAGTTGGCACTGCCGAGGGTTTCCGGTTGGCACACCCAAAGTTGTTTTAGCTGATTTCTCAGCTCTTAATTTGGCTGCAGCAGATGTGCTGGGACTAAGGTCCAAGGACACGCTGCGGGTTAACCTTGCCTTTCCTAATGGAATGGCAAGGTTTGGTTTTTGTTTTTTTTTTAAGTTTCTTATCGATTTTGTTCCCACGAGTATACAGGGACGGCGTACATGGGCTAGGCAATCACGTTTTAACCGACCCGTATCATATGATCTACTTAGAATTCATTAGGAGTAACTACCTAAAGGTAGAATTAGTAAAATCGTATCATTCTACTTTATAGCTTGCCGTATCGTTCAACTTTGTGCACAGGTTATAGAAAATGTAACAGTTTGCATAGCACATTTTTTTTGTCTGGCATTAAATGAGGCGTTTTTGACATTCGCTACAGAAAAAGCTGTTTTCTGCAGATTCCTACGTCAGCAGTGCTACCACCACATATTTTATAACTAGTAACATGCATTGTATATGGTATGGTTTTTGTCAGCTGACACGCAACATCACGATACGATTTTACTAATTCTACCTTAACACGACCTCCTTCAAAGTTGGAAGGTTGATCATATGAGATAGCGTCTCCCCATCACGATCACATACATGGGTGGAATGTTTCTCGTGATCGGGAGTCTCCACTTGTGGGTACCTCTCCCATGGTTCTCCCCACCCTGGCGCCTCTTTCTCAGGGTACGCCATTGTCGGTTAGACACCAGAGGTGCATGCATTTCACCAGCACGCAGCCTGGCCATGACAACGATCCTGCGAGTTTCAGAAATAGGAATCCCGCACGTTCGTGCCAGACCCGGGACATGTCAGCAACATAAATGACCACTTTTTGCAGTGTATCAGGAATGTTGCTGATCATGTCCCTCCCCTATCCGCCGCCTGGGGACGCGCCCGACAGGAGACTACTACTCTACAGCATAGCTAGGTGCTAAACTAGCTCTGTTGTTCGGGACCCCTTTGTGTTGATATTAATTAAAAAATTACAGTTGCTCTGCCGGCGTTATATTACAAGGTATGATATAAAATCATCAGGTGTGGACACTATGTAAGATGTCTGACAATTTGTTGTCAGCTGCTAGTCTTGCAATGGACTGAAAATGCTTTTTCTGGCAACGAAGTCTGACAAACATTATCAGTTCACATAGTTGTAAGAAATTTTGAGCACATTTTACTCGCAACATTGTAAGATCTGCCAACCGTTTCTACATAGCTTTAGTAAAAAATTGACAACAAAAAAAAAACTGAAAATTCCAAATAAAAATTAATGAACCGTAACCAAAAGCTAATTGTCATAATGTTTAAATTCTATTTTCTCCAAAATTGATTTAATTTAAAATTTATTGAGTTTGTTGCTTTGAGGTGCAAGTTTCAAGTTTCAATTTCTCACTACATACTGAAGAACAGCAGCATTTTTTTATAATAATATAAAAACAGCTGGACATTTTAAAAAGAATAAGAAGAAAACACCTGAGCTTAATATTTGCAAGTGTAATATTTTGTGTATATTGAAGGAAAAAAGATAAATAAAATCAAGAAAATGAGAAAATACATTTATTTTTAATATTTGTAGAAATCACTAATTTTCCCAAATTATTATTTTAGTTTTTCAATAAAATATTTTTTTTTATTAAAAAGGCATTAAAATTGATAAGTTAGTGTCAATAAGAATTTCATTGTTGCTAATGAAGATCAATAGAGAATATTTACCCAAAAATTTCTTACAAAAATTAGAGATATTCAGCTCAATCATGAATATTGCTTCGGAATTTATTTCTCATGGAAAATGGCCATGCTGTTTTTCTTGTTGACATTTTGTTTTCGCACTTTTTAGTCCCGGTTCACACTTTTAATTCATCTGGTAGAAAAAAAGATATATTTTTATTTTCTACTCCGTTTTTCTTTCTTACAGCTGAATTACGAGTTGATCAATAAAAGTTGATCGTCAACTTGCAAAATATATTTAAAAAAAATACAATTTTATATATGATCATTATTTGAAATTTCGCATTTTCTGTAGGACAATAAAATTCATAAGCACTCATGTTCTATCTACTTGGGCGTAGCTTGGCTATGAAAATCTCCTTTTAAACATAATTTTCAATATGATGCATTGAATAACAATTCCTTGCATTTAAAACAAAAAATTAAGTTGTAGATATTGCAAGGTATGAAAATACAAAATTCAAAATAAGGAGAAAAAAGTATTTTAAAAATAATTTTTTTTTTTATTGAATAAACATTTCATATTTTGTATTCGGTATTGCCGAAATCTCATCTCAGCTTGATTGATTTTGTTATTCTTGTATAAAAAACATCAATAATATCGTTAAACTAAATAAGCAAAAATTCCTCAAAATCATTTAAATGGCTTGTTCTAATACATAATAAAATATTTTACAATTACTTACAACTGATTTTCAAATTATTTTATTTTGTTCATTTTAACCTTATGAAATCATAAAATATTTATTTGGGGCAATTATTTGGCAATTACTACAAATATAATTATTACTATGTATGTATGTATTTTGAGCTATAAAGAAAACTTTAGCTATACCCCTTTTATACACGGAAAGTTTACTTTGCAAAGTGTTAATTCAGCTGGGAGAAAGACAGAAAGAGAAAGTATTCTTACCTCTGTCTTTCACACAGCTGAATTAAGACTTTGCAAAGTGTGCAAAAGGGGTGCTAGATAATTCTTAAAAATTTCTGTAAAATTAGTCTAAAAATACATCATACATATAAGCATATGTATGTTCACATACGTACATACACATCGTTGCCTTAATATTGAAAGGCCCTAACTCATTATTTTTTTGTGTATTTCGATAAAAGAGCATCTAATGTATCGAAAAATGCAAAAAAATCTCGATTTCAAAAAAATAATGAGTTAGGGCCTTTCTATTTTAAGGTAACGATATGTACATATGTATGTATATACAAGCACATACATATCTTTGTATGTATTTTGATGTGTTCTTTATTAAGAAATCATTTTCACAGCTGTCATGTTTATTTTTCCTTTTTATATAACATATTCTTATATTCACTAGATTTACGAAAAAAAATAATTTATCTATCATCATATAATTAATAGGCGAACATGTTTTTTGTAATCCCTTTTACGCTGGTACCACTATACCGATTTTAAAAGGATTTATATGGTTTTAAAGGATTTTCTGTACAGATGTGCAGAATCTATATTTTATTGAAATCGGTTTAGTATTTTGGGAGCTATAAGCGTTTAAAGTTGCTACTACTACATGCAAACATATTACACACTTATTTATTATTTTACAAGTAAAAAAGAAACAAAACATGAGTGTGTGTGTGTGTGTTTGTAGTATTTCTCTTGATCTAACAATTTTTGTCTTATTTGTTGTTGTATGAAAGCCATAATTCTTAAAGGAAGAGAATTGAATAAAGTGAATTAATTAGCTTGGTTGAAGGGATTTTGTTTATGTTTTTTTAATTTCATGTATTATTTAATTATGCTTGCATATGTATGTAAGTTTGTGTGTGGCTGTGTTTTAATGAATTTTTTATGAAGTTTAGATACATTTTCTTTGAATCTTAAGTTATTTACATTTTGATTCTAGAATACGGACGAGTGTGTCGTCCGTTTGGTATCTCTAGTATTAATTAAAATGCAATTAAATCTAATTTCATTCTCTAAACAAACAAAAAAAAAACAGCTTGTTATTATTTTGTATATTTATAAATTCACTCTTTATTTTAATTTTTTTATTGTATAGAGAATCAAATATCATTTATGAAAGAAATTTATCGTATATGATTTGAAAAAAGTGATTTTCAGAACATACCCCATAAACAAACTTTGCTTTGATGCGTCCATTTTTGGTTATTTCCACTTGTGAATAAAAATAAATAAAATAAAAACAAATTCTCAATCATATCGATATTTTGACTTTAAATTTATTTTAATCTTATCTTAATCTAGATTTGTTTTGTTATTGTTATTTTTACAGGAGTAAATCGCGCAGTGTTGATCATGGCCTTGCGGCACCATTCGATTTGGATTCGTTGCGTTCAAAAGTGGAAGGACGCTTTGAAAGCGTTGACAGATTATCAAGTGAGTATGAGTAATCTTGAACAGAAAAAAAAATAATTTATATTTTCTGAATGTTTACCAAACAAATTTCCATACAAAATTTGTTTCGTAAACCTTTAGGAAACCTAAATTATTTTTATTTTATTATAACAATTGAATTGTAAAGCATAATCTAAGGCGTAATAGTAAAAGAAACACACAAAATTAAATACTGTTCGGATAATTGAGTGTTTTTTTATTTGTGTTATCCGGCGTTGCCAGAATGATGATCTTATCAAGTTCATACACCGAAGTATGTTTACATCAGGTACATGCGTATCTTCAAGTGACTGCATATTTTTTCAGACATGTGTACACACATATGTATGTACATGTATATCGTCATATAAATTCAAAAAGGGCGTAACTTACAAACAGGTCAAAATTGTCTTTTTGATTGATTCATAATAATTATATAAAATCAACACAATACCCACAATATTTTTATCCAATTATGCTCAAAAATATAAAATTTATTAACAAAATCCAAAAGATTACTGAGATCTAAATAAACTAAAAGTTACAATGTGTTTTGCTTCTTCTGTAAAATATCTTAAATGTAATTTATACCTTTATTGAATTCATATGACGATGTATTCATGTAATATTTATTATAAAATGGTTAAAGTGAATAAAAAAAGCATTTGCTTTTTACTTGAAAATTTATTTTAAAACCTAAAATATGTACATATGCGTTTTTTGTGAATTCCTCCTAGTTTTCCGTTTCGCGTTTGATGTATATGGAACAAAAATATGTTTTCGAGAAAAGCGATGAAGAATGTTTAGTTCAAAACTTGTTTATTAGCATCATCATACAGATACTTCTTAGAGTTTTTATATTTTGCTTTGATTTACGTTCTTTGAGTATAATATACTTCATAAAAATTGCGAATAACAATAATAATACTTTAACGTGGGAAATGTGTCAATATCTCCCGATATATTCAAGATATCGGAAAACTGATAACGAATTTGGAAAGAGGGCACATTATTCATATATAATAAATCAATAACTCAATATTTTTTTAAATGTTCCATACATATAACCAGAAACCAACCGACGATATGACATGTATATTTTGAATTGAAAAAATTCTATTTATTTTTAACGAAGAACAATTGATACTGAAATTAAGTATACATTTTGTACTAGAATTTAGAATTTCTTCGTTTTTGGGGTTCCGTACACCAAAGGTGAAAATGAACCCTATTGTTTTCGCTACGCTGTCCGTCTGTCCGTCACACGGTATTTTCTCAGGAACCGTAAGAGCTACGGACCTGAAATTTGGACAGAGTATGTAGAACCTTGGCCGCTACAACAACAAATACATGAGAATTAAAAATTAAAGGGTGTTCCACAATTCCACAATTAACACTAAAACTTAAAAAATTTTAATTAAAGGATGGTCCATCAGTTAATGCAATTTTGACTATTTAATTTTGACAACTTGCTATATCTTGGAAACCGTAAGAGGCAAACACTTGAAATTTTCAAAAACGGTAAAACTAAAAAAAAAACCGAAAATTATAAAGTCGCCAAACCAAAAAAAAAATCGCCAAAAATTAAAAAAAAAATCGCCAAAACGAAAAAAATTGCAAAAATTAAAAAAAATTTCTAACACTAAAATAAATCGCCAAATTCGAAAAAATCGCCATAATGAAAAAAAACGCCAAAATTAAAAAAAACGCCAAATTAAAAAAAAAGGCCAAAAACCGAAAAAAATCGCCAAAACGCAAAAATGTCGCCAAAACTAAAAAAAATCGCAAAAAAGAAAAAATCGCCAAAAATAAAAAAAAAATCGCCAAAACGAAAAAAATCGCCAAAATTAAAATAAAATTTCTAACACTAAAAAAAATCGCCAAAAATCGAAAAAAATCGTCAAAATAAAGTGTCAAAACTAAAAAACTAAAAAAAATTTTATGTAAACAAAAATCGCAAAAATGAAAAAAATCGTCAAAAATAAAAAAATCGCCAAAATGAAAAAACGCCAAAAACCGAAAAAAATCGCCAAAACGAGAAAATAAAGTGTCAAAACTAAAAAACTTAAAAAAATCGCCAAAACCGAAAAAACGCAAAAACGCCAAAACAAAAAAACCGAAAAAACCCCAAAAACGAAAAAAAATGCCAAAACTATATATTATATAGGTTGAAGTTTGTATTAAATTACATATCTAGTGTTCGTACGGAACCCTTCGTGCGCGAGTCAGAGTTGCACTTTACTGAATTTATTATTGGTTGTGTAAATTGCCTATTTTGCCAAATAGCAGTGCGGCCGCAGAGCGGTCATTTTCTGTCATGAAAATCATTAAAACATAGCAAAGAAATCGGTTAAAAACTGAAACTATAAGTAACCTAATATTTGTCAAAGAATTGTGCGTTGGTGATGAGATATTTATTCCTACCAATGATTTAATAATTTTTGCACAAAAGTTTAAATTCATGAATGGATCTTAGATATAATCTTTGTAGTTACAACAAATGTCTGTCAAATAAAAGTTATTTTAGTAGCTTTATAAAACCTATGTACAAAAACTGAATTCCTGTTATTTATGTATATTATTTTATATATTCATAGCATATCTATATAAAGGGTAAGGGCAAATAACTGGGGATGACACTTTTTTCATGTGAAGTTTTAAATGCGCTTTTGGAACCTGTTTAGTTTGATACTCCTTGCACTTACCTTTTATACATAAATACATATATTTTGTTATTTTTTATGTTTCTTTGAATTGTTATTTTTTATATTTCTCTGAATAAAAAAAATTTCTACCGAATTTCATTCAAATCTACCGATTTTTTTTTGCCGATTCTACCGAATTTAAAAAAAGCAAGTGTGCACATTGAGTAGCTGTTGCGCAACCGTTGAGTGTTTGTCTTAGAAACGCTTCACTCAACAGTTGAGTAATTTTCCATCAAAAAATTTTTTCGCTACCTCTAGTCAACATGTTGTCATGTCTCAGCCTGAACAGCTAGCTGATCGAATAGAGCTATTCCTTTTATTAGGAATTTAGCTATTCCTTTTGTTAGGCGGCAGGAGCAAATATTTGTTAAATTTTACATTACAAATACGATAAAGTAACGAAGTAAAGGTATAAAATTAAATTATATCCATCAAGCCGTTTCTAAGACGCAGCTGTTGGCGCCAACAGTTGCCAAAAGTTTCACAACTGTTGAGCTGAACAGCTACGTCTTATGAATGCGCCCATTAATTAACGTTTCTTTATTTTGAGTAAATGTTGTACACTCATTTGAAAGAAATTTGTAGTTAAAATATATGACTGCAGCTAAGAAAAATTTTGCTTCAATTTCAGATGTTTATTCTTAAAAGAAATACAAAAGTTCTAAAAATTACGACAAATTAACTTAAAGTAGGAAAGTTTTGAACTTAATATTATGAAAATTTACTTAAATATAGGAATTGTTGGCTTCATTCCAATTATATTTTACTTACTTTAAGTTAAAATTACCACTCAAATTTAAAGCCCTTTCCTTGTATTAAAGGCAAAGTATACTAAAATTTAGAAAAGATTAAATTAGTATGAGTAACACCATATACTTCATGTTAAGAAAAATTTACTTGTTTTGAGGAGGAAAATAATTACAGTAGTTTTGATTTAGCTGCCTTTTGTTTAAGTGCACTTTGGACTTAACTGCCTAAAATGATAAATTTCTGTAACTTTTCTTTAAAATCCCATACAAATTCGTTTTTTAAGTGCACTTTCTATACCTGCACATTTAATATAAGTGCCCTAAAATTTGAGTAATTTTAAAATATTTTCATACAAAAAATCAATGTTAGCTGCACATTGACTTAACTGCACAAAATATATTTTTTCTGTAATTATTGTTCAAAATCCTCTTATAAGTGCACTTTGTATACTTGCGCATTTAACATATTTTTTGGCAGTTTTAAATTATTCACATATAAAAAATTCAAGTTAGCTGCACACATTAAAAAAAATTTTGCTACATAAATATGCAACCATGTGTGTGTGTAAAACTGAAGTCAAAAATTGTATACCTGCACATTTAGGTAGGTAAGTGCATTTAAGATAACAGCATTTTTGGCTTATCCGCACAAAAAGTCGTGCAAAGTTGATTGTGCAGCTAAGTCAAAATTACTGTAACTGCAGGAATTTCTGATCAGTAAATATTCTACTTTAACTAATTTCTAGATTATGAATGAATATTATTTTACTAATTTTTATGAAAATTTTATACTTGAAATAAGTTATATTCTTCTTGGAGCCAAATCAATCCCGAATTTCTTTAAGTTAAGTTAAATTTACTTAAATTTCGTTAACTTGTTTTTTGAGTGTAGTTCCTTAGGGTAATATTCATAGAATTTTGTGTAGATTTCAGTTTTGCTAGACGCCTGTATATATATACCATTTAGGAATAAAGTCTACATACACCCATCATTTCTGGGGTTTGGGGTTACCTGGGAAGAAATTCAAAAAATTAATTATGCCAATATTTAGGGTGCTAATAAATATGGTTATACAAAAAATAAGAAATAAAAAAATAATTATAATAACAACAACAGTGGCAAAAATATTAAAAATAGACGACCTCAAACATTTTGCACGTATTTTTTCATGTGTTTTATGCCTGTATGTAGACTCTTTTCCTATGGATTTTTAATATTTTTGCCACTGTTGTCGGTATTATAATAATTTTTTTAACCCGAAATTTATTTGCTGGTGGTTCAGCGTTGTCTATATATTTCATTGTTGTTGTAACAAATCATCAGTAGACTTCAACCACACAATGAAATATATAGACAACGCTGAACCACCAGCAAATAAATTTCGGGTTGGGATAGACTTCTGACAATATGTCGGGTAATGGGTTTCTTAAATGTTAAATTTAGATTTTATTTTTCATTTTGCCTTATAATTACTTTTATTGTTATCCAATGGATTTCTAATTGTATAAAGGTGTAGAAAAATAAAATAGATTCAAATCGAATATAAATTATTTGCTGGGTTTTTTATATTAGTTTCTAAGCCTACTATGCTTATTTTTCTTTTGTGATTTTCAAAAATATTGTTATTTGTGAATTCTCAAATAGTTCTTGAAAGTCTGTGCATAAGATAAGAGGTTTGTGACTATTCAAAATGTGTGGTTGAAGTCTACTGATGATTTGTTACAGCAACAATGAAATATATAGACAACGCTGAACCACCAGCAAATAAATTTCGGGTTGGGATAGACTTCTGACAATATGTCGGGTAATGGGTTTCTTAAATAATTTTTTTATTTCTTATTATAACCATATTTATTAGCACCTAAATATTGGCATAATTATTTTTTTGAATTTCTTCCCAAGTTTCCACATACCCCAAAAATGATGGGTGTATGTAGAGTTTATTCCTAAACTGTATATATATATTCTATCTATATAATTAATAGGCGAACATGTTTTTTGTAATCCCTTTTACGCTGGTACCACTACACCGATTTTAAAAAGATTTATATGGTTTTAAAGGATTTTCTGTACAGATGTGCAGAATCTATGTTTTATTGAAATCGGTTTAGTATTTTGGGAGCTATAAGCGTTTAAAGTTGCTACTACTACATGCACACATATTACACACGCATTTATTAGCTTACAAGTAAAAAAGAAACAAAACATGAGTGTGTGTGTGTGTGTTTGTAGTATTTCTCTTGATCTAACAATTTTTTTCTCTTATTTGTTGTTGTATGAAACACGGATGGAAATCATGGTACAATTGTACTTTTTATGGTACATTTTTGACCTTGTTGGTATCGGGGTACTACCGCGAGTTATTTGGTACAATTTAAAAATGCCAATGTTTCTCTATATGGTAACATTAATTTTGCCTATGTTCTCTTTAATTTTTTTGTGTGTGCTTTATTTTAATCTCTATATAACAGTCCAATCTACGAATGTACCTTTATGAATGTAATACGAGTATTTAATATTTTTTATGTCATTATTTGTTGTATACTGAATTTTTATACACATTTTTGTTGTTTCTGTTTTTTATTGTACACTTCTGAATTTTTATACACATTTTTAAGTTTCTGTTTCTATTAATAAATATTACAAAAAAATGGTACCGTCATGGCATAAAAAGTACATTTTGATGTGTAAACATCTATACGCTAGGTGGTAAAAATCTTTTGACTTTGATTTCTTTGCTGAGATTTCTTTGCTGAGATTTCTTTGCTTTTCTTTCACAGCATTGTCAAATCGGTGTGAGCTATGTATGAGTGTATTAGTGTTTGAAAGAAGCAATACCAAGCAGAGAAACAAGTCGACCGGCTCGAAGCCGACGGTGCGCCGCCGACGGTGCGCCGCCGCCGGTTATTTTTCTGTATACACCAAAGGTGAAAATGAACCGTAAGAGCTACGGACTTGAAATTTGGACACAATGTGTAGACATTTGGTCACTACAACAACAAATACATGAGAGTTAAAAACTAAAGGGTGTTCCAAAACGAGCAACGAAAAATGTTAAAATCCCATGTAATATACATACAATTGTATGTACATATATACACTTGAAATTTTAAAAGTTAGTGTATTTTTATACAGCCTACAACAATTAACACTAAATTTAAAAAATTTAAATCACTGGGTGTTCCATCAGTTAATGCAATTTTGACTTTGTAATTTTGACAACTTGCTGTATCTTGGAAACCGTAAAAGCAAAACTCTTGAAATTTTCAAAAACGGTAAAACTAAAAAATCAATAAAATATAAAATCGCCAAATATAAAAAAATCGCCAAAAACAAAAAAAAATCGCCAAAACGAAAAAAGCACCAAATTAAAAAAAATCTCTAGGAGTAAAATAAATCGCAAAAAGCCGGAAAAATCGCCAAAATGAAAAAAATCCTTAAACAAAAAAATCGCCAATATGAAAAAATCGCCTAAATAAAAAAACCCCAAAAAAAAAGAAAAAAATCTCAAAATGAAAAAATCGCCAAAATGAAAAAAATTGCGAAAATTAAAAAAACCCAAAAAGAGAAAAAACACCAAAACGAAAAAAAGCGATAAAATTGAAGAAAAAATCGTTTAAACTGAAAAAACTTAATAAAGGAAGACAGCTAAATAAAAAATAAAAAAAATAAAAAAAATTATCAAAACCGAATGTGCGCGAGTCAAAGTCGCACTGTACTGAATTTATTTTAATTGCAATGCGTACACAAAAACAAGAACAGCAACAACTAAACGATGAACAACAGGAATTAAAAATTAAAAGCTAAAATGAGCACTGTAGTACCACTAAAGTTTCAGTAAAAATAATAAAATTTTTTTAACAAGTAAATTTTTACCGATTACTAAAATTTTTTTCTACAATTTTTATAAATTGCCTAAATGCTTTGTTATATGATGAGGTGCATTGAATTTTCAGTAATCAGTAATGCCCGTATTCATAATGAAATTTTACCAAGTGGCTAAATGTTTTTCATACAAAAGTTTCAAAATTTGAATGAAAAAACTTTGCCACTTGCTACAATTTTATTATGATTAGGGCCCTACGATTTTACTGGTAATGCAAATTAAATTTCATTAGCAGTAAAAATTTACTGAATTTTTTTAGTAATCAGTAAATTTACTGCTTACTGCAATTTTGAATGCAGTGTGCCCATTTACTAACCAAATAAGTTAGTTAAACAAAAACCAACAAATTCATATGTATTTACAATATTGAAAGTTTTGATACTTTTAATTGATTAATTTAAAAAAAGATACTAAAAGCATAAGTACTTCCAACTTATAAAAAAATTTTCATTACTAGATGTTTACACATCTCTTCTTTTATGACGTTTAGATAGGTTTATTTTTCAAGTATGGGCTGCCAAAGTGTCGCTATTTATGAAAAAAAAAAATTACTATTGTTTTGATCTAAAAAAAATCAAATTTACACTGTCGAAAGAATGGCTTCATGAGCATTCTAAGCGATAGAAAACTGATTTTTATTTCTTTATCTTATGTACATATGTACATATTTCTGTACGAACTTTGACTCAAACGATAAGTCGAAAGAAGACGTTATGCCGAGTTTACATATTTGTGTCATGTGTCCAAAAAAGCGTGACCACTAGTTTACACCATGCAAGTGTTATTGCTAAGCTGGCAAAAACAAACCACTTCGCTCCAATGGCCCACTAATGTAAAATTCAGTACTTTTTGCTCGGAAAAGTGCTTCGTATTAGTAATTGTGGTGCTTATTAAAGGGTTGCATTTGTATACTCGTTTGTATAGCCAAAACAAATATACCATGGTATGTACCATATAATTGTAGTGTGAGCGACAGAATTAGTATAAAGCTATGTACAAACGATTGTCAGATCTTACAATATTGTCAGATCTGGCAATGTGCTGGCAATGTACTGGCAATCGAAAATTGCCAGCACAATATTTCTTGTCAGTTCACACGGTTGTCAGAAAATCTTACTACAATTTATTGCCAGACGGTTGTATGACAATCAATTCATCTGACAAAATCGTCAGTAGAAAAATTGTCAGTTCACACGGTTGTCATATGCACAAATTGTTAGATCTGTTGTTATGCGTTGCCAGACTTAAACCATTTGTTGGCCATTGTTAAATATTTATCGTTTGTGTCTGTGTTAAATGTAAAAAGTGAAAGTATAAATAATTACGGACCATAAAGAAGCAATTGCAATGATTTTGTCTGCATATCTTTTATTATAAACTTTTTCTTTAAAATCAATTGTGTTCTTTAATATAATAAATTAAATATTTATCGTTTGTGTCTGTGTTAAATGTAAAAAGTGAAAGTAAAAATTATTATGGACCATAAAGAAGCAATAGCAATTGTAAGATCTGACAACCGTCTGTACATAGCTTAAGAGTTATTGTGTGTGCGTGCTTTTCCAAATTAAAATACAATTAAAACAAATAACAATTGTTTATTGTATTGCTGCTGAGCAACTGTTTGATCTGTTTTTGCCCAAAAATACATATTGTAATACAAATATATGAAAAAACCACTATTGAAACAAATACATGATGTGGAGATGTATGTGCGGACGTTCGTTATGTTATTTTGTGGCGCAGCCAAAGTATAGAGAGAAAAAGAGACAATTTTGCTCTGAGAGTAATTACAAATGCATGTGTTTCATGTACATGTATCATTTACTTACATATGTATGAGCAATTTTGCTTTCATTCATTCATTCATCAGCCAATTACATTTTTTCTAAACACATCATAAGGCACTTATGGTAAAAGCAGTTTTATGTATCTTATTTGCCTTAGAAAAACAAACTAACGATTCTTCTTACAGCGTTAACAATT
The DNA here is from genome assembly GCA_949987645.1 of Tachina grossa. NCBI lineage: Eukaryota > Metazoa > Arthropoda > Insecta > Diptera > Tachinidae > Tachina > Tachina grossa. The sequence continues at coordinate 64,029,810 of OX465274.1, forward strand.
AGTTTTCATTTGTTTTGAAAATAACGGCAAACAGAATGTTGATATGAATTGATAAGAAATAAAAACAAACAATTCTAACAAAAACAATAACAAAAATTCATAATTACGTACATAGATATGTAAAAATATAAATATATGCATAATAAGCAAAAGTGAAGTACACACTTGTACATTTAAATATATAGTATGTATGTATGTTTGTGCGCTTTTATGTATCGAATAAATATGTAGATGTGAAAAATTTGTTAGCAGCGTTGCCGTTAAGTAATTGAAATATGCTAGAATGTTTGCTATCCGGGTAGTTTAGAAAGGGTAAACTAAACGAAAATAGTAATATACTAAATAATTCTTTTTATAGGCTTAACAAATTGGTACATATGCATATACAGTCGAACTTCTCTATAGCGAACTTCTCTATAAGGAAATCTTCTCTATAACAAATAAAATTCGTGAACACAACATGTTTGTGAGTATTTTCATACATTTTGATCTCCCTATAACGAACTTCCCTATAGCGAAGTTCTCTCTGTAACGAACAATTTTTTAAGACCTAAATAGAATTTTTCACACTAAATAATCTCTCTATTGCGAAGCTTTTAGCAATCGATTTTTTGCATCAATTTAGTCACAGAAAATATAACTGTAAAAGATATTTTTTCCCTTCTTAATCGTTGTGAAGACTTTGTTGACGAAACATCAAAAACAAATGAAAATCACATCTTTCTTTAACACCATATAAAAACTTGCCTTAATATACATATATTTTTTCTACATTTAAACAAAAAAATTTAAATGTGTTCATGTAAAAAAAATGTTCTTCTCCTAATACATATAATTTGTTTCTACATTTGTATATATAAGGTGTATCTAACTAGGTGGCAGCGCTACTTCAGCTGATAATTTTTTGCTCTGTGTGCTTTGTAGCTGTAGAATGTCAAAAACTTCGTTTTGTTTCGGTTTTAGGACAATTATTTTTGTGCTTTTGATATTCTTCGGTTCTTTATACAGCTATGGTTGCCGTATTTTTGTATAACAAATCCTTACGCAGTCACCTGTATAATTACACCATGTGTATGTATTAATAAAAAAAAAAATAATGTGTTCATGTAAAAACAATTTTTTTTTGTCTAAAAAAATATATTTTCTACATAAAAAAAATTTAAAGTCAAAATTGTCTGCAGTTTCTCTATAACGTAGAAATTTGACGGTCCCCAACCGCTACGCTATAGAGAAGTTCTACTGTATATATAACTATAAATATTTTGTATAAATTGCTCATTATGTTAAGAATATTGTCAAAGTATGATTAGTATTGAAGTCAAAAGTGCACTACTGATGTCTGGATTAAAAAGCGTCATTTAATAAAACTGTGGCTGTCACTTTGATACTTAGCATCCCAAATGGTAACGCTGTTTTCAACGCGTCAGAAAAAACGCTGTTCTGATGTCCGGGACGTAAGAAATATGAGAATCGCAGCAAACATAAAATTGCTTACATTGGGGGAAAAAATTATATCATATGTATACAGTATCTCACACAAGTTTTCAAATACATATCATTTAACTGTAAAGATATTCCACACAAAAATTGTTTCCACTAAAAAAATAATCAAATCAAATAATTTTTTGTGTCCGTCATGAAACTATCAAAATTTTGTCTATATAACATTTTACTTTCAAATTACAAGTTAATGAAAATGTATTTCATACAAGAGGTTTTCGATAAACCGATCATAAGTTGTGAGTAATTTCTGCTTTATAATTCGAAATTATAAGGTCTTTTCGAATTAGTGCCTTCGATAAAATTCCATATAAAACTTGTTAAGTATTTGGCTCGTTTTCATCAAACAAATTATGATTTATAATAAAGTTGTTAAAAATTTCCTCTTGGGAGATATCCAAATTTTGCACAGAGCAGCCTTGTACAAAAACAAAGTCGATGCTCTGCTGAGCCGCAAATCTTTTTTAGTTTCTTTTTTGTTTTGCCAACTTATTTTCTTCTTGTAAATCATCGCTTAGCTTCTCATCCCAATATATTTTCGTTAAGTGTCCCCCCATCCATTATACAATATTATTGCATATGTTGTTGTACATACCATAGTCGTTTTGACAAAATAAAAAATAAATTGCACAATATTTTTAAAGCAAATATTTCCACCCCATTACATAATTGTCTTGATTGTACAATTAAAACCAAATTCTTTTTGATATATGCCAATATATTGTGCTACCTTAGAATATGACATACACATTGGTGATATTATTGTACAATACGAAAAATTGCACAATTATATTGTAAGTGGGTGGGCCGCTTTACTCAAAGTTATTGTGAAAACAATTTATGAATTTAAAACTCCAATAATAAGCTTCTTTTTGTTATATCCGTCACTTCATATGGTTTTATTTTGGAAAAAATGTATATGTATATCTCGCTGGAATATCAGCATAGTTGTATTTTTAATTATTTCTTCATTTTTCCGGTATTAGTCATGCTCTACAATTTCTTGGCTATTGGAAGGCAATTTTTTCATATGCAACCAATATTTTTCCAGCTCCTCTGATATATTTTTCTTGATATTTCTGCATTCTGGAAAGGTATCTGTTGTTTCGTATAAATCTTCTTTTATTATATACTGAATCGCCTCATAGATATAGCAATGATGACATGATATCGATGGACCTGATTCAGCCACATGTGTTAAGGTTTTAAGCTAGTGCATACTCCATTATTGGAGCAGCCCCCGTATTGTGTAACTTGCTAAAGCTAAATCTCTATCGCTAAAATTCTATAAAGTCGATTTATCGATTTTCGGCTACGAATAAAATTTTCAAACGTATATTGCTAAATCAGGCATTAGCTCAAAAATTGAATCCGTCGAAATTTTAGTGTTTTGTGCCATCGCCAAAAATTTCTAATTTTCTATTTGTTCTGCATTTTAGCGATTGAACTTAGCTTTAGCTTTAGCTTTAGCGAGTTACAGAATACGCGGCCTGGTTTGGCTTTTATTAATATTATGTTTTGAATTCATTGATCTCTCTCATACATTTTGATTTGTCGATAAATTTTTTTACGTTTGCACTTATTATGCATTTGTTACTTCGAATTTAATTCAAATATTGAAAATATCTATTTATAACTTTAGTTCAAAATTTTTCATTTTGTCGTATTATTTGTCTCTCTAGCTACCAATTGAGGTAAAAAGTAATGTTTTGAATATTTTATTATTCGATACGTGTACCATGTGTGCCAGATATGCGTGTTTGCCAATAAATTTCTCATTTTGTTGTACCATAATATGTTAGTTTGAACTTCTAAACATATAAGAAGAACACACATATTGCTTTGAAAGCTGTACAGTCATAACCCATCTGTGTAAGGTAGACTCGCCTCAATTTGCGTACTTGGGATGTCCAAAAAAGACTCTGAAGTATATGCGTTGACATCCGAAGAAGTTTCAAATTAAACGCATCAAAAGCAGTCATGTGGGCTGTCGAGACCATCTTATATGAATTATCCTTCAGTCCGATCATATTATTTTTATATACATATTTGGCAATAATTTTTTAGATATAGAAAAACTGTATAAAACAAATGGGTCATCTCAGTTTTTCATACAGTATGAAAATTAATGCTCTACACTGTAACTTTTGCAAACCCGTGGTTCTATCAAACTTCCAAATATTAAAACATAAAGAATTATTTATTCCACTCACTCTCTCTTCCTGATGCATTTTCTGGCTAGTGTTGCCGAATTTCATTATTTCTAAATAAAGATTTATAATTTTTTCAACCGAAGTTAAAAAGCCATACACACAAAAATTTACATGCCCAGCTAAAAAAATATGTATGGAGCATATATGATATCCCATATATGGTTCGGATCCGAAAAATTAGGGTGTATGGGCATATATGATTATATATATTCATACATTTTCATACATGTATGTGTATATATATTTCCTCTACAGAATGCAAAGTTCATATTTATACTCTCTTGATTCACAAAAGCGCACTGTTGTGCAATAAATTAAATTACTAAAATTAATTTTTTTAGATTTTGAACAGTGAGGTTGTATTTAATGAAACATTTGTTTGGAAAAATTATTCAAAACGAACTAAAAGTAATTTCATTCCTCATTTTAAGTCAAAAGGTGAATCAATTATTTCAAAAAAAACAAAACTCATATTCGTAGATAAAATTTAATTTAAGAAATCAGAATAAAAACTAATGCAATTAATTATAAAAGAAAAAATAATCCGTCTAACAATAGTTTTCAATATAATTTTTTGCAGTAATATGAACTTTGTTTCTTATCTAGAGAATTCTGTTATTTTCTACAAAATTAATGACTGGATTATCCTTTTGATTACTTGATCCACAATGTATAAAATCATACAAGAATGGTTTTTTTTTATAACGAAAGTTTTTCTTTTTTAAACGTTGGGGGTACACATATGAACTTTGCATACCGTATGTATTTTCTAATGGATTTCCAATTAATCAGTGATAAAATACCAAACTTTTTTGATTGCAAAAACGATCTTATGTGAGATATCATGTATGCATACATTCTTATATGGCTCGATATATTACATCTTATTTCTATATATGGATCCACATATGAAGAGCTTCATTATGAAATTTCCATATATGAGCTCATATATTATAATACATTTCATATATTAGTCCATATATTAGTTCATATATAATAGTTTTGCAATGTATAATCCCATACATTTCCATACATGAATTCATACATATTCATATATAGTTATATACATTCATATATTAAAATTATATTGACCATATATAATTTTTTCAGCTGGGTGCTTACAATTTGTAGTGTATGCAGGGACCGTAACGGTTACAATTTTTATTTTAAAAACTAATTTTTAATAATTATTTCTTGATTTTTATTTATTCCTCACAAAATAATAATACATAGTAAAAAAAGCAATAAGTAAAATATTACATTTTTTATTCCAGTTTGATTAATTTTGTGCAATTTTGGTTTGAAGTGTATGTTAAAACAAAATTTCCATACAGAAGCATACTCGAAACACAAATTATTTTTTTAGAATATGCCAGTTAAAGTAAATTAAATTAATTAATAAAAATATATTTCGGTATTTTATATATATGTATATATATTATATGTATATATATTATATGTATATATATATATATATATATAGAAGAACGTTGATGATGAAGGTTTAGTGGCCTTCGAAAACGGCTAGCTGTTCCGTTCAAGTATGTGTTGTCAGAATATTTACAACTAAATTTGGTGTTATTTGTTCATTAATAATTATCACATGTAATTTGGCTTAAAAACCGATACGAACTTTAGCTTGTTCAAATCATAAATATAGAAACAAATGAAGTTCGAAAAATAATAATTAAATTAAATAATTTTTCTAATTTTTCAAATATCCAGCTAAAAAATATGTATGGAGCATATATGATATCCCATATAAGGCTCGGATCCGAAAAATGAGGGTATATGGACATATATGATAATATATATTCATACATTTTCATACATGAATGTGTATTCCCTATATAAAGGGTCCGCCAGATAACTTTTTTTTTGAAAATGCTATAAAAAAAACTACTGAAGCTTAGGCTCTGTGGCACGTAGTGGCGTCCTGTTGAAACCAAATGTTGCCCATATTAGAGCTGTGTCGTTCATGAACGAACGAGTACAATTGAACGAATCAGTAAAATGAACGAAGTGAGCCGGTCACTTTACTGAGCTGTTTTGGCTCAGCAGTATCGATAAAAAGTATAATTGAACGAAATAAACGAACGAACGTACTTGGGTGTTTTTGTTTTGGTTTTTCTTTATTCATGTGAGATTTTTTGTTACATTCTGGTTTTCATTTACCTTTTTGCCTGCTTTCAGTAATAGTGTGACCATTATGAAATTAATAAAATTGCCAATAATATTTCTTAAGTTCTTAGAACATATTTATAGTTTTTTTAACAAATTTGTTATATATATATATATATATATATATATATATATATATATATATATATATATATATATATATATATATTTGTTCGTTTTGCTTATTTTGCTAAATAATTCATAACAAACCCAATGCATTTGCGCCTTTTTATTTGACGAATCAAGTTTTGGTTTTTATTTCGTTCTATTTCTTGAAAAGAGCAGATGAATGAAATGAACGAACTCGTTCTTTTTTAGAAAATGAACGAAAATGAGCGGTCACTTGAATGAACGATTTGGCACAGCTCTAGCCAATATCCTCCTCTTCAATTTTTGTGAACAAAAATTAGTTCAAAATGGCCCGATAACGATCGCCATTGACTGTAACGGCCACTCCTTGCTCCTTTTCGAAAAAATGGCCCAATTATGCCTCTGGACCAAAATCCGCACCAAACAGTGACTCGTTTTGGGTGCGTCGGCTTTTCAGTGCCCCAAATGCGACAATTTTGCTTGTTTACATACCCGCCAAGATCAAAATGAGCTTCATATGAAAATATGATTTTTTTTTGCAAAATCTGCATCTTCTGTAAGTCGATCGCAGGCCCACTTAGCGAAGCGAAAACGCATTGGATGGTCAGTTGGCTCTAATTATCTGTCAAATCAGTCATGAGCTAAGTGTTACCATTCACGAAACAAGCACTAGTTGAAAAAAAAAACATTAGATGGCGGACCCTTTAGTATGCAAAGTTCATATTGATTCAAAAAGCGCACTGCTGTGCAATAAATTAAATTATTAAAATAATTTTTTTGTAATATTTGGTACAGAAAGGTTGTGTTTAATGAAACATTTGTTTGAACAAAATAGTTCAAAACGAACTAAAAGACATTTCATTCGACATTTTAAGAGAAAATGTGAATCGATTATTAAATAACAAAAATTAAAACTTTTAAAAACCACCGACTTTTTTCAGAAAAGATGTTATATCTTTTAAGCGGCTGCACTGATTTTCTTCAAACCATAGCTGTTAAGTAATGATTAGTAATCGTAATGATTACTAATTTGATTATCTTTTTTTAAAGGTAAAGTAATTATCAAATTACGATTATATTCAGTTTCGTACTTAGTAATCGTGATTACGATTACTAATAATGGAAAAGTAATCTGAATTACTTGAAATTACTACAAAATAACCAAAAAGAATCAAAAGTATTAAAAAAATAATCCAATTAGTTCTAAGGATTACTTTTAATTCTTTTTGATTATTTATTAAGTTTATTGCATTTCACTTATATTAAAATTTAAGATATTTAATAATTTGACAAATGAGCAAAATTTGAGGAAAACTTGAAAGATATCTATTGATACATTTTTACAGTCTTTCAAAAAATTGGCGTGTATATGTTTTTTTTCTTTTGTGATTTTCAAAAATATTTTTTGTGAATTTTGAAATCATTTTTTAAAAGTCTGTGAATAAGATAAGAAGTTTGTGGCTGTTTAAATTGTGTTGTTTGAAGTCTACTGACGTTTTGTCGAAGCGACTATGAAATGCATACACACAATGCTTAACCACCAGCAAAAAATTTCACTTTATGTTTTTCTTTATATCTTTTTTCTCAGACTGATATTATTAATGTTGTTATATAAACGAATATGTAAAGAATTTTTTAAACAAAAAACATCTAATTATATAAATTTCTTTAGAACTGTTTCAAAATAAAGTAATCTTAATTCAGAATGTTTGAAAATAATCAAAAAGAATCAAAAGTAATCTTTGAAAGTAATCGGACTACTTTTTGATTAATTTTGATTCTTTTAGATTATTTTGTAGTAATTTCAAGTAAATCAGATTATTTTTCGATTTAAGTAATCTTAATCAATTATTTATTAGCAATTCTTTTGAAGGAATTTATTTAATCATTACAATTCTTTTTAAAATGTAATCTAATTGATTACTAAACGTAATCGTAATTAACAGCTCTGCTTCAAACATAACTAAGAACCCTCTCGATCAAGTCATCTTTCAAACAGAAAAAACTAAATTAAAATCGGTCCAGCCATTTGGCCTGTACGTGGACACGGACAGAGACACAGATACACAGACACACACTACAAACTTATAACACCCCTTTTTTTAGTCGGGGGTTAAAAATACAAAACACACATTTGTACACGACATATAATTTAAGAAATCAAATTAAAAACTAATGCAATTATAGAAGAAAAATTAATCCGTTTTGATACTAATACTAGTTTTTAATATTATTTTTTGACAGTTGTATGAATTTTGTTTATTAAATATATCTGAGAATTCCGTTAATTTTTATAAAATTAATGACTGAATTATCTTTTTGGTTATTTGATTTATTAAATAGGCCCACAATATATAAAATACTACAAGAATGATTTTTATTTTTGTTGCACGAGTTTTTATTTCTTAAATCTTGAGGGTCTAAGCATATAAAATTTGCATACCGTGTATATTTTCTAACAAACTTCCAATTCACGAGTGATTAAAAAGAGAGAAAAAGATCGAATTAATAAAATGCAAGCTTTTTGATTGCAAAAATGATTTTATGTGAGATATCATATATGTAGAAAATTTTATATGGCTCCGTAGATTACATCTTATTTCTATGTATGGATCCACATACGAAGAGCCTCATAATTAAATTTCCAGATATGGCTCATGTATTATAATACGTTTCATATATTAGTCCATGTATCAATTCATATATAATATTTTTGCCATGTATAATCCCATACATTTCCATATATGAATTCATACATATTCATATATATATAATTATATATATTCATATATTAAAAATATATGGACCCTATATAATTTTTTTAGCTGGATAATTATAAAAAATAAAAATATTTTCCTAAAAAATATCGAAATACACATAAACAAGAAATTTTTAATATAAAAATTAAAAGACCGTCAGCTTAATAAAATTATAGAATACTGTATTTATAATAATAAAACTTATTGTAGACTTTTGATTGTTTTGGTTTTTTTTACAAAGAACAATGGTAAATTTTAATGAAATGCAAAGTGAATTTTGTTTCCATACGAACACTTCTACATGCCGTCACACAACAAATAACACAAAGCAAATTACATTTTTCTACGTCAATCAGATTTGGAGACGCTCAAATAATCAGCAGTCAAATAAAAATATCAAAATGTTTTGATTATCATCAATCACTTTCGACAACGTGTACGTGTAGCCGAAAAAACGACTGCACGCATACAGCTATGTGATTTATGGTTTTATTTGATCGTCTCCTGGACACTTACGGCCTTATGTATGAGCAAAAATTGGCATAAAGTTAGCATAAGTGATGAAATTGAATTGGGTATTAATGAGTTCCCCTATTCAATTTGACATTAAAAATGATCGCAATACGTAATTTTAATCTACTACAAAGTCCTAGCGTGATTTTTAATGTGAAGTTTCATGGCAAAAACTCCTTATGTTCATGTTCAATTTTGCCACTTATGCTAACTTCATGCCAGTTTTTATTTATGCATATGGCCGTTAACATCTAAAAGAGGATTATTTATGCAGCTGCACAAAAGATTTACCCCTCATGCAAAAAATAATAATTTGAGTTTAAAGTGTACATTAAAACAAAATTATGACACACTTGTAGTACAAATTAGTTTTTTTATTTTTTTGTATTAGGGGAGAGTATAACCTCCAAGTCCGTAAATTGTATTGGAAAAACTTCTTGCAAGCACGTATACACAAAAACACCTGCTGCCTCATTTGGCAATTAAAAACTTTTAATTAAGTCAAAAAGTCTCTGGCAACACTGCTGAGAGAGTATATTATTTTTGGATTTTTATTTACATTCGCTTTTTAAGAGAAACGAAAATAAATACAAAAATCAATTGTCAGTAGTCGTAATTTTTTTAACTTGATTTGTTGTAAAAGTAAAATGAATTATTGTGGCGGTTAGAGTGTTTATTATAAGGAAAATAATTATTAAATACATTCATATATGGAAAATTATTAATTAGTGCACAAATATCAGAAAACTTAATAAAAATATATAAACATAACATAATGGAAGTGGTAAAAATATTTCGTCGTTCGGTAAATAAAAATTCTTTAACGGTTGATCAAAAAACGAATTCTGTCGACTTTGTTGTTATTTATTTGACCGCCGAAATCTGCAAACGATATAACAATTTCAGCAAACTTAACGAACTAAAAGATTTTGTTTTATTTGAACAAACTCTATTGAGTTCATATAAAATAAGTACATACATACATACATACATAGTGAACTATAAAATTATTATTTCTATTTAATTTTTCTTTTGTTTTAGATGAGCGCAAAAAATCATCGCTACCAACCATACCCACCATTAATTATACAGTGGGCAATCGTGATACTTTGACATCGGTGGCTGCCCGTTTCGATACTACACCTTCGGAATTGACACATTTGAATCGTCTAAATAGTTCATTCATATATCCTGGCCAACAGTTGTTGGTACCTGATAAAAGTGCAAAGGATAATGTATCAACAAGTTCGACAGATGAAAAAGCTGGCGGTTCTAGTGCTTCGGGCAAATCGAGCCCGATTGAACGGAAATTATCAGCCGAAGAGCAGCATGATGGTAAGTTTTTATATACATAAATATGCTACTTATTATTTTGTTTGCTTATTATTTTTTATTTAATACCTAGTGAGTTATGATCAGGCCTGTTATTTTCATGCACTATAAAAACTAAGTTATGCGCATAAAAAATGCGCAATAAAACCTAATATATGCATTAAAAATATGCACTAAAATTAAAAGTAAAAGTAAATCAAAAGAAGTCCTAATTGTTAATGCTTGTTTTAAATGCGTTAGATAAGTGAATTCATAACTAATGCAACTACAATTCTCACTTCATACCAGGGATGGCAAATTTGGTACAATTGTACTTTTTTTTGGTACTATTCAAACTCGAAAAGTACACTAATATACCAATGACTAATTTAGTACATTTTAGGAATCTCCCGAGTTTTAATATGTCAATTTTCACTCTTGAACAATAAAACTCATATTTTTCTCACTTGAAAACAGTCTTGTGAATACAAAACGCCGCGAGAAAATCAACAAATGTAAACATGCCATTAATTTGTATATTTTAAAGTTTAACTTAAACAGGTGTTATCATTTGCTTTAACATCCCAACTTACAAGAAAATTTGTGAAAACGATTTGGTATCCAGAACAAAGTCGATTATTTTAATAAAAATCGACAAAAAAAATATGTAATTTGAACTAAAAAAAACTTTTGTACTTTCAAATGTACAATTTTTGAAAGTTTTTGGTACAATCTTAGAATTCTTAATGCCGTCCATGCTCCATATATAAAAAGTACCGAAATTTATGTTATTATCAGGGAAACTGCAAATATGCAATTGCATGTTTTTTCTCGTGTGACGTATAAATGCGTATATAAGATATTTATCCGTTTCAGAACTTTTTATGAATTTTTGCAGCGATTTTTTAGTGCATATTTTTGCATATTTTACCCTTTAAAGCATATTTTTGCATTTTTCAATCTTACACGCATATTTTTTAGCATATTTTCGAATTTTTAGAGCATAATTTACGCTTTTAAAGCATATTTTGTTACCTTATAGAATGTATTTATTTGAATATTAAGATAACATTTTTAATTTATTTTTCGCCATATAAATATCATTTTCAATATTTCATGTAGTGTATACATTTTTCGTAAGTATGTATTAAGCAGTTATTACAGATGTTAATTTCAATAAAAATTTGGTTTTGAAATTGTGACGGGTTCTGCCTCGAATAGACGTTGAAGGAACATTTTCAATTTATAAAAGTTTGTTTAGATGTGACAGGCAACAATTTTTATTTGAAGGTCGAGGTCAATATTTTATTGTTTATTCCAATAAAAATTATAATTAACAAGCTTGTCCTATTTATCCAAAATGCAGTTCCAAAGTTTTAATTCTGATATCGAGATCTCCTGTGTAGTTGAATTAAATTTTTACGGGAGTATCAAAAACAAATTAATTCATTATATGCTTTGGTGAAAATTTGTATGACAGTTTTTTTTTTAAACATACTTTTCAAACCCAAATTAATATTTTATTGTCTCCCATTTTGTTTATTTTATTTTTGTCTTATTTTATATGCAAACGTATTTGAATTTTTTAATTAAAAATTCATTTTCATTCACAAATAAACCAATTTATTTTATTTTTAAGAGCAAATTTTCAAGTTTTTAGTGCATATTTTCAAGTTTTTAGTGCATATTGAATACGCATAAAACAATTTTTTTACAGTATATTTCTGGTTTCCCTGGTTATTATTTTCAGTGTATTCATACAGCGTTCCGCAATTGCGCAGAAATCAGCTGAACTACACAGGCGGTAGTGCAAGCACTTGAATTAGCAAGATCTGCTTCGTGCTTTTTTATGCTTTCTGTTTTTAGTTTTAAACATGGTTGCCATATTAAGGGGTTTATTTTTAGTTTAATTGATTGGAGGCTTTGCCAACTATTTGTCGCAATGTGGTTTTACTTAACTACTTTGCAATAAAATAACAAATTAATCTAAAAAATCAAAAAAACCCGACTAGCTAAAAACAACTAAAAAAAACAAGTTCAGTAGTGCGATATATACATATGTAGTGACTTTTAAAGTCGTGAGCCACTATTAAGCAGATTTGAAGATTCGATTTTTAATCCTTCCCGACTGTAAAAGTCGCTATGCTCCTCACTACTGAAATTTATTTTTTATTATTTTCATTTGTTATTAGCTAGTCGGGTTTTTTGATTTTTTTAAATTAATTTGTTATTTTTAACTTTCTAGTGTTCCCGGCGTTTCTTATTTCGATACCTTACTCGATAGGTTTCTTGATTTTTTTTATTTACATAATTTAATGAGAGGTCACAGCCAGTTATCAAGAAATTTTTGATTTTTATCCCTAATTAAATTTAAACATAACTTATTTTCTGTTAATTTTATTATTATTTTTCGAACTTCATTTGTTTCTACATATATTTATGATTTGAACTGGCTAAAGTTCGTATCGCTTTTTAAGCCAAATTACATGTGATAATTTATTAATGAACAAATAACAACAAAGTTAGTTGTAAATATTCTGAGTTGAACGGAACAGCTAGCCGTTTTCGAAGGCCACTAAACCTTCATCATCAGCGTTCTTCTGTGTTTGGTCCACTGTGTGTGGTGTCAGTTGATGTAGATTTCTGCTTTATATACGAAACTTTTTTGCAAATGGAATATGTGAATTGTTTTGATTCATCGTATTTCAATTTGCGGAAAGATGTTTTGTAATGAAAGCTCACCTTACCATCTCTAAACTTACAATAGTCTTACCATTGTCTTATTTTCATTTTTGTAATCCCCTTTTAATTTCCTCTATTTTGATACTCCACTAGATAGGTTCGGTAAATTTTTTTTACGTGTACTATTTCGCACGAAAAATCCGCCATTTTTAAAATTTTTTAAACGCACTAATAATCCCAAATTAATATTTTACTTATTAAGTAAAGTATTTTTTTTTAATTAAAAATACATTAAAATTGATTATTGAGGGGTTTAGCTGGATCCTATGCTCATTTCACTGTTGCTAATGCAGAGCATCAGGGAACCTTTACCCAAAGTTTCTTAGAACAACTAGGGTTATTATGTTATAAACTTTCATTTAAACAAATGAGAAGCTCAACAACAAATAACAAAGTTGAAACAAGAACTCAATAATCAACATGTTTTTTATTTTCTTTACCATTGGGTGCATTCATAAGACGTAGCTGTTGCGCAACCGTTGAGTGTTTGCCTTCTAAGGCAAACTCAACTCTAGTTGAGTAATTTCGCTCCACTCAACAGTTGAGTAATTTTCCATCATAAATTTTTTTCGCTACCTATAGTCAACGTGTTGTGATGACCTTAAACAGCTGATCGAATAGAGTTATGCCTTTAATATGCTTCGTTAGGTGGCATGAGCAAATATTTGTTAAGTCTTACATTACAAATGCGATGGAGTAACGATATAAAGATATAAAATTAAATTATATCCATCAAGCCGTTTCTAAGACGTAACTGTTGGGGCCAACAGTTGCCAATAGTTTCGCAACTGTTGAGCTCAACAGCTACGTCGTATGAATGCGCCCATTACTACTATGGGTAAAGGTTCCCTGATGATCTGCATTAGCAATAGTGAAATGCGCATAGGATCCAGCTAAACCCCTCAATAATCAATTTCAATGTATTTTTAATTTAAAAAAAAAAATATTTTACTTAATAAGTAAAATATTAATTTGGGATTATTTTATTAGTGCGTTTAAAAAATTTTAAACTTAAATTTTAACAATTCCCATAAAAAATTACTAATCCGCCATTTTGTTTTTTTTTTCGAACACCTGTCTAAGAACACTTGGGTGCTTAAGACGAATATAACGGCACCTTAATAGGCGAAATTTATTTATCCGTTTGGGAGATACGTGGTAATAAATAAATTTACAAACATACATACATATGTATATACAAGAAACTCCCGAAAAATACAACCCTTCTTGACAATCGGGTAATGAGGGAAATACAAAATATACATAATAGTTTTCATTTAAGTATATTGAAAAATAAAATAAAAACAAATTTTCTAAAAAAATATGCATCTTAAATATGTATTTATTATAAAATATGCAAAAATATGTAGTTATTAAAAAATATGCAAAACTATGCAAAAATATGCACTAACAAATCGATGCCATTTTTGTGCAAATTCTTCAATTCGGAAAACTAAATTATCCAGAATAATTTTGATTTGCTGACTACAAATATGCATTTGCATGAAAGTATTAGCCCTGGTTATAATATAGTTTTTAGTTGTATTGATGAAAAGATACAATCCGCTCATTCGACATACTACAACAACTCGTTCCCAAGTATGTGTGCACTTCAAACAATTAAAATTTGTAGCAACCTTTTAAAGATTTTTGTATGTGTAATGAAAAAATACTTTAGCGATTTTTTAAATAAAAATTTTTATTTTATTTATTAGGTTTGCTTGTTTGCATATATCGAGCCATAACCGCACAAAAAGCTTAAGTAACAAAAACAAAATGTTACAGGAGAAGGTTTTTTTAATTATCTTCGCTGTTGTTTCAGTTAATTCATTGAATTTTAGTATTTAAGTGTTATTATGCTAAATATAAGTAACGCAACGAATTTTAACTAAATATTAGCATAACATCGGTATTTTTTGTCCCTTAAGCTTTTTTTTGCTGTCTCCCTGATAGCCTCCTGTGTATATTTTTGTGTTGGTTAAGCTAAAAAAAATTTTTAAGAAAAAGTAAATATCATTTTTTTTACCTAAATTTTGCTCCAAATTGCTAAATGATTGTCTTCTTGATCGGCTCCATGTAGTGAATCTTTTACAGACTTATTACTTTTCAAATTAAAAAGTTTGCTATTAAATTATTTGTGTATAGTTTAACGATGGAAAGTATTTTCAAGTCCGTATACTTTTGTGAAGAAATTTTTAATAAATTGCTACGAACCGGAACTGAACTGACGACTATCTCAGTTTTTCGCCAGGACCGCGTAATCAAATTTAAATCATAATAAATTCTTGCAGAGTTATCCAAATAACCATATTTAAGACTTATATGTGATTTTTTTTCAAGTTGCGAAACATTAGCCTTTAAAACAATGGTAACTAACTCCCTTCAATACAATCATATTTTTGGATTAGGTGTAGAATTGAATAATGGGCTTTATCGTTATTCGCGTATTTTGACTTCGACTACAAAAAGATGGTTCTAGATTAAAAATACTGTATTTATTTATTTTTGATGTGTAAACATCTATACGCTAGGGGGTAAAATTCTTTTTCACAATACAATCACAAATTTTGCTGAGATTCACACCGCGTTGTCAAATCGGTGTGAGCTACATATGTATGTATGAGTGTATTAGTGTTTGAAAGAAGCAATACTAAACTTATTTCAAATATTCTAAATACATAGGAATTTTGCTGGTTTTTGTTTGTTTTATTTAACTTGATAATTGCTTTATTAGGGTTCCGTACACCAAAGGTGAAAATGAACCGTAAGAGCTACGGACCTGAAATTTGGACACAGTGTGTAGACATTTGGCCACTACAACAACAAATACATGAGAGTTAAAAATTAAAGGGTGTTCCAAAACGAGCAACGAAAAATGTTAAAATCCCATGTAATATACATACAATTCTATGTACATATATACACTTGAAATTTTAAAAGTTAGTGTATTTTTATACAGACTACAACAATTAACACTAAATTTAAAAAATTTAAATCAATGGGTGTTCCATCAGTTAATGCAATTTTGACTTTGTAATTTTGACAACTTGCTGTATCTTGGAAACCGTGAGAGCAAAACTCTTGAAATTTTCAAAAACGGTAAAACTAAAAAATCTAAAAAATATAAAATCGCCAAATCTAAAAAATCGCCAAAAACAAAAAAAAATCGCCAAAACGAAAAAAAGCACCAAATTAAAAAAAAATTCTAGGACTAAAATAGATCGCGAAAAACCGGAAAAATCGCCAAAATGAAAAAAAAAAACTTAAACAAAAAAATCGCCAAAATGAAAAATAAAAAAATCTAAAAAGATAAAAAAACGCCAAAACGAGAAAAAAGCGATAAAACTGAAAAAATCGTTTAAACTGAAAAAAAATTAAAAAAGGAAGAAAAGTAAAAAAAGCAAAAAAATGCTCAAAACCGAATGTGCGCGAGTCAAAGTCGCACTTTACTGAATTTATTTTAATTCAATGTCCCGCAAAATAAAATATGTTTGTATTGGTGAGAAAAATGAGAGTAAAATAAACTTGCACTTCAAGAAAAGTTTTGTAATTTACAATACATGATGTGGTTATTAGTTGTTTGATTTTTTTTTTTTTTTTTTGTAAATAAGCAATTTAATAAAAACTTAAGTAAAAATTAAAAATCTAATAATCCATTCAACAATGAAGTGTATAAATTCCAAATTAAATTTATTCACAGCGCGGTGAAAACTATTAAAATGCCTTTTTAGACTATTCTCCATATTATTTTTAAATATTCCATAACATAAAATACATTACATATTGCCAAAAGCATTTTCAATCACGAAATATTTCCCAGCTTCCATAATTATATTATCAATTTTTTGTCTGTAGAAATTTATTAAATTTGAACTTTAATTTGGTTCCGTGTGCTCAAAAAAACTAAACAAAAAACCAGGAAAAAATTAATACATGCGTGCACAACTTAATTCGTCGCTTGCTCAGTGATAGGGATGAAACGATACGAGTAAATACAAGTAAGTACTCCATACTTTTTCTCAGAAACCAAGTACTTTTGGTATCGATACTTTACTACCGAGTACCAAGTAGGTATCGGTAAAATGTACTCCTATCGGTCAAAACTACTCGTTTCTTATCAGTTTAACAAAATTTCATTTGTTCGTATTAAATCTAAATTTATGTTTATAATATATCTGTGGGAAAAAAGAAAAAGTGCTTAAGTCGAGATAAGCTGTTTTTAAGTTGACGGTACCCATGAAATCTCCATATTAAAAAGTACCCCTGGGCAAAATTGTATTAATTGTATGCGATTTTTTAGGAAGTTATAGCGCGATAACTTACTTCTTATCTTTTTTCGTTTTATAATCTCATATACTTTGGTATATTTCAAATCGAAATTTATAGTGTGTAGAACGAAATTTTCTAAAAGAAATTTAAGTGAATACCGAATTTCCTAATTTAACTATGAAAGAAATACTCGTAGATTTCCGAAAATAGAATTGAAAATTTTAAAGTGCTCTTGCAGTAGAAGAGCATTAAAATGTGCCTTAAGCACTTTTTCCTTATTGTATTTGCTTTTGTTTCACTACTTCAAATCATGTGAAGAACTTGACCGATACAAGTAAGTATCGATACTTTTTATTCGATACTGAGTAGGTATCGATACTTGTGAACCGATACCGTATCAAGTAAAAGTATCGATACCTTGGTGGTATCGTTTCATCCCTACTCAGTGACGACTAAATGAAAGAGCATAAGCATGTACAGGGTGGGCCAAAAGAAACCAAGGGGTGTAAAAGTTTAATAACTTTTTTGTTTATTAACTTTTTTTTATTTTTTCTTTCAGATTATATAATATACAAAATGGAAATTTTTTTACACTAAGTGTGAAAAATGATGTCTCTTAAATGACCACCGTTTTCAGCTTCGCACTGATGGGCTCTTTTTAGAGCATTTTCCATAACATCTTTCAAAACTTGTTGCTGTAGCGTTCGAATTTCTGCAACAATGTTTGCCTTGAGTTCAAGGATTGTTTCTGGCTTGTTCACATACACTCGCTCCTTCAAAAAACCCCAAAGAAAATAGTCGGGTGCTGTCAAATCTGGCGATCGCGCTGGCCAAATAATTTCCGAATTTCGAGAAATTATTCGCTCTCCAAAAATTTGACTTAAAAGTGCCATTGTGTCTCGGGCAGTATGGGCAGTGGCTCCGTCCTGCTGAAACCACATACCAGGTCTGTTTTTAAGAGCAGGACGTAAAAAATTTTCTATCATAAACCGATACCGCTCTCGATTTACGGTTACAGCACTTCCATCTTCATTCTCGAAGAAGTAGGGCCCAATGACATTTTCAGATGTGATCCCACACCATACTGTACACCTGATGGGGTGCAATTGGCGTTGATGAATGGCTCTTGGATTTTGAGAACCCCAGAACCTACAGTTCTGCTTATTAACAAAGCCATTCAAATGAAAATGAGCTTTATCACTCATAATCAAATTTTCATCTCTGGTTTAAATAATAAAATTCTATTGTTCTGGTTCTCTGTTCAGTTGTGAACCTCTCCATTATAAATTCTCCAAGTGTTGTCTATTTAATCTGAAAGAAAAAATAAAAAAAAATTAATAAACAAAAAAGTTATTAAACTTTTACACCCCTTGGTTTCTTTTGGCCCACCCTGTATGTATGTGATTTTCACCCGCACAATTGTGCTATGGCTTGCTGGTTACTGTTTTAATTGCAATGCGTACACAACAACAATAACAGCAACAACTAAGCGATGAACAACAGGAATTAAAAATTAAAAAGTAAAGGCATTAGCACTGCAGTACCACTAAAGTTTCAGTAAAAATAATAAAAATTTTTTAACAAGTAAATTTTTACCGATTACTAAAATTTTTTTCTACAATTTTTATAAATTGCCTAAATGATTTGTTATATGATGAGGTGCATTGAATTTTCAGTAATCAGTAATTCCCGTATTCATAATGAAATTCTACCAAGTAGCTAAATGTTTTTCATACAAAAGTTTCAAAATTTTAATGAAAAAAACTTTGACACTTGCTACAATTTTATTATGATTACGGCCCTACGATTTTACTGGTAATACAAATTAAATTTCATTAGCAGTAAAAATTTACTGAATTTTTTTAGTAATCAGTAAATTGCAGTAAGCAGTGCAATTTTGAATGCAGTACATATACATATACTGCAGTGTGCCCATTTACTAACCAAATAAGTTTAATAAAACAAACAAAAAGCAACAAATTCCTATGTAATTATTTACATCATTGAAAGTTTTGATACTTTTAATTAATTAATTTAAAAAAATATACTAAAAGCATAAGTACTTCCAACTTAAAAAAAATTTTTCATTACTAGATGTTTACACATCTCCTCTGTGATCGGACTCACATTGCTTTTTTATATGTACGCAGATTTTTTATGCGAAAATATGTTTTCCTCTATCGTCTAAATTTGTGTGTATACTATAGTCTTGTTGAGATATGTATACTGAATGGGTCACGAGCTGTAGGATAATTTCCAAATACATAACAAAGCTTATAATAAACTGGTATGTGATGTTTCATTCTTATATTATTAGATGATACATGTTTGATCCAAATGTAATGAGGCTATATATTATACAAATCTTACCTTATAAAATTATAAAAACGAATAATAATTATCACTACCCATTTTTTAGCGCAAGCCGTTGAAAAAAGTATTTCCAAAAAAAACTTAGTTTCATCCCATTAAAGGACCATGATAGGTAATTTTTAGGGGAAAATTATGTAGAAGAAAGATGTTGTGGTATTTATTCTAAACAAAAATGGGTACAAAAGTTTTTCCGAAAAACGCCGCATTTACAAGTTATGGTGCCAAAAGTGTTTATATACAAGATAGTTTATTTTGTAGGTGAAAAATGAAATGCGCATGATCGGTATGCAATCTATTAGTGCAATTTTTACACACATGTGATTTTTTATGGTCGGTTTATCAGAAGCTGCCGGTGAAGCGAATAAAATAAATACTTTCGGCAATTTCGGTGGTCTAATGTGTATTCAAGTTTTTCATATGTGTGTGAATAAATTGCTATCAGAAAGGGCTGATCTAGTTAATTATTTTAAAAATAGATCATGTATGTAATATCGCATGTATGCATATACTTCATTCGATGGAGGGTATATTATATACGGCTAATCCGAATATTATATCATACTTGCTTTATTTTCAAAAGAAAGTTTTAGCTTAAGTAACAAGTTGCTGTTACAAAAACTGTAAACAAAAAATATTTTGTACTTAAGCCTGGTACTCTCTTCACAATTTCGTGCGAAATGCTGTCAAACTACATATAAAAGTATTTGGTATGAACTATTTGTGAAATAAATTCGCAGAAGTAGTACTCTGTTCTTTTTGTGAAAAACACGTAAAATCATGTCTTTCCATGCAAAATTAGTCTGGCATCATTTTAGTTTAGCTGCGAAACAACATGAGCAGTGCTTTTTTCGCACGGAATTTTGACAATGTTGCATACTTTCAAGCAATAAAAGCGAGAAATTTATAAAAAACACCGCGAGTTGGGTTACATTTAGTACATGTCAAATTTTTCACGCGAAATAACCAATGGTGCTGAAAATTTTTCACAACTTTGAACAGAGTACCAGCCTTTAAGCTTAAATTTTTTTTGCTATAAAATTAAAACAGTATATCCCATGGTTACAAAATTTTAACAGATAATGCCAATGATAACAAGTCAATGATTTTTATAAAAAGACGCATTTCGAAAATCATGTTGGTTAAGCTTCTTTGGCGGTAATGGCTCGATATGTATTTACATATCGTTAATTGAAATGAAAAATCACGTAACTACGCTTTTTTAACTTTTTCAAGAGAGCGAAAAAATTAAACAAAATTATTCAAGTGACTGAAGTAAAGTGTCTTTATTTTAATTTTTAATTTTGTAATGAAAAATTCGCCTTGGAATTTTTTGTTAGTTACGTCGTTTTACATTTCAGCTGACGGTGGACTTTTGTAGTTATATACGTATGCACTAGTGATGTAACGAATGTCAAATTTTGATATTCGCGAATACGAATACGAATATTTAAAATGATATTCGCGAATACTAATACGAATATTAGTATATGTGATATTTTTAAACATTAAGTTAAGGTCCTATTTACGGCTACAAAAAATTTACGGCTATAAAAAAATTTTATGAAATAAAATTTCATACTCCTGTTCACGTACATTTAAGTAAATAAAAACTACCCAAAATTGTAATGGTCTTCCATAACCAAAACAAAATTCAATTGGTTTCTATGATAATGGCTATTGCGTTATGGCGAGTCACCTATAATCAAATGCAGTGTTGCCCATAAGTTTGGTTCGAACGGCTGTTTTCTATGGCTATGGTTATGTCACGTTTGATTGCACCTTGAATAATATTTAGTTTTTAAAATTCTATAAATTCATTAATACGGAAAACTATAGCAGACTATATGGCGGAGTGGTCTTTCTAGATTCTACTTGAATGCCTACGTGTAGAAGGCAGCAATAAACAACAGGATATTTAGTCAGTGTTGGTGTTGATTTTATTTACACACCTCATCATGATATTAGGTGTGTTTCTTTACTCTGCATTGGGATCCCGCGGGATTCCAATTTGCACGAAAAGCGTTCCTGAGAGAAGTTTTGTGAGAGTAATGTTCTTCTTCTTCTTGCACGAAATAGTCCGTACTTTTTCTTCGGTAGGTTTTTCGCGTTCCCGTTCTTTTGTGCTTTTTTGTATATTATTGAGCGAAATTATAGTTTCTTCTCATTTTACCGAACATTACCCAAAAAGTAAAGAAACAAACTTATTGTTTGTTTTATTTGAACTGAAATAAATTTCTTTTTTTAGTTATTACATTTTTATGCCATTTTTTTAAATTAATTTAGGATTTATGCATTAATTGATTTAATTTTTGGGAAAAAATATTCGTATTCGCCTAAATCTGGCTAATATGTAAAAATGAACGAATATTCGGGAATTCGAATACAAATATTCGTGCATCACTAGTATTAATATATGATATGTCTGTTATATTTTTGAAATTTATATGTAGTTACTACTTATTAATTAAAAAGTTGCAATTTAAATTAGTTTTTTTTCATCTAAAGCTTATCTTGGGCATCCATGTAAATAGTAATTAATAGTGTAATAAAAAACTTGTTGTTACACATTTTTTTTGTCAATAATTTTAATACCGGAATCGTCGTACTTATGTCATATGTCATCTTATGATCAGTTTTTATTCAGCTAATGTTGTGATAATTTATTCGATATATATTTAAAAACCGGTCTCCAATGTGTACATATGTATTACTTAAATAATTGAAATTTGCAGTAATCCCATTACGGGTTTAAGTATAAAAAGTAAGTTAACGGTTTTTAAATGACACATTTTTTTTATTTAGTTTTATTATTTATCTCTGTTCTATATAGATGATTTGATTAAGGATGAGTTAGCCGACTGCAATGTAATGTAACTGCCACAGTAGGAAACAGCTGATGGATATTGTTATGTAAAAAGTAATGAAAATGTTTATAGAGGTTTAATGTACGGTAACTTACTTTTCATATAAAAATATCGATCAACTGTTTCCTACTTTTGCAGTTACATTACATTACAGTCGGCTAACTGAGCCTTTAGGCTAAAGTTCGTATCGCTCTGTAAGCCAAATTACATGTGATAATTATTAATGAACATATAACATATTACACATACATATGTACGTATGTATTTTACATACATAAATACATAAATAATTCACTGTAGTAATTACCAGCGTAAAATAGAATTCTTTGAATTCATCATCGAAATTTTAATGGAAACATCAGTATATACTGATCGTCAATATTGACGACTTTTTAATTAGCGCATGTGGCTATGACGTATTTTAACGTGATTAAGATGGTACGTACATATCGTCGCTGTTTTAACTAACTGACCTAACTGACATATTTTTGAAAAATGAGTTAAGTCCTCTACTAGACTTTATAAGTCATTATACATATTGTCTACAATTTTCATGACTGTAAGCATTAAATAAAAAGATTTCTGAGGCAGCCATAAGAATGAATGAATAAAACAACCATAAAAGCTGCTCCCCTGTTAAATTTTTAAAATGTTAGTTAGGTCAGTTAGTTAAAACAGCGACGATATGTGCATGTTGATATTCACATGCTTAGACATGTGTTGGCTCTGTAAATGTGTCTGCTTCGGCTACATGTTTCACATATGTATTTTGCGGCATGTAGCCATTACTACTTATTTAAAAAAAATGCAACCAACATGTTGAAATTTCGAGTGCCGTCATTGTTAAATGCTCATGTGGCTGTTTACATATCGTGTACTGCTTGCTTTACAGTTGTCAAATCTACCGAATTTATTTATGTACATTGTGAAAGCTTTCACGAATTTTTTCAAGATACTTTCTATGTAAATATCGCTCCTTTATTGCAACGTAGTCATAACTCGAAAAAAACTTGTTCGTTAGAAAACGAGTTTAAAGTTTTCAATTTATGTCCTAATTCAGTAAAAAGATTTATGACGTTTTTGTTTGAAAATACATTTGAGTTCTTGTGTTTGAATTATCTAAATTATTTTCTTCAAAAATGGTTGCTGCCTTTGATAATGAAAACTAGAAATATTATTGCCAAGTTTGAAAAATATATGAAAAAATATGTGTTGGAAATAATGTTTGGAACAAAATCATAAAGCAAGTATACGAAGCTTCTAGCATAGACGATATATAATAATTGTTTTAAAGAATCACAACTGCGGCTTTTTTTTCGTCCATAGACAAAACGATTGAAAAAGAAAATTTTATTTTGAGCTGAGTAAAGAAGATGATTGTATGAAATTTTTACACAATATAAATAATTATTGACTCGAAAAATTCGATTTTTGAGATATGACTGCGTTGCAATAAAGGAGCGATATATACTTTTTATAAAAAATTATTCAAATATACTACACCACTTTTATTATGTCACTCTGTATTATATACCATTGTATGCATAATATTATAACTCAATTTTTCTAACATAAACGTGGGAATAACAACACTTCCAAATGCCTTTAAGCGGCCCATACACTACAACAGCATGCACGCACAATCAAGCGATTGAGCATTCATTCTCGAACCACACAACATACCAGCAAGCTGGTACAATATTCATTTCTTACAAAATTTCGGGAAGGGTGGTTATGAATAGTGACACATATTTTGTTGCAACTATTATTGGTATGTTGTTAAAATTAGCAGCTATGTATAACTAAAGTTCTTAAATCCTGTTTACCATTGAAACAAATTATACTTCAACAAATTATATTACTTAAATGCATGTTTGCTCCATGACTACTTTGCTCAACTGAGCTAATTTCACCATATACCACACCAGCCAGCTGGTACCATCAGCAAAATGTCAAACTCAACTTGACATCGCTACAGCAAACCGTACAATCGCACAAAATGCCCATACACGACCAAACCGCTGGCACAAACACTTGATTGCGCATGCATGCTGTTGTAGTGTATGGGCCCCTTTAGTTCCTCGAAAAGTAAATTAATACTTTGTATTGAAGTCATGCTTGCGTAAATGAATATACCAAATGCTGAATCGACTTTTCTTTAAAAAAACTTACTTACACTCATATGTACATACAGGGTGGGTCAACTTAGACTGACTGATTTGAAATGCTTATAATTTTTGTATTTTTACATGTTCTTCCACTGAGTATGATGACATTATAAAATTTTATAAAATTCTGTATAATATGCAAAAAAAAAAAAAAATACAAAAATTATAAGCATTTCAAATTAGAAGTGAAAAATTATCTATAGTGTCACTATCGAAAGTTTTCGATAGTTTCAAAAACTTTATCGATATATCGATTCAAGACTATCGAAAGTTAGAAAAACTATCGATATATCGACGATACTATCGTGATAGTATCGAAGGTGTATGGTTCTCGTATAATGTACATAAATATTCAAAAGAAAATATTTTTAATCAAGACAAAACAAAATAAACTAGAATTTTATTTGTCAGTTCAATAAATAACAAATATCCGGTCCTAAAAAACTGGGACCGGATATTATTTTTCTTGTAGGTCTTGTCGAGTTAAAGAAGAATCCAATAGTGAAATATGCCGGACACCTCCAAAATCCGGATTTACGGTTAAAAAACCGGTTTTTTACCTTTTACCTAGCGCACTTATAAGCCTGTAACTTTGTTTATAATGATCCGATCAATTTCTTACTAGATTTGGAAAGAAGAAATTGAGGTATTTTGCATGATATACAGGGTGGGCCAAAAGAAACCAAGGGGTGTAAAAGTTTAATAACTTTTTTGTTTATTAACTTTTTTTTATTTTTTCTTTCAGATTATATAATATACAAAATGGAAATTTTTTTTACACTAAGTATGAAAAATGATGTCTCTTAAATGACCACCGTTTTCAGCTTCGCACTGATGGTCTCTTTTTAGAGCATTTTCCATAACATCTTTCAAAACTTGTGGCTGTAGCGTTCGAATTTCTGCAACAATGTTTGCCTTGAGTTCAAGGATTGTCTCTGGCTTGTTCACATACACTCGCTCCTTCAAAAAACCCCAAAGAAAATAGTCGGGTGCTGTCAAATCTGGCGATCGCGCTGGCCAAATAATTTCCGAATTTCGAGAAATTATTCGCTCTCCAAAAATTTGACTTAAAAGTGCCATTGTGTCTCGAGCAGTATGGGCAGTGGCTCCGTCCAGCTGAAACCACATACCAGGTCTGTTTTCAAGAGCAGGACGTAAAAAATTTTCTATCATAAACCGATACCGCTCTCCATTTACGGTTACAGTAGTTCCATCTTCATTCTCGAAGAAGTAGGGCCCAATGACATTTTCAGATGTGATCCCACACCATACTGTACACCTGATGGGGTGCAATTGGCGTTGATGAATGGCTCTTGGATTTTGAGAACCCCAGAACCTACAGTTCTGCTTATTAACAAAGCCATTCAAATGAAAATGAGCTTCATCACTCATAATCAAATTTTCAATAAAGTTGATTTCATTTATTCATTTCTTATTTTCTGATTTTCATTTATTATTTTCATTCATTATAAATTCTCCAAGTGTTGTCTATATAATCTGAAAGAAAAAATAAAAAAAAATTAATAAACAAAAAAGTTATTAAACTTTTACACCCCTTGGTTTCTTTTGGCCCACCTTGTATAACTTATCTAAGAAAACTTGAAAATTTGGGTGTTATTGTCCAGCGAACATGAGTTTTGTAGATTTTTCAAAAATTTTTCAACTTTGGTGCTGTTTTTATACATTATTTTATTAAGAAGCTATAATACTATTGAATTTATTCAAAAAGTACGTTTATTTACGATTACAATGCATATTTGGGGTTAAAAATAGATAAGGAATTTACTGAGTTATTTAAGTTTTCATGAAAACAAAATTTTTACCAAAATGCCTGCACAATGTTTTTGGTGTTTTTATGCACCTTCTATTAAGTTACAAATCAATGTTATCACAAAAACCCAAAAAAATTTGTAATGAGAGTTTTAGTCATTCAAAAATATTGTTTTTTTCGTGTTCTTCTTATGCACTTTCTTTAAAATTACAAATCGCTGTTAGCGTAAACACAACAAAAATTATTGTTTTTTCTTTTAATATGACGTTTTGTTAATGTTTTCGTAGACTTACAAATCGACCAAGCCTGATAAATAGTTAGATATTTATTTTTTTATCACAAACACAATTCGCTAAGCGATTAGCTTGTCTGCGAAAAACACCCAGGGTCAATGTTGGGAATCGAACCCACGACCTCTGGACTGAGAGGCTAGCATCGCTACCACTCAGCCACAGGGCACCCCTTCTTCTTTTTCACTTTGAATCTGTGTATTTAAAAAAAAAACGTTTGCAATTTAATGAAAATCGTGTACAATTTAAATTAAAATTAAATAAAAAATGTGTGACAATCGTAACAAACTTTGCTATATTTGTGGCTTATTTACTGATATCAGTCACCGGCGTGATTTTAAATACAATATTACAATAAAGTATTTAAATTAATAAAAATAAAGTCATAAATTTTTATAAGAAAACTTACTTTTACATAATTGTGATTTAATGCCGAAAATAGTTTTGGTACATCAACGCAATATACGAGATCACTGTCATTGGAACTAGTCTTAAAACCTTCTTCAAGTAACCAAGTCCGCTCACTTTTTCTAATAGATGTTATAACGAAATCTTTTTTCACCAAATTCCACTGCTTTAATCGCGACCCGAGGACTTCAGATTGCCGCTTTGACAAGTGTAAATCGCGAACAAGATCGTCGAAATCAGGGGCCTAATTCTCGCATTCGATTGCGAGCGAGCGTTATTACTCGAATGTTCGAGTTTTTTAACTTTTGGGATTTTCGCATTCGGTTTCGAATAATACATATCGAAATTTTTAATGACAGCATTCGATAACGTGCATACATTCGAATGCAACCGTTCGTGTTTTTACTCGCAAGCAAAAAGGCATTCGAAATCATGTTTAACATAGGAAAAAGCGAAGAAAAGGAAAATGTATGTTCAATATTTGACTTATTTATTTATAAATGAATGAAGGCACAAATGTACGTATAAAACTACAAATTAAAAAATTTCTAGTTAACTTCAAATATAATAAAACACACTGACTTGGCAAATAATAAAATAAAATATAAAAAAATCAACCAACTCTGGGAGCATCTAAATAACAAATTAACTGCTTCTGGTCAACCAATAAAAGAATTGTAAATGTAGCTAGTGCTCTATTCCCTAACTTTACACTAATTTATTATTATTAAGTTAATAATTAAAATAAAATGAAAATAACATTTATGTATGCATATTCGTTTCTTTTTTCTGCATATACGTGTGTATGTACGTACATATGTACATATGTTTTTGCACACATACATATATACAAACATATGCTTTTGCTTACAATTTATTCAGTGTTGTGAAATGAATTTATATATAAATATATTTGCCTTTTTCCAACACTGAAACAAAAACTCGATTCGCTTGGTAGCGAGTGACATCATCCGAAAATTTCTTGCCATCGAAATTAATTTCTATTCGAATGCGATTCCGATCACGACTGCAGGAATTAGGCCCCAGCTTTTGACAAAAAATGCCGCTCCGTTGTTGTAGATCTGGATGGAAGGAACTCTTCTTGTTCAAAATCTTTTTCTGTTACATCTACAGACTTGCTCGTTATCGGTAGATCATTACTTACAGGTATCGGTTTTATAACAGTTGCAACATTTGCGTACTTAATGTTTTTGCGCGTTTTAAAACAGTGACCTAAAACATCGGTTTGACAAAAGTAGCAATCATTTGGTTTATGATATGGCTGATGATGCCAAATCATAGGCGTAGAAAAGGGCAAAACAAACGAAGGTTGAATTTTCTTTTTTTTTAATGTATTACAGCAATATTGACAAACAAATTCTGGCTCGTACCAGCGACTAGTATCAAAAGAACGATTAAATACTTTATTGTACACTTCTACCACTCCAATATTGTTTTTAAAATAACGCATGTGACTGATATCAGTAAATAAGCCACAAATATAGCAAAATTTTTTACGATTGTCATTTTTTATTTAATTTTAATTTAAATTGCACACGATTTTTATTAAATTCTTCTTAAATCGGATCATTATCAACAAAGTTACAGGCTTATAAGTGCGCAAAGGTAAAAAAACTGATTTTTAACCGTAAATCCGGATTTTGGAGGTGTCCGGCATATTTCACTATTGGATTCTTCTTTAACAGTCAGGAAAACGTAGTGGTAACCAGTTGTGAATATTTGTGTGTAATTCAGTAGTTTAAGTTGTATTAGTTTATATAAGCTCTTGATTAATTTAGTTTAAGTGTATTTCTACATAAAACTTGCATCATTCTTAACCCTAATTACTACACTCGGCTCTTGTATTAATTGCAAATCTTCGGGTCCACGGAAAAGCGTTTTTATAGAGAGAAAAACGTAACAGTATCATTAAAGGACCACAGTAAACATCAAGTGCCAACATTTAAATAATATAAAAAGTGGTTTGGCACTATTAAAGTGATTTTGGCACTATTTAGAAACAAATGCGGCACGACATCAATATTTCCAATTCCCATCACTGGTGCGGTTGCTTTAAAAAACCACCCTTAACCTTAAAAAACCACCCTTAACCTTAAAAAACCACCCTTAAAACTTTTGATACACTCATATTCAGATTTCATGTGCGGATTCTTTGTATATTAGAGTGTGTGTGTCAAAATATTGATCCTTATTTTCGATTTTATCGTAAGCGACAAAAATTAAATTGTTCAGGACAAATGTTTTTATAATATTCAAATTAGTTTTACATACGTAAATTGTCGCTAACGATACAATTTTACAGCCCGTATCTTAAAATTTAATAACAATTTTGGCATTGTGATAATTCTAAACCATGGGTAGGCCCATAAAATTTTAATTTCAACAAAAAAAAGTAAATTTTCGATAACATGTCGCTTACGATAAAATCGAAAATGAGGCTCGATATGCCCTATGAAATAAAAACGTGTTAATTAAACACATTGCTAACTTAATTCACCAGCTGACATAACTTCTCTGCTGTCAAATCAATGCAAAACGTTAGGAAATATTCTGACAGCAGGAAATTTTACATGAATATGCAGAGTTGCAAATTAAGACCACATGGTATCAATTAGCTTTGGTCTGTATCTACTAGTGTCCTGCACAAGACTATTTATAAGACCTTTCAAGACATGAGAGATTTTTTCAAATGCTTTACTACAGCGAAATATTCTAAAAGAATCGCTAAGCAACACTGTTGGCAAGTAATTTTTTTCGGTGGTTTGTCTTGCCAACAGTGTTGTTTAGCGATTCTTTTAGAATATTTCGCTGTAGTAAAGCATTGGAAAAAATCTCTCATGTTTTGAAAAGTCTTATAAATACTCTTGTGCAGGACACTAGTATCTACCATTTCATAAAAAAATTTCTTAGAATAGATTTTAAATAAGTTTTATTTTTTGAAGAAAATGAGCTACGTTTTGTGAAAACGAAAAAATAAAAAGTTTTTAATATTCGCAATTATTATTTTATTTTAACTAGTTCAGTGTTGCCAGAAGGAGGGGAAAATCCTTACATGTAGGTATTTTTGATACTAAAATAGAAGCGTATGGAAAATCGGACAGATTTTTCATATTATCCAAAATGTAGAGATTTTTCGTCATGTCGCATTATTATGAAATAAATGCAAACATAACGTTTTTTAGTAATATTTTCGTTTTCAAAACTGTTCAAAAATGTTCTTTTCGTTAAAATCGCTTAAAAATATATTTCCAGAGTTGTTTGTGGTTTAAAAATTTGGCGACATTCATAAAGTGTTGTCAATCCTGCAGCAATAAAATTGCAATAAAATTTGACAAGCCAAACTTCCTAAAAAAAAGCAGCTGCTAACCTGGCAACACCTGGTATACGACTATGAATTGGCCTTGGTAAAGCATACATATATACTTTTTCTGAGATATGATTCAATGTTGAAAGATGCCTTGAATTTATTTTTTGAAATTTTATTTGAAAAGAATTATTCATATTAATTTTTAAAAAACTTTATGTTGTTTTAATTGAATTTAATTAAAAGTACATACATAATATATATATGTATAACATATTATGTTTGTATTATTTTTTTTTTCGTTTTTTACTTATTTTTTACCAAAGCTTTAATAACTATATACATTTTTTATAACTAATGGTTTTCTTCTATTTTAATAACAAAAATGCGTAGGGATTTTTGTAGGGGAAATTTTTTCAACGTGTAGGGAAAAATCTGATTTTTTTAGCATGTGTAGGTATTTTTTCGAGAAATCTACTGGCAACACTGAACTAGTTCCACCTTATGTGGAGCGTTGACAACTCGGTGCTTTTCGCACCGTTTTTAGTGCTTTTTGAAATTTTCGACGCGACAAATTTTGAAGTTAGTGCTCAGTGCTTTTTTAAATTCAGTTTCGGTGCTTTTTGTTTCGAGGCGGTGGCACTAAACCAAAAGCTCAAAGGAAAATTTCTTTACCTTTTTTTCGAGGAAGTCTTTCATTCAAAAACATAAGCTCTGAAGTTAAATATAGCATCTCAAAAAAATCGATTAAGATTTTAAAAGGTTTGGTTGAATAAATACGTGCCATATTACCATCAAACTTTAACATTTTAAGCATAATTAATATAAACAGTGTTTTGCCATACAACAAACAAGACATAATACAAGTATTTACTCAAATATAGCATAATAGCGAAATTTTGTCTAGTATAGACGGTGGGTGGAGAAAGATTGATTCACTTAATGCAATGGGAAAAATATTGAGTCCACTTTTGACAGATTCAGTTGATATGAACTCGTTTGAGGCATTATTAAAACTTGCATTCCCATCAAACTTCTGTTACATCCAGAATCGCAGAAAGTCACATAGCAGCCGAGAGAATGTTTCCACAGCATAATTTAATAAAAACTAAGCTAAGCCCATCGAGCTCAAAATGTGCGAGTAATCGGCTCTTAACCTCAGAAAGACTCGTGGATTACTGCCAATTTGACTAAACTCGACAGATTCGTTTGTTCATTGATTTAAGAATTCACTTATTCTTACAGAAATTAAATGTTTATCGGATTCATCAAATTTTAAATCTTAGGAATGGAATGCAAGGTCAACCGATTCCTATATTTTTTATGTACATGTAGTCGGTTGGTTATTGGCTTGCGGCACAGTATATTCAAAATACATTACGTATAACCAATCGACGATGTTTAAAATTTTTTTATATAAAATAATAAAATTTTAAATTCAGTGCCTTTTCACTTAAATTACGCGCTTTTTCCCTGGTTTCGGTGCTTTTTGAAATTTAAAAGTCGACAACGCTGCTTATGTGCCTTGTCAGAGAATCTAAATTTATATTTAGCTTCTCTAAAAATGAACCCACTATTGAAAGCTGTTTAATATTTCGCTATAAGGCATGTGAACTGTTTTGTAGAACCTTTTCATCAGAAATCCTTATAAAATTACGGACTAAATTGTGTGTCCTCGCAAGAGCATTTTTTTGTTCTCTCAAGCAGATGTGATTATAAGTGAAAACATACTCACTCTACCATACCTATATATAAAAAAAATACAAAAACTATACTGAATTTCAACAATTGACTTCAATATTGTAAAACGAAAAATATTAATACATACTTCTATTTGCAGATTATCAGAATTGATAATGCTTGCTTTTAACACTTTTACTGCTTTAAGTAAATAAAGAGGTGTAAATCTTTTCATCAATAACGATGTTGTTACAATTTACATTAAATAAATTGGATTTCAATTATCAATAATAATTGTTATAATTTATTGAACTTGAGTTGTCTTAGATAAGCATTCTGTTTACGAGTACTCAAATGTTAGAAATTCGTTAATTCAGAAAATTAAATACCTATAAATCGAATTGCTGGGAACAAATTTTTAACTTAAAATAAAAGTTTATATTTTATAAGTCTCCAAATATGTTTTTGTAAGCAAATTGTCGCTTACGATAAAATTTTACAGCCCGTATCTTAAAATATATCAAAAATTTTGGCATTTTCATAGTTCTTAACTATGGGTACGCCTATAAAATATTAATTTCAACAAAAAAAGTACATTTTCGATAACATCTCGCTTACGATAAAATCGAAAATAAGGCTCGATATGTTTCTACTATCAGACCGATATCAATAAAAAGGACATTTTTTTCGTATTTTCCCTTGTTTACATAAATTGTACAACATACATATGTACATACACACCTTCATCACAAAAATGTTGTCCTAGCAAAATTATTTCAGTTTCTTGGGAAAACCGATTGTTTAACAGACAGGCTTATTTCAGTAGGAGTTACTGTTTTATAACGTTATTCTTTATAACACTAATGTTAAGAATAAGTTCATTTCTTATGTTATAAACATAGTTCTGCTATTTAAAGTTTTCGACACTTACATAATGTAATGTCAACAGTTTGCCAAACATCCCAGTAAACAAATTTTCTTGTTCCATTAAGTTGTGTGCAAACTGAAAACTTAAAAAAAACTCGTTTTCTGGTCTGGTTTGCCTGGTTTGAGTTCTGACGTTGTTTTAGCAAATATATAATGATATGTTCATGCGTATGTTTGTATATTACTGCTAAGCTCGACAACTGTTTGAAATTGTACATTCACCGGAGGAGTAGCTATTGATGCGCAATTTACTGAAATATCCGACTTAAACCTTCTGTTTTTTCCTAATTGTTTAGTTTCTGCTATGTCATTGAAAAATGTAAGAAATATTTTTTATGGTATTCTTAACATATAAGCTCTTTCCATTTGCTTTCCCAGCAGAAACTAGCAAGAGAGAGAGTTAGGCAGAAATTTATAAAATTAGTCTCCCAAATATGAAAAAGTAAATGAACGCTTTACTTGCAAAAACTTGAAAAAAAATGTATTCATATTAAAACCATGCATGGAAATCATGATACAAGTGTGCCTTTAATTATGAAAGTGGTCTTTGGTCGAGATATTTAGTAGATTATATTTAAACAAATCAAAATATATTTTTATACTATGCAACATTTTAATTTTGATTAATTTTAATAAAAATTGGTTTAGTATCTATTAAACATTTATTAAAGTTTTTTCAAGTTTTATATAATATTTCAGAGCAAAAGTGCATATGACTTACTTTCATAATTAAGGGCACAATTGTAAATTTTCTGATGTGTTTTTTTTTTTTTTGATAATATTTTAAATTGCAATTTCTTTACAAACTGACATTTAATATAAAATTCTTTACACAGTTTCATGCATTATTAATATTTTTATGCATTTTTCATAATTTTTTAAGTTTATTAATTAACAAATATAAAAATGCCACTTTCCATCCCTGATCATATATGAGAAACAAACAAAATTCTTTGACATCAAAATTGAATTTATGTAGCTTAATGAAAGAAAAACAATAAATTAAGAAAACATGCTTTCTTTTTACATACGTATATACATATGTATGTTTTTTTTAACAGAGAAATACACATATTTCAGTTTTCCATTTTTAGATATTTTTCAAATAAATAATTTGACAACAAAACACACAACAGGTGGTTTAATAATTCTTCCACGTAAAAATTTTACTAGCAATAATTTGTAGAAATTTTTTTGTCTCTCAGTTTTTTCTCTCTTTTGACGCTCTCTTCTTGCAAACTTTTTGAACTAATGAACACTTTCCAGTAACAATTGTTACAAATTCGTAACAATTTTAAGTAAATGAACAAACCTATAATGTAAAACTTTTGTTCGATAAGTATCCACATTAGGTAAGAGGTATTCGAATTAAAAAATGTTTTTTGCGATTTTAAATTTTTGTATACATATCTTAATGCCATTAAATTTTTAGGGAGTTGTTGTATACGAATATGATTTTTTGGCGTGGAATTCTACTGCAAGCAAGATTAACAAAAAAAAACATAAATTATTTATAATAATTCATTAGACTTAACGTCGAATTAATATCCAAAAACTTTTCTAAAATGTGTATGAAAAGAGCGCCTGATGGTTATCATTCAGGAGCTCATAAAATCAATCCATTTTAATGCTTTCATCCGAAAGTTCAGTGTCGTATCTTGAGGAGACTAGGGAAATTTTTAGTAGAGCTATGATCTTTATACCAGACACAGGAACTAGGATGCGATTTTCGCAACAAAAATAATCGTCAATATAACTGTTATAAAATTAGAGGAGGAAAATAAACGAAACAAAATGGTTGATTTTGTTTTGTCTTGATCTTTGAAGTGAGAGAAACGAAAACTAAACTAAAATAAAAAACATTAATTAAATGGTACGCAGCTAAAAAAGAAAACAATAGAAACTGAATGAAAACGTTTTAAATTGCGGCGAATTTGACATCATCATATAATATGAAATAACATGAATTTTTTTAAATATCTAAGCAGCATAACTCTAACCGGGTGTCCTAAGACAAGTCTTTGTTTTGTTATAGAAATCTTTTCCGATATAGCAAACGTAAACACAGTTGGAAAATACCTTTATTAAAATTATAAAGGGTCCGCCAGATAACATTTTTTTTTTTTTTTTTTTTTTTGAAAACGGCGCAAAACATCGAGTGTAGCTTCGGCTGTGTGGCACGTAGCGCCGTCCTGTTGAAACCAAATGCTGCATTCAACATGGCCCGTTAACGATCGCCATTGACTGTAACGGCCACTCCTTGCTCATTTTCGAAAAAAATGGCCCAATTATGCCTCTGGACGAAAATCCGCACCAAACAGTGACTCGTTTTGGGTGCGTCGGCTTTTCAATGTATGTGTGCGGGTTTTCTGTGCCCCAAATGCGACAATTTTGCTTGTTTAGATACCCGCTAAGTATTACCATTCACGAAATAAGCACTAGTTGAAAAAAAACATTAGATGGCGGACCCTTTAAAAGAAACGATAAATGCTAGTAAAACTCTTAAAATTCTTATAATGGCTCACTTTCACAAAATTTTGTAATCATGATTTTTGATATGGTAATTAATACCTATCTTGAAATTTTTTTGGCCAACTAATTTTTAAAATTTGATATTTTTTAAAAAATATTTTATAAACATTTGTATATTAGGAGTAATCAATGAAGATAAACTTTGGACATAACTGTTATATTAAAATAGTAAATATGTATGTATGTATGTAAATAAATATTTTCATTGATTAATGGCTTTTATATTTGGCACTAAAGATGCTAATCGGGACAGGTTTTTAGACATCCCGGGCTTCGGGATTTAGTGATGTAGTCTCGAAATCCCGAACCGGGACCCCGGGATTTTCGGGACTAACAAAATCCCGAAAAAATTGTGAACAAATGTTTGTCTTTATATTAAAAGTAATATTTTTATTTAACAATTTTTTTTTTGCATATTTAAAAACTGCATACAGACGAACATATGCACATATGTATGTATGTATGTATGTATGTATGTATGTATGTATGTACTTATATAATTCAGACTTTTAATTAAAATATTACAAACTAATGCCGTTTTCGTTTCCAGAAAAATTTTCACATTTTTTATATTTTGCCATAAAATTTGGCGTTCATGTGATACAATAGTTCCTAATAAATTCCCTATTTCAAAAAACCATTTTATTGCAAATTTTCATTTGATGTAATATTTTTTCCTAGAAATGATGGCGTTTTCTTTTCTGTGGCAAAAAGGAAAAAGTTCTTAAGTCGAGATAAGCTGATTTTGAGTTAATAATACCTCAGTAATCTGCATATTTGAAAGTATCCCTGGTTAAAATCTCAATAAATTTGTGTGATTTTTCAGGAAGTTATAGCGCTATGACTTACGACTTATCTTTTTTAGACTTCTAATCTCATTTGGGAATAATAGCTTAATTTAGATTATACTTTAGTATATTTAAACTTAAATATATTGGCGCATACTCATAGTCAAAACAAAGTATACTTTTATGTATTTAAAACCAGTATTACCATACAAAATACTGGTTTTAAATTCTTAAAGTATACTTTGTTTTGACTATGAGTATGCCCCATTAATTATAGTGTGTAGAACGATATTTTCTTAAAAACTAACGATTAACAGAGAATTTACCGATTTAACTGTAACAGAAAAAAATTTCTGAAAATCGACGTGAAAGTTCAAAAGTGCTTTCCTGCAAAACAGTAAAATATGACTTAATCACTTTTTCCTTTTTGCCACAAATATACACAATATAATATTATCTACTAAAATATTTATTCAAAGTAAATTTTTTATTTTCACTTTTTATAACAGGGAGTTTGTAATAATTTTTAATATAGAAGATGACAGTCAAAAACATTATTTATTCAAAAACGGAATTCAAAAAATCCCGAAAATCCCGGGCTTTAACGTTAATAAATCCCGGGCTGCGGGATTTGCATAGTGACGAAAATCCCGGGATTTCCCGTTTAGCATCTCTAGTCGGCACGCTGTTTTTCTCTATTTGTAATAATTATTAAAATTTTATCACCTCATATTTAAATAATAACAGATGTTTTGATTATTGTTTTTATGTTTCATTTATTGTGTCATTCGTAAAATAAAAAAAAATCTTTTTCCAACAAAAGAATTTAAAATGGGCATACCTTTTGCTCTGGTAAAACAATATTTTTTGTTGGTTATAGAAATTAAATAAGCATTTATTCCCTGTTCACGCATACCAAGATTCTTTGCTATAGTTTAGTAATTACACATGAGCAGGGACAGAGGTTTTATGCAAATAAACTTTTTTTCGCTTAACCATGATAATGGCCAGAACGATATATCTTTTCGAAACATTGAATTTGCATGAAAATGCATATTTTTGCATAATTTGGTCATGGGTTGTGTCATGTTTTGTCAAAAAATGAAATTTCAAAAAATACAATTGTTGTCAAATTATTAATGCCAGACTTGCCAGATTTTTTTGCCATTTTATTGGCTTGCATTGTTGTAGAATTGTAAAAAAATTGTAAAAGCACATAAACCTATAAAATTTAATAAAACCTGTCATTTTGATGATATCAATAGGAAATTTATTTGATGCTATTGAATTCGAAAGTAGTGAAACAATTTTCCAGAAACTTGATATTGTTTCTAAAAATCACAGCAGATTAAAAAACAAACTTAATATCTACAAGGCCTTTTTCAGATTCAAAAATATAAAAAATAATACAATTTTTAAATAAAAATAAATATGTAAATAACAACCCTTTTTTATATTTACGTATATCTAATTTACTGCAATATAAACATATCTCAAAAAATGCGTGTTTGTAGATAATAATGCAGAAAAAATCGTTATATCATATATTATCTTGTTCAAAAGTTTAATATAAAAGGCTTGAACACGCAACTCTTGAGAAAATAAATTATTTTTATGTCTTTAATTAGTTGTATGTAAACTTAAAACGTTTGTTTTGAACAAAAAATTATTAAAATAAGTGCATAGTGTCATATTTTAGGTGCCAAACATACATATTTTAAATGCTTGAAGTCTTTGTCCCTGTACATGTCGAGGTAAATAAAAATTATAGAGATGGAGAAACTAACTGCCAGTTTACAGAAGACAATAAAAGATTCTCGTCCACCCGCTTATACTGAAAACATAAACAAAATACTCACTGCCACTTCCATTATGTCGAAAGAAAAAGTTTGCGAAAGAAACCAATTTGTATTTTCACGTATTTCTAGCGATTTTTAAGCTTACTAACATTCACATGAAGTTAAATACAACCATATTGAACAACGAAAAAGAATTCAACATAATAGTTATTATTGTTTTGCTTTACAACTACATTCGTTTTGTTTAAAATGTGCGAGTACTTTTTATAATGAACATAAAACAATAATCAAAACAAAAGTGTTCAATAATATATTTATGAATATATTATGACTTTTACCTACAAATAAAATATAAATTGAAGAAATTTGAATTAAAAAATAATAATATGATAAAATAATAATTTTACAAACTTTATTGAATTCTTTGCAAATAAATTTTATTACACGAAAGCAAAATAGCAAGTGAGTGATTTTGACATATTGTTAGCTTTGTTGACAACTCATTCGAATTAGTGGTATGAAAATCTGTATGAAAACAATCACGTTTTCTTGCGACTTGTCGTTCGAGTCAATGGGTAAAGTGAATAAAAAAAGCTTTTGCTTTTGACTTAATAATTTGTTGTAAAACCTAAAATATGTATGTGTTTTTTTTTTTTTTTTTAACAAATTTTCAAGTCAAAAGCAAATGTTTTTTTATTCACTTTGCCCAATGTTCCTACAAAAGTAAAATAGAGAAATGGAAATGAGTTTTCTTTCGCTTAGAATGCGAATAAAGACCTTCTTTCGAAATAGTGGAAGAGGCAGTCAAATTTGTTTTTGTTTTCAACATAAACAGTCAGAGGAATACTTTTTTCGTTGTCTTCAATAAACTGGCAGTAAATGTGATATGTTTAATTTTACCTAATAAACTTTGCTGGTTAATTAGGGAAAAAATGTTCGTTGGGGTATTTAGTTACATACATTCTTTGACCGTAATGCCAGCTGTTCTATTAAAGTTTGGTGTAGAAACGGCTTTTTTACTTTCCTCCATCCATTGGTTCCGACCAGTGTGACCATATTACCTTATTTAGGGCGAAATTTATCTCATTTCTTCTGGATTCAGCTTTAAAATTTTTATTTAGCTAATAGATTATTTTTTAGCTTTTTTTTAATCTATATTGCTTATTCTCTAAAAAATATATTAAAGACATATAATTGTTATAAAAATTATCATACTTTAACATATAAATACTAGTATATACATATTTTTACATTGCAAAATGTAAATTGTATGACAATTTTATAAAAAAATTGGAAAATGTAAAAATATAGGACAATGACAGAATGGTAAGAGTTATAATGACGAACCTTAAATTCATTTTAGTGACCAGAAGACAAGTTTTTTGATCATACAATTCTTTGAGTTCAGCTGAACGTGCATTCAGCAGCATGAATTTACTTAAAACAAAAATACGTGTGGCACTCGGGGACTGCCACGATAAAGATATTCAGGCATGTTCTCACACTCGCAACTCGTATAATATTTGCGATTATGACTTGAACTCGCAAGAGTATACTGAAGTGAACTGATGAAATTACAATAAACTGAACTTTAAACAAACAATAAAATAATAAATAAAATGATAAATATATTAAATTAAATATGTTTTCTTTTTATTTGTATCAAAACTAGACGATTTTGCTGAAAATTTTAATAAAATTTATTAAATTTAAAAAAAGCTTTTTTGTTTTGCTCATTTTTCCTCTCCATTGTTTCCTTATACTCTAGCGATTTGTGCATAAATCAATATGACAAGTCGCAAGCAAAACGCATGAGTTACAGAACATGTAGAAAGAAGTTTAGCAATTTGCAACTCACATGCGATTTGAAAACCTTGCGAGTGTGAGAACATACCTGATTGCTTAGCATCTTTTTATCAACTTATGCAAATTTATTTTTTAAAATAAAAAACCTACGAATTGTCTGTTTGTTTGTGTTTATCATTTTATATCAACCTGATTGCTCATTGTGTTTTCCTACATGTAAAAATCTGTTCTAACAATACTGCATGTTAATGAAATCAATAGCACACTTTAGGGGTTAACATACACTGGGCGATTCAAATTAAAATAGTTTTAGGTTTTTTTTCGTTATGGAATTTCTTGATTCGGTCGACACCCTCAAAGCCTGCGATAAAAGCTATGCAATATCTTAAGAATTAGAAATAGATTTACTTTAAATAACATTAATTCACTTTTAAAAAAGCTGTCGTATTTTAGTGTAACTGTTTTTACATTTTAAAAAAATCTTTAAACTTATTTTGGGAAGTTTTTGTTTTGTTTTTTCTCTAAATCTAAAATGCATATTATATATAATAAATAATTCCATTAAAGAATTAGGTAGGTATTCAATATTTATTATTTTATATACAAAAAAAATATTTTTATGTATGCGTATGTATGTATATCTTTAGCGTTTTCTTAGCAATAAGAAACTATTAAAAAGTGATCAAGAAAGTAGAAAAAAGTTTAGCTTTATTTTCTAGCTTAAAATATAACTATTTAGCTTAATTTTGCTTTTTTCAAGCGTGATTTGGCTTAATGTTATTTTAAAATCTGGTCACACTGGTTCTAAAAATTGATTCATTATTCTTTCCATATGTTTTCTATTATTGTTCTGTTTACTTTTCTCTTACTAGTGTTGTTTTTCGTGTGTGTGTGAAATAAGTCGGCATTTCTTAAATAAACAATTTGAGCATTTGTGTAAAATATTTAAAATCAATAAAGTTTGTTACAAATTTTAAATACTTTTCATTTTGAGATAAAGAATAATTCACAAGATTTCAAAAATAGAAAAAAAAACGAATAAGATAAAGTCAACTTAAATTAAAACAATGCATACGGCTGTGTTTTGGCGGAATGGAGGTGAAAAAATTTTGTTCAAAATTACATACATATGTACATATATTTTGCTGCTCTGGATTTCATATTAACAAATTTGTGCAAATGAATTATTGAAAATGCCAAAAATTTAATACATAAAATTGTTTACTTAATGCAGCCGCAGTTTTTTACGTCAGATTTTCAAATGTTATTGCATTCGTTGAGTTGGTTGTGTTACTAAAAAAAACCTTGAATAACCAGTCCAAATTAAATGCGATTTACTTTAGTATTCAAATGATTACCTTCTAATAAGACCTTTTCTAAATTTTCGTAATTATCATACATACTATTCCTACATTGTATGTATGTACATATGTATATTTCTTTAATATTAATATGTACACATTTATGTGTATAGTAGGTATCTATGTATATATTTTGAATAAATAAGATAAGTTTTTGTTGTTGAAGTCATTCCTAACTTTTCATTATTTTAATCTTTATTTTTATATACTTTTCACAATAGTAGCTGCAATCGTCATTTATTTTTTATAACTTTATGGTTTATTAAAACGTTTATTGTTGTGGCGACAGTTGCATTAACTATTTTGTTTCAGAGCGATGTAATTTTAATCTCTTGGCTAGGGAAAGTCTGGTCTACTTCAGTAGTGTTCTTCAAAACATTAGCTTGCCATTAAAGTCGTTTCCTGTTTGTTATAATTGCCTAAGTAATTTTCTAAGGCCCATGCAAATGTTTATATTTTGGGTAAAAGCAAAATACTCATTAGATATACATACGTATTTTGTATGTCTGAATAATGCCCTAATTCTGTTCGACGATTGTGCCGCAGTTGTGATTCTTTAAAACAATTATTAGTAATAGTCTCTGCTAGAAGGTGCTTGTATTTG
The DNA here is from genome assembly GCA_949987645.1 of Tachina grossa. NCBI lineage: Eukaryota > Metazoa > Arthropoda > Insecta > Diptera > Tachinidae > Tachina > Tachina grossa. The sequence goes on from OX465274.1 coordinate 64,072,084, forward strand.
CTTTATAATTTTATTCCAAACATTATATCCAACACATATTTTTTTATATATTTTTCAAAATATTGCATATGCCCTAATTCAGTAAGAAGATTTAGGACGTTTTTGTTTGAAAATACTTCTGAGTTTTTGTGTTTGAATTCTCTATATAATTTTCTTTAAAAATGATTGTTGTCTTTGATAATGAAAATTACAAATATTAATGCCATGTTTTTAAAACATAAAAATTGAATTAAAGTATTATACAATAGTTTGAAAAATATATGAAAAAATATGTGTTGGAAATAATGTTTGGAACAAAATCATAAGGCAAATACACGAACCTTTTAGCATACACAATAAATAATAATTGTTTTAAAGAATCACAACTGCGGCTTTGTTTCGTCCATAGACAAGATGATACAAACGTCGAACAGAATTTGGGCATAATACTTTCATTTAATTTTTATATTTTAAGAACATGGCAATAATAGTTTTATTTTTCATTATCAAAGACAACAATCATTTTTGAAGAAAATAATTTGAAGAATTCAAAAAGAAGAATTCAAAAGTATTTTCAAACAAAAACGTCCTAAATCTTCTTACTGAATTAGGGCATAAATTTACGAAATGAAATAGTTGTCTAATAGTTAAATATATATTTTAAAATGTAGTTGCAAGACAATGTAAACTTAATTATAAAACACCTGTACCAACTTTACATTATAAAGCAAACATGTTTCTGTGGTCACAAGCAATATTAGCATAAGTCGGAAAATATACTGTAGGAGAAAACCGGCTCACTTGGATAATAGTGAGTCCCATTGAGCTGAGAAAAATATATTTACTTACATAAATGTATAGATTTGAGAAAAATCAATTTTAAAACAGCAAATATATTATGGAAATATTTTCTCAAGAATAATATCTTAATCGGGCTTAAGTTCAGTATTTTCAATTCTTATTGAATGAAATATTTTTATAAATGAATATGCGTTTCTAAAAAACAGAAGACAAATTAAACTAGACTTTATTAGCTGGGGGAAATACCGATATTTTTCAGTGCAGCCACGCACTTCATCAGCACCCATTTCTATCTACTTGGTTAGAGATTGTTATTAACATCAGCTATTTAACGTAAATTTTTAATGAAATGGAGTATGAGAAATGATTATATTGTGTATAGAATTATTGATTCACATCATTCTAACCAATTTTACTTGAAATCGATCGATTGGCTCTCAATCGTTGATCTGGATAGAAGCAAACTGCTGTTATTTCAAAAGAAAAAAGAAATTGTTGCAATAAACTAAGAATTTTGAATAAAATCAAAAATAGAAACATTAAAAAGTGAGTTACTTCACTTTTAGTTTTGTTGAACATGTCTGACTGAATATTGGGCCTTATAGGCTTATAATCTAAATTTTAATAAATTGAATTGAATTGAATATTGGACTTTATTATGAGCAACTTTCCATCTTTGACTGTAGTCGAATGTACTGATCGAACGAATTTTCATTCGGTATTATGACGATCATTCGACAAGTAACGACGTGCTTGTGTACTTAAAAATAAACATTGTTAAGCACTTACGGCCTTATGTATAATCAAAAACTGGCATGGAGTTAGCATAAGTGGTGATGGTGACATTGAGTTATGTGTTAACGAGTTCCCCTTCATATAATTTGACATTAAAAATCGGCGCTATCAAATCCTAGCATGATTCTTAATGTAAAATTGTATGGCAAAACTCGTTACGATCATATTAAATTTTGCAACTTATGCTAACTTCTTGCTAGTTAGATTTTTTAAATAATTTTTCATATTAAAATACTTCACCGAAAGCTACATTCAATTCGATAAAAAATTCGTTGCTCAGCGAAATTTTCGATGCTCATAATATAAATTTAACACTCGATTTTCGATGTTCGATACCCAACGAAAATCGAATGCAACTCATAATAGGTCCTATTATAATTTAACTTAAAACAACAAATTTAAGTTGCATTAGAAGTTTTCTACATTTTAAATAACTAAATAACTTAATTTATTTATATGCTAAGAGAAAAAGATATAACATACGCTTTGTAATTGATAAAATAGATTTTAGAAATTTATCTTATCTAAAACAAGGAACAAAATAAAATAAATTTTCGTGCAATCGATTATATTTTTTGTATATAATCCCTCAAATAATTTGTTATACATATTGACAAAGAATTAGGTGTACATATTTGTATATACATACATGCTATCATATCGTCCGCTACTTTGTTAGCGAGTATTTTAAATGTTATAACTAAGTTCATTCATTTGATACCCACATAGATGTGTATATATGCATATCGAGCCTTTCTTTCGATTTTATCGTAAGCGACATGTTATCGAAAACATACTTTTTTATTGAAATTAAAATTTTATGGGCCTATCCACTATTTAGAATTATCAAAATGCCAAAATTCTTGATAACTGCTGTAAAATTTTATCGCAAGCGACAATTTACGTACAAAAACATATTTGAATATTTAAAAAAAAAACCTTCTCCTGAAAACTTTAATTTTTATCGCTTACGATAAAATCGAAAATAAGGCTCGATATGTTCCATTTACTCCCAATGGAGTATAAAGTGCGACATAGATAGGTGTGATATTGTTCAAATATAAAAGCTACACGCTTCGTGTTAATTCCTTAAATCTGATGAGTAGGCCCGCTTATTTGGTACCGACCGGTATTGATCGGTGTATTTCTTATCCGAAAATATAAATTTTCATACGCCATTTTGTTTAAGTAATCTGAGAAATTTGTTATACTATTTTTTTATAATGTACTAACAGAGTCATTGTATTTAATACCCATCTTGATAGAGCTCACGATTAACGATAATTATTCTTCCTTGAGCCTATAGAATTAAATAGTAAGTTAAACACAGCTGTGCACTATCGTGAAAAAGAAATGAGAGAATCACATTATCGTTACCGCAAACGAATAAATATATCGATAAATATTACGATTTTGGATTCGCAAATAGGAACTGATGTTATTTCTCCTAACCAGGTTTTGTCATTTGATCAAACATTTTCAGTATATTTTGTGTTTAATTCTCAAAAATCCCTTTCATTTGGCACCCATATCGTCGCTGTTTTAACTAACTGACCTAACTAACATTTTTAAAAATTTAACAGGAGAGCAGCTTTTATGGTTGCTTTATACATTCATTCTTATGTCTGCGTCAGAAATCTTTTTACTTATAGATGCATAAAAGTAATGCTTACAGTCATGAAAATTGTAGACAATGTGTATTATGACTTATAAAGTCTAGTAGAGGACTTAACTCATTTTTCAAAAAAAATTTCAGTTAGGTCGGTTAGTTAAAACAGCGACGATATAATGGGACTGGGTAAAAAGTAGTAGTCCGCCGTTTTTTAGATGTCCCCAACATTGTATTTGGTATAGTTTCACTATATTTTATGTTTCCTTCTGAAAAATCCATTTCATTTAATACCCATATTATAGCAGTAGTGGTCCGCCATTTTGGGTGCATCCGCCCCTGTTTTTTAAAAATGGGTACAATTTTAACCCTTATGTGTTTAAATTTCGAAAAATTAAAAAAAACTTTTAAGATGTTTGCTTGGAAAAAGTTATTCGGAAAAAAATTTACTTTTATGTTTAATATTTTATATAATATGTGGGATGCAAAAAAGGTACCAAACTTAATTGTTTGCCCGTTTTATATGTCAAAAGAATAAACATCAAAAAAGTACCAAAACGTATCCCTTATTTTTTTTAGCAGAATTAATATGTTTTTGAAATTTTAAAGCTATCTGTTTTAGTTTCTACCTCTAGCGGTTTGGTCTGAGTGATGATCACCCAGTCAGTCACGTTATTCTTTTATATCGTTGCCTGAAAAGCGAAATTACGTAACTAAATTTTTTTAAATTTTATAGTAGAGAAAAAATAAACAAAATTATTCAAGTGACTGAATTAAAGTTTCTTTATTTTAATTTTCAATTTGGCTGATTGTTATGATAAAGGATTGAAAACTTGTGGGGACATGGGCTTCGTGCAATCAATAATCAATAATTAATTGAAAATGCAATTTTGAATTTTTTGTTACTCACTTGGTTTTGCATTTCAGCTGACGATATAAACATATACATATGTATAATGTTTGTATGTTTAATTTAATTTGTATCAATATTTTGACTAAAAAAAATTACTCTCTCCCTTAACTCTTAATTGCAGATATCTTAGACAGTTTGCGTCCCGGCTCTCCTAAACCAGGTCATATTGAACGTGTTGACCCCACTGGTCAAACAGATGGTAATAAAATCGATGATCCGGTTATAACACAACGTTTCCTTAAAATCAACGTCCGTCACATAACTGATGGCCAAGGCGTGGTGGGTGGCGTTCTGCTCGTAACACCCAATGCGGTTATGTTCGATCCAAATGTCTCTGATCCTTTGGTTATTGAACATGGACCAGAAAGTTATGGTGTTATAGCTCCTATGGAATTGTGTGTTAATGCTGCTATCTTTCATGATATCGCCCATATGCGTGTAGCGGGCGGAACTGCCGATGGCGCATGCCAAACAGAAAAACCAGAAATCTATTATCCAAAAACAGTATTAGACGCCAAAAAGGCCAAAGAAAACGAAGGTGAAGATAAAGTTGATGGCAAAGAGAAGCAAGAGAATGAAGCCAGTAGCGAATCCAAAGAGAAAGCTGATGATCAAGAATCTATTTGCTCAGGTTTAAGTCGCGAGATGGAGGCAAGTGCATTATAACTATAAATAAATTGATGATAATTAATTTCCTTTATTGCTTTAGAAAACTGATGATAAGTCTACGGAAGCCAAAGATAGTGCGATTACTGACGAAGCCAGTGCGGGCAGCAATGATGACGTCCAGAAAAATGTTAATCTAACAGACTCTCGTACCACCTTGCAAGAGCGGCGTAAAAGTCTTTTGGACCATCATTGGGCTGTTCCTAGCAAAGATAGGTAAATTGGAGCTTATTGAAAATAGATATTTTTATGTGAAATTATCGTATTTATTTTAACGGTATTTTATCACATGTTGGTTGAGCCTACTCTTTAATTTGAAACGAAAGCAACTGTTTTCGAATTTACTTGTTATTAACATAGAAATTCCAAATCATTTTCTTTCCTTTCGAATTGTAGAGTAGGCTACCAGTTTTTAAATTAGTTTTCCATCATTTATTTAGTTTTAAGCTTTTAAATACGAAATTAAGGACATAATTATAATTTAAATTTAGAACATAATGCAGCAAAAAGTAGATAGCGAAATTGCAAAGTCTTGAGTTTCTTCTCTCTTCTCTCCTCCCAGACTTTGCGCAAAATAAATTGTGCGTGTGCCAGAGGCGTCATATTTCATGTTTTAACATAATTTATTTCATTTATTTATTTTCCGCATTTTTAATTCGAAGGCTCTTACGGTTCCTGAGAAAATAGCGTGTGACGGACAGATGTGCGATAGCTTTCCGTGAGCACCTGCCATTATGGCCTTATCTCACGGGTGCCAAAGCACCGGGTGTGGGTTAGACGCCAGACCAACGCCCCCATGCACCCTATTAGAATGAACCTATGGCCCACTCCATAAGGCACATAGGTTACAATCTTTGAATATAGTTATCCCTGTACTATATTCAATTACCTTGCTGAGGTAATTTGAGTTATCTAAACTCTGCTGCTATGTCCGTGCCCATAGCAGCTTCTAGCACCTAGAATAGTGTCTGGCTGACCGCGTCAGACCAATCACTAGCATTGATTTCACACTGGGAAGCCAAGACTATTCTCCCAGCGATTTTGGTAGCAACCACAGCCACCACGATAATTCTCCGGCTTCCACGCTAAGGTGTTGTGTATACACCCATAGTGAGGTCCCCAAGAGAATTCATCAACCATTGCCGGCACAGCTCAACCACTCATCCGAGATGAACCCATGCCTGTGTCGCCAAATAAGCAGTGCCTACTCCACACATACCAAAATCATCCCTTTAACCCCAAGGGGTAGGACGAACTCGGCATTTTAGCAAAGGAAACTGACGACCGCTACATGCACTCAAAACTTCAAAGCAGCTCGACTGTCGGGCAACCGGCACCCGTGGCACCAGAAGTAGCCTCTGGTCAGACCTCGAAGTTCCACCACAAGGGCTTCACCTCTATCGTCTTTTGAACTCAGGGGCAGTTCTAGGTGACGCTGCACCTAATTGATATCAACAGGACCTGTCTTCCTTTTGTTATAAATATGTGCACATCCTTTGCTCTGTTTGTGTTCAGAGATCGGGTAGTAACACATAAGTTCTATGGGTAATGTACCAAAGGTACGTCAATGGAAAAAGCCACATCACCCCAGCTGGGGCCCCGGGGTTGCCACACCCGTAGTCTATAAATAGACTCCCCTGGGGGGCGTGTGACGGACAGCGTAGCGAAAACAATAGGGTTCCGTCTCACCTTTGGTGTACGGAATTTTGACATCCATTGCACACCATAAGGCCAATTTAATTCGTCTCTGCTACCACCGCATAAAATAAATTCGCTTAAATTTTATGTTTCAGTAAGTGTTGCAACGCTCAAAAAACGCTTAGATATTTTACACTGAAAAAAAAATACTTAGGAAAATCAGCAGAACACGTTGGCCTAAGTTTTAAAAAATATTAAACTAATTTTATTGCAAAATGTACAAATCGAAAAGTATTCGACTCAGCCGGTTTTTAAATTGTTAAAAAACCGCACTATTCGATTTTCGAAAAATCAACATTTTGAAAAAACCGACAAGCGTATTGTGAAAAACCGGTTGAAAAAGCGTGTCGATCACCCTACTCTACATGGAACTAGCTCCCTAGCATTAATTAAGAAATTTTGATTTCTTGAGAAAATTCGTAAGCAAGTTCGGATTAGGGTGATCGATTATTCGACTTTTTCCATAAACCGGTTTTCGAATAGCTCGAATATTTGATATTATCAAAAACCCGGTTTCGGTTTTTACAATTCAGAAAAAACCGGTCGACCGGTTTTTTTAAATAAGAAAATTATTGAGTTAAAAGTTTATGTAAATACTATAAAACAATACAAAAATTAAAGGTAAAACATTAAAATTAACTTCATATACTTATACATAGTACATACAGTATATATAATCTCCCTTATCGTGGATGGCGTATTTCAAATACGACTTCGACTGTTTGGTAATAGATCAAAGAAAAACTGTTGAAGTCTTCTTTAATCTATTAACAAAAAGTCGTAGACTCAGGGAAAATCTGCAACTAAAAAATAAGAACGCGTCACTTTAATTCAATAATTTTCCATATAACAGAAAATGTATGTTGAGATACTTAAGCTGGATTCACCCATCATTGTTTCCGAACAAAATTTTTGTCCAGACACAATTTTTTTACTGAGAGTTTTCTGCAGCACGATTCATCCATTTCGAACATTTTGTCTGGAAAATCAAAGCTACAATATCCCAGCAAAAAAAGTGGTGAAAAAAAAGTAGAAAAAGCACCACAACTACTAATACGAAGCACTTCGAACTCCGAGCAAAAAGTAGTGAATTTTACATTAGCGTGTCATTGGAGCGAAGTGGTTTGTTTTTAACAACCCGTGATTGAATAAGATTTACTTTTTATTTGCTATAGAAACTCTAAAATAAGGTGTGATTTTTTATTGGTGAGGTAAATCCAATATATTTTACATTTAGGATGTGGTTCTTAACCACTTTTCCAAAGCACTTAAATCTATGATTTAAGAAGTGGTGCTTATTCACTTTTTTACTAACCCAATTGGAAGCTACTTAATTCCTAAAAGTATTCTACTCATTAAAATAACTGTCTCAGAAGAAAAAAGAAGGGAAATCTGTTCTAGTTTTCTTTTATTTATGAAGTTGAATAATTGGTACTTTTAAACAATTAAATCAATCAGTCAATTTATTAGCTTACGGGCTTGCTCAGTAGTTGTGGTGCTTTTTCTACTTTTTTTCATCACTTTTTTACTGGTTTTTTATTTTAGAGGATAATAATAATAAAATAGGTGATTTGTCATTACTTTAGATATGTGATTAAAATTAACTTCATTAAACCAGAATAAAATGCATAACCTATTTTGGAAGTAAATTAGAAGTACTTTCTAAAGAAGTACTCATTTTATTTTTTGCTGGGATGAAATACATACGTGTGCAAACGATGCGTATTAATTTTACAAGTGGCAGCACATCGGCAAATTATTACAATTCGCTGTGTCTTTTTAATTGTTCAATGCAATTCTTTCGTTCAACTACATATGTATATGTTATAATTATTTTACAATTTTGCTTTATTTCTATTGTAATTAATACAAGTATATTCTGTGTTTTTATTATTCATATAACATGATGTGGCAGCTCAGTTCAACTTTGGCTGAAAAATTAAAATACTTGGCAGCTCAGTTCGATTTTGTACGCACAAAATATAAAATTAAACCAATTCAAGCTGAGAATTGTTCGTAAAAAATATCTTCTCTCTCTCTCAAGAAGAGAGAAGTCAAACTACATATAACAAAAATTTTGTCCGGACCAAAATTTTGTTCGGAAACAATGGGTGAATCCAGCTTTAAAAATAAATAAAATTAAAAAATTAATACTGTAAATTAATATATTTCCATATTGAAATAAAAAATTTCAACATGACTAGACTTTCGTTAATGTTTTTTATTAATTCAATATGGTTTATATTGATTTTAAGCTGTTTTTTCTCTGGGTGTAGTCATATTTGAAATACGCCAACCACGATAAGGCAGAATATATATAAATCACCTCTGATACCACCTCATTAAATAACTTCTCATAAATTTCATGTTTCAGTATATGTTTCGATGCTCAAAAAGCTCTAAGAACTTTTACACTAAAAAAAATACTAACAAAAATCAACAAAAAACGTTGGTCTAAGTTTTACCATAGTAAAAACAAATTTTAATGCAAAATGTACAAATCAAAAAGTATTCGACTCAGCCGGTTTTTAAATTGTAAAAAAAACCGGACTATTCGACATTCGAAAAATCAACATTTTGAAAAAACCGACAACCGTATTGGGGAAAAACCGGGTTTTAAAACCGGTTGTAAAACCGAGTCGATCACCCTAGCTCGGATATATAAAAATTAACTAATTTTTAGACAGCTTTTCCATACGCAAAAATTTACTTTTCACTCTACAAACTGAAGAGTTTGCGTGTGGAAAAGCCGTCATATTGAAATACATTTATATGGCTCAGCAATTTCAGTAGTCTTGTGTAGTTCATGAACGAACCAGTTCAAATGAAACATTCAGTACTTTGAACTAAGTGAACTAGTTCAATTGTTTTACGGTCTCTAGTTCAATTTTTGAACTAGTTCATTTTTTGAACTAAGAACTAATACACAAAATGAACTAACACAGAGGCTGTGAACTAAATGTTTTCAATGTTTTGCTTTAATTTTTTTTTCATCGCTGGCTACTACCAAAAGTGCATTAAACAAGAAAACACAAGTAAACACTTTATACTACCCTATTCACAAAAAATATTTTGGATTTATGAGATTTTTTTTATAAATCAAATTTATTTATTAATTAATTAATTGTAGTTTTCATAAAGTTTTTTAATCACAGAATTTGTGTTTTTAATATTGTCAAAGACCACAACACTCATACATACATATGCATGTAGAATTGTAGATGTAAACTCATTGAACTAAAAAGAGCGATTGAACTAAATGAACGAACTAGTTCATTTACAAATAATGAACTAAAATGACCGGTCACTGAAATGAACTAAATGGCACTAGTCTAAATTTCAGTATTTAGAGAACGAAAATTTTCAAGATTTTTTTTTTTTTTTCAATAAAATAAAAAATTACAAAATCAAAATTTCAACACTTAAAGATCTTCCACTTACTGTATTGGGGAATAAGATTTTTTAAACCGATTGGACTATTTCTTAAATATTTTATTCGATTTGATTAAATTTAGCAACTTTTAATGCTTCCTTTAATACTAAAAATCCCATATCTTTAAAAGCCGAACAGAGAGATACTTAAATAGTATTTCTATACAATTTATTTTATAATAAAACCATTTTACTCCTCTCTAATACCATTTTAATTTTATTTTCTTCCATCTATTTCATATAAAAATACAAAATCCGTTTATACATTATCTGCACTTGTTATTATTATTGCTTACTGCACAATATTTTTATAAATACATCATGATGCACTCCATCAACAACAAACCAACAACAACGTATTGTTTATCATATTCATAAAAAAAATGTTTCAAAAACACTATATGTCGCAACAATTTAGACTATGTTTATTTAATTCTCGAAGATCGTCGGAAGATGAGGGTGATAATGAATCGAACACCACGGCTGATAGTGGGGCTCGTGGCCAAGATCATCATTCTGCTACATCGTCGATTAGCGGCATTATGGCCAATTTGGCCAGCGGTAATGTCAATGCCATAGATTTAGAACAATTGGAGGAATTGTCAAAACAATCTTGTTACGACTCGGGTATCGATATACGCGATCCCATACCAAATGTACAACCCATACCAAAGAAAACTGTTTACAGTGATGCTGATATTGTTTTAAGCTCTGATTGGGTGCCACCCAAACCAATAACGATAACACCTTTAAGCGAGTCGCCACCCAAATCCAGCTTAGATGCTGGCTCTGGCTTAGGTGGTGGCGCCGCTACACGCAAAAAGACGACGAGTGTCAGTTTTAGTGTAGAAGATAATGAGAATCTACCAAGCGGTAATAACCAAAATATTCAGCAGGATAAAAACGCCGATAAAAAGAATAAGGTGAGCTTTTTTTTAACAGAATACAATTTTTTTTAATAAAAATTTTTGTTTTAGATGTTAAAACGGCTTTCTTACCCCTTGACTTGGGTAGAAGGCCTAACTGGTGAAGGTGTTCCTGCTACCGGCGGTAGTATTAGCAAGTCTCAGGACCAAGAATCAGCCCCTAACACTGGCGATTCTAATCAAAGCGTATTCTCGAAAGTATTTTCAAGGTGGGTGTCTATTTTTATAAATATTTTGAAATCAACTGTTAGTTTAAAACATTTTATTATTGAAAAACCAAAAAAATCGTTAAAAACAAAAATATTTCTTTTATTTTTATTCTAAAATTAACTAAAACTTTGAAAATGCATTCATATTTTGGATTCGGCCCAATGAAACAAAAAACACTTAAATTTTTTGTATACATACATATTTTTTTTTTTCATTTTTACTCTCAAACAACATTGAATCACGAAACACTTGATTGAACATTTTTGATTTATTTCAACATATTAATTAAAAAAAAAAAAAATAAAAAAAAAAATAAAAAAACATTTACCTCGTCCTCGTTTCTTTTATATTATTTGAATGTGAAATATTTTGCTTTTGGTTTGTTTTATAAAATACATATAAACAATAAATCAGTTCGCCCATTACTTTGGTCTCAGAGTTGGGTGGCAATTTGTTTTCTAAAACACCGTCCGAAGATTCAAGTGGCTCTCCGGTGCCACCTTTGACACCACATTCTACTCATTCCGAGGGTCATATTTCGTCAGGGTAAGAAATCAAACAATTCCTACCACTCAAATTGTTCAATTGTTTGTAGGAGCTACTTACTATTTCTGTTTATAATAAACTATTTCTACTTAACTCCTTTTGTATTTTATTATGTAAAAGAAATATGTATCTATATTAATTGTTTTACAACAAGTTGTTTTCTTTCTTGCCAATTTATTTAAATTTTGTTTTTTTTTATATTGATTTTTTTCTTTCGAGTAACATAACAACAAAATCAATTGTTTTTGTTTTCCTGCCGTTTTGTAAAAAGTTAAATTATTATTCACCTATTTAAGTTGTTCGAAATCATAATTAAAATATCAAATTACTGCACTTGAAAATGTTTAGTAAATGATTGTTTAATATAATAACCTGACAGGTTTCATTCTCATACATCAAACGTTCAATCATTTTCATCAATCAAATGTAATATTTAATACTAATATACTACATACATTTGTAACTTCAATAAAGCAAACTTCTTCATTCACTTTCTCAGTTAAAAATTGAATTTGAGAAGCCGAGCACTTATTTTATTTCAAATGTTCCATATGTACAATATGTATAACCTTATTGATGTTTATTAGCTATTCGTAAATTGTTTTCGTTTAACCATTAAAATATTTTTTTTAAATATTAATGATTTCCTTTCTATTTTTGTTTGTTTGTTTGCTGGTTCAGACGTTCTTCAATAGGTACATTTATACGTCCTTTATCTTCGGAGGGTACCGCATCAACTACCAAGCTAAAGGACAGCAAACAGCAACCTCAACAGCCAAAATTGGATTATCGTTCTATGGTTTCAATGGATGATAAGCCTGGACTATTTGTCAGTGTCGATAGTAAGTATTAGTTTTGTATTTTTAAATAAATTGCAAATAATTGTTTTTTTTTTTTTTTTGCAAAATCGCATATTTCCATGTCACGTGCGACGACATTGAAAAACTATATTTATTATAAGTGCGTCGAAAGTATATGGGCAATTCCATACTGTCGTACGGGACAGTCGTTTGCATTTAAAGTAGAAAAGAGACCAAAATAAAATAGATTTTTGTTTTGATTATTAGTCTAAGTTATGGCTCTTGATTACCTCTATTAATGGTGCTAAATCCAATTATAACTAATTTTTAGTTTTAAGGATAATTGCGAAAAACTAAGACTGTCGTACGAGACAAAAAAAAAGGAAGTAGGTTTTGTAGCAAACAATTAAAATGCTTATTTCAGCGAAACCCGAAACAATAAATTAACGTGACTAATTTTAGAATGAGGTGAGTCAATGTTTCTTAAAATGGGCAAGATTTTACTAAAAAATTATGAATAATTTTTTTCTTATTTAAATTTAATAATATTCGCACGGGACATAGCGTACGGGATATTTTTTTCCATCATGATGTTAAAATTTTTAATCGACTTCAAAAATAGGAGGAGGGTAACAAACAATTCGTTTCAAGTTTTTTTCTGATGCTTTTTTGCGAAATTATGAAAAAATAAAAATAAAATAGAAGTATTCAATGTGTATAACTTTAAAATATCGACGAAATTAAAGAAAATACAAATTGAGATTAAAAAAGAAATATGTTTCACAAAATGTGCAAAATACAAATAGCATTGGGTACATTAATTATAGTTTTTCTTTCGGAATATGCGTTTAACTGCTTTCACTTCCTGACCTTTGCAACAGAAGAAGAGCAATTGAGATAAGTGTGGTATAATTTTTTAGGTTTTTCCACTTTTCGTCCAAATTATACAACGAAGAATACTTCTCAATATCATCGGATGGCATAAAATACATTTTAATCCCTTTTAAGTTTATCTGTGCACATTCATAAAAAGAAAATGAATCGGGTATAATAAGGTTTTTTGATTTAGTCATTTGCCAGACTTTCCGTTTGATAACTGCTACAACTTAAACAACGGCCTCCTTCCATGTGACCTAGCGATCTTTCTGGGCTTTTTATTTTATAGTTTTGCAATTTAATTTCATTTGCCTTTAATTTTTAACCCCCGACTAAAAAAGGGGTGTTTGTAGTGTGTGTCTGTGTGTCTGTCCGTGTCCACGTACAGGCCAAACGGCTGGACCGATTTTCATTTAGTTTTGTCTGTTCGAAAGATGACTTGATCGAGAGGGTTCTTAGCTATGTTTGAAGAAAATCGGTCCAGCCGTTTATAAGATATAACATCTTTTCTGAAAAAAGTCGGGGGTTTTTTAATTTTTTAATTTTTGTTATTCTCTGTACCGTTTGCAATTCTCGCTGTTTTTATTAATTTTGATTTAAATAATTGAAATAAAGAAATATTTTTTTAATACTTTTAAATTTCACACTAGCGATGTCGTACGAGCCAAATTTTGCATAGGCGCTTAGTTCGCAATTCTTTCTATTTTCAAAATATTTTTTAATATTTTAATTGCAATAAAAATATCTGTTTGTAATCAATATTTTGGGCGTGTGCCAAACGGTAGAAAAGTACTATGGTAAAAAAATATTTGCCTGTGGGGAAAAAATTTCATTTTTCTGCTGTGCCAAATGATATCTTTTTTGAGAATGTAAAATTTTGACAAATTCGCTTGAGCATAGAAAGAAGCTGATGAAACAATTGCTGCGGCGGCGGTTGTGCTTCGCCTGACTACAAGCCGCCGGCTACCAACAAATTTTTAAGAGGACATTTTTATATAAAACAATATTCTTGTAGCAAAAAATTATATAATATTATATATATGATGCAAAATTTTTCGCAAACTAAAATAAACAATTTAAGTTTAAAATTTTTAAACGCACTAATAATCCCAAATTAATATTTTACTTATTAAGTAAAATATTTTTTTTATTAAAAATACATTGAAATTGATTATTGAGGGGTTTAGCTGGATCCTATGCGCATTTCACTGTTGCTAATGCAGATCATCAGGGAACCTTTACCCAAAGCTTCTTAGAACAACTAGAGTTATTATATTATAAACTTGCATTTAAACAAATGAGAAAGAAGCTCAATAACAAATAACAAAGTTGAAACAAGAACTCAATAATCAACATGTTTTTTATTTTCTTACTTTACTATTGCTACATTGGCTGACTTTTTTTCAGCTTCAAATTGTAGTCGTAAGAGTATGTAAAAGAAAATAAATGTAAATAACAACAGCTATTTAAGAATAGAGTGTTGCCACACGAGTATTTTTTTGACCGGGTGCAGTCAAGTTAATAATTAGTGTTTTTTATGGGAATTGTTACAATTTAAGTTTAAAATTTTTAAACGCACTAATAATCCCAAATTAATATTTTACTTATTAAGTAAAATATTTTTTTATTAAAATAAACAATGATTTTTTCACAGTTTAATTAAACTTAAAAGTCGGAAAAATCTTTGTATTGGGCGACGGCTCGAAACGACGGCGGTTGATTTAAATTTTATGATACCATGCTTTTTATTGCAGTTTGTCAAAAATTTACCTGTTGTGTCAAAATTTCTACTAGCCCCCAGGGCTAGCGAAATTTTATTCACCTCAGAAGTGTCAAAAATTTACTTACACTAGTACTTTGCTACCATTTGGCACAGGCCCTTTATAAACTTTCTTCAAGCAGTTTCGATGTATTGATACAAAATGGTGTTTTTCAATGTCGTACGGGACATTGAATTAACGGATAATGCAAAGAAAAATTTTATAGTTATTTTTAATCATATTGAATTGTATGCATTATTTTCTAACTCTTTATATCCCTACAAAGATTTAAGAGAGAAAACTCAATCCATAAAGATTAGCGCTAAGAATATTTTTCAAGACAAAACTTGCTCTTCAAATTAAAAAAAAAAATTAATTAAAAAAAATTTACTTGCTTGACTTTGTAAAGGGTGTTTTTTATTGCGGTATAGAACTTTAAGTTAGCATCACTTTTTTAACTGGCGGCCATTTTGTCAGCTGCCAAGTGATTAATATTTAGTTTGGTTTGCCATTTCATCATGAACAGGTTGACAAAAGAACAACGCTTGCAAATCGTGCAAATTTATTTCGAAAATAATGGTTCAGTTCGCGAAGTTTACCGCAAGCTCCGTCCATTTTATGGTCGACATAATCGTCCATCAGAGCAATTAATTCGGTTAACCATGGATCGTTTTCGCACTACGTTTACTCTATGTGATAATACGCATCCGCAGAGACGTCGAACAGTGCGCACCGAAGAAACAATTGACGCTGTAGAGCAAAGTGTTGAAGAGCACCCGAATGAATCGATTCGCCACCGTGCACAGCAATTGGAGCCGACTAACCGACTATTTTGTTCCCGAATTGGATGGCATGAGTGTGGATGAGTTGTGGTTCCAACAAGACGGCGCTACATGCCACACAGCGCACGTCACAATCGATTTATTGAAGGAAACATTCGATGAGCGCATAATTTCGCGGAATGGACCTGTCAATTGGCCACCAAGATCGTGTGATTTGACACCATTGGATTATTTTCTTTGGGGATATGTGAAGTCGCTCGTCTACGCCAACAAACCAGAAACGTTAGGGGACTTGGAAGCCAACATTCGTGGCGTTATTGCCAACATACGGCCCCATATGCTCGAAAAAGTGGTTGAAAATTGGACCTGTAGAATTGGCTTTATTCGAGCCAGCCGCGGCGGCCACATGCCCGAAATCATATTTAAACATTAATGGCATAAAATTATCCTTCCAATAAAGCCAAATTGATGGACATTAAAACGATTTTCTTGTGTTTTATTTCAATTCGGAGTTCTATGCCTCTGAAAAAAACACCCTATACATGAATATCTCTAAATGAGTACTGAATAAATGCAAAACTTTTAGAGACTTATTGAATTTGATTGTTTTTCTTTCAAGAATTTTTAATTTTTCTGTCTTGGTAGACCTTTTGAGAGAAATGCCCATATACATATATGTATGCAGAAAGCTCATCAACAATTTAACAAAGAAATCAAAATAAACCTTGCTGAAATATGTATAAAAAGATTTGTGATCGTTGTACCTTTATAAAACTGGTCACGTGCGATATCGTAAACGTAAAATTAAAAGACAAATACTTTTAAATTATTTAAATTTAGATGAGCCAAGACGGCGAACCTCTTATTCCTACATAAATATGTACTGACGTTTAATATCTCTATCTCTCTAACTTTTTGGGTAAATGTTTCCTGATGATCCGTATTACTTCCAGTGAAACGTAAATATAATCTGACTAATATCCCTCCATAATCAATGTGAATGTATTTTAATAAAACGTTAATGTTTCACTGAATAAAAAAAATTTTAATTTGAGAAAATCGTGTTAAAAAATTAAAATTAATTACATATATATTAATTTTAAGTAGAAATAAAATTAGATATATCTGTCACACACAAGAGATAACATATAGTAAAAATCAAGGATTTTGAGACTAAAAAGTAATAAAATATGTATATATTAGTCTCCTGCACAAGATATCTTATAGGAACTTTTAAGACATGAGGGATTTTTTAATTGCTTTACTACAGCGAAATCTTATAAAACAAACGTTAACAACATTGTTTGCAAGAAATTTTTTTGAGTATTGTAGGTATAGGAGTAAAGAAGAAAACACTTCGTGACGGAAGAATTTGTGATACTAGCTTCTTTCTACGCATAAGCGCGTGTACAAACGTCATGCATGGATGTGTGTATAATCTTTTATTTTTCTGCGCAAATGCAAAGGCACACACATGCATTAACATTAGTTGTATGTGCCCTATCGGAAATTTGGCTAACTTTAAACTAACTTTAAGCTAACTATTTTGCAACTAGTACTGACTACACTTGGATTACTTTGCAATGTAATCAACTGACTATTTTAACATTGCGATGTCCTAGGCGGTAGTCAATTGTCTCACTAGGCACTACTTTAAGCTAACTTAAAGTTGACTTTTTTAAATCACTTGGTAGTCAGTAAATTAAAAAAAAATTTCTGTGGCTCGAACATGTAACATCATTCGTTGTGTACTCAACGCGCTACCACTCGGCTAAGCTGCCATCTAAAATAACAACAGCAAAATGTTAATATAAAACTGAAATGCGTTTTAAAGTAGCTGAGAATAAAATTGTTGGCTCTCACCAAATTCGATCACATAATAGCTTACCATCTACATATTATACACACACTCAAACGTACAATATGAAAAATAACAAGCATACACTAATAAACAGTACTTCTTTTGAGTGTTTGTTACAAACAAGCTGTCTTGCAACATCGCTTGCTACAACTGATATACACATACACCAATACATCCATCGTGCTTCGCTTATAGTACGACAGCATTTACAGCAGTGGAAATCCCATCAATCAATTATGACTAGTTAATTTTGAATGAGATTAAATAAGAAAATAATTCAAGCATATTTCATTTTTTTACTATAGTAAAAAAGCAATATACATTAGAGATGGGCGCGTGTCGAATTTTCGCCAGACGATATTACACGAACACGAATACTAAGATGTCCAACAAGTGCGAAACACGCACGCGAAAAAATTTCCCAACACGAAACTGCACAACACGCACGTAATCAAATTGAATAGCAAAAAAGCATTTTTTATATTCAAATAGATTATAAGATTTTTGTTAAATTTCAGAACTCTAGACTTAAGATACCCCTACACTATCAACAAATTTGCTGGTTTTTGGTGTTTGATGATACAAAATATTAAATTTTTTTTTCACTGGAAATTCACGCATGCATATTATTCACCTAAAATCGTTTCGTGTTTTATCGTGTCAATTTTGCTGAACACGATACGAAACGAACACGCACGAAATCAGATTTTCTGTCACGAACACTTCGTGTTGAGTCGTGTGCGCACCGCTACATACCTATCAAATAATTGTAACATTTAAAATCAATTAATCCATGATTTTTTACTGTAGCTAATTGAATTATATTGTTAACAACTTAATTTTTATTTTAATCTTATTCCAAATTAATTAGTTGTACTTGATTGTTGAAATTTCGATTGCTGTAAAGCTATGTACAGACGATTCTCAGATCTTACAATATTTTTAGTAAAATGTGCTGAAATATTTCTTACAAACGTGTGAACTGACAATTTTTGTAGGAAAATTCAAGTGATGAAGGCATAGTAACTGGTCACTGAACTATACCCACTTCAGCAGATACTAATCCCAATGTAACATCAGAGCGTCCTCCTTCGTTGTATAGCAGAATCATCGGCGAAGTAAAATAACCGATAATATGGCTACTAACCACAGCTTAAAAAAATTTAATAGGCCTCATTTAACACCAGAGGCATTGCAGTATAAAAAAAAATTCAGTGAAGTGCGACTTTGACCCGCGCACGAGGGGTTCCGTACGGACACTAGATATGTAATTCAATGCGAAATTTAGCCTATATAATAAACAGTTTTGGCTTTTTTCATTTTGGGGTTTTTTCGGTTTTGAGCGTTTTTTAGTTTTGGTGTTTTTTTTTTTGCTTTTTTCGGTTTTTGGCGCTTTTTTTAGTTTTGGCACTTGTTTTAGTTTTGGCACTTTTCCCCCCGTTATGTCGGATTTTTCGGTTTTTGGCGTTTTTTCATTTTTGGAGATTTTTGTTTATTTTGGAAATTTTTTTCATTTTGGCGATTTTTTTCATTTTGGCGATTTTTTTCAATTTGGCGATTTTTTTTTCATTTTCGCAATTTTTTTTCATATAGGCGATTTTTTTTTAGTTTTGGAGCTTTTTTTCGTGTTTTGGCTATTTTTTTCGGTTTTTGGCGTTTTTTCAATTTGGCGATTTTTTTTAATTTGTAGCTTTTTTTCGTTTTAGCGATTTTTTTGGTTTTTGGCGATTTTTTTTTTGGTTTGGTGATTTTATAATTTTCGAATTTTTTAGTTTTACTGTTTTTGAAAATTTCAAGAGTTTTCCTCTTACGGTTCCCAAGATACAGCAATTTTTCAAAAGCACATAGTCAAAATTGCATTAACTGATGGACCACCCTTTAATTTAAATTTGTTTAAAATTTTAGTGTTAATTGTTGTAGTCTGTATAAAAATACACTAATTTTACAAAATTCAAGTGTCAATATACATACATAAATATATATGTATATTTCGTTGCTCGTTTTGGAACACCGTTTAATTTTTAACTCTCTCTTCTACATACTCTGTCCAAATTTCGGGTCCGTAGCTCTTACGGTTCCTTTTAAAATAGCGTGTGATGGACAGACGGACAGCGTAGCGAAAACAATAGGATTCCTTTTCACCTTTGGTGTACGGAACCCTAAAAATGTGCAAAAAGCAGAGTTGTAAAATAATGAATCTTTTATCTGTCTCTTCCTTCACCGCCTGCCTGTCTTCTCTATAACTATCCTTTTCCGAAAGAAGGTAACACCTAGTAATATAATAGTAGGCATTCATTGTCTGATTGTTACTTCACTTTAAAAAAAAAAATTGTCCAGCCCTAGGACATCACAATGTTAAATCGACCATGCTTTTACATTTGGATTATATTTCGACTGGTGCTGGTCGTTTATGGAAAAGACTTTACATGCTTGTATGCACTCACTATGCACTAATTAAGTTCAAAATCTAATCAGCTCTTAGCCTAAAAAAAAAAATGCGTCAAAAGATATCGTTGACGAAAAATTTTGAAAAAAATCCTTTGTTTTAATATTGACTAATTTTTATAAAATAATAAATTGGACTATAACATCTAGCTCAGCAGGAAGTTTCAGGAATGACCCATATTTTTCTTCTTATTATTTTTGTGTCCCTATTTTGAAAATCTTATTTGTATGTCCATTTTTTTTAAATATTCCAACGGTAACGCTGCACTTATGACAGTTAATACTACCGTTTGAATCCCCCAAATATTTCAATTGTTCTTTATTTTTTTTAAGTTATTCACTAACTACTTTTTATCACAAATCTGAAATCAAATGAAATCGATTGTAAGATGTAAACACAATAAATTTATTAGGTATTTTCTGTAAACCGCGCGATTTGAAATCGTGAGATTTCCAAAATCAAAAACAGTGTTCTGCTGATCGGACGACTTAGTGTATTTAAAGTTAAGTTCGTATAAAATATTTTAAACATTAAAACCAATTAAAAAACTGCAATAAGTTACCTTTTTAATTGAACACTTTCCTGGAAATTAGGCGATTTCAAAACGCGTGATTTACAGAACACCCCTGTGTAATAAATAGTACGGGCACCAAATGTCCCAAATCTTGATACAGTTGTTATTTTTCAAAACTACAATATATTTACATACACGCAAAGAGAAGATATGGTTGTAGAATGGTTGAGAAAACAATATTATGTTCTCTGAAACAAATGTGTGGTCGTTGAAAACTAGTTATTGTTATTTTAAACATTTATTTCGTTACGATAAACAGAGTAATGTTTGAATTTAATAATTACATTATCTCATCCATAAAAAAGTGTGATATGGTTAGAGTTCAACAATTAGTCAACAATTGTTAAAAATTTATGACTACAACATAACTTGTATTATTATTTAAAAATAATATGATGTAAATAACAATATAATGTTATCCAAAACCATACTATGTTAAGTTTTTAAAAAAATATTTTTCAGAAACATCTGTCAGTTCAGTATTTCGTTTGCAAGCTATCGGTAGCGCACGGGTGGTGTTAAATAAATGAATAAATAAATAAAGTATAAACAAAAGGGTAGATCAATAAAAATATATAAACATTTGTGTATCTCTTTATAGAGACGTGTCTGTATGTCGTGGAAGTATACATTTCTATTTATATATACTTTTTATTTCAACAATATTAAATTATTTTTATTTCGAATTTAACGCACAGCTGTTTCTATAATAAATATATGATTAAAAAATAAAATGGTATTATTATATTAAATAATACTGTGGTCGTATTTAACAATATTAATATAATATTAGAACATGGTATGGTGAGTCTCAATTATATTTTAGTCACATCTAACAATAGTGTTGTCATATTTACAATACTAAGGTTATAATATAATTAACTCAGATAATATTATAATTAACTCAGATAATATTATAATTAACTCAGATAATAATATTGTTAAAGTTTTTTTTTCTATTAACAATAATATGATTTGACTGCAACCATATAATTCAATCATAGTATGTTGCTGTTTGATTATGGTTACCTCAACCATATTTTTTCTTTGCGTGTACTAGTGATGCACGAATATTCGTATTCGAATTCGAAATTTAGGCGAATACGAATACGAATATTTTTCCAAAGAAATTAAATAAATAAATGTATAAATCCTAAACGAAATTTAAATAAATGAGTAAAAATTTTAGTTTGTACAAATACATAAATTTTTTATAGAAATTTGTGCTTTGTATCATTTTAAAATATTATTTATTTATTTAATAATAATTCAGCCAATGGATTACATATCCTTACAGGCTACCAATATAAATTAGTTTAATTATAAATCAGTTTAATAATATATTAGTTTAACAATGCGTTCACTAAATCCTTATTCTCTAAATAA
The DNA here is from genome assembly GCA_949987645.1 of Tachina grossa. Lineage (NCBI taxonomy): Eukaryota > Metazoa > Arthropoda > Insecta > Diptera > Tachinidae > Tachina > Tachina grossa. Next base: position 64,094,144 of record OX465274.1, read on the forward strand.
ATTTTGAAATCATCATGAGAAGAAGAAAAATCTAAATTAACAATATTATTTGCTTTATTAAAAGTATTTAAAGCTCGTAACATTGGCTCATTCATAGCATAATTTGTACTATGTGTAGTCACATGGAATAAGTCATTAGATCTGAGAGATCTAAAAGGTATACAAAAGGAAATTAAGTTAAATAAATATTCACAATCAGTGTTACCATTAATCAAATTGAAAATAAACAAAAGGGAATGACAGGTTCTTCTCAAGTAAAGCGGTTTTAAGCTTAAAAGAAGGCAACGAGCATAATAGGAAGGTGGTAAAAGGGTTTCTTGATTTCTATGAAGAGCAAATTTCACAAACTTTTTCTGAATTCTCTCAATTCTATTGACATGGATAGCATAAAACGGGTTCCATACAAAGGAGCAGTATTAATGACGATCATTAAAATTTTTGGTAATTTTTATTAACTTTAAAGTACGCCAACAAGATTAAGAAGTCCTTTTTCATAATTTTTTTTTTAATATTTCATATTGCATACAATATTCGTATTCGTATTCGCGAATATCGTTTCAAATATTCGTAATCTTATTCGTATTCGTAATCGCGAATATCAAAAATTGACATTCGTTACATCACTAGTACATAAATACATACATATTTAAATACATACTTGTTTTAATTATAATTTCTAATTTTATGACAATTGTGTACGATTTCAAAGGTTGTATGTACATACATACCCTCTAGTCAACCTAGAACCATATATCTCTATGTCAATACTCTTTCTCCAGCGACAATTGCACTAGTTAAAATGTCGACAACTTTCCTTTTATGCGTGAGTAGAGAGAGATACGTTAGAGACGACAGTTCTAGTGTATTTCTGGTGATATTGTCAATGAACGCGTCAATAGTTTGTTTTTCTTTTTTATTATGTTGTGCAATAATATTAAATAGATATGTATATGTAGACGAGGGTCACAAAAATCTACGAGTGAATCTTCGGTTCAAATATCTCCATATGGTCGTAAAAGAACTACCTTCTAAATAGTGCTAAAGTCTACTGATAGATTTTGAATGACAACCCTATGTTATTTGTCAATAGGCATTTGCATTGGCTGGGGTACACCTAGTCAGTAGCACTATTGACAATGTCACTAGAAAATCACTATAAGTTTACTATTGACAACGAGAGAGAGGACATATAGATATTGTAGACTAGAGCCCCTAAAATTTACTAGTGAATCTTTGGTGCCAATGTCTCCATGTGGTCCCGAAAGAGCTACTAAGTCAGTAGTGCTATAGTCTAGTGGTGGATTTTCAATGACAAGCTAATGTTAAATGTCAATAGATGATACCATTGGCTGGGGTACACCTGGTCAGTAGTGCTACTGACAGCGTCACTAGTAAATCACCACAATTTCACTATTCGCACTTCCTGCAGGGTAGTTACGTGCTCACATACATATTTCTATTATTTAATGAATATAAAAGGATATCAATTGAATTGTGTGATTGTCATATATTATGCAGAAATAATTGAAATTAAAAAAATAAACACTTCACTAAAGGGGTAAAAAATAAACCGATTCTTATTAAGTACCGTATGAAAATAACACAGTACAACATATGATTTTGGGACTCAATTCTGACAATTTCACGTGAAAGTAGGCCCAAAATGAAGAACTTGTGCATCATTTGTTTTGTCTTCTTACCTGCTAAAATATTTTTAATATCGATTTGAAGTTAGTAACTATCGTATAGGGGAATTTTTCACGTTTTAGGTTCTTTCGTTTTAGGCTCATAACTCGAGAACCACTAGTCCGATTTAGCTGAAACAAATTTAGAAAAATTAAGAATTACAATTCCTCTAATCTGTTCTTATACCGTTTTCCTATGTGTGCAACACTTTCGAAGTTAAAAATGAATGTATGAAGGGAAAAAAGTATTTTTTGCCTAAAAAAATTTTTTTTTTTTAAATTCATAAAAAATCAAAAATGCAAAAAAGTGTCAAATCTAATTAAAAAAAAAGGAATAAACAAAAGGTTATTTGATTTTTATGACTGCCAAGCAATAAACGCTAATAAATGTGCCTGAACAATTAAAAGGAAAAAAAGGATAGCGGACTGTTTTAATTATTTGGGGTTTTTCGGTGACTACCTGTATGATTTTTTTTACAGAAATTGCACCCTCATTCATTATTTGGAAAGTTTTGCACAATTTGAAACGTACAAGTGGTGAATCAGGTATATAGCCAGGTACCCTTAAAACATGCGCCCATTTATAAGTACCTGCCAGTAAAATATTGAAAAATACGTAGTATTTATAGTTGATCGATTTTTGTCATTCAGCCAGTGCCGACGAACGCGAACAGTAAAATTGATTTTTCTCCAGTTTTTTAAAAGTGAATAACAAGAAAACATAAAATATATAAATATGCAAAATAACAAGTGCCCAAAATTGGATAATTTTTGTTACGTTTGTTATTGCTTCGCAGTCATAAAAATCAAATAACCTTTTGTTTATTCTTTTTTTTTAATTAGATTTGACACTTTTGCATTTTTGATTTTTTATGAATTTTAAAAAAAAATTTAAATTTTCAGGCAAAAAATACTTTTTTCCCTTCATACATTCATTTTTAACTTCGAAAGTGTTGCACACATAGGAAAACGGTATAAGAACAGATTAGAGGAATTGTTAATTTTTCTAAATTTGTTTCAGCTAAATCGGACTAGTGGTTCTCTAGTTATGAGCCTAAAACGTGAAAAATTCCCCTATACGATAGTTACTAACTTCAAATCGATATTAAAAATATTTTAGCAGGTAAGAAGACAAAACGAATGATGCACAAGTTCTTCATTTTGGGCCTACTTTCACGTGAAATTGTCAGAATTGAGTCCCGAATCATTGACTTCAAAAATGTTGTAATGTGTAATGCTCAAAAACTTTATTCTTTTATACTAAAAGGATCACAATAATTTTATAAGAGAAAAAAAAATAAAGTGAAACATTTTATTTTTTAATAACAAAGAACAATTTACTCCAAATGTTATTAAGGCCAAATAATAGAAAGTCTTAAATAAAGAATGTAGCACAAAATCGTTTAATCAAACATTTCTAAAGCTTTTATAATAACATCTGTTTAAAAATTTTATCCTATAGAAATTTATTTATTACGCTCAAGAATGCCAAAATGTTCCAGTTTTATACATATGTACATATGTATGTGCCCTTAATTATGAAAGTGGTCTGAGTTATATGCAGTTTTGCTTTGAAATATTAAATAAATCTTAAAAAAAATTAAATAAATATTTATATTTAATAAATATAAAATAAATTTATATAAATCGAGACTGGTACAAGTCTAAATTAAATGTTGCATAATTTAAAAATAATTCTTAATTTATTCAAATGTAATCTACTAAATATCTCGACACAAGAAATACATACATATATGACTTAGACCACTTTCATAATTAAGGGCACATATGTATGTATATATGTATGTATGTATGCAGGGTGACCGATAACATTTTTCAAAAAGTGGCCCCAAATAGGGGATCTATCAAAAAAAAAAAAAAAAAAAAAAAACGCAATGTGAGTCCGATCACAGAGGAGATGTGTAAACATCTAGTAATGAAAATTTTTTTTGAAGTTGGAAGTACTTATGCTTTTAGTATATTTTTTTAAATTAATTGATTAGAAGTATCAAAACTTTCAATGATGTAAATACATATTAATTTGTTGGTTTTTGTTTGTTTTATTATAATTATTTGGTTAGTAAATGTACTGCATTAAAAATTGCAGTAAGCAGTAAATTTACTGATTACTAAAAAAAATTCAGTAAATTTTTACTGCTAATGAAATTAAGTTTGCATTACCAGTAAAATCGTAGGGCCGTAATCATAATAAAATTGTAGCAAGTGGCAAAGTTTTTTCATTCAAATTTTGAAACTTTTGCATGAAAAACATTTAGCCACTTGGTAGAATTTCATTATGAATACAAGCATTACTGATTAGTGAAAATTCAATGCACCTCATCATATAACAAATCACTTAGGCAATTTATAAAAATTGTAGAAAAAAATTTTAGTAATCAGTAAAAATTTACTTGTTAAAATTTTTTTATTATTTTTACTGAAACTTTAGTGGTACTGCAGTGCTCATCTATGGTAAATGCCTTTACTTTTACTTTTTAATTTTTAATTCCTGTTGTTCATCGCTTAGTTGTTGCTGTTCTTGTTGTTGTGTACGCATTGCAATTAAAATAAATTCAGTAAAGTGCGACTTTGACTCGCGCACATTTTTTGATTTACCTTTCTTTTTTTTAAGTTTAAACGATTTTTTCAGTTTTATCGCTTTTTTCTCGTTTTGGCGTTTTTTTTTTCTCTTTTTGGTTTATTTTTAATTTTCGCAATTTTTTTAATTTTGGCGATTTTTTTCTGTTTTTGGGGTTTTTTCATTTTGGCGATTTTTTCTGTTTTTTTCTGTTTCTTTATTTAGGCGATTATTTTTTATTTTGGCGATTTTTTCATTTTGGCGATTTTTTTGTTTAAGGGTTTTTTATTTTGGCGATTTTTCCGGTTTTTCGCGATTTATTTTAGTCCTAGAATTTTTTCTTAATTTGGTGCTTTTTTCGTTTTGGCGATTTGTTTTTTTTTTTGTTTTTGGCGATTTTTTTAGATTTGGCGATTTTATATTTTTTTGATTTTTTAGTTTTACCCTTTTTGAAAATTTCAAGAGTTTTGCTCTTACGGTTTCCAAGATACAGCAAGTTGTCAAAATTACAAAGACAAAATTGCATTAAATTTAGTGTTAATTGTTGTAGTCTGTATAAAAATACACTAACTTTTAAAATTTCAAGTGTACATATGTACATACAATTGTATGTATATTACATGGGATTTTAACATTTTTCGTTGCTCGTTTTGGAACACCCTTTAATTTTTAACTCTCATGTATTTGCTGTTGTAGTGGCCAAATGTCTACACACTGTGTCCAAATTTCAGGTCCGTAGCTCTTACGGTTCATTTTCACCTTTGGTGTACGGAACCTTAATAAAGCAATTATCAAGTTAAATAAAACAAACAAAAACCAGCAAAATTCCTATAAATATTTACAATATTTTAAATAAGTTTGTATTGCTTCTTTCAAACACTAATACACTCATACATACATATGTAGCTCACACCGATTTGACAACGCGGTGTGAATCTCAGCAAAATTTGTGATTGTATTGTGAAAAAGAATTTTACCCCCCAGCGTATAGATGTTTACACATCAAAAAAAGGGCAAAATTAAAAAAAAAAACGAGAAAACTACACTAAACTTTTTCTTTTTAATGTATATTCATACAACTCACCCTAAAAAAGGGGGATAAAAAGTGGCAAGGCAGTTGAAGAAGTAGAAAGGCAGTCGAAAAAGTGTCAATTTGCCACTTTAATCAGTCAAACGGTCACGCTGTATGTATGTTCACAAATATAAACTTATACCATATCAACCTTATTTACAGTGTTGGAAAATATAATAGAAACGATGTGCAGTTTCCTTTCTTTTCAGAATATTATGTGAAAAAAAATTTATTTTGGGAGTTTATTTTTTTTTATAACATAACTTATTTATATAAAAAAAATTAGAATAACACAGCTCAGCTGCCCCTGTGGCTGAGTGGTAGCGATGCTAGCCTCTCAGTCCGGAGGTCGTGGGTTCAATTCCCACCATATACCCTGGGTGTTTTTCGCTAATCAAGCTAATCGCTTTGCGAATTGTGTTTGTGTTTTCTATAATCTTAATAATGCCCTTGGAAAAAATAATAGCAACAACAAACTTAAAACTAATTAACATTAACTTTTTTCTTTAAAACAATAAATACAATGTTCAAATTAAATTTAAATTAATATTTGGTTGTTCCGCCCTTGTTTTTGAGGACTTCGGCATAACGCCGGCCCATTGAGTCTACCAACCTGGCACAAACTAATGGGTCTATATTGTACCATTCGGCCTGGAGTTTCTCCCACAAATCTGCTTTATTTTTTGGCTTATAGCCAGCAATTTTCTTTTTTTGAATGCCCCAAAGGTGCTCAATGGGGTTTAAGTCCGGGGACTGGGACGGCCATTCCAACAGTTGGACATTGTTGTCTTGGAACCATTTCTTTGCCAGCTTAGATGAGTGTTTGGGGTCGTTGTCCTGCTGAAACTCCCACTTCAAGGGCATTTCCTCCTCGGCGTATGGAAGCATGACTGTCTGCAAAATGTTTGTGTAGTTGACTGCGCACATCTTATCCTTTACCCAGAATAACGGACCAGCACCTGACGATGAAAGCATCCCCAAAGCATTATATTTCCACCCCCATGCTTAACAGTCTTTAATGTATGTATAGGAAAAAACTGGCATGAATTTAGCATAGGTGACGAAATTGGACTAGGTATTAACGAGTTCCTCCATACAATTTGACATTAAAAATCGGGGAAAGGTTAGGTTAGGTTACTCTGGGTGGTCAAAGATCTTGCATAGACCGGGATTGATCTTAAGGGATATTAGCAGTTGACAAGAAACCTGTAACCTAGTTCGTGTTGCCTGTATCAAAGGACTCCCACACAAATTTAACCAACCTTAGCAGTCTACAAAGTTCCACTGCCGATACAAGTCCAAGACTCCGAGAAGTGTGATCACCAACACAGTTATATCTAGTGCAGCTTAGAGCCGGACAGCTGTACAGTTCTACTGCCTCAATTAGCCCGGGTTCCTTAGATTTCCTACAGCTACCGTCAAGTATTTGTCCTATTTTGACGGCATGCGAAACCGTCCAGCAGTGTCCAGTTAATGCCCACACTAATACAGTTGCTTCTTCATAGGAGCTTCACATAGTTTTAGAAGTTTTGCAAGTTTTCAAAACTTCCATCATCTTAGATCCCTTTCAGACGTTGAACGGGTTTCGGGACATATACCGTTTTCTCCACTGGTATTGGAATTCCCCTTTTGGTCAGTGTATCAGCCATTTCGTTTCCCTCAATTCCCAATACCGGGAATTTTTTAAACAAATCTCGGGAAATTTTAGCCGAGAATTTTCGGGAAATTCAATTTCACGTTTTTTACATTGCTGTTCTTTATTTTTTTACATAAAAATACCAATTCTTATTTTATATACACAGACACATTGGTAAAACCAAAAATTACCCGACTCAAAGAGTTAATCATCGACGGCATTTTACTATCGATCCTTTATAGCAGGGTAGTGATATCTCAAAAGAACAAAAATTTTGAGTTACTGAAGTAAAAGTGTTCCTTCTTCTTTATATGAAAATTGATTTTTTTTTTTCGAGATATACTCGTAACTACGTTCCAATAAAGGAATGATGTGCCTGTACTAGTGATGTAACGAATGTCAATTTTTTATATTCGCGCATACGAATACGAATATTTGAAACGATATTCGCGAATACGAATATTATATGTGGAACTTATAGACATTAAATTGGGGTTCTATTTACGCCTGCAATATAAAATATTGAAAAATTGTTTTGAAAAAGAACTTCATACTCCTGTTAGCGTACTTTAAAGTTAAAAAAAAAAAACTACTCAAAATTTTACTGATCGCCAGTAAATAATATTTGAAAATGATACAAATCAATGGATCGGTTTATGTATTTGAACCTATTAAAGGATAATTTGAAGGTGTCACTAGCCAAAATGTGTCTACCTGGAAGCTTGTATAGGGTGTTTTTTTAAGAGGTATAGAACTTTGAATTGAAATAAAACACAAGAAAATCGTTTTAATGTCCATCAATTTGGCTTTATTGGAAGGTTAATTTTATGCCATTAATGATTAAATATGATTTCGGGCATGTGGCCGCCGCGGCTGGCTCGAATAAAGCCAATTCTACAGGTCCAATTTTCAACCACTTTTTCGAGCATATGGGGCCGTATGTTGGCAATAACGCCACGAATGTTGGCTTCCAAGTCCCCTAACGTTTCTGGTTTGTTGGCGTAGACGAGCGACTTCACATATCCCCAAAGAAAATAATCCAATGGTGTCAAATCACACGATCTTGGTGGCCAATTGACAGGTCCATTCCGCGAAATTGTGCGCTCATCGAATGTTTCCTTCAATAAATCGATTGTGACGTGCGCTGTGTGGCATGTAGCGCCGTCTTGTTGGAACCACAACTCATCCACATTCATTCCATCCAATTTGGGAACAAAATTTTCGGTTAGTCGGCTCCAATTGCTGTGCACGGTGGCGAATCGATTCATTCGGGTCCTCTTCAACACTTTGCTCTACAGCGGCAATTGTTTCTTCGGTGCGCACTGTTCGACGTCTCTGCGGATGCGTATCATCACATAGAGTAAACGTAGTGCGAAAACGATCCATGGTTAACCGAATTAATTGCTCTGATGGACGATTATGTCGACCATAAAATGGACGGAGCTTGCGGTAAACTTCGCAAACTGAACCATTATTTTCGAAATAAATTTGCACGATTTGCAAGCGTTGTTCTTTTGTCAACCTGTTCATGATAAAATGGCAAACCAAACTAAATATTAATCACTTGACAGCTGACAAAATGGCCGCCAGTTAAAAAAGTGATGCCAACTTAAAGTTCTATACCTCAATAAAAAACACCCTTTACTTCCAACAAGATAACGACCCAAATCACACAGCGGCCATTTTAAAGGAATTGCTGTTGTAAAATGTTTCAAAACAACTGCATTCTCTTCCCCAGTCGTCTTACTTAAACCCCGTTGAAAATTTATGGGACGATTTGGACTGCAGGATAAGAAAAACTGCGATAAAGAACCAACAGGACCTAAAAATGCTTTTTTCAAAAAATGGTACAAAATTTCTTCGAGAACCAGCGGTAAACTGGTATATTATATGAAAGATCAGTTGTATTAGAGAGCAAAGGAGGTGCAAAAAAATATAAAAATATAAATTTTTTTATGAACTTGAACAATAAACTATGGAGTATGTATTAGGGATGCCAAAAGGGACAAGGTATTTTAAAACCCGGGATTCGGGATTTTTAATTTAAAAAAACGGGATCCCGGGACGAATCGGGATTTTTCGGGATTTTATAATCTAAAAAATATTAGATAATCTCATATATTAGCTTTTAGAATTATAATTTATTATTAATGTAAGTATAAGTATTAAAAAAAATTCTTAATTCATGAAGAAAGTTAAATTCATTACAGAACCAAATAAAACATTTTTAATGTATTATTGGTAGGAAGAATATAAAGGAAATAACGCCCAAATAAGAAATGAAATAAGGCCCATAAAATAAAACCAAAAAAAAAGAATTGAAGTCCAAGAGCAAATTTAGGAAATAGCACCCAATATAAATGAGATAGAGCCCAATGAAACCAAACTCAAAATGAAATAAAGCCCAATATAAATGAAATAAAGCCCAATTAAAAATTCCTTAATTTTATTTGACTTTATTTTATTTTCATATTTGGCCGTTATTTCCTTGGGCTTTATTTGATAGCGCCAAGCGACACCTCTTTTTGTGGGCCAAGGAAGTTAGTAATTTTTAGTATTTTTGGTTGAGGTGCAATCTTCTCATGTCGTTTTTCTAGCTGAATATCATATATTTATCTGACAAAGTATACTCACATTAATATGTGTCAAAAGACCTTTGATAGAACCTCCTTAAAGTTTTTAATACCTTTTTGCAAAACTTGCATTTTGCGTGCGCAGTTCCATTATCATCCACTAAGAAAAAACACCAAACCGAGTTTCCGACTTTGTTTTGTGTGGTACAAAATTCATCACTAATACTATGATTAAATTTCAAATATTTAAAATTATTTTTAACTGGGAGACTCATGTTTATTTACAAACGTGCATTTAATAAAAAAAATTGTCAGATTTTTAATGTTCTGCTTAAAAATCCCGCGGGACTTGGGATTAATTTTTTTAGGATAATCCCGGGTTTTCGGTATTCGGGATTTCGGTATTGGCATCCCTGGTATGTATACTTTTATGATACGACAGGAATTTTAATGATAAAAAATTTAAAGTATTGCATAAAATGCATTTTTTTGGGGGGTATGTAGTGTTTTCTGTGCCACTGTATGTACGTGTGTATGTACGTCCGTACATATGTTTTTGCACACATGCATACATACATCTGTATATAAAAAAAGGCACATCAATCAGGTACCCGCGATTCCACAACAAATATTACAACAGCAACAACCACATGTAGTTTGTTGGTATAAATTACCTTCTTACTTTTCAAAACAGGGTAGTATCGTCAGATTGCGTGTTTCTTATAGGAAATGTCAAACACCATACAAAACTGAATATTCGAAAGGTGTTTATGTATACCCAAATAAAAGCATGCTTTTAGGCTTATACCTATACAATCCAAATTTGACATTTAGATTGGTATAATGACATTAGTCACCTGGTGTAGTGCTGCCACCTAATAAATGCGCCTTGATACAAACATAAAAAAACTATGCATTGTCGTGAAATGAATTTATTTGCCTTTTTCCAACACTGAAGCAAAAACTCGATTCGATTGATATCGAGTGACATCATCGGACAAGTTCTCGCTATCGAAATTAATTTCTATTCGAATGCAATTTCGATCACGAGTGCAGGAATTAGGCCCCATGTTTTAACTTAAGGTGTGAAAACACTATTGTACTGAAAAAGTACGTTTTTAAGAAAGTACCTTTTGAAGTGCCCTTTTGAAGAATAAAAAAATTAAAAAAAGTTCCGCTTCAAAAAATTGCCTTTCAAAAAGTTTCTTTTTAAGACCTTCTTTCACTCTAATGCCGAGTACACACTGTGGCATTTTGTGACATCGCAATAGTGTGTACTGGTGGCAGCGTGACCATTTTAGCATTTTTTGCAGCTAAATTTAGCATTTTTTTTGTCGATTTAGCTGCAACATTTTCGATTTAGCAGTTAGCATTTTCTTTAGCATTTTTCAATTATTTATTTAGCATTTTCTAGCATTTTTTCATAATAAAATCTACATAACTTTTAACAATTTCTGTTATACATAAAAAAGGCTGACTTCCAAAACGTCAACTGCCTTACCTTCCAACAAAGTGTAGTATTCCATAACACAGCAGAACAAAACATTGACAATGCATACCCTTTCAAAACGTCCTTGACAAGTATTAAGAACACCGCAAACAATCAATCAGCGCATCGGTTGCAAAGTTGGTGCTAATGGTTACAATGTTTTGCAACTTTGGATCTGTGCACGTAATAAATACAGTACAAACTTTGTACTTTTTACGCAAAACTGGAATAGACAAAAGCTTTAGAGTATTTTTAAAAAACCAATAAACAAAACGTTGTTTATAAATGAAACGTAAGTAGGAAAAGGCTTCTTCTGGACGAATCGTCTGTGAATTAATATTTTTAGTTTTCCTTCGATACTTTTTCCACATTATGTATAGTGAAAAACTGGTATGCAGTTAGCATAACCCAGAAAAAATTACTGCTTCCCAAAAGCGTATTTGTAAGGGAGACAATGTTACAGAATCACTTGCTGTTGCGCATGATTAAGGCGTTTTTTTTAGATGAGCCAGCTAGAATTAATACCTTTAGTTTCATAAAACCATGAGTTTTTTCCATGAGTGCTTCATAAAAGTAATACTCGGATGCAAAAGTTACTGGTTTGCAAAATTTTTTGTAATAATTTTCTCTTTTGTTAGAGAGCCCCCCTCATGTTATTGCTTTTCAGAAGCATTGTTATCAAGTAAGCAATGTATTGCTTCCCTCAGTTGATAATGCTTCCAAATCACATTTTTTTGCTGGAAAGTGAAGAATTTACTCGTAACTAAGTTTTAACGAGTTCCACCATACAATTTATCATTAAAAATCGGCGCATAATGTAGATTTCACCCACTATTAAATCCTAGCGTGACTTTTAATCTAATAAAAATATAGGCAAAAAATCGTTAAGCATATGCTTCAAGAAAAAATTTGTAATTTAAAAAAAATCTGTATCATTCAAAGGAAATAAATATACGTAAGGCAATGTAAGCAGAAGTTAAATAAATAACAACTTAAAAAAAAAACAATTTGATTAAAAAAGTACATATTAAGTTTTAGCATTATGTTTTAGCACTTTAAATATTTTTTAGCATTTTTTAGCTTCATATTGAAGTCAATTTAGCCGCAAATTTTTTTTGGATCTGGTCACACTGACTGGTGGCAACGTTTTTATCATTTGCGATATTTTTCGTTGTGTGGTGTTGCTTTCCATATAAAAACTTAGTGGGAACGGCGATGCACACATTTTTAAAATGGCAACACAAGAAATGCCAGATATGTGCACTCGACATAAGAAGTACCTTTATAAGAAATTGCTTGTAAAAAAGTACATTTAAAATAAGTTGCTTTCAAAAAAGTACCTTATTAAAAAAGTGTCTTTTAAAATTATATTTGTATTTCCTTCTTATTATAGAACTTATACCAAGACCTGCACGTGCTTGTCCAGATCCACCCTTGTATTTACGCTTGCGCATGGGCAAACCTGTGGGCAAAGCCATACCATTGCCAACATCGGTAATGTCCTATGGTAAAAATAAGTTGAGACCTGAATATTGGTTTAGTGTACCTAAAAATCGGTAAGAAATTTATTTATTGGAAATAAATTAAATGAAGTTAAAATTTATTTAAATTATCAAAAAAAAATTTACTTAAAGTATCGATGAATTGTATCGTTTCGTAAATACCTGGGTTCCTCATCTCTATGGCGAATTGGACGAGGAGCAAATCAAGTCTCGTGGCTTTGAATTGATACAAGATGACACCGAGTGGACACAAAGTGGCACCAAGAAAGCTCGTTCCGGCAGTCAAGATGGTGAAGAAATCACTGATTTAACTAGAGAATCGTGGGAGGTAAGTTTTAAAGTTGCTTTTTTTCTTTTAATTGCGAAAAAAAAGAGATCATAAATGAAATTATTTAATTGATTAAAAGTATAGGTAAATTGATTCTAATAGTAATGATCTTAATACATATTATTTTATAATATTTGTTTTAAATCTTTTAAATTTTATTTGAACTGAAAATTAAAAAAAAATCATTTAATTATTAAAATTATTTTTTATTCATTTTCTGAAATTTACTTTTATTTTATCGATTAAATCAAAACCAAAAAAAAAAAAAATAATCAGCTTATTAAGGCTCCATTCGCTAAAACCTACAACATTATTAAAACGGCTTCACATGCCGCATCTGCTGATTTGGATTTGTTAAGCGGCGAGGTTAGGACTGAATTAATTAAATCAAAATACAACAATGAATTACAGCAAAATTTTATGTTGTTGAAAACTATTTCAAAATTTCCTTCTACAAATTAGATGATTCTATTTTAATATTTATTATTTTCGTTTTAAAATTTCGGTTTCGTTTCACTTTTCTTACTGTGTTTTGAGTAGTAGAGTGAAATTGTGTTTAAATGAAATATTTAGTTCCACTGATGATGTGATGCTTTTAAGTAATTGTTTGTAAATTATGTAAATGTTACCAAGGCACCTCTTAGTTTAATAAAAACAACCAAATTATTTATTTTTAGCCACACGATCGATGTATGTATATCGATAGTTTTCATATTTAGATCATAAAACATAATTTCGCATTTAAAATCACTGTTTCATCATACATATGTACGTTCGCCCAGTAATTTAATGAAACGTTACATGTCCTACATAACATTCATTTATATTGCATTTTACACGTTTTCATTTTTTTTCTACATTATCTTAAGGATCGTTTATTTCACAAAATGTGTTGTTGTTGACTCTCACACATTTTTTAAAGCTTTCGTTTTAATATAAAGAATTCTTAATTGTTTGGGAATGGTACCGTGTATGGAATTTTAAGTTATTTATAAAAAGCCAAAAGTCATTATTTTGAAGTTGTTTCAATAAATTTTGCATTATTTAAGACAAAAACAGATTTTTTTTCAAACTTGTTTTGGTAATTCTGCTAAATATTTTCATATAGATAAAAGAAGATGTTGTCAGCTTGATTTTATGCAAAAATATATGCATACATATGTACATTAGAGAGGCTCACAAAAAAAAAAATGTCTGTTACACCCTCTCAGACCGCTTAATTTTATAAGGGGCTATTCACATATTACGTAACGGTAAAGGACGGGGGTGGAGGAGGTTACGGACTTGTTACGTTTTGTAAAAAGTGTTAGCGAAAATTGCGTTACGTAATATTCGAATAGCCCTTAACAATGCCCAAAATATTTAAGGTTTCTAATGATAACCGTGTGTGAGCTGGACCACGTTTAAAAAATATCTACTTTGGTACTTTTTTGTGTTTTGTAGTTTTTATTTCCAAATAAAGGAGTTACATTATTTGAGAGGGCGTTTTAAGGCATTTACAATGGTGTGTTGTAATTAACCATTCGTACCACAATCAACAAGACATTCCGTATAAACCGTTCTATGCTTTTTAAAATAATTTTTGGAGCATTATTTACTTGTTTTTTGTTTTGTTTGCTATTGTCTGGAGAAGAAGAATATGAAAGAAAAAGTTAAGAAAGTTGCCCGGAACTGGCTAAAACAGGAAAAATTTGTGAACGAAGTGGCGGGGAAATTCTACAATTTTTCTTATTATTATTTTAGTAGATGTTATATTTATTTAAATTTTTATTTATATTTAAATTTTTATATTACTCTACCAACTATATACGGCTCTATGAGCTCGGTTGGTTTTTTGAAATAAATAAAAATAAAGAAAATAAATCGGTTTTCCGATGATTACAGAAAGGCTAGAAATTTCGGTCTTGGACTGATGTGTCAGAAATAATCCAAAATAGATTGGTATTGAAAATCAGCCAAATCGAACAGATGGCTTCAGAGCTGGAAAACTTAAGCTTGATTTTGCCATAGCTAAAACTATTTTTTTAAACTAATTTTATATTTCAGTAGGAATAAATAGGTATTAAAAGCATAGCTGTTAAGTAATGATTAGTAATCGTAATGATTACTAATTTGATTACTTTTTTTTTAAATGTGAAGTAATGATTAAATTACGATTATATGCAGTTTCGTACTTAGTAATCGTGATTACGATTACTAATAATTGAAATGTAATCTAAATTACTACAAAATAACCAAAAAGAATCAAAACTATTAAAAAAATAATCCAATTACTTCTAAGGATTACTTTTAATTCTTTTTGATTATTTATTAAGTTTATTGCACTTCACTTATATTAAAATTTAAAATATTTAATAATTTTACAAATGAGCAAAATTTTGAGGAAAGGTTGAAAGATATCTGTTGATACATTTTTATAGTCTTTCAAATAATCGGCGTGTATATGTTTTTTTTTCTTTTGTGATTTTCAAAAATATTTTTTGTGAATTCCCAAATCATTTTTTAAGAGTCTGTGAATAAGATAAGAAGTTTGTGGCTGTTCAAATTGTGTGGATACAGACAATGCTTAACCACCAGGAAAAAATTTCACTTTTTGTTTTTCTTTATATTTTTTTTTCTCAGACTGATATTATTAATGTTGTTATATAAACGAATATGTAAAGAATTTCTTAAACAAAAAACTTCTAATTATATAAATTTCTTTAGAACTTTTTCAAAATAAAGTAATCTTAATTCAGAATGTTTGAAAATAATCAAAAAGAATCAAAAGTAATCTTTGAAAGTAATCGGATTACTTTTTGATTAATTTTGATTCTTTTAGATTATTTTGTAGTAATTTCAAGTAATTCAGATTACTTTTTGATTTTAGTAATCGTAATCAATTATTTATCAGCAATTCTTTTGAATGCAAGTATATAATCATTACAATTCTTTTTAAAATGTAATCTAATTGATTACTAATCGTAATCGTAATTTAACAGCTCTGATTAAAAGTAAAAATATTCAAATTAAAAAAAAAATAAAAAAAAACCTTTCCAGGGATGGAAAACTTAATTTTTTTTTGTTATATAAAAGTAACCTACTAAAACTAATTTTTCGTTTTTCTCTATAAATCACATTATGTGATATATAAAAGTAACTAAGTCTTATTAACTTTTTTTATTTTTTCTTTATAAATTAAACATATCTTACATTCTTAAGACTGGATCACACGATCGGCACAATGTACCAATTTTCGTCGGCTCACTGCAATAAAGTCATAACCCCCTGTTTGTGTAAGACGTTTAGTTAGAAATCTTAGCGTTTATGTAATAGATTAAAGAAAAGTTGTACAAGTTTCCTTTAGTCTATTACAAAAACGCCAAGATTTTTAACTCAGACGTTTTACACAAACAGGGGGTAAGTAATAAGTCAAAATGACATTATTACTTAATTAATTCTTGAATAAGTCTATATGACTTTATTATCAATGCAATGTGGTGCAGTTATGTAATTATATTTCAATTAATTGAGCAATAAGGCAAATTTACCTTGTTACTTATGAATTTATTTCAGTGAGCCGACGAAAATTTTTACATTGCACTATAGGAAATTTTCCCCCTTTTTTTTTTGCCGAAATTAATTACAGCCAAACGGGTGGACTGATTTGAACGATTTTTTGGATTTGACTTTTGGTGAACACTTAAGAGAGAGCGAGTGACCGAAAAAGTTTTTCATACTCTCAGAAAAAATTATAAGTAAATTTAGCTAAAAAAAATTAACAAATAATTAGTTCTAAGAAGTTTTTTAGATCTTTGGATAGATAATCTGGTTTTCTAAACTGCTTTTTTTCTAAAAATTTTTTCGAGTGTACACTAACCTTTAGAATATAACAGTAGAAATTAATTTTACCAATTTAATGAAGTAACAAACAAAGCCAAGTTTAAAAATTATTTTATTCAATAATTTGATTTTCCAATCCGTCAACTTAATGTAATATACATGAGTTCAAAATGTCACCACTCTCCATTTCTTCATCTTCACCAACTCGTCGTTTTGTTCTCTCAGATTTTTGGCAAAAAGGTATTTGCGGTCGTCTTGGCTTCGACTTACCTACCATTTACACATGAAACTAATTGCAAGAAACTAGCAATACAATCAAATTTTTTCACTACCACACTCACATTATTTTTAATTTACAGTTAGGTTTCAACTATTTTTTCAAGAAAGTAAATTTTTGATGTTTTCAGAAAGAGCCCATTTAGATGAAGGGTGGCCTCGCTGCGACAACGCTTGCGTTCTCTTTTTGAGTCCCTTCTTAAATCCACGCGCGTTTACATGAAGACTTTTTTGTCGCAATAGTCAGGCGACTTTTTGATATTAATTTGTTCAATGCTTTTTATTCGTTCATTTGTAGCAGTGTTGCCGTAAAGGAACTAATTGTTAGTTTGAGAAATGTACAATTAATATGTCCACATATTTTTATTTTTTTTTTAATATACCAAAAATACCAATGTACCAAAATACAATAATTCCTTTTCTCTCCTTACTTTATTTGTTTAAAATTTTTATATTATAACTGTTTCTTTGATGCATGTTATAAAAAATTGGTCTAACTGGCAACACTGTCTGTACATAGCACACAAAAAACACGAGAGAAAAAAATTTGTGAGAGAGAAGAGATAAAATTGTCGCTTCAATTCCCAGTACGTGCGACTTTTGCTACCCCGCAAGCTTCTCCACACTTCTCGCCTAAAAACAAGACTCGCAGGCGGCGTTGCAGCAACGCAACTGAAGTTAAAATTTGTATTATGTATGGCAACTTCCTCCAGTTGCCAAAAAGCTATCGAAAATACGATTATGACAGATTGGCAACTGAAAATAATGTAAACAAATATTTAAAATATAAGAAATACATGTGTTAAAAAGGAAATTATTGAGTAAAAGTGCCCAAAAACATTACTGATCATAAAAATTATTAGTTAAGTGAAATTAATTATTGGTGAAGAGAAGGGAGTTCAAAAGTTTAATCTATTAGACGACTCTTTAGAACTACCGCCTCTGCTGTGAGTAAATGTTGTTGCCTAAAATAAGTTTGAACAATCTCTGTTTTAGCTGTAAAGCATATTTTCCTTAATTATGCAGAGAAGAAATTCAAAAATGAAAATAATATTGTAATTACTGTTTAATTTTTAAATTTTTTTGCTTTTAAACTATGCAGCAACTACAAATTTGTGGTTGCCAATATGGCAACTGAAATTACCAGCTGTTAGTTGCCAGTTACCATCCGTAATACCATTTCGGCAACTAGCAACGCAACCAAAGTTCGGTTGCCATCCATAATCGAGCCATTAAAGAATTATAATATCCTACCACCTACCACGTCAAACTATTTAATATGCAAATTTGAACTTCTAAGAAGAGTGCGGAGACCCATCAATTATAAATGTAAGTCAGCGTGTTCCTAAAAGGCTTCAAAAATTTATTATTCAGTTATCTATCGTCCGTGAGAATTTCAGCATTTTGAAACGAGGCAAGATAACGAATCTAAAATACTAATTTTGCATATTGGATAGTTTGACGTGGTAGGGACGATATCTCATGTTCAAATATACATGGAGAAGATACTTCATGCCTTTTGAAAACAATAATATTATTACAATATTAACAATAATATTTATTCCCAATTTATTGCTTTATAAATTTGTGTAGGTAATGTTCTGGGTAACTCTAATTAAGAAGTGAACAAAATAATTTTTTTCAACTTTACTTTTCGATGACATTTTTAAAATGAACTTTCACTTTCCTATGAAAATTAACAAGAAATTTTTATGAGTCATTTATTTCATTAAATTTTTTATTCATAATATGTATACAGAAATTTCAAGAAAGTACTTTCATGTGTAAATGTAGCGTTAATGGAGGCACACTGCGTTTCACGTTTTTTCTGATCGAGGAACTGTCTTTAAGCCAAACAGCATGATGTTTTTCAAAAGCTTTCAAATTTTTCGAACTATTACGCCATTTTATATTCATATTTGAATAAAATAATCGTGAATGGTTTTTAAAATACTGTTTAAAGTATTCGGAACAATCACTCTCAGCAATGTATGACAAGAAATGGGCGTAAATAGCTGCTCTTCTGTCAATTTCGTCGTGTTTTTCTAGCCATATATTGAATATATCTGACGTTGGCACACAGTTAAAAAAGTTTATTTTTTTAAAACTCGCAAAAAATTCGCAGATGAAATATATTAAATTTGGAAGATAATTGATTGTTCTAGAGAACTATTATGATATTATGTCTGACATGTGTTATCATTTTTTTGTAAGTCTATATAAAATTCTAATTCATAATTCCATTAGTTAATTTTAAGCTCACTTTAATTTTTCCAATTTCTTCGATTTTATAGATGAGTTTACCAAGATTTTGCTATGGAATGTAAAAGTACTTACTTTCGGCATTACTTTCCATTTTTTAATTTTTCAAAAACATAAATTTTTGTTACGTAAATTTTTGTTACAAAATTCACTGCACTTCAAGGTTTTCTGACAACTGGTTTAGAAATCGTAATTAAAACAACTGTTTAAGTAACAAAAATTAAATAACATGTGTAATGGGTGTTTTTTATTGAGGTATAGAACTTTAAGTTGGCATCACTTTTTTAACTGGCGGCCATTTTGTCAGCTGTCAAGTGATTAATATTTAGTTTGTTTTACCATTTCATCATGAACAGGTTGACAAAAGAACAACGCTTGCAAATCGTGCAAATTTATTTCGAAAATAATGGTTCAGTTCGCGAAGTTTACCGCAAGCTCCGTCCATTTTATGGTCGACATAATCGTCCATCAGAGCAATTAATTCGGTTAACCATGGATAGTTTTCGCACTACGTTTACTCTATGTGATAATACTTATCCGCAGAGACGTCGAACAGTGCGCACCGAAGAAACAATTGCCGCTGTAGAGCAAAGTGTTGAAGAGGACCCGAATGAATCGATTCGCCACCGTGCACAGCAATTGGAGCCGACTAACCGACTATTTTGTTCCCGAATTGGATGGCATGAATGTGTATGAGTTGTGGTTCCAACAAGACGGCGCTACATGCCACACAGCGCACGTCACAATCGATTTATTGAAGGAAACATTCGATGAGCGCATAATTTCGCGGAATGGACCTGTCAATTGGCCACCAAGATCGTGTGATTTGACACCATTGGATTATTTTCTTTGGGGATATGTGAAGTCGCTCGTCTACGCCAACAAACCAGAAATGTTAGGGGACTTGAAAGCCAACATTCGTGGCGTTATTGCCAACATACAGCCCCATATGCTCGAAAAAGTGGTTGAAAATTGGACCTGTAGAATTGGCTTTATTCGAGCCAGCCGCGGCGGCCACATGCCCGAAATCATATTTAAACATTAATGGCATAAAATTATCCTTCCAATAAAGCCAAATCGATGGACATTAAAACGATTTTCTTGTGTTTTATTTCAATTCGAAGTTCTATACCTCTAAAAAAAACACCCACATATAAATACAACTTCATGTTCTTAAAAAAATTAAGTTTCATGTGATTTTTATCGTATTTTAAGTATTTGTATTCGCTTTCCCATTCGCATTCGCTTTCGCAAAAATTCAAATGCATTATTCGTTTTCGCATTCGCATTCGCTAAACTGGTATTCGTTACATCCCTACTGTATACATATGTGCATATGTATCTTTCAAATATTCTTGTTTTTATCAAAGTCTATTTTCAGAATTATATTCATCATGATTTGTTATTCTTTCTATGTACGTACATATGTAAATCTGGCAAAACAAACATATGCGAGTATTTATTAATAACTTTTGCATGCGTGAATATCGCACATTTAATGAAAGCTGTCAATTAATTAATAACGTCTCAATTTTTTTTCTTTTAGTACCGAGATAAATTTTAATAATAAAATTTTTTTCAATCTATGTAAACATTCACGCATATTTTTCAAGAACATCTAAAGAACTTAGAAAAAATTTTACACATAAAATAAAAATACATTTTATAAAATTTTTAGTTATTTAAATGCGCCGTTTTAATTGTACAGGGTGGGCCAAAAGTAACCAAGGGGTGTAAAAGTTTAATAACTTTTTTGTTTATTAATTTTTTTTATTTTTTTTTTTTCAGATTATATAGACAACACTCGGAGAATTTATAATGGAGAGGTTCACAACTGAACAGAGAACCAGAACAATAGAATTTTATTATTTAAAGTGTGATGAAGAGTGATGAAGCTCATTTTCATTTGAATGGCTTTGTTAATAAGCAGAACTGTAGGTTCTGGGGTTCTCAAAATCCAAGAGCCATTCATCAACGCCAATTGCACCCCATCAGGTGTACAGTATGGTGTGGGATCACATCTGAAAATGTCATTGGGCCCTACTTCTTCGAGAATGAAGATGGAAGTGCTGTAACCGTAAATGGAGAGCGGTATCGGTTTATGATAGAAAATTTTTTACGTCCTGCTCTTGAAAACAGACCTGGTATGTGGTTTCAGCAGGACGGAGCCACTGCCCATACTGCCCGAGACACAATGGCACTTTTAAGTCAAATTTTTGGAGAGCGAATAATTTCTCGAAATTCGGAAATTATTTGGCCAGCGCGATCGCCAGATTAAACAGCACCCGACTATTTTCTTTGGGGTTTTTTGAAGGAGCGAGTGTATGTGAACAAGCCAGAGACAATCCTTGAACTCAAGGCAAACATTGTTGCAGAAATTCGAACGCTACAGCCACAAGTTTTGAAAGATGTTATGGAATATGCTCTAAAAAGAGCCCATCAGTGCGAAGCTGTGTAAAAAATTTCCATTTTGTATATTATATAATCTGAAAGAAAAAAATAAAAAAAAAGTTAATAAACAAAAAAGTTATTAAACTTTTACACCCCTTGGTTTCTTTTGGCCCACCCTGTACATATTTCGCCATCAATTGGCGATATTGTTGCAGTTATTTTTCTTGTTGTTATTGATGATGATGTTATTGAGAATTATTGATAATGTCAAAGCAGTTTTAACTCGGCAGGAAAACGAAACATTGTATACAGCCAAGCACATTGATGGACAGACAGAAGATGCATAAACAATTCGTCGTACATATCTCTCCTTTGTTGCAATATAGTAATATCTGAAAATGTTCATGTTTTAGAGTAAATAATGTAGACTAAATGTGATATAACTATATAAAAAGTTCATAAATCCTAGTTTACACTTTGCAAGTCTTATTGCTAAGCTGATTAGTTCGATAGGAGAGAGAGAGAGAGAGAGAGAAGAAGGAAAAGAAACGTTTCTGTTCCCCTCGTCGCTCTCTCTCCTATCAAACTAATCAGCTTACCAATAAGGCTTGCATAGTGCAAACTAGGACTAACAATGTCTTGCAAGCGGAACTCTTGAGAGAAGAAGACTTTTAAATATCTTCATTGAGCTGTAAGTTAATTTTAAACTTTAAATTTATTTTTACGAAAATAAATTTTTGGAGTTATTACTATTTTATTATAAAGGAGCGATATGTACAATATATCATATGTACATGCATAAATTAATTAAAAAGCTTTTTGTTTGCAGTCGAATTTGGATTATTAATTAAAAATTTAAATAAAAAGTGATTACACGCATTGGAAAATTCGGAAAAAATAAATGAACACATTCAGTCAGGTCTGTCTAGGGATGCCAATCGGGATCGATTTTCGGGAACCCGGGATTTTTCGGGATCACGGGATTTTCGAGATTTCGGGATCTAAATATTTTTCGTAAAATAAATAATTTTTTTAAACAAATATTACTTAATAACAATTTAGTGCATTTTAAAAGGTTTTATGTTCATAATTTATCATTGCACAATTGTCTTTAAAGTGAACAATTTCCTAATACGAGTATGAAATAAAAATCAAAAGAATTTTTCTCATCTATTTTTAAGTTGATTAATCACATTTGATGTTAGATAATTTATAGTGAAAACAATAACTAAATATGAAAACTTGTTTTTGTTTTCAATATAAATGTTTTTCTATTATCTAAACCAAAAGGAATATACATATCGGTGAACTTTAAGCACCACCGCTTAAGTTGACTTAAGAAAATTTTTAGATTCACTTTCATACAAATAAGTTGCAAAAACAATATTGTTTTGTTAAAAATATATCTACTTAATAACTTAATAACGTTTTTTAGTTGCGATTGATCAACAACAAGTACATATGTATGTATACCACGCATTATCTAATTTTTTATCGATTTCGTTACGACTATGACAACGATAATAAGGCTGAATATGTCGAAAAATTAAAAGAAATGTATACACTATTCTAATCAAATTCGATTATTTACGTCTAAAGATCACACACAGAAAGAACTAAATTTCATTTTCAGTAACCAAATTCGTTGAATCAATAAATATTTTATTTGAATGCGGTCCTACAAATAATTTTGTAAATTCTGATAAAAATTTTGTAAAAATTTAAATTAGTCATAGAGAAAATGTTACTTCAGTGTGTTGGTGTTTATCTTGCTTGTTGATAGGAACAACGTGCTGTTGTGCGGTTGTGTTGTTTATTTTGATTGATCGTGTTGTATACATACATGTAAATGCCGGAAAGTAGCCGACAAACGTCGTGGCCTGTTTCTTCTCTACACAGTTTTTTGGTACAAATTAATTTAGTGGAACAGTACAGAATATTTACTGAAGCTAAGTTTGATTTCAAACAAATATTTGTTTAAAATTTTTTTGGGAATAATTTTTTCTGTGCATTTTTATAGGCACATACATTTAAAGTTTGCCTGAGCACTTGAACAGTATTTTTGCTCTACTGAAAAATTTTAAATTCATACATAAGTTTTTTTCCACAAGTTCAACAGATACATATGTATGTATTCATACGTTCGCTAAGAGGAGTATGGTTTATTAGTGTCCTGGCCTGCTACTCTGCAACTCGAATACAACTATAATTGAGTCGAACTCATTCAGTCGGTCGTTTTTGACTAAAACTATTTATCAAATCCATGTAATTTAAATGGGTTTGATCTTAGGTTTGTATCAAAAACGACCTAAACGGTCTAAATAGAAAACAAAAACTGTAATGTAAAAAACATACATACATACACACTCGAGCAGATTTTTAGACAAAATACTCCGCATTTTTCTTCAAATATTTCTCGCTTTTACGTCAACCCGACAACAAGAAGTTTTCACTTGCCTTGTATTGTATTCTACTCCAATTGTAAGGAGGTGTCAATCAGCGTGACCGTTTGACCGACTAAAGTGGCAATTTGCCACTTTTTCGTCTGCGTTTCCCCTTTTTCGACTGCCTTGCCACTTTTTGACCCCCTTTATTTAGGGTGAGTTATATGAAAATACATTAAAAATAAAAAGTTTAGTGCAGTTTTCTCGTTTTTTTAATTTTGCCCCTTTCTTTTTGATAAATCCCCTATTTGGTGCCACTTTTTGAAAAATGTCATCGGTCACCCTGGTGTCAATAGTACTCAATTGTTACCGACAAGTAGATAAGTGCTAATTTTTTTAGCGTTGAGGAGTCGACATACAGATAGTTATACATTGCAATTATGAATAAATTTCCGCAAGAAATTTCTCCCTTTTCCAATTAGATTTTTTGTTTTTCCTATTATTTGCTACTGTTTGAAATTATTCCCCGGGAAAAATTTCTCGTGAAATTTGAATTATAATTGCCCTCTTAATTTAGAATAAGACGGAATAAATTTGTCAAATTTGTGAATTTTTCAAATGTTATTTCCCTTCCAAAGTTAATATGTTTCTTTTGTTTTAAAAATAATTCTAAAATGTACATATATTGTAGCACCTTTGATGAAAATAACCGCAAGAAAGTAGTTTATTTATTTTGCTTTTGTTGTTAATTTATAAGAAATATGTCACGAATAGTCATTAAATTGTTAAAACTGTACGTATAAAATTATATGGGACTTTTAAATATTATAAAAAAAATACCTTAGAACCAACGAAAATTTGAATTTATAAAGTTTTTATATAAAAATTGCTAAGAAATCCCGAAAATGAAATCCCGGGATTCGGGATTTACCAAATCCCGGGATTGCCGGGATCGGGATTTCTCGTTTGGCATCCCTAGGTCTGTCATAGAATTTGAATGAAACATCAAATTTATATTAGGGGAAATCACTTTTCGTTGAGGTAAATTAATAAAATTGCAATTTAATTTTTATAAATTTTAGCCAGATAAAATAAATTTTATCTGGCGGCAGTTGTCTTGGCTAAGAACATAAATATCGCTCAAACAAAAAAAAAAATAAATAATATCGCAAACACGATTAAATGCTAAAATAATAAATAATAGCTAGTAGACAGCTGCGTAAACAGTCTTGAAATGTAAATACGTCTTGTTTTTTAAATGTATTATCGTAGATGGATGTTATGGCAAGATATGTAAAAGTAAACAAAATTACCCTTATTAGACATGCAAACTTCTTTGCAAAGACTTAATTCAGTTGTGTGAAAGACAGAGGGAGAAAGACTTTCGTTTTATGTCTGTCTCCCTAAATCCTAAACAAATTAAATAATTTTTAATTAAGGGCCAGTTCATTTAAATGCGAACAATTTTCAGTTTTTTGTTTTTGTTTCTAATATAAATTTTCGATCGAATCCATCGTTCGCATTTAGATGAACTGGCCCCTAAGTAAATTAAAAAAAAAAAAACAGAAAAATAATGGGCCTTATTACGAGTGCCGTATTACGACTTCGACTACGACGATTTTGTACTAGGCTAAAGAACATTGCAACAGTTTTTCTTTAATCTACGAGTACAAATTCGTCGAACTCGTAGTCGTAGTCGAAAAACGACACTCGTAATTAGGCTCAATGTTAAGTGATGTAGCTGGAAATCACTTTTGTACAATGTTGTCAACACATTATAAAATTTTTCGTGTTGCGCAATATAAATCCAACATAAGAATTTTGATTTTATCTCATATTTTGTGCCATATACCAATATGCTCGTAATATATACAAAAGCCATTTTATTGAACAATATCAATTATTGTACAATACCCAGCAAAAAAGTGGTGAAAAAAAGGAGAAAAAGCACTACAACTACTAATACGAAGCACTTCGAACTCCGAGCAAATATTAGTGAATTTTACATTAGCGTGTCATTGGAGCGAAGTGGTTTGTTTTTGTCAACCCGTGAGTGAATAAGATTTACTTTTTATTTGCTATAGAAACTCTAAAATAAGGTGTGATTTTTTATTGGTGAGGTAAATTCAATATATTTTACATTTAGGATGTGGTTCTTAACCACTTTTCCAAAGCACTTAAATCTATGATTTAAGAAGTGGTGCTTATTCACTTTTTTACTAACCCAATTGGAAGCTACTTAATTCCTAAAAGTATTCTACTCATTAAAATAACTGTCTCAGAAGAAAAAATAAGGGAAATCTGTTCTAGCTTTCTTTTATTTATGAAGTTGAAGAATTGGTACTTGTAAACAATTAAATCAATCAGTCAATTTATTAGCTTACGGGCTTGCTCGGAGTTTGAAGTGGTTCGTATCAGTAGTTGTGGTGCTTTTTCTACTTTTTTTCATCACTTTTTTACTGGGTTATTATTTTAGAGGATAATAATAATAAAATAGGTGATTTGTCATTATAAAGTAATGATATGTGATTAAAGATAACTTCATTAAACCTATTTTGGAAGTAATTTAGAAGTACTTTCTAAAGAAGTACTCATTTTATTTTTTGCTGGGTAATATTGCAAATGCAAAATGGCTTAACTAAATACAAAACCACTCAGCGTCGGTCTGATATCGACAAATAGATTAGTTGGTTAGTTGCCAATTCAAAATTTTAAAGTAAATTAAATGTATATTTTATTTTTACAAAAAAAAAAAAATGTTCAAAATTTTGTGTAATACGAGTGAGAAAGATCATCATTTAGAAAAGCTGTAGGAACTACTTTTGGTTGTACATATCGCACACTAAATCATAAACATTCACAACTCAAAATGATCAAAGTGGTTTTGCTTTTTTAAAAATCATTTACCTGAACAAAACTCTAACGACCGCAATAATTTCTATTGCAATAAGGTCTTCTTGAAGAACATATGATACCGTTTTTATTTTTTTTTATGTTACATACTTGCGTCATTTTTACAGTATCGACAGTTTTTTGCAACTACTCAGCATCTTAAAATTTTTGGGTTGTGACTTTTATGATTTAGTGTGCGATATGTATTTTGATTCAATTCAATTAAATTAAAATCATATATGCGGCCTTTAAAACTTTTTCGCCCACACAGTTAAAAGGCTGCGGTTTAATTTTTTTTTTTTCATACTCAGCGAATTTTATTACAGATTATTTTAGAATTAAAATTTGAAATTAATTCCCAAATACTTTATATGTAAATGCAAAATTAATTTATATTCATACTATGCTGGGATAAATGTCATTCCTTTGTGGGTTTAATCCAAAATTTTTTTACTGTGCAAGTTTAAACATCAAAACACTTTTGAAACTTCATTAATTAAGAGTGTTTATTCAAAACATGTGACGTTTTAGAAAAAAAAAATAATAAAAAATAAAAAATAACCCAGTAAACACATAAATTATTTATTATTGCTTTAATATTCTAAAATATATTGGATTTTTTTATAATTTCCTTCTTGCTTACTTCATAAATCGTAACCATAAAAAACAAAAGAAACAGATCCAGTCCAGTTGTGCTTATTTTATAATTATTTTGCTAAAACTGAAATTAAAACATTTTAATGTATGAATTATTAACCTTGGAATGATTCTTGTTCTTAACAAATTTTGCCATTAATCTTGAATAAATAATCGACTAACGAACAACTTAATAAAATTAATTGCTTAGCAATTCAATTCAGACAAGTAAGAGTAAATTGATATTCTCAAACAATTTTTAATTAAATCTGTGACAAAAAGCAAAAAGTTCTTAACTTGAGATAAGCTTATTTATATATTTTTATTTTTAAAAGTATCACTGGACAATATTTCAATTATATTGTGCTTTTCCTCAGGACGTTATAGCGCAATGCTTATCTCTTTTCGATTAAAAACATTAATTTGGCTTATAAATACTAGTATTTTGCTCTAATTAAAATTGTATACATTAGTTGTGTGCGTAGGTACATGCGTACGTTTGTATACATACGTCTTCTTAACTGTGTTGTTTAGCGTATGTTTTAAAAGATTTCGCTGTAGTAAAGCATTTGAAAATTCCCTTGTAAGTGGTGGGTGTTTTTTTTTTAGAGGTATAGAACTTCGAATTGAAATAAAACACAAGAAAATCGTTTTAATGTCCATCAATTTGGCTTTATTGGAAGGATAATTTTATGCCATTAATGTTTAAATATGATTTCGGGCATGTGGCCGCCGCGGCTGGCTCGAATAAAGCCAATTCTACAGGTCCAATTTTCAACCACTTTTTCGAGCATATGGGGCCGTATGTTGGCAATAACGCCACGAATGTTGGCTTCCAAGTCCCCTAAAGTTTCTGGTTTGTTGGCGTAGACGAGCGACTTCACATATCCCCAAAGAAAATAATCCAATGGTGTCAAATCACACGATCTTGGTGGCCAATTGACAGGTCCATTCCGCGAAATTATGCGCTCATCGAATGTTTCCTTCAATAAATCGATTGTGACGTGCGCTGTGTGGCATGTAGCGCCGTCTTGTTGGAACCACAACTCATCCACATTCATGCCATCCAATTCGGGAACAAAATAGTCGGTTATCATGGCTCTATACCGGTCTCCATTAACGGTAACTGACTCTCCAGCATTATTTCGGAAGAAGTATGGCCCAATGACTCCACCAGCCCATAGAGCACACCAAATAGTCAGTTTTTGTGGATGTAATGGCGTCTCAAGGGTCTCATGTGGATTCTCTTCACTCCAAATGCGGCAATTTTGCTTGTTGACGTAGCCATTCAACCAAAAATGAGCCTCATCACTGAACAAAATTTTGCAATGAAAATCAGCATCGAGATCAATCTCATTTTCGGCCCATACAGCAAAATCACGACGCATTGCATGGTGTCGCGGCTTTAATTCTTGCACAAGCTGGATCTTGTAAGGTCGCAAGCCAAGATCTTTGCGCAAAATCTTCCATAAAGTTGATGGACAAAGCTCCAATTGCTGTGCACGGTGGCGAATCGATTCATTCGGGTCCTCTTCAACACTTTGCTCTACAGCGGCAATTGTTTCTTCGGTGCGCACTGTTCGACGTCTCTGCGGATGCGTATTATCACATAGAGTAAACGTAGTGCGAAAACGATCCATGGTTAACCGAATTAATTGCTCTGAGGGACGATTATGTCGACCATAAAATGGACGGAGCTTGCGGTAAACTTCGCGAACTGAACCATTATTTTCGAAATAAATTTGCACGATTTGCAAGCGTTGTTCTTTTGTCAACCTGTTCATGATGAAATGGCAAACCAAACTAAATATTAATCACTTGACAGCTGACAAAATGGCCGCCAGTTAAAAAAGTGATGCCAACTTAAAGTTCTATACCTCAATAAAAAACACCCATTACCTACCATAATAATTCGCCGCTTCAAATAAAAGAGAACAAACTCTATTAAAATGGCGCAAAAATTCACATTGAAAAATCATTCGTGAAAGATGGAATATCTTTCGAAGTTTGCCATATGTTCACGTGAGCGAAATTTAGCGATTTTGTAAACAGGGATAAGGCTGAATATCAAAAACTTCAATTGAATTCTTATAAATCTATGTATTTCGCGTGCTTCTTTTCTACTCTGGGCATTTACTTTAAACTAAATTTAATTTTTTTATCTAAAAGTACATGTGCACTTTAGAGAGCTGCGTAAACAGTCTTGAAATGTAAAAACGTCATGATTTGTAAATGTATTCACGTCGCATGTATTATACTAAACCAATAATAAATGCTGTCGTACTATAAGCGAAGCACGATGGATGTATTGGTGTATGTGTATATCAGTTGTAGCAAGCGATGTTGCAAGACACCTTGTTTGTAACAAACACGCAAAAGAAGTACTGTTGATTAGTGTATGCTTGTTATTTTTCATATTGTACGTTTGAGTGTGTGTGTAATATGTAGATGCCCTCTAGCCAGCCTAGAACCATATGTCTCTATGTCAATACTCTTTCTTCAGCGACAATTGCACTAGTTAAAATGTCGACAACTTTCCTTTTATGTGCGAGTAAACATACGTTAGAGCCAAAAGTTCTAGTGCATTTCTGGTGATATTGTCAATGAACGCTTCAACAGATTGTTTTTCTTCTTTATTATTCTGTGCAATAATATTAAAAAAATTTACATATGTAGACGAGGGTTGCTAAAATCTACTAGTAAATCCTTGGTTATAATATCTCCATATAGTCGTAAAAGAACAACCTTCTCAATAGCGTAGAGACTGGTAGATTTTCAATGACAACCGTATGTTATATGTCAATAGGCAATTACATTGGCTGGGGTACACCTAGTCAGTACCACTATTGACAATGTCAACAGAAAATCACTATAATTTTACTATTGACAATGAGAGATGAAATATCGATACTGTAGACTAGAGCCCCTAAAATTTACTAGTGAATCTTTGGTGTCAATGTCTCCATTTTGGCCCAAAAGAACTACTTAGTCAGTAGTGGTAGTTTTCCAATGACAAGCTAATGTTAAATGTCAATAGATGATTACATTGGCTGGGGTACACCTGGTCAGTAGTAATACTGACAATGTCACTAGTAAATCATTAAAATTTCACTATTCGCGCTTTCTGCAGGGTGGTAAGCTATTATGTGATTAACCGCATACAACTAATGTTAATGCATGTGTGTTCCTTTGCATGTGCACAGAAAAATAAAAGCCCTGTAGTCAACCTCGAACCATATGTCTCTATATCAATACTCTTTCTCCAGCGACAATTGCACTAGTTAAAATGTCGACAACTTTCCTTTTATGGACGAGAAGAGATACGTTAGAGACGACAGTTCTAGTGTATTTCTGGTGATATTGTCAATGAACGCGTCAATAGTTTGTTTTTCTTTTTTATTATGTTGTGCAATAATATTAAATAAATATATGTGACGCTCAAAATAGAAAGGGTAAAAACCGGTTTTGTTCAGGAGAGCCATTTTAAAGATTTAAATACGTGTATCTTTGGTGTACCATCATACCATAAAACGCGCATATCTCTGGGAGGGAACACTTTTGGGGCATGGGATCGGTCTCATTCGATGCTCAGATGTTGTCCACATCAAAAAAAAAAAAAAAAAAGTGAAAATTGCTTTTTTTTACCCTTAGGTCCCTTTCTCTATGATGTCACATATGTAGACGAGGGTCACTAAAATTTGCGAGTGAATCTTCGGTTCAAATATCTCCATATGGTCGTAAAAGAACTACCTCCTCAACAGTGCTAAAGTCTACTGATAGATTTTGAATGACAACCCTATGTTATTTGTATATAGGCATTTGCATTGGCTGGGGTTCACCTAGTCAGTAGCACTATTGACAATGTCACTAGAAAATCACTATAAGTTTACTATTGACAACGAGAGGATATATCGATATTGTAGACTAGAGCTCCTAAAATTTACTAGTGAATCTTTGGTGCCAATGTCTCCATGTGGTCCCGAAAGAACTACTAAGTCAGTAGTGCTATAGTCTAGTGGTGGATTTTCAATGACAAGCTAATGTTAAATGTCAATAGATGATACCATTGGCTGGGGTACACTTGGTCACTAGTGCTACTGACAACGTCACTAGTAAATCACAACAATTTCACTATTCGCATTTTCTGCAGGGAGATTATACACACATACATGCATGACGTTTGTACTCGCGCTTATGCATAGAAAGAAGCAAGTATCACAAATTCTTCCGTCACGAAGTGTTTTCTTCTTTACTCTAATACCTACAATACTCAAACAAATTTCTTGCAAACAGTATTAACGTTTGTTTTTTAAGATTTCGCTGTAGTAAAGCATTTGAAAAATCCCTCATGTCTTGAAAGTTCTTATAAGATGTCTTATGCAGGAGACTAGTGCACTTCTGAAGACTTTTCTTTTACACAATGGAACTTTTAGCTTGCACAGTGAAGTATGTATGTATTAGAGCTGCAAAACTATCGATAGTACTATCGATAGTATCGATAGTTTTGTTGCAAATGAAATATCGATAGTTTTTTCCACTATCGACACTATCGGCAAAAAAAACAAGTAATTAAAAGAGTAAAAATAATCGAAGTCAATAAACAGTAGCCGGCAGCTTTGAAGCAAATTATCCGTAGTTGATTTAAGCTTTTGTACAGCGATGGAAAAGTTGGTACAATTGTATAATTTTAGCGCTATTTGAATGCCAAAAGTACCGTAACACCGCAATGACCCATTTAGCACTACTGGAATCTCTTTATATTATATTACATGCCAAAAATAGCATTAGAATATATTAATCCCCTTATGCAAAAAATAATGCGTGCTTGAAGTGCACATTAAAAAAAAGTTCCATAGAAAAACCGGTTTTAACGTTCGCTTATTTTTTTGCACAAGGGGGTTAATCTTTAGCTCGAAGGTATTAGAAAATTATGTAAATCAAACGATGTTTTCCGGTACTTAAAGAATTGCTGGAGGAATGTTATTTATTCCAAATTCATCTGCAAATGTGGAAATTTTATTTTCCTACCAAGGAGAGAAGCCGACTATTTGCATCGACTGTGAACAATCGAATAAAAAAAAGGTTATAAACGTAGTATATCGTAAATGTTACTTTTATATTCATATCCCAGCAACTAATATTCTTTTTGTACCTTCTGGCGTTTTGTTAATTGCTTTTTAGTTAATTAACAAGTGCAAGTATTAAAAAAATATAAATAAAGAATTTGGTACAATCGTACTGAAAAAAGTAAAAATTTTTTTGAAAGTTAGTACAATTTGTAAACATGACACCGCATCCCTGCTTCTGTATACATAAGTACTTAAATACATATGTATGTATATGAATTTATTCGACAAATAGTAGTCACAAGTATTTTAATAAATTCAACATCGCCGATACAAAGATAAATTTTGGTGGTACTGATATCGCCACGGCCGCCAATCGTCTCGGATTTATTTTGGCATACCCTAGCGTGTTTCCCTATAATTTTTTTTTAATTGTACCTACATACCTACATTTCCAGCCTAATCTTCGATGTAATCGTATGCGATAAAAATTAAATTTTTAGAAGAAGGTTAAAATTGTCGCTTACGATAAAACTTTACAGCCAGTGTCTTAAAAGTTATCAACAATTTTCGCATTTTGATAATGATTTTGAACCATGGGTAGGCCCATAAAATTTTAAGTTCAATAAAAAAGTATATTTTCGATAATATGCCGCTTACGATAAAAATCGAAAAAAAAGGCTTGATATATTTTTATATACTAATGAAAATGTTGAGGACTCTGGATTTTTTCGAGTCAAATATCGTTTATGTGGCAACTTTTATAAAACTATTCGATACTATCGATAGTATCGATAGTTTTACATAAAACTATCGAAACTATCGAGTGGAGCGACTATCGATAGTTTTGCAGCTCTAGTATGTATGTATGTACATAGTTGTGTTCAAACTTCAATCAAACTACTTTTTATTATCACTTCGCAAAATACTCGCAATACAAATAATAAAAGAACTTTGTTAAATAATGTGTGTACAATTTTCAAATTTTTAAACAATATATTTAAAAATTTCAGATTAGTAATAAAAGAAATTTTTAGATTTTATTTCTACTTTAATCTGATGAATTAAAATAATTAATTTTAAACCAAGCGCAAAATAAGCTAATTTTATTTTAGAAAATATTGAAAAAGGGGTTATCGCCATTAAAAAAAGAAACGATTAAAAAAAAACAATCACCACCAACTTATTTGTTTTATATTCCGTTTTTTTTTATAAACAAAAATTTTCTAATCTTAACATAAACAAAAATAAAAATCAAACTTGTTTGAAATCTCCCCCTCATACAATTGATACTGATGAATAAATTGTTTTGTCGTTTTAAATGTATCGAAAGCAGCTGCAGTATTTATTTCTTAAGACTAATGCCAAAGATCAAGTTTGTGTCCTCTAACATTTTCGCTTTAATCTCCAAATCTCGTATCACATCTAAATACCTTTTCAATTATTAATTGATGTTCCAAAAATGAATTTTGATTTGCTAAGGCAACCATGAAAGCTTTTTAAAAATCAAAAAGCACATAAGAAATAAAAAAGACATTAGTAACACAGCTAAAAAAATTATATATGATCCATATATTTTTAATAAAGGGTGTTTTTTATTGAGGTATAGAACTTTAAGTTGGCATCACTTTTTTAACTGGCGGCCATTTTCTCAGCTGTCAAGTGATTAATATTTAGTTTGATTTGCCATTTCATCATGAACAGGTTGACAAAAGAACAACGCTTGCAAATCGTGCAAATTTATTTCGAAAATAATGGTTCAGTTCGCGAAGTTTACCGCAAGCTCCGTCCATTTTATGGTCGACATAATCGTCCATCAGAGCAATTAATTCGGTTAACCATGGATCGTTTTCGCACTACGTTTACTCTATGTGATAATACACATCCGCAGAGACGTCGAACAGTGCGCACCGAAGAAACAATTGCCGCTGTAGAGCAAAGTGTTGAAGAGGACCCGAATGAATCGATTCGCCACCGTGCACAGCAATTGGAGCCGACTAACCGACTATTTTGTTCCCGAATTGGATGGCATGAATGTGGATGAGTTGTGGTTCCAACAAGACGGCGCTACATGCCACACAGCGCACGTCACAATCGATTTATTGAAGGAAACATTCGATGAGCGCATAATTTCGCGGAATGGACCTGTCAATTGGCCACCAAGATCGTGTGATTTGACACCATTGGATTATTTTCTTTGGGGATATGTGAAGTCGCTCGTCTACGCCAACAAACCAGAAACGTTAGGGGACTTGGAAGCCAACATTCGTGGCGTTATTGCCAACATACGGCCCCATATGCTCGAAAAAGTGGTTGAAAATTGGACCTGTAGAATTGGCTTGCTTTATTCGAGCCAGCCACGGCGGCCACATGCCCGAAATCATATTTAAACATTAATGGCATAAAATTATCCTTCCAATAAAGCCAAATTGATGGACATTAAAACGATTTTCTTGTGTTTTATTTCAATTCGAAGTTCTATACCCCTCAAAAAAACACCCTATATATGAATGTATATAACTATATATGAATATGTATGAATTCATGTATGGAAATGTATGGGATTATACATTGCAAAACTATTATATATGAACTAATATATGACATGTATTGTAATATATAAGCTCATATATGGAAATTTAATTATGAGGCTCTTCGTATGTGGATCCATACATAGAAATAAGATGTAATATACCGAATGTACGCATATATGATATCTCACATAAAATCATTTTTGCAATCAAAAAGCTTGCATTTTATTAATTCTATATTTTTCTTTCATTTTTATCACTGGTGAATTGGAAATCTATTAGAAAATACATACGGTATGCAAAGTTTATATGCGTATAGTCTTAAAGGTTAAAAAATAAAAACTGATTTAACAAAAAAAAAAAAAAAATCATTCTTGTACTATTTTATATGTTGTGGGCCTATTTATTGAATCCAATAATCAAAAAGATAATTCAGTCATTAATTTTATAAAAAGTAACGGAATTTTCAGAAATATTTAAGAAACAAAATTCATATAACTGCCAAAAATGATAATGAAAACTACATATGTATAAAAACGTATTATTTTTTCTTTTATAATTGCATTAGTTTTTAACTTAATTTCTTAAATTATATCCCAGTAAAAAAAATGGAAGTCATTCTGAAGGAACCACATTTTCATTGCTTCCAAAAATCGATATTTTTAAAACCAAGTAAAAGTTTATTTTAATCACACAAAACCTTGTAGTTTTTCCATAGTTTTAGTAAATACTCACCAAAATGTTCAAAAAATCGATTTTTTGAAAGAAATTTATGAACTAATTTTGGCATAAAATTTAGAAGTTATTTGCTTAAATTTACATGAAAACACTGTTTTGCGTTTAAATTCGTATAAAAAGAAACGAATTGTTAAAATATGTAACTTTTTAAAGTTTTTCCTTAGATGAAAATATTACCATAGAACACAAAAATGGAAATTTTTCTTAAAATCGCTTCTAATTCGGTGACTAGGCATCGAAAAAGAGAACTTCTTGCAATGACAACCCTATGTAAAAATCATTAGATCGGATCGAAATTTGAACTACTTCCAGACTGCAAACTCTACATTTTCATGACTTCTTTGGAGTGTCTTTTTTTTACTGGGATGTCGTGTACAAATGAGTGTTTTGTGTTTTTAGTAATCGATTCACATTTTCTCTTAAAATGTCGAATGAAATGTCTTTTAGTTCGTTTTGAATTATTTTTTTCGAACAAATGTTTCATTAAACACAACCTTTCTGTACCAAATCTTACAAAAAAATTATTTTAATAATTTAATTTATTGCACAGTAGTTGAATCAATATGAACTTTGCATACTATATAGGGAATACACATTCATGTATGAAAACGTATGAATATATATTATCATCAGGGACAGGGGTTTCATGCAAATGCATACTTTTTCCCTTAAACCTGATAATGGC
This sequence comes from Tachina grossa, assembly GCA_949987645.1. Taxonomy (NCBI): domain Eukaryota; kingdom Metazoa; phylum Arthropoda; class Insecta; order Diptera; family Tachinidae; genus Tachina; species Tachina grossa. Next base: position 64,130,690 of record OX465274.1, read on the forward strand.
AAGAACGAAATATCTTTACGAAACATTGAATTTAAGTGAAAATGGCATCGATTTGTAAGTGCATATTTTTGCATATTTTGATGAAAATGCATATTTTTGCATAATTTGGTCATAAATGCATATTTTTGTGTCATATTTTGGTATAATTAAAAGTTTTGTGTATTTTTTGACAAATTAATTCGCTAGCATTGTTGTAGAACTATAGAAGGACTGTACAAGCATAAGTGTTTACACTTACCAAATTTAATAAATATTGTCATTTGGTGACTTCAAGAGGATATTTTCTTCTATTAAAGCCGAAAGTAGTAACATTATATAAAAATAATTATTTAAATTTGATCTGATTGCATATATAGACGTTATAAGGATTTTATTCAATGCAACAAAGCTTTCTAAAAACAAGTTGATAGAACTTCACGTTCGAAAAATTTTAAATAAAAATAAATAAATAACACCTTTTTTCAATTTACGTATCGCTCCTTTACTGCAATATAAACATATCTCGAAAAATGCCTATTTGGAGTAAATAATGCAGAAAAAATCGTTGTCATATTAAATCTTGTGTACAAATTTAATATAAAAGGCTTGTATTCGCACCTCTTCAGAAAATAAAATATTTTTATATCCCTAATTAGTTTATGTAAATTTAAAACTTTTTTTTTAACAAAACTTTTTTAAAATATGTGCATATTTTATTGCTTTTAGTGCATATTTTGCGTTTTCAATGTCATATTTTAGGCGGCTAAAACACCTGTTTTAAATGCATGAAGTCCTTGTCCCATTTTTCGGATCCGAACCATATATGGGATATCATATATGCTCCATACATATTTTTTTTTTTTTAGCTGGGAAGCTTAATTTCGAACTCAAGCATGTAAAAAAATTTAAAAATTCGTAAAAGTTCGTAAAACGCATCAAACATGTTAAAAAAAATTTGTGCACGGACAGCGCGGTGCATGGACAATCTCTTGAGGATTTTCATTGTTGTTAATTGACAAAAATTATACTCATTACTAAATAGAGCAGCATGTATGCTTTTCAAAACAAAGTTTGCACAATTAACAAAGGGTCTGTTCGTAAATTCATCACTGCTCTGCATAATACATGCAAACTTTTATTTAAAATGCAATCAATACAAGTTCGATGATAATCTGATATGATATTTTACATTTATTTGCGCGTTATACACTTCAGTGAACCAGTTTAAAACATTTAAATTTCAATTTGCAGCGCAAAGATGCATTTGCGAAGAGATCCAAACTTTTTTCTGGCATTAGTCTAGTCATGAAAAATGACAAACCAAATGGGCCTAAAAATCCTTTAACTGATTTTACATAAGTATTTCAACCTACATAATCAGAGATGATGACAACTAATCCCAGTTAACCAAAACTTTCGTTATTGATATCGATTTCGAATATATCTCGAACCAGGGCTTCCAGATAAAATATACGAAAATCGTCGAAAACCCGATAAACTATAAATCGTCAGAAAAATCGAACAAATCAAAATGAATTGTTTTTAAAGTGTATACATATCGCTGCTTTATTGCAATGTAATCATAACTCAGAAAATTAGTTTATTAAGGTTTTCAATTTACACACAACTTAATGGAAAAAGAAAGTTTTATTTTTCTCTCAAGAGCTGAGAAAACAAGATATTGGTATAAAATTTTTACACAATATAAATAACGATATGAGGATTAATTCTGCATCATTAACTCGAAAAATTCATGTTTTGAGATATGACTACGTTGCAATAAAGGAGCGATATGTTTTATTTTATATGTTTATTGGGAAATTGAAACCATTGTCCGGTTTTAACCCCTTATAACTTTATTCCCCTCAGTGGTAAAATTATGAAAAATATTGCCAAGTTATGGCCAAAATTTTTGATAGGAACTTGGCTTTTTTCACACTTACATATGTTTCCGGAGAATATCAATTTACACAGATACCAATATAAAATAAAGAGTGGACAAAATTACACCAAAATCTTTTAGTAGGCAAGTTATACATGAGTCGATTTTTCATTTAAAAACACTAGCATATTTGGACTTTTAAAAAATCGTCAATTTTAAGGAAAAAATCGTCAAATCGTCATTTTGCTATTTTGCTATTTTCGGCACCAAAAATCGTTAAAATGGCGATAAATCGTCAAATCTCGCAGCCGTGTCTCGAACATACATCGTGTAAAACTATCGAGAGTGGCACTCAAAAATGAATCGGAAAAAGTTCACCTGTCGCTCAGTTTTCTCCCAAAAAAAACATTAGATTTAGAAGTTTCACTAGCAGTATCAAAAGTGAGAGAATATCGAACTAATTTCGATATGCGCAAAAATGCAGCAGATATAATAAAAAAGTTATTTTATTTTTTTATTTTTTAACACAACACAACCCGCGAAGGATTTGAACTGGTACCTCCATTCTAACAGACCAGGGGGGAAATTACGGCACTCGTTATCGAACGAAATTACGAAATATTTCCATATAAACTCTACTGAAATATTTCGTAATTTCGTTCGATAGCGAGTGCCGTAATTTGCCCCCAGCACACATCTTCCAGGCTATCGTGGCAATTTTTTTTTCTATTCAATTATTGTAGGTATGTGTTCTAATTTAATTTTTTTTTTAACTTACAGTTCTGTCATTGCTCGAACTTGGTACCCCCAGGCTACCGTCACACATTTGAAAAACTATCGAGAGGAGTTCGAAGCTTTAGCGAACATTCGAGTTTTTTAGATTTGCGTACAAATATTGAACAATTTCGTTTCGAAATTTCTTCATTTTAGAGAGCATTCGTTTTTTTCAAATCTCAAGTCAAGTGGGATACTCTTCAATTTTTTAAATAAATACAATGTCATACAATGTTTATTAAATAAATCTTTCTTAGCCTTGTTTCCAATTAAAAAAAAAAGTGATATTATCTTCCGCAGGCTGAAATTTTCCAATAGCTACTTCTTCTAATAAACTTTGTGCAAAGCATATTTAGTAAAATTTGAATAATTTTTATTCAAGAAAGATGCGCTTGAATTTAATTAAAAATTAATTAAATATTTTTTTAATTTGCGCTAACATATTGTTGTCGATCAATACAATTTTTAAATTGTTTCTATTTAGTTCTATCCTCCATATACATATATGTATTTGACTTTCATTTAATTTATTAAATTCTTTAAACTATTGTGCAAATTTGTCAAATTTCAATAAACTTAAAAATATTTACATATTTACTTAACGCTTCATAAACAAACTAATTTTAGGTAATGACCAGAATAAATAATGAACTATTGTTGCGAAATTTTTATGTTTAAATTTAAGTTATTGTTCAATACTAAAATGGGAACACACCCACTTAAATTAAATAAACTAACATAAAGATGACAACACTAATACGTACATATACGTTGTCATTATTTTAATTTGTTTTTAATTGAGTGGCCTTTTCTACATGCTGTAGTGTTTTGATATTGCTAAAAAAAAAAATTAGGAATAATTTTTTATATTGAAAAATATATGTATGTACTCGTATAACTTTTAGAAGTTTATTTAAATTTTCTTCAATGAATTCTTAAAAGGTCTTAAGCTAATTCAATTCTTCTCTATTTTTTTTACTGGTAATATTCTGTATCTTGCTCTCTCTCTCTCTCTCTCTCTCTCTCTCTCAGTAAAACACCTTTCCTATCAGCTGATACCAAGGCAGTTCTATCAGGTTACCCCAATTCTACAACAAGTACTAAAATATGTCGCCCCAAAATAGTTTTGCTCCACCGACTATTCTTAAAAAAAAAAGAGTTAGGTATCGAATATATGTACATATATATTTTGAATACCCTCTTTCTGAATCAAAAACGCATTTCACGAAATTTATTATGGTTTCTGAGATATTAAGCATTCAATTTTGCCTCATATTTACTATTTTTAGGTTTAATAAGTATTGTTTTGCTGTACACGCCACTGTTTTGGCGATTGCGCCAAATTCTTCATACAAAAACGTACGAAGTAAAGTTAACTATTGTTTTTCTTCATTTCTATAAGAAATTATTAGTAAAAATAAAGAAGCTGCCGTAAGAAAAATTCAAGGGCGACTGTTAAGCAAAAACAGCATCACCCAGACGCAGCCGCCGATTACATGTTTTAATATAAACTTATTAAACACTAAAATAAAATAAAAAAAAACCGCATTAATTCATGTTCGAGTATAACAGAAACGATTTAATTTCATTATTTATATTAACATGCCTATTCACAGAAAAAGTCTCAAGTCAGTCACAACTTTTGTTATGACAGAGTTCTATATTTGCTCTTGTGACTCGGTCTTAATTTAGTATTCTCGTTACATAGCCACAAAAATCCAAATTTTATAGTTTACATTCTATGTTAAATGAAAATTATGACTTTAAAAATTATTGCATTTGAATATTGAATGAAGTTAAATAAAAAATAAAAAAACATAAATACACACATACATATGTATGTATATAAAAACCCTTCAAATAATATTGGAGTACGTGGTCCAATATATATGAAATATACTAATTACATCATGGTCCCATGTAATGCAGTCATGGACAATGGCGTTTTCATACATGCAGGGTGACCGATGACATTTTTCAAAAAGTGGCACCAAATAGGGGATTTATCAAAAAAAAAAAAAAAAAAAAAGGGGGCAAAATTAAAAAAAAAACGATAAAACTGCACTGAACTTTTTATTTTTAATGTATTTTCATATAACTCTCCCTAAACAAAGTGGCGACAAAAAGTGGCAAGGCAGTCGAAAAAGGGGAAACGCAGTCGAAAAAGTGGCAAATTGCCACTTTAGTCGGTCAAACGGTCACGCTGCATACATGCTGCACGATAAGTGTTCGTTTAGTCTATAGCTATTCCATATGCGGTAGTTTTGGGGTTAATCCGATGTAATGCAAAGTTTGACCATGTGGTGCAACCCTAGGACATCGCAATGTTGAATTGACCAGCTTTTTTTTTATATATTTGGAGTAGTTTTGGAGTACTCCTACTCCTCTTTGGACTACATAGTCCTTACATGTATGTATGGACTAGTGGTGTTATCTACAGATAATGAATCCATATTTCCCTTGGTGCTGCCGTGCACGCGTGAACGCCTGGATCACCTATTCCTTTTTTGTTTTGCTTGTTATTGTCTGGAGAAGAATTGATGTGAAAGAAATAATTGAGATAGTAGTGCGGAACACAATAACTCGTGAAAGTTTTCACTGTTGGTATTTTTACATTTTAGATAAAATTGGCTTAAAAGCTTAAGCCTTAACTCAATGATGTCAGTTTCATGGCACAATTGTGCAAACTAAAATCACACACATTCTTATTCTCTTCCATTTAGTCGTCAATGAAACAGCGACGAAAACACATGTGCAGCGCGTGTATTAAATTCTTTATAGATACAATGAAAGAAAAAAAGTGGTATGCGAAAAATATTTTATGATCAGTAATGCTTTTTGCGACATTCAATGTATTTTATGTTACAAAACTTTTAAGGAAATAAATGAATATATATTAAAAAGACGTTTTGGTTTTTTTTGTAGCATATTCAGTAAACTGCATTTTAAATCAAAACTTAAAAGACCATTAACTCGGGAAATATTGGTCGCAGTCAATTTTTTTGTTAAATTTTTTCATCTTATTTTTCACGTTTCTATCAGATAAGATATTTAAAAACTTATTTTTAAAAATTCTTCATAGTTTCATATGAAAAGGTCACAGCCCCGTAACTCAGAAAATATGGGCCGCCCCAAAATTTTTTTTTAATTTTTATTCTTTATTTTTTACTTTTCTATCATATAGACTCCTTTTTATATGTTATGACCTGCTTCACTAAACTGCATTTGTTGCAAATATTTATTTTTTTTCGATGTACTTCAGAGACGAATAAGACAATTTTTCTCACACATACAACCATAGTTTTATTTTTGACACCACTGGCTTAAATACAATTTAAAGCAGTGTCCCGCAAAATAAAATATGTTTGTATTGGTGAGAAAAATTAGAGTAAAATAAACTTGCACTTGAAGAAAACTTTTGTAATATAAAATACATGATGTGGTTATTAGTTGTTTGGATTTTTTTTTTGTAAATAAGCAATTTAATAAAAACTTAAATAAAAAGTAAAAATTTAATAACCATTCAACAATTTAGTGTATAAATTCAAAATTAAATTTATTCACCGATCTGTGGAGACTATTAAAATGCCTTTTTAATCTATTTTCCCTATTATTTTTTAATGTTTCATAACATACAATGCATTGCATATTGCCAAAAGCATTTTTAATCACGAAATATTTCCCAGCTTCCATAATTATATTATCAATTTTTTGTCTGTAGAAATTTATTAAATTTGAACTTTAATTTCGTTCCGTGTGCTCAAAAAAACTAAACACAAAACCAGGAAAAAATTAATACATGCTTATGCTCTTTCATTTAGTCGTCACTGAGCAAGCGACGAATTAAGTTGTGCACGCATGTTTTAATTTTTTCCTGGTTTTTTGTTTAGTTTTTTTTGAGCACACGGAACGAAATTAAAGTTCAAATTTAATAAATTTCTGCAGACAAAAAATTGATAATATAATTATGGAAGCTGGGAAATATTTCGTGATTAAAAATGTTTTTGGCAATACGCAATGCATTTTATTTTATGAAACATTAAAAAATAATAGGGAAAATAGATTAAAAAGGCATTTTAATATTATCCACAGATCTGTGAATAAATTTAATTTTGAATTTATACACTAAATTGATGAACGGTTATTAAATTTTTACTTTTTATTTAAGTTTTTATTAAATTGCTTATTTACAAACAAAAAATTCAAACAACTAATAACCACATCATGTGTTTTATATTACAAAAGTTTTCTTCAAGTGCAAAATTATTTTAATCTCATTTTTCTCACCAATACAAACATATTTTATTTTGCGGGACACTGATTTAAAGCCTATTCAGTTTCTTTGTAAATGAGAACAAAGTCGCGGGAAAATGCTAGTATAAACATAAATATAAGAGTAAATCTGGGAGCACAGCTTACTCTTCTATTGTTTGTGGAAATTGTACATCACTCCCATATTATGTACATCCCTTTTGCCATTTCTAAATAAGTTTCTCTTTTTTAAATATTTTATATTAATTATTTTTGTTTGAAATGCCTGTCACAAATCCTATGATTGTCTACATTCCTAGTCTTTATTTGAAAAATTCATGTTGATAGAATTTTGTTTTGAGAATCGGAAATTTTAGTCTTTAGTCACAATGTTAAAGTTATGACTATTTTTCAGTCACAATACTTTCTGTGAATAGGCATGTAAATGAACTTCAATTTTTTTTCTTGTGTAAGTGGTTAAGCGGATCGATAGTCCAAAATATTACGGCTGCGGCTTCTTGGTTGGCGTTAAACGATCGACTTATTTCTCTGGACAGCAAGAAATATAAACAAAACAACAAAATTCTCAATTCATAGCAGTAAAGTATACGTATGGAGCACAAAAAGCTACTTTATTTAAAATAAATTAAGAAAAGTGGTGCATGGGGCACAAATGTATTTTTTACTTTTTTTACAATAAAGTAATATTAACTTCTAACTTAATTCATGAAAGTTCACAAAAATGTATATTTTTAATTCAAAACATGTGTCGAAAGCAGTGGTGCAAATACAAAAGAAATCCATTCGGGTATATTTTGAGAAAGCTTCATGTAAACCTTCTTTGTCGTTTTTCTCCATTCCAACTTTGTGGAGTATGTGTTAAACCAATTCTGAGGCGATAAATAGCCAGAACCCCATGCACTTTATTGTTATAATTACAAAATATTGTAAATTTAAAAATGTCAACACTTCGGAATTTGTTTGCCATAATAACAGGACATACAGAGTTAAAAAATCACCCGGCTCGTATGGCTGTTGCTAATGATACAACATGTAGAGCCCGCCTGGAATGAATGATGAAGCTCTCAAACACTACTTGTGCCACTGTCCAGCATTCAGTCAAATCAGAAGACTAATCGTCCACTTTTAAGTATACCAGATATAGAATGTCTTAGAGATTCAGACTGAAAAATCCTAAGAAAGCATTTTGAGGAAACTAGATTCCTAACCTGAATTAGTTTGAATGGTTTTTATTGTTCTCAATCTTATAGTTCCCTCCAAATGTCTCACTTAAGAGCGCACAATACGCTATAAAAACATAAGCGCAATCCGAAACGGGTTAAGTACATATTGATTGCTCCACTTTGCACATTTATCAAATGTGGATCAGAGAATGACAAATGTATCGCTTTAAAAACTCTCGAGTATTGTCCGTCAAGCAACTATAAATGCGCACATTTATAAATAAAAAACATACTCATACATATGAGTATGGTAAATTTTAAAATTAATATGTATTACTATAAACAACCAAGGACTATGTTCATATACATACATTCTTTAAATTATGCAGCACAAATAACTATAAGTGAAATGTATGCACTTATCAGCTGCAATCATACGTATAAGTATAAAAATACTCTTTTTATTTATACGACTACACATGAGTATATACAGAAGTGTTTTATTTGCACACACTAAAAGCATCAGTGCTGGAAGAAAAGTGAATTGATAAAACGCTAAAATGGCAACAGATTACATGAGAGGAATGAAAAAATTTCTAACTAAATTTTTATTATAAAAATATTTAATATATTTATTTAAAAATTGAGAAATATCAGTTAAAATTATTTGCAAATTTTACGATAAAAATTTGACGAATAATATCAGTTGATTAAAGGTTATATTTTTTCGAAATCTTAACTGCTAATTATAATTAGCAGGTAAGATTTCGAAAACGTTGATCAGATAATTATCTGATCAATGTTTTCAATCAGGCAAAGCACATTTTCCATTCCTTTTAGCACGGAAATAAATACTTATGTGTATGCTGGGCGTATAAGTATGCAATATGGCGTAATATTATATGCGCTGAAATCGCCCTGGCACGCACAATCCTTGATCCGGCCCCGAAAAAACCTCTATAGCGGCTAAATTACCAAGACCCACGCCATCGTCTAGCTCACCCCACACTCCCCTCCGAATCAAAATCAAATAATATGTCCGTACTTTCTTTATCAGCTAGAACTTTGTATTAATAAATACTCGTGTTTTTCTGCAGTATTCCATTTAAAATCAAAATGATCACAATAGTGTTTATGTTTATGCTAAAACGTCTCACTTTGTTAGGTTAAATTTGTATCGCGTGTCGCTTCCCGCTGGCGATGTGTTTTTTTTTCAATGTTGGCATATCTATCTATCTATATAATTAATAGGCGAACATGTTTTTTGTAATCCCTTTTACGCTGGTACCACCGCACCGATTTATATGGTTTTAAAGGATTTTTTATACAGATGTGCAGAATCTATATTTTATTGAAATCGGTTTAGTATTTTGGGAGCTATAAGCGTTTAAAGTTGCTACTACTGCATGCACACATATTACACACGCATTTATTAGCTTACAACAGTAACCCGCAAGCCATAGCACAATTGTACGGATGAAAATCACATACATGCTTATGCTCTTTCATTTAGTCGCCACTGAGTAGAGCTGCAAAACTATCGATAGTCGCTCCACTCGATAGTTTCGATAGTTTTATGTAAAACTATCGATACTATCGATAGTATCGAATAGTTTTGTAAAAGTTGCCACATAAACTACATTTGACTCGAAAAAAAATCCTGAGTCCTCAACATTTTCATTAGTATATAAAAATATATCAAGCCTTTTTTTCGATTTTATCGTAAGCGGCATATTATCGAAAATATACTTTTTTATTGAACTTAAAATTTTATGGGCCTACCCATGGTTTAGAATTATCAAAATGCGAAAATTGTTGATAACTTTTAAGACACTAACTGTAAAGTTTTATCGTAAGAGACAATTGGCGGCCGTCGCGATATCAGTACCACCAAAATTTATCTTTGTGTAGACGATGTTGAATTTATTAAGATACTTGTGACTACTATTTGTCGAATAACACTTGGATTTATATTCATATACATACATATGTATTTAAGTACTTATGTATACAGAAGCGGGATGCGATGTCATATTTACAAATTGTACTAACTTTCAAAAAAAATTTTAATTTTTCAGTACGATTGTACCTAATTCTTTATTTATATTTTTTTAATACTTGTACTTTTTAATTAACTAAAAATCAATTAACAAAACGCCTTTTTTTATTCGATTGTTCACAGTCGATGCAAATAGTCGGCTTCTCTCTTGGTACGAAAATAAAATTTCCACATTTGCAGATGAATTTGGAATAAATAACATTCCTCCAGCAATTCTTTAAGTACCGGAAAACATCGTTTGATTTACTTAATTTTCTAATACTTTCGAGCTAAAGATTAACCCCCTTGTACAAAAAAATAAGTCAACGTTAAAACCGGTTTTTCTATGGAAATTTTTTTTAATGTACACTTCAAGCACGCATTATTTTTTGCATAAGGGGGTTAATATATTTTAATGCTATTTTTGGCATGTAATAAATATAAAGAGATTCCAGTAGTGCTATATGGGTCATTGCGGTGCTACGGTACTTTTGGCATTCAAATAGCGCTAAAATTATACAATTGTACCAACTTTTCCATCGCTGTACAAAAGCTTAAATCAACTACGGATAATTTGCTTCAAAGCTGCCGGCTACTGTTTACTGACTTCGATTATTTTTACTCTTTTAATTACTTGTTTTTTTTTTTGCCGATAGTATCGATAGTGGAAAAAACTATCGATATTTCATTTACAACAGAACTATCGATAGTACTATCGATAGTTTTGCAGCTCTATCACTGAGCAAGCGACGAATTAAGTTTTGCACGCATGTATTAATTTTTTCCTGGTTTTGTGTTTAGTTTTTTTGGGCACACGGAACGAAATTAAAGTTCAAATTCAATAAATTTCTACAGACAAAAAATGGATAATATAATTATGGAAGCTGGGAAATATTTCGTGATTAAAAATGCTTTAGGCAATATGCGATGCATTTTATGTTATGGAATATTTAAAAATAATAGGGAAAATAGTATCAACAGAGCTGTGAATAAATTTAATTTTGAATTTATACACTAAATTGTTGAATGGTTATTAAAGTTTTAGTTTTTATTTAAGTTTTTATTTTATTTAAAAAAAAATCAAACAACTAATAACTACATTATGTATTTTATATTACAAAACTTTTCTTCAAGTGCAAGTTTATTTTACTCTCATTTTTCTCACCAATACAAACATATTTTATTTTGCGGGACACTGGCTTACTAGTAAAAAAAGAAACAAAACATGAGTGTGTGTGTGTGTGTGTTTGTAGTATTTCTCTTGACCTTACAATTGTTTTTCTCTTATTTGTTGTTGTATCAAAGCCACTGTTGCCAATTCAGCTATTTTCTCGTCAAATCTAGCGATTTTTATGTACATTTTGCGAGAAAAATTATGATTTAGCTATTAGCGGGAATTCTTCGCGATTTTCTGTCTATCATAATTCGCTTTAAAATGTGAGCTTGTTTAGAGACGGTGAACGTATATGAAACAAACTATAGAAAAAATGTGATTGAATAGCGCCAAAACAATACAGGTTTAAAAGTTAGCCAATGTACTCACATCCGTCTTGATAAGTGCTTTTATACATAATTTAATACGTTTATATTATTAATTCTTTGAAGAGTGCTTTAGATAACTGCTGTTTGCATGTTTTATTATACTTAAATAATGTAATATTCCAAAACGGGAACTCGCCCTACAAAAATCAGCAGGTTTGTCAGCGATACTCTTACCCTATAATTTGAAGCAACTTTTTACTGGGGAAGTCCCGAAGTAACGGAAACGCTGAATAAGGTATGTATCTGTACATGCCAGAACCAAACACGCAAAAATGTTGCAAACAAGTATATATGTGCAGGCCTATAATATGTATATACATACGAGTGTGTTTTATTAAAATAAGCTTTTTATTAACCTATTTCATTTATTTAGTATTTTATAAAATTTGTAGGGAAATTTAGGAATTACGAAAGAAGTTAACAAGTTGCCGTAACATTTTTAAAACAACCTAAAAATAAATTTATTTTTTACCTATTTATCGCTAAATTTTCAAGTCATTTTGATATTTAGCTATTTTCTAGCTATTTTCTTGTCTACTTTAGCGATATTTATTGGAAAAAAGTTGGCAACAGTGATCAAAGCCGTAATACTTAAAGGAAGAGAGTTGAATAAATTGAATTAGGTTGGTTGAAGGGATTTTGTTTATGTGTTTTTAATTTCATGTATTATTTAATTATGCTTGCATATGTATGTAAGTTTGTGTGTGGCTGTGTTTTAATGAATTTTTTTATGATGTTTAGATACATTTTCTTTGAATCTTAAATTATTTACATTTTGATTCTAGAATACGGACGAGTGTGTCGTCCGTTTGGTATATCTAGTTTGCTTTAATTTAGAAACAAACTAACCGAGGGTGGCACAATGGATCGTTTATAAGATATGTATGTATGTATATATGTATATTTATATGTAAATAAGTACGTATGTATATGCATACATGGATGTACACATGTCCGTACATCGATGTTTACAAATAAACTATTTCGCATTCGTCTTGCTAGGCGATGATCATCAGTATCTCCCAACTAGCCTTTTCAATAGCAGAAGAGTCTATTGTGAATCGTATGTAGAGCATACGCACGGGAGAAACTATTACCACCAACGACGATTCGTCTACAAGAGCCTCAGAAAGCGCTTTTATTATTCGTAGATGCAATCATTTGAGATTTATCTAGAGATTATCTTACAACTTTTTTTTGAAGAACATTTAGAATCTATATGACCCATTGGCAGAGTTGCAAAAGAATCACTCGATAATGATTTGGGATATCGTACAATACTAAGTATGCTTTTTATTTTGCAAGTTAAATATGAATAAAAAAAAATTAATTTTTTTAGTACTTATTGATAAAAAAGACTTTTCTCCTACATATGTATGTATGTATGTGTGTAGATGCAACCAGTCACTATACATAGAAAATTTATGATTACTATGTTGAATTTTGCTTTCTTAATTTTCTATCGCTTCTATCTTTGGCGTGCACAAAGGAGCTTTGAATGGCAAAGATCTATGAAAAATTTAATTAATTAAAAGAATTAAAAGCTTTTTACGTACCTCCAATCATTTAATAAATATTTTATGTAAAATACCAAACGATATTGTTCAATTCACAACCTATTGTAAGTGTAGTAGGTCGTCAAGCTGTACAATAGCTGTAAAAATGTTACGTAAATTTTCAAAAATTTATTAACAGCGAGATGATAACAAAGTTTAATACTTTTTTGAAATCGTCAAAACTGCCAAAAAGCTGAAGACATGTAAAAGTCGCTTTTATTGCGAACTTTGCAAAAAAAATCGCGAGAAGTTACATAATTTTAAACCAGCCATAATATTGATTAAAAATCGCCAAAACTGTAAGAAATGCAAAACACTACAGTAAGTCTGTAATCGGGGGTTAAAAAAGAACAAACATATTTTAGATAAATGTATCGTCGATTAAACATTGCAAGATTTATAAGAGAGAGTTAAACAGAAATGCTACAACATCACTCTCCAAATAATCAGCAAAAGATTCGTTTCGGAGTTTGATATTAAACACCATCGCCTATTAAACAGCTCTTGGCTAGCTGGGTTGTTATATTATAGTGCTAATAAATGAGTAGTAGGTACATACATATGTATGTAATAGATAAAATAATTTAAACGCATCTACATTAAATTTGCATTGAGTAAATTAAGGTAACGCTGGGCGTCGCGATTCGTTTGTTGTCTACCCTCAGGTTTTCCTCGTTTTAGCTAGTTCTGTTGAAATTTAAAACAGTTACCTACCAAACCTATCGAATTCCCGCCAACAACTGTATCAACAGTAGTTGAAAAGAAATTTAAATGTATGTATTTATTATAGTTTTATGTATGTATGTACCTGCTGAAGTGAACTGAATCGATTCGATTCGAACACACATATGAAACAGACTACTGAGCCAAGTTTCTTTTAGGCTGACACACCACACCACACCACACCACACCACGAAACAACCAACCAACAACTTATGTATTTATTTTTATGGACAGTCACAACTTGTGCTTCTTACGCGTTTCATGTTGATCTTTGTTGGTGTCTGAAAAAAAAAAATATAAATACTAGTAAATAAATTTCAAGTGAAGAAAATTTTTTTTTTAAATTTTACTAAAAAAATTAAAAAAAGCAAAATTTTGTGACAACATGTGACTTTATTATAAATTTAATTGAAATAGTTGGAAAAAAAATAAATAAACAATAATAATAACTAAATTAACTAAAAATAAATAATGTTTTGAAAGCAAAAGAATTCTAAAAAAAATATTTTAATACATACTGTGATATTTGTAAATGCTATATTCCTAATAATTTAATATTTTATAAATTTAAAAAAAAAATACAACGTCAACAACAATTACGCCATCTTCCCTTACTCTCTGTTTTTAAATATTTTTTGTGTTGTAACCAAAATGAGCGCCAAGTCAAAGAAACTTTCAAAAATTGCCAAATATATTAAGAAGAAGGTAAAAGAAATGAAAATAGACAATAAAGCAAAATACATACACTATTTTATCATAAGTGAATTTTTCTATTTTTATTTATTAAAAAAAAAAGCAAACGCACATCATCAATTTTCTTCTTTCGAGAGATTTGGTCTAAAATTTTTATTAGAAAAATCATTTATGTATTTGTTCAGTTGTTTTTACAAAATTAAGCCAAAAACATGCATATTAGTGTTAGAAATAAAACAATATCTATCGTTTGTTTAAAGAATATATTATAAAATTATTAAAAGAAAATATAAAATAAAGTGAACGTTTCAATACATCAAAGACATTTTTGAAAAAAAAACCTTTCGTTTTTTATACTAAATGCTCTGCAAGTTTATTTTTCAAATATAGACGTACCGAAGTACATATGTATATAAATAATAACATGTCTTTAAATAAAAAAGTAATTAATTCAAATAAATTACACATTGTGTTAAAAACAATATAATATTGTAATTAAATAATACCTGCAACAGACTTAAAATTCTTTTTAAATACTGGTATTGCATATTATATTATTATAATTTTTTTATTCACTTCTTCAGTTATTCAAAACGCATTATTGTACAGTAGTGTGAGCTTGTTAACGATTGAATTTACTCGTTTAACCGCAAGATAAATACATACATAGTAATGTCTACACATATGTATGTATATGTATGTAAGACATGCCCCCTTTAATATAAAAATAATGAAAAATAGGTATGTACATATCGCTCATTTGCGTTGTTTTAGCAAATGGGCTATATATCGAGCCATAACCGCTAAAATAGCTTAAGCGACACATTTTTTGGACTTCGTTTTACGATCGCAAATGATCGATTTTGGTCAAAAATGGAAGTTTGAAAATTATGTCGCATAAGCTATTTTCGCGGTTATGGCACGATGTGTAAATAAAACAAAAACAATATTTGTGCATTTATTTTGAGTCAATAGTAGAGCACTCAAGTACTTAAGCCGAAATCGCCTTTGCATATTGATATCTAATTAATTTTTAATAAACAATTTTCAGTTGTTTTTGTTCCACCTGTAAAACTGCTGCACAGTGGGGCAGTTCGGTTAAAATTATACTCAGATAAAAACTGCGCAAAAAAGACATAGGCTTGTGATTGCAAGAAAAAAGTTCTATTTTACCATTCCTTTTCACCGAATTGGAAGCGATGTTGAGAAAAATATTATTTTTGCCATATTATAATGAAGGTAAAAAATTGCCTATTTACGAAACTCGTTTCTATTTCTACGAATTTAAACGCAAAACATTATTTTCATGTTAATTTCAGCAGCTAGTTTGAAAACATACATACATATATAGCAAGCAATGTGCCAAAATCGACTTTTTGCGAAAAAGAACTTTTTTATTGTTGAAAATGATTCTTTATTAATGGTTCTTTAGGGCTTCGGCAGCAACTTTTGTTCTGTGACTTTTTCATAATTCCGTTATTTACAAAATTACCGTTATCTTTAGGTCATTGAAGAAAATCAAAATTTTGACCCTTAAATTTCCAGAAGTCGACGAAATAATGTTTGGCAAATTTATACAAAATCTTGTGCCGAGTATTTTTGCTGAACATATGAAGTCATAGTATTTGCAAATACAGGGTGTTTTGATACATTTTTCAATAAAAATGAATTTTACGCCACCTATCTGCAATAACTTTTACTAACTACATTCAGCAATTTGAAAGGTAATTTGAATACCTTTTCATTAATTGCTTTTCATTAAAAAAAAATTTGAAAATCCGTTGAAAAATAACCGAATGAGAAAGGGAAGAGCTATAAGATAATTAAATAGTTTAAAATTTGTATTAAAATATGTATGTAACTTAAATTTGCCATTAAAATTTTGTACGTAATTTTTCCTTATCATAATAGTAAATGAAATGTAAGTATATTTACTTAACCCATAGAAAGGTTTTTTTTGCATAAAGTAAAAGCAGTTTCTATAGTCTTAATTACAAATGTATAATTAATTCATTTCACTTCCATTTTATTAAAATATTCACTATATTTTTGTAATGAATGAATAAAATTTGCCGAAAATAGGCTTTAATGTTTTTTGTACGGCACAAATTGGGCTAAATATTATGCCTTGAAATTCAACATAGTTGTTGATAACTATAATATCTAAAATTCTGCGTTGGTGCTTGAAGATTAGATTCCTACTTCAAAAGTTATATGTAAATGAAAATGAAAAAAAACGATTTTTTTTTAATTTTTCGCTTTTTTTTTAAACATTTTCCAAACTTTCTTGTAAACGAAAAATGCGATTGCCACGCACCACCTCAGAATTTTAGAACTTGAAATCATTAACAACTGTGTTGAATGACAAGACATAATATTGAGCCCAATTTGTGCCGCGTTAAATGTTAGCAGTAGTATTTTCTTGCTTCCAAGTTTTGTTGTTGCCATTTTTTTTTTTGCTCAGAATATCGTTGCAACGATATCCGTAAATGAAAGATTACTACCCAAACTAACTATGCAAAAAATAAAAACATTGATTATGTAGCTCTTAACATAAATATAGCGTTAAATTCATAAAAAGTTAAAAAATCCAAGTTTTAATGGACACCCTAAATTTCCGTTTTGGGACAAGTGAGGGAAACTCTAATTACCAATTAAGGTAGCTGACTCTACCCCCGAAGCATTAAAAATCATTCGGCATTTATAGCTTGAAAATTAAAACGTACATTTTTTTGGCATATTGCTATACATACATATATATGAAAATTAGTTCATAAATATCTTCAAAAAAAAAAAAACAATTTTTTTAAAAAGAATTGTGAGTATTTTCTAAAACTATAACGGCAATAAAAATTTTTGTATGCTTAATATAAATTTTTTCTCACTTTTTTACTAGATATGTATCTGCATATTTTTAACATACGAGTAGATTCTTTGGAAGCAATGAAAATGTAGTTCTTCGAGAATTATGAATGAAAAAAAAAATTAAAATGGAAGAGAAAAGCTGTAAATCTAAAATTAATTAACTAGCTTAAAAGGCTCCAATCGATTTCAGTGATATTTCTGGAGTGTATCTAATATGTATGAGCATATACATACAAATTCAGTTGCATATGCTTACATTTGTTAGTTAGGTTAGGTTAGCAGGCTGCTGGTAAGGAACGGTGAAATTTAGAGTCCAATACAATGATTCCTTTGCGCTACCTGTGTGTTGAAGAGAATTTAGTAAGAGAGGGTGATATGGAAGGGATAGTGATAGTGAAGTATGATGGAAGTGATAGAGGAAAGCTTCATTCTTTTACAACTCGTCTTTTTTCCACGCTTCTAATAATGCAATGTTGCAGAGCCTTCTGGTGTCAAATGAGGCGTATTAAATTTTGAAGCTGTGCTTAGCATATAGCTGCAAAACTATCGATGGTACTATCGATAGTATCGATAGTTTTATTTTAAGTGGACTATCGATATATTTTTTTCGATAGCGATACTATCGACAAAACACGCTACTAAAAGAGAAAAAAAAAAGAATTTCGTTTAATTTTCATAAATATATAACATAAGTATACAATGCATAGTATCATATCATGGAATAAATAAATAGAAAAATGCGTTCTAATGCTCTTTTGGTTTCATAAAATGTGTTTTTATACAGTTTTAATTTTCTAACCTAACTTTCTTATTTGCATTAAACATATGTTTTCTCTTAGAACTATCTACATTTCACAGTGCTACCACACTTTCATAGTATTTAAGTGATCGTTTAATCGAGACATTTTTACCGACGGTACATCGAATAAGTAAAAATTATTAATGTGATGATCGTAAAAGATAAGCAAGAATGGTTAAACATACGTAGGTAGAGTAATATAACTTCGTGCTAACCTAAATAGAAAAATGGAAAAAATGGAAAAACAGGGGAAATAAATAGTGATAATTACATATGTATTTACCAAAGGTAAATCAATAATTGTACACAACAACCATTTCTCACATTCCGTTTCATTAGAATTTACGTTAAATAGCTGATGTTAATAACAATCTCTACCCAAGTAGATATACTAAGGTGCTGATGAAGTGCGTTGCTGCACAGAAAAATATCGGTATTTCCCCCAGCTTAAAAGTCTAATTTAATTTTTCTTCTCTTCTTTAGAAACTCACATTAATTAATAAAAATATTTCATTCAATAAAAGAATTGAAATTACTGAACTTAAGCCTGACTAAAAATTATTTCTTATTAAAAGTGATTTACTACTGAAAAATGAAACTGCAATTAAGTGCAACTTAAAATTAAGTGGCTATTAGCTAAATGGCATTTAATTGAGAAGTCGATTATTGGGCCTAAGTGTCTAAAAGTAAAATTTTTTTAACTAAAAAGAACTACTGATTTTTTTTTGCAAAAACGGCAAAAAAATTTTATTTTTTTATTTCAACCTTTATTTAAGAATTACTTTTGAGTGAAGCAAAATATAAAAAAAGAAGCGAAATGCTTTAAAAATTTATTGCTAATCAAAATGTATTAAAGTTAGAAAAATCGATAAGGTTGTGGTTCCGATATTGACTATTAACTAACAACAAGTTGTAATAATGGCCCTAAAGCTGGGAACTCTCAATTACCAAAAATATTTTTCATGGCCAATTGCCAAGGTAGTTAAAAAATAAAAATTTCAAGCTTAAAAAATTTAGCGTCCCTTTTCACAATGTATGATTAAAAGTTAACATGAACTTTAACAGCAAGTTCTTTATACGAAACTTGCCGTTAAAGTGTCAAAAATTTTGATGCCGAAAAAGTTGAAAAATCGCCACGTTTGGCAAGAAATCACCATATCTGACAACCCTGTTCAGAACTACTCAGATTAGACGACTTTTTTGAAACGACTTTGTACTTTTATAAATTTACTAGCTGAGCCCGGCAAAAGATGTCGTATCCTCAATAATTTCTTTTTTAACTCCAAATTACTACACCCTGTGGTCACTTATTATGTTAAAAACAGAACGAAAACCTACCGGCTATTGACTCGAACCTGTGTTGAAAATTTCAGCTCCACAGCGCTTATAGTTCCAGAGATCATGCGTTAGGAACAAACACTTACTACGATTTTATATATGTATATATATAGATTTTAAAATAAATAACAAAAATTAAAAATTTTAAAAACCCCCGACTTTTTTCAGAAAAGATGTTATATCTTCTAAACGGCTGGAGCGATTTTTTCAAACAGTAGTTAAGAACCCTCTCGATCAAGTCATCTTTCAAACACAAAAATCTAAATGAAAATCGGTCCAGCCGTTTGGCCTGTACGTGGACACGGACAGACACACAGATACACAGACACACAGACACACACTACAAACTTATAACACCCCTTTTTTTAGTCGGGGGTTAAAAAGACATTTACTAAAAGTTTAATAATCTAAGCAACTGAGTTGAATATTTTCAACGGAGTGACTTAACTCATGCCACTTTCAAAATAAAAGGAAGCACTAATCGTGCGTTTAGACTATTAGTGCTGCTAAGTTAATAGATAATAAGCTGGGCATTTTAGAGCCAGTTTTTAATATAAAGGTAAACTATATTTGTCAGTAAACTGTAGTTTAAACATAAATTTTTATTTATCAAAGATTATCTACCTAATAATCAAGGTTTAACCGAGCAACAT
Organism: Tachina grossa; assembly: GCA_949987645.1. NCBI lineage: Eukaryota > Metazoa > Arthropoda > Insecta > Diptera > Tachinidae > Tachina > Tachina grossa. The sequence goes on from OX465274.1 coordinate 64,150,967, forward strand.
TGCTCAGTTAAACTTTAGTTAGAACTGTCAAATGAGAAATATATGAAATAAATATTACGCAATTGAAAAAAAAACAGTTTTACTAAAAAAAATTTAATAAATAAATATATTCATACATAAATAAAATGGATGCTTGTTATGACGACAAAGATTTTAGTGATTGTGAAACCAGAATAACTTTGATAGGACAATTGTGTGGAAAATAAGAGAGATAAAAACACGTCCAAATAATGAATTGGAGTTCTTGCAAATATTTCGTTTAAGAATGAAGTCTGTGTATGATGATTTTATAATTAATTGGAAAAAAAGTCTATTTCGTTGGATTTAAAATTTTATTATCTCTTTACTCGACTGCTCAACGCAGTGTTTATCAGTCTATGTATGTATGTTTGTATGTATGTATGTATGCATGTATGTATGCATGTGTGTTCCTTTGCGGCGCTATATAAACTGAACGCGTGGACCGATTTTGATGATTCTTACGTCAATCAATTTGTTTTAACCCCGTCAGAGTCTGAACACAATGTAACTAGAATTCATTGCGGTGCGGTTTTTCATACGATTTTGAAGTAAAAACCCGCAGTGCGGAACGGCATAAATTTAAAATTAATTTTATTTTCATTGCGGACTTTCTTATTCTCTCAATTTTTGACTCTCTTTCTCTTTCTGATGTTGCCATAGTTTTTGAATAATTGGCGGTGTTCACAACAAAAAACATGATTTTGAAGTTCAAAAATGTTTGTCATAAAATATAAAAGCTTAAAAAATTTATTAAATATATCTGCGAATGTAGGTATAAAATTTTAATCATTTTTTGTTTTTAGTTACTGCCATTACAAAATAATTAACAGAAAGAGTAAATTTTTCATAAAAATGTATGCACAAAAAAAATAATAAAAATTTAAACAAACAATGACAAGTATTGCCGTCGCCGTCTTCCGTTGTATTATGTTTATTTTTCTCTCCCGCAACGAGAAATCGCACCGCACCGCAAACAGACTCTCAGCAGCGATGCCAACTTGGTGCTTTTGGCACTATTTTTAGTGCTTTTTGAAGACTCAAAACGCCAAATTTTGAGCGTTAGTGCCAAAATAAAAAAAGCACTAATTAGTGCTTTTAAGAAATTTGTGAATTTCTTAAAATTATTTTAATAATTACTCGGCGTATTTATTTTTTCAGTGTAAAGCGTAAATTTTTCGTCTGATATATTTCATTAAATGGAGAATAGCTAAGAAAATTTTAAACATTATTAAACTTCACATTAATTCACGTTATGGATTTTCAGTCGTTTTTCACGAAAGTGCTTTTTACGCTATTAAGATATCAAAATTACGCTTTTAAGTGCTTTTTTTAAGTGTTGATGTGCCTTTAGAGCCAAAAAAAAGTTGGCATCACTGACTCTCAGTTGTCAAAATTCAATACGATGGCCAACAGATGTCATTTTGTAAATACGAAAAATAAAAAGTCGGCGAAATATATCAAAATGGGTATCATTCGACAGGTATTTTAAAATCATCTTTAGATTTCGTTAATGACTTTTCATTTATAATGACCATTTAGGATATTTAGTCCCTGACGGGTTTTTTGATATTTTTTTTGTACATAAAAATACTTGTTTTGTTCTATTTTTGGAGCGTCACTATTTGTTAAGTCCATATTATTTATTATTTATTTTCCAAAAATTCAGAATTCAGTTATTGAATTTTTTTTTTTAAATAAATTTATATAATTGTCACATCGCTTTTTAAGTGTTGCCCCATTTACATAAAATATTTTCAAGAATGCCACATATATATTGAAAACAAAGTATGGAATTTCTAGCTAAATTGAAAACTGTTGATCCATCATAGAAAAACAGCATGAGCGGCTAAACCCAGCTTAAATTTGTTTCTTGGTTTACTCAAACGTATGTTAAACTAAGTTTAACTAATTAGTGAGAAACTAGACCTTAATGTTTGAAAAACACTTACCCGTAGTTTTTTATTAATTAACAGCCTCATTCGCTGATTTACACGGGCATAATTGTGCTGGCATAACATGCCAGTTGAATTAGTCTCTTGTAATTTGGAAAAGAACAAAAATTGTGCGGCTTAAAAATTGTTCTCGTCTAAACTACCTCATTTATCAAAATTATTAACCCCCTTATGCAAAAAATATTTTACTTTAGCTTTAAAGTTCATAGTAGTTGATAAGCACTTTAAGGCTAACATAGCTTTATTAAAAAATCATATGCAAAAGACAACTTTAAATATTTTGTGATTTAATAATAAATACTGGTAACACCACCGTGTTCAACAACCACTTCACAGCTTATGATGTACAAAATTGAATACAATTTCATTCGGGTATTCAAATATTTTTTTTTATTTTATTAAATAAATTTTTATTATCTTGAAGTAAAGCAACCTAATTTAAAAATATGAGCTTCTGACTTAATAGGAAAACAGATAAACACAACCATGAAGTAAAAGTAAAAAATGTGAAAAATTATCACAATTTGTTTTATTCGAATGAAAGAGTATTTGAATATCCAGGGGCCTAATTCCTGCACTCGTGATCGGAATTGCATTCGAATAGAAATTAATTTCGATGGCAAGAAATTTTCTGATGATGTCACTCGCTACCAAGCGAATCGAGTTTTGGTTTTAGTGTTGGAAAAAGGCAAATATATTTATATATAAATTCATTTCACAGCACTGAATAAATTGTAAGCAAAAGCATATGTTTGTATATATGTATGTATGCAAAAACATATGTATGTACGTACATACACACGTATATGCAGAAAAAAGAAACGAATATACATAAATGTTTTCATTTTAATTTTATTAATAACTTAATAATAATAAATTAGTGTAAAGTTAGAGAATAGAGCACTAGCCACATGTTCGATTCTTTTATTGCTTGACCAGCATTTAATTTGTTATTTAGGTGCTCCCAGAGTTGGTTGATTTTTTTTTTATATTCCCCGACAACTCTTGGGCAATACATTATGTATTTGCCAAAGCAGTGTGTTTTGTTATATTTAAAATCAACTAGATATTTTTTAATTTGTATTTTTTATACGTACATTTGTGCATTCATTTATTTTTAAATAAATGAGTAAAATATTGAACATACATTTTCTATTTCTTCGTTTTTTTTATGTTAAAAATGATTTCGAATGCCTTTTTGCTTGCGAGTAAAAAACACGAACTGTTGCATTCGAATGTATGCACGTTATCGAATGCTGCCATTAGAAATTTCAATATGTGTTACTCGAAACCGATTGCGAAAATCCCAAAAGTTAAAAAACTCGCACATTCGAGTAATAACTCGCTCGCAATCGAATGCGTGAATTAGGCCCCAGCTTTTTTCGATTTGTTTTGATTGTATGTACATCACTAAAACATTTTTGTATAATTGTATTTATTTTAATATTTTTTTTATGGATTTTGCTATGTATTTCGAAGCAGTTGGATAATTTGGTGATGTTGCCCATTATATTGACAGAAATAATAAATTTAAGATAAGAGCAGGCACTTCTAGCTTCATTTTCAGATGTAACATGAATCAGTATGTGCTATATTAGTAAAAATATTTGAGGTACAAAATACACATTTTGGAAATATCAACTTAAAGTAGTCTTAACAAACGTGGGTGCCTACTTTAGAATTTTTATACAATAATTTTTTTAGAATACAACTTTACTTAACATTGCTTGGCAAAGCTTTATTAAGTTTTTTTTTGCATAAGACCCTAAAGGTGGAAGCACATAACACGCGTTCAATGCGCTAATGCGATACACGCGGCTGTCAAAAAAGTTGAAATAGTGTGTTTTCATAAGGCAAGTTACATAGAGAAGAACATTCTTCAACTTTCACGCGTTGTATACAAAATGAAAGCTAGTGTTGCCAGATTCATAAGCTAACATACGCAAAAATTATTAGAAATTAATTTTTCATTAAACAATGGATAAAAAAATGCATTAAAGATTTAAAGAAATATGAAACGTAAGTGCAAGACAAAAAAATAACCGACAAAGGCTTTAAATTTTACAACTAAAAAACCTCAAAAGCGTGTTGTGTAGCTTTCCATTTGTATAGCGTTAAACGTTTAACAAGCCAGAAAAGCGTTGCCGCGTAACGCGTGGTATGTACTTCCACTTTAAGTCTTTATAAAGGATTGTTAAGAAAAAATTGTGTATGAAAATTTGTTTTAAAAACAATTTATGAAGCCTTAATAAGTTTTATAAATAAGGCTGTTAATATTTAAGTACGTAATTAGATAATTTTTACTTAAAATTAAATTGTTTTTAAATACGATTTAATTTTTTCAGTGGTTAATTAAAGTCCTTTTTAAATTACGTTGAAAGTACTTAGTTTTACAATCAAATAATTTGTATGCGAATACGATTACATACTCGTATTATTATATGATTGTTATGAATGAAACTGGGAAATGGTGCAATTATAACCTTCGCATATGTTTTAACAAAAGTCTTTCTTGTTTTTTATCTTACAATTTAATTTTCTCTTAAAAGTTTTATCTTGTTTCACTTTTTTTTTATTGTATAGTGTGTTATTGTTGCTTTTGCTGTTGCTTTTAATTTCACTAACAATTTCATTAAAAAAAAAATTATATTTACATGCAAAAACATTTAAAAATAAATTTTCAAACACCCTCTACAAGTTAAAATAATTTCTAATTACAATTTTGAGAGTGAAAAAAGTAATATTTTTTTTATTTAATAAATACAAAGTAGTACCATGATAAATAAATATAAGTATAAAATTTGTCATTTGTTTTTCACAATTAAATTAATTATGTACATGCGAAAAAGCATCATTTTGTAAAGTAACAATATCGTACAATAATTATCTAATGTAAGCTTAGCAGATATTTATAAGGCTACTTACTAATGGCTTTTATAAACTTTATACCCAAATTTATAATAAATACTCGTAATAAAAAAAATACTTAAGTAATATAAGGCATATTAACTGTAGAATTTATCAAGTTGTTCGTTTTAGCAGTTGCCTATTTTTTTGAGAGGTTTTTTTTTTTTTTTTGCTAAATGACCCTGTTGCGAGATGATGAATCAAAGTCACTTCTATTTTTGTTGTTATTGTTCATAAAAAATTTCAATTAAGAAAAGTGAGTGATAAATGATAATTTCATAAATTTTGTCTTATTAATTATTAAAATTTTATATAATCGCAAGCAAATATCTTATTGTTAAAGTGTTGCAAACTAACCTTAAACCTTTATTATGTTAAAATTAACATAAACCTTGACATTAGTAGTCTCACAACTAGGTCAAAGTTGTCTGAAATGTTAAATATAATTGAAAATGACGGCTAATTTGTAAACTCAAATGGTTATTGTCAGGGATCGGACGGACTTTCATGCAACTAAAAATTGATTTTAAGCATTTTACAAATGCGCCTAAAAATTAAAAATAAACACAATAATATGCATTTACACACGAAGCAAGCAGCAAATATAAAATAGCATTTAAATATTGTTATTTAAAACAAAAACAACATCAAAAGTTTTGTTAATTTTTTTTTAATTTTGAAATATGCATTAAGAAAATCAGGGATATCGTGAATAAAATTCCACGTGAAATTTTTCTGTGGAATTATTTCTAACTAATAGCAAGTAATAGGGAAAACAAAAAATTCTAATTGGAAAGTGAAAAAATTTCACGTGGAATTTTATTCATGATAGCCCTGAATATGTATTTATTGCCAAAATATGTACTAAATACCAAAATACACAAATCTATGCCAAATTACTTACATAATTACCTGTCAAATAAACCTTTGGAAAAAAATTACCATCTTTTTATTTGGCCAATTTTTTAACATTGTTTTTATTTCTTTAGGACAAATTTTCATCCATAATATGTTCTTTTAATTAATATAAAAATGAATAGGTGGTAGAAATCTGGGGGCATTGCAATTTTTAGGTACTTTCAACCAAGTTTTTCATCTTAATTATTTTTCAAACAAGAACTAACCAAAAAAAAAGCGATTAGTACCATTGAAATCAAAGTATATAGAATTATAGAATTAAGTTTACCCACCAGGTCTCCCGCAATGTAATTGGTAAATACCTTTTTATCTACTCGTATCATCAATAAAAAACATGCATTTGCATGAAAGTCCGAGCCTTGGTTAGTACAATTTATTACTTACTTAAGCCCCGTTCAGACTATTATACAAGTATTAATACTTTCATCACATTTTACGATACAGAAATCTAAATACATTCGTTGCGACTGTCAAAAAAATCTAACGTAAAATCACATATTGTGTGCAGACCATCACACTTCAAATCAAATGTGTAATACAAGTAGAAAACAAAACAGCTGTTCAATGAAAATTTCTGTGCTATTCATTTACTAGCGGTGGCAAAACGGTTTGTTTCATGCAGGCGGGGACGTGCCGACACTTGAAAAAATTCAGCAGTTAAAAATATTCTATGTAAATAAAAAAAAAATTAAGAAAAGATATTACAAAAACGTTAAAAAATTACGTCAACGAAATATACTTCCATACGATTCACTTATTCAACATTTTGAGCTGATATACATATGACAAAACATTACATCAATGACGACACGCTATCGGCGGCGAAACAGCCGACTTGGAAGTTTGGTTTGTGTGAAAATGCAACCCTGATCTAATGAAAAGTATTATCGTTTAGAAAATTTTCTAAAAACGAAAAAGTTTTATGGGATGTCACTATGTCTTATGGATGACTATCACACTTGCACATATTATTTGAATTTTTGACAAGTATAAATACAAAGTATAATAGCCCAGTAAAAAAAGACACTCCAAAGAAGTCATGAAAATGTAGAGTTTGCAGTCTGGAAGTAGTTCAAATTTCGATCCGATCTAATGATTTTTACATAGGGTTGTCATTGCAAGAAGTTCTCTTTTTCGATGCTAGTCACCGAATTAGAAGCGATTTTGAGAAAAATTTCCTTTTTTGTGTTCTATGGTAATATTTTCATCTAGAAAAAAATTTTAATAAGTTACATATTTTAACAATTCGTTTCTTTTTATACGAATTTAAACGCGAAACAGTGTTTTCATGTAAATTTAAGCAAATAACTTCTAAATATTAGGCTAAAATTAGTTCATAAATTTCTTTCAAAAAATCGATTTTTTGAACATTTTGGTGAGTATTTACTAAAACTATGGAAAAACTACAAGGTTTTGTGTGATTAAAATAAACTTTTACTTGGTTTTCTGCTAACTATCGGCAAATTAAAAATATCGATTTTATGGAAGCAATGAAAATGTGGTTCCTTCAGAATGACTTCCATTTTTTTTTTACTGGGAGTATGAACGCGGCTTTAAGTCTATATATTAGGCAGTAAAACTCTGAACAACCATAATGGCAGTAGTAGCAACGAAATGAAATGAAATGTATTATATATACGTATTAAAATACAATTAGAAACCTGTAGTGGAATTCAGTAACTTTTTGTAAACCGAAAATCGCAGTATCTATCGATATATTTATTCGTTTGCAGTAAGGATAATATTATTCTGTAACTTGTTTTTTTACGATAGTGTACAACTGTCTTTAACTCTCCATTTAATTCTATGTCATATGGCATCTCTTCATAGAAAATAATCTCTGCATAAAATAAGCGAAAATCACAAAGAAGAATAAAGAAAAGGAACTAGTTTGAGCTAGTTAATTAATTTTTTTTTTACTTCAACCGACAGCTAATATTGTTAAAATATGTTACTGGATAGCAAAGTAGATAAGTTTTCGTTATATTTATTATAGCGATACGATTATCGTAATAAAAGTTACGATATTTTGCCAGTTTGTATACAGGGATGCCACATTATAAAAAGGTGAGTAGAACACATATGTACACTGTAGTAAAAAGAAAATTACAGAATCACATTATCGTTACTGCAAAAGAATATAATATATCGATAAATATTGCGGTTTTCGCTTCTCAAAAAGTTACTGAATCAAGCTACAAACATCATGTCTAAAGCTAACATTTTCCATTTGACCAACCAACCAGATTTTTCTATCCGCAATTCCCGCAAGGTTTCGTAGTTGTACACTTGCGCAATTGTAGAAGGGCAGGTGTAGTTTAACTAATTTGTACATCAAATCAGCGATGCATCGTAATGTTTGCAAATATTTTCTGCCAAACGGCTCTCCTTCATACATTAAAATATGTAGATAGACGCGTATACGGCCTGGTATAACAATTTAATTGAAATCGAAACTGAAGTAAAAGTATTTTAATAATTTACTATTCGCCTAATCGTTGCCATATTATAAATCAACTGTCTAACCTTCCTTCGAAAAAAAATTAAATAAAAATAAAATAAATATGTAAATAGATTATATAAACCTCTTTACAATTCATTATAATGCCAAAAAAAAAGGAGAGAAAAAATGCCAACACTGACAGGCTCTGGTACGTTTGATGGCACCAGGTATAAATAACTGCACAATCGTTAGAAAATTAACATATTGTAATGTGTCTTTCTAATTGTTTATGTTAGTCATGTTGCGAACGTGACTTGTGTAATATGATCAATATTTGAAAAGTAGGCACCAACTAGTACGAGTCTGGTAAATAAAATTTTATTAGATAGTTAAAATGATGTTTGTCTAACGATCAATTGTTCCATCTTTCCATGCATTAAATCAAACACGTTCGCTGCAAATATTTTCAAAACACTCAATAGTATTTACACTGCTGAACAGAAATATTTATTAAAGTTTTTAACTTATCTTAATGTATCTCTGTTTATTTAAATTAAAAGCAAAACTAAAGAATTTCTCTGGGAACAAAATGATTTGCGTAATCGTATATTGTGTGTGTTTTACTTTATTTGAATAACAATACAGAGTAGCTTTCTTATTTTAAATGCAGCCGAAACATATAAGAGAAAATTAATTTGCTGGATCGCATGCTTTTTTTTAGCAAAAGAGTTTTAAATTGCAAACATTTTTCGGTTGTTTTAGCATGTTTTTGGACTTTGAAAATTGTAATGGACGACTGCCTACTAGCTATGTGCACATGGGTGGGGAAATCCATACGTACATGTCACCAAATATAGAACAATTCTATTTCCACGAGAAATTCCACTTTTTTGTCGCGTGCGACAGCAAGCAATTAAGATTGTGTTTCAGAACAATGTGACTCAATTTTTCTTAAAATCTTATCCAATGTAAATCTGCTGACGGCCTATACAAATATATAAAAAAGTAAAAAAAGTTCCGTTTTCTGAAAAAATAAGAAGCACGCTAGAGCTGCAAAACTATAGATAGTCGCTCCACTCGATAGTTTTATGTAAAACTATCGATACTATCGATAGTATCGAATAGTTTTATAAAAGTTGCCACATAAACTACATTTGACTCGAAAAAAAATCCAGAGTCCTCAAAATTTTCATTAGTATATAAAAATATATCAAGCATTTTTTCGATTTTATCGTAAGCGGCACATTATCGAAAATATACTTTTTTATTGAACTTATAATTTTATGGGCCTACCCATGGTTTAGAATTATCAAAATGCGAAAATTGTTGATAACTTTTAAGACACTAACTGTAAAGTTTTATTGTAAGCGACAATTTTAACAACCTTCTTCTAAAAATTTAATTTTTACCGCATACGATTACATCGAAGATTAGGCTGGATATGTAGGTATGTAGGTACAATTAAAAAAAATTTTGTAGGGAAACACGCTAGGGTATGTCAAAATAAATCCGAGATGATTGGCGGCCGTCGCGATATCAGTACCACCAAAATTTATCTTTGTGTCGACGATGTTGAATTTATTAAGATACTTGTGACTACTATTTGTCGAATAACACTTGGATTTATAAATAAATTCATATACATACATATGTATGTATTTAAGTACTTATGTATACAGAAGCAGGGATGCGATGTCATATTTACAAATTGTACTAACTTTCAAAAAAAAATTTTAATTTTTTCAGTACGATTGTACCTAATTCTTTATTTATATTTTTTTAATACTTGTACTTTTTAATTAACTAAAAATCAATTAACAAAACGCCAGAAGGTGCACAAAGAATATTAGTTGCTGTGATCTGAATATAAAAGTAACATTTTCGATATACTACGTTATAACCTTTTTTTTTTATTCGATTGTTCACAGTCGATGCAAATAGTCGGCTTCTCCCTTTGGTACGAAAATAAAATTTCCACATTTGCAGATGAATTTGGAATAAATAACATTCCTCCAGCAATTCTTTAAGTACCGGAAAACATCGTTTGATTTACATAATTTTCTAATACCTTCGAGCTAAAGATTAACCCACTTGTGCAAAAAAATAAGTGAACGTTAAAATCGGTTTTTCTATGGAAATTTTTTTTAATGTACCCTTCAAGCACGCATTATTTTTTGCATAAGGGGGTTAATATATTTTAATGCTATTTTTGGCATGTAATAAATATAAAGAGATTACAGTAGTGCTAAATGGGTCATTGCGGTGCTACGGTACTTTTGGCATTCAAATAGCGCCAAAATTATACAATTGTACCAACTTTTCCATCGCTGTACAAAAGCTTAAATCAACTACGGGTAATTTGCTTCAAAGCTGCCGGCTACTGTTTACTGACTTCGATTATTTTTACTCTTTTAATTACTTGTTTTTTTTTTCCGATAGCATCGATAGTGGAAAAAACTATCGATATTTCATTTACAACAAAACTATCGATACTATCGATAGTACTATCGATAGTTTTGCAGCTCTAAAGCACGCTACAAAAAGTTGACATTACTGTGAAATTTCCTATATGTATATATAAAGATGAATCTCTATTTCCCTTGAACAGATGGACCGATACACCCCTCCCCTCATCCACATTTATATTTTCTTTTGTTTGTTATTGTCCGCAGAAACTGTTATGAAAGAAAAAATTAAGAAAATTGTTTAACAAGAAACTATTAGTTGAAAAATATTTGAATGAAGTTCGGTAGATAGTTATGATATGATCCACATAAAAAATAAGGTTACTTTTTAGGGAGTATAACGGGTGAAAATTTGTACTTTTTGTACTTATTTATGTTTTTTTAACTTGGTGTAAATACAGTTTATGGGGCAATTTCAGTTTCTTTGTGGTTGCGAGCGAAGTCGCGGGAAGATGCTATTTTAAATATTAAATTTTATACTCAAACAAGTATTTCAAAATAGAAAAAGAGATTCGATAATACTAGAATAATAAACAACAAAAAGTTTGCTGTGCAAAATCGAACATTTTAAAAATATATATTACACCCTTTTTCTAAACATACTTGAAATCACCAGGGGGTCTACTCTGTATTTCGAAACGAAAGAAAAAGCTTTCGAATTTGTATGTTATTAATATTTCAATTCGAAAACATTTGCTTTCATTTCGAATAAGAGAGTAGATCCCCAGAAATAAATAAAATAACAACCTGCACCAACAGCACCTGTCAGGGGATACAATAGGTCTTCTTCGGTCGCAGTGTCTTGTTTCCGTTTGGTTGGCTAAGAGTCAACCCAACTTTTACACTGGCATTGCCATTCACAACGTAAATGACGATTTATTTTATAGTTATAGTATTCTGTCATAGAATTTTTAGTTGTTTTAGAGATGGGTTCACTCCCGGGTGACAAACTGAATTGAGTTGAGAACGACAATAAGCACAATTTTAAAGAACCCTTTTAGATTATTAATGGCTTTTCTTATCTGATTTGCTTTTCCACGTCTGCTATTATGACAATTAAAAATAATTTCGCATAATTAATTCCTTGAAAAATTTCATAATAGATTCATTCATAAGACGCAACCGTTCAGTGTTTGTCTAAGAAATGCATAGTTGAGTAGTAGCGCTCCACTCAACAATTGAGTAATTTTTCATTATAAAATTTTTTCGCTACCTATAGTCAATATGTTTTGCTCAGCCTGAACAACTAATCGGATAGAGTTATGCCTTTTATATGATTTTTTAAGTGGCAGGAGCAAATATTTGTTAAATTTTACATTACAAATGCGATAAACTAACGAAATAAAGATATAAAATTAAATTACATATATCCATCAAGCCGTTTTTAAAACCTAACTGTTTTGGGGCCAACAGTTGGCAACAATTTCACATTTTATGAGCTCAACAGGTACGTCTTATGAATGCGCCTAATGTAAATTCGCGCAAATTTTTTTTTACCATTAACAACACTGATCATAAATAGATAAAGATAATATGACATTGTTGCCGTATAAATTATATTATTAACATTTCATTTAAGCATTTTTTTTTTCTTAAAGACAGTTTAAAAACGGAGTTAAAATTATGATATTTATTCAAATATCTATGTAAATCATATTGGATATTGAAGGTGTTCGATGATAATAATATTTACAAAAAAATATCATTATGAATGGAAATTTCTTTGTATGCATAGATTCCCTTTTAAATATGCAAACAAATTAAATAAATTTGAAATTATAATAAGCTCGACACATGCCTGAAGTTTTTAAATACATACTTACATATTTGATTTTTCGTTAAGTTGTCCTGAAGTCATCTCTATTGGTCAGTGGAGATTATTATGTCATTGAGTTTTCGATTGTAATAATATTGTTTTTTTTATATTTTTATCAAAGAAAAGATTATGTCATAATATACTAACTGCAATATCCATAAAAATAATTTTAGGTTAGAAGACTGAATGTATTGTAATATTTGCATTCGCTTTCGCAAAAATTAAAATGTGTTATTCGCTAAACTGTTATTCGTTACTTCCCTAACACATAAGTACATAAATAAATTTGAACAGGTTGCTCTTTCTATGATTGAAATTTTCTCTTTTTGGTAACATGCAATTATACACCCACGGAATTCATACATATTTGCATGTAGCGCAAAATATTTCATCAGCGTTCGTGGTATTTTGGATTGCGCTTAAACCCAAATAAAAAGCCTTCCGCATATGACATAAGAAATGTTGCAAAACATGTGTTGGCTAAACAAATGTATCTATCTGGTTTTACTCAGGTAAAAGTAGAAATATCTAGAGGCAAGTTCAGACGTAACAAACGCACGACGAACAGAATAAAATTATATGCCATTATGTGATAGACTTTCAGTAATGCTTTCAGTTATGCTCAATCTGCACTCGGTTTTGCTATCTACATATTATAGATTAATTCATTTGACATACATATGTATGTATGTATGTAATTACATACATAATATATTACAATTGCCTAACAGTATGTTTCCACTGCCATGATTTAGACAAATCGTGGTGATTTGAGCAAATCATGATAATTTATAAATGATTTACTATACATTTTGCATATAGATAAATCCCTCAAATTAATGATTTATATTAAATCATTTCGAAAATGCTATTTTTCGAAGCAACCATGCGTTGCTTATAAAATTACAACCTCCATTCTTGGGTCATCTATCAATAGTGATTGACAATTTTGAAAAAATGACATTAAGGAATATTTAATCAAATTTAAATGTCAACTTCATGTGGATAAAATTCATATTACAGCTGCTGCGCCCACCTTATAAATTCGTTCATAAATTGAATACGAAAATTCTAACAACAACTCACGCGCAAGCTCGGTGGAAACACTTTAAAGTGATTTACTTAAACCCACTTAATTTAACCCTTAAATGCTCAAGGCCGCCGATTACAACTAAAAAAATATATATGATATAGATCGTTGCAAACCAGAAAACACTGCGTACTCAGTTTTTCAAAAAAAAACTTTCTATTTAAAGATATTTAAAAAAAAGTGGTTGTATCTTAGAAGATACACTGAGCACTCTCCAGTTTATAATGTTCTAAGAAAAATAGAAAATAAAAATTTAAATTTTTAAAATATTTTTATTCAATTGAACTTAAAAAGCAATGTATTTTGTAATTTAATAATACATAAAATTCAGTTCACAAAAATTAAATTCTAACTTAATTTAAGAATGTTTAGGAGCGATGGTAGTCATAAAAACAATTGTTCCCACGGTTAAACATAGAGTCACCTAGCACTTTTGCAAAACAAAAAACGCCCGGAGCAGCTTGATAGTTTACATCTCCCTTTTTATCCACCACAGCTAAATAATCTATCATACCTGGTCTGGTGTCCTTTGGTGACGCTTGATGAACATTTGGTTTTCGAATTTTTTCTTCAACTTGTTTTTCAACAGGTGGACGGCAACGCTGAGCGGGATGATCCAACGTGGAGGAAAATAAAACTTCTGCCATTTCCAACTTAAAATCTCATTTCTGATGTTTTTTGACATTTATTTTACATATCATATCTAGAAGACGATAAAATATTCTATTGGTCCACTTTGTGCTTCTCATCATAATTTTATGACGACCCATTGAACTTAGAATTTTTTTATTCTGTTCCACCGAATAGTACCTATTGCAAGTATAAAAATTGTAAAAGTATACTTTGTAGTTTTTAAATCGAGGTACTTCACGAAGTAATCGAACAACTATGTTCGCTCAGGCCTGAAGATCAGGTTCTCCTTCGGCACAAATTTCAGCTGCTCCACCATAAATTTCAAATTTAAAAGCATATCCCATAGTATCGCATACTACAAAAAGTTCAAATCCCCATTTTTTGGGCTTATTTGACAAGTTTTGCTTCATAAAACTTCCAATTTTAGTGGAGAACATGTGCTTGTCTAAACATAGCCTGCCCAGCTTTGGAACGGTACCAAAAGTTCTTTTAAGAGTTTCAATAATAGGTCGTAAAAGATAAAGCCTGTCGCGATAGCATCATCAGGAGCAGGAGCAGAAATGAATTATTTCACGAATTTTTTAAAAACGCCTGCTCATTTGGCTTTTTATAACAGCAACGCCTCGATGATTTTTTTCAGACCAATAGTCCCGTGAATTTGGAAGCTCATAATAACTTTTGTGGAAAAGAATTCCTATGAATTTACGCAAGTCCGCTCGCTATTGCACAATAATTGGCACACTTCTTCATCAACTTTTGTAAAACTTGACATGACTTTCCCAAAAATTTGTTGGTTAAATTTAATTGAAATTCCGTTAATATTGTTAAACGTACTACAAAATAAATGCACAATGCTTAAAAATAAACAATCTGCTTCTTCAAAGCTTAGCATGTGAATGAAAATGAACTATAAAGCAGTACAAAGTTTAAACAAACCAACGAATTTTTAATTTGTTGGTGAGTGCTCAGTGTATCTTTAAAGATACAACCATTTACTATAGCTTCCTTGAAGGATGTCGAATCAAACTTATTTATTTTCATTTCTAACGGATAGCAGACATACTCTTATATTGCTTTTTATTTTTTTGAGACTCAATTTCAAATCTTCTTTGAAGTTTTCGCGTTGGAAAAATGCCGATTAATTTAATGTGAAAAAAAAAATTTTATTTTCAAAGTCAACTAGGCCTACAATTGAAAAACTATTCGTTGAAAAATAGTTTGAAACAAACGTTTAATGTGTTCTTTGTGCATTAATGCTGTTTCTGTGCGATTTTGGTCTAAAGTAACACTATAAGAGTTATTTTAATGGTTATATCTTTAAGGATACAGTGAGCATTTAAGGGTTAAAGTCCGTGGAAACATACTATAACGTTCCATTCCTGAAATATCTTCCTCGTCTGACCCTATCCTATCGGTATAGTTTATTAAACAAGAACACAGAAAAAAACGTGTTCAAACGCGTTTCAAAGTAAGAAACATAAATTAACAATTAAAAATATGCATTTATCCATTTATTTAATGTTAATGATAAGCAAAGATATTTTGGAAGCTTGAGCTTTTAACATTAAAAAATTAGTGCAAGCAAATATTTTCTTGTAATTTATTTGTAAAAGTTTAAAAAAATCATATAAGTAATTACATACACACATACATGCATATGTATATGTATGTATGTGTATCTACATATGTACATATGTACATGTAGGTCATATTTCTATTTATTATTTTTCAGCCGGTTTTTAAAATATTGTGAAATTATACAAAATGTTTTTTTAAACGACCCGTGGAGTGATACCGCCGGTTACGAAATGATTTAAACATGTATGTATAACGAATTGAAAAATATGCTCTACACCTTTTTAAGTTGAAATTGAGAAAATACAAATTTGCATTGAGAAAATACAAAATCATTATGAGAATTCCAAAATGATATTGAGAAAATACTAATTTATATCGAGCAATCCAAATTGATATTGAGAAAATACTAATTTATATCGAGAAATCCAAATTGATATTGAGAAACAACAAATTAATAATGAGAAACCCAATTTGATATTGAGAGAATTCAAATTGATTTTTAAATTAATATTGAGAAATACAAATTGATATTGAGAAAATACTAATTGATAGTGGGAAATGCAAATTGATATTGAGAAATACAAACTTATATTGACAGAATGCAAATTGATAATGAGAATTTTAAATTAATATTGAGAAATACAAATTGATATTGAGAAAATACTAATTGACAGTGGGAAATGCAAATTGATATTGAGAAATACAAATTGATATTGAGAGAATTCAAACTGATAATGAGATATCAAAATTGATAATGGGAAAAATCAAATTGATATTGAGAATTCCAAATTAATATTGAGAAACAACAAATTAATAATGAGAAACCCAATTTGATATTGAGAGAATTCAAATTGATTGAATTTGGATTTCCCGTTATCAATTGTGTTCTCTCAATATCAATTTGAATGTTCTCAATACCAATTTAGAATTCTCAATATCAACTTTTATTTTCTAAATATTAATTTGGATTTCTCGTTATCAATTTGAATTCTCTCAATATCAATTTGAAATTCTGAATGTCAAATTGAATTCTCTCAATATCAATTTGGAATTCTCAATATCAATTTTATTTTTCCCATTATCAATTTTGATATCTCATTATCAATTTGAATTCTCTCAATATCAATTTGGATTTCTCAATATCAATTTGCATTTCCCACTATCAATTTGTATTTTCTCAATATTAATTTGTATTTCTCAATATTAATTTAAAATTCTCATTATCAATTTGCATTCTCTCAATATAAGTTTGGATTTCTCGTTATCAATTTGAATTCTCTCAATATCAAATTGGATTTCTCATTATTAATTTGTTGTTTCTCAATATCAATTTGGATTTCTCGATATAAATTAGTATTTTCTCAATATCAATTTGCATTTCTGAATATCAATTTGTATTCTCTCAATATCAATTTAGAATTCCCATTATGAATTTGTATTTTCTCAATTACAAGTTAAAATGGTGTAGTAAATTGTTTAATATGTATATACCACCTTGTCAGTCGCATTTAATAATTGAAATATGAAAAAAATTTTAAATTAAATTGAATAAAGAATATATACGGCTGCACGAATAATCACCAAACGAAGTTCGCTTCATTCGTAGCGAACAAAGATCAAAAATAAATAAATAATAAATATCTTTAAATTATGTGAACAAACGCCCAAATTGAAATAAATTCAGTGAAGTGCGACTTTGACCCGCGCACGAAGGGTTCCGTATTGACACTAGATATGTAATTCAATACGAACTTTAGCCTATATCGAGTCATTACCGCACAAAAAGCTTAAATGCAGAATTAAGGCCCAACTATAATATGAATAAGCTAGCTTAAGCAATTGTGCGGTTACATAAAAACGCATGTGGCAAACTATAATGTACTTAACAAACTTTTCGTCAAGTTTCGTCAAATGTCATTTGCTTAAGTGAAGTGCCAAACTGAACGCACATTCCGTAAGGAAACAACTGTTTGTGCATTTTTTAAACTCAAACAAGCAGCAGCAGAAAATATTCATTGATTTTAAATATTTTTTTATTGTTTCTTATATTAAACTCAGAAAATAAAGCAAAACTTTTATTTTCATTGTTTGTTTTACAATACACATACACATGTATATTCACTGTTGTACTTTTTAGTAGGCAAAACAAATAAAACAAGTAATAAGGTGATGGATATATTTATATGTGAATTTTTAATAGATTAGGACATTCTTTCAAGTTAGTTTCATTGAATTGCATTCATTTAGGAGTTATGAGAAAAAACAAAATTACTACAAAATTATTGACAATACCTAGATGTGCAGCTGTGGCTAAAGAATACTTAAGTGCATGTAAGTACATTGTGGCCACCTAAAACTCACATCTGAATTGTTTAAGCATTTGACAGACTTATCGTTCAATTCTGACATTAGCTTAAGCCAGCTTATTCATATTATAGTTGGGCCTTTAGTTTGTACGTGCTGTTCTGTTCTGAATCAGCTGTTTTGTTTCTGTTGAGTTGAAAATCTGTATGCGTGGTTAGTTTCTACTTTTTCGTTCTGTTTTGTTGCGGGCAAATCTGTAGAAAATAGAATTCAACGTTAAATGACAGCCAAAAGTGTGTATGTATTAGTGTGTTGTGATATTTTGTGTAGAAGTGTAGTCAATTCTATAGGTTGCCAGCTGATTTTTTTCACAGACAAAGTAATTGCAAAATATTTTATACAGAAAGGAACGGCACAGAACAGCAACAGAAAGTAAAGACTAATGAAGCCTTAAGTAACAAAAACAAAACTTTACAGGAGAAGGTTTTTTCTAATTATCTTCGCTGTTATTTCAGTTAATTCATTGAATTTTGGTATTTAGGTGTTATTATGATAAATATAAGTAACGCAACGAATTTTAACTAAATAGTACTATGATAACGGTATTTTTTGTCCCTTAAGGTTTTTTTTTCTGTCTCCCTGACAACCTAATGTGTATATTTTTGTGTTGGTTAAGCTAAAAAAACATTTTTTAAGAAGAAGTAAATATCAGTTTTTTACATAAACTTGTCTCCAAATTGCTTAATTATTGGCTTCTTGATTGGCTCCATGTAGTGAAGCTTCTACAGACTTATCACTTTTCAAATTAAAGAGTTCGAAGTCCATATACTCTGTGAATAAATTTTTAATAAATTGCTACGTACCTAAACTGAACTGGCGACTATCTCAGTTTTTTTGCCTGGATCGCGTAATCAAATTTAAATCAAAATAAACTGTTTCAGAGTTATCAAAATAACCATATTTAAGACTTATGGATGATTTTTCTTTTCAAGTTGGGAAACATACTTTTTTGGATTATGTGTAGAGTTGAATAATGGGCTTTATCGTGATTCGCGTATTTGGACTTCGACTAAAAAAAATTGGTTCTATATTAAAAAATACTTTATTTATTTACTTTTATTTTTTTGTAGAAAGAATTCTAATGATATGTTCGTGGATTTACATAATATTTGTATACCAGTATATACGCAGATTTTTTTAACGAAAATATGTTTTCCTCTATCGTCTATATATGCACATATTACCTTATAAAATAATGAAAACGAATTATAATTATTTTAATTAATATATAATATATATATATATAATTAATTATAATTATTATAATTATGATAGGCCATATTTAGGGGAAAATTATGCAGAAGAAAGATGTTGCGGTATCTATTCTAAACAAAAAATGGTTATAAAAAATTTTCCGAATATCGCCGCATTTAAAAGTTTTGGTGCCAAAAGTTATAGCCAGGATAGGTTATTTTTTAGGTGAAAAGTGCAATACGCATGGCCGGTAGGTATGCGAGGTATCAGTGCAATTTTTAGACACATGTGATTTTTTATGGCCGGTCTATCAGAAACTGCCGGTGGAGCGAATAATATAAATACTTTGGGAAATTTTTTGGTGGTGTAATGTGTATTGAAGTTTTTTAGATGTGGATGTGTGCTATCAGAATAGGCTGTGCCATGTTGAAGTCGTCTCTAGTTAATTATTTTAAAAATAGATAAATATTAGCAATGCAAAAAATGCTAAATAAATTGTTCAACTATTGCTAATATCGAAAATAAAATATTTGAATCAAGTTGGTTAGTCGAAAAATTGCAATAGACCAAAAAATAAGTAAACTATTTTTCTTTTACAAAACAAATATGTATGTATTTAACATTGTATGTATGCATATACTTCATACGATGTCGGTGAAGGGTATATAATATTCGGCTAATCCGAATATTATATCTTACTTGCATTAATTTCAAAAGGAAATTTTAGCTTAAGTAACATGTTGCTGTTACAAAAACTGTAAACAAAAAATAATGTGTACTTAAGCTTAAATTGTTTTTGCTCTAAAATTGAAACGGTATATCCTATGGTTGTAAAATTTTGATTGATAATGGCAATGATAACAAGTTACTGATTTTATAAAAAAAAACGCATTTCGAAAATCATGTTGGTTAAGCTTCTTTGGCGGTAATGGCTCGATATAATAAATAGTTTTAGCTTTTTTTCGTTTTTGTGTTTTTTCGGTTTTGAGCGTTATTTAGTTTTGGCGTTTTACTGCGGTTTTTGGCGCTTTTTTAGCTTTGGCACTTTTTCCCCGTTATGTCGATTTTTTCGGTTTTTGGCGTTTTTTCATTTTGGCGATTTTTTTCATTTTGGTGATTTTTTTCATTTTACCGATTTTTTTTTGGTTTTTGGCGCTTTTTCAATTTGGCGATTTTTTTTCATTTTGGCGATTTTTTCATTTGGGCGATTTTTTTTAGTTTTGTTGCCTCTTTCGCGTTTTGGCGATTTTTTCGATTCTTGGCGTTTTTTATTTTGGCGATTTTGTCATTTCTTCGATATTTTTCGGTTTTGCCGATTTATATTAGTGTTAGATTTTTTTTTTAATTTTGGCGATTTTTTTCGTTTTGGCGATTTTTGGCGATTTTTTTTTTTTTTTGGTTTGGCGATTTTATAATTTTCGGATTTTTTAGTTTTACCGTTTTTGAAAATTTCAAGTGTTTGCCTCTTACGGTTTCCAAGATATAGCAAGTTGTCAAAATTACATAGTCAAAATTGCATTAACTGATGGACCACCCTTTAATCTAAATTTTTTTAAATTTTAGTGTTAATTGTTGTAGTCTGTATAAAAATGCACTAATTTTACAAATTACAAGTTTCAATATATATATATATATATATATATATATATATATATATATATATATATACATTTGTATGTAGATTTTAACATTTTTCGTTGCTCCTTTTGGAACACCCTTCAATTTTTAATTCTCATGTATTTGTTGTTGTAGCGGCCAAGGTTCTACATACTCTATCCAAATTTTAGTTCCGTATCTCTTACGGTTCCTGAGAAAATGGCGTGTGACGGACAGACGGACAGCGTAGCGAAAACAATAGGCTTCCTTTTCACCTTTGGTGTACCGAAGCCTAAAAAGGTGAAGTTTAACGTATGACGGATTCTATGTACTTGGTCCTTAGTTTGTATATTTTTCATCAAACAGTCTCATTTTAATCAAATACATATATTAAAATAAACAAAAACCAGTTTATTAGATAAAATCTGAGCCACAGTAGGATTTGCAATTTTTTTTATTTTTTTTTTTTTGAAACCTGTAATAAATTTTTAAAGAATATTAAAAATAAATTCAGTAAAGTGCGACTCAGACTCGCGTACGAAGGGTTCCGTACGAACACTAGATATGTAATTTAATACAAACTTCAGTCTATATAATACACTCCATTAACATAGGATAGCCTCACTTGAAATTTTAGAGAACAGTATACATTTTCGCGATTCCTTAAAAAAATAGCAAGTATTTTTTTAAGTCATTCTTAATAGAATACTCTGTTGCTTTATTGACAAAAATTCCAAATGAGTCAGTAAACATTAAGTGGACTTTCACAATAGTTCTCGTAAACAGCATGAGAAATTTTAATATTTCAGTGTTAACATAGATTAGCCTCAGTGATGAATTTTCAATTAATCTTTGATATTTATGCAAAAATACCGTTAAGTGCAATAGAAAAACGTTTTATTTGCACAAAGAAAAAGTATTAGGAAAAAGCCGTCGCTTAGTGCCACGGAAATCGCAAAACTTGAGACGTATCACGATCTAGAGCTTTCTATCCGCGCTATTGGCGGAAAACTTCGTCGCAGCAAAAAAGTTATAAGCAATTACATGAAGAATACATCAGAGTATTCCAAATGGTACAAAGGAAAGACTTACAAGATGTTTTCACCTCGATATAGTAGCAAAATTCTCTAAATGGTTACGAATTCATCTGTGAGTTTAAGCAGAATTAGAGCTGCAGTCGGAGTTAGCGTTAGTGAAATAACTATTCATAATGTTATACAAACCATGGAGTACTTGAAGCATCTAAATCATCAAAAAAAGCCACAATTGTAAGAAGTACATAAGCAACACAGACTAAAGTTTGGGAAAGACCACATGACGTAGATGGTGCATCAAGGTCATCAAACGAACGATTGCAAAATTAATTTCTTCAGACGAAAAGACTTCCTCTTTCCTGATATTATGGAAATAATAACTATACCCGTCTTGAATAGCGATATTAAAACACTTTTCTTCAGAAAAAAATACTTTTTTCTAATCGTTCGTTTGATGACCTTGATGCAGCATCTACGTCATGTGGTCTTTCCCAAACTTTAGTCTGTTTTGCTTATGTACTTCTTACAATTGTGGATTTTTTTTGATGATTTAGATGCTTCAAGTACTCCATGGTTTGTATAACATTATGAATAGTTATTTTACTAACGCTAACTCCGACTGCAGCTCTAATTCTGCTTAAACTCACAGATGAATTCGTAACCTTCAAAAATTTTACAACACTGAAAATATTTTTTCGGTGGATGTTCATTTACCGTGTTTTTGCAAAATAACATGATTTGTATTGTAAAAATTTTCTCTGTATTATTTCCAATAACGGCGCTGCGTACTAAAAACTTTCTGCCTAGGCGGTCTTCGGCCAACTTTAACCCTGCGTTTACACATGCAAGTACATTGCATGCAAGTTCTATGTACGTATTATCAACGAAAATTTCGCACAAATTTTCGACTGTCTTGCAACTTGAATGTTTGCCTTTTACCCTGCGTTTACACATGCAAGTACCTTGCATGAAAGCTCTGTGTACGTGTTATCAACGAAAATTTTATACAAATGGCCGACTGTCTTGCAGCTTGCATGTTTTCCTTTTATTGCAGAGTTGTCCATAACATAAAAAAGTTTAATTTTGAGGGAACCAGATAGTATTGAACTTAATTCGTGTTATTTTAATGTTATTTATGTCTAAAAAATTCATTAGCCGCTTGATATATGAATATTTAAGAAAATAAATATTAAATTATCTTTTAAATGTATTTAAAATTAGTAAAAACTCATATAACATTACACTGCAAACCAGTTAATTTGTACTAAAGTATTAATAGGGCAACACTGTTAGCTAACTTTTCATTTACATGCTGCAAGTGAAACAAGTCACTGTCTTGTAAAATTCCTTGGCAGTTGAGTTGGAAGTAGACTGCAAGTGCCGAAAGTGTAGTTGTGTTAGTAAAAGAGTTTGAGTGTATTGAGTTTTTCGAACTTGCACTTGCACGTGTAAACCCTAGGTTACTTGCTGCAAGTGAAACAAGTCGCTGTCTTGTAAAATTGCTTGGCAGTTGAGTTGGAAGTAGACTGCAAGTGTAGTTGTGTTACTAAAAAAGTTTGAGTGTATTGAGTTTTTCGAACTTGCACTTGCACGTGTAAACCCTAGGTAAGAGCCGAATGAGAAAATCCCAAAAGTTAAAGCCTGTTGAAGCTATTCAAATGCTTCCGTCAATAAAGTACTTAAGGCCGGGGCACAATGAATCCGTCATACGTTATACTTCGCCTTTTTTAACTGACATTATCGCAACGACGGAGAAGGTTGGCACAATGAGTACTTTATTGACGGAAGCATTTAAACAGCTTCAATAGGATGATTCTCCATTTTATTTATTAAATTCAAATTTTTTTATTTATTTCGTTTATTTCTTTTGTTTAATTTTATTTTCGCTGCCACAAAAAACAAAAATCTAATACAGAACATACCAGAAAAACCAATCAAACTACTCAACGTACGCAAAAAGTTAAAAGTTGACCAGGTTTTGTACTTTGCGTTCACGCACACGTACTGAATGTAACAGCCCTCATAAGAAACCATGTATTTCAACTTAGCTGTCAGTTGAAAAAGGCGAAGTTTAACGTATGACGGATTCATTGTGCCCCGGCCTTTATTGTGCCAACCATCTTCGTTTGTTGCGTTAATGTCAGTTAAAAAAAGGCGAAGTTTAACGTATAACGGATTCTATGTGGGCCTTAGTTCAAAAAAATTCAAATAATAAACTAAAACCAGTTTATTGGATAAAATATAAACAACAGTACTATTGCGATTTTTTTTATTTTTGTGAAACCTGTAATAAATTCCTAAAGAATATTAAAAAAAACAGTAAATGCCAACGGTTAAATGGTAATTTGCTCAGATACATACCCTGTAGGAAATGTCACTAGTGAATCAGTACTGATTCTTTGATTGATTCTTGTCACCAGTACTACTGACAAATTATACCCCATGCAATGCTTTTTGCTATAGACCAGGGCTATTCAACCTGTGGTGCGCGTACCACTTGGGGTACGCGAAACTTTCCCAGGTGGTACGCCAAATCTTCGAAAATTTGAGCATTTTAATTAATTTGTTATGTTTAATTTCCTTATTTTATTTTATTTGTATTGTTTGAATAAGAAAGTACTGAAATCGCCAAGATCTCATAATTTTTATGTATTTAATTTTATTTATTCTTGTAATGTTTTTAATAATTTTAATTTCTGTTTTAATTTTGTTTTTTTTATTATTAATAAATGAAAGGGATTAAACATTTTTAAATTGTTTGGTTATTTATTGAGCCCATACTTGTGTATACACATAAAATTTGTTGGTGGTACGCGAATTGTTGGTTGTGAGTTTTGTGGTACGCGAACCAAAAAGCTTGAATAGCTATACCATAGACAGTCAGCATGTGCGTTTAATTGAAAAGCAACTACTGACGTAGTCCTTTTGGGACCATATCGAGACATTAGAAACAGATACTCACTAGTACATTTTAGAAATTCTAATGATAATAAAACTGCATATTTTGTTAACATTTGGTGTTTTAATAAAAAAAAAATATTGTATGTATATAAAAAAAGGGAAGTTCAGCAAGTAGGGATTTGGTTTGCCGTTTCTATTAAATATAAATGAAAAATTCAATGTTTTGTCGAATTATTAAAATGAAACACTCACGTATGAAACTGGACTTACAGTAAATTTTTAACTGATCACACAGGGTGCCCCTGTGGGTAAGTGGTATCGATGCTAGCCTCTCAGTCTTTAGGTCGTTGGTTCTATTCCCGCCATAGACCCTGGGTGTTTTCCGCTGACAAGCTAATCGCTTCGCGGGTTGTGTTTGTTTATCAAAAATAAATAAAATAAAAAAAATCTTCTAGAGGCTTATAAAAATTTCCACAATTATTTTATTTTAAATTTTTTTTTCTTATTGTAATATCTACAAAATGTATTGCTTTTTATATGTCTTTTGCAATTTTTTTGTGTTTGATTCTTTGGATTATTTTTTAAATACCTTTATATTTGCCTTTAAAATTGATTTCGTAAACTAATTTATATAAAAACTTGAATCTTGCTTGATGCCACTTATATTTTCAACAAATTAATAAAACATTAAGAGGAAGCATAGTTGTGTGTTTCTGACAAACAAAAACAGAATTAATATGTAAACGCTCCGTTGACAACGTCAGTAAAACAGTCGACAAAACTGATGAATTGGGGACACTTATGCCCATTTCTTGACTTAATAATCAAACTGTAATTACTTTTAAGTTCTAATTAAATACTAAATTATGTTTTTGAGTGCATAATTAAATAATAATTAAATGCCCAACCTTGTGTAATTAAGTAGTATTTAAGTTTTATGAGCGCACCATATGTTTTTATGCGTGTGTGTGTTTATTGCAAACATACACATAAAAATCATGTGGTTGGTTTAAAGACATCATGTGGTCGTATTAGGACGAATTTCGTTTAATTTGCATAAATACATAACATAAACAATTCATAGTTTCATATCATGGTATAAATTAATAGAAAAATGCATTCTTATGCTCCTTTGGTTTTATAAAATGTGTTTTTATGCAATTTTAATTTTCTGCATTTTGATAACCTAACTTTTTTGTTTATGTTAAACAGCTGTTCTATGGAAAGCTTTCCATAATATTTGGAAATTTTTGAGTGCTGCCGTACTTTCAACGTAATTTAATAATAACTTTAATTAACCACTGAAAAAATGAAATCGTATTTAATTACAACTTAATTTTAAATAAAAATTAGCTAATTACGTACTTAATTTTTAAGTTAAAAACTTGGGGTTAAGCACATGCTTCCTTCGGGGTATGAATTTATGCACATACTTACATAATTATGTATGTGTGTATGGACATGTGCACGTGTTTATAACCATATGTACACAAATAAAAGAAAAACGAAGTGAGAAATGAAACCTTTTTTTATTTTTTTCATAGTGCTTGTGATTCTAGTTCAGTGAAAAAATGAAAACAAAATTGAAATTGTTTAATATGAAAAAGAAAACAAGTGGAATGGAACAATATGTTTTCACAGATACACATCATTGCTGATTCTCTTTTAATGCAACGTTTTCATATGAAAAGTTTTTTTTACATACACAATTCATTAGTGAAAAAACCATGGAGAAAGCCACAAGAGGAAAACGCGCTAGCGAAATTCAAAAAGAATTTTTGATTAATTTTTTAGAAGAAAATGTTGATGTTGCCCATGATAAGTACATAGTTCAATTATAAAACAAAATAACAACAAACATATTTACAGCTTTGTGAGTGCGGATGGCTCGAGGATTCGTGATAAAAAGTGGAAAGAGCTGGCGATGAGCCTTAACGCTCTTGATGGGACCCAGAAGGATGGACAAAAATGGAGGAAGTATTGGAGTGACTTTAGGTAGTACATATTATTTTTTTTTGCTAACTTGTGGTCCAATGAATAATTTTGTTTTTTTAATTTTAGACTCCATACTAGAGAAAAATATACTCAGCTAAAGCAAGCTGAGCAAAGGAGTGGCATCAATGGCTTAGGTCGGATAAAATCGCTATCACCTTTAGAAGAGCGCGTTTTAAAACTATCGAATTTGGAAGCGGTTGACGGAGACGTAAAGGCTGAACTGGGATTTGATATTACACCATTGGTTGCCAGTTGTGACGATTGCGAACAACCAGATGCAAGTATAGCAGCAGATGCTGATAACGACACAACTATAGCAGCAGATGCTGCAACTGCATCAACAAATGAACCCAGCACACCAACTGCTTCGATAACTAGAAGCAGTGCAGCCAGCCGGTCACGAAAAAGAAAATCTCAACACGAAGCACCACAGTTTGACAAAAATTATAAAATTGAGGAAAGAAAACTGAAAGAGCTAATAACTGCGAATAATTTAAAACGCGAGAAAATAGCAATTTTAAAAGAGCAAGTGAAAGCTTCAAAGTTACAAACAAAAGCGATTACGGCTGATGCAAAGGCCAAAGAAAATCTTGTTTTAAAGTTGCAACACCTAATTGATTCAATAATACAAATAGCAAATACACCATGAAATACAAATTAAAAAATTAATTGTTTTCACTTGTTAACGTTTTATGAATTTAGCTTAAAAATTTTTTTTACAAGGGTTCCATCAATTGGAATTGGGTGGGAACCCCTTGCCTAGAAGGCTTAAATGTTAACGCTGATGAAAAAGAATGGCTAACAAAAAAATTGCAATAAGTAATAGACAGTGTTGTCAACTTTTAAATTTCAAAAAGCACTGAAACCAGGAAAAAAAACGCGAAACTTAAGTAAAAAAGCACTAAAATAAAATTTTTTGTTTTATAAAAAAATTTTGAATATAAAAAATATAGAAATCGGTTGACCTTGCATTTTGAAGCATCCGATACACATTTTGATTTTATGAGAATCAGTGAATTCTAAAATCAATTTGACGAAACCTTTTTAAGTTATTATAAAAAATTTAATTTTTTTCGTCAACGAAGATTGGCAATTGGCAAGTCTTTTTGACTTGCTGAATAGATTTTTAACTCGATGGGAGTAGTAGTTAATTTTTTTAAAATCAAGACTCAAAATTCGATTTTTATTAAACAATGCTGTGCAAACATTCTTTCACAGCAAACGCAATATTAATAACAAAGTTACAAAATTAAAAAAAAAAGTAATTTGCAAGTTAACCAAGTTATATAAGCTTAAATTATATGTACTATTATTTTAGAAAAAAGGAACGAAGTAGGTTACAAATATGTAACCTAAAACGGCAGCTCTATTAGCAACACAATTTTCTCGTTTCAGACCTCTTTTATTTTAGACTTAAATAAAGTAATAAAGGTAAAAACGTGATCAACTTCTGCGTTTAAGCATTAAAGTTTGATGGGAATGCAATTTCGATAATGCCCCAAACAAGTTTATATCAAATGAATCGTTATAAGACTTTATTTCTTCCCAAAACTCGATAGCGAACTATCGCTATATATGTATACTATACTTGCATTATGTCTTCTTTTTCGTGTGGCAAAACACTGTTTCCATTAATTGTGCTTAGAATGTGAAAGTTTAAGAATAAAATGCACGTATTTCTTCAACCAAGGTTTGTACAATCTTGTTAGAATATTTTTAAATGTTCCATTTAACTTCAGTGCTTATGTTTTTTAAGTGTTAGACTTCTTCAAAAAAATATATACATATATTATATTAGGAAAATTCTTTTTGAATCTTGGGTTTAGTGCCACCGCCAAGAAATAAAAAGCACCAAAAATTAGTTTAAAAAAGCACTGAGCATTAACTTCAAAATTTTTCGCGTCGAAAATTTCAAAAAGCACTAAAAACGGTGCGAAAATCACCGAGTTGACAACGCTGGTAATAGATTTGAAAACGAAAGAGCACGATGAGAGTATTTTTTCTACAAAAAAAAAACTTCTCTTTATTTTGTTTGCAACATTTTCAAACTTGAATAGAAACTTGTAAAAGCTTTTATGTATAGAAAACTCATTTGCCCAGTGAGCATTTTTGCTGAATTCGACTGTACACGAGCATGTGATTACGTATGTATGTCATGCCTGGAATTATTAAGAAAAATATTTTTTTTAAACAAATTTTCTGAAACAAAACATGAACAATTTAATTATTTTGTTTTACAGTTCGTGAGACATTGCGCATCAAAATAGGCTCAGAAAATAGTCTCAATAGTGTTAAATTGCCAATTGTTCAGCCCATTTCGATAATAACGCTTTAGCGATTTTAATACTTTAGTAAGTGAAGTGTTTCCGATAAATATCCTACTCAGTTGGGAGCAAAGAAAACTCAAATTTTCTAAATGAGTTTGCTTTGTTTTATTCACGATATTAGTTTATTCATGGCAAACGATGGAATGGATTTTTACGGAAATTCAGCTTCCCAAAAGGACTGTGTGTAAAAAAATTTACGAAAATTCACGCTGATAAATTTGTAGATGAAATTTAGTTTTTCTAGTACCGACTTCTAAGAGAAAAGCAAATCATTGATTTCTCACGAAATTGATGTCATTTCAGACGACTCGTCTAACAAATTTGTATGAAAATCACTCAAAAATATGAGCGCTTTCCAAATAAATTCCATACCGAAGTCGACCATCTGTGTTGTAGAATCAGGGGTTAGTCTTTTTGTTTGTTGTAAATTAAAAAATAAATAATTCTACACAAAAGGCTATACGATAACTTTTTCGTATAGAAATAAATGTAAATTTATAAAAGTGAAATTCCGTAAGAACTCTAGTTTAAGATGTTATACAAAAACTGAGCAGATATGATGATAATTGCGTTGCCGAGACTGACCAACCTTCTCTTCAACATCAAAAAGCGTCACTTATGTGACAGTATAATTACTCAAAACATATTGGCTAATTCGCAGAACAGAAGAACTAATTTTTTTAGTTTTTGCATCCGCTTTTTATGATAAAAATTGTTGCCTGGGTAATTTTATATACATACGTAAACAACTTTGGCAATCAGACATACATACACATGTTTACTAGTTGACTACACCGCATGTCTACCTACAGAATGACATCAAACTGGCTGTTGGCTGACTAGTTATTTTTCGCTGTCAACTCACACTCCAAAGAGGAACGAACACCAAAGTGTTTCAGTCGATAGTGTTTCGAATTCCTCTATAATAGTTAAAATAATTTTCATTCCACAAAAATAAAATTAACTAAACACAAACCTACAAATTGAAGTACTCGTAATTAAGCAAAAATAAAAAATTTTGAAAAAGTGAAAAAATTACTTTCGAAATGTATTTGTACATTTTTGAGATACTTTTTGTATCGTAATTCATTTCAATTAAATAGAAATGTGAACAAAGTGAAAGAAAAAACTGAATAAATAACAAGTCACAAGATACAAAAATTGATATAAAAAAACACAGAGAGGAAACAAAATATTAAAGAATGAAAACAAAAAAGAAACTAAGAAATCAGCTTGTTATTTACCAGCGTTGTCAACTTTGAAATTTCAAAACGCACCAAAATGGAGAAAAAATCGCGCCTTTTACAAAAAAACGCACCAAGATTTCTTTAGTTTAAAATGTTTATTGAATTGATTTTGCATCAAAAGTATAATATTATATTTTTTGTATTAAAAATTTAACACTAAAACAGGTTTTTACAGTTCAAAGTTAAAAGGGTAAAACCTAAAAAA
This sequence comes from Tachina grossa, assembly GCA_949987645.1. Lineage (NCBI taxonomy): Eukaryota > Metazoa > Arthropoda > Insecta > Diptera > Tachinidae > Tachina > Tachina grossa. The sequence continues at coordinate 64,181,653 of OX465274.1, forward strand.
ACTAAACAAATTTGTTTAACCCGCCAATGGTGACGCAAATTTGACTTTGATCAATGGTGACGCCGGTCTCACGCACTGGAATTTTCAACTGAAGATTTTTGCAAATTTGTTATTAATATTTCATGTTTATTTTTTAATTTATGCTCTTTGAGAATAAAGCAAAGATATTTAATCAATTTAAGCTCTTTTATTTCAATATTAACAGTAAAAAAATTGTTTTATTAGAGCATTAAGAGCAACAGCGATTTTAGTAATACATTTTTCAAAATTAAGAAAAAAAATAAAAAATCACATATTTATAAAGTAAGATAATGTGTTTTAGTCTTTCGACATTAGGAACTTTTACAAAATAAATAAAAAAATATAAAAAAAATAATGAAAAATATATACATACTTGGTTATTTTATGCACATACACGGTGACACACGGTCTCATGTACCGTGTTAGTAAAAAAAAAATACACAAAGTGTGCTCACGAAGCAGTTTCGTCATTGACCAATAGTAGATGTTCAATGAGGCATCTACTCGAAATTGCAACCAAAAATAATAACAGGAATAATTTTATTCGAATTTTTTAACACACCCGGTCTCACAGACCAATAGGACACCAATGGCGGGTTAATAATATTTTTTTTTAATTTCATAAATTCTGTAAAAAATTTTTTAAAGAGATCAACGATTAATAAATAGTAAGCATTCAAAACTAATAAAAGTTCAGTTCAATATCATTTTATTCAAATATTTTTAAATTTTTTTTTATCAGAAGTTTAATGTATCCATATAAAAAATATCACAATTAAAAGAAATAGCATTCTACAATATACATACATATGTACTAAACGAATTCGTACATACATGGTATACATGTGCCCTTAATTATGAAAGTGGTCTTGAGTCATACGCATTTTTGATTCGATATAATAAAATAAATTTATACTAGTAACTTTAAATTAAACTGTTGCATAAATTCCAAAAATATTTTTGGATTTGTTCAAATGTAATGTACTAAATATCTCGACCAAAGAAATATATGACTTATATAAATTTCATAATTAAGGGCACATAAATATGTTTACATTCACTTGTACAAGATGATACATTTTTGTACATTAACTTTATAAATTCTGTTTAAAAATTTTTAAAAAGAGAACAAAAATTAATTATTTCATCATTGTTGTTATTATCGGACCATACAACCGATTTTATTTCAAATTGTGATATTTTGTAAACATCATTAGTATTAATATGGTAATTAACATAATCAGCAAGTTGATAAGTTTCACAACAAGAATTTTTCGGTTTTAACCCATTGTTGTGTTAAATTTGCGTTGGTGCCACCAAAAATTAAAAAACGCACCGAAATTTAAAAAAAAAAGCGCACCACGCACCAACTAAGGAATTTTTCGCACAAAAAATTTCAAAAAGCACCCAAAATGGTGCGAAACGCACCAAGTTGACAACGCTGTTATTTACTAAAACAAAATTGGCAGAACATGAGAAAATAGAAAAAATAAAGAGAAAAATAGTGAGTGCCAGGGAGTGTTTTAACTGTTTGAAGCTTTTGCAATTTGTTTGGTGTTTTCATTGCCTCTCTATTTTGTTGTAAAAAGTAAACATTAATAAGAAAGCTTTTAAAAATTGTACCTACGAGACAGCCGGCTTTTTTTATTATTTTTTTTTTTTTTAATAAAAAGTTTTATGAATGCGCTGATTTACACGGGCATAATTGTGCTGGCATAACATGCCAGTTTGTTGGTGAGAGAGGCAAAGAGAGTGGTTTTGCTATTGGCATAACTTTTCAACCAGCTACAACCCCGAATTAGCAGCATAAAACCAATACACACACAACTTAAAAAACAGCAAATGTTAAATGAATACTAAAAACACTAACACACACACAGCTGTGTATACGAATACATTTTGTGCCAGATGAATTAGTCTCGTGTAATTTGGAAAAGAACAAAAATTGTGCGGCTTAAAAATTGTTCTCGTCTAAACTACCTCAATGGGATAATGTTTGTTTACAATCAATGATAAATACTAACACGCTTTTTAGCTGTTAATAATTGTTATATCAACTAAAGAGTGTAATTCGTGTAAAGTTTTGTAAAACGCTTGCAAACATTCCGTTATAATGTGGTTCCTAATATCGTTTTGTTTCTGTGCCATCGGCTTTGCTTTGGCTGGTCGAAAATGGGGTCGTTGGATTTATTTGCGTTATGGACGGTTTATAATGCCGCGTTATATGTTGGCCAACAAAAATCGTGCTCCCACACCACCGCTTTCGCCTTCAGTGGTAAAAAACGATGAAACCATAGAGGGTTTGTTGGATGAAAGTGGCGAAATGCATGAGACGGTGAGTTTTACATGGATGTGTTAGTCATTTGGAATATCCTTGTTGGAAATTCTGTTAGCTCTAAACTAATTTTAATTTAATTTTCTGATGTGCATTAGTGTCCGTTTGTATCAGTTGTTGTAGGAAAGTTCAAGTGATGAAGGCATAGACACTGGTCACTGCACTACTAATCCTTATGTAACATCAGAGCGCCCTCCTTCGTCGGTATTGTGTAGCAGAATCATCGACAAAGTAAAATAGCCAATAAAATGGTTACTAAACACAGCTTAAAAAATTTAATACGCCTCATCGACACCAGAGGCGCTGTAACACTGCATGATTAAAAAAACGTGCCAAAAGCAGAGTTGTGAAAGAGTGAAGTTTTCCTCTATCTCTTCCTTCAGCACCTTTCTTCTCTTTCACTATCCCTTTCCTAAAGAAGATAACACCTAGTAATAGTAGTAGACATGCATTGCCTGAGTGTTACTTCTCTTAAAAAAATAATATTTCGCAGCTAGTACTGACTGACACTTGGATTACTTTTCAATGTAATCAACTGACTATTTTAACATTGCGTTGTCATAGGCGGTAGTCAATTGTCTCATTCCGTTGCATGAGTAAATGAGCGATATGTATTTACAATTCATATACCTATTCATTATAGATGAAAAAATATTCTTCTCTCAGGAGGTGATAGTACATACATACAAGATAAAATAAGAAATGGCGAATTATTCTCCATTATAACCTCAAAAAGACGCACTTTTTGTTAATTTTCTTTTTAACCGAAATCATTTTAAAAGACGTTTAGCGAACTTTTATTTGTTATTCTGATATAATGCAATATATTGTGCCGTATACCAATATAATTAATATACACACGCTCAATTCTATTGAACAATATCAATTATTGCACATTGTTCATACATATGTATGTACATAATTATATATTTTTTAATGTGTAGCTAATAAAGCAATTAAAAGAATAAATGACTATTTTCTTTTAGAAAACACATTCATATTTATTATGTTGCAAAAAACAATCGATGTATTTTGCGATATATCGATACAACATCGGTGCCTCTATGCGATGCATTGCGTGGAAAAACGAACATCCGTGTTTTTTTTCTCAATATCGCATCATTACAAGTGGTTCTAAAGCCTACAGTACACGGCATGTAAAAAACCACATGCGCATGTGGCTATGACGTAATTTTGACGTCATCACTATGCTACATATGCTACATGCCGTGTACTAGCAACATATGTAGATGTAGATATTAACGTGCTTACAGATAAACTGCCCAAGAAAATGTCTTCTATTCGCGTACATGTGCCACATAAGTATTTTTGAACAAAAATACTATACAAATTTTACGGCATGTAGCCACTACTAGTAATTTTAAAAAATGCAACTAACATGCTGAAAATTCACGCGACGTCATCGCCACATACGCATTTGGCTTTTTACATGCCGTGTACTGTAGGCTTAAGTGTTTGGTTATTGTATTTAATGTTATCTTCTTTTTAATTTCAACAACTTGTGAGGGTATTACACTTAATAATCTTATTGATTTAATTTAAAATATTACTCGTAATTATTGATTGTTCATTTCGCTGTCAAATGATAGGTAGTACATACATTATTATAAATTGTTAACAGAAGTACTTTGAAGTGGTTTAAAAATAAATATTAAAATTCCTACGATTCACTCAGAACTTGAATAACATGCCTATTCACAGAAGAAGTCTCAAGTCAATCACAACTTCTGTTATGATAGAGTTTTATATTTACTCCTGTGACTCCGTCTTAATTTTGTATTCTCGTTACATAGTCACAAAAATCCAAATTTTATAGTTAACATTCTATGTTAATGAAAATTATGACATTAAAAATTATTGCATTTGAATATTGAATGAAGTTAAATAAAAAATAAAAAAAAAATATATGTACACATGATATAAATATATAGAAGGTACTTCCATTCTCTCTTTGTTTTTAACTTCAAAAGTATTTTTGAAGTTGGTTTTTTGGGAGAAATAAAGAAAAATGTTCCCATATAGTAAAAAATTTAAGTCTTCCCCTAGAATTGTATGTAATTTTCTTAACAAAAATTTGGGAATAAATAAAGTTATATACATAACTACATATCTGTGAAGTTTAAAAAGTGATTATGTAATAACTAATCTCATATTTTTAAGTTTTCTGCTTAATACAAATCTTTTAACTATATTTTCATCTAAATTTGGCGCTGAGAAACCAAATTGATTGATGATTTGGATTATTTGACAACGAATTTTCATTAAGTTTAACAAATAGTAATTGATATTGCATTCTGTTTAATTTACATAATATGTTTCTTGTTGATTGTAACATCCCTTTCTAAAAAAAATTGGTGTAATAATCGGTCAAATCATTCAGCAAGTCTATTTCACAGATCTTATAGGCTCTTAGCCACTGTTGGCGAACACCAGGAAATGCAGCGAATTTAAAATATGCTGAACTCTTATCTTTTTGCTTATGCCGTAATTAAGTACGAAGATTTATGACGTTTTTAGGGTTCCGTACACCAAAGGTGAAAAGGAACCCTATTGTTTTCGCTACGCTGTCCGTCTGTCCGTCACACGGTATTTTCTCAGGAACCGTAAGAGCTACGGACCCGAAATTTGGACACAGTATGTAGAACCTTGGCCGCTACAACAACAAATACATGAGAATTAAAAATTAAAGGGTGTTCCAAAACGAGCAACGAAAAATGTTAAAATCCCATGTAATATACATACAATGGTATGTACATATGTATATTGAAACTTGAATTTTGTAAAATTAGTGTATTTTTATACAGACTACAACAATTAACACTAAAATTAAAAAAAAATAAATTAAAGGGTGGTCCATCAGTTAATGCAATTTTGACTATGTAATTTTGACAATTTGCTATATCTTGGAAACCCTAAGAGGCAAACACTTGAAATTTTCAAAAACGGTAAAACTAAAAAAACCGAAAATTATAAAATCTCCAAACCAAAAAAAAAAATCGCCAAAAATTAAAAAAAAATCGCCAAAACGAAAAAAATCGCAAAAATTAAAAAAAAAATTCTAACACTAAACTAAATCACCAAATTCGAAAAAATCGCCAAAATGAAAAAAAACGCCAAAAATCGCCAAAACGCGAAAATGTCGCCAAAACTAAAAAAAAAATTTAATAAAAAAAAATCGCAAAAATGAAAAAATCGCCAAAAATAAAAAAATCGCCAAAATGGAAAACCCAAAAAACCGAAAAAAATCGCCAAAACAAGAAAATAAAGTGTCAAAACTAAAAAAAGAGCCAAAACTTAAAAAAATCTCCAAAACCGAAAAAACGCCAAACAAAAAAACCGAAAAGACCCCAAAAACAAAAACGAAAAAAAATGCCAAAACTATTTAGTATATACGATGAAGTTTGTATTAAATTACATATCCAGTGTTCGTACTCGTTCGCGAGTCAGAGTCGCACTTTACTGAATTTATTTTGTTGTCTTTGATAATGAAAAATTAAAATATTACCATGTTTTTAAAACATAAAAATAAAATGAAATTATTATACAAAAGTTTGAAAAATAAAGGAAAAAATGTGTGTTGGATATAATGTGTGAAACAAAATCATAAAGCAAATACACGAACCTTCTAGCATAGACAATAACTAATAATAGTTTTAAAGATTCTGCTTCTTTTTTTTCGTCCATAGACAAGACGTTACAACCGTCGAACACAATTTGGACATTAATTGTTTTATTTATACATTCTGTATTTTATAAAAACAATTTTGAAATAATTTTTGAATAAAATTTTCAAAAAAACAGGAAATAGAGGGGGAAATATTAAATTAATACGGTAGCACGATTTTACCGGAAACTTCACAATACTTATAAATACTTGTCAGATGGTGAATGTCAAGAAAAATTTAGAGAATGGAAGTACCTTCTATATTTATATCATGTATGTCAGTGATGGGAAATGAGATTTGCATTTCGGTATCAAACTAATTTTTTTCGAGTACTTTTTTGGTCCCGAGGACACCAAAAATTATTATTTCTTTTTTTATTTTATGATTTGAACAGGCTAAAGTTCGTATCGCTTGGAAAACCAAATTACATGTGATAATTTATTAATGAACAAATAACAACAAAGTTAGTTGTATATATTCTGACAACACATAGTTGAACTGAAAAGCTAGCCGTTTTCGAAGGCCACTAAATCTTCATAATCAGCGTTCTTCTGTGTTTGGTACACTGTGTGTGGTGTCAGTTGATGTAGATTTCTGCTTTATATACGAAACTTTTTTGCAAAATAGAATATGTGAATTGTTTTGATTCATCGTATTTCAATTTGCTGAAAGATTTTTGTAATGAAAGCTCAATTTTACCATCTCTAAATTTACAACAGTCTTATCATTGTCGTTTGTTCTTTACTAATTATACACATGTTAGTTAATTTGCTTATTTTTTGTTCTACTTAAGACAAATTTTTTTGGTTTGTTACTAACTATTAAGTATATTTTATTTAATTTTTGCCACATGCAAATGACTATTAATTTTAGTTAATTTAATTAATATTGTTTGAACTTCATTTGTTTCTTTATTTTGTGATTTTAACAGGCTTAAGTTCGTGTCGCTTTGTGAGCGATTTAAATGTTATTAACAAAAAATTATTTAAAATTTATTTACAAAGAAATAAAAAAGGAACACAAAGCGTATACATTAAGAGGTGGTAAATTTTTTTCAAAAGAATCATAGCAAAAACGTAATCTGCACGAAATTTTGAGAAAATTTTTCGATGAAACCATCGGTCTAAAATCAAATCCTATACCGCACCTCTCGACATGAAAATTTATTTCCTCTTCAAAAAAAATTGTTTTTGTAAATATATATATATATGACTATTCGACCTTTTTTATTTAACGTATGATGTGGTTTTTATAGAATTACTCTATTCAGGCTTCCAAGGTCATTCAAATTGATTTAAATGCAAATAAAAGACAATTTTATTTCATTTTTTCATATCCGACGTTTCGTTGGGATTTTCCAACATCTTCAGGGATACTATTTTTATTGAAATCTGGTAACATTGATAAATAAAAGAACGATTTTAATGCAACAACAACAATAATAATAAAACAATTAATGTTTTGCTTTAACTTACATATACTATCTTCTAATAAAATTTGCATTTAAATTTTAATAATGTTATTTTACGCGACATGACAACATACAACATAAAACACATAATTTAAAAATAATTGCAAAAATAATCAAAATTGTAAATATCACAGTATAAAGCTTTTCTTAACGTTCTCATATCACAGCTGGAGTTACACTAAAACTTAAATTAATACAATGCTATAAGTAGCATTAGTTTTGTCTTTGTCAGTTTTGTTGTTCATTGCTATGTCCATTTTTTGTTGAATACTTAAGGCCCAACTATAATATGAATAAGCTAGCTTAAGCAACTGTGCGGTTACATATAAAACGTATGTGGCCAACTATAATGTACTTAACAAACTTTTCGTCAAGTTTCGTCAAATGTCATTTGATTAAGTAAAGTGCCAAACTGAACGCACATTCCGTAAGGAAACAACTGTTTGTGCATCTTTTAAACTCAAACAAGCAGCAGCAGAAAATATTCATTGATTTTAAATATTTTTTTATTGTTTCTTATTTTAAACTCGGAAAATAAAGCAAAACTTTTATTTTCATTGTTTGTTTTACAATACACATATACACACATACACATATATTTGCTTATGTCTATTCACTGCTGTACTTTTTAGTAGGCAAAACAAATAAAACAAGTAATAAGATGATGGATATATTTATATGTGAATTTTTAATAGATTAGGACATTCTTTCAAGTTAGTTTGATTGAATTGCATTCATTTATGAGTTATGAGAAGAAATAAAATTAATACAAAATTATTGACAATACCTAGATGTGCAGCTGTGGCTAAAGAATACTTAAGTGCATTTAAGTACATTGTAGCCACCTAAAAGACACATCTGAATTGTTTAAGCATTTGACAGACTTATCGTTCAATTCTGACATTAGCTTAAGCCAGCTTATTCATATTATAGTTGGGCCTTTAAGCTTTCCAAAGTGTATCTTTTGTTGTATTTTCTCTCTTTGTGTAGTATTTTCACATTTTCCAGATCAGCTGAGTGAGAATAATCCAAACAATGTTGAGCTAGCGCAGTAGATTGTCGTCGTTTTTTAATATCATTCTCATGTTCAGCTACTCTTACTCCTAGATTCCTTTTTGTTGTCCCGATGTAAACTTGTTTACAGCTTTCGTGTGCGTTTCCATTACATTTTATTTCATATACTACATTGCTTTGATCTTTTTTATTTATTTTTGTTTTTAGATTTGTGAACAGTGTATTTGTTGTTTTGTTTGGTTTGTGTGCAAATATAATTCCTTCTTCATTAATTATCTCTTTTATTTTATTATTCTCAGTCAGCTTTGGAATATAAGATAAGCTTATATATTTAGTGTTGCCAGGTATTGTTTTTGTGTTATTGTTTTTTGTTGCGTTATGTGTTGATTTGTCTATTAGATTATTGATCAAATTGTTTTTAATTAAAACTCTTCCAATCCATTTTCGAATCATTATTATTTCTTCCACGCAAGTATTCCCTGCTTTTAATTTTTTCATGAGCTAGCTTATATTTATCCATAACGATTAGTTCCCTATTTTACTCCTTAAAGCCAATGTAAAGATGTCGGTACTTATTAGTACGAGTAAATGGTATTTTTTGTCTCGTATGTGATTTTGCTAATTTTAATTCCGATTGATTGTTGATCAACGATGATCAGCACGCATTCCGGAATCGTATGTTTCCTGGTTGTATGTTGGCCAATCACGAACTCACTCTTTTAGGTTATAACGAATCAACCTGCAAATATAAATATGTAGTTATGTGTGTACATAGGTAAAAATTTTGAAGTTACAACAAGAAGAGTTTTGAGACTTTAATAAATCTTTGGTCTGGATAAGACTTCATACTGTTGGAACATAAAGCATGTTCCTTTGCTTTATTTTCATCAGATTTTGGTAAGAGAAAATCCTTTCCACGGTTACAGAGGAGTGAGGTATGGATCAAATTCCGTAAGCTACTCTCAATTTATCAGGAAACAAGTATTCATCTGACGAGTTTTTAGTTTTAGCCACTGTAGACCAGAAGCTACATATATGTATATATATATGTAGACATATGTACATACATATATTTTCTGTTGTTAATGGCTTCAGTTCGTCCATATCAGCCAATGCTCTATATTGGTTGTTAATATTTTCAAAATTTTGCTTTTTGCTGGAAAAAATTGTAATTAAAAGTGGTATAATGCTGTTGGTTTTACCAGATAAAACATTTTCAGGGGGAAACATACTAAACCAATTTAACATTTCATTGTTAAAATCCACTTTTGCCCTCAGAACTTGACAGAATTTAATACAACATTTTTACAATATACAATGCTTTTAAACTAATTTAAAACAGTTGTTTTAACATGGGTCGTGAATACATATGTATAGATCAACTTTTGTGCCACAAATGTCTTAACTATGTAATAAAGTTTCGTGCAATTTGTCGAAAAAGAATTTTAATTATTGGCAAAATATATGCATACGAGCTTTTTTTTGACTGCATTTCTAAATTGGCCTTGAGAGTATCAAATGTGTTGCGTGAGTACTACGGTACTTTTTCATGTCAAATAGTATCAAAAAAAGTACGATCGTACCAACTTTCCCATCACTGATGTATGTCAATGCTGCCCACAAAGAGAAAACCGAGATAAATGTATAAGCGTATGTGCATTCATTTGTACAAAAAGCCGATTGATGTTTGGCACTCTGTCGCTTCTCTGGCCAGCAGTGATGTATGTACACACATATGTATAAAAACCAAAAGTATCGCATGCGAACTAACACGCTCAAATAATCTACCCCTGCAAATAATGTTGGACTCCCTTGTTGTCCAATAGAGATGAAATAGAATAGTTACATCATGGTCCCATGTAATGCAGTTATGGACTATAGCGTTTTCATACAAGCATTCAATGCTGCACGATAAGTGTTCGTTTAGTTTAAAGCTATTCCATATGCGATAATTTTGGGGTTAGTCCCATGTAATGCAAAGTTTGACCATGTGGCCCAACCCTAGAACATCGCAATGTTAAATCGATCAGCTTTTTTCATATATTTGGAGTAGTTTCGGCGTACTCCTACTCCTCTTTGGACTAGTCCTTACATGCATGTATGGACTAGTCGCATTATCTGGACAGAATGAATCCCTATTTTCCTACGGCAGCACGCGTGAAGGCCTGGACCACCTATCCTTTTTTTTGTTTGGCTTATTATGTCTGGAGAAGAATGATATGAAAAAAAAATTGAGAAAGTAGTGCGAAACAGAATAAATCGCGAAAATTTTCAGTGTTGGTATTTTGTCTCTTTTAGATAATATTGGCCTAAATACAATTTAAAGCCTACTCAGTTTCTTTCTAAGTGCGAACATAGTCGCGAGAAAAAATATAAATATAAGGTTAAAATCTGGGAGCACAGCTTGCTATTCGATTGTTTGTGGAAATTGTAAATCACTCCTAAAATTGGCTATTAGCAAAAATGTACATATTATGTACAAAACTTTTGCCACTTTTAAATTAGTTTCTCTTTTTTAAATATTTTATATTAATTATTTTAGTTTGAAATGCCTGTCACAATTCCTGATTGTCTACATTCCTAGCCTTTATTTTAAAAATTTTTCTTGATAGAATTTTGTTTTGAGAATCGGAAATTTTAGTCTTTAGTGACAATGTTAAAGTTATGACTATTTTTCAGTCACAATACTTTCTGTGAATAGGCATGTAAGTTGAAATAGAAACGAAAAGCAAAATTAATAAAAAAAATTTCTTGTGCCGCACATTCATTATGAAAACTAAAATTTTCCCATTTGATAAAAGGTTTGTATATTTACTAAAAATTGTTAGGAAATTGTAACAATTGTTACTGGAAAGTGTTCATTAACTCAAGAAGTTTGCAACTTGATAGTGTCAAAAGAGAGACAAAAAATTCTTAAAAATTATTACTGGTAAAATTTTTATTTGAAAGAATTACCTAAACAGCTGGTCTGTGTTTTGTTTTCAAATTAATTGTATGAAAAATATCTCAGAAAGAAAAATTCTAAAATTTCAATATATTTATATTAAAAAATTTGTACACATACATATTTTTTAATTTATTGTTCTTCTTTAATTAAGCCACATAAATACAATTTTATGGTGGAAGATTTTTTTTTATCATATCTGATCAGAGATGGAAAGTGGCATTTTTGTATTTTTTAATAGAACAAAATTAAAAAATAATCAAAAATGCATAAAAATAGTCAATGACACATGAAACTGTGTAAAGTATTTTATATTTTTAATGTCGATTTTTAAAAATTTTATAATTTAAAATATTAACAAGATTATCAAAAATGCATCAGAAAAAGTAAAATTGTATCAGGATTTCCATCCATGGTGCTGATATGAATAAAATTTTCTTTAAGTTTTTAAAAGTAAAACGTTCATTTACTTTTTCGTATCTGGGAGAGTAATTTTGTAAATTTCTTCTATACTCTCTCGGTGCTAGTTTCTACTGGAAAAGTAAATGAACAGACCTAATACGAACGATGGAGAAGAAGAGTGACATAGAAAAATGGCGGAGCATGCATTTTTCAATTAGATTTTGGCAACTTCATACATATTTTGATCTGATTTGCTTATCCCCGTCTCCAATCGGTAAATAAAAAAAGTCTCATGCTAAAATTTATTGTGTAAGTTCAGTCGTAAATAAAATTTTGTTTAAAATAATGAAGGCGAGGCTGTATACATACATATGTATGCATGGATGTATGTCATATGTACCCTGCAGAAAGTGCGAATAGTGAAATTGTGGTGATTTACTAGTGACATTGTCAGTAGCACTATTGACCAGGGCTGTCAGATATGGCGATTTCTCGCCAAACGTGGCGATTTTTCAACTTGTTTGGCGTCCAAATTTTTGGTTTGGCGACATGGCGATTTTTCTGGCGGTAAATAAATTTGATGGCGATTTTTCTGGCGATAAATAAATATATTGGCAATTATTATGGCTATTTTTTTTAAACAAAATTGAACTTCAAATTTTTTCTAATTCAGAACAATTAGTTTGTGGAAGGAGTAGTTTCAAGAATAAATCCTACCAAAACTCGTCTGCAAGAAGTTAAAACAATTTAATTTTGATAATTTTTCTTATATTAATTATTGTTATTAATGAATTTTGTATTTGGATGAGAAAAATTTACAAGAACTAATTTTTGGCGATTTTATTTCTAATTTTGGCGATTTTCTAATAAACTTTGACACGATCATTTTATAAAAATTTCTATTAAAAAACTGTTATATCAAAACAAATTTATTATCAAATATTTACTAAGATAAACTACATAAAACAAATTTTTGGCGACTTTTGGCGATTTTTAAAATCAATTTGGCGAAATAGGTCGGGAAAAATCTGACAACCCTGCTATTGACCAGGTGTACCCCAGCCAATGGTATCATCTATTGACATTTAACATTAGCTTGTCATTGAAAATCCACCACTAGACTATAGCACTACTGACTAAGTAGTTCTTTCGGGACCATATGGAGACATTGTCACCAAAGATTCACTAGTAAATTTTAGGGGCTCTAGTCTACAATATCGCGATATCCTCTCTCGTTGTCAATAGTAAACTTATAGTGATTTTCTAGTGACATTGTCAATAGTGCTACTGACTAGGTGTACCCCAGCCAATGCAAATGCCTATTGACAAATAACATAGGGTTGTCATTCAAAATCTATCAGTAGTAGACTTGTGCCATTTAGTTCATTTCAGTGACCGGTCATTTTAGTTCATTATTTTTAAATGAACTAGTTCGTTCATTTAGTTCAATCGCTCTTTTTAGTTCAATGAACTAGTTAGGTCTTTTTAGTTCAATGATTTTACATCTACAATTCTACATGCATATGTATGTATTTATGAGTGTTGTGGTCTTTGACAATATTAAAAACACAAATTCTGTGATTAAAATACTTTATGAAAACTAAAATTAATTAATTAATAAATAAATTTGATTTATAAAAAAATCTCATAAATCCAAAATATTTTTTATGAATAGGGTAGTATAAAGTGTTTACTTGTGTTTTCTGGTTTATTGCACTTTTGGTAGTAGCCAGCGATGAAAAAAAATTAAAGCAAAACATTGAAAACATTTAGTTCACAGCCTCTGTGTTAGTTCATTTTGTGTATTAGTTCTTAGTTCAAAAAATGAACTAGTTCAAAAATTTAACTAGGGAGCGTAAAACAATTGAACTAGTTCACTTAGTTCAAAGTACTGAATCGTTCATTTGAACTAGTTCGTTCATGAACTACACAAGACTAATCAGTAGACTTTGGCGCTATTGAGAAGGTAGTTCTTTTACGACCATATGCAGATATTTGAACCGAAGATTCACTCGTAGATTTTAGTGACCCTCATCTACATATGTATATTTACTTAATATTATTGCACAACATAATAAAAAAGGAAAACAAACTATTGACGCGTTCATTGACAATATCACCAGAAATACACTAGAACTGTCGTCTCTAACGTATCTCTACTCGTTCATAAAAGGAAAGTTGTCGACATTTTAACTAGTGCAATTGTCGCTGGAGAAAGAGTATTGACATAGAGACATATGGTTCTGGGTTGACTAGAGGGTATGTACATATCTATGTATAATACATATCCCTAAATATATAAGCAGAACAATTTAAGCATCACAGAGATTTACAAAACTTGCATGATAAAAACATTATCGAAATCAAATATGCATAGGTATTATTGTCCTGCACAAGACATCTTGTAAGAACTTTCAAGACATGAGGGATTTTTTAAATGCTTTACTACAGCGAAATCTTATAAAACAAACGTTAACAACACTGTTTGCAAGAAATTTGTTTGAGTATTGTAGGTATAAAAGTAAAGAAGAAAACACTTCGTGACGGAAGAATTTGTGATACTTGCTTCTTTCTACGCATGAGCGCGTGTACAAACGTCATGCATGTATGTGTGTGTGATCTTTTATTTTTCGGCGCACATGCAAAGGCATACAAATGCATTAACATTAGTTGTATGCGGTTAATCACATAATAGCTTACCATCTACATATTACACACACACTCAAACGTACAATATGAAAAATAACAAGCATACACTAATAAACAGTACTTCTTTTGAGTGTTTGTTACAAAGAAGCTGTCTTGGCGACATCGCTTGTTAACACTGATATACACGTACACCAATACATCCATCGTGCTTCGCTTCCCTGAAGGAAATGTCGATGGTGAAAATGTACTGAGTCGCTTTTGACTTTGTCACCAGTACTACTCTACAATTATTCCCCATATAATACTTTGTGCTATAGACATTTAGCATGTGCTTGTCATTGAAATTCTACTAGTAATACTAAAACAATTGACTAGATAGTGAATTCATAGTTCCCATACATGGAGACATACCAACCAGAAATGTACTGGTACATTTCTATACCTTAAATTATGTATATTGACAAGTTGTTGCAAAATCCATCCGAAATACACCACATCTGTTTTCTCTCTTTATTTTATACTGACGAATAAAAGAGAAATTGTAGACAATGTAACTACTACTAGAGTTTTAGTGTTGACATAGAGACACTTGGCCCCAGTCTGACTGCAGGGTTATGGTACGACAGCATTTATTATTGGTTTAGTATAATACATGCGACGTGAATACATTTAAAAGTCATGACGTATTTACACTTAAAGACTGTTTACGCAGGTCTCTAATAGGTACATATATGTATATTTGCTATAATATTTTTAATTATAAACAAATAATTTAGTATACATATGTACATATATGAATATGTATGTATATAGATACTCGTAGATAGTACATTTGGACATATATTTTTAAATTAATAAAATACTTGCGAAGTTCGCAAAATTTTGGTATAATTTTATTTTTGTTTGTTACGAGTATGTATTCGATTATTAAATTGTATGTTCATATGATTTTCTATATGATATTCAAATTAGTTTTTTTAAGTCATCTGATCTTTTCCAATAGAATGTTTTAAGCGACATCATGCAATTGTTGCATTCATTTCTAAAGTTAAGGCACAATTGCTTCAAAACAATAATTAATTAGTGATTTTATAGTTTAATTGCTTTTAATTAAATGTTTGAAATATTTGAACACGAATTCATTTTTCACATACACTTACAGTTAATAATTTAATTTTCATATCTGTATTCTAAATATTGTTTTAACTTTTAAAATTGAATGTAGACTAATTGTGTATTAAATGAAATCAATGGGAAAATACAACAATTTAAAAAAAACTGTACACTTAGAAGTTAGTAAGGCCGAGTTTACAAAAAGCGTAACCACTAATTACTTATGAAGAACTGTTTGATTCAGACACGTATTTCTTAAGTTAAACAGTTTCATACATAACTAATAGACAATTTTGTAGAATCCAACATGAATGGAAGCTGTTTAAATCAATAAATACATGATTGAATTAAACAGTTTTTCATTAGTCATTAGTGGTAACGCTTTTTTTACACGGATCTGAAATTTTTTTGTTGACATAGTGGCAGCTCGAGCGTCATCTGCCAAGATGGCAACATATTTATGTTCCAAAAAATTACAGTAAAATTCAAAGTCGACAAACGGCACCGTTATAATTGGAGTGGCCATAAATAAATATTTTTGCGGAGTTGGCAACATAGTTTGCTAGAAAATTACAGTAAAATTCAAAGTCGACAGCATTCTAATTAAGTAGCAACACTCTTTTTTTTTGCATTTTAATTAAAAAAGGTTGCAAAAAACCCGAAGAGACAAGATATCTCAGTTCAAAATTATAATTACAATAGGTATGAGTTGTTTAATTGGTGTTTTTTTTTCAAATAATTGAAATTTAGAAACATATTAATATTTCACCGGGAAAACTCGTTATTGTTTTTTGCTTTATATTTATATAATTAATATATTTATGTATGTATGTATATGTGCGTGCATGTTTGTGTACCGATTTGTTAATTTTCAAAAGGTAAAAAGTTATTGGCTTTTGCATTCCGTTCCTAAGCTCATTAAACTAAAAAAAACCTTGGTGTATATTTTTGTTGTCATATATGAATATTAAGAGTATCATATTACAAAGTATGTATGTACATATCGTTACATTAATATAGAAAGGCCTTAACTGATTATTTTTTTGTTTCGACAGGTACATTAGAAGTTCTTTCATCAAAATATACAATAAACGCGATTTCGAACAATTAATGAGTTATGTCCTTTCTATATTAGGGTAACGATATGTATCTATTAAAACTTTAAGTGGTTACTTATTTATGTATATACGAATATAAGCAGGTGTTGTCGTTGAATTAATTTAAACCTCTAAATTTAGAGCCATGATCGCGAAAAAGGCTTAAGCGACATATATTTTTTGACTTCGTTTTTTTACGATCTCAAATAATAGATTTTGGTCAAAAAATTAAGTTCGAAAATTATGTCGCTTAAGCTTTTTTATGGCGATAACGTCACATATTCAAATCTTTTCACCAAAAATGCGAAACCGAATTAAAGCCAAGATCAGTAGGAAAGTATTTCAGACAATAGCTAATGCCCTAATTCTGTTCGACGATTTTGCCGTCTTTTCTATGGACGGAAAAAACCGCAGTTGTGATTCTTGAAAACAATTACTAGTAAAACTCTCTGCTAGAAGGTGCGTGTATTTGTTTTATGAGTTTATTCCAAACATTATATCCAACACAGTTTTAACCCCTGACTAAAAAAAGTGTTATAAGTGTTATAAGTTTGTAGTGTGTATCTGTGTGTCTGTGTGTCTGTCCGTGTCTACGTACAGGCCAAACGGCTGGACCGATTTTCATTTAGTTTTTTCTGTTTGAAAGATGACTTGATCGAGAGGGTTCTTAGCTATTTTTGAAGAAAATCGGTCCAGCCGTTTAGAAGATATTTTCTGAAGAAAGTCGGGAGTTTTTAAAATTTTTAATTTTTGTTATTTCATATATTTTTCAAAATATTGTATAATACTTTCATTTCATTTTTATATTGTAAAGAACATGGTAATAATATTTTTATTTTTCATTATCAAACATTTTGAAGAAAATAATTTAGAGAATTTAAAAACAAGAACTGAAAAGTATTTGCAAACAAAAACGTCCTAAATCTTTTTACTGAATTAGGGCATAAGTTCACTACTATGAGGAAACCCAAAACAAAGGCGATGAAGGAGATTTTAGATTTAAAAAACAAGCGCTTAGGAAGTCGCTTAATATAATAACACTGTTTTGCAAAAAAAAAAAAAAAATAAAAAATAAAAAATAAAAATAAAATAAAAAAGAGAACTTGGATTATGTGATTTTAATGGACTTTAGTGTGCTAAATCCAAATTTGTTCAGAGATTGATTCCATCGCGTCTAGTTTTCGAGATTTTCTTATCTAAACTAAATACTGATGTTGCAAATTAAATATTTATTTATTATGATAAGAGTAAAAAAAAATCGAATATGAAATTAAATACTAATATAAATCAACTGCTATTTAGCAGATCGCTTTCTTTTATAAGTTTTATCTGCTGTTTCACGATTGATCTCAAAGCAGAAATCAGTTAACATTATAGATATAAATTTTAGTTCTTTAACAAAACGAATTCTGGGTAATTCGTCTTGTTTACCAAATGTTTTCTTTATAAAAACATTTGCATTGACCCCATTCGTAACAATATGATAGTATGCCATTAATAATGGAAAACAATATCACCCAAATGGTATTCACTCACCAATTTGCCCATTTGTTGCTGTATTTTTCTTATCTGTACTGCTTAGAACAATCTAAAAAATGCTCAGTTCGTTTAACTGAAACGCTTGTCACATATCCGAAGTTTTCTTAGAGAAAGTCTTGCATGAGAAAAAAAATAATCGTGAATATATTTTTTCGCGAAACAGATGTAGATTGTATTTTTAAATTTTCCCAAAATTGGTCTGAGATATCACACTTGTTTCTTTAAAAGGGGTCTACTCAAAGGATGAGAAGAGGGGTAGAGGAGAAGCTTTTCTCTGATATATCTTCCAATTACCGCTCAAGTCGATTCCAACAAAAACTCTGAGAGTGAAACTAAGAAAATTTAGGTACCAAGAGAAAAATCAAACGGTCTGCCTTGCTTTTGCACCGTGAAATTAATTGCGAAGACCATGGCTGGGGGCGATAGAAATAATTACGAATATACATATTTTAATTTTGCATAAGTGTCACGATTTAGCGGAAAAAAAGCAAAAAAATGCTTGTACAAACAAAAAATCCTTGAATTTTTTTCTTTGTTTCGTTTTAAATATTTAATAAATCTTAATCCCTTTGCTTAAAACAAAATTTCTTTAGACACTCTTGAAATTGAACTTGCATGAATTAGTTCACTCTATTTCGATTCCACTGTAATTGCAAGTTTTTAATTTCGTGTGGCAACACTAAAGACTTAAGAGCATTCACATGAAAAAAGTAATGCCACACCAAAAAGACATAACAAATTAACATCACTCTGTATAATAATTTTTATTACCAAACCGTAAAAATGACAAATGGAATAGTTGCAGCGGTTACAATTAAAAAAATTAAATTAAAAAAATTACCAATAACTTTCACTGGTACTGGCACTTGTAAAATTTAAAAAAAAAATATATATCGAAACAGTCGAAGTGTAAGCGTTAAAAAGTTAAAACAAAGAATAAGAAATAATAATTAAAATACAGAAAATGTTAACAACAATAATACGAGCCACACAAAAGGTACTGTGACAATTAAATTAAATTTCATAAATACAGGGTGGCCCAAAATGGGCGAAGTGGTTTGAATTCCTTATAACTTTTTTATTACATTTTTTTTTTTTGTATTTGGTAAAGAAGACTTGGGGAATTTGTCCAACAATTGAAACCCACAGATTACAAGTAACGACTTCATTATGCTATTTATTTTCGTCAAAAAGCCGAAGAAAATCGTGCTTTTTTTCATAATTTAATTATGAGCGTCGAAGCCCATTTCCAATTAAATGGGATCGTTAATAGGCAAAACTGTAGGATATGGACTAAGGAAAATCCCAGAGTAGTGAAAGAGCCAGAATTACACCATCATAAGAGTACCGTTTGGTGCGAGTTTTCGTCGTAAAGGATAATTGGCCCACATTTTTTTTTGAAAATGAACACGGTGTCGCCATCTCCATCACTGGTGTTATATATCGTTGTCTAATTGTGTACTGTTCCATTTTAAATTCCCCAAGTCCTCTTTACAAAATACTGAAAAGAAAAATAAAAGAAAATTGTAATAATTTAAGTAATAAAGTTATAAGGAATTCAAATCCCTTGGCCCATTTTGGGCCACCCTGTACGAAGAAAGAGGGAATAAAATGTCAATATTTTAATTTTCATACTTTTTACCCAAACGACATGACATGATGATGTCGGCCTTCTTATTAACATACATACATACATAAGTATTTGCACATTGGAAACTTTGCCAAAATAAAGGCTTATCTATTTAATTGAATCCTATTATTAAATTAAAAAGTCAGCAATAATATTAATATTTCTATTTATAAACTTTTATTGATTATATAGGAAATATTTCTGTTTTCTTTAACCTTGAACTAGTATTAAAAAAAAATAAAAACAAAATTATCTCTTAATATTTGTATTTTTCCATGACTTATACATAATTTTGTTGTTATTATTCTAGTGCCAATTTATTGTAATTTAATTAAAATTGTATATATGTATGTTTATATTTTTGGAAATATGCATACGCTAATAATAAATGATTTTCGAATGCTGATGATATTGATTGTAAAATTTGCTAATTTTATTGCTCATAAATATTTATAAAGAAATTTAAAATTCGCTTGTGATTATTTTATTCAAGCGATACCTATGTACTTATAATTTGAGTCATTTAGAAACGTTTTTATGCCATCAAATAAGCAAAAAACAATTGCGCTGCATCCTTTGTAAAGAATATTTTCTTCCAGACTTATTTCAATCTTAGTTATTTAATTAATGTGAGTTTCTAAAGAAGAGAAGATAAATTAAACTAGACTTTTTAATTAGCTGGGGGAAATACCGCTATTTTTCTGTGCAGCCACGCACTACATCTGCACCCTAGTCTATCTTCTGCAGATAAAATGCGTGGTTGCACAGAAAAATATTTTTAATTTTAAAGCTCGTTCTTCACATTGTGAAAAAATTTCTTACAAATATCTTGTACAATTAAATCTTAAAAGAAAAATACAGAAAATCGAATTTTAACATTAGGTTGTGTGTATTATTATTAAATTAAATTGATAACTTTAAACTCGTTTTCTACAAAACTAGTTTTTTTCTTAAATTAAATAATCGTTATGTAGGTTCAAATAATCCTAGCTGGTGTAACTGGATACTTTGATTTATACAATTTTTTTTATACTAAATCTTGATATATTTTGAGTATCTTAGTTACTTTAAATTATTTGGCTCTAGCAAGCGACCTACTGCCTCAGTGATATTAATTAAGTTGTTTAAAAAAAGTGTAAATTATCTGTTAAAATCCCGTTAGATTCTAACTAACATTTGAAAAATTGACAATTAAAATCACACAAATTTCTATAAAATTCAAATATTTTATCAACACGTCATTTTAGGTGTAAAATCTCCAAAGACTTCTAGAATACACAAAAAGAATACCTTGATTTTTTGCAGGTTTTTTTTCTTGTTTTTATTCGGAGAACAAAACCAAACACAGTCAGTCTATGAAGAAGTAAGGAAAAAATAAATAAAAATAAATATAGTTAATAAACCGGTATGAAATTATATACGAAAAATGTAATGATTGAGTCAGTCATCGGCTCATAAAGCTAAATGTACTGGTACTAAAAAATATATGTAAACAGTGACCAGGGATGGAGAGCTTAGTACTATTATATCTTTGAACTCTTTTTCAAATACAACACTTTAACGGTATAAAAAGTACTTTTAGTCAATTTGAAATGTTAAAACATATACAAATATGATTACACCATAAAAAAATATATATAACATTAGGGACGTATCATATGATATATCCATGTTTTTCTCCATATTATACTAAAATATACTGTGCAACAGAAGTAAAAATTGGCAATAATATAGCAGCTTGGACTGAGTTTAAAAGTCAAACTTCATGTAAAAAAATTATGTGTTAATTTACTTTTCATACAAAGCTTGACATTAAAATTTTATAAATCGACATTACAGCCTTAAAACAGCTCTGGTACGGTAATTGTTTTTTGTGCTGAGTTCGCATTTGGCATTTATTTTGTTGTCATGTTTTGGTAGTAGTTTCAAAATGCAAATTGTGCTCACTATTGCGATGTCACAAAAAGCCATAATATTTAGCATTAAGTGCGATCAGGCTTGTGTGTTGTTCGGCCTTCAAAAGTTTTTGTAATTGGTTACCTCAACTAACTGTATCGCCTACAGTTATTTTGTAGTATGGAATAACCTGGCTATGTGCCTTCAGCATTATTCGTTCCATTTTGGAATACAGAGTCCGAAGACTAATCATGAATGTTATGCATTGCATTTTTTCCTTTAATATCAACCGGAACCGACGAAGCAAATAATCTCCACAAACGATAATGCAGCAAGCTTAAAATTATTTTGCATTTTTGCAACAGGCAGTGTCTAATATACGAGTGTTGGTCAATAAATCCCTGAATTTTTGAATTTCTCCCTTATTAACTGAAATCTTAACAATGCTCCTGACAGCACTGATTCGATTCAAAATTTTAACAAACTATGTTTGATAAGCCTTGATAGCAGACTACCGCACAAAACAGCAGTCAAACCACTGGGTTTCACTGGGTCAATCGACGCCAAAGAGCGCCAAGGTGGATTTGCCCGCCAATAAAGCTTTGGCACACCTTATTATCCACATCGACTACATTCAAAAAGGTATAACAGTCAATGGTGAATATTATGGCAACTTATTGGGCGGCATGGTTTTAGGGGCAGCAAAATTTTAAGAACCCTAAGAATTAACATTTTATATAGTTTGAAATTGATAATTTTTGTGAATTACTTTTGCCTTATATCAATGAAAAATTTAGATTATAATTCTTAACTTGCCCGTTAATTTATCGGTACAATGTATTTGTTTTTTATTTTTTATTTAAATGATAGTATTCTAAAGCACTTGAGTAGACAGACCATTGTGCATTATTAAGATTTAACTACAGTTCGGGTAAGTGTATTTTATGGAGGAGGTGCTTTGGAGTGCAATGTCGCCACGTGGTGTCGGGGCGCTGTATAAAGTTGAAGGAAATATGGATAAGTTTCAATACGCAAGAATCCTTAGCGCTACAATGACGCCGTATGCTGACGAGAATATGCCAGTAACATGGATATTTCAACAAGATAACGATCCGAAGCATACGACTCATCACGTCAAGCAATGGTTCTTAAATAATTATGTTACTGTTCTTGACTGGCCTTCATGCAGTCCTGATCTTAACCCTTTTGAGAATTTTTGGCAAATTGTTAAAAGCAAAGTAAGCTTATTAAAAATAAGTAATTTCAATGATCTTTTTGGCGAAAGAAAGAAAGCTTGGGAAGCCATTCCAAGTACTGTATGCCAAAAATTTTGTGAACTATATGCCTCGTAGTTGTCAAGCTGTTATTGATAACAATGGCTTTGCAACAAAATAATAACTAGTTTTGAATAAATACTTGCTTTTTTATTAAATTTCTGGTGTGTCCTTAATTATATGCACGACTGAAATCAATCTTATTTAAAAAAGTGTAGCTCACAGGCTTTGGGCACCCCTGATGTAAACAGTCGCAGTCAAAGCGAAGGCACGAAACGAAAAGTTATACACAACGGAGAATTTCAGCCGTCGATATGTTGTCGGTTTGACTGACTCCCTTAAATCAATTCGGATTTTAAATTTTCGATTTTTACTGGACTATAATTTTTTTAGGAGTCCCTGTTAGTTATTCTGAATGAAATTAAAAAAATCACTTTAATTTAATAGCTACATTATTGTCATATCGAGCTAAAATAGCTTAAGCGACACATTATTTGGACTTAGTTTTTTTTTTTTTGACGAAAATCGATTATTTACGATCGCAAATAATCAATTTTGGTAAAAAATTTAAGTTCGAAAATTATGTCGCTTAAGCTATTTTGGTGGTTATGGCGCGATATATAGTTTAGATCTATCACTAACGTACCTTTTCACAATGTCTGGTTAAAAGATAACAGAGACTTTAACGGCAAGTTTTGTATGAAGAACTTGCAGTTAAAGTTCACGTTAACTCTTAACCATACATTGTGAAAAGGGACGTAAGTCTGAATTAGCTGTTGGTCAAGAAATGATAACACCATATGTTAGGGTGCACTGATTTTCGAAATCTTTGGATGTTAATAAAAAATAATTGGTCACTAATATCGCCAAACTGCGTATAGGGCTTTACTTCCCCATGGTAATACTATCGATCGTGCGGACT
Organism: Tachina grossa; assembly: GCA_949987645.1. Classification (NCBI taxonomy): domain Eukaryota; kingdom Metazoa; phylum Arthropoda; class Insecta; order Diptera; family Tachinidae; genus Tachina; species Tachina grossa. Next base: position 64,205,646 of record OX465274.1, read on the forward strand.
GCACTGTTGAACAGTGTAATATAAATATTTATAAATTGCAAATATTTAATTTTAAAAAGTTTTTCTTCATAGAGCAATAAGGGCGGCATATCTCACGGGGCCTGTGACGACATCAAACATAAATCCGCTACTGCCCATCCATCCTATTCTCCTGATTTAGCCTCGAATGACTACTTCAATAATGCACTAAGAAAAGTAGTTTAGTTCTAATTAAAAAAAAAGTACATTTTAAAATCTCCATTTTCCATGCCTGATATAAGTTACCTGGAATATTGAAGCATGTTTTTCAGTCATGCATTTAGTCAGTCTAGTACTGAACGTAAAGCTTTACAGACGTGTATCGTGTGAAACGTGCATTGCCAACAAATTTTACATTCTCTCGCAAACGTAAATAAACAAAAATAATCATCGGCTTTAGTACTAAATGTGTCGTTTGGCCAATAAGAACAAGAAGCAAATAAGAAGCCCCATCTACTCATATACTAATGTACATACCGCAGTGATAAATACCCAAGCAAACAAACATTGAAATGACAGTACATAATTGTAGCAGCCGGTGACAAACGCAAACAGATGGTTAATTGTGTTTTGTTATAAAAAAAAACAATTTACAAAAAATACATTTTAATAATATTTTATGTACATACTCGTGTAAACGTAGAAATATAAAACGTTTAAATAATAGTTGAATTTCTTTTTTGAAGATTTAAAGAAAAAAGGCTTTTAATTTAATTACGTGTATAGAAAATAAATAACAGAAAATATGTGTGAATTAATGTTAAATCGCGCCATGGATTGTGAGGTAAAATATAAAAAAAACATTAACTAATATTTAAAGCGTGCATTTTTTCTAAATGTAAACGTGGTTAATTAAATATGTACCTATCTGCTGCTTATAATTTTCTTTGTTTTACAAGTTTCTAGAAAATCTGTACGTTTTCTTTTCAATTTAATACATACAATGCATACTTTACTTATGTACGTATTTTATTAAACAAAAATGTCAGTTTAAAACACAAACTTAGTTTTATTGTTAGTTTTTTGATTTACAAAATTAATTAATTTTTAGCAAAAAGCGTCGTGACCCGTTTTGATGTGCTTGTCAGCACAAATGCACAAAAAAAATTAAACTGTTGCAGTTTTGTGATTTAAATAACAAAAAAAAATAATTATTTCCGCGCAGTCAGTATGTAGTAGTATTCTCGAACAATAATGTAAATAGTTGTACCTACATACATATGTATGTATATACATATATATATATATTTTTTTTTAATTACATACTTATTTTATTTAAGTATGTAAGTAGTAAAATTAATATATAATAATGTATAATTTGTATGATATTATTATGTTCAAATATGTGCTGTTTAAGAATTATTGCTGATGAATCATTCTTAGTAATTTAAAATGCAAGTAAAAATTAATTAATTAGTGACTTATTTTTTAAATGAAATTGCGAAATGCAGCAAAGGTATTTTAATTGAATTTTCTTTCATATTGTATTACAAATAATGAAGCAAACAAAAATGCTGTGTAGCATTACGACGGAATTTGCATTTTAATTTGCTTTGTTTTTAATTTTGTAATATTTTTTTTTGTAAGCAAGCGTAAATTGATTACAAAAAGGAGAGTAAGAATATTTAAGTAATGCTCGTAAATAATATTTTTCCAGCAAAATAAATCATTATAAATTTTAATTACTAACCGTCAAAATTGTTTAAACTTCACAATAATTTGAAGGGAAGAAGCATTGCAAAACGTAACCACTAAATGCTAATGAAAAATCTTTTAATTCAGAGAAATTTTTGTCAAGTTAAGGAGTATCCACTAATGTTGGATTCTATGACATTATCTATTAGTTGTGTTCGAAACTGATTAACTTGATAAACAAGTGTCTGGATCAAAAATGTTTTCATTAGTGTTTGTTGGTTACGCTTTTTTGGGCAAATGTTTGACAAGTGTGACCGTACATTTAGTTTAAAAAAATGTTTTTTTTTTCACTTATGTAATCTTTATAAATTTTGTGTCAGAATTTTTTTTGCTTTAAAAAACGAAACGTAATTAGTTTAAAAATTAAACGTGTTTATGCATATCGCTCCTTTATTGCTGAAAAGGCATGATTCACAAAAGATAGTTATGCTTAAAATAAGTTTTAGGTTTAAATTTTAGGTGCATGCAATTTTTAAACAAAATTAATTATGACAACGTCGGGTGGTAACTGATTTGCAGCACAGTCAGCGTTGCCATATTTATTTTCTCAAAAATCTTCAGGTCGAACAAAAAAAATCTTTTTTTCTCATTAAAAATCTTTTTTTGAGTGATTTTACTCAAAATATATTAATATGCATTTGTTTTACTGAATTCAAATTCAGGAAAAATTTATTTTGTTTCAAATGAACTAACAAACGTAAAAGTAAATAACACAAAATATTTACTGAATAGAACATGTATAAGATAAATATATGTATGCATATAATTCATACTTTTGATGAAGGAAAGAAGAAAATATGTCAAAAGGACCTTAAAAAACATACTAAAAGTACCAAATATAATCTTAAAAATCTTATTTTTAACAAAGAAATCTTTCAGTCTTATTAACATCCCGAAAAACTTCGAAAATAAGATAAATCTTCACATATGGTAACACTGATCACATTATACATAGGTATTAAGAATACATTATTACTGCGGCAAACAAGTATCCACGATTTTTTTTTTTTTTTTGCTACAAACAAACAAAATTGTTTAAATATCTCATTGAGTTCTTATAAAAAAAATCATTTTAAAAAGAAGCGATACTTAAGATTTTTACCTTAGAGAATTCTTTCTCTGTGGCTCTTATTATATCAAGTTTTCCCTTTTTTTTAAGGTTTTTGAGATGCTAAAAAGTTTTTTGGAAATATAAAGTTATTTATAAATATGTACATAATTTAACTTTTGCAGTATATTGAATGAAAATATTAAGTGATGTTTGTATGCAATAAAACGATCTTATATTTTCTCACTCCCTTATTACTCCAACAGTGTCTAATTGCGTTTACTCCCTCTTATGTACGGCTATGCCGTTTAAGTGGCCTTAAATTTTAATAAAACAATGTATAAATAAGAAATATATTTATTAAGATCTCTAAATCTAAATATGATTTTTATTTTAAGGCTGGAACAGAATAAAGTAGTTGTAGTAGTAGCTGAAGCTGACGACGTAACTAGTAGCGCAGCAAGAAAAAAATGTGAACAGAATATTGAAGCTATCTGCATGGTTACCAAATAAATATTTTCTTAATAACCTTGTAAGATTATACAAGAATAATGTGTGAATTTGTTCAATACACAAGCTCGAATTAACTTCGTATCTGTTGTCTAAAAATAAATATCTGATAACTAACACCAGAAAATAAATTCTTCTTAAGGTGCGTTTCCTCAAGCAACGAAATTCCGCAAATTTGCAAAAATCACAATATTGGAAAGAAACATTAAAATGTATTAAAACTCGCTAAAGCAAACATTTTTTGGAAAAAAAAGTTTTTTTTTTCAGATATAAGAAGTTTTTTAAAAAATATATATGGTAACGCTGATTATGAGCAACTTTCGATCTTCGACTGTAGTTGAAAGCAGTGATGCCAACTTTTTTGGCTCTAAAAGCACATCAAAATTTGACAAAAGCACTAAAAAGAGTAATTTAGAATTATAAAAAGTATAAAAAGCACTATCCAATGTTTAACATTTTCTGAGTTATTGTATATTTAATAAAATCTGTGGCAATACGGAAAAAGTGCTTAAGTCATATTTTACTGTTTTGCAGGAGAGCACTTTTAGGCGTTCAAGTCGATTTTCAGAAATTTATTTCTTTTACAATTAAATTGGGAAATTCTATGTTAACCTTTATTTTTTTTAAGAAAACATCATTCTACACACTATAAGTAATATATTTAAGTAGAAATATACCAAAGTATAACCTTATAAATTAAGATATTATTCAAAATGAGATTAGAAGTCTAAAAAAGATAAGTCGCAAGTCATATTGCTATAACTTCCTGAAAAATCACACAAATTAATTGAGATTTTGAGCAGGGGTACTTTCAAATATGCAGATTACGGAGGTACCAGGAGAGCACTTTTAAGCGTTCAAGTCGATTTTCAGAAATTTATTTCTTTTACAATTAAATTGGGAAATTCCATGTTAACCTTTATTTTTTTTAAGAAAACATCATTCTACAGAATATAAGTAATATATTTAAGTAGAAATATACCAAAGTATAACCTAAATTAAGATATTATTCAAAATGAGATTAGAAGTCTAAAAAAGATAAGTCGCAAGTCATATTGCTATAACTTCCTGAAAAAACACACAAATTAATTGAGATTTTGAGCAGGGGTACTTTCAAATATGCAGATTACGGAGGTACCATTAACTCGAAATCAGCTTATCTTGATCTAAGCACTTTTTCCTTTTTGCCAAAAAAATATATCAGACGAAAAATGTATGCTTTACACCAGTGGTTTTCAGCCGGTGGGTCGCGACCCATTGGGGGGTCGCGGCGACCTTTCTCGGGGGGTCGCGAGCTGATCTAAATAAAACACATTGATTGTTTTTAAATATTTAATTCTTTTAATTTAAAAACATAAAAAAAATTTAATTCAAAAACATAAAAGTACTTATGTATATCATTGTGAACGCTGGGCTTGCTTATTTTTAATTAAATACGAAAAACGTGGTTGCAATTGTTACACGCAAACAATCAAATCATTTTCTAAATTAAGTTTATTCCTGTTTTTTGTTTTAATATTCACCATTTGTGAAAAAGTCATTTCGCACAGATAAGATGTTGAAAATTGAATTAATATTTTAAGTGCTTTTTTAGCTAGCTCGGGGTATTCCGTCTTTCGCTTTAGCCAAAATGTTGAACTATTTTGAGATAAATATTCCATTTTGAGCATACTGTCCGCTGTACACCACAAATCACACACTGTGGTTTGTTGTCAATAACAGTGAAACCATATTTTAAATATTCATTGTCATAATTTCTTTTTTGTTTATTTTTTGTTTGTTTTTAATTCACTTGCACCTGAGGTACACAGTTCCACAGCTCTTTTAAGAAACTTATCCATTTACAATTCAAATGCGGCTTGTCTCCTGCACTGTTCACAAGCAAGTGAAAATTTTAGCGTTTAAAATCTTCTGATTGTCTTTGTCTACTACTTTTGTAGTATTATGTTGTGTTTACATTAATATTTTTAAAGTCTACAACAACTACGACATCATACCAACCATGGTACAATTATACTAGGTACATGCACAACTACAACAAAATTACAACACCAAAAAACACATTCATTTTGTTGGTATAAACAAAGGAATAATTGTCAGAAACAGATGCCTTTTGTTTTTAAAAATAACAATTACAGGGTAACTAAAGTACAATTGCAGACGCGGCATTCCTGCATGATTATAGTTATTCAGTGTTGCCAATCTGTGTGTAGTTAGACAGTGTGTAATTTCTACTCACATGTGTAGGCCATGTAATTAAATTCTTGTATAATCTGTGTGTAATTCTACTTTGGGTTCTATTTTTATTTATTTTTGTTTTAATTTTAACCTACACAAAAGATGTGTAGTGTAATTTTCTTCGATGTGTAATTGGAGACACAGCGATGTGTAAATTCATTGGCAACACTGTAATCATTTTATTCACACACATACACTTACATTTTCGCAGCTTGTAAACAAAGTTTGACAAGTATTTGCATTGTATACATTAACAGGCTGGGCTTGTGCATGTACCTGTTATAATTGTCCAATGATACCAACAAACAAGTGGTGAAGGGTATAAAAAGCAACAATCAAATACCGTTAGGTGTCTATTGAAAGAATAGCAAACACGCAGTGTAATGTTTTTGCTTTATTTTCATTGCGCTGATTTACACGGGCATAATTGTGCTGGCATAACACGACAGTTTGTCGGTGAGAGAGGCAAAGAGAGTGGTTTTGCGGTTGGCATAACTTTTCAACCAGTTTCAACCCCGCATTAGCAGCATAAAACTAATACACATACAACTTAAAAAACAGCAAATGTTAAATGAATACTAAAAACACTAACACACACACAGCTGTATACGAATACATTTTGTGCCAGATGAATTAGTCTCGTGTAATTTGGAAAAGAACAAAAATTGTGCGGCTTAAAAATTGATCTCGTCTAAACTACCTCATTGAATTTTGTTTTTTTATAATAGTACATATTTTCAAACTTTGAAAGCAAATACGTTAAGGGGTCGCCAGATTTATTGATAATCATTTCGGGGTCGCGGCTTCAAAAATGTTGAAAACCCCTGCTTTACACTGAAAAAATAAATACACCAAGTTTTTATTAAAGTAATTTATAGAAATACACAAATTTCTTAAAAGCACTACTAAGTGATTTTTCTTAGTTTGACAATAACGGTAAAAATTTGGCGTTTCGGGTCTTCAAAAAGCACTAAAAATAATGCCAAAAGCACCAAGTTGGCACCGCTGGTCCAAAATACTTCTCGAACCAATTTTCATTTGGTATTATGATGAGCTTTCGACAAAGAATGTCCTTATTGTGAATGCCACTCAAAGTGATTTTTAAAATGTGCAACAACTTTACCTAAAAAACAATAGTTTATAGTCCCCCTTATCGTAGTTGGCGTTTTTCGACTTCAATTTTGACTATTTGTAGTTGATTAGAGAAGTCAAACTAAATTGTTCTTTAATCTATACAAAGCGCCTGACTTTCGCCGAATAATCGCCAATCACAATAAGGAGGAATAATTCTTTATACTAAAATACTTCATCGAAAGCAAAATTCTGTTCGATGGGAAATTCGTTGCTCATAGAAATTTTCTGTGTTCATAATATGAATTCAACATTCGGTTTTCGATGTTCGATAGCTAGCGAAGATCGAAAATCGACATATCAAATATGTGTGTTCTCTTCTTTGATATTTCCAAACAATTAAAAAAAAAACTTCTACACTCAGGGAAAAGCTGCAACTTAAAAATAAAAACACGTCACATTAATTCAATAATTTTCAATATATAAGAGAAAATGTGTATTGAAATACTTAAAAATAAATATTATTATTGTTATTCATTTGTTTAATCTGCAGAATAAATTCTAAGACAAAGCTGTTTTGCCCATCAGCCCTAAAAATAAATAAAATTAATACTGAAAATTAATATTTTCCCATATTAAAATTAGAAATTTCAACATGACTAGACTTTTGTTAATGTTTCTTATTAATTCAATATGATTTTTATTGGTTTTAAGCTGTTTTTCCTCCGGGTGTATATTTATGATTTGATTAGGCTAAAGTTTATTACAGAGCCTAATAGCATAGACAGACGACAGCGTTAATTTGCATTAACTGTCTTAATGCAAATTAACTTGTGAATTATCCTCATCCGTAAATGCACTAAATGACAGTGAATTAATACTGAATTTAACTATATGATAACACAGTCCTAATATGGTAACACCGTCAACAATCAATCAAATGTTGGCAAACTGTTTTAGTTTTCAAAATTAAAATGCGATTCGGTCAGAAAATATATGTAAGTTATTTTAATTGTTTTTAGAAAAAGAGCAAAGAAATATTAAAATCGAGACACATTTTTCCATTTTGAAATTATCGAAGTGTGTGGCACGAAAGGGATGTACAGATTTTGTTTACTTAATGCAAATACTGTCGTCTGTCAGGGTAAATTTTTAATTCACATTAGTAATATTTTAATGCAAACTAACGCTGTCGTCTGTCTACGCTTTAAGCCTAAGCCTAAATTACATGTTATAATTATTAATGAAAAAGTAACACCTAAGTTAATTGTAAATATTCTGACAAACACTAGCAGAACGGAACAACTAGCTGTTTTCGAAGGTCGCTGCACCTTCATCATCAGCTTTCCTTGCGTTTCGTCCACTGTGTGTGGTTTCAAATCAACTTTTATATTGTTAGTAGTTTTTACGTTAGTACAATTTCTTACTTTTTCTAGGTCAGTTAATAAAACATTAATTAACATTTATTTTCATTTAATTTTTCATCGGTCATTCGTCGCAATAAAAATCAGAAAATAATCTTTAAAACAAACCCCCCAATCCCACGACAATGTTCGACTTGTCGCACACTTACATTTGAAACAACAAAAGTAAATAAAAATTTTGTTTTTATTTTGAATGTAGGTGTGCGACATGTCGAACGTTGTCGACACCGTGGGATTGGCCCAAAGTGTGTATTTTCGTACTCTTTTGTAACGGTCTAGAAAATGTGTACTGAAAATGTAAAAAGTGATACAAAGGGCGGGGGTGGGGGTGGGGGTATAAAAAATAGCGTTACGTAATATGTGAATGGTCCCTTAACAGGTTTCGTGATTTAGTGTGCGATACAAGTACATACATACATATATATTAATAATTATTAATTTTATTTTAAATACTATAATAAACATCTGTGCCAGTAAATAATAATGGTTTAAGTCGAAATTTCATGTTTTGAGATATTAACCCCCATATTCATAAAATTTTAAACGAATTTTAAATGTATTTTATTTAAAATTTTCCATACAAAATTTTCCTAAAACGAATTTCAAATTCATTTTATTTTTTTATGAATATGGGGGTAAGGGTTTTGTCTAAAATTAATTGTGTTTGGTTTTTATATAAAATTTTTAGACTCCGAAAAAGATGCACATTTATTTAGAACAAAACTGTTAATTTTATAAAAAAAAAGAAAACGTTTTATTAGTTAATAATCGCTGTTTTTAAGTTAAGATGTTATGAAAAAATCCATTGTTAGAAAAATAAAAATTAAAGTGCACTTAAGCTATTATATTGAAATGCAAAATAATTTTTATTGACGGTAAGTCGAGAGAAGTGCTTTAACCTGCGTTTACACATGCAAGTGCCTTGCATGCAAGCTCTGTGTACGTATTATCAATGAAAATTTCGCACAAATGCCCGACTGTCTTGCAACTTGCATGTTTGCCTTTTACTGCAGAGTTGTCCATAACATAAAAAATTTTAATTTTAAGGGAACCATATAGTGTTGAACTTTATTCGTATTGTTTCAATGTTATTTATGTCTAAAAAATTAATAAACTGCTCGATTTATGAATATTTAAGAAAAAAAAAAATTATTAAATTAGCTTTTAAATGTATTTAAAATGAGTAAAAACTGATATAACATTACACTGAAATCCAGTTAATTTGTGCTAAACTACAGGGTGGACCAAAAGAAACCAAGGGGTGTAAAAGTTTAATAACTTTTTTGTTTATTAACTTTTTTTTATTTTTTCTTTCAGATTATATAATATACAAAATGGAAATTTTTTTACACTAAGTATGAAAAATGATGTCTCTTAAATGACCACCGTTTTCAGCTTCGCACTGATGGGCTCTTTTTAGAGCATTTTCCATAACATCTTTCAAAACTTGTGGCTGTAGCGTTCGAATTTCTGCAACAATGTTTGCCTTGAGTTCAAGGATTGTCTCTGGCTTGTTCACATACACTCGCTCCTTCAAAAAACCCCAAAGAAAATAGTCGGGTGCTGTCAAATCTGGCGATCGCGCTGGCCAAATAATTTCCGAATTTCGAGAAATTATTCGCTCTCCAAAAATTTGACTTAAAAGTGCCATTGTGTCTCGGGCAGCATGGGCAGTGGCTCCGTCCTGCTGAAACCACATACCAGGTCTGTTTTCAAGAGCAGGACGTAAAAAATTTTCTATCATAAACCGATACCGCTCTCCATTTACGGTTACAGCACTTCCATCTTCATTCTCGAAGAAGTAGGGCCCAATGAAATTTTCAGATGTGATCCCACACCATACTGTACACCTGATGGGGTGCAATTGGCGTTGATGAATGGCTCTTGGATTTTGAGAACCCCAGAACCTACAGTTCTGCTTATTAACAAAGCAGTTGGAAGTATACTGCAAGTGCCGAAAGTGTAGATGTGTTAGTAAAAGAGTTTGAGTGTATTGAGTTTTTCGAACTTGCACTTGCACGTGTAAACCCTAGGTTAGTTTAAATTGAAAAATTAAGTTTTTTAAAGCTTAGTTAAATATAAGTTTTTTTTATAATGAAGAATAATTTGGATGGGATGTCAGTTATTGAACTTAAGTGTATACAAGTTTTTATGCTCAAATATGATATAATATTGATGTAGCTAACGAAAGAAAAAATTAAGTTGAGGTAAGATGTTATGGCTTACGTATTATTTTCCAAGCAGACTTAAGTTAAAATATAAATGCGTATAGTTTTATTAATAATGACATTTTTAATTGAAATTTAGTTGAGTGATAGATCTTGAAGAAGAGAATAAGAATATGTAATAAAATGAAAAAGCACTTATGTCCACTTAAGCCATTATTATTTATTGCCACAGATATGTCAAAAATTTTCTTGTAAACATAATTATTTGTTTGATATGCATATTTCTTTAGCAGTAATGAATAATACATAAACGCTTTTCTTTTTTGTTATAAACATGTTACACTGTTTCATACTTTCTTGTGAGCTTTTTGTGCTTATCAATTTCTGAAGGCATTTGCATGCATACTGTTGTAAAAATTAATGAACTATGAACTTTAATTATACAACATATTAGCTGTTAACATCTATGCATGAAAAAATTAGAATAAAATGTATAGTTGGTACATTGGACTGGTGTAGTGTTATAATAGCTGACACTGAACAATTGCCCGGAGATAAAAGTCCCATTTTATCGGTCATTATTTTATGAAATGTTTACATGAGCAGACTTCCAGAAGTTCATCTAGTTTTATAAAATGGCTATATTTTTTATGTTTGTGGCAGGGTTTTTGAGGAAATGCATCGACGTGGCGAAACTAAAAGTTGTTTGGTAGCTCGTGGGATGCCCTGGCTTTGAGGCTTAAGGTAGAATTAGTAAAATCGTATCATTCTACTTTACAGCTTGCCGTATCGTTCAACTTTGTGCACAAGTTATAAAAAATGTAACAGTTTGCATAGCACATTGTTTTTGTCTGGCATTAAACACGGCGTTTTTGACATTCGCTACAGAAAAATCTGTTTTCTGCAGATTCATACGTCAGCAGTGGTACCACCACATATTTTATAACATGTAACATGCATTGTATATCGTACGGCAGAGTAGCAAGCCGTAACGGCGCGGCTGGCGGCTAGCCACTCAGCCGATTTTTTTCAACAAGTCAAGCCGCCGCCGAACCACTCGGCTTATTAGCGGCTTAATACTCAGCCGATATTTTGTCTTTTATTTTTTATACTTCTTGAATTATATTTAATATTGTGTCTACTCAACTTGCTTATTGTTTTTATTTATATTTCGTATTGTATATGATCGCGAGCGTCCCTGAAAAATAGTTGATTTTGCTTCCACATATAGAGAAAATGTGTGTATGAACGGTAAGTCCCGGTTCACACACTTCAACTTTTGTTGATCAACTCGTAATTCAGTTGTAAGAGACGGAGGAAGAAGTACAAATATCTCTTTTTTTCTTACAGCTGAATTACGAGTTGATCAACATAAGTTGAAGTGTGTGAACCGGGACTAACGTAGCTGGAACAACACTTACGTTCTCTATTGGAGTCCCTTCTTAAATCCATGCACGTTTAGATCCTTATAATAATTGGAACAAAGCTTTGTATTCGTTCATCCGTAGCAGTGTTGCAATAAAGTAACTAATTTTTAATTCAATCAGGAAGCTTAAATGAAATTTATGTATAGTCTAGTTTCTACGATTTACGAAGTTATTTTTATTGGCATTTTGGACATCAATTACTGCAATCAACTGCAATATTCAAACTATTGCAAAATAAATAATGTTACAACGTGGTGATTCAATAATTCACGAAGTTTTCTAGAAACAGACTGGGTTCAAAAAAATGTTTACATGCTTAAACAAATCGGCGTTAAGCCGTTCAGCCGCCGCCGCCGAAAATATTTGTCTTTCAGCCGCCGTCGAAATTTTTTGGTCGGCTTGCTACTCTGTCGTACGGTTTTTGTCAGCTGACACGCAACATCACGATACGATTTTACTAATTCTACCTTTACTATTTTCACATCTATTTTATGTGCATCAAAATCAGAAGATAAATATGCACTTTTGGCTAACAGCCCTATCACAGATTTCTACTTAGTTCAAAGTACTTAGTTCAAAAGTAAATTTTTAAGTTAAATTTTAAAAATTATTTACTCTTAACAAAATCAATAATTTACAGTTTACTTGTAAATTATAAAACGTGTGTACTTTCTTTTTGGAGGGGCAGCTACGAAATTAAAGCCATTCGAAGTGGAAATTGTGTCAGGTCATTAAATTTTATATTCATTTCTCATGCATTAATCTCGAAATGTCTGCTTGGCTTCCTGTCCAAATTTTTAGTTTTTTTTTCTCTCTCTTTTACAATATTGTACTTTCTCTTACATATGAGAGCATGTATGGCTGCATATTTTTTTTGCAATCAAAATCTTTTGGGAACACATTTTAAACGTTTATTTGAAGATTTTTTACTTTGATTGTGGTTTTGCGGAAACTATATTTTTCTTTTGCATGTATTAGCATTTTTTTTTTTGCAAAAATTAAACGCATAAAACTTGTTTTTTTTTTACTACAAATCTTTTTAGAAGTCTGTCATAAGCTAATTTTATGTTTAAATAAAAAGAAGTATGATGCATTTTTGTATTCTTGTTAAAAATATTTGGTGAAAGTTGTGTTGGCCACAAAAAAAAAAATACAAAATCATTAAATGTATATTTTCTCTTTTTAATTATTCTACAAACTTTGCTTCCGCATTTTTAATGGTTTGAGTGAGTCCCTGTTAAAATCTGTACAACTAGACTGTGTTGCCATATTTATTTTTCAAAAATCTTCAAGTCGAGCGAAAAAAATCTTTTTTTTTTTAACCCCGACTAAAAAAGGGGTGTTATAAGTTTGTAGTGTGTGTCTGTGTATCTGTGTGTCTGTGTCCACGTACAGGCCAAACGGCTGGACTGATTTTCATTTATACCTAATTTACATTACGCATTTTTTTCATGAAACTAGTTGCATGAAAAATTTTTATTTCTCAATAGGAGACCTGGAGGAACAACTTATATCAAAAAAGTTGTCAAGAATGTATCAGAGATTCATTCTACGCCCTTTTTTATATAAAATTCTCTTTTATAGCGCTGCAATAAGCAAATAGAAAAAGTTGCGTGCAACAAAATTCATGAAATTTCATGAAAAAATGCTTAATGTAAATCAGGTATTAGTTAGTTTTGTTTGAAAGATGACTTGATCGAGAGGGTCGATATAACATCTTTTCTGAAAAAAGTCGGGGGTTTTTAAAATTTTTAATTTTTGTTATTATTTTATTGAATAAAAATTAGTTAAAATTTATTTTGTTTCTTGTTAACTATTAAAAGTATAGCCAAAACACAAAATTTTTATTATATAGAATATGTGCAAGATCATTATGAAGCAAATCAGAAAATTTGTAGGTACATAGTTAAGTCAAAAAATCCCTCAATAATATATTAAAAGTACCAAAAGTAAAATTTTTAAAAATCTTATTTTTAGATAAGAAATCTTTTTTGCCGTTTTAACACGTCTAATAAGTTCAAAAATAAGATAAATCTTGACATGTTCGAAAAACCATTAATGCGTTGCATTTATTTGGGCATCATACTCAAATTAGATGATACTACAGAATTTTTAATGCATCGTTAATTTGTTTCCTGTGTTCGGGTAATTTTAAGTATTATATGATCCAGTGATGCATATTAAAATATCCGGCATTTACAGTGTTACCAACAGATATTTTTACAAGCGATTATTGACATATTTTTTACAAGCTTTACTCTTTCTATACTTAACGAATTTGTTTAATGTTTGCCATTTTTTCTTGGCTAAAGGCCCTCTCACATTCACCCTTATTCCAGTTGTCGGCATCGACGTCACTTTAACACAAAACAACAAAAATTGGGGCTTGTTTACTCGCTCTCGATAATAATTTTGTGCAACTGACAATCTATTTCTGTTCCTTAAGGTCTAGAAAATAGGATAAACCCGCCAAAAGGAGTCTTTCTACAAAGGGTAGATAAGCCCTATTTTTTTCTTCTATTGTGTTAAAGTGACGTCGATGTCGACAACCGGAATAAGGGTGATTATGATACGAAGTGGCGAAAATTCATACCTGATCTAACTTTCCTTGCAATGCGTTGCCACATGCAAGTTTAAATGAAAACAAAAATGAAAACTCACTTTTTTACTAACAAAGCCACACTTTTACCACTTGAGAGTTAACTTGCAATGAAATTTTGAAACAAATAAATTTTTACACTTGACGCAAGTAAAGTGACAAAACGAGAAACGCTGTTTCCAAGTATAAAGTTGTTTCATTAATTTGATTAATATTATAGCTGGTTTTTTATATACTCGTATATGAAAAGGATATTGAGAAATGACACAAAGACTCATTTTGGAGCAAAGTTTAAACAGAAATTGCATGTTTTAATACAAGAAATATATCGGCTTAGTCGGCAAATATGCTGTCTTTTTTTTAAGGACAGAAAACTGTAAATTTATTGAAACTAGATGTGTTTGAGGGCAACGAAACTATTAATTTTGTTACATATTTTAAATTAACACAAAAAGTTATTTTTTAGTTAAATGCAAGTACACTAGATGCTGTTTTCCGCTGGACTTTCGCATTTTTTATGAACTTAGCATATTTGCTTATCACTCCATAACAACAAGAAAAACAACATAACGACATTCTAGTTTTTGGAAATGATGTGTTTTGAGTTAATCTAGCTTTCTACATTAAAAAACTCTTCTTTGCATAAAAAGTGGACTTTGCATATTTGCCGACTAAGCCAACGATATCTATATATATATAAATATTAATCAAATTTTTTTGTCGCGGTATCACGAGTGAATGGCTGGACCAATATCATCCCTCTTACTTTTTTATTTTATTCGTTATTGGCTGGAGAAGAAGAATATGAAAGAAAAAAATTAAGAAAGTTGCGCGGGACAGGGTAAAGCGGGGAAAAATGTATAAATTCAGTTTACCCAGTTTCTTTCTCGATGCGAATGAAATCGCAGGAAAATTCTAGTTAATAATACAATTAAAGTTCATTATTGCCGCTATGAAATTAAATAATGCCCAAATAAGAAAATTAAACTTTTAATTGCCATTTATTTATTGATTTATTTATTTTTATATTTTTATACTGAGTTTGGTTTCATTGCTCTTTTTTAATTGAGCCTCATTTCGTTTATATTGGGTGGTTTTTCATTAATTTTCTCCTGGGCCTTATTTAATTTTTTGGATTTTATTGCATTGGGGCTTATTTCATTTTCTTATTTGGGCGTTATTTCCTTGCGCCTTATTTCATAGCGCCTTCAATATTGACTACTTGGCAACACTGCACTAACAGTTGAAGTAACCCCATTTGTGCCAGAACTTTACTTGTTGACGACATTTTAAAAATGAACTTGCGTTGTGCCGTATAGCCACTAAAAAAAATTGTTGCATTTTTGACATTTCTCCTGATTTTCGTTAGTCCCAAATCATACTGTGCAAGTCTTATTGCTAAGCTGATTAGTTTCAGTGAGAGAGAGACGAGGGGAACAGCAACGTTTCTTTTCCCCCCGTCTCTCTCTCCTAATAAACTAATCAGCTTAGCAGTAAGACTTGCATAGTGTAAATAGGGACTTAGTAAAGGCTCAGTTAGCTGACTGTAATGGAATGTAACTGCAACGGATTGATTTTGTAAAAAATCTACACAGAAAAAATTATACCCAAAAAATTTTTAAACAAATCAAACTATTTTCAGTAAATATTCTGTACTGTTCCATTAAATTAATTTGTACCAAAAAACTGTGTAGAGAAGAAACAGGCCACGACGTTTGTCGGCTACTTTTCAGCATTTACATGTATACAACACGATCAATCAAAATAAACAACAACAACCGGACAACAGCACGTTGTTCCTATCAACAAGCAAGATAAACACCAACACACTGCAATAACATTTTCTCTCAGCCGAACTATGATTAATTTAAATTTTTACAAAATTTTAATTAGAATTTACAAAATTATTTGTAGGACCGCATTCAAATAAAATATTTACTGATTAAACGAATTTGGTTACTGAAAATAAAATTTAGTTTTTTCTGTGTATTTTTTTCTTGTTTTTAGTGAAAATAAGAGACAAACTTTTTATTAAATTTCAAACAAGTACTTTGGCTAAAAATGAAACTTGAAAAAGTTT
The DNA here is from genome assembly GCA_949987645.1 of Tachina grossa. NCBI lineage: Eukaryota > Metazoa > Arthropoda > Insecta > Diptera > Tachinidae > Tachina > Tachina grossa. The sequence goes on from OX465274.1 coordinate 64,221,924, forward strand.
TGTGATTTTCCCCATTTTCGTTTAAAAATTTAATAGAAAAGGAACAATTTTACAGATTTTTTTCGTATTTACTACTTCGGTACTCGATAAATGATTTCATTTTAGAATCAAGGCTCAAAAAATATCCTTTCAATATCCTTTAAATGTATAAATAAAGCTGAGAAATTATAGAGAATTCCTTTTGAGCTTTAAGCAACCGGATATCAAGTATGCAATGCCCGCTGCTCAGTACTTGAACGTTTCAACACATACAACGACCCAGTGAAAATAGAATGGAAGTAATTATTCAGGAACTACTTTTTCTCTACTTTCAAAGTACTCGTATCTAAAGGGTCCGCCAGATAACTTTTTTTTTTTTTTTTGAAAATGCTATAAAAAAATACTGAAGCTTCGGCTATGTTGCACGTAGCGCCGTCCTGTTGAAACCAAATGTTGCCAATATAGTCCTCTTCAATTTTTGTGAACAAAAATTCGTTCAACATAGCCCGATAACGATCGCCATTGACTGTAACTGCCACTCCTTGCTCAATGGCCCAATTATGCCTCTGGACCAAAATCCCCACCAAACAGTGACTCGTTTTGGGTGCATCGTTTCGGTGCGGGTTTTCTGTGCCCCAAATGCGACAATTTTGCTTGTTTATATACCCGCCAAGATCAAAATGAGCTTCATCTGAAAAGATGATTTTTTTTTGGCAAAATCGGCATCTTCTGTAAGTCGATCGCAGGCCCACTTAGCGAAGCGAAAACGCATTGGATGGCCAGTTGGCTCGTTCAGCGGAAGGATAAAACTAATTATCTGTCAAATCAGACATGAGCTAAGTGTTACCATTCACGAAATAAGCACTAGTTGAAAAAAAAACGTTAGATGGCGGACCCTTTATAATACCTAATTTACAGTTAGCATTTTTTCATGAGATTTCACGAAACCTTTTCTATTTGCTAATTGCAGCGTTATAGAAGAGCGTAATATATAAAAAAAATGACGTAGCATTAATCGCAAGTACTTACGATATGTCTTGATTTTTTAACAAAATAAATTCAATGTCATGAAGTATGAGGTTTTTATTTATAAAAAATATATTGATTTAAAAGAACATGCAAAAAATAAGATTCACTTAAGTTGTGCGATCTACGAAAAAAAAATACAACCCTGGTATGATGGAGTTTATGAAAATTTTCAAAAGAAAATAACAGTTCATCACACCAGGGTTGTATTTTTTTGGTAGATTCTACGACTTTGTATGATAGTGAGTCATGGCTTTTAACATCATACAATTTACTGAATAGGTATCAAAAAAGAGAACTCCTTCCAATGACAAAAATCATTAGAAAATATCCAAATTTACACTACTTCCTCATCGAAAGTTAAGGATGTTATTGACTTCATTTTAAGCATTTGTTTTACTGGAAATTTAATAAGAATGCGTTTTAATTTCATTTCATTATTTGTTAAATTTTCTTTAATTATAATATACAAATATTTTTGGAAAACTCTCAAATAATAAACATTTTTACTATTGAAATGAATATAGAAATTATTATAAAATATTTTATGGCAGTAATTTATCCACCATCTGATCGAATGTCAATTTTAATTAATTTTTTAGTTGTTTTAGCTGGCAAGACATATGTATAACCCATTACTGTGTCACTTTTGATAACATTTCAAAGCGAAATTGCCTTGCAACGGTAGTGTGCAAATAGATGGTGACGAATTTAAGCGTGTGTATGTTAACTTCACGGCTTGAACTGTAGCTTAAAAAGCTATTAAATATTTAACAATCCTATAAATGGATTAATACTGATATTTACCAATCTAATGGTAGGTACAGACTTTGCAACTTGCATACGCAACACGTTTTCGAGTATTTTGATACAGACACTGCAACCTACAATGCAACCGTCAATGCAACCCATAAACATCGAAACTTCGAACGCAACTTCGAATGCAACCATCAACAAGACTACACACTATGCAACCGACAATGCAACCTGCCTGGTTGCATAAACACGTTGCTAAGTCTGTACCTACCATAAGAAACAATTTTTCATTTGGTATCGACTAGGGCTGCCAATCGCGATCCCGAAAATCCCTTAATTTTATGGAATTAGGATTTTATTCGGCCAAGCTGGCAAATCTTGAATACAAAATATATTTTTGGAATTCTCGGGGCATATAGTTTAGTTTCATATGCCTATTGCAAACCCCGTTTTTTGGACCAAGGATTTTTTTTTTGACATTTACTCATCTAAAGCAGCTACGTCCAAACACACATACACTGATATTTGCATTTGAGATAAATAGCTTATATATGGTGTTTTCCGTAGTTTTCCATGGATGTAGCTACGGGGGTCCAGGCATTAATGGTATCTAAATAGTCCCGAAATTTTATATTTGTGTTTTCCAAAAATCTTCCATTTGTATTGTATTTATGTACATTATCAATTCTAAAACCAGTTCAAGATTACAAAATATTTCCATAAACAATATCGTTTACATTTCTATTTTAGACATTTAAACTATTTATTTATCATATCAATTTCAAACCTTTATAGGGAATACATTCGGAATAAATAATTTTTTTTTTGTTTTCTGTAATATGGGTAACAATGTATAAAAAACCAGAGTTGTTCCAATATAAATTGGTTATCTGTAACTAGTTTGTCTCATAAACTATTTATAAAATTGTTTATGATTTGTATGCAAAAACTGGTTATAAATCAGAAAATAAACTTGTTACTCGTCATAAGTTATTACATATAATCTCTTTGTGATTGAAATGTAAATTTCAATTGTTACAAATTGTTATTAAGTAAATAATTTATCTTATATATTGATTTAATGAACTTACGCTTGTGTTAAAAAACATTTTAATTGGCTCAAATAAAACTTTTATAATTCAGTTTCTTTTTAAGCAAAAACCAGAATTAGACATTTCCGAATCCCGAACTCTCAGCGATGTATCTTTAAATTTAGCATATGTAATTTTTAAACCCGCTTAAATACAAATAACAGTCCTTTTCACAATGTACAATTAATAGCTAACAGGGACTTTAACGGCAAGTTTTGTATGAAGTTCACGTTAACTCTTAATCATACATTGTGAAAAGGGACGTAAGTTATACCCCTTTTACACATGGAAAGTTTACTTTGCAAAGTCTTAATTCAGCTGGGTAAAAGACAGAGGGAGGAATACTATCTCTGTCTTTCTCCCAGCTGAATTAAGACTTTGAAAAGTAAACTATCCGTGTCTAAAAGGGGTATTAATTACAGCAGCAAATATTTTTAATCAGAGTTGTATCGTTATAGTTGGTACACACTTTGCAACGTGCTTAGGCAACACGTTTTTATTACATGTTGCATATTTTGACACCAACACTACGAACTACAATGCAACTGTCAATGTAGCCTATAAACATCAAAACATTTTAATATTTTTGAAACTTCGAATGCAACTTCGAATGCAACCATAAACACAACTACACACTATGCTACCGAAAATGCAAACTGCCTGGTAGCATAACCACGTGTATACCTACCAGTAAGTTTTCGTAATACTTTCAGAGTTGTGTTTCATCAACTGGTGCCATCGCAATTTGTGGTCTATGCGGGCGTGCTTTGAAAGTAAATACTCCAATACATACATACATAATTAAAAAAAAACAAGTTTATTACCCTCTTCAAAAAAATAATAATAATAATAACAATAACAAAAATTTTTTACTTAATTACAAAACGCAGTTAATAGATAACAATAAAAAATTGTGTATGTAAAAAATTGTTTTCAAAAGATTGTTTGTTTTCAAACAATGAATAAAATGTAAATATTCCTAGGTACATTGTAGTAATTATATATTCCACGCAATTTATTGTTAACATATTATATCTTGCCAAAAAATTTAAATTAACTACAAATAATGATGTTTACAATTAATTTAAAGACTTTATATTATATGAGAATTATACAGATTGCAATGTTTATGACTTTGCTAACATGGAATAATTTCTAATTTTAATAGATTTTTAGAACTGTTAATTATGTTATTATTTCGAAAATAATAAACAAATAAAACTATCAAATTCAGTTAAAAAAAATACAATTAGAAATTTAAATGATGAGTAAAATTGTTACTCGCACTCGGAAATAGAGATGGGATGTTATAGACGTGAGTTGAAAAAAAAAACTTCAGTTTAAATTCAGACTACCAGTTTCATTTATTAAAGATCACTTTTTGAGATTAGAGTTTAAATTAGTATTAATTGTCGATTATTTGATTTGTCTGAAACCTAAAGAAAGTATTTTGCTTTCCAGCTATCAAAAATACTCATGCCCTTACAATTTACATATATGACACAAAGCCGACGTTGACAGCTCGTTAAGAAGTGAAGCTGGTTAGAAAAAATATTTAAAGGCCAGTTACAGTCAGGTACCACCACAAACCCAGCTGGCTAATGTGTGCAAAGAGAGAAATACACATGTGAAGCGCAAAATAGAAAGGGACCTAGGGGTAAAAAACGGTTTTGTTCAGGAGAGCCATTTTAAAGATTTAAATACGTGAAAGATGCGACATTTCGTATTTTATCTTGTGTAACAATTTCATATAAACAGCTTGTACTATCCAGAGACCTGCGCCGACGGGCTGACAGCCGGCTAAGCCGAGCCGCCGAAGGCTTTATGTCAGCCGCCGCCGCCGAATTGTTCTCGGCTCAAAATCGGCTAAGATTAGCAGCCGATTGATGATTTTTTTTTTATATTTTAGTTGAGGTTTTTAGGTTTTTTCACTAATCCATTATCACTTTAAATTTTTTATACAAATTAGTTATATCAAATGTTCTTTCCAATTGACATGCCGTCGGTTGGTTATTGGTTTGCTGCAGACATGTTGAATTTTGAATATACTGTGCCGCAAACCAACAACCCGACGATATGTTTATCCCGTTTATAAGCACTTCTTATTTGCAAATAAAAGTGGAAAACGTTATCGTATATAAAATACAAAAATGTAAGTCTGAACCGGGACTTAACGACTAAATTTCAGAGAAAACCTGCTGTAGTCCGCGTTGCCACATTCTGATTTTGTACCACAAACAAAGCCAAAAAGATCGCTAGAAAATTATTATATAACAAAAACAAATTAAATTTTACAATGATTTAATGTGTAATAAGAAGTGGTTCTTTTTTGATATATGACAATGTTCTAACAATTTTTTCCGCTCTGTTTGTGGTACAAAATAAAAAGAACGTGGCAACGCTGATTAAATCACTTTTTCTCTGAAATTTAGCTGGTAAAAATAAATCATTTTTAAAAATTTTGTGAATTTACTTTGACAAAACTGTGAAGCTGACTAAGCCGACCCAGCCGAATTTCAGCCGATTTTCATCCGCCGCCGAACAATTTTTCATGAGCCGCCGCCGCCGACGAAATTGCTCGGCGCAGGTCACTGGTACTATCACCTCCTGAGAGAAGAATTTTTTTTCATTTCTCCATTGAGTTGTATGCAAATTGAAAACTTAAAACGCGTTTTCTGCAAAACTGGTTTTTTTGAGTTGTGCCACTATTGAAGTAGATGTGCGATATGTCAAACTTTGCATTATGTGTGTGACAGTGTATGTGATTTTTCAAAAAGTGTGTCTTGTTAAAAACACACACACACACACAAACGCATACAAATTTTTTGGTTTGTAAATATCGATCCTTATTTTCGATTTTATTGTAAGCGACTTGCAATCGGAAATAGACTTTTTTATTGAAATTAAAATTTTATGGGGCAACCCATAGTTTAGAATTATCAAAATGCCAAAATTATTGATAATCGGAAATACTATGGTTACAGTCAGTATTGTTTAATTATTTTTTACTTTTTTGAATTCAGGCAAAAAAAAAGTTTACTCTGACAAAATAAGTTTTGGAATTCTCTTTGCCTGTGGTGTCCACACAAGCAATCTTTCTTTAGAAGAGTGTTGCTAATTTAGGGGATTTTCCCCCAAATTGGGAATTTAAATTGGGGAATGTAAATTTTGTGTTGGGAATCTGGGGATTTGTTGGGGATGATAACCAAATTTTGGGGAATTTTTAGAATTTTTTTTTATATCTGATGGAATAAGAATGATTTTTGAGCTAATAAATGTGTGTCTGGCAAGTCTAAAAATGTGTGTATCAGAGAAAGAAAGAAAGAAAGTGTGTATGGGAGAAAGAAAGAAAGAGACTGTACTACTACCTTTGTCTTACACGCAGCTGAATTAAGACTTTGCAAAGTAAACTTTGCGTGTGGAAAAATGGTATAAACTATAACGACCCTTTTACACAAGGAAAGTTTACTTTGCAAAATCTTAATTCAGCTGTGTGAAAGACAGAGGTAAGAATACGTTCTCTTTCTGTCTTTCTCTTACCTGAATTAAGACTTTGCAAAGTAAACTTTCCGTGTGTAAAAGGGGTATTACCAAAACAAAAATACGTAACAAAATGTAATATAACTTGTTGGAAGCACTTTTTAAAATAAACACACTTCTTAAAAATAATTCAATTTGTTGTGACAAATTTAATACTTCTGCTGAAATGCTAAAGCTCTTTAATACAAGTATTATGTACAAAAAATTTTCTGAGGATGATGAATCGGAAGATTTTGATTCTGAAGTTTTTTAAATGGTTAAAATTTTTTTTATACATGTGTATATTAAACTATGTGTAATTTTTTCTTTAGTTTTATAAGTACAAATTAAATTAATATTTTTAGAATAACGACCCTTTTCACAATGTACAATTAAAAGCTAACAGGGACCTTAACGGCATGTTTTGTATGAAGAACTGTCAGTTAAAGTTCACGTTTACTCTTAATCATACATTGTGAAAAGGGACGTTAATATGTTATTTTTGTCATTATTTTTTAAATGAAATTAAAAAATTTTATTTTTTTTTTTTGGGCATTTTCGGGGATGACAAGTCAAAAATTGGGGATAAGCTCTAGAAAAAAAAAACAGGCAACACTGCTTTAGCTGAAAGAAACTAGCAAAACAAAAGGTTGCGAGTGCAAGAAAACCTGTAGTTCTACGTTGGCCTTACGAAATTTAAAAAGTGCTGTAAGAAGGTTATTTAAATGAAAAAAAGTATCCAAGGCCTATTTATCAGGTCAACGCAATCGTCCTGATGATATTCTCTGTTTTCGTGTTTTAATTGTTAAAAGCTGTTTGCGCCATACACTTTAGTTCATGTTTGTGTGTGTTTCTGACAACTGAAACACGAAGTTGTTTTATGTGTTGCTGTGTTTTTGTAGAGTTGCATAGACCTAATAAATAGGCCTTGAAAGTGTCAACCAGTAGGGAATTTAAAAAATAAGTATCGACTATCCCTAAAATTTAAATAAAATATTATATTGTTCTCTTCTTTTTTTAGTTAGTTTAAAAATGTTTATTAAAATTTAGGCATTAATAACAATTACATATTCTTTTGTTGACAATTTTAATCATAAATCTTGAACATATTATATAAAAAATGCCCAAGAATATTTCGTAATCTCTTCGTAGACTTTAAAAGATAAATAATACGGATTACGTTTATAAATTTTGTTTATTTTATCATTGTTATTTTGTTTTAAATCATTTTCCTTACAAATTTATTATGTACTCGTATTTCCGCTTAATAAAAAAAAAGAATTTGGGATGCCAAACTTTTTTAGGTTTGTGGTATTTTTTGTACATTTCCAATAAAACGTACATCCATGTACATATATAATTTATAAATTGTTTTAAGAACATGACATAAAATTTTCAAATAAATTTTTCATTTTAGACGCATTATTTATTTCTAGTAGAAGTATTAAAGTTAATTTCACGGCCATATGCTCCTTATAGGAACAACAGGAATTAATTGTACACTTTCATTGGAGTAGTAAAAAAAGCCATTTACACAAAGTGTCAGTATTACAAACGGCAACACTGTCTGTATTTTACATAAATTTTATAAAGCCTGTTTTAATTTGGAGTGTCACAACTTTGAGTTGGCATCACTGCTTTATTTGAGCACCCATTTAACAACTGATAGTGTCTTTTTGTTTAATTTGTATTGAAATTTCATTATGAATCGACCAAACGGCCATCGTATGCGCCGCCATTTCGGCAAATGAGCTGAAGCACAAATTGATATTGATTTTGAATCTCCATTGAAAATTTTATTTTCCGATGAAGCCCATTTCTGGTTGAATGAGTACGTAAATAAGCAGAATTGTCATATTTGGAGTGATGAGAATCCACAAGCTTTTGTCGAAACACCATTACATCCACAGAAAACTATCGTTTGGTGCGCTTTATGGGCTGGCAGAGTCATTGGCCCATATGTCGTCAAAAACGATCACAGTCAGAATATTACTGTGAATAGTAAACGGTATAGGAACATGATTCGAAATTTTTTCGTACCTCAATTACGTGGCATTAATCTTGCTGATATGTGGTTCCAACAGGTCGGAGCCACATGCCACACAGCGGGTGCTACAATTGATTTACTCAAAGAAACTCTTGATGAAACAATAATTTCACGAAATATGGTGTCATGGCCCAGTAGCCCACACCATTTGTCGGTGCATTTTTGTAAATTTATTTACAAAATACTTTTAAATAAATAAATAAATAATTTCACGTAATGGCCCAATTAATCGGCCACCAAGATCGTGTGATTTAACTCCATTGGAGTATTTGGGTTAAGTAACTTGTCTATGTCGATAAACCACAATAGCACAATAGCACACCTGGAAATCAAAATTCGAAGAGTTATTGGCGAAATACGGCCGCAAATGCTGCAAAAAGTTGTTGAAAATTGGTGTTCCAGATTGATTGCCAGAAATCATATTTAAACATTAATTTCTTAAAAGTTTATTTCCAATAAAGCCCGTTTCATTGATATTTAAAATATATTTCCTTGTTCTGTTATGATTTAAGCTTGTGTCACTCTATAAAAAAAACATTTACAGTGAATTTTTATTTTTTTTTTGGTTTTAGCTTAAACTATTAGAGGACTTCAGAGATAACATTTGATGTAAAAATTTTTTTTTATGTTATTCACTGTATTTGAAACAATTAAGTTAGACAAGAAGACAAGTTTGCTACTGATGATTTTTAATTAGCAAATTGATGAAGTAATATTTTATTATTACATAAATACTAGTAGAACTGAATGTAAGAGAGTATTGTAAAGAAAACTCGCAAAAAAAACTTAATCGAACTTAGCAAACTTTTTTTTATCAATTATGAAGTTTTATATCTGAAGAAAGTGTAATATTTTTAATCAACCCTATTGCGAATAGAATGTGAAATTTTTGTTCCCATGAGATTTTCATTCCGCATGAAGGGAAATTTGCTATCGGGAACTTCATGCGAATATTTGTTCCCTCTAATAATTCGCAGTGAATGTAAAAAACGAGAAGAAGATTTTTAAAGCTTTCAAATCAATTAAAAATCAGACAAATTCATGTTTGATTAGTAAGAAATACACAAATTTCTTGTTTCAAATGCAATGTTTTTAACCCCCGACTAAAAAAAGGTGTGTTATAAGTTTGAAGTGTGTGTCTGTGTGGCTGTCCGTGTGAACGTACAGACCAAACTTCTGGACCGATTTTGATTTAGCTTTTTCTGTTTGAAAGGTGACTTGATCGAGAGTGTTCTTAGCTAAGTTTTAAGAAAAATGGTCCAGCCGTTTACAAGATATCACATCTTTTCTAGATATATTCGGTGGTTTTCAAAATTTTTAATTTTTGTTGTTAAGTGTAAAAGTAGTATTTTTAAATATTTTAGGTACAGTGGAAAAAATTCTTAAGTATATCATCGCCATTAAATTTACTGCATGTGAACCAAAGATAAATTATGTTGTACAGAATTATTGCTATCTAGGCGCACGGTAGTGCGCCAGGCCAAGTTCTGGTCAATGCACGCAGTGTGTATATTTTCACGAAGCCATTCGAGCTGTTTTTACCCCCCTCATAACTTTGTTCCCCGCAATTGTAAAATTATAGAATTTAAACCATAATTAGAATAAATTCATATAACCTCACATGCACATTTGAAAGTTTTACAGAGATATAGAGGTGCAAAAAGTGCATATTTTAAGCCATACTGACACACTCATCAAATTGATGAAGCACTTCCGCTATAGGTAGAGAGCTAAAATTTGGCACACGAGTAGATCTAGGTGAGCAATGAACCAGAAAAATCTGAAATAAGAATTAAAATTAAATTTTGACCGAGTTCTTGTTTAGCACAATAGCTAATACAGAAATATGCTATGCATTATATAAATTTGTAATCGTAAGCGTGTCATATAATTTCTAGATAGTCTGTTTACTTGGCAATATTTTTACCTTTCTAAATAGAGAGAATAGTGCGTATTTGTTTATTTCTTTCTATTGGAAAAAATTTTGTCAAGTAAGCAGACTATCTAGAAATTATTACGATTACAAATTTATATAATGCATAGCATATTTCTGTATTAGGTATTGTGCTAACCAAGAACTTGGTCAAAATTTATATCTCCCTACTTTTAATGGCCCAAATTTTGGATAGGAACTTGGCCTTTTTTCACATTTATGTTTTTGTGAGGATTAATTATTTACTGATATTGTCCTAAAAATAATTATTTATAACTTTTAATATATAATTGGAAGCTTAATAATAAAGCTACGCGATGTATTGATTCAATTCGGCTGCAAAAATAATGTTCAGCAAAGGAAAAGTAAAAAATCCATGCGAAAAATAGTATTCACGATAAGGGAAATCAAAAAGGGGAACACATTTCTAGGGAAAAATTATTCACCATTGCAATTTGTGGAAAATAGAAATATTTTGAGGGAAAACTGTTGATAGGGGTGAATATATATTTTTTGGCTTTAAATTCTTCCTATTAATAAATTTTAGCATCCTAACGAATATAAAAGTTATTGCCTTCCTTTTGAGAGGGCACAAAATTGTGCTCTTGTTAAAATAAATTTGCAATATGCCACCCTGTAAATCTTATGTGCTTACATACATACCAACAAAATAATTACATATGCAATTTTCCTAAACGGTATTTTACTAACCGAACTAAATTGCTTCACAGTTTTTAAACGTTTTTTGCCGTACTTTCACTTTTAATCTATAAATATACTCAAGTGTATTGTTAAAATTGTTATTGCAGCACTTTTTATATTCATATGTATGTGCTTTAGAGCTGTGCCAAATCGTTCATTTCAGTGACCGGTCATTTTCGTTCAATTAGCAAAAAATTGACCCGTTCGTTCAATTGTTCACTTTTGAACGACAGTATGAAACAATGATATTTTGTAAGAATAATAAAATCGGTTGTATATACGAATATTTAAATAATGCGAATGAATTAATTGAAGAATTTATTAAAAAAAAGTTGAATTATTTATTTAAAAAATTATATTTAAATTCATCTTATACATAAATAATTTCTTGTTCTTTTGACTAGAATATTGTAAATTTTATTTTGGTTTAATATTTAGTTTAATATTAAGATTAAGAAAGGTACTTTTGTTTGGTTTTACTATTTTTTTCTTCCGATAATTAATAAAAGCATTGTAACTCTTTTATCGTTATTTATATATCAAAAGCGCATCAATGTTTGAATGTTACTTCTTAAAGTTTAAGTTAAAATTTTGTCCTTGAAAATATTTAACCGGAAACAAAAAAAATATCTCAAGCACTACAAATTCATTTCAGACTGAGGTAATGAAATGTATGTATAAACATAACATATTTACTTTGTAAAAAAAACTTTATAAAATACACTAGTAAAAATACTTCTTGTGAAAAGACTATTAAATCAAATTATAAAAAGAATGATGGCAGTGCCACAGCGATGCTAAATAGAATTTAGTATACACGTACCTAAACCTTTTAAAACACAAAAACTCAACTCAAACAGAAAGACATAACATAAATAGGAAAGATGAACGTAAGCAAATTTGACATAAAAGACTTGAAACACGAACTGAATGAACGAAAAGATCGAGCGGTACACTACTGATACAAAAGCGTTCAGTAAAATCACCGGATCAGTTCGTTCAATTAAGTGATTCGTTCAATTTAACCCGTTCGTTCATGAGCTACATAGCTATAATGTGCTTATAAAATATTTAAATTATTATTGATTGCTATATTTATAAACGTACTTAGTAGTTTTTGAATAAAAACTTGTTTTATATCAACATATGTATGTATGTACATATATGTATGTACATACATATGTAGGTATGCAGATATCAACATCAAGTATTGCTCAATAAAAATGTACATATTCTCTAAAAACAAGATCTAACATTGACATTTAACGATCAATATTTTTGTATTGTGTATTTTTCTACAGAGATGGAGAGCTTTAAGCTCAAACAAAATTGTTTTGAATTGGTTTTAATTAAAAGATAATTTTATGATTATCATTTCGGGCATTTGGCGCCGTCAAGCGTAAACCACTTGTCTGCGGCAATAATTTATTTCTATTAGGGCATAACAAAGTTATCGGTTGACGTTAAGTACATCATTATAGCCATCGAAGTTTGTGAATACTTCGTGGTCAAGGAAAATCCATAAAGTTCAATGAAAGGTGATTTTTTCGCAAGATAATAGAGTTTTGTTAATGACTTGTACTCTGCTAAATGACCAACAAAAGAAGTTCCAACAAAATGAGCACAGAAAAAAATTAATTTTGTATTCAATTACTTAATTTTAAAAAAAATAATTCGACAGAATTCCTAAAACTAAACCAAAATTCGTACAAGTTCAATAGAATCAGCTGGTGGAAAATAAAATAGATGCAAAATCGAATAAATATGCTTATTTTGTAAAGATTTTTGTTTGAAGCTTTTAAACTTATTATGTTTGCATATTGGGATTCTCAGTACAGTATTAAGATTCATACTATAAACATACGAAGTTTGTTAACTAAATTAAAATATTTTTTGGGTTGAAGTCTACTGACGAGTTCCATAAGCGGGAACGACATATATATTGAGAATGCTTAACCATAAAAACCATTAAAAATTTTCAAGTTTAATAGCATTTTTTCTTTACTAAAATCATGTACTATATAATTAATCAAACTTAAAATCAGTTTCAAAAGCATGTTTCTTGAACAAAAAACCTGCAATTTTTCTTCGGTACCTAAAAAAATTCAACAAATCTCAACAAAATTTAATGAATAAGGCCAAAAGTAGAGAAAGAGGACAAATCATTCCTAAATTTAGGTATTTCATTAAGCCCTTTTTATCTTTAAATTCAAAGAAAAGAAAGTTTGTATGATGTACTCGTTGGTTGGTTGGTTTACGTGGCTGCCTACTACACGCAGGCATTAAAGTATAATCTAGATGATTCCTTTTTGAAAGGACCACTACACTCACCGGTGTCCACCTATGTAGAACCGTATCTAAGAATTCTGATACGGTGATAGTTACTAGATCCAACCCCGTCGCGTTTAGATATCTGATAAGGTCACTCAACCCAATCTCAGATTAATCTGAATGATCGTCTATTACATGAGTTCTCGAGATATGCAAAGCTGGACATTCGCAAAGAAAATGGAAGATTGTTTCTTCTTTGCTTTACGGTTCCTATTTGTTGATTGTATTGAGCGCCTATCATTGTAGCAAGGCTACATATTCTTAGTAACCTTGCACGTGACTATATTGCGCCATCTACATTAAGCCTTATAGAGATAGTGCTTAAATATACCGCTTCTAATAAAACCAAGTGGCCTGGCTACCGATTCGGCACTACATGTATTCATAGCAGAGCCGGCTCTAGCCAACTCGTCCGCCCGTTCGTTACCTAAAAAATTGCTATGTGCTGGAACCCAGATGAGGCTGAGGTCAGCCTGACCACCCAGCCTAGATATAAAAACTCTTACACTGCCCGGGTAGAATAGATGAAGTGATATATGATCTTAGGGAAAGAAGCGCTGCTTGGCTGTCGACAAAGATACCAACTTTACCCTGTACCTTCCTATCAATCAGCACTCTAGCCGCTTCCCTTACCGCTAAAATTTTCTGCCTGAAATACTGTGGCTTCGATGATGTACTCGTATTATTGAAGTTTTTTATTCCTTTGAAAGATCTATCTATGCCATTATGTACGCTATATAACATCGAGCAAATGTCTGTCGTGGCTTCGCTGCATCCGAAATGTCCAATTCATTTCACCTCCACGTGAGATGGCCAGCTCTTCAAATAGCTCTTATCGTATGAAAACCTATGGGTATTTGGCAAACTAGACTGAATAAATGGCAGACAATTCGTCAGATGTGGCTATAAAATTTCGGAAGTCCCTATTGGAAGAGCCCTTATAAAAGTGAAAAAAAATACCGAATATTAGATTTCTTATCCCATTTAATTGGAAGATTTGTCGTTATTTCATTTAGCCATAATTTCTGGGAATGAATTGAAATCAGAAGCCCCTTATCAAACCTGAAGTGTTAAGGATGGAGGGAGGAGAGTTATGGTCTAAAAAAATATTGGGGTCCCACATATGTACATATAACAAATCTAAGAACTTAAAAAGCTTGGATAATTCTGTTATTTTTCTAATGCTTTAAAGTATATGCCCTGCTATGGAACATATGCAGCAAAAAGGAATTATATTTTCCTTGTTTACAAAGTCTGAAAAAATCGTTTAATCGACCTCTGAAGAAGTTATGTTTGCTTAACAACTTCTAGATGATAAAAAAAAGGAAGCGTGTTTATGGTATAGCCAATAGTAACACATACGCATAGAATAGAATTCTCGTTGGATTGATTGCAAAATTATTATAAGTAACGCCTTTCACTCTTAGTAAAGAACCCTTGTAGAAATGCTAAGTTTGTAAGAATGACATCTAATAAAACCGAACTTGATGTAAAGGGTGTCCCAACAAGAACGCAAGATTTAAATTTTAAATAAAACACAGATATTTAAAAAAAAATCGTGAAACTTTATTATATTTAAAGTAGACAAAATGAGGTTATGTGTGGAACAACAAATCGGGCAGATGGCCGCCGAGGCTTTGCTGGCACACACGCGATCTTTTAATGAAATTTTCAATGGCCGTTTTGCATAAATGCTGCGGTATTTTATTAATGCAGCGTCCAATTTCCTCTTTTAAGGCTTGAGTCGTCGTCGGCTTATTCGCGCAAACCATCGACTTCAAAAAACCCCAAAGCAAAAAGTCTAATGGTGTTTAATCGCACGATCTAGGCGGCCAATTCTGGTCTCCAAAACGCGAAATAACACCAGCGGGAAATGACTGATGTAGCAATTGAATTGTTTCTCTGGCTGTATGACACGTGGCGCCGTCTTGTTGAAACCGCATGCCCTCCACATACATTTCTTCAATTCTAGACACGAAAAAACTGGTTATCATTTCACGATACCGAACACAATTGACTGTTTTCGCTTGACCTGCGTTTGAGCGACATCATCACGTACAGCTGCGACATTTTCGGTCGATCGAACTGGTTGAAGGCGCGTTGTTGTCTTTACATCACTAACAGACCTAGTTTCGGCAAATTTATCCATTAATCTCTTTACAGTTGACTCTTTTGGAGCATTATTGTGACCCCAAATTGATCGCAAATTTGCGAACTGCAGCCGCAAAACTTTCACCATTTTCGTAAAACAATTTCACAATGAGAATGTGTTGTTCATTCGTGTAGCGCTCCATTTTTACTAACCTCGTACCTTCTACTATCAAACAATAACAATTGTTCAAATGTCAAACAACGACACTTCGAATGGCGCCAAATTTAAATCTTACGTTCTTGTTGGGACACCCTTTATAACAAATATTAACTGACAAATCGACGATGACCTCAAAAAAATATAAATCAACGACATTTATACACTTTAAACTCCTTTAAATTTAATTACTGCTTTTGTACACAAAGTTTCCCCTCTAATAAAACAAAACAAAGTCTATTTATTGCAGCTGTTCGGAACAATTTTTATTTAATTTTTTTACTTCAAAGTCAAAATGAAATTTATGCACATATTATTTTGGAAAAAACTAATAAATTTTTAGCAACCAAGGCAAAAGTAATAAAGCAAAACAAACTTAGTTGCATTTGACGCCAGAAATTTCTTGCAATAAGACAACAAAGCGAATGCACTGTGCAATACGAGTACAATCGTGTAATCAATACCACAATAGAAATTTTTTTGTAGTTCAACTTGTTATAACATCCGTGTCTGTCTATGACGTCGACTATGATATCAGAACTACTCGTATGTGTTCAATTAAAAAAAAAAGAAAGCCTGTTGTTTTTGTGTGATTCTATTTTTATTTTACATTAAATTACTAAAATGAGTTTTTAATTCAAACACTTATAAAAGTGTGTTTTTTTTTGTTTTTAGATTTTAATATCAAATTTTTAGTTCAAAGAAGAGGGTCAATCGAGAATATTTGGAAAAAATGGGATTTAGAGACTAGTTAGTGTTATAGACAGCTGGTGGTGTTTGGTTTACAATTAAATGTAAAAGTAAACCTTGACTCAGTTTCTTTTGTCTTAAAAAAAGGGAAGCAGTGGATTCAGTCAGACTTTTTTTATTAAGAACTTTCACTTTTCACATTTCTTTTTTACGAGTATTTTTAAAAGTACTAACTTGTGTTTATTGATTTTATGGCATGTGTAAAATAACGCATGTAGTGAAAAGTATTCGAATCTAAAAAAAAGTTTATAGGGTAATGCATGGGATGAGCAAACAACAAGCTCCAATTTAGTGCCTTTTTAAAAAAAGCACCAAGTTGCAAAAAAAATTCGTTCGTTTTCATTATGAGTAAATAAAGTTGATTTGAGAAAAGCATGTCGAAGTGTTTCCATTATGTGTTGTAAATGTTTTTGTTTTCGAATTAAATTTAAGGTTAGAGTTCTTTATATATTTTTATAACATAAAAGAAAGAAAATTTTTGTTTAATAATAATTTGGAACAAAGTTACTCTATATTAATAAAAACAGAGAATTGTTTGGACGAAATAAAAATGCCAACACCAACTTTCCTTTTTTAAAGTACTTTTTTCCTTTTTATAAACAAATAAAATTAGCAATTTTTATTCGTATTTAAATGTAACTTTTTCGGATTTGTAAGTAACGAATAATGGATAATCGAAATTTGCATTTGTAATTATAGCGGTACCGCAAGGTTCCCTTCTTTCACCAACTCTATTCCTTACTTTTCTAAATGACCTTCTATGTCATACCTTAAACCCTATCTACTCTTTCGCGGGCGACAGCAGCATCTGCCATTCCTTCTCATTCAGCAATAGACCCAGTCTGCCGCAGGTTGAGGCTATGCGACAAACAATGAATGAGACTTTAAACTACGATTTAGCGAAATTTTCTGAATGAAGTCATGCGAATAGGGTCGATTTTAACGCCCGTAAGACCCAATGTTGTATGGTTACTCATAGAAAAGAAAATGCGTCATAGACGTATGACCGAAAATGTTGCTGCTCTGTAACTAAGCTCTTGGAGTGAACACACTTTTCAAGTTGCAAAAGAAGCATTCAAGTGCCTCGGATTTTTGAAACGTTGCAAACGATATTTCATCCCATCTGATCTCCTTACTATTTATACCACTTACATATATCCCACCGGAAATAGAATACAACTCTCATGTATGGGCCGGCGCTTCAAAGTATATTTTAGGGCTGCTCGACCGCGTACATGAGAGGGCGAAGAAACTCATCGGTGACAGTAGGGTATCCAACTCTATTGATTCATTGGAGCATCGACGCACGCAAGGTGGGGTGCATTTCCTTTTTCTATCGTTACTACAACGGAATGTGTTCTAATGAAATTAGGGAACTTGTTCCTGAAAGCCGCACATTTGTACGCACAACACGTCACTCATTCAGAGCACATCCCTTTGTGGTCGATTGGTCAATAAATCGCGCTACGCATTACAGATAGATTTCCTTTTTTAGCCGAACTGTTCGTATGTATGTGGAACCAACTACCTGCCGAGGTCTTTCCAGTCACTACCAGCGTAAGAAAGTTTAAATCGAATGTCCACAGACACTACTCTTTCTATCCTCCTCCCCTATAACCTATTTTTCTAGTTCTAGGACAATGCACTGCATTAGTAAAACAAATATATAAAAAAAATAGCAGCCCCGCAGTGTTGCACTGACAAATTAAGTCATTTGGGATAATTTGCTCATATGAATAACGTAAAGGAGATCAATTCGCAAATTAGTTAATCACGTATATGGAAACGTACTATTAGCATTAAATCTACCCTGCAGATAATGCGACTAGTCCATACATGCATGTAAGGACTAGTCCAAAGAGGAGTTGGAGTACTCCAAAACTACTCCAAATATATGAAAAAAAAGGTGGTTGATTTAACATTGCGATGTCCTAGGGTTGGACCACATGGTCCAACTTTGCATTACATCGAACTGACCCCAAAACTACTCCATATGGAATAGTTATACATACAATTTGTGAGTGCCTAAGAAGAACGATCATATTCGTTTAAACACGAACGAAAATGACATGATCCCTGACTGCATTACATGGGACCATGATGTAACTAGTCTGTTTCATCTAGATTGGACCAAGTACTCCAATATTATTTGCAGGGTAGTGTCAAAATTTGCATCGCTGTCGTGGAGTGCTTTCTTCGCCAGCAATATTTTCAATTTATATTTTTTAATTGTCAATTGCCAATTTCTCAAGCACTTGCTCTATATAGATTAAACACATTTTTAATTTTAATATGAAAACCTCTTAAAAATTTCATTCTGTGAAAATTAATATAATTTATTATTGAAGTGAACCAACGATATATACATATGTATGTATATGTATATGTATACACACTTAAAAGATATAATATTAACATTAACATTAACACATTTGTTTAATTGGAGTGTAAATTCATATCGTAGATCAGTAGAAAATAGAAAAAAATAAAATAAAATAAATAACAAAAAGACTCCGATTTTTGTTTGAAAAACGTGATAAGAGTGCAAAAAAAACGTTTGTGTCTGGACACGTTAATTATGTCCCACTCACTTGAAAAAGAGTACAAAAAATGTATTTTCATTTTAATTCTTAATAAATATTAGGTTTGTTCATTTACTAAAATTTTTTACGAATTTGTAACAAATGGTACTGGAAAGTGTTCATTAACTCAAAAAGCTTGCAAGGAGAGAGAGTCAAAAGAGAGATAAAAATTGTGAGACAAAAAAATTCCTACAAAATATTACTAGTAAAATTTTTACTTGCAAGAATTATCCAACCACCAGTTGTGTGTTTTGTTGTCAAATTAATTATTTCAAAAATATCTGAAAAAGGAAAACTAAAAAATGTGAATTTCTTTATGACAAAAAGAAGCATATTTTCTTAATCTATTGTTTTTCTTTCATTAAGCCACATAAATTCAATTTGATTGTCAAAGAATTTTGTTTGCTTCTCATATCTGATCAGAGATGGAAAGCCCCATTTATGTATGTATATGTTAATGGAATAAAATTAAAAAATTATGAAAATTGCATACAAATATTAAAGTCCGTGATACACTATCATACACAGTCGTACGATTCATTCACTGGAAAATCGGATTGAATTCTATCACACTCCAAAAAAAATCGCAACAAAATCTCTTATAGGTGCCACAGTATTCCACAAAAAAGATGCAAAAACATTCAAAATAATTTTTATGTTGAATTATTTTGCATTTCTAAAGAAATAATAACGCAAAATGTAATTTTCAAAATGTATCTCTCTATCTTTAAATAAATGAAGCAGATTTTGCTGTTTTCTTATCAACTGCTTTACAAAATGCATCTCTGATCTAATAGAAATTATCATTTTATGAAAATTTTCATAAACTTTTGGAAATCGGACATAGTTGTCAAAAAATCTGTCACACATGTCAAATTTTAATCCACACTATCATACTTTTTGAGCACACACGATTTTTTTTTACAGATCGAACGACTGTCTATGATAGTGTATCACAGCCTCAAATAATACATGAAACTCTGTAAATTATTTCATATTAAATGTAAACTTTTAAAAAAATTACAATTTAAAACATTATCAAACAAAAGACACCAGAAAAAGTATAATTGTATCATGATTTCCATTTTTGGGTCTGATACAGTGTTGCCATATTTATTTTTCAAAAATCTTCAAGTCGAGGAAAAAAAATCTTTTTTTGTTACTAAAAATCTTTTTTGTTATTTTTTTGAATGAAAATGAGCTAAAATTAATTTTGCTTCCCGTGAACTATTAAAAGTAAAGTCAAATAACACAAAATATTTACTGTATTAAATATGTGTAAGATCATTATGAAGCAAATCAGAATATTTGTAAGTAGTTTAGTCAAAAAATCCCTCAATAATATATTAAAAGTACCAAAAGTAAAATGTTTAAAAATCTTATTTTTAGATGAGAAATCTTTTTTGTCGATTTAACATGTCTAAAAACTTCAAAAATAAGATAAATCTTCACATATGGTAACACTGGTCTGATATCAATAAAATTTCCTTTCAAGTTTTTCATTTTTCGTATCTGGCAGAGTAAGAGTCTAAACACAATGTTGGCGTTGCGGTGCGAGTTATAGTTGCGGGAGAGAAAAATAAACATAATATAACGGAAGACGCCGACGGCAATACTTGTCATTGTTTGTTTAAATTTTTATTAATTTTTTGTTCATACATTTTTATAAAAAATTTACTCTTTGTGTTAAATATTTTGTAATTGCAGTAACTATAAACAAAAAATGATTAGACATTTTATACATTCGCAGATATATTTTTATTAAACTTTTATATTTTATGAAAAAAAACTTTGAACTTCAAAATCATGTTTTTTGTTTACAATAATGTTGTGAACACCGCCAATTATTCAAAAACTATGGCAACATCAGAAAGAGAAAGAGTGTCAAAAATTGAGAGAATAAGAAAGTCCCCAATGAAAATAAAATAAATTTTAATTTTATGCCGTTCCGCACTGCGGTTTTTTACTTCAAAATCGTATGAAAAACCGCACCGCAATGAATTCTCGTTACATTTTGTTCAGACTGTAATTTTTTAAATTTCTGCTTTACTCTCTCGTTGCTAGTTTCTGCTGGGAAAGTAAATGAACAGACCCATTATTATCATTAAAATATGTATTATTTAAATATCTATTTTGATAAATATTTACCCCCATATTAAAAAAAATAAGTGTACGTTAAAACCAAATTTCCATACAAAAACCGGTTTTAACGTACACTTAAAGCACACGTTATTTTATTTTCTTTTTGCATATGGAGGTTAATAACGCTGCAGCCACGCGTTCATTAAATCGCTTTCAATTTCATCACACATACTGCGTGTCAAAATTCCTTGAAATTGCTAGCTGTGACACAAATTGATAATCGATTTCATTTTTTAAATGCCACCGACGAAATAACAATTAAAATTTTGTAGCTTCAATCAATGTGTACTGTGACCAGCTGTTCAAATTGAAAATTAAATTGCCATATAAATGGATAGGTTAATTTGAAAGCAATCCAGCAAAAGAAAAATGATGCCAAAGCAAACTTATACACACAAAAAAAATCATAGGTTATATTTCCTAAAATAATGGTATAATATTAACTAAGTGAAAGGGTAGAATGGCATTTACAAAGTTTTTTAGGTAATTTGACAAAAATTTTTGTTGATTTCTATGTTCGAAAAATCAACTAAAATTTTAGTTGAAACTCCTTAATTACAAGGTAAATTCATACTTTTATTTTCTGTGAATTATCTAAATAGCAAAGTAAATTTATACATATGTAATGCGGCAAATTATGGTGGATTTTAGTTAAACTAACTATTTATAATTCGATAATTGTCACGGATTTTAGTAGATTCGGCTATCTTCGCGTTATCAAATAATAATAAAGATTTTTGTATATGTTAATAAATTATTATTTATTAATTTATCTACATATGTATGTATGTATATAAATATGACGAGCTGCAATTTTCAACGTAGTGTGATGACATACCATCATGATTATTGTTTTGGCGAAGATCTTCAGAATATGAAGAACCAATGCGTTCTCATGAAGTCTAACGTGGTCACCCTTCTGAAGCTTTTGAACTTTGTCAATCTCGTGCTAAAAGGAGTAAAGTACAGCAGTTATCTAATAGTAATTCTGCAGAACTTATTTAATCAGCTATTTGATGCCGAATTGAACTGCTTTAGAATGTCATAATCCATTTTTTCTGAACACAAATTGAAATTTACTGGCAGATTTGATTATTTGAAGCCAGGCGAACTACATCCATACATGTTGATTTTTGTATTGTTGTACATATTGTAGAAATAAGATCAACTTTGTATTAATTCGCCTTGGCCGGGCCCAGTTAGTTTATCTGCAATGATTAAAACTATGTTAGTTTTATACAAATTTAAACATTTTGAAAATTTCATGTTTACATACCTTCTTGCTCAAAAATTTTCTTTTGACATTAAAATAAAAATTTATGCAATTAAACTAATTTCGAAGAAGATACCTTATTGGAATAGTTATATTAACTTGGATTTTAGGTAAAGTATAATGTACAAATTACCTAATTGCATAGTTAATGAAACCCAAGTTTTTTTCTTTCATATAAAAGAATTTACCTATGCAAGCTCAGTTAATATTACCTCTTATATTTTTGTGTGTGTAAGTTTCACGTACAAATGCTACGAGTAAGCGTGTTGCCACTTTTTTAAAGTAAAGGCTCAGTTAGCCGACTGTAATGTAATGTAACTGTAACGTAGGAAACAGCTGATCGATATTTTTATATGAAAAGTAGGTTACCTTACGTTACATCTCTATAACCATTTTCATTACTTAAGGCTCAGTTAGCCGACTGTAATGAAATGTAATTGCAAGAGTAGGAAAGAGCTGATCGTTATTGTTATGTGAAACGTAATGTAGATATTATTACATTCCGGTTACATCTCTGTAACCATTTTCATTACCTTCCACATAACAATCAACTGCTCATTTAATTGATTAATCTCATGCAATTAAAATTTCACAATACATATCAATTTCACATTTGTTGAAATAACAAAAATCTCAGTATTCCATTTCTTATCAGATCAAATGTTAACTTATTTCTTTTAATAAAGCAAAATACAATTTAACGTCAATTTATTAATAATTTTTTTTTATTTTTTTTTCGCATTGCTTTTGATAAACCAATATATGATTTAAAACAAACTGATTAGAAAATGTGTATAATACGGAAAAATT
This sequence comes from Tachina grossa, assembly GCA_949987645.1. Classification (NCBI taxonomy): domain Eukaryota; kingdom Metazoa; phylum Arthropoda; class Insecta; order Diptera; family Tachinidae; genus Tachina; species Tachina grossa. Next base: position 64,245,173 of record OX465274.1, read on the forward strand.
TTAACCCTTAATCCATAAATAGACGTGCATTATATTTGAATATTTCATGTTAAAACTTATTTTAATAATACAATGTTAAAACACTAAATTTAAGTTTTCCTATTCAAACAAAGTGCACGGCTTTAATTTTTTTTAATACTTCTGCCGTAAAGCACAAATTAGATCTGTTTTTTAAATTTTTATTTTCATAAATTTATTATTTCTACTTTGCCAAAATAAAAATTAAGTTTGGCAGGTTGTGTTCTAACAGAATTGTTTAGCCTTGTGTTTAAACATTAAGACACAAACTGTCAAATTTATATTTTTTCTTATAAAATAATGGCGGCAAACTAGAAATAATACTCGTAAGTTTATTAAAATAAAAATGAAGCGGAAACACGAAATATATATGTGTGTGCCCTTAATTATGAAAGAGGTCTAAGTCATGTGCATTTTTGCTTCGAAATATTAAATGAATCTTCAGAAAAAAAACTTCAATATATATTAAATAATTTTCTGTTAACCGAGACTTTAAATTAAAATGTTGCCTAATATTTAAATATTTTTTTAATTGTTCAAATGTAATCTACTAAATATCTCGAATAAAGAAATATACATATAACTTAGACCAATTTCATAATTAAGGGCACATATGCTTTGTGACAGAACGTCGGGTGGTTACTGGTTTGCCGCACAGTATATTAAGAATACATTATTATTGTATTAAAAAAATTTAAACTAAAAACGCGCACTTTTTACACCTTGAATTTTGTGTTTTAAAGTAATACGTTTACGTCACCCTTTAAAATAAGTCTAAACACGAAATTGTTTGTGATGTCCAGGAAAGCCGCAAATATTTAATTGCATGTTTTTTCTTGTGTGACGTATTAATGCGGAGATAAGATATTTATCCGTTTCAGATCTTTTAATGAATTTTGGCATCGATTTGTTAGTGCATATTTTTGCATATTTTGCCCTTTAAATCATGTTTTTGCATATTTCAGTCTTACACGCATATTTTTAGCATTTTTCGAACTTTGAGAGCGTATTTGACGCTTTTAGGGCATATTTTGATACTGTATGGAATTTTTTATTTTAATATGCTACAAGCCATTTATCTGTTGTTCAATTTATTTTTTTTAACCAACTAACGTCCCTTTTCACAATGTATGATTAAGAGTTAACGTGAACTTTAACTGACAATTCTTCATACAAAAGTTGCAGCTAAAGTCCCTGTTAGCTTTTAATTGTACATTGTGAAAAGGGCCGAGCCGTAAATCTCATGTATATAAATTATAAATTTTTATAATTTTTTGCGCCGTTATTACGGGCGTTAGTGTGAATAAAAATTTGCTTTTGCTATTTGTGCCGGACTCTGCCCCGATTACATCAATAGACGTTGAAGGAATATTGTCAGTGTATAAAAGTTTATTAAGATGTGACAAGCAGCAATTTTTAATTGAAAATATAGGTCAATATTTTATTGTTTATTCCAATAAAAATTATAAATAAAAAGCTTGTCTTATTTATCAAAAATATAGTTCCATAGTTTTAATTCTAATATCGTAATATCTTTTGAAGTTGAAGTTAAATTTTTACGGTCGTATACAATAAAAATTTATTTGTATTATTTGCTTTAGTAAAAATTTGTATGATAATTTTGTTTTAACGTACACTTCAAACCCAAATTATTTCTTTAATAATGGAAGTTATTCTTCCTTAATTTTTTTCTTGTTTGCTTTTTTTTGGTTTATTTTATTTTTCTCTTATTTTATATGCAAATATTGATGAATTGTTGAATTAAAAATATATTTTCATTTACAAATAAGCCAATTCATCTAATTTTGAAGTGCATATTTTCAAGTTTTTAGTGCATATTGAATGCGCATAAAACACTTTTTTTAGATCATATTTCTGGTTTCCCTGGTGATGTCATTCTGCCGACAACAATATTGATTGTGTTAAGAAATAAACAATTGCTCGTCAGGACGAGTTGTGATTGGTAATAAATTTTGTTTGGATATTGACATTTTTACGATATTGACAGCACAAAATCACATGATGTTGACAGAACAATATTAAACTCAAAATTAATGCTTGACTAGTCATAAAGCAAATGTACATCAAAGCACTCAGAACACGTACAAAAAAACTGACATCAAGCGCTTTTATCGTGTCTAGACCACTTTAACATTTTTTTTTTGCCACAGTCTCCCATGTTTTTTCAATACCATTTAGCGAAAAAACGATTCATTGCCGATCACTGATATGTATGTTTTCAATTGATTTGGTTTTTTTTACAAATCCTATTACTCAATATCGTAGTGTGAAACCACATTAAGTTGTTTATGATTTTGTTTATTACCTTTGTTTTACAATTATTCCACATACGTAGCATGTCTGGTTTTATTTGGGCATGGCACACGAACGTACGCGCTAGGCAGTATACGAGTAAGACAACGCTCGTTTAGGTTTGTCTGCAAATGTTGTTCTGACAGGCGGCGATAATATTAGATAATAAAAGAACTACGATTTATATAATTACTTTTCTCGTACGATGGTACGAGAACAATTCGTTCCCGAAGCATTGATCACCAATTTACATTTAGACACACCCTAAATTCATGATTTATTAGTATAAAAAATTCTTAGCGAAAATATGCGTTGCGATAATGTGTCGTTATCTTTTGGTAAATCGTAGATGTTATTTGAAAGACTACTTGAGTTTCATTATTACCTACATGCGAGTACATACTAGATATCTACCGACAATATGGACGTTTAACTATAATAAAAGTTAAATATGTAAAACTATTTGTTATAATTTTTTTATCTATTTCCCCCAACTCGTTTGACTACCATTTTGATTTAAAATTTTAATATATAAGTACATAAATTCTGCGTAGTATTTTCGAGAGCGCCTAATAATACTTTTGTTGTACAACCACCAAGACTTTCATCCCTCTTTCCCAAATTCCCATCGATTTAATAATTAATTTTTTTATCAATTTATGGCATATACATACTTAATATTTTTTTATTAAAATAATATTTATTTGGGTGTTGTTGTTTTTATTTTTTATTAGAAATAATGAACCAGTAGTATTGGTTACATTTTTGTTTTTTTATTTATTTTTTTTTTTGTTTGTGCAAAGATTTTCTTATAAATTTTTGTATTTATCCAAGACTTTAATCATTCGCTAGTCAACAGTTTACCCGTAAATATGGTGAAAGGTACAATTCTGCAAACACAACAGGAGCGTCCTAAACGTCGCTTTTTGCGTTTTCTCAAACGTGCTGTGAGTTAAAAAAAAAATTATTTAATCCCCAGAAATACAACAAAAAAAAACTTGATTGATGAGAAGAAAATAAAGATAAAATAAAAATTTTAAATATGCAACAACAAATTCGAAAACTCAATAAACATCATTAATTGTATATTTATTTGTTCAATAATTACAATATGCTTATTGAAAAATATAATGGTTTATTTTTTTAATAAAGTGAAAGTGTAATTTAAAGCGTTGCCAACGTTGTCCGGAAAGGCAATCGTGTTGCCATATCATGGATCTTACAGTGCCGTTAAGATTTTTTCTTTTTAGTTAACATTACAAAAACGAAGTTTAGTAATTGCAATAAATTTTTAAATTGCCGCCGTCAAAAAGTTTAGACAAAAACTTTCTCTGCGACGTTTAAGTTGCAATTAGACGCGGCATGACTATAATGCCATAGCCATAACCAAACCAAATTACAGTTGATTTCTATGTTAATGGCTATGGCGTTATGGCGAGTCACCTATAATCAAATACAGTGTTGCCCATTCGTTTGGTTCGAACGGCTGTTTTCTATGGCTATGGTTATGCCACGTCTGATTGCACCTTTAGTTTACCGTATTAAAACGTTTATTTACCGTTTTATTTTACTATTTAACAAAGAAGTCACTGCTTTCTTTAGTCCTAAGCTGTCTATTGGAATACAAAACTTATTATGAAATGATCTTGTTTAATTTGATCATGAATTTTAAACAATAAACAAATTATTTAATATAACAATTAGCTTGATACTATTTATTTTTCCTATTTCATACGAACATTGATACAAATTTGTTGTTCACCTTGTTGGATATTCCAACATTCTGTGGAAGGTGTCTTTCTCGAATTGTTTTGAATTTTAATGTGTTAATTAAAAAGTATAACATTTTGATAGAAAAGGACGTCATAATTTAACATAATACACCTTTAAAATTTTGGTCATAATTTTTATTTAAATATACCAATTTTTTATTGTTTTTGCGGACATATTTGCATATTCAAACCTTGTTCAAAAATTGCTTAAAGAATAACGAGGGAGATTTACATATGTATTTGATTTTTAATCACACTAAAATTATATATGTACATATGTATTTATTTTAAGAAGATACTTGATTTATTCTTTGTTTTTTGATACTTTATTTTAAAAGAGGTTTGTCCAATGTTAATTCAATTTTCGATTCGAAAGCTTTTCATTAGTTAACAAACATGTGTAATGATTTCGACAATTAATGTGGCAAATTAAAAAAATTATTAAACTCGAAGTAGAAAAAGCTTGGCTTGGTAAACTTAAAAATTAATTGCTCAATTTACAAGACTTTTGTATCGTTAAAAGTTTTATTTGAAAACACAATGGGCGCATCCATAAGACGTAATTGTTGAGCTCAACAGTTCACAGAAAAAAATAAGTTTCATTTTTGATAACAAAAATCCCGGTATTCAATCATTTTAATTTTCGAATTTCCTGTGATAAAGAAATCCGCTATATCAATAACAAAAATTGTAAACGAATAGTATTATTTTTTTCAATAATACAAATATTTGAATTAATACAATATCTTATTAATAATTTGTAATTTTTCAATAAAGAAATTTAATGAATCAAGGAAAAAAGTTGTTGAGTGAAATTTTATTTTCAGTGATAATTCTTATTAGCCCAATTCACAATCTTGTGCAAATGGTCTTGCATCGTTGCATGTGCAAAATTTTATAGCATATTATACTCACCACTTAACAATTCTTAGTGGTGAGTATCAATATACTATACCATTTTGCACATGCAACGATGCAAGACCATTTGCACAAGATTGTGAATTGGGCTATTGTGTTGTGTTGTTTGTGTGTATGTCACATTTTTCATTTCAACCCCCTTTTTGTTTGTTTTTGATTGGCTGCCATTAAAATTGAATGTGTCGAACCGGCAATCTCTTGACTAATAGACTAACGTACTTACCACTCAGCTAAAGAGCAAATCGTTAATTATACTCACCACTTATCAATTCTTAGTGGTGAGTACCAATATACTATACCATTTTGCACATGCAACGATGCAATACCATTTGCACAAGATTGTGAATTGGGCTAATTACTTATGTTTCTTCTACATGTGCGCATTGCGTTGATATAATCTAAAAATAACTTTGTTGAGTAAAAAAAAAACAAGCCACGATGTTTTTCGGTTTCTTGTCGGAATTCACACGTATATAACTCGAGCAAACAAAAAAAAAAAACAACAACATCAGCACATGACCACGTTGAATCAATCGACAAGCAAGGAAAACACCAACACAAACAAATGAAATTAAATCATTCATTAAATGAATCATAAATCAAATTTTAAAATGCACGGAATTGATAAGTACAATATTCAAGTTAATGACAAATATTATTGAAATTAAAAATTTTATTCATTAACATGGTTTTATTGAAAATAATTCTTGTCTATTTTTTCTGTGTTGTGAAACTGTTGGCCCCAACAGTTACGTCCTAGAAACGGCTTCATGGATATAATTTAACTTTATATGTTTATTTCACAAATATTTGCTCCTGGCACTTAACAAATCATATAAAAGGCATAACTTTATCCGATCAGCTGTTCAGACTGAGCACAACATGTTGATTATAGGTAGCGAAAAAATTTTGTGATGGAAAATTACTCAACTGTTGCGTTTCTAAGGCAAACACTCAACGGTTGCGCAACAGCTACGTCTTATGAATGCACGCAATTTCAAAACAAAAACATTTTACAAATAACTTATTTTTGTTTTGAGAAATATTGTTTGAAATTGTCTTTTCAAATAGATACAACTCTAAAAGATACAACAAGGCATGTGAATTGAGGAAAAAATATTCGAAAAATTCTCGAGATTTATATAAAAATCAAAGAATCTAATCTATACGTTGAATCGAAAGATGTTGCTTTCATTTTCGAATTAAATCACAGACAACCACCACTCGAGTAGCCGTTCTAAAACAAATAATTCGAATAATTGAATAATTGTTTTAAAAGAATAATGAAAATTTTTTAATATTTTAATACACGATGATACATAAAAAAAATGCTTACTATGATAATTAATTATTAAAAAAACAAGTTCGGAAGACATTTAAGCTTCGATTACAATAAATTTTTCAATAAATTGCTATGCAATGAATCTAAACAATTCACGTATACTAATTACATTGAAGAATTGCTATATAGGAAGGAAACTTGTAACACACACACATACACACTCAGTGGAACAAACACATGAACACTGATGATCAAGGTGTATATAGCGGCCTTCCAAAACAGCATGTTGCTTGTTCCCTTCTGGAAGTGTTTGTCAGAATATACAATTTTCATTTGGGTTTATATGTTTCCTATTTCCCATTTAATTATCACATGTAATTTAGCTTCCCAAAATGTATGAATTTTAGCCTAATCCAATTATACAAATTAGGGTTACTAATTTCCCGGACTTTTCTCATTCCCGGGAAACGGGGAAAAACATTTTTATTCCAGGGATTTCAGGAAAATTTTCAAAATTAAAAACTATATAAATATGTATTATTAAATTAATATATCTTCACCTAAAATCCAAAAGGCCGTGAGTACACTATTTACTATTTTACAGGAGAAGCAAAAAACTTCATAAATTTAATACTATTTATATGTTAGGTGCCAAATTGAATAATGAATAAAATCGGTATTTTTGAATATATGTATGTGAGTAAAATTCTAGGAAAATATGTATTTTGGTTAATCACATCATAATCAATCAAAAAGTCTATTTTGAATTTTTTGGTTGTTACGGCCTTTTGGATTTTTGGTGACGATATGTAATTATGAACGTGGAACTCATTGGGGCAAATGTTGCATTTACATATATATACATACATATGTATATAACATAAGAATTTGTATATTTATGTTGTTTAAAAAAAATTCCCGGTATTTCCCGGGAATTTTTTCCTGCATAGAAAGAAACTCTAAGGAAATAGAAATATTTTTTGAATGTTACAGAATTTACATTGTGAAAATTTTCATGGAATTTTATGAAATTTGTTGCACGAAATTTATTTTTTATTTGCTAATAGCAGCCCTTGAGAAGAGAGTGATACAGAAAGATGGCTTAACATGATTCTATGAATCATTTTGGTATCTGCTTTGCTTCTCCTGGCCTCCTATTGAAAAATAAAAAAAAATTCGGCAACAAATTACTGGAAAAATTTTATAATTTTATATTAGCGGAGTTCGATATTTGATGCAAATTGTCTTGCGTAAGTACAAATGAAAAATATCGTAGCTTTTCTTTGGATTGAGTGTGTATTTTGTTGTTGGATTTTAAAGAAAAGCAACGATTTTTTGCGTGAGTGCACGCAAGACAAATTGCATCAAACATCGAACTCCGCTATTTATTTTTTCAATAAAACTGCAAATTTTCATAACCTTTGAAATCATTGTAAATAAACACGTTCATTGTGAGCATTTTCATCATCCACAAACGAAATATCTTCATGTATAATCAATCATTCATCTTCAATCATAAGAAAAATTATTTCATATACATGTATGTACATATCGATGGCTTAATATAAAAAAGGCCTAACTCGAATTTTCGACATTTTACAGCAGAAGCAAAAAACTGAAGAAAAAATAAAGCATTTACATGCAGAAATAGTTTTTTAAGTTGCCATAAGTCCTTGATTTTGAACTGTAACGTACTAAGATCTTCAAGGAGGATGCAATTATACGTTGTCGCCCAGAAAATATTAAAAACGCGATTTCGAAAATAATTGAGTTAGGCCCTTTTTATATTAAGCCATCGATATGTATGTATGTATGTCTGTGGCAATCCTTAAAGTCGACTTAAGCCAAAAGTATTTTTCGGAAGTTTTGACGCTACCTCTAAGAGATACAAAGACTCTTAAGCATGATTCTACTTTCGTGTGATCCTTTCTTTGCATATGCAGCATTGCAACCACTGCAACATTCAACTGGTGAATAATACAGCATAATAAAACTAAATTTTTGCTTAAGTCGACTTAAGCGATTATTCCATATTGCCACAGATATGATTACGTACATATGTACGTACTCGTAACACACTTAACTATAATGAAAATGTCTTCAATTTTTATTTGCATTTTAATTAAATTGAATAAGTAGTTACTAAAACTACTTATTGTCTGTCCTCTTAAGTTGTAGTGTATTTTATTTACACTCACAAAAATTATTATGTGTAATAAGCTTTTGAAATTTTTGTTTGATTTAATGTGTACTGTTGAAACCAATGAAACCAAGTTCAAACAACACCTTCTAGATAAATTTTTAGTTGTATTGTGTTTTCACTTAGTCTGTATTTTATTGTAAACTCACCAAATTATGCGCTAGGATGTTTTTTTTTTTTTTTATTTAAATACACCACCGACTGTTTTTCTTTTATAATTAATAAATATTTTAAACTTTTTGATTGGTAAACTAATGTTGATAATTTTTTGCTTTATATATTTTGTTCTTAAAACAGGTGCTATCTATGAGCAGTGAAGATTATCGCAAATCTTCAATATACCAAGCAGGATCATTTGATTTAGATTTCCCCATACCAGATTTAATTGGAACAACAGAAATTTTAACAGAAGAGCATCGGTAAGCCATTGATTGACACTGCCATAAAATGTTTATGTCTATACAAATAATCTTGTGACGCTTTCCTATTTATTTTTTTTTTAGTGAGAAACTCTGTGGTCATTTACCTGCCCGCGCTGAAGGTTATTCGTGGTCTTTGGTCTTTAGCACATCTCAACATGGATTTTCATTGAATTCTCTATATCGAAAAATGCAGAGACTTGAAAGTCCCATACTCATAGTAATACAAGATACAGAGCAGAATGTAAGTATTTTTTTTTTCAAATTTATGTATTCATATCGCTCATTTACTTGAACGACGTCGTAACTCAAAAATGTAGAATTAATCCTCATGTTCTGCTAAAATTTCTTTAAAATATTTAGTGTACTTAAAGGTAGAATTAGTAAAATCGTATCGTGAAGTTGCGTGTCAGCTGAAAAAAACCGTACCATATGCAATACATATTACTAGTTATAAAATATGTGGTGGTAGCACTGCTGACGTAGAAATCTACAGAAAACAGATTTTTCTGTAGCGAATGTCAAAACAGCAGCATTCAAAGCCAGACAAAAAAAGATGTGCTGTTCAAACTGTTACATTTTCTATAAGTTGTGCACAAAGTTGAACGATACGGCTAGCTGTAAAGTAGAACGATACGATTTTGCTAATTCGGCCTTAACTCTTGAGAGAAAAATTAACGGACTGTCTCACGATGTTGACAGAAACGTTCGATCGATAACTTGTAATAAAAAAAGAAGAGAGGTGTCTTAGTTCACCCGGTTATAGCTTTGCTGCTTATTAATATAAAACAAATTTCATGTGTGAAATAACAATGCAATAAAATTATATTAAATTATTATTAAATATTTCAAAACGTTTCCATTTATTTCTTTTCTAGCGGAGCACGAATAAATAAATGTATTGTTTGTGGCCGGTGGAGGATGTTAGCCGGCTTACAGCCAATCGGCTGTGTTGTCTGGTTTGTGCTCATGTGCAAAAACAATACAAAAATAAATTGAGCAATCGTTCTCTTTGTTTTTGTTTCTTTCACTTCAATTAACCAAACAAAGTAAAATCAAACAATTTGTTTCGTTTATTTTCGTACTCCGCTTTTTAAGTAAAAAGAACAAAACAAAAGTAAATTTTTAACTGTAATAGTGTCAATTAATTTTGTTACGAAAATCACTTCCTTACTCCTGTATCGCGCAATAAATAGCAAAGCTATAATAAGAACAATTTATTTGCTTGTTTTCATTATACGTATATACAACATACTTATGTATTAGTGTCCTGCAAAAGATATCTTATAAGAACTTTCAAGACATGAGGGATTTTTCAAATGCTTTACTACAGCGAAATCTTATAAAACAAACGTTTACAACACTGCAAGAAATTTGTATGAGTATTGTAGGTATAAGAGTAAAGAAGAAAACACTTCGTGACGGAAGAATTTGTGATGCTGGCTTTTTTCTACGCATAAGCGCGTGTACAAACGTCATGCATGTATGTGTATATGATCTTTTATTTTTCTGCACACATGCAAAGGCACACACATGCATTAACATTAGTTGTATGCGGTTAATCACATAATAGCTTACCATCTACATCTTACACAAACTCAAACGTACAGTATGCAAAATAACAAGCATACACTAATCAACAGTACTTCTTTTGAGTGTTTGTTACAAACAAGCTGTCTTGGCGTTTTCGCTTGTTAACACTGATATACACGTACACCAATACATCCATCGTGCTTCGCTTACAGTACGACAGCATTTATTATTGGTTTAGTATAATATATACATGCGACGTGAATACATTTAAAAATCATGACGTTTTTACATTTCAAAACTGTTTACGCAGGTCTCTATTATGTATTATGTATGTAAGTAACCGATCGAAGTTTTCCTATCCACATCGTTGGCGCCAGGCAGTTAATATTCTTATTCCATTAAGTTGAGTATAAATTCAAAACTTCAAACTCTGCTTTCTACAAAATTAATTTTATTGAGTTATGTCGTTGTTGTAGTTACTGAAGTTGCGTTATCGTTATTTAAAAAAATATATAAATATATATTTTTTTTTTGGTACGCTGTAATGTTTTCGTGTTTGTTTATAATAAAAATATTTATAGACTCCCGATTTAGAACCACTTAAATGTCTGTTTTTATTACGCTTTAACATCTTAAATTTTATATCGGCAGCTAAAATTTTACTACCGTTGTAATGAACATTTCGTGGACATCTCAAACATATCAATATGTAACAAATAATAATTTGGAACGAATTTCCGTCATCCCACCCGGCTTTGAGCAGCGTGCAGACTTGTCTGTTCTTCGAAGTTTTTTGAACTGTTGAGCAGTGGTGCAATTTTTTTCGTTTTAAAAAAAATCAGATTTTCTTTAAATATCTTCTTTTACTTTTCAGTAAATTTTACAACTCCCAATTCATACGTATTTTAAAACATCAGCTATTCATTTTTCCTCGCAAGCTCATACATATGCTCATTCATATCCTAATAATTAGTAGGGAAATAAATAAATAAATATTTTTTATTTCTAAATATTAAGTAAAATTTCAGCTATCGATAACAATTTAAAAAGATGTGGAGCACTAAAAACCAAAATTTAAGTGGATCTAATCATTCGATCTGAAGTGTATATTTTGTATATGAGAAGACACGAATAATCAAACAAATAAAATACTTATATGAGTATTTTATAAAATTTTAATCATTCGTTAATCTACCGAAGGCAACTGATTTAATATTTGATTGCAAATAGCAAATTTTTAAATGAATAGAACAATAAATTGATTAAACGACAATGGGTAAAGTGAATATAAAAAAAGCATTTGCTTTTGACTTAAAAATTTGTTGTAAAATCTAAAATATGTATGTATGTATATGTTTTTTGTTTATTTTAAAAAAATTTTCAAGTAAAAAGCAAATGCTTTTTTTTATTCACTTTGCCCAATATATGTATACTACACATTTACATGTGAGCGGGAATGATTTTTAAATTTCCCGGGAATTACACTCTGTAACAGTGAAAAATACACACGATTTGATAGTACTACCAAATGGTAGTAAGACCTTATACCCAATTTGGCGATTTTGGTGACTATTTTTTTATGTAGGCCTCCAAAGATTTCCAGTGCGCCCTCATAAAATGGTCTCTTGAGTTTTTAGCCAACAGCTAATTCAGACTTCAGGTGATAGTCCCAAACTATATATATACCTATATGGAAATAATGTAGCCAACATTCTACCAAATAAATCTTGTTAACATCTTATGCCAATAAAATAATTTCTTAGTGAATTTTTTTTTTTTTTTGCAAAAATTAAAGAAAAATAATTTTTTTCACTTTTTCCAGAATGACTTACAGGGAGTCCTAATTTTTTGCTCACAATATTTGGCAAACTTGTACATAGTAGCTGCGGTAAGGCTTTGATATATCAATATCTTTGATATATCAATATAATCTGAACGTCTCTAGGCACCCTAAATATCTCATGAGGACCACTTTGTACCCTGAAAATTTTTCAGTACAAAAATGATTTTCACAAAAAAATTGTGAAGATCATTAGTTAAACCTTCTATTTGATTTAATACTTATAATATTTTTTGAATTAATCACTGTTTGAAGCTAAACAAACAAAAATCGTAAGACGCTCCGTCACTAAAATAAGAACTTACAAAAACGTAGTTACGATCGTAATGCAGAATACTTACAATCGAAAGATAAATCGAAGAACGGAACCCAGAATACTAAAGTTGCCAAATGAGAAAAATTTCGATTCGAATCGAAAGGCATAATAATGGTAGATATTAAAAGTGGGCTCACATGCAGCAATTTTAGTTGCTCAACTCTTGAGTTTATAGAAGAGCGATTTAAGTGGAATAAAAAGGGAAATATAAAGGGAGAATTAGTTTTTACTTTCTGTTCTGTTACGAATCAGCTAACTCGTTTTCGTTCATAGAAATCTAGTACAAGTCGTTAGTTTTTCTGTTTCGTTCTGTTCTGTTACGGTTCAACCTGTGAAAATCAAAAAAATGTTTAAGTAATTGTAAGTGACAGCATAAATTAAATAAAAATATTTTGAAATAAATTGTAATTGTACTTTTAGAATTAAAAAATAATAATTTTTAAAAGAAAATTAAACTACCTATATTGAAACTTAACAGTGGACGATGCAAAACTCATCGCTTTAGTGGAAAACTGCGACGTTCTGGTCAGAAACAGCTGATTAGTTACTGCAGAAAAAGCAAGTACTCAAATTTAGAAGCGGAACGGCACAGCACAGAACAGCAACAGAAAGTAAAGACTAATGAAGCCTTAATTGTTTGTACTTTTCATTTGATTTTATTTTGTTATTCGCAATTTTCGTTTATTCGTTTCATTCGTTGTTCGTTTATCAAAAATCCAGAACAGATATCACCATTATCCCCCTGATTGTGTAAAACGTTGACGTTAGAAATCCTGGCGTTTTTGTGTTAGATTAAAAAAAAAAACTTGTACAACTTTTCTTTAAGCAGAAACGTTAGAGAAACGTTAAGATTTCCATCGTCAACGTCTTACACAAACAGACTGTAATAATATTGAAGGCAAATGATATTTTCAGCATAGCTTAGTGATAGCCCTTAAATAAAATCCCTCATTTGTAATTGGTTTAGAAACTAAGAAACTTAACTGCCAGTTTATAGAAGCCATGTAAAAATTCTCGGCTGTCTATTTATAATGAAAACAAAAACAAATTTTGAGTGCTTTGTTTTTGTTTTCAATATAAATAGCCAGACGAGAATTTTCACATGGCTTCTATGAACTGGCAGTAAATCTCCTTCCTTATTAGAATAGTTTTGCAATGTTGTCTGTTTTTTTTTTAATTTTTTTTATTCTATGAATTGGGGCTTCTATTCCAATTTTATGAATTCTGCTCAAGTAGCGAATAAAGCCTCTAGTACATTTACCTTTACACAAAATAATGTTTGCATATAAGCTACATTTTCATTTATTTTCGAAAACCTACTGCTGTCGTCGTCTGATTATGAATACGGACACTCATCAAGAAATATGTGCATACAAACTAAATTTACCATAATAAAATATGAATTCAAGCACAAGTTTCCCGGGATTTCTTTCCCGGAAAATAAGAGGGATCCCGCGAATTTTTTCCCGGGATATTCCATATGAAAAACAATCATGTACATACATACATACATATATTCTTATGTTAAGATAACTTAAATTAAACTGCAAAAGTATACTACATTTTATAATAAATTCATCTTTTGTATAATGGCTTCTGTTCCCAAAAAAATATATTTCAATTGCATAATTACTTAATTAATTTTATCAATTTTAATACTTATACAGGTTTTTGGCGCTTTAACCTCATGTTCCCTGCATGTATCAGACCATTTCTATGGCACCGGCGAGTCCCTCTTATACAAATTTAATCCCAGCTTTAAAGTTTTTCATTGGACTGGTGAAAATTTATACTTCATTAAGGGAAATATTGAAAGTTTATCAATTGGAGCCGGAGAGTAAGTATTTGAATTAAAATTATAATAAATATGAGTTTGATTGATATGAAATATTAGTCTACTAAATGCCTCTTAGGACCAATATTACAACTTCCCAATAATTAAAATTAAAATTTTATCGGACACATAAATATTTTTTGGTTATTATAAGTTAACGTAAACCCAAAAGTAAACTAACGGCAAGTTAGCTTTCCCGGTAAATTTTAAAGCGAACTTTAGCCATTTAATGCTACCGTTGTAACATCAATTAAATTAAACTGAACAACATAAGATAATACAAAAAAAAAAACGAAAAAATATAAAAAAATGGTTTCTTTATATTTTTAATTGTGGAAATAAACAAAAGCAAGTCGTTGCCACTAAGTATTTTTAACGATGAAAAGAAGTGGCCATCTACAGCCACTACAGCAATGTTGCCACAATACAAAAATTATATCGTTTATTTTATCGTACAATTTTAGTAATGGAAATAATTTAAAAGTCACTTTATTGCTCAGTTCTTCTAAAATTAGGATTAACTATATTACTTGCAATATTGTAAATATATATGAAGATTAAGGATCATTAATACAACTTATCGATATCTTGTTTTTGTTTCCAATATACATTTTTGTGGCCGAAATATTCCAGTTGAGTTTAACATTTGTTAACGCACTAACAATCAAAATTATTATTTTATTTATTCAGTAAAATATTTTTTATTAAAAATTCATTAAAATTGATTATTGAGGAGTTAAGGTGGGGTCACACGATTGGCACAATGTGCCAATTTTCGTCGGCTCACTGAAATAAATGCATAAGTAATAAAGTAAATTTGCCTTATTTCTCAACTAATTGAAATATAATTACATAACTGCACCACACTGCATTAGTAATAAAGCCATATAGACTTATTCAAGAACTAATTAAGTAATAATGTCATTTTGGCTTATTATCTATAACTTCATTGCGGTGAGCCGACGAAAATTGGTACATTGTGCCAATCGTGTTACCCCTGCTTTAGACGCATTCTATGCACATTACACTGTTACTAATGCAAATCATCGAGGAACCTTACCCAAAAATTTCTTAAGGTACGGTCACACTTGTCAAACATTTGCCCAAAAAAGAGTAACCAACAAACACTAATGAAAAAAGTTTTTATCCAGACACTTGTATTTCAAATTAAACAGTTTCGAACACAACTAATAGACAATGTCATAGAATCCAACATTATTGGATAATCTTTAACTCGACAAACTTTTTTATGAACTGAAAGAATTTTCATTAGCATTTAGTGGTTACGCAAATTTGGGCAAATGTTTGACAAGTATAACCGTAACTATAGAACAACTAGAGCAGGGTTACCGCTAAACATTTTTGAAAAGTCGCATAAAATATCGTTTTATATATAAAAATAAAGTCGCACAAAAAAGTCGTTTGATAAAATAAAAAATTCACGTCTTTTTGACGTTTTTTATTAATAGACAGCATAACAAAATAATTGAACAATACAAAAAGTTTGATGCATTCAAAAGTTTATTATTCATTTTTATCATATTTCATAACAGTTGCATTATATGAGCATGTTTTCATGTATACTGGCTGTCGTTTGCTGACCTTGGCAGCAGTAAGAGTAGGATTTATGTTTAAAAAAAAACAATTCAAAAAGTTGAAATTAAGATCTTTTTTATAAAATTTCCAACTAAAGCCCCGTAAGCATATCACTTTAATTCCATTAGTTTGATCTTGGCGCCATGTTTCATATTTTTTAGTCGAATATATATTGTAATTCAACAATTGTTTTCTTTACATACATAAATACTACCTTTCTGAAATTTAGTTTCTATATTTGAAAAAAAATAAGTTCATTAATCCAGTCTTCTATATCTTTGTCTATTAAATTTAAAGCTGGCAGCATTCGAGTTACATGCTTTTACTGTTAATTTATTAGTTAATTTATTTATTTTTAAGCAAATAATTATAATTTCCAAAAAAAGGAGATCATTGCAGTTAACGTCTTCATTTTTTTCTTCGTCTTCGTCTTCGTCTGGTAAAAATTATAATAAAAATTATAAAAAAAAATTTAATATACTGCAAATTAAATGTGTTTTGTGAGAAACTTTAAAAAAGAGCAAAAAGTCGCAAAGTCGGTGATAAAAAAGTCTCACAAAAAGTCGCAGACTTTATTCTGGCGAACGGTACCCATGAACTAGAGATATTAAACTTCCATTTAAACAAATGAAAAGTTCAACTTGTATCAAAGTTGAAAAGAGAACGCAATAATCAACGTGCTTTTTTAATTTACCATTGGTACATTGGTTGACTTTTTTCAGCTCGAATTGTAGTTGTAAGAAGTATGTAATGAAAAATAGGTAAAAAAAACAGCACTAACTATAAATTGCTTTCACAAGAATACAGTGTTGACACACAAGTATTTTTAACCGGGTGCAGTCAAGTTAATAGTTCATTTCTTTAAAAATAAAAACACTTATACCTGATTTACATTTAAGCATTTTTTTAATGAAATTAGTTGCATGAAAATGTTTTATATGTCAATAGAAAGCCTGGAGGGGCAACTCGTATCAAAAAAGTTGTCAAAAATGCATCACAATAAAATTATATTTTATGGTGCTGCAATTAGCAAATAGAAAAAGTTGTGTGTAACAAAATTCATGAAATTTCAAGAAAAAATGCTTAATGTAAATCAGGTATAAGTCAGCCAATGTAATTAGTAATCTTTTCATTCGAATAAAAATTATTCGAATAGTCGAACAACTTTTTTTCATTTTTGTTCAAACGAACATAAATATTCAATTTATAATAAAAAATTGTTCGTTTAATTTTTTGTCGAATATTCGAACAATTCCCTGAATTACTTTGGAATTACTGTGAGGAAAAAATTTCATTTTTCTGCTGTGCCAAATGATATCTCTTTTGACAATGTTAAATTTTGACAAATTCGCTTTAGCATAGAAAGAAGCTGATGAAGCAATTGCTGCGGCGGCGGTTTTGCTTCGCCTGAACCAATTTTTAAGAGGACATTTTTATATAAAACAATATTCTTGTAGCAAAAAATTATATAATATTATATATATGATGTAACATTTTTCTCAAACTAAAATAAACAATGATTTTTTCACAGTCTAATTAAACTTAAAAGACGTAAAAATCTTTGTATTGGGCGACGGCTCGAAGCGACGGCGGTGGATTTAAATTTTATGATACCATGCTTTTTATTGCAGCTTGTCAAAAATTTACCTGTTGTGTCAAAATTTCTACTAGCCCCCAGGGCTGGTGAAATTTTATTCACTTCAGAAGTGTCAAAAATTTACTTACGCTAGTACTTTGCTACCGTTTGGCACAGGCCCTTTGTATAAAAAGTATTTTACATTTCATAACTTTTTAATTTTTTAAGTAATCATACTACCCCAAATTATAAATATGTACTTGTGTAAGCTTGTTTTTATGTATCAGTGATGCACGAATATTCGTATTCGAATCGCCGAATTTTTTTATATATTATATAATATATTTTTTTCAAAAAAAAATTAAATAAATCAAGGCATAAATCCGAAATGAAATTTAAATAAATGGCTAAAAATATTAGTTTGTACTAGGGATTGCTATTCGGTTTTAACCGAAATCGAAACCGCGGTTTTTAACCCATAAAAACCGAAACCGAAACCGACAAAAAAGCGTCGGTTTTTAAGTTTTACTTTAACATTATTATCTTGTTTAAAAATACAGCAAATGTACTTTACATTGAAGACTTTTATACATTACTAAGCATTCTGTAACAATGAAAGGTAAAATTTTTTTTAGAATTTTAAGAAAATTATAACAATTCTTTGCAGGAAGAATTGTAATCTTTTATCAAAAAAATCTCTAGCAGGTGTAAAGCAAAAAGACAATCACCCTTATTCTATTTGGCGTCGGCAACATCGTCGTCAATTTTGAAACAACATCAATATAACACAATATCAATGCTAACTTTGTATTCCTTAACAGTGTTATGACGACGTTGCCTGTTTATCGATAAATACAATCAATGCGCATATCCAATATTTGAGTCAGCTGATTCATTTTGTTTACTATTTTTGGTAAAAGTGTTTTGAATAAGCAAAAGTTTTGTAAATAAATTAAAATAAAATGTTTTTCTTTCCTATTGGGACGATGAAAATAAAAAAAATTTAATAGTGAAAATAAAATTTCTCAGACAAAATTCATGCATTTGCCAGTTATCCAAGGAAAATTAAGTGATAAATTCCGTCATGTTTTTGGAAAATAATGAGTAATGTTCATCCTTTTAATATTTTCAAGTTATTTTCGGCTGAACAAAACATCATTTAGGCAAGTATTGGACAAAATACATATAGCCTATTTTTTGAAACAAAAGGGATCAGATCAACGTTTATTGGAGATTGGAGCTTCCTCCAAAGGAGTTCAGTGCCAATTGTTTATACATTCCACCTCCAGTTGCTTCACACTCAGTACTGTTTGCAGCCTTTTTTTTTAATTTAAACCTCAAGTCCCCACTGTACCTTGAAATAATTGGGAACATTACCTCTGCGGAATCCACTAGCAAAATACGGATTTTTTCAACTCTTCCACAAGCTTTTCAAATTGGTTGGGGATAGTCATTTTAATTTCGTCCATATATTTTTCACTTTTTTTAAGAATTTTTTTTAAATAAATACGTACATTTTTATATTTACTTTGGTATTTCTTATATTTCACTTTTTTAACATTTAAATTATTTTTCAAATTCGTTGAGGCATGCACACAACAGAATACGACATCAAAAACACTGACGACAAAATGAACGGCAACATCAACATCAATTTTTCTTACAGAATACTAAAAATTTGCTGACAGTCATCTAACTATAAATGGCAATACTATCTACAGGAATACCGATTTGCCAAAAAACATTAAAAACGACGTCGTCTTATGTTGCCGACGCCAAATAGAATAAGGGTGAATAATTTTAGCGTTCTTCGGCAAGAATTTGTACTTTATAAAAAAAAACGAACAAATCAACCAACATATTATTGCTCAGTGATGGGAATTGGAAATTTTGATTTCGTGCCAAATCTGCTTTTAAATAGTGCCAAAATCACTTGAATAGTGCCAAGCCACTTTTTATATAATTTTAATGTTGGCACTTGATGTTCATTTAAACTATGGTTCTTGAATGATAATTTATTGTGTTTATAACTAGAAAAATTTACGAATATCACAAAAACACGGTCTGAAATTAGTTGTATATAGACATTAATACATTTCGAGCCCTATTTTCGATTTAATCGTGAGCGATATGTAGTAAAAAATTTACTTTTTTATTATTAAAATTGCTAAACTGTTGTGTAACTTTTAAAATACAGGATGTAAAATGTATCGTAAGCGAAAACTAACTGACATACATATGTACTCGTAAAAACCTTCTCCTAAATCGAAAATAATAATACTCGATATGTATGCATCATATATTAAAAATTTTTTACTTATTTACAAGAAATACGATTATAAAAACATTTTTTACGCTATAGTAATAATTCTAATGGACATATCGCTCATTTACTTCAATAGTGGCACAACTCAAAAAAACCAGTTTTTCAGAAAAGACGTTTTAAGTTTTTAATTTGCATACAACTCAATGGAGAAATGAAAAAAAATTTCTTCTCTCAGGAGGTGATGGTACAACCTATTTATATGAAATTTTTACACAAGATAAAATACAAAATGCCGCATCTTTCCGCATTATTAACTCAAAAAACTCATTTTTTGAGTTATGCCACTATTGAAGCAAATGAGCGATATGTACTTAAAGACTACAATAACCCTAAACTAATTTAAATGATAAAATAACTTTGTCTTATTAGATGTATATACTTAGTGACAATTATATAAATATTGTTTTTGATTTTTTATGGTTAATATACTGTCGAGTTGTACAAATTCATGCGCGTTAATTGTTAGCTAGTTATTTTAATCAAACAAAGATTCTGTCGGTAAAGTACAATTTGTATTGCCATTTTGGTTCATCATTTTATATGTATTACGATTATATACAAGGTATATTGTTAGACTTCAAAAATCTTTACCATGTATTAAAGATGCTAAAGTTTATAATTGCAGTACATTTGACGTTTTACTTTTGATCAAATTTCTAACTAAAAATATACTTTCCACGCTTGATGAAGAGTAGAGAATAAAAAGAATACCTTGAACGATTCGATAAATATTACTTAAAAATTGTTCATTGAAACTATTGTTTACGTCTCCATGTCTTTCGACAACTCACTCACATTTAAGCTCTTGAATTTTTTAAATCTTCAAAGTGTAATATGGATCTGTATTCACTTTTGATTTTCTCACGTATTTTATTTCGCTTTAGAAGCATTTTCTTAATCAAAATTAACAGTATTATTTGTGTCTCCACTCAAAACATTTTCTGGCGCACACTTTGGAAAGCAATTATAATAATAGTCCAAATATGTCACAAAAGAAATATAAGAATACTTTAATTCTATTTTTGAATTCTACAACTTAATGCTGCGAAAATTAGTTTTTGATTATTAATAGTTCAATTTCCGTGCCGCAATAATTTACTTCCGTTGGAAGATGATGAGAATTTCCATCTATATTGTCAACATGAAAATCATCAATATATTTTCTGTTCAAAAAATTTGGACATAATTGACGAAATAAAAAAGCCATTTTAAAATTAAATGTAGTGTCACATTTTTAGATTGCATTTCGATAATTTACTATTTCAAGGATATAAGCTAAAAATAAAAATACATTTTGCTTATATTATCCGTAAAACTATTTAATATGAATAAAGTTTTATCATTGCATAATGACTGTAAATTTTATAATGTGAAGAAATATTTGAAGTGGTGTCCCACTGTTCAAAGACTCTATCTGCAACAACTTGACGAGACAACCAACGGTTTGGGGAATACTTAAGAATTTCATAAGTTTCAGGGTTGAAATATTTCTAAAAATTTATAAAATCATCTCTACGACATGAGCAGTTACAAACAAATTTATAAATTTAATTTAGTAGATCATCAATGTATCTGGGCAAACCGTTACTTTTAAATGTCAGAACCGAACAGTTGTCAGCCTCAAATCCTACTAAGTTTTCATTACTTCAAAACATAAAAAAACAAGAAGAGTACTTATTATTGCAATAAGAAAAGTTTCCATATTTAATGGACAAAAAGTTTCCAGAAAAGGAGCGAGAGTGCCACAGTGCCAGGCAACATTCAATAGTGCCAAAAATAGCACCATTGTGCCACATTTCCCATCATTGTTATTGCTTCACAAGGCAACTTTTCAACTGAAAGCGAAAGAGTGTTTTCTGTCGCTGGTAACTTCTGCACAAAAATAAGATTTCGTTTAAATTTTGTTTCTGAAATTTTATTACTTGGATAATTAAATATAAATTTATTTGGCTTACAAAGCGATACGAACTTTAGCCTGTTCAAATCATAAAAGAAACAAATGAAGTTCGAAAAATAATAATTAAATTAACTATAATTAAATTTAAATCTTTTATTCTTAAGCTTTTTATACACATACTCACTACTAAATGTTCCTTTTCTAATATAAGTACCTTAATTGAATACAAACCAGAGAAACTCTATCACCCCTATAGTAACTATTTTTTCTTTCGAAAAATTTTTCCCAGAAATTTTTCCCTTTTTTTGGTTCCCCTTATCATGAATAATCTGGCTTATCGTGGTTGGCGTATTTCAAATACAACTACGACTGTTTGGCAATAGATTAAAGAAAAACTGTCTTCTTTAATCTTTAGTAATCAGTCGTAGTCGTATTTGAAATACGCCAACCACGATAAGGCAGAATATTTTTCTGAATCTGAATTTGTTCACTTTTCCCTTAGTTTTGTTTACTTTATTTTTGCAGGCGAACTGAATTATTACATCGAATAATTTCGATATTTTTCTTCGAATTATATATTAAAATTGTTAATTATTTATTTTTAGGACAATAATTCCCTACAACACATTTTTTCATAGAGTATGAATCTCTTTGGTTCACAGACAGTAACTTTCATGGTGGTGCACTACCGTGGTATACTTAGGGCTAATAAATCAGTTCAAGTTAATCTCTGTTTTTGGTTTAAAATGTGTTTAAACCAGCAAACATATAAATCAATGCAGTATTTAAACCATCTGTAAACGCATAAAATTGGGCGTTTAAACTACCAATACAGGCCATATGATTTTATTACTTACAGACCATATGTTTTGCATTTAAAAAGCGTTCAACTTTTTTCCAAGCTTCTACTTTTTCTTCAGATTCGATTCGATTACTCTATTGCTCCTTTATACTATTCTACTTTGCCAAGAATATATATAATTTCTTTCTCAGTAAAATTTGAATGCTTTTAATTAAATGTTATTAAAGTTTTTGCCTTTTGATTGTACAAAGAACTGATAGCCTGCTGCAAAACAGCTGTTTTTGTCATGTGTTCTAGGGCTGCCACAGTATTAGTTTTTAAACTACACAAGAGGTATGGTTCACTGGTTTACTCCTGTTGAGTTTAAACCACATATGAATTAAAGTTTAGTTCAACTAAACCACCGTTTAAACTTTAACTGATTTATTAGCCCTTAATGAAAAAATAGCTAAATAAACCGAAGCACCTCCATGAGTATAACTTAAAGGTTAAATAAGTTTAATTTCTAACCTAAAATGTGTGTATTTGTTTTATTAAACTTAAATTTGTCCGATTTTCAATTAATTTTTAAGCTTTACAAAAATTATTCCTTTTTTACATTCACGTGGACTGATAGCGGGAAATGAAAATTTCACATGAAGAAAAATTCTATTTGTTTTTCACGATAGGGATGATTATTTATAATTCATCATTTATCTTTCCAGCATACATACATATTTATATACATGTATATTTTTAAAACCGAAACCGAACCGAAACCGAATGGTTTTAGTAGCTGAATACCGGAAACCGGGGTTTTCTAATTTCCACGGTTTTTGGCAAACCCTAGTTTGTACGAATCCATTAAATTTTTTGTAGAAATTTTGTGCTTTTTATCATTTTTAAATATTATTTAATGACGATTATTAAAATCTTGGCTAGTTTTTATTAACACATTTCATATTGCAGGCGTAAATATAACCGCAATTTAATATCTCTAATTAAGAGCTACGGACCTGAAATTTGACAGAGTATGTAGAACCTTGGCCGCTACAACAACAAATACATGAGAATTAAAAATTAAAGGGTGTTCCAAAACGAGCAACGAAAAATGTTAAAATCCCATGTAATATACATACAATTGTATATTGAAACTTGAAATTTGTAAAATTAGTGTATTTTTATACAGACTACAACAATTAACACTAAAATTTAAAAAATTAAAATTAAAGGGTGGTCCATCAGTTAATGCAATTTTGACTATGTAATTTTGACAACTTGCTATATCTTGGAAACCGTAAGTGGCAAACACTTGAAATTTTCAAAAACGGTAAAACTAAAAAAACCGAAAATTATAAAATCGCCAAATCAAAAAAAAAAAAAAAATCGCCAAAAATTAAAAAAAAATCGCAAAAACGAAAAAATCGCCAAAAATCGAAAAAAATTGCCAAAACGCGAAAATGTCGCCAAAACTAAAAAAAAAATTTATATAAAAAAAAATCGCAAAAATGAAAAAAATCGCCAAAAATAAAAAAATCGCCAAAATGAAAAAACGCCAAAAACCGAAAAAAATCGCCAAAACGAGAAAATAAAGTGTAAAAACTAAAAAAGAGCCGAAACTTAAAAAAATCGTCAAAACCGAAAAAACGCAAAAACGCCAAAACAAAAAAACCGAAAAAACGCCAAAACAAAAAAACCGAAAAAACGCCAAAAACGAAAAAATAATGCCAAAACTATATATTATATAGGATGAAGTTTGTATTAAATTACATATCTAGTGTTCGTACGGAACCCTTCGTGCGCGAGTCAGAGTCGCACTTTACTGAATTTATTTTCACATTAAATATTAGTATTCGCGAATAACGTTTCAAATATTCGTATGCGTATTCGCGAATATCAAAAATTGACATTCGTTACATCACTAGTATGTATGTATATGTTCACTAATCGCATGTTTTGTTTTCTTTCTGGAAAAATATAATCCCTTTTCAATGGAATCAGAAGGTGTCTTACGATTCCTGATAAAGAGTTTAGAAAACATAACTACTTTTTTACAGATCTAATTAATCAAAAGCCTTAAGAATCGAATTAATGGACGACGTAAAAAATCATTAAATGTTTATATTATTCCTGAACTAAATTTTTAAAATATGTCGCAAGAAGTCATGATTATTTCGTAATCAAAACATCGCTAATAATCTCAAGTACGATAAAGTATTAGATGACATTCCGAATCAACTGATAATGTTGTATTAACTGATCTAAAAAATTTGATAAATAAAGTAAGAAATGGTACTAATAACAAAAATCGTCAACAATATTGAGGTTGATTTAAATTATTTGGAAACATCAAAGAATTCATAACACAAACTGTATATGCTTTTTACTATATACATTATATATCACCAACATTAACCATTTGCGAAAGAAAGTTTTCTACTTGTTCTTTTATTAAAAGCAAAGCAAAAAAAAAAAGAATAGTTCTGCTGTTTATAAGAAAAGAAATCAATGACATATTAAAAATCTTTTGTAAATGTGTATAAAATGGTATTACTTTTTAAGTTTAAAATTTTTAAACGTACTAATAATCCCAAATTTATATTTTACTTATTAAGTAAAATATTTTTTTTTTATTAAAAATACATTGAAATTGATTATTGAGGGGTTTAGCTAGATCCTATGCGCATTTCACTGTTGCTAATGCAGATCATCAGGGAACTTTTACCCAAAGCTTCTTAGACCAACTAGAGTTATTATATTATAAACTTTCATTTAAACAAATGAGAAGCTCAATAACAAATAACAAAGTTGAAACAAGAACTCAATAATCAACATGTAGCAATCAGCCAATGTAGCAATAGTAAAGTAAGAAAATAAAAAACATGGCGAATCGATTCATTCGGGTCCTCTTCAACACTTTGCTCTACAGCGGCAATTGTTTCTTCGGTGCGCACTGTTCGACGTCTCTGCGGATGCGTATTATCACATAGAGTAAACGTAGTGCGAAAACGATCCATGGTTAACCGAATTAATTGCTCTGATGGACGATTATGTCGACCATAAAATGGACGGAGCTTGCGGTAAACTTCGCGAACTGAACCATTATTTTCGAAATAAATTTGCACGATTTGCAAGCGTTGTTCTTTTGTCAACCTGTTCATGATGAAATGGCAAACCAAACTAAATATTAATCACTTGACAACTGACAAAATGGCCGCCAGTTAAAAAAGTGATGCCAACTTAAAGTTCTATACCTCAATAAAAAACACCCTTTACTAAAATTATTTGTTTTTTTTATGTAATATGAATATTAAACTGTCGTTTTTTGCAAACTTTTTTAAAATGATTCGAATAAATTTTTTATTCTTTGTACGAATATTCGAACAAAAGTTCAAAATTATTCGTCTGTTTTACATGGAAGTTTTATTTAATATCTCTAGTTGTTCTAAGAAATTTTCGGGTAAAGGTCCCCTGATGATCTGCATTAGCAACAGTGAAATGCGCAACCCCCAATAATTAATTTAAATGTATTTTTTATAAAAAATATTTTACTGAATAAGCAAAATAATAATTTGGGATTATTAGTGCGTTAAAAAAATTTAAACTTAAATCTGCGGCGAAAAGGAAAAAGTGCTTAAGTCGAGATAAGCTGATTTTGAGTTAATGGTACCTCCGTAATCTGCATACCCGAAAGTACCCCTGGTCAAAATCTCAATTAATTTGTGTGATTTTTCAGGAAGTTAAAGCACTATGACTGGCAACTTATCTTTTTTAGACTTCTAATCTAATTTGGAATAATAGCTTAAATGAGGTCATACTTTGGCATACTTCAACTTAAATGTATTACTTATAGTGTGTAGAACGACATTTGCTTAAAAAAATAAAGTTTAACAGAACATTTCCCAATTTAACCGTAAAAGAAAAATAATTCTGAAAATCGACTTGAACGCTTAAAAGTGCTCTCCTAAAAAACACTAAAATATGACTTTAAAAAGCACTTTTTCCTTATTGCCACAGAAATTGTAAGAAACAGAAGCGAATAACTATTTTCGTACGGGAATCGCCTGCTGTTCATAACTATGACGAGAAAATTATTAACATCATTTAATACAGCTGAGGAAACTCCCACAAGCATTTACATTCGATGTAAAAGTAAACTTTCGAAAAAAAAATAAATAAGATATCTGAGCTACAATAGGCCAGCTATGGAGTAAAATCAAAGTAGAACATAGCAAATCTGGCCAATTTGTATGAAAGTAGAGTGTAGTCGCGCGAATGAAGTTTAAAAAAAAAGCAACGTGAGTCCGATCACAGAGGAAATGTGCAAACATCTAGTAATGACAAATTTTTTTAAAGTTGGAAGTACTTATGCTTTTAGTATATTTTTTTTTTTTTTGATTAATTAATTAAAAGTATCAAAACTTTCAATATTATAAATACATAGGAATTTGTTGCTTTTTGTTTGTTTTATTAAACTTATTTGGTTAGTAAATGGGCACACTGCAGTATATGTATATGTACTGCATTAAAATTGCAGTAAGCAGTAAATTTACTGATTACTAAAAAAATTCAGTAAATTTTTACTGCTAATGAAATTTAATTTGCATTACCAGTAAAATCGTAGGGCCGTAATCATGATAAAATTGTAGCAAGTGGCAAAGTTTTTTCATTAAAATTTTGAAACTTTTGTATGAAAAACATTTAGCTACTTGGTAGAATTTCATTATGAATACAAGCATTACTGATTACTGAAAATTCAATGCACCTCATCATATAACAAACCATTTAGGCAATTTATAAAAATTGTAGAAAAAAAATTTAGTAATCAGTAAAAATTTACTTGTTAAAAAATGTTTATTATTTTTACTGAAACTTAAGTGATACTGCAGTCAGTGCTCATTTATGGTAAATGCCTTTACTTTTACTTTTTAATTTTTAATTCCTGTTGTTCATCGTTTAGTTGTTGCTGTTCTTGTTGTTGTGTACGCATTGCAATTAAAATAAATTCAGTACAGTGCGACTTTGACTCGCGCACATTCGGTTTTGAGCATTTTTTTGATTTAGCTTTCTTCCTTTTTTAAGTTTTTTCAGTTAAAACGATTTTTCAGTTTTATCGCTTTTTTTCTCGTCTTGGCGTTTTTTTTTTCTTTTTGGGGTTTTTTAATTTTCGGAATTTTTTTCATTTTGGCGATTTTTTTTCTGTTTTTGGGGTTTTTTTATTTTGGCGATTTTTTTCATTTTGGCGATTTTTTCTGTTTTTGGTGTTTTTTAGGCGATTTTTTCATTTTGGCGGTTTTTTTGTTTGTGTTTTTTCATTTTGGCGATTTTTCCGGTTTTTCGCGATTTATTTTAGTCCTAGAAATTTTTTTTAATTTGGTGCTTTTTTCATTTTGGCGATTTTTTTTTGTTTTTGGCGTTTTTTTAGATTTGGCGATTTTATTTTTTTTTTTTTTTTTGATTTTTTAGTTTTACCGTTTTTGAAAATTTCAAGAGTTTTGCTCTTACGGTTTCCAAGATATAGCAATTTGTCAAAATTTCAAAGTCAAAATTGCTTTAACTGATGGATTGATTTAAATTTTTTAAATTTAGTGTTAATTGTTGCAGTCTGTATAAAAATACACTAACTTTTAAAATTTCAAGTGTATGTATATATGTACATACAATTGTATGTATATTACATGGGATTTTAATATTTTTCGTTGCTCGTTTTGGAACACCCTTTAATTTTTAACTATCATGTATTTGTTGTTGTAGTGGCCAAATGTCTACACACTGTGTCCAAATTTCAGGTCCGTAGCTCTTACGGTTCATTTTCACCTTTGGTGTACGGAACCCTAATAAAGCAATTATCAAGTTAAATAAAACAAACAAAAACCAGCAAATTCCTATAAATATTTACAATATTTTAAATAAGTTTGTATTGCTTCTTTCAAACACTAATACACTCATACATATGTAGCTCACACCGATTTGACAACGCGGTGTGAATCTCAGCAAAATTTGTGATTGTATTGTGAAAAAGAATTTTACCCCCTAGCGTATAGATGTTTACACATCAATAGGCCTAATTGGACTTGGAATTTTTTTTTTTTTTTTTTTTATTTCTAATGCAATAGAACAATATTTATTAAACCTTAAGATGTGATTTTAGCAATTAATTGATTTATAAATATTATTTTTATTTACAGTGGCCGTTTTGGTTTATGGTTGGATGGTGATTTAAATCAAGGTCGTTCACAATCCTGCAGTACATATGGCAATGAGCCATTGGCGCCACAAGAAGATTTTGTTATAAAAACGCTCGAGTGCTGGGCATTTGTTTAAAACAACAACAACAACAAAAAACAGAAATCAATATAATAAATTATTTTCTTATTGGATGTATTTTGGTCGACATCTCCTTCAAAACAACCACCACCATATTAATTACTGCATATACAACAAACATAATTAAAATTTTTATTCAAAAAAGAAAAAGTAAACGTTAACGTAGACAAGAAGAATAAATAAGCATTAATTTATAATATTTTTATATAAAAAATTAAACAAAATAATTATTATACATATACATATATTTATGAAACAAGCAATTTAAACGTTTCAAAAAGCGCTTAAACTATAATGTTTATTTATAAATACGAGTAAAATACTGTACAACCAAAATTTATTGTAATTGTTGTTAAGAAAATGCAAACAAACTAATTGAAGTTAAAACTAACAGCAATTTAAACTATTAAAAAAAAAACAAAAACAAAAAAAACATTTAAATAATGATTTATGTAATTGTAATGTGTCATCATAGAAAATTTTGCCTTCGGCAATGCAAATATTTATGTATGTACATGAATGGAGGAAGATGGTCGTCGTTAAAAACAACACTTCACCTTCAAAACAAACATTATTTTCATCGAGTCCATTATTCTCTTTCTTGATTGTTAATTATGCAAATATTATATATTTACATACATGCATCTAGACATCATATTTACATAGAAAATTACATACATACATACATACATATATAAGGACTTTTTGTCACACTTCTCTTTATATCTCTAATGCCTTCATCATCAATTTGATACGTTGTTGATATAAAAAGGAAATCATTAACAATTTTATGTATGTACGTACTTGTTTTAATTTCTTAATTTTTAAGTTCAATTAAAAGTTTGTTTATTAGAAACTCTTTTTGTGAATTTATACCTAAAACAAAGTTATTAATTTAAACAAAGCGATTAAAAAAAAAGCAAAACTAACTTAACTCAAACTAAACTAAATTATGCAAACTATTTGCAACTGAAAGTTATGAACTATGAACTAACACCATTTAAAAGAGCGAAAAACGAAATTCTTAATTCGAAAACTAAAAAAACAAAAATTATTTTCGTATGTCATATAAACGTGCAATTATACAAAAACAAAAAATTAAAAAAAAAAGAAAACCCCAAGAATTGTAGAACAGCAACAGCATTTTTAAAAAAATGTTTGACTTTGATAAGTTTTGAGTTAAAATAAAAAGCAAGTGAATTTTCTTTTTATTATTTTTTATTAATACATATTTTTATTTAAGCCATTTAATTTTAAAGTAAACAATTAAGAAAAAACATTATTTTTATCGTTAAAACTTAGTAATAAATATAAAAACATTAATCATTTTAAATATTGGTTTTTTATTTTATTTGTTTTCACATACAACTAATCATTTGAAATTTTCATTAAAATTTTGAGGTTTACTTTAAATATACTAAACAGTCAAAAATGCTTTACTTATTCATAAAAAACCTTTTTGTTTTACAAAAGGATTATGGCTCAATTATAGATGGCAACAGAAGTGTAGTTGCGTTGCCAGTATGCCAAAATCGTATTATGATTGGCAATTGGCAACCAGCAAAAATATTCGTCTACCTGGAAGAAGATTGGTAAGGGAGAGGGAGCACAACTCTCGTTTACCAACCTCCTTCAGTATCACATGATTTTTGTTAGTGATGTCCCACCAGAGACCTGCGCCGACCGGCTGACAGCCGGCTGAGCCGAGCCGCCGAAGGGTTTATATCAGCCGCCGCCGCCGAATTGTTCTCGGCTCAAAATCGGCTAAGATTAGCCGCCGAGTGATGATTTTTTTTTATATTTTACTTGAGGTTTTTAGTTTTTTTCACTAATCTATTCACACTTTTAAATTTTTATGCAAATTAGTTATAAAATGTTCTTTCCAATTGACATACCGTCGGTCGGTTATTGGTTTGCTGCAGACATAGTGAACAACCACCCGAAGATATGTATATCCCGTTTATATGCACTTCTTATTTGCAAATAAAAGTGGAAAACGTTACCGTATATAATATACAAAAATGTAAGTCTGGAGCGGGACTTAAGTCCATGTCAGATAAAACTTTTGCTTCACGTTGCGTTGAAGATTCGCTTTGACATCTAAGATGAAATGTGCGTGCTTATATGAAACATGTCACATAAAGAACTTTTAACGCAAAGCGAAGCGAAAAGTTTGGCAACTCTGAACTTTTTGCGTGCTTTGACAATCAATTGGTATACTTTATTTAATTTGTTTGACCAAACTCGCATGTAAATATGAAATTTTTATTAAAATGTCGGTAAATTTATATAAAAAACGAGTTCGTGGCATCAGAGTAATCGAATTGTGTTGTTTTTTATACATAAAAATTAATTATGAAGCAAACAGTGAGTGTTGTCAAGGTTTTTATTGTGTCATGCACACTTTGCTTTATGCTTTTTTCCCAAAGTTAGAAACGTTACGCATAGCGTTGAAGTTGTATCTGACACCGCCTTTAACGACTAAATTTCAGGGAAACTCTGCTGTAGTCCGCATTGCCACATTCTGATTTTGTACCACAAACAAAACGAAAAAGATCGGCAAAAAATTATT
The DNA here is from genome assembly GCA_949987645.1 of Tachina grossa. Classification (NCBI taxonomy): domain Eukaryota; kingdom Metazoa; phylum Arthropoda; class Insecta; order Diptera; family Tachinidae; genus Tachina; species Tachina grossa. The sequence goes on from OX465274.1 coordinate 64,276,693, forward strand.
ATATAACAAAAACAAATTCAATTTTACAATGATTTAATGTGTAATAGAAAGTTGTTCTTTTTTGATATACATATGACAATTTTCTAACAATTGTTCCGCTTTGTTTGTGGTACAAAATAAAAAGAACGTGGCAACGCTGATTAAATCAGTTTTTCCCCTGAAATTTAACTGGTAAAAATAAATAATTTTTAAAAATTTTGTGAATTTACTTTGACAAAAATTGTGAAGCCGACTCAGCCGAATCTCAGCCGCCGCCGAGCAATTTTTCATGAGCCGCCGCCGCCGACGAAATTGCTCGGCGCAGGTCACTGTGTCCCACTTGGTAGCTCTCCAGGTATGAGCTAGTGTCCTGCACAAGAGTTTTTATAAGACCTTTCAAGACATGAGAGATTTTTTCCAATGCTTTACTACAGCGAAATATTCTAAAAGAAACGCTAAACAACACTATTGGCAAGACAAACCACCGAAAAAAAATACTTGCCAACAGTGTTGCTTAGCGATTCTTTTAGAATATTTCGCTGTAGTAAAGCATTTGAAAAAATCTCTCATGTCTTGAAAGGTCTTATAAATAGTCTTGTGCAGGACACTAGTATGAGCTTCTGAATTCATATAGGAAGCCCATATTTCATGCCTTTTTCATATGTAAATGATTAAAAAATTTGCTCTCTAGATCAGAACTTTATATCTACTCTTAGATTAACTCCCAAAACTTTTTGTTTTTATATTTATTAGATATTAAATACAATATCAAATCAAATACGTTTTGTTAGCGCGTTGAACTAGGTGTCGATACCAGAATCCAGTATGTTAGGCTAGAACACTACCCATTAAACTACCCAGAGCACATATTTATTTTCGTACACAATTCAATTAAAAAATAAAAAACAAAAATCCAATTAAAAATTTCATTTGCATCCAAATTTGCATCCAGGTAAGCGGGAGAGGATGCACTATAAAAAACTTTGGGAATTTGAGTATAAACAGCTGACCAACTTCGTAGTATTTGTATTAAATTTCGTAACTCCCTTACGTCATTGCATCCTCCTAAGGCAGAGGGGATGCACTGTGTACTTTTCCGCTCTTCCGAAGCGCTTTTTGTCCCAGTGCTTGTACCAAATTTATTTTTGTTGGGCAACTAACAACTACCCGTAACGTTGCCATACATAATACTCATTTTCATTTCGATTGCTATTCATCATCGAAGCATTAATAAACGAATACAATCGAATCCGCTTTAGCGCAACACGCTTTATTAAAAAAATCGGATTATTGAAAGCGATACAAATCCCCGCACTGATTTTAAACCCAGCTAGTCTTATTCAATTCGCTTTAGCGAAACATGGCTTTACTGATAATTTCGTATTACTGAAAACCAAAAGCAAGCCCCGCAACTACGTTGTGTATGATATTTACTTCGCTTTATTGAAAAAATAAACCATGACAAATTTATTTATTAGAAATCGATTGCATAACTTAAGGCTGAAAAAATTTTGCATGTTTTGTCCGTTAAAAAATTAAATGCAAAATGTTTTTGTCCTTTACGCTCTTACGAACTTTATTGTATTTTTCTATAATATTCACCCTTATTCCAGTTGTCGACATCGACGTCACTTTAACACAAAACCAAAAAAGTTGGGGCTTGTTTACTCGCTCTCGAGAATAATTTTGTGCTACTGACAATCTGTTCCCTAAAGTCTAGAAAATAGCATAAACCTGTCAACAGGAGTCAATTGTTTTCGCCAACGGGTACACAAGGCCCAATTTTTTGGTATTGTGTTAAAGTGACGTCGATGTCGACAACTGTAATAAGGGTGATTGTCAATGCAAGTGGCTAGACATTTAATGATTTTAAGCAGTACGCTTAACTGTAACAAATTTCAATATTCCGAACTACGTTTTAGAGAAAAAATTGGATAACTGAAAAAAAAAAATTTGGTTTTGGTTATTTCCAGTACAGCGGAGTCGACTGTATTCTTTTATATATAAGTTTTTAAAGCCTTGTGAATCAAAAAAATGTTGTGAATAAAGTAAAGCCCATGTAACGCTTCATTTTTCTTTCATTTATTAAGTTTTAGTGAAAAGTGCAAACATTTGGTAATAGGAATATTCAACAGGTGCAAAGGGTTCAGCTATATTAAGAAAAATGAAATAATGTCAACAACTTAACTAAAGTTATCGATAACAAATGAAGATCTGTCAAAAAAAAAATTTTAAATTTTTTAAATTAAAATTGACATTTCAAGCTTGAAACATAAAAGTGTTCGTTAATTAGCGGTTTATGGTTAAACATAGCGATTTTTAGTTTGTTTTGAGTTAATTCTAGTGGTTTCTAATTACGAAAATTAGACAACACTTAAACATTATGTTTCCGTTTTATATACTAGTTTGTGCTTTGTTACATTTATTGTTTCTTTCTATCAATTCAATATGAAATCATATTTTTTGTATTTTAGTAATATCAAAATCCTCACAAAAACATAAATGTGAAAAACGGCCAAGTTCCTATCCAAAATTTCGGCCATTAAAAGTTGTGAGATATAAATGTTGACCAAGTTCTTCTTTGCCACAATACCTAACACAGAAATATATTATGTATGATATAAATTTGTAATCGTAAGGGTGTCATATAATTTCTAGATAATCTGCCAACTTGACAACATTTTTATCAATATAAAGAAATGAACATTTATACATTATTTTCTCCTTTGTTGGAAAGGTAAAAATATTGCCAAGTAAACAGATTATCTAGAAATTATATGACACCCTTACGATTACAAATTTATATCATGCATAATATATTTCTGTGTTAGATATTGTGGCAAAGAAGAACTTGGTCAAAATTTATATCTCACAACTTTTAATGGCCGAAATTTTGGATAGGAACTTGGCCGTTTTTCACATTTATGTATTTGTGAGAATCTGATTACTTTTTGAAAAGATTTCTATAATAACACTTTTTTAACTTAAAATTTCTAGTGTATTTTTTTTTTGTTATGATCATTGCGCCAGTTGAAAATGGCAGAGTTACATAAAATAATGGGTAAGAGTGTGATGGGTGTTGAATTGTTGACCTTAAAAATGCACTATTGTGTCATTACAACGGCTCGCCAGTGTGTATGCAATTTGGTAAGAGGCGACTGGAAGAAATATGTAAAATACAGCGTAAATTTTACTGGGCATGACCCCGCCTATTTTTAACCCCCGACTAAAAAAAGGGGTGTTATAAGTTTGTAGTGTGTGTCTGTGTATCTGTGTATCTGTGTGTCTGTCTGTGTCCACGTACAGGCCAAACGGCTGGACCGATTTTCATTTAGTTTTTTCTGTTTGAAAGATGACTTGATCGAGAGGGTTCTTAGCTATGTTTGAAAAACATAGCCAGCCGTAACATATGGTCCAGCCGAAGAGAAGATATAACATCTTTTCTGAAAAAAGTCGGGGGTTTTTAAAATTTTTAATTTTTGTTATCTAAATATATTTACATGTTAAATAAAGTCTGATTAGCCGAAGTACATATATCAAAAGAATATGCCCAATGTATATGCAAAGTTTCAATAGGGTAGCTGGTGCTTTTAATTTTTGGATTTTCCGATTGAGTAAATCAATTACTATTTGTGTGCAAAATGTCAGCTCTCTATAGTATAATATTACGTAAAATTTTCATGAGCCTGGCCCCGCTGACTTTTATATCTGCTAGTGCTTATGGTTCATGCAAAGTTTGGTATTAAAAAGTTAATAAGAAATAGCTGAGTAAGCCGAAGTACCTGAACGAAAAAGCTAAGATTTATGGGTGAAGTCGCGGCTACTTTTTAAAATAGGGAATTTTTTTTGGGATAAGTGCAACGTGTATGAAAAGTTTTAATAAAATGTATGTTAATTTTGAACTTGAAGTGCTTGTTTCCGCCCTCTGATAGCAACTTCTGGGTTTTCAGATTTTTCTTAGTGATCTCTTATCTAGATTTATTTGTGTATCAAATTTAAGATCGCTAGTGCTAATTGGAGTTTTAACGTCGTGGCCCCGCATATCGGGCAAAACTTTTTGATTTTAAGATTTTCCCATTGGCTTACGCACTACACTTACTAGTGTATAAAATGTCAGCTCTCTAGCGCGAATTATATCTTTAGATTTTATCAGCATTACCTCTCCTCACTATTCTTAACTCAAAGTTTTGTTGTAAGCAGCGCTTATAATTCATGCTAATTTTCTTCTAAAATATGCTAGACCGATGTAGATTAAACACATGGCTAACACTTTATGGGAGTGATCACGCCCAATTTTTAAGGTGATGCAAGATTTCACTAAATTGGCTTGAATTAAAAGCTGTGTATTAAGTTTTTAGTTCAAAATAATATTAGAGTGGCCCTGCCCATTCTGTTAAAATTTTTTGGGTTTTCAGATTTTTCTAGTTGGTTTCTCACTTAGACCTACTTGTATATCAAATTTCAGCTCCTTAGCGCAACTTTTAACTTTTAATTTTTATGGGCGCAGCCCCGCCCCTCTAACTAAAATTTCCCGGTTCTTAGATTTTTCTTGTTGGTTTCTCACCTAAACCTACTTTTATATCAAATTTCAGCTCCTTAGCGCAACTTTTCACTTTTAATTTTTATGGACGTAACCCGCCTACTTTTCCAAAGTCAAAATTTTTTTTGGGCCAGTGCTAATTATTCGTGTCTAGTTTCGTTACAAACGGATAATAATAGCTAGATAAATAGTATATCTAAATATGCTGAGCCGCAAGGCATTAACATAAGGTTTAAATTGTATGGGCGTATCAACGCCCACTTTTTTAATGAAAAATTTATAGCCTTGCATTACCGCAGTATATATGCCGAATTTCAATAAAATAGCTTCCATGAAGCGCCTTAGATTAACATTTTTAATTCTGACCTTTATGGGCGTAGCCCCGCCCTCCTGGCTAGAATTTCTGGGTTTTCAGATTTTTCTGGTTCATTGCTCACCGAGATCTTCTCGTGTACCAAATTTTAGCTCTCTAGCTATAGTGGAAGTGCTTCATCAATTTGATGAGTGTGTCAGTGGTCAGTGAGTATGTCTTAAAATATGCACTTTTTGCACCTCTATATCTCCGGAAGCTTTCATTGTAAAACTTTCAAACTTCGCATGTGGGGTTATATGAATTTATTCTAATTATGATTTAAATTTCATAATTTTACGGTGGCGGGGAACAAAGTTATGAGGGGGGGGGGGGGGGTAAAAACAGCGCGAATGGCTTCGTGTAAATATACACACTGCGTGCATTGGCCAGAACTTGGCCTGGCGCACTGCCGTGCGCCTAGATAACTACATCAGCTGCCCACCGAGCGAAACACGAGTGTAATGTATTCACGTATTTGTATTCATTTGTATAAGAAGCCGATTGATGTTGATGAAATTACATATCATGAGAAGATTTTAACATTACGTTTCTTCACACTTTCTATTGTTAAATAAAAAGTTTAAATCGAAACCAAACTTTGGTCAAAATATGTAAATCTGGGAAGTTAGTTGTCTTAATTTTGAGTGTCGTATTTCGAGTTTAACTACGACGATTTTGCACCAGGCTAAAAAACATTGCAAATTTGTTTTCATTAATCTACTACAAAATCGCTGCACTCGAAATATGATATATATAAAAAATCTTATATATATATATATATTGACAAATAATACAGGTATGCACGTCAAAAGCTCCCATTTGTGTTTTTGCTTATTTCGAATCAATGCAAAATGAAAAAGGTTACATGACATGAATTCATCTATGTATATATATAAAATCGTAGTGTGTGTTTGTTCCTAACGCATGATCTCTGGAACTACAATAGCTGTGGAGCTGAAGTTTTCAACACAGGTTTAAGTCAATAGCCGGTAGGTTTTCGTTTTATTCTTAACTCAACAAGTGACCACAGGGTGGAGTAATTTGGAGTTAAAAAATAAATTATTGAGGGTACGACAACGTTTGTCGGGTTCAGCTAGTGTCATAATAAATTTTCAATCCTGATAAATGACAATTCTGGCCCTTATTATGAGCAACTTTCGATATTCGACTGTAGTCGAAAGTACTGATCGAACAAATTTTAATTTGATATTATAACGAGCATTCGAAAAAGAATGTCCTTATTGTGAATATCACTCAAAGTGATTTATAAAATTTGCAACAACTTTACCTAAAAATATAAAACAATCGTTTATAATAAATTTTTATACTAGGATATTTCATCGAAAGCTAAATTCTGTACGATAGAAAATACGTTGTCGAAATTTTCAATGGTCATAATAAGGCTGAATTGAACAGTCGGTACTCAATAGCCAGCGGAGATCGAAAATCGAATGCAACGCATAATAAGGGCCTCTCTCTTTGGCTCCCCACGCAATAACCCTAACTATCTAACGATAGACAAACTTGTAACAGTGAAGACCATGTTCACACTACTCCACTTCAACCAAAATATGTCGGGTAGGAAATTGGCAGTCGGTTGTTGTGTGAAAAACTTATGAAATGTGTCTGACAGAAGTTTTCAGGCAACATGTGAAAAAAATATTCAGCTCAATCATGAATATTCCCTCGGAATTTATTTCTCATTGAAAATAATTTTATCCAAAATAAATAACTCCAATCATAAATTCCACGTGGCATCACCGCATTAAAAAGCAAGTTGTTTTGCTTGTTTGTTGAAATTTTTTTTTGCAAAAGTGGAAAAAATCGCACGGAATTTTTGTTCATAACAGGGCTGATTATCCTGTCAAATTTAAAAAAAGGTGGAAGGTTGTATACGAAAATATATTCGAATATTAATCAGGAATAATCACACATCACCATCACCTTAAAACAATACCAAAAAATTGGGGCAATAATAATTGAAAAGACTGAACTTAAGCCCGATTGAAATTCACTATAGCTAAATTAAATTTAATATTGATTTTTGAATTGATTTTGATGCAACTCATTTCCGTTGGGCAGAGCGGAAAACAAAAATTTTTACCGAAATAACAGCGTGCACACTTTCAGGGGTTGGAAAATACATATTTGATTTCCCTTATCCCGTTTATACGCACTTCTTATTTGCAAATAAAACTGGAAAGCGTTGCCGTATAATTTTTTATTGTAAGTTAATCACCCCTATTCTGCGTTTCGATTACGTTCCCGCATTCGGTTACGCACGGATCGAAAAGAGGTATTCTGCAAAAAAACTAAATCGAAAGAAGAAGAAGAAGAGAAAAGTATGTTTAAACCTGCTGTTTTGCTATAAAACGGGTGAAATAGGAACAGAAAAATTAAGCAATTTTGTAAAATTTTTAGCAAAAAGTTAAATTTAGTGCAAAAAAAAAACAGTGATTTACCATTAAAACAAATAATAATTAGGTTAGGTTAGGTTTATCTGGTTGGTCCAAGACCTCGAATAGACCGGCATTGATCCTTAGCGATACCAGCAAATGAAATGAGAACCTGTTAGTATGGCAGCCTAGTTCGTGGTGCCTGTATCGAATGACTCCCACACAGATTTAACAAATTTTAGCAACCTACACATTTCTACTCTCGATACAATTTCAAGACTACGAAAAGTGTAAGCACCAAGATAGTTATATCTAGTACGGCTTAAAGCCGGGCAGTGACACAGTAGATGTTCCATTGTTTCCATTTCTCCGGGTTCCTTACATTTCCTGCAGGTACCGTCGGCTATTTGTCCTATTTTGACAGCGTACGAAGCTGTCCAGCAGTGCCCAGTTAATACTCCCACTAGAAGCTTACAGTTGCTTCTAGTTAATGATAAAAGGAACTTAGTCAATTTGGGATCATAGGAGCTCCACATGATTTTAGAAGTTTTGCAAGTTTTCGTCGCGCGCCAACATTTCTCCGCTTCTTCCCTCATATTAGAATGTATGATCTCTTTAAGGTATTGAATTGGTTTTCGGATATTTACCGTTACCTCAGCCGGTAATAGAATTCCCCTTTTGGCCAGTGTATCGGCCATTTCATTTCCCTCTATCCCCATGTGTCCCCGGATCCAGAATATATGTACTTGTCTACCAGTACATAACATATCCAGGGCCTTTCTACACAGGAGCACAACCGAGGAGTAATTGCAGTCAGCTGAAATTGCTTTAATAGCTGCTTGACTGTCTATATACAGATTTACACGCGCATCCATAGTTAGAGAGGTGAAGGCTAACTCTGCTGCCATTTTGACAGCATAGATTTCCGCCTGGAAGATGCTACAATGATCAGGAAGTTTATAAGATTCCTCTATACCGAGCTCCCGACAGTAAACCGCAGCTCCTACCCCTCTATCCATTTTTGAACCATCAGTGAAAAAGTTAAAACCAGAACCACTATGATTAAGACTTTCCAAATAGCCTTCTTCACTTATAGTGATCTGTGGTTTGGTAAAAAAGTTCGTCACTGGAATGATGTAGTCCGAGCTACACTCCATGTTTTCTAGTAATTTGCTGTGACCAAATGATCTGTACGACATCTGACCTGTTGTCCTTAGTCGGATAGCTGATTTGCATGCCACGTTCACTGCAATTAGCTTTATTGGTTTAAGGTCCAATATAACGTCTAAGGCTGCAGTAGGTGTACTCTTTAAAGCTCCAGTGATGCAGAGCTCTGCTAGCCTCTGGATACTTTCCAGCTTTTTCAGGTATGATTTTGTCTCAGTCGCCCTCCACCATACAAGTATTCCGTAGAGTAAAATTGGTCTAGCTACCGCTGTGTATGTCCAATACGTAAGAGTAGGTGAAAGGCCCCATGTCTTGCCCAGCATTTTTTTACATGCATATAGAGCAATGGTGGCCTTTTTAACTCTATCTTCTATATTGTACCTCCACGTCAGCTTACTATCCAAAATAACCCCCAGGTACTTTGTATGTGTTTTGGGCGAGAGCGATATACCGTCTAATTTTGGTGTTCTCCATTCCTTTACTTTCCTATTAGTAAAAAGCACAAGGTCAGTTTTTCCTGGGTTTAAGTTCAAACCTACCCTTGTTGCCCATCTATGAATATCCCTCAACGAGGATTCCATTAGGGAGCTAATTGTATCGAGGAACTTACCAGTTATAATGATAGCTATGTCGTCCGCATATGCTGTAATCTTAGCTGCTTTACCCTCGAATTCCATGAGAATTTCATTTACAACCAGCGTCCAAAGAAGTGGCGATAGAACAGCACCTTGGGGAGTTCCTCTCTTAGCTTCTTTGTTTACCTTGGCATTGCCTAATTCCGCAGATACTATTCTACATTTCAATAGGTTGCCTATCCAGTTTTTGACTTGCAAGTTAGCCCCGGAACGATTAACACTTTCCATAATTGCGTCCGTAGAGACATTATTGAAAGCGCCTTCGATGTCCAAAAAGACCCCTATAGCAAAGTCCTTATAGTGTAACGATTTTTCGATTTGTTCAACAACATTATGAAGTGCTGTTTCAACCGATTTGCCCTTTGTGTATGCATGTTGGTTAGAAGACAGGATAATAAAATAATAATTAAATATTGTAAAAATTTGCATTACATAAACTCTTGCAAATTTAAATACAAAGAGTTAAAAAAAACGAGATAAGCAAGAGGTATTTGTGGCCAAACTTTTCCACTGTGAAGAATCCTGTCGCGCCGGAGGTGATATTTTAATTTTTTACACATAATTGCAACACAAAAATAAAGTCTATTTGTTTAAATTTAATTAAATCCGTAGACAATATCGTTTTTCGTTGTCATTAAATAGGTATGTCAACTTTTTATACTGTTTTACCTGTAATAAATTGAATAAAAATCGCATTTCAATACAGAAAAACAAAACAAAGTGTATAGTTCATAAATTAAACCTTCTTTTGCATTTAATGCTTGCATTATTTTTTTAATTAATCACTTTTTGAAGCTAAACAATCAAAAAATTGAAAACGCTCCGCCACTAAAATAACAACTTACAAAAACGTAGTTACGATCAAAATGCAGAGTACATAGAATCGAAAGAAAAATCGAAGAACGGAACGCAGAATACCAAAGTTGCCAAACGGAGAAACTTTCGATTCGAAACGAAACGCAGAATAGGGGTGAATAACTCACGAAAACTATTTGCAAATAGCCCACTGTTTGCAAATAAAGTGTAAAATGTTGCCAATTATTTATGTTTTGTAAGAAATTGAATACAAATTTTACAATGTGTGGCAATATCATTCACAGATAGTAATGTATTCTATTTACGTATAAACGGTGAGTTCAGTATTTGCAAATAGTTTTATTTGCAAATAAGATTTGCGTATAAACGAGGTATCTATCAATTTCGATTGTTAATTAAAAGTTTAAAGTGAACTTTGTTAAGCATTAATTATAGGGTGAGCCTGTTCAAAAGCTAATTAATCACTTTGCGGAGCATTATTCAAACTAGTGTCCTGCACAATACCCCTTATAAAAACTTTTAAGACATGAGGGATTTTTCAAATGCTTTACTACAGCGAAATCTTCTAAAACAAACGTTAACAACACTGTTTACAAGAAATTTGTTTTAGTATTGTAGGTATAGGAGTAAAAAAGAAAATACTTCGTGACGGAAGAATTTGTGATACTTGCTTCTTTCTACGCATGGCCGCGTGTACAAACGTCATGCATGTATGTGTGTATGATGTCCCTCTGGTCAACCTAGAAACATATGTCTCTATGTCAATACTCTTTCTCCAGCGACAATTGCACTAGTTAAAATGTCCACAACTTTCCTTTTATGCGCGAGTAGAGATACGTTAGAGACGACAGTTCTAGTGTATTTCTGGTGATATTGTCAATGAACGCGTCAATAGTTTGTTTTTCTTTTTTTATTATGTTGTGCAATAATATTAAATAAATATATGTAGACGAGGGTCACTAAAATCTACGAGTGAATCTTCGGTTAAAATATCTCCATATGGTCGTAAAAGAACTACCTTGTCTCTACTGATAGGTTTTGAATGACAAGCCTATTTTATTTGTCAATAGGCATTTGTATTGGCTGGGGTACACCTAGTCAGTAGCACTATTGACAATGTCACTAGAAAATCACTATAAGTTTACTATTGACAACGAGAGAGAGGACATATAGATATTGTAGACTAGAGCCCCTAAAATTTACTAGTGAATCTTTGGTGCCAATGTCTCCATGTGGTCCCGAAAGAGCTACTAAGTCAGTAGTGCTATAGTCTAGTGGTGGATTTTCAATGACAAGCTAATGTTAAATGTCAATAGATAATACCATTGGCTGGGGTACACCTGGTCAGTAGTGCTACTGACAACGTCACTAGTAAATCACTACAAATTCACTATTCGCACTTTCTGCAGGGGTTTTATATGTCTGCGCACATGCAAACGCACACACATGCATTAACATTAGTTGTATGGGGTTAATCACATAATACCCTGTAGGAAATGTCACTAGTGAATCAGTACTGAATCACTATTGACTTTGTCGCCAGTACTACTGACTAATTATACCCCACTGAATGCTTTTTGCTATAGACATTTAACATGTGCGTGTCATTAAAAAGCAACTACTGACATTGTAACTACTGATTACATAGTTATTTAGGGACCATATGAAGACATTGGATACAGATAGTCACTAGCACATTTTAGTAATTCTAGTATACTCTTTCGATAATGAAATTGCGTATTTTTTTTATTAAACAAATATATGTATACTAAATCGAACTTATGAATAAAAAAAACACAATAACCGGAATTAATTCATTTATTCGTTCAGCATATCTCCAGCAAGAAGGGATTTTGTTTGTCTTTTCTGTTATATACATATAGTTATGTAAATCAAAAATTTTATGTTTCGCTGAACTCGTAAGGTCAAACACTTACGAATCAATCTGTAAGTGTGACAAATCTTTAACTGATGGTACAAAATCTTTCACAGGGTAAAAAAAAATTCCATAATTCGCACTTCCACTTCCAAGTTCTTAATTTTCACATTTTCTATTTTTATACAATATGGCTTCTTATTTTATTTCTCTTTTTTAAATCCTTTTTGTGTAGTTTTTTAAATTCATATTCACGTTTTAATATGATTTCTTAAACTAATTTACATAAATACTTAAATTTTGCTTCGTCACTTTTATTCTCAACAAGCCAATAACACAAGAAGAACCATAGTTGTGTGTGTCTGAAAAAATGTTTTCTACGCATTAAGAACAATACTAATAGACGCTCTGTTGACAATGTCACCAAAATAGACGACAAAAGTGGTGTCTTGGGGACACTTAACCCCACGTTTCCTTCAGGATAGCCTACCATCTACATCTTACACACACACACTCAAACGTACCATATGCAATATGCATATAGTACGGGTATGTATGCAAGCATACACGCATCAACACTACTTCTTTTGAGTGTTTGTTACGAACAAGAAGTCTTGGTGACATCGCTTCCCTGCAGAAAGTGCGAATAGTGAAATTGTGGTGATTTACTAGTGACGTTGTCAGTAGTACTACTGACCAGGTGTACCCCAGCCAATGGTATTATCTATTGACATTTAACATTAGCTTGTCATTGAAAATCCACCACTAGAATGTAGCAATATTGACTAAGTGGTTCTATTGGGACCACATGGAGACATTGACACCAAATATTCACTAGTAAATTTTAGGGGCTCTAGTCTACAATATCGATATTTCTTAGCTCGTTGTCAATAGTAAAATTATAGTGATGTTCTAGTGACATTGTCAATAGTGCTACTGACTAGGTGCACCCCAGCCAATGTAATCACCTACTGACATATAACATAGGGTTGTCAATGAAAATCTACCCGTAGACTTTAGCACTATTGAGAAGGTATATAGTTTTTTACGAACATATGAAGATATTTGAACCGAAGATTCACTCGTAGATTCTAGTGACTCTCGTCTAAATATATTTATTTAATATTATTGCACAACATAATAAAAAAGAAAAACAAACTATTGACGCGTTCATTGACAATATCACCAGAAATACACTAGTACTGTTATCTCTAACGTATCTTTACTCGCACATAAAAGGAAAGTTGTCGACATTTTAACTAGTGCAATTGTCGCTGGAGAAAAAGTATTGACATAGCGACATATGGTCTTAGGCTGACTAGAGGGTTTTTAACACTCATATGCACGTACACCAATATATCCATCGTGCTTCGCTTATAATGGGACAGCATTTATTATTGGTTTAGTATAAAGCATGAGACGAGAATACATTTAAAAAACAAAATGTATTTACATTTAAACTCTATTTACGCAGGCCTCTAATGCAAACCAAGTCCTCAAAGGCAGTATAGGGGGTCTACTCTGCAATTAGAAACTAAAATAAATGTTTTTGAAATGCAATGCTAATAACATAACGTTTCGAAATACAGAGTAGACCCCCTGCTCGAAAATGCAAAACTACAGTATGTTCGGCACATATGTAAATTGTTTACGCGCATAGACTGAAGGTCCCTTGATTATTGTTCATTGGACCTTTCTATGTTTTTTTCTTTTCTTTCGTTAAGTTGTTGTGATTTTCTATATATGGTTTCCATGCTAAAATACTTACAGTTTGTAAACCCAAGAACACGTACGTGCAAATAAAACCCCTTGCATTAAAAAAAATTAAATTATTATTAAACCCGTTTTTCTAAAAAAATATTTTCGAGAAATATTTCGAGGAAACATACATAGATCATAAATGATTAAGATGTTAAAACTGGTATTATGTATGACAAGTTTTGATTATTTACTATAATAATTAATCGATTTGGGTAAAAAAAATCAAATTTGAAAATTATGTCGCCTAGCGGTTATGGCCGATATGTATTGTATATTATTTTAATAAAAAATGTGTTTTTCATTCAATTAAACTTTCACAAATTTTGCTATTTAGTTTTGCGAATTCTGTGGTAGGTCCTATTTCAGGAAAAAAAATTATTTTTCGAGAACAAGTTTTTTCTGTGTACTATAAAGTGTTGAAATTCAATGGAAATGAGTATAGTTTGTGACTATTTCCCAAGCAGTAAGTATGTAGGTTACTTGTTTTTGCTTCATATAGTTTTTGCTCTTATAGTTACGTTCTTTTGATTTTCGCTAAGTAATTTTTATTACGTGAGATTAAAATTTGGAGAGAAAGAAAATGGATGTTGTTGATATTCACCATAATCAATAAAAAATCCAATTTCTAATTTTTTGTTAGTTACGTGGTTTTGCATTTCAGCTAACGTTTGCTATTTTATGTGTAAGTTTTAATAAAGAAAAACTGCTTTTTGTTCGATATGAATAGGGTTTTCCCAAATGTAAGCAGCAACACTGCTTGAGATACAGAGATAGGGAAATCTAATAAAAAAATGTCTGGCAGCTTGAAGGTGTAAGAAATTGAATGCCTCAAAGTATGCTTTTACATTTGCTCGCATTTCAGTTAAGTAAATTTGGTGTTTTCATCCAGGGCCAACTAATCCTATAAAACACCGCAATAATAAAACAAATTTGTGTATGCAAATCTCTGTTATTCCGAACCACGTTATTTCAAAAGCAAATTATCGGGCCTGTTCTGCAAATCACATGTCAAATCACAGTGATGTTATAAAATTAATAAAAGCTAAATCATTGCTTTTGTGAAGTAAAGGGTTGGAAGTTGGAAGAAACTATTCTATTATAAATGACAAAACCTTAAAATACAATAAAAAGCCCATTTTTGAAATCGCGTGTTTTTAAATCACCATTATTTTCAGAAGAGGCTCGTATTAATACGAGAATTTCAAACGCTATGAATCGTCCAATTTATCTCTTATTGATTTTTTTAAACAACTGATTAGAAGAAAAGGCCCCATAATAAAGATTTGCATTCGTTCTTAATCGGAGACACGCATGTGTAGTTGCTTAGAAGAGTATGAACAGAAAATAGATACTAATTTTAATTAACAATGTTACTAAGTAAATAATTATTTTTTCCTTCTTCTAATGAAGTTATTAATTAAAATTACTGGAAGTTTCCATCGATTTTAACTTACTTTGAATTTTTGATGACGGCTACTATTCTGGTTGTGATTCAAATTATATAAATTTCGAACAAATTTAAGGAGAAGCGATATAAGCTAAAAAAATCCGCATATTTGTAAACTGTTGACGCAGTATCTGCTTATGTGGCCCGAATGAAATGCGTCTTGGATGCAGTGCAGTGATGGATTAACATTATATGATAAAAATATCTTTTTTGTATGCAAGTTTTATATTTTATTATTAAAGTACGCTCACACTTGAGCAAAATTTGCCCAAAAAAGCGTAACCACTAAATACCAATTAAAAACATTAAGTTAAAAAGTTTCCAATAACGTTTCATTCTATGACATTGTCTATTATCTATGTACGAAACTGTTTCACTTCAGAAACACATACCTGAATCGATATGTTTTAGAAGCTGGACTTGTAAAAAAGAACACTTGGTATTGCTTCTCGCAAGAACTTTTGATTGTGTCTTTCAATCTTATGGAGTATATTTGTATCGGATTCATTCAGTATCTCGTTTTTGACACAAACCAATTATCAAAACCCATGTAATTTAAATGAGCTTGATCATAGGTTTTCGTCAAAAAACGAGCTACACTTCACTCAACACTGAAGGAGTTCAATACAAGTCTATTATGGACTAATGAAGCTAAAAGTAATTCAGCGTAAGAAAGAGTTGAAAAAATTTTACACGTTACGATCAGTGTGCACACTTCTACCGATATTCGGTAGATTCTACCGAATATGTTTGTGAATTTATCAATCTACCAATTCTACCGAACAAGGCCTGAAATCTACCGAATATTGTTATTTAGTAATTTAAGTCGATATATGTGTAAATTGCCTACTTTGCAGTGCGGCCGCAGAGCAGTCATTTAATGTCATGATCTTTGTATTTAGTTGCAATTGTTTGTCAAATAAAAGTTATTTTAGTAGCTTTATAAAACCTATGTACAAAAACTGAATTCCTGTTATTTATGTATATTATTTTATATATTCATAGCACATTTATATAAAGGGTAAGAGAAAATAACTGGGAATGACACTTTTTTTATTGGAAATGCTTCACTGTTTATGGCAGTTTAATTTCCAATCACATGTGAAGTTTTAAATGCGCTTTTGGAACCTGTTTAGTTTGATACACTTACCCTTTATATATAAGTGCATATATTTTGTTATTTTCTGTTTCTTTGAATTGTTATTTTTATGTTTCTCTGAATAAAAAAATTTTCTACCGAATTTCATTCAAATCTACCGATGTTTTTTGTCGATTCTACCGAATTAAAAAAAAATTAAGTGTGCACACTGGTTACGATTGGTTATTTTTATGAACAAAAAAAAAACACCGTGAGTAAAAATAATATTTCTTGTCCGCTCGTTTGTTTAATATTTATGTTACTTTAGTGGCTAGACTAGAGTCTAGTCATAATAATCACTTTTATTGAAAATTGAGTTATTTAAAAAAGTAAAAAACTCAATTATACGTCCTAAAGGCCCAACTATAATATGAATAAGCTGGCTTAAGCTAATGTCAGAATTGAACGATAAGTCTGTCAAATGCTTAAACAATTCAGATGTGACTTTTAGGTGGCCACAATGTACTTACATGCACTTAAGTATTCTTTAGCCACAGCTGCACATCTAGGTATAGTCAATAATTTTGTAGTAATTTTGTTTCTTCTCATAACTCCTAAATGAATGCAATTCAATCAAACTAACTTGAAAGAATGTCCTAATCTATTAAAAATTCACATATAAATATATCCATCACCTTATTACTTGTTTTATTTGTTTTGCCTACTAAAAAGTACAACAGTGAATATACATAAGTAAATACATGTGTATGTGTGTATATGTGTATTGTAAAACAAACAATGAAAATAAAAGTTTTGCTTTATTTTCCGAGTTTAAAATAAGAAACAATAAAAAAATATTTAAAATCAATGAATATTTTCTGCAGCTGCTTATTTGAGTTTAAAAAATGCAAAAACAGTTGTTTCCTTACGGAATGTGCGTTCAGTTTGGCACTTTACTTAAGCAAATGACATTTGACGAAACTTGACGAAAAGTTTGTTAAGTACATTATAGTTTGCCACATGCGTTTTATATGTAACCGCACAGTTGCTTAAGCTAGCTTATTCATATTATAGTTGGGCCTTAAGTTTGGACTCCAAGCCAGTGATGCCAGAATTCCTTCATCAATAATGGCTAAATGTTGACAAAAAATTGCTAAAAAATAGCTAAGCGCCATCGAATGCAAAATCATGAACTTAAGTAAAAACAAGAAGGTTTTTCATATATATTATTTTTTTTAAGCAAATCGGGAACATTTTTTAAAGTAAATAAAAACAATAATTTGAAATAATAAATAAAATTATTTTTTCTTTATGTAATCAAGAAACTGCGCATTTATTACAAACTTGCAATACTTGCAGTACGCCTTCTATTGATTTGTACATTCTGCTGTTCAGTCTTTAAATTTTTGGGTTAATAATCCATTACTTGCTAAATTTTAGTTTATACTTTTTGTTCATTTTCTAGTTTTAACACCCGACTAAAAAAAGGGGTGTTATAAGTTTGTAGTGTGTGTCTGTCTGTCTGTGTATCTGTGTATCTGTGTATTTGTGTGTCGGTCCGTGTCCACGTACAGGCCAAACGGCTTGACCGATTTTCATTTAGTTTTTTCTGTTTGAAAGATGACTTCATCGAGAGGGTTCTTAGTTATGTTTGAAGAAAATCGGTCCAGCCGTTTAGAAGACATAACATCTTTTCTGAAAAAAGTCGGAGGTTTTTAAAATTTTTAATTTTTGTTATTTAAACTTTAATTTATATTTTATTTTCATTCGTGTAAAATAAAAAATTACCCTTGTTTGTTTGATATCATAAAACAAATTATAACAACATTGCAACGATTATAAGAACGGAGTAGCAAATCTTACTGTTACTAATTTAGCCATCTCTTTCATATAAGCTCTTTTAGACTTGCAATTTTTGTTGCAGCAATTCTTGAATATGTGGGAGAGTATTGAAATAAAAATTCATACATATATATATTTTCTATTTCTCTCAAAAATTGCAAGTTTGAACCTGGATTTATTGATATTAATGCGAAAACAATAACATATTACTTCGTTGTGGTTTTTGGTAGTACATAAATATGTAAGTGTTCCTTTACTGTGAGTATACATTTTTTATGAAAAATCACAAACAAATTTCATGTTTGCAAAAATAGCTAGATTAAAATAAAAATGGCTAAGAAAATAGCTAATAGCTAAATTCACTTTTCTTTCGGCTAAATGGGATGAAAAATAGCTAAATTTAGCCAGAGAATGGCCAAATGGGCATTACTGCTCCAAACACATATGTATACTCTGATATTTGCATTGGAGGTAAACAGCTTCGAAAGCTCTTAAGTTTCTTGTTGATTCCTTGCAAAATAAGAGCAAGCATTGTAACGTTGCTCCACCGACAATTCTTAAAAAACTGAGTTAGGTATGGAATATATATATTTTGAATACCCTCTTTTTGAATCAAAAATGCGTTTTACGAAATTTGTTATGATTTCTGAGATATTTAGAATTCATTTTGCCCCATATCCACTATTTTTAGATTTAATAAATATTGTTTTGCTGTTTGGCGATTGCGTCAAATTCTTCATACAAAAACGTACGAAATAAAGTTAACTCTTACTATGCTTCATTTCTATAAGAAATTACTAATAAAAAATTAAGCTGCTGTATGCAAAATACAACAGCGAATGTTAAGTAAAAATATCATTCAGACGCAGCCGCCGGTCTTATTAAACACTAAAATAAAATAAAAGAGTATAACAGAAATCATTTAATTTCATTTTTAGTATTAAATATACTTCGATTACTTGTTTTTTTTGTGTAAGTGTGCAAGCGGATCGATAGTTAAAAAAATCAATGTGAGTCCGATCACAGAGGAGATGTGTAAACATCTAGTAATGACAAATTTTTTTTAAGTTGGAAGTACTTATGCTTTTAGTATATTTTTTTTTTGATTAATTAATTAAAAGTATCAAAACTTTCAATATTATAAATACATAGGAATTTGTTGGTTTTTGTTTGTTTTATTAAACTTATTTGGTTAGTAAATGGACACACTGCTGTATATGTATATGTACTGCATTAAAAATTTGCAGTAAGCAGTAAATTTACTGATTACTAAAAAAATTAAGTAAATTTTTACTGCTAATGAAATTTAATTTGCATTACCAGTAAAATCGTAAGGCCCTATTCACAATAAAATTGTAGCAAGTGTCAAAGTTTTTTTCATTAAAATTTTCAAACTTTTGTATGAAAAACATTTAGCCACTTGGTAGAATTTCATTATGAATACAAGCATTACTGATTACTGAAAATTCAATGCACCTCATCATATAACAAATCATTTAGGCAATTTATAAAAATTGTAGAAAAAAATTTTAGTAATCAGTAAAAATTTACTTGTTAAAAATTTTTTTATTATTTTTACTGAAACTGTAGTGGTACTGCAGTGCTCATCTATGGTAAATGCCTTTACTTTTACTTTTTAATTTTAAATTCCTGTTGTTCATCGTTTAGTTGTTGCTGTTCTTGTTGTTGTGTACGCATTGCAATTAAAATAAATTCATTAAAGTGCGACTTTGACTCGCGCACATTCGGTTTTGATCATTTTTTTTAGCTTTCTTCCTTTTTTAAGTTTTTTCAGTTTAAACGATTTTTTTCAGTTTTATTGCTTTTTTCTCGTTTTGGCGTTTTTTTCTCTTTTAGGGTTTTTTTAATTTTCGCAATTTTTTTTTCATTTTGGCGATTTTTTCATTCTGGCGATTTTTTTCTGGATTTTTGGGGGTTTTTTCATTTTGGCGATTTTTTTTCTGTTTTTGGAGTTTTCTTTATTTAGGCGATTTTTTTGTTTAAGGATTTTTTCATTTTGGCGATTTTTCCGGTTTTTTCCTGATTTATTTTAGTTCTAGAGATTTTTTTTAATTTGGTGTTTTTTTTCGTTTTTGGCGATTTTTTTTTGTTTTTGGCGTTTTTTATATTTGGTGATTTTATATTTTTTTGATTTTTTAGTTTTACCGTTTTTGAAAATTTCAAGAGTTTTGCTCTTACGGTTTCCAAGATACAGCAAGTTGTCAAAATTACAAAGTCAAAATTGCATTAACTGATGGAACACCCATTGATTTAAATTTTTTAAATTTAGTGTTAATTGTTGTAGTCTGTATAAAAATACTATTAAGCTCAACTTTTTTATTTATTTCGTTTATTTCTTTTGTTTAATTTTATTTTTGCTGCCACAAAACACAAAAACCTAAATCAGAACATACCAAAAAAACCAACCAATGTCTGTCAAACTACTCAACGTACGCAAAAAGTTAAAAGTTCACCAACTTTTGTAATTTGCATTGACGGACACGTACTGAATGTAACAGAACTAATACCCCTTATTCCAGTTGTCGACATCGACGTCACTTTAACACAAAACCAAAAAATTAGGGCTTGTGTACCCGTTGTCGAAAATAACTGACTCCATTTGACAGGTTTATGCTATTTTATAGACCCTAGGGAACGGAAATAGATTGTCAGTAGCATAAAATTGTTCTCGGGTGCGAGTAAACAAGATCCAATTTTTTGGTATTGTGTTAAAGTGATGCCGATGTCGACAACTGGAATAAGGGGTAATAAGAATGTATTAATTTTTTAATCGAATATTAAACAAATTTTTAATCGAACAACTTTGCAAGAAGAAATAGATGTGACTAATTGTTATTCGGCAAATATATTATTGAAATTATTTTAATCGAATAATTTTAATTCGAATAATTATTTTTTAAGTATCATATAGTAGCATTTATTCGAATAGAGTTTCACTCAAGCACTTTCCAATGGAATAAAATTTTATTTGAATAAGTTTAATCTGGTATCATTTGTATTTGAATAACTTTTTTTTTTGGAACCACCGCTTTTTATTTTAATATCTTATTCAAATAATTTTTTTAAAGACATTTTTATTTGTTGAATTTGTATGTGAAATATTTTATTAATTTTTAAAAGTTATGCCGTAAGTCATTTGTATACAATAAGTGCGTTCGAGAACTCAAAAATTTGTACAAATTTTTACTATTTTTTACTGGATTGCGTTCGAGTCAGTGTTGCCAGAAAATGATGATGAGAGAATGCTAGATCTTTAAAAAAAATTCTTCTAAAATGTTCTACAGAACAAGTGTATAATGTCAGATTTAAATTTAAATTTTTTTTATTGCAATAGCTTTGAATTTCATGTTTATACAAACTTAGTATTTACAGGTGTTTTTATAGCACATACATACATAGTATGTATGTGTTTGATATTACCCATAGATATGAATATTTATGTATTTTCGGACTGGGACCAAGTTTCTTTATGTCAACACATTGTCTACAGTTTTTCTTCTATTCATCAGTACAAAGGTAAAAGAGTAAACATATGTGGTGTATTTCTGGTGAATTTTTCAACAACTTGTTAATATACATAAATTTGCATGTACGTAAAGTATAGAAATGTATCAGTAAAGTCTGGTTGGTATGTATCCATAAGAACTACGTAGTCACTACCTAGTCAACTATTTTAGTGTTACTAGTAGATTTTCAATGACAAGCACATGCTAAATGTTATAGCACAAAGTATTTCATGGGGAATAATTAGAGAGTTGTAGTGTTGACAAATTCAAAAGCGACTCAGTACATTTTACCGTCGACATTTTCTTCAGGTTATATACATATATGTATGTATGTCTGTATATCGAGACTTATATTCGGTTTAATTGTAAGCAAGATGTTGTAAAAAATAGACTTTTGTAATTGAAATTAAAACTATGGCTTACCCATAGTTTAGAATTATCAAAATGTCGAAATGTTTGATATCATTTAAAATGCGGGCTGTAAAATTTGTACTTAAGCGACAATTTATGTATGGTAAAATATAGTTGGATACTGTAAAAACCTGTATTGTGAAAACTTTAATTTTTGTCGCTTACGGATAATTGAAAATAGGGCTCCATATACATACATATGTATGTATACAATACATAGCATATATATAATACATACATATCTAGGTATTCGTTGCATCTACATTACGAAGGAAACACATAATTATAAAAAAATTTACATTTATTAATAGAAATACTCTGTACATTAAAAAAAAATTTAACAAATTAACATTTATTATTTTAAGCAAATTCTGCCAAAAATCATCTGGCAGAATTTTTTAAAAGTTGAATGCTTTTCAGACAATTTAAATGCCAGATCTGGCAGTGAAAATGCCAAACTGGCAACAATGGTTCGAGTACATAAAATCCAGTAAATGAGAGGGCGAATTGAGAGAGAAAAATGACAGTTCATTTACTGAGTAAATGTAGAAACAGAATAAAGTCTGCAACTTCAGGAAAATCGCTGACAAATTAATCAAGCCCATTATGACATCGACGGCAGTAACTTCAAATGCTCTCTAATTTTTGTTTTATTTTCTTTTGTGCTTATTTTTCTTTGTAGTTTTGCATGCTACAATAATACAGGTAACCTCGAAGCGCCAGCTGTTTTGCTTGTTTTGTGATTTGATCTGCCAAATGGTGATTATGTTTTACCAACACACGCGCACAGTGCCTATCAATGCACATTTGCTACAGGTACAAACATTAGGAAAAACTCTGTGGCAACTCTGTGCTTCTCACATAGCTTTGCAAAGTAATTGTCAAAAATGTGTATGCATCAAACAAGGTACAAAAGTAATTGTCAAACGAATTCTTCGTTATAAACTTGTAAACAAAAAATCAGCGGATGAGCAATATGCCTGATACGTGTACCTGTTTGATATGCCTTGGTGCCTATTAAAACTGTACAAATACAAACATGCTTTGCAAAGCCAAGAGAAAACGCAAGTACATGTATGTATATTGTTTTCCTCTCTTGTCAATCACAAAACAGCAATAAAAATCACTGTTGTTTTATTTGTTGTACATTTGTTGTAGATTCGCGGCTACCTGTATTATTGTATCATGGTAGTTTTGTTTACAAAATGTATAAAATTTATTGAAAGTATGGTAACATTTTTGTGAGAATGAACATTGATAGGTGAGAGTATAAGAAAACACGCTCTCAAAATAAAATAGATTCTATCTCACGACCGGCTTCTTCGGCAGCGTGACCGTTTGACCGACTAAAGTGGCAATTTGCCACTTTTTCGACTGCTTTTCCCCTTTTTCGACTGCCTTGCCACTTTTTGACCCGCTTTATTTAGGGTGAGTTATATGAAAATACATTAAAAATAAAAAGTTTAGTGCAGTTTTCTCGTATTTTTTTAATTTTGCCCCTTTTCTTTGATAAATCCCCTATTTGGTGCCACTTTTTGAAAAATGTCATCGGTCACCCTGTTCTGCGGCTGTTTTTTTTTTTTGTCAATTTGTATGGAAAATGTGTTGAAGACGGTATTCTGTTTAATCATTAAATGCAAGTTTTTACTGGACAAATTTTTGCCAGTAAAATTCAGTAAAACGAAACCATATGTTTTTAAATATAAACAAACAAAAGTAAAGGGAAACAAAAATGTTTAGTTTTTGATGAAATTTTTAACATAACAAAAAACAAATGTATTAAGTTATAAGAATTATAACATTTATTTATTTTAGAAAAATATTCGGGTATGTTATGTAGGTATTCCACGTGAAATTAAAACGTGCGGAATTTCCATAGAATTGTTGGAAATAAGTATGTATGTACATATGTATGTATGTATGTATTTGAATAACAATGCTATTGCATTTCCGAACGATTTAATTTCACATGGAATTCAGAACATAACCGATTGTTTTTAAACGTGAATAAAGTTAATAGATTATTATATTGAAAAATTTTTTTATACATATCGTCGGGTCGACGGTTCCTGGTTTGCCGTATGGAACATTTAAAAAATATTTACTTTGTGTACTTTTTCTGAATTCTTTCCCAGTTTTTCGTTGTATTGAATATATCATCCGAATAACTTCTCACGTTCAGGGTAAAAAGCTTAGAAACTTTAACGACCTGACCCGCGATGTCGACGGGAAAGTTTCTATCGCTTACTTATATTTAAAACAAAATCAAAATGAGAACGTTTATTTTTGTTTTCAATATAAGTAAGCTATAGAAAGTTTCTTGTCGACATCGTGGACCACCCAAATAAGTTTAAATAAAAACATATGTCCATATTTATTACTTTTATTATTAAGCAAAATATTCTATCGTGTATTTCATATGTATAAATTTTTTAGCGCCAAAATTGGTAATCTGCTGTTGTATATATTTTACTAGATTTTACAATTTTTCCGTTCGCGTACTTTTAGATGCAAACTTTTTTATTGAGAGTAATTTCTTTAAATTACTCAGTATTTACTCAGTTACTGGATTTTACTGGAAAAGTACTCAAACGCCCCTAATATGTAATATATATTAAAAAATAATAATCAATTACATTTTCCAGTTTGCTGTTTTTATACAAGAACTCTATTCGAACACATGCCCTAAATCATATTATGCAACACGTTTTATTAGTTGTGTTAAACATTTGATTCTTTTTTCGATTCCCTGTTACACAAATTTAAATTTTATTTGTTTAACAAAAATCGAGTAGAAAATATATCGCAAGAATATCAAATAAAACTTGAGGGAAGGCATATGCTAAAAATTAATATACATACATACATACATACATAAGAATTTTATAATTTTTCATTAAAATGTTCACAAAAATTAATTAACAAATATAATTATAAATTTTATATACAAGTTGAAATAAAAGTAGCTTTGCACTTGAAATATCAAAATGGATTGAAAAAATCAATTCGAATCTAGACTTGGGTCGAACTCGTTCACTAGTTCATTTTTGCCACAAACCAATGATCAAACCCATGTAATTTAAATGGGTTTGATCAGTGGTTTGTGGCAAAAATGAACTAGTGAACGAGTTCGACCCAAGTCTATTCGAATCCCTAAAAAATACACACGCATACAAAATTGTTGTTGTAATAAATATAAATACATATACATATATACAAAAAATATATATGCAACATAAAATGTAGTCTTAAGATAAACTTTAAATTTTGTAAAACAAAATTATTTACAATGTGGAAAATTTAAATGTATTTAGATGTAAATTTGCAAACATGGCGATTTTCTTCTTTTCCTTTCCGTAAATGTGTAGAGAAGACTATCAGCGAAATATTTTTAAATTAAATATAAACGTATACTCGTAATTTTTTGTAGCAAATTTTTAGATGAAAAACTTAAAACGATAAATAAAATTGAGCTTTAGATAAATCAAACATACAAAAAAAAGTGAAATAAAATAAGAAAGACTTAAGTAACTGAAATTATAAAAAAAATTAAACTGCTTTATGGGTTTTTTTTAGAAAATTTTAATAAACATAATAAACACAACCGAAAATAATGAAAAAAAATTTATGGTTAAATAATAAAATGTTAATTCTCAAGAAGACTTGGATCGAACTCTTTCAGTTAGACTTGTATCGACTCTTTCAGTAGCACGTTTTTGAGACAAAACTATGATCAAACTAGCTAAGTCAAACCCATGTAATTTAAATGGGTTTGATCAGTGGTTTGCCGCAAAAATGAACTAGTGAACAAGTTCGACCCAAGTCTAGATCAAACCCATTTAAATTATATGGTTTTGATCATCGGTTTGTGCTCAAAACGAGCTACTGAAAGAGTTCGATCCAAGTCTATACACGAACGTAATTAAAAGAACATACATATCTACATATATGTATGTACATATGTATATTCAGAATTCTGAAATACAAGCTATACTCGCATGCAACCCACACACTTTGCGATCGTTGATTTTTGGTTTTGCGCACAAATTATAGTACAACACTGTGTACAATATTAGTGGAGAACTTTATAAAACTTGTCTTGAATTAAGATGACAGATGGGGAAAGAAAAAGAACATGAAGTTAAAAAAAATTACAGGAAAAAGGAATTTGTTCAAACAAAAAGGATAACATATTTGTTCAGTTCACAGGCTCTCATTTACCTCTCAAGCGCCTAATTATACAATATTATACTTTTGTTGTTGGCAATATAAAAGTGTGTTTTGATAATAGGATTGAATTTTATGTCTTTCAATGTATTGTGGCATTGTCTGGGAATTTGTAAAAATTTTCTAATAATGTGATAACTAACAGCAGAAAATAAATTTTCCTCAATGATAAAAATATATTTATTACATTTCAATTTAATTTTCAAACTATTTTAATAAAAATTGCTTATAGCGGAAAACTTATAACTATTTCGTATAAAATTAAAATTCCCATATCTAGTTTAATTCCATGTCATCAAATGCAATGAATATCAAATTCACTTTCTGACATTTAAAATTGTAATAAAATAACAATACAACGAATTTGTCTGTTCACCATGGCACAAACAAAAATCGTATTTACGATAAACCATACGAATGAGTTTGTGAATGGAATAATTCGAAAGGGCTTTAGACACGATCAAATTGCTGAGCAAGCATGTTTAAAATATGAGTGAAAATTTGCTATTATGTGTGACACTGACGATAATGATGGAAAATAAAACAAGTAAGAGTGCTATATTCGACTGTGCCGAATTTTATATTCCCTTCACTTTAGTGCATATATAAAGTATAGAGATACATACTTTCATAGACACATCCATACATATGCATATGTTTTGTGGAAAAACCTATAATTTTTTGCTATAGTGCAATTTTTAGAAAGTGACCTCTCGGTATTTTTCTTAAGTTGAATATTTTATTCTCCACTCTGTATTTAAGAAATAGTTTACATTCACCCTTACTCCAGTTGTCAAAAACGACGTCACGTCATACAATATCAAAATATCAAATTAAAAAAATTGTTTTATTTAGTAACTTTAATATCCAGAAAAAAAGTTCAAAGTTTCCAGCTCTGGGGCTGTGGTCTTAATTTTTATAATTTTCTACACCAAACTTTTCTTTCCAAAACGTAAAATATATAAAATTTATAAAGAAAAAGGAAAAATTAATTACTCCTAGTTATATGGTATATAAAATACCACAAAAAGTGTAAGTTTTCCAACCCTGGAATTATCCGTTTTTATTTTTCGGATTTCTTACACCAATCTCTTTCTTTTAAGAACATAAGATATGTTTAATTTATAGAGAAAACGAAAAAATTTGTTTTAGTAAGTTACTTTTGTATAAGAAAAAAAGTTAAAGTCTTCCAACCTTGCAAACGTCTTTTTAATTTTCTTAACTTTTTTTAATTTGAAATATCAATTTGATTTGTACTGAGGTATAAAATAAGTTTATTTAATAAAAATAAATAAAAATTAGTTTACGGTAGTTAATTTTTTATATCACAAAAATTTTAAGTTTCCCAACCCTGGAATCGTCCTTTTTGATTTTTCTGATTTGTTACACCAATCTATTTCTTTTAAGAATATAAGATATCTTTAATTTATAGAGAAAAAAGAAAAATTTGCTTTAGTAAGTTACTTTTGTATAAAAAAAGTAAAGTGTAAAGTTTTCCAACCCTGGAAATGTGTTTTAAATTTTTTTTTAATTGAAATACCAATTTTATTCGTACTATAGCATAAAATAAGTTTATTTATTTAAAAAAAATTAAAATTAGTTTTCGGTAGTTAGTTTTTTATATCACAAAAAATTTAAGTTTCCCAACCCTGGAATCATCTTTTTTATTTTTCTGATTTCTTACAACAATTTATAGAAAAAAAGAAAAATTTGTGTTAGTAAATTACTTTTGTATAAAAAAATTTTATGTTTTCCAACTCTGGAAACGACTTTTTTAGTTTTTTTTTATTATAAATACCAATTTTATATATACTGAAATATAAAATAAGTTTATTTAATAAAAAGATAATAAAAATTAGTTTTCGGTACTTACCTTAGTATGGCAAAATAAAGTTTGAGTTTTCCAGCTCCGAAATCGTCTATTCGATTTTGCTGATTTTCAGTACCAATCATTTTTGGACTATTTTTGACATACCAGTCCAAGACCGAAGTCTTTAGCTTTTCTGGGAGCTTCGGAAAACCGATTTCACGTACAGACAGACGGACATGGCTTATTAGTCTTCCCTATGCATAAGGATCCAGAATATATATACTTTATGGCTCACTTATTAATATTCTGGAAATTACAAACGGAATGACAAACCTATAGATACCCTTTTACCATTTTTTGGTAAAGGGTATAAAAACACAACACAAAACCAAACTAATAACTATTGCTTGGATGGTCGTCAAGCATGATAATTTCAAAACAACAATCACAAGTACACGAGTTTGACAGCAAGCATTTGATCGTCTCTATTGCCCTTAAAAACAAATTTTTAAGAACGCTAAATGAAAGCAAGTCAACGAACTATAACAATTTCATGGCGATGGTAGAGGAAATATTTAATATATAATATTAATTTTTACAGTTTATAAAATTTTTATAAAATTCAATAAAATCACAAATTTCTGCTGAATTCTGCATTTAGGGCCAAGTCTGCAGTCATTAGTTAATTATTAGTAAACTAAAATGATAACTATTGTTAAGCTAATACTTCATATTAACAGTGCTTTGTTTAACTAAAGTTCTGAATATTAGCAAAGAATGGTAACCCTATCAAACAATTAAGTTTCAGTATTGACAGCTCTGCTTTAGCATATGGTTTTTGTTTACATTTGTTGTATTCACCCTTATTCTAGTTGTCGACATCGACGTCACTTTAACACAATACTGAAAAATTGTGGCTTGAATTGAATTAGTGCTGAAATTGATTCGGAAAACCCAAAATAAAATAAAAAAATGTGTTACAGCTAAAGGCAAAAAAGATGCTTGATAACGTTTGTGTGAAATGTGTATAAAAAATTTCACAATACTACAATACTAATAAAGTTTATAGCGAATCAGTTGTTATCTAACTATTTGTTTGCGGTTTAACTAACAGTAAACAAAGAGCTGTGAATCAAATATTATTAGTTAAACTATTGCTACTAGTTAACTTATCACTGTTAATTTGGGTTTTAGACGAAATAAGAACAAAATCAAATAAAGTTGTACAAAATACTCGAGAGTTTTACAACCTATCTACCTATACCAATTAACAAAAGAGTAAATCGTTTTAATCCTTGCTAAATACGTAAATTCATACAACAAGCCTACATGCTTTGCAATCTCATACACAAGCTCCTCATGTTGTAAAAACGGTCGCCAAGTGTACGGCTTGCATATATACTCAAACTTCAAACATATATTCAAATTAATACAGGGTGTGCCACATATATGAAATATAATAAACTCTTGTATTATTTAAACTTTAAACTTTATAATCGCTCATGTATCATGTCCTCCCAAATTAAACATCTTGAAATTACTGAGACCAAATAAAATGCATATAAGACGCAATATAAATTGTGCAAAATTTTATAAAGTTTTTTTTTATGGTAGATGGCTTAATTATAAATAAATAATACACATGCATTATATTAAAGAAAGAAGCAAAAATTGAAAATATAAGTATGCTTATTTATTAGATTTTTATAACAGCTAAGTTAGAACTTAAGTAAAAGATATATGTACTTGTGTTATCATGTAGACAACCAAATACTCATAATTTTTATGGCACATTAATAAGGTACATATACATATCGCACACTAAATCATAAGAAGTTACAACTCAAAAAATCCCACACGTTCATACTGTACAAATGACAAAAGTATATAACATGAAAACAGGCACAACAGTATTTTGTACTTTTTTCAGTGATGAACTGATCCATGAAAGAGCAAAACCATTTTGATCATTTTGGCTTGAGCTGTTTATGGTTTAGTGTGCGATACATAGGGCTATACGAATTATCGCCCAAGTTACTACCGCCCAAAAAACAAAAATGCATCGCCCAAAAATTGTTGTAAAAAAAATTGGGTGATTGTTCATCGACTTTGGGCGACTCAAATTTCCGCAAAATGTTAAAAACCCCAAAAAAAAAATGTTTGGGCGAATATTCATTCGAAATTCGGGTGATTGTACGTAATGAAAAAACACCCAAAAACTTCGGGCGATTATTCATTTTAAACTTTTGGGTTATTTTTAATTTTTTTTGGGCGATCGGGCACTGTTTTTTGGGTATTTCTTCACAATGTCTAATTACCCAACAATTTTGGGCGTTCCTTCATTTAGCTGTTTCGGGCGATAGTAACTTGGGCGATAATTCGTACAGCCGATACATAGTATGCATCTATGTATGTATGTATGCCAATTTTACAACAACAACTCAAATTTTTGCCAAAAACACACTCATAATTTGACAGTAGCTTCTCTGTCACCTGGACTGCTGCATAGACCTTATTAATAGGCCTTGGAAATTAATAGTTGACTTTTGGGCATATATTCCAATGCTAATAAAATATAGTCAATTTGAGTTCAGCAAATTTTTAATTTATAGGCAAGAGAGTAAATAAAGTTATTTATGGATTACACACTCTCCTTTCTATTTTTCATCAAGTTAAGCATTTTTGGTTATGAGAGTTGTAAGGAATTTAAGTCTTCATTAAATTCGATTCCTGCTGTGTGCAGTATTATAAGTTCTCAAAATTTTTTGTTTTGCTATGTTATCCTTAGCAGTTATCAAATGTTTCACGAACAAAAGTGAAAAATAAATCATATTCGTCTCAAGACTTTTACAATTTAATTTCAAATATAGAAGTAATGTGAGTATCGCTCATTTAATACAACAACGTCATAACGCAAAAATAAAAAATAAACGAATTTAAAGATTTCCATTTACTTAAGCTACGGTCACACTTGTCAAACATTTGCCCAAAAAAGCGTAACCACTAAATGCTAATGAAAAATTTTTCAATTCAGACAAAAGATTGACAAAGTAAAAGAGAAGCCAACATTGTTGGGTTCTATGACATTATCCATTAGTTGTGTTAGAAACTTTTTAATATGATAAACAAGTGTTTGGATCAAAAGTTTTTTCATTAGTGTTTGTTGGTTGCGTTTTTTTTTTGGGCAAATGTTTGACAAGTGTGACCGTACCTTTATACACACAACTTAATGGAAAAAGCTAATTTTTTATTTATAATGCGATTAGGCTAAAGTTTGTCTCGCTGTGTGAGCTGAATTATATGTGACAGTTCTTAAGAAACAAATAACAAAAAAATTTGTTATTCTCTCTTGAATATATAAGATATGTTTGTATGAAGCTTTAATACAATACTAGATTCGTCTCGCGACTTCGTTCGCAACCAGAAATAAATTGAGTGGGTTAAGTTTATCAAAAACCGAAAAAGTACAAACTTTTACCCCTTTTGATACCTAAAAAGTACCCTATACATTTCTTAAATGATAACCAATAAGCACACAAAAATTAAAGGCCTGTCCCACGATGTCACCAGCAAACGATCGATAGACAACTTGTATTGCAAACAACAATAACATTAGAAGATCGAACGATTTCTGGTTACATCGTGAGACAGACCATTAATAGATCAAAGGACACGTGCAAACAGAGCATTTGTCGTGTATACCGATAAAATGTATTTCTAATAAGAAAAATGTAAATGAGTTCGCATATATTTCATATACGAAAAAAACACATAGGCTAATTTTGGCAAAAAAAAAATATGAAGAAAAACGTATGTCAAAGTTTGATTAATTTTATTATTAATTGGTCTTTTACGGTTTTGCACATGCAAAGGTTTATTTTGTCATATATATATATTTTTTTAAATCAGACGATTTTGTATTAATGATACTAGAGAATTGTGGCATGAACACATTTTCCATAAAAATTTACACAAAAAAGCAGCCCCAGAAAGCATTCGCGAGATAAAATCTATTTTATTTTGACAGCTACGATACAATGCTACCATACCATACAATGCTTTCAATAAGTTTCATACATTTTGTATTCGAAACTATGAACAAAAATTAAAAATGCTAATTTCTCGACACGCGTAACGCACTTAAGAACCGGAAGTGAACATTTTTAATTAAAATTTTTATTTTTATTCGAATTGTATAACTTAAAATTATGGGGATCCCATTATCAAACTTTTACCATATAACAAGAATATCAAGGATAATTTTAGTACAAAAATTAAAAGAAAGTGCAGAAAAATTTTAGTGTGAGCTCATTTCCGGTTTACTCAAAAAATCACATATTTTTTTAGTTTTACTAATATAAACTAAATTAAGTTCATTAGAATTGTATATAAAAAACTTACGGAAATTCCGGTTGGTAAATTTCATAAAGAAATTTCCGCTTCTAAAGAAAATTATACGGAATTTTTGAAATCTATTGCCTATCTTAGGGATGCTATAAATGGAGACTCTTTTAGTTAAACTAAAACAAAAATTATTGCTCATACAATTGTTTGGTCGCGGAATTCTTGACATTTCTTATTTTTAGCAAATTGTATTAATTTACTTTAAACACACGACAAAAAATTTTGACATTTTCTTTTTGTTTTCTATACACACAATTCTCATTTGATGGGGAGTTTTCTACGATTATGCTCATAATGATTAATAACATTAAATTAAATTAATAAAATTATCATTAAATTGTAAAGTTGTTTAATTTATAACACTTTTGTAAAGAAAATAATAATATTCCAAGTAAAATTGGAAATCGTAAGCCAACATTTTACAATAAATCTTAGAAAAAGCAAGAAGTAATGAAACAATGTCTCAAGCAAAGCGATATTGAAAATTTTGTGACTGTTAATTAAAAAGCATTAGGTAGAATAGGATCCATGAAAAATCGCCCAAAACGAAATCGCCCAAAAATAAAAATGAAAAATCGGCAAAAATTTTTCCATCAAAATTTTGGGTGATTTTTAATTTTTTTTTTGTGATTTTTCATTTTGAAGTTTTGAGCGATTTTTCATATGAAAAATGTTTCCATGAAAATAAAACAAAAGCGCCCAAATATAAAAATGAAAAATCGCCCAAAATTTTTTTCATACAAATTTTAAGTAATTTTTCATATGAAAAATCGCCCAAAATGTTTCAAACATTTAAAAATTAAAGGGAAAAATACACACAAATACCATGGTGGTGAAAATTCTTTTAAATGCGGCAGTGCAGGAAAATGTTATTAAACAGAAAAACTTTGCAAAGCAGAAAATATTTATTACGCAGCACCGTGTCGGCTGAAGTAAATTACTACAATTTTGAATTTTGTTATGGTGTTTTTTAATTTTGGGCGATATTTAATTTTTGGGCGATTTTTCATTTTTTTTTTGTGATTTTTCATTTTGAAAAATTTGGGCGATTTTTCATTCTTTTTGAGTGATTTTTCATTTTGAAATTTTGGGCGATTTTCCATTTTTATTTTTGGGTGATTTGGTTTTGGGCGATTTTTCATGGAGCCGGTTGAATATGTGATATAATGTCACAGACTGTCGTAGAGATGTCATGATGGTTTTGCGTTCTAATAAGAAATATATGACTGTTAACACAATTTTGGGCATATTTTAGTTTGGTATGGGCATCCTCAAACGTATATGGCAATACTGGCTGCACGCTTCAAGAATAATGCGCCATTTTTGTAAATTTTTCCGCAAGAAGTTTTGTACAACAGTTGGGGCGTATTGGACAGACAGAGCAGATAATCCTACATAGGAAATGTACGATAATTTGGCACAAAAGTTCCCAGTTGGCCACGTATTTAAGACATCTATGACGACGGGTACAAGACAATGGTAAGTCGTGGAAGACATATTTTAAACAGCTCCATACAAATTGTCGACGAAATTTTCATACATATGGGGACGAGGTCACACAAGACAAGATGAGCGACAATGTCGCTCAGATTGTCGTCAACAATGCTTTATTGAAAACAAAACTTATGATACTGTTGCTCAGATTATACTCAACACGGCTTTATTGAAGACAAAACATGTGACACTGTCACTGAGATTGTCGTCAACACGGCCTTATTGAAAATAAAACGAGTGATATTGTCGCTCAGATTGTCCTCAAAAAAGTTTTATTGAAGACAAAACGATAGTCATGATAGAGAGATTTAGGGAGGAAACGATACGAGTAAATACAAGTAGGTACTCGATACTTTTTCTCATAATCCAAGTACTTTTGGTATCGATACTTTACTACTGAGTACCAAGTATGTATCGGTAAAATGTACTCATATCGGTCAAAAATACTCGTTTCTTATTTGCCACAACAATGTTCAGCATGACGTCAGTTTAACAAAATTTCATTTGTTCGTATTAAGTTTAAATTTATGTTTAGAATCTGTGGTAAAAAGGAAAAAGTGTTTAAGTCGGGATAAGCTGTTTTTAAGTTGACCGTACCCATGTAATCTCCGTATTAGAAAGTACTCCTGGGCAAATTTCATTTATTTTGTGCGCTTTTTTAGGAAGTTATAGCGCGATGGCTTACTTCTTATCTTTTTTCGTTCTATAATCTCATATGGAATATTACCTTACTTTAGCTTATACATACTTGGTATATTTCAAATCGAATATGTTATTTATAGTGTAGAACGAAATTTAAGTGAATACCGAATTTCTTAATTTAACTGCAAAAGAAATACTCGTGGATTTCCGAAAATCCAGTTGAAAGTTTAAAAGTGCTCTTGCAGTAAGGCAGTAAAATATGACAAGCACTTTTCCTTATTGTATTTACTTTTGTTTCACTACATGAAATCATATGAAGAACTTGGCCGATACAAGTACGTATCGATGCTTTTTATTCGATTCTGAGTAGGTATTGATACTTTTGAACGGATACCGTATCAAGTAAAAGTATCGATACCTTGGTTATATCGTTTCATCCCTAGATAGATTGTCATGAACGACGATTTCCTTTAAATTGTCGATTAGAAAAACTAATCGACAGGCGACATGTCGTACGTACATTAATCGTCGAAGACAATGTCGTCTGCGACGATTTGGCCAACCGGGTTTAAATATACATACATCCATACATCCATACATACATACATACATTCATACATACATACATATGTACATATTTGTGTACATATCTAATTGGGGCATTCAAACGGTAGGCTAAATGCCATAGTGTCATTATGTCTTAAATTATTTTAATATAATTGTTTTCGTTTTTTTTAACAAAAATTTTAAAACATTATGACGCTATGACACTTAAGACTACGGTTTGAATCCCCCCGTATATATATTCTTATTAAAATAACACTTCTAGTAATTATTTATTGTTTTAACGTTTCAATCAAATAATTATGCGAGCATATACATATAATTTGCATAAAAATAATATGAAGCCTATGAAAAATAATATTTTTTTATATTTGTAACTTCTGTCAATTAAATTGTAGACTGGATGTATTAATCCTTTTGACAAAAAAAAAAAATATTAATTACATAAACAAAATGAGTTATTTAATATAAGTTACGCATGTAAATAAAACAAAAATAGTTATAACCAAAACTAAGTAAATATTTTGTAAAATTTAAAATGTTTGTAATATTAAGACGGCATTAATTAAGATCCAATAAAAATATATGTATGTACATATATACATAGATATGTACATATAAAATAGAAGACACAATTTCAATATGAATGCTGATTATTACATGCACATACTATGTACATATATATGTTTACCAAATGCTGAAATATGTTTACCAAGTGCTGAATATATCTTTACCTTAATATAGAAAGGCCCTAACTCATTATTTGTTTGAAATCTAGATTTTTGCATTTTTTCGGTACATTAGATGTTCTTCTACACAGAAAAAAATGATTTGTAAATACAATTAATTTTTTTGTTATATCAATTAAATAATTAATTGATTTTGAACCTACAACAATTTTTGTAAATACAATTAACGAAATTGTAAGTTGATGGAAAATCTTAAAAATATTTTCAATTAAATATATCAACAAATAATTTGTTGAAATTTATTTTTTTTTTCAACATTTATTTTTGTTAAATTTCAAAGTTATTTCAATTAAAGTTATTTTTTTTATTAACAATGTGAATTGTTGAATTTCTGTATCATAATTGTTATATTAACAAGCTTTTTATACACAATCACAATCCTCGAAACGATTTTTTGCTTGTCTGCGAAAAACATTAAACGTCTTTGGGCGGAGTTGAACCGGCAACATCAACACTAAAGGTGGAAGTACATAACACGCGTTCAATGCGCTAATGCGATACACGCGTCTGTCAAAAAAGTTGAAATAGTGTGTTTTCATAAGGCTAGTTACATAGAGAAGTTCGCGACGCGCGTACCTCGCCAAAAGTTGAACATTCTTCAACTATCACGCGTTGTATACAAAATGACAGCTAGTGTTGCCAGATTCATAAACTAACATACACAAACATGATTAGAAATTAATTTTGTTATTAAACAATGGATACAAAAATGAATTAAATGTTTAAAGAAAAATGCAACGTAAATGCAAAAAAAAATAGCCGGCAAAGGATTTAAATTTTACAACTAAAAAAGCTTCAAAAGCGTGGTGTGTAACCTTCCATTTGTGTAGCGTTGAACGTTTAACAAGCCAGAAAAGCGTTGCCGCGTAACGCGTGGTATGTACTTCCACCTTAATAAACTGACTCACTTAAGGTACCAACAGACGACATGTTTTTTACATGTGTTTTTTAAGTTTTCGATTCGTATGTTTTTCTTTATGCTTGTCAATATTGGTTAATTTACATAAGGCTTATAATTTTTGGTCACAAACGTACATGTATTATCACTTCTTCTTTTTCAGTACATAAATATCCAAGTAGTTTGTTTTATAAATGGCTTAAAGCCGTCGAAATATTTTTGGTTCCGTCGCTGCAGTACTGGCGACGCAAATGTGTTTTTTTAATTTTTTCTTTTTTAAACAAGACTCATTTTAATAAAACGACAACGTTAAATTAAAAAAAAAATATATAATTTTTTTGTCTTGCAAAATACTTCATACATACTACGTTTATACACGCACTATTTGCAAATAAAAATATTCGCAAATAAATTAACTCACTGTTTATACGGCAGAGCAAAAGTACACACACTTGGTAGCACTTCTATAGAAAAGTTACTTTTTTTGACAAAAAAAAATAGTGTAAATGTACAAAATATCAAATAATTATTTGTTTTAATTGTCATTATTTGCTTCTTTTAATGATTTTTGTGCAATATTAATCCATTTGTTGTGTTTTGTTATCAAACATTTGTAAGCGTGGCAACCTCAAGCATTTTATTTGCAAATAGTGCGTTAATCGTGAATAGTTTTCTGAATTAGTAAGTCGCAATAAAAACAATAATATGGCAACAATTTACAGTTTTATTTGCAAATAAGCCCTGCGTATAAACGTAGTATCAGACGGCTAATGATAGTGCACATAATCAACCGCCGACGAATTTGTTCGCATGACATAGACATTTGGAGCTGTATGTTTAACATAAGAAAATAGAGCACGCTCTATTTCAAATAAAATAAATAAATAAATTTATTAAATACGTAAATGATGAATACACACAAAATATGACCTCTTGTTTCTTCTACATGTGCGCATTCCATTATGATATAATATAACAAATAATTTTGTTCAGTAATTTAATTGACTACAAAAACTTAAATTTATTATATTAATAATGATGATTCTTAATTTTTAAATTAAACGTTAACAATTTGTTTTGTTGGTTGCATTTCGATGATATTTTTTCTGTGTATCTAAATATACAAAAAACTCGATTTCATAAAAAAAATAAAGTTAGTGCCCTTCTATATTAAGGTAACGATATGTTAATTAGAACATTGTACCAAATATTTGTTTAGCCATAGTGGCGAAAGTCATAATGAGTGATCGTGACAAACTCTGACAATATTACTGCATGGATAACAGCTGCTGACAGACAATATCATTCGCTATCTTTTCTATGTGACACTAAGTCCCAATTTACACTATGCAAGTCTTATTGCTAAGCTGATTAGTTTGCTAGGGGAGAGGGACGGGAGGAAAAGAAACGTTGCTGTTCCCCTCGTCTCTCTCTCCCTGAAGCGAATCAGCTTAGCAATAAGACTTGCATAGTGTGATTTGGGACTAACTCATGACTCTCATGGCGGAAAAAAATTATTTTTAGTCATTTGTGACATATAGCAGCGTTCAGCTGGTTATCGTCTCATAATAGGCGATTCAACTTTTATAAGTACCGTTACATAAGTACCGTTATGCATGATAATGTATGTTATTAAAACATTATAATGCATAACTTCTTTTAATCGTTTCATTGTCATAAACGATAATTTGGAGCAAATTGCCACTTGATACTGATTAAGTGATGATGATTTATCTATGAAAATGTCACAATGATAATGGCCCTAAAATACGCCACTGGAATATACTACATATTTCCACGGGTGGCCAAGAGAACACTTGCATCAACGATTACTTAAGGCAATAACTACCTTTGTCATGCGCGATATTTGAGGCTATCAGCGTAAAAGGGTGTAACCCATATCTAGTTATTTGAACAATTGCTCTTCTTAATTATTTAATTGGTTTATTACTTTGCAATATTATGATTTGTGCAAAAATGATTTTTCAGCTCCATTTTCTTTAGGATAACAAGAGTTCGCTTACTATACTTTTGTTTGATACATAGTTGGAACAGAACAGCAACCAAAATACCAATGTGGGTTACTCCACTTCTGCACTGATAGCCTCATTTATCGATTATAGTTTCTTTGAAGAGAATCTAACAGAAACCGTACTAAAAGACTGGGTAAAGAAAAACTACTCAACTGGTCATGCATCAAACTTGTTGGTGGATATTCTTCGCAAGCTAGCCTTGCAACGTTCAATTTAAAATTTTGTGTAATATCATTGATGAAAATGTTATAGAAATTATCACTTTTACAGGACAAGGGAAAATTAGCGAAAATTTATCGCGGCCATACCCAGCAAAAAATTTCAAAAAAGGTAATCGAGTGTGGAATTAAGCATTTTTGGTGGAAGCTCTTCCCTACTGGATTATGCCAACTTAATGATTTTAACAAGGCGTGAGACTAAAATAATCTATTCTTGAGAAGTACTTACTTTTTTAATTGGCAACTTGTTCACGTAATCTATTTAATCTAAAAATATCATTCTCTTCATTTAGCAACTTGTACGTCATTTTTTTAAATTTAAGGTTATGTGATTTTTAAGCGAGTAATGAAATTTCGCAATCA
Organism: Tachina grossa; assembly: GCA_949987645.1. Lineage (NCBI taxonomy): Eukaryota > Metazoa > Arthropoda > Insecta > Diptera > Tachinidae > Tachina > Tachina grossa. Next base: position 64,315,922 of record OX465274.1, read on the forward strand.
AAAAAGTAAGTCATTATATGGCAAGTAGTTCTAATGGTAATGTGTAATTTTTTGCTGGGTATTTGTTCGAAAATGTCCTCACTAATGTGTTTGAGCTGTCGACAACAGGTCCTCTCTACGCTTTAACATTGTCGTGCATTCGTCTTGCAAGATGTCTGCAAGACATGGCCAACTTGGTCGTTATACATACACACATGCATACATATTTATATAAAGTACATATGGGCGTATTTATGTACATTTATGTATATATCGAAAGTAGAAAGGCCTTAACACGTATTTTCACGAAATTGAGTTTTTCAGTGATTCCAATACATTTCACATCTCGTCACAAAAATGTATTGCAATATTGTAAAAAATAACGGTTTTACAAACAGTTTTACAAAGCAGTTGTACTGATAATTATTATGTTTTTACCTTCTCCTGTAAAGTTACAATTATTTGAGTTAGGGCCTCTTTACTTGGGACTAACGATATGTATATACATATATTTATTTTATTTTATTTATAGTACATATTCTACAAAGTAAATTTGCAGAATATGGTTGCACAAAAATGGACGGGTGACTAAGACCATATGTCCATGATGTTATTAACAGTATTCTTAAAAATGTTTTTGTGACTGACTGTACACGACCCATGTATGCCTTCACATAGGAAGTAGCAACGTGGTTGTTAAGGAAATTCCACAAAAGAACCGCAAGATTATTGTATATAGTTACATATATGTTTTCAGTATTTCCGCTTTGAATTGTGCTTTTTATATCTGAGCATTCGTGCACACATTTGTTGAATATGCCACAATTAATAAGTTTAATATTTTATCACAAAATTGTATAAAAGGTATAAAATTATGTTATAAAATTGTTATAATCAAATTCATAAATTGTATACATACATACACATGTATGTAAGTATTAAATACATACATACTATACATATTATTATTATTATTAATTATAGAAAATAAAAATTCTAAAGTACTCGTTGCATATGTGTAAATGTATGTGCATATCGCTCATTTACTTGAACAACGTCATAACTCAAAAGACTAGTTTTAGAGAAAACGATTTTAAATTTTTCTATTTGCACAAAATTTAATCAAAGGAGAAAATTTTATTTTTCTCCCAAGAGTCGTATATATAAGATATTCGTTTGAAATTGTCACACAATATGAAGTACGATATCAGAATTAATTCTGCATGATTGACGCAAAAATCTCATTTTTTGAGTTATGACTTTCTTCAAGTAAATGTGCAATATGTATGCATGTATTTAAATTTCTGGTTTAAAAGCTTTATTCTAAAAATACCATCCCAGCAATGTTACATTTTATTTATCTTTCTACAATGCCTTTTGGAAACACTTGCCTTTTAATCGCAAAATATTTAATGGACAATGATAATTGTAATTGAATTGATGATTCTCGATATTCTTTAAGCATATTATTCACGGTCAAAATGCATGACCTGCTTTACAATGATATTAGTGAAATTTTGTTTGTACAGGGTGGGCCAAAAGAAACCAAGGGGTGCTTAATAACTTTTTTGTTTATTAATTTTATTTAATTTTTTTTCAGATTATATAGACAACACTTGGAGAATTTATAATGGAGAGGTTCACAACTGAACAGAGAACCAGAACAATAGAATTTTATTATTTAAACCAGAGATCAATTATTTTAACGCAAAGAGCATATCGTCGACATTTTAACGTCAGAATTTCGCCCTCTGAAGCGATGGTTCTGGGGTTCTCAATATCCAAGAGCCATTCATCAACGCCAATTGCACCCCATCAGGTGTACAGTATGGTGTGGGATCACATCTGAAAATGTCATTGGGCCCTACTTCTTCGAGAATTAAGATGGAAGTGCTGTAACCGTAAATGGAGAGCGGTATCGGTTTATGATAGAAAATTTTTTACGTCCTGCTCTTGAAAACAGACCTGGTATGTGGTTTCAGCAGGACGGAGCCACTGCCCATACTGCCCGAGACACAATGGCACTTTTAAGTCAAATTTTTGGAGAGCGAATAATTTCTCGAAATTCGGAAATTATTTGGCCAGCGCGATCGCCAGATTTGACTGCACCCGACTATTTTCTTTGGGGTTTTTTGAAGGAGCGAGTGTATGTGAACAAGCCAGAGACAATCCTTGAACTCAAGGCAAACATTGTTGCAGAAATTCGAACGCTACAGCCACAAGTTTTGAAAGATGTTATGGAAAATGCTCTAAAAAGAGCCCATCAGTGCGAAGCTGAAAACGGTGGTCATTTAAGAGACATCATTTTTCATAATTAGTATAAAAAAATTTCCATTTTGTATATTATATAATCTGAAAGAAAAAATAAAAAAAAAGTTAATAAACAAAAAAGTTATTACACTTTTACACCCCTTGGTTTCTTTTGGCCCACCCTGTATTTACCAATAAATACACTAATAGGGCATTTACACCTGCACAAAATCTAGCATATCTTCATTAAAATCTATACCGTTTACACCATGTTTTTTTGACATTTATCAAGATTTTTTTTATCCAAAACAAAACCCATTAACCGAAAAATGTCTAAAACTACAACCAAACAACTGCAATGCAGCCAATTCAAACACATTTTTAAGGAGACGGTAGCTAATTCAATCAGGGTAGTACAAATAAAATAAAAATATTAGATTTTGAGTAGATTGCCTACAAATCTAATAGATTTTGCTTTGTATGGGAAATTAAGTAAAAAGATTTAACTCGAAATCTCGTAAGTACTAGATTTCGAGATAATGTAAATGCATTATAATACTAATCCAATTCAAGAGCTTAAATACACATATCAGGGATGATAAATGAGAAAACCAATTTCGTACCAATTAGCTCTTAAAAATGTACTTTTTCGAGCCCAATGGTACTAAAATCAGCATTTTTTGTATTTTTAACTTTTTTTATTATATTTTTGGAACATGTCGCTCATTTACTCAAATAACGTCATAACTCAAAAAAACTATTTTGCCAGATCACAAATTTCAAGTTTTCTATTTACACACGTCTTAATGAAAAATTAAAATTTTGTGTTTGTTTCAAAAAAAGAACTATATGAGGATTAATCTGCATCATTAACTGAAATTTTATTAGAATTAGAGACAGTGGAACAGGCAGTAAATACACATCGTTGGTCTAAAGTAAAAAGGCCCTAACTCAAATAATTGCTATTTTACAGGAGAAGGTAAAAACACAATAGAAACTGTAATAGTCTTTCTGTAATATTTTTGTACAACTGATTGTAAAAGCGTTAGTTTTCAAACTATTTTAAATATATTGGAATCACTGAAAAACTGAATTTCGTAAAAAAAATATAAGTTAGATCCTCTCAATATGTCGTTTGTTTGTATTAGACTTTCAAGTGTTCGTTTTGACTATGAAAATTCTCTTTCCACATTCGCTGATGAGTGAAGAATTGACAATATTCTCCTGATAACTTTTGAAAGCTTATTAGCTCGTTCAATTAATTTTTTAAAGCTCGAAACTCGTTATTTATAGTATTATAATTTCCATTTTCTTTTAGGAATATTTTTTAATAAGAGAGATAATTACTATACTACTAACATATTCGGGAGTGAATTTTGCTATCCATGTTAAAATTTCGTTATGAAAAGTAACTTTATTTAGTTTCGCAAAAGTTTCTATAACATTTCTTTTAAAATCCGGTTGTTTAACATTTCTTTTAAAATCCGTAACTATACAACTTTTAATTTTATTTCTAGATATATAAAGTTTTTAATTTCAAAATAAATTTTAATCGTTTAGATATTTATGTAGCATACCTAGCTTCATTTAATTTCATCACTTAAACGATTGATATGATAATAATTTAGCAAGTTTTTTATTTCTTACAAATTTTATATTAATACAATAGATAAAATAAATGAAGACGCCGCGCCGCTATCATATTTTTTTATATAATTTTTCAAATAGTACCAAATGAGTCACGGGGGTACCAACGTACTTTTAGGGTTTGAATAGTACCAAAAAAAGTACAATTGTACCAACTTTACCATCCCTGACACATATACAGATTACTTAAATATACCACAACTAGTTACCACTACGTATTCCACGCTGTTGTATAGACAGGTCTCACACAACTGAATGCACTGGTTTTGTAAAAAAGCTTCCTCTCGGCTAATTTTCACACACAAGACTTATTCTGCTGTTGCTCACGGTTTATACAATACTATAAACTCACCTCTACTTAATTACTTCTTATCGTTATTATCCACCGAACGAGGTCTTTACAATGTAAAGTTTACCACAAAACATACAGAAGTGTCACGAGACGGAAGATACGGGTATTTTTCTGTTTGTCTCGTTTTCCCTCCAATTTTGTCATCGTTTTTGTTTTGCTACGTCTTTCTAGTGAAATAAATTTTTATTTGCTGTATTAGTTGGTAAGTAGTAAGACACTATAGTATCAAATACACTATACTTTTCTCTTTCTTCCATGAATTTTAACAAAAACCTGATTGGAGCTTTTTTTTACCTGTCACTTTCTTCACTTCTGTGTATTCTGTGAAGTTTACATTCAACAATATTGACTCAACTATTTGCTGATTAACACTGACTGACTCTCACACAGGGTACCTCTTTTTATACTACAGAAATCGGTTCTACAATGTTCGCCATGTGCTCATAGATGGTGTAATGAAATGTGTGCACTTAGTAAAGCCAAATGAAATGAACTGTATTACTGCATAACGATGTTGCTTTTAGGCGCAAATTACCATCTGTGTTGTCATTAACTATTGGTAGCCAGGTGATCAAACAGTCTTCTAACACAATCTGGTAAATTCACGTTACTGTTTTTAGATGTTTGTAGATAATTCGATCGGCCGTTATTTTGAATTTCAGAATGGCCGACTTCCTAATCGCAAGTTGCAATGCATATTTACAATACATACACTTCGTAAATTCATATGTAAACTTTCTGGCGACGTCATCTGTCAAAATCACGCATAATTTTCATTTTGTATCAGAGAACAGATTGAATATCTTATTTTGTTGTTTTGAATGCAATCACAAAAAACCTGCATATTGTTGTCAATCCACAACATTTGAAAAAAAAACAACGCATGGCACAATCAAAAGAGATGAGTGCGTCTAATTTTATTGCTTGTTTTATATAAATGTTCACTGGTCTTGTCAAAAGCAACGAATATTCAGGGAATGGTGCGAATACTTTTTACTGTGATTGGCCTGTCACACACGGGAGTAATTTTTATGCTGGCACAATTTTTGTTCTTTGTAGAACACACGAGACTAATTCATCTGGCATAAAAATGTATACATACACACAGATTTGTGTGTGTTAGTGTTTTTGTATTCTTTTAACATTTGCTGTTTTTTAAGTTGTGTGTGTATTGGTTTTATGGTGCTAATGCGGGGTTGTGCTGCCTCTCTCACCTACAAACTGGCATGTTATGCCAGCACAATTGTTCTCGTGTGTAATAGGTGATTGAGCACAAGTTAGTCTTTGTACTTTGTGCTTGTATAAAACTCTTAAGTGTAGTATTCACGGTCAAAATGCATGACACAAGCATCGTATACATTTGCATGAAGAACTCAGCATACACGTACATATACATATGCATTGCACGATAAATTAATAGCATCTTGCTACAAGCTAATTGTAAGGCAATTGGCAAACTACATACAAAAACTTTTTACGTATAGAATTTGACAGTTCTTTGTATAACCCAATGAATTGAGTAGTTTATCTTGTTATGCTTGTGTTGCATACATGCAAGTGCAAAAATCAAAAAATTTAGATTTAGCTTCAAGCAAACAAACAAGCAAAATTTCACTAATATTATTATAATGCAGGTCATGCATTTTACCGTGAATAATGCGCTTTACACTAGAATTCATAAAACACGATATAGATTTCAAATGTATTTTACTGTCTCCAAATTTTACTTCTTATATTTTCTTTTTTTCGAACACCGAAATTATCAGCATTTATTTTTTCTAAAATTTCCTCCCTCAGATTAAATTTTTTTATTTATGACCATTAACATCACTTAAAATAAACTTGTTATTTAAAAGTGATATACAAAAGATCAGCGAATACTGAGTGAATGGTATGAAAGAAATCCATTCTTTCATGTTGCATCATTTCATTTCACTGCTTGTGTTATAACTAGAGATGTGCAAATGTCGTGATTTTATCGTGTCACGCGTGAGTCACGCGTGATTCGTGATCAGATATTATAACTAATCACGCGTGAGTGCGTGAGCGTGACTGAAAAAAATTTACGCGTGCGTGATCGTGAGTGAGCTTTTTTTAATAATCACGCACGAATTCTCACGCTCTCACGAGATTACATTCCTGAATAGGTACATATGTAACTGTATTCAATCATTTGAAATAAATTATTTTATAATAATAAATGCATATGTGACGCGCCAAATAGAAAGGGACCTAAGAGTAAAAACCGGTTTTGTTCAGGAGAGCCATTTTAAAGATTTAAATACGTGTATCTTTGGTGTACCATCACATCATATAACGCGCATATCTCTGGGAGGGAACACTTTTGGGGCATGGGATCGGTCTCATTCGATGCTCAGATGTTGTCCACATCAAAAAAAAAAAATAAATAAAAATTGATTTTTTTTTACCCTTAGGTCCCTTTCTCTATGCGCAGACAAGCTAATCGCTTTGCGGGTTGTGTTTGTTTAAAAAAAAAAAAAAAATTTATGGTAGTATGAGCTTACAAACATGAATACCCCCAAACAAAATGTTTCGACTTTTTCTGAAGTCAGACTTATCGTACCGCATTCGTTAAGACATTTCGGTAGTTTCCCTGAACAATTTTTTTTAAATTGTTTGAGAAACACTACTGATTCAACAGTGCCTTTGTCAACAATACTACTGACGAACTGTACCGCAGAAAATGTTTTTTGATTTAGGGGCCGTCTTTGAAAATGTTACGTAACAGAAAAATTTTAGTAATTTGTATGTTTTCTCATTTAATATGATTTTCTCTTTTATTTAATTGATCATACGTCTTACCTTCACATTTATATTATGTATGTATACATACATACATACATGTACGGAATGTCAATTTTTGATATACGAGAATTCGAATTCGAATATTTAAAATGATATCCGCGAATACGAATATTTAAAACGATATTAAATTAAGTTAATTTAATTACTATTTTTCGAACTTCATTTGTTTCTATATATATGATTTGAACACAGTTTTTGTATGAAAATTTCCATTTAACGTACACTTCAAGCACAAGTTATTTTTGCATATGGAGGAAAAATGTTGGGCTTTAAAATTTCTTTAATTTTATCAATGGAAATTTAGAATCTGACAGCCTTCTGCCACACGTTCCCCATCTAGTTACTATAGAATGTATCCGTATCATATCATTTGATATTTTTCATTAAAGGCTGAAACACGCGAAAGCACCAACCCAAGGTACATACTTATATCGAATAATATCACAAAAAATACGATCGTATATTTTTCTCGTTTTCGTCTTTTTTTGTTCCTGCACAGTCGTAAAAACTGCAGCTTTTAAATACCAAAATTAGATTTATAACATGAAAAAACTAAAAAATGTATTAAAAATATACATTTATAATAAAATATGCCAAAATATGTATTTATTATAAAATATGAAAAATATGCACTAACAAATCGATGCCATTTTGTCACAAATTTGTTGATTCGCAAAGATATTTTATTTACGTTGTCTAAGACCAACGACAGAAAACATGTATTTACATGAAAATCCTTTCCCTAGTAATCAGTAACATTAACAAATACTCATGCAATTTTTATTAATTTAGCCAACAAAAAAAAAACAAGGAAATCAAAAAGAAATTAATTACAAATATTACATGAAATAAATTACAGAATTTATTATTAAGCCTATACGTACACGGCATGTAAAAAGCAACATGCATATGTGGCGATGACGTCACGGAACTTTTCAGCATGTTGGTTGCATTTTTAAAAATTACTAGTAGCGGCTACATGTCGTAAAATTTTGATACAAAATTTTGTTCGAAAATACAAATGTGACATATTTAGCCGAGTTGGACACATTTTCTGAGGCAGCAAATCTGTAACCATGTGAATATTTGCATGTAAATATGTTACTAGTACACGGCATGTAGCAAATGTAGCTTTGTGATGACGTCAAAATTACGTCAGAACCAACTGAGCCTGTGGTTTTTTACATGCCGTGTACTATAGGCTTTAGATTGTCCGTGTTATAAAAATATTGTATCGAGTACCAATAATTAAAAGAGTTGCATAGTCAAAAGGTTATATATTTTTCAACACTAAGTGCGTTCGAGAGCTCAAAAATTTTTACAAATTTTTACTATTTTTTACTGGATTGCGTTCGAGTACACGAAGTCCAGTAAATGAGAGGTCGAATTGAGAGAGAAAAATGACAGTTCATTTACTGAGTAAATGCAAGTTTTTACTGGACAAATTTTTGTCAGTAAAATCCAGTAAAACGAAACCCCATACATATGTTTTTAAATATAAACAAACAGAAGTAAAGGGAAACAAAAATGTTTAGTTTTTGATGAAATTTTTAACTTAACAAAAAACAAATGTATTAAGTTATAAGCATTATAACATTTATTTAAGTTTGATGCTAGAAAAATATTCGGGTATGTTATGTATTCCACGTGAAATTAAAACGTGCGGAATTTCCATAGAATTGTTGGAAATAAGTATGTATGCAAATACATATGTATGTATGTATGTATTTGAATAACAATGCTATTGCATTTCCGAACGATTTAATTTCACATGGAATTCAGAACATAGCCGATTGTTTTTAAACGTGAATAAAGTTAATAGATTATTATATTGCAATTTTTGTTTATACATATCGTCAGGTAGTCGGTTCCTGTACCTGGATTCAGTAACTTTTATTACGATAATCGTATCGTTATAATAAATATAACGAAAATTTATCGACTTTGCTATTCAGTAATATATTTTAACGATATTCGGTGTCGGTTGGAGAAAAAAAAATTAAGTGACAAGATCTAATCTGTTGAGTTTTTCTTAATTATTCTTTATGCTTTTCGCCTGTTTTCAAATTTTCTATACAGAGATACCACAAATATTGAATTAAATGGTGAATAAAATAAAGCGGGAGACTATCGTTAAAAAAGAAATTACAGAATAACATTATCGTTATCGCAGGCGAATAAAGATGTCGATAAATATTACGATTTTCGGTTCGCAAAAAGTTGCAGAATCCAGGTGCTGGTTTGACGTATGGAACATTTAAAAAATTTACTTTGTTTACATACTTGTTTTAAATTCTTTCCCAGTTTTTTGTTGTCTTGAATATATCATCCTAATAACTTCTCACGTTCAGGGTAAAAAGTTTAGAAACTTTAACGACCTGACCCGCGATGTCGACAAGAAAGTTTCTATCGCTTACTTACATTTAAAACAAAATAGGTATAAGAAAGTTTATTTTTGTTTTCAATATAAGTAACCTACTATTTACACATGAAACTAATTGCAAGAAAGTAGCAATACAATCATATTTTTTCACTACCACACTCACATTGTTTTTAATTTCCGGTCAGCTTTCAACGATTTTTTCAAGAAAGTAAATTTTTGATGTTTTCAGAAAGTAAAATGAAAAAAAGGTTAACAGTGTTACCCACTTTAAAGAGTTGTACAATATACAGGATTGTGGTAAATAGATATTATAAATTATCCTTATTTTGTATAAATATTTAAAGAATTATAATATCTTACGTTCGAGTGTACAGGAAGAAGACAATTCACGCATTTTGAAAACAATAATATTATTACAATCACCCCTATTCTGCGTTTCGATTACGTTCCCGCATTCAGTTACGCACGGATCGAAAAGAGGTATTCTGCCAAAAAAAAAAAACTAAATCGAAAGAAAAAGAAGAAGAGAAGAGTATGTTTAAACCTGCTGCTTTGCTTTGAAACGGGTGAAATAGGAACAGTAAAACTAAGCAATTTTGCAAAATTTTTAGCAAAAAGTTAAATTTAGTGCAAAAAACAGTGATTTAACAATTAAAACAAATAATAATTAAATATTGTGAAAATTTTCATTAAATAAACTCTTGCAAATTTAAGTACAGAGAGTTTAAAAAAAAACGGGATAAGCAAGAGGTATTTGTGGCCAAACTTTTCCAGTCTGAAGAATCCTGTCGCGCCGGAGGTGATATTTTAATTTTTTACACATAATTGTAACACAAAAATAAAGTTTATTTGTTTAAATTTAATTAAATCCGTAGACAAAATCGTTTTTCGTTGCCATTAAATAGGTATGTCAACTGTTCTACCTGTAATGAACTAAATAAAAATCGCATTTCAGTACAGAAAAACAAAACAAACTGTTTAGTTCATTAATTAAACCTTCTTTCATTTAATACTTGCATTATTTTTTGCATTATTCACTTTTTAAATCTAAACAAACAAAAATTGAAAACGCTCCGCCACTAAAATAACAACTTACAAAAACGTAGTTACGATCGAAATGTAGAATACATAGAATCGGAAGAGAAATCGAAGAACGGAACGCAGAATACCAAAGTTGCCAAACGGAGAAACTTTCGATTCGAATCGAAACGCAGAATAGGGGTGAATATTAACACTAATACTTATTCCAAATTTATTGGCTTATGAATTTGTGTAGGTGACATTTTTGGTAACTCTAATTAAGAAGTGAACAAAACAATTTTATTCAACTTTATTTTCCGCCGACATTTTTAAAATGAACTTTCACTTTCCTGTGAAAGTTAATAAGAAATTTTCATGAAAGTCATTTATTTCATTAAAATTTTTATTCATAATATTCATATTCAATTTCAAGAAAGTGCTTTCATTTGTAAATGTAGCGAAAGCTATAGAAAGTTTCTTGTCGACATCGTGGACCGGCCAAATAAGTTTAAATAAAAACATATGTCCATATCTATTACTTTTATTATTAAACAAAATATTCTATCTTGTATTTCATATGTATAATTTTTTTAGCGCCAAAATTGGTAATCAGCTGTTATATATATTTTACTGGATTTTACAATTTTTCCGTTCGCGTACTTTTAGATGCAAACTTTTTTATTGAGAGTAATTTCTTTAAATTACTCAGTATTTACTCAGTTACTGGATTTTACTGGAAAAGTACTCAAACGCACGTACCAAGGCACATTTACTACAGGTACATGCATTAGGAAAAACTCTGTGGCAACTCTGTGCTTCTCACATAGATTTACAAAGTAATTGTCAAAAATTTGTATGCATCAAACAAGGCACAAAAGTAATTATCAATCGAATTCTTCGTTATAAACTTGTAAACAAAAAATCAGCGGATGAGCAATATGCCTGATACGTGTACCTGTTTGATATGCCTTGGCACCTACTATGTGGAGTTAGAGTCAGCTGTTTCTTTAATCTTGCTAATTTTTACAAGGCGCATTTATTAGGTGGCAGCACTACACCAGGTGACTAACGTCATTATACCAATCTAAAAGTCAAATTTGGATTGTGTAGGTATAAGCCTAAAAGCATCCTTTTGTTTGGGTATCCATAAACACCTTTCGAATATTCAGTTTTGTATGGTGTTTGACATTTCCTATAAGAAACATGCAATCTGACGATGCTACCCTGTTTTGAAAAGTAAGAAGGTAATTTATACCAACAAAAAACATCTGGTTGTTGCTGTTGTAATATTTGTTGCAGAATCGCGGGTACCTGATTGATGTGCCTTGAATTTTTACTATTTTTCCGTTCGCGTACTTTTTTCGGCAACAGCTCTTTTTGAGAGTAAATTTTGAAATTTTTGCAGTAACTACTCATTTACTGCATTTTACTGCAAAACATTTATTATTGTTGTCGAATAAATGCATGGCAAAAGCAACGAATTTATGAATTGTTAGCAAATGCGAATGGTTTCATTCTTTTCTCTGCCCTGAACCGCAGTGCTTGGAAGTATTGGGAAATATAAAGCTAAGTCTAGACGATATGTTGAATCAGCAAATGTATGCTTATGTTCATATGCTTTAAAATAACAACAAATCCTGCTGTCAGCATATATACATATATGTTAGCCGTCTACACAGTATGCTGAAAGTACCACATTTTTTAAAGTCAGCATATGTCAGCAAATTATAATACAACATATGAGTTAGCATACAATTTTTGTGTCTACAGGATATGTTGAATTTCGTATTCTAATATATATGTTGAGTCATGTGAGCATTTGCTTAGATATAAAATAAATTTTGACAATTATTTTTCTTTATTATAAATTTATGTACATAAGTACATATATCAATTATAGCTTTCAGTGCAAAAAATTATATTTTTGGTTAATAAAAATTAGTGCAATTATACTACATGTATATAAATAAAAAGAAATTCGCGAAATGACGGAAATTGGCTAAAAGCTACAACAGCAAGATGACAAAGTCTAATAATGTTTTAAACTCTTAAAAATTGTTAAAATTGCTAAAAAAAAACCACGCGAAAAGCCGCCTTTATTGCGAACTTTGCAAAAAATCGCAAAAAATTGGCAAAATTTTAAGCAAGTCATAATATGGATTAAAAACCGCTAAAACTGTAAGGAATGCAAAAAATTCGGCAAAAATCGCGAAAATTACATAAATTCGCAAAAAGTTACTAACAGCAGGATGTTGACGAATTTCCATATTTTTTAAAAATCGGCAAAACTTTTAGGAGGCTGAAAGCATGCAAAAAGTCACTTTTATTGTGAAGTTTGCAAAAATTCGCAAGAAGTTGCAAAATCGAAAGGAGCTGGAATAAGATTGTTTGTCTTCTTCAGAATCGCATGAAATTTTTTTTATGAAATTTTAATTTCCCTTATTTTTTACTCACCCGAATTTACCATGAACATTTCTGCAGTATATTTTTCGCGTAATGTAGAATTTTTTTGTGTTTTTTTTTTGCTTTTATTCTACTATTTTTGTTATTTTAATATTTACGTTATTTTTATTTTAAAAATGGCAAATTAGGAAACACTGTTCATACATGAGCAGAGTTAAAATATCAATTCTATATGCTATGAAATTTGCCGTATGCTGAAAAGCTTACATAGGCTTTTCAACAAATAACATATATGTCAGCATATATATGAAATTTGTTACAAAGAAAAAATATGGTGGCAACGTTGACAACGTTAACAAATGCCCTTCATATGTGGTTAAGCATACGTATGTTGAAAAAATTTAGTGTCTACACGATATGTTGGCACTGGTAACAAATTTTTTATCATAAATATGCTGATTCAACATATCGTCTAGACTTAGCTTAATACAAGACTTTCAGAATATGTTGCGCAGCCCTTTAGTTCTCACGTCGAAACATACTTACTGGCGGTCTCCACTAGCCATGAACTTGATATGGGCATCATGTTGGACATCGCAAATGGCTAATGGAGACCGCTCATGTCCATCTTTCGTCCATGCTCTGAACATACATAAATATGTCTGAGCAACAATTTTCGCCATGAGATTCTCAGTCCGCAACCATTTGGAATAGAAAGAAAATAGCAGAACAAAATTGATAAATATTCCATCTCTATTGCACCAACGCATATCAACCTGAACATCACACGTATTCACCACAACAAAGAAGTTGATGAATTTTTCACAGTTGCTTTGCCGGGGTCATGTCCATGTCATGTCTAAGTGGATGGCTAGTGGAGACGTATGGTAAACTCGTCAAAATTATCTTCATACACATCAAATCCATTGGATAACTTTCCTTTATTTATAGAAATTTCTTTGTTTAACTACAAAATCATAATTTTATTTACAATTTCTTGTCACAGAACAAAATATGTATGTAATAAAAAAGCACAACACTATTTTGCTAAATAAGTTTTTTTTTTCTTATTTAAATACAAGATTATATAAATTAAAAAAAAAAATAAATATAAGATATACATATATACATATAGTATAAATTTTTTCTTGATTCAAATTCAATTTAAGGAGGTTTATTTAATATAATGAGATACATATGCATATGTAAGTATGTATTTAGTATTGAAATTCTCTTGTTTGAAAACAGAAAAAGGAAAGAAAAATATTAAATATATTTTAATACTTTATTATTCTAGCTAAAGGAGTTTACATAGATTTGACAGTATTTTTATAAGACAAATATTTATTAAATCTACTAATATAGAAGATTTCGTTATAGATGTGTGTATGTATGTATATTAAATGTTTAGTGGTTTTTGAAACTTACTAAATTAATATAGCGTGTAATTGGTTTTGTATGTAAATAAGTGTGTTCGTTTACTTTTGCAGTAAAATGCAGTAAATGAGTAGTTACTGCGAAAATTTTAAAATTTACTCTCAAAAAGAGCGATAGCCCAAAAAAGTGCGCGAACGGAAAAATAGTAAAAATTAGTAAGATTAAAGAAACAGCTGACTCTAGCTCCACATAGTGTTGCAAAACATATAACCTTTTGACTATGCAACTCTTTTAATTATTGGTACTCGATACAATATTTTTATAACACGGACAATCTAAGAATAAATTCTGTAATTTATTTCATGTAATATTTGTAATTTGTTTTGTTTTGTTGTTTTTGTTTGTTTGTTTTTTTGTTGGCTAAATTACTAAAAATTGCATGACTATGTGTTAATGTTACTGATTACCTTAAAAGCAAGCGCGATACTAAGTACCCAGATACTTTACAGTTTTACAACTCTGAGTAATTATAATAAATTGCAAAACAAAAGGTTTAATAAAATATATTACAAAATATGTATTTTAACAACTATTATAATTATGATTTATAAATAAATTATTTTTTCAATGACTTTCACGATTTTCATATAACCTTTTTTCAAATTTTTACTTTTCATTTGCTTACTTTCCTTTTGTTTACATTTTGAATCATATGTTTTTGTCTTACTAAACTTTACTACGACAAATTTCTGCAGTAAAAATTTGCAAAACACTCAGTCAAGAACTGTCACTTTACTCTCTCAATTTGTGTTCTCATTTACTGTATTTTGGGTAAACGAACGCAATTTAGTAAAAATTTGTAAAAACTTTTGAGTACGCGAACGCAATTAATGACTTGCAATTACTCGCTCGTATCTATCTATGATTATAAACGTTATGTTTATCGATCATAATTTTTCATTTTGACTTTAAAATCTGAATAATAAACTCTACTGTGGTATTTGTTAAACATTTACGCATGTATGCGGTTGCATTCAATATTCTCTGATTTGATTTTATAATTTAAGCGTAATTAAGAAAACAATAAAACAATTATTATTATTGAGTGATTTAAGAGCGAATTTTTTGCTATTTGTAAGAATTTGGACGCACCACTTGTATGGGCCTGCTTGAATTTTGAATTATATTCGCTGTACTCGCAGGATTTTTCAAATCATCCTTCGTTGATGTTTGTGTATTTAGAAGGGAGGTTATTTGTAAACTTTGTTCACAAGCAGAGCTTTCAGTGGGCGTACATAAGGAAGATTTAAAATTTAAGCTTGTTGTTGCGTGTGTTGTAGTCGATGTGATGTTGCTTGTTGTATTATCACTTTGATTGGCATGTGATTCAGAGCCACTTTTGCTATTTGAATTTTGTGAATTTTTGCAACGATTTAAAGCCTGTTCACGTTCGTTGGCATCGAAATACCACACCGTTATGGCATAACGTGTTCTATGGGCAGGTTGTACTTCGTGGGGATTTCTTTTGTCCGACCAAAAGAATATCAAACGATCAAATTTTGGTTCTATATCGGCTACAGATTTGGTTTGTTCGGGAAATATTCTGTTTAAAGGAGTAGACAAATATTATTATGTATTTACAGTTAAGAATAATTTATTTTAGCTTGAGTTACCTTAATACACCGCCACTATTTCTTGAATCCCAATTGAGATTCAAGTAGTAAATCGCTGTGATAACGCGGCCATCTTTATTCGGATTATCAACGTGCATCACGTAATGCGAACCTGAGCCAGGATAGCAAGCAACCATAGCCTAAAAATTAATAATTAAATATGTATGTATGTTTATTCTCTGGTCTTAAGAAAAGCATTAGAAGAAAAACTTACCTTCGTTCTTTCTTTTATAACATAATTGCCCAATTTGCCATTATTCGTCATACTATTTGCCCGGCAAATTACAGCGTCAATCTGAAAAATAAATAAATAAGTTATTATTTAAAGTATTGTATGTCTTACAAGTAAAATTAGTGAAAAGTAAAAGATAAAAACAGAAATTTTCATTACACACATATTTTTCTAAATTTATAAACAAATACTAGCTTTTAACCGCGCCTTGGCACGCGTTGAATTGTTTAAAAATACATAACAGCAGGTTTTAAACTGGTTAAACAATCAAACCCGAAACAAAAACTGCCCTAAGCAGCCAAAAATAAAGATAAAAAATTGGTTCTGAACCGGATAAAAAATATCCTATATTTGGCGCTAATAATATAGCTTTGAAATCGTAGCAAACAAACCAACAAACTTACTTTCACATTTATAATATCAGTAAGGATTTTTATCTGCCTGCTTTCAAATTCAAGTTTTGAGGTCATGGGAATATATTATAACCGTTTCTATATACATATCGGCACCTAAAATCCAAAAGGCCTTAAGCAAAAATCCTTATCAGCCTTAGTGCCCTTTTACATTTGGGAAATTGAAAGACAGACAGACGAAGTTTGTTGAAGAAGGGGCGAAGGTGCAGAGTGTGTAGTACACGACCCTCTGTACCGGACATTTTTTGTTTCTCTTTTCTACTTTTCGTAATTTATTCTTGTTGCTTCACATGATTTTTCTCATTTCAATGGCTGTATGGATACTTGATGTGTACTATCAAGGCATATGGTATGTATATGTATGTGTGTAAGTACCAAACGCGAAGAAGAAGTAAACAAACTACAAAATTTCTGTCTGTCTATTAATTTCCAATATGTAAAAGCTTCGGGCAAGAACAAAAGAGAATTGAAAAAATGTCCGGCAAGAAATGTCTCAAATGTAAAAGAGGACTGATTTATAAAACTTATTATGGCTTTATAAATTATTTTTAAGAAAAATTTTGTATGAAAATTTGCCCTAAAATCCCTTTATAAAGCCTTAATAAGTTTTATAAATAAGACTGTATAAATTTAAGACTATTTACTTGTTAGTTGCCAAATTGAATAATGAATAAAATCAGTATTTTTAAACATCTGTATGTGAGTATAGTTTTAAGAAAAGATTTATTTTGGTTAATCACCAGAGATGTGCAAATGTCGTGATTTTATCGTGTTTCACGCATGATCGCGATCAAATTTATAATTAATCACGCGTGAGTGCGTGAGCGTGACTTAAAAATAAATTACGCGTGCGTGATCGTGCGTGAGCTATTTTTAATAATCACGCACGAATTCTCACGCTCTCACGAGATATCATTCCTAAATAGGTGAGTATCAATATTATACCATTTTGCGCATGGTACGATGCAAGACCATTAGCACAAGATTGTGTGTTGGGCTATTGTTATAATTATTTCAGGCGTAGTAAACTGGCTCATATGAAATTCAAATATACCAATGTAGAAAAATAAAATTATTTTAATATATATTTTTTACACAACTACATTTTCCCTAAATTTTGACTTTTTTCAGTAAAACTATGCGTACATCCGCATTTATGAAAAGGCAGTCTTAAATTTTAGTTAGAAATGTTTAAAGCTATCTATATAATAAAATCTTATAGTTGAAAATTTCAAAATCTACCGTCACAACTTTTTATAACCGTTTAAACACAAAAAAATATTTTTAAAATTTACTACTTTAGGACATTGCTGGATATAGGGTACATGTCCAAAATACAAAATAGTTGGTTCTAAGCACATTCTTAATGCATTCTCTTTAGCGCTATGTAATTAAACATTAAATATATTAAACAAAGTTTTTTACAAAACTGAAAATAATGAAGATTCTTAAAAAAAAACACATGCCTTTTTCAGGGAAATTTTAAAATTTGGATTTTTTAGCCTTTCTCCGATTTCACGAATGGATATGTTAATAATTTTTTTTTTTGTTCAATTTTTATTTAAAATTTTGTTAAAAATTTATGCTGTCTTTTAACTTTAAATCTAACAATGAACTAAAAAGTAATAGGCGAAATACTAAAAAAGGTCAAGCCAAAAAAAATTTTTTGTCTTAAGTAAAATATCTTATGAGAGATACGGAAACACATCTTGGGAAATTAAGAATTTCAAGTTTATGTCAAAATGCTTTATCCGGAAAGAATCGGATAGTTTTTAAAAAAGTTACAAGCTTCAGAAGTTTTTTTGAGTACCAGGTAGTTAACTTTGGCCCACTGTAACTCATGTCCAGCTCAAGCCAGAAAGCTGTCACGAAATGTGTTGTAAAGCCTAAGTCCTCCTCTACGGATGTTAGGAGGTTCATATAAATTCAATCAGTAGTTTAGAAGTTCCAGATTTATTGCCATTTACTTTATATGTGCAATGTAAATTTTACATATACACGTGCATACATATGTACATGCATACATGCATAGGTAGGTGTAAAAATCTATTTTTCAATCCAAAAAAATATAGATATGGATAAAATTAAGTATTTAGCACTTGAATAATCCGTACTTGAATCAAGCCTTCTTTCTGTACTTGATTTAAGTAAATCCGTACTTACCGTACTTATCAGTGATCTGCATGATTACGATTCAAACGGCATAATTTTGCATTTTCTAAAATGAATATTGAGCTAGCACTTAACATTAACAAAATGAATGATGCTATTGCATGATTCATATCAATGAGACTGTTGTTAATAAATGCCTGTCATTGCTTGCAATTTAGATTCATTCATATGACTCACTAAAGCTATGAATCAGTATGATTGTTTTGAATACTGCTTAAACCACTTCTGACAAATATAGTTTTATGTAATATTATAAAATAAAATAGCTAGGCCCATTCTTTTTTATAAATTATTTTAATATGAGAAAAACTATTAATTAACACAATATGAAGAGATAGATTTTTTAATTTTATTTAATTTTTTTTATTACACGAGAAACTCCATTTTCAAAATTTTTTATTGTTTCTGAATACATTCTGTTAAATTTTCTAAAAACACTTTTTAATAGTTTCTTAACGCTATTTATTTATATGTGGAAATATTTACTCAATGTTTTATAAACTGAAGACTTCATCTAGTCAACGTGCTTTTGTGAGTTATTTGATTACTATACAAAACAATCAAACAACAGTACGAATTTTTTATTTATGTTTACTGACAACACTTAAAAAAAGAGAGTGAAGCTATGTACAGACGATTGTCAGATCTTACAATATTGTCAGATCTGGCAATGTGCTGACAACGTACTGGCAATAGAAAATTGCCAGCACAATATTTCTTGTAAGTTCACACGGTTGTCAGAAAATCTTACAATTTATTGCCAGACGGTTGTATGACAATAAATTCATCTGACAAAATTGTCAGTAGAAAAATTGTCAGTTCAGACGGTTGTCATATGCACAAATTGTTAGATCTATTGTTATGCGTTGCCAGACTTAAAGCATTTGTTAGAAATTGTTAAATATTTATCGTTTGTGTTTGTGTTAAATGTAAAAAGTGAAAATGTAAATTATTATGGACCATGAAGAAGCAATTACAACGATTTTGTCTGCATATATTTTATTTTAAATATTTTCTTTAAAAGCAAGCGTGTGCAGTGTTGCCCATAGAAAGAATTCTCTTACAATGATGCCATTGTCAGATGCTTAAACTTCGCACATCTGACAATATTAAAATGTCTGACAAATATCTGGCAATAATTTTACAATGTGTTCACACGATTGTAAGATGTCTGACAATTTGTTGTCAGCTCCTAGTCTTGCAATGGACTGACAATGCTTTTTCTTGCAACGACGTCTGACAAAAATTGTCAGTTCACACGGTTGTAAGAAATTTTGAGCACATTTTACTGACAATATTGTAAGACCTGACAACCGTCTGTACATAGCTTGAGTTAAAGACAGTCAGTTGTTAGAGATGCAACACTGCAAGCAATATCATTAGTACATATTGATGTTAAAAAACAAAACAAAAGCATTGTAAAAGTGAGTGGAGAGCGAAAGTGAATCAACTCATACAGTTCACTGGTACTTATGACACCGCTTTGGATTGATTTAAGTACGGATGGATTCATTTTTATTTTGAGTGTACAAATTGGATTACATAATTTTTCGTGAGAGTGCGTGATCGTGATAATTTTTAAGCCACTCGCGTGTGATTAAGAATAGTTTCTTCGTGAGCGTGCGTGATCGTGAAAATTTTCAATATCATGCGTGCGTGAAAGTGCGTGAGTAAAATATTTTTCTGCGTGAGCGTGCGTGCCGTGAGTCAAAAAACGCTCACGTGCACATCTCTATTAATCACATTATAATCAATCAAAAAGTTTTTGGAACGGAAGTTCCTTATGGCGCGAGTTAATTTCCTATTTAAGGAAATGAGTAAAAAAATATATTTTCTTTTTTTCCTGCACCGAAATGTGCGTTTCTTTATTAAATATATTCTTAAGACTCATTTCCTTAAATAGGACATTAACTGGGGGCTCAAGCCGGTCTAAACTCTTGACCACAGCCAAATATTCTTGACATTCAAGATATTTAAATAAAATTCCACGGCTTTGAAGAAAAGCAGACCAATCTCCGAAAAAGTGAGAAATTACCACGCTGGACCAACGTCAGAAACGGCAGAAAATATTCAATTCCTTACGATCTATGGGAAAAGACAACGACACAATGAATCAAGATATCGCAGCTTTACGAGCACAAATAGAGGTACTCACACAAACTCTACAGAATACTCAATTGAAGGTAAATACACTGGAGGCGGAACGATCTCCCCACACAATCATTACGCAGATAAATTTAAAAACATTCGAAGCCATACCGTGCTTCAATGGGGATAAAAACCAATATAGATCCTGGCGGAAAAGGGCATGGACATTCATGGAAAATATCAAACAATTTTCCAACCACCCAAATTACTACACAGCATTCACGATACTGCATTCAAAAATTGTTGGAGAAGCAGCAGACATCCTCATCAACCACAATACCAAGATGAACTTTTATTCTATAATTAACAGGCTTGACTACACCTACGCAGACCAACGACCATTATATGTACTACTCGAGGAAATGAAGAAACATAAACAGGGAAGACAAACACTCTCAGAATTCCACAGCAAAATCAGCAAAGCACTGAACCTCGCACTTTCGAAGATAGAGATGTCAGGTGATCAGGGATCTGCATCCATGGCGGAATATGCAAATCAGGAAGCAGTCCGTACATTCATCACAGGACTCAACAGCAAATATACAAGCGTTACATTATATAGCCATCATCTAAAGGACCTAGAAACTGCATTTGCAATCGCAAGCACTATATACCATGACAACGCAAATATGCAGTTCGACACACTGGCTACAACACAACAATACAACCAAAAACCAAACTTTGGACCACAACGATACGAAGATAGAAGGAGGTACAATCCCAAAGTACAGGCTCAATTTAATCATCAATCAAACAAAAAGGGATAGAATGCCTTCATCAAAAAATTATAATCCGAACAAAGTTCAACGAGTAAACCAGACGAGAGATGAAGATATACAATCACTTGTACCACACACCGAAGATACTTATGAAACCGGCAGCGCTTTTTTAGGCGAATAAACGGATTGCCATGTCTGCAGAGGCACTGCCAAACAACAGGTAAATCCGTTAATATATTAATTGACACAGGTGCGACAAACAATTATATTAGTTCTAAGTGCAACATAGGAAAATCTATTCCAATAAAACCAGTTAAGGTAAAAACGCTTCACGGATACTCTTTAACGAAAGCAAAAAAAAATTATTACACTATTAGGCCATAATTTAGTATTTTTCGAAACTGAAGCCTTAGAAGAGTTCGATATGCTTCTCGGGGAACATGGTCTCAGAGCCATAAAAGCAGAAATTAACTTATTTGAGTATAAAATCACGTATAAATTTAAAAGAAAAGAAGAAATTAGCGAACAAAAAGTGAATTACACAGTCAATAATGACAAATATAAAAATGAAATTGAAAATATAATGAGAATAAATGACAAAACCAACAAAATTCTGCCCTTTACAACCACTGTACAAGCTACTATTAGGACAAAATCAGAAGATCCTATTTGGGTGAAACAGTACCCGTATCCAATAGCAGGCAATGAATTTATAAATAAAGAAATTCAAACATTATTAGACAACCAAATAATACAACCTAGCAAAAGCCCATACAACTCTCCAGTATGGACCGTTGCGAAAAAAGGCACAGATGAGGAAGGGAAACCAAAAAAAACGTATGGTAATAGATTTTCAAAAGCTTAATGCTCAGACGATAACTGACAGGTACCCTATCTCAGATGTAGCAATGACTATTCAAAATTTAGGTAAAGCAAAAGTCTTTACAACATTAGGCTTAGTTAGAGTCAGGATTTCGCCAAATCTCGATAAAAAAATCAGACAGAGAAAAGACTGCATTCAGTGTGAATGGAGCAAAATACGAATTTCTTAGAATGCCATTCGGCCTAAAGAACGCACCTTCTATATTTCAGCAATGTATAGATGATATTCTGCGTCCATATATTGGTAAGTTCGCTTACGTTTATATCGACGACGTGCTTATATATTCTTCTTCGCCTGAAGAACACATGGAGCACATTCGAATAATAATAAACGCATTACACAATGCAAATATGAAAATTTCTGACGAGAAATCACATTTTTTTCCAAGACTCAGTAGAATATCTTGGTCACGTAATCAAACACAATAAAATAACTGTAGATCCTAGTAAGATCCAAACAAAAAAGGATTATCCAATACCTAAAAATTTAAAAGAATTAAGGTCATTTTTAGGACTAGCTAGTTATTATAGGAAATTTGTACAAAACTTCGCTTCAATAGTGAAACCTCTTACTACATTCTTACGCGGAGACAATGGCGGTGTAAACAAAAAGCAAAGCACAAAAGTATTAATTAATCTAGATAAACCAGCACTCGAAGCGATAGAGAAAATTAAAGATATGTTACAAGCACAAGTAGAATTATTTCAACCAGATTTCAACAAGCCCTTCGAACTAACGACTGATGCAAGCAACTTTGCAATAGGAGCTGTACTTTCTCAGAATAAGAAACCTATTTCATTTATATCTAGAACCCTTAACCAAACCGAACAAAACTATAGCACAAACGAAAAAGAGCTTCTTGCGATCGTTTGGTGACTTCAAAAATTAAGAAATTACCTTTAGGGTATAGCAGACTTAACCATTTACACGGACCACCAGTCACTTATTTTTTCTATATCTGATAAAAATCCCAACACAAAATTGAAACGATGGAAAAATTTAATCGAAGAATATGGCGCTAAATTAGTATATAAACCAGGAAATCAAAACGTCGTCGCTGACGCATTGTCACGTCAACAGATTAATAATACTTCGAGTTGTTCACAACATTCAGCACAAAGTTCGCCAATCGAAAAATTGAAACGCGTGAAACAACCATTAAATGCATTTAAGAATCAAATAATTATTCACTATAACACAGATAACTTAGTGCAAATATCTTCACAAAATATTTTCTCATATGCACGACACACACTTTTCTATTCAACCAAGGACGAATTATTAGACAGATTAAAACAAATAATAAACCCAAAAGTAACAAATGCTATAAAAATAGAGGAAGAAACTCTATTCCACGTCGAAGATAATATCATTTCTTCTTTTCCAAATGTAAAAATTTTAGTAGCTCAGAAAATGACAGAAGATATAGAAAACATAGATAGACAAAAAGAAATCGTAGTACTAGCACATAGACGAGCACACAGAAATTACAAAAATAACGCTCAAGAAATACAGACAACGTATTTTTGGCCAACCATACGCACCATGTGTAAAAAAGAAACACAAAGGAAAAAAATCGACGAATTATATGAAATAGAACTTCTCAAACTCCGACAGAGACAATATACAGTTTAAAACGAGGACGTTTTTTTTAAGAAGGAGGAGAGTTAACATCTCTTATTTTAAGATAGTAATAACAAATCCATAAATTCAAATATAACTAAGATAGTAATAAAAGATGATAACAAATCCATAAACTCAAATGTAACTATTCTAAGCTAGAGATAAGACAAACATCATAAATACAACTATTGTAACGATAAGAAACACATTTTTTCTCAAAACATTTTTTGCTGATAAGAAAGTTACTAGTAACCTAAACAAAGAAAAACATATTAGAACAAAGAAAAACATATTTTGAGTTAGAACAAAGAAACATTAAACATAATTATTATTATAAATAGATATTAAGTAACACTTTGTAAGTTAGTCTTAAGAATATATTTAATAAAGAAACGCACATTTCGGTGCAGGAAAAAAAGAAAATATATTTTTTTTACTCATTTCCTTAAATAGGAAATTAACTCGCGCCATGCATGTAAAACGACAATTTTTTGAAAATGAAAAAAATACTGGTGAAAACTGGTTACAAATACCGGTAACAACCAAATAGAATAACAGTGCTGCCATTGCGTATGTTTTCGATTTTCAGTGTTGCCTTAATATTATAAATGCGAAAGTAAATTTTGATGAAATTCAAAACATAAGTAGATAGATTTAAATTCAAAAGAAGGCAAAGGCTATTTTCTATTTTTTTAAAAATAAGACCAAAAGACGAGGTAGGGGGAATTTAATTTTCTTTGAAACTATCTATCCGATTTTGATAAAATTCGAAACATAGATAGATCTATAGCTCGTTTCGAAAAAATTTCTCACATGATGTGTGAAACACAAAATTCTATCGTTCCTAGATTTGTGAGAAAAAAGGGTTTATGTATTTGAATGAGAAAACAGACAACACTGATTCTGTTTTTTTTATCATAAAGTTCAGCCCATTACACATTAAATATCTATATATATATGTGTATATATATATATATATATATATATATATATATATATATATATATATATATATATATATATATATACATATATATATATATATATATGTATATATATATCATTGTTTGGTTAAAATTAATTATTTGTTCATAAAATAAAGATTTTGAGTTCTTGCTTAAAGCATTGCTATACTACATTGTACCTTTTTACGTAACTCCATTTAACTAATTCTACGTCTTAAAATAACATACCACAACCCTTATGATGAGTGTTATTTATAAGAATGTCCAGCTTATTCAATATTAATTATTTCCCTTTTTAGCTTGGTTTTTAATAAATATCATTTGTCAAGCAATTTAAAGACAAAAAATGTCCTTAAAATAGAACTTTACTGGACGTTAATTTTTTCCGAGGACAGAGATCCAAGAAAGAGGACAGTGTCCGGGAAAAATAGGACAGATAACAAACCTACTTTTAACCAAATCTTGCTATTTTCTAGTCTTTAGAGAATAGTAAAAATAATTTGTACTTGTGCTCTAACTCACTCAAATAAAAAGGTAAACCATTATTCATATTGTAAACTGCAACGTTGGCAAACCTTTTTGGTTTCTTGACTAAAAGTGCTTTTCCAGTGCTACAATTTTTGTACGGTTGACAATTTCTGCCTGGATAGCACATTACTGGCAATGTAAAACTTACCTGATTTATAAGATAACCAACATTTGAGCAACCAGCCTCAACTCCTTTAACCCAAGTTATTTTATCACCACGAATTGTGCGTAAATCTTGTTCCGATTTCATATTATTAACTAATTGGCCATCCTGAAAAGAACATTTTGAAAGGCTTTATTATTACTTCAAAATGCCAGAACTACAATATTTTATAACAAACCTTAAAGACACCAGCTGAATACATTTTATGTACCTCATTTAAAATTTGTAGGCCTTTTTCACCGCCCAGAAAATCATCCACCACCGACAGGCCATACTGATTCATATCGTTAATTATATTACGACACAATTCTTCATAGCGCCGTTCACTGAAAGAACATGTAAAAAGTAATGAAAACCAAAATTAATAAATATTAGCAAAAAATATTATATTCAATTATGTTTGAAAATTTACGGTATGATGACTGTTGAACGATTTCGTAAATCATTCTGAACAAACTTGAAAGTCAATTTAACGAAAATTGTTGAAAAAGTATTAAGATCCAGTTACAAAATTAAAGTGAAATATTAATAAATAACTCATCATAACTTTCTTCTGTTTTAAAAATCTATTTCCGTTAGATGTCGGAGTCTATACTGGGCTCAAATCGTTACATCAGTGATGGTATCAATAATCGTACGAAAAGAAATTAAGTGATACGTCAATCGTATAAGATGAATAGGATTACAGTACTTTTACGTATGTCATAATCCGAAAATTGTGTTTTTACGTGACAAGTTGTACGTTCACGGATGTGACGATTCGACCCCTGATTTATATAAAACAGTCTATCTGTATTCATATATCAAATCCTTGTGTATGTTTGTTAGTAACGCATGATGTCTGGAACTATAAGAGCTGTAGAGATGAAATTTTCAACAGAGGTTCGGGTCAATAGCCGGTAAGTTTTGCTTTTGTTTTTGACCCAACCTGTGACCACTGAGTGGAGTAAATTGTAGTTAAAAAAATATAACAATAAAAATAGCAATTTAAAAGTCTACAAACATAATTCTCAATAAAATTTTAATAGTTTTCTTATAAACATGTGAAATTGTTTTTTAGCTTTTTCCAAACGGAACCAAAAATGGAAAAGGCACATAGTCAAAGAGCCAGGGTATTCCATGACAAAATAACTATAAACGATAGACCCAGATGAGGTAACTATTGACCAGTGCGAATGAAACTCGAACTACAAACAACGCACATAAGCCTGATAGCACTTACGAAATAACACGCTTCACCTCAAATAAATATACATACATACTTCAGTATTTTCATTTAAGTGTATTAAATTGTTAGCTTTTTTATTTTTGTACTCTTTTCTTTTATTTAATAAATATTTTTTTTCTAATTTACCAAAACCTATTTGCATATTGTCACAAGAAAAAAATACAGACGAATTGATGTCAGTTAATAATAATAACAATAATAAAAACAAAAAATAAAAAGTCAAGTTGTTTCTCATATACAGAAGTATCTGAAGAACTATCTGATGTATAATCACACTTATTCCAGTTGTCGATATCGACCTCACTTTAATGCAATGCCAAAAAATTTGTTGGGGCTTGTTTACTTGCAATCGAAAACAATTTCGCGCTACTGACAATCTATCAGTATCAGTTGTTGTTCAAGTGATGCAGGCATAAGGCACTGGGTCACTAAAACTACACCGGCTTCAGCAGATGCTAATCCTAATGTAACATCAGAGCGCCCTCCTTCGTTGTGTAGCAGAATCATCGGCGAAGTAAAATAACCAATGGCTACTAAACACAGCTTCAAAATTTAATACGCCTCATTTCACACCAGAAGGCGCTGCAACAGTGCATTATTAAAAAACCGTGCAAAAAGGCAGAGTTGTAAAATAATGAAGCTTTCCTTTCTCTCTTCCTTCATCTTCATACTTCACTATCACTATTCTTTCCCTATCATCCTCTCTCACTAACTTATCTTCAACACACAGGTATCACAAATAGATCATTGTATTGGACCCAAGTGAGCTGGACTCTAAATTTCCCCTTCCTTACCAGCAGCCTGCTAACCTAACCTAACCTAACCTACTGACAATCTATTTCCGTTACCGTTGTTTTGGACAACGGGTACACAAGCCCCAATTGGAATAATGGTGAATAATTTTTTGCCCACAATGTGTCCGTTTGTCAAGATTTTGTGCAGTACAACAATCGAAAAAATTAGTTGCGAATATAAAATTTTTAAGAACCAAAACTTAAAAACTTCCTTGCGATGAAACTCAATTATCATGACACAAAATATTTGTATAGCAAGATTAGGTTATGTTCGCAAGTTGCTGGCAATAGGAAAAACAGATTTTCACCCGACTTGGGTCAAAGAATATGAACCCTTTGCCATACATATGGAAAAAAAAATATATAGGAGGAAGTAAAAGAAAGGATAGTAGCCTTAAGTGAAAGGTTAAACTATGTAGAGTGAGAAAAGAGCGAGAGAGAGAGATTAGGCGAATAGAAATACGGAGATTTCGGGAAGTCAGCGTAAGAAATCCACCCACTGGTCCTGATATATACTAACGTATATTTCCAAGTTACATTTGAAATATTTAGGAACGTCTACAGAAGGATATTTTGTCCAGATGGCGAAGGCGGTTAGGTACAGATGTGTTTCAGATTAACGTGAGCACCTGCGTCCAATCATCACCCCATGCATCCTTAGAAAGTATTATGTGACTTGCAATTAACACATAGCTTGCAATTTTTTGGACATAGTTACCGCTGCACTATGAATATGTACCTTGACGAGGTACTTTGAAATATCTAAACTTTTGCTTGTAAGACCGTAGTCTAAACAGCTTCTGTTATATTACAACAGCACCTTGAATAGTGTGTGGATTGTCGCGTCACGTCAATCACTAGGATTAAAGTGACAACGGGAAGCAAGACTATTCTTACAATTTTTTGGTAGCAACCACAGCCACCACGAAAGATTGTCCGTGATCACGCGCTGCAAGTGTGGTTGCTCACACCCACAACAAGTTCTCCAAGAGAATTCCTCACCACTTACCGGCACAGCATTACCACTCATGTTGGAGCGAGACAAATGCCCGCATCACATACAATCCAGTACCTACTTCAACTCATGTATTAAACCCCGTGGTGTTAGATGAAATCTATCTTTCGACAAAGGACCATGCCGACACATTATATCCATCCAACTCCAAGAGCAGCTCTGTTGTCAGGCCACCGGTACCCACGCTACCATTTGGAAAGCCAGTGGTCAGAACTCGAAGTTCACCTCTATCGTCTTTTGAACTCAGGTCAGTTCCAGGTGACACTACACCTGCAGGGCAATATGACAAGCTACTTTTATTATTACAGAGATTGGGTAGTAACACATAAGTTTTATGGGTAAAAAGCCATAGGTACGCCAAGAGGAAAAAGCCATACCCCAGCTAGGATCACCGGGATTACCACAACTTTAATCTCGAGGAAGATCTCCCTGAGGGAGGCGGTAAGGGACAAAGGGGTGCATATTTTCTTATTCTTCATTATAACTTAAGCAGTAGCCATTAAAAGATAGACTCATGCTTTTGGCATGGTTCACCATGCGGTTCCGCAAATGCAACCTTGGGAAGTTTAGAAGTTTCTTAGTTCTTTTAGCGGGGAGACGAGGTCAGAAAGCTATCGCTATAGAATCTGGTTTGAGTTGTCTGCATAAGAGCGGCATGAATTCTTTGTATTCAGCAGGATAAGAGTGGAAGGCAGATTATCAATATCGACATCCCGAGCTTAGGTTTCCTTCTTAGCCAAATAATGCGTTATGATGATACCTGAATAGGTATTATGTACGCATACACATGTGAAGATGATGCCTGAATGACTCGACATCGCGTTTATTGGTGTGCGAGTACACATTTTTGAGGGCCTTGATTGATGATTGACTTTCGATTATAATTTGCATATCGCTATTCGATATCCGATGAAACCTTAGCGAATTCTTTGCTTTTTTGATGGCAGATAGATATGATTGTAGGAAGTATGAAGGATATTTTAATTTCAAATTGCACAATTTAGACACCCGCACCAACTCGAAATCACCGTTGGAAGCCGTCTGTGCAAAAGATGCATGGAGCATAGAGATTCTCTAAAGAACGAGGTCGTTGGAGTACATTTATAATTATGAATAATTTCGATGGTATTTTAACACTCACGTTCGGGAATGTGGACGAAAGAAATATACGTGGGTGTGCCATTATCCTGAATAAAAGTTAAATCGCGACTCTGTCTCTATTACCCGACTGCGCAACGCAAAGAAGGGTATTGTGTTTATCAGTCTATGTATGTATATGTGTTCCTTTGCGGCACTATGTAAACAGAACGCGTGGACCGATTTGATGATTCTTACGTCAATCGATTTTTCTTAATCCCGGTAGTGTCACTAAAGATATATCAGTTGTCAAAATTCAATATGGTGGCCAACAGACGCCAATTTGTAAATACGAACTATGTATATCAAAATGGGTATCATTCGACAAGTATTTTAAAATCATCTTTAGGTTTCTCTTATGATTTTTCATTTTGAATGACCATTTAGCATATTTAACGGTTCAAAGATAGTCGCAGTCGTGTTTTGTGATATTTTGTTTTTGTATAAATACTTGTTAAATAAGTATCTCTTGGCATAAAAAATACATTTATAAGTATGCACATATGTATGTATACTTAAATGGATAAAAAAACAGCGAAGTTAAGCATTATGTTCATCGAATCAAATTTTTTGAACAAAATAACACTTGCGCTTGTAAAGGGTGTTTTTTATTGAGGTATAGAACTTTAAGTTGGCATCACTTTTTTAACTGGCGGCCATTTTGTCAGCTGTCAAGTGATTAATATTTAGCTTGGTTTGCCATTTCATCATGAACAGGTTCACAAAAGAACAACGCTTGCAAATCGTGCAAATTATTTCGAAAATAATGGTTCAGTTCGCGAAATTCATCGCAAAATTTTGTTCAGTGATGAGGCTCATTTTTGGTTGAATGGCTACGTCAAAAAGCAAAATTGCCGCATTTGGAGTGAAGAGAATCCACATGAGACCCTTGAGACGCCATTACATCCACAAAAACTGACTGTTTGGTGTGCTCTATGGGCTGGTGGAGTCATTGGGCCATACTTCTTCCGAAATAATGCTGGAGAGTCAGTTACCGTTAATGGAGACCGGTATAGAGCAATGATAACCGACTATTTTGTTCCCGAATTGGGTGGCATGAATGTGGATGAGTTGTGGTTCCAACAAGACGGTTCTACATGCCACACAGCGCACGTCACAATCGATTTATTGAAGGAAACATTCGATGAGCGCATAATTTCGCGGAATGGACCTGTCAATTGGCCACCAAGATCGTGTGATTTGACACCATTGGATTATTTTCTTTGGGGATATGTGAAGTCGCTCGTCTACGCCAACAAACCAGAAACGTTAGGGGACTTGGAAGCCAACATTCGTGGCGTTATTGCCAACATACGGCCCCATATGCTCGAAAAAGTGGTTGAAAATTGGACCTGTAGAATTGGCTTTATTCGAGCCAGCCGCGGCGGCCACATGCCCGAAATCATATTTAAACATTAATGGCATAAAATTAACCTTCCAATAAAGCCAAATTGATGAACATTAAAATGATTTTCTTGTGTTTTATTTTAATTCAAAGTTCTATACCTCTAAAAAAACACCCCTTATAAAAGCTTATGATGGCAAACCAAAATTAGTCCAACATTTTTAATCTAAATGTAAATAAGCGTTAATTATTTATATACACCTCTTATGTACCACCATATAAAGTTTCTTCGACTTTTCTTTTTATTCCAGAACCTAAGCAACAAAAAACTAATAAACACACAAGAGCAAAGTATAATTAATAAATTAACTCGAAAATTTATGAGCTTACTTTCATAAATGTAGAATAATAAAAATAAATATAAAAGAAATATACACCTGATCTATTATGGGGATTTGCTTTAACAAATTACAAAATGTATGCAAAATAATACTTTTTAAATGCTTGGCTGGTTATTTTATTCTGTAAAACACTCATTTAGTTACTCATTGAATATTTTTTTGTCGTTTGCGCCGTAATTTTACTCCCATATATCCAAGAAAATCTGTTTTAATTAAGATTTGCTTCTGATTACGCACTTTCCAGTTTTTTTGTTTGTTAAACAAGCTCAGGTGGCCAATTGCGGTAAAACCTCGACTTTGAGGAGTTGTTATGCTATACAGTTTCTTGAAAAATACAAAATTTTCGCAATATGGTCTATGTACTTTGAGGCATTATCATGTGGAAAGTAGTAATCGCTAGATAAAGTCTTTTGACGTGAACTCTTACAAATTTTTCTTCAATTTATGTACTGTTAGAGTCAAAAGAAACTGTACACCTGGTTCTCTTATAATTACCAAAAGCTTTATTTCGGTATTAAAAGATAAAAGTTTTTGAAACTTTTTTGCATTTACAAAACATTATATAATGCTCTTAAAATAAATGAATAAAAATTCAAAATTCCTTAACACCAACAACGACAATTGAAACAAAATCAAAAACACTGCAATTTTAATGCGTCAAAAGAAATTGTAGTGTTACAATATGCAAAAACAAATAATGGCTACTACTTTGTTTGATTTCCATTTGCTTTTAGAACTGCTTGTAGCTTTCTAGGCATCAATTCCATACATTTATTTATTACTTCCATTGAAATTTTTGGCCAGTCTCCCCTCTAAATTTCCTTCAGAAGGTTTTTGATGGTTATGTTTCTTTTTCTGGAGTGTCCGCCGAAATTCTTAGTGATAGTCCAGTTATTTTGGTGTGTGATACAAGAACCATTCTTTAACTATTTTGGCGGTTGTGAAGAGGATTTTTGTACTGTTGGAAGATTCATGCTCGATCTAAGTTTAATTTCTCTAATATATGCGCCCAATTATCTTTAAAAAATTTTAGTAGTCGGTTTTGTTGATTAAACTGTCAATAAATACTAAGCTTCCCACTCCGCTGCCCGCTTTACAGCCCCACACCATCACCGAAATCCCACCATACTTCATGGCAGATATAATATTCTTTTGGTTTAATTCCTAAATTACGCTTCTCCAAATTTTAGAACTTTTTTCTTCCCAAAGACCTCAAACTTGCTTTATTCTGCAAAAATTACGAACGATTTTCATGGTTTTTATTTTTTTTTAATTCTAGGCGTCGCCTCTCATTTTAGTCAGAGCTTTGTAGTTTTCTTCTTAGAACTTGTGTACATAAACTACTTGAATGTAGCGCTCGGTGGACCGTTTTGACACCAACTTTCTATCCAGATGATTCTCTACACTTCTGCTGATATTTGGGCTGAACTTCTAGCTGAAATTTATCTTAAATCGAACATGAATCTTCCAACAGGACAAAAATCCTATTCACACCGCCAAAATAATTAAAGAATGATTCTTGTATCACACACCAAAATAACTGGACTATCACCCACAATTACCGGACTTCAACATAATTGAACATTTCTGAAGGAATTTCGACACACACTCCAGAAAAAGAAACATAACTTTCAAAAACTTTCTGAAGAAAATTTTGCGGGGAGACTGGCCAAAAATGTCAAGGCAGTAATAAATAAGTGTATGGAATTGATGCCTAGAAAGCTACAAGCAGTTCTAAAAGCAAATGGAAATCAAATGGAAATCAAACAAAGTAGTAGCCATTATTTGTTTTTGCATATTGTAAGACTGTACAATTTCTTTTGACGCATTAAATTGCAGTGTTTTTGATTTTGTTTCAATTGTTGTTGTTGGTGTTAAGAAATTTTTAATTTTTATTCATTTATTTTAAGAGCATTATATAATGTTTTGTAAATGACAAAAAAGTTTCAAAAACTTTTATCTTTTAATACCGAAATAAAACTTTTCATATAAGAGAACCAGGTGTACAGTTTCTTTTTACTCTCACAGTAAATAGAAACATGGGTCTATGGTGTTTTCAATAAATACAAGAAAGAAACTTTAATTACATGGTGGTGTGTCCTTACTTTTGCTCTCTACTGTATGTACATAATTTTTTAAAGTTTTATAATTTTTTCTGCCTCTTATGTATGTACATATACAGGTACAAAAGTTCGAGAAAAAGTAGAAAATAAACCAAAAAAATACCAATTGAAAATAACATTAACTCTGCGTTTAGACGTGCAAGTACTTGCATGTAAGCTCTGTTTACATATTACAGTTGCATGTTTAATTTTTAATACAGAGTTGTCCATAACATAAAAAAGATTAACTTTAAAAGAACCAGATCAAGGCCTATTTATCAGGTCAATACAATCGTCCTGATGATATTCTGTGTTTTCATGTTTTAACTGTCAAAAGCTGTTTGCACCATACACTTTAGTTCATGTTTGTGTGTGTTTCTGACAACTGAAACACAAAGTTGTTTTTTGTGTTGCTGTGTTTTTGTAGAGTTGCATAGACCTAATAAATAGGCCTTGAACCAGATACACTCAAAAGAAAAATCAATCCATTCGTACTTAAATCAATCCAAAGCGGTGTCATAAGTACGGTAAGTACGAATTTAATTAAATTAAGTACAGTAGGCTTGATTCAAGTATGGATTATTCAAGTGTTAAATACTTAATTTTATCCGTATCTAATCCTGAAATGTATTCATATTGTTTCGATAATATTTATGTCTCAAAATTTCATTAACTGCTTGATTTATTAATATGTAAGGAAAAAATATCAAATTTTCTTTTAAATGTATTTAAAATAGGTATGTAAAAACTAAAATAACATTATACTGCAATCATCTTAATTTGTACTAAACTATTAATAGGACAACATTGTTAATTAACTTTTAATTTATGTACTTGATGCAGGCGAAAACAAATCACTGTCTTGTAAAATTCTTTGGCAGTTGAGTTGGAAGTATCCAGAAAGTATAGTTTTGTTAGTAAAAGAGATTGATTGATTGATTGTAAACTCTAAGTTAATGGTGTGATATTAATTGCATATATGTAAGTACATAATATTTACCAGCTGATTAAATGTTCACGCAAATACTGTTCGGCATTGGAGGGTCGAGCAGGTCTCTTAAAAAATTTATTATAATCCGTGGTAGTCGTTGAAGTAATCATAATGATGACAGGTTTTATCTTTATATTGTGAGACAAAGAACAGTTTTTTATATCACAGTTGAATTCTTTGTAATAATAATTTTACAGATTTTTGTTTCTTTAGGAACTTTTTTTTTAATATCAGAATATTGCATTTACACTTTTGTTTCAATTAATAAAAAATCAGTCTTGACGTGGTTAGTTCTAACACGCAACTAAAACTGCGACGTTTAGAGTTGGGCGTTAGCAGGCAGGCAGTGTAAAATTAAACGCAATTATTAAGTAATTCACTAGAGTAGACAAGCATTAAAATTATTGCTTGTTGTTGTTGTTGTATTTTTTAAGGTTGCTCCGTAATCATTTGGCAATCGCTTTAATAGTTTAACCGTTACAATATTAATGGGATTCACCACACAAACACACACACAATTATAAAAAATTGTATTTACTAATAAACAGTTTGATCTAATAATAACACTAAATTATGCCAGACTTAAATTTTTTAGGCACGCACGTAAATACGTGCAAATATAAATAAGTATAACTACGTAGTAGTTTATGTATTCGAAGCTATTTATAATGCCATCATTGATAACTTTGGCAAATATATTTCATTTTGTAGTAATTTCGTTTTTTCTTTGTATTTGTGCTATTCTTTGTTATGATCACATTCGCATTTCAGTTCTTAATTATTCATTCAACAATTTGTTGATAGGATTTAATTTTAATTTTCACGTTCAGTAATTTTTCTCCAACTTGTTTTGAAAGCGGCCACTCTCAACGAATGTTTTCAGTTGAATGAGTGCTACAAGCATTTTAGCCGCTTACTTAACTTTGCGGTTGTTAATCGAATCGAACAAAACAATGAAAAGAAAAAACACAATTTACGAGGTCGAATTTGCA
Source organism: Tachina grossa (assembly GCA_949987645.1). Taxonomy (NCBI): domain Eukaryota; kingdom Metazoa; phylum Arthropoda; class Insecta; order Diptera; family Tachinidae; genus Tachina; species Tachina grossa. The sequence goes on from OX465274.1 coordinate 64,351,683, forward strand.
AGTGTATTTATCAGATGCATATGAGCGATTTTAGGTACGTTCAGAGTTGCCAGAATAAATAATTTATTATATTTTTTTATGATTTTTTTAACTCACATGATTTGATAATTTTTTATACCTTACACCAAAATTGGTATGTGCATACATATGCGACCTCATAAAGTATAATATCTACATATACATACATATGTATATCTATATAATTAATAGACGAACATGTTTTTTGTAATCCCTTTTACGCTGGTACCACCGCACCGATTTTAAAAAGATTTATATGGTTTTAAAGGATTTTTTATATAGATGTGCAGAATCTATATTTTATTGAAATCGGTTTAGTATTTTGGGAGCTATAAGCGTTTAAAGTTGCTACTACTACATGCACACATGTTACACACGCATTTATTAGCTTACAAGTAAAAAAAGAAACAAAACATGAGTGTGTGTTTGTAGTATTTCTCTTGACCTTACAATTGTTTTTCTCTTATTTGTTGTTGTATCAAAGCCATAATACTTAAACTTTAAGTCTTAAAGGAAGAGAGTTGAATAAATTTAATTAGGTTGGTTGAAGGGATTTTGTTTGTTTTTTTTAATTTCATGTATTATTTAATTATGCTTGCATATGTATGTATGTAAGTTTGTGTGTGGCTGTGTTTTAATGAATTCTTTTATGACGTTTAGATACATTTTCTTTGAATCTTAAATTATTTACATTTTGATTCTAGAATACGGACGAGTGTGTCGTCCGTTTGGTATATCTAGTCTTATATTATAATGTATTATATGTATACTAGCTGTGCGCGGCAAACGTTGTCCTACGCCCCCACACAAAAATTCATTCAAATCGATCCAGCCGTTAAGTTGCAGTATAGATAAATAACCCAGATACCGACTGCAGCGCCATCTGTCGGCCTGATTTGTGAATCTAAACCATCCAGGGTGCCACCCAAACACATACAAAAAAAAAAAAAAAGAACGCACGTCCTGGGACACCGGGTAGGAACGTATTTCCTTATATTTTACTTACATTAGAAATTACCCCTTACCTCCTAGTGAGCTTTTTATTGATAACATATGTATGGCGTTTCTGTCCTTCCAGACTCAGATCTATCCATGTTTTGAATTGCAAAGAGGCAGAAATTCCCCCCTACCAAGCATCGTGCTCCTATTTTTGAAAAAGTGTATGGCCATGTGCTTTCCTAGACTCAGATCTATCTATGGTTTGAATTTTATCAAAATCGTATAGTTTCAAAGATGAAGAAATTTCCCCCTAGCCTATATCTTCTTCTGGAGTCAGATCTATATATTTTATAAATTTCATCATCATTTCTCATCATTTGAGAGGCAAACATTTGCAAAATCGGTTCCGGGTATAGCCGTTAAAGCGCAACAAACAAACACTAAATTTATCTTCGCGTTTATGATATTAGTTAGCAGAGACACCTTCCGCTGTCACTGCTACAAACTACTTATCCAAGTCAATAATTTTAAAAAAGATACTAACCATATTGGTGATTCCCAAAAAATAGATTAAAAAAAAACATCCGCAGTGGCAGCATCATTATGCAAATACCAGTATTTGTAACCAGTATTCGCCAGTATTTTTTTAATTTAAAAAAAAATTTGTTTTACATGCATGGCGCGCCATAAGGAACTTACGTTCCAAAAATTCATTCAAATCGGTCCAACCGTTTAGGAGTTCAGTGACATACACACGTTCAGTAGATTTATATATATTTTTAAATACGAGTATTTCAAAAAGCAATAAACGGTGCGGAGGGAGGGTTTCGCCGTTGGAATTATCGATTGTGCGGTTTTTTTAGTCACGATGTCGCAGTGGTCGAGTGAGCATGGTGCGTTCTCTGTGTAAACATTTTTAAGAGTAATATTCTTACGTAATTGCTCGTCGACAATTATGTTCAAAGTTCGGTACTCGGCGAATACGTAATGGACCGAGTGTAAATTTAATTCGATAATGGGTGTAGAGATTCCGCACAACTGTTTCGGCTATGAATGTCCCAGGGGCCAGACGATCTTCAAGGACTCCCGAAAACATTGAACTGGTTGGAAGCAGTTTACGTGAAAATCTGCGACTTTCAATGCAGAAAAGAGCAGACTCATTGGGACTTTCAAGAGCGATTATTCATGAAATTGTAAAAAAGGATCTGAAGTTCCATCTTTTTAAAATTCAAATCGTTCAAGAACTGAAAGAAAGTGACTTTGATTAGTGTTTTTTTATGGGAATTGTTACAATTTAAGTTTAAAATTTTTAAACGCACTAATAATACCAAATTAATATTTTACTTTTAAGTAAAATATTTTTTTTAAATTAAAAATACATTAAAATTGATTATTGAGGGGTTTAGCTGGATCCTATGCTCATTTCACTGTTGCTAATGCATATCATCAGGGAACCTTTACCCAAAGCTTCTTAGAACAACTAGAGTTATTATATTATAAACTTTCATTTAAACAAATGAGAAGCTCAATAACAAATAACAAAGTTAAAACAAGAACTCAATAATCAACATGTTTTTTATTTTCTTACTTTACTATTGCTACATTGGCTGACTTTTTTTCAGCTTCAAATTTTAATCGTAATAGTACGTTTCCATATACGTGATTTAGTTCAAAACATTTGATTTGCCCAAATTAAGTAATTTGCGAAGTGATTTGCCATACATTTTTCATATGAGCAAATTATCTCAAATGATTTAATTTGCTACAAATTAAGTCGAATTTGTCAATGCAACACTGCGCTGCTGCTATTATTACAAATGCAACTCTGGGTCATCCATTATTGATGACTTACAAATCCGAAAAAGTGACATTTAAGTACGAATTAAAATGGCAGATTCTATTTGCTTATAAAAAGGAAAAAGTAATTTAAAAAAAGAAAGTTATTGTCAATGTTGTTTTCCATTCTTATGTATATGTTTTAGTTATTTTGCTGTTCCAAATTATTATTAAACAAATTTGTGTGCTAATTTTAGGTATAAAAATAAATAAACAATTCAAACGTCAAATTTATTTCGAAAATTCGAACATAGAAACACTTACAACACATAATGGAAACACTTCGACATGATTTTCTCAAATCAACTTAATTTGCTCATAATGGAAACGTACTATAAGAGTATGTAAAAGAAAATAAATATAAATAACAACAACAGCTATTTAAGAATAGAGTGTTGCCACACAAGTATTTTTTTGACCGGGTGCAGTCAAGTTAATAATTAGTGTTTTTTATGGGACTTTGAGGAGTTGTTATGCTATACAGTTTCTTGAAAAATACAAAATTCTCGCAATATGGGCTATGTACTTTGAGGCATTATCCTGTGAAAAGTAGTAATCGCTAGATAAAGTCTTTTGACGTGAACTCTTACAAATTTTTCTTCAATTTATGTACTGTTAGAGTCAAAAGAAACTGTACACCTGGTTCTCTTATAATTACCAAAAGCTTTATTTCGGTATTAAAAGATAAAAGTTTTTGAAACTTTTTTGCATTTACAAAACATTATATAATGCTCTTAAAATAAATGAATAAAAATTCAAAATTCCTTAACACCAACAACGACAATTGAAACAAAATCAAAAACACTGCAATTTTAATGCGTCAAAAGAAATTGTAGTGTTACAATATGCAAAAACAAATAATGGCTACTACTTTGTTTGATTTCCATTTGCTTTTAGAACTGCTTGTAGCTTTCTAGGCATCAATTCCATACATTTATTTATTACTTCCATTGAAATTTTTGGCCAGTCCCCCCGCTAAATTTCCTTCGGAAGGTTTTTGATGGTTATGTTTCTTTTTCTGGAGTGTCCGCCGAAATTATTTCAGAAATGTTCAATTATGTTGAAGTCCGGTAATTGTGGGTGATAGTCCAGTTATTTTGGTGTGTGAACCATTCTTTAACTATTTTGGCGGTTGTGAAGAGGATTTTTGTACTGTTGGAAGATTCATGCTCGATCTAAGTTTAATTTCTCTAATATATGCGCCCAATTATCTTTAAAAAATTTTAGTAGTCGGTTTTGTTCATTAAAATGTCAATAAATACTAAGCTTCCCACTCCGCTGCCCGCTTTATAGCCCCACACCATCACCGAAATCCCACCATACTTCATGGCAGATATAATATTGTTTTGGTTTTATTCCTAAATTACGCTTCTCCAAATTTTAGAACTTTTTTCTTCCCAAAGACCTCAAACTTGCTTTATTCTGCAAAAATTACGAACGATTTTCATGGTTCTTATTTATTTTTTAATTCTAGGCGTCGCCTCTCATTTTAGTCAGAGCTTTGTAGTTTTCTTCTTAGAACTGGTGTACATAAACTACTTGAATGTAGCGCTCGGTGGACCGTTTTGACACCAACTTTCTATCCAGATGATTCTCTACACTTCTGCTGATATTTGGGCTGAACTTCTAGCTGAAATTTATCTTAAATCGAACATGAATCTTCCAACAGGACAAAAATCCTATTCACACCGCCAAAATAATTAAAGAATGATTCTTGTATCACACACCAAAATAACTGGACTATCACCCACAATTACCGGACTTCAACATAATTGAACATTTCTGAAGGAATTTCGACACACACTCCAGAAAAAGAAACATAACTTTCAAAAACTTTCTGAAGAAAATTTTGCGGGGAGACTGGCCAAAAATGTCAAGGCAGTAATAAATAAGTGTATGGAATTGATGCCTAGAAAGCTACAAGCAGTTCTAAAAGCAAATGGAAATCAAATGGAAATCAAACAAAGTAGTAGCCATTATTTGTTTTTGCATATTGTAAGACTGTACAATTTCTTTTGACGCATTAAATTGCAGTGTTTTTGATTTTGTTTCAATTGTTGTTGTTGGTGTTAAGAAATTTTTAATTTTTATTCATTTATTTTAAGAGCATTATATAATGTTTTGTAAATGACAAAAAAGTTTCAAAAACTTTTATCTTTTAATACCGAAATAAAACTTTTCATATAAGAGAACCAGGTGTACAGTTTCTTTTTACTCTCACAGTAAATAGAAACATGGGTCTATGGTGTTTTCAATAAATACAAGAAAGAAACTTTAATTACATGGTGGTGTGTCCTTACTTTTGCTCTCTACTGTATGTACATAATTTTTTAAAGTTTTATAATTTTTTCTGCCTCTTATGTATGTACATATACAGGTACAAAAGTTCGAGAAAAAGTAGAAAATAAACCAAAAAAATACCAATTGAAAATAACATTAACTCTGCGTTTAGACGTGCAAGTACTTGCATGTAAGCTCTGTTTACATATTACAGTTGCATGTTTAATTTTTAATACAGAGTTGTCCATAACATAAAAAAGATTAACTTTAAAAGAACCAGATCAAGGCCTATTTATCAGGTCAATACAATCGTCCTGATGATATTCTGTGTTTTCATGTTTTAACTGTCAAAAGCTGTTTGCACCATACACTTTAGTTCATGTTTGTGTGTGTTTCTGACAACTGAAACACAAAGTTGTTTTTTGTGTTGCTGTGTTTTTGTAGAGTTGCATAGACCTAATAAATAGGCCTTGAACCAGATACACTCAAAAGAAAAATCAATCCATTCGTACTTAAATCAATCCAAAGCGGTGTCATAAGTACGGTAAGTACGAATTTAATTAAATTAAGTACAGTAGGCTTGATTCAAGTATGGATTATTCAAGTGTTAAATACTTAATTTTATCCGTATCTAATCCTGAAATGTATTCATATTGTTTCGATAATATTTATGTCTCAAAATTTCATTAACTGCTTGATTTATTAATATGTAAGGAAAAAATATCAAATTTTCTTTTAAATGTATTTAAAATAGGTATGTAAAAACTAAAATAACATTATACTGCAGTCATCTTAATTTGTACTAAACTATTAATAGGACAACATTGTTAATTAACTTTTAATTTATGTACTTGATGCAGGCGAAAACAAATCACTGTCTTGTAAAATTCTTTGGCAGTTGAGTTGGAAGTATCCAGAAAGTATAGTTTTGTTAGTAAAAGAGATTGATTGATTGATTGTAAACTCTAAGTTAATGGTGTGATATTAATTGCATATATGTAAGTACATAATATTTACCAGCTGATTAAATGTTCACGCAAATACTGTTCGGCATTGGAGGGTCGAGCAGGTCTCTTAAAAAATTTATTATAATCCGTGGTAGTCGTTGAAGTAATCATAATGATGACAGGTTTTATCTTTATATTGTGAGACAAAGAACAGTTTTTTATATCACAGTTGAATTCTTTGTAATAATAATTTTACAGATTTTTGTTTCTTTAGGAACTTTTTTTTTAATATCAGAATATTGCATTTACACTTTTGTTTCAATTAATAAAAAATCAGTCTTGACGTGGTTAGTTCTAACACGCAACTAAAACTGCGACGTTTAGAGTTGGGCGTTAGCAGGCAGGCAGTGTAAAATTAAACGCAATTATTAAGTAATTCACTAGAGTAGACAAGCATTAAAATTATTGCTTGTTGTTGTTGTTGTATTTTTTAAGGTTGCTCCGTAATCATTTGGCAATCGCTTTAATAGTTTAACCGTTACAATATTAATGGGATTCACCACACAAACACACACACAATTATAAAAAATTGTATTTACTAATAAACAGTTTGATCTAATAATAACACTAAATTATGCCAGACTTAAATTTTTTAGGCACGCACGTAAATACGTGCAAATATAAATAAGTATAACTACGTAGTAGTTTATGTATTCGAAGCTATTTATAATGCCATCATTGATAACTTTGGCAAATATATTTCATTTTGTAGTAATTTCGTTTTTTCTTTGTAAAGGGTGTTTTTTATTGAGGTATAGAACTTTAAGTTGGCATCACTTTTTTAACTGGCGGCCATTTTGTCAGCTGTCAAGTGATTAATATTTAGTTTGGTTTGCCATTTCATCATGAACAGGTTGACAAAAGAACAACGCTTGCAAATCGTGCAAATTTATTTCGAAAATAATGGTTCAGTTCGCGAAGTTTACCGCAAGGTCCGTCCATTTTATGGTCGACATAATCGTCCATCGCATAATTTCTCGGAATGGACCTGTCAATTGGCCACCAAGATCGTGTGATTTGACACCATTGGATTATTTTCTTTGGGGATGTGTGAAGTCGCTCGTCTACGCCAACAAACCAGAAACGTTAGAGGACTTGGAAGCCAACATTCGTGGCGTTATTGCCAACATACGGCCCCATATGCTCGAAAAAGTGGTTGAAAATTGGACCTGTAGAATTGGCTTCATTCGAGCCAGCCGCGGCGGCCACATGCCCAAAATCATAATTAAACATTAATGGCATAAAATTATCCTTCCAATAAAGCCAAATTGATGGACATTTAAACGATCTTCTTGTGTTTTATTTCAATTCGAAGTTCTATACCTCTAAAAAAAACACCCTATATTTGTGCTATTCTTTGTTATGATCACATTCGCATTTCAGTTCTTAATTATTCATTCAACAATTTGTTGATAGGATTTAATTTTAATTTTCACGTTCAGTAATTTTTCTCCAACTTGTTTTGAAAGCGGCCACTCTCAACGAATGTTTTCAGTTGAATGAGTGCTACAAGCATTTTAGCCGCTTACTTAACTTTGCGGTTGTTAATCGAATCGAACAAAACAATGAAAAGAAAAAACACAATTTACGAGGTCGAATTTGCAAGTGTATTTATCAGATGCATATGAGCGATTTTAGGTACGTTCAGAGTTGCCAGAATAAATAATTTATTATATTTTTTTATGATTTTTTTAACTCACATGATTTGATAATTTTTTATACCTTACACCAAAATTGGTATGTGCATACATATGCGACCTCATAAAGTATAATATCTACATATACATACATATGTATATCTATATAATTAATAGACGAACATGTTTTTTGTAATCCCTTTTACGCTGGTACCACCGCACCGATTTTAAAAAGATTTATATGGATTTTTTATATAGATGTGCAGAATCTATATTTTATTGAAATCGGTTTAGTATTTTGGGAGCTATAAGCGTTTAAAGTTGCTACTACTACATGCACACATGTTACACACGCATTTATTAGCTTACAAGTAAAAAAAGAAACAAAACATGAGTGTGTGTTTGTAGTATTTCTCTTGACCTTACAATTGTTTTTCTCTTATTTGTTGTTGTATCAAAGCCATAATACTTAAACTTTAAGTCTTAAAGGAAGAGAGTTGAATAAATTTAATTAGGTTGGTTGAAGGGATTTTGTTTGTTTTTTTTAATTTCATGTATTATTTAATTATGCTTGCATATGTATGTATGTAAGTTTGTGTGTGGCTGTGTTTTAATGAATTCTTTTATGACGTTTAGATACATTTTCTTTGAATCTTAAATTATTTACATTTTGATTCTAGAATACGGACGAGTGTGTCGTCCGTTTGGTATATCTAGTCTTATATTATAATGTATTATATGTATACTAGCTGTGCGCAGCAAACGTTGTCCTACGCCCCCACACAAAAATTCATTCAAATCGATCCAGCCGTTAAGTTGCAGTATAGATAAATAACCCAGATACCGACTGCAGCGCCATCTGTCGGCCTGATTTGTGAATCTAAACCATCCAGGGTGCCACCCACCCAAACACATACAAAAAAAAAAAAAAGAACGCACGTCCTGGGACACCGGGTAGGAACGTATTTCCTTATATTTTACTTACATTAGAAATTACCCCTTACCTCCTAGTGAGCTTTTTATTGATAACATATGTATGGCGTTTCTGTCCTTCCAGACTCAGATCTATCCATGTTTTGAATTGCAAAGAGGCAGAAATTCCCCCCTACCAAGCATCGTGCTCCTATTTTTGAAAAAGTGTATGGCCATGTGCTTTCCTAGACTCAGATCTATCTATGGTTTGAATTTTATCAAAATCGTATAGTTTCAAAGATGAAGAAATTTCCCCCTAGCCTATATCTTCTTCTGGAGTCAGATCTATATATTTTATAAATTTCATCATCATTTCTCATCATTTGAGAGGCAAACATTTGCAAAATCGGTTCCGGGTATAGCCGTTAAAGCGCAACAAACAAACACTAAATTTATCTTCGCGTTTATGATATTAGTTAGCAGAGACACCTTCCGCTGTCACTGCTACAAACTACTTATCCAAGTCAATAATTTTAAAAAAGATACTAACCATATTGGTGATTCCCAAAAAATAGATTAAAAAAAAACATCCGCAGTGGCAGCATCATTATGCAAATACCAGTATTTGTAACCAGTATTCGCCAGTATTTTTTTAATTTAAAAAAAAATTTGTTTTACATGCATGGCGCGCCATAAGGAACTTACGTTCCAAAAATTCATTCAAATCGGTCCAACCGTTTAGGAGTTCAGTGACATACACACGTTCAGTAGATTTATATATATTTTTAAATACGAGTATTTCAAAAAGCAATAAACGGTGCGGAGGGAGGGTTTCGCCGTTGGAATTATCGATTGTGCGGTTTTTTTAGTCACGATGTCGCAGTGGTCGAGTGAGCATGGTGCGTTCTCTGTGTAAACATTTTTAAGAGTAATATTCTTACGTAATTGCTCGTCGACAATTATGTTCAAAGTTCGGTACTCGGCGAATACGTAATGGACCGAGTGTAAATTTAATTCGATAATGGGTGTAGAGATTCCGCACAACTGTTTCGGCTATGAATGTCCCAGGGGCCAGACGATCTTCAAGGACTCCCGAAAACATTGAACTGGTTGGAAGCAGTTTACGTGAAAATCTGCGACTTTCAATGCAGAAAAGAGCAGACTCATTGGGACTTTCAAGAGCGATTATTCATGAAATTGTAAAAAAGGATCTGAAGTTCCATCTTTTTAAAATTCAAATCGTTCAAGAACTGAAAGAAAGTGACTTTGATTAGTGTTTTTTTATGGGAATTGTTACAATTTAAGTTTAAAATTTTTAAACGCACTAATAATACCAAATTAATATTTTACTTTTAAGTAAAATATTTTTTTTAAATTAAAAATACATTAAAATTGATTATTGAGGGGTTTAGCTGGATCCTATGCTCATTTCACTGTTGCTAATGCATATCATCAGGGAACCTTTACCCAAAGCTTCTTAGAACAACTAGAGTTATTATATTATAAACTTTCATTTAAACAAATGAGAAGCTCAATAACAAATAACAAAGTTAAAACAAGAACTCAATAATCAACATGTTTTTTATTTTCTTACTTTACTATTGCTACATTGGCTGACTTTTTTTCAGCTTCAAATTTTAATCGTAATAGTACGTTTCCATATACGTGATTTAGTTCAAAACATTTGATTTGCCCAAATTAAGTAATTTGCGAAGTGATTTGCCATACATTTTTCATATGAGCAAATTATCTCAAATGATTTAATTTGCTACAAATTAAGTCGAATTTGTCAATGCAACACTGCGCTGCTGCTATTATTACAAATGCAACTATGGGTCATCCATTATTGATGACTTACAAATCCGAAAAAGTGACATTTAAGTACGAATTAAAATGGCAGATTCTATTTGCTTATAAAAAGGAAAAAGTAATTTAAAAAAAGAAAGTTATTGTCAATGTTGTTTTCCATTCTTATGTATATGTTTTAGTTATTTTGCTGTTCCAAATTATTATTAAACAAATTTGTGTGCTAATTTTAGGTATAAAAATAAATAAACAATTCAAACGTCAAATTTATTTCGAAAATTCGAACATAGAAACACTTACAACACATAATGGAAACACTTCGACATGATTTTCTCAAATCAACTTAATTTGCTCATAATGGAAACGTACTATAAGAGTATGTAAAAGAAAATAAATATAAATAACAACAACAGCTATTTAAGAATAGAGTGTTGCCACACAAGTATTTTTTTGACCGGGTGCAGTCAAGTTAATAATTAGTGTTTTTTATGGGAATTGTTACAATTTAAGTTTAAAATTTTTAAACGCACTAATAATCCCAAATTAATATTTTACTTATTAAGTATGATGTGGCAGAATTTGTGTTAAATAAATTGGTATTGAAAATCAACAACATCAAAATGGCTATTCCAGGACTAAAAAATTTAAATTTGTTTTGTATTTATAACATCGAACTATAAGAGCTGTGGAACTGACATTTTCAACAAGCTGTTAAGTTTTCAGTCCACGACTTTTTTCTGTGTAGCTCCCACGATGTTTGATACATTTTCAATTTATATGAAAATTATCATATTATTGTTGTATTTAGTTATAAAATCAATATTAATAAATAAATAAATAATAAATAAAAAAATCTTTCATTGTATAACATATGTGCCCTTAATTATGAAAGTGGTCTAAGTCACATATTTCTTTGGTCGAGATATTTAGTAGATTACATCTGAACAAATCGAAAAATATTTGTATATTATACAACATTTTAATTAAGAGTTGCACTAGTCTCGATTAGTATACATTTATTTAACATTTATTAAATATTTATTGAAGATTTTTTAATATTTATTTGATATTTTGAACACATGACTTAGACCAGTTTCATAATTAAGGGCACATATGTATGTATGTATGTAAGTGTGTATTCCGGAATTAGTAGTTTTAGAACAAATTTTAAAATGCTTTCTTGTACTGAATAATTCGAATTCTTAATAGAAAATTGGAAAAGTCTTCAAGATATGTATTTCATAGAACGGCATTGCTGCTACAAGCAACATGTGCATATATATATTTTTGTGTGTATATATTTATGATAATTTAAAAAAATTTGCTTACTCGTATCATTAATTAAAATTAATGTCTGGTAACCATGAATTAAAATAGAAGAAAGTACGAGATGAAGCCTCAAAAAAAAAATATATATATATATATATAAATTCATGTGTATATTTTAATTTATTATGGTAATAAAGTATTTTGAGTAATGATAACATGCGTAAGGTTGCCATTAATCTAATATTTGCTTGCCGTATCAGCAATGGAATTTAAGATAATTGAATTTCAGTTGTTTCACTTTATATTCAGGGTTATTGTCGTATTTTAAGTACTTTATCGAGAGGAGAGAGGCTGTCAAAGGCCAGTTTAACGCACCACACAGATCTTTTAAAAATTATTAGGGGAAAATGCCACTCAAAGAGAAGCGGGAGTATCAACTGGATGGACTTTGGATAAGGCCAGTGTTAGAAGTCGGTCCGCTGATAGACGCTTGTCACAATAAACCGTGCAATATTTGGAAGTTGATGGTGTATTTAAACATATGTTAATGGAATTGCGAAATACCCAGTGTCTTCATCTAGCTTTAACAGATCTAAAATAAATTAGGCCGTAATTTTTCATTAGAAGCGATATTGCCACTGGGAAATAATTACCAGGGAATTATTTTTTTTTTAATAAAATCCTCCTGTCCTAAGCAGATAAGGAGAAACATTATAAATTTAGGGAGAATTTCGAATTTTCGGAGTTAGCTATTTTATTTCGAGTTGTTTTATTTTACTTTAAAGAACTGCCGGGAAATTGTTATTCAGAATAAGACTGTAGAAGTAACTCTGCTCTGCCATTTTTGCTATATCTGCTGCCATTACTCATCTAAGTTATCCCGCCTGTATATGAATTATCGTTTAAATGGCACCTGCAGTCCAGAGATCAGATTGATAGGTTCTTCTTATATTGGACTACGGCCAAATTGTACTGAAAAAAGTATGTCGTTGGATAATAAACCTAATTTATTTACTCGTGTCGGCAGCATGAAGGTACGTACGAGGGCTACTAACTACTTATATTTCGGGAATAGCAAATAATCACCCCTATTCTGCGTTTGGATTCGCATCGAAAGTTTCTCCGTTTGGCAACTTTGGTATTCTGCGTTCCGTTCTTCGATTTCTCTTTCGATTCTATGTATTCTACATTTCGATCGTAACTACGTTTTTGTAAGTTGTTATTTTAGTGGCGGAGCGTTTTCAATTTTTGTTTGTTTGGCTTTAGAAAGTGATTAATTCAAAAAATAATGCAAGTATTAAATGAAAGAAGGTTTAATTAATGAACTAAACGATTTTTATTTAGTTTATTACAGGTAGAACAGTATAAAAAGTTGACATACCTATTTAATGGCAACGAAAAACAAACTGTCTACGGATTTAATAAAATTTAAACAAATAAACTTTATTTTTGTGTTACAATTATGTGTAAAAAATTAAAATATCACCTCCGGCGCGACAGGATTCTTCACACTGGTAAAGTTTGGCCACAAACACCTCTTGCTTATCTCGTTTTTTAACTCTCTGTACTTAAATTTGCAAGAGTTTATTTAATGAAAATTTTCACAATATTTAATTATTATTTTAACTTTTTGCTAAAAATTTTGCAAAATTGCTTAATTTTTCTGTTTCTATTTCACCCGTTTTATAGCAAAGCAGCAGCTTAAACATACTCTTCTCTTCTTATTTTTCTTTCGATTCAGTTTTTTTTTTTTGGCAGAATACCTCTTTTCGATCCGTGCGTAACTGAATGCGGGAACGTAATCGAAACGCAGAATAGGGGTGAATGACAAACATTTTTAATTGAAAATTTTTTTATTGTTTTGTTCACACCATTTGTCATAGCAGTTTTTCCATTCCTCTTGAGACAACGCCAAAACATGATTTTTGAACGCTTCAACTGCTTCTTTGGTGCAGTTTACTTTTGATATTCGGTGCCAAGTCAGGACTCTACGGAGGATGAAACATCAATTCGATGTTTTGCCTGCTCAAAAATTTACTTTTTACGAGATGTGTTACTTAGGGTTAGTTTTACGAATTTCTCTGAAGACTTCCGGAAAACAAATTGTCGTGTACCACACGGAATTGACTGTTCTACGTTTGCTCAAGCGGAACAGTGACCGGACGGCCTGTTCGGCCGAAGAAACAGGCGACCATTTGCTTCGCTCTGCTTCTTCCATCAACAACTTTTGTTGGATTTAGCTCGTCTTAGAATACTCACACGGTCGATTGCTGTTTTGTTTCCGGCTCATAAACATATATTCATGATTCTTCACCTGTGACGATTTTATACACTTCTTTTGAAGCACTACCCCGGTTGAACTTTTTAATAATTTCCTTACACCACTTGATGCGAGCCTTTATTTTTGAGCCATGGATAAATTATAGGATATCCAAAGAGAAAAAAGTTTTTTACAACTAAGTGCTCATGCAAAATCGAATGTATTGAAGTGGAACTAATGTGCAAGGATACCTCTATCTCACAATATGTCACATGACGATCTTGCATTATCAGTTCACGCACTGTATCGATGTTTTATGGCACAACAACCGATTTTGGACGACCTTAACGGAATTTGTCGGCGACGGAACCACGACCACGATTGAATTCACTATATCACCGATATACTGTAGTTTTTGATGGTGCTTTATCGCCATACAAAACACTGGGTACATGAACACATTTTTGTTGAGATAATCCACGTCGAAAGTTGTGAAAAATAATCCAAGGAAAATCTTCTCTTGAAATTTCCATTCCTTTTTTGTCAAATTGATTTTTTGAAATCACTGTAAACAAAACAAATAGCATTTGTACATCAAAGCGTTGGGAGTACGTTTATGCTAATAAACATAGACTACTTAATTAGACACGACACCGGCGAATTGAAGAAATTCGCTTTACCACGATTATTTGATAGAGATAGCAAATATGACTATTTTCTATGCCTTTCTCTGTCATATTATCGTGGTAAAATGACATTTAGTTATTTACCAAATAAAAATTTTTTGACAGGAATTGGCGCAAATTGGATAAAAAATGAATTTGCGCCAAAATCCTTGCCAAAGTTGGTAATTTGTGGACAAAATTTATTAGATTATTTTGTCCACATATTACCAACAGTGAGAATAGTGCACAAAACAAAACTGATGGTGAAAAAAACATGGATTACAAGGAGCATCACACAGCAATCCAATTTTAGGCATGATAGTACGCGTACATTTTAATTGTTATAACGCTCTTGAACAAAAGCAGCTTTTAAGGCGGCCCGGCCAAAGCAATGTAAGTGCTGGGATAGTTTGCTTGGTGTTATACGCACTTGTGTAGGCACTTGCGGCTAAAAATAAGTTGGCCGGGCCCTGTTAGGCACAAAGAAGCCTCCAGCAGATTTATTTTAGAATACTTGCCCAAAATTGTTGTATGCGTCGTGTAACGCCCATATGATGCACATATTGTGAGTCCAGAAACTACGAAATTATTTATGTATGTTGAGCTAATGCCGACTTTCTTGTGGCGTTCCAACAAGCTTAAACAACATGCACAACTTTAGCAATTATTTTATTTGCTACATCTTCCGAAGTGCACAAACACGTTTCGTTTAGATGAGTCTTCATCATCGGTAGTAACTTTGTAGCTGCATATGTCCAAATGTTCCAAATGCCGGGAAGGTATCACACTGGCCTTAGATTTTTTTGCAAACACTTTGTAATTGCTTAAATATATCACATTATTTGGGCAACAATTTACAGTCAGTAGCTGAGGAATACCACTGGCTTTCAATTACACACTTTAATATGTTAAAAACACATCTATTTTTTACAAATTTTTAATTTTTAATTAAAATTTTTCACTTTTGCACAATTTTTGTGAATTTTATTTTCCAGTTTTTTATGAACATATGTTTGCAAATGCAGTATATAGCTATTGCTTTTTATACATGTAGAAAACAATTTTTTCTCTCATTTAAATAATCGTGGTAAAACAGCGAATTCAACACCAACCAGCTGTTATCGCATTTTCGCTTAACTCAGAAGTGAGAATTCTGGTTCATATTCTGTGCTAATAAATTTCAAAATTTATTATGGTGTTGCCAGATTTTAGCTTATTATGGTGTTGCCAGATTTTAGCTATTGACATTAGTGTTGCCATTTCCAGATAGATAAATAGTAGCCCTCGTACATGTGTATGGCTAACTTCCAAAACGTCGATTTTTTTGTCTTCGCATAAAGTGTAGTGTTTCATATGACGAAGTACAAAACGTTGACAAGTGTTATGCGGCCCCTACACGTTGCGACTTGTTGTACAATTTGATTAAGTTGTACAACCAATTGTTACGTTAGAGGTATGATTGACCAACGGTTGGTCATTGGTTGAATGAAAAATCAAAACATTTTGATTTTCATTCAACCGACGAACAACCTAGCTATCAAATTGGTGCGTGTGATGGCGATTTCTTCTTTCGTTTGTCATTTTCATTGAGACGTTTTGTGAGCAACATCGTATGCAGTAAACAATAAGTGTGAAAAAAGAAGTAAAATGTGAATGCGCTATTTTATCGAAGAATATAAAAGCATGTTTTTTATTTTCTTTTTTTATCTTTTTCCTTCATCAAAATTTTATTTATCGACTATAGAGCTAAAAAATCAGAACTCATGTTGAATCTCTAAAAATAATTTTTTAATGAAGTTTGATCAAAAATTGGTTGAAAAATTGCAGCCTGTGCAGTGAGCGATCAACTGGTATATGGAACTCAATTGTACAACCAATTGCAACGTGTAGGGGCCGCATTAAGAACACCGCAAACAAGCAATCAGCATATCGATTTCAATGTTGATGCTTACGGTAGAAATTTTTCGTAACTTTGTATCTATACGCAATATAAATACCGCATCGGAAATATTGTATTAATACGTTTTGAAAGTCAGCCTCTTGCAACATCTAAATACATATCAAATCCAATATAATAATTACACAATTAAAATTTATTTTTAATTCACATGATATTCTATAACTATCATCCATCTAACGTTATGTATATATGTATGTTTGTATATATTGTAATACAAATAATCAGGTATGTGATGGAAAACTATCGTTTTCAAAACGATTTCAAAACAATCGTTTTGAAAAGATGTGATGAATTCCGATAGATTTTGAGTATCATTTTTGAGCTTTTCTTAAACTACTGGCTTCTAAAAAGCACCACTAGAAGACAAAACATAAATCACATATTGGAGCTGTGAAAAGAAATTTATCAATAATGTCTGGAAAGACTATTAAAAACAAGTTTTAAAATTATTGACAAAACGACTATAAGAAACATATCACACCTTTGATGGTTTTCAAATTGTTTTTGTGTCTAAATCGTTTTTCATCACATACGTGAATATTAAATTTTATACACATAAATAATTTGTTAATAAGTTAAATGAAATGTTTTTTTTCCATTTTTAATCTTATCTAAAATTTCTTGCAACTGTTTTGAATATGATATTTAACAATCAGTTTGGTATAGAAATATGTACTGTGTATAAACAAATAACGATGCTATAAATAATAAATACAGATAATAATAGTAGAACGCCCTCCTCCATGGCTTTTGTTAAGAAATGGCAGCTCTAATTTTAACAAAACACAAACAACAACATCAGCAAACATCATGAATCATGAGCATATCAGCGTTGCCACTTTCTATACTATACTATTTTGTACTATAGCCCAAAAATTTAACTACATATCGCCGTGCTTCTTCTTAAACCACGTAAACGCCATTTTTCACATAACGAAAAAAACTTAATTTTTTAAATATGGTTTTAAAAACGATTTTTTTACAAAAAATGTATTTGCGACTATATGAAGGGTGTAGAATCATTTAAAAAAAATACTTACAAGTATCTGTAGCCAAATTTGTCGCTTACGAGGTTTTTCCAACATTAGTAAACATAAGTTTCATTGTTTAACCTTCATAGGGTCTTTAAAATCGTGGACGTTAACGATCTTCGGGTCAAATTTGACCCAAATTGAAAATTATGTATTGGTTTCATTTATTTGTGATTCATTTATTGCCAATGAAAGAGAACATTATTTCATATATTTAATTCGATTAATATATGATAGATAAAACCGTAATATTAAATCGATATTATTATTAATTGTACATAAAGTAATGGTTTCAGAGTGCAGTTTTCATATCAAGTTTTTGCAAGTTATAATAGTATCTAATGGTGTTTTATTTTCTGCGTTGAGGCCTATCTGGCAACGACTTCTTTTGGATCTGTTTTTACCCCCTTCAAGCATTTTTTCTTTGGATTTAGTTGAAGTTTACGGCTACTCATTTACCTCACGTAGTTTTAGTGCAACTTTCTGTGAAAATACTGATATTGATAACCTCTTTTGGTTTTTTATATAAGGCATAGTAAGCTGCAATCCTAAATTTTCTAAGAAGTGTCGACGTTTTGCAAAACAGTTTATTTCCAGCCGCTATTAGCTGATGTAGATATCACAAGCTTATATATCTACCATGTTACTAACCACCATTTGACAACATTCATTAGTCTTTCTTTTGCAAGTAAAACATGATCTTACTTTGTCCAGCAAATAAACCCTTCCATTTTATTTATTGTAATCTAATCATATTTGCAGTTTCTTGTCTTGGTGACTTTAGAGATATGATGCAAAGTACTAAGAAGGTTGGTTAGTTTAGGAAGGGTGGTGCTTTACCGCACCTCCACTTGGAGACCCAATTGGGTCCATTGTGATTCCCTTCTGTTGCCCAAAAAAGTAATATTTACCCTCCCATTTGCAGCCAGAAGTGACCATATTATACTAAGAAGATTCACAGACTTTTTTTATCGGAATATATATAAGAAGGGTACGAGTACTATCTTTGGTAAAACAAAAATACTGATAAACACGCATGATAATAACACATGTACTATCTGTGGTAGTAACTCATTTATATTTTTATGTGTAGTTTGAACTAAAGTGATTTGTGATCTCAGTATTTATTTTTCAACCGATAAGATGTAAAAAAATTATCTGCAGTCGTGTTATATTTTCAAAATCGTCTGATAATGTATGCAGGCCATTTTTTATTTCATTATTTTACAAGAAATACCAGACACAACACTTCCAAACTTTAAAACGGGTCAAATTTGACCCGAAGATCTCTAGTGTAAAATCTTGCATACAATTTTCTTTGGCAAGTTTGCGGATATATAAACCTACTATATCTGTTAAGATATAAAATTAAATAAAAGTCAGAAAATATGACATAGATCAATCACTAATTTTCAGAAAAAAACAAAGTTTTTTTCCTGAAATGGGTTAAAATTGACCCAAAGACCCTATGAAGGTTAAATTGCCATTTATTCTTATATTAAAAAAATTTATATATAAAATGTATACAAAGATACTTATTACTATTTATTTCTTGAGCTGACTTAAAAAAATTCAAAGTTTTTTGACTTATGACGTTTCTCGAATCGACTTGACAGTTTAAAGAAAAATACTTTTTGTATTACAAACTCTCGAGTGGATTATATAACTGCAATAAGGTCCATTGTGACGCAGAAAAAATATAACAAATAAACCGAAGATAATGCCAAAATTATATTGGTAAATAAAAAAGTTCATGCAAAAAATCTTGTTTTAAACTATTAAAATCCAGCTAAAACCACGACGTCCATTATTTTGTAATTTAATCAACAAACCGGAATTCTCTCCTTAAATGCATTTCCTATACGTATAATTATATTTGTAAGTTATTTTTAATTTTATTATATTTGCTAAAAATTTAAATCGTGAGGTTGTTATGTAGCCCGATTCGGAAAGGAAATCATTCGTACTTGTATACTTATACATTGTATTACTAAAATATTTTGTTTGGAATCGAAATACATAATGACCTCCTAGGTATTCAAATTTCTCAGGCGTCAAAAACGTAACAAATCAAATTCGACAAATTCCATAGGTTTTCCCTACATACTACGGTTTGTATGGGAACTAATATAAGGCGCAGAGATAGAGCTTTGACTTCTTCAAAAGAAATATTGGTTATGCAAAAATAATTGGGGTCGGTTTCAGAAATTAACGCTCTATGAGTATGCGTTAACCCCTTATGATCCGAAAACAAATTTCGGCTCAGAACGGTTTTTCGTATAGAAATGGCTTCTATACGAAAATAAATATCGAGATAGAGCTTTGGCATACAGGAAAAAAATCTGCATTTGATTCAAATAATGGGGGCTTGAGGAACATCTGTGCTGCATAGAACATATCGTTTTTGAGTTACATGACGAAAAGTGTCGATTGTACTAGAGCTCGTACAACTCGTTCATTCGTTAATTTTTGCCACAAACATATGATCAAACCCATGTAATTTAATATTTCCAACTTTAAATACAAAAGCCATTCTACTTTGGATACAAATGTTATTTTGTATGGCGCTTACGAGGTTTTGGAAATGGCTTTAATTATTGTTTTTTCACAAAAAGTTGTCAAGATGAGAATGCAATCGGTTGGAAAATGTTATTTTTTTGCCGCAAAAACAAAAAAATTCAATTTTGAAAAAATTGCGCTTACGTGTTTTAAGAAGAAACGCGACGATATGTAACATCTACATATGTGTATACAATTTTTGTACCATTTTAAATTATTGTACTATTTTTACCCGGGTGCGCAACGCAAAGTAGGGTATTGTGTTTATCAGTCTATGTAGGTATGTGTGTTCTTTGCGGGACTATATAAACCGAACGCGTGGACCGATTTTGATGACTCTTACTGCAATCAATTTGTCTAAATCCCGGGAGTGTCAGATGTGTCAAAATTCAATATGGCGGCCAACAGACGCCATTTTGTAAATACGAAAAAATAAAAAGTCGGAGAACTATATAACTATATAGTAGCAGTCAATTTTTGTCGGCAAAGAGTAGACAAGTGACAATTTTTAGTGTGGTCTTAATGTCGTCTTATTAAATTTCAAATTAATAAATATACTTATGACAATATGTAGAAAAATAAATTTCTTAAAAACAAGTTTATTATAAAATATATATGTATTAAGAAAAACTACAAAAAAAAATGATTTTGACAATTTTGGGCGATTTTTAAAATCAATTTGAGAAATAGGTCGGAAAAATCTGGCAACCTTGGCGGTAACCATTAACAAGTTCGAGTGATACGCAAAACTTTCGAGCCAAAAACACACACAAGTCTGATCGCACTTAAGGAATAATTACGATGACGCGAGAGCTGTTCTCCTGCCAAGAGCTGCTTTACGACTTGTCATTTTTAGTGCTACTAATAAATTTCACGCTCTTGGCGAATGTCACGTAACAAAATTGAGAAATTCAGTTTTATACAGGTGGTAGGTATCGCTCATTTACTTCAATAGTGCCAAATGTGAGAAAAATAGTTTTGCAGAAACTCGTTGGTAGTACGACCTACTTATATGAAATTATTGCACAGGATTAAATACCCACGAAAAGCTGAATTATTCTGCATTACTAACTCAAAAAACGCATTCTTGAGTTGTGACACTATTGAAGAAAATGAGGGATATTATAAAGATATGTGTGACCTTATCCGAGAAAAGGATTATCACCTTGAACACACCTTCAGTTGGGAGATGAGATTTGGTATGTTTAGTTATCATTGGGTGCCGACTTTGGTGACGTCATGCCTATGTGGTGACGTATTTTTTCACTTTTAGTGTGACAATACCTTTGCTATTGTTGCTGCTCTGTACACATTGTAAAAATAAATATAAGGCTGATGACAGAGTGACCGCTAGAAGCTATACTATAAGATGGCGCTACAATGTGCTACAAACCACCGCCTGTGGTTTCTTATGTGATCGCTCAAATGATGTCAGAGTGCGAGCGAAGCGAGATGCGAGTGTGTGCTACAAAGTAGGTTGTGTAATGGTTTATAGCACGTTGTAGCTTCTTCCCTTTTGTTTTTGTTTTTCTGTCGTGGCATTTTCTTGTTTTCTTTTCTTTGTGAAATTTTGATTATTTAATAAACTTTTGTGTATTAAAATCAAATAAAAATTAAATTAAACAAAATATAAGAAACTTGTGTGTTAAAAAATCTTGACGTAATGGAAGTGGATACCGAAAAATCGCTTTGTTCAATATAGCGTTCACTCTGACATCTTATAGCATGGGATAGCACAAAATATTATGGCTTCTATCATCGCTTCGCTTCTAGCGGCCACTCTGTAATCAGCCTAAGAAAGGAAACGAATAAAGTGACGCTTAAGTTTTTTCCAACTGTATAACGAGTGTTATCAATATCTCAAAAGTTGTTTAGAAATTTTGGTTCTTTTGTAATTTTGTTACTAAGCTAATGTTAATTTAAAGTAATTTTTATAAAAATGGATATTTCTGACAGTTCTGATGATGATTTAAAAAGACTAGACTCGGTTTATGGCGATGTTGAGATCGATATGATGTTATCTGAAAGTGTTGGTGCTAATACTTCGGGACTAACTGAAAATCAACGTTTTTTGCATGATGTTTCCGAATCCAATATTTTATCCAAATTGGAGGAATCTGTTGAAGATATACAAGAATCGATGAACATCGATTTGAAGCATGTCATTCGAAAGAATGTAATAAGATAATTCCAGAAAATCTTGCTATACAAAGCCGGCAATTTTTCCAAGAATTCAGTAGAACAGAACAGAAGATAAAATCGCAATTAAAACTTTTTACAAAATTTGGATGAAGTATTGCCCTTACATCTCGCCTATGAAACCGAAAACTGATCTTTGTGACGTCTGTCAACAGAACACCTTGATGCTACGACGAGTTTTGGAAGAATATGATTCAGATACAAAAGAAGCAAAATTACGAATGGCTGTTACTCATCTTGACCATGCGAAATGCTGCAAGATGAGTGATGCTTATTCTACTCTTGTAGTGAGTTTCGACTAAACACAAAATAAATCTTATCCATCCAGTCCACAACAAGTCGAAACGGCATATTTCAAAGCAGCTCAATTTTTGTTCAATTTTTGGTATTCATAATGAATTCACTAACGTTCAGTCGAACTATTTATTAGACGAAGAGTTCGAAATAGGAAAAGGACCTAATGCTGTCATTAGATAAATTCACGATTACTTCACGAAGAATGCCGTTAAAAATTTAGATTTATTTTGTGATAACTGCACAGCACAGAATAAAAATAATGCAATGATGTATTTGTTATTTGTCCTGGCGAGTGGATTCTGGCTTAAACGAATCGATGTCATTAAATTTCCTCCTACTTGGCCACACCAATTTCAGGCCCGATAGCTTTTTCGGATTAATGAAAGTAGAATATAATCGCTCAAATGTAGATTATTACCTAGATTTTGAAGATGTGGTCAATAGATCTAGCAGTAATAAATTTAACAACGTTGTGAATGGAAGTGAAGTAGAGTGGCGAACACGGGATACTCATTTTGAAAGATTTTGCAAAAGATTACCAAGTAAACAGTCGCGATTTTATGATTTTAGTTTTTCAAATTCATTTCAATTAATATTGTAAACGTTGGCATTTTAGGTATTACCAAGTACCACCACTTTGACTACAAAAAAAAACGAAATTGTATGCAAAGAACTTGTGGACTCTGAAGAAGAAAAATTTATTAATCTGCGATTAACGGCTGAGCTACCAAACGAATTACCTCCGCTCATTGCATCAAGCGGTTTATCGTTAGATCGCAAATGGATGTATGAGAATGTCAGGGTCTTATGTACTGATTCACAGAAACGAGATTTTGTAGCTCCTAAAACGAGTGAACCCAAAGCGAAAAAAATTGAAAAATAAATCTCCTGGATCAGGAGAAAAAGAAAGTCAAAGCGCTGAAAAAAAAGAACTGAAATTGTCAAACGGAAGAAAATCGAAGTAGTTACCAGATCACGAAACACAAAATGAAGGCCAAACTCCAAAAAAAATCGAAGACTGAAAAAAAACAATTTAAAACCAAAAAATTAAATTTTAAATATCTCATTTTTATCGATTTTCACAAGTTCGTTTTGTACGTTTTTATGGGGTAAATAAATTTTTATCAGAAATCTAACTCATTTCATCTTATTCTACACCCTTTTAGGTACCAGAGCCCACTCTTAAGTCCAACCCCGTTTTTTGACACACTAGGGTCCTTTTCTCGGAGAAGGTCACATATACGATATGCGCGATTGCATTAATTAAATTCATCATCTTTTTAAAAACGTTAAAATTATTATAACGGCACGTTGAAAATTAGTAATAAACTGGTATAAATACCAAAGAAACTTTGATTTCACCTTATTATAACCACAGCGGCAACACTGTCTATTTTGCCCAAGAGAACTGTTTTGTTTTCTCTGTTTGCTTTTGTTTCGTTTTTTGGCGTTTTTGTGTTTCTTCATTCACAACATTTGTCGCACGTGTATACCTTCATACAGGCATAAATATGTACGAATGTACGTAGATAAAGATATTACCATTTTTGTCGTCATTATTGTTTAGTATGTACATACATATGTATGTATATACATACATACATACATACATTTGCTGCTATTATTTTTTAGCTAAAAGCCTGAACTTGAGAGGTCTAACGCGCAACACGGCACGTAGTCAGTCATCTTCGCAACTTTTCATATCGTAAAATGGTGATAGGTATGTTAGGGGGGTTTGTTTATTTGAATGACTGGAAGTGCATCCATCCAATCGACAGCCAAAATAAATAATGTTAGAACACTTGTACATACCTATAGCTCATTTACTTCAACAACGTTGTAACTCAAAAAACTAGTTTTCCATAAAACGAGTTTAAAGTTTTCAATTTATCTGTTTTTCCTGCAAGACATTTTTTGCATGAAATTTTTGCAATATATGAATAACGATATGAGTATCAATTCTGCATTATTAAGTAAAAAATTTACTTATTACGTTGTTGAAGTAAATGAGCGAATGAATTATTTTATACATCTGTATGTGTGTACTGGACCCAAATTTTATTCTTTAATTGATATACTTACATACATACATATCGTGCCATAACCGCCAAAATAGCTTAAACGACATAATTTTCGAACTTTCGAGCCATAACCGCTAAAAAAAGCTTAAGCGACACATTTTTTGGACTTCGTTTTTTTGACGAAAATCGACTACTTACGATCGCTAATAATCGATTTCGATTCAATACACAGTGGGGATTTTGTAAAAAAAAAATGCAAATCATTCTACAGTTTGAGGAAGTGTCACAGAACTTAATTTGGACCATGTATGTCTAAAAGGGCGGATCCACAAAGCACGCGGGAACAAAACAAGCGTTCAGGTGAAAGAACGATTGAAGTCCGTTATAAGTTCAATTGCTCTCTCTGCTGCACGACATGCAAATATTGACAGAGAGATTGTAAAATTGGTGTATCTCTTTGTACGTGAAGAAACCTAGTACGATAGATCTTTTGTACTGTAACAACAAATTTCTTCCATTGTTAAAACATTTTTTTAGAGACTTCTTCATCATTCTCGTCTTCGTCTTCATTATCGATGTCAAGTTTTTGGACAATTTTCTTTTTAACTTCTGACGCGACACTTTTATCAAAAAATGAAAGGCCAACTATTACTTCTGTTAAATACCACAAGTGTTTCCTTAGTTTCTGCACCAATATGGTGAAAATTTCTTTGTCGAAAGAAGTAACAAGGTTTTGTATAAAATCAAGATTATGCTTAGGGGCTTCAATAGCAGCCACACATCGGAACCAATAAGGAACATGTGTAAATAATTATCAGGAATAAACAAATACTGCGAAGAATTCGGATGCTGTCACTTTGAACTGGTCGCGAAACAAACAAAAATTCTACTAATTTATGTCAACTTTGACATAAATCATGCATGTGAAAAATCCAGGGATCGGGATTTGCCAAATCCCGGGATTCGGGTCTCCCGTTTGGCATCCCTAGTATGTATGCAGTATATAAAAAATAAATATGCGTATGTGTATATGTGTATTAAGTGTCACCACTTTTGTCGACTATTTTGGTGACTTTTTGGCGATATTGCCAACGGACGTCTACATATTAATATTTTTTTCTTTTTTTGATGCGTAGAAAACATTTTGTCAGATACTCAAAACTATGCGTCTTCTTAATGTTATATTGGTTTATTGAAATTAAAAGTGGCGCCAAGCAATATGGTACATTCTTTTCTGGCGTTACGTTACAAAAACAAGGGGTATAATCGTCGCTTTCGGTAGCGAGCTGATTCGATCAGGTTTTCGGTGAGAACTCCTGCAGGCTTTTTGGTGCTTCATTATCAAAATGTTGGTTCAAATTTAAAAAAGGAAGTTTTCACCACTGTGTTTCATAAACACCAAATGAGATTTTAAGGCACATAATTTTTTTTAACTTCTTGAATTTCAGAAAATTTTGTTTCAGATAAAGAGCAACAACATTTAGCAATTTTTCCACGAAATATTTTATGTTGTAGAAAAAATTCCTTACATAAAAAATTCTATTTTATTGAAATAGTAAAAATATAGCAAAAAATATCGCCGAGTTTAAATATCGCCAATCGCCATTTCAAAATTTTCATAGCCGTTTGGCTAGATATCGCCATATGTGACAACATTGGTACGTGATTTTACACTTCCTACTTCCTACGTATACATCCATATACATATGGATGTATAAATTTTATACATACATACATATCGATGATATTAAATAGAAAGGCCTTAACTCGTATTTTTTACGAAATTGAGTTTTTCAGTTTCTACAAGCAGTTGTACAAAAAAAGTTATATTGTGAATATTACAGTTTCTATTAGTGGTATTCACACCGAACTTGTTAATTTGTTACTCGGTGGTTTGTTAATTTGTTAAAGTTATTAACTGTGAACGACCCCCTTTTTAAAACTTTGTTAGTCTGGTAACTTTCGTAGTAAGACAGCTGATTTATTGCTCTGACACAATTTATCATTCTAAAAAAAATAAAAATGCCACGAGAAAGTGTAAAAAAAACAATTGTAAACCATTTAATTACTCATGCTTAAAAATGTATCACAAATGACTTTTTTATTATATTTATTTAGAAACTGCAACAGCTGATTGTGAGTTACCAACTAACAGCTTTTTTATCACGGGTGCCGTGTCGTGAATTTGTTAAATGTTAATCCGGTAGCGCGTTAAATATACAAAAACAAAATGCGTGTAAAAAAGTAACGATTAACGACTAACAAACTAACAAGCTCGGTGTGAAAACCCCTATTATGTTTTTAATGTATTAAGGTATTCAATCGGTTAGTCGTTAGTCGGTTAACCGATTAATTGCTAAGAATGTGGTATTTTCGATTAACTGTCAAACCGGTTAATTTCGGTAGATTAACCGTTTAAACAAAATTTAATAATTTTTGTAGTATTTAGATATATTTTTTATGAAAGAAATATTCGATTACAAAAGGTATGTGTTGTGAGATTGGTTTTCATACAAGTATGAAATATACAAAAGAATGTTGAGTATTCTAAGTAAAGTTTTATTAAAACTAAAGAAAAAAATCGTTTAAGACCTAAACATTTGAACCAAATGCTATTTCTAAAAGATTACTCCAGAAGATATCTTTAATCTATTAAAAAATCTAAAGAAATTATCTCACTTATGCTCTTGTTTTATTATTAATACATACATATACTTTGCACTTGCAGTAGTCACCCTTATCGGGAATAAAACTTCAAGTGAAGTGTGTTCCGTTTCCTTAAAATTCCAATCGCCAATTTTTTGCGTTCTTGTTGTGTCAGTGTACTATTTTCTAATTTTGTTCACCATTTTTTGTTCATGGAAACTATTTCACGTGAACAAAATTGTTCGACTCTTATTCGCGATAAGGGTGAATTTAAACTAATCAAAAACGGCGGTGTTCACGTTGTGAATTTTTCACCTTTTCGAATATTCAAAATAGAAGAACAACATTTTTGAATTCAATTGGAATTTCTGTATTCAACAGGGCAGTTAAAGTTCATAAAGACGTCCACTTTCCAATCGCTAAAAGTTTAACCTTATGTATACCTGAAATATTTGCACACATTTTTCAAGTTCAATCACACATTCTTTTTTCGCGATATTAAAATATTATACATAATTAAATTAAATTAAAATCAAAATTAAATAAAATAAAAAATTAAAAAATCCCGGAACTTACAGAATCAGAACATTAACGCTTTAACTTTTTTTAGCTTAAGCGACTTGATTTTTTTTTTCTTGAAATAATAGGGCTTTCAATTGTTCACATTAGGCATTGTTCACATAATGCGGTGTGAACACTGATTTAATTAGAAAATTGTTTTTTTAATCGTTTTTTTTAATCAATAAAATTTAAAAATTATGAATAATTTATGTATGTATTTTTATTTATTGAAATTAATTTATATATGAAAATAACCGATTAAACCAAACCTCGATTAATTAATCGAGCGATTAACCTGTTAAAATAAAAATCCCCTAATAGGTGTATTTGAGGCTATCAGCGCAGATGTGGTGTAACCCACATCTAGTTATTTAAACAATTGCTCTTTTTTAATTTACCCCTCGTCTAGACTGGCAATAAACACCGGCAGAATAGGGGAACAGTATTGCTGATTGCCTTACTTATGTATGTTAAGACTATGGGAAATCGTAGCCATAATATGGAAAAAGTCAACAAGGAGGGTTGTAAATATCTGGTTAATCCAACAAATTTTTATTTTTATAAACTTATACAATACAATTTTAAAAGCTATTTTTTTTAATATATATTTTCTCAATCTCATTAATATTATTATCTAAATGTCAAACGCAATACAGAAAAATCGAACATAAATCAACACCGAGTTTGACGTTTCATGTTCGCAATAATAGTCAACAATTATTGCAAGCACTGGCAATGAACTGTCTCCATGGGCAATATCAATATTTTGACATTTGCTATAATATATATATATTAATGAATTTATTGCCAGTCTAGATGGGGAGGCTTAATTGCTTTATTACTTTGCAATATTATGATTTTTCAGCTCAATTTTCTTTATAATGACAAAATGTGGCTTACTCTACTTTTTTTTTTTTGATAGTTGGTAATACAAATAATGTATTTACATATGTACATATAAATGTATCATCAGAACAGGAGCCAAAAATCAAATGTGGGTTACGCCACTTCTGCGTGCTTCTGCGTTGACAGCCTCATTTAAACATTTCAAAAATTCTCCATAATTCTTTCTGTATGCATGCAGGCACGTAGGTAGATTCATATTTATTTATGGATGTATGTATGTACATGACTGCTTGTGCACCTATGCCTTAATTTTAAAATTTTGATTGAAACATCCAAATGTATGTATGAATAATATGTATGTAGGTATGTATGTATGTACGTGAAATTAATTTGTCAATGGTTCAATAACCGAATTCAAAAACAAACATTTTGTGTTTTGCAGATAAAAGCTTAACCTTCAATTGGGATAAGAATAACAACAATTAGCAGTTTGCGACTGATTTTAAGTTTAAAAACCTCACTATCAGTAAATCATGTGAAAGTATGTATTAAAGTCCAGCACAAGACCACTTACAAGAACTTTTAAGACATGAGGTGTTTTTAAAATGCTTTAGTAAATCGACATTCGACAGGTATTTTAAAATCATCTTTAGGTTTCTCTTATTATTTTTAATTTTGAATGACCATTTAGGATATTTAACGGTTCAAAGTTGGTCGACAAAAAAATCAAAAAACCCGACTGGTTTTTTGATTTTTTTGTCAATCTCAACTGCATGTTCTCAAATAATATGTTAAAGCCATAAAAAAGTTATAAAAATTATAATTTTTTAAGATTTAGATATATGATTTCTTTCATTGGAAAATAGTTTCAAAAATACAAAATATAAATTTGTACGATAATTTTATAAGAGAAATGGCAAATTTAAAAATAGAGGCATTGCACTTCTAGAGCTACAATGGCAAAAGTTAAATTCATATTAGTGCCCATAAAACTTAAGTTTTTAGCAATAAGAAACTATTTGCAAAGTGATCAAAGAAAGAGAAATCGTTTATCTTTATTTTCTGGCATAAAATTTATATTTTTGAATTTTTTGCTTTTTTAGGGTTCCGTACACAAAAGGTGAAAAGAAACTCTATTGTTTTCGCTATGCTGTCCGTCTGTCCGTCACACGCTATTTTCTCAGGAACCGTAAGAGCTACGGACCTGAAATTTGGACAGAGTATGTAGAACCTTGGCCGCAACAACAACAAATGCATAAGAGTTAAAAATTAAAGGGTGTTCCAAAATGAGCAACGAAATATGTTAAAATCCTATGTAATATACATACAATTGTATGTACATACATATGTATGAATATTGACACTTGAAATTTGTAAAATTAGTGTATTTTTATACAGATTACAACAATTAATACTAAAATTTTAAAATGTTTAAATTAAAGGGTGGTCCATCAGTTAATGCAATTTTGACTATGTAATTTTCACAACTTGCTATATCTTGGAAACCGTAAGTGGCAAACTCTTGAAATGTTCAAAAACGGTAAAACTAATAAATCCGAAAATCATAAAATCGCCAAATCAAAAAAAAATTGCCAAAAACCAAAAACAAATCGCTAAAACGACAAAAAAAGCACCAAATTAAAAAAAAATTCTATGAATAGAATAAATCGGCAAAACCGAAAAAATCGACAAAATGAAAAAATCGCCTAAATTAAAAAAACGCCAAAAACCGAAATATATCGCCAAAACGCGAAAAAAAGCGCCAAAACTAAAAAATCGCCTAAATAAAAAAATGGCCAAAATGAAAAAATCGCCAAATTGAAAAAAACGCAAAAAACCGAAATAAATCGCCAAACCGCGAAAAAAGCGCAAAACTAAAAAATCGCCTATATGAAAAAAACACCAAAATGAAAAAAGGCCAAAATCGAAAAAATCGCTAAATTGAAAAAACGCCTAAAACCGAAAAAAATCGCCAAAACGCGAAAAAAGCGCCAAAACTAATAAATCGCTTATATGAAGAAAAAAATCGCCGAAATGAAAAAATCGCCAAAATTAAAAAAGTCCCCAAAATAAAAAAACGCCAAAAATCGACAAAACGGGGGAAAAAAGTGCCAAAACTAAAAAGGCGCCAAAAGCCGAAAAAACGCAAAAAACGCCAAAACTAAAAAACGCTTAAAACCGAATAACTAAAGTTCGTATTGAAGTCACACTTCACTGAATTTATTATGTATACGTACTAAAATATTTCAACCTCTTTCGTTATAAATTACACTGCTTTGCAGTAATATCACGTGCATACGTTGCCCTCGAAGTCCTCAACTTTTCCGGTTAACCGGGTTTCAAATACACATTGACATATTTTTAAGAGAAAACAATCGCATAACTGCTACATGTGAGATTAATCGTTTGTAGCAGTAATGTTAACTCCACAATTCACACCGCCATAGCATTTTTTTGCAATACGACTAGAGTTTTTCACGAGAAATTCCGCAAAATCTCCAATCCCGTAATCCAGGGAATATATCACGAGAATTCCCGGTAATTTTTGGGTGTAAAAAAGTCTACTGTCTGGGAATTCTTATTAAGCTATTTTGAGTGTTTATTTGTTTTTAGAAAGTTCCGTAGCAAGTTAAACGCTTTTCGGATAAATACATCGAATACATAATTTTTATGCAAATAATTTATACGGAAGATAACAAATCTTATTTGTTGGACTATTTTAAAAAGAATACACCAGTTCCTGCAGTTTCTCGTTGTGTTCCAAAACAATTACTTGGAAAGGAAGGAACACAAGTGGTCTAATTCAACAATTAAAGGGAACACATAATAAGCAATTTAAAAGTGTTGTACCCAATG
Organism: Tachina grossa; assembly: GCA_949987645.1. Lineage (NCBI taxonomy): Eukaryota > Metazoa > Arthropoda > Insecta > Diptera > Tachinidae > Tachina > Tachina grossa. The sequence continues at coordinate 64,383,288 of OX465274.1, forward strand.
AAAACTTTCCGTTAAAGTACGGAAAGTTTGAACGACAATTTTACAATAATTTAAGAACAAAAAATAAGATATAAATGAAATTTGTTGTTCCTAAACTTTTACTCATGTACCACAAATTTAGCGCGATGTGCAAAAATTTATTTTAGAAAACTTTTATAATATCAAAAATGAAATCAAACAAAATATCGAGTCCCATTTGAAAACAATTGCAGATTTTCTCTAATTGTGGATGAATGCACTTGTATAAAAAGTAGGAGATATTTTGCATGCATGGAAATGTCGAATGGTGACTGATGATCGAAGGATGACTGATGAATCAATTAATTCACAGTGGTTTTTAAGAACCACTATAATAACACTCGTGTATGTTTTAGCTTCCACATCGTTTACACATGTTTTCCTTCGGATGTTAAAACACATCCCAGCAAAAAATTTCAAAAAAGGTAATCGAGTGTGGAATTAAGCATTTTTGGTGGAAGCTCTTCCCTACTGGATTACCAACTTAATGATTTTAACAAGGCGTGAGACTTAAATAATCGATTCTTGAGAAGTACTTACTTTTTTTATTTGGCAACTTGTTCACGTAATGTATTTAATCTAAAAATATCATTCTCTTCATTTAGCAACTTGTGCGTCATTTTTTTAAATTAAGGTAATGTGATTTGTAAGCGAGTTATGAAATTTGGTAATCAGAAAAGTAAGTCATTATATGGCAAGTAGTTCTAATGGTAATGTGTAATTTTTTGCTGGGATGCTACGCCTGTGTTAAGTTGAAATTTAGAAAATACAAATTAATAGTATGTGTTCTAGCATCCGAATTTAGAAGAAAACCATTTGGAAATGGACGATTTCAAATTTTTAGACATGCATGAGAGTTGAAAATTAAAGGGTGTTCCAAAACGAGCGACGAAGAATGTTATAATCCCATGTAATATACATACAAATGTATGTACATATTAGAGAGCTGCGTAAATAGTCTTGAACAGTGATCTGCATGATTACGATTCAAACGGCATAATTTTGCATTTTCTAAAATGAATATTGAGCTAGCACTTAACATTAACAAAATGAATGATGCTATTGCATGATTCATATCAATGAGACTGTAGTTAATAAATGCCTGTCATTGCTTGCAATTTAGATTCATTCATATGACTCACTAAAGCAATGAATCAGTATGATTATTTTGAATACTTCTTAAACCACTTCTGACAAATATAGTTTTATGTAATATTATAAAATAAAATAGCTAGGCCCATTCTTTTTTATAAATTATTTTAATATGAGAAAAACTATTAATTAACACAATATGAAGAGATAGATTTTTTAATTTTATTTAATTTTTTTTATTACACGAAAAACTCCATTTTCAAAATTTTTTATTATTTCTGAATACATTCTGTTAAATTTTCTAAAAACACTTTTTAATAGTTTCTTAACGCTATTTATTTATATGTGGAAATATTTACTCAATGTTTTATAAACTGAAGACTTCATCTAGTCAACGTGTTTTTGTGAGTTATTTGATTACTATACAAAACAATCAAACAACAGTACGAATTTTTTATTTATGTTTACTGACAACACTTAAAAAAAGAGAGTGAGTTAAAGACAGTCAGTTGTTAGAGAGGCAACACTGCAAGCAATATCATTAGTACATATTGATGTTAAAAAACAAAACAAAAGCATTGTAAACGTGAGTGGAGAGCGAGAGTGAATCAACTCATACAGTTCACTGGTCTTGAAATGTAAAACAGAGAAACAAGTCGACCGGCTCGAAGCCGACGGCGTGCTGTCGGCGGTTATTTTTCTGTATATCAAGCCGCCGCCGATTGTATCGGCTCGCATCGGCTCAAAACCAGCCGAAATTTTGTCTGCTCAAAAAGACAAATTTCCGAAAAAAAATTTTGAAAATCAATTTTCAGTTTCAACTTTTATTTTCTCTTTAAATTTTCACATGGTTATTTGCGTCGACGAAAATTCACTCGGCGCGCCGCCGCTGGTCACAAAACTACTACACCGCCGCCGCCGATAATTTTGCCTCGACTTGTTTCTCTGATGTAAAAACGGCATGATTTTTGAATGTATTCACGTCGCATGTATTATAGATACTAAACCAATAATAAATGCTGTCGTACTATAAGCGAAGCACGATGGATGTATTGGTGTATGTGTATATCAGTTGTAACAAGCGATGTCGCAAGACAGCTTGTTTGTAACAAACACTCAAAAGAAGTACTGTTGATTAGTGTATGCTTCTTATTTTTCATATTATACGTTTGAGTGTGTGTGTAATATGTAGATGGTAAGCTCCCTGCAGTCAGTCTGGGGCCAAGTGTCTCTATGTCAACAATAAAATTATATTAGTAGTTACATTGTCTACAATTTCTCTTCTATTCGTCAGTATAAAAGAGAGAGAGAAAACAGATGTGGTGTATTTCTGCTAGATTTTGCAACAACTTGTCAATATACATGAATTTGTATGTACGTAAGGTATAGAAATGTACCAGTAAATGTCTGGTTGGTATGTCTCCATGTTGCCATAAGAACTACGTAGTCAGTACCTAGTCAATTGTTTTTGTGTTACTAGTAGATTTTCAATGACAAGCACATGCTAAATGTCTACAGCACAAAGTATTATATGGAGAATAATTGTAGAGTAGTACTGGTGACAAAGTCAAAAGTACATTTTCACCATCGACATTTCCTTCAGGGCTATTATATGGTTAACCGCATACAACTAATGTTAATGCATGTGTGTGCGTTTGCATGTGCGCAGAAAAATAAAAAAATCATACACACATACATGGATGACGTTTGTACACGCGCTCATGCGTAGAAAGAAGCAAGTATCACAAATTCTTCCGTCACGAAGTGTTTTCTTCTTTACTCTTATACCTACAATACTCAAACAAATTTCTTGCAAACAATGTTGTTAACGTTTGTTTTGTAAGATTTCGCTGTAGTAAAGCATTTGAAAAATCCCTCATGTCTTGAAAGTTCTTATAAGATGTCTTGTGCAGGAGACTAGTACATATATAAACACTTGAAATGTGTTAAGTTAGTGTATTTTTATACATACTGCAACAATTAACACTAAAATTAAAAAAAATTAAAATTAAACGGTGTTCTATCAGTTAATGTAATTTTGACCACTTGCTGTATCTTGGAAACCGCAAGAGGTATACTATTGAAATTTTCAAAAAACTGTAAATCTGAAAAATCCAAATATTATAAAATCGGTAAAAAACCGAGAAAAAGTCACCAAGAACCGAAAAAATTGGCAAAATGAAAAAACTTTGTGACACTAAAATAAATCGCCAAAATTAAAAAAAAAAAATCGCCAAATTGTAAAAAGATCGCCAAAACTAAAAAAAAACGCCAAGAATCAAAAAAAAAATCGCCAAAAAGAGAAAAAATCGCCAAAAAGAGAAAAAAGCGCCAAAACTAAAAAAAAATCGCCAAAACCGAAAAACGCAAAATAAAAAACGCCAAAACTAAAAAAGGGAATATGTATTAAAAAAACGCTCAAAGCCGACAAAATTCCAAGAACAAAAAAATACCAATGCCACGGAACCCTTCGTACGAGTCAAAGTCGCATAACAAAAGCTTAATTCAATTTAATCAAGTTTTCATTTTAATTTTTTTTGTGTAGTAGTAAAATCGTTTTGAATATATGATATATTCTCTAACTGCCTTATTCATAAAAAGTAATTCTGTTTTGTACAGGCTTTATAAAACAAAGTTTTTGTATAGAAATCTGTTTTATAAACCTTCTAGAAATCAAAAATATTTTTTATGAATGAGGCCCTTCGAATATAGGATTTCAAATCATTGTTCTCAATTAATTATTTGTACTCAGGAAATATTTTAAAGCTTCTCTGTCTAGTTAACCGTAAAGAAATTGCTAAACTCTGTAAGAAATTGTATATACTCGTACACTCTAAAACACTTTTGTTGAAAATTACATCGATAATAATAGGTAACACTTTACAGACTACTTTCGACCTAAAATTACACAACTATATTCTTAAACATTTTGTTGCCTTTTGAGCACAATCAGCCTTATTCAAAAAAATATTTTACTTGAGCTTTAAAGTTCATAGTAGCTACCAAGCACTTTAAGGCTAACATTGCTTTGTTAAGAAATTGTATTCAAAAGACAACTTTAATTATTTTGTGATTTAATAATAAATTCTGGTAACACCACCATGTTCAACAACCATTTCACAGCTTATGATGTACAACATCAAATACAATTTCATTCGAGTATTCAACTAATTTTTTATTTTATTAAATAAATTTTTATTATCTTAAAGTTAAGCAACCTAATTTAAAAAATATGAGCTTCTGACATGGAAACAAAATATATAAACATTTTTATGAAAAGTAAAAGTAAAAAAATATGATGAACATAGAAAAATTATCTCAATTTATTTTATTCGAACGAAATGAGTATTTGAATATACAGCTTTTTTCGATTCGTTTTGTTTGAATGTACATCACTAAAACATTTTTGTATAATTGTATTTATTTTAAGATTTTTTTATGGATTTTGCTATGTATTTCGAATCAGTTGGATAATTTAGTGATATTTTCCATCACATGACAGAAATAATAAATTTAAGATAAGAGCTAGCACTTCTAGCTTCATTTTCAGAGGTAACATGAATCAACATGTGCTATATTAATAAAAAATACTAGATATACCAAACGGACGACACACTCGTCCGTATTCTAGAATCAAAATGTAAATAATTTAAGATTCAAAGAAAATGTATCTAAACGTCATAAAAAATTCATTAAAACACAGCCACACACAAACTTACATACATATGCAAGCATAATTAAATAATACATGAATTAAAAAAACATAAACGAAATCCCTTCAACCAAGCTAATTCACTTTATTCAATTCTCTTCCTTTAAGTATTATGGCTTTCATACAACCAGGGTGACCGATGACATATTTCAAAAAGTGGCACCAAATAGGGGATTTATCAAAAAAAAGGGGCAAAATTAAAAAAAAACGAGAAAACTGCACTAAACCTTTTATTTTTAATGTATTTTCATATAACTTACCCTAAATAAAGGGGGGCAAAAAGTGGCAAGGCAGTCGAAAAAGGGGAAATGCAGTCGAAAAAGTGCCAAATTGCCACTTTAGTCGGTCAAACGGTCACGCTGCATACAACAACAAATAAGAGAAAAACAATTGTTAGATCAAGAGGAATACTACACACACACACTCATGTTTTGTTTCTTTTTTTACTTGTAAGCTAATAAATGCGTGTGTAATATGTGTGCATGTAGTAGTAGCAACTTTAAACGCTTATAGCTCCCAAAATACTAAACCGATTTCAATAAAATATAGATTCTGCACATCTGTACAGGAAATCCTTTAAAACCATATATACTTTAGAATTTTGATATAATAATTTTTTTTAAATACAACTTTACTTAACGTTGCTTTTCAAAGCTTTGTTAAGTTTTTTTGAATACGACCCAATATGTTTAATTTTGAATAAAATATGTTTACAGCCTGTTTTTAGAAAACATAAGCCCTTTCGTTTACAAAAGATAGCGTTTAAAATTAGCTTTTTATAAAACATATTCTAAAGCTTTCGTTTTGACATAAAAAGAGCTTTTTAGATATAATCAAAAATACACACTCACAAAAAAATAAAATGAAAAATTTTAAATAAAATTAATTTCAAATTAATTTTAAATTTTATTAACATTATAACGTTGTTTGATTGGGTGAGCGATATGTACGCATGTAAAATGTTTACTTCAGTTATTCGAATAACTGACTGGAGGATTTTAATTTACGCAAGAGTAATCTCATTTAAATTTTTCAATTCATATGTATTTATTTGTATGTTCTCGTATGTATGCAGATGATTATAAAAACTTTTATTTAATAAGCTAGTGAGAGCTTTTTTTACCATATTTCTTGGCAACCACAAAAAATAAAAACAAATGCATTATTCATTCACGTAGGAAATACAAAATAAAAGTTAACAAAATTAAATTGACATGTCAACGCCCCTCACGTACCCACAAATAGGGGGGCCTAAAATGTTGTTTACTTTCACAATGAGGAAATGTCTCAATGCATGAACGAAACAAAGCGAACGACCTTGACAGGGGTGCAGAACGGAAAAGTGATGAGTAAGACGTCTACTCCGAGAGAAACACGAGTGTAATGTATTCGCGTATGTGTATTAATTTGTATAAGAAGCTGACTGATGATCGGCACTCTGGTGCTATTTTGGGCAGCCTGGGTCTACTCACACGCATATGTTACTTATTTATACGGTGACCATCCGTTCTGTATTATACAGAACAGTACTGTATTTGAGAGCCCTGTTCTGTATAAATTATTCATTAGGAAATAACGTTGAAATGTTCTGTATTTCATTTACTGTTCAGTATTTGTTCTGTATTTTCATGACTCAAACTGCATTTGAAAAATTAACGCAGTTTCTGCAAGAATGCTGTTTTAATCAACATTGAAAAAGGGCTTAATATATCAACTCCAAATGTCGCAGTTTTATAAAAATACAGAAACAACATGAGTTTTGTTTCCTTAATTTTTTTTCCTTGAGAGCGTGAATATGAAATTTGTCTGCGTTAGTGACATCTTATGTTTTAAATCTTATTTTTTACGATCCCGCTTCAGGAGCCTGGCTTTTCTTCGTTAATTGTCAAGCTACTTTATTTCATGATTATATAACGCAGATTAAGTCCCAAGATCTCTCTCATTATTAATGAACTTAAGTATAAAATCCCACAACGTAGAGAGGAAGTATTTTGCCTATTGTATTGCTGTTAAAAAGATTGTAATTGAGTTGAGCCAGAAAAATTTTATTGATATGGATTAGTTTAAAGCTAATGCAAGCCGATTTTATGCAGATTGTTTTGAATAATTAAATCAATGGGATACTGCCTACCCAGAAGTTGAAACTCCTACGTGGAAAGATGTTAAATCCAGTTTTGTTTTCATTATGGATAAAAGAAATGAGTTAAACATTAACTACAACGAGTTATTTGATTAATTAATTCTCGTTAAAAGATATATCTCTTTAGAAAAATTAAAGGAATAGAATGAGAATCAAAAGTCAGCATAAAGGTTTAAATATATTAAATAAAGAGACATAAGTTTTCAAAATAGGTTGAAAGTTGTCGAATTCAGTTTACGTTTATCCGATTCCAATGCACCAACAGAAAGAGTATTTTCTGATTTTTATAATATATGGACCAGTGAAAAAAAATTTAATGAGATGGATACCATCATAGCGTTTTTAATAACTAAATTAAAATATGATTTAAATTGTATTGAATTTAAAGAATATTTATAAGGAAATCAATACTTGGTTAAATAAATTTATTCCACAGAAAAATATCAAAATTAGCTGTTTTCTAATCTAAAACTACCCAGGCAGAAATTGTGACTTTGCCCAAAAAATATGTACCACCACAACACTGTAAATACAAAATTATGACTCTTCCAAAATTTTTGTACCACCACAGTACTCTAAACACAAAAATATGACAACGTTTTCACATACCTTGTTCTTAGTAATGCTATACCACAACAACACTGTATATACAAAATTTCGACGTTAGTTTCCCAATACCCCGTTTACAATAATTATACCGCTACAACATCGTAAATACAAAAATTTGACTTAAGTTCCCCAAGTAGCCCGTTTACAATAATTCTTTACTGCTTCAACACCGTAAATAAAAAAATCTTGGTAAACGAATGTTGTACTGATGTTAGTTGTACCCGGAGACAATCGTAGCAACGTCATGCTGATTGTCTTTTTCTGCCTGGGCATGTATGTAGCTATTAATTTTTTGTACTGGTGTTCTTTCGAAACGAAAAAAATTCTTTCGAATTTCTATGCTTATAACGTGTAAATTCGAAAGCATTTTCTTTCGTTTCGAATTACACACATATATGTAAATACATACATATGTAGATTAGCGTATGTGATTACATTGTTATGCTACTTTTTTTTTTGTTAATTTTTACCGTTTGTTGAGTATTTCTTTGTTCTGTATTTTGATTTAAAAATTATGGTCACCGTACTTATTTACGTATGTATGTAATAGTGTCCTGCACAAGATATCTTATAAGAACTTTTCAGACATGAGGGATTTTTCAAATGTTTTAATACAGTGAAATCTTCTAAAACAAACGATAACAACACTGTTTGCATGAAATTTGTTTCAGTATTGTAGGTATAGGAGTAAAGAAGAAAATACTTCGTGACGGAAGAATTTGTGATACTTGCTTATCGTGAGCGCGTGTACAAACGTCATGCATGTATGTGCCCTGCAGTCAGGCTGGGGCCAAGTGTCTCTATGTCAACACTAAAATTAAAGTAGTAGTTACATTGTCTACAATTTCTCTTCTATTCGTTAGTATAAAAGAAATAGAGAAAACAGATGTGGTGTATTTCTGGTGGATTTTGCAACAACTTATAAATTTGTATGTACGTAAGGTATAGAAATGTACCAGTAAATGTCTGGTTGGTATGTCTCCATGTTCCCATAAGAACTATGAATTCACTACTAGTCAATTGTTTTAGTGTTACTAGTAGATTTTCAATGACAAGCACATGCTAAATGTCTATAGCACAAAGTATTATATGGGGAATAATTGTAGAGTAGTACTGGTGACAAAGTCAAAAGCGAATCAGTACATTTTCACCATCGGCATTTCCTTCAGGGTGTGTATGATCTTTTATTTTTCTGCGCACATGCAAACGCATACACATGCATTAACATTAGTTGTATGCGGTTAATCACATAATAGCTTACCATCTACATTTTACACACGCACTCAAACGTACAATATACAAAATAACAAGCATGCACAAATCAACACTACTTCTTTTGAGTGTTTGTTACAAACAAGCAGTCTTTGGACATCGCTTGTTAACACTGACATACACGTACACAAATGCATCCATCGAGCTTCGCTTATAGTACGACAGCATTTATTATTGGTTTAGTATAATACATGAAACGTGAATACATTTAAAAAACATGACGTATTTATATTTCAAGACTCTTTACGCAGGTCTCTAGTATGTAAGTATGTTCTTAAATACGTAAATACCCAGCTAGCATTTGAGTTATAATTTTTTCTGAAAATCTCTTATATGATTTTCCTCAGATTGCTTTTGATGATTGACTTATGATTCATCTATATGATCAAATGAAAATGAAAATAGAGGAACAAAATGCAAAGAAACTGTAAAAATGTTATTTAATGATATAATACTACTAGAAAATTTCTCACAACGGGAGTACCATTTATGATCGAAAAATTAGCTCATATGCGGTTATTTTTCCCATCAAGCTGATTCGGAAATGATTCGATTATGATACGAAATGCAAGCTGGGTATGTGTAACCAATGTTGCCGTTAGGTATTTTTGAAAAGTCGCACAAAAGGTCGTTTTATTAAAATAAAGTCGCACACAAAAAAGTCGTTTGAGAAAATAAAAGTTGCACATCTTTTTTTAACGTTTTTTTTTATTAATAAAAAGCGTAATACAAGAAAAAATAAGTTGAAACAATGCATATTTCATAACATATTGTTACTTTTTTCTCTCTATAAAAACGCTTTTCCGTGGACCCGAAGATTTGCAAATGAATACAAGACCCGAGTGTTGTAATTAGGGTTAAGAATGATACAAGTTTTATTTACAAATACACTTAAACTAAATTAATCAAGAGCTTATATAAACTAATACAGCTTAAACTACTGAATTACACACAAATATTCACAACTGGTTACCACAAGCCTTCCTCGCTGTCGTTTACACACGTGTCTTAGCTGGCTGCGCAAGTATTCACGTGACACCTCTTTGTTTGCTGCTCGTCACTTACGAGACTTACTCTGCCGTCACTCACAGTTGATACACCAATACCTCTTTGTCTGCTGCTCGTCACACATGTCACTTACTCTGCCGATACTCACAGTTGATACACCAATAAAGACTCACTGGCTTTACTAACACCCTTAGGTACGAAGTACATAACACGCGTTCAATGCGCTAATGCTATACACGCGGCTGTCAAACAAGTTGAAATTGTGTGTTTTCATAAGGCAAGTTACATAGAGAAGCTCGCGACGCGCGTACCTCGCAAAAAGTTGAACATTCTTCAACTTTCACGCGTTGTATACAAAATGACAGCTAGTGTTGCCAGATTCATAAGCTAACATACACAAAAATGATTAGAAATTAAGTTTTTTATTAAACAATGGATAAAAAATGCATTAAATGTTTAAAGAAAAATACGTCGTAAATGCAAGACCACAAAAAAAGGCTTTAAATTTTACAACTAAAAAAACCTCAAAAGCGTGTTGTGTAACTTTCCATTTGTATAGCGTTAAACGTTTAACAAGCCAGAAAAGCGTTGCCGCGTATCGCTTTGTATGTACTTCCACCTTTACACACGTCTATTCGCTGCGCTGTTCCCTTTACTCCAGTCGACACGATAGACTCCACGATAATCTCAATTCCTCGACAGACTTTGCTGTCACTATAGACTGTCTTATAGTTTCTCCTTTTTCCAACTCACGTGTAAAGCACACACTGCTCTTAACTATGAACTCACCACTGTATCGCAGACTATTATTAATTCACAACTTAATTATCAACTGACTAACGAGCTCTTAACTTGACTACTTTCTGATTAGCACTGCCCTGTTCTCGCACATGCTGCCACTTTTTATAGTACATGAACCGGTTCTCGAATGTTCTCCCGATATGTGGCGTAATTACATGTCTGTACTTAGTAATGGCATCTATGCATGATGCCATCTGTATTGTAATTTACTATTGGTAGCCAGATGTTCAAACAGTCCTCTAGCACAATCGGGAAAATTCATAGTGCTGCTTCTAGGCGTTTGTAGATAATTCGATTGGCCGTTATTTTTGAATTTTACTGGTAGTACAGGGTGGTTACCATAAGTGCTCACATTTTTATTTGTATGTGTGTATGTCTGTAGCTACCCTCTAGTCAACCTAGAATCATATGTCTATATATCAATACTCTTTCTCCTTTTATGCGCGAGTAGAGATACGTTAGAGACGGCAGTTCTAGAGTATTTCTGGTGATATTGTCAATGAACGCGTCAATAGTTTGTTTTTCTTTTTTATTATGTTGTGAAATAATATTAAATAAATATATGTAGACGAGGGTCACTAAAATCTACGAGTGAATCTTCGGTTCAAATATCTGCATATGGTCGTAAAAGAACTACCTTCTCAATAGTGATAAAGTCTACTGGTAGATTTTCAATGGCAACCCTATGTTATATGTTAATAGGCGATTACATTGGCTGGGGTAAACCTAGTCAGTAGCACTATTGACAATGTCACTAGAAAATCACTATAATTTTACTATTGACAACGAGCGAGGAAATATCGATATTGTAGACCAGAACCCCTAAAATTTACTAAGAACTACTTAGTCAGTAGTGCTACAGTCTAGTGGTGGATTTTCAATGACAAGCTAATGTTAAATGTCAATAGATGATTACATTGGCTGGGGTACACCTGGTAAGTAGTGCTACTGACAATGTCACAAGTAAGTCACTACAATTTCACTATTCGCACTTTCTGCAGGGTATGTACACAATTATTGTTGTTGCTATACTGTTTGGACGTAAATATGTGTGTACGTTTAGTGCTTCAGTTAAATACTTCTAGATAGTTCTTTGCATCAACCCTGTGGGAATATTTTTACGTAACAATATACAGTTCCATTATACATATGTGCTTCTATACATGTTTTCATGTATTTATACTGAACAAATTTACTTAAGTTCAGAGGAGTAGGATTCATTAAAAAAAAGCTAAAAAAGTTAAACTTAAGATATTTTTGACAAACATTTTCAAATAAAGCCCCGTGTAGTTTTTACTTTAATTCTATTTGCTTGATCTTGCCGCCATATATTTTGGGTGAATGTATGTGTATTTCAACAATATTTTTCTTAGCATAGATCTTACTTTTTTGAAATTTCATTTCTGTATTTAAAAATAAGTTTATCAAAAGAAAGCCAGTCTTCTATATCTTTGTATATTAAATTAATTTTAATTTATTAGTTAATTTATTATTAAACAAAGCTAATTTCAAACCCCCATATTCATAAAAAAATAAAATGAATTTGAAATCCATTTTAGAAAAGTTTTGTATGAAAAATTTTAAATAAAATACATTTCAAACTCATTTCAAATTTATGAATACGGGGGAAAATGTTCACATGTTCGAATATGCCTATTTAAATTTTCCGATAACTTCTTTCAGTGACTCGGCGGGTAAAAATAATTTTGTAAAAACCACAATTTTTATTTATTTAAAAATTGTTTTGCTAAGACTATTCTTTGAAACTTCTACTGAAAATATGCCAAAAATTTCTTAAATAATTATATTGTACACGTGACAAGGTTGCAATTAATAAAAGTGCTTCCAAATGAACAACAATCTGTGAATTGTTTTTAAAATTTGATGATTTTTTTTTTTTTTTTTTTTTTTTTTTTGATAAAATTAATAAGGAAATTTTTAATTTATTGCAATTTAAATGTTTTCTGTAAGAATCTCTACAAAAAAAGGTAAAAAGTTCCAACAAAATTAAAATATGTAAGTCGCAAAAGTCTCATAAAAAGTCGCACACCGCTAAAAAAAAGGGTCAAATTGCGACTTTAGTCGGATGAACGGTAACCCTGTGTGTAACTATATACACAGTGCACTCGCGATAACAAGAACACCATAAAAATATATTTTATTTTACATTGACTTCTTTTAAAGAAAGACTATGCTTTCATGTTACTAACAAATTAATGCTTTCAAGGCTTGAGGGGCTCCTTGTTAAGCCAAAAGCTCTTATATGCATGTATTTATAAGTTTGTTCGTTTTTAAAAGTGTATTCAAAAGAAACAAAATTCTTGAGTGAAAGAAACATCACGATTTCAAGCTTGCTTGCTTGCTTGCTTAGAAAAGCAATATAAATTTATTTTGCTAAATTAATACCAAATACGGACGACACAATCGCCCATGTACCCACTAGAGGAAAATAATTTAGTTAATAATTTAGTTAATTTTAATTATTATTAGGGATGTAACGAATAACAGTTTAGCGAATGCGAAAACGAATAATGCATTTGAATTTTTGCGAAAGCGAATGCGAATGCAAATACTTACAATACGGTAAAAAATCACATCAAACTAAATTTGCTTAAGAGCATGAAGTTGTATTATATACATAGATGTACTACGTATAGCATTTTATTTAAATTGAGTCTTGAATTGAGCAAATATATATTAATTGATTAAATTCTTAAAACAGAAAGATGTATGTATGAAATTTATTTTGAAATAAGTATATATAATAAAAATAAATTTACAAAATGTTAGGCAATTAACCCACTCGTACTTTGGCCCTAAATCCTGGTACTCTGTTCAAAAATTAATGTGAAATGCTGCCAAAATACATATTAAGAAAAATTGGCATGAATTCATGAAAAAATTTTGGAGAAGTAATACTTTGTTCATCTTGGGAAAAACATATGAAATATATCTTCAACATTTTAAGTTTTCATGCGAAATAATATGCGTGGCACTTGTTTCGCATAAAATTTACAACAAAGAACTGCTAGTTAAAATTGTTTGCATTTAAAATTTTCTGTGCGAAGTAATGAATGGTGCTCAACATTTTCCAAAAGTTTGAAAAGGCTAGTTTTAAGTATTTTTCAAAGCTGTATTTTGGTTCAGTATTCGCTTGAAATATTCGCCTGCATTTTAGCGAATGCAAATAGCAAAAGTAAGCGAATAATTTGCGAATGCGAAAGCGAATGCGAACATTCGTTACATCCCTAATTATTATCGCTTTTTGAAATTTTCCAAACACCTCCAAAATTTTGAGATACGGGTAAAAACCCGGTTTTTCGTACCCGTAGGCACTTATCAACCTCTAACTAAGTTATATATCAACCGATTTTGAATGTATGAATAGATTAAAAAAGAAGAGACTAAGAACTTTCGAACTGTATGTTTTCAGTGAATTTCAGATATATATATGTATGTATTTTTTTCACCAAAAAATTTTTTTCGATTTTTTCGACACTTTTCTACTTTGGACTCGTTCTTAGCTAGTATTTTTGTACTGGAACCATAGTGTTTACAACTTCATTTATAAAACATATATGATTAAGAGTAATTCGCAGGTCTGTTTTAAAAAATTTCCTCGAAATTGACTGAGTTATTAAACATTTTATTAGAAGACTTTTTGTTAAAAAAAACTATCTGTATCATGTATTTCGCGTTCTATTTATACGCTTTCTGTTTATTTAGGATTTGAGGATGATGAAAGTACAATTTAATAGACATATATCAGCAAAGAGTACAAAATTGGCACAACAGTGTTCGCCAAACTTTTTTCTCTTATGGTTCTCAAGAAAAAAAGTTTGTAAATTAGACATTACCATCTGAACTACTTGCCATATATTACCCTTTAGATTGCCAAATTGAAGTACTCTCTTACAAATCGCATTACGTAAATTTTTAAAAATAAGAAGCAGAAGTTGAAGATATTCTTTGGGTTTTAAAAGATGACGTGAAAATGTTGGCAAAATATGTTCTTATTTTAAATAAATTATATAGATTTTTAAATTGTCTACTAGTTCCAAATAATTTTGTTTTTATTTTCGGTTTTAATAAAAGTTCATCAATCAAAAATTTTTCTAAATACATATAGTATATTGATTATATTTGTTTGATCTTTTTAGTTTATTCTCTTATTTTTGTAAGCTCGAGGTCGTTTTATTTAATTGTAATTAGTTTTTTCTATATTTTGTTAACAGTTTGTTAACGAAATATCGAAAATACTAATTACAATTAAATAAAACGACCTCGAGCTTAACAAACATAAGAGAATACATATGTGACAGCGCATAGAGAAAGGGACCTAAGAGTAAAAAAATCAATTTTCACTTTTTTTTAATGTGGACAACATCTGAGCATCGAATGAGACCGATCCCATGCCCCAAAAGTGTTCCCTCCCAGAGATATGCGCGTTTACACCATGCGCGTGTACACCAAAGATACACGTATTTAAATCTTTAAAATGGCTCTCCTGAACAAAACCGGTTTTTACCCTTAGATCCCTTTCTATTTTGCGCGTCACATATTGTATTTATAAGCAACAATGTAGGCACATATACGAATAAAATATAATCCACTTCAATTGAGTTTATAAAAGATATTTTACAGAATGTTTTATTTTGTAGTAAAACAATACTAGAAGTTTTTTTTCAATTTATTTATATTTTTCTTAAAAAGTTATTAATTATTTATTTAATCAAACTGAATTTTTAATCAAGATCTTCCATTTACTTAAACTACGTCATATTTAAAAACAAATAATTTTTTTCGACTAAAAAAGTAGTTCCATCAAGAAAACAGTAACCATTTCCCACAACGAAAAAAATAATTAGTTCCTACAATAAACAACATAACTACTTCTCAAGAATCGATTATTTTAGTCTCACGCCTTGTTAAAATCATTAAGTTGTACCTGATTTACATTAAGCGTTTTTTCATGAAATTTCATGAATTTTGTTGCACGCAACTTTTTCTATTTGCCAATTGCAGCGCTATAAAAGAGAATTTTATATAAAATAGGGCGTAGATTGAATCTCTGATGCATTTTTGACAACTTTTTTGATATATGTA
The DNA here is from genome assembly GCA_949987645.1 of Tachina grossa. Classification (NCBI taxonomy): domain Eukaryota; kingdom Metazoa; phylum Arthropoda; class Insecta; order Diptera; family Tachinidae; genus Tachina; species Tachina grossa. Next base: position 64,399,046 of record OX465274.1, read on the forward strand.
TGTAAGTTGTTCCTCGAAGTCTCCTACCTTTTTTGGAATTTTTCGCTGGGCTTATTTGAAACTTTTTTCTGGGTTGCTTTCTCAAGAAAAGATTATTGCCAAACAAGTATTTTTGACCGGGTACAGTCAAGTTAATTAGTTGTTTTATTTAAAAAAAAAACACTTAGAGCCTTATTATAAGGTAAAACTACATGCCAGTTAGCATAAGTGGCAAAATTAAACATGGTTTTAACGATTTTTGACATAAAAAAAGCTGGGAAAAAATTACTTTTTTTGCAGGCCTAATACCAATATTAATTTAACATGGATACAACAAAATTAATCTGACATGTTGTACAATAGTTTAATTTGCAGTACCAATTTTAAAAGTTAAAAAATATATATGTATATATGTACATGCACAGAGAAAAAACTGCCTCATAGAATCAATAAGATTTTCTCTATGAAACGTTTTTAGGCTAAGGGGTATCCCAGCAGAAGGAAGCGAAGATTTTTTCATAGAGATTCCTTATAGTTTTTATGTGGTAAATCTTATTAATTTTATCAAGAAGAAAACCACATAAAATCAAGAAGAAATCTTATTATTCCCAACTTTTTTTTACTCAATTTCCATTATTTTTGGCACCAAAAAACAATGCATAGAGAAAAACTTCTTGATTCTATTAGGTTTTCTTATAAATTGTAAACTATATGGATTTCTTATTGATTTTATTAGGTTGCCTTATTGATTTTTTTAAAAAGGTTTTCTTCTTGATTTTATTAGGCTATCTTATTGATTTTCTCAATAAGGTTTTCTTCTTGATTTTATTAGGTTCCTATATGATTTGTGTATTGTGTATTTATTGATTTTTTTAATAAGGAAATCTTCTTGATTTTATGAGGTGTCTTGTTATTTCATATCTATAAATAGACACAGACAATTTTTTTCATGATCTTTTTCGTTTTTGTATAAGAATGTTTGCAAAATTATTTCAATGGTTACTCAGACTGCTTGTTAGCATATTGGTTAGAGTGTTTGTCTATCAGTCAGAAGTTTGTTGGTTCAATACTTGTCTCCTTTGAAGTAATAATATGTATGTATGGTGACTTAATTAATTAAGAATACAATATAATATGTATGTATCTATGTAAGTATGTATAGTATGTACAGTATAAATAAATAACATCTACATATACTACATACATACATAAGTATATGGTATAGAATTTAAATGAAAATACATAAGCAAAGCACAAAGAATAATCAAAGACATATTTTTTTTTATTTTATGAGGTCGCCTCATAAAATCAAAAAGAAAACCTTATTAAAAAAATCAATAAGATAACCTCATAAAAACTACAAGATTTCTTCTTGATTTTTTCAAAAAGGTTTTCTCTATGAAATTAATAAGATTTCCTTATTAAAAAACCATAGAGATTTCTTATTAATTTTGTTCTATTTTATGAGGTATTTATTAGGCACCGTTTTCTCTGTGTGTAAAATCGTAATGTTTGTTTGTTCCTAACGAATGATCTTTCAGCATAGGTCGGGTCAAAACCCGGCAGGTTTTCATTTTGTTTTTGACCCAAGAAGTGTGAAGTAATTTGTAGTTAAACAAAATCATCGAGAGTAAGACAACGTTTGCCGGGCTCAGTTAGTATTTTATGTAAAAATTTTTGTTTTATCTCATAAATGTCGTTTCCGAATTTAAGGAATTAGCACAATAATTTAAATTTTTTTGTGAGAACAATTAAACATGTACCTCTTTAAGAAGTGAAGAAAATAAAATTCTATAAGCAATGGCTTCTGTGCTTTAAGTTTTGGGCATTCACTAGGGCGCATCGGTTTTAATCAGTTCACGTTATCGCGAGTTCACTGTATACATAAATACATACATATGTGCATAAAATTTACTGATGTGTTGCTTCAGCAGCAACGAAATGCATCTAAACGTGCTTGACCAACAACAAATATATTTTTTTTTAATTCGTAAAATACTACAAGTTATTATTATTATTTTCTTTTTTTCAATATATGTACTTATCTTGTTTGTTTTTTTAATTCAAGGGCAACTTTTATTCAATTATGGCGTCTCTTTTACTCAACAACTTCCGCTACTTTTCCTCTTTTTTTGAGCAAACGAAAAATTTTAAATGGGAATTGTTCCAAATTACACGTACGCACCGAAAAATTCGTTAATGTTTGTCTGTCTGTCAATCTAATAAAAAGCACTTACATTCATTAATAGCTACCCTGAAGGAAATGTCGATGGTGAAAATTTACTGAGTCGCTTTTGACTTTGTCACCAGTACTACTTTACAATTATTCCCCATACAATACTTTGTGCTATAGACATTTAGCATTTGCTTGTCATTGAAAATCTACTAGTAACACTAAAACAATTGACTAGGTAGTGATTTCATAGTTCTTATGGGAACATGGAGACATACCAACCAGACTGGTACATTTATATACCTTACGTATGTACATACAAATTTATGTACATATATGTATTGACAAGTTGTTGCAAAGTCCACCTGAAATACACAACATCTGCTTTCTCTCTGTCTTTTATATTGACGAATAGAAGAGAAATTGTGGACAATGTAAAGGCCGTGATACACTTTCATACACAGTCGTACGATTCATTCACACTCCAAAAAAAAATCGCAACAAAATCTCTTATAGGTGCCACACTATTCCACAAAAAAGATGCAAAAACATTCAAAATAATTTTTATGTTGAATTATTTTGGATTTCTAAAGAAATAACGCAAAATGTAATTTTCAAAATGTATCTCTCTATCTTTAAATAAATGAAGCAGAATTTGCTGTTTTCTTATCAACTGCCTTACAAAATGCATCTCTGATCTAATAGAAATTATCATTTTATGAAAATTTTCATAAACTTTTGGAAATCGGACAGACTTGTCAAAAAATCTGTCACACATGTCAAATTTTAATCCACACTATCATACTTTTTCAGCACACACGAGTTTTTTGACAGATCGAACGACTGTGTGTGATAGTGCATCACAGCCTTAACTACTACTAGAATTTTAGTGTTGACATAGAGAAGCTTGGCCCCAGTCTGACTGCAGGGTAAGCGTCATGTGTATGTGTATGAATTTATGTAAGCATACATACATACTTACATATCTACATACTATATATATAATTTATGTAATACAGTAAATAACATAATTTAAATTGAAATTTTGAAAAAAGTCGATTTTTGCTATTAACCGGGCGCTAGACACATCAATATTCAGCTTCAATATGTGTGGTTGTGTGTGTTTTTTTTTATAAAAAAATATTCACACCAATATTTTCCCGCTTGTTCGGCAAAACTGCTATTGACGTTTTTTCTGTAATAAATTCGTCAGTAGTGATGAGCGATAGCGTGATTTTTTAATAATGTTGCTCCTTGTGAACGTGATTTTTAAATCGCTGTTGTTTTAAACTGTAACTGTGATCACAGTTTAGCAGCATTTTGTTTGTAGCAGTTTTGTTATTTTGAGAAAATCTAATAAGAAGAGCAGCAGTGAAATTAAATAGTGACTGTGATCACGGTTTAACACATTTCAGCTCTTCTGCTTTAAAAGTATTTATTAGTATTGGTGTTTTGATAAATACTAATAAGAAGAGCAGCAAGAACAAGCAATTAGCAATCAACCCCCTTCAAATATTGAGCATAAAAAAAATATATAAGAGGCAGAGAGACAATAAAATTGCAAATATAAAAATGTGAGTTGTACATAGTTGCCAGAAAAGATGATTTGACCCGATTTGACGATTTTTTTCATGACAAAAGCTGAAGGTATAAAAAAAATTTATGTGGTAGCTTTATTTATTGTAAAGTAAGCATGCAAGAACAATCACAGTTGGTATGAAAGAACTATATTTTCAAAATCTGTTACTTGATAAATTCAGTCACAGTTGTGATTTGTGATTTTTCAATCGCTGTGAAAAAGTAACAGGTTTCTAAATATCGCTCAACTCTAACTCACAGTCGGCAGTACTTACTTGGTGTACCAATATATTCTTTTTCTGTCATATTCTAGTGTTTACGTTGAAAAGAAAAATGTGTACAATAGTTTTCTAGCATAAGCATGATGGTATTTAAGGGAAGAAGAGCTTTAAAGAACACAAAAAAAAATTTCAGCACTTTCAGGTAAAAAACACTTAATATTTTGACTGAATGTAAATTGACAATAAATTTTTAATCATTTCAGAAGCGGTCTCAATGACCGTTCATTATTTAACTCCGGCTTCAGTGTTCTTTTCATCATAGTATTTTTGTGAATGAAAACTATGATGAATATTCGTCAACCGAATGTTAGCGAGAGGGTGGCGATTGTATACTTCCGATGACATCCCCATGTTAAATTCGTCACTCAAACGCACTGCGTAGGTATTGCCGAGCAAGTATAGGTCATTGCTTTGTGCATAATGGTATAATGACTTATGGAATGTATCCGCGGACAAGCGGGTTATGTGTGACTATTTGTAGTAAACAAACGCAAACCACCACATATACATACGTTTATACACGCACTATTTGCAAATAAAAATATTCGCAAATAAATTTACTCACTGTTTATATGGCATAGCAAAAGTACACAAACTTGGTAGCACTTCTATAGAAAATTTACTTTAAAAAAAAAAAAAAAAAAAAAAAAATAGTGTAAATGTGCAAAATATCAAATAATTATTTGTTTTAATTGTCATTATTTGCTTCTATTAATGTTTTTTGTGCAATATTAATCCATTTATTGTTTTTTGCTATCAAACATTTGTAAGCGTGGCAACCTCAAGCATTTTATTTGCAAATAGTGCGTTAAACGTGAATAGTTTTCTGAATTACTAAGTCGCAATAAAAACAACAATTTGGCCACAATTTACAGTTTTATTTGCAAATAAGCCCTGCATATGTATATTGAAGCTGGATTAAAATTATTAATTAAATTAAATTAAAATTATTAATTAAATTATTAAAAATGCACTCTAGTTCAAAAAAAATTAATATGTATCAAAAAAGATTTAGTGTGTAAGTAAAATAATAATAATTTGGGATTATTGGTGCGTTAACAAATGTCAATCTTAAATTAAGAACTTCTTTCATTGACAAAACTACGTAAAAATCATTAGAGGTGATCGAAACTTGTTTGTAAATTTGGGGGTAAACCCCATTTTCATAAAATTTTAAATGAATTTGAAATGTATTTTATTTAAAATTTTTCATACAAAAATTTTCCTAAAACGCATTTCAAATTCATTTTATTTTTTTATGAATATGAGGGTTAGTTAGCTTTTTCCCTAAAAATAACAAGTTAAATATCAAATGTAAATATTTTTTCAAATGTACTTGCATATGATTTTGACGCACGCCTTCGTATTACACAGTGCGGAGCTACCAGATTCGAAAAAGGGAAAATATGAGATGAGACGGATTAGCGAATGTCAATTTTTCGATTTGGTACCATTTTTATTATACATTGCAATGGAGAGTAATCCTCCAGATTAAAAATTACTTCGATGTATTTGTACGAAAACAATCGCATTTGATCGCTAAGTTTTAAATTTGAGGCTGTATCTCCAATTTTATCTATTCCGCCATTTTCAAGGTAGGCTGACAAAATCCGAGTTAATAAAACTCAAAAATATTTCGAAAACTTTTCCTGCACAGACAAAATATTTTAATCGTTTTGTTCATTTCGCTTAGAAAAAATATCAAATAAACACTTGCTAAATATACGGGTATGTTCTGACACTCGCATGGTTTTCAAATCGCATATTAGTTGCAAATCGTCAAACTTGTTTCTAAACGTTCTGTAACTCCTGCGTTTTGTTTGCGACTTGCCATATTGATTTAGATCAGCTGGTCGTTGAAATCGTTAGTGTATAAGTAAACAATGCAAATATAAAATCCACAAAACAAAAGAATCTATATATATATAAAATCGTAGTGTGTGTTTGTTTCTAACGCATGATCTCTGGAACTATAAGAGTTGTGGAGCTGAAATTTTCAACACAGGTTAGGTTCAGTACCAGGTAGGTTTTCGTTTTATATTTGACCCAACAGATGACCACTGTGGGAAGAAATTTGTAGTTAAAAATAATTGAGGGTAAGACAACGTTTGCCGGGCTCAATTTTATAATAAAAAGTTCACGAAAATATTACTATTTTTGATAAAAAAAAAAACAAAGAAAATATATTGAATTTTGGTTAGTCTTATTATTATTGTTCGAACTTCATTTGTTTCTATATTTATGATTTAATTAAGCTAATGTCCATATCGTAAGCCAAATTACATGAGATAATTATTAATGAACATTATTTGTGAATTGTGAACATCAAAGTGAATTGTAAATATTCTAACAAACTAGTAGTAGAACGGAACAACTAGCTGTTTTCATAGGCCACTGCACCATCACCGTCAGCGTTCTTTGTGTTTGGTCCACTGTTCCTGGCCATTCCCAAACATAACAATCCGACGGCTAGTTTAGTTAGAATTATTTCCATTTTTTTTACAAAATCCACACTGTGTATCGAATACTTTAGGCCCCACCAGGTACCACAATAGAGCTGGCAAACTATCGATAGTCACGCTATTCGATATTTTCGATAGTTTGTTGGAAAACTATCGATAGTATCGAATTATTTTACACTATGTTCACACGGCAACACGAACAGTCGTTTTGAACCTTGATATATGTACATATATGGATAAAAAAAATTAGGTAAAAATTATAAATAATTACTTTTATGTTTAATTTTGTTCTAATTTTTCAATATTAACTTCCAGTTTATAGAAGCCGTGTAAAAATTCTCGGCTGTCTATTTATAATGAAAACAAAAACAAATTTTGAGCGCTTTGTTTTTGTTTTCAATATAAATAGCCAGACGAGAATTTTCACATGGCTTCTATAAACTGGCAGTAAACACTATTTTTTTATTTTTTTTTTTTACAAAAACATACCTCTATACATATGTATGAAATAATTTTGTTTTAACAGCCAGTTCAGATAAATTAGCAATAATTTGTTATCAAAAGATTTAGTAAGATTCAGAATGAAACAAAATTGTTCGCTCACAAAATTTTGTATATTTCAATCAGTATTCAAGCGCGTGATCGTGAATGTCATATTAAACCTCGATATTTGTTGTCCGTGTGATCATTGTGTTAGGAATGTTAAATTTAATTTTTCAACACATATCGCTCATTTATTCAAACAACGTCATAACTCAAATAAAACTAGTTTTGAAAAAATTTAGTTACAACTCAGTGGAAATATTCCCAGCAAAAAATTTCAAAAAAGGTAATCGAGTTTGGAATCAAGCATTTTTGGTGAAGCACTTCCCTACTGGATTACCAACTTAATGATTTTAACAAGGCGTGGGACTAAAATAATCGATTCTTGAGAAGTACTTACATTTTTTTTATTTTATTTTTTATTCTCTTCATTTAGCAACTTGTACGTTATTTTTTTAAATTTTAGGTAATGTGATTTGTAAGCGAGTAATGAAAATTGGCAATCAGAAAAGTAAGTCATTATATGGCAAGTAGTTCTAATGGTAATGTGTAATTTTTTGCTGGGTTAATAAAGTTTTCTTTTATCAAATGGTGAGCTTGCAGGCCATTTGCGTAAATTTTAGAACAAATTAAGCTTAGGGCACCTCTTAAAAATTAATAAAAGTATCCTATCTTATAGAAAATTGAAAAATAAGAAAGAAAAAAATTAAATAATAAAATTGGCGGCGAGCCTTAAGCTACGGTCACACTTGCCAAACATATGTCAAAAAAAGCGTAACCACTAAATGCTAATGAAAAATCTTTCAATTAAGTCAAAAGTTTGTCAAGTTAAAGAGAAGCCAATATTGTCGGTTTCTATGACATTGTCCATTACTTGTGTTCGAAACTGTTTAACATGATAAACAAGTGTCTGGATCAAAACTTTTTTCATTAGTGCTTGTTGGTTACGCTTTTTTGGGCAAATGTTTGACAAGTGTGACCGCACCTTTAGTTTCCGATTTATGGGCCTCTGATATTGTAGTACAAAATTGTGATTATATGGTGTAAATTTCATCGACTCCGACTTTTTTTAGTCTAATGACAAGACAACACAATTGTCAAACAGAATTATGCCATAAGAATTTTCTCTACCATGGCATTTCCCTACACTGCACAGCCCAACGAAGTTTTTCTGAATTGCCAAGTTCTCCTAACTAATAACGTTTTTCTGCACTGCAGGCTTTTGGTGGGGCGTAAGGATTTTCTCCATCATGGTATTTCCCGACACGGCGCAGCAAAATAAAGATTTTATGCTTCATGAAATTTTCTTGCGTTTTACCATTTCATGAAAGGTATTGTCAAAAGCTTTAAAATTATACCAATATTGGTCATATTCGTTGGAAAACGCCGTATAATCAGACTATTGTACTAGAGTTTCAGAGGCCCATAACTCGGAAACTAGGCGTCGCACATTGGGTTGAATCAAGTCCAAAGTCGCTATTAATTAATATTTTCGAGTTATTAATTTCGAGTAAGGTTTTGTGTTGAGTAAAAATAGATTTCCGCATCACTAGTGATCAAAATCAATGTTTAGTGTTGCTTACTTTTTCAGCAGTGTGCTGTCAAAGTACAACGTTTTTTCGTGGTTTTGCTAATAGTGAAAAAATTGAAATTCAACACATTTCAAGTTCTCTTTTTTCTGTTTAAAAGTTATTTAGTTGAAATTTTATGATAGAACCATCAACTTCAGGTATTTTAGCGCGTAGTTAAGAAAGTTTTGTTTCAATTTTGTTTGAAAAAATATTTTTGTTGATATTGCTAAAAATGTTCCAAAATTACAGTATTTTTTCAATATTTGGTGAAATAAAACAAAAGTTGTTACGAACTGTTTGTTCTTAGAGTTTGTGTTAATAAAGCTTTTATATTCAACAAGAAAATCATCCGAGTTTAAGTTTTAATTTAAGGCTTAAAATTTTTGTTGCGATAATGAAAATGATGATGATGATGATAATGATGATGATAATTATGATGATGAGCATGATGATAGTGATGACTATAGTGAAGGAGACAAAGTAGATTGTAATTGTTGTCCATAATTTATATACAAAAAATAAAATAATTCCTAAATACATATTTTTAAGGCATACATTTTCCAAAAAAAAATTAAAAACAATTTTCCACCTTTCCCTGAATTAATAGCAACTTTGGGGCTGATTCAACCCACCGTGCCTCGCCGCAAATTTTTTTGTTTACTTTTTTTTCATATTTTCAATTTTCTATAGGATAGAAGAGGTGCCCCTATACTTAGTTTAAGCATGAATTTTTAGACAAGATGAAATATGATATGGTGTATTATTAACTCCATAACTTCTTTTTTTTTTTTTTGAGTCATGACGTTGTTTTAGAAAGTGAGCGATATGTACTTATGTACTTTCAACAGAAGACAACTAATATGTTAAATTTTTTCGAGTTTATTGTCAATTTTGTAATAAATTTTTTCAACGATAGTATCGCTATCGAGTAAAAACTATCGATAGTCTAATAAAAACCAAACTATCTATACTATCGATAGTACTATCGATAGTTTGCCAGCTCTATACCACAAGGCACCGTTTGATCGAGCTAAAAAATTCAGACCGCATTTATGGCAACAACCTCATATTTTAGACAAGATCTACAAGGCCAACCGTTAATTCCGCTAATATAAGACACAAAGGCCAAAAGAAAGTATTATTAAAGAGTATATTACAAACATATGTATAAAAGTATTTTATTTTACTGAATCTAAATCATTTTTAACTTTTTTTAGTGCATCTTTTTTAAGTCTGTCCAATTATTTTTTGAAGTGGTGTTTTATTTAAAATATTTTTGAATTTGGTATTACGCCAAAATACTCGTATTTATTCCCATGTCCAAGTTGACACATTTTTGCAACCAAAAAGAAACCTACCAGACATATCACAGAATATTGTTACATACATATTTCAGTTCGCTCGCAGAAGTTTGCAGAGTAGCCAAATGTTTTATTTAAATTCTGACAGCCTTATCTATAAAGATTATTAAGGCTTTATAAAGGCTTTTTGAGAAAAGTTTTGTATGAAAATTTGTTTTAAAACCCCTTTATAAAGCCTTAATAAATTTTATAAATAAGGCCGTAAATAAATAAATGTTATAAAAGTACTATTTATTGATTGAAAAACTTAATATACATAGATGGGCATTTCTACGAGAGTTTCCACTTTTTGTCGCGTGCGACAGCAAGCAATTAACTTTATATTTCTGAACAACGTGACTCGATTTTTCTTAAAATTTTACCTAATGTAGAACTGCTGACGGCCTGCACAATTATATATAGTAAAAATAAACATACATATTTGCTTGGTGTCGCACGCTACAAAAAGTTGACATTCCTATGGAAATCCTATATGTTTAATGTCTAAAGGTAGATGTCCATAACTCGCATTTTGCGCGTTACATGCACTGCTTTTCATGCGCCATTTTATTTTTGTTTTGATCAGCTGTGTGCGTTTGTTTATAAATACTTATAAAGAAAAAATGGAGAGTGAAATCGAATTTTTAAAAGAATTTGTGGAGTTAGTCGAGTTTGTATATATATTTAATTTATTAAATTTTCTTCCATTTTATTGTTTAAAAATATGTAATGCACACAAAGTAAATAATACAGATTTAGCGGAGATGACACTCAGTACGTAAAAGTAATCGATAAATAATATGGAAAATTTGTTACTGAGAAAAGTGTGGTGAAAAGTTAATTAAAATACATCGCATTAATGAAAATATTCACATATTTTATTAAACAAGTTTTTTTACTACCCAGCTAAAAAAATATGTCTGGAGCATATATGATACCCTATATATGGTTCGGATCCGAAAAATGAGGGTATATGGCCATATATGATAATATATATTCATACACTTGCATACATGAATGTGTATTCTCTATATAGTATGCAAAGTTGATATTTATACTCCCTTGACTAAGAAAAGCGCACTATTGTGAAATAAATTCAATTATTTAAATTACTTTTTTTAAGATTTTAAATAAATATAAAAATATTTTATTTTTATGAAACATTTAATTAAACAAATAATTAAAAACGAATTAAAGGGCATTTCATAAGTCATTTTAAGAGCAAATGTGAATCAATTATTTAAAAAACACAAAACTCATATTCGTACATAAAATTTAATTTAAGAAATTCAGATTAAAAACTAATGCAATTAATTAAAGAAAAGAAAAAATAATCCGTCTAAAAATAGTTTTCAATATAATATTTTGCAGTAATATGAACTTTGTTTCTTATCTAGATAATTCTGTTATTTTCTATCAAATTAATGACTGGATTATCCTTTTGATTATTTGATATATTAAATGGGGCCACAATGTGTAAAATCATACAAGAATGGTTTTTTTTGTAACAAAAGTTGTTCTTTTTTAAACGTTGGGGGGTACGCATATAAACTTTGCATACCGTATGTATTTTCTAATTGATTTCCAATTCACCCGCGATAAAATATGAAGCTTTTTTGATTGCAAAAACGATCTTATGTGAGATATCATATATGCATACATTCTTATATGGCTCCATATATTAAATCTTAATTCTATATATGGATCCACATATAAAGAGCTTCATAATGAAATTTCCATATATGAGCTCATATATTTCAATACATTTCATATATTAGTCCATATATTGGTTCATATATAATAGTTTTGCAATGTATAATCCCATATATTTCCATACATGAATTCATACATATTCATATATAGTTACATGCATTCATATATTAAAAATATGTGGATCATATATAATTTTTTTAGCTGGGATAAGAAATTTTTTTTATTGAAAAAAAAGAACAAAATTATCCACGGCAAAATAATATTTATCGATAACGTAAGAAATAAAGTATTATTTAACATCTTTATCTTTCAAGAACAGCTGACTTTCTTTCAGGGTGCTTGTAACGTGTACAAAAGTAGAAAGTAGACCTACGCGTTCTGCGCTTTTTGCAATGTAACTTGTCACATACTATTACATTGATTCTACTTTTTTGACAGATGCATAGAAAGCGTAACGCCCCAAAAGCGAGCTATGGACCTCTACCTTTAGTTCCATTTTCCTTAAGGAGCCATACAAAATTGCAACAATTTTAATTGCAATCACAAAAATTTATAAAAATAAAATAAATAAACAAACTCATACATACATTTTGTATACCTTCAATTATTAATAATTAAATTATTTCATTTATCTATTTATTTTATGGCGTACGTGCACAATGCAGAGAACCTCAAGAAAATTTCCAAAATTTAATGCTATTTAAAGCAATTTACACGTCGTATCATTTCATTTCGTTTTATATTTTAACATTTCGTTCTAAGTATTTGGCACAGATAATTAACAATTGTTGCATTAAGCAGATAATAAAGCATTATCTATTCACTTTTCAATGCAATGCTAATGTCAATAATGGAAATGCTAGCGATAAATATCAAGTACAACAACAAAGGAAGCAAAAAATTTTTGGGGAAATGTATTGCATCTAGCAAATTAGGCAGAGCCGCCACTGTCGAACCAAACAAAGCTTAATATAAAGCAACTAACACGTTGCAGTTCAACCCCGCCAATGCACTGTGGGCAAATTGGTCGATCGTCGTTTAATTCAATTTTCAAAGTGTTTAATTGCGCCAAAATTGTGTCTCATTCGATTACTAATATACCACTGAACTTATATATCGATTCTTTTTTGATTGCCATGATCTAGTTGCACAGCTGTGAGCTGTCAAACACAAAATATGTTTCACCTTTAACATGTGTTTTCGTTGCATTGCCAAATTTTCTCTAAATTTACATTTTTCTCAATTAAGTGGAAGAAAAGTAGTTTTATTTATAGTTAGAGGTATGTATTAACTAAAAAAATTTTTGTTTGAGACCTGAGCTTAAGTGTTGTAGAAAAAAATAGAGTTAAAGTTGACTATACCACTAACTGCTTGAAAAAAAGCCAAAATAAGACTTCCGTGGACCAGAACTTCTGATATTAGTGGGTTTTGGGGCTAGAATATTTTTTTTTTAATTACTATGTTGTCTTGTGATTGTAAAATATCCAAGTCATCTGCTACTTTATGCTACTTTACATGATATTGCATTTTTTAGGAGCAATGTCGGTGCTCAGACGAGAAGTTTATTTACTATGGCGCAACGAACCTGTGGCTACTAAAATATTTTCTGCCGTTGAGAGTCATATATTTCATAATATAATTAATATCAACATGTATAATGCTAATGAAATCCTTCTAATAAGCAAAAAAAATTAGAAATTTTGTAGCACAATTGGTTCAGAAATGGAAAACAACACGGAATGGTTAGACGGACAACTTTTATTAGTTGATCCATTGACTAATCGTGGGAGACCCGATAAGATGTTCGACGAATGTTCCAATAAAACGAAATTAAGTAAAGTGTCCCAAATTGTTAAGGAAACACCTCACAGTGAGCTTGTACTAACTACAACGAGCACAAAATCGATATTGAATCTTTTAGGCAATATGCTTTACAGACCACAGAACTTTTTATTACACAGTATCCTTGGTTTTATATGCCGTGTTCCATACATAAAATCTTAATACATGGACCCGATATAATTAAAATATCAGCACTTCCAATAGGAAAAATTTCGGAAGCGTTAGAATCCCGTAACAAAGATTACCGCAATTTCCGTGAGCACCATACGCGAAAGACATCCGATTAAATACAATGGAGGACTTAATGCATGCGCTTTTGTGTTCATCGGATCCCTTGATTTCAAATTTTGTCAGAACATTGTGTACCTTGTACCTTTAGATTCATCTAGTAGTTCCGAATCGGAATAAAAAACTGTTATTACTATTGTAATTACTATTGTAATTAGTATTGTTATTTTTTTTTTTGCATTATAATTACATTTTTGTTATGAAAACAACTGAAATATATGAAGACTGAATAAATGCTCAAACAGAATTGCGGCATAAACACATTTTCCATACAAATTGACACAAAAAAGCAAGCCCAGAAAGTAGTCGAGGGAGAGAATCTATTTTATTTTGACACTGTTTTTTCTTATGCTCTCACATATAAATAAATATTCTCTCAGAAATGCTACCATACTTTCAATAAATTTCATACATTTGTATTCAAAACTACAAAGAAAAATAATCACAAAAAAAATTTAAAAAAAATGAGAGAGCATTTGAAGTTACTGCCGTAGATTTTATTATGGGCTTTGTTAATTTGACAGCGATTTTTCCTGAAGTTGCGTACTTATTTTATTTAATCATTAAGGCCAAAAATAGTTATTTCAACAGAAAAAAATTTTAAACAAAAAAATAAATAAATAAATGTTTAAAAAAAAGTTGTTAATATTAAAAGTTTAATATATTTTTAGTCCAAAAGAATGTGAAACATTAAATATATTAATTAATTAATTAAATATATTTACTTTATCATGTTTTCCTGAATGAAATAAACAATGTCTAATTTATGAAAAAAAATTGCAACTTTCACAACAAAAAAATATAAATATATTAAAAAAAAAATTTTTTTTATTTAATATTGTAGCTTAATCTATTTTCAACTAAAAAAAAATATTACACCAACAAACAAAAATTTTCCCTAAGCGCTATTATTTAAACGCCGCTAGATGAGCCATTTCGCCCACTGTGCAATGACCAGAAAATTACCTGAAGTCAAGAGCTCCCATGGTGGCCATTCTGTTCGTATGATACAGAAAATGTTCTACGTTTTTCTCTTTATCAATGTCTTGGCAGCTTTGGTAATTGCATTCGACCCTTTGCCGCTGTCAACACGGATACTAGAACCGAGATTTGTTTCCTATTTGTTGAAATCAAAGAAATTGTATTTTTATTGTTTAGGTGAGTCCATAACTACCTGGGGGTGAAAATATTTTTAAATTACGAGTCGTATCGAATGCCGTGAGTTGCCCTCTGGTCAGCATACAGTTGTTTCTTGCGGACCTGCATCTATTGGCTTTTTCCTAGATCTTGCGCCTAAGTCTGAGCTTGCACAAGAGTAGGGTTAAACCTACAAATTCTAATAACAGAGAAACCTTTAAGTTACCCTAGTTATTGCAACCTCATCAGCACTAGAGTTTTCCTGAAATCATCTATGGCCCGGTATCCAGATGGTTCTAATATTAAATTGCACTGCTATCTCGTTTAGAGATGATAGGCAGACGAGGAGTGTTGCTTTTCGTAGAAGCGGATATTTTAGGGCCATGATAGCGCCTCGACTATCAGTGTATATGTTAAATGTAGTTGTTAAAATGACATTCACCCTCAACTAATCTACAACTCCCTTGATAGCATTGATCTCTGCCTGGTAAACACTACAGTGCTCCGGAATACAAAGACCTAATATACCTGAGTTCTGCAACCCACACAACTACTTGAGTTTTGGAGACAAGCGTTTAAAATTCTACACCTTTCTACATCATTCCTCTAAGCTCGTCCGGATGGCATCCAAATGATATAAATAGAGCAGGAGAGGTTTAATCAATCATCCATCCCAAGCTTCGGGATCCAATATTCTGCAGTGGCCAGTGCGGTTTCCGCTACATAAGGAAATGCAACGAAGACTGATTGCATCCCAGGACTACTTCAAAGAACAATAGTTAAATACAATAAGACAATTCTTTGAACCTTGTGTAATATATGTAGATATGTATGTCTTCTTCTCCAGTGAAGGCCACCGCATGATGAGCTCATACATGAAAATTGACGTAATATGTTTGCCGTGATGTGAAATAAAAAAAGTGATAAATATTTATATTTTAGCTTAGCTACTTTCCAAGCAGTGTTGCTTGTATATCCTTGTTGCATTTATAGTGCCTTTTTATGTCAAAAATGTGTTCCTATAAAAAACAGGTCTTCATATCCGAAGAGTTTTATATTAATAAAAAAAATTAAAAAAGATATTTTGTGCTTTATTGGGATTCTTTTTATTATTATAGAGTTCTTGTTTCAAACATGATTTTTTAAATGAAAGTTTAACGTAAGAGCTATAGTTACTGGAAGAAATTTTTTGGTAAATGAATGAATGCATGAAAATTCGCAATAAAATAATGTTTTGAAAGACATATATAGTTTATTCCAAATTAATGTATCATCCCTTAGCACAGTGTTCGATTTCAGAAATTAGGACGACAGAAATAAAAAAGAAGAGAGGTGTCTTAGGACACCAGGTTATACCTTTACTGCTTAAGCTATGTACAGACGGTTGTCAGATCTTACAATATTGCCAGTAAAATGTGCTAAAAATTTCTTACAACCGTGTGAACTGGCAATTTTTGCCAGACGCCGTTGCTAGAAAACGCATTGTCAGTCCATTGCAAGACTAGCAACTGACAACAAATTGTCAGACATCTTACAATCGTGTGAACACATTGTAAAATTATTGCCAGATATTTGTCAGACATTTTAATATTGTCAGATGTGCGAAGTTCATGCATCTGACAATGGCGTCATTGTAAGATAATTCTTTCTATGGGTAACACTGCACCCGCTTGATTTTAAATAAAAAATTTATAATAAAATATATGCAGACAAAATCATTGCAATTGCTTCTTTATGGTCCATAATAATTTATACTTTCACTTTTTACATTAAATACAAACACAAACAATAAATATTTAACAATTTCCAACAAATGGTTTAAATCTGGCAACGCATAACAACAGATCTAACAATTTGTGCATATGACAACCGTGTGAACTGACAATTTTTCTACTGACGATTTTGTCAGATGAATTTATTGTCATACAACCGTCTGGCAATAAATTGTAAGATTTTCTGACAACCGTGTGAACTGACAAGAAATATTGTGTTGGCAATTTTCGATTGCCAGTACATTGTCAGCACATTGCCAGATCTGACAATATTGTAAGATCTGACAATCGTCTGTACATAGCTTTAGTTATATAAAACAAATTTCATGTGTGAAATAACAATGCAATCAAATTATATTATATAATGATGTCAAATTCTCTGAAAATATTTCAAAACGTTTCCGTTTATTTCCCATTATTTTCTTTTCTAGCGGTGTACAATTAAATTAATGTATTCATTCAAATCATAAATTAAGGTATTGTTTATGGTCGGTGGCGCCCGTTAGCCGCCTTACAGGCTATCGGCTGTGTTCTCTGGTTTGTGCTCATGTGCAAAAGAAAAGCAAAAACAAATTGAGCAAGTGTTCTCATTGTTTTTGTTTTATTTTTGAAGTGAGTGAAAACTTTAAAGAACGAAACAAGACAAAAGCAAACAATTTGTTTCGTTTATTTTTGTACTCTGCTTTTAAGCACAAAGAAATCAAAACAAAAATTAATTTATAACTGTAATAGTGTCGATTATTTTTGTTACGAAAATCACGTCCTGTCTCGCGCAATAAATAGCAAAGCTATAAAAATAACATTAATTAAAAATTTAAACTGACCACACTCTTTGCAAGCGAAGACCCAGACTATAGTGTTGTCATTCGAACAAAAATTATTCGAATATTCGAACAACTTTTTATCATATTTGTTCGAACGAACAAAAATTTTCAATTTAGAATAAAAAATTATTCGAATCATTTTTGTCGAATATTCGAACAATTTCCTTAACTACTTGTATAAAAAGGTTTTTTAGGTTATCTGCGGTTTTTAAATGATTTTTTCCAAAAAATTACATATTAACATATTAAAAATGTTTGTAAATGTGTGTAAATACCTATACTTTTTAACTAATTTCGTTTCAGTTTTTAACTCCCAACAAAAAAGGGGTGTTATAAGTTTGTATGTAGTTTGTCAAATTATTCGTCTTTTATGTTTTTTCGAATGAAATTTCATAATTTTTTTCTTGTTCGAACAGACGAATAACTTTGAACTTTTGTTCTAATATTCTAACGAACAAAGAATATAAAAATATATTCGAATAATCTTAAATAAATTCAGTAAAGTGCGACTCTGACTCGCGCACGAAGGGTTTACGAACACTAGATATGTAATTTAATACAAACTTCATCCTATATAATATATAGTTTTGGCATTTTTTTTCGTTTTTGGGGTCTTTTCGATTTTTGCGTTTGTTTCGGCGGTTTTTGCGTTTTTTCGGTTTTGGCGATTTTTTTAAGTTTTGGCTCTTTTTTTAGTTTTGACACTTTATTTTCTTGTTTTGGGGATTTTTTTTTTTTTTGGTTTTTGACGTTTTACATTTTGGCGATTTTATTCGATTTTTGCCGTTTTTTTATTTTGGCGTTTTTTTCATATTGGCGATTTTTTCTAATTTGGCGATTTATTTTAGTGTTAGAATTTTTTTTAATTTTGGCGATTTTTTCGTTTTGGCGTTTTTTTTTAATTTTTGGCGATTTTTTTTTTTTTTTTTGGTTTGGCGATTTTATAATTTTCGGTTTTTTTAGTTTTACCGTTTTTGAAAATTTCAAGTGTTTGATTCTTACGGTTTCCAAGATATAGCAAAAAAAAAGATATAGATATAAAGATATAGTCAAAATTTCATTAACTGATGGACCACCCTTTAATTTTAATCTTTTTAAATTTTAGTGTTAATTGTTGTAGTCTGTATAAAAATACACTAATTTTACAAATTTCAAGTTTCAATATACATGTTCATACAATTGTATGTATATTACATGGGATTTTAACATTTTTCGTTGCTCGTTTTGGAACACCCTTTAATTTTTAATTCTCATGTATTTGTTGTTGTATCGGCCAAGGTTCTACATATTCTGTCCAAATTTCAGGTCCGTAGCTCTTACGGTTCCTGAGAAAATACCGTGTGACGGACAGACGGACAGCGTAGCGAAAACAATAGGGTTCCTTTTCACCTTTGGTGTACGGAACCCTAAAAAGTTTGCAAAAAACGACACATATGTGTATTAGATTAATTGTTTTATTAACAAACGAAAAATATTGCATTACATTCATTACATTTCAAATAATTTCAATAACAAATTTAGGAATATTAATAACAAAACTTTAAAATTTTAAGAACCTTTGCCGCAGTTGACGCTGTGGCTTAGATAAGAACTCTATATTCCACTTATACTACTGAAGTAACAGAATCGCAAAAAATAAAAGATTAAATAAAAAAAATTATGATAAATTCCAATCGACTAGACCGGGTTTCTTCAAGTATAAATTAGAAGATATACGATCATGTCACCATTCAAACGAAAACAAAGCAAAATTAAAATCGGTCAAGACGTTGGGGAGCTACGGCGCACACAGGGACAAATTGAAAATTTAGTGCGACAAAATTATTTACTTCATATGGACTCAATAAATTTTAATAAAACTAGGTACCTCAAAGTTTTTAGAGTCGTTGATTACGAATATGATGTCAGTTTTTAAAAATTTAAAATTGCGGATCCAATATGGCGGACAATTTTTGAAAAATTTATCGAATTCGCTTTAAACTCATAACACGGGGTTTTTGATGTCGCTGATTACGAATCTTATACTAGTTTTGAAAAATTCAAAATGGTGGATCTAATGTGGAGAACAATTTTTAAAAAATTTATCGAATTCGCTTAAAACTTATTGCACGGGAATTAGGTGTGCTACCTGAGGAAAATATGCTCTATTTATTGAAGGGGGAAACGGGGGGACCACCACTTGACTTTTTTTTACTTAATAGTAGTTATGATTTTTAACTTATAAGGAAAAGTCGTGGAAATGTTTGGAACTTTTTTTATAGCCCTAGCTAAAGTAAATTTTTCAATATATTTCATAATAAAAAAAGAACACTGTATCATAATTGCTGTTTTTATAATAATTGCAAATTAAATTAGTTACATGGTGCTTAAAAATATATTTAAAGAACTTTAAACTGTAAATTTACAAAAATCTGTCGAGTTTAGAAATAATAAACGCTATAGGTGCTGCTGCCAGGTATAAGTGCGTGTAACAGAAAATAATACTTTGCACGCACGTACAGACTAATATAATGCGTTGAAAAAAATAAATGTTTATAGGTTTATTGCGTACTGGTAGATAGAACATATTAAGTGCAATTAGTAGTTACATTTAACAAAATAAAAAATTCCAGTTTTGTCGTCCTAATTCGGTCATTTGTACCTGTGTGCGGCGTCAAAGACACGCAGATCAACAGAATATATCTAAAAAATGTGATATATTCTAAACGGCTGGACAGATTTTCTTTAAACATGGCTAAGAACACTCTCGAGCAAGTCATTTTTTTATTTTATTTTTAAAGAGAAGTAACAATCAGGCAATGATTGCCTACTACTATTATAAAGAAAGGGATAGTAACAGAATAGATAGGTGGTGAAGGAATAGATAGAGGAATGCTTGATTTTTTTTACAGCTCTGCTTTTGCACGTTTTATTTTAATAATGTAGTGTTGCAGCGCCTCTGATTCGCCGATGATTCTGCTACACAATTAAGGGTGGTGCTCTGGTGTTACAATAGGATTAGTATCTCTTAAAGTCGGTATAGTTCAGTGACCAGTGACTATGCCTTCATCACTTGAATTTTTCTACAACAACTGATAGAAAGGGACAGTAATGCACATCAGAAAAATGCGTGGTGTTGTTATTTAATGACTGTCAGATAGCGGGCTCGATCCTAAAACCTTCGGTTTTGTAGTCAACGTGCTAACTTCTTCAGCCAATGCCACCCTCAAACAGGAAAACTAAATCAAAATCGGTCCAACCGTTTGATCTGTATGTCGAATCGTACATACAAATAGATACACAGACACAAACTATATACAAACTTATAACACCCCCTTTTTTTTGTTGGGAGTTAAAAACTGAAACGAAATTAGTTAAAAAGCATAGGTATTTACTAGGATGATCGATTATTCGACTTTTTCCATAAACCGGTTTTCGAATAGTTCGAATATTTGAAATTATGAAAAACCCGGTTTCGATTTTTACAATTCAGAAAAACCGGTCGACCGGTTTTTTTTAAATAAGAAAATTATTGAGTTAAAAGTTTATGTAAATACTATAAAACAATACAAAAATTAAAGGTAAAACACAAAAATTAACCTCATATACTTATACATAGTAAATACAGTATATATAATCTCCCTTATCGTGGGTGGCGTATTTCAAATACGACTTCGACTGTTTGGTAATATATCAAAGAAAAACTGTTGAAGTCTTCTTTAATCTATTAACAAAAAGTCGTACACTCAGGGAAAATCTGCAACTAAAAAATAAGAACGCGTCACATTAATTCAATAATTTTCCATATAATAGAAAATCTATGTTGATATACTTAAGCTGGATTCACCCATTGTTTCCAAACAAAATTTTTGTCCAGACAAAATTTTTTTTCGCGCGAGTTTTCTGCAGTACGGTTCATCCATTTCGAACATTTTGTCTGGAAAATCGAAGCTACCATATGAAATACATACATGTGTAAACGATGCGTATTAATTTTACAAGTGGCAGCACATCGGCAAATGATTACAATTCGCTGTGTCTTTTTAATTGTTCAATGCAATTCTTTCGTTCAACTCTATATGTATGTATATGTTTTATTTTACAATTTTGCTTTATTTCTATTGTAATTAATACAAGTATATTCTGTGTTTTTATTATTCATATAACATGATGTGGCAGCCGAGTTCAACTTTGGCTGAAAAATTAAAATACTTGGCAGCTCAGTTCGATTTTGTCCGCACAAAATATAAAATTAAACCAATTCAAACTGAGATTTGTTCGTAAAAAATATTTTCTCTCTCTCAAGAAGAGAGAAGTCAAACTACATATAACAAATATTTTGTCCGGACCAAAATTTTGTTCGGAAACAATGGGTGAATCCAGCTTTAAACATAAATAAAATTAAAAAAATAATACTGTAAATTAATATATTTCCATATTGAAATAAAAAATTTCAACATGACTAGACTTTCGTTAATGTTTTTTATTAATTCAATATGGTTTTTATTGATTTTAAGCTGTTTTTTCTCTGGGTGTAGTCATATTTGAAATACGCCAACCACGATAAGGCAGAATATGTATATATAAATCGCCTCTGATACCACCTCATTAAATAATTTCGCATAAATTTCATGTTTCAATATATGTTGTCATGCTGAAAAAGCTCTTAGAACTTTTAAACTAAAAAAAAGAATAAGAAAAATCAACAGAAAACCTTGGTCTAAGTTTTACCATAGTAAAAACTAATTTTAATGCAAAATGTACAAATCAAAAAGTATTCGACTCAGCCGGTTTTTAAATTGTAAAAAAACCGGACTATTCGACATTCGAAAAATCAACATTTTGAAAAAACCGACAACCGTATTGGGGAAAAACCGGGTTTTAAAACATGTTGTAAAACCGAGTCGATCACCCTAGTATTTACACATATTTACAAACATTTTTAATATGTTATTAATTTTTTGGAAAAAATCATTTAAAAACCACAGATAACCCAAAAACCCTTTTTATACAAGTAGTTAACCTTTAAATCTCCCTTGTGTGGAAAACCACACAAAATGAATTATTTTTGTACGATAACCAAAAAAAACTTTTGGAGTATGCTAATGAAATTCCTTGACTTTGTTTATAGTATAAACTTAGTACAGAAAAAACAGGGGGCAAATCGTTACATCCGTGAACGTACAACTCGTCACGTAAAAACACAATTTTCGGATTATGAAATACGTGAACGTATTGAAATCTCATTCAGTTTATACGATTGACCTATCATTTAATTTGTTTTAGTACGATTGCCAATACGATCACGTATGTAACGATTTGAACCCAGGTTTTGATTAAAAAATATTATTTAATAAATTCAGTAAAGTGCGACTCAGACTCGCGCACGAAAGGTTCCATACGAACACTAGATATGTAATTTAATACAAACTTCATCCTATATAATATATAGTTTTGGCATTTTTTTCGTTTTTGTGATCTTTTCGGTTTTTTTTTTGTTTTGGCGGTTTTTGCGTTTTTTCAGTTTTGGCGATTTTTTTTAAGTTTTGGCTCTTTTTTTAGTTTTAACACTTTATTTTCTTGTTTTGGCGATTTTTTTCGGTTTTTGGCGTTTTTTCATTTTGGCGATTTTTTTATTTTTGGCGATTTTTTTCATTTTTGCGTTTTTTTTTATCTAAATTTTTTTAGTTTTGGCGTCATTTTCGCGTTTTGGCGATTTTTTTCGATTTTAGGGGTTTTTTTCATTTTGGCGTTTTATTATTTTGGCGATTTTTTCGAATTTGGCGATTTATTTTAGTGTTAGAATTTTTTTTAATTTTGGCAATTTTTTTCGTTTTGGCGATTTTTTTAAATTTTTCGCAATTTTTTTTTTTTTTGGTTTTGCGATTTTATAATTTTCGGTTTTTTTAGTTTTACCGTTTTTGAAAATTTCAAGTTTTTGGCGATTTTTTTAAGATTTTGGCTCCTTTTTTAGTTTTGATACTTTATTTTCTTGTTTTGGCGATTTTTTTGTTGGTTTTTGGCGTTTTTCATTTTGGCGATTTTTTTATTTTCGGCTATTTTTTCATTTTCGCGATTTTTTTTATTTAAATTTTTTTTTTAGTTTTGGCGACATTTTCGCGTTTTTGCGATTTTTTCGATTTTTGGTGTTTTTTTCATTTTGGCGTTTTTTTCATTTTGGCTATTTATTTTAGTGTTAGAAATTTTTTTTAATTTTGGCGATTTTTTTCGTTTTGGCGATTTTTTTTTAATTTTCGGCGATTTTTTTTTTTGGTTTGGCGATTTTATAATTTTCGGTTTTTTTAGTTTTACCGTTTTTGAAAATTTCAAGTGTTTGCCTCTTACGGTTTCCAAGATATAGCAAATTGTCAAAATTACATAGTCAAAATTGCATTAACTGATGGACCACCCTTTAATTTTAATCTTTTTAAATTTTAGTGTTAATTGTTGTAGTCTGTATAAAAATACACTCATTTTACAAATTTCAAGTTTCAATTGTATGTATATTACATGGGATTTTAACAAAACAGACTATCTAGAAATTATATGAAAACCTTTACGATTACAAATTTATGTAACGCATAGCATATTTCTGTATTAGGTATTGTGCCAACCAAGAACTTGGTCAAAAATTATATCTCACTAGTTTTAATGGCCGGAATTTTGGATAGGAACTTGGCCTTTTTTTACATTTATGTTTTTGTGAGGATCTGACTACTTTTTGAAAAAATTTTTATAATAAGACTTTTTAAACTTAAAATTTCTGGTGTGTCTTATTTCTATTAATGATCGCTGTGCCAGTTGAAAATGGCAGTTATATAAAATAATGGGTTAGAGCGTGATGAGTGCTGAATTGTAGACCTTTATTTAACATGCACTATTGCGTCATTACAACGGGTCGCTGGTGTGTACGCAATTTGGTAAGAGTCCTCTGGAAAGTAACATGTTAAATACAGCTAGGGCTGCCAGTCGTACTGATTTTGCCAGTACATTTACTGATTTTTGTTTAAAGTACTGATTTATGCATAACTAGCAAATCAGTACGTAAATGTACTGATTTTTTCATGTATGTACTGTTTTTATATATTAATTATGATCAATGTAATTATAAGAAAGCCTGTCATAGTGTTTATTTAGTTTCTTTGAATCACCAGTGATCTTTACTTTACGTTCGCTTTAAGGCGAATTTATTTTCAAAGTGGTATCCATATAATGCTCAAGCAAATTCGGCCAAAACTGTCGAGATCATATAAATTTTAGTTTAAGTTAATGTTATTTTATTGAGATTTTTTTAATTTAAATTTGCAAGAAAGATTTGCTATAAGTGATTTCTGATAATGCAAATAATGAATTTAAAGTTTCTTTTTCGAAATTTTTTTTGATATTATTTTTATTAATTACATATGCCTTGGTACAAAGTATACATTGAATTCATGTTTAGTTTTAAGAATGGTTAAAGCTAGGAATGTAACGAATGTTCGCATTTGCAAATTTTTCGCTTATTTTTGCTATTTGCATTTGCTAAAATGTATGCGAATATTTAAGACAAAAAATTTTGTACTTCTTTTACGAAAAAAAATTGCCATTAACAAACGTCAAAAACACGAAAATTCTTTTAAGCCAGCATGAAAAATATACATATAGGGTATGTTCGTAGATTCAGCAAATTTATGCAGAAGTTCTGAGAATTTTTTCTGCGTATGTGTGATCAACTGTTGCACATGTTTTGCAACTGCTCAATATCTGTGCATAGTTGGCATTTTTGAACGAACTGCAAACAATTTTTAACCCGGCAAGTAATTTTATTTAAGAAAGTTGTCATCTCGTCGATGTGAAAGCACAAAAAACTCTTTATAAAAGTTTGCACATTGTGCACATGGCTTGGACGTAGCTGACTTATAAGTAAGTCATTCTTCAAAGTTTTTTCAGAAAGCTTTTCTAAAAAAAGTTCTCATAAGCATCAAAATTAAACTAAAGTCCAGCGGTGTTTGGAAATATACCTATTTCATTTTTTGAAAAAGAAAAGGCATTGTATTTTCGGCAGCAGTATTTTCTACTTAAGACTAGTCTGTTAAAACTTTTAAAAAATGTTTTGAGCATCATTCATTACTTCGCACAAACAAATTTGAATCGCAAACAATATTAACTAGTCATAGTTGTAGTAAATTCCACGCGAAACAAGTGTCACTCATTAATTTCATATACAAACATATGTATGTATCTTTCTGTTTTATGAATTCGTGTCTTTAATAAATTAATACATATTTGCTCAATGCAAGACTCAGTTTAACTAAAATGCTATATGTAGTACATCCATGTATGTAATACAACTTCATGTTCTTATATATAATTTATTTTCATGTGATTTTTTAACGTATTGTAATATTTGCATTCGCTTTCGCAAAAATTAAAATGTAGTATTCGCATTCGCATGCGCTAAACTGGTATTAGTTACATCCCTAGTTAAAGCCTTTTATATTGAAAAAATTTATGTACTGATTTTTTTTCAATTGTACTGATTTTTTTTCTCTCATGTACTGATTTCTACGATTTCAAAATTGGCAACCCTAAATACAGCGCACATTTTAGTGGAAGTGATCCCGTCTTTTTTCTCAATAAATTTACATATTAAAGTCTGATTAGCCAAAGTACATATATCAAAAGGATATGCCCAATGTGCATGCAAAGTTTCAATAGGGTAGCTGGTGCTTTAATTTATGGATTTTCTGTTTAAGTAAATCAATTACTATTTGTCTACAAAATGTCAGCTCTCTATAGTATAATATTACGTAAATTCTTATGGGCCTGGCCTCGCTGACTTTTATATCTTCTAGTGCTTATAGTTCACGCAAAGTTTGGTATTAAAAAGTTAATAAGAAATACCTGAGTATTAAATTAAAAACTGCTAAGCCGAAGTACCTGAAAGAAAAAGCTAAGATTTGTGGGTGAAGTCACGGCTACTTTTCAAATAGGAAATTTTTATTTTGGATAAATGCAATGTGCATGAAAGGCTTCATTGAATAAAATTTATCTTAATTTTGAATTTAGTGCTTTTTACCATCCTCTGGTTGAAACTTCGGATTTTTTAGATTTATCTCAGTGATCTCTAGATCTAGATTTATTTGTGTATCAAGTTTCAACTCCTTAGCTCAACTTTTAATTTTTAATATTTATGGGCGCAGCCCCGCCCCTTTAACTAAAATTTCCATGTTTTCAGATTTTCTAGTTGGTTTCTCACCTAGACCTACTTGCATATCAAATTTCAGCTCCTTAGCGCAACTTTTAGTTTTTAATATTTATGGGCGTGACCCCGCCCACTTTTCCAAACTTGAGATTTTTTTCGATCAGTGCTTAGTATTCGTGTCAAGTTTCGTTGCAAACGGATAATAATACCCACATAAATAGTGTATCTAATTTGCTGAACCGTAGTACACAATTTTCGCAATTTTTTTTTTTTTTTGGTTTTGCGATTTTATAATTTTCGGTTTTTTTAGTTTTACCGTTTTTGAAAATTTCAAGTTTTTGGCGATTTTTTTAAGATTTTGGCTCCTTTTTTAGTTTTGATACTTTATTTTCTTGTTTTGGCGATTTTTTTGTTGGTTTTTGGCGTTTTTCATTTTGGCGATTTTTTTATTTTCGGCTATTTTTTCATTTTCGCGATTTTTTTTATTTAAATTTTTTTTTTAGTTTTGGCGACATTTTCGCGTTTTTGCGATTTTTTCGATTTTTGGTGTTTTTTTCATTTTGGCGTTTTTTTCATTTTGGCTATTTATTTTAGTGTTAGAAATTTTTTTTAATTTTGGCGATTTTTTTCGTTTTGGCGATTTTTTTTTAATTTTCGGCGATTTTTTTTTTTGGTTTGGCGATTTTATAATTTTCGGTTTTTTTAGTTTTACCGTTTTTGAAAATTTCAAGTGTTTGCCTCTTACGGTTTCCAAGATATAGCAAATTGTCAAAATTACATAGTCAAAATTGCATTAACTGATGGACCACCCTTTAATTTTAATCTTTTTAAATTTTAGTGTTAATTGTTGTAGTCTGTATAAAAATACACTCATTTTACAAATTTCAAGTTTCAATTGTATGTATATTACATGGGATTTTAACAAAACAGACTATCTAGAAATTATATGAAAACCTTTACGATTACAAATTTATGTAACGCATAGCATATTTCTGTATTAGGTATTGTGCCAACCAAGAACTTGGTCAAAAATTATATCTCACTAGTTTTAATGGCCGGAATTTTGGATAGGAACTTGGCCTTTTTTTACATTTATGTTTTTGTGAGGATCTGACTACTTTTTGAAAAAATTTTTATAATAAGACTTTTTAAACTTAAAATTTCTGGTGTGTCTTATTTCTATTAATGATCGCTGTGCCAGTTGAAAATGGCAGTTATATAAAATAATGGGTTAGAGCGTGATGAGTGCTGAATTGTAGACCTTTATTTAACATGCACTATTGCGTCATTACAACGGGTCGCTGGTGTGTACGCAATTTGGTAAGAGTCCTCTGGAAAGTAACATGTTAAATACAGCTAGGGCTGCCAACCCTATGCCCAATGTGCATGCAAAGTTTCAATAGGGTAGCTGGTGCTTTAATTTATGGATTTTCTGTTTAAGTAAATCAATTACTATTTGTCTACAAAATGTCAGCTCTCTATAGTATAATATTACGTAAATTCTTATGGGCCTGGCCTCGCTGACTTTTATATCTTCTAGTGCTTATAGTTCACGCAAAGTTTGGTATTAAAAAGTTAATAAGAAATACCTGAGTATTAAATTAAAAACTGCTAAGCCGAAGTACCTGAAAGAAAAAGCTAAGATTTGTGGGTGAAGTCACGGCTACTTTTCAAATAGGAAATTTTTATTTTGGATAAATGCAATGTGCATGAAAGGCTTCATTGAATAAAATTTATCTTAATTTTGAATTTAGTGCTTTTTACCATCCTCTGGTTGAAACTTCGGATTTTTTAGATTTATCTCAGTGATCTCTAGATCTAGATTTATTTGTGTATCAAGTTTCAACTCCTTAGCTCAACTTTTAATTTTTAATATTTATGGGCGCAGCCCCGCCCCTTTAACTAAAATTTCCATGTTTTCAGATTTTCTAGTTGGTTTCTCACCTAGACCTACTTGCATATCAAATTTCAGCTCCTTAGCGCAACTTTTAGTTTTTAATATTTATGGGCGTGACCCCGCCCACTTTTCCAAACTTGAGATTTTTTTCGATCAGTGCTTAGTATTCGTGTCAAGTTTCGTTGCAAACGGATAATAATACCCACATAAATAGTGTATCTAATTTGCTGAACCGTAGTACACAAAATGAGATTTAAATTGTATGGGCGTGTCAACGCCCACTTTTTTAATGAAAAATTTATAGCCCTGCATTATCGCAGTATATGTGCCAAATTTCAATAAAATACCTTTTATTAAGCGCCTTAGATTTGCTTTTTTAATTCTAACATTTATGGGCGTAGCCCCGCCCTCTTGGCCAAATTTCCCGGGTTTTCAGATTTTTTTATTTTATTTCTTACCTAGACCTAGCTCTGTGTCGAATTTCAGCTCAATAGGACAAATTTTAATTTTTATGGGCGTAGCCACGCCCCCCTGGTTGAAATTTCTGTGTTTTCAGATTTTTTTCTGGTTCATTGCTCACCTAGATCTACTCGTGTACCAAATTTTAGCTCTCTAGCAATAGCAGAAGTGCTTCATCAATTTGATGAGTGTGTCAGTGGTCAGTGAGTATGTCTTAAAATATGCACTTTTTGCACCTCTATATCTCTGGAACCTTTCATTGTAAAACTTTCGCATGTGAGGTTATATGAATTTATTCTAATTATGATTTAAATTCTATAATTTTACGATTGCCCCATTAAAATTTTTTCAAAATTAAAATATGAGCTCGGTTTTAATTACCCGCAGAGATGTTTTTAATATATGGCTATCTTCTTTAGAACAAAACCGACATGACTGTATAGTTGCAGTACTTCAGTAACAACTTGATAAGACAATTTGATAAGTTAAAGCTTCTTGCTTCAAACTTGTGCATTAAATTTGAAAAAAAAAGTGGCAACAGGCCAACAGAACAAAACCACAATTTTTCCATTATTAATATTTCACATCAACTTCTATTGTACAGTGTAATAATAGAGGCAGAAGCAGGCCAAATGAAAACTTTGAAGACTGCTGCCAAAGAAGTAAGCAGAGAAAATCAAAAAATTTGGCAAATGTTGCAAGTAATGAACAATTATTCATGACAGTAGAAATGCAAATGCGATCAGCAGGTAAGCGAAATTCAGCGAGAATAGTCAGAGTTAGTCCCGGTTCACACACTTCAACTTTTGTTGATCATCTCGTAATTCAGCTGTAAGAAGGACGGAGAGGAAATTACAAATATCTATTTTTTTCTTGCAGCTGAATTACGAGTTGATCAACAACAGTTGAAGTGTGTGTACCGGGACTTAGCTATTACTTCTCCAGAATGAGGTTCTCAAATAAAAAAATTAGGTTAAAAGAAAAAACACCAAAATCTCTATCGCCTGATGAAGCATTGGCAATGATTTTGGATTTGGATTTGGCTGTAAATAACTATAGGTTGATAAAACAGTATACACAACATATTGACCGCTTATTCCATCTTATTAATTAGTTCGAGCTTCGAAAACATTGTGCTATCCAGAAAATTTAAAGGTAAGAATCATATACTGAAGTAAACTTACAGTCTTTAATGAACCACATAATTTTAAGATTGTGTGTATCATACAATGACATACCAACTTATAAGTTTTTCTGCCCCAACTAAACGCAAGTATGGTCGGGCAGATTTATATATGACAAGTAGAAGACGCAGTAAGCGGAACGGTATAATTGTTCGCCTAATTGATTTGTTACACACAACAATCACTTGTACAAAAAATTTGGACTCTATCTTAATTATTTACAAATTTATGACTTTTGTCGTAAATCGAATACTGTGCTTAGCTTAGGTTAGGTTAGCAGTTTGCTGGCAAGGAAAAGTGAAAAATTAGAGTCCCATGGGGCCATTACAATGATCCCTTTGTGCTACCTGTAAGCAGTGTGCACACTTCTACCGATATTCGGTAGATTCTACCGAATATGTTTGTGAATTTAACAATCTACCAATTCTACCGAACAAGGCCTGGAATCTACCGAATATTGATATTTAGTAATTTAAGTCGATATATGTGTAAATTGCCTATTTTGCCACATAGCAGTGCGGCCGCAGAGTGGTCATTTTTTGTCATGAAAAGCATTAAAACAGAACAATGAAATCAGTTAAAAACTGAAACTATAAGTAACCTAATATTTACCAAAAATTGTGCATTGGGGATGAAATATTTATTCCTCCGAATGATTTAATAAATTTGCTAATTTAAATTCATAAATGGATCTTACATATAATCTTTGTAGTTACAAACGTTTGTCAAATAAAAGTTATTTTAGTAGCTTTATAAAACCTATGTACAAAAACTGAATTAATTCCTGTTATTTATGTATATTATTTTATGTATGCATAGCATATCTATATAAAGGGTAAGGGCAAATAACTGGGCATAACACTTTTTTTATTGAAAATGCTTCATTGTTTATGGCAGTCTAATTTCCAATCACATCTGACGTTTTAAATGCGCTTTTGGAACCTGTTTAGTTTGATACTCCTTGCACTTACCCTTTATATATAAGTACATATATTTTGTTATTTTTTATTTTTCTTTGAATAAAAAAAATTTTCTGCCGAATTTCATTCAAATCTACCGAATTTTTTTGTAGATTCTACCGAATTGAAAAAAAATTAAGTGTGCACACTGCCTGTAAGTTGAGAAGTTAGAGAGAGAGAGAGAGAGAGAGAGGGAGAGAGAGAGGGAGAAGAAGGTGGATGATGCGTTTCGCACCATTTTTGGTGCTTTTTGAAATTTTTTGTGCGAAAGATTCCTTAGTTGGTGCGTGGTGCGCTTTTTTTTAATTTTTGATGGCACCAACGCAAATTTAACACAACAATGGGTTAAAACCGGAAAATTCTTGTTGTGAAACTTACCAACTTCCTGATAGTGCTAATTACCATATTAACAGTAATGATGTTTACAAAATAAACATAATTATGTGCCCTTAGTTATGAAAGTTGTATAAGTCATATATTTCTTTGGTCGAGATATTTAGTACATTACATTTGAACAAACCCAAAAATATTTTTGAATTTTATGCAACAGTTTAATTTAGAGTTGTACTAGTCTCGATTAATATAAATTTATTTTACTATATCGAATAAAAAGTGCGTATGACTTAGACCTCTTTCATAATTAAGGGCACATGTATACCATGTATGTACGAATTCGTTTATTACATATATTGTAAAAGGCTTTTTGTTTTAATTGTGATATTTTTAATATGGATACATTAAAGTTCTGATAAAAAAATTTAAAAATATTTGAATAAAATGATATATACTGAACTTTTATTAGTTTTGAATGCTTACTATTTATTAATCGTTGATCTCTTTAAAAATTTTTGTACAGAATTTGTGAAATTAAAAAAAACTGAAAATATTATCAAACAAATTTGTTTAGTTCTTTTTTAGGTTTTACCCTTTTAACCCTGAACTGTAAAAACCTGTTTTAGTGTTATATTTTTAATACAAAAAAATAATATTATACTTTTTATGCAAAATCAATTCAATAAAGATTTTAAACTAAAAAATCTTGGTGCGTTTTTTTTGTAAATGGCGCAATTTTTTCTCCATTTTGGTGCGTTTTGAAATTTAAAAGTTGACAACGCTGGTCATTATAGAGGAGGTGAGAGTGGTTCAAGAATTGGCTAAGGGGGAAGTCAGCGGCTATACCAGCCTAATATAAAGACTCGTTTTTTAGTTCAATTTCCGATAACACGGATAGGCTGCTGAAGGATATTCTGCCAAAGAAGAGCAGACGGAGATCCTCCAGAGCGGGACAAAAACACAGATGCAGGATACTTTCCCCCTCTGCCTCATCATTACAACTGAAGCAGTAGTCATTATACGTGAGAACCATAGTTTGGCATGGGTTCCGAAAGCACAGTGACCGGTCAACGTGTCCACGAGATTCCTCTCAAGTGCTTCCTATTTTTCGTTCTGTGGAAGTTTAGTTTTAAGAGTTTGAGACTACAGAGATTGTCGATATCGACTTCTCTTAGTAGGGTTCCTCTCTTTGCCAGGTCATCGCAACTATGTTGCCTGAAATAGTCCCGTAAGTACTTAAGTGCAGCGCAAGTCCATACAGAGCTTTGCGACATTCTTGGGCAAGAAAAGATGTGGTATACACACTTATGAGGGACTTAATTGCAGATTTGAAATGCTATAGAACCTTAGCCAGTGTATCCCTAAAGGCCCCCACCGACTCTCTCCCCTTTTTTAAACCGTCCGTGAAAACCTGTACGGCCCCGTTCAATGGAGAAAACCCTTCTGTCAATGAAATTTGAAAATGCCTATTGATCAATAACATCCGTTATATTATCTAGCATATTTAAAACGCTTGCATGTCCCCAATGTCGGTGGTTCCATGCGCCCATTGCGTTTAATCTGACGGCGGTACGTAGAGGTAGCTTTCTAGCCGTTAAGTCCACTGGAAGCCAACCCAACATAATGAAGTGCACTTTTGTCGGCGTGAATCTGAGAGCACCTGTTTTCATAATTGCCATATTGCGGAGAATTCCCTATTTACGGGACTGATTACTGGCTGAGTCGAGTGCTTTCCACCAGACTGAAATTCTAGTATCCAACCGACTCCTTTAGGACTTGTTCCCCAAGTAGGGCCGATTGCGTTCCTACAGGCGAACTCTTGTCCGAAGATTTTCCCTCCTCGAGGACAACACCCAACACTTTGTATCTACTGGAAAAGAGTACCTCTTTCGTTTTGATCGGATTGACACTGAGGCGGCTCCGTGAGCAGCAAGCACTAACCTCATGTAGTGCAGTTCCTAGTCTTTGTGATATCGTATACTGGTGGAATTCTGATATTGCAATCGCTACATCATCTGCGTATGCAACTGTTTTAGTATTCATGGATTCCAATTTTTTTGAGCAGATTGTTGACTGTCACATTCCACAACAGGGGTGATAGCACACCACCCTGAGGTGTACGTCTGTGGGCCTGCCTGGTGATGGTAGCTGTTCCTATGGTGGAAGTGATAATTGTATCATCTCTTAGGAGCCTAAATGTTTGTTTTAAACGAACGTTAAATTACATTTTTCTTAATAAAAAGTTTAAAACATTTTTATTTGAAACTTATTTGCTGGTGGTTCAGCGTTGTCTAAATGCATTTCATTTTTGTTGTAACAAATCATCAGTAGACTTCAACCACACATTTTGAATAGTCAGAAACCTCTTATCTTATGCAAAGACTTTCAAAAACTATTTGAGAATTCACAAATAATAATATTTTTGAAAATCACAAAAGAAAAATAAGCATAGTAGGCTTAGAAACTTATATGATATGAATCTATTCTATTTTTCTACACCAATTTCAAATAATCTTCTGACAATGGGCAAAGTGAATAAAAAAACATTTGCTTTTGACTTGAAAATTTGTTGTAAAACCTAAAATATTTATGTGTTTTTTGTTTTTTTTTTTAACAAATTCTCAAGTAAAAAGCAAATGCTTTTTTATCCACTTTGTCCATGTCGAATAATAAATTTCTTAAACATTTTGAACTTTTTGTGGAAGAGAAACGGCATATGTTTTACCTTTTCTCATATGGCAAAGGTTTACGATCGATTTGCTATCGTATAAACACATTTAATACACTTTTCTTACAAGTATGGAAATAATTGAAGTATGTAATTGTTCACGAAAGATAACAATTTTTTTGTCGTGTTTTATTATTCTGAGCAAAACTGTATAAAAAATTGAACTCGGCGCTCACGTACGCTCTTATCAGTGGAATAAAATAAATTAAAATGACAAATTATTTTCTAAAATACGACAGAACTTTAAGCTACATATGTACATATGTATGTGCATACATATGTAAGTACATACACAAATACACATTTTTATACCCTTTACCAAAAAATGGTAAAAGGGTATATATAGGTTTGTCATTCCGTTTGTAATTTCTAGAATATTAATAAGCGAGTCATAGAGTATATATATTCTGGATCCTTATGCATAGGGAAGACGAATAAGCGATGTCCGTCTGTCTGTACGTGAAATCGGTTTTCCGAAGCTCCCAGAAAAGCTAGAGACTTCGTTCTTGGACTGGTGTGTCAGAAATAGTCTGAAAAAGATTGGTATTGAAAATCAGCAAAATCGAGCAGACGGTTTCAGTGCTGGGAAACTTTTTAAACTTCATTTTGCCATACAAAATAACTAAACTCATTTTATACTTCAGTTTGCATAAAATTAGTATTTCTAATTTAAACAAAATTAAAAATATTAAAAAAACGTTTCCAGGGTTGGAAAACTTTATCTTTTTTTCTTATACAAAGGCAACTTACTAAAACAATTTTTTCCTTTTCTTTATAAATCAAACATATCTTATATTCTTAAAAGAAAAAGATTGGTGTAAGAAATCAGAAAAATCAAAAAGGATGATTCCAGGGTTGAGAAACTGAAACTTTTTGTGATATAAACAATTAACTACCGAAAATTAATTTTTATTTTCTTTATTAAATAAACTTATTTTATGCTTCAGTTCAAATAAAATTGGTATTTGAAATTAAAAACTAAGCTTCAAAAAATTTAAAAGATGTTTCCAGGGTTGGAAAACCTTAACTTTTTTTATACAAAAGTAATTTACTGAAATAAATTTTTCATTTTCTTTATAAATTAAGCATATCTTATCTTCTTGAAAGAAAGAGATTGGTGTAAGAAATCAGAAAAATCAAAAAGGATGATTCCAGGGTTGGGAAACTTACTATTTTTGTGATATAAAAAATTAACTACAGAAAATTAATTTTAATTTTTTTAAATAAATAAACGTATTTTATGCTATAGTACGAATAAAATTGGTATTTCAATTTAAAAAAATATTTAAAGCACGTTTCCAGGGTTGGAAAACTTTACTTTTTTTATACAAAAATAACTTACTAAAGCAAAGTTTCTTTTTTCTCTGTAAATTAAAGATATTTTATATTCTTAAAAGAAAGAGATTAGTATAAGAAATCAGAAAAATCAAAAAGTTTGATTTCAGGGTTGGAAAATCCACACTTTTTGTAATATAAAAAATTAGCTACCGAAAACTAATTTTTATTGTTTTTTTACAAAATAAACTTATTTTATACTTCACAGTACGACCACACGAGCAATTTGTTGTGTCTTAACACAAGCAATAAACGTCGGCAGAATGATGACATCAAATTTCTTGTTTTCAACAATGTATCTAGAGGTGGCGAACACGTATATTCAAATATATTTGAATTTTTATGCATATACATACCTAAATTATCCTTTATTAGATCTTTTGCCAATTGTAAATTGAAATGATATTTATTTTATTTATTTCAAAAATTTTTTTTTACTGTTTTGTTGAAAAAAAAATATTATTTGAATTTGACAGCATGTGTTAAGAGATTATTGCTCAGCAATGTATTTTAACATTTGTTGCTGAATATATATTCGAACACATATTCATACGGTCTACACGCTAATATCTTGTGTCGGCAATCGAATTTGACAATTGCCATGTCAATGATTGCCAAGATTATTGCTCGTATGGACGGCTAGTCAGTACGAATGAATTTGGTATTTCAAATTAAAAAAAAATTAAAACGACGTTTCCAGGGTTGGAAACCCTTATTTTTTAACTTACTAAAACAAATTTTTCCTTTTTTACTATAAATTAAACACATCTTATATTCTTAAAAAAAAAGATTGATATAAGAAATCAGAAAAATCAAAAACGAGGATTCCAGGGTTGGGAAACTTACAATCTTTGTGATATAAAAACTTAACTACCGAAAACTAATTTTTGTACTTTTTTATTATTAAATAAATAAAAATAAAATTGGTATTGCAAATAAAAAAAACAATTAAAAAAATTAAAGAGACGATTCCAGGTTTGGAAAACTTTAACTTTTTTTGTACAAAAGTAGCTTACTAAAACAAATTTTTTCCTTTTTTTCTAAAAATTAAACATATCTTAAATTCTTAAAAGAAAGGAATTGGTGTAAGAAATCAGAAAAATCAAAAAGGATGATTCCAGGGTGGGAAAACTTGCACTTTTTGTGATATATAAAAGTAACTAAGTCTAATTAATGTTTATCTTTTCCTTTATAAATTATATATATTTTACGTTTTAGGAACAACACTTTTGTGTAAAAATTTATAAAATTAAAAACGTCAGCTCCAGAGCTGGAAACTTTCAACTTTTTCTGGATATTAAAGTAAATAAATAAAACATTTTTTTTTGAGTTTTCTTTTTTCACTTAACACACTTTCTATATTTTTTAAGAACTACTAGATTGGTATAAAGAATCAGAAAA
This sequence comes from Tachina grossa, assembly GCA_949987645.1. Lineage (NCBI taxonomy): Eukaryota > Metazoa > Arthropoda > Insecta > Diptera > Tachinidae > Tachina > Tachina grossa. The sequence continues at coordinate 64,436,008 of OX465274.1, forward strand.
ATCTAAAATGATGATTTTAGTGTTTGAAAATTCATTTTTTGTTTTTTTGTACATAAAAGTAACGAGGTCAAAATATTTTTTTCTTTTTGTTTATACCTTATGTATGTGCTTATGTATGTTTCTCTATACTACATAGAAACACTTTGGTGAAGGGTATATAAGATTCGGCACAGCCGAATATAGCACTCTCATTTGTTTAGTTTAAGTTTACACAAAAATCTTATATTTGAAGGATTAAAAGTACATATTACAATCAATTTTAAGAAACATAGATAAGTTTTTTTTCTACCTATGAAAATATTGGCCAAAACTTTGATTATTTCCACACAAATTTTCAAAGTGTTAGCAGCTAGAAAGTATTTATTTATAAAAGAGTACGCGCAATGTCTAAAAAGTTGGTTGTTAGTTACAATAACAAAAATTAAAAATTTTAAAAACACCCGACTTTTTTCAGAAAAGATGTTATATCTTCTAAACGGCTGGACCGATTTTCTTCAAACATAGCTAAGAACCCTCTCGATCAAGTCATCTTTCAAACACAAAAATCTAAATGAAAATCAGTCCAGCGGTTTGGCCTGTACGTGGACACGGACAGATACACAGAAACACAGTAACACAGACCCACAGACACACACTACAAACTTATAACACCCCTTTTTTTAGTCGGGGGTTAAAAAAAACATTTTTTACAAATAATTTATACATATGTGCCCTTAATGATGAAAGTGGTCTAAGTCATATTCACTTCTGCTTCGAAATATTAAATAAAACTAAAAAAAACTTCAATAAATCTGTGGCAAAAAGGAATAAGTGCGTAAGTCGACTTAAGCAAAATTTGAGTTAATGGCACCTTTGCAGTCTCCATATTCAAAAGTACCCATGGCCAAAGTTTCAATTGTTTTGTACAAAAAAAATTTTTACATATAAACTTATACAACTGTACCCTTAAGTATGAAAGTGACCTAAGCCATACGCATTTTTGCTCGAGTCTAGTACAACTCTAAATTAAAATGATGCATAATAAAAAAATATTTTTTGATTTGTTCAAATGTAATCAACTAAATATTTCAACCAAAGAAATATGTATATGACTTAGACCACTTTCATAATTAAGGGCACATACATATATTAAACACTGCTGTATTTTGTATTACAATACCAGCATTTTCCGCAACTTCATTCGCATCCTGAAAGAAACTGAGCAGAATTTAAAGTGTATTTATACCACCTTATCAAAAGCAGAAAAAATACGAGATCAACACAACAAATTTTTCCCGTTTTATCCTATTCCGCGAAACTTTTTTATTTTTTCCATTCATATCCTTGTTCTTCAGACAATAACAAACAAATCAGAAAAGTAATGGGAGTATCGGCCCAGCCATTCACCTGTGATGCCGTGATTAATTAAAGGAATTAATTTTTATACATATATGGGCTATTCCACAGAATGTCACGTACGATGTCACGTACGTTGACCAATCAATTAAGCTTGTATTTCAGATCAATGCCGTTAGATTTTTCCTTATATTTTACCAAAGGTAGGGCTACTTACGCTCATCAAAAACACATAAAGAAATAAAGAAAAATTTAAATTTTCTCTGAAATACAAGATTAAATGATTGGTTAACGTACGTGACATGCTGTGGAATATCCCATTTACATATATAGATAAAAAAAATGTTTCACTAACCAAATCTTTAGTGTATAAAATTAAAAATTCAACAGTGATATTTAAAAAAAATTAAGAATGTGAAGATAAATTAGTAAAATAATAATAAATAAAATAGTTCAATAGTGTCACAACTCAAAAAAACTTGTTTTGCAGAAAACGCATTTAAAGTTTTCAATTTACATACAATTCAATGAAGAAATGAAAAAATATTCTTCTCTCACGATATGGTAGTAAAAGCTATTTATATGAATTTTTTATACAAGATAAAATACAAAATGATGAATTATTTTGCATTATTAACTCAAAAGACGGAGTTTTTGAGTTATGACACTATTGAAGTAAATGAGCGACATGTATGTAACAGTGATGCCAACTTTTTTTACTCTGAAAGCACATCTTACTTTAAAAAAAGCACTAAAAAGCGTAATTTTAAGATCTAAAAAGCACAAAAAGCACTAACGTGAAAAACGAGAGAAGATTCAAACGAGTGAAGTTTAATAATGCTTAATATTTTCTAAGCAAATCTCTATTTTGGGAATAGTATCATTTTTAATGAAACATATCAGACAAAAAAGGTATGCCTTACACTGAAAAAATAAATACACCAAGTTTTTATTAAAGTAATTTTAGGAAGTACACAAATTTCTTAAAAGCACTACTTAGTGCTTTTTCTTATGCCGGCCATACACTACACAAGTTCAGCGCTCAAGTCTGACACTGCGTAAACTAAGCTTGTGACACACACTCTACAAGTAAACTGTGCAGTTTTTATTTTAAAGCTATAAGTGAAGAAGACAACATGTGCAAATACTGCTCTATTTTATTAATTGCTGTGGCAATAAAAACAGCCTAAATCCTAAATGCATTAATCTTTTTAACAGCCATTTCTCTATTTGCATCGGGGTATTTTTCCTTTAGTTTATTAATTAATTTTTCGTAGGCTTCGATTTTCATAATTCTATTGCTATAATCACTGCTTTTAATGCGCCATAATGCAGGCGATTCTTTGCATAATTCTAGGAACTCTGTCTCTGTTTTTAACTCTTAAAAAATCACGACAAAACTGAGCATTTGCAACATACACTACACAAGTTCACTGTACAGTTTTCAAACTTGAGCAAATATCAAAATCGTTTTGATATTTACTCAGTTCACTGCGTAAATAGCACAACCGCCCCCATACACTACACAAACGCACTGTATAGTGCCAGACTTGAGCACTGAACTTGTGTAGTGTATGGCCGGCATTAGCTTGGCACTACGGCTCAAAATTTGGCGTTTTGAGTCTTCAAAAAGCACTGAAAATAGTGCCAAAAGCACCAAGTTGGCATCGCTGGTATGTAAGTATGTACATATCAGATGAGGAATTAATTTATTGTATATACAATCGGTAAATGCATTTGTGAGTATAACTAATCATTATTTATTTAATTAAATAATAACCCACTTATTTTTCCAATACGACACGACCCGAAGACGAATACCAAGATGTCCAACACGCGCGAAATACGCACGCGAAAAATTTTCCCTATACGAAACTGCACAACACGCACGAAATCAAATTGAATAACAGAAAAAATTTTTTTATATTCAAATAGATATGTAAGTACATATTTTTGTTTAATTTCCGAACTTTAAGCTTAAGAGACCCCAACACTATCAACGAATTTGCTGGTTTAGCGTGTTCGACGATACAAAATATTAAATTCATGCACGTATATTTTACTTTTAAAATCGTTTCGTATTTTATCGTGTCAATTTTGCTCTACACGATGCGACCCGAACACGGACGAAATCAGATTTTCTGTCACTAACACTTCGTTTTGAGTCGTGCGTGTTCGTGTCACGAAAAAAACACGACACGTGACGATCTCTAGTTTGAATTGTACACTGAACCAAAAAAGCATTCGTTTCTTTTTGTTCTTTTGGTTTTCTGGAAGAAATATCTTAGTATATCTGTGGCAATAAGGAAAAAGTGCTTAAGTCATGTTTTACTGATTTGGACGAGAACACTTTTAAACGTTCAAGTCGATTTTCAGATTTTTTTTCCTTTTACACTTAAATTGCGAAATTCTGTATTAAACTTTATTTTTTGAAGCAAACATCGTTCTACATACTATAAGTAATACATTTAAGTTAAAATATACCAAATTATAATCTCAATTAAGCTATTATTCCAAATTAGATTAGAAGTCTAAAAAAGATAAGTCGCAAGTCATAGTGCTATAACTTCCTGAAAAATCACTAAAATTTATTGAGATTTTGACCAGAGGTAATTTCAAATATGCAGATTACGAAACTGCCATCAACTCAAAATCAGCTTATCTCGACTTAAGCACTTTTTCCTTTTGGCCACAGATATGTATATAGATGTTAGTTTAATTGTGACAAAATATACTTTGATATAAACTACCATCTATATATGCTAAGATATTTCTTCCAGAAAAATCTAATTAAATGTCAGAAAAAAAAACTTGGTGTAAACGGTATACATTTTCATAAATATTTTAATGAAAGTCTGTTAGATTTTGTGCTGGTATAAATGTCCTATTAGACCCTTTTTCCACAAGCAAAGTTTACTGAAGGGAAAGCAGAATGGGTTTGAGTACAGACTTTGTTGTACTCGCTAACTTGCTTTGTTCATTGTTCGTTTCTTTAGTTGTTTTTTTTTTTTTTGGTTACGTATAGTTAAAATTTGTCAAAGTATACTTTGCGTGTGGAGAAGTGAAGAAAGTTTAAAAGACTTGTATGTTCCAAATATAAGCAAAAATATTTAACTAATATCGGCAAAATTTTTCAAAAAATTTTACATGGCTAATAGACAATTTTGTAGAATCCAACATGATTGGAAACTGTTTAAATCAATAAATACATGTCTGAATCAAACAGTTTTTCATTAGTAATTAGGGGTTGCACTTTTTTTTGGTCACATGCGTGCCAGATGTAAACTCGGCCTTCATTTCGAAAAAATAATTGTTTATGCATAATAGGCTCAAAAATATTAGAAATGAATGACAGTTTAGAGTTGTTCCTATAACATTTTACATCATCTCTGATGCCATCTTTAAAAACTGGAGCAACTTTTGCCGACTTCCTCCACCCGTTAATAAATTCACTCTTTTTAAGACACAAATTAAAATTAAAAAAAAAAAAAGTTAAGGCTGGTATTAAGGAGGTACTAGATTTAATTGGTAAATAAGTACAAAGATCGTCACAATCAGATTTCAAACAATACTTCACCTGAGTAATAGCGTCAGATACATCAATCTCAGACAAAACTCGGAAGCCAATATATAATTTGCTAAATTCTCCCGAAGCGAATATATTATCCCTGAATAGCTCAAAGTTTGAACTATTATAAGCTACATATGTACGTCTTTATTTTATATTTTTTTAACTGATAAATCATGTTAAAAAAACAACAAGGAAAATTCCCTATTTGTGATTTGAATGGGCTAAGGTTCGTATTGCTTTTTAAGCCAAATTACATGTGATAATTATTAATGAACTAATAACACCAAAGTCTGTTGTAAATATTCTGACTAACAACACATAGTTGAACGGAACAGCCAGCCGTTTTCGAAGGCCACTAAACATTCATCATCAGCGTTCTTTTGTGTTTGGTCCACTGTGTGTGGTGTCAGTAGATGTAGATTTCTGCTTTATATACTTAGCATTATTGCAAATGGAATGTGTGAATTATTTTGATTCATCTTATTTCAATTTGCTGAAAGCTTTTTTGTAATGAAAGCTCAATTTTACCATCTTTATATTTACAACAGTCTTACCATTGTCGTTTGTTCTTTACTAATTATGCACATGGTAGTTAAATTGCTTATTTTTGTTCTACTTAAGACAAACTTTTTTGGTTTGTTACTATTAAGTATATTTTTTATTTTTTAATTTTTGCCACAGGCCCATGGCTATTAATTTTAGTTAATTTTAATTATTATTCGAACTCCATTTGTTTCTATATTTGTGATTTAAACGGGCTAAGGTTCGTATTGCTTTTTAAGCCAAATTACATGTGATTCCCATGTAAGAATTCCCATTCTTAAATTGGCGCCCTTTGCTCCAATGGGAGTTAAGGGAACTTATATATATATATATATATATATATATATATATATATATATATAAAATGATTTGTACATATGTATAGTTTAAATACTGGGGGCAAATTACGGCACTCGTTACCGAACGAAATTACGAAATATTTCAATAGAGTTTATATGGAAACATTTTAAAATTTCGAACCGTATCGAATGCCGTAATTTGCCTCCTGATTTTTTAAATAAAACTATTGATCCTGTTCAACTTTTCTTATGTTCCGTTCTAAATAAAATTACTCAAATCGATAATAAAAATCATAGCTCATTGCTTCCTATTTACTGCATCAAAATAGAATTTTCAATAAATAAAAAAGAAAAATTATATAATGGCTTTTTCATTTTTTTTAGAAAAAATTAATGCAAATTTTTGTTGCAATATCAAAACTTGATAATGGCATCCTATATTACAAAAAGTTCCATACAAAGTCACTTATGAGACGTCCGCCCTTATATCGAAAGATTATTCGACATTCACAGTTAGGTCAAAGAATAAAAGTTTAAAAGACTCTAAATTATGTAAGTGTTCTAAGGGCTAGTTTCTTACTAAACAGTTAAACTTAAGCTATGTACAGACGATTGTCAGATCTTACAATATTGTCAGATCTGGCAATGTGCTGACAATGTACTGGCAATCGAAAATTGCCAGCACAATATTCCTTGTCAGTTCACACGGTTGTCAGAAAATCTTACAATTTATTGCCAGACGGTTGTATGACAATAAATTCATCTGACAAAATCGTCAGTAGAAAAATTGTCAGTTCACACGGTTGTCATATGCACAAATTGTTAGATCTGTTGTTATGCGTTGCCAGACTTAAAGCATTTATTAGAAATTGTTAAATATTTATCGTTTGTGTTTGTATTAATTGTAAAAAGTGAAAGTATAAATTATTATGGACCATTAAGAAGCAATTGCAATGATTTTTTCTGCATATATTTTATCATCAATTTTTTCTTTAAAATCAAGCATGTGCAGTGTTGCCCATAGAAAGAATTCTCTTACAATGACGCCATTGTCAGATGCATAAACTTCGCACATCTGACAATATTAAAATGTCTGACAAATATCTGGCAATAATTTTACAATGTGTTCACACGATTGTAAGATGTCTGACAATTTGTTGTCAGGTGCTAGTCTTGCAATAGACTGACAATGCTTTTTCTAGTAACGACGTCTGACAAAAATTGTCAGTTCACACGGTTGTAAGAAATTTTGACCGACATTAGCTGTTAATGTTTATGCCAGTGAATAACAATAGATGGCGCTTGAAAGATTTTCAACTCAAAAATGGATGCAGCAGCAACAATAATCAAAAAATTATGGGAAAGAGTTTTTTGGAAGGAAAACAAAGAAAATATTTGCGTTGAACTCTGGAAAGTGAAAATAGACAATATTACTGACATTCATCTGCCTATAAAAAAGGTTTATCTTATAATGTATTTGTGCATTTTTATATATAATAACTTTATTTCCAAGCGCTTCTTCATTCTGTATAAGAAGTTCCACAATTTAAGAAAATTTTATTTACAAAATATAAAATAATTTCGATTTTAGAGCGCATTGTGAAATATCTCAGTTTTTCATACAACAGTTGAACAGTATGTCCAACAAGTGTTATTAAAAAGCAGAAAAAATGCAACAACAAATACACGCATTTCTGCAGAAGATTTATTTTATTTTGAGCAAAGTTATTAGACAGCCTGTGAGTTAAAAACTGAATTTAACAAACTTGCAGTGTGAATGCAAAATGAGCTGTTTATGGTTTTAACGTTAAAACCAAGTTTTAACTTTCAGTGTGAAAACACTATTATTTTTCTCACAATTGTCCTATCCAAGTTATTCTGGTTTCATAATTACTAAAAATCTTCGTCGTCATAACAAGCATCCATTTTATTTATGTATGAATAAATTTATTTATTATACTTTTTTGTAAATTTTTTTCCAATTGCGTAATATTTATTTCATGTATTTATCATTTGACAGTTCTAACTATAGTTTAGCTGAGCAATGTTGCTCGGTTAAACCTAGATTATTAACCAGATAATCTTTATCTGAAAACCAAAATTTTAAGTTTAAACTACAGTTAACTGACAAGTAGAGTTTATCTTAAATCTTATATTTCCGTAGTCGAGATAATTAGTAGATTACCATTGAACAAATCCCAAAACATATTTATATTATGCAACATTTTAATTTAGAGTTGTACTAGTCTCGATTAATATAAATTTATTTAATATTTGTTAAATATTTATTGAAGTTTTTTCAATATTCATTTAATATTTCGAAGCAAAAATGCGTATGACTTAGGTAACTTTCATAATTAAGGGCACATATTTAATTAGCTTTTTTCTTTACTTTTTGGGTACCGTTCGGTAAAATTTGAGGAAACTATAATTTCGCTCAATAATATACAAAAATGCTCAAAAGTACGGGAACGCGAAAAACCAACATTTTAACACGAAAATAAACGCCAATGCACGCATGTATGCATATACATACGTATGAACATAACAAAACACATACTTATGTACATACACACGAACGTAGGCCAAGTGTCTCTATGTCAACACTAAAATTCTAGTAGTAGTTACATTGTCTACAATTTCTCTTCTATTCGTCAGTATAAAAGAAATAGAGAAAATAGATGTGGTGTATTTCTGGTGGATTTTGCAACAACTTGTCAATATACATAAATTTGTATGTAAGTAAGGTATAGAAATGTACCAGTAAATGTCTGGTTGGTACGTCTCCATGTTCCCATAAGAACTGGTGACAAAGTCAAAAGCGACTCAGTACATTTTCACTATTCGCACTTTCTGCAGGGTATTTACTTACATGATTCAGCATACTTATATATATTTTTTTTATCTTAATTTCATATAAAAACTTATAAAACTTTGCTTGCCACTAGTTTTTAAACATTTTTTCATACATTTTTAATTTTTTTTTAGTTTTTAGGTAAATGTAATTTTTCTTTGTAATTGTTTATTTTTCAAACAGCTGATTGATTTTGTGTTTGCCCAAACTAGCGCGAAGAAAAAGTACGGACTGTTTCGAAAAGAAAAACATTACTCTCACAAAACCTCTCTCATTTACCCTATTTTCGAGTACGGGAAAGCTTTTCGTGCAAATTGGGATGCCGCGGGATCCCAATGTAGATTAAAGAAACACACCTATTATGAGATTTTCGCGGAGCCAACAATATAATGACGACCAATTTGCACCGATAAGGGATCTATGGAAATGTTCGGCGAATCTTCTTCCATTGTACTGTAATTTTTATTCGAAAAATGTGTTAAAGCTCTAAGCGTTAAACATATCGGTGGCATATAGAGGCTCTTTCTAATATTATAAATATCTTTGCTTTGAATGTTTATATAAACACTAGCTACACCCGGTGTGCTTCGCTACCCCCAATTTACATACATACATGTATATGTATTTAAATGTTTACATATGAATGATGTATGTAGTACACAATAATATGTATATGCACAAGATTTACCTAATCATAGCACGCTGCATATAGCAAATGATTACATGGCATCAATTTTATAAGCTGCTTTCTCAGCATTGATTGTAGACATATTCCGCACATGCTTTGTTGTTCTATCTTAATAAATGTACAATTTTTTACTATGTATATTATTCAATACAGCACTTGCAACACCATATACATACATATATTATTTATGTATAAATAGATATATTTATATTTATATGATATATTTATAATATCAACAAAAAAAAAGTATAGGTTACTTGGCTTTCGCACAATATACGTATATATATATATATTATTGAAAATATGTTAACATACAATACTTAGAAATGATTAGATTTTATAAAATGTAGGTGCACAAAAATAATATATCCACATAACAGTCTGAAATACATTTAGAAATTTCTGAAATTCAAATGGAAAATTCTAAAATACAATTGGAAGTTTCTGAAATGTAATTTGAAAATTCGGAAATGCAATTAGAAATTTCTAAAAAACAATTAGAAATTTCTGAAAAGCAATTAGAATTTTCTGAAATGCAATTAGAAAATTCTAAAACATAATTGGAAACTTCTGAACTATAATTAGAAACTTCTGAACGATAATTAGAAACTTCTGAACGATAATTAGAAACTTCTGAAACATATTTAGAAATTTCTGAAATATAATTAGAAACTTCTAAACTATAATTAGAAACTTCTGAACGATAATTAGAAACTTCTGATCGATAATTAGAAACTTCTGAAACATATTTAGAAATTTCTGAAATATAATTATAAACTTCTGAAACATATTTAGAAATTTCTGAAAAACAATTGGAAACTTCTGAAATACAACTGGAAATGGTGTAGTATGTACATACACATATTGTCCCAACTGCCGAACCAGTCCATTGTTATAACTGCCATATCATTCTGGTGAAAATAAGGCTAACAGTATTGAAATTTTTTACGCATTTTAGATATTTATAACATTTGCCTATCATTCATTCCCAAAAAAAAAAAAAAAAAACTAATAAGTGAAGTGCAAACTTTATACAAGTAGTAATTAAGAAACCCTTTTTACAAGCTTTTATTTAGTTTCACCTGTCCCGTTGTCTGGCTGTAATCAAATCTTGCAAATTAAATTTGATCCACTTCCCGGTTTCCCATTGAGCTGAAATTTTTGCATTTATGTATAAATCGGATGACTATGTAATAGCGGTATTCACGGTCGGCTATTGTAGATATTTTACATATTGTAGCGTTGATAAATCGTGGTAAATTTAAAACACGGCAACAACAAAATGCATACATTTTTAATTAACTGTGTCTACACCATCTAATTACTATTCTAAAAACTGTAGTAGATGTTGTAGTTGAATTTATTTACCAGTGGGGTTATTATGTAATCCGAATCGAGCGGAAATGTGCTCGAATTGTAATGTCAATAATTTTCAAATTCGAACAGTTTTGAATCGAATTACATAATAACCCCCCAGAGTTTGTACAAAACAAGGACAAGCTATATACAAATTCTCTCAGGTAGTCTCTTTGAATTGAACAAGAAACGTTTTTTACAATACAGAAGAAAAAATCGCTCATGCTTGGACGTTTAAAATCGCAGTATATTTAAAAGGGTTTTAAATTTAATACGAAGAGTGAATTCAGCTAATATTATTATGACATAGGGCTGAAGGCAGATAATTTTTTTGGATATTTAACTTTTAAGTTCATTTTATTAACAAATAATCAAAGCTTGTTAAAAAAAAAAGGTTTATAAAAAAAATATGATCCAAAATCATGAGATGAGCTCTGTCATAATAATAGGTCTGTCTGGGTACTTTTCCAGTAGCAAATACTCAGTAAATTTTTTTGGGAGAGTAAGACCAATTTTACTATGTCGGCTGAAAATATCTCAAAAAGTACGCAGACAGTATCCAGTGAAATCTTGCAAGAAAACAGCTGATCGGTGTGTAAACAATTGAAATAACAAAGCAAAAGAATTTTAGCATATGTATGTGTACGCATATATAGCATACATATGTGTACGCCATCTCCAATCCACTTGCGCCACGGTCGCACTGTATATTTGGACGTTTCTAGCATGAAATAAAATGTTTATTTATTATAATTTATTATAAACGTTAAAAATCAACACAATTCTAATTACTTACCTCTGCCATTGTTAAATTTCAATTTTTATTTTCATTTCACAAAAATTATTTCATTCAAATAGTAAATAAAAACAGCTGTTCAAACTAGTTGCAAAATCTTGCAAGCGGAAATTTCTCCAGCAACATTTTGCAAGTTCTCTAACTTCCAACTGTCAAAAAATTCTCTTTGTGGATCTCTCGCTGCAAGAGATTTGGAGTACGCAGACAACATTTTGCAAGATTTTGCAACATTTTGCACAAAATGATGCAAAATGTGTGTACGCAGACAGACCTAATATTGCATTGTCATCCGATTTATACATGCATGCAAAATTTCAGCTCAATGGAAACCAGAATGTCGATCAACTTTAATTTGCAAAATTTGTTACAGACAGACAACGGGACAGCTGAAACTAAATAAAAGCTTGTAAAATATGCAGATATTTCATTATTTAATTATGAAATATTTGGTTGTGGTCCTTTAAATTAAAGAAAAATTCGATTGCAATGTCTTCGTGTGTGTGTATACTTAAGAATAAAATAAAGGAAAATAAATAGTTTGTGTTTTTGTGGAGTTTGTGGAGTTTGTTACACCTTCAAATTTCCTTTCAGCTAGATTAGACATCTTCCTAGTTAAAATAAGTTCACACATTTAAATTTAAATTCTTTTATAAAGTCGTTTGACGTGCTACGATTCGTAGAATCAGGAAACATTTCGTGCTGTTTTCTCGAAGACATCATATTTCGAATGAATTTTGACAACTTGAAAGTAATTTTATAAAACGTCTGGCTGCAAGGTTGATCTAACCTATTCTCTAGATAGATGAGAAGAGTAGCAGTTGAGGACGGTTGCTGTTATTACTTTTTAGCTCAATAGTTTGAGCATTAATATTAGTATTCTTTACAATATAAATTCGTTTATTTAAAGAATATTTTTGTTTCTAATTTTATTTTTGAGCTATAAGATATTATCTGCTGCATAATTATGTAACCGTTCAACTTAAAATTATGTTTACTTATTAATTTTTAGAGATTTTAGTATTTGAATTGCAATATGTAAATTATTTTGTTTTTCAATATATATAATATGTACATAGAAATTTGAAAGTTTAGCTTACTTGGCATTTTCGAAAAGGGTTTCGTCGGCAGCAGCCACGGCAGCACCAATTTGATAACTAGAATTTTTTTCATGCTGATTGATTAGATGATTGCTTAGTTGCGGCACAGGATATTCGGGAACTGTTTGTGGTTGTAAATAATTTTCGTGGTTAGTCTGCGTTCCAAGAACATTATGTTGCTGCAACATACCACCGTCATTTTTTAAAGTCAATTCCCCTTGATTGATAATTTGATCGTTTAATATTCCTTCATCCAATTCGGTTTGAAAAGATGGATTATATGAATAGGAATTGTCGCTATATGGCTGATTGCTATCGCCGTGTACATATGCAGAATCTGAACTATTATGAACCATTATATGATACATTTGATTGGTTGTGGTAGAATTGGCATCAAAGCTACCCATATAGCCGGATCTACCTGAATTTTGCTTCACAGTTTCTGCCTTGCTATTAAGAATTTCATTTTCATGGGTGCCCAGCAAAAAACCATTGGATTTTAAGCTTGTTTGTTGTAGATTATCATAACAAGGGCTTGTATAACTACCAGACCAATTAGGCGTTTCATTCAATGAACTGTTTAGGGAATTTGAATGGGTATTTATATTAATAGCACCACAACTATTTGTCAGCTGTTGTAAGCGGTTATTGATTTGCCTTTGTTTTGCCAGTGAACGACATTCGCGCTTATGGGTAGGCCAATCGAGATGTTGGTGATCTGTGGAACAGTAGTAGATGGCTTTGCATTTGGCACAGCGTAAAAGCTTTTGCGTCGTACCGCAAATGCCGCAGCGTGGCTGCTGTTGTTGTTGTTGTGTAGCTATCTGATGCTGCTGGTGGTAAACTTTGCTGGATTCTGGGGTTATTTGCGGCACTTGAGGTACCAAAAACACTTGTTGAGTATCCATATGTTTTACTTTATATATTTTATTTAAAAATGTCACTTCCCTTGAATAAAAATTATGGTTCTATATATATTTTGCTGGATTGTAGATATATGTCCTTGTATTGCCCTTTCTCATAATTGGCTTATTTGTGTTATTTTTGAAAAAAGAAAAAAGATGGAAAAGTAAGATAAAATAACGTTGACATTTATTTAAAATGAATTCACCAAGTGTTTTCTGGTGTGGCGTCAAGTTCCTCCACCCTCCCTGGTTTGCTTTTGATATAAGTAAATATCGTTTCTGTTGTTGTTGTTGTATGTACTTCTTTTCTTATCTGCTTGTCAGATTAACCTTGACGAGGACTGGCGGTCAATTGGGAAAACGATACGGTAGTGGTAATTTATATAGTTTTCGTAAATAACTATAACTTTTTATGCGAACACTAATAAAATTTTCCTAAATGCTTTATTTGAGTGCAAAATTTATGTTAAAACTTTATTTTCCAAAGCAAATCTTTTTAACTTTTAAACTTTTTTTTAGGAGTTAAGCTAATTAATAATTTATTATTTCTTATAGCGATTTAATTATTAAACATTACTTATTTGCGATTATACTTTATTTTTCTATGTTGTATATTCTAGACGTTTGTGTTATTGTAGTTGTTTACCATACTATTTTTGATTTTTATTTTAATTCCTTTCACATTGGAAATATCTCTACTTTTGTATTATTTAAACATAAAAGCACTATATCAACGTTTTAACATTAACATTTCATCTTGTAACTATTAAAATTTCGTTGGAATACATTACTTAAATTAAAAATTTGCACACAAATTGCATAAATTTCTTGCTAAAAAACGTTCACGTATTTTTATTTGCATCACAGTCATAATTGTCAGTTTCACACTTGACGTTTTCCAAGGCGCATTTATTAAGTGGCAGCACTACACCAGGTGATTAATGTCATTATACCAATCTAAATGTCAAATTTAGATTGTGTAGGATAAGCCTAAAAGCATGCTTTTGTTTGGGTATGCATAAACACCTTTCGAATATTCAGTTTTGTATTGTGTTTGATATTTCCTATAAGAAACATGAAAATCTGAAGATGCTACCCTGTTTTGAAATGTAAGAAGGTTTTTTATACCAACAAAGTACATGTGGTTGTTGCTGTTGTAATATTTGTTGTAGAATCGCGGGTACCTGATTGATGTGCCTTGACGTTTTCCAACGAGTCTCGTTATCAGTACTGCTAACTTGAAAAAATATAAAAGAAACATTATCACATTACAAAATAAAGGTATACATTATATCTCACATTACACTGTTTCCACAATAAATGTATGCGTTTAGTTTTTAGGTCACCTGTGCTCAACACGCTTAACATTAGTGTGAATAGACTATACTAATAAATTTTTTTGATTTATAAGAGGTTTATAAAAAAGTTGTCCATATAAAATTTGTTTTCTAAACCCTTGATAGGATAAAATAATTTTTTTTAATAGTACGTTTCCACTATGAGCAAAACAAGTTGTTTTTCTCAGAACACTTCAAAGTGTTTCCATTATGCTTCTGTGTGTTTTGGTTTTTCGAATTTTCGAAATCAATTTATTTAATTATTAAGGCCGCAAACCTTATTATATAGATTTGTAAGTTTTCCACTAATTTGCATATAAATAACATGGAAATACAACTGATGTGGTTTATTCAGTTGCTTAAAAAATTGAATAGCTTGGGCATTGTTTTGGATGACAAATTTAAATTTGTGAGACATATTAACGGTATCAAATCTAAAGTATGCTTTGTATTACGAAAACTGTACAGCCTTGGCTGCTTTCTTCCACCTGGCGTCAAAATTTTGCTTGCGAAATCCTTACTTCTCTCAAAAGAAGTTAATAAAATTATTAATAGAATTGTTAGATATGTCTTTAGCTTAAGAATACGAGACCATGTCTCCCCCCATGTTGAGCGATTTCTTGGCCTATCCTTCGCTAACTATATTAAGTTGAGACTAATTTTGAGCTTTTATAAAGTTATTTTTCTGAGACAACCTGTATGCTTATTTAATAGTTTTAATTTTTCGCACTCAACTCGATCTCCGCAAATTATAATTGATAGAATCTTTTACGCTTCTTATGAGCGCTCCTTTGTTGTCAGGATTGCACGCATTTGGAATTTCTTTCCCAACAACCTCAAGGTTTTCTCCTTTTCACTATTTAAAGCAAAGCGCGTTTTTCGTATGTTCCTTTCATCTCAATTTTAATGTCGCTTGTTAAACTCATTCTTTTTAATTGTATTCTTGCATCATATTGTATTACTATAGACTAATATGAGAATTTATCATGATTAATTCTAAAATTAATTTTTTATCCTTTTGAATGTTATAATGTATTTTCTCTAATTCATGAATTTTGCACATTACTAGTTGTCATACTATTAACCATATATGGCCCATAAGGGCTCGGTTTAATCTAATCAAATAAATAAATAAATAAATAAATAAATATTATGTTTTAGTGCCATATCTTATCAGTATATCGTGGTTTTTAAGCAAAACAAGTTTTCTGCTCCAAAACACGTATGTATATGAACACGTACTATAAGGCAGTAAGTGACTACGATTACAAATAATTAAAACGTAACAGCATTACTTAGAACTAGAGCTGCAAAACTATCGATAGTCGCTCCACTCGATAGTTTCGATAGTTTTATGTAAAACTATCGATACTATCGATAGTATCGAATAGTTTTATAAAAGTTGCCACCTAAACTACATTTGACTCGAAAAAAAAATCCAGAGTCCTCAAAATTTTCATTAGTATATAAAAATATATAAAGCCTTTTTTTCGATTTTATCGTAAGCGGCATATTATCGAAAATATACTTTTTTATTGAACTTAAAATTTTATGGGCCTACCCATTGTTTAGAATTATCAAAATGCGAAAATTGTTGATAACTTTTAAGACACTAACTGTAAAGTTTTATCGTAAGAGACGATTGGCGGCCGTCGCGATATCAGTACCACCAAAATTTATCTTTGTGTCGACGATGTTGAATTTATTAAGATACTTGTGACTACTATTTGTCGAATAACACTTGGATTTATAAATAAATTCATATACATACATATGTATTTAAGTACTTATGTATACAGAAGCAGGGATGCGATGTCATATTTAGAAATTGTACTAACTTTCAAAAAAAATTTTAATTTTTTCAGTACGATTGTACCTAATTTTTTATTTATATTTTTTTAATACTTGTACGTTTTAATTAAATAAAAATCAATTAACAAAACCCCAGAAGGTGCACAAAGAATATTACTTGCTGGGATCTGAATATAAAAGTAACATTTTCGATATACTACGTTTATAACCTTTTTTTTTTATTCGATTGTTCACAGTCGATGCAAATAGTCGGCTTCTCCTTTTGGTACGAAAATAAAATTTTCACATTTGCAGATGAATTTGGAATAAATAACATTCCTCCAGCAATTCTTTAAGTACCGGAAAACATCGTTTGATTTACATAATTTTCTAATACCTTCGAGCTAAAGATTAACCCCTTGTGCAAAAAAAATAAGTGAACGTTAAAACCGGTTTTTCTATGGAAATGTTTTTAATGTACACTTCAAGCACGCATTATTTTTAGCATAAGGGGGTTAATATATTTTAATGCTATTTTTGGCATGTAATAAATATAAAGAGATTCCAGTAGTGCTAAATGGGTCATTGCGGTGCTACGGTACTTTTGGCATTCAAATAGCGCCAAAATTATACAATTGTACCAACTTTTGCATCGCTGTACAAAAGCTTAAATCAACGACGGATAATTTGCTTCAAAGCTGCCGGCTACTTTTTACTGACTTCGATTATTTTTACTCTTTTAATTACTTGTTTTTTTACCGATAGTATCGATAGTGGAAAAAACTATCGATATTTCATTTACAACAAAACTATCGATACTATCGATAGACTATCGATAGTTTTGCAGCTCTATCTGGCACTGGCTTAAGGAGATATGATTATATTCACATCTGTCAAATTCTATTGCTTCACATTTTACACATCTTGGTTTAATACTAGGGTGATCGATTATTCGACTTTTTCCAGAAACCGGTTTTCGAATAGTTCGAATATTTGAAATTATGAAAAACCGATTTCGGTTTTTACAATTCAGGAAAAACCGGTCTACCGGTTTTTTAAGTAAGAAAATTATTATACTTAAGTTTTGATTTTTAATTGCTTTATAAAAAAAGGGTTAACAGTTCATGTAAATACTATAAAACAAAAAAATTAAATTAAAGGTAAAACATAAAAATGAACTTCATATACTTATGTATAGTACATAAATATTTATATATAATGTACAGTTGAGGAATAAACTCTACATACAACCATCATTTTTAGGGTTCGCGGAAACTTGGGAAGAAATTAAAAAAATTAAATATGCCAATAGTAATAATAAATATGTTTATACAAAAAATAAAAAATAATTATAACACCTACAGTAGCAAAAAAAAAATATTAAAAACACATGGAGAAAAGTCTACATACGGGCATAAAATACATGAGAGAGGCATGTTTGAAAATTCTGTGATTTCCTGTACCAAACCGTCAACAAATGGCACCCAAATATGGTCTATTATGTTGTTGTTATTATTATTATTTTTTAATTTTTTATTTTTTGCATAAACATATGTATTAGGGATTCCAAACGGGAAATCCCGAACCCGGAAATCCCGGGATTTTTGGGGATTTGGCAAATCCCGAATACCGGGATTTGTAAAATTCAATCCCGGGATTTCATTTTCGGGATTTCTCAGCAATTTTTGTATAAAAATAAAAAAAATATATAAATTCAATAATATAAAATTATAAATTCAAATTTTCGTTGATTTTAAGGCATTTTTTATAAGGGGTGTTTTTTTCAGAGGTATAGAACTTCGAATTGAAATAAAACACAAGAAAATCGTTTTAATGTCCATCAATTTGGCTTTATTGGAAGGATAATTTTATGCCATTAATGTTTAAATATGATTTCGGGCATGTGGCCGCCGCGGCTGGCTCGAATAAAGCCAATTCTACAGGTCCAATTTTCAACCACTTTTTCGAGCATATGGGGCCGTATGTTGGCAATAACGCCACGAATGTTGGCTTCCAAGTCCCCTAACGTTTCTGGTTTGTTGGCGTAGACGAGCGATTTCACATATCCCCAAAGAAAATAATCCAATCACATATCCCCAAAGAAAATAATCCAATGGTGTCAAATCACACGATCTTGGTGGCCACTTGACAAGTTCATTCCGCGAAATTATGCGCTCATCGAATGTTTCCTTCAATAAATCGATTGTGACGTGCGCTGTGTGGCATGTAGCGCCGTCTTGTTGGAACCACAACTCATCCACATTCATGCCATCCAATTCGGGAACAAAATAGTCGGTTATCATGGCTCTATACCGGTCTCCATTAACGGTAACTGACTCTCCAGCATTATTTCGGAAGAAGTATGGCCCAATGACTCCACCAGCCCATAGAGCACACCAAACAGTCAGTTTTTGTGGATGTAATGGCGTCTCAAGGGTCTCATGTGGATTCTCTTCACTCCAAATGCGGCAATTTTGCTTGTTGACGTAGCCATTCAACCAAAAATGAGCCTCATCACCGAACAAAATTTTGCGATGAAAATCAGCATCGAGATCAATCTCATTTTCGGCCCATACACCAAAATCACGACGCATTGCATGGTCTCGCGGCTTTAATTCTTGCACAAGCTGGATCTTGTAAGGTCGCAAGCCAAGATCTTTGCGCAAAATCTTCCATAAAGTTGATGGACAAAGCTCCAATTGCTGTGCACGGTGGCGAATCGATTCATTCGGGTCCTCTTCAACACTTTGCTCTACAGCGGCAATTGTTTCTTCGGTGCGCACTGTTCGACGTCTCTGCGGATGCGTATTATCACATAGAGTAAACGTAGTGCGAAAACGATCCATGGTTAACCGAATTAATTGCTCTGATGGACGATTATGTCGACCATAAAATGGACGGAGCTTGCGGTAAACTTCGCGAACTGAACCATTATTTTCGAAATAAATTTGCACGATTTGCAAGCGTTGTTCTTTTGTCAACCTGTTCATGATGAAATGGCAAACCAAACTAAATACTAATCACTTGACAGCTGACAAAATGGCCGCCAGTTAAAAAAAGTGATGCCAACTTAAAGTTCTATACCTCAATAAAAAACACCCATTATATTTTAATGCTATTTTTAGCATGTAATATAATATAAAGAGATTCCAGTAGTGCTAAATGGGTCATTGCGGTGCTACGGTACTTTTGGCATTCAAATAGCGCTAAAAATATACAATTGTACCAACTTTTCCATCGCTGTATAAAAGCATAAATCAACTACGGATAATTTGCTTCAAAGCTGCAAATTATTTTTACTCTTTTAATTACTTGTTTTTTTGCGGATAGTATCGATAGTGGAAAAAACTATCGATATTTCATTTACAAGATAACTATCGATACTATCGATAGTACTATCGATAGTTTTGCAGCTCTACTTAGAACTATGTAATCAAATGTCATACAAAATCGATATTATTAATATAAACTGCTTGACTTAAAAAGTAGTTTAATTAATTACCTTGAAAACCTCACTAAACACGAATTATTTTAAATTTATTTTCTTCTTTAATCAGAAATAATTTCTTATTCGGGCTTAAGTTCAGTAATTTCATTTCTTATTGAATGAAATATTTTTATTAATTAATGTGAGTTTCTAAAGAAGAGAAAAAAATTAAATTATACTTTTGAGCTGGGGGAAATACCTATATTTTTCTGTGCAGTAACGCATGCGTTGAAGTTGATGAAGTGCACTTCATCAGCACCATAGTCTATCTACTTGGGTAGAGATTGTTACTAACATCAGCTATTTAACGTAAATTCTAATGAAACGGAATGTGAGAAATGATTGTTGTGTATAATTATTGATTTTACCTTTAGTAAATACATATGTAAGCATCACTATTCATTTCCCCTGTGATTCCATTTTTTCATTTTTCTATTTAGGTTAGCACGAAGTTATATTACTCTACCTACGTATGTATGTTTAACCATTCTTGCTTATCTTTTACGATCATCACATTAATTATCTTTTTACTTATTCGATGTACCGTCGGTACATACATGTAAGTATTATAGTAGTGGATATTATGTTACATTGTTTTGTCCCTATTTACACTATGCAAGTCTTATTGCTTAGCTTATTAGTTTATTAGGAGAGAGAGACTAATCAGCTTAGCAATAAGACTTGCACAGTGTGATTTGGGACGTTTGCTTTCAACAGTTGATTTTGATTTCCAGCATTATTAACTGTGTTGCCAAGTAAGCATATTTCCGTCACGTGCCCGATGATTTTAAATGAGACATTTTTAGATTTAGTTGAACTGTAGTGAATTTTAAAAAGCAAAAATAATGTAACATAATATCCACTATTATAATACTTACATACTTCACGCCGATTTTCAGAAATTTGTTTCTTTTACAGTTAAATTGGGAAATTCTCTGTTAACCGTTATTTTTTAAGCAAAATCGTTCTACACACCATAAGCAATACATTTAAATTGAAATATACTACAGTATAACATAAATTAAGCTATTGTTCCAAATGAGACTAGAAGTCTAAAAATGATAAATCGCAAGTCATCGCGCTTATAACTTCCTGAAAAATCACACAAATTGATTGATTGAGATTTTGACCACCAGCACTTTCAAATAGCAGATTACGGATGTACCATTAACTGAAAATCAGTTTATCTCAACTTACGCACTTTTTCCTTGTTGCCACAGATATTATGACGTTTTCTTTTCTGGGAAAATATATTACATGAAATGAAAATTTGCAATAAAATGGTTTTTGGAAATAGAGAGTTTATTAGAAATTATTGTATCACAACCTACGAACGTAAATTTTTGGTTAAAACGAACGCCAAAAAATTAATTCTTAAAGGACTTTTTTTTCTTTTAACGTCTCATTAAATTTTTCTTTCAATTTAACAGCTGTTTTAAAATAATGTTTGTGTTTGTAAAAAATTTAAGGCAGAAGTAATTTTCTTTGCTGAAATAAAATATGTGAGGCGAATATTTTTTAATTATTTCCTCGACGACGGTATTTTGAATATAGAATTGTAAATCAAATTGCTTGCAGCCTACGTCACAACTTCAATTTTAGCAAATTTTTAAAGCAATTTATTGAACGTGTATCCGCAAGGTTACTCTTGCTTTCAGTTTTATTATTTTTAACAGTTGGTTTTAACGTTAAAACCAGCTTTTAATGAAACCATATATGTTATGGCAAACCAATGACCAATTTATAAAGTTGTTAGAGTAAACACTGCTCCTAATTTTTTTTAAATAATATAATTTTTATTAAATTTAAAATTTAATAATATATGTAAAGCAATTACAATATAAAATTATTTTTGTAGCACAAATATTTTATTACATTGGCGATATTTGACGTCATTTGACGGGAGCCTAAAGATAAATCTGACAGCACTGCCTGCGCAAGATTGTGAGGGCGTTATCACACGTATTTAAAATGTAAAAACTGCTATGATAATAATATAAGATTTCTTATCAGTTTGACAAATTTTGGATTTTTAAACACATAGCAAATCCTGTCTGTTTTTAAACGGAAAGTGATGCATTTGAGATCTAATTAAAATAAAATTGTACTTTGTGATAAAATGCCTGAATTCTCTGTTAAAATTGCACTCACCGATATTGAAGGAACTACCACTTCAATTAGTTTTGTTAAGGTATTGTATTGTAACTAAGAAAAAGGTTTGAATACTTGTAATATTTTTTAAAGGCCAAGAGGCCTTATGTATTACTGCTGTCGTATAAATAAATAAATAAAAAAAAAAAATTCTTTCCAATATATTTTTCCACAGGATATATTGTTCCCCTATGCCAAAGAACATACACAAAGCTATTTAGAAGAAACATTCGAAACACCAGAAACTCAAATTGTTCTTAAAAATCTATTAGATCTACCACAATATGAATGCTTCATTAAAGAAATGAATTATTGCGAAGAAAAAGATATACAGATTAAACTAATAAGCAAATTTGTTAATTACCTAATTAATGAAGACTTGAAATTGGGCCCATTAAAAACTCTTCAAGGATACGTTTGGGCGAAGGGCTATAAAAGTGGTGATATTAAAGGACAGTAAGTATGAATAACAAATATATACAATATAAAAATTGCAACAACTAGTTTTAAAGCGTTTATTCAGATGTACCAGCAGCTTTTAAACGTTGGCAAAATGCTGGCGTTGATGTGGCCATCTATTCTAGTGGTAGCATTAAGGCCCAACAACTCTTATTTGGCCAAACAGAATACGGAAATCTGCTGCCTTATATAAAATACCATTTTGACACCAGAAGTGGTCACAAGCAAGAACAGCAGTCATATTCTAACATTGCCGAAGCTCTGGCCACCGATCCCAAAGATATTCTATTTTTAACTGACATTGTTAAAGGTAATTAATCGGGGGTTTTTTAAAAAAAAAAAAACTGCGAATTTATGCGCATTTGTTTTTGTTATAGAGGCCGAAGCTGCTCGTTTGGCTGGTTACCAAACTGTTATACTGTCTAGACCCGGCAATGCTCCCCTGAATGATGATGATAAAGCTCAATTCACTATTGTTAACGATTTTGAATCTCTTATAGTTAAGGCCAAATAAAAAGGAACGTTTTTATACATTTTTTAAATGTAAAATATAAAAAAATTAATTAGTGGAATGGTAAGTTGTCGTTTCATATTGTTATTAATCTTAAGATCCTAACTTCATAACTTCAAATAAGAGTGAATTGAATATTTCATTCAATGGCTGGTGAGTTTATAAAAAATTAAATTTTATAAATCTTTGTTACGAATTATTTATGCTTCTATTATTATGTTGTGAGAGTTGCGTGGTGTTGGAATTACTTGCTTTATGAACTTCCGAGTTTTTTTTTCACAAACAATGGGCCTTATCGTGGTTGGCATATTTCGATTACGACATATTTCGGTGTTCTGTAATCTATTACAAAAACGTCGCAGTCGTTGTCGAAATACGCCAATCATGATTGGCTTTTCCAAATTTGGGTAGGAGATTTTAACATGATTCATACTTCATTAAGTTGCTGGTGATTGCCACCATGCTTTTGTTTTTATTCTTGTTTGTTTGTTTTATTTTAAAGTTACTCGATAATTATTTGGCCGAAAGAAAAAACGCCAACACCAATAATGGAGAACCAATTGTCCCGTGATAAAAAAATACAAAAAAAAAATCAATTAGTCCGATCCAGTAAAAGGAAAGTTGATTGATGAAAATGAAATTATGTTTTTTTTTAAGTGAAATACATACATATGAATGTATGTATGTATAAATATAATATTACAGCCTGACGCCAATATTTTTCACAAATTCAGTTAGAGTGAGAATATCTTTGAAGTTGCCATCTTTAAAAAAGTCTTCCAAGGAGATTGAATCACAAATAGTAGGGAAATTCGCTCTTTGAAGAGCATATAAACCGCAATGAAAAATTACATGTGAAACGTCCTCAGGAATATTACAAATTTCACACAAATCAGATGGCACAAGATTCGTCTTTGAGAGAGTTTGATTGCAGAAAGCGTGTCCAGATAGGATTCTATTAGCAAGTTTCAGATCAGCCAGTCCGAATTTAGAAAAGTCAATGTCAGTACCCAAAACCATGGCAGTTTCCCAACAATAGGGAGTTTTTATTCTTTTATTTACTTTTTCTTATATTATTTTGGCTCTGTGAGTGCTTATATGGCCTAACTACGAGTGTCGTATTTCCACTACGACTGCGACGATTTTTTACTAGATTAAAGAAAAAATTTTGCAATGTTTTGCAATAAAGCCCATTAAAATATTGGGACTAATTACGAGTGTCCTATTCGACTACGACTATGTTGTGGTTTTAGACCATTTTGAATAAAACACAGTTACCCAATTCTAGTCTAAATCTATTTATTTTAAAATACAATATTAAATTGGGGTTAGTACAATCGCGTATGCGTTCAAATACATTTTCTTTAGTGAGTGAAAAGATGGCGCCAAGCCTAGATATACATATATAGTATATAAAGAGTACATAGGAATACAGCTATATGAAAGTACATATGTATGTAGACTTGCGCAAATATACAGAGTTATTAATTTAGGTAGCAAATTACGATAAATATTTTGGTGATGCCAACAGACTACGACTTCTTTGTACTAGACTAATGGTCCTGATTACGAGTGTCGTATTTCGACTACGATTACGACAATTTTGTACTAGGTTAAAGAAAAAACGTTGCAATGTTCTGTAGTCTAATAGAAAATCGTCGTAGTCGAAGTCGTAATACGACACTCGTAATAAGGCCCATTATTTATTTGTAATTTTTAGGAATATATATATTAGTGCTGCACGAATATTCGTATTCGTATTCCAGTTGCCGAATATTCGGCCATTTTTAATGCGAATACGAAGCATTCGTATTCGTCAAATTCAAGCGAATACGAATACGAAGATTTTTCAAAAAAAAATTAAATAAATAAATGCATAAATTCAAAACTAAGTTTAAATAAGTGGATAATAATATTAGTTTTTACGAATCCATTAAATTTTTTATAGAAATTTGTGCTTTGTATAATTTTCAAATATTATTTACTGACGATCATTAAAATTTTGGGTAGTTTTTATTAACTTTAAAGTATGCCAACAGGAGTATGAAGTTCTTTTTCATAACAATTTTTTAATATTTCATATTGCAGGCGTAAATAGAGCCCTAATTTAATGTCTATAAATTTCACATGAAATATTCGTATTCGTATTCGCGAATATTGTAGAGTGGCCGTTACTTGTATGGAAATTTTTTTTGTTTGATTTCTTATTTTCTCTACCCCCAAAATCGGTTCAGTTTCATGTAAAAAAAAAATACAAAAAATTTCATAGCGATAAGTTGTGTTTTAGGGAGTGCGTCCGCCCCTAAAAGTTGGCCCCGAAGCCCATATATTCAATGTAATTTTTTTATTTGTTTAGTTTTTTGAATATCTGTATATTGGAGCGACTCAACTTGTATGGAAGAGAAAAAAGTGATTTTGTTACCTCTCTAAAAATAAAGCTTGATATGTTTTATGATGATTCCCAAAATATTTTGGCTCTAGCGTTGACCATTCGTGAGCTGGACCATTTTTAAAAAAGGTCTTTTCAGTTTTTCGAATTTTTTTTTGTACTTTGCTCCATAAATAAAATTTGGTATCATCGAAAAGAGTTTTTGAAGCAACATCCAATGGTATATAAAACTTGACCATTTGCGACCTACTAATTCAGATATTTAACTAAATACCTACATATTTTCGTTTCGGGTTTTCATACAAATTCTAAGTATTTGGAAACAATATTTTGCTTTTCAAATTGGTTCTGTTTTAAAATAATGTTATTTTATTTTATTTTTTAATTATTCGCATAAAACGCGAAAATCGCGATATATTTTATATTTTTTTAATATAGGCAATATGGGTATCAAATTTTTTAATTTTTCAATTATAATAATCTGGTGATAAGCAAAAGACCTGTTTTCAAATTTAGGATGATGTAAGATATATTTAAGTTTCCAAATATTAAAAATATTAAAAATGAACCGATTTGAAGGAGAGAACATAAGAAATCAAAACAAAAAAAAAAAAAAAAAAACAACGGTCACTCTAATGTATATACTGACATGTATATATATGTAATTTTAGCCCGTTGGCGTTTCTGTAATAGATTGAAGAAAAGTTGTACAAGTGTCCTTTAGTCTATAACAAAACGCCAAGCTTTTTAACTCAAACGTTTTACACAAACGGGGGGTTAATTTATTCATTCATAATCACTTGCAACATTAAAAACAATAGGAAAATTGAACAAGAAACCGTCTGAGTGTAAACAAACGAGAAAAACTGCCAAGTCTAAAAGAAGACTAAGAAAATTAGCAAGATTGCTACGCTGATAATAGGTCCGTTTGTTTACTTTTCCAGTAAAATCCAGTAGTTGAGTAAATTTTGGGTAATTTGAAAATTTTACTCTCAAGAATGTCTCTTGCACAAAAAAGTACGCGAACGGAAAAATTTCAAAAATTTGCATATCATTCAAAACAGCTGATAATATTGTTGTGTGTTTTTGTTGTTTTTGAAACCCATCAAATACATATTTTTGGTAATTGATGCATGTATTTTTATAATTATAAATTTGAAGCGATATATGTATACATACATATTTCTAAAATAGAAGTTCTTTGATAGCTTTAGCATGTATTTGGTTTTTAGTTTTATTTTTTCTTGGTAAATGGCATAGGAAAATGCATCGATATTTGATTTCTGATAGTCGGTACCCTGAATAGTATGCAGATATAAGTATTCACATATACATAAACCTTACATCTCTAAAAAATTAAAGTAAATAGCACAATTAAATTAAATTTAAAAACTGATATATTTAACGATTATTATTCTTTAATTTGGTTCATTTTGAACATTAAAATTTTCAGATTTGTTTTGTTAAACTTTTACATCAACTTTTCTTCTTTTAAATGTTTTTATTAAAAAAATTATACTTTGTATTTGCTTACTTTTGTTTATTTTATTGAATCATATGTTTTTCTCGTCTACTGGATTTTACTGGCTAAAATTTGTCCAGTAAAAACTTGCAGACTCTCATTCAACAACTGCTAATTTACTCTCTCAATTGCCACTCTCTTTTTGTCAATTTTATGTATAAACGAACGCATTCACTTCTCTCTCATCGCTCGTGGCGTACGGTTGGTGCAGCGATGCCAACTTGGTGCTTTTGGCACTATTTTTAGTGCTTTTTGAAGACTCAAAACGCCAAATTTTGAGCGTTAGTGCCAAACTGAGAAATAGCACTAAGTAGTGCTTTTAAGAGATTTGTTTATTTCTTAAAATTACTTTAATAAAAACTTGATGTTTTTTATTTTTTCAGTGTAAAGCATAGCTTTTTCGTCTGATATATTTCATTAAGGATACTGATATTGTTACGTTTTTCTTTCTATAAAAACGCGGACGCGAAGATTTGCAAATGAATACAAGAGCCGAGTGTAGTAATTAGGGTTAAGAATGATACAAGTTTTATTTACAAATACACTTAAACTAAATTACTCAAGAGCTTAAATACACTAATACAACTTAGGGCCATTATTACAACTTTCCGATAGTTAAAGGCAAGATTTTCTCGGACGGATAAATGGGTAAGCATTATAAAACCTTCATTTATTGATTTTTTTATCCCTTAAATATTAGTATTATTAATAATAATAACAAAGAAAAATTGAAGTTATAATAATGCAAAGCTTTTTATCTGACAGACAAAATCCTGCCTTTAACTATCGGCAAGTTGTAATAATGGCACTTAGGGCCATTATTATGACTTGACGATAAAGTTCCGGATAGTTAATCTTAACTTTAGCAAAACTGAACTGTAAAGTGACCGTTAAAATTTGTCCATTATTACAACTGTCCGATAAAATAAATAATACAGTTTTTGTTTGGTGGCAACATTTCTGTGGATTTTGTGGATATTGATTGTTAAAAATGCTTAGTGGCAACTTGCTTTTGTTTATTTGTCAAATTACAATCTAATGAAAACAGTTTTGTCAATTCTTTTGTTTTTTGCTTTATTATTATGTGTTTTGTGTTGGATTGGTTTTGTTTTATACCATATTTTAACCAAATAAATTTGGCAGTAATTTATAAAGTAGAAAGTGTGGCAAGGGATGAAAATATGGCAACTTCAAATGACTATACCTCACGATAAAAGTTAGAGGTAGGATGAGCTTGTATTTAACTTATCGTTCACTTTTGGTTAAAATGAAGATGTAAGAATGAAAAAGTGTTTATCCATCCAATAAAATCCTACCTTTAGCTAACGACAAGTTATAATAATGGCCCTTAAACTAATAAATTACACACTAATATTCACAACTGGTTACCACTACGCCTTCCTCGCTGTAGTTTACGCACGTCTCTCAGCTGGCTGCGCAAGTATTCACGTGACGCCTCTCTTTGTCTGCTGCTCGTCACTTGCGAGACTTACTCTGCCGACACTCACAGTTGATATACCAATAAAGACTCACTGGCTTTACTTACACACGTCTATTCGCTGCGCTGTTCCCTTTACTCCAGTCGACACGATAGACTCCACACTAATCTCAATTCCACGACAGACTTTGCTGTCACTATAGACTGTCCTATAGTTTCTCCTTTACTCCAACTCACGTGTAAAGCACAGACTGCTCTTTACTATCAACTCACCACTGTATCGCAGACTATTATTATTTCACAACTTAATTATCAACTGACTCGTTCACACGCAACTGACTAACTAATTCGCAACTGCAACTCGTTCACAACACAACTATAATTCATCCGCAACTAACTCGCAACTAACTAACTCATTGGATGCGTCACCTCTTTTTATATTTCACACAAACACCACCAGAAGTTTCAAGCAATGTCTGGACGATCATTATCATCTCATATGCTGCCTAATTAAGTTCATGTGGTAACTATGTACATACATGTGTATATGCATACGTGTGTACATCATTAACTAAGCAATACACGGTGGTTGTTTATATTTTGCTTTTTGTTTGAATTGGCATGTATGTATGTGTGTACATATGTGAATCTTCTTAATAAGCAGACGCTTTTTCTTGTTGCTTTTGCTTGTTTACGTTTAATGCTGCTAGATTATTAGTTACATTGACCCTGTAGGAATATTTTCGCTTAACACTTACATTAACTCTGTTGGAATATTTTTGTGTAATGTTGCTTAACATTGTCGACGGCTATTTTCGTAACAATATCATTGCCGAAATAGATAATAGCTTAGAAAATATTAAACATCAAGGTCGTTTTTCACGTTAGTGCTTTTTACGCTTTTTGGATCTCAAAATTACGCTTTTTGTGCTTTTTCCAAATTTCGATGTGCTTTTAGAGCCAAAAAAGTTGGCAGCACTGGGTTGGCGTTCTTTCTGATCAAGCTATTTTTTTGCGAAGCGTACAGTACAAGTGCAGTTTAACTTTGTGAATTTTATTCGAGCTGGTGCTTTATTTCTAATTATTTTGATTTAATTGTAATTTAATTAAATTGAGTGTTAAAAGGATCATGAAGATGAGGGACGATATTTCGTCCCCTATATCTTCCCATGCATTATCATAGTCGGATTGCGAGACATTTTTTCAGAAAAGTATGAGCAGTGATTCTGTGAGACCGCGAGATAATGTAAAAAGGGCTAATTCTAATCCGGACGTATCGGCACCTTTGGCCAAGAATAATAAATTGTCGATTATTGAATCATTAGGTAAATCTGACCACAGTGTTTAACTTACGGATCTTAACAATTCTGTACCTGAGTTTCTAACTAAAATGGCTGCTTCTGTGAGCAAGAATATGGATATAGTGCCCGAAATTCCTGACATTGATGCTGGCGACGGTTCGGTTTTTGTGAGTGGGGATCGCAAGGTGAGTATACGATTGCTAAGTGCAATTTTTATCCAGAAGATCACGAGGGTGAACTCTTGGTATTGGTAGATTCTTCAAATATCGGTCCTAACAATGAAAAGATTCTTAATTTTATTTTTCTCTATCAGAGGATAAGGACAATTAAGGTAAGTGGCATATGTTTGATAACTCCTATTGGTAGAACACTGTATCGTGTTAAATTTGACTCTGCGGCTAGTGCAAATACTTTTGTCAAAAAGGATTTGAGTACCTACTATTCTATTCGTATGGTGTAATTCATGGCATACCCTTGGAACTTTCCGATGAATATATACTTACGTCTGTGACATCTGACATTGAGGTGGTATCTGCTAAGCGTTTCCACAAGAAAGATAAAGACAATGATACTGAAAGCCCTAGTTTTTCTGTCAAGATTGCATTCTGTTCTGGAAACATTCCTGAACTTTTCTCATGTTAGGGTTAACATTTATTACCCCGCTTTGCGTCAATGCCCCAATTGTGGCCGTCTTGGGCATACAATTAAGGGGTTGCGATCCAAGAAAAGATGCTTAAATTGCTCTAAGGAGATTTGCGATGGCAATTGTATAAAGAAATGTCTCTTGAGTGATTCTCTTACGCACTCTGTGTCCTAAATGGCAAGAAGAAGATGACATCCTTAAAATTATGACCATTAAGCGCCTCTCAAGAACTGAGGTCATAAGATCTTATTCTACAAATCGTTTTGACATTTTTAACGAATATGAGGAAAATTTCCCTACACTGTTGTCGTCGAAACCTACTGCTGGGAAGGACATGAACCAGGAGGTTAACAAAGTTCTAACTGGAAGCAAATATAATCGTGTTGTTAATGCTAGATCCATTCCACCCAAACAGATTCCACATTTTGTCCCCCTTCAGCCCATAAACACTGATCCTACATGTCCCAATACAGGGACAACAATGTTAGGGTTTCCGAGTTTGAAATTTTTTTTACGGATTTCTCATGTTTTATCAAAGAATTTTTCATGAAGGAGGGAACCAGTTCTCACCTTCGTATTTTGAATGATTTCAACAATAAAATATCTGATGCTCTTTCTAATCTACGCTTACCCGGTGATCCTACGACATCTTCCATTGTTGAATAATTATGAAGATTCTTCAGCACAATGTTCAAGGTTTTGGATCTAATAGATTATATATTGAGTTTTACGTCAACAACTACAACTTTGATGTTTGTTTGTTTTCTGAAAATTTTAACTTTGACGGCTCGGACCCCAATTGTAAGCTATTGAATTATAACATTTTTTCTAAGGTTCGACCTGATAGATATGGTGGCTGTGCCATATGTATCAGGAAGTCTATACGTGTGAAAAGGATTGCTTTTTTGACTGATTTGTTTGAAGTCCTAACTTTGAGTTTGTATCGGTAAATTTTCCATCTAGCTTATCGACTGGTTATTGTGCCAGTGAGCTGTTACGCTTGCTAAAGTTTCTTGAAAGCATGGACAATATTATTTTAGGAGGTGACTTCAATGCTCGTCACACGATTTGGGGTGACAGTATTGATTCTTCCCGCGGTCGTAGATTATCAGAGATTTTTAGTTTGTCTGATTTTATTTGTTTGAATGATGGCTCTGTTACATTTTCCCCTCGATTATGTAGCAAGAGAGATCTGTCTTGGATTTGACATTTGCCAAGTTTCCCTCCTTACCATTTCATTGGAGCACATGTCCTATGTGGTCTGGTGGTTCTCATCATTGTCCTATTATAATATATATTGGATCCGTGTCTGTTGTGCCGATTCAATTTATATCTAAGAGACTACTTTTTAATAACTTGTCGAATTTCAGTATTGAAGTTGATGTAGGGCACATTGTTGGGTCCTTTCGTACCGAAATTGATAGTGCAACGTATAAGCTGAAGAAATTTATTCCCAAAGCTTGGTGGAATGATGATCTGCTTCGTGTCTTTAGGAAACATGTTGCTGCGAGAAAGAAATCGCAAAAATACCCATCCCAAGAAAATCTTCAAGATTCTATTACCTGTACAGAAGAGTGGAAAAAAGCTGTTAGAAAGGCCAGAAGTGAGAGTTACAAAAAGAAGATCGATGAAATCAACAATCAACCCAATACTGCATCTGCTTGGCGTTTTGTGAATAGTTTGAAGGATGGCAATTCTATCAGCAATTCATTGTGGGATAGTGACAACAATGTCGATTTTTTACGATGCTTGGCAGGGTAGATTTCTTCTAATAATTGGACTGATTTTGAAAGACTATCGGATGAAATTTTTATGCCTTTCTCACATGAGGAACTCATGGATGTTTTGAACTCTATAAAGCTTGCCTCTGCGGGGGGTCTAGATCGCGTTACGTATGAAATGATAAAATCATTGCCTGCCACTTCAAAGGAGACTCTTCTGCATGTCTTTAATGATCTATTTCAAAATTCTATGATATATGAATCTTGGAGAAAGATTAAAGTCGTTCCAATCCTCAAGGGGACTAGATCTGCTGATGATTTTAGGAATTATAGACCAATAGCTCTCATATCGGTATTTTTGAAGTTAATCAATATGATGGTTAAAAGGAGATTAACTTTTTCTGTGGATGGCCTGGAGGTTTTAGTAGTACGCTCTTTTGCTTACAGGGCGAAGATGTCTACATCAACCTGCCTGAATGACCTTCTCTTTAGGGTGTCTTATCTCAAGTCTTTGGGCTTGAGAGTTGTTTTGGCATCCCCATCCAAACCAAAACAACAACAACAAACGAACGCATTTCAGTAAAATCCAGTACAAATTTGCACAAATTTTGGGGTAAACAAACAGACCTAATTTATGAAGACGAATAAAAATTTTGCATTATATGTGGGACAGCACGATTAGTTATTAAATTCTAAAATTGTTTCCAGAGACAATACACAATATCATCAGAGTTATCCACAATATTTCAAGATTATCACTATTTTAGTTTTTCAGATATCTCGCAGCAAATATTTTTTCTTTATGGCAGGTTTAACACCCAACATGTCTAATTCTAACTTTTTTTTAAGGCAACGCACTCTAGCAAAAAAATTCAAAAAAGATAATCGGGTTTGAAATTAAGTATTTTTGGTGGAAGCACTTCCCTACTGGATTACCAGCTTAATGATTTTAACAAGGCGTGAGACTAAAATAATCGATTTTTGAGAAGTACTTACTTTTTTTTATTTGTCACGTAATCTATTAAATCTAAAATAATCATTCTCCTCATTTATCAACTTGTACAGCATTTTTTAAAGTTTTATGTAATGTGTTTGTAAGGGAGAAATGGAATTCGGTAATCAGAAAAGTAATTCATTACATGGCAAGCAGTTCTGATGGTAATGTGTAATTTTTTGCTGGGACATTATAAAAATCTTTAAGCGGGTGCTAGACACATCAATATTCAGCTTCAATATGTGTGCGTTTTTTTATAAAAAATATTCACACCAATAGTACATATATGTGTGACTATTTTTGGTAAACAAACGCACACAGCCACACATATTAAGCTGAATATTGATGTGTTTACTCGCACAAAATTTCACGTTTCTTGCTGAAAGATGTTTCAAGATAAAAAAAAAAATTATAAAGGAGGTACCACATTATAAAAAATAGCGAAATCGCTGCAGCGCTCTTAATTGATGCGATTACCAACAAACGACATTTGATTTTTATTTACATATGCAGACAATATAAGTGCTTTTGTTTATTTAAAAGCGAAACTGTGTGTGTGCATATTACACATTCCGATTTCTAAAAGATGTTTATTTTTGAGTCCCGTTTTTTGGCGGCATTTTCTTCAAAATCCCGCTTTTTGATCGATCATGTCCCGCTTTTTGCAAAAACCATTAGGTTACGTTATGTACATATGTATGTAAAGGGTGTCCCAACAAGAACGCAAGATTTAAATTTTTAAATAAAACACAGATATTTAAAAAAAAATCGTGAAACTTTATTATATCGTTGAGGTTATGTGTGGAACAACAAATCGGGCAGATGGCCGCCGCGGCTTTGCTGGCACACACGCGATCTTTTAATGAACTTTTCAATGGCCATTTTGCATAAATGCTGCGGTATTTCATTAATGCAGCGTCCAATTTCCTCTTTTAAGGCTTGAGTCGTCGTCGGCTTATTCGCGTAAACCATCGACTTCAAAAAACCCCAAAGAAAAAAGTCTAATGGTGTTAAATCGCACGATCTAGGCGGCCAATTCTGGTCTTCAAAACTCGAAACAACACGACCGGAAAATGACTGATGTAGCAATTGAATTGTTTCTCTGGCTGTATGACATGTGGCGCCGTCTTGTTGAAACCACATGCCCTCCACATTAATTTCTTCAATTCTAGGCACGAAAAAACTAGTTATCATTTCACGATACCGAACACCATTGACTGTTTGCGCTTGACCTGCGTTTGAGCGACATCATCACGTACAGCTGCGACATTTTCGGTCGATCGACCTGGTCGAAGGCGCATTGTTGTCTTTACATCACTAAAAGACCCAGTTTCGGCAAATTTATTCATTAATCTCTTTACAGTTGACTCTTTTGGAGCATTATTGTGACCCCAAATTGATCGCAAATTTGCGAACTGTAGCCGCAAAACTTTCACCATTTTGGTAAAACAATTTCACAATGAGAATGCGTTGTTCATTCGTGTAGCGCTCCATTTTTACTAACCTCGTACCTTCTACTAGCAAACAATAACAATTGTTCAAATGTCAAACAATGACACTTCGAATGGCGCCAAATTTAAATCTTGCGTTCTTGTTGGGACACCCTTTATATGTAACAATAGGTGTGTTTTTTACTTTTGTACTAAAATGCAGTAAATGAGTAGTTACTGCAAAAAATTTGTAAATTTTTTGAAACGCGAACGGAAAAATAGAAAAAAATAGTAAGATTATAGAAACAGCTGACTCCAACTCCAATAGTGTTGAAAAATATATACTATTGAACTCTTTTAATTATTGGTATAACCCAAAAAAAAAAGTTTTAAAATCAAGAAAAAACAATTTGATTTTAAGAACATAACCTTTATGAAATAGAACTAAGTTCGTTTTATGTTATTTTAAAAATTTTCAATCTTTTTTTAAAAATGAAAAATATTTTGACATCAAAAAAGAATATTTTTTGTTTGAAAAAGATAACAACCTTGATATAAAGTTGAACATACTCAAATTAAAAGATTATGTTTTTGAGTTAAAAATGAAATATGCTTGAAGTAATAATGAATAATTTTTATTTTAAAACTTATTATTTTTATATTAAAAATGAAGCGTTTGAATTAATAATGGAGAATTATTAAGTTAAGAATGAAAGGTCTTAAATTAATAATGAAGCATTTTTGAATTAAGAATGAGACGTCCTAAATTAATAATGGAGAGTTTTTAAATTAAGAATGAAACGTTTTTAATTAATAATATAGAATTTTCGTTTTCAAATTAAAAATATTATTTTTTTTGAATCAAAATGCCCTTATTATGAACAATTTTTGATTTTCGACTGTAGTTCAAACCGCTAATGGAACGAATTTCCATTTGGGTTATGACGATTTTTTTGTGCTCCAGGATCATACAGGGTAATGAACATTAATATACACTTGGTCATAAAAATAAATTAATTCTCTTTTTTTAGCACGACACAAATCAAGGCGAATTAATAACAGGTGACCTTGACGGCTCAGGTGACTATTTTTTGCTTCTTGTACATTTGTATACTTGGGATGTCAAAAATTATTTACATACATACATACATATGTATATTGTCAGCACATATTGTTTTTAAATTTAAATTGAAACCATAAAATTGTGAAAAAGAAGAAACTATTTATTAATTGTGTAATTTTTGTATTTTGGCTGTGCTGGATGCGCGTAAGGAATTAAAAATAATAATTGTGTTTGTATGTGTAATAAGCTTATTTTCCCTTTCAACAGGAAACGGGTGTTAAAACGAATTGTTAAGAACTCCCACAAAAATTAAGGTTCTGCTTTTGTGCATCGTATTCGCGTAATGTAAGAAGGTAGACATTCACACTTAAACAACAATTTATTATTTGGTTCATCACTTGTATTTTTTATTTGTAAAAATAAAGTTTGCTTCAAAAATTACGAAAAAATGATTTTAAGTTGCACTAAAATATTTCTGTGTTACACATAAGGGAATTTTATTAAAAAAGCACTTTTAAAACTATATACATACATATGTATGTATGTATGTATGTATGTATAAGTACTATATTCAGCATCTATATGGTAATGATTTTGTATCAACTTTCTCCATAACTGAAATTGCAAAGTTTGTTCCCATTTTACAGGCCATACATTATATTTACAACCTAAAACACTGAAAATGCATAACACATTTATTTATGTATACATACATATAATCAGATACTTTTTGCCTTTGTGTATTTACTTATAGATAAACGTTCCATGCCTTTTATTTTAAAATTATTATCCATTTCTCTGCCTGGTGTACATAAAACCACAACCATTGCATAGAGGAATTTACAAACCATCTGCTTAGCGATTTGCACCCACTTAGACCCTTATTAAAAGGTATAACAAAAAGTATCGAAGCTTTCAATTGTTTTAAGGCCAACAAGGATAGAACCGTTGCAGCAGGCTGTTCATATTCGGTATTAACTTATTCCTCGGGCTTCTTCAGCATATTTTTAATACCCATACCAACTTAATGCAATTCCGGACAGTATGGTTTGGTGGACACGTAAAATACTTTTTTCAAGTTTCTTTATCTTTATTTTTCTGTTTATTAATTTTTATAACAAAACGGTAAAGAAATACTTTTTTTTTCTAAACCACAACAGCTTTTTTTGACATCCCAAGTATATAAAATACTAAAAGCGAATTCAAAAATTTGACGTGAGTATACCTTATATGAATTTGCCTTGACACAAATATAAAATTTTACTCGCTGAAAAATATAATTTCCTTTATTTTTAAAACTTCAAATTCTTGATATAATAATAAAAAAAATTTTGTTTTTAAAATAGTTAAAAATACATTTTCTTTTTCATTATGACTTCAAAAATTACAATTTTTATTTTAATAAGAAAACATTATTGTTTTTGAAATTTTTAAAATGAAAGCGCTTATTTTTGTTTAAAAATTGCTTCGTTATAAAAATAAGAATGTTATTTATTATTGTTGTAAGAAACATTTTTATTTTAAAAATCATTTTTAAAAATGCTGCATTTTTTAAACGAAAACGCACATTTTCGTGTTAAAAATGCTTCGTTATAAAAATAAGAATGTTATATATTAATGTTATAAGAAACATTCTTATTTTAACAATTATTTTTATTAATGCTGCATTTTTAAATCGAAAACGCAAAATTCTTGTTTTAAGAATGCTTTTTTGGTTCAGTGTACTCGATGCACTATTTCTATAACACGAACAATCTAAGAATAAATGTTGTAATTTATTTCATGCAATATTTGTAATTAATTTTTTTTTATTGTTTTTATTTCTTTGTTTTGTTTTTGGTTAAACTAATAAATATTACAGGACTATTTGTTAATGTTAGTGATTACCTTAAAAGCAAGTGCAATAATAAGTAACCAGATACCATACAGTTTTACAACTCTGAGTAATTGTAATAATTTGCAAAACAAAAATAAATAAATTAAAAAATATGCATATTAACAGCTATTATTATTATGCTTTATAAATAAATTATTTTTAATGACTTTCACAATTTTTATTTAGCTTTTTCTAAAATCTTTACACTTTTCATTTACTTACTTTTGATTTGTTTACATTTTGAAGTGTAATAAATTACGAAATTCCCAAATAGCAAACCTAATAAATCTAAAACATAAGATGAAACATTTTGACGCAATATAAGTGAATAAAGATACCTGATAACTCGATTAAAAGCTAAACGAATCTTCTTAAAAATACAACTCCAACTTCCAGAATAAATTTCCAGAGTATATAAAAATAAAGTCATAATTCACCCACGAACAACACGTTTCTTGATGCGGAAGGGTAAAAGCAAATCCAAGCTATATAGCTTAAGTAACACAAAGCTAACCCTCGAAACTATGGAATTAATATGACTCTTAAAATTCAATTTAACATCAATAATAAGTCCAAGACAAATTCAATTAAGAAAACTAATAGAAATATTACCACATCCACTACCACCAAAAAGCATCGCTTTGATCTTAGAAGCATTAATATATACATAGTTGGTTATAATCCATACAATCACTAAGGCTTAAGCGGCCCATATACTACAACAGCATGCACGCACAATCAAGCGATTGAGCATTCATGCTCGAACCACACAACATACCAGCAAGGTGGTACAATATTCATTTCTTACAAAATTTCGGGAAGGGTGGTTATGAATAGTGACACATATTTTATTGCAATTATTATTGGCATGTTGTTAAAATTAGCAGCTATGTATAACTAAAGTTCTAAAATTCTGTTTACCATTGAAACAAATTATATTACTTAAATGCATGTTTGCTCCATGACAACTTTGCTCAACTGAGCTAATTTCACCATATACCACACCAGCGAGCTGGTACCATCAGCAAAATATCAAACTCTACTTGACGTCGCTACAGCAAACCGTACAATCGCACAAAATGCCCATACACGACCAAACCGCTGGCACAAACACTTGATTGCTCATGCATGCTGTTGTAGTGTATGGGCCCCTTCAGTGACTAAGCTTACCCTCAGTATAATAATTATTGTACGTTTTTCGATCGTGTAATGTAATGATTCATAATTAATTCCCCAAGTCTTCTTCACAAAATGCTGAAAAAACAAAGAAAGAATAATAATTAAAAAAGTTATAAGGGATTCAAACCATATAGCTTATTCTGCGCCACCCTGTACAAGTGCTTTTTATTACAATTAAAGCTATTCAAATCAAAAATTTTTATTCTTAAAAATGACAATGGAATAAAATAACAATTAAATTATTTAACTTATGGCGATTTCTTTTCTGAAAAAATATGTTACACTATACATATAATGTAACATTTTTAAATGTTACCTAGAATTATTCAAAGTGCTACATATTCTGTTCTGCAATATAGGTCTGCACAGATATAATTGTTTGCACCAGTTTAACGTATGTTGGTTCTGGTATGTACAGGTACACATGGTATTCAGCGTTTCTGTTACTAGTCATAACTTTTTGGTGCAAGCAAATCAGAACCCCTATACTTTCTTCTTTCCTCTCTCTTTCATAAACTCAGACTTGATTCAAGAAAAACAGCTGAATCTAAAACATGACTAGCAACAGAAACGCTGAATACCATATAATATCTGTACATACCAGAACCAACACACGCAAAACTGGTGCGAACAGTTCTATCTGTGCAGACCTATGTATATTCTACAATCGAACAAAATTAGTTGCTTTTATTTACAACGGTTACATTCTATCATTAATATACTGTAATGTAGCGATTTTCAAGGCTATTTGAGAGGTTTTGCGCACAATTTTATGATTTTTCAGCACACATTGGCATCACCAATTACGTATAAAAAAATGAAAGCAGCCACAGTATTTAAATAAATATTTATTTATATTAATTTTTATAATAATAATTTTTATATTTTTTATTTAAGAAACCTTCTCTCGAAATTATAAGTAAGCATGACATGCAAAATAAAACCTTCTTTACCACAGTTGGAAAAAATGGCACTATGTACACCTTGAATAAAGGGAGGGTAAAATATGTAATGGCGAGTATACACGATACTACAAATCGTACAAGTATGAAATTAGTAACGTATGATACACGTCGTTACTTATGAAGTATACTTTGTAGTATGAAAATCAAAAATTTTTGATTTTTGTGGGCGGAGCTTCGATAAGTACGATTATAAGTATTGTGTATCATGCTGGTGTACAGCAAAATTAATTTTATGCGGAAATGATTTAGAGAAGGCAGTGTTTCTGCCACTCAATTTTAAAGTTAGCTTAATGTAGCGAATATGTTATTAAAAAAAAAGAAGATAAAACATTATTATAACCATTCTCTAGAAAATGTCCCTTTTCTTTTTGCATTATTTTGTATTATTTTCAACTGCAGTTCACTTGTTATTAATAAATCCTACACATTATTCATTCATTCGCATATTTATTGCATTTAAAATTCTTCTTTCAAATGAATTAGTACGATTTGTAGTAACGTGTATCTTAAAAACCGTACTACACTCATACTACGCTAAGTACGAAATTAAGTAAGGTGTATACCCTGCATAACATATTTACATGTTTTTCATGCAACATATTCAGAAAAGAAATTGAAAATGTTTCCCACAGTTGTTAATTTCGTACAAACGAACACAGAAATGTAAAACATGTAACATATATGCAACATATTTGTCAGAAAAGAAATCGCTATTAGTTGTTTATTTGAAAGTTGCCTGGTAATCTTGTATAGGTCGCGACTTCTATTCGTTTCGGCAGCTGTCTGTGCTTCTTTGGCAAGTCCTTCTATCCATTAACTGCTTTATCAATTTGGTTGTAGTTTAATTGTAGTCTTAGTTTCTCCATGCGGGTCCTTGCAATGTTCAATTGTGCTTTCCTGTTTTTTCTATCGCGGATGAGATTCCATGTGTCATCAGATATCCATTGTTTTCGCTCAAAACTTTTGTATCCAATGTGATTTGCGGCTCTGTTGCAAAATATTGGTGAACACTTCTAGTGGCATATCGTTGTTTACCAGAACGTCTCGCAAAGCATTTGTGTAGGTCATTTTTTTGTTTGGGTCTTCCAGTTTTTTAACAGTAATTCCTTTCTTCACCGCGGCAACATTAAGCCGTATGGCTCCAATAAGAAGATGATTACCACTTGAACAGTCCGCCGCACGTTTGTTTCGGACATCTAAAAGAGATCCACGCCATGCTTTGATAATGGCAATATGATCGATCTGATTCTCTGTGTGATGATCAGGTGATACCCATGTAATTTTGTGGATTCTCTTATGGGGTAAGATTGTGCCGCCAATTATTAAATTATTAGTTACACACATTTCAGTAGACATCTCACCATTTTCGGTCATTCTTACCAACCCATTACATTCCATAGATCTCTCGCGGTTAGAGTTATCGTTGCTCACTTGTGCGTTGAAGTCACCCATAATCAGTACAATATCCCCACGGCTTATGGTTCATAGTACCCTAGTGCTGTAGAAATTCTCCTTAATAGTTAAATCTGCTAACTGAAGGCATGTTATGTTACGTGCACGAATACGAAGACATGCTGTTATTATTCTATCGGAATGTGGATGCCAACTTAACAGTGCATTCCTGGCTTCTTTACATAGTAACAACCCAACTTCACTAGAGCGTGGTTCGCCGCACAGTGGCACATTTGAAGAGATGGCGGCCAAAAGTCTTAAAAAAAAATTTTTTTTGTCACTGATTAAATTTTTTTTTTATATATAAAAGTAAACACATAGGAACCTCGAAATCCAGAAATTTAAGTTTTTATTTCGATTATTTCTCTTCGAATAGGGTGATCAAAAACGTGCTTTTTTTTAAGAGCAGCTGAAATTCAAAATATTTTAGAAAATTTTTGAACTTCAAGTGGGCATAACTTTTTTGGTTTTATACATATATTTGGAAAAAAATTTTTTCTTCACACAATATCATTTCTTAACTTATAAAATAAATTAAAAAAATCGTGTCTTACGTTGCTCGAGTCCCAGATTTGGGGATTGTAATAAAGGTCTGAAATATACCCAAATCTCGATGTTCAGAGGAACGCAACTTTTTTTCTGCGAAAAACTTCCTTAAATGACTTATAACGTGTTATAGTACGTACTTTGAGCTGTTATTGTATGCTCATTTTTTAAATTTATATTTGCGTCTCTAGGAACTACAATGATTTTACTGCTTGCATGTCGGATACTTTAGGTATCGGAGTGCGGTATATCTACATGTGTTTGTGTGTATGTTTTTCTTTTTTTCGAAGAAGTTTTATTAATGAAAAGGGTATAATAAAAGACTGTTATTATAATGCATTAAATTCATTTTTGTAATTTAGGCCATTAAAAAATGTATAGTTACATATAAGCGGGGGTAGGTACATGAGTTGTTGTATTTGGACTGATATATTCGATCTTTTTTTATAACTTTATTGTGTACACAGGTAGCTGCTGCTCATATAAAGGTTAAAATACGATAGACACATCAGGTTTTCTTGAAGCAGGTCTCTTTAATTCTCTTTTAAACCTCCCCGGTTGTTTAGACACAGACAGTTTGTGTTCAAGTTTTTAATGAGTTTTGAATATGAGAATAAAATAACAAAAGAGAATTGAAGTAACTTGTCGGTACAAGCATGTCTGTACTCCTCTTCTTTCTTCTTTCCTCTCTCTCGTTGAAACACATACCTGCTTCAAGAAAACTTGATGTGTATAAAAACAGACAAAATTAATAAAGACGATCAGTATTGTCAAAACGATGGCTAAGTTCAGTTAAAACGATCTTGCTAAAATTTATTTTGAACATAAAAACAAAAACGATGTTATATTACACATTTTAAAAGACCCTTATTTTGAGTTGTGCGACCATTTAAAAAAAAATTAATAATTTTTTAACGCGATTAAATAAACGGTATAATGAATGTAAAAGCAATAAGGAAAAAATGTTAAACTGCAACAAACAATGG
The DNA here is from genome assembly GCA_949987645.1 of Tachina grossa. Taxonomy (NCBI): domain Eukaryota; kingdom Metazoa; phylum Arthropoda; class Insecta; order Diptera; family Tachinidae; genus Tachina; species Tachina grossa. The sequence goes on from OX465274.1 coordinate 64,478,693, forward strand.
CTTGCAAGCGAACTTGTATTTGAAAGCCAACCAAAACCAGCAAATGTGGGTCGACCTGCCAGACCAGTTGAGGAGTGTAGTGAAAGGTCCAGAAGACGAAAGCTGCAAAGCATGAATGAAGAATTTTCTCAAGAAATAATTAAAGATACGTTTTTCCATCAACTAGGACCAACAAAAAATAAAACTAAAAAAATTGATATAATAGAAAATGTAATGAAAGTGAGCCCAAGCGTGTAAAAAGGATTTTAAAGAGCATAACAACACCAACAGATGATAAAAAATTTACATCTGAAGAAGCATTTTCAATATTTCTGGACTTAAAGCTAACAAAATATCAGCATATGGAATTGCGAAAGCGGGCAGTTGGAAAACATTGCTCCATTTATCTAGAATATAGAGATTTGGTTTTAATTAAAAAAGATTGTTTACCACCACATAATTCTATAAACATTACAGAAAGTTCAGCAGAGGTGGTATTGCAAGACATATTAAATCATACTGCGGAAAGATTGTTGAATACATTGAACGCAGATAATATTAAAAAGCTTGGTGATTGTAGCCTAACATTAATTTCTAAATGGGGATGCGGTGGATCTTCTGGACAAAAGCGATATAAGCAGTATAATGTAGAAAAATATCAGATTCTGACTTATTTATGATATCTTTTGTTCCGTTAAGACTAAAAACAAATAACATTAATTTTGAGCCATCTACTAGCAAAGAAACCGATATTGACATATGGAAAAATGAAATACCTTCCTCAACAAAATATTGCAGACCCATTAAATTTGCTTTTAAGAAGGAAACGAAGGATGTAATATTAGAAGTATCTAAACTTAAACAACAAATAGATAAACTTCAACCGATAACTTTGTTACTTAACGATCAAGAGATTCAAATAAATTATCAAATGTTACTTACAATGATTGATGGAAAAGTTACACAGGCCATAACTGAAACAAAATCAACTTCGAGCTGTGTTTTGCAAAAAAAAAACTGCAAGCCAATTAAGTCAACTTCCAACAGAAGACACCACTTTCTAAGAAGCCTATGAGTTTGGCTTGTCCCCACTCCATGCTAAAATTCGATTTATGGAACACATATTAAAGCTAAGCTATGATTTAGATTTTAAAGGAACAGTACGATATATACGATACGAATAGTGACGAAAATAAAGCCAAAAGAGAGGCAAAAAAGAAACACGTACAAGATAAATATTTAGAATTGGGTTTACTGATCCATCAGCCAAAGCAAGGAGAAGGAAACACAAATGATGGCAACACAGCAAGAAAAATTTTTTCTGATCCTGAAACTGCTGCAGCTATTACAGGAGTAGATTTTGAATTAATAAAACGCTACAAAATCATACTGCAAGTAATATCATGCAATAAAAAGGTAAATGCAAGAAAATTTGGTCAGTATGCTAATGAAACAGCGAAACTATACAACGAAAAATATGATTGGAGGAATATGCCATCGACAGTCCATAAAATACTACATCATGGGGAAAACATTATTCAACACAATATGCTGCCGATTGGAGATCTTTCTGAAGAAGCGCAAGAAAAAAGGAACAAAGATTATAGATATTTTCGCGAACACAACACGAGATCTAGATATAGTACCAATGAAGACCTCTTGAATATTTTACTGCACACTTCTGATCCATATATCTCCAGCATTCGACAAAAATGGAATTCCACCCCCATGGAATTGGACAAAGACGCCAAGCAGCTCCTTGAAGATGAACAGGAGACATACTTAGATGAAATTTTCACTAAGAAAGTTAAATGAAAAATGTATTCTATGCAAATTAACATAAAAATTAGAGCAAAAAAGCACAATAAATATTGAAAATTTATGAAAGAAACTTTATTTTATTTGGAATAAAAAGATTTTCTTAGAACCTTTTTTCGGATATGGATCTCCTACATATCTGTTATGGATTCACGTTTAAAATATATTTAAGTTGTTCATATAATAATAACATTTAAAGCTGTCGAACTTACATTTATTAGTGAGTTATGATCACCAAGGCTATTTTACGAAATTTGACTTACAAGGGCCCTATGAGTAAATGTGGACCGATTGCCCTCAAATTTCACAGGGATATCAACGACTACAATAAAATTAGTTTCGCTAAATATTATATCAATATTAATATATTTAAAACAATTATGAGCTTCAAACCCGTATTCTCAGTGGTCCATTGGAGAAGAGGGCTAAAGGTCAAAATAAAATGGACCCGGGTGGACGGCTTAGTTAAGTATGTAATTTTTTGCTTCAGTTAGTCCTGATTCACACACGTCAGGTCTGAGTCATCAAGTCTTGAGTTTTTAGGAGAGAGAGGAAAAGAGAATGGAAAGGGGTACAGACTTGACCGTACCAGTCAAGTTTGCTTTTTCGTTTTGTTTTGTCATTCGTAATACTCTACTACAACACAAATTGATGAGACTTGATGAAACAAACTTGACGGTCTGTATGAACGTAAATGCATCTTCAAAAGAAAATTGAACAAAAACTGGTCAGCTAAACCTGATGTGTGTGAATCAGGACTTAACGTTACTATTTATAAAATGCGGACATTTTTTGTTTCTCTTTTCTACTTTTCGCAATTTATTCTTGTTGCTTCACATGATTTTTCTCATTTCAACGGCTGTATGTATACTTGATGTGTACTCAGCATTGCCAAATGTTCAGTTTTAACTGATTTTAGCAGTTTTTTTTAAGCATAGAGCAGTTTTGCAGTTTTTTGCATAAAAAAAAGTTTTTCTATAAATTGTGCAGCTTTTAAATTTTACTTTATCCCAAGTTCGTTATTTTAGTTCCGATATCTGAAGCCATAGTTTTACCCATTTTGCTTAATATAATAGTGAAGGTTTATTAGTACTTTTTCAGGCATCAAGAGAGAATTCACAGGAAGGTTGTTTTTCTTTATGGAATTTGGTCTTATTGTTTGAAAGTTGGGTTCATACGGACGTAGCACATCCTTTATTAATATTAATTCACCTTACCTTATTGAAAAAGAAAAACGAGTTTCTTCATTCAAATAATTGGATGCCTTATAGAATGAGATAAAACACGACGAATTATATGTATATTAAATTAAAGTGTAGACTCCATAGAACTCTAGGCATTTTACTTACATTTTACATTTTATTTTGGTTAATGAAGTGTATTAAATAAATAAATCATTGTTTACTTCAAATAAAACAAAATCTTAAAAAACGAAAGCAAACATTTTAGTTACCTTATTTATGGAATTTTGATCCATTTACTTCTTTAGGTTGATTCGGAAAAAAAATTTGACTCTGTAGTTTAATGCGAAATATCCCATATTGCAACTAAAACACTTCCATTTCAATTAATTAAAAACTTTATAAATTTGTAGAGCCATATTTTTTTTAACTGATGCCGATGAGGCTTTCGAGATGTTAAAACGTAACAACCCAGCGAAAAATTAAACATTACCATCAGAACTACTTGCTTACTTTTCTGATTGCCAAATTTCATTACTCGCTTACAAAACACATTACCTAAAATTTACAAAAATTATGTACAAGTTGCTAAATGAGGAGAATGATTTTTTTTAGATTAAATAGATTACGTGAACAAGTTGCCAAATAAAAAAGTAAGTACTTCTCAAGATCGATTATTTTAGTCTCACCCTTGTTAAAATCATTAAGTTGGTAATACAGTAGGGAAGTGCTTCCACCAAATATGCTTAATTCCAAACTCGATTACCTTTTTTGAAATTTTTTGCTGGGAACTTGACAAATAAATAAATAAATAAAAATATATCGGCTATAGACGTATGGCTAACACCTCCTCCCCCCATAATATACAAAATACTAAAGAATTTTTTATTAGCAGTTTTTTCACATAAAAATCAGTTTTTTTATTCTAAATTTTCAGTTGTGTGTACTAGAGCCCATAAAATTTACCAGTGAATCTTTGGTGCCAATGTCTCCATGTGGTCCCAAAAGAACTGCTTAGTCAGTAGTGATGCAGTCTAGTGGTGGATTTTCAATGACAAGCTAATGTTAAATGTCAATAGATGATACCATTGGCTGGGGTACACCTGGTCAGTAGTACTACTGTCAACGTCACTAGTAAATCACCACAATTTCACTATTCGCACTTTCTGCAGGGAAACGCGAAGAAGAAGTAAACAAACTACAAAATTTCTGTCTGTCTATTAATTTCCAATATGTAAAAGCTTCGGGCAAGAACAAAAAAGAATTGAAAAAATGTCCCGCAAGAAATATCTCAAATGTAAAAGATGACTTAGGAACATTATCCATCTGAATCCACTCACGCAATTGTCACTATCTGAAACCAAACAGTGCAAATATAAATTTGTTTAATCAAGATTTTAGCCTTTATTATGAGTTGGATTCGATTTTCGATCTTCGCTGGCTGTCGAAAATCGAAAGTTCAATTCATATTATGAGCATCGATAATTTCGTTGAGAAGCGAACAGAATTTAGCTTTCGATGAAGTATTTTAGTATAAAAAATTATTATAAACGATTGTTTTTTATTTTTAGGTAAAGTTGTTGCAAATTTTCAAAATCACAATAAGGGCATTCTTTGTCCAACTCAATTTGTGGTTAGGGGCTGTCCATATATTACGTAACGCTGTTTTCCCCGATTTTTTACCCCCCTCCCCCCTAGTAACAGATCGTAACAAAACTGTGTGTTATTCCTCCCCCAGGAATAACGTAACAATGAGATAAAAAATAAATTAAATAGTTAAAAGTTTTTGTTAAAAAAAAAAATAATTTAATTTATTGCTTTATTAAATTCATTTGTTAGACTAGCACAGTGCGTAGACAAAAATTAAATAAGCTTACATATGAACGTACTCCATATATTGGCGAAACTATTTTTAAATTTCTTCCAGTGTTGCCAGAAAATGATGATGAGAGAATGCTAAATTGGTCAAAAAATTCTGCTAAAATGTTCTACAGAACAAAAGTATAACGCCAGATTTAAATGAAGAAAATTATTTAAATTGCTCTGAATTTCATGTTTAAACAAACTTATTATTATTTACAGGTATTTTTATAGCACATACAAACATAAAATAGTTAATAATTGGTAATTTTTGGATATGTTGAATTACGTTTAAAATATTTTAATGCACTAATAATCTCAAAATATTATTATACTTATTCAGTAAAATATTTTTTTATTTAAAATACATTGAAATTGGTTATTGAGGGGTTCTCTGGATGCTATGCGAATTTAACTTTTGCTAGTAAAGATCATCAGGGAACCTTTACCCTGCAATGCATATATATTTATGAGAAAAATCCTATAAACAGAAGAATATTTTTAAAAAATTAAAATTTTTTATTGTCAACAAATTCTGTCAGAAAGCATTTAGCAGAATTTTTCAAAAGTTGACTGCTTTTTAACTAATGAAAATGCCAGATCTGGCAGTGAAAATGCTAAAATGGCAACAATGATTTCTTCCCAAGTGTCGTCAAACTCCAAAAATTATGGCTCTCTATAAAGAGCTTATTCCTAAACTGTATGTATGCATTAGTGATGTATATTGGAATTCCAAAACATTCGGCCGTTTCTAGATATTCGTATTCGTTTAAAAAAATATATAAAGAAATTCATAAATCCAAAACGAAATTTAAATGAATGGTACACAAATATTAGTTTGTAATAACTAAAAAGGAAATTCTTTTTTATTTTTTGCTATGCGTTGTTTGCAAATAATCTTCTATAGTTTTCCGTATTGACGACTGAGCAGTATTTGAAACATCAAGACGAGAATTGGTATTAGCCTTGCGGTCGCTTTCACTAGTTTCTACAAGTGAAGTCGTCGGGTATTTCAGAGAGCTTAAAGATGACCCCGTTTGGCCATCTTCAAATCAATGTAAAATCTGAGTGAAACAAAAAAAATTATATCTTGGATCAATAAAGGTTGCCATGGTGAATTATATTTCATTTTCTAAAAGAGAACATTTTTAACCCGCTTTAAACATACAGATTGTTGGGATATCAAATGATTCAAAATGATGTCAATTACGAAAGATGTGCAATTTTTCTTTTCTTGATTTTTGTCCCATCTACAACATTAAATTTTCAATAGATATTTGCCCATTAAAAAAATATACCTTAAAAATACCTTAAAATTAGGGGCACAAAATCTAGTTCCTAAACGCATTTCAATGTTGTTTTCAAAATATTTTTTTTAAGTTCTGTTGCATAAAAAACTAAAATAATATCCTTATGAAAATACGTCTATGTATGCAAGTTTCCATTAACACATCTATCAAAACTTAAACATTGTAACCTCAAGTTGACCAACAAAAATGTTAAAACTAAATAATTTGATATTGTCATGTACATACTTATATGGAAGAATATATTTTTTGAAAGGACACTTTTGTCCATGAGAATTGCAAGAAACCTTTTCCTAAACTTCTGCAAATACCATTTCCTTCTATGTATTTGGTGGATTTAATGTTAATATATGTTGCAGTTTAATATAAAAAGAAGTTTTTATGTACATACATATATTAAGAATATTTAAGAATGTAAATGGATAAAGAAAGATGAGGAATTCAGAACCAGTTCAATTCAGTTTGACTACAATTTATTTAATTTATTATAAAAACTTTGTATAATTTTCAAATATTATTTTAACTTTTGGATAGTTTTCATAAACTTTAATGTACGCGGACAGAATTATGAAGTTCTTTTTCATATACATTATTTTTATTTAATTTTGCAGAATAATATAGACCCCCAATTAAATGTCCATAAATTTCACATACAATAGATATTCGTATTCGCGAATATCGTTTTAAATATTCGTATTCGCGGATATCGTTTTAAATATTCGAATTCGCGAATATCAAAAGTTGGCATCCGGCAGATGTATGTAGTATACATACATACATACATATACATACATATAGTATACATTGCAGGCAACACGTATGATCAATTAAATAAATAAATTAGAAAAACATACGTATTTTTGTACAAAATTAGTAATTTTTTCTGTTACGTAACATTTTCAAAGACCTCCTCCCCCCACCGTAACAAATCGTAACAAAACTCGAACCCCTCCCCACTAGAGCGTTACGTAATATATGGACAGGCCCTTAGCAATACCAACTGTTGTCCCTGGCAACACAGCAGAAGGACACAAACAATATTGATAAAACAAAATGAAAAAGTAAATTTTTGAAAACATTGTGTAGTAAACAAAGCTTAAAGATTAAACAATTATTAAATATAAATCATATTTAATTAATATAAAATATGTATTCTCACATAGTAGAGAGTATTTGAATTCATGTTTAAAAGCACCAATTGCTCCTTGCAGTAAATGTCCGGATCCAGTTTTTAGCAGCCCCAAAATGTACTTGGGACGTTTGTCAGCTACACCAAATACCCCCAACGCCATTGTTATTCCAAAGCACTGCAGAACAACAGAAACGGAGCACAGGTGGTATTGTAGTGGCATTAAATCGTTGGCTCAATTGTTCAATAGTATACCAGGTACATATGTATGTACATAAATATGTAAATAAAATAACTTAGTCCCTGTCCAGACATGCAATTTTTGTTGCAGCAATTCTTGAGTTTATTGGTGAGAGAGGTGAGAAGATTGGGGACGGGTACACAGTTTCATGTGCTCTGCAATTCTCTTTTGTTTTGAAATTTTCACTTGTTAATTTAAACGTATTTTGCGTTTTCTGTTATTTTCTTTCTTCAGTTGTATGAAAAACACAAAATATAACAAAAATTAAATCGAATTGCTAATTTTTCACGGAAATTTGTGCTGTAATAGAATTTTTTAATACATAATTGCAATGCTAGAATTTTCTAATGTGGACACTTCGATAATTTTAAAGCTGAATTTTAGAAAATTGCAGGTCTGTAGCTCGTTTCTTTATTTCTCGTATCGTAAAATTTCTCATATGGAGTGTGAAACACAAAATTCCATTGTTTCTCGATTTGTGAGAAAAAAGTGTTTCTGTATTTGAATGGGAAAACATACAACACTGATTCTGCTTTTACTGGAATATTTCCAGTAATCAAGTGACAAATGAAAACAAAATGTCACATAAATATTATTTTAATAAAAAAAAATAATTAATAAGAAAAAGGAAATAAAATTAGTGCTAATTCACACGGTGAAATTCATGACGTCTATTTTTCTTAATTCTCTTTTGAAGTTGCTACCAAAAATTCCATGCATTCATACGATGTTTTTTTTACGTCTAATTTTACTTCTCTCCACTCATATAGCCAATTAGCTAGAAGAGTAACAATAAAAAATAACAATAAGATAGAAGAGTAACATTGAAACGTAACAACAATAACAACAAGAGCAATGTAAAGAGAAATATGAAAAAAACCATGGAAAATAGAAATCAAGTCATTTTTTCTACCCCTCTTTCTTCTCTACCCCGTTCGCTAACAAACAAAAAGTGAAGTCGAAAAATAGACTTCATAAAAGTCTTCGTGTGAATTAGGTGTTATGAAAAAAATATAAAATGAATGTAAAATTTTCAAAAGAAGTTTTTTCTATCAACTGTCTCTACATAAGACAATTGCATAAAATAAAAATTCTAAATAAATGTAAACATATTGATTTTTGTAATGATATATTAGTCCAACAATTCGTTGCATATCTCTTCAACTAGTTTATTTTTTATATTTTTACACATAAATTCAAAAATTCATATGCTTTTTTACAAATTTGGTTGTTCTCGCACCAATTTAAAATGCGAGTTGTTTTGACAGTTCTTGCGAGAAACTTTTCACAAAATATTGTTACAGAAACACTTATCTCACATTCTTCCAATAAATGCTGGAAATTTTTTTTAAATGACAGGTAGTTCTCGCAAAGTAGTAAAGGCTTATTTAGTCTTTACTTTCTGTTGCTGTTCTGAGCTGTGCCGCTCTGCTTTTAAATTTGAGTACTTACTTTTTCTGTAGCAATTTATTAACTGTTTCTGACCAGAAGGGTCGCAGTTTTCCACTAAAGCGATGAGTTTTGCATCGTCTATTGTTAAAGTTCAAGATTAATTAATTTTCAATTAATCAATCAATTAATTTTTTTAATTATTTCAAAATATTTTTATTATTATTTTATGCTGTCACTTACAAATACTTAACAATTTTTTGATTTTTACAGGTTGAACAGAAACAGAACAGAACGAAACAGAAAAACTAATTACTTGTATTAGATTTCTATAAACAAAAAAGAGTCAGCTGATTCATAACAGAACAGAAAGTAAAAACTAATTCTGCCTTAAAGACACAGAAACACTTACATATGTGAGAAAAGCCATTTTGTGTTTCAATTTACACTGTTTTTGTTACGATTCCCTCGTTTCATGCGGGAAATTTTATGATACGCGAAATACAGAAACGAGCTACTGGATGAGGACTTATGAATATGATTTTTACAATTAAAATTTTTTTATTTATGATTTGAACAGGCTAAAGTTCGCATCGCTTTTTAATCCAAATTACATGTGATAATTATTAATGAACAAATAACACTAAAGTTAGTTGTAAATATTCTGACAACACATAGTTGAACGGAACAGCTAGCTGTTTTTTAGTAAAGAACAAACGACAATGGTAGGACTGTAGTAAATTTAGAGATGGTAAGGTGAGCTTTCATTACAAAACATCTTTCAGCAAATTGAAATACGATGAATCAAAACAATTCACATATTCCATTTGCAAAAAAGTTTCGTATATAAAGGCCAAACTATAATATGAATAAGCTAGCTTAAAAAACTGTGCGGTTACATATAAAACGCATGTGGCAAACTATAATGTACTTAACAAACTTTTCGTCAAGTTTCGTCAAATGTCATTTGCTTAAGTGAAGTGCCAAACTGAACGCACATTCCGTAAGGAAACAACTGTTTGTGCATTTTTTAAACTCAAACAAGCAGTAGAGCTGCAAAACTATCGATAGTCGCTCCACTCGATAGTTTCGATAGTTTTATGTAAAACTATCGATACTATCGATAGTATCGAATAGTTTTCTAAAAGTTGCCACATAAGCTACATTTGACTAGAAAAAAAATCCAGAGTCCTCAACATTTTCATTAGTATATAAAAATATATAAAGCCTTTTTTTCGATTTTATCGTAAGCGGCATATTATCGAAAATATACTTTTTTATTGAACTTAAAATTTTATGGGCCTACCCATGGTTTAGAATTATCAAAATGCGAAAATTGTTGATAGCTTTTAAGACACTAACTGTAAAGTTTTATAGTAAGAGACGATTGGCGACCGTCGCGATATCAGTACCACCAAAATTTATCTTTGTGTCGACGATGTTGAATTTATTAAGATACTTGTGACTAATATTTGTCGAATAACACTTGGACTTATAAATAAATTCATATACATACATATGTATTTAAGTACTTATATATACAGAAGCAGGGATGCGATGTCATATTTACAAATTGTACTAACTTTCAAAAACAATTTTAATTTTTTCAGTACGATTGTACCTAATTCTTTATTTATATTTTTTTAATACTTGTACTGTTTAATTAACTAAAAATCAATTAACAAAACGTCAGAAGGTGCACAAAGGGCTAGTTTTTTACTAATTAGTTAAACCTAGTTTAACATACGTTTGAGTTAACCAAGAAACAAAGTTAAACGGGTTTTAACCGCCCATTATGTTTTTCAGTAAAGGTTTAAATTTGTCAATTTAGCTGGAAATGCCATACTTTGCTTTCAATATAGATATGGCATTCTTGAAAATATTTCATATAAATAGGGCAACACTTAAAAAGCGATATGACAATTCTTTAAATTTATATTAAAAAACTTCTATAAGTTTTTTGAAATTTTTAAGAATTTAAAAATAAATAATATGGACTTAAAAATAGTGTCGCTCCAAAAATAAACTACAAAAGAACATAAAATTTTAAATCCAACGAAATATTTGAAAGAATTCCAATTCATTACACACATAAAAATCATTTTGGCGTGTTCGTATCTCCTTTATATTTCTCACAATTGTCCTATCCAAGTTATTATAGGTTTAATAATCGCTAAAATCTTCGTCGTCATAAGAAGCATCCATTTTATTTATTTATTGAACTTTTCAGTAAAACTGTTTTTTTCAATTGCGTAGTATTTATTTTATACATGTCTATATATGTATGTATGTATATTTATCATTTGATAGTTCTAACTTGAGTTTAACTGCGCAATGTTGCCCGGTTAAACCTAGATTTTTAACTAGATAATCTTTATCTGAAAAACAAAGTTTTAAGTTTAAACTGCAGTTAACTGACAAGTAGAGTTTATCTTTATGTGAAAAACTAGCTCAAAGAATATTAGTTGCTGGGATCTGAATATAAAAGTAACATTTACGATATACTACGTTTATAACCTTTTTTTTATTCGATTGTTCACAGTCGATGCAAATAGTCGGCTTCTATCCTTGGTACGAAAATAAAATTTCCACATTTGCAGATGAATTTGGAATAAATAACATTCCTCCAGCAATTCTTTAAGTACCGGAAAACATCGTTTGATTTACTTAATTTTCTAATACCTTCGAGCTAAAGATTAACCCCCTTGTGCAAAAAAATAAGTGAACGTTAAAACCGGGTTTTCTATGGAAATTTTTTTTAATGTACACTTCAAGCACGCATTATTTTTTGCATAAGGGGGTTAATATATTTTAATGCTATTTTTGGCATGTAATAAATATAAAGAGATTCCAGTAGTGCTAAATGGGTCATTGCGGTGCTACGGTACTTTTGGCATTCAAATAGCGCTAAAAATATACAATTGTACCAACTTTTCCATCTCTGTACAAAAGCATAAATCAACTACGGACAATTTGCTTCAAAGCTGCCGGCTACTGTTTGATGACTTCGATTATTTTTACTCTTTTAATTACTTGTTTTTTTTTGCCGATAGTATCGATAGTGGAAAAAACTATCGATATTTCATTTACAACAAAACTATCGATACTATCGATAGTAATATCGATAGTTTTGCAGCTCTAACAAGCAGCAGCAGAAAATATTCATTGATTTTAAATATTTTTTTATTGTTTCTTATTTTAAACTCAGAAAATAAAGCAAAACTTTTATTTTCATTGTTTGTTTTACAATACACATATACTCAGGCAACTCTGACGCCTGAGTAGACATATTTTTACGTCAGCTGGTTTTTCTTTTAATCTTTTTGAGTTAACTTGCGAGATTGATTAAATAAAAACATCTTTTATACTTTTGGAGTATTATTTTAACCTGTTTCCGTGAAAATCATCATTATTGGCTAAGTTTTGCACATCGTTTTTGCTGGTGTTCTGGTGGTAGCTGTTGCGCCATTTTGTCGTGTTTGATATACAATCGGCCTTTTAGCAGTTTGTTCTGTATTTTTTGTAGAAGGCAACAACTTTATTGTGTCTGATTTGCACTGACTTTTTCTGTAATTTTTGATCTGCTTCTGTTGAAATCCACAAATACGTAATTACATATGTATATTGCATACTAGTATTGAAACCATCTTTGATATTGTTGTTGTTGTGGAGCCCTGTGCATATTGTGTTGTATAACTGGATTTGTGCAGATTCTTGAAGCTTGGCCATGGCTCCCAAAAAAAATATACATAAATGTGGTATCTGCAACGCTAGCATTGGGAATCTGCCGTGCATTATGTGTGATTTGTGCTCCTTGTGGATACATGGGTCATGTTCTGGTATTTCTGACAATGAAATGGACAAAATTGGTGAGATTGGTTCAGCATCGTTTATTTGTGAACCATGTAAGAAAAAAAAATTCACCAGTGGGCCTGCATGGCGAAATTTCTAATTTAAACACTAAATTTGATAACCTCAATTCCAAATTTGACGAGTTTATGTCTAAAAGTAATGATGACCGCGAATTTATGAAGCAATATTTTGTTGACGTTGTTGCTGATGTGAAAAAATAGATTGCTGCTTTTGCAAAGACCTGAAGGAGGATGTATCTGATTGCAATAAACGTATACGAGAAATTGAATCTGAAACGGTGGCCAAAGTAACAGCTCTTGAGGTAGAGAATGCCTTGTATAAAAAATTTAATCGCTCTGACATAGTCATTAGGGGCTTCCAGATTCTGTGCAAGATATTACTGGAACTGTGATTGACTTGGCGTCTTTTTATGGAATTCAGATTACAACACATGACATAAACCAAATGTCGTATATAAATAATAATAAAGCAATTTTATTAAAACTAAATATGGTTTTCGTACGTGACAAAATCATGGATACTTATTTTAAAACTGTGAAAACTCGACCACTTAAAGCATTAGACTTCGTAAAGGATGATCGAATTCCTTTAAACCTGTTGGATCGCCGTGTGTTTCTTAATGAACATTTTCCCCCAGCTGCCAGTAAACTAAATGGTGTTTGTTTGAAGTTGCGCCAAAATAAAATTATAACCAAATTTAGAGTGGTGAATGCTGTGAAGCCTATAGCTGTACTAACAATGCAGGACAAGACAACAATTGAACGCGATACCAAGGGATGTGAGGAAATGCTGCATGGTTCAAATCCTGCCTCATTGCATAGAATTCGATACATGTACTATTTTTTTTTCTCTTTCCTCAACATTTATTTACTTGTTGATTACTTTTCTTTTTGCCTGCAATAACTTATGATTTTTGATCTCTTCCCTGAATTTTTATTCTATATGATTATTTTTTGTATATTTTAAATTATTCTAAGTTCTTGCAGCCTAAAAGCTTTTGGTGTTGATCACCTAATTTTTAACGTTTTATTTTCTTAACATTGAGAAAATTTTTGATAATCTACATATATTTACTACTACTATTGTTTGAAATTTTTATCTGCACTGATAACATTTTTCTACACTCCACGTCGATTTTTGTGTATATTCTTGCTTTTTTTCTCTATACCAGCTGATTATAAGACTGAATATTATATATTAATATGAATATGTTTTATTTTTATAAATTGTTTTGCTTATTGCATTCACATTATTTGATTTGGTTCCCCGCTGTTTTTTCTATGCCTGATGTCGGTATCCCGTAGTGACAACATGGGTCCTATAATTAGTGGTAATTCTTATTTAAAAACTGTTTTTGAAAATTGTGACAACAATCTTAAAATTGGCCACTTAAATTGCCGAAGTATTAGACCATCTGCAAATTCTATTAAATTGGATGAGCTGGGAACTATTTTAAGAGATGGCGTATTTGATTTATTTGCGGTTTCTGAAACGTGGCTGGATAGTACTGTATCTGGACGTGCTATTAGTTTTCCTGGGTATGTTTTTTGTAGGAGTGATAGACCTTCGAGGGGTGGTGGTGTAGGTATTTTTATTTCCAGGAAATTTAAATATAAATCTCTTCTTAGGGTGTATGTGGCTGGACAATGTGAGTCTCTATTTATTGAATTATATTTTGGCAATATTAAACTTCTTTTTGGGGTGGTATATCTACCTTATGGTAATGTGGCTGTGTTTGAGGAGCGTCACCGTGATATTTTGTCTAAGTTCTTAAATACTGTCGTTGTTGGTGACTTTAATTGCAATTTGTTAAACCCTTCTAAGTCTAATACTATGAGGTCCTTATGTTCAAGTCTTAATTTATCTATTCTACATAATTGTAGACGCACGCATTATGATTTGGGAAATGACTCCACATCTTTACTCGATTATTACTTGGTAAGTGATATCTCTTTAGTTAATGTATCTGGCCAGCTGCAATGTCCAACTATATCGGACCATGCGTTAATTTTTGCTGTGCTAATATTCAATTCTACGCCACTTAAGGAATTTATTGAATATCGTGACTATGACAACATTAACTGGGATGGACTATTCCTCCAACTTTCTGACTTTGATGATAGCCTCATATTAAACTCTACTGATGTTGACGTAAAGTATACTGTTTTTTCATCTCTTCTTACTAGTTTGTTTTCTTATATTCCTATTGTTAGAAAGAGGATACGTTTGAATAATAATACGTGGATGGATTCTCGGGATATTTTGTTTGCGAGGTCCTTAAGGGATTTGGTTTATTTGGCGTTTCGATCTGATCGTACTGTTGAGAAGTGGAGAGCATACTGTAAACTAAGAAACAGGGCTAAGAGTGTGATTAGGAGGGAAAAGAGGAAACATTTTTTGAGAAATTTTTGTGGTGTTGGTGCTGCTGGCTTATGGAAAATATTGCGTAATTCAGGATGTACTGATGACGATAATGACGTGATCTGGAATGGAGATGTTAATTCCTTGAATGAATACTTTGTTGGCGACTTCAATTCTGATAGTGGTGAGGATTTTGACCTCGATGCATTTGTAAATTCTACTGATTCTTTTTCCTTTCGCTGTGCTGATGAGCTTGAACTAACAGAGGCCTTATGTAAAGTTAAGTCTGGAGTTATTGGCATTGATGGTTTTCCAATTAAATTTATTGCATATCATAAACTTCATTTTTAATTCGTCAATATTTCCAGTGTCTTGGAAAACTGCTCGTGTTGTTCCTATACCTAAATCTAGAGTTGTAAATGATGCTCATGATTTCAGACCAATTTCAATTCTGCCAGCTCTCTTTAAAATCATTGAGCATCTTATTAAAGTTCAAATCCTTTGCTCTGTAGGGGGTAGTATATATGAATCACAATATGCTTTCCGCCGAGGATATAGTACAACGTCTTTGCTAATTAGTCTTACGGATTCCATTCGGGACAATATTAACATGGGTAGATTCTGTGCTCTTACATCGCTTGATTTGTCAAAAGCTTTTTTGCCATACAACTTTGATTAAAAAACTTAAGGATCAATTTAAATTTTCAAGTTCTGCTTGTAGACTTATTTTTTCATATCTGGTGGGTAGATCATAATTCGTAGAATTCAATGGAATTAAGTATAATGTACTGCAACTTCATGTTGGTGTTCCTCAGGGGTCTGTTCTGGGTCCCCTTTTATTTATTCTGTATATTAATGATCTCTATTTACAGACTAATTCAGGTACATGTGAAACATATCTGTTTGCTGATGATGTTTTCCTTTTATTCAATGGTAATCGTAATTCATGTGAGAGATTCCAACGAAATGTGAATGAGTGCCTAGATCGCGTGCTGCAATGGACTAATGATAGCTTGCTTAAAATTAGTCCAATAAAAACTAAGGAGATTATGTTTCGACTTAATGACAACTTGTCTCCTGATTTTAGGTTTTTTCTTGGTTCTTCTGTGATTGAATCGGTTTCTCGACACAAATGTTTAGGTGTTGTTCTTGATGTTGATCTTTCTTTTGAGAATCATATTGACCTAATATCTGGGGTGCGCTACGTAGAATTTATTCTACCAACATGTATTTACCTACCCATATTAAGCTAAGGTTAGCCCATGCTCTTCTTGTGCCTCAAGTTTTATATTGTTTGGAAGTGATATCTGCCTCTTCTGTTGAATTGTTTATTAGGTTGCGACGCATTGTTAATACGATTGTATGATTCGTATATAATGTTATACGGTTTGATCATATATCATCCTATGTTCATAACTTCTTGGATTGTTCGTTTAGCAACTTTGTTCAGTATCGGTGCCCAGTTTTATTCCATAGAGTGATGAAAAGTGGTTTTAATTCTCCCTTCTGTAATAGATTTACTTTTTTGCGATCTTCTAGAAATCCACAGATTTTTATTCCAAGGATCTTTAGGCTGCCCTTTGAAAGGTCTTACTTGGTAAGAATAGCGCGTTGCTGGAATCGTTTGCCCCACGAGCTTCGAGTTTTTTCCCACTCTAATAATGTTTTTCGCCTCAAACTTTTGGAGTATTTTTCTGCTCTGGGTGATTGAGCTTAGGTGCATATAAGTATGTAAAGATGTTTTCTTATTCATTTTCGTATACTTATTATATATTTTATTCCTAATCAGCCCTCTTGGCCATTTCAATCTACCTGATTGTGTTTTTTAAAATAATAAATTTTTACTACTAATTGGGACCAACTTACTATTGTATTTTGCAAATATTTGTTTTTACTAAATTTTTCTATGGATTTTCATGGCTGGGGAGCCAAACTAACTACTGTGATTGTACTTTATTTACTTATATTTACAGTTAAGTATAAGCATTTGTGCAAATTAGTATTAAGAACTTAGGATTTTTGGTTACTATGTAATACAATTTATATTTTTGGCCTTGATGGCTTTGTATTACTTTGATGATATGAATAAATTAAATTAAATACTCATGTATTTACTTATGTATATTCACTGTTGTACTTTTTAGTAGGCAAAACAAATAAAACAAGTAATAAGGTGACGGATATATTTATATGTGAATTTCTAACAGACTAGGTCATTCTTTCAAGTTATTTTGATTGAGTTGCATTCATTTAGGAGTTATGAGAAGAAACAAAATTACTACAAAATTATTGACAATACCTACATAGATGTGCAGCTGTGGCTAAAGAATACTTAAGTGCATGTAAGTACATTGTGGCCACCTAAAAGTCACATCTGAATTGTTTAAGCATTTGACAGACTTATCGTTCAATTCTGACATTAGCTTAAGCCAGCTTATTCATATTATAGTTGGGCCTTAAAGCAGAAATCTACATCAACTGACACCACACACAGTGGACCAAATACAGAAGAACGCTGATGATGAAGGTTTAGTGACCTTCGAAAACGGCTAGCTGTTCCGTTCAACTATGTGTTGTCACAACATTTACAACTAACTTTAGTGTTATTTGTTCATTAATTATTATCACATGTGTAATTTGGCTTAAAAAGCGATAAGAACTTTAGCCTGTTCAAATCATAAATATTAGAGACCTGCGTAAACAGTCTTTAAATGTAAATACGTCATGATTTTTAAATGTATTCACGTCGCATGTATTATACTATTATACTATAAGCGAAGCACGATGGATGTATTGGTGTACGTGTGTATCAGTGTTAACAATCGATGTCGCAAAGACAGCTTGTTTGTAACAAACACTAAAAAGAAGTACTGTTGATTAGTGTATGCTTGTTATTTTTCATATTGTATGTTTGAGTGTGTGTGTGTATTATGTAGATGGTAAGCTATTATGTGATTAACCGCATACAACTAATGTTAATGCATGTGTGTGCCTTTGCATGTGCGCAGAAAAATAAAAGATTATACACACATACATGCATGACGTTTGCACACGCGCTCATGCGTAGAAAGAAGCAAGTATCACAAATTCTTCCGTCACGAACTGTTTTCTTCTTTACTCTTATACCCACTGTTGCCAGAACTTCTAGGGGTGCAATCGTCAAAAACTACAGATTTCTGTGCAAAAAATCGTCAAAATCGTCAAGTCATTTTAGAAAATCGTCAAAAAAACGTCGAATCAAAAATATTCAATTTTTTGTATTTTAACTGTTTTATTACAAAAACTATTACAATGGTTCAAACTTATTAACTATGCTTTCAACAAATATACACATATACATTAAATATATGTATATTACCTAAACATGAAAACCATTAAAATGAAAAATAAAAGTTAAAAAAACTTAAAATGAAATCAGAATTCATATACGTACATATATATCTATTTTTAAAACAGATAATTTATAAAAAAATAATTAGCATTTTTGTTATAGAAACATTTTATGTATAAATATCAGTATTTAACATTTTGAACACAAAAAAATCATAACATAACAAAAAACCAACTCTAAAAATGCAATACTAAAAAAAGTTTCCATATACATATGTTAAATTTAGAAAAATCGTCATTTCTGGACCTAAAATCGTCGCTAGTGTATTTTGAGAGGTGAAAATCGTCAAAATGCAGAGAAATCAATTCAATTCTGGCAACAGTGCTTATAGCTACAATACTCAAACAAATTTCTTGCAAACTTGTTGTTGTTGTTAACGTTTGTTTTATAAGATTTCGCTGTAGTAAAGCATTTTAATGTCTTGAAATTTCTTATAAGATGTCTTGTGCAGGGCACTAATAAATATAGAAACAAATGAAGTTCGAAAAATAATAATTAAATTAACTAAAATTTCTTATATTCACAATTATTTCATTTTGCAGATTATACAGACTTAAATCATTTAAATCAAGAAGAATTCCATTCCACTTTGAATACCTTGAGATCCACTTGTCAAGAACTAAAAGTAAAAACAATCTGGCTTGGCTGCGAGGACAGTTGCAGTATTAACACAGCGTCCGGCTCTTCTATTAAGCAGCTGGATGGAAGTCAAAGTAAAAAAAGCAAAAAATCTAAGAAAACGAAGAGGACTTGTGAAAGTAGAAATCATAAAAAATTCCACAAGCCATCACATTTTAAAACAGATTCTCTTAAAACTGAAAAGAAGGAGAGCTTCAATAAAATTTCTGACAAGGAAGCACCTCTACATCGAAATTCACTTGCCAAAAGGTTGTGTTAGAATTGATTTCAATGAGATTTATACGTTCTTAAATTTCAATTTAAATTGCAGCCCTAAAAAAAATTTCGACGACGAAGCTGAGAGTTTTAAGAAATCCCTTAAAGAATTTGAAGCTGAGTTTAAGCGACCTTTTACTTGTTTAAATTTTAACGAGTCACGTTCATTTACACGCTGCTCTTCGAAGGAAATTCTTAACACAAGTCGAGATGATAAAACAAAACCCAATGAAAAGTAAGTGCAGAACACAATTACAAGAGTTTTTCCCAAATTTTTGTTAAGATTCAAAAATCCTTATTTTTTCAAAACAAAGAGAGAATGGAAGTACCTTCTATATTTATGTCATGGTTTTAAGTGAACATCTTCGTTTATTTTATAAAAATTTTGACATTTCCTTACTATATCGTGTATAATTAAAACATATCCGCACTTGTTTACCAATAAAAACCGAATTCAATGCAAAAATCTGATAGAACATTTTCGAAAAAAATTTATGGGACCAAACTGGAAGTATAAACTCTTTCAAACAAAACAAAAATGAAATCTGTTGCTTAAGAAGTATGTGAAATATAAAATTAAATTTTAATGGGCGCACCTCCGGCCATTATTAAAATGCAAGATTATGTGTGTTTTCGTAGTTCAGCGTGTGTGTTAAGTTTTGTAAAAATCGGTTAAGTACAACCACGTGAAATATAATAATAAAAATTTTAATGGGCGTGACTCCACCCTTTTTTTAACTGGAAGATTGTGTCTATTTTAGAGTTTAAGGCGTGTATTAAGTTTCGTAAGAACGCGTTAAGTACAACCCCGTGAAATATAATAATAGATTTTAATGGCCGTAGCCTCACCCATTTTTTCAATTTTAAAATTATGTAATTACAAGAAACAAAGTTCTTTGCTAGGTTTCGAAGCAATCAAATAACTATAATACGAGGGTGGATCATTAGCTCAGTTTCTTTTTGAATTTCCCGCCTCTTGATTGAAATGGCAACACTGCTCCTGTCAAGAGGCAACTTTCAGTTGGTTCCCGTCTAAATTTGAACAAGCTGTGCCATTTAAGACCATGTCAGATAAAACTTTTGCTTCGCGTTGTGTTGAAGATTCGCTTTGACATCTAAGATAAAAGGTACGTGCTTATATGAAATATGTCACATAAAGAACTTTTAACGCAAAGCGAAATGAAAAGTTAGGCAACTCTCAACTTTTTGCGTGCTTTGACAATCACGCATTAAACACATTCACCACAACAGGCTACACGAACACACGACTTCTAATGCCGCTAGCAGCATTTGTCGCCTCGTAGCCGGCTACTTAATTATTTTGGAGACGGCAGCAGCACCATCTGCAGCTGATATTCAAGTACAAATACATTGTTCAGTATTGCCACTTTTATATATTTTGCATTTATAAAAATTAATTACTCTTTTAAAATGTACTTATTTCACGTAAAAGTACAAAAATGAATCAATTTATTCTTTACATCAATTTTTGGATATTGTTTCTGTTAAATAATATGAAATAATTGTACAAAAGCATTCATTAAACATTTTGTATTATACTGGCAATACTGAATTTTCTCATTGTAGACTACAAGGACAAAATCAGCATAGACAACAACCTGCCGCCATTTGCCTTGCTGTCTTCAAAATAATTATTCTCATATAAACATGTGTATTCTATGCTTGACATTTGGTAGTCAGTAGCTTGCTGTGGTGAATGTGTTTAACGCTTCAGTTGGTATACTTTATTTAATTTGTTTGCATGTAAATATGAAATTTTTATTAAAATGTCGGTAAATTTACATAAAAAAACGAGTTAGTGGCATCAGAGTAATCGAATTGTGCTGTGTTTTATATATAAAACAGAATAGTGAAACAAACAGTGAGTGTTGTCAAAGGTTTTATTGTGTCATGCACACTTTGCTTCACGCCCTTTTCCCAAAGTTAGAAACGTCACGCAAAGCGTTGAAGTTGTATCTGACACCGCCTTTAGTTTGTGTTTGGCAGCCGGTGATAACAGACTACCTCGCTTTTTGAGAAGAAAATGAAAAAAGTGAATTTCATGTGCTCATTAAACATTATCAATCAAACCAAGGAAAAGCTCGATAAATACTATGGGGACTCTGCACCATCGATTTCAATGGTAAAAAAAGTGGTTTACTGACTTTCGTTGTGATCGTAAAGGGTGTCCCAACAAGAACGCAAGATTTAAATTTTAAATAAAACACAGATATTAAAAAAAAAATCGTGAAACTTTATTATATCGTAAAGTAGACAAAATGAGGTTATGTGTGGAACAACAAATCTGGCAGATGGCCGCCGCGGCTTTGCTGCCACACACGCGATCTTTTAATGAAATTTTCAATGGCCGTTTTGCATAAATGCTGCGGTATTTTATTAATGCAGCGTCCAATTTCCTCTTTTAAGGCTTGATTCGTCGTCGGCTTATTCACGTAAACCATCGACTTCAAAAAACCCCAAAGAAAAAAGTCTAATTGTGTTAAATCGCACGATCTAGGCGGCCAATTCTGGTCTTCAAAACGCGAAACAACACGACCGGGAAATGACTGATGTAGCAATTGAATTGTTTCTCTGGCTGTATGACATGTGGCGCCGTCTTGTTGAAACCACATGCCCTCCACATTCATTTCTTCAATTCTAGGCACGAAAAAACTGGTTATCATTTCACGATACCGAACACCATTCACTGTTTGCGCTTGACCTGCGTTTGAGCGACATCATCACGTACAGCTGCGACATTTTCGGTCGATCGACCTGGTCGAAGGCGCGTTGTTATCTTTACATCACTAACAGACCCAGTTTCGGCAAATTTATCCATTAATGTCTTTACAGTTGACTCTTTTGGAGCATTATTGTGACCCCAAATTGATCGCAAATTTGCGAACTGTAGCCGCAAAACATTCACCATTTTGGTAAAACAATTTCACAATGAGAATGCGTTGTTCATTCGTGTAGCGCTTCATTTTTACTAACCTCGTACCTTCTACTAGCAAACAATAACAATTGTTCAAATGTCAAACAATGACAGTTCGAATGGCGCCAAATTTAAATCTTGCGTACTTGTTGGGACACCCTTTACAAGTACGAATGACGCTGAACGTTCTGGATGGCCAATTGAGGTCAGTACACCCAAAAATTTCGAAAAAATCCACGATATGGTATTGGCCGATCGAAGAGTAAAAGTGCGTGAGATCGTTGACGCCATAGGCATTTCATATGGCAGTGTGGTCTCGATTTTAAATGATCAGCTGGGTTTAAGAAAGTTGTCTACAAGATGGGTGCCGCGTTTGCTCTCAATCAAAGGATTGTTTGGAGTTATGTAACCGCAATCCGAATAAGTTTTTGCGCCATTTTTTAACTGTGGATGAAGCATGGACCCATTACTGTACTCCGCCGACCAAGCGTCAGTCTAAACCTGGTCCGAAGCAGGCCAAGGTGAGTTTGTCGGCCAATAAGGTGATGGCAACAGTTTTTTAGGCTGCACGCGGGATAATCCATATCAATTACCTTCAAAAGGAAAAGACAATATACGGCGAATATTATGCCAACTTATTAGACCGATTTAATGAGGATTTGAAAAGAAAACGACCCCATATGGCCAAGAAGAAGTTTTTTGCGCGAGTGCACACGTGTGCAGTCTCAATGGCAAAACTCTATGAATTGCGTTACGGATTTAGCCCCTAGTAACTACTTCCTATTTCCAAACCTAAAGAGAGTGGCAAGAGATTTAGCTCCAACGACCAAACAAATTCCTATTTTAAGGACCTTGAAAAATCCTATCTTTTTGGAAGGGATACAAAAACTGGAGAAACGTTGGACTAAGTGTATTGAGTTAAAAGGAGATTATGTTGAAAAATACATTTTTGTTTTGCAAAAACAAACTGTGTTTCATTCAAAACGTCACGTACTTATATATCCGCCCTCGTATCATAAAGTCAAGCAAAACCGAAGGTCCTGGGTTCGAGCGCGGTATCTAACAGTCATTAAATAACGACACCACGCATTTTCCTGATGCGGATTAGTGTCCCTTTGTATCAGTTGTTGTAGGAAAGTTCAAGTGATGAAAGCATAGTCACTGGTCACTGAATTATACCGACTTCAGCAAATACTTATCGTAATCATGTGTAGCAGTATCATCGGCGAAGTAAAATAACCAATAAAATGGCTACTAAAAGCAGCTTCAAATATTTAATACACCTCATTTAAATCAGAGGCGCTTCAACTCTGCATTATAAAAAAAACGTGCAACAAGCAGAGTTGTAAAAGAATGAAGCTTTCCTCTATCTCTTCCTTCACCACCTGTCTTCTCTTTCACCACCCCTTTCCTAAAGAAGGTAACACCTAGTTACTTCTCTTTAAAAATAAAACAAATAAAAGATTTGTGTGTTCAATGGGTCCAATTGGAAGCTATGCCCTCCCAGACAAAAACGAATTTTTACAATCGGTCCAATGCGAAATGATAAAATTTTGAATATGATATAACTCTTGAAAAAAAATTTATTTGCTGGTGGTTCAGCGTTGTCTATATATTTCATTGTTGCTGTAACAAATCATCAGTAGACTTCAACCACACATTTTGAATAGTCACAAACCTCTTATCTTATGCACAGACTTTCAAGAACTATTTGAGAATTCACAAATAATAATATTTTTTGAAAATCACAAAAGAAAAATAAGCGTAGTAGGCTTAGAAACTAATACAAAAAACCCAGCAAATAATTTATATTCGATTTGAATCTATTTTATTTTTCTACACCTTTATACAATTAGAAATCCATTGGATAACAATAAAAGTAATTATAAGGCAAAATGAAAAATAAAATCTAAATTTAACATTTAAGAAATTTATTATTCGACATGGATTTCTAATTGTATAAAGGTGTAGAAAAATAAAATAGATTCAAATCGAATATAAATTATTTGCTGGGTTTTTTGTATTAGTTTCTAAGCCTACTACGCTTATTTTTCTTTTGTGATTTTCAAAAAATATTATTATTTGTGAATTCTCAAATAGTTCTTGAAAGTCTGTGCATAAGATAAGAGGTTTGTGACTATTCAAAATGTGTGGTTGAAGTCTACTGATGATTTGTTACAGCAACAATGAAATATATAGACAACGCTGAACCACCAGCAAATAAATTTCAAATTAAAATAAACTTCTGACAATATGTCGAATAATAAATTTCTTAAATCTTGAAAAAAAATTTTATAATTTTTTTGCCTTTGTATATGTACATATATTATAGGATGAATGAAACCCTCTGTCCAAATTTCATTAAAATCTAAAGGGTTCGTGTATAACTCTTAATCGATTTGACATGAAATTACCCATATACGAGTATATTATGAAAACAATATAATAATATTTCATATAATATTGCAATAATACTAATATTGCAGTCCACATGTAATATTTAGAATTCTCTCTGCCATGAAATTTTAACGCTATGTAACTTTTGTTGTAAACATATGTACGTAATAATTATAAGTCTTTTTCTAATTTTATATTGAGTTTAATTTTTTGCGGCAAGCTAACACGTTTCATGAAGAATGTCGAAACAAAATCCAAGTCCAGGTTCACACACTTCAACTTTTGTTCATCAACTCGTAATGTAGCTGTCTGAAAAAAGAGATATGTATTTGTATTTCCATCTCTGTCTGAAAAAAGAGATATGTATTTGTATTTCCATCTCCGTCTCTCCTGCAGCGGAATTATACCATGTTCACACTTACGGTTTTAAACGTGTTTAACGCCTCATTCGTGTTTAAGAGCTTAACCACGACGATTTTGAGATGTTTTACCATACATTGACTTGTTTTGTTAAACATCTCAAATGAAGTGTTTAAGAATAAAACACTTCCTTAAACACGATAATGGAGTATGTTCAGTCCGGTTTTTGATAACTCTGGCAACTTTGTGTTGTTATTAAATGGCGTCACGTCAAAAATTATTTGGTAAACAAGTAATTAGTTCAAAAATACTCAAATATTTACAAGAACATTTGTTGTTTGAAAATAATAAACCAATAAAAAAGCATAATTGTTCGTAATTTTGTACAAATTCAATAATTTATTGACAAAACGTCAACCTTAAACATCTCAAACGTAATGTGAACGGCTGTGTTTAGTTTTTTAAAACACTTGCCTTAAACACGTTTAAGACCATAAGTGTGAACATGGTATTACGAAATTATCAACAAAAGTTTAAGCAAGGTGTGTCTAAACATGTGGCAGCGCTACTTCAGCTGATAATTTTTTTGCTCTATGTGCTTTTAGCTGACTAATGTCAAAAACTTCGTTTTGTTTTGGGTTTGGCGCAATTATTTTTGTGATTTTGACATTCTTCGGTTCTTTAAACAGCTATAGTAGCCGTATTTTTGTATAACAAATCTTTATGCAGTCACCTGTATAATTACACCATGAGTTTAAAGGCAGAATTAAGGTATAATTAGTAAAATCGTATCGTGATGTTGCGTGTCAGATGACAAAAACTGTACCATATACAATGCATGTTACTAGTTATAAAATATGTGGTGGTAGCACTGCTGACGTAGGAATCTGCAGAAAACAGATTTTTCTGTAGCGAATGTCAAAAACGCCGTATTTAATGCCAGACAAAACAAATGTGCTGTGTAAACTGTTACATTTTCTATAACTTGTACACAAAGTTGAACGATACGGCAAGCTGTAAAGTAGAATGATACGATTTTACTAATTCTACCTTTACTCGACTGTAAATGTAGAACTGTAAATGTACATGTGTCAGCTGATCGAATCTGTTGCATGAAAAGCTATGCAAACGCTTACCTGACTGAAATGGCATAAATGTAACGTCTGAACCTGCAGAAAATAGAATTTCATGACGACGTTACGTCACATTTGTAGACAGTGATGGGATGTATGTATATTGAATGAGAGTGTGTCACAATAGCCCTGATTTGGTACTTTTGTTTCTTTTAATAATTTAAGCTTTTGAGTGGTTAATTTGTATACGTACATGGCATATGTAATAAATTTAGTTTTCGAAAAAAGTTTTTTTTATAAAATCTAACCAGAGTCTGCCAATCGTATGTGTTTAGTTTTTGTTAATATACATACATACAGATATGTAAATATATGTACATATGTATGTATGAATTTGTAAAATATACATACATACCCAGTCAGCATTTTATGAAATTAATGATCATATTCGAGTCTTTTTCGACTCCTCCGCACGGTTAAAATAAGCATTTATGCGCTCGTTTTCGAGTCGAAAATGACTGTTCATTCGGAAGAAAATGGTACCCTAGCCGCGAGTTTTCTAAAAGAGTCTTTTATGACTCGCATTTCTGATCAATTTCGATTCACTTTCGAGACAGTTTGTGAGTATTTACATTCAGTTTTTTTTTTTGTTTTAAATTTTTATATATTTATATATTATTGATTTTACTGCACGAGCTTGTTGTTTGTTTTTGTTTTTTAAACAAATCACTTTCTAAGTGTTTCTGGGATTCATTTTCGAATCATATTTTGAGCGCAGAACTGATTAATCAGTTTTTGATCATTTAAGGCAGTGGGAAGAGACTCAGTTTGGTGAAACAATCTTCCACATGCTGACTGGGTATGTGCGTACAAACATACATTCAAGCGTACAAAAAACTATTTTTATTTAAAAATAATAACAATAAAAATAAAAATAGGTAAGTATAATCAAAATAATTATAATGACAATAAAAATAATTTTTTTTTTTAAATTATAATACGTTGTAATGTAAATATGTATATATAGGTATGAAGCTTAAATTGTAATTTCACTAAATGTCAAAGTCATTACAATGTTTGTAAGTATAAAATAATGATTTGATACCATTTAAATAGTTTTGGTACTTTTTCCATGCAATCAAAAATAATGTGAAGATGTTGAACTCTCAACAATGTTTCGAACAGCTGTTTTCCATTTTATGTGATTTTTTTATACTAATAAACACCCAGCAAACAAAAAGTCCTGTATATGTACATGTGTATGTATGTTTGTTAAAAAATATACATATGTATATTGTTTGTAAATAAAACTAAATTATTATGAGTAGGTACGAACATTAATATGAAAAGGTTAAAACGAGAAAGTAAAAATTTTATTGAGGTGCTACTGCAAGCATACACATTCTTGGAAATTAAAAAGCTAAATACTTCATCTCTCCGATGAAGTTGCTCAAAATCTGTTCTGGTAATGTACAATGACAAATATTACGGTTGAGCGTTACAGCTGCTATTAAAATTATTATAATTGAGTTCATTTAAATAAAATAATAATAATAATTTTCAAAACCTCTAGGCGCATTTTCGTTCTAAAATGTGTTACTTCAAAAACTCAATTAGTTTTTTCCAACAGGCTAAATCTTGCTATCAGAAGAAAGTAAATTAAAATAGTTTCAGCGCAATTATTAAAACATCTTGGATTAATTAAAACATTACTATTTTATATATTATTTACTTATAAGTTCTAATACATACATACATACTCGTGTGTATGTCCGTACACATATGTATGCAAATTTCAATCAAAATGAATTTCATGAATTTAAATATTATACATAAGTATGTATATGAACTTTCGCGTTTGACTTCAAATAACTCGCAATTTAAAATCAAAAATGCGTGTTTGCTGGGCACAATGAAGTTTTTTTTTGTGTCGAAAACACATGACACGTTTTTAAGTATTCTATAAGCGCTCAAACGTTTACGAACCGCTACTATGGCCCGGTTCAGTTCCGTCAACTTTTGTTGTTCAACTCGTAATTCAGCTATACGAAAGAAAGCTTTTTTCTACTATATCGGTGCTATATCGGTGTGACCACAAAGCAAACAGAGATGACACGAGACGGAAGATAAGAAGTTCAACTGAAACGTTAAAAAATACCCTGAAAATAAAAGTGGTAGATCTACCTCTTTTCAAAGTAAGATTTGTTAGAAACTTTGCCAAAAAGGCAGACACGTACAGCAGCAGAGTAGAACGAAAAACCACAATATCTCCACTTGTGTGAGATTGCATTGCCACAATCAATATGATAAAATTGCCAAGACCTGAAAATACTTTTAGTTGCTTACCTTTAGCATGAAATCGTATTCTCCACAGGTATTCCCACTTTCACCAGTATGCGATAGGAGCAGAGGGATGGGTATACCCCAAACAAAGTAATTATTAATTATGGTATATGTATATGTAATACCATAACAGCGAAACGCTTCAAACTTGGTGAAAATTACTTTATAAAGTTTGTTTTTTATAGAGGTATGAAATTTTAAGTTGGCCATGCCTTTTTAACTGGCGGCCATTTTTTCAGTTGTCAAGTGATTTATATTTAGTTTGGTTTGGAATTTCAACACTAGTAGACTGAAGGCTCAGTTAGCCGACTGTAATGTAATGTAACTGCAACAGTAAGAAACAGCTGATCGATTTTGGTATGTGAAAAGTAATGAAAATGGTTATGAGATGTGTAACCTACTTTTCATATAAAAATATCAATCAGCTGCTTTCTACGTTACAGTTACATTACAGTCGGCTAACTGAGCCTTGACGCCTGAGCAAAGCTTCTGAATTGTGCAAACTAATTTTGAAAATTATGGCATCGCGCACTACGTCTATTTACGGTCAAACTAATCGTCCATCAGAGCAATTAATTCGATTAACTATGGAACGTTTTCACACCACGTTTACTCTAAATGATAATACCCATCCACAGACTATTCTGTTAGTTTTTCTTTCCCCAGACCTTTTCATTTCCCGGGAAAGGGGTAAAGACTTTTCGGTTTCCCGGGAATTTCCGCCCAATGCAAAACAATAAAAAATATTTCTTAATTTTATCTATTTATTTCAACAAAAAAAAAAAACTAAAATTCATGAGATTGATTAAATAATAACGTTTTATAAAACCATCACGTCGGGTGGTTATTGGTTTGCCGCACAGCATATTTTAAATATATTATTAATGCGGCAAACCAATAACCAACCGACGATTAGTAAAAAAAAATAATACCATACAAGTTCTTTATATAAGGGTAATGTGTAAATACCAATATTATATGTAAATGCAAAGCCAAATAATATAATATATATATATATATATATATATATATATATATATATATATATATATATATATATATATATATATATAACGCAAAAAAAAAAAACAAAATATATTTTTAAAAAAATCTTACAAAATATTTAATTGGAAATATGACTTTAGTACAGAATAATCAGTAATACCAAAGGGAATCTGTAATTATTTTGTAAGTTTTCTTTTATTTCCATGTGCATTTCTGTTTTTAGTCTTATGAACTGTAGAATTAAATTTTGAACGTCACGTTCCGCTTTTGGTAAATAAATCCCGGGAATTCCCGCACAAATTTCCCGGGAAATCCCGTATGAAAAACACTACATACAGTGCGTAAAGAAGAAGTCATTGCTGTTGTAGAGTGCAGCGTAAAGGAAGACCCGAATCGGTCTATGCGCCATCGTGCACAGGTATTTTATATGCGTACATCCACTTTATGGAAGATTTTGCGGAATGATCATGGTTTACGTGTTTACAAAATCCAACTCGAAGCTACAACTCGTGCCACAATTGATTTATTGAAGGAAACGTTTGGTAACCGCATATTTTTACATTTCCGACCCATGAATTGGCCTCCAATATCGTGCAATTTAACGCCGTTAGATTAGATTTTCTATGGGGATATGTGAAGTCCGAAACGGTTGACATTCGCCGCGTTATTGCCAATATACGACCACAAGTGTTGGAAAAATTCATCGAAAATTGGACCTCCAGATTAGAGTACGTCCAAGCTAGCCGTGCATTAAAATAAAAAAATAAGTTTTTAAATAGCTTATATGATAGAAACTTGAAAAATAAGAAGAATAAATTACATACAAAAATTGGCTGCGACCAACATTTCCCGAGTTATCTGTCTTTTAAGTTTTGATATTAAATGCAGTTTAGTGAAGCTGCTCCGAAAAAAAAAAATCAAAATGTATTTTTAATATATATTCATTTCTTTCCTTAAAAGTTTTGTAACATAAAATACATTGAATGTCGCAAAAAGCATTACTGATCATAGAATGTTTTTCGCATATCACTTTTTTTCTTTCACTGTATCTATAAAGAATTTAATACACCCGCTACGCATGTGTTATCGTCCCTGTCTCATTGACTACTAAATGAAAGAGAATAAGAATGTGTGTGATTTTATTTTGCACAATTGTGCTATGAAACTGATATCAATGCATTAAATTATAATGTCAGAAGATTATCTTTCGAATAAAGTAAATTTCACGTTAATTTAAAAATTCATCTTTGTTTCATTCCATTTCAAAGTTCTATACCTCTTTAAAATGCGCGTAATCCAGTGGAAAAGTGGTATTGCAAGAGTAGGGGAAGGGCTCCCTCCCATAAATGGTAATCACTATTTATTGCATATTGAGAATACTATATCAGTGAGCGTCTACAAACTTGGTGTGACATATGAAAAAGCAGAAAAGTTGTGGTGTAATAGCAGAGGAAAGGCTCCCTGCCATGCAAAGTAATTATTAATTATCGCTTATCTCGAATACTATAATAGCGAGAGTCTTCAGACTTAATAAAATATTAGTATAGTACAGCACAATTCTAAGTGGATAGGAATGGCAGGTACCCTCACATACATACAAAGTGATTGCAAAAAAATTATACCAAATTTAAATATATGCAGCAAAAAGTAAAAATTAAACCGGCTTCCTGCATTATAAAGTTAAAAATAACAAAAGTATTATGCGTTAACCGCATCGATTGCCTATAATTGTAGTTTTGTAATTCTCAATAATTTATTGAGAGTTTGGTCATAAATATTGGGGTTTTGTAACCTTTTTTGAATTGTGATTGCAATGAAACGCATCCAGACATGCTAAACCAACAAGAAATAAATTAAAAGCCATCTATGTATAATTCCTAAACGTTAAATATTCACTGTATAAATTGTTCATTTTCTATATTCCTTTTACAGATTACCTGTGCGAAGTAATTTGTCCGCAACCTTACGCGAAAGCTTACATAAATCATTGTCATGCAATGATTTACAATCTTTAAAAGAGCCACAAGAACTTGTAGAATTAAGAAAGAAAAATAAAACCTTGGAACTATTATCGTTTAAAGGAGAAAGGCGTAAATTGAAGGATGGCACAAAATTAAGCAATTATTTTTGTGAAAACTCAAATCCAAAAACTACACAGTAGGTATTCAATAAATACGTTTTCGAATTCAATTTAGCATTAACGCAATTTGTTTTTGTTTTCTTCCAGAATACCAAACATTGTTATAGATTCTACCAACACGGAAAAATCCTCTGCAACTTATGTGCCAGAGAAAATTAAGTCTCAAAACAAGCGCATTAAAAACGAAGAATACAAAATGCCATTTAAATTGTTTGAATTAGATACGAGAAAAAAGGAGGGATCTTTTAAGGTATTAGAATTTAGTTTATACATGCGCACATATCTACATATGTATGTATCTTCAGATCCATTTACTTGGCGATCTGTGGATTTCCGCTTATTAATACACAGAAAAAAATATCATGAAAATGCAACCAAGAAACCAAATTGTTAATATTTCATTTAAAAATTAACAATCATCATTGTTGATATGAGAAATTTAAAATTTTCTAGTCAATTAAATTACTCAACAAAATGAAAAATCTTTTTGCATATATTGAAAAAAAAACATACAATTTAATAGTGTTTTGTTAAAATTTTTTTATTATTTTTACTGAAACTTTAGTGGTACTGCAATGCTCATTTATGGTAAATGCCTTTACTTTTACTTTTTAATTTTTAATTCCTGTTGTTCATCGTTTAGTTGTTGCTGTTCTTGTTGTTGTGTGCGCATTGCAATTAAAATAAATTCAGTGACTCGCGCACATTCGGTTTCTGAGCATTTTTTTAATTTTTTTACATTTCTTCCTTTTTTCAGTTTAAACGATTTTTTCAGTTTCATCGCTTTTTTCTCGTTTTGGCGTTTTTTTTCTCTTTTTGGGTTTTTTTTAATTTTCGCAATTTTTTTTCATATTGGCGATTTTTTTCATTTTGGCGATTTTTTCTCTTTTTGGGGTTTTTTTCATTTTGGCCATTTTTCTGTTTTTGGGGGTTTTTTAGGCGATTTTTTTATTTTGGCTATTTTCTTGCTTAAGTGTTTTCTCATTTTGGCGATTTTTCCGGTTTTTTGCGATTTATTTTAGTCCTAGAAATTTTTTTTAATTTGGTGCTTTTTTCGTTTTGGCGATTTTTTTTTGTTTTTGGCGATTTTATATTTTTTGATTTTTTAGTTTTACCGTTTTTGAAAATTTCAAGAGTTTTGCTCTTACGGTTTCCAAGATACAACAAGTTGTCAAAATTACAAAGTCAAAATTGCATTTACTGATGGAACTTTTAAAATTTCAAGTGTATATATGTAATTACATACAATTATATGTATGCATATTACTTGGGATTTTAACATTTTTAGTTGCTCGTTTTGGAACACCCTTTAATTTTTAACTCTCATGTATTTGTTGTTGTAGTGGCCAAATATCTACACACTGTGTCCAAATTTCAGGTCCGTAGCTATTACGGTTCATTTTCACCTTTGGTGTACGGAACCCTAATAAAGGAATTTATCAAGTTAAATAAAACAACCAAAAACCTGCGCTCATTTTCGAGTCGAAAATGACTGTTCATTCGGGAGAAAATGGTACCCCAGCCACGAGTCTTCTAAAAGAGTCTTTTATGACTCGCATTTCTGATCAATTTCGATTCACTTTCGAGACAGTTTGTGAGTATTTACATTCAGTTTTTTTTTTTAAATTTTTATATTTTTATATTTTCTTGATTTTATTGCACGAGCTTGCTGTTTGTTTTTGTTTTTTAAACAAATCACTTTCTAAGTGTTTCTGGGATTCATTTTCGAATCATATTGTTACGTTTTTCTCTCTATAAAAACGCTTTTCCGTAGATCCGAAGATTTGCAAATGAATACAAGAGCCGAGTGTAGTAATTAGGGTTAAGAATGATACAAGTTTTATTTACAAATACACTTATACTAAATTACTCAAGAGCTTATATAAACTAATACAACTTAAACTAATAAATTACACACAAATATTCACAACTGGTTACCACTGCGCCTTCCTCGCTGTAGTTTACGCACGTTTCTTAGCTGGCTGCGTAAGTAATCACGTGACACCTCTTTGTCTACTGCTCGTCACACACGGCACTCACTCTGCCGACACTTACAGTTGATACACCAATAAAGACTCACTGGCTTTACTTGCACCCTTATACACGTCTATTCGCTGCGCTGTTCCCTTTACTCCAGTCGACACGATAGACTCCACAATAATCTCAATTCCACGACAGACTATTATCAATTCACAACTTAATTATCAACTGATTAACGAGTTCTTAACTTCACTACTTTCTGATTAGCACTAACTATAACTGTTCGCGACTGACTTACAACTGCAACTAACTCACTCATTGGATGCGTCACCTCTATTTATATTTCACAGAAATTCCACTAGAAGTTTCAAGCAATGTCTAGACGATCATTATCATCTTATATGCTGCCTAATTAAGTTCATGTGGTAACTATGTACATACATGTGTATATGCGTACGTGTGTACATCATTAACTAAGCAACACACGGTGGTTGTTTATCTTTTGCTTTTCGTTTGAATTGGCATGTATGTATGTGTACAAATATGTGAATCTTCATAATAAGCAGACGCTTTTTTTGTTGTTGTTGCTTTTGCTTGTTTAGTCAAGCTAGGCATGCTTATTTAGTTGTTGGCTACTTTCTAGACTATTCTTTGCTTTGACCCTGTAGGAATATTTTCGCGTAGCATTTACATCAACCCTGTTGGAATATTTTTGTGTAATGTTGCTTAACATTGTTGACGGCTATTTTCGTAACAATATTTTAAGCGCAGAACTGATTAATAAGTTTTTGATAATTTAATGCAGTCGAAAGAGACTCAGTTTGGTGAAACAATCTTCCATATGCTGACTGGGGTATAGCATATAAAATATGTACATCTTATAAATGTACATACATACATATGTATGTATATCTTTTTTTTGCTACAATATTAATTAACTACAAATTGGTTGGAAAATAAGCAGTTAGTAATCAATTAAAAAGTCATGCAGAAATGGCCAATTGACTACCGCCTATGACATGCCTATCTTAAAATAGTGAGTCGGTTACAAGGAAAAAAGTCACTGAATCAACCAGATGTGGTTATTAAAAAACCAGTTTGAAGTTACTTACAAATGGGTTTGAGTTCCTATAGGGTTCTTTCAAACACTAATACACTCATACATATGTAGCTCACTCCGATTTGACAACGCGGTGTGAATCTCAGCAAAATTTGTGATTGTATTGTGAAAAAGAATTTTACTCCCTAGCGTATAGATGTTTACACATCAAAACCTACGAATTGTCTGTCTGTTTGTGTTTATCATTTTTTGTCAACCACAATTGCTCTTAAGTACGCCACATGTGAAAATCTGTTCTAACAATACTGTATGTTAACATACACTGGGCTATTCAAACAAAAATAGTCTTAGGTTTTTTTCGTTATGGAATTTCTTGGTTCGATCGACACCCTCAAAGCCTGCGATAACAGCTATGCAATAGCTTATTACTCGTTTTTTATTTCAAATACTGTAGAACTTCTCATCAACTAACACAAATTTCTCACAAAAAACCACTCGAAAGGTACCCAATCCTTTATTTATTTCATATGTTCAAACTCTAAAATACGGCTGGGACTTTCTAAAACAAAATTTATTTGCTTCGGACAAAAAATTCAAAATTCAATTGGTTTATATGGCGTTATGGCGAGTCACCTATAATCGAACACAGTGTTGCCCATTAGTTTGGTTCGAACGACTGTTTTCTATGGCTATGGTTGTTTCACGTCTGATTGCACCTTTAGTCTATTTGTCCAAAGACATTTAGTGGTATTCGCAGACAAGCAAAAAATTGTTTCGAAGATTCTGATTAAGTATTCTTAATATAACAATCATGGTAATCAAAGTCTGACCGGAAATTCAACAATTCTCATTCTTAATACAACAATAGATTTAATTGAAAACTCTTTGAAATCTAACAAAATATTTTCAACAAACTATTTGTTGATATTGTTACGTTTTTCTCTCTATAAAAACGCTTTTCCGTAGATCCGAAGATTTGCAAATGAATACAAGAGCCGAGTGTAATAATTAGGGTTAAGAATGATACAAGTTTTATTTACAAATACACTTATACTAAATTACTCAAGAGCTTAAATACACTAATACAACTTAAACTAATAAATTACACACAAATATTCACAACTGGTTACCACTACGCCTTCCTCGCTGTAGTTTACGCACGTCTCTTAGTTGGCTGCACAAGTATTCACGTGACACCTCTTTGTCTGCTACTCGTCACTTACGAGACTCACTCTGCCGTCACTCACAGTTGATACACCAATACCTCTTTGTCTGCTGCTTGTCACAGATGGCACTCACTCTGCCGACACTTACAGTTGATACACCAATAAAGACGCACTGGCTTTACTTACACCCTTACACACGTCTATTCGCTGCGCTGTTCCCTTTACTCCAGTCGACACGATAGACTCCACAAAAATCTCAATTCCACGACAGACTTTGCTGTCACTATAGACTGTCCTATAGTTTCTCTTTTACTCCAACTCTTGTGTAAAGCATAGACTGCTCTTAACTATCAACTCACCACTGTCTCGCAGACTATTATTAATTCACAACTTAATTATCAACTGACTTATTCACTCACAACTGACTAACTTGTTCGTAACTGCAACTCGTTCACAACACAACAATAACTGACTCGCAACTAACTCGCAACTAACTATAACTGTTCGCGACTGACTTACAACTGCAACTAACTAACTCATTGGATGTGTCATCTCTTTTTATATTTCACACAAATACCACCAGAAGTTTCAAGCAATGTCTAGACGATCATTATCATCTTATATGCTGCCTAATTAAGTTCATGTGGTAACTATGTACATACATGTGTATATGCAAACGTGTGTACATCATTAACTAACACGGTGGTTGTTTATCTTTTGCTTTTCGTTTGAATTGGCATGTATGGATGTGTGTAAATATGTGTATCTTCTTAATAAGCAGACGCTTTTTGTTGTTGCTTTTGCTTGTTTACGTTTAATGCTGCGCATGCTTATTTAGTTGTTGGCTACTATTCTAGACTATTCCTTGCTTTGACCCTGTAGGAATATTTTCGCGTAACACTTACATTAACTCTGTTGGAATATTTTTGTGTAATGCTGCTTAACATTGTTGACGGCTATTTTCGTAACAATATATTTAATTGAAAATATTTTTCCGATTTTCCTTTAACTTACAATTTCGTTAACTGTATTTACAAAACTCGTTGTAGGTTAAAAATCAATTAATTATTTAGTTGATAAAACAAAAAAATTAATTGTATTTTCAAGTCTTTTTCTGTCTGTGTAGTTGGACTCAGAGGAAAGAGGACGAGCGAGGATGTTTACATTCAAGAGTCCGGTTTCAAAATGTTTTTTCGATTTTTGAATGAATATAGCCACATTTGCAACCGATAGCTTAGCTGTGTATATTACATCCGGCTGTCCGTAGCATAGTGTCCACACCTGATGAATTTATATCATGATGAATGTCAAATTGATATCATGATGAAAATTCATCACGTATAGACTCGATTTATTAATATTATGTCAGCGTTATGATATAATCATCAGAGCTCACGGGCTGATAAATTCATCTTGATATCAAATGTCATTTTATGTGTTACTGTGCATTTAGCGTTTATTTATTAAACAATTTTCGTTTAAAAAAGGTGACACAACAATTATTTGTGACCAAAAACATAAACAACACGCAAATTAGATATTTTTGGCAAGTATTTTTCAAATATTTGTTTGATTCATCATGATATAAAATCATCAACGTCTACCCCTTTGTGTTGATATTAATGAAAAAATTACAGTTGGTCTGCCGGCGTTATATTACGAGCTATGATATAAAATCATCAGGTGTGGACACCACAGAGGATATACTTTGTGGTGGACACTATGTAAATTGGATCCTCAAGTAACTGCAAGGACACGATCCTATTGTCGGCAACATTATCGCAGACGATATGATAAATGAGAGGATAGCATCTCGGCTTCATAATGTACACATCAACAGCTCTTGCAGCCCTCCTTTTTCAGTCTGCATATACAAGTTTAGACCATGAGGTACAACCACAGCTCATCACAAGATTAGTACCTATTCTATTTCGCAAAATTGTCTGCACACTCTTCTCTTGACACTTTCTACAACTATTATTCTCTTTGTTTGTTCAGTCAGACGATTATTTTCAATATACATAATCCTAAAGTCCCCACTAGAATTCATATTTTTAATATCTGACATGCCAAACTCTTCCAATGCGAAATATGTTCCATTTTGATCTGACAAATCATGTGATATCAAGAGTGCCATGGCGACAAAAGTACCGATAAAAAGGTCATGCGATTAGTAATCGAACATGTTCGCTTCAAAGTAAAAATTATAAGTCGTGTGAAAATTCTTTTCAATGCATCATATTATTGGCGTATTGACATGTGCACAGATTTTCGAAATCTTTGGAGGCCCATAAAAAAATTGGTCACCAAAATCGCCAAACTGGGTATAGGGTTTTACTTCCCTTTGGTATTACTATCGAACCTTTATTATTGAAGCATGTTCAATCAGTTTATCGATCCCTTGATTAAAAGTATTCAATAATTTTAAAACCATAGAACATAATAATACTAATTTTATGTGCTTAAATTTAAATTTTACTCTACAGTATTCCACTCCTTCGCCCGTTCATCCGGTTGCACGTCCTAATCTTGCTGCTACATTGAGGGCGGAAAGTTCAAAGAGAAAACTCCAAGAACTTAAAACCAATTGCATCTTCCACGATACCACAACACCATTCGATTGGGAAGTACGTAAGACTCCCGCCTGGAAAACGCTATCACTGAAGTAAGTCTAATAAGATAATGATTAATTTAATTTACATATGTACTACATAAGAGTACATATCGTCACCCAAAACTCGAAAGGCCGTATGTATACTTTTTACTTTTTTAAAGGAGAAGCAAAAAACCTTAGAAATTTAAGACTTTATTTATTTGTTAGGTGGCAAATTGAATAATGAATAAAATCGGTATTTTTGAACATATGTGAGTAAAAGTAAGGAAAAATGTATTTTGGTTAATCACATCACAATCAATCAAAAAGTCTTTTTTTAATTTTTTGGTTGTTACGGCGTTTTGGATTTTATGTGACTATATGTATGTACATACATATCTGTGGCAATATGGAATAATAGCTTAAGTCGAGTTAAGCAAAGCTGTGTTTTGGGAAACTTTGACGCTATCGCTAAGAGATCAAAAGACTCTAACGCATGATTCTACTCCCATGTGATCCTTTTTTTTCTTTTCAAATTCCATCTGGAACATGATACAGCATAGTAAATCTACAGATATGCCTATGTATATGTAAATATATTTGCATATGTGTATACATACATACATATACATATTTATAATCTTAATAATTTTCAGTGAAACCCACAAACAAATTTTGCAGCTTCGACTAGCTACGCGC
The DNA here is from genome assembly GCA_949987645.1 of Tachina grossa. NCBI lineage: Eukaryota > Metazoa > Arthropoda > Insecta > Diptera > Tachinidae > Tachina > Tachina grossa. The sequence goes on from OX465274.1 coordinate 64,517,867, forward strand.
AAAGCGGAACAAGCCCTGCAGCAGCGTGAATATGAACTCAACATGGAATTAATGCGTCAAAGAGTTAAATCAGCTCCTCTACTGCTAGAGGGCCCCACCCATTGGGGCCCGCATTTGGGAAAGCTTTCGCACATTTGCCTCAAAGAAGCGCGACGTCACATGTGTCCATCAAACCAACAGAGGGCCAAACGGCGAAAACATCCATCACGTACCTACAGCTGTAGGCATGAAATGCTTTTCAGTGCTTCTTCACCATTGGAGGAAGAAAATGCAGATAATTCCACAAATGCTTTAAGACTACATGGGCCTAAGTTAAATACATTACGTGAAATTTATGGCCGTAACAGCAATGGCGCTAAACCCCAGTCACGTAATTCAAATCATAAGACAAATACTCAACAATCGTTGAAACATCTGAAGAAAAAGAATTCGAACAATGCTCAAGATAATGAGAAAAAATCGTTTGAGGGTAATAATGCAAACAACGAGTCATTTGAGATTGACAGCGCCGATGAATTGTCAAGCATGGATAGAGCATTTTTGTAGCTGAACATTTTTAAATAAGAAATTGTATGTACCGTATGTTTTTTACCGTAGTTTTTAGTTTGATATATTGTAGTTTATCTTGTATTGCAACAGGTTATCCAGAAAATACCGTGTTCGAAAGCTTAGACCCTCTTCTAACTTTTTTGCGAATGCAGACGCATCATTTTGTAATTACATCAGTAGTTCAGAAGTTGGGGACTGAATGATGCTATAGTAACTTGATTTCCTTTTTATAGTTTTGCTATTTATTGCGCGATACAGGAGTTAAGATCTGATTTTCGTAACAAAAAAAATCGACACTATTACAGTTATAAATTTATTTTTGTTTTGATTTCTTTGTACTTAAAAGCAGGGCAAGAAAATAAACGAAACAAATTGTTTGATTTTTTGTTTTGTTTCATTGTTTGAAGTGATTGAAACAAAAACAATGAGAACGATTGCTCAATTTGTTTTCGCTTTATTACATGAGCACAAGCCAGAGAACACAGCCGATCGCCTGTAAGCCAGCTAACAGCCGCCACCAACAATACATTAATTTAATCGTACGCCGCTGGAAAAGAAAATAATGGGAAATAAATGGAAACATTTTGAAACATTTGCAGAGAATTTGACATCATCATGTAATATCATTTTATTGAATTGTTGTTTCACACATGAAATTTGTTTTATATAATTTAGCAGCAAAGCTATATTTATCACAAGAGGTGCTGCAACACTGCATCATTAAAAAAAGTGAAAAAACAGAATTTTAAAAGAATTTATCGCTATCACTTTTCTATAGAAGGTAACACATAGTAATAGTAGTAGGCATCCATTGTCTGAGTGTTACTTCTCGTAAAAATAATAAAGAAATAAAAAAATGCGGCAGGAGTTCTTTGTTAATACTCAATTAAATCACACATTGACACTTAACTCCCTTTTCACAATGTATGATTAAGAGTTAACGTGAACTTTAACTGACAGTTCTTCATACAAAACTTGCCGTTAAAGTCCCTGTTAACTTTTAATTGTACATTGTGAAAAGGGCCGTTAATAACACAAAATTTTAAAATCACCCAATAACTGAATTAGTTTTTAGTATTTCTAACAATTTAGCGATGTTACCTTCATGCTTAGCTGACTCAAACTGACTCGTTCTCAGACGGCTTTTTATACTAATAAGGCTTGTTCCAAAACTTTCACAACTCGCTCATGTATGGCATATGCAATTGTTGGGAAGTGTTTATATATTAGTAGCCTGCGTAAACAGGCAGTAAATCACTCCTAGGAAGTTCATATGTTCTTGAAAGTTGTTTATTGATATCTTAGGTACATTTTTGTAGTTGATTATATCCTTGAATTTTGAACGGTTAGCTAGCTACCTATCGACCTGAACAGGGGCAAAAAGGTAAAAAATCGATTTTATTTTAATTTTTTGCGTTTTTGATCTTGAAGATGAAGTTTTTTTTTATTCTATATGTTCACAATTATTGTTCTTTATGACCAGAGCTACAACTTTGCCTCAGAGAGTAAATCAAAATTCCGAACGGTTTGTAAGATATGAGCCTGAGAAAATGATATTTTTTTGGCAAAAAAAAGAGGCCCTATTTTTTGGGGCCCATTAAAAAAATTGCATGACTTGGGGCAAAACTGGGTGACACGGGTCTTTTTTTTTGGCCTTTTAGTAGACTTAAGAATAATTTTGCACCGTAAACAAAATGAAGGTATTCATTTCAGTTTTTGTTTTTGTTGGAAAAATGGAAAAATTTCATTTTTTTTACAACACACAGGAAAAAAAATTAAATTTTTCCATTTTTCCAACAAAAAAAACTTAAATGAATACCTTTTTTGTTTATTTTAGGAAATTTCCAATTTTATAAAAAAAAAAATTATTGATGTGTAAACATCTATCCGCTAGGGGGTAAAAATCTTTTGACTGAGATTTCTTTGCTGAGATTTCTTTGTTGAGATTTCTTTGCTGAGGTGCACACAGCATTGTCAAATTGGTGTGAGCTATGTATGAGTGTATTAGTGTTTGAAAGAAGCAATACGAACTTATTTAAAATGTTGTAAATACATAGGAATTTGCTGGTTTTTGTTTGCTAGGTTTTTTGCTTTATTAGGGTTCCGTACACCAAAGGTGAAAATGAACCCTATTGATTTCGCTACGCTGTCTGTTCTTCTGTTACAGGGTATTTCCTCGAGAACCGTAAGAGGTGCGGACCTGAGTGTAGATATGTGTGTAGATATGTGGCCGCTACAACAGCAAATATATGAGAGTTAAAAATTAAAGGGTGTTCCAAAACGAGCACCGAAAGATGTTAAAATCCCATGTAATATACATACACTTGAATTTTGTAAAGTTACGGCCCTATGTATAATCAAAAATTAGCATGAAGTTAACACAAGTGATAAAATTGAACGACGTGTTGACGAGTTTCTATATACAATTTGACATTAAAAATCAACGCATAATGTAGTTTTAACTCACGATTACATCCTAGCATGATTTTTATTTTAAAATTTTATGGCAAAACACGTTAAGATCATGTTCAATTTTGCCACTTATGCTAGCTTCATGCCAATTTTTGATTATACATAGGGCCGTTAGTGTATTTTTATACAGACTACAACAATTAACAGTAAATTTAAAAAATTTAAATTAAAGGGTGTTCCATCATTTAATGCAATTTTGACTTTGTAACTTTGACAACTTGCTGTATCTTGAAAACCGTAGGAGTAAAACTCTTGAAATTTTCAAAAACGGTAAAACTAAAAAATCAAAAAATTATAAAATCGCCAAATCTAAAAAAATCGCCAAAACCGCAAAAAGCACCAAATTAAAAAAAAATTCTAGGACTAAAATAAATGGCGAAAAATCGGAAAAATCGACAAAATGAAAAAAATCGCCAAAGTGAAAAAAAATCCAAGAACAGAAAAATAATCGCCAAAATGAAAAAAAATCGCCAAAATAAAAAATCGCAAAAATTAAAAAAACCCCTTAAACCAAAAATTCGCCAAAATTAAAAAATCGTCTAAATAAAAAAACCCCAAAAACAAACAAAAAAAAAACGCCGAAATGAAAAAAACCCCAAAAACAGAAAAAAGTCGCCAAAATGGAAAAAATCGCTTAAATGAAAAAAATTTCGAAAATTAAAAGAACCCAAAAAGAGAAAAAAAAACGCCAAAAAGAGAAAAAAGCGACAAAGCTGAAAAAATCGTTTAAACTGGAAAAACTTAAAAAGGAAAAAAGCCACACCAAAAAAATGCTCAAAACCGAATGTACGGAACCCTTCGTACGCGAGTCAAAGTCGCACTTTACTGAATTTATTTGAATTGCAATGCGTACACAACAACAACAACAACAGCAACAACTAAACGATGGACAACAGGAATTAAAAAGTAAAAGTAAAGGCATTTACCATAGATGAGCACTGCAGTACCACTAAAATTTCAGTAAAAGTAATAAAATAAAGCGCCAAAAACCGAAAAAACACAATAAACGAAAAAAAAGCCAAAACTATTTGTTAGGCTAAAGTGTCCGCGCGGAACCCTTCGTGCGCGGGTCAAAGTCGCACTTTACTGAATTTATTACTAATTGTCGTACATTAAGTTATAATAGGCAAATAAAAACAAATAAATAAAATGAATACAAAAACATTTAATTTTAATAACTTTTAAAAAGATTTTTTGCACTTTTAATAAGAAATTTAATAAAACAAAGCAAAATAAGGAAAACAAAAACCTAAACTTGTCAAACTAAAAGTCTTCATCGTCTTTGAGATTGTCATTCATACGGACAACAAGAAGTACAGAGAAACTTAACAGCTTCATATAAACACCATCTTGTGTGCAATAGTAGCTACCAATTTTCACTAACATATAATTGTGCTAGCGCTGTATAGTTCGAAAACCATTGCTGTAAAATAACTACATGCGTTGCATTTCATTAAACATCAGTGTGCCCATTTACTAACCAAATAAGTTAAATAAAACAAACAAAAACCAGCAAATTCCTATGTATTTACAATATTGAAAGTTTTGATACTTTTAATTGATTAATTAAAAAATATTACTAAAAGCATAGTACTTCCAACTTAAGAACATTTTTCATTACTAGATGTTTACACATCTCCCCTGTGATCGGACTCACATTGCTTTTTTTTTTTAATTCAATAAAATAAACGAAAAATATGGTACTACTACACACAAAAAAATTCACAGGTTATATTTCCTAAAATTGTGGTATAATTTTAACTAAGTGAAAGTGTAGAATGGCATTTACAAAGTTTTTTAGATAATTTAACAAAAATTTTGGTTGATTTCTATGTTCGAAAAATTAACCAAAATTTTAGTTAAAAGTCCTTGACGACTAGGTAAATTACCTAAGTAGCAAAGTAAATTTATACATATATAATGCGGCAAATTATCATGGATTTGAGTTAAAATAACTATTTATAATTCGATAATTTTTCTAATAATATTCAAAGAATTTTTGCATTTGAGAATAATATATTATTATTTATTAATTTATATTTATATGCATGTACATATACATATATATAATCAGTGTTTATGTTTGTTATTGACCTATCCGCCTATTAGATGGTCATACTTGGTATGTGAACATGATGTGATGATACATACTCGTTTAAAAGATCTGACAGTCTTACACAGAGAGAAGCAAGTTATTCTCTTATTTACACGTGCGTTCGTACAAGCATGCATTTTACTCTCTTTTATATTATACATATACATATGTATGTATGTGTTTACTTGACTTTGGTCCAACAACACAACAGTCTCTCTGATAACACCATGTTCACATACCAAAATAATACCGTCCCATAACCACTAGATCTTGGTCCAACAACATTTAAACATTTATATAGGTTTGATAATAGGTTTGTGCCTAAAATGACAGCGTTTGCCGGGCTTAGCTGGTTTATCTATAATAATTAAAAAATAATAAATTTACACAAATATAAAACTTTAAATTTCATGTTACATACCTTTTTGCTCAAAAATTTTCTTTTGACAAGAAAATAGAAAACAATTCAATAAAAATAATTTCGAAGAATATACCTTATTGTAATAGGTATATTAACTTGGATTTTAGGTAAAGTGTAATGTACAAATTACCTAACTGTATAGTTAATAAAACCCAAGATTTTTACTTTCATATAAAAGAAGTTACCTATTCAAGCTTAGTTAATATTACCTCTTATATTTTTTTTGTGTGTATATACGAAAATAATTGTACCAAATAATTTTTTTAACTTAACGAAATTCGTAAAATTACGAAATCTGCCACATCAGAAAAATTTTGATAATACCCCTTTTAGACAAGGAAAGTTTACTTTGCAAAGTCTTAATTCAGCTGTGAGAAAGACAGAAAGAGATAGCATTCCTTACTCTGTTTTTCACACAGCTGAATTAAGACTTTGTAAAGTAAACTTTCCGCGTCTAAAAGGGGTATAAGCTCTAGAAAAAAACTGACAACACTGTACCAACTATCGAATTTTTCGCACAAAAAAATTTAAAAAGCACCAAACATGGAGCGAAACGCACCGAGTTGACGACGCTGATCTTTGTATCCATTTCTTCTCAGCATACTTTGGTATTTTTTATAGGAATGTAATAGTGTTTTCACACTAACATGGTTTTAATAAAAGTTGATTTTAACGTTAAAACCAACTGTAAAAACCTGGTTTTACCATACAAATTGTTTTTGTTAAAACCTGGGGTCAAATCGTTACATCCGTGAGCGTACAACTCGTCACGTAAAAATACAATTTTCGGATTATGACATACGTGAACGTATTGAAATCCCATTCAGGGATACGTGATCGTATCGGCAATCGTACGAAAACAAATTAAGTAATACATCAATCATATAAACTGAATGGGATTTCAATACGTTCACGTATGTCATAATCCGAAAATGGAGTTTTTACGTCACGAGTTGTACGTTCACGGATGTGACGATTTGCCCCACATATCATTTAATTTGTTTTCGTACGATTGCCGATACGATCACGTATGTAACGATTTGAAGCCAGATTAAACCCATTTTTGAATTGGTTTTATGAAATGCAACCTTGTTTTCGCTGTGATAAATTCAGTGCTGCCAAGTTGAAATGTCCGACAGCAGCCGGTAATGGTATGCCAGTGAATAACAATAGATGGCGCCTGAAAAATTTTCAACTTAAAAATTAATGCAGCAGCAACAATAATCAAAAAATTATGGATAAAAAGAGTTTTTTGGAAGGAAAACAACGAAAATATTTTAAATTGAACTGTGGAAAGTGAAAATAGACAATATGACTGACATTCATCTGCCTATAAAAAAGGTTTATCTTATAATGTAATTGTGCATTTTTATATTATTAACAATATTTCCAAGCACTTCTTCATTCTGTATAAGAAGTTCCATAATTTAAAAAAAATTTATTTACAAAATATAAAATAATTTCCATTTTAGAGCGCATTGTGAAATATCTCAGTTTTTCATACAAATAAAAACAGTTGAACAGTATGTCCAGCAAGTGTTATTAAAAAGCAGAAAAAATGCAACAACAAATACACGCATTTTGGCAGGATATTTATTTTATTTTGAGCAAAGTTATTAGACAGCTTGTGATTTAAAAACTGAATTTAACAAACTTGCAGCGTGAAAGCAAAATCAGCTGTCTATGGTTTTAACGTTAAAACCAGGTTTTAACTTTCAGTGTGAAAACACTATAACATATCTCGCTTAGGTTTTAACAGTTGATTTTAACGTTAAAATCAACTTTTATTAAAACCATGTCAGTGTGAAAACACTATTAAAGAAAGAAAAATGTCTGAAACAATTTTCCATCTTTCAGCGACATCTATGCTTGATATATTTTTCAATTTCTATATACATCGTTTCATTTCCTTTTTACTTCTGGGTTCGGAAACTTGCCAACTATCTGCTGTTACGGTTTCGAAATGAGCTTTTTTTTAAATTTATCTGAGATAAGAGTGTTTGACAACCAAGTGTCATCACACTTTGACAGTTGTTAAATTATTTCTTTTGCACTTGTTTTAAGATTTCCAGTTTACTTTATGCAGTTTATGTGTTTGCTATTCGCGGAAAAATATTTTTTAATTTAATAGTGGTGGTGCAATAAAATTCAATAAATAACATACATACATATGTACGTAGTCTAATTGAAATATATGGCTGCAGTGTATAAAAATCTTTCACTTCCTATGCCAAAGTGTTAAATATTCATCACAAAAATTAGCAGAGTCTTAAAAGAGATTATTAAATAAACACGAAAAAAAGAAAACAAAGAAAATGCGTTTTTACGTTGTCGGAGCAACAGTTGCCATACTGTTTATATTGCAAGCAGCTGGGCAAGATGCTAATCTGGAGGTAAGTTTTATATTGTTCACATTCCGAATTTAATTATGCTCGATTTAACTGCTGGTCTTTTGCTAATTTAATAAATTTATTATCTAACTTGCTTTGCTTATATTTTAACAAAACCATATCTGGTACAAATGTTCATTTTGGTGGTTGATGTCATTTTTGAGTCATCAAATCTGGAAAGAGAAAAACAGTGATCAAAATTATAGCACATTTAACATATTGACCATAAAAAAAGCAATGTGAATCCGAACACAGGGCAGATGTGTAAACATCTAGTAATGAAAATTTTTTTTAAAGTTGGAAGTACTTGTGCTTTTAGTATATTTTTTTAAATTAATTAATTAAGGGCCAAACCCACGATATCGACAACGTTCGACTTGTCGCAGACTTGCATTCAAAACAATCAATTTTAATATTTTATTGTTGTTTCAAATGCAAATGTGCGACAAGTCGAACGTTGTCGATATCTTGGGTCAGGGGGTAAAATGATCAAAACTTTCAATATTGTAAATACATAGGAATTCGTTGGTTTTTGTTTGTTTTATTAAACTTATTTGATTAGTAAATGGGCACACTGCAGTATATATCTACCGCATTAAAAATTGCAGTAAGCAGTAAATTTACTGATTACTGAAGAAATTCAGTAAATTTTTACAGCTAATGAAATTTAATTTGCATTACCAGTAAAATAGTAGGGCCGTATTCACAATAAAATTGTAGCAAGTGTCAAAGCTTTTTTCATTAAAATTTTGAAACTTGTATGAAAAACATTTAGCCACTTGGTGGAATTTCATTATGAATACGGGTATTACTGATTACTGAAAATTCAATGCACCTCATCATATAATAGATCAATTAGGCACTTTATGAAAATTGTAGAAAAAATTTTTAGTAATCAGTAAAAATTTACTTGTTAAAAAATTTTTATTATTTTTACTGAAACTTTAGTGGCACTGCAGTGCTAATGCCTTTACTTTTAATTTTTAATTCCTGTTGTTCATCGCTTATTTGTTGCAGTTCTTGTTGTTGTGTACGCATTGCAATTAAAATAAATTCAGACTTTGACTCGCGCACATTCGATTTTGAGCATTTTTTTTGCTTCTTTTACCTTTCTTCCTTTTTTTTAATTTTTTTTCTTTTGTTTTTTTAAATTTTCGAAATTTTTTTCATTTTGGCGATTTGTTTCATTTTGGCGATTTTTTCTGTTTTTGGGGTTTTTTCATTTTGGCGATTTTTCTGCTTTTGGGTTTTTTTTATTTAAGCGATTTTTTTGTTTGAGGGTTTTTTTTCATTTTGGCGATTTTTCCGGTTTTTCGCGATTTATTTTAGTCCTAGAAATTTTTTTCACTTAGGTGCTTTTTTTCGTTTTGGCGATTGTTTTTTGTTTTTGACGATTTTTTTAGATTTGGCGATTTTATATTTTGATTTTTTAGTTTTACCGTTTTTGAAAATTTCAAGAGTTTTGCTCTTACGGTTTCCAAGCTATAGCAATTTGTCAAAATTTCAAAGTCAAAATTGCATTAACTGATGGAACTCCCATTGATTTAAATTTTTTAAATTTAGTGCTAAATTTAGTATAAAAATACACTAACTTTTAAAATTTCAAGTGTATATATGTACATACAATTGTATGTATGTATATTACATGAGATTTTAACATTTTTAGTTGCTCGTTTTGGAACACCCTTTAATTTTTAACTCTCATGTATTTGTTGTTGTAGTGGCCAAATGTCTACACACTGTGTCCAAATTTCAGGTCCGTAGCTCTTACGGTTCATTTTCACCTTTGGTGTGCGGAACCCTAATAAAACAATTATTAAGTTAAATATAACAAACAAAAACCAGCAAATTCCTATGTAATTAGTTACAATATTTTAAATAAGTTTGTATTGCTTCTTTCAAACACTAATACACTCATACATATGTATCTCACACTAGAGATTGCCGTTCGGTTTTAACCGAAACCGCGGTTTTTAGCCCATAAAAACCGAAACCGAAAACGACAAAAAAACCGTCGGTTCTTAAGTTTTACTTTAACATGATTATATTGTTATATTGTTGTATTATATTGCAAATACTTTACATTGAAGACTTATATACATACTAAGCATTCTGTAACAATGAAAGGTAAGAAAATTATAAAATTTTAAGAAAATTATAACAATTCTTTGCAGGAAGAATTGTAATTTGTTATCAAAAAAGCTCTAGCAGGTATAAAGCAAAAAGACGATAATTTTAACGTTATTCGACAAGAATTTGCAGTTTATACAAAATTTGTACTTTGTACAAAACAACCAACTATTGCTATTGGTTAGCACAATAAACCCCTCTTCAACTGAATGCGAAATAGTGTTTTCTGGTAACTTCTGCACAAAAATAAGATTTCGTTTAAAAGACTCTGCATTGACCGCTTGAACGTTTCTGAAATTTTATTACTTGAATAATTAAATATAAATTTTTTATTCTTAAGCTTTTTATACACATACTCACTACTAAATGTTCCTTTTCTAATATAAGTACCTGAATTGAATACAAACCAGAGAAACTCTATCACCCCTATAGTAACAATTTTTTCCCTCGAAAATTTTTCCCAGAAATATTTTCCCTTTTTTTGTTCCTGTTAACATGAATAAGGCAGAATATTTTTCACGTGAATTTTTTCACTTTTCCCTTGGTTTTGTTTACTTTATTTTTGCAGGCCAACTGAATTATTACATCGAATAATTTCGATATTTTTCTTCGAATTATATATTGAAAGTTATAATTATTTATTTTTAAGACAATAATTCCCTACAACACATTTTTTCATAGAGTATGAATCTCTTTGGTTCATAGACAGTAAATTTCATGGCGGTGCACCACGGTGGTATACTTAATGAAAAAATAGCTAAATCAACAGAAGCACCTCCATGAGTACAACTTTAAAGTAAATAAGTTTCGTTTATAACCTAAAATTTGTGTGATATTTTTATTCAACTTAAATTTATCCGATTTTCAATTAATTTTTAAGCTTTACAAAAATTCTTCCCTTTTTTACATTCACGGGATATTCAAGATAGCATTTTTCTCTTTGAGGGGAACGAAAGTTTCATATGAAGAAAAATTCCATTTGTTTTTCACGATAGAGATGATTATTTTTAAATCATCATTTATCTTTCCAGCATACATACCTACTTATATACATGCATATTTTTAAAACCGAAACGAAACCGACCGGTTTTAGTAGCTTAAAACCGGAAACCGCGATTTTCTAATTTTCACGGTTTTTGGCAAACCCTAGCTCACACCGATTTGACAACGCGGTATGAATCTCAGCAAAATTTGTGATTGTATTGTGAAAAAGAATTTTACCCCCTAGCGTATAGATGCCCTCTAGTCAACCTGGAACCATATGTCTCTATGTCAATACTCTTTCTCCAGCGACAATTGTACTAGGTAAAATGACGACAACTTTCCTTTTATGCTCCAGTAGAGATACGTTAGAGACGACTGGTGATATTGTCAATGAACGCGTCAATATTTTGTTTTTATTTTTTATTATGTTGTGCAATAATATTAAATAAATATATGTAGACGAGGGTCACTAAAATCTACGAATCTGCGGTTAAAATATCTTCATGTGGTCGTAAAAGAACTACATTCTCAATAATGCTAAAGTCTACTGATAGATTTTGAATGACAACCCTATGTTATTTGTCAATAGGCATTTGCATTGGCTGGGGTACACCTAGTCAGTAGCACTATTGACAATGTCACTAGAAAATCACTACAAGTTTACTTGACAACGAGAGAGGATATATCGATATTGTAGACTAGATCCCCTAAAATTTACTAGTGAATCTTTGGTGCCAATGTCTCCCTCCATGTGGTCCCGAAAGAACTACTAAGTCAGTAGTGCTATAGTCTAGTGGTGGATTTTCAATGACAAGCTAATGTTAAATGTCAATAGATAATACCTTTGGCTGGGGTACACCTGGTCAGTAGTGCTACTGACAACGTCACAGGTAAATCACCACAATTTCACTATTCGCACTTTCTGCAGGGTGTTTACACATCAAAAAGATCAAAAACATGTGTATTCACATAATAATAATTTTTGAGAAATTGGTTGGACAAATTGATTATTATATAAAAAAAATATTTTCCAAGTCCGATAGTATTTTAAAGAATATAAAGTTTGGACATCTTTATGGCCAAATATGTAAGACTTGTTTTCAGTCTATTGACAGGACAACACAATTGTCGAACAGAATTAGGCTATAAGAATCTTCTCTCCCCGACAGGTCGCAGCCTAAGAAATATTTTTTGCATTGCCTAGTTTTCATGCCTAATAACGTTTTTCTGCACTGCCGGCTTAAGGATTTTCTCCGCCATAGTGTTTTCTGACACGGCGCAGCCTAATAAAGATTTTTGGCATTGCCAAGTTTTCCTAGTATTTCCCAATACGCCGCAGCCTAATAAAGATTTTCTGGCTCATAAATTTTTCTTGCCTAATAAAGATTTCCTGCTTTTTGCCATTTCATGAAAATTATTCTCAAAAGCTTTCAGATGTAAGCCTTGCCGCCAATTTTTTTGTTAAATTTTTTCTTCTTATTTTTCAATTTTCTATAGGATAGGATACTTTTTAGGTTTCCGTACACCAAAGGTGAAAAGGAACCCTATTGTTTTCGCTACGCTGTCCGTCCGTCACACGGTATTTTCTCTACGGACCTGAAATTTGGATACAATGTGTAGACATTTGGCCACTACAACAACAAATACATGAGAGTTAAAAATTAAAGGGTGTTCCAAAACGAGCAACGAAAAATGTTAAAATCCCATGTAATATACATACAATTGTATGAACATATGTATATTGAAACTTGAAATTTGTAAAATTAGTGTATTTTTATACAGACTACAACAGTTAACACTACAATTTGAAAAAATTTAAATTAAAGGGTGGTCCATCAGTTAATGCAATTTTGACTATGTTATTTTGACAATTTGCTATATCTTGGAAACCGTAAGAGGCAAACACTTGAAATTTTCAAAAACGGTAAAACTAAAAAAACCGAAAATTATAAAATCGCCAAACCAAAAAAAAAATCCCAAAAATTAAAAAAAAAATCGCCAAAACGAAAAAAATCGCCAAAATTAAAAAAATTTCTATCACTAAAATAAATCGCCAAATTCGAAAAAATCGCCAAAATGAGAAAAAAAAAACGCCAAAAATCAAAAGAAATCGCCAAAACGCGAAAATGTCGCCAAAACTAAAAATTTTTTTTAAATAAAAAAAAAAATCGCAAAAATTAAAAAAATCGCCAAAAATAAAAAAAATCGCCAAAATGAAAAAACGCCAAAAACCGTAAAAATCGCCAAAACAAGAAAATAAAGTGTCAAAACAAAAAAAAGAGCCAAAACTAAAAAAAATCGCCAAAACCTAAAAAACGTAAAAAACGCAAAAAGAAAAAAACCCGAAAAGACCCTAAAAACGAAAAAATGCCAAAACTATATATTATATAGGATGAAGTTTGTATTAAATTACATATCTAGTGTTCGTAAGGAACCCTTCGTGCGCGAGTCAGAGTCGCACTTTACTGAATTTATTTAATTTTTGAGAGGTATTCCTAAACTTAATTTAAGCCCAAATCACATATTTTATTCGCCGTTCAAACACTTTTTTGTTGTACGTGCAGCTAGCGTATGGAACTTCTTGACGTTCTTTTGCAATGCCTTTGACATTTTTTAGGATCTTTGATTTTTTTTTTTTCTTAATAAATATACATAAATTGCTTTCTTTTTTCATAATTAATATTCGCTGAAATATAGAAAATACAAATTAATAGCATGTGTTTAGAAGAAAAAAATTCGAAAGGACGTTTTCAAATGTTTGATTTTCTTATTTCGTCCATTTCAAAACTTTAATATTAATTTTTATTTTCTAAATTTCAACTTAAACAGGTGTAGCAAGAGTTTTAACAATCAAATTTACAAGAAAATTTGTGAAAACTATTCGGAAGCCAGAATATAGATGATTATGTTTTTTATTGGAATCGTTAGGAAAGTTTGATGATTGTATCGATCTCTTTTTGCCATTTTACATACCTATTTACTTTATGTATAAATACTTGTAATTAGAGTTGTGTCCAACAGGTCTTTTTGAACTTGTTCGTTCTGTTGGACACAAGTCCGGTCAAAAGCATTAATGTAAATTAAATGGGTTTGATACAACTCTTGATTCGAGATGTCTCAGCTAGTTTATTTATAAAATAATACAAATGTACATATGTACGTATGTTAAAAACTTTATTCAAGCAAAATTTTAAATTTACAAAACTAAAAGAAAAACTCCAAAAAAAAACGTACGTCTTTTCACTATTCATTTGAAAATATGTAAATGCGTTTTTTGAGTTAATGATACAAAATATTTTGGCTTTTCGTATTTTACCTTGTGTAAAAATTTCATATATTCTTCGTGAGAGAATAATATTTTTTCATGTCTTCATCGAGTTGTATGCAAATTGAAAACTTTAAACGAGTTTTCTGCAAAACTAGTTTTTTGAGTTGTGACACTATGAAATAAATGAGCGATATGTATATATCCTTAAGGTGCGATTGGACGTGACATGCCACAGCCATAACCAAACCAAAACTCAATTGGTTTCTATGGTAATGGTTATGGCGTTAATGCGAATCACCAATAATCGAATACAGTGTTGCCCATTAGTTTGGTTCGAACGGCTGTTTTCTATGGCTATGGTTATGTCACGTCTGATTGCACCTTTATGTATAACGAAAAATTGGCATGAAGTGGCAGTTTTTTATGCAAGGTATTTATTTATTTCAAAAAAAACCAACCGATTTCATAGAGTAATATAAAAATTTAAATATAATTATATAGGCAACAACTATTAAAACAATAAAGATTATGTAACAATGGTAAGAAAAATTTTATTTTCATAAAGGTATACATATATATATATATATATATATATGGATAACTAAAGTCTCCAAAATTACAATATGTGATGCGCTTTAAATTGTATCAAGCAATTTTTCGAGAAGATCAGATGTACCTATTACGTTATTCGTCTATATTGCGCTTCGAAAAACACTTACGACCTGTCCATCGATGTCATCAGAAATCGTTCGATCGAATACTTGTATTGAAAACAACAACAAATTTTCTAATGTTATTGTTGTTTGTAATACAAGTTGTCGATCGAACGATTTCTGGTGACATCGTGGGACAGGCCGTTAAATTATTTGTGTATTTAAAAATTAATTTTAAAGTTATTATAAATATGTAATACTCGATATTCGAAAAACGAAAACTTTAAAAAGTCTTGTGTCGGTAAAACTATAGTAAGTCTGTTAAAATATTACCCATAAACACTTTTAGATCTATATAGTGTCAGACTTATTCAGTTTATATTTATATCGATTATTGTTGGTTGCATTTCCATTATGTATTTAAAACCTTACAATAATTAATACCAATAAAACTAAATTGTTAGAGTTATCTTGATACATTTCTTACAGGTGGGGTTCATTATCTAGATTTTTATAATTTAATCTTTGGCTTCCCCTATAAATAACAACAATATAATAATTTATAAAAATAGACTTTTATATGTATTTGGTAAACGAAATCTTGAAATTATTTTGACGCAATGTTTTTTATAGAAAAATTTTAATATTTATTAAGAATAACTGTTAAAATTTATAAATGGTTAAATTTAAAACTTATGAAAATGATATAAATACATACAAATGTATTTAGTGTAATTTTCAGAACTCCCAATACTACTGAATAAATCAATATATTAATAATAATAATATTCTGATATTTCCCAAAAATATTTAAAATTTTATTTTAATTAGAAATCATTAATAGTTTTTATTTTGTTAAAATGTATTGAAAAATACTTACGACATAAACTATTTCCTTACATTTTTCGAAAAGAGCTAGTTTTTTCGTTCATATGTTTTTCTTTTAGAATTTGTTTTTTTTAATTTTTTATTTTTACGACTGATGAAGAAATAAAAGCGAAAAGAAATTTGTTTTAATTGTTATTTCTATTTTTTGCAATAATAAGTTCATGAAGAACAAACGTGCACTTCCCACTGAATATATTTACTAGGGTATTCATTTAATCGGGGGTTTGCTTTAATCGGTTAATCTCTCGATTAATTAATCGAGGTTTTGGCATAATCGGTTAATTTCGGTATTAACCGGTTAACCGATTAATAAAGTTTTTTCATAAATCAAGTAATTTGAACAAGTAAAAGTGCATAAATTATTTATTAATTTGAGTTTATAGGTAAAACACAAATACACATAAGAATTCTTAAACTAAATCAAGCAAAAAAAAATTATATACATTTATCTTAATATACTTCAATAGTTTATAGAGATCTTCTAACACAATTTTTCAGAAAAATAATTTGTTTTAAATGTTAACAGCCGTATTCATAAAAATTTTAAACCGCGTTTCAAATATTGTTTAAGCAAAATTCGCTAAAATTGTATTCATAATAGAATTTTAGCTTAAAAAACGGGTTTTAAACCTTGCGTAAATCAGCAAATTTTAAAATTGACTGCCCCCATGTTTAAACCAATTTTAAGATGACGTTGTTGTAATTTTGCTTCGTTGTTGTATACATTTTGAACTTTACCTGTATGTACATATGTTTGTATGTATGTATGTACTTACGTATGCATGTATGTATGCATATGCCAGTGTTATTTAGAAGAAAACAATGTAATTTTTTTTTTATAGAAACTATTGCCGAAATAACAAATATACTCCAAAGAATATTTAAAAGAAAAGGAGCGATCCAGTTTCCATTCCCAGTCATTGTTTTCTCATTTTATGTGTTAACAAAAATAGTATAATTGTAGAAAATTAACTAGTGATGTATAAACACTCAAAACAAACAAAATAAAGCTCGTTATTCTAGTGCTTCTTTATCTGCAATAATATAAATAATATAAAAAGCACTTTTAACAAAGATTTGTTGTGAACTTTTTTTATTATTTTATTAAATACAAGTTGGAACATATCTTTTATTTTATAGAAACAATATTTCTCTGAAAACCGACAAATAAACAAAATAGACACGAGTACTTTGTGAGTTAACAATCGTTGTTTTGCAGAACTAATATGCAAGTGACAAATAAAGAATACAGTGTTGCCACGATATTTTAAAAAACTTTAGTTAATTGATTTTTAGTTAAAAAACTGATTATGAATACCAATATTTAAAAAACGTTATTTGGCCTTAAAACGTTTTTTAACTAATATGAATTTTAAACCTCAATCAACTTTTTTTTTATGAATACGGCTGTAAGCATTTAAGCGAATTGGTTTTGATAAAACTTGACTTGGAAAAATCCTTTCATTTATCGTGGACGTTCAGGAAATTGAAAGCAATATATATGTAATACAGAATATATAGTTTCTCAGTCCTTTTCCTGGATTTCTCTAAACATATAAACTCTTTCATTATGCCAATAGAGTCCTTTTTTATATATATTTTTTTAATTCTTAACACTTCTAGTTGTTTCGGTTAATTTTGTTAGAAAACATTTCTTGCATTACTATCAATATTTTTTTCTGTTGGCCTGTCCTCATCAGAATCAGCGACAAACATTCTGAAGAAAAGTTTATTTCTGAATTTATTTGTTTTCGTTTTTGTACTTTAAAACACTGTTGCTAGAAGAAAATCTTTCAGAGAGTAGGTATAAAATAATTGAATTCGTGAATTAAATATAATCCTTAACTAAATCGTTGACAACAGTACTATTAGCTATGATTTTTTTTAATTATTAAAAAAAGTTCAATTAGAGTAGCAGAGTCTTTACTAAACCCTTTTATAGCCACGTCGAAGGCTTTTGAATTTTTGCTTAAGTTAGAATCACTGAATATGCTTCTTTTTTTATATGAAAAATAATTTCTAAACACTTACCTTTTGTATATGAGAAGAAACAAAATAATTAAACACACAAACAGAGAAACAAGTCGACCGGATTGAAGCCGACGGCGCGCCGCCGCCAGTTATTTTTCTGTATATCAAGCCGCCGCCGATTGTATCGGCTCGCATCGGCTCAAAATTAGCCGAAATTTTATCTGCTCAATGACAAATTTCCGAGAAAAAATTTTTAAAATCGATTTTAAGTTTAAATTTTTATTTTCTCTTTAAATTTTCATATGCTTATTTGCGACGCCGAAAATTCTCTCGGCGCGCCGCCGCTGGTCATAAAACTACTGCGCCGCCGCCGGTCATAAAACTACTGCGCCGCCGCCGCCGATAATTTTGCCTCGACTTGTTTCTCTGCACACAAAAACTAACTACGTTATATGGAACAAAATATTTAAAAATTTGTTACTTCGGTTAATCGACTGAAATTAACCGGTTTGACCGTTAATCGAAAAAAGGCTAATTTTAATTAACCGATCAGTTAATCGGGTAGTAATTAACCGGTTAACCTATTAACGGTTAACCGATTGAATACCCTAATATTTACGTATTAAATAGGGTGATCGACTCGGTTTTCAACCGGTTTTAAAATCCGGTTTTTTCAAAATACGGTTTTCGGTTCTTTCAAAATGTTGATTTTTCGAATGTCGAATAGTCCGGCTTTTTTACAATTTAAAACCGGCTGAGTCGAATGCTTTTCGATTTGTACATTTTGCATATTTTGTTGATTTTCGTAAGTATATTTTTAGTGTTAAATCTCTAAGCTTTTTTGAGTATGGCACCATTTACTGAAACATGAAATTAAAGAGAAATTATTTTATGGGGTAATAGCAGATGCGAAATTAATTGGACTTATGGTGTGCAATGGATGTCAAAATACAGTTGCAAAAAGTGTTTTTTAGTTTTGTCGACATTATGTTTCATATTTTCTATAGAGGTAGATATCCACCTTGTCCATACAATTCATATGTACATACATATATACCATTAGGGAATAAACTCTACATACACCCATCATTTTTAGGGTTTGAGGAAACTTGGGAAGAAATTCAAAAAATTAAATATGCCAATATTTAGGTTGCTAATATATACATATTAGGGATGCCAATCGGGATCGATTTTTGGAAATTCCGGGATTCGGGATTTTCGGGATCCCGGGATTTTTCGGAATTACGGGATTTTCGAGATTTCGGGATCTAAATATTTTTCATAAAATAAATTGTTTTTTTTAAATAAATATTACTTTAATAACAATTTAATGCATTTTAAAATGTTTTAGGTTCATAATTTATCATTGCACAATTGTCTTTAAATTGAACAATTTTCTAATACGAGTATGAAATAAAAATCAAAAGAATTTTTCTCATCTATTTTTAAGTTGATTAATCACGTTTGATGTTAGAGAATTTGTAGTGAAAACAATAACTAAATATGAAAACTTGTTTTTGTTTTCAATATAAATGTTTTTTTTTCTATTATCTAAACCAAAACGAATATACATATCGGTGGACTTTTAGCACTACCGCTTAAGTTGACTTACGAAAATTTTTAGATTCACTTTCATACAAATAAGTTGCAAAAACAATATTGTTTTGTTAAAAATATATCTACTAACGTTTTATTAATTGCGATTGATCAACAACAAGTATAACGGTTGTTACATATGTATGTATACCAAGCATTATCTAATTTTTTATCGATTTCGTTACGACTATGACAACGATAATAAGGCTGAACATGTCGAAAAATTAAAAGAAATGTATACACTATTCTAATGAAATTCGATTAATTACGTCTAAAGATCACATTTTTATAGGATCATACATTAAAAGTTTGTCTGAGCACTTGAACAGTATTTTTTTTTATTTTAAATTCATAGATACATTTTTTTCTACAAGTTCAACAGATACATATTTATGTATTCATACGTTCGCTAAGAGGAGTATGGTTTATTAGTGCCCTGGCCTTCTTCTGTATTCTTCGAATACAACTATAATTCAGTCGAACTCATTCAGTCTGGTGTTTTTGACTAAAACTATTTATCAAATCATGTAATTTAAATGGGTTTGATCTTAGGTTTGTATCAAAAACGACCTAAACAGTCTAAATAAAAAACAAAATAATTTTGAACTGCAATGTAAAAAACATACATACACACTCGAGCAGTTTTTTAGACAAAATACTCCGCATTATTCTGTAAATATTTCTCGCTTTTACGTCAACCCGACAACAGAAAGTTTTCACTTGCCTTGTATTGTATTCTACCCCAATTGTAAGGAGGTTTCAATAGTACTCAATTGTTAGCGAAAAGTAGGTAAGTGCTAATTTTTTTAGCGTTGAGGAGTCGACATACAGTGTTTTTTATTGAGGTATAGAACTTTAAGTTGGCATCACTTTTTTAACTGGCGGCCATTTTGTCAGCTGTCAAGTGATTAATATTTAGTTTGGTTTGCCATTTCATCATGAACAGGTTGACAAAAGAACAACGCTTGCAAATCGTGAAAATTTATTTCGAAAATAATGGTTCAGTTCGCGAAATTCATCGCAAAATTTTGTTCAGGGATGAGGCTCATTTTTGGTTGAATGGCTACGTCAACAAGCAAAATTGCCGCATTTGGAGTGAAGAGAATCCACATGAGACCCTTGAGACGCCATTACATCCACAAAAACTGACTGTTTGGTGTGCTCTATGGGCTGGTGGAGTCATTGGGCCATACTTCTTCCGAAATAATGCTGGAGAGGCAGTTACCGTTAATGGAGACCGGTATAGAGCCATGATAACCGACTATTTTGTTCCCGAATTGGATGGCATGAATGTGGATGAGTTGTGGTTCCAACAAGACGGCGCTACATGCCACACAGCGCACGTCACAATCGATTTATTGAAGGAAACATTCGATGAGCGCATAATTTCGCGGAATGGACCTGTCAATTGGCCACCAAGATCGTGTGATTTGACACCATTGGATTATTTTCTTTGGGGATATGTGAAGTCGCTCGTCTACGCCAACAAACCAGAAACGTTAGGGGACTTGGAAGCCAACATTCGTGGCGTTATTGCCAACATACGGCCCCATATGCTCGAAAAAGTGGTTGAAAATTGGACCTGTAGAATTGGCTTTATTCGAGCCAGCCGCGGCGGCCACATGCCCGAAATCATATTTAAACATTAATGGCATAAAATTATCCTTCCAATAAAGCCAAATTGATGGACATTAAAACGATTTTCTTGTGTTTTATTTCAATTCGAAGTTCTATACCTCTGAAAAAAACACCCCTTATAAAAAATGCCTTAAAATCAACGAAAATTTGAATTTATAATTTTATATTATTGAATTTATATATTTTTTTTATTTTTATACAAAAATTGCTGAGAAATCCCGAAAATGAAATCCCGGGATTGAATTTTACAAATCCCGGTATTCGGGATTTGCCAAATCCCCAAAAATCCCGGGATTTCCGGGTTCGGAATTTCCCGTTTGGCATCCCTAATACATATGTTTATGCAAAAAATAAAAAATTAAAAAATAATTATAATAACAACAACATAATAGACCATATTTGGGTGCCATTTGTTGACGGTTTGGTACAGGAAATCACAGAATTTTCAAACATGCCTCTCTCATGTATTTTATGCCCGTATGTAGACTTTTCTCCATGTGTTTTTAATATTTTTTTTTTGCTACTGTAGGTGTTATAATTATTTTTTATTTTTTGTATAAACATATTTATTATTAATATTGGCATATTTAATTTTTTTAATTTCTTCCCAAGTTTCCGCGAACCCTAAAAATGATGGTTGTATGTAGAGTTTATTCCTCAACTGTACATTATATATAAATATTTATGTACTATACATAAGTATATGAAGTTAATTTTTATGTTTTACCTTTAATTTAATTTTTTTGTTTTATAGTATTTACATGAACTGTTAACCCTTTTTTTATAAAGCAATTAAAAATCAAAACTTAAGTATAATAATTTTCTTACTTAAAAAACCGGTAGACCGGTTTTTCCTGAATTGTAAAAACCGAAATCGGTTTTTCATAATTTCAAATATTCGAACTATTCGAAAACCGGTTTCTGGAAAAAGTCGAATAATCGATCACCCTAGTATTAAACCAAGATGTGTAAAATGTGAAGCAATAGAATTTGACAGATGTGAATATAATCATATCTCCTTAAGCCAGTGCCAGATAGAGCTGCAAAACTATCGATAGTCTATCGATAGTATCGATAGTTTTGTTGTAAATGAAATATCGATAGTTTTTTCCACTATCGATACTATCGGTAAAAAAACAAGTAATTAAAAGAGTAAAAATAATCGAAGTCAGTAAACAGTAGCCGGCAGCTTTGAAGCAAATTATCCGTCGTTGATTTAAGCTTTTGTACAGCGATGCAAAAGTTGGTACAATTGTATAATTTTGGCGCTATTTGAATGCCAAAAGTACCGTAGCACCGCAATGACCCATTTAGCACTACTGGAATCTCTTTATATTTATTACATGCCAAAAATAGCATTAAAATATATTAACCCCCTTATGCTAAAAATAATGCGTGCTTGAAGTGTACATTAAAAACATTTCCATAGAAAAACCGGTTTTAACGTTCACTTATTTTTTTTGCACAAGGGGTTAATCGAAGGTATTAGAAAATTATGTAAATCAAACGATGTTTTCCGGTACTTAAAGAATTGCTGGAGGAATGTTATTTATTCCAAATTCATCTGCAAATGTGAAAATTTTATTTTCGTACCAAAAGGAGAAGCCGACTATTTGCATCGACTGTGAACAATCGAATAAAAAAAAAAAAGGTTATAAACGTAGTATATCGAAAATGTTACTTTTATATTCAGATCCCAGCAAGTAATATTCTTTGTGCACCTTCTGGGGTTTTGTTAATTGATTTTTATTTAATTAAAACGTACAAGTATTAAAAAAATATAAATAAAGAATTAGGTACAATCGTACTGAAAAAATTAAAATTTTTTTTTGAAAGTTAGTACAATTTGTAAATATGACATCGCATTCCTGCTTCTGTATACATAAGTACTTAAATACATACATATGTATGTATATGAATTTATTTATAAATCCAAGTGTTATTCGACAAATAGTAGTCACAAGTATCTTAATAAATTCAACATCGTCGACACAAAGATAAATTTTGGTGGTACTGATATCGCGACGGCCGCTACAAAATTTTTTTAAATTGTACCTACATACCTACATATCCAGCCTAATCTTCGATGTAATCGTATGCGATAAAAATTAAATTTTTAGAAGAAGGTTAAAATTGTCGCTTACGATAAAACTTTACAGTTAGTGTCTTAAAAGTTATCAAAAATTTTCGCATTTTGATAATTCTAAACCATGGGTAGGCCCATAAAATTATAAGTTCAATAAAAAAGTATATTTTCGATAATGTGACGCTTACGATAAAATCGAAAAAAAGGCTTGATATATTTTTATATACTAATGAAAATGTTGAGGACTCTGGATTTTTTTTCGAGTCAAATGTAGTTTATGTGGCAACTTTTATAAAACTATTCGATACTATCGATAGTATCGATAGTTTTATATAAAACTATCGAAACTATCGAGTGGAGGGACTATCGATAGTTTTGCAGCTCTAGTGCCAGACACATCATTATTCAGCTTCAATATACATATGTTGTTGTGTGCGTTTGTTTACCAAAAATAGTAACACATATACATACTATTGGTGTGAATATTTTTTTATAAAAAAACGCACACAATCACACATATTGAAGCTGAATATTGATGTGTCTAGCACGCGCTTTAGAGATAAGAGCAAAAGCACTTAAAATAAGATGTATGTACATACATTTTTTACAATCTTATTATATATTATGGCGAACACGGAATTAACTCCATTTCTGGATTCTTTGGAATAGAAAGATAAATCATTATATTTACGAGTATTACACAATGTTTTAATAACATTTCACTTAAATAAACACCCCTATTCTGTGTTTCGATTCAAATCGAAATTTTCTCCGTGTGGCAAATTTGGTATTCTGCGTTCCGTTCTTCGATTTCTCTTTCGGTTCTATGTATTCTGCATTTCGATCGTAACTACGTTTTTCTAAGTTGTTATTTTAGTGACGGAGCATTTCCAATTTTTGTTTGTTTAGTTCGAAAAGTGATTAATTCAAAAAATAATGTAAGTATTAAATGCAAAAGAAGGTTTAATTAATGAAGACACAATTTGTGTTTATATTGCTGTTTGACCAATGTTTTGTTTAAGTATTCGTGCCTAGTAGGGAAATTCCCATTAAGACACAATTTGTTTTGTTTTTCTGTACTGATATGAGATTTCTATTTAATTTATTACAGGTAGAACAGTATAATAAGTTGACATATTTATTTAATGGCAACGAAAAACGGTATTGTCTGCGGATTTAATTAAATTAAAACAAATAAACTTTATTTATGTGTTACAATTATTTGTAAAAAATTAAAATATCACCTACATCGCGACAGGATCTTCACACTGGGGGTCTACTCTGTAATTCGAAACGAAAGAAAATGCTTTCGAATTGTAATGTTAATAACATACAAATTCGAAAGAATTTTCTTTCTCTTATCTCTTGCTTATCTCGTTTTTTTTAACTCTCTGTACTTAGATTTGCAAGTATTTATGTAATAAAAATTTTCACAATATTTAATTATTATTTGTTTTAATTGTTAAATCGCTGTTTTTTGCACTACATTTTACTTTTTGCTAATATTTTTTACAAAATTGCTTTTTCTGTTCCTATTTCACACGTTTCATAGCAAATCAGCTGGTTTAAACATGATATTTTCTTCTTCTTTTTCCTTCGATTAATTTTTTTTTTGGCAGAATACCATTTTTCGATCCCTGCGTAACTGAATGCGGGAACGTAATCGAAACGCAGAATAACGATTAAATTCTTTCTGAAGGGTATGTACCAGGGATGGCGAAGTTGGTACAATTAATGGTACTATTTAAACTCGGGAAGTACAATAGTACACCAACGACTAATTTAGTGCATTTAAGAAATCTTCTCAATCACACGCCCCATTTCTTTTCAAACGATTGCATGTGTCAATTTTGACTTTTGAACAATGAAATGCGAGAATATATTTAAGGCTCAATCAGACGTGACATAACCATAGCCATAAAGAACAGCCGTTCGAACCAAACTAATGGGCAACAGTGTATTCGATTATACGTGACTTGCCATAACGCCATAACTCACCATAGAAACCAATTGAATTTTGTTTTGGTTATGGCTATGTCATTATGGCTATGTCACGTCTAATTTAAGCTTTATGTTGAGGAACGTCTCTCGCGTCATCGTAATTATTTCTTAAGTGCTGTCAGGCTTGTGTATGTTGTTTGGCCTTCGGAGTTTTTCGTCTCGCTCGCACTGGTTGACTGATCTGCCACGGATAACCTTATAATCCTGCGGTTTTTTGTGGAATTTCTTTAACAACCACGTTGCTACTTCCTATGTGAAGGCATAGATCGAGTACAGTCAGTCACAAAACCTTTTTAAATACTGTTAATACCATATTGGGCATATGGTCTAGTTACTCCGCCCATATTTGTGCAACACCATATTATGCAAATTTACTTTGTATAATATGTATAATAAATAAATATTTATGTACATACATACATATGTATGTATTTATTTTTTACTGATTCTTTTATTTGACACGTAAAATTTATTATGATAAAAATTTTATCAAATAAAAAGTTAGTGATTTCAATTCACTATAATTTTAACCTGGGGGCAAATTACGGCACTCGTTATCGAATGAAATTGCAAAATATTTCAATAGAGTTTATATGGAAATGTTTCGTAATTTCGTTCGATAATGAGTGCCGTAATTTGCCCCCAGTTCTTTTTATGATTTTTTATGGAAATGTGAATTTCGACTGATTGGCAAATTTGTTTTGATTACTAGTGTTGATTATTAGTGTTGCCAGTTGAGTTCGAAAAAGAATCTGAAATTTTTTACATGAAACCTCGATATTATTTACTAATGCTTAATTGGTTAGATTTCTACATAAACACGATTGATCTTCAACAAATTTAAAACACAAACACTACGAAGGTGGTCGGCTGTTTGTACTCAAGTTCTCAAAGTTTTTTATAGTGCATCCTCTCTAGCTTACTTGGATACCACGGTTGTCAGAAATGCTGATTTATCTGGATTTTGCAGATTTTTGCCCTCCAAAAAGACGAAACGCAGATTGGAAGATTTTTACCCAATTCCAATTATAGTGAATTTTTTATATATATTTCCTAACACTGTTACTACTTCTTTTTCATTTTATGTGTGAAGTTTAGAGAGTTACAATTTTTGAACTTAGAAGACGTCATTAAAGAAAACGAAGAAGTAAATATCGTAAGATTCTGGAAGCGAATATTCTGATATAAAAAATTAAAAAAGTTTTCTGGGGTTCGAACATGTATCATCGCACGTTGAGTACTCAACGTGCTACTATTCAGCTGAAATATCATCTAAAATAATAACAGCTAAATGTTAATATAAAACTGAAATGAGTTTCAAAGCAGCTGAGAAAAAATTTGTTGGCTCTCAACAAATTCGATTACGTACTAAACTTAGGCTGAGTTTACATCTGGCATTTCTTGAGTGTCATTTGCCCAAAAAAGCGTAACCAACTAATTACTTATGAAAAAATGTTTTATTCAGACATGTATTTATTGATTTAAACCGTTTCCAATCATGTTGGATTCTATAAAATTGTTTATTAGTTATGTATGAAACTGTTTAACTTAATAAATACGTGTCTGAATCAAACTGTTTTTCATTAGTAATTAGTGGTTACGCACATGGCCTTGGCTTTCGACCTCAATTGCCCGTATAACCCCACCATTTCGATTTTGCCCGAAATTTCGACCACCAAAAAACGCTTCCATATACATATGAAAATGCTTTATTACATATTTTTGAAAGTCATATTGTATCTCAAAAACTGTATTGTTTCTGAATACAATCTATATAGTTCTGAACTATTTGAAGCCTTGGCTTTCGACCCCAATTGCCCGTATAACCCCACCATTTCGATTTTGGCCGAAATTTTTACCATCAAAATAAGTTTCAATATTTACATTAATATTTTTGTTTGAAACTGTTATAAAATATCTGCCCTGTTAAGTTAACAGTGTACAAGTGAGAGATTTTTTTTTATTTCACAGTGTCTGAGCGAGATATATGTAAAGTAACACAGGGATGCTAAAAACGAAGCTAACTGACGGAGCTAACTTCACACACATTTTAATTTTGCCCTAATTTTTTTTTTTTTTGACAAATGGGATTGGTTGTCGTCTGGAATAATGAAGCAAAACTAATACAACACTCGAAATAAAAACCAAAATAAACTGATAAAAAGCAGTTGGCAATGGTGAAAAAAGTTGTAATCCAGAATAAAAATTTTACAACTGCAACTTAACTATCCATTTAGTTGTGAATCATAATCGGGGCCTTAATCGGTTTGTTAATCAAAACAAATCATCATATCTATACTTGGCTTCTTCAGGATACCAATCAAGGCAAACCAATTCTCAGTTAAGCAATAAAAAAAAACATTTGCATTTTGTTGGTTAAACTATTGAACTTTTCAATGCCTGGTGGTATTGTCAGGTTACGTATGTATGTGTCTCTTGAGAGAAGTCTCAAAAATTGTATAGAACTGCATGTCGTTACCTTAATATAGAAAGGCCCTAACTCATTGTTTGTTTGAAATTGAGATTTTTATGTATTTCGATAGAAGAAAAATGCAAAAATCTCAATTTCAAAAAAAAAAAAAAAATAATGAGTTAGGGCCTTTCTATATTATATTTATAATCTATATTATATATATAACCCACATCCGATTTTTGGTTGCTGTTCTGGTAATAAATACATTCTTTACATTACCAACTATCAAAAAAAAAAGTAGAGCAAGCCACATTTTGGTATTCTAAAGAAAATGGAGCTGAAAATTGTTTTTGCACAGATCATAATATTGCAAAGTAATAAAGCAATTAAATAATTAAAAAGATTGTTGAAATAACTAGATTTTGGTTACACCACTTCTGCGCTGATAGCCTCATATAGTATCTATTATGATTGAGCATGTATTCATGCTTGTATTCACATAAAAAAAGTTTAATATTTAGATTAGAAAGAAGACATTAGTCACCTGAGCTAGTGCTACCCGTCGAACTTATACATTCAGAGAAAAACTCCTCACTTGGCAACGCTTCTATTGAGAACCACCAACCTGAAGGCTGTAGAACTTTGAATGCATGACATTGAAAATTAAATTAACACTTCATTTGTTAATAGGGTTGCCAGTTTTGAAATCGTAGAAATCAGTACATGAGAGAAAAAAATCAGTACAATTGAAAAAAATCAGTACATAAATTTTTTCAATATAAAAGGCTTTAACTAGGGATGTAACTAATACCAGTTTAGCGCATGCGAATGCAAATACTACATTTTAATTTTTGCGAAAGCAAAATTTCGCAAAAATTAAATTACAATACGTTAAAAAATCACATGAAAATAAATTTATATATAAGAACATGAAGTTGTATTACATACATGGATGTACTAATTACATATAGCATTTTATTTAAATTGAGTATTGCATTGAGCAAATATGTATTAATTTATTAAAAACATGAATTCATAAAACAGAAAGATACATAAATATGTTTGTATATGAAATTAATGAGTGACACTTGTTTCGCGTGGAATTTACTACAACAATGACTATGACAATGACAATGACTTCGTTTGTACGAAGTAATGAATGGTGCTCAAAACATTTTGTAAACGTTTTATTAGACTAGTCTTAAGTAGAAAATACTGCTGCCGAAAATACAATGCCTTTTCTTTTTCAAAAAATGTAATAGGTATATTTCCAAACACCGCTGAACTTTAGTTTAATTTTGATGCTTATGAGACCTTTTTTATAGAAAAGCTTTCTGATAAAGTTCTGAAGAATGTGCAAACTTTTATAAAGAGTTTTTTGTGCTTTCACATCGACGAGATGTCAACTTTCTTAAATAAAATTACTTGCCGGGTTAAAAATTGTTTGCAGTTCGTTCAAATATGCACAGATATTGAGCAGTTGCAAAACATGTGCAACAGTTGATCACGCATACGCAGAAAAAATTCGCAGAACTTCTGCATAAATTTGCTGAATCTACGAACGTGTTTTTGACGTTTGTTAATGGCAAACTTTTTTCGTAAAAGAAGTACAAAATTTTTTTGTCTTAAATATTCTCATACATTTTAGCAAATGCAAATAGTAAAAATAAGCGAAAAATTTGCAAATGCGAACATTCGTTACATTCCTAGCTTTAACCACTCTTAAAACAAAACATGAATTCAATGTATACTTTGTACCAAGGCATATGTAATTAATAAAAATAATATTATCAAAAAAATTTTCGAAAAAGAAACTTTAAATTCATTATTTGCAAATTTAAATTAAAAAAATCTCAATAAAATTAACATTAACATTAACTTAAACTAAATTTTATATGATCTCTGACAGTTTTGGCAGAATTTGCTTGAGCATTATATGGATAGCACTTTGAAAATAAATTCGCCCTAAAGCGAATAATAAATAAAATAAACACTATGACAGGCTTTCTTATACATTGATCATTATTAATATATAAAAACAGTACAAAAAGAGTACATACATGAAAAAATCAGTACATTTGCGTACTGATTTGCTAGTTATGCATAAATCAATACTTTAAACAAAAATCAGTACATGTACTGGCAAAATCAGTACGACTGGCAACCCTATTTGTTAACTTTATTCTTTTTTGTACATTTGTATGTATTTCATATAAAATATTAATATACACAATTATTTCAGTATTGTTAAAGTTTTATTTTAATTTTCTTACAATATGATTATGACTTCTTAATGTTAATATGAAGTGGAATTTATATCATATTGTCATGCGTTCTTCTTCTTTTTTGTTGTCTCTTAAGGCCGGGGCACAATGAATCCGTCATACGTTATACTTCGCCTTTTTCAACTGACATTATCGCAACGACGGAGAATGTTGGCGCAATGAGTACTTTATTGACGGAAGCATTTGAACAGCTTCAATAGGTTTATTCTCCATTTTATTTATTAAATTCAACTATATTATTTATTTCGTTTATTTCTTTTGTTTAATTTTATTTTTGCTGCCACAAAACACAAAAACCTAATTCAGAACATACCAAAAAAAAAAACCAACCAATATCTGTCAAACTACTCAACGTACGCAAAAAGTTAAAAGTTGACCAGTTTTTGTACTTTGCGTTGACGGACACAGCCTTCATAAGAAAACATGTATTTCAACTTGCCTGTTAGTTGAAAAAGGCGAAGTTTAACGTATGACGGATTCATTGTGCCCCGGCCTCTAATCTTATTTGCAATTTTGCATATAATTTGTATGCTAAACTGGTGCTTGTGCAAATACAAATGTTCACACAAACAATTGAAATTGCTTATTGTGTTCTTTGAGTGCGCCCTATAGTATTCCATAGAAAATTAATCCAGGGGTTTGTGGTTGTCGTATATTAAGTACGACAGTTTTATCCTAGAGTAAAGAAACAATTGTGTGGTGTTCTTTAATTTGTTACAAAAACGTCGTAGTTGAAACTGAAAGACAATAATCACAATAAGGGAATCCCTCTTCTGTATTAATAAGCATTTTAGTATATTTTGGCTATATGTAGAGTAAATCAATTGACACTACATCTTCAATTTGTCTCTCAAGTTACAATACACTCACACCTTCAGTGATTCCAACTTTTAAGACGCGTAAAAATTTTGGAAAAAAGGGTTAGAAAGGGCTAAATTGCAAAAATATTAAAAAAAAAATAGTAACATTTTTCGAAAAAGCGCGAAAAGGGGCTAGTATTAAAATGTTTCTGTTGAAAATAAAAACATCAAATCAATTTTTGTAAAATTTTTGTAAAATTTATTAGAAAATAAATAACTATCATGAGATCAACACATAAGTACATAGCTTGAGAGCTTCAATATTGTACATATTTCATTTACATTGCATATTACATTTCAATAAGGTATGTACATACGTAGATTAACTAGTTAGCATATTAATATGTACATATAAAATAGAAATATATATACATACATATCTATGTTTACATAAGTAGATACATTTAAAATTGGCCGTTATTAAATAAAATTTCGATTTCTCCCTCTTCCAGACAGAAAAAACTAAATTTCGTTTTCAGTAACCAAATTCATTGAATCAGTAAATTTTTTGTGTGAATGCGGAGCTACAAAGAAATTTGTAGATTCTGATAACAATTTTGTAAAATTTTAACTGAAAAAAAAATTATATTTAGTTAACTTATTATGGCATTAGAGAAAAAAGTTAACTGAAACTCAAAATATTTTCAGTCAAATTTATTAATAGGAACAGAAAAACATTTTTACAGATTTTTTTTTTTGTATTACTCAGCAAATTTTTTTTTTATAATTTACAAACACATTCACTAAAATTTTTCGTATTATCAGAAAATAAATTAATTGAATCAATAACAATTCTTAATTTTTTTTTTTTAATTAGTAAAACTTTTATTTGAAAAAATAACTGAATCAAATAAAAGGTTCAACTATTTTTTTTTACTTTCAAAAATTGGCTTGTTTTTGTGGTTAAGCATTTCGTTCCCGCTTTTGGAAATCGTCAGTAGACTTCAACCCAAAATTTTTTTTTAATTTAGCTAGCAAACTTCGTATGTTTACAGTAAGACTCTTAATAATATATTGAGAATCACAATATACAAACATAATAAGTTTGAAAACCGCTGACAAAAATCTTTAAAAAAAAATAAAATGTTTTTTATATCTATAAAATAATTTGCAGAAAAAATTAAAAAAATCAGACAAATTTTTTTACAGTATATAAAAATAAATTTAACCGAAAAAATTAAAAAAAAAATCAGACAAATTTTTTTACAGTATATAAAAATTAATTTAACTGAAAATAACAAATTTAATTATAAAAAAAAAATAAATCTAAAATTTTTTTTACAAATTTTACTTTATATAGATAATTTTCATTCTATACAGCTTTTTTTACGTAAAATAAAATTGGAACAAATAATTTACTGGAACAGTAAACTAAATTATATTTCAAAACACACGTTTGTTTGAAAATTTTTTGGGAATAATTTTTTCTGTGCACAAACATACATTATCTGTTTACTGAATACCTTCAAGGCATAAAAAATTTGGAAGAAATAAAAGATTACTCTATATTATTCTTCTTTTTTAAATTGGTAAAGCAATATCGACTTTTACTCATTTTATTTTGCTAGATTAAAGGAAGAAAAAGTTCGCAAAAGTTTAAATGTAGCCATATCGAGCAAAAACTAAAAAGGGGCTAAAAAGGCTGAAAGATTATTGTAAAAAGTGCTAGGTTTGTGCCTTTTTTAGTTTGGGGCTAAAAAAAATTTTTCGCGTTTTGACTGACTGAAAACGGGCTAAATCTAGCCCTAAAAGGGCTAAGTTGGCATCACTGCACACCTTTGTATTGTTAGTACACACCCAAACTTTTAGAAATTGATCATCAACTCGATTTCAATTTCTCCAAGTCGTTGTTTAACTTCAAGTTCGAATTAAACACGTGATCAGAATTACTGTAAATAAAAGTGTTGAAAAATAATTATGTGTTGTATGTGTCATTCATAATAGTTCTACGAAATCTTTACTCTTTAAATTAATTCAATACATTTTTGGTGACGTAAAAATATTGGATCATTCGATGATTTATTTCCTGCATTATTTTGAGCTATTATAGGATATCTAAAAAAATCTGACTATCAATTTAACAATCAGTAAGCGTGATCAACTGGATAGCAATTTGTTTACTTTTTAAATAAAAAAATATTTTACTTAATAAGTAAAATATTAATTTAAACTTAAACTGTTTACTTTTTGTTTCTACTATTTTACACCGAGAAATAGCTCGCTTTGCGATCATGTTAGCAGTTTATGTTTGATCACCCAATATTAATAAATATGTATATAGATTGAGTTCGGATTGCAGTGGTTCTTTGTCAACTTCCGGTTGTATGGTCTTCACTAGCATATACTACGAGTACTTTACAATAAAAGGACGTTAAAGATGATTTGTGACAAAAAATACTACGACTTCGACCAGCACTACAGGTAACATGTATAAAAATGCTTTATTTACGTAACTGAATTAAAAACAAAATTATTTTTAGCTTTTTTTTTGTATAAAGAGAAGTAACATTAAGGCAATGAGTGGCTACTACTATTACTAGATGTTACCTTCTTTTAGGAAATGGATAGTGATAGAGAACACATGTGGTGAAGGAAGAGATAGAGGAAAGCTTCATTCTTTTACAACTCTGCTTTTTCGCACGTTTTTTTTAATAGTGCAGTATTCCAGCGCCCTGCGTTAAATATAGCCATTTTATTGATTATTTTACTTTGCCGATGATTCTGCTACACAACGAAGGAGGGCCTTAGTCACGCCCACTTTTACAAATAATGGTTTTTCAAGTTTCGTAAAAATTGGTCAAGTAGAAGCACGTGAAATATGTAACGGGTGTTTTTTTTAGAGGTATAGAACTTTGAATTGAAATAAAACACAAGAAAATCGTTTTAATGTCCATCAATTTGGCTTTATTGGAAGGATAATTTTATGCCATTAATGTTTAAATATGATTTTGGGCATGTGGCCGCCGCGTTTGGCTCGAATAAAGCCAATTCTACAGGTCCAATTTTCAACCACTTTTTCGAGCATATGGGGCCGTATGTTGGCAATAACGCCACGAATGTTGGCTTCCAAGTCCCCTAACGTTTCTGGTTTGTTGGCGTAGACGAGCGACTTCACATATCCCCAAAGAAAATAGTCCAATGGTGTCAAATCACACGATCTTGGTGGCCAATTGACAGGTCCATTCCGCGAAATTATGCGCTCATCCTTCAATAAATCGATTGTGACGTGCGCTGTGTGGCATGTAGCTCCGTCTTGTTGGAACCACAACTCATCCACATTCATGCCATCCAATTCGGGAACAAAATAGTCGGTTATCATGGCTCTATACCGGTCTCCATTAACGGTAACTGACTCTCCAGCATTATTTCGGAAGAAGTATGGCCCAATGACTCCACCAGCCCATAGAGCACACCAAACATTCAGTTTTTGTGGATGTAATGGCGTCTCAAGGGTCTCATGTGGATTCTCTTCACTCCAAATGCGGCAATTTTGCTTGTTGACGTAGCCATTCAACCAAAAATGAGCCTCATCACTGAACAAAATTTTGCGATGAAAATCAGCATCGAGATCAATCTCATTTTTGGCCCATACACCAAAATCACGACGCATTGCATGGTCTCGCGGCTTTAATTCTTACACAAGCTGGATCTTTTAAGGTCGCAAGCCAAGATCTTTGCGCAAAATCTTCCATAAAGTTGATGGACAGAGCTCCAATTGCTGTGCACGGTGGCGAATCGATTCATTCGGGTCCTCTTCAACACTTTGCTCTACAGCGGCAATTGTTTCTTCGTGCGAAAACGATCCATGGTTAACCGAATTAATTGCTCTGATGGACGATTATGTCGACCATAAAATGGACGGAGCTTGCGGTAAACTTCGCGAACTGAACCATTATTTTCGAAATAAATTTGCACGATTTGCAAGCGTTGTTCTTTTGTCAACCTGTTCATGATGAAATGGCAAACCAAACTAAATATTAATCACTTGACAGCTGACGAAATGGCCGCCAGTTAAAAAAGTGATGCCAACTTAAAGTTCTATACCGCAATAAAAAACACCCTTTATATATGTATTATGTTTTCATTTTTTAAGCCCAAGATTATGCCTTTCCAAGAGTCCAAACTGTTTGCCAAGTTTTGTGTGGATCGGATAATAATAAACTTTAAAGGGCGTGGCTAGCCCACTTTTTAAGTCCAAGTTCGAGTAAATTTTGAATCTCAGAGAGTGTGCATGGTTTCGCAAGAATCAGTAAAGAGAAGTACGTGAAATAAAAAATTAAATTTAATGGGCGTGACTCTGCCCGTTTTCTTTAAGTTCGAAATTGTGTCATTACGAAAGACCAAAGCGTGTGCTAAGTTTCGTAGCGATCCGATAAGTAAAAATACATAAAATAAAAATTAAAAAATTTAATGATCCCAAATGGAAAAAAAAATTAAAGTCGGTATAAAAAGGACGGAAGTAACGTAAAGAAAAATACAGATGAATTTATAAAATTTTGAATTCGGTTAAAATTACAGTGCGCCCGTTACACTATTATTATTCCTTATATTACGTATCGCAAAATTATAGCGTGAACTTTTTCCGACATATTTTATTCACCAGTTTCAGTGAATCGATTGAAGCGAATTGAGTGTGAACTGATTGTAGCGGTCGCCGTATGTTTAAAATCTTAACAATACTTTGCAAAATAATTTTTTATTTTTTATTTTATGTTCCATTATCCACTTGCAACAACAGCAATAATCATTTTGCATTTGTTGCAATTTAATTCTTATTCAGAATTGTCATTTTTCTCTCAGCCACCCCATTTTATTTTCACTTCTACGAGAAGATGAATTTTTGCAAAATGCTTGAAAAACCAGCAACCAACCAACCAACCTACTTGTCTATAAATTGAGCTTCATTAAATTCTTCTGATTTTTCATTGTGCCTCTTCTCTTTGAGGTTGAATGCAATGGAAACCGTATTTGTATTTAAGTGATTGTGTTTGAAAAATAGATCAATGAATGGTTTGATGATAATGAACGAATAGATTCATACATAGATGCATCGCGATGGATAAATGAATGGTTGACTGGATGAATGTATAGTTTGGTTTGTTCTGTTTAATTAAATTATAAAAAAAGAATGTTCTATTTTAACCAAAAAATCCAAAGAGAAATTAAATTTTAATTTGATTTTTGCATGGCGGCAACACAAAACTCTCTTTTTTATGCATATTTTAATCACACTTGAAAAACTGATTAAAAATGTATGTATGCAGGATGTGTGTTGTCAAAGGATGTCAGGCCAAAAAAAACTCACTTTTACTTGTTATTTTGTTGGATTTACTGAACAATTTTAATTGATTCTTTAAGTTTTAATTAGTTTTGTTTTTAATGACTACCCATAAGAGCCACTTCAAATAAATACAATGAGAATTAGTTACTTTATGCAGTTTATCCAACATTTTTTTGTTATCTTTATACAGTTCAAAGGTTGTCTATTAATAGGCAATTAATTATGAACACTGAAAAGTAAAACATTCGTCGGTTTGCAACAAATAGATTAGCTAAAGGATTCAGTTCTACTGATGTGAAGCGTTGGCTGAAACCGAAGATCCTGTGGAGCCTGGTATCTGATGTGCATTAGTGTCCCTTAGTATCAGTTGTTGTAGGAAAGTTCAAGTGGATGAACTATACCCAATTCAGCAGATACTAATCCTAATGTAACATCAGAGCGCCTTAATTCGTTATATACAGCGTGACCATATTAGCTTATTTTGGGCTAAATTTAGCTTATTTTTTTTTTTGGGATTTAGCTGCAAAATTTTCATTTAGCTCTTAGCTTATTTTTTAGCCTTTTTTAAAAACTCATTTAGCTCTCTTATCCGTTTTTTAATCTAAATTGCATGTTCTCAAAAAATATGTTAAAAACATAAAAAAGTTGTACATAATAACGTACTGACCAAACGACTGGACCAATTTTCTTCAAGTATAGACGAGATCAAGTCACTTTTTAAACGACAAAAACAAAATTAAAATCGGTCTAGCCGTTTGGGAGCTATGACGTCAAGGACAAAGATTCAACTAAATATATCTAGAAAAGATGTGATATCTTCTAAACGGCTGGACCGATTTTCTTCATAGCTAAGAACATCAAAATCGATCCAGCCGTTTGGTCTGTACGTGGACTCATTCATACAGATACACAGACACACACTACAAACTTATAACTCTCCTTTTTTTGGACGGAGGTTAAAAATTAAAATTTGTTAACATTTAAATATACATATAAAATTTTTTCATTGGAAAATAGTTTAAAAAATACAAAATATAAATTGCTTATTAATAAGAGAAATGGCAAAATTTAAATAAATTCAGTAAAGTGCGACTCTGACTCGCGCACGAAGGGTTCCGTACGAACACTAGATATGTAATTTAATACAAACTTCAGCCTATATAATATATAGTTTTGGCATTTTTTTCGTTTTTTGGGGTTTTTTCGGTTTTTTTGTTTTGGCTTTTTTGCGTTTTTTCGGTTTTAGCGATTTTCTCGTCGGTTTGCAACTTTCGGTTTTTGGCGTTTTTTCATTTTGGCGATTTTTTTTTTATTTTTGGCGATTTTTTTAATTTTTGCGATTTTTTTTATATAAAATTTTTTTTTAGTTTTGGCGACATTTCGCGTTTTGGCGATTTTTTTCATTTTGGCGTTTATTGTGATTTTGGCGATTTTTTCAAATTTGGCGATTTATTTAAGTGTTAGAAATTTTGTTTTAATTTTGGCGATTTTTTTCGTTTTGGCGATTTTTTTTTAATTTTTGGCGATTTTTTCGGTTTGGCGATTTTATAATTTGAGATTTTTTAGTTTTACCGTTTTTGAAAATTTGCTTCTTACGGTTTCCAAGATACAGCAAGTTGTCAAAATTACGTAGTCAAAATTAACTGATAGAACACCCTTTAATTTAAATTTTTTTAAATTTTACTGTTATTGTTGTAGTTTGTATAAAAATACACTAATTTTACAAATTTTAAGTGTCAATATACATATCGAGCCATTACCGCCAAAGAAGCTTAACAAAAAAAGATTTTCGAAGTGCGTTTTTTTATAAAAATCATTAGCTTGTTATCATTGGCATTATCTGTCAAAATTTTATAACCATAGGATATACCGTTTCAATTTCATAACAAAAACAATTTAAGCTTAAGTACAAATTATTTTTTGTTTACAGTTTTTGTAACAGCAACAAGTTACTTAAGCTAAAATTTCCTTTTGAAAATAAAGCAAGTATGATATAATATTCGGATTAGCCGTGTATCGACTTCGTATGAATTATATGCATACATACAATATTACATAAATGATCTATTTTTAAAATAATTAACTAGATCAGCCTTTTCTAATAGCAATTTATTCACCCACATACAAAAAACTTGAATCCACATTATTAGACCATACAAATTGCGGAAAGTATTTATTTTATTCGCTCCACCGGCAGTTTCTGATAGACCGGCCATAAAAATCACATATGTGTAAAATTTGCATTAATAGCGTGCATACCGATCATGCGCATTGCATTTTTCACCTAAAAAATAACCTATCTTTTGGCATCATAACTTTTAAATGCGGCGTTTTTCGGAAAAACTTTTGTATCCATTTTTGTTTAGAATAAATACCACAACATCTTTCCTCCACATAAGTTTCCCATAAAAATGACCTATCATGGCCATTTAATGGGATTAATTTCTGTTCTAAAACTAATTTTTTTGGAAATACTTTTTTCAACGGCTTGCGCTAAAAAATGGGTAGTAATAATTATAATTCGTTTTTATAATTTTATAAGGTAAGATCTGTATACTATATAGCCTCATT
Organism: Tachina grossa; assembly: GCA_949987645.1. NCBI lineage: Eukaryota > Metazoa > Arthropoda > Insecta > Diptera > Tachinidae > Tachina > Tachina grossa. The sequence continues at coordinate 64,556,419 of OX465274.1, forward strand.
ACATTTGGACCAAATATGTATCATCTAATAATATAAGAATCAAACATCACATAACAGTTTATTATAAGCTTTGTTATGTATTTGGAAATTATCCTACAGCTCGTGATCCATTGAATATATCTCAACGAAACTACACATAAATTTAGACGATAGAGGAAAACATATTTTCGCATAAAAAATCTGCGTACATACATACATACTTGTATATATTATGTAACTTCACGAACAATTCATTAGAATTCTTCCAACAAAAAAAAAATAAAAATAAATAAATACAGTGGGCCATAACCATTGTCATAGACTAAAGTCGGTTCGTTTTAGAAACAACTTAAAATTAAAAACCTGTTCTTAAATATTTTTCTACTATAGTCAAAAACAAAGTGGGTGTTAGTTAAATTGAACCGACTTTAACTGGGTGCCACAGTAAATATTGGAAATTTTTCATATGATAGAAAATAAAATATAAGGAGGTGGCCATTGATTCCAACTTTTTTGGCTCTAAAAGCACATCAGAATTTAAAAAAAGCACTAAAAGGCGTAAGTTTGAGATCTAAAAAGGGTAAAAAGCACTAACGTGAAAAACGAGTAACAATTTAAGCTATTCTCTATTTCGGCAATATTATCAACATCTTTAATGAAATATATCAGACGAAAAAGGTATGATTTACACTGAAAAAATAAATACACCAAGTTTTTTATTAAAGTAATTTTAAAAATAACAAATTTTTTAAAAGCACTAATTAGTGCTTTTTGTTAGTTTGGCACTAACGCTCAAAAATTGGCGTTTTGTGTCTTCAAAAATCACTAAAAATAGTTCCAAAAGCACCAAGTTGGCATCGCTGGAAGTTGCATCTCTGTCTCTCAACTCTCTCATCTCTCTCCATCGGACATTGTGTTATGAAAAAGGGTTGAGTTTAAAAACAAGATAAAATAAAACGACCGAACATAAAAATAAATTAACAAATAATTAATATAGAGAAAATTAAAAAGGTGTTTGTATTTTGTATTATTTTAATACAATAAACTGTTCAATGATTGGATTATAAATTGTTTATAGGAACAAAAGAAGCCAAGACATAGAAAGTCATACAGACTATAGCATTGTACAGATACAACTGTTTGCACTAGTTTTTGCGTGTTTTTGGTTCTGGTATGAACAAATATGTTATTTAGCGTTTTCTGTTACTAGTTGTAAATGTTGATTTTTAAAGCAATTATTGTATGGTTGGGCAATGAGCAAATGAAAACAACACATTTATTTTTGTTTTTGTTTTTTAAAACAAATAAGATACATAAAACTGATTTTATCGTAAGTGCTGATGATGAATGAATAAAAGCAAAATTTCACATACATATGTAAGTAGATGATACATGTACATGAAACACATGAGCTGCAAATACAAAAAAATCACACAGGATATGCAAGTGTAATTATTCTCAGAGCAAAATTGTCTCTCTCTCTCTCTCTCTCTCTATACTTGGCTGCGACGCAAAATAACATAACGAACGTCCGCACATACATCTGTCCATCATGTACTTGTTTCAACAATGGTTTTTTCATATAATTGTATTACAATATGTATTTTTAAGCAAAAACAGATCAAACAGTTGCTCAGCAGCAATACAATAAGCAATTGTTATTTGTTTTTAATTGTATTGTAATTTGGAAAAGCACGCACACACAATAACTCTTACACTAGTTCCGTCGCTCCACTACAATTACATGGTACATACCATGGTATATTTGTTTTGGCTATACAAACGAGTATACAAATGCAACCCTTTAATACAGACCAGAGAACTGCAATGAGTACCTGTTTTTATGATTTAAGATACTCGCTTAAAAAGGAGTTGCGGTGTAGTTAATACAGCATATTGTTTTTGTATCTGCTCGCCATAGTCGTAAGAATTTGTGTTTGAACATACGAGCCTGTATCAGAGACCTGCGCCGACCGACTGACAGCCGGCTGAGCCGAGCCGCCGAAGGCTTTATGTCAGCCGCCGCCGCCGAATTGAAGTCGGACTTTTTCTCAATATATTGTTGATACTCGCTTTTAATTTAAAGTTTAAATTTTAAACGTGAATACGGGAATAAAAGACACGTTCAGATTATACTGATAAGTTCACAAAATTTTTCTAACTTTACCGTAGCTACAACTTTGCAAGCAAAAAATTAGGAGTCCATGCTAATTATTCTGAAACTACGAGGGCGGATCAATAAGTCCGTGAATTTTCGAACTTCCCTCGTAGTTATATGAAATGCAACATCATCAAATACAACCTGTTAATAGACTACTGTAAAATTTTGAGCAAGTGCCGTCATTTACTTTGCGTTTAACAGCTGTTCAAAACATACAACCTCATGTATTTTTCTAAAAATGGAAAAAAGCATGATATAAATATAGAAGGTACTTCCATTCTCTCATTTTTTCTTGACATTCACCATCTGACAAGTATAAGTATTTTGAAGTTTCCGGTAAAATCGTGCTACCGTATTAATTTAATATTTCCTCTCTGTTCCCTGTTTGTTTGAAAATTTTATTCAAAAATTATTTCAAAATTGTTTTTATAAGATACAGAATGTATAAATTAAACAATTAATGCTCAAATTCTGTTCGACGATTGTATCGTCTCGTCTATGGACGAAAAAAGCCGCAGTTATGATTCTTTAAATCATTCACGCTTATTCTATTTGGCGTCGACAACATAACACGACGTCGTTTTTAATGTTTTTTAGCTAATCGGTATTCCCGTAGATATTATTGCCATTTATCGATGACTGTCAGCATATGTTTGGTATTCTGAAAGAAACATTGATGTTGATGTTGCCGTTCATTTTGTCGTCAGTGTTTTTGATGTCGTGTTCTGTTGTGTGCATGCCTCAACTAATTTGAAAAATAATTTAAATGGTAAAAAGAGAAATATAAGTAGATATAAAAATGTACATATTTATTTAAAAAAAGTTCTTAAAAAAAGTGAAAAATATAATATGGACAAAATTAAAATTAGCAACCCCAACCAACTTGTAGAAGAGTTGGAAAAGTCCTTCTTTTGCTAGAGGATTCCGCAGGGGTAGTGTTCCTAATAATTTCAAGGTGCAGTGGGAAAGTGAGACTGCACTAAATTCCCTCGGTCCACCAATTAGAACTAGTGGTGGATGGCAAAATGTAAGGTAAATAGTGTGTTGGGAAAGTATACTGTATGATAACATTTTTTACAGGTCTGGCGCGACTTGAGGCTTAAATTAAAAAAAAGGTTGCAAACAACAACAGCAAAGCAACTGAAGGCGGGGTATATAAACAATTAGCACTGAGTACCTTTGGAGGAAGCTCCAAGCTCCAATAAACGTTGATCTGATCCCTTTTGTTTCAAAAGTTAGGTTCTATTGTATCCAATACATTCCTAAATGATGTTTTGTTCAGCCGAAAATATTTGTAAAATATTAAAAGGATGAACATTACCCATTATTTTCCAAAAACATGAGAGAACTTATCACTTACTTTTCCTTGGGTAACTGGCAAATGCATGACTTTTGTCTGAGACATCTTATTTTCACTATTAATTTATTTTTATTTTCATCGTCTCAATAGGAAAGAAAAACATTTTATTTTAATTTATTTACAAAGCTTTTACTTATTCAAAAATACTTTTACCAAAAATAGTAAACAAAATGAACCAGCTGACTCAAATATTGGATATGTGTATTGTATTTATCGATAAACAGGCAACGTCGTCATAACACTGTTAGGGAATACAAAGTTAGCATTGATGTTGTTTCAAAATTGACGACGATGTTGCCGACGCCAAATAGAATAAGGGTGATTATTTATTGTCTATGCTAGAAGGTTAGTGTATTTGCTTTATGATTTTGTTCTATACATTATATCCAACACATATTTTTTCATATATTTTTCAAACTTTTGTATAATAATTTAATTTTATTTTTATGTTTTAAAAACATGGTAATAATATTTTAATTTTTCATTATGAAAGACAACAACCATTTTTGAAGAAAATATTTTAGAGAATTCAAAAACAAGAAAATTATTTTCAAACAAAAAAGCGTCCTAAATCTTCTTACTAAATTAGGGCATAAGTAAAGAAATAAGAGTGCCTCATTTTTTTAATTCCCTTCATTTCCCGGTGTTCGCCAACAGTAGCTAAGAGCCTATAAGATCTGTGAAATAGACTTGCCAAAAGATCTGACCGGTTATTAAACCAATTTTTTTATAAAAGGATGTTACAATCAACAAGAAACATACTATGTAGATTAAACAGAATGCAATATCAATTAATATTTGTTAAACTTAATGAAAATTCGTTGTCAAATAATAAAAAACATCAATCAATTTGGCTTCCCAATGCCAAATTTAGATGAAAATATAGTTTAAAGATTTGTATTAAGCAGAAAACTTAAAAATATGAGATAAGTTATTATATGTAGTTATGTATATAATTTAATTTATTCCCAAATTTTTCTTAAGATAATTACACATTTTTGTAAAAAATTTCTAGGGGAAGACTTACATTTTTTGCTATGTGGGAACATTTTTCTTTATTTCTCTCAAAAAACAAACTTCAAAAATACTTATTTTTAAAAACAAAGAGAGAATGGAAGTACCTTCTATATTTATATCATGGAAAAAAGTGAATTTCGAGTGCTCACTAAACATTATTTTTTGCGGAAAAAAACCGTCAATCAAACCAAGGAAAAGCTCGATAAATACTATAGGGATCCATAGATTTCAATGGTAAGAAAGTGGTTTACTTTGGCAAAACTCTATGAATTGGGCTACGAATTGGTACCCCATTCGCAATATTCTCCCCCTAGTGACTACTTCCTATTTCCAAACCTAAAGAAATGGATCGGTGGAATGAGATTTAGCTCCAACGATGAAATTATTGTCCAATCAAATGCCTATTTTAAGGACGTCGAAACATCCCATTTTTTGGAAGGGATGCAAAAATGCGAGAAACGTTGGACTGGACTAAGTGTATTGAGTTAAAAGGATATTATGTTGAAAAATAAATTTTTGTTTTGCAAAAAAAAAAACTGTGTTTCATTCAAAACACAAAAAAAAAACTTTACGAACAGTAATATCACAATTAGGATACTAAGAGCTTAGAGATTATATCGAGCCTTATTTTCCATTTTATCGTAAGCGACAAAAATTAAATTTTTCGGGAGAAGGATTTTTTAAAATTTTCAAACATGTTTTTGTACGTAAAATGTCGCTTACGATAAAATTTTACAGCCCGTGTCTTAAAAGTTATCAAAAATTTTGGCATTTTGATAATTCTAAACTATGGATAGGCCCATAAAATTTCAATTTCATTAAAAAAGTCTATTTTCGATAACATATCGCTTACGATAAAATCAAAAATTAGGCTCGATATTTGTACAATAAAATTACTATTACATATAGAATATGTTTTGTAACTAAGCGCCTTATTCATAGGAAATATTTTTGATTTGTAAACGTTTTGCAAAACAGATTTATTACAAAAAAATTTATAAAGTCTTTATAAAATATAATTATTTTTTATGCAAAACGCAGTAAAATTTTAAGCAACATACTCATAAAATTCTTCATGTGCTTTCCTTTAACAAAAAAATACTTTTGAAAAATTTGTATTTTCGTCGCTAATTTTAGCTTTTTCTTTAAATGAAATAACTCATGAATTATATAAATTTTACGTACTTTTATTTTTATTTACATTAAAATATATTTTAACCCCATCAAAGATATTTTGGACCTTTTAAATCGTCCATTTGGCCTGGCCGTAAACCAAAAAACTCAAAATGGACAAAATGCAAAATCACTGGATTGTTCTTTCAGTGTTGTCAGTTTTTTTTTCTAGAGCTTATCCCCAATTTTGGATTTGTCATCCCCGAAAATCCCCAAATTGAGTTTTTTTGATTATTTTTTTTTTCTTTTGTGAAAAATATAAAAGTTTTTTAATTTTAATAATGAGAAAAATAACATATTTATTCAATAAAATTCATTTATATCGACAGCTATAGATACGAGTACATTCATATTAATTTAATTTGTACTTATAAAACTTGTAAAGAAAAAGTTACACTTAGTTTAATATACACAAGTATAAAAAATGTTTTTAGCAAAAGTTTCAAAAATTTCGGAATCGAAATCTTCTGATTCATCTGCCCCAGAAACCTTGTTGTACAATAGTACTTATAACAAAAAAAATTGGCATTCAGTCACAACAAATTTAATTATTTTTAGAGTGTGTATTTATTCTAAGAAGTGCTTCCAACAAGTCATATTGAATTTTGTTACGTATTTTTGTTTTGGTAGTGTTCATTATTGGTTAATCTGCCTTGATGCTTCTTCTTTATTAGAAACCATTCATTATGAATGGTAGGTAGCACACATTTTTAGACTTGACAGATGCACATTTCTTAGCTCAGAAATCATTCTTATTACTATCAGTTATATCATCCCCAGTGTTACCATATGTGAAGATTTATCTTATTTTTGAAGTTTTTATACATGTTAAAACTACAAAAAGAGATTTCTTATCTAAAAATAAGATTTTTACAAATTTTACTTTTGGTACTTTTAATATATTATTGAGGGATTTTTTGACTAAACTACTTACAAATTTTCTGATTTGCTTCATAATGATCTGTGTAGAATATGACACAGTAAATATTTTGTGTTATTTGGCTTTACTTTTAAAGTTCACAAGAAACAAAATAAATTTTAACTCATTTTCATTCAATAAAATAACAAAAAAGATTTTTGTTCACAAAAAAGATTTTTTTTGCTCGACTTGAAGATTTTTGAAAAATAAATATGGCAACACTGAGCATCCCCAACAAATCCCCAGATCCCCAACACGAAATTTTCGTCCCCAATCGCGAAAAAAATCCCCAATTTGGGGACAAATCCCCTAAACTGGCAGCACTGTGTAGTTTGGATAATAAGTACTTTTAATAAAAAAGTATCTTTTATAAAAGTACATCTTAGCAAAACTGCCATCCATAAATATGTACGTTTTTTGTGCTCTATGGCTCAGTTTACAGAGATAACCAATTCACTATTACGAGTACGATCATATTTTGACGCGTGTTGGAATAGAAATAAAAGAGTACGCACGGTGTCATGGGACACCGGGTAGGAACGTAGTTCCTTACGTTTTACTTACCTTAGAAATTGTCCCTTACCACTAGGGGTAAGGAGCCTATTTTTGACAAAATATTTAAAATTTGTGTTTTTTAGATCTATCCATGATTTTAATTTCATCAAAATTGGTTAGATACTTTCAAAAAAAAAAACTGCCACCGCTCCTCGTGCTTCGATTTTTGAAAAAACATATAGCTTATGTCCTCTTTTAGACTCCGATCTATCTATGTTTTGTCAAAGAGAAAGAAATTTCCCTTTACATACCTACGTGCTACTATTTTTTAAAAAAAATCTATAGCCTATGTCTTCTTGTAGACTCAGATGCATCTATATTTTGAATTTCATAAAAATCAAATCGTATAGATAGATTCAAAGAGGAAAAAACTACCCTTACCTCCCCTCATGGTCCTATTTTTGAAAAATTGTATAGCCTATGTCTTCTTTTGGACTCAGATCTATCTATGATTTAAATTTCATCAAAATCGGTTTGATAGTTTCTGAGAGGCAGATTTATCCCGACCTCCCCTCGTGCTCCTAGTTTTTAAAAATATATGTAGCCTATGTGTCCTGACTTAGATCTATCTATGTTGTAAATTTCATCAAAAACCGCAACAAACAAACAATAATCTTACTTTCGCTTTTATTATATTATAGTGTTTTCACACTGACATGGTTTTAATAAAAGTTAGTTTTAACGTTAAAACCAACTTTTAAATCCTGGTTTTATTATACAAATTTTTGTTGTTAAAACCAAATTAAAACCATTTTTGAATTGGTTTTAAGTTGGTTTTACGAAATGCAACCTTGTTTTCGCTATGATAAATTCAGTGCTGCAGCTGATAATATTTAAGCCATCGAATAACAATAGATGTTGATGTTGTTGAATAGTTGCTAGGAAGATTTTTAACTTAAAAATGGATCTAGCAGCAACAATAATAAAAAAAATTATGGAAAAAAGAGTTTTTTGGAAGGAAAACAACGAAAATATTTTCATTGACTTCGGGAAAGTGAAAATAGACGATACGACTGACATCGATCCGCCAATAAAAAAGTTTTATTTTGTGATGTATTTGTGCATTTTTAATATACAATAACTTGATTTCCAAGCACTTTTTCACTTTGTATTACTAGTTCCATAATTTCAAAATATTTATTTACAAAATATAAAATAATTTCACTTTTGCAACGCATTGTAAAATTTCCAAGTTTATCATACAAAGAAAAACAGTTGTTGTACAGTTTGCCAAATAAGTGTTACAAAAAGCAGAAAAAAATACAACAACAAATACACACATTTCTGCAAATTTATTTTATTTTTGAGCAAAGTTATTAGACAGTCTATAAGTTGAAACCAGTGATGCCAACTTATTTGGCTTTAAAAGCACACCAATATTTAGAAAAAGCACAAAAAGCGTAATTTTGAGATCTAAAAAGCGTAAAAACGTGCTTAATGTTTAATATTTTTTAAGCTATTCTGTATTTTGGCAATAATATCAGTATCTTTAATGAAATATACCAGACGAAAAATTTATGTTTTGCACTGGAAAAATATATATACACCAAGTTTTTATTTAAGTAATTAAGAAATAAACAAATTTCTTAAAAGCACTACTCAGTGCTATTTCTCAGTTTGGCACTAACGCTCAAAATTTGGCGTTTTGAGTCTTCAAAAAGCACTGAAAATAGTGCCAAAAGCACCAAGTTGGCATCACTGATTGAAACCTGAATCTAAAACCAGGTTTTAACTTTCAGTTTGAAAACACTATTAGTTAGCAGGGACACCTCACAGTGGGGACTTTTGCAAATTGAATGGTAATAAATCTGGAACTTCTAGACTACTGATTGTATTTACATATATGAAACTTCGAACATCCTTAGGACTTAGGCTTTATAATACATATCTTGGCAGTCTTCCAGCTTAAGCTGGGCCTAAGTTGACCACATGGAACTCAAAAAAACTTCTGACGCTTGTGACTTTCAGAAAAATTATCCGAATTTTATGGGATGAAGCGTTTTGAGCTAAGCTTGAAATTTTTAAGAAATAATGTCCTTAGATGTGTTTTCGTATCTCTTATAACTTAGAAGATATTTGACTTTAGACAAAAAAAATTTGTTTTTTGGGTTGACTTTTTTAATATTTCCCGTATTACTTTTTAGTATATTGTTTGATTTTAAATTAAAAGGCAACATTCATATAAATCCAATGAGTAGTTTAGAAGTTCCAGATTTTTTACCATTTATTTTGCAAAAGTCCCCACTGTGCACCTTCAGATATCACTGACATGAACCACCAACCCAAGTCACGAACCTTTTAGTAAATACACAAACCATATTGGCGATTCCCAAAAACTATGACCAAATCAAATGAGTTCCCCGGCACTTCCCCGGAAAATTTCTGAAACACTAAAAATATAAAACATCCGCAGTGGCAACACCATTATGCTAAGTGGTTGTTACCAGTTTTTTTTTCACTTTTAAAAAATTTTTGTTTTACATGCATTGCGCTGATTTTCTTAGCCGAGTTTTGCAAATTTATGCTAAAATTATTTTGAAACATTGTCTCATATCCTGTACAATGAAAGCATGTATAAATCTCAGCAGGTGAGTAATAATTGCAGCAAACACACACTGACTGTTCTTAAATTAGAAATGAACAAAAAAGTTAAAATGTACAACTTCCTGCATCAACTCAATTTATATCTGTCACATTAGTAAAATACCATTCAATAAAATATGTACTTTAATGTGAATGGAAGTAAAATTTTCTAACCAAATATACTTATACGAGTACCATTGTGTTTGCTTTTGCTTTTTTGGCTAAACTTCAATTCAAATGTGTCAAAACCACACTTTTTAATATTTTTTCAATAATTTTTTTTGCCAAACTATAAACATACGTATGTATAAGTATATAGTATATACTAGGGTGATCGATTATTCGACTTTTTCCAGAAACCGGTTTGCGAATAGTTCAAATATTTGATATGAAAAACCCGGTTTCGGTTATTACAATTCAGGAAAAACCGGTCAACCGGTTTTTTAAGTAAGGCAATTATTATACAAATGTTTCGATTTTAAATTGCTTTAATAAAAAGAAAGAGTTAACAGTTCATGAGTAAATACTATAAAACAATAAAAAAATTAAAGAAAAACATAAAAATTAACTTCATATACCTACATATGTGTAGTACATATACATACATAAGGTGTGTTAATTTACTTTGCAAGCAGAAACTAGCAACTGGAGAGTAAGGCAGAAATTTACAAAATTACTCTCCTAAATATGAAAAAGTAAATGAACGCTTTACTTGTAAAAACTCGCAAGAAAATTTTATTCATATCAGAACCATGGATGGAAATCATGATTCAATTGTACTTTTTCTGATGTATTTTGTTTGATAAAATTTTAAATTACAATTTTTCTTTAGAAATTGACGTTTAATATGAAATTCTTTACACAGTTTCATGTCTTTTTACTATTTTTATGAATTTTTCATAATTTTTTAATTTTATTCTTTAACAAATACAAAAATGCCACTTTCCATCTCTGATTAGATATGAGAAAAAAACCAAATTCGTTACAATAAAATTGAATTTATGTGGCTTAATGAAAGAAAAACAACAAATTAAGAAAACATGCTTTCTTTTTTCATACGTATTACATGTTTTTTTTAACAAAGAAATGCACATTTTTCAGTTTTCCTTTTTCAGATATTTTTGAAATAATTAATTTGACAACAAAACATACAACAGGTGGTTGTATAATTCTAGCAAATAAAAATTCTGCTAGTAATAATTTTTAAGAATTTTTTTGACGCTCTCTCCTTGCAAACTTTTTGAGTTAATGAACACTTTCCAGTAACAATTGTTACAAATTCGTAACAATTTTTAGTAAATGAACAATCCTATATGTATATAATATACATATATACATATGATTGTATGGACAAAGTGGATATCTACCTCTATATAAAATATAAAGCCAACAAAACTAAAAAACATTTTTACAAATGGATTTTGACATCCATTGAACACATCCTCTGCTACCACCTCATAAAATAATTTCGCTTCAATTTCATGTTTCAGTAAGTGTTGCCATGCTCAAAAAACAACTAGACCTTTTGCACTTGAAAATCAATCGAACAGTAAAAACAAATATTAAAAAATATACAAATCGAAAAGTATTCGACTCAGCCGGTTTTTTCCGACATTCGAAAAATCAACATTTTGAAAAAACCGACCACCGTATTGTAAAAAAACCGGGTTTTAAAACCGGTTGAAAAACCGAGTCGATCACCCTAGTATATACCCAGTGGTATGAAAAGGAACCATTGCCACCAATGACATGCGAAGTAGTTAACGCTTTTCCTCAATTTGCACTAGGGGCTACCTATGTGACATTTCAATCACATCTACATCTCTCTCGACACACCAATGTCTAATGATTTAATGTAAAAATAGATACCCCCGTTTCGCTAGCTAATTATATAGCTCCAAGTAATGCAGAAAAAGAATTTTTTTCAACGACGAGTAGAAAACAGAGCACGAAGCCGATGTAGACCGGTGATCGGCGGCGGCTAAGAGCAAATATCGTTGGCGGCGGCTAAAAGCCGGCTGTGAGACGCAAAATTTTCGCCACCGGCGGCTAAGCAAATGTGCCGGCTAACGGTCGGCTAACACAATAATTTGGTGTTTTTGCTTACATGCAAGGACTATGGATAACGCACCTTCCCTGCCAACATTTTCTATCGCGGAAGTGACTCAAAAGTGACACTAGGGTACAATTTTCTCATCGTAGAAGCGTCTTCCGTATTGAGAAGTTGTACCCCCGGAAGTAACTTCAAGAAGTCACTTCTGCGTTACTTCAAGAAATCACTTCTGCGTTACTTCAAGAAGACACTATTTTATTATTTTATTCGCCTCTCTTTTGCTTTTAATTTTTTTTTTGCCTTTACAGATAATTCACTCATATTGACTATGGGACAATTATCTAATTAACAATTATGTAAAAACTACAACAATAACAATAACAAAACAAAGTCACACTTTACCAATAACCGACCACAGCAAAAGACAAAAAAAACTAATCTCGATGATATCGAAAACTTCTTTTTTGCATTCTTTTAATTTTTTTAATTTTATTTCGCGGTCACTGCGACTTTCCCAGAAGTGCGTGTTGTTTTTGTTCATTATTTCCACAACGGCACATGTCATTTTCGGCTGGTGTTGTAAACAACAAACTATCTTCCAAACGTCGTCTGGATGATTAAAAGACGACTGCAATGTAAATTGTTATTGTGAAATTCAAACTATCTTCCAATTAACGCCTGGAAGTGAGTAAGACGTAACGCCTTTGACGATGGACGATGAAAGAAACTTCCAAATGTTGGAAGGGTTATTAAAACCTACATAATTCGAATATATACAACGGTTGCAACGTATAAAAAGGAACTGTATTTTCACGTTTGCTTGAAAGTGTGTCCTGGTTTAGAACGTTACAGCTATATAAGTACATATATCGCTTGTGTATCTCTTGCAAGTATAGATATATATTTTTATTTTTTATGCTGCTTTAAGAAAACGAGCCATTACCGCCAAAGAAGCTAAACCCACATGATTTTTGAAATTTATAAAAATCATTAACTTGTTATCATTATCATTATCTGTCAAAATTTTATAACTATAGGATATACCGTTTAAATTTTATGGCAAAAACAATTTAAGTACACATTATTGTTTACACTTTTTGTAACAGTAACTTGTAACTTAAAAATAAATAAAATAAAGCAAGTAAGAGTGCTATATTCGGATTAGCCGAATATTATATACCCTTCACCGATGTCGTAGGAATTATATGCATACATACAATATTACATACATACATATTTGTTTTATGAAAAACAAAGAGTTTATTTTTTCGTGTATTAAAATTTTTCTACTAACCAACTTGATTAAAATATTTTATTTTCGATATAAGAAATAGTTGAATGTTTTATTCTGCATTTTTTCATTATTAACATTTTTAAAATAGTTATCTAGAGAGGACTTTAACATAGATCAGCCCTTTCTGATAGCAATTTATGCACCCATATCTAAGAAACTTGAATACAGATTAGACCACCCAAATTGCCGAAAGTATTTATTTTGTTCGCTCCACCGGCAGTTTCTGATATCCTGGCCATGAAATATCATATTCACTGAAAGCGTGCATGCCTAACGGCCATGCGCATTGTACTTTTCACCTAAAAATAACCTTTCCTGGCTATAAACACTTTTAGCACGATAACTTTTAAATGCCACGTTTTTCGGAAAATTTGTATAACCATTCTTGTTTAGAATAAATACCACAACACCTTTCTTCTATCTAATTTTCCACATGGTTTTTTAATGTGATGAAACTAAGTTTTCTTGGATAGACTTTTATTAACGGCTCTTGCCAAACTTCGATTCCGATAATTTTAATTAGTTTTCATTATTTTATAAGGTAAGATCTGTGTATAATATAGCTTTATTACATTTGGACCAAATATGTATGTATGTATCATCGAATAATACAAGAATCAAACATCACATACCAGTTATGTTATGTATTTGGAAATTATCGTACATTTCGTGATCAAATGCATACATATATCTCAACAAAACTACTATAGACGATAGAAGAAAACATATTTTCGTATAAAGAAATCTGCGTACATACTTGTATATATTCTGTAAATTCACGAAAAACCCATTAGAATTCTTTCAACAAAAAAATTGAAAATAATAGTATTTTGGCAAGAAAATTTTGCTATATATACTAGTGGTCGGCTGAGCCTTGCGCCGATCACAGCCGCATCCATCGGCGGCGGCGCAATAAACGACTCTTATCATTCTATTTTATTTTTCATTAATCACAAATATTAGACAAAAAGATACAATAGAAATGTAATAGAAAAGAAAATGCGAGTTTATACATAGAAACAAACTTATATTATTTAAAATAAAAAAACGATTGGCTTGGAAATGCCAAATCTACAAATGTTGGAATACCAAATAAACGGTAGAAAGCAGGGACAGGGTAACATAATATCCACTACTATAATACTTACATGCATATACCGACGGTACATCGAATAAGTAAAAATAATTAATGTGATGATCGTAAAAGATAAGCAAGAATAGTTAAACATACGTGAGTAGAGTAATATAACTTCGTGCTAACCTAAATATAAAAATGAAAAAAATGGAAAAACAGGGGAAATAAATAGTGATACTTACATATGTATATACCAAAGGTAAATCAATAATTGTACACAAAAATCATTTCTCGCATTCCGTTTCATTAGAATTTACGTTAAATAGCTGATGTTAATAACAATCTCTACCCAAGTAGATAGACTAGGGTGCTGATGAAGTGCGTTGCTGCACAGAAAAATATCAGTATTTCCCCCAGCTTAAAAGTCTAATTTAATTTTTCTTCTCTTCTTTAGAAACTCACATTAATTAATAAAATATTTCATTCAATAAAAAGAAGTGAAATTACTGAACTCAAGCCTGACTAAAAATTATTTCTGATTAAAAATTCACTATAGTTCAATTAAAAATCCAAAAAAAAAATAAAAGATTTAACAAAATCAATAATTTAATTAATAATAAAAATTAAAAATTTTAAAAACCCCCGACTTTTTTCAGAAAAGATGTTATATCTTCTAAACGGCTGGACCGATTTTCTTCAAACATAGCTAAGAACCCTCTCGATCAAGTCATCTTTCAAATAGAAAAAACTAAATGAAAATCGGTCCAGCCGTTTGGCCTGTACGTGGGCACGGACAGACACACAGACACACATATACACATATACACAGATACACAGACACACAGACACACACTTAAAACTTATAACACCCCTTTTTTTGTCGGGGGTTAAAAAAAGAGTTTTATTAAATGATTATGACATTGAGCCTGATTAAGAGAACAGAAATATATAAAAATTTCTAAGGTCGAAGAAAAATTATCAAGATATTAACGATAAAATTTGCAAAAAGTTGGTACCGTTTGCTTCAACGAAGCCAAATCTTGTTTTGAAACATTACTTAAATCAATTTCAATGATAATAAAAGAGCATAATTTTTTTATTCTTTTCACAAATCCAGACATTAAAAAGTTTCCTATATTTCAAGCTGAGGCTGCCTGAAAGGAAATGATATAAATCAAAGACCGAAAACACCGAATCGAAAAAAAAATTATTCAGAACTATTTTCTTAATACTTTTCACCAAGCAAAAACTCGGCAATACGCGGCCAACATTATCAAAAGCGAAGTTCATATTTATGAAAAAATTAAATTACATACTATCCCCTCTATTCTCCAATTTTTTTCTTTTTGTTTAATAACTGATAAAAAGAGTTTTAATTTATATCAGAGCGCCCACCTTCGTCGCTATTGTGTAGCAAAATAACCAATAAAATGGCTTAGAAAATTTAATACGCCTCATTAACACCAGAGGCACTGCAACACTGCATTATCAAAAACGTGCAAAAGAAAAAAAAACAGAGTTGTAAAAGAATGAAGCTTTCCTCTATATCTTCCTTCACCGACTGTCTTCACTATCAGTATTCCTTTCATAAAGAAAGTAAAACCTAGTAATAGTAGGCATTCATTGCCTGAGTGTTACTTCTCTTTAAAAAAAACATTAAATTTTTTCGACAACGACTGCCCATAAATCGGCTGATATTTGCTTTTTACAAAAACCAAATATGCAGTGATTTGCTTTGCTATATTCTTAATAGAAAATCAGTAACAAAAACATTATTACTGTTATTTTTGGCCAAGATTTCGGGTCAAATTGCAATAATATTATGGTATCATGTTTAAATCCATAAATATGATGGGAGACGTTTAATATTCTTCAGATAAACTCAAGTTTAACTTTAAATAAATAAGCTAAATAATCAATTAATTTATTAATATTAAAATAAATTTAATTGAATTCATATTTATTGTATATGAAAATAAACCTGTTAAATTCCACAACATTGAGTTTTTATAAGTATTTTAATTTTTATTTTATTCATTGGGGCAGGTCAAAGCCAATGCAAAACTTTTGTCCATTCGCTTCTAATAAACCTTCCAATTTATTTTTAACACAATTTTTATATCATTCGTGTGCATGATTGTTGCTTTTAAATAGTAAATTTAAAATTTTTGTTGCTATGAATTGTTTTTGTTTTATTTTGTTAATTAATTTTATTATAAATATTTTCAAGATGTACGTAGATATACATAAGTTTAAAAAACAATGAACTGTATTTTTGCGGAAATTTTGAACAATTTTGTTTATGACGGATGTTGTGTGCGCGTCTTCTTTGTAATTATTTTGTTTACTTGTTTGTTTAGTTAGTCATTCGTAAATTTCAAGGTGTATGTATGTCATGATTATTAAAATTTTGAAAGTAAAAAATTAACAAATTTATGTATGTACATAATAGTGTTGTTAATTATTCGTCTTTTATATTTGTTCGAATGAAATTTCATGATTTTTTTCTTGTGTTCGAACGGACGGATAATTTTGAACTTTTGTTCGAGTATTCGAACGAACAAAGAATAAAAAAATGTATTCGAATAATTTTAAAAAGTTGACGAAAAACGCCACGCATGGGTATTAGTTCAATTTTTTTTTATTAACAAACGAAAAATAATTCATTACACAAGAAAAACAAATAATTTTAATTACAAGAAAATGTTAATAAATAAAACCATTCACACAAAAAAGTAATATGAATAGTTTTGTAATATCAATTAAAATTTTCAATTAAAGAATTAATTAAATTTTCACCTATAAACAATTTGAAAATATTAATTAAATTTTTCCACTCAAATTAATTAATACAATTAAAAATTTAATTGATTCAATCAAATTCTTTATTAAAAATATTAATTGGTGAATATTTTTTTCTGTGTTAATAACAAATATTAAAAATTTTAAAAACCTCCGGCGCAGTTGAGGATTAAAATATATAGAAAATTTATAATAACTTTGAAAATTGAAATCGGTCAAGCCAGAGTATATCTAAAAAAGATTTGAAATTTTCTAAACGGCTGGACCGATTTTCTTCAAACATAGCTAAGAACGCTCTCGAACAAGTCACCTTTTTTATTTTTATTTTATTTTTTAAAGAGAAGTAACACTCAGGCAATGAATGCCTACTACCTTCTTTTCAGGAAATGGATAGTGATAGAGAAGATATGCGGTGAAGGAATAGATAGAGGAATTTTTTTTTTTTTTTTTTTTGTAATAATGCAGTTTATTAAATTTTTTGAAGCTGTTTAGTAGCAGTTTATTGGTTATTTGACTTCGCCGATGATTTTGCTATACAATGAAGGAGGGCGCTCTGATGTTACATTAGGATTAGTACCTGCTGAAGTCGATATAGTTCAGTGACCAGTGAATATGCCTTCATCACTTGAACTTTTGTACAACAACTGATACAAAGAGACACTAATACACATCAGAAAAATGCGTTGTTAAATGTTGTTATTTAATGACTGTTGGATACCGGTTACGATTGTAAGACCTTCGGTTTTGTAGTCAACGTGCTAACTACTTCAGCCAATGCCACCCTCAAACAGGAAAGCTGAATCAAAATCGGTCTAACCGTTTGGTCTGTACGTCGACTCGTACATACAAATAGATACAGAGACACGCAATAAAAAATTGTAAAACCTTTTTTTTTGGTCGGGAGTTAAAAACCGAAACGAAATTAGTTAAAAAGTATAGGTATTTTTTTACACATTTACAAACATTTTTAATATGCCATTGATTTCTTTTAAAAAGTCATTTAAAACCCGCAGATAATCCAAAAATTCTTTTTATAGAAAATAGTTAAGGAAATTGTTTGAATATTCGACAAAAATTATTCGAACAATTTTTTATTCGTTGGAACAAAAATTATAAAAAGTTGTTCTGACATTCGAATGACAACACTAGTACATATGTACATTAGAGTGGCCGATAATTGTATGGAAACTTTTTTTTATTTGTTCTACTCTCACTCCCCAAATCGGTTCAGTTTTATGTAAAAAAAATATAAAAAAAATCATACCGATAAGTTGCGTTTTATTGGGTGCGTCCGGCCATCAAAGTTGGCCTTCAAGCCCATTTTTCAATGTAATTTTTTGCATATGACAATCTTTTTCAAAAATCGTTTTACAAGAATATGCCATAAGTATGTATGGCAATATTTTAGCTCTTCAAGTCAACAACATTAGTCTCAAAGAAAGTTTTTTGCTAAAATTAATATTTTAGAAAATAATAACGAAAATAACCAACAAAATACCAAAAATTTTATGTAACAAAATTATATTTAAGTTTAAATTTTTTAAACGCACTAATAATCCCAAATTAATATTTTACTTATTAAGTAAAATATTTTTTTTTTATTATTAAAAATACATTGAAATTTATTATTGAGGGGTTTAGCTGGATCCTATGCGCATTTCACTGTTGCAAGGCACATCAATCAGGTACCCGCGATTCTACAACAAATATTACAACAGCAACAACCACATGCACTTTGTTGGTATAAATTACCTTCTTACTTTTCAAAACAGAGTAGTATCGTCATTGCGTGTTTCTTATAGGAAATGTCAAACACCATACAAAACTGAATATTCGAAAGGTGTTTATGGATACCCAAACAAAAGCATGCTTTTAGGCTCATACCAAGGCACATTTGCTACAGGTACATGCATTAGGCAAAACTCTGTGGCAACTCTGTGCTTATCACATAGCTTTACAAAGTAATTGTCAAAAATTTGTATGCATCAAACAAGCCATAAAAGTAATTGTCAAACGAATTCTTCGTTATAAACTTGTAAACAAAAAATCAGCGGATGAGCAATATGCCTGATACGTGTACCTGTTTGATATGCCTTGGCTTATACCTACACAATCCAAATTTGGTATTTAGATTGGTATAATGACATTAGTCACCTGGTGTAGTGCTGCCAACCTAATAAACGCGCCTTGAACTGTTGCTAATGCCGATCATCAGGAAACCTTTACCCAAAGCTTCTTAGAACAACTAGAGTTATTATATTATAAACTTTCATTTAAACAAATGAGAAGCTCAATAACAAATAACAAAGTTGAAGCAATAACTCAATAATCAACATGTTTTTTATTTTCTTAGGCCGGGTTTACATCTGTGTGCATTGTGACACACAAGCGTAGAAAAAACGTAACCACTAATTACTAATGAAAAACTGTTTGATTTAGACATATATTTATTAAGTTAAATAGTTCCATACATAACTAATAGACAATTTTATAGAGTCCAACTTGATTGGAAATGGTTTAAATCAATAAATATATGTCTAAATCAAACAGTTTTTCATTAGTAATTAGTTGGTTACGCTTTTTTGGGCAAATGACACACAAGAAATGCCAGATGTAAACTCAGCCTTACTTTACCATTGCTACATTGGCTGACTTTTTTCAGCTTCAAATTGTATTTGTAAGGACCAATTTCACCAACTTATTTAAATATCAATTCATATTTAAAAATAATTTTTCCATACAAAATTTCATCAAAATCGGCATTTAAATATGAATTGATATTTAAATAGAGTTGGTGAAATTGGCCCTAAGAGTATGTAAAAGAAAATAAATGTAAATAACAACAATAGCTATTTAAGAATACAGTGTTGCCACACAAGTATTTTTTGACCGGGTGCAGTCAAGTTAATAATTAGTGTTTTTTATGGGAATGGTTACAATTTAAGTTTAAAATTTTTAAACGCACTAATAATCCCAAATTAATATTTTACTTATTAAGTAAAATATTTTGTTTTATTAAAAATACATTGAAATTGATTATTGAGGGGTTTAGCTGGATCCTATGCGCATTTATTTTCTTTTACATACTCTTAGGGCCATTATTACAACTTAAAGTTAGTTAAAAGTAGGATTTTATCGGACACCGTTGCATATCGCGTTTAGGTTGACACGTTGCTGAGAAGATAAAGTAGGTTTTCGGGGCTACCTTTGAGTAACCTGAGAGTACGAAAGGGATATTGAAAGTATAGATTGTGAAGCAGCGATGATAAATGAGACAACCAATTTCGTACCAATTTGCTTTTAGAATCGTACTTTTTAAACCCCAATAGTACTAAACTCGTTTTTTTTTTTGTTTTAACTTTTTTAATTATATTTTTAGAACATACCGCTCATTTAATCAAATAACGTCAAAACTCAAAAAATAATTTGCCAGAACAAAAATTTAAAGTTTTCAATTTACACACGACTTGAAGACGATATGAAGATTAATCTGCATCATTAACTCTAAAATGAAAATTTATTATTAGATTTAGAGACAGTGGAATAGGCAGTAAATACATATCATTGGTCTCAAATAAAAGGGCTCTAACACAAATAATTGTTATTTTACAGGGAAAGGTAAAAACACAATAGAAACTGTAATATTCTTTCTGTAATATTTTTGTACAACTGATTGTAAAAGCGTTATTTTTTAAACTATTGCAATACATTTTTGTGGCGAGGTGTATTTTTGTGAAATGTATTGGAATCACTGAAAAACGAAATTTCGTAAAAAATGCGAGTTAGGGCATATCAACTTTTTAAAACTACGGAAACATTAGCACATCCAATTAATTTTCAAAGCGCGAAACTTGTTATTAATACTATCATAATTTCCATTTTCTTTTGTGAATATTTTTTAATGAGAAAGGTACGATACTACTGACATTTTCGGGAGTGAATTTTGTTAGCCAGGTTAAAATTTCGTTTCGTCAGAGGTTATATAGAACTGTCTAACATTTCTTTTAAAATCCGTAACTATACAACTTTTAATTTTATTTCTAGACAAATAAAATTTTTCATTTCAAAGTAAATTCTTATCGTTTACATAAGTATGCACCATACCCAGCTTCATTTATTTTCATCAGTTAAACGATTGATATGATATTAATATAGCAAGTTTTTTATTTCTTATAAATTTTATAATAATACAATAGATAAAATAAATGGAGACAATGCTATCACATTGAAAACGAAACACCAAACAAGTGTAATGCATATCTAACAAGGTAGACAGACACTCTCATCAACAAATAAAATTCGCCACTTTTCTCTCAAATTGGATATTCTTTAACTTGGGGGCCACACGTTCAATTTTTGACTTTCAATTCCATTCAATTTTCAATACACTCACACTTTTTTCACTAACACAATCAAACTTTTTGAATTGAAAACTAGATTGATTTCAAATTAATTAATTTTTTTTTTTTTGTTTTTACAACTCTACTTTTGTTTGTTTTGCTAATTTTTATAGCATAGTTGCAGCGCCTCTGGTGTTAAGTACGCACTTATTTTGTAAGCTACATACATAGCCATTTTATTAATTATTTTACTTTTCCGAATATTCATTGCTACAAATATCAATATCGACGAAGTAAGTGCATTAGTATAGACACTAATTCATAGCAGAAAATCTATCATCCAGGTATCGAACTCAGGATCTCGAAGACCGACATTTGCTTTGTAGTCAACGCTCTAATTTCTTCAGGCAACAGAAATTTGTGGGTAAGGATTTCCTGATAATCTGCATTAGCAACAATTCAATGTATTTTTAATAAAAAAATATTTTACTGAATAAGTATAATAGTAATTTGGAATTATTAGTGCGTTAATAAATGTTAAACTTAAATTGTAACAATTCTCAAAAAAAAAAACCTTGCTATCTCAAAGTATAATTTTTTTGGTGAAAATAAATGCTAACTCCCATCTAAATGTCCAATATTTGTTAAAAAATTTATAATTTATAATAATTCTACCTCATATCTGATTGTATTTGGCATGCCGAACACGAATCTGGTAAGGATTTTGATATCCTATGGCTAGTTTTAGATATGGTCACTTTTAATATATTAGTACGGAGGGGTTCCGATAAAAAAAATTGGTAATACATGTATAGCTTTTAAACTGTTAATCGAATAGAAACATTATGTATGGACCGATTATAGTCAACGACATAAGCTTTCGAAATTGATTTGTAGTGACCTTGTTACACTTTAGAGTGCGTTAGAGAGTGCTAAAGCTGACCACCTCCAGATTGAATAGGCTTTCAGTCAGGCTTATGTTATTGTTTTTAAGGTATTTTAAGTTTTTTCTTTTAGCATTTCAATTCTTATATCTAGTATTGAGTAAAAGATTTCACAAATTGATTAAAAAATAAATATATTAAAAAAAATCATAATATGCTAACTCTAAGAAAATATTTGTTTTTTGATCGACTAAAACATGTTATCTCATAAAAATATGCAAACCAGTGCAAAATAAAATATATTTTTGCAGACCTATAAATTAGTAAGCATATTTAAACCATATTATGGAAGCCACATCATTTATTTTTACAATATTGAGCGAATTAACTAGTTTTTTCGCTCTACTGAAAAGTTAGCTTTTTTGAGTTGACGTGTTTTGAATATAGGCTCTCGATATGTATGTATGTAGGGTCAAGAAGAAATTTTTAATAAACAATAAACCCAGTTTTTATAACAAACATTATTCCTGTGCTATATGTATTTTCTCAAAATGCTTAAGACTACCCTCGCATACTCTGGATTGCATTAGATACATTTTTCTATTAAACTCTATTCTATCTATCTGTCTATTACTTTTCTGCTATTGTTTGTTGTAGTGTTTTCACACTGACATGGTTTTAATAAAAGTTGATTTTAACGTTAAAACCAACTGTTAAAACCTGCTTTTACCATACAAATTGTTTTTGTTAAAACCAAATTAAAACCATTTTTGAATTGGTTTTAAGTTGGTTTTATGAAATGCAACCTTGTTTTCGCTGTGATAAATTCAGTGCTGCCAAGTTGAAATGACCGACAGCAGCCAGTATGGTATGCCAGTGAATAACAATAGATGGCGCCTGAAAAATTTTCAACTTAAAAATTAATGCAGCAGCAACAATAACCAAAAAATTATGGATAATAACAAAAATTAAAAATTTTAAAAACCCACGACTTTTTCAGAAAAGATGTTATATCTTCTAAACGGCTGGACCGATTTTCTTCAAACATAGCTAAGAACCCTCTCGATCAAGTCATCTTTCAAACAGAAAAAACTAAATGTAAATCGGTCCAGCCCTTTGGCCTGTACGTGGACACGGACAGACACACAGATACACAGACACACACTACAAACTTATAACACCCCTTTTTTTAGTCGAGGGTTAAAAAGAGTTTTTTTTGGAAGGAAAACAACGAAAATATTTTAAATTGAACTGTGGAAAGTGAAAATAGACAATATGACTGACATTCATCTGCCTATAAAAAAAGGTTTATCTTATAATGTATTTGTGCATTTTTATATTATTAACAATATTTCCAAGCACTTCTTCATTCTGTATAATAAGTTCCATAATTTAAAAAAATTTTATTTACAAAATATAAAATAATTTCCATTTTAGAGCGCATTGTGAAATATCTCAGTTTTTCATACAACAGTTGAACAGTATGTCCAACAAGTGTTATTAAAAAGCAGAAAAAATGCAACAACAAATACACGCATTTCGGCAGGAGATTTATTTTATTTTGCGCAAAGTTATTAGACAGCCTGTGAGTTAAAAACTGAATTTAACAAACTTGCAGTATGAAAGCAAAATCAGCTGTTTATGGTTTTAACGTTAAAACCAGGTTTTAACTTCCAGTGTGAAAACACCATTACATATGGACAGATTTAGTTACTCTGACCATTGTCAATATTTAAATTAATTACACAGTAGTTAAAAACACTTTATTAAACCATATTTCATCATTGTACGTACAACAAATGTGTGCTGCACTAAAATTACTATAAAGTTATTTCTTACCACATTGATTTTGTTGTTATTTTCGATTTGAAATTGTGGTTTGTTTTGTATATTTGCCTGCCTTCGGCGCTTCTTCTCAGCTGTCTGGTAAACCTCTTTCAAAGTTGTAAGACATCAACCTGTTTTTGGCTTTTATCAAATATGTACATCTGATGGAAGATACCTATGCATGAAGTTAATCCTATTTCAAATGTTTCGAATTGTTGATGACTTGTTGAACATTACATTATATTTAATAATTAAGTAGCCAATACTCGTATGTATCTAAAATTAATTTATAATATGAATAACCTTTTAAGGTTATTTGGCTTCTTGCCAATGAAATGCAATTGATAAAGATGTTGTATGTAATTTGAATACAGTAGTAACATCTTTATAGAAAGTAAAGTTGTAAAGAAAAAAGTAAAAAGTAAAGATGGAAGTACATAACACGCGTCCAATGCGCTAATGCGATACACGCGTCTATCAAAAAAGTTGAAATACTAAACCTGAACCACGATATCGGCAACGTTCGACTTGTCGCACACTTACATTTGAAACAACAAAATATTAAAATTTATTTTGGTTTGGTGTGCTTTAATAAAGCAAGTTATATAGAGAAGTTCGCGACGCACGTACCTCGCAAAAAGTTGAAAATTCTTCAACTTTCACTCCTTGTATACAAAATGACAACTAT
Source organism: Tachina grossa (assembly GCA_949987645.1). Lineage (NCBI taxonomy): Eukaryota > Metazoa > Arthropoda > Insecta > Diptera > Tachinidae > Tachina > Tachina grossa. The sequence continues at coordinate 64,581,129 of OX465274.1, forward strand.
TGTTGCCAGATTCATAAACTAACATATACAAAAATGATTAGAAAAAAATTTTTTTTATCAAACAATGGATAAAAACAATGTATTAAACATTTAAAGCAAAATAAAATGTAAATTCAAGACAAAAAAATAGCCGGCAAAGGCTTTAAATTTTACAACTAAAAAAGCCTCAAAAGCGTGGTGTGTAACTTTCCATTTGTATAGCGTTACGCCGGGTTTACATCTGTGTGCCATGTGCCACACAAGCGTAAAAAAACGTAACCACTAATTACTAATGAAAAACTGTTTGATTCAGACATGTATTTATTAAGTTAAATAGTTCCATACATAACTAATAGACAATTTTATAGAATCCAACAAACAGTTTCCAGTTTGTCTGAATCAAACAGTTTTTTATTAGTAATTAGTTGGTTAAGCTTTTTTGGGCAAATGACACACAAGAAATGCCAGATGTAAACTCAGCCTTAAGCTGGGCTCACACGATTGGCACAATGTACCAATTTTCGTCGGCTCACTGCAATATAGTCATAAGTAATAAGCCAAAATGACATTATTACTTAATTAATTCTTGAATAAGTCTATATGGCTTTATTACTAATGCAGTGAGGTGCAGTTATGTAATTATATTTCAATTAGTTGAGAAATAAGGCAAATTTACTTTGTTACTTATGAATTTATTTCAGTGAGCCGATGATAATTGGTGCATTGTGCCAATCGTGTGACCCCATCTTTAACCGTTTAGCAAGCCAGAAAAGCGTTGCTGCATAACGCGTGGTATATGTCATATGAAAAAAAGGTCAAAGGTCACTTACTTTATTATTAATTTTAATTAAAGCTAGGTTTAACTATTAGAAACTTTATCGCTAATTTGTATTAATGGTCCTTGTTCTTGATTTCTTATCCTTGAGCTTTGCTGTAAGCTGCCTTTTACACTGGGTTATAGCGAACATTAGAGTTAATCAAATTAGGAACTAAATAAATAGGCTTAGTTTAAGGTTAGAATAGAATAGGGGGAAGATCTGGTCCAAGGACCGGCACTGCGACACCTGATGGATCTTTTGTACCATAGATCCGTGAATTAGATTAAATCAATATCCGTATGAAAGTCAGTACATATATTGGAGAAGCCCGCCTAATATCATCTGAACTCAGAAACTCAGAACGAAAAACACGCCTTCTACTGTCACATAATACGATACACTCACAAAGAATGTGTGTCGTCGTCTCGTCATTCTCTAAGCATAAACGACACAAACGTGAACGAACTTGGTTACTTTTCCACAGAGGATAGTTCACTCCAAAGTGACCAGAAATCAGAAATCAGTAACAAGACGTAAATTATTTCTGTTGAGGTTCAGGATGGTATTATATGTAAATGGCTGCATTAAAGCTTTGGCCTGCCTTAAGCCAAAAGAAGACAGCCAAATTTCCGTATCGGTCGAATTGTCATCTTCTTTGATCAGAGATGTTACAGTCGACAGACTTACGCCACAAAACGGCTCTGGGCCCTTAACAGGAGTAGCAGAGGCCCTCTTGGCCAGTTCATCCGCTTGCTCATTCCCTGGATGACCGCTGTGCCAGGTATCCAATAAATGGAAACTTTGTTCCTTATGGATAGCTTTTGTAATGAGTCAAATCACTCTAAAACTAGCCTGAAACGGAATTCCCATGAAAGGAGAGACTTAAGACCTGCTTAACTATCGGAAAAGATAGCTATATGGGCACCTCTAATGCCCCTATTTAAATTAATAGTTTAAGGTTAATTGTATATTTTATAATGTTTGTGAAGATAAATTCGAATTTAACTAGCAGAAACAGGAACCGAAATTTCTAGTATAGCATTTTAAGCACAGACCACTGTTAGGGCCATTTTCACAACTTACCTCTAGCTAAAGGCAGGATTTTGTCTTCCCGATAAATGGCTTTGCATTATAAAACCTTCATTCATTATTTTTGTATCCATTAAATATCATTATTATTGATAATAATACCAATAAAAATTTTAAGTTGAAATAATGCAAAAATATTTATCAAACAGACAAAATTCTGCCTTTAGCTAAAGGTAAGTTGTGAAAGTGGCCCTTATTTATTTAACAGTAGTCGCTAAATAGATTAGAATTCCATGGGACATGGGCCTGTGGCAAAAATTAAAATACATAAATATAGTAACAAACAAAAGTTTGTCTTAAGTAGAACAAAGATAAGCAAATTAATTAACATGTGCATAATTAGTAAAGAACAAACGACAATGGCAAGATTTTTTTTAATTAGAGATGGTAAAATTGAGCTTTCATAACAAAAAAAAGCTTTCAGCAAATTATAATACGATGAATCAAAACAATTCACATATTCCATTTGCAATAATGACTGAGTATATAAAGCAGAAATCTACATCAACTGACACCACACACAGTGGACCAAACACAAAAGAACGCTGATGCTGGAGGTGTAGTGAACTTCAAAAACAGCTGGTTGTTCCGTTCTACTACGTGTTTGTCAGAATATTTAGAATTAACTTTTTGGTGTTATTTGTTTATTAATAATTACCACATGTAGTTTGGCTTACAAAGCGATACGAACTTTGGCCTGATCAAATCCTAAATATAAAATTAGTTTTTCTGCTGCTTTTTTGCAATATCGTAATTTGTTCTATATTCTCTCACTTTTGATATTGGTAGCGAACCTACAAAATCTAATATTTTTTGGAACAAAACTGAACAACAGGTGAACTTTTTTCGATTTATTTTTGAGTGTCATTCTCGATAGTTTTTCACGATAAATGTTGGAGATGTATTCGAAATCGATATCATTAACGAAGGTCTTGCTCAAGTGGGTACATATTAAATTAAATACATTATTAAAAAACTAAAAGCACATACATACGAATTTTTAGTATTAATCATTTTTTTTGGATCCATGGCATTTATACTAAAAGGCATAGCAATTCAAACCATCACGTTTACACAGTTTGAAACATTCAAGACATTAAAATTCTTCTAACATATTCATAATCCTTAATTATCAAATATACAAATATACATATGTACATGCACATTCAATTTAATAACTTCACAACTTCACACATTCAACATTTATGGGTGTAATCACAAAAATTGCTTTGGCTTGTCTAAAACAGCTCACACGCACAATATACACACTAGTATTTAGCAACAGTCTCAATTGTTCTTTTGTAAACTTGCCTTAAGCGAACGAAATATGTTTAAAAATACTTCTATTTTATTTTCTTTATACGATCTTCTGTACTGACACTCTTTCTCCACTCTATCACTGTCACTCTATCTGGGTGTGGGTGTGTGTGTGTCTATTTACCTGTACATTTTTAAAATTTTCCATTATCCAACTACAAATGTCATCAACAACCTGCTCCATATATGAAATTATGACAATACTTTTATGTGAATGCGTGTAACCACACAGCTAGCGGATGAAACACAAACGGCCCAACCAGTATCAGAAGAACCCCATAAATTTGTACATGTATTGAATCCCGGCGAACGCGAGTACCTTTCGCCCAACTTAATCGGAGTGCAAAACATTGCAATGACATTCTTGCCACTCTCCATGAATTTCAACAATATAATCGACGCTTTCAGAGAAATTGTCAATGGAGTGCGTTACGAAATTCTGCTGAATGCTGTCAACACCGAAGACAACAATGCCGATATTATATGTCGTTTGGTTATATTGGAGAAACCCTGGCTGCGCACCCAATGGGGTGACAAAGTGCGCGAATTGCAACACTCTAATTGCACATCAGAGACAACTGGTGCAAATGCAACTCCTTTGCCAGCCAACGATGTCAATGATAAGTATGTTAAAAGTACTGTATTCAACGGAGGTTCACGCAATGAACTCTCCGATAATGAAATGAAACATTTAGAAGATCAAATCATTTCTTCTGCCATTAGTTACAAACGTATGCCATCCAATAGGTTTATAACTCCAACCACAGCAAGCACAGAAAAATCAATTGTCGAAGACCAGAAGCAACAAAATGTTGACGACACAATCACTACAAAACCAGCATCTGACAGCGTGTATGGTGATGGCCAGGAAAAAGGTGATGAAACTCCCACCTCCTTTTCAGTAAATATAGAACAAACCACAATAGCAGATGACCTTGATGACCAAGTAGCTGAAACTAATCCTACGGAATCGACACAATATCAAATAACCTCAACGTCAACAACTTCAACAACGAGCACAGTTGCGCCTGAGCTAACTATCGATGAAATGAAATGGTTGGATGAAATTTTCTTAGTTGATGCTTCAAAATATAATAATATAAGGTTGGCGCCAACAGCCGACAAAGACCACAATTCTCACTACAGTCTTCAGCAACGGGAGCAGGTAAACGTTATTTGTTTTAAGTTTTTAAATATTTTATTTATTATACAAATCATCTCACTATCTCAATATCATCATTTGTCGTTGTTATCATTATCATTCAAATAGTAGCAGCGTCATCGTTAAATTCCTTCTTTGGACCAGCACTGTTTTGACTCTGATAAATTCTGGTGCTGACGGAACAAAGTTTTTAGCCTATAAAATACATGTGCGTGAAGATAAATTTTAAAATTTATAACCCTAGACACAAACCGCCTTGTTTAACAGAGCTCTGTTAACAAAATAACATACCTCTGTTAAATAATAATAATTAGTTTTTACCCACAAAATGGACTTGATTCCCAATTTTTCAAGTAAAATCAATCAGAAAATTTAAACGAAAGGCTTCTCTATGCCTCCCTTATATACATAAAACATTTAGTACATCCAACAACATGAAAAATCCATGTCTTAACCTACAGTCAAAATATGGTTTTTAGTAATTTTTTTCATAAATCGTTGGAGATGGAGAAAAAAAGAATATTGGAGGAGACTCCTGGATGCCTCTAGATCAATGTCCAATAGTCAAAAGTCATAACAGCCTGTTTTTGTAAAAATTACAACACAATTTCTAAAAAAGTTTGTTTAAATTTGAAAAATAATTTTGGTAATTTTTTTCAAAAATCGTAGGAGATGGGGAAAAAAGAATAATGGAGGAGACTCCTGGACGCCTCTAGATCAATGTCCAATAGTCAAAAGTCATAACAGCCTGTTTTTGTAAAAATTACAACACAATTTCTAAAAAGTTTGTTTAAATTTGGAAAATAATTTTGGTAATTTTTTTCAAAAATGGTAGGAGATGGGGAAAAAAGAATAATGGAGGAGACTCCTGGACGACGCCTCTAGATCAATGTCCAATAGTCAAAAGTCATAACAGCCTGTTTTTTGTAAAAATTACAACACAATTTCTAAAAAAGTTTGTTTAAATTTGAAAAATAATTTTGGTAATTTTTTTCAAAAATGGTAGGAGATGGGGAAAAAAAGAATATTGGAGGAGACTCCTGGACGCCTCTAGATCAATGTCCAATAGTCAAAAGTCATAACAGCCTGTTTTTTTAAAAATTACAACACAATTTCTAAAAAAGCCTCTATTGTAATTATTGTGTTGTAATTTTTACAAAAACAGGCTGTTATGACTTTTGACTATTGGACATTGATCTTGAGGCGTCCAGGAGTCTCCTCCAATATTATTTTTCCCCATCTCCTACCATTTTTGAAAAAAATTACCAAAATTATTTTTCAAATTTAAACAAACTTTTTTAGAAATTGTGTTATAATTTTTACAAAAACAGGCTGTTATGACTTTTGACTTTTGGACATTGATCTAGAGGCATATAGGAGTCTTCTCCAATATTTTTTTTTTCCCCATCTCCAACGATTTATGAAAAAAAATTACTAAAAACCATATTTTGACTGTAGGTTAAGACATGGATTTTTCATGTTGTTGGATTTACTAAATGTTTTATGTATATAAGGGAGGCATAGAGAAGCCTTTCGTTTAAATTTTCTGATTGATTTTACTTGAAAAATTGGGAATCAAGTCCATTTTGTGGGTAAAAACTAATTATTATTATTTAACAGAGGTATGTTATTTTGTTAACAGAGCTCTGTTAAACAAGTCGGTTTGTGTCTAGGGTTACAAATTTTAAAATTTGTCTTCACGCACATATAAAATACATACATGGTTTGAATCGGCTCTGCTTCTCGAGATAAATCGTTGCAACCATCATAAGCAAAACATTTTTTAAGGCTTAGGTCCGATTTTATTAGTTAAAAGAAAATAAATACGAGTAAATAAAAAAAATAAAAATATTGATATTGATGTTTGTATTTTAAAACAAACATTTATTTCTTATTCTAATAATGCAGAGGTAAATATGTATGCTATAAATAATATAATAGATACATCATACATAGATATAATAGGTACATAATACAAGAAATTACTATAAAAATAAACATGTTAGTATCAGATAATGGCAAACGTATTGTTGGCCGTCAAACAACTATAAATGCGTACGTTCAGTTAAAAATAACAACCTTGCTCATACGCATTAAGCTTAAAGTTAATACAGGGTGGGCCAAAAGAAACCAAGGGGTGTAAAAGTTTAATAACTTTTTTGTTTATTAATTTTTTTTTTATTTTTTCTTTCAGATTATATAGACAACACTTGGAGAATTTATAATGAATGAAAATAATAAATGAAAATCAGAAAATAAGAAATGAATAAATGAAATCAACTTTATTGAAAATTTGATTATGAGTGATGAAGCTCATTTTCATTTGAATGGCATTGTTAATAAGCAGAACTGTAGGTTCTGGGGTTCTCAAAATCCAAGAGCCATTCATCAACGCCAATTGCAGCCCATCAGGTGTACAGTATGGTGTGGGATCACATCTGAAAATGTCATTGGGCCCTACTTCTTCGAGAATGAAGATGGAAGTGCTGTAACCGTAAATGGAGAGCGGTATCGGTTTATGATAGAAAATTTTTTACGTCCTGCTCTTGAAAACAGACATGGTATGTGGTTTCAGCAGGACGGAGCCACTGCCCATACTGCCCGAGACACAATGGCACTTTTAAGTCAAATTTTTGGAGAGCGAATAATTTCTCGAAATTCGGAAATTATTTGGCCAGCGCGATCGCCAGATTTGACAGCACCCGACTATTTTCTTTGGGGTATTTTGAAGGAGCGAGTGCATGTGAACAAGCCAGAGACAATCCTTGAACTCAAGGCAAACATTGTTGCAGAAATTCGAACGCTACAGCCACAAGTTTTAAAAGATGTTATGGAATATGCTCTAAAAAGAGCCCATCAGTGCGAAGCTGAAAACGGTGGTCATTTAAGAGATATCATTTTTCATACTTAGTGTAAAAAAATTTCCATTTTGTATACTATATATTCTGAAAGAAAAAATAAAAAAAGTTAATAAACAAAAAAGTTATTAAACTTTTACACCCCTTGGTTTCTTTTGGCCCACCCTGTACTTATAAATATAAACAACCAATGACTATGCTCATACACATTCCTTAAATTACGCAGCTCAAACGATTACAACTTAAATTTATACACTGTTTCAGCTACAATCATACGCATAAGTATAAAAATAATCTGAGCATTTATTCGTCTGCGGATGAGTATATACAGGAGTATTTTATTTGCACACACTTCAAGTGTCGGTGCTGCAAAAAAAAGTGCATTGGTAAAGTGCTAAAATGGCAAGGTATGCTTTAATAATTGTTGACTGTGCTAATAAAATATTTATTAGAAATACTTATAAAGGGTGTTTTTTATTGAGGTATAGAACTTTAAGTTGGCATCACTTTTTTAACTGGCGGCCATTTTGTCAGCTGTCAAGTGATTAATATTTAGTTTGGTTTGCCATTTCATCATGAACAGGTTGACAAAAGAACAACGCTTGCAAATCGTGCAAATTTATTTCGAAAATAATGGTTCAGTTCGCGAAGTTTACCGCAAGCTCCGTCCATTTTATGGTCGACATAATCGTCCATCAGAGCAATTAATTCGGTTAACCATGGATCGTTTTCGCACTACGTTTACTCTATGTGATAATACGCATCCGCAGAGACGTCGAACAGTGCGCACCGAAGAAACAATTGCCGCTGTAGAGCAAAGTGTTGAAGAGGACCCGAATGAATCGATTCGCCACCGTGCACAGCAATTGGAGCCGACTAACCGACTATTTTGTTCCCGAATTGGATGGAAAACATTCGATGAGCGCATAATTTCGCGGAATGGACCTGTCAATTGGCCACCAAGATCGTGTGATTTGACACCATTGGATTATTTTCTTTGGGGATATGTGAAGTCGCTCGTCTACGCCAACAAACCAGAAACGTTAGGGGACTTGGAAGCCAACATTCGTGGCGTTATTGCCAACATACGGCCCCATATGCTCGAAAAAGTGGTTGAAAATTGGACCTGTAGAATTGGCTTTATTCGAGCCAGCCGCGGCGGCCACATGCCCGAATTCATATTTAAACATTAATGGCATAAAATTATCCTTCCAATAAAGCCAAATTGATGGACATTAAAACGATTTTCTTGTGTTTTATTTCAATTCGAAGTTCTATACCTCTCAAAAAAACACCCTATATTTATAACTTTAACGTCCCTTTTCACAATGTAAGATTAAGAGTTAACCTGAATTTTAACTGCAAGTTCTTCATACAAAACTTGTTGTTAAAGTCCCTGTTATCATTTAAGCTTACATTGTGAAAAGGGCTGTACGAATTATAAAATATCAGTTCATTAAAATTTTTTTTACGAAATAATATATAATATAATAGGTATAATATCAGATGTTTAAAGGTTATATTTATTTTAAATTGTATCTCTAATTATTTTATTAATGTTTTCAAACAACCATTTCATTTCATACACGCAATTGCATACGGAGGCGTATGTTGAATAAATACTCTGAGTAAAATGTGCATATATATTTTGTACGAATAAATATCCATACTCTGAGTATAAGCGTACTCCGAGTATAAGTATGGCATACACTAAATAAGCACAGTACGCATTTTCCCTTATGTTGTAGTTGTAGACCAGGGATTCCCACCAAATTCATGTTCACGGACCCCTTGTAAATTTTGTTTTCTGTCGCGGACCACCTTTGAAAATGTATGTACGGGTTTTAGGTTGAATTAAAAATTCAAAAAGTAAAAGACAAAAACATATTTGCATATTGATTAAATATTTTCATAAATATATTTAAAAATACACCGTTTTTATTGGAATACTAGCTGACCCGGGCTAACGTTGTTTTGCTTTAAAAAATAGTGATTTTATTTACTTAATTTTTTAATTTATTTTTTCACGAAAAGATGTTAGGTTTGAGTCGGTATCGGACTAATTAACGCCACTACACGCTGATTAAGGACCCAACGCCTTCAGCGAAACACAGCATAGGCTTATCGCGCTAATCTCTATCGGGCAACACAAGAAAAAACTAAATATTGCGCCATCTGTTGGACGAAATTCAAACTACACAGAAACACTACTCACGGCCCATAGAGCATGTATATAAAGTTTGGTCAAAATCGGTGCGGTAGTTTTTGAGTTTAGCGATCACGAACATACACGTAATTTTTATATATGTATGTAGAGAAGAGATGTAAATCTAAATTTTGAATAATCTTTAAAATATTGTCCTTCTTTGAAATGTTTAAGCTTCAGTTTACATTCTATCAAACTAAATAAAATGACAGTAAAAGCAATATCAGCTGTTTTTGATAGTGATGGCAATAACAGTCAGTGCAGAGTTGCCGTAGTTTATATTATATTAAACACGGACGTAACTGCACAAAAATTCAAAATCGAGTTTTTGATTGATTATGGTTCATTTTATCAAACTTCATGTTCATGCAAATATTTAGACCTCTACGATCAAAAATGACTATTAAAGAAATTCAAACGAACGTAACTACGAATACATCTATTTTTTTATTCCAAAGAACGTAACTAACATAAAAGCTTAAATGTATATAAAAAGGAAGTAAATAGTTAAAAACATATAAGTATCCATACTACAAGTAAATCTCGAAAATAAATTTCAAATTATTATTATTGATTTTGAAAAATTTTTTATTTCTCCTGTAAAAAATATAAAACTGTAGTTACTACGTCCGTTTGCATTTAAGGTGACTATACATATCTACGTATATAAAATAAAAAAAATTACATAAAACACAATAAAGTATGTAGAATGAAAATAAAAACTTATATTATATTTAAAAACACTGTGTTATTTAAAAATATTAAAAATTTTGTTTTAAGTCTATTAAAAAAAGTTTCTGTATATCGGATAAGATTTGACTTCGCCATTAGCGGACCAGGGTGAGCTAAAAAGCTAAAATTTATTTTTTTTCCTCAAACATTTTCTAAACTGTAAACAACATATTTTAATCTGATCAAAAACATCATTTACCTTTTTATATCGGGCTGATATACTTTGAAATGACATTTAATAATGTAAAGTTGCAGACGTTACAAAAAATGGAAGTCAACGGTCATTTGCATAATTTTTATCAAATTTTGAATAGGAAGCCAAAAAAAACTCAATGAATTTATATATTATAATAAATTAATTGCTTTTTTAAGCGTCGGTTTTCAAACTGCGGTGCCAATTTGGCACTGCCAACAGCTGATACTACGTTAAAAACTTTTAAGATTTAGACGCGTTTGCCTGTTTTGACGATACAAAATATAAAATTTTTTCTTCACTGAAAATTCAAGTTTTACATCTGTCAATTTTGCCAAACACGAAACACCCGACCAAGAACAAAATTAGATTTTTGTCATGCACACTTTGTGTTGAGCAGCCACGAAAAATCGCGACACGCGCCCATCTCTGCATCAAACACTTGAAAACAATCAACCACCTGCATCGATCTTGGTTAAAATGTGTTTATGTACAGGGTGGGCCAAAAGAAACCAAGGGGTGTAAAAGTTTAATAACTTTTTTGTTTATTAATTTTTTTTTATTTATTTTTTTTCAGATTATATAGACAACACTTGGAGAATTTATAATGAATGAAAATAATAAATGAAAATCAGAAAATAAGAAATGAATAAATGAAATCAACTTTATTGAAAATTTGATTATGAGTGATGAAGCTCATTTTCATTTGAATGGCTTTGTTAATAAGCAGAACTGTAGGTTCTGGGGTTCTCAAAATCCAAGAGCCATTCATCAATGCCAATTGCACCCCATCAGGTGTACAGTATGGTGTGGGATCACATCTGAAAATGTCATTGGGCCCTACTTCTTCGAGAATGAAGATGGAAGTGCTGTAACCGTAAATGGAGAGCGGTATCGGTTTATGATAGAAAATTTTTTACGTCCTGCTCTTGAAAACAGACCTGGTATGTGGTTTCAGCAGGACGGAGCCACTGCCCATACTGCCCGAGACACAATGGCACTTTTAAGTCAAATTTTTGGAGAGCGAATAATTTCTCGAAATTCGGAAATTATTTGGCCAGCGCGATCGCCAGATTTGACAGCACCCGACTATTTTCTTTGGGGTTTTTTGAAGGAGCGAGTGTATGTGAACAAGCCAGAGACAATCCTTGAACTCAAGGCAAACATTGTTGCAGAAATTCGAACGCTACAGCCACAAGTTTTGAAAGATGTCATGGAAAATGCTCAAAAAGAGCCCATCAGTGCGAAGCTGAAAACGGTGGTCATTTAAGAGACATCATTTTTCATACTTAGTGTAAAAAAATTTCCATTTTGTATATTATATAATCTGAAAGAAAAAATAAAAAAAGTTAATAAACAAAAAAGTTATTAAACTTTTACACCCCTTGGTTTCTTTTGGCCCACCCTGTACATATGAATTTTTTCAATAAATTCAGTAAAGTACGACTTTAACTCGCACACGAAGGGTTCCGTACGGGCACTGGATATGTAATGCGAACTTTTTCCTATATCGAACCTTATTTTCGATTTTATCGTAAGCGATATGTTGAAATAGCGTTTGTTATTGAAATTAAAATTTTACTGGCCTACCCATAGTTTAGGGTTATCAATATGCCAAAACATTTGATAACTTTTAAGATACGTTCTGTACTCTGTTCTTATTGCGAAAAGCACGTAAAATCTATCTGGCAGTACGTTTTTCCATTCAAAATGTTTCAGCTGCGAAACAACATGAGCAACACGTTTTTCGCACGGAATTTTAACAATGTTGCATAATGTCAGCAATAAAAGCGAGAAACTTATAAAAAACCGCGATTTGGGCTACATATAGTGAATGTCAAATTTTGCACTCGAAATAATCAATGCTACGGAAAAATTTTCACAACTTCGAACAGAGTACCAGGCTTTACGATTAAATCGAAAATAAGGCTCGATATAATCAAATATATTATTTGATGTAGACATTTTAAACAAAACAATTAAGTCCCTGTAAATTTTTTTTTGGGTTTTTGGTGATTTTTCTAGTTTTGACAGTTTTTCTCATATTTTGCGTTAACGCTTTTGGTGTTTGGCGTTTGTTTTCATTATGGCGATTTTTTTCGGTTATTAACGATTTTTTTTAGCTTTAGAGATTTTTTTCAGTGTGGCGCTTTTTTCGTTTTAGCAATTTTTTCGGTTTTTGGCGATTTTTTTGGTTTGGCGATTCTTTAATTTTGGGATTTTTAGTTTATACCGTTTTTGAAAATTTCAATAGTTTGCCTCTTACGGTTTCCAAGATACAGCGAGTTGTCAAAATTACATTGTCAAAATGGCATTAACTGACAGAAAACCCTTTAATTTTGATTTTTTTTTAATTTTAGTGTTAATTGTTGAAATCTGTAAAAATACACCAACATTGCAAATTTCAAGTGTCTATATACATATGTATAATTGTGTGTATATTACATGGGATTTTAACATGTTTCGTTGCTCGTTTTGGAACAGCCTTTGTTTTTTAACTGTCATATATTTGTAGCGGCCAAAGTTGTATATACTCTGTCGAAATTTCAGGCTCAAAGCTCCCATGGTTCTCGAGAAAATAGCCTGTGACGGACAGGGTAGCGAAAACAATAGGGTTCCTTTTCACCTTTGGTGTACGGATCCCTAAAAATCTATTGTTTTTAGATAAAATTATAAAAATTTTCTATTTAAATTACTAATTGTGATTACTATTAATTTAATTTTTCTGTATTGGCTAGACCTGTTCTTTCGAAGTATCAATAGTTTAAATTTTTGATATACATTCAATTTGATCAACCCTAATAGTGCAGCTCTCGTTTGGCAGAAATGTTCACTGTTTTGAAGATTATTTAAGGATTTTTGGCGAGAACAAAATAAATTAAACGTCAATATTCATTTGTATAAAGTAAAAGTGTGTGTTTTCCAAGCCATTGACTGCACAGTTATTCAATTATTTTCAATTGTAAGAATTCTAGACATTACTATCAAATATTTTTATCTTTTTTTTAATTTTTCAACTTTGGGCGTGTGCTAAAATATTTGCCTGTGGGGAAAAAATTTCATTTTTCTGTTGTGCCAAATGATATCTTTTTTGACAATGTAAAATTTTGACAAATTCGCTCGAGCATAGAAAGAAGCTGATGAAACAATTGCTGCGGCGGCGGTTGTGCTTCGCCTGACTACAAGCCGCCGGCTACCAACAAATTTTTAAGAGTACATTTTTATATAAAACAATATTCTTGTAGCAATAAATTATATAACTATATATATATGATGCAATATTTTTCTCAAACTAAAATAAACAATGATTTTTTCACAGTCTAATTAAACTTAAAAGACGTAAAGTAAACATCTTTGTGTTAGGCGACGGCTCGAAGCGACGGTGGTGGATTTAAATTTTATGATACCATGCTTTTTATTTCAGCTTGTCAAAAATTTATCTGTTGTGTCAAAATTTTTATTAGCAACCAGGGCTAGTGAAATTTTATTCACCTCAGAAGTGTCAAAAATTTACTTACACTAGTACTTTGCTACCGTTTGGCACAGGCCCTTTAATAAACTTAATAATAGATTAATATTCTATGAATATACATACATACATATGTGAATTAATGTTGTGTTGAACAACTAATGAATTTAATTTAATCTTTGTGATTAATAACAAAGTCAAAGTTTAAATAACAGCAATGTTTTTTTCAGCAGCGTTGCCATATACCTGAAAAAAAAACTTACAATGTAGAAAAAAAGCATTTTTCAGGAGAAAAACTTTTTTAACAAAAGATTCAAGATAATTGAATATATTTTTGTCGGAACTTGTATATGTTTTGTATGATTTGTGTTACAAAAACATTTTTTTAATATACATATACATATGTTTATTTATTCACTCCTATTCTGCGTTCCAATTCGAATCGAAAGTTTCTCCGTTTGGAAACTCTGGTATTCTGCTTTCCGTTCTTCGATTTCTCTTTCGATTCTATGTATTCTGCATTTCGATCGTAACTACGTTTTTGTAAGTTGTTATTTTAGTGGCGGAGCGTTTTCAATTTTTGTTTGTTTAGCTTCAAAAAGTGATTAATTAAAAAAATAATCCAAGTATTAAATGCAAAAGAAGGTTTAATTAATAAACTACACAGTTTGTTTTGTTTTTCTGTACTGAAATGCGATTTTTATTTAATTTATTACAGGTAGAACAGTATAAAAAGTTGACATACCTATTTAATGGCAACAAAAAACGATATTACATACGGATTTAATTAAATTTAAAGAAATAAACTTTATTTTTGTGTTACAATTATGTGTAAAAAATTAAAATATCACCTCCGGCGCGACAGAATTCTTCAGACTGGAAAAGTTTGGCCACAAATACCTCTTGCTTATCCCGTTTTTTTAACTCTCTGTACTTAAATTTGCAAGAGTTTATTTAATGAAAATGTTCAAAATATTTAATTATTATTTGTTTTAATTGTTAAATCACTGTTTTTTGCACTAAATTTAACTTTTTGCTAAAAATTTTGCAAAATTGCTTAGTTTTACTGTTCCTATTTCACCCGTTTCAAAGCAAAGCAGCAGGTTTAAACATACTCTTCTCTTCTTCTTTTTCTTTCGATTCAGTTTTTTGGCAGAATACCTCTTTTCGATCCGTGCGTAACTGAATGCGGGAACGTAATCGAAACGCAGAATAGGGGTGAATATGTTATTGTTTTCGCATTGATATCTATAAATCCCGGTTCAAACTTGCCATTTTTGTTGCAGCAGTCTAAAAGCGCTTATATGAAAGAGATGGCTCAATTGGTAACAATAAGATTTGCTACTGCATTCTTATAATCGTTGCAAGGTGCTTATAAGTTGTCGGGTCTACAGTGAAACCTCTCATAACGGACACTTCCTATAACCGGACACGTGTAGATCCAACACGTTCATTAGTTTTTCCATACAAATGCACTCCCATAACCGGACACTCTCATAAAAGCACAGAAGCGGTGAAACACGGCAGTGAGAATTTTGAAACTCTTCATGACTATTTATATTAATAATGAGAATCAGCGTGACCATATTAGCTTATTTTTTGGGATTTAGCTGCAAAATTTCCATTTAGCTCTTAGCTTATCTTTTAGGTTTTTTTAAAAACTCATTTAGCTTTTTTAGCCGTTTTTAATCTAAATTGCATGTTCTCAAAAAATGTGTTAAAGACATAAAAAAGTTATGACAAAAATTAAAAATTTTAAGCGTACTGACTAAATGGCTGAATTGATTTTCTTCAATTATAGGCGAGATCAAGTCACTTTTCAAACGACAAAAACAAAATTAAAATCGGTCTAGCCGTTTCGGAGATATGGCGTCAAAGACACACAGATTCAACTAAATATATCTAGAAAAGATGTGATATCTTCTGTACATCTGGACAGATTTTCTTCAAACAAAGCTAAGAACACTCTCGGTCAAGTCACCTTGCGAACAAAAAATAAACTAATTCAAAATCAATGCAGCACTTTGGTCTGTACGTGGACTCGTACAGATGCACAAATGTACAGACACACACTACAAACTTATAACACCCTTTTTGATGTGTAAACATCTATACGCTAGGGGGTAAAAATCTTTTGACTTTGATTTCTTTGCTGAGATTTCTTTGCTTTTCTTTCACAACATTGTCAAATCGTTGTGAGCTATGTATGAGTGTATTAGTGTTTGAAAGAAGCAATACCAAGCAGAGAAACAAGTCGACCGCCTCGAAGCCGACGTTGCGCCGCCGCCGGTTATTTTTCTGTATATTTCCGTAGACCAAAGTTGAAAATGAACCGTAAGAGCTACGGACTTGAAATTTGGACACAATGTGTAGACATTTGGCCACTACAACAACAAATACATGAGAGTTAAAAACTAAAGGGTGTTCCAAAACGAGCAACGAAAAATGTTAAAATCCCATGTAATATACATACAATTGTATGTACATATATACACTTGAAATTTTAAAAGTTAGTGTATTTTTATACAGACTACAACAATTAACACTAAATTTAAAAAATTTAAATCAATGGGTGTTCCATCAGTTAATGCAATTTTGACTTTGTAATTTTGACTTGCTGTATCTTGGAAACCGTAAGAGCAAAACTCTTGAAATTTTCAAAAACGGTAAAACTAAAAAATCAATAAAATATAAAATCGCCAAATATAAAAAATCGCCAAAAACAAAAAAATCGCCAAAACGAAAAAAGCACCAAATTAAAAAAAATCTCTAGCACCTAATTCACACGAAGACTTTTATGAAGTCTATTTTTCGACATCACTTTTTGTTTGTTAGCGAACGGGGTAGAGAAGAAAGAGGGGTAGAAGAAATGACTCGGATTCTGTTTTCCATGGTTTTTTTTTCATATTTCTCTTTACATTGCTCTTGTTGTTATTGTTGTTACGTTTCAATGTTACTCTTCTATCTTATTGTTATATTTTATTGTTACTCTTCTAGCTTATTGGCTATATGAGTGGAGAGAACTAAAATTAGACGTCCAAAAAAAAAATCGTATGAATGCAAGGAATTTTTGGTAGCAACTTCAAAAGAGAATTAAGAAAAATAGACGTCATAAATTTCACCGTGTGAATTAGCACTAGGACTAAAATAAATCGCGAAAAACTGGGAAAATCGCTAAAATGAAAAAAAATCCTTAAACATAAAAAAAAGAGAAAAAAGCGATAAAACTGAAAAAAAATCGTTTAAACTGAAAAAACTTAAAAAGGAAGAAAGCTAAATCAAAAAAAATTATCAAAATCGAATGTGCGCGAGTCAAAGTCGCACTTTATTGAATTTATTTTAATTGCAATGCGTACACAACAACAACAACAGCAACAACTAAACGATGAACAACAGGAATTAAAAATTAAAAAGTAAAAGTAAAGGCATTTACCATAGATGAGCACTGCAATACCACTAAAGTTTCAGTAAAAATAATAAAAAATGTTTAACAATTAAATTTTTACTGATTACTAAAAATTTTTTCTACAGTTTTTATAAATTGCGTAAATGATTTGTTATATGATGAGGTGCATTGAATTTTCAGTAATCAGTAACGCCCGTATTCATAATGAAATTCTACCATGTGGCTAAATGTTTTTCATACAAAAGTTTCAAAATTTTAATGAAAAAACTTTGCCACTTGCTACAATGTTATTATGATTACGGCCCTACGATTTTACTGGTAATGCAAATTAAATTTAATTAGCATTTTTTTAGTAATCAATAAATTTACTGCTTACTGCAATTTTGAATGCAGTACATATACATATACTGCAGTGTGCCCATTTACTAACCAAATAAATTTAATAAAACAAACAAAAACCAACAAATTCATATGTATTTATAATATTGAAAGTTTTGATACTTTTAATTAATTAATTTAAAAAAAAGATACTAAAAGCATAAGTACTTCCAACTTAAATAAAAATTTTCATTACTAGATGTTTACACATCTCCTCTGTGATCGGACTCACATTGCTTTTTTTGGATGAAGGAAGGTTCAAAATTATAATTTGTTAACATTCAAAAATATAAATTTTTTTCATTGAAAAATAATTTAAAAATAAAAAATTTAAATTGCGCATTTATAGGAAAAGTGACAAATTTAAAAATAGGTGACATTGATTGCAATTTTGGAGTTACAATGGCAAAAGTTAAATTAATATTGCCTATAAGACTTTTAAAGATTTTCTTTGAGTTGAGTTGAACTTGTATTTAGCAGCATAAATTTACTTAAAACAAAAATTAGGAAATAGGTTTTCTGTTAACAAGACTAATTAATTTAAAAAAAGGTTTCGTATTTTAGTATAAATGTTTTTAAATTTTTGGGAAGTTTTTGTGTTATTTTTCTTTAAAACTCAAATATAATAATGAATAAATAATTTAATTAAAAATTATTCAATATTTTTATTTCAAATAATAGAAAATATGTTTTTGTATGTATATATTTAACCTTATTTTAGCAATAAGAAACTATTGCAACGTGGAAGAAGTCGAAAAAAGTTTAGCTTTATTTTATGGCTTAAAATTTTAATTTTTAGCTTATTTTAGCTCTTTTTGAAACGTGATTTAGCTTAACTTTATTTTAAAATGTGGTCACACTGATGAGAATTGTATTCTATAAAATAGTGAAGGTTGAACGGTAAGCGTGGCACTCCTAATATAAAAATGTTTCCTTTTATCTCTAAACGTATATGGGGTGTAGCGAAGCACACAGGGTTTGGGATGGTTAAGCAATAACTACATGAATGAATTTTTATGACTTACATTTTAATAAAACTCGAATAGATACTGAAAATTTTAAAACTTTAAACAGCGGGATAGGAATTTGAGGCGGGATCGACATATGAAAAGTAGGATAATCCCGCCTAAAGCAGAATGTCTGTCTGGTCGGGTTAGGGATGAGAAATGACTAACGACCAATAATTTCCAGTAATAATGCTTTATTATTTATTATTATTTATTTATTTGCATGATATTAAACTTATATAAATATAATACTAATATAATCAGGACTATCATGAATAAAATTCCACATGAAATTTTTCACGGGAAACAATTCCAACTAATAGGAAGTAGTAGGGAAAACAAAAAATTCTAATTGGAAAGGGGCGAATTTTCACGTGGAATTTTATTCATGATATCCCTGAATATTTACATAAGTAGCACAAGCTACTTTGGCTATCAGCTAAATGCTTTATTTATTTATTTAAAACTTGAAAAATCAATTTTGCCAAGTTTAAATTTAGGTTCTTATAAAAATTAGTTTAAAAATTACAATTTTAATATTCAATAATTATTGAATAATTCTACAAAATATATTTTATTCAAATAACTAAAAAATATACAGACGAATTGCAAATTATTCAATTATTCTTGTACGCATGACAACTTTGGTGCGGCTTGTCTTATACAGCTAAAGTGGTGCGAAAACAATCAATGGATGGATACTCCACAATTATGTCGACCATAAAGAATAAACCTAAATAAATTCAACACCTCTAAGAATAAACGGATGTTCTTGTCGACGAGTAACGAATTGTTCTTGTTGGTATATTGAACACATGAAATAATTCGTCTAGTTAGTTTAGTTAGTTAGTTATATATACATATAATTATGTACATACTAGCTTAGCGCGGCAAACGTTGTCTTACGCCTCCACTTGAATGCATATACAAAAATTCATTCAAGTCGGTCCAGCCGTTTGGTTGCACTATAGATAAATAACCTAGATAACGACTACAGTGCCATCTGCCGGGTTGATTTGTGAATCTAAACCATCCAGGGCGCCACACAAATGCATACAAAAAAATTCATTCAATCGGTCCAGTGTGCATACTTAATTTTTTTTCTAATTCGGTAGAATCGACAAAAAAAATCGGTAGATTTGAATGAAATTCGGTAGAATTTTTTTTATTCAGAGAAACACAAAAAATAACAATTCAAAGAAACATAAAAAAATAACAAAATATATGTATGTACTTATATATAAAGAGTACGTGCAAGGAGTATCAAACTAGACAGGTTCCAAAAGCGCATTTAAAA
This sequence comes from Tachina grossa, assembly GCA_949987645.1. Taxonomy (NCBI): domain Eukaryota; kingdom Metazoa; phylum Arthropoda; class Insecta; order Diptera; family Tachinidae; genus Tachina; species Tachina grossa. Next base: position 64,601,040 of record OX465274.1, read on the forward strand.
CTTCACATGTGTTTGGAAATTAAACTGCCATAAACAATGAAGTATTTCCAATAAAAAAAGTGTCATCTCCAGTTATTTGCCCTTACCCTTTATATAGATATGCTATGCATATATAAAATAATAAACATAAATAACAGGAATTAATTCAGTTTTTGTACATAGGTTTTATAAAGCTACTAAAATAACTTTTATTTGACAAACATTTGTAACTACAAATATTATATGTAAGATCCATTTATGAATTTAAACTTTGGTGCAAAAATTATTAAATCATTGGTATTAATAACTATTTCATAGCCAAGGCACAATTCTTTGGCAAATAGTAGGTTACTTATAGTTTCAGTTTTTAACCGATTTCTTTGTTCTGTTTTAATGATTTTCATGACAGAAAATGACCGCTCTGCGGCCGCACTGCTATGTGGCAAAATAGGCAATTTACACATACAGGGTGGGCCAAAAGAAACCAAGGGGTGTAAAAGTTTAATAACTTTTTTGTTTAATAACTTTTTTTTATTTTTTCTTTCAAATTATATAATATACAAAATGGAATTTTTTTTACACTAAGTATGAAAAATGATGTCTCTTAAATGACCACCGTTTTCAGCTTCGCACTGATGGGCTCTTTTTAGAGTATTTTCCATAACATCTTTCAAAACTTGTCGCTGTAGCGTTCGAATTTCTGCAACAATGTTTGCCTTGAGTTCAAGGATTGTCTCTGGCTTGTTCACATACACTCGCTCCTTCAAAAAACCCCAAAGAAAATAGTCGGGTGCTGTCAAATCTGGCGATCGCGCTGGCCAAATAATTTCCGAATTTCGAGAAATTATTCGCTCTCCAAAAATTTGACTTAAAAGTGCCATTGTGTCTCGGGCAGTATGGGCAGTGGCTCCGTCCTGCTGAAACCACATACCAGGTCTGTTTTCAAGAGCAGGACGTAAAAAATGTTCTATCATAAACCGATACCGCTCTCCATTTACGGTTACAGCACTTCCATCTTCATTCTCGAAGAAGTAGGGCCCAATGACATTTTCAGATGTGATCCCACATCATACTGTACACCTGATGGTGTGCAATTGGCGTTGATGAATGGCTCTTGGATTTTGAGAACCCCAGAACCTACTGTTCTGCTTATTAACAAAGCCATTCAAATGAAAATGATCTTCATAACTCATAATCAAATTTTCAATAAAGTTGATTTCATTTATTCATTTCTTATTTTCTGATTTTCATTTATTATTTTCATTCATTATAAATTCTCCAAGTGTTGTCTATATAATCTGAAAGAAAAAATAAAAAAAAATTAATAAACAAAAAAGTTATTAAACTTTTACACCCCTTGGTTTCTTTTGGCCCACCCTGTATATCGACTTAAATTACTAAATAACAATATTCGGTAGATTTCAGGCCTTGTTCGGTAGAATTGGTAGATTGTTAAATGCACAAACATATTCGGTAGAATCTACCGAATATCGGTAGAAGTGTGCACACTGGTCCAGCCGCTTAGGAGGATATCAGTGACATACACACGTAGAGTAGATTTATATATGTATATACAGATATACATATATACTCATTCAACCTAACCTCGCTTGTATAAGTCCAAGCGCAGTACCTTGTACATCACTACCTGGATTCAGTAACTTTTATTACGATAATCGTATCGTTATAATAAATATAACGAAAATTTATTGATTTTGCTATTCAGTAACATATTTTAACGATATTCGGTGTCGGTTGGAGAAGAAAAAAGTTAAGTCACAAGATCTAATCTGTTGAGCTTTTCTTAATTATTCTTTATGCTTTTCGCTTGTTTTCACATTTTCTATACAGAGATACCCCAAAATATTGAATTAAATTGTGAATAAGACAAAGCGGTAGACTATCGTAAAAAGGAAATTACAGATTAACATTATCGTTATCGTAGGCGAATAAATATGTCAATAAATATTACGATTTTCGGTTCGCAAAAAGTTACAGAACACAGGTGCAGATGCTTTGAAAAAAAGGGAAGTCGTCAGAGAATTGAAATTTCCAGAAGTTACATAACAAGACTTTTTCGCTTGTGCAAAACATTGTCTGTACAACAATTATATGTACTTGCCATAATTATACCTTTATTTGTACTAGAGATGAGCGACGTTCACCTGTTGGGCGTGACTCGTGCATGATCGTGATTAATGTTTACTCTCAATCCTTGAATGTGATTGAGTGAATGAGAATCTCTTTGTGTGATGACTTCGTGGCTGCAAAATATTAATTTAAATTTTCAAATAAATACAATGAAGTATGAGATATGACATACACTAAATACGTAAATTAGAGTGGCACTAAAAATTTAACTTTTGTAACACGTAGATAGTATAAAACTGATATGGAGAAAATTAGCCCCATTGAGAGGTAGAAGTGCAAATTTTGTAAAATTCACTTATTACCAGCAGTAAATTATAAATTTCGTAAATCTTAAATTGATTCTTCTGAAAATCGACAAATAACACACTATATACATATATAATACCATACAAACTTTAGCCTTTTTAATGGAATATCTTACCTGATGTTTGACGATTTGTCTAGTTTTGGTGGGTTTTCTTATTTCTTGAGCTGTTTTTTTCGTTTTTGGGGTTTTTTCGGTTTTTGGCGTTTTTTTAGTTTTAGCGTTTGTTTTAATTTCGGTGATTTTTTCGGTTTATGGCGATTTTTTTTCGTTTTATAATTTTTTTTAGTTTGGCGCTTTATTTTAGTTTTTGGCGATTTTTTAATTTACGAGGAATGTTTGTGGATTTTGTGCGCCCCATATGCAACAAATTCCTTTGTTTACATAACCGAATAATTGAAAATGGGTATCATCACTAAAGATGATTTTGTTGAAAAATGTGTTGTTTTCGTTCAGTTTTTTTATAGTAAATTTTCACAATTAAAATTATTTGTTCAAGAGTGTAGCTAGCGTTCCGTGGCTAAAATTTCCCAACTCTTTACTAAATAAGTGTCAAAGGATGACAGCTAAATTCTTCACACTTTGTCATTCGACAGCCAATTTATTTCCTAATTTCAAATTTGATCACCCTTTATTAAGGAATCAATCATAATATGGCTCTTTATATTGGGTAAATGGAATAAAAAAATGCATTTGCTTTTTACATAAAAATTTGTTGTAAAAGCTAAAATATGTATGTGTTTTTTTTAACAAATTTTGAAGTAAAAAGCAAATGCCTTTTTTTATTCATTTCACTCATTGTGTAAAATACCTAAACGACATTTTATCTTAAACCCTGGTACTCTGTTCGAAGTTGTGAAAAATTTTCAATAACATTGATTATTTCGCGTGAAATACTTGACATGTACTAAATATAGCGCAACTCGCGTTTTTTTTATATTTCTCGCTTTTATTGCTTGAAAGTATACAACATTGTTAAAATTCCGTGCGAAAAAATTACTGCTCATGTTGCTTCGCAGCTGAAACTAAAATGATGCCAGAGTCATTTTGCATGGAAAAACGTGCTGCCAGATAGATTTTACGTGTTTTTCTCAATAAGAACAGAATACTACTTTTGCGAATTTATTTCGCAAATATTTCATACCAAATACTTTTACATGTAGTTTGACAGCATTTCTCACGAAATTGTGAACAGAGTACCAGGCATAAGAGGATACTCGTAAGTGAAAAGTAACTCACGGCCCCATCTTTGAAAATAAAATGTAATGCATGCATGTGAATTGAATAGGGAACATGTTTAAGCATTTCACATGATAACCTGATTATTTTAATTAAACCAACATCAGACACAATACAGAAATGCCAGACGCCAAATGAGAAGCAAACACAGCCGCAAAAGCGTGAGGCAAACAAAGAAGATAAAAAGCATGATGTCAGGCAATAATTTTTCATTACGTTTATTTATTTTTTGTACATACAAGTGATATGCGAATATTCGGATGTTTTTAGATATTCTTATTCGCCAAATTCAGACGAATACGAATATTTTTATTTTTAGATAAATGACATAAAAATATTAGTTATTTGTTTGATAATAGGTATGTTCATTTACTTTCCCAGCAGAAGCTAGCAACGAGAGAGTAAGTCAGAAATTTACAAAATTACTCTCGCACATACTAAAAAGTATACACAGAGAAAACAGTGCCTAATAATTCCTCATAAAATAGAAGAAAATTAATAAGAACTATCTTTGGTTTTTTTTTCAATAAGGAAATCTTATTAATTTCATAGAGAAACCCTTTTTGAAAAAATCAAGAAGAAATCTTTAGTTTAGTAGTAGTTTTTATGAGGTTATCTTATTGATTTTTTTAATAAGGTTTTCTTCTTGAAATATGTCTTTCTTTATTCTTTGTGCTTTGCTTATATATTTTCATTTAAATTCTATACCATATACTTTGAAAGGAGACAAGTATTGAACCAGCAAACTTCTGACTGATAGACAAACACTATAACCAATATGCTAACAAGCAGTCTGAATAACCATTGAAATAATTTTGCAAACATGCTTATACAAAAACGAAAAAGAGCATGAAAAAAATTGTCTGTGTCTATTTATAGATATGAAATAACAAGGCACCTCATAAAATCAAGAAGATTTCCTTATTAAAAAAAATCAATAAGATGCTTTACACATAATCATATAGGAACCTAATAAAATCAAGAAGAAAACCTTATTGAAAAAATCAATAAGAAATCCATATAGTTTACAATTTATAAGAAAACCTAATAGAATCAAGAAGTTTTTCTCTATGGATTATTTTTTTGGTGCCAAAAATAACGGAAATTGAGTAAAAATTGGGAATAATAAGATTTCTTCTTTATTTTATGTGGTTTTCTTCTTGATAAAATTAATAAGGTTTACCACATAAAAACAATCAGGAATCTCTATGAAAAAATCTTCGCTTCTTTCTGCTTCTTTCTTAGCTTAAAAACGTTTCATAGAGAAAATCTTATTGATTCTATGAGGCAGTTTTTTCTCTGCGTAAAGGCTCAGAGTCCAACCTAAATTAGAGCGTCAAGCGTTGCGTTAGCAGCAGGGTACGTATCTTCAGTACATTCAAATAATATTTTATACGTTTAAATGTACTGAAAATACGTACCCTGCTGCTATCGCAACGCTTGACGCTCTAATTTAGGTTGGACTCTCAATCAGACGTGACATAACCATAGCCATAGAGAGCAGCCGTTCGAACCAAACTAATGGGCAACACTGTATTCGATTATACGTGACTCGCCATAACGCCATAACTCTCACCATAGAAACCAATTGAATTTTGGTTTGGTTATGGTTATGGCCAAGGCACATCAATCAGGTACCCGCATTTCTACAACAAATATTACACAGCAATAACCACATGTGCTTTGTTGGTATAAATTACCTTCTTACTTTTCAAAACAGGGTAGCATCGTAAGATTGCATGTTTCTTAAAGTTAATGTCAAACACCATACAAAACTGAATATTCGATAGGTGTTTATTGATACCCAAATAAAAGCATGCTTTTAGGCTTATACCTACACAATTCAAATTTGACATTTAGATTGGTACAATGACATTAGTCACCTGGTGTAGTGCTGCCACCTAATAACTGCGCCTTGGTTATGGCGTTATGGCTATGTCACGTCTAATTTAAGCTTAACGCTTTACTTATAAAAACTTGCAAGGAAATTTTATTCATATCAGAACCATAGATGGAAATCATGATACAATTGTAATTTTTGTAATGTATTTTTGGATAATCTTGTTTGATAAAATTTCAAATTAAAATTTTTTTTAAAATCGACATTTAATATGAAATAATACTTACTACTTTTATGCATTTTTCATTATTTTTTAATTATATTCTATTAACAAATACAAAAAACCACATTTTCCATCTCTGATCAGATATGACAAACAAACGCAATTCCTTGACAATAAAATTGACATGAATTGAACATGTCTTCTTTTTTCATAATTATACATGTTTTTTCAAATTTTTGAAATAATTAATTTGAAAAGAAAAACCAAAACAGCTTTTTGGATAAAGGCCGTTCAGTTTCTAAATTTGAGTACTTACTTTTTCTGTAATAACTTATCAGTTGTTTCTTGCCAAAACGGTCGCAGTTTTCCGCTAAAGCGATGAGTTTTGCATCGTCCATTGTTAAGTTGCAATATAATTTTTTATTTTTCTTTTAAAATTTAATTTTTTATTCCAAAAGCACAATAACAATTTATTTGAAAATATTTTTATTTAATTTATGCTGTCACTTAGAATTACTTAACAAATTTTTTGATTTTCACAGGTTGAACCGAAACAAAACAGAACGAAACAGAAAAACTAACGACTTGTATTAGATTTCTATAAACAAAAAAGAGCCAGCTGATTCTTTTACTTTCTGTTCTGTTACGAATCAGCTGACTGTTTTTTGTTTATATAAATCTAATACAAAAATAATATCAAAAATATCCTTAAATGGATTTTGTGCACAAATTACTATTCAAAATGAGTCGTTGAAGTCTGCTGATGATTTGGCAAAACATCAGTGAAATGCATATAGACATGCTTGACCATTAGCAAATAAATTTTAATGCATATTACTTGAGAATTTTTAGGGGTGTCATACCTTCAACATGATTGAATAAGAACTTTTGTTAACCATTGAAAAATCTAAACCATATATAAATTTAAATGTTAATTAACTAAATACATAATTAACTACTAAGTCGTAGTTCATTCAACACAAAAACTTGCCTTTTATAAGATTTGATTTTGTGTAACAGATATGAGAAATAATTACATATACACATATCTTTCGGATTATAAAATCGAAACTGGATCAAGAATAATTTAAGTGTGTGAAACAAGAATAAGTTATAGCAAAAACAAAGCTGATTTTCGAATCTAAAAAAATGTTTATTTTATTTTATTTTGCTCTTTTTTATCAAAAACTAACTGAATGCATCAAAAAAGTAATACCAGTAAATCTAAAAATTGCAGATGTTATTTTATTGAAAGGTTTTTTGTTAAATCCTCTTCAAACTTCTTTCAATATACATATTTCTACTTAATCATATCTCTCAACGACTTATGCCCATTTCTTGACTTGGTAATCAAACTGTAATTATTTTTAAGTTCTAATTAAATACGAAATTGTATTTTTAAGTGCATAATTAGATAATAATTAATTGCCCAACCTTGTGTAATTAAATACTACTTAAGTTTTATGAGCGTACCATATGTTTTTATGCGTGTCTGTGTTTATTGAAAACATACACATGAACATCATGTGGTTGGGTTGAAAACATCATGTGGTCGTATTAGGACGAATTTCGTTTAATTTGCATAAATACATAACATAAACAATTCATAGTTTCATATCAAGGAATAAATAAATAGAAAAATGCATTCTGATGCTCCTTTGGTTTCATAAAATGTGTTTTTATGCAATATTAATTTTCTGCATGTTGATAACCTAACTTTTTTGTTTATGTTAAACAGCTATTATTTGGAAATTTTTTAGTGCTGCCGTACTTTCAACGTAATTTAATGAGAACTTTAATTAACCACTGAAAAAATGAAATAGTATTTAATTACAAGTTAATTTTAAATAAAAATTAGCTAATTACGTACTTAATTATTAAGTAAGTTAAAAACTAGGGGTTAGTCTGCTGACGAGTTTCTTAAGCAGAATAGAAATATAATGGCAAACTATAATGCTTCATATTAATACATTAAATACTTAAAATCCTATAAATATATGTACTTTGGTATTTATTTAAAACTTTATTTTCATTTATGTATATAGGTCGAAGAACCTTTTGTTCGGAGAACCAAACGTGGAGATACAAATAAATTAACTGGAGCTGTGGACATACTCAGTAACGAAGAGGCCGAAAAGCAATTACAGCAGTCCTTGAATAAATTAACAAAAGGAGATGGCCCTTCCTACAAGTAAGAAAATTTAAACATTTTAAAATGCACAGTGAAATCTTTTTTTGAAGCTTTAGGTCTTCCTTTATATGGCATTTACACTTGCACGAAATCTAGCAGATTTAAATTAAATCATTATGAAAATTTATAACGTTCACCCCAAGTTTTTCTTTTTGAAATCTATCACGATTTCTTATCAAAAAAAAAAGCCCATTAACTGAAAATTTTCCTAAACTACAACCAAACAACTGCATTGTCGTTAATTCACACACCTTTTTAAGTAAAGGAACTTACTATTTAATACAAATTTGAGAAAAACCTTGCTGGCATGACTAAGTTCTACTACCCAGGTAGAAATTGCTAACCGTACAAAAATTTTAGCACGGGGAAAGCACCTTTATAGTGTTTTCACACTGAAAGTTAAACAGCTGATTTTTCATTCACACTGCAAGTTTATTAAATTCAGGTTTTAACTCACAGACTGTCTAATAACTTTGCTCAAAATAAAATAAATCTCCTGCAGAATTGCGTGTATTGCTTGTTGTATTTTCTGTTTTTAACTAACACTTATTTGACAAACTGTACAACAACTGCTTTTGTTTGTATGAAAAACTCATATATTTCACAATGCGTTCTAAAATGGAAATTATTTTATATTTTGTAAATAAATATTTTCAAATTATGGAACTACACCTTTTCCAGTTGTAATTCAGAAAGCGTCAATTATAATTCAGAAAGCGTCAATTGTAATTTAGATTTATCAATTTAAATTCAGAAAGCGTCACTTGTAATTTAGATTTATCAATTTAAATTCAGAAAGCGTCAATTGTAATTTAGATTTATCAATTTAAATTCAGAAACCATCAATTGTAATTCAGAAAATGAACAAATTTTATTAAATATGAATTTATTTTAATTTTATTAAAGAAAAAAACCTATGTTTTTATAATTTTTTCCCCTCTCAATCTCTTCTTTTCCAATAATTACTGTTCTGAAGATTGGAGAAGCACTATCTTCAACAGTGGTGTATGTTTTCATACAACTTTTGGCCATAAACTTTTTATGTAGCAATTTTTCTATATATTATTTACTATTTTATATTCTTTATAATTATTTTTGTATATGGTTAATGGTAACCAACGGGATACCGCAATTTGTACCGTTAACCGACGCCAACCACTAATCACATGCGGTGTAAGATGCCAAACCTCGAAAGCCAATAAAAAACAGTGGCCTGGTTTCATTTAAGAAATAATTGCCAACGACGCGTGATGTTGACTCGCCCAGACCTGCTTTACAACTCAATTTTTTTTAATTGTTCTTCCTTTGTTTGAACTTCATCTTTTTGGTACGCAGCCTTGCATATTTATCTAAATATCTACTACAATTAAAATACAACTGTTGGCATATACAACATTTAGATGTTGTAAACCATAATAGCAAAAATGATTAATGTTGGGTTGTATCCAAGACAAAACGAAATTTTTGTGTTGTAAACCATAATTGGGGCAATATTATTTGTTTCTGGGAAGTCCTTCAGTAATTGGTATGTATATTGTTTTATCTTTTTGAATTGTTGAAATACCATGCGCAGGAATTTCTTTCACTGTACCTCGTGAGGCAATTAAAGTCTTGCCATCAACAAGATTACGATTTTTTAAATGAAAATGCGTTAAAATATCACATCCAATTAGTACTTTAGTTCCAAATGTCGCAATTGCTGTACCACTAGCTGCAGAAAGTTGTACGTTTAAAAATTTGTTTGACCTGTATTTTTATTGGGGAATAACCGAAACATCAGCTCCTCTATCAATTAAACGGTTTTAGTTGAGTTGTCATTTATGAAAAGGCGTCTTGATGTGTTAATTGTTTCGATCGCCGCAACTTCCGAAACTATATTTAGTTTTCTTGAAATTTGCATGGTAGTTTACATTTTTTGGCTTTTGAGCCAAATTTTTTGTGCAACCAACAATATTCTGCATGAATGTCACTAGATTTTGAGTTTTTACGAGATTAGCTTCTGTGACGACTCCTTATTCTACCAAAATTCTTAAGTTATCTTTGAAGAGATTCAATTTGATGGATTGATTTATCTTGTGGTGTTCAAATTGATGCAGCACAAGCAGTTCGTGCAATATCAATAATTTTGTCAGCTTGTTCGGCAAGTTTGTTGGCGTATTGTTGTTTGCTAATAGCCAAAATTGACCTAACATTTTCCGGAAGTTGTTCCAAGAATAATGATCTTATGATATTTTCTCCAACATGACCACGTCCTAAATTTTGCATCATTCTTAAAAAATGGGAAGGTTGCTGGTCCACTTAGTAGTCTCTTAAGTTTTATTTCGTCTGATTCGTTGAATATATTATTATGCAAGCCACAGACCTTGTGACCGTTGGTACAACACGTTGGTTTATAAAGTTGTGTTGGACACAGACTATACAACAACGTGTGCAACATTAGCGCACAACTTCATTTCACAAAAAAAAAATTTGAGTAAACATGACATCGAGTACTACTGCGCATATTGTAGTCGATGATTTTTTCGTGCAAAACGAAGAAGAAGAATGTAAAAAAGTGCGGACAAACTTTTAAAAACACTAAAAGAAAGTGAGCCAAAAAACTACAAAAATTACATTTGCATAACACTTTAAACGCACATTTGAATTCGTGCGTGACGTTTTTTTATATGACACTACGAAAATAAAAACAAAATGAAATGAAGTTGTACAACATACTCCTAAATTATACAACCTGTCTATACAACTTGCCAAAAAATCAAATCTTTTTAATCTTTCATACAACCGAGGCACAACTTAATACAATGACCCCACACACTTTACAATCTCATACACAACCTGCTATTGTTGTACCAACGGTCGCAAGGTCTGTGGCTCGCTTTAGTCCTTGTCTTAAGGGTTGCGTATCTATTAACAGCTGGAGCTGTTTTAATAATATCACTCACTAAGTCCAATGTGCTTGCATCAATATTTGGAACCAAGTGTGGAAATTTAATTTCATCTGAAGCGATTTTTGAAATTGAAAAATTTATTTTATTTGTAAGAACCAGACACGGGGTTTCTTCGGACAAAATGGTAGAAATTTCAATAGATGGCTTGATGCTGTTGCGATTTCATCACCTTGGATTGGTTGTATTAGTGAATCACCTATGGCTTCATCTAAAACATTAATGAGGTCTTCTCGTGACAGCTCTTAGTGAGGTGTGTGTAAGAGACATTTTAAAATTGTTTTCTCGGGGTCACCAATTGTTGCGTAAAAGTACAAAACGTTCTTGATTATCAAAATTATTAACAAGACTAAAATTTAATAAAAAACAAAGAAAAGAAAGATTGACAAAATTATATTTAATAAAGTAAAAATTATATTTAATTAAGTAAAGTTGTTCACTACATGTTAAAAAAAAACAGACGAATTGATAAGCTCCTCCTCTTTTTAAGTCGGTTAAAAAAAGACAAAGCTTGCAAAATGTTTATTAAATTTAACAAGAGATCAAGAAAATCAGATAATTAATTATGATTTTTTTTGCAATAGAATTTCTAAAGTTCATGGTGCCACCAAGCAACTTGTATCTGGTAGTCTAACAAAAATCGATTGTACTCTCATCGATGCCGATGGCAAAGAAGAAAGATGTGAGGTACAAATATGGTCGCGTATTTGGATGAAGGAAGATGGTCATGAAGTCACCATTAATTGTCCCAACAAAGAGTTGGTAAAAAAACGTCACAGCCGTTCTGTAGAGCACTTGGAAAAGAAATCGCATAAGAAACAAAATCATCACAATTTAAACAAAGTGGAATACTTATTTTCAAAATTCGAAATCAAATATAATCGGCGCTACGAATCCTCCGTGGAAAGACAAATGCGTTTGCGTATATTTAAACAAAACTTGCAAATGATAAAAAAATTGAACAAACATGAAATGGGTGAGTATTTGTAATTAATTAGGAATTAGAACAAAAAGAAATTACGTTGCAAGAAAAAAGGTTAATTATGAAGTGTCATGTAAGGTTTTCGAAATCTAGCGGGAGTAATATGGAAAAATTTATTGTTAAAACACATCTTACATAGATTATAATGTCCGACCGAAATTGATTTTGGCTCATACCTAAGCTGAACATTATTTATTCACCCCTATCCTGGATAAGAGAAATTTTTGTTCCCATGAAATGTTTATTCCCCTCGAAAAGAAAAATTCTATCGTGAATCTTCCGTGAATTTTATTCCCTCTATAAGTTGAACGGAAAACAGCGTAAAAAATTCGTAAAGTGTAAAAATTATCCGAAAATCATAAAAATTTTGAGTTCCTTACAAAGATATGAATGTTAGAAATTGTGTATATTTAAAAGTTATTTTGTCTTGTTTCAATATTTTAAAGTGTCAAAAAAAAACAAATAAAATTGGATCGCACTTTTATGGATTGTTCATTCGTTAGATCGCGAATTATTTAAACTGAGTATTCGTTAAACCGGCACAACAATGTATTACAATTTTTTTTAATTACAGGCAGTGCTAAATACGGCATAACAGAATTTTCTGATTTAACGAGCAACGAATATAAGCTACGTACTGGCTTATGGCAAAGGGATCCACAAAAAGCTGCTATTACACCCAAAGCTACAATACCCGATATTGATTTGCCCAAAGAGTTTGATTGGCGTTCAAAGGGTGTCATTACATCGGTAATATTATTATTTAATATATCCCTTTTTTCTTTTATTTAAATTTTTAAATTGTTTTTGTTTATTTGATTGTTGTAGGTGAAAAATCAGGGCAATTGTGGTTCATGCTGGGCTTTCAGTACGACTGGTAATATTGAAGGTTTACATGCAGTAAAAACTGGCAAACTGGAAGAATTCTCCGAGCAGGAATTATTAGATTGTGATACTTCCGATTCAGCTTGCAGTGGCGGTTTGATGGATAATGCCTATGAGTAAGTTGAAAGCAAACAAATTTCGCCTTTGTTATGAAAATTGATTTCAAACTTTTATCGAAAAAGCTAATCGAACAAACTCCCATATAAGTGGTGAATGTTTAAGAACTTTCGGATTTGATTTAAAAATTAAAACACTTAAAATTTAAATAAATGTATGAAATTTTTATTTGAGTCGGTAGAACGATCTACATCAGGTTTGGCAAAATTGGTACAATTGTACTTTTTTGGTACTATTCAAATTTGAAAAGTACAATAGTACATTAATGGTTAATTTAGTACATTATCTCCCCAGTTTCACTACGCATTTATTTTCAACACGATTGTGTACAGTGCTGCCAGAATGATGATTTTATCATATTTTTGATGATTTTTGGACTAAAATATGATAAGATTTTTTTCTCGAATGATGATTTTTAATTTTGCAAATTATGATTTTTACTTTCAATCTATATGTATGTATGTACAATTTTCTTTGTTGTTCTACAAAGTTTAGATTTATACCTATAAGGAAAACAGTTTTGTCCCAGCGAAAAGATTCGTCTACCTGGGAGCAGGTTGGTAAGGGAGATAGAGCACAACTATTTCTCCTCTTCTGGGGTTGTTTGAAAAAAAGAACAAGAAAACGTCACTTTTCAAGCAAAAATAAATAGAAAAAAGTCATCTTAGAGAAGTGAGAAAAAAATCGGTCAGGAATATGCTCAAATCTTGGACAAATCTATACCAAATCGTTTAAAAGAAGTCATTCGTTGCAAAGGAAAAGCAATTTTCCACAAATGTACATACTTTATATGGTAAGAATATTAGCAATGTCGAATACTTATTTGTTTGAATTTAGTTACTTTTATCATCTAATTTTTTTTGCATACAATTTGAAGTTCCTCAATAAAATGCTTTTTAAATTCTTTTTGTAAAATAAGACATTAGCTTAATTCACAATCTAGTTCAAATGATCTTGCATCGTAGCATTTTCAAAATGGTATAGTATATTGATACTCACCGCTTAACAATTCCTGGTGGTGAGTATCAATATACTATACCATTTTGCACATGCAACGATGCAAGACCATTTGCACAAGATTGTGAATTGGGCTAGTAAATACTTTTTTATAGATTAAAACAAAATAACGTTGCTTTATTTCGAATAGTTTTGTTGTCCACTGTAAATATGTCAATTGTTGTTGCTTTTGATATTTGAAAAAAAATTGGACTTGTGATGATTTATTTCTTCAAAATATGATTTTCTTTCCGACAAATGATGATTTTCTTCGCAAAGCTTCTGGCAGCCCTGATTGTGTATATCAATTTTCACTTTTAAACAATGAAGCTCATATTTTTTTCACTAGAAAACGGTATTGTGAAAGTAAAACGCAACGAGAAAATAAAAAACGAAAAGAGGTGTCTTAGGACAACCGGTTATAGCTTTGCTGCTTAGTTATATGAACCAAATTTCATGTGTGAAATAACAATCTTAAAAAAATTATATTATATGCTGATGTCAAATTCTCTGCCAATATTTCATAAATTAATTAAATTAATGTATTGTTTGTGGCCGGTGGCGGCTGTTAGCCGGCTTACAGCCGATCGGCTGTATTCTATGCAGTGTTGTCAGATATGGCGATATCTCACCAAACGTGGCGACGAAAATTTGTTTTTGGCGATGAAAATTTTGAAATGGCGATTGGCGATATTTGAACTCCTTGGCGATATTTTTGGCTATATTTTTACGATTTCAATAAAATAGAATAATGTTAAGAATATGAAATATTTTTAAGGAATTTTTTCTACAACATAAAATATTTCGTGCAAAAACTTCTAAATGTTGTGACTCTCTATATCAAACATTTTCTGAAATTCAAGAAGTTTAAACAAAGAATATGGACCACAAAATCGCATTTGCTATTTATGAAACATAGTGAGGAAAACTTTCTTTTATAAGTTAGAACCAACACTTTGATAATGAAGCACCAAAAATCCTATACGAGTTCTCGCCTAGAGTGTATGAATACGAGGATGCTGCTGGTACTTATCATATCAAGGATATGATATGTGTACTTAAATACACATTTAAGTAAATGTTAATTCAATTGATATCACAAGAATTAAATAATAATTTTTATCTTGGTGCTCAATTTCAATGTATCCTATTTAGATTGATCTTTTGGAATTAGTTATTTTATAATTTTTCTTAAATACTATCTGCCTTATTAATAAAAAATATTTCAGGTTTATTAAGCGCTTATTTGAAATATAATTTATGTTTTACAATAGACGTTACATACTGAATTTAAAATTTAAGAATATTTGTAATGTAATTACAAAATATAAGACCCTTATTCTGAACAACTTTCGATCTTCGACTCTAGTCGAAAGTACTGATCGAACTAATTTTCATTTGGTATTATGACGAACATTCGGAAAAGAATGTGAATATCACTCAAAGTAATTTATAAAATTTGCAACAACTTTACCCAAAAATAAAAAACAATCGTTTATAATAATTTTTTATACTAAAATATTTCATCGAAAGCTAAATTCAGTTCGACAGAAAATTCGTTGCTCAACGAAATTTTCGATGTTTATAATATAAATTGAACGTTCGATGTTCGATAGCCAGCGAAGATCGAAACGCGAATGTAACTCATAATAAGGGCCTAATATATTTTTGTAGCTATAATTTAATGTTTTATTATATTGGCGATGTTTGGCGATATTCGAGAAGTCATTTGGCGAGGAGGCTGAAAATAAATCTGACAACACTGATTCTATGGTTTGTGCTCATGTGCAAAAACAAATTGAGCAATCGTTTTCATTGTTTTCGCTTTGTTTTTGTTTCACTCACTTCAAACAACGAAACAAAATAAAATCAAACACCTTTATTTTCGTACTCTGCTTTTAAGTACAAAGAAATCAAAACAAAAATAAATTTATAACTGTAATTGTGTCGATTATTTTTGTTATGAAAATCACGTCCTAAATCCTGTATCGCCCAATAAATAGCAAAGCTATGAAAATATCGTATCTTTTCTTTGGATTGTTTGGATTTTAAAGAAGAGATACGATATTTTACATATACACTTATGTATGCAATGCCATTTGCTGCATCAAACACTGAATACCGCCAATGCGAACTCATTTATTTCCAAACTATTTTTCTTCTAATTTCTCTCAAGAGCTGTATGAAATTGTTACACAAAATGAATAACGATATGAGGATTAATTCTGCATCATTAACTTATAGCCATATACTTTAACATCTGAACTCACAAGCAAATTGATGAAAACGATTCCGAAGTCAGAACAAATTTAAATTTAAATTTTTTAATTTAAATTTAAATTAAAAAATTTTAACTAAAAAAATCTTTTAGTACAATTACAGCCCTTTTCACAATGTACAATTAAAAGCTAACAGGGACTTTAACGTCAAGTTTTGTATGGAGAACTGTCAGATAAAGTTCACGTTAACTGTTAATCATACATTGTGAAAAGGGACGTTAAGGTCAAAAAAGTACAATTTTTAAAAGTTGCAAGTACAATTTTAAAATTCTGAATGAAATCCATGATCTACATATATATATATATATAGTTCAATGTTTAAAGGTGATTTCATGTAGATTTTGACCGCGAATTTGTCTGAAATGGTTCACACGCTGGATACAATTTTGGCATAATTTCTCCGTCATATTCCCTGTGGGGAATTTTGTTGAAAAAAATTTAAATAACTCTGCAGTTTCTAAACGAGTCGTACAATTGTTATGAAATCGAATACAGCATTTTAATGCTTTGCAAGTAGATTTTTCTATCCAAGAGCTAAAAGATGCTGCTACTTTTATGTAAGTAAATATTCGAGAAAAAAATTAAATTTTGGCTTCTTTACCAACCTTGGTCCACTCTTCTGCTAATGGAGAAGTCAAATCTTGTCTGATTGTTATGGATTTAAAACAAAATGTTTAATATTAAAAAAAAATGTTATCAAAAGCACAATTAAGACAAAAGTTGTACGTAATTAAAATTAAAATTTTGTTAATTATTTCGCTATAAATTTTGTTTTTGCAAAAATACCAAGCCCATATTTATACTTATTTAAAAGGTAGTACTATAAGGGCCATTATTACAACCTAAAGTTAAAGTTCCTGGTAGTTAACCTTAACATTAGCTAACGTGAACGATAAAGTGAACATTAATTTTTTTCATTATTACAACTGTCCGATAAAATGAATAATACAAATGATGTATTGTGACAACATTGGTGTAGATACCGGCTGCTTTTGCCTGTTAAAATTAGGGATGTAACGAATGTTCGCATTCGCTTTCGCATTCGCAAATTATTCGCTTACTTTTGCTATTTGCGTTCGCTAAAATATATGCGAATAGTAAAGACAAAAAAAAAATGTACTTCTTTTACGAAAATAGTTTAAGATTAACAAACTCAAAAAAACGAAAATTATTTTAAGCAGCATGAAAAAATATACATATGTGACAGCGCATAGAGAAAGGGACCTAAGGGTAAAAACCTGTTTTGTTCAGGAGAGCCATTTTAAAGATTTAAATACGTGTATCTTTGGTGTACCATCACTGAATAACACGCGCATATCTCTGGGAGGGAACAATTTTGGGGCATGGGATCGGTCTCATGCTCAGATGTCCACATCAAGAAAAAAAAAGTGAAAATAGATTTTTTTTGCCCTTAGGTCCCTTTCTCTATGCGCTGTCACATATACATACTTACAAATAAAGCATTCTAATCAAAGCTTTAACATTTTAGCGGGAAACTTTTCCATCAATAAGTGCTCATAAGTATCAAAATAAAACCAAAATCCAGCAGTGTTTAGAAATATTTTTCAGTTTTTGAAACAGAAAGGCAGTGTTTGATTTGCGCGAAAATATTTTCTACTTAAGACTACTAGTCTGTTCAACCTTTTAAAAAAATGTTGAGCACCATGCATTACTTTGTACAAAAAATTTCAAATGCAAACACTATTAACTAGTCCTTGTTTGTTATAAATTGCACGCGAAACAAATGTCTCTCGTATTATTTCGCATGAAAACTTAAAATGTTGAAAATATATTTCATATGTTTTAATTAATTTTAATTATTATTCGAAGTCCATTTGTGTCTATATTTATGATTTGAACAGGCTAAAGTTCGTATCGCTTTTTAAGCCAAATTACATGTGATAATTATTAATGAATAGGAATATTTCATATGTTTTTCCCAAGAGGAA
Organism: Tachina grossa; assembly: GCA_949987645.1. Lineage (NCBI taxonomy): Eukaryota > Metazoa > Arthropoda > Insecta > Diptera > Tachinidae > Tachina > Tachina grossa. The sequence continues at coordinate 64,619,120 of OX465274.1, forward strand.
CAGAATACTACTTCTTCAAAATTTTTTCATGAACAATTTATTCCACTTTCTTTTAATATATATTTTGACATTTCACATTTCACATGAAATATTGAACAGAGTACCAGGCTTTAGGGCCAAAGTACGAATGGGTTGATTGCTTAACATTTTGTAAATTTATTTTTAATTATTATCTATACTAATTTTAATATAGGGCCTAATTTTGTAAAATGCAACGCTTAGCGTTGACCAATTTTGTATGTATTTTGTTTTTGTAATTTAAATTTTTTCCATATAAAATTTGTCAACGCTTGGCGCTGCATTTTACAAAATTAGACCCATAATTTCATTTATCTTTCTGTTTTAAAAATTTGTCTTTTTAATAAATTAATAAATATTTGCTCAATTCAAGGCTGAATTTAAATAAAATACTATATGTAGGACATCTATGTACATAATAGTTACAACTACATATTCTTGTACAAATTTATTTTTATGTGGTTTTTTAATATATTGTAATATTTGCATTCGCTAAACTGGTATTCGTTACATCCCTATTTAAAATGTTTAAAGTTCACTTTGAAAGTTACCATGAGGATAAACCTGCTGTTAGCTTATCAGTCACTTTTACATCAACGTTTACTTGTAATAATCAAAATATATTTACCTGTCAGATAACATCCTAAAATTAACTATTTGTAAGTTGTAATAATGGCCCTAAGAAATATTACAAAGAAATTTTTTGCTCAAAATTTTCGATATGGAAGGAAGCAGATTGATTCGAAATAGACCTATTTTTGTTATAAATATCAAATTTAAGGCCATTTTTATCAAATTCAGGGAACTCAAAAGCAAATTCCATTTGTTCTTACTTTCTGTGCATTAACTGCATCATTTTCAACCTAAAGCCTGGTATTATATTCACAATTTCGTGCGAAATGCTGTCAAACTACATGTAAAGTTATTTGGTATGAAATATTTGCGAAATAAATTCGCCAAAGTAGTACTATGTTCTTATTGCGAAAAACACGTAAAAATCTATCTGGCATCATTTTTTCCATGCAAAATGACTGGCATCATTTTAGTTTTAGCTGCGAAACAACATGAGCAGCACGGAATTTTAACAATGTTGCATAATTTCAAACAATAAAAGAAAGAAAATTATAAAAAGAACGAGTTGGGCTACATTTAGTAGATGTCAAACTTTTCACGCGAAATAATCAATGTTGTTGAAGGTGGCGTTGGCTGAAGTAGTTAGCACGTTGACTACAAAACCTAAGGTTCTGGGTTCGAGCCCGGTATCCGACAGCCATTAAATTAACAACACCACGCATTTTTCTGATGTGCATTAGTGTCCTTTGTATCAGTTGTTGTGGGAAAAGTTAAAGTGATGCAGGCATAAGGCACTGGGTCACTAAAAACTACACCGTCTTCAGAGGCTAATCCTAATGTTACATCAGACCCCCCCCCCTCCTTCGTTGTGTAGCAGAATCATCGGCAAAGTAAAATAACCAATAAAATGGCTACTAAGCACAGCTTCAAATTTAATACGCCTCATTTGACACCAGAAGGCGCTGCAACACTGGATATTAAAAAGCGTGCTAAAAACAGAGTTGTAAAAGAATGAAGCTTTCTCCTCCTTCTTCTTCATACTTCACTATCACTATTCCTTCAATATCACCCTCTCTCACTAACTTCTCTTCAACATCTGGTATCACAATGAGATCATTGTATTGGACCCAAGTGAGCTGGACTATAAATTTCCCCCTTCCTTACCAGCAGCCTGCTAACCTAACCTAATCAATGTTGCTGAAAATTTTTCACAAGTTCGAACAGAGTACTAGGCTTAAGAAAGAATTTTCAGCCGAAAATATTTATAAACGCGAAATTTTGTAGCTTTCCTTATTGTAAGACCTCTGTCTTCTCGGGAAACTCTTCTCAAATGCTGTAAGAAGCCCCGTTTAGAAACTATAGAATTATTTCATCGTCTTGTCAGCTAATAATTTCTTGTTCTTTTTTCTTGTTTAAAAATAATGTTTTTGTGGAAAACATTTGTATTAGGTTTGTTCACGTACGTTTTCATAACAATATATTCAACCTCATCGTGATTGGCGTACTTCGACTTCTCCTACGACGTTTTTGTAATAGATTACATAAGACATCAACAGTTTTTTTATCTTGGACCAAAGTGTCGTAGTTGAAGTCGAAATACATCAGCCACGATAAGCATATTATACTACACAATTATTACATACATAAATCAAATTTTTTTTAATTCTCTATTAGAGCTATTGAAAAGATCGGTGGACTGGAGTTGGAACAGGAATATCCTTATCATGGCCGCAAGGAACAGTGTCATTTCAATAGAACAAAGATTCATGTCAAAGTAAAGGGTCATGTTGATTTGCCCAAAAATGAAACCGCCATGGCTCAATGGTTGATAACTAATGGACCCATATCAGTCGGTAAGAAAATAAATTCAAATAAACAAAGTATTTATTTTTAGTTAGTTTAATTACTAAAGGTATTCACATCAGTTTTTTTCTTGTTGGAAAAATGGAAAAATGTAATTTTTTTACAACAAACACAGGAAAAAAAATTCCACCTAAAGTTGAGTTTTTAAATTTCAAGAAAAAAACTGATGTGAATACCTTTACTTTTTTTCGAACGTTATGTACTTGTTTCTGTATTTGGCTTTGATTAGACTAAAGTTCGTTTTTTAGAAATCCAGGCGCACGATAGTGCGCCAGGCCAAGTTCTGGCCAATGCACGCAGTGTGTATATTTACACGAAGCCATTCGAGCTGTTTTTACCCCACTCATAACTTTGTTCCCCGCAATCGTAAAATTATAGAATTTAAATCATAATTAGAATAAATTCATATAACCTCACATGCGAAGTTTGAAAGTTTTACAATGAAAGGTTCCAGAGATATAGAGGTGCAAAAAGTGCATATTTTAAGACATAACCACTGACCACTGACACACTCATCAAATTGATGAAGCACTTCCGCTATTGCTAGAGAGCTAAAATTTGGTACACGAGTAGATCTAGGTGAGCAATGAACCAGAAAAATTTGAAAACACGGAAATTTCAACCAGGGAGGCGGGGCTACGCCCATAAAAATTAAAATTTGTCCTATTGAGCTGAAATTCGACACAGAGCTAGGTCTAGGTGAGAAATAAAATAAAAAATCTGAAAACCCGGGAAATTTGGCCAAGAGGGCCAAGAGGGCCAAGAGGGCAGAACAGGCCTGTATATGCAGTTTTTGGCCTACCGATGCTAAACTAAAAACGCATTAGATGAATACATGATTCTAGGTAAATCGACAGTAGCTTACCGAATTTTGTCTATACCTCACTCCTCTGTAAATGTCGAAAGGATTTTCTCTTACAAAATGTCATGGAAACAAAACAAAGAAATATACTTTATGTTCCAACAGTATCAAGTCTTATCCAGGCCTAAGATTTATTGAAATCTTAAAACACTTCTTGCTATAACTTTAGCACTTGTACCTATGAACGAGTACATACATACATATGTGTGTATGCATATTAGGGTGATTCTAAAAAAAATCAATTCAATTTTCTACAAAAGCGTACAAAGAAGTTTATTGTAGGACATTCCGTTCTTTACTTATGACAATCAGAATAAATAAAATCAATTTATACCATGTAAATCGTATGGGAAATCGAACGGACCATCTCACCATTAATATAATGAGCTGATATTTTAACAGGCCTATTTTTTACCTAACAAAAGTTTGAAACCTGGTTCTGAGAAAAACAAACGATTTTTTTTAGAATCATCCTATCCATATGCTTTGTGTTTAATTTTTATTTTTGTGTAAATTAATTTTATATAATTTTTTGTTAAAAAAAGTACTCAAAAAAATTGTTTTTGATACCGAAATGCAAATCTCATTTCCCATCATTTCTCATCACTGCTTCTGAGTGTTTACGGAGTTGCCAAGCCAAATTTAATTTAGTTAATTTTGAGTTTTTTGTTGTAATTTTTTAGCAAATTAAGAGAGAAAGAGAGATCGTGGCTTTATGATTGCTAATATTCTTAACTGTTTTTAACTATCTTAGACAAAAAAATTTAGAAAAAAAATACATTCTGCACTACTCCTATTGACAATCTATCAACAAAAAAAAAAAAAAAATCAAGCGAATACGTTGAGTTTAAGTCAGTTGAAATGGTTCTTAACTTTTTTCACTTGCCTATTTATATATAGATTATAGTAGCTTTATAAAACCTATGTACAAAAACTGAATTAATTCCTGTTATTTGTGTATATTATTTTATATATGCATAGCATATCTATGTATATAAAAGGTAAGGGCAAATAACTGGGGATGACACTTTTTTATTGGAAATGCTACTTTGTTTATGGCAGTTTAATTTCCAATCACATGTGAAGTTTTAAATGCGCTTTTGGAACGTGTTTAGTTCGATACTCCTTGCACTTAAGCCCATGTCAGATAAAACTTTTGCTTCGCGTTGCGTTGAAGATTCGCTTTGACATCTAAGATGAAATGTACATGCTTATATGAAACATGTCACATAAAGAACTTTATGCATGCTTTGACAATCAGTTGGTAAACTATTTTTAATTTTTTTGACCAAACTCGCATGTAAATATGGAATTTTTATTAAAATGTCGGTACATTTACATAAAAAACGAGTTCGTTTGTACTGTTTGTAGTGAAACAAACAGTGAGTGTTGTCAAAGTTTTCATTGTGTCATACACATTTTGCGTCATGCTTTTTCCCCAAAGTTAGAAACGTCACGCAAAGCGTTGAAGTTGTATCTGACACCGCCTTTACCTTTTATATAAGTACATATATGTATGTATCTTGTTATTTTTTATGTTTCCTTGAATTGTTATTTTTTATGTTTCTCTGAATAAAAACAAATTTCTACCTAATTTCATTAAAATCTACCGATTTTTTTTGTCGATTCTACCGAATTTAAAAAAAATTAAGTGTGCACACTGGGGTTGATTGCTAATGCTTGTTCTTGCCGCTCTTCTTATTAGTATTTATCAAAACACCAATACTAATAAATACTTTTAAAGCAGAAGAGCTGAAATGTGTTAAACCGTGATCACAGTCCAGGGAAGGAAAATGACTTCTTGGATTTTGTACCAACTATGAAAATAAAATGTACTTTTTAGACCATGACGGTACCAATTTTTAATATATCTATATAATTAATAGGCGAACATCTTTTTTGTAATCTCTTTTACGCTGGTACCACTGCACCGATTTTAAAAAGATTTATATGGTTTTAAAGGATTTTTTATACAGATGTGCAGAATCTATATTTTATTGAAATCGGTTTGGTATTTTGGGAGCTATAAGCGTTTAAAGTTGCTACTACTACATGCACACATATTACACACGCATTTATTAGCTTACAAGTAAAAAAGAAACAAAACATGAGTGTGTGTGTGGGTTTGTAGTATTTCTCTTGATCTAACAATTTTTGTCTCTTATTTGTTGTTGTATGAAAGCCATAATACTTAAAGGAAGAGAGTTTAATAAATTGAATTAACTTGGTTAAAGGGATTTTGTTTATGTTTTTTTTTAATTGCATGTCTTATTTAATTATGCTTGCATATGAATGTAAGTTTGTGTTTGGCTGTGTTTTAATGAATTTATTTATGACGTTTAGATACATTTTCTTTGAATCTTGAATTACTTACATTTTGATTCTAGAATACGGACGAGTGTGTCGTCCGCTTGGTATATCTAGTATTAATAAAAACAGAAACGTAAAAAAATTAGTATAAAAATAGAGAAGTTTAAAATAAAAAACAGAAACTTAACACAAAAAAAAAACATTTGGTGTATTCACAAGGGTGTCCTAAGTGTCATAAAGTCATAAAGCCCTAACATTTTAAACCAGTTTAAAATTATTTTTATTTTCTGTCATATAAAAGGAGTACTATATTAATACAATTCTTCTCTCTATGTATTTGTTACTGTCATAACTAATTATTTTGCTTTTTACTTTTCTTTTTCGACAAAATGTCCATTTACGTTTAAATACGTGGCATTTTTCTTTAGCAAATTTCTACTCATATCATTATATATTGCAAAAAATATAAAAATTCGCAAGGGAATAAAATAATGGAAACAATCTCCCAAAGCTGATTATATAGACCGCAAAAAAAAAGTAATAACTCGCGTATAGACTTACAGCATATAAATCGCGAAAACTTGCAAAAATGCGAATATCTTCAAAAAATTTCCAAAGCCTCAAAAACTGTAAACGAGCAAACTTAGTAGATTTTATGAATCAAAAATTATCTAACGTGCAAAAAATTTGCGAAAATTCGCCAATAGTTTTTTAATTGAAAAAAAACCTAAAATTTATTTAAAAAAAATGCTTAAATTGTAAGGAATGCAAAAAACTTTTAAAATTTCGCAAAAATTACGAAAATTCGCAAAAACTTGGTAACATCAAAAATATATTAAAGTCTGATACTTATTAAAAAAAAGTTTAAAACTGTTAAAAAAAAAACAAAGAATTGGGAGCAATCACTTTTATTGCAAAAATTCGCAACAAATTGCAAAATTGCAAACAAGCTTCAAAATTACTTACAAATAACTAAAGATCTAAGAAATTCCAAAAATTGCTGAAAATTGACAAAATGATGAAAATTCGAACAAATAGATAGATGTGTTGAAAATCGGTAAAATGGTAAAAAGGCAAGATTTGGCTAAAAATCACTTTAATCGCAAAAATAGCGAAAATTGGCGAAAAATTGCAAAATTATAAACAAGCCCTAAAATAACACATAAATACCTAAAGATATACGAAATTCAAAAAAATCGGAAAAATTCGCGAAAACTAAAATTTGCATAAACTTGCTAATACCAAAATGATAGCAAAGTGTGATACAAAATAAAAGTCGCCAAATGTGTAAAAAATAAGGCAAAAACTGCAACAACAAAAATACTTCAATCAGACAATGATGTGGTTTGATTCAATCCTAATTTATTAAAATTACACACAAAAGCAATAAGTTTTATCAAAAATTACCTGATCGCAAAACTTAAGAAAATTTGCAAATAAATTCCAAAGCCATAAAATTTTAAAAGGTCAAAAGCTGGAAAAAATTTTATTTTACATATTGCAAAAATTCGCAAATAGTTTTCGGAAACAGATAGAATCCGTTAAATAATTTTCTCATAGCTTTGCATATTCGTACCAAATATTATTTAATTTGTGTAATACTTTTTCTCATTTGTTTTGTATCATATTGTTTATGTTTCAACCAACACACTAAAATATGACGGGTTGCTCACAGCAGTCGTATTTTAAACTAGTTTAAAAGTTTAGAACATTATGACGTTATGACTTTAACACTACCGTTTGAATACCCCAATTAAATATTACATTCATAAAGGTACATTCGTAGATTCGACTATTATATTAGAGATTAAAATGAAACACGCACACAAAAAAAAATTAAAAATAACATATGTAGGCAAAATTAATGTTACTATATAGTGAAACATTGACATTTTTAAATTGTACCAAGTAACTCGCGGTAGTACCACGGTACCAACAAGGTCAAAAATGTACCATAAAAAGTGCAATTGTACCATGATTTCCATCCGTGTCACAGTCACCGTTTAATTTCACTGCTGCTCTTCTTATTAAATTTCTCAAAATAACAGAACTGCTACAAACAATACTGCTAAACTATGATCACAGTCACAGTTTAAAAGAACAACGATTTAAAAATCACGTTCACAAGGAGAAACATTGTTAAAATCGCTCATCACTAATGTCAACGAATTACATGTGATAATTTTTAAGGAAAAAATAACCCAAGGTTAATAAAAAATATTCTGACAAACACTAGCAGAAGGGAACAATCGGATATTTTTGAAGCGCGCCACACTTTCATTATCAGAGTTCTTGTGTTTGGTTCACTATGTGTGTTGTCAGTTAATGCAAATTTCAGCTTTTATAAACATATTTTTCAGTGAAAAGTATTTATTTATTTTTATTATATCGAGCCATAACATAAAAAAAACGCTTAATCGACATATATTTTGAACTTCGTTTTTTTACGCAAATTTATTTCGTAAAAAAATTAAGTTCAAAAATTATGTCGCTTTCCTCTCTCCTCTGAGTAGACTATTCTGGTACCTTTTTCTCGTAGAAGAAAACTTGGTCTAGGGACAGTATCGTTGCATGGGTAAATATTCGACCGATGTCAAATACCCTTGACAGAAATCTGACTTGGAACCGACATGTTGAATGTATAACACTGAAGTCCACAATGAGGTCATGTCCAACCTTAGCCACTGAGGCCTTGACTGGACTACCACCCATACAAATCTTAATAAGATCTTCTGTGGCAATGGACGCTTATAGGATGAGAGTTCTGGCGCACTCGTCGATCTGAGTACAATGCCCAGCATACTAGGAATGCTTAGTGACAGGATAAACTGTGAATTGTGGTTCGACAAGATATGTAATGTCGCAATTCCACCAAGGGCATTGTGTAAGGAAAACGGTCCCACTGTGGATTCCAGAAGTTTATGTTGGTATATGGAAGTATCCAAAACGGAAGATGAAGCTGGTGCTGGAGTCGTTGGGCCCAACGTAAAAATCTCTACGCCCATGGGCACATGGCCTAAGGTATTTTAGGCTGAAATACAGGCAATCACCAAATGTGTTGACATTAATTTAAAAAGGGGCACTAAAGGCGCATATATAGCTATCTTTTCCGATAGTCAGGCAGCTCCTAAGTCCCTCATTTCAAGCTTGTTTTAGAGTGCTTTGATTCATTACAAAAGCTATTAATTCGGAAGGTTTCCATTTACTGCATACCTGGTCACTGCGGTGATGCGGAGAGGGAGGAGGTGGATGAACTGGCCAGGAGGGCGTCTGCTGCTCCGTTTATAGGTCCAGAGCCGTTTTATAGCGTAAGTTGGTAGGCTGTAATCTCACTGATCAAAGGAGATGATACTTCGACTGAAAGGAAATGCGTTTGAATTCTTCTGGCTTAAGGCAGGCCAAAGAATTGATGCAGCCATTTGAATAATGCTGAACCTCAACAGGAATGATTTACGGCTTGGTAATGGTTTTCTTTACCGTCACTTTGGACTGAACTGTACTCTGTGGAAAAGTAACCAAGTTCATTCACCCTTGTGTCGTTTATAATTAGAAGATGATGAGACAACGACAAACATTCTTTGTGAGTTATCGTCTGGTTTGACAATAAAAGGCGTGTTTTTCATGCGGAGTTTCTGTGTTCAGATGATATTAGGCGGTATTCTCCAATCTATATGCTGACTTTCATAATACTAAGTTTAGACGACGAGTTGAATCAGATGCTTCGCTCTCTGAATCTTGTTTTTGAATCTTGCCGTTTATACGACGCCTTCGTGCTTCGTGTGCAGCGTGCCAATTTAGTGCTTTTCGCACTAGATTTAGTGCTTTTTAATTCATAACAGTCCGGAATTTTTCAACTAGGTGCTTTTTTTAAATACCCGAAATTGGTGCTTTTTCACCTTTGATTTTAGTGCTTTTAGTGCGTTTAGCAAATCCACTAAATATAAATTTGTGATGTGGTGGCTTAACACAAAACAACAAATAAACATTTTCCACTTTTCTGTCTGATTGTCATAAGTAAAAAACGGAATGTGCTACAGTAAACTTCTTGGTACGCTTTTGTAGAAAATTAAACACTCTATAAAAAAATTTAAAATTAAATGAAATCTGAAATAAAAATATTTTTAATTTCCATTCCATTCACTTATTACAGCTATGGCTAAAATAAATTGAAAAACTTATGAAATTGTTTTATATTTCTCTATTATAACGGAAAACACTTTTTTTTGCACTTTTTAAAAGGCCTGTTTGTATTTTGTATGGAACTTGGTAAAATTTTCTGGAATAACATAATATTTCTGTTGTTTTCTTAAAAAATCGTATAAATTTAGGGTAAATTTTATTTGGACTGTAAATAACTTTTGATCCAGCTAACTTATCAAAAAATTGTATGTAAATTTTTTTGTAGAGCGTTGAATTTTCTACAAAAGCGTACCAAGAAGTTTACTGTAGGGCATTCCGTTCTTTACTTATGACAATCAGAATGAATAAAATGTAAATCATATGGGAAATTGAAAAGTGTGATGCGCACCATCTCACCATCAATATTATGAGCTGATATTTTAACGGGCCTATTTTTTTACCTAAACTAAAGTTTGAAACCTGGTTCTGAAAAAAACAAAGGAAATTTTTTTTGAGAACACCCTAATGTACATCCATACATAGTAAATGGTTTTTGTTAATTCATTGACACATACCTACATATTTATACGCATGTACATATACATAAATACATACAAATTCTTTCGATTTGTAGCTAAATACACGCAAAATTCATTTTATTTCGATTCTAATTACAATTACTGGAGTTACAGTAACAAATTGATGGACTCGATATCGACCAAAATCCTACATTTCCACATAAATTTTAATCAAGTGTTTTGATATTTCGTCTATACGGAATGATTTAATTTAGGCAATTATATAAAAGAGTACAAATAAAATTTTAATTGAAATCTTTATCCTGTAAATAAAATTACTTTGTTTCTGAAGTTTAGTTTTATGGATTATATAAGCTTACGAGTTCTACTTTATTTTTCCAAAATTATTATATCAAATATCCCATTACAATTGTTTAATTTGCTTTTGTCTTGAACTTAAATTATTTTCCTTCTCATATTCTACTTATAACTGAACAAAATCTAAATATGGCTTTATTGCAGTTAGTGCTTTTTTTGAAGGCACAGTGCTTTTTGCTCTGAAAAAGTTGGCATCACTGTTCGTGTGGCATCTTTTTATTTATATTCACACATTCATACATATCATACGTACGCATATATATACCCAGTGGGAAAATGTAATGAATAGTAAATTATAAGGTAATGCACATCATGTATAATTTTTCATTTCTGAATTGATTACTATTAACACAGAACATGTCATAGGAAAGTAATGAATTATTTTAATTGTGTTTGATTAAATTACCGTATCGTTTCTAAGGGATGCATTGTTTTGCTTTGGAAAATAATACTTCATGTAATTAATGCCTACTTTTCCAGCTGGGTACATACGTATCATATGTACGTATATACATACATACACATAAGCATACATACTTACATACATTCGACTAATTCAAAATTTTGTTTTTGAAGGCATCCCTATATTTTCTTCTTATTTTTCCTTTTTTTACTAATCATAACTTAATTAAATTTATTTATATTAAACTCACATCTATGTTTTTTTGGTTTGTTTTTATTTGCTCAAACCCATACATACACATATGTATACATATGTATATTGTTTTGATAGCTGGTTCAGCTAAACTGCCGATAAACTGCGATAAAAGTTAGAGAAGATACTAATTTTACGTGCTTCGCAAGTAGATTCATATTGAATCTACTTGATTCGCTCTCATAATTTTGTATGGCGAAGCAAGTTGATTCGGTCATGATTGGGGTGTGAAGCATGAATAGAGAGCGAAGCACGTATCGTGTAAACATACTATAAGGAGAGTCATACAGAGCTTTATTTAATTTACAGATATATGGCACAAAATATCCTTCTGGTGTCGCATTTCCGGTCTTAATCTTATTCTATTATATTTCTGGAGGTTATGGTAAGATATAGTATTCTGCTAGCTAAAGTTGCATTTCGATTTCTAAATGCGTTACACTACATGTTGATGAGCCATCGTTTTGTTATAACAACCCAGCAAAAGAAAAACATGACAAATCATGTGTTGAATCATGGGTTCAAGTAATGACGCATTGGTTCGATTTAGGTGAAACATGCATGATTTTTACATTAGCTTGTCATTGGAAATCATGTGTCTGTGCAAGAATTCAAATACTTTGATATCCGTTCAAATTAATGAATTTAAACCCATGCAAGTTCCCTGATTCGATAATGTTTTTTCACGTAAATATAAAACAAACAAATAAGTAAAAAGATTTTTCGCAGGATACGAACCGAGCTATTCTCACTCCCCAAGCACACTCTCTACCATTGAGCTACAGTACTCTTTTTATTAATTTGAGATAAAATTTGTTTTATTAAAATGTAGCAATGTGATGATTTAATTCCGTTTTTGCACGCCTTTTTCGCTGGGTATTTATTTCAATATATTACCAAGTAATATCGCATGCGTTTTTAATGAGTTCAAAAACTATAGCATTATTTATGATTTGCGATGATATTCAGAATGCATTCGAAGAAACAAATGCTCAAGAAAGACTGAAACATTATTTCATTTTGAACGCGTTCATTTATTTAATATGTACTAATTTTTAGTTATACAGGGTGGGCCAAAAGAAACCAAGGGGTGTAAAAGTTTAATAACTTTTTTGTTTATTAACTTTTTTTTATTTTTTCTTTCAGATTATATAATATACAAAATGGAAATTTTTTACACTAAGTATGAAAAATGATGTCTCTTAAATGACCACCGTTTTCAGCTTCGCACTGATGGGATCTTTTTAGAGCATTTTCCATAACATCTTTCAAGACTTGTGGCTGTAGCGTTCGAATTTCTGCAACAATGTTTGCCTTGAGTTCAAGGATTGTCTCTGGCTTGTTCACGTACACTCGCTCCTTCAAAAAACCCCAAAGAAAATAGTCGGGTGCTGTCAAATCTGGCGATCGCGCTGGCCAAATAATTTCCGAATTTCGAGAAATTATTTGCTCTCCAAAAATTTGACTTAAAAGTGCCATTGTGTCTCGGGCAGTATGGGCAGTGGCTCCGTCCTGCTGAAACCACATACCAGGTCTGTTTTCAAGAGCAGGACGTAAAAAATTTTCTATCATAAACCGATACCGCTCTCCATTTACGGTTACAGCACTTCCATCTTCATTCTCGAAGAAGTAGGGCCCAATGACATTTTCAGATGTGATCCCACACCATACTGTACACCTGATGGGGTGCAATTGGCGTTGATGAATGGCTCTTGGATTTTGAGAACCCCAGAACCTACAGTTCTGCTTATTAACAAAGCCATTCAAATGAAAATGAGCTTCATCACTCATAATCAAATTTTCAATAAAGTTGATTTCTGGTTGAAATAATAAAATTCTATTGTTCTGGTTCTCTGTTCAGTTGTGAACCTCTCCATTATAAATTCTCCAAGTGTTGTCTATATAATCTGAAAGAAAAAATAAAAAAAAAATTAATAAACAAAAAAGTTATTAAACTTTTACACCCCTTGGTTTCTTTTGGCCCACCCTGTATTCCAATAAAATCAGAAATATAGCACAGTTGAAAAATTAAATATATATATATATATATATATGTGCACTCATAGATATCGAGAGCCGATATTCAAAATACGTCAACTCAAAAAAGCTAACTTTTCATTAGAGCGAAAAAACTAGTTAATTCGCTCATTGTTGTAAAAACAAATGATGTGCCTTCCATAATAAAGTTTAAATATGCTTACTAATTTACAGGTATGCAAAAACAATTTTATATTTATAATTTGAACAGGGTAAAGTTCGTATCGCTTTGTAAGCCAAATTACATGTGATAATTATTAATGTACAAATAACACCAAAGTTAGTTGTAAATATTCTGACAACACATGCTTGAACGGAACAACTAGCCGTTTTCGAAGACCATCATTTGAATAAAAGTTTTTTGGAAGCCAAAAAATTGCAGTAAAGCTTTGAGGTTAAAGATTGATTTAATTGTATTTTTTTTTCAACAGTATTGGTGGTCTTAACTCTTTACCGTACCGAGCCATAACCGCAAAAAAAGCTTAACCGACATTTTTTTTAAGAAACATGATTATTTACGAACGCAAATGATCGAAAATTATGTCGCTTAAGCTTTTTCGGCGGTTATGGCACGTTATATTGTTTCCTAAAAGCAGACCTCCTAGTTAAACTACTATGTAATTTAAAATTACGCTTACTACTATGTTTATTTTCACTTTCAGGTATCAACGCTAACGCAATGCAATTTTATCGTGGTGGCGTTTCACATCCCTGGCATTTACTGTGCGATAAACGTAATCTAGATCATGGTGTATTGGTCGTAGGTTATGGTGTCTCCGAATACCCCTCGTTCCATAAGATTTTGCCTTACTGGATTGTGAAGAATTCGTGGGGCAGCAAATGGGGTGAGCAGGGCTATTATCGCGTTTACCGCGGCGACAATACTTGCGGTGTTAGTGAAATGGCCAGTAGTGCTGTATTAGATTATTGAGGAGTTTATTGTTGCCAATTGGAAATTTTTTATATATGTACATATTTACTTACATTTATAACAATTGAAAACTGCAACAAACGAACGAACAAAAAACCTCTTGTGTGTACAATTCTAAAATTTTTATTTGAACTTGAAAACAATATTTAAAACTTTTTTTTTTTTTTTTTGATACTTTGTATTGAGTTTAATGAATTTTTATAATTTTTTATAACTATGGTAGTAGTTAAATTATTAGTGTGTCCGATAGGAGCCATAAACGCCTGAAAAACAAAACATATGTACATGAGAAAATTTTAGGCGGTACTGGCAAAAAAAAACAAACAAGAATCTGATTTTTACATGTAAGCTTTAAAAACATTAACCTCAATTTTACAATGCAAAACTTAATAAAAAAATTCTTGTTTGCCAAGCCGTTTGTGTGGTTAGCTATGTTTAATTTTGAGATTAATAATTTTGTAAAAATTACTAATTCAGCTTTATTGGAATTTTTTGAGATTAAGGCATCATATTTTTATCGCACTTTTTCCTAAAATTAACATTTTACATATTTAGTTTAAAAAAGTTTTGCCTCGGCAAAATTTAACAAAACTAATGTCGAATACCGATAATAACATTTTTTATTGTTTTGCAAAATTATATCAATCGGTTGGTCGGACACCACACAACATTTAATTAATGCCATAAAAAACGATATAAAACTGATAAATTCACTAAACCCATAATCCCCTTATATAGAAATCAATATATAAGCATATTATATAAATTCATACATTAGCATACAAACACACATATACAAACTTTTATTATTATGTAACAGCAAACTCTAGTAGATTAAAACAAATATTAATAATTAATAACCAAAAATATAAAAATATAATGCAAGTGACATTAGTAAAAGAATTATATTAATAAATATACCAAACTCATTTAATACAGCTGTGTTTGTTTTAATTAAGTTTAATAGCACGTTCACATGGACAGCAATCATCGAGGTTCGCTCTCTCATTCACGGTTCGCGGTCGAATCTTGATTGAATCAATACAAATTTTTGAGAGCGAACCATCTTGGTTCAGTTCGAATCCTGCTGCGAACCATGAAGAAATTGCTATCATCTCTAGTTTTGATAACAAATTATCGCTAATTTATTTGAACTAGCTGTCAAAACAAAATAGGTACATACCAGTGAACTGTATGAGTTGATTCACTTTCGCTCTCCACTCACTTTTACAATGCTTTTGTTTTATTTTTTAACATCAATATGTACTAATGATATTGCTTGCAGTGTTGCCTCTCTAACAACTGACTGTCTTTAACTCACTCTCTTTTTTTAAGTGTTGTCAGTAAACATAAATAAAAAATTCGTACTTTTGTTTGATTGTTTTGTATAGTAATCAAATAACTCACAAAAGCAAGTTGACTAGATGACGTCTTCAGTTTATAAAACATTGAGTAAATATTTCCACACATAAATAAATAGCGTTAAGAAACTATTAAAAAGTGTTTTTAGAAAATTTAACAGAATGTATTCAGAAATAATAAAAAATTTCGAAAATGGAGTTTTTTCGTGTAATAAAAAAATTAAATAAAATGAAAAAATCTATCTCTTCATATTGTGTTAATTAATAGTTTTTCTCATATTAAAATAATTTATAAAAAAGAATGGGCCTAGCTATTTTATTTTATAATATTACATAAAACTATATTTGTCAGAAGTGGTTTAAGCAGTATTCAAAACAATCATACTGATTCATTGCTTTAGTGAGTCATATGAATGAATCTAAATTTCAAGCAATGACAGGCATTTATTAACAACAGTCTCATTGATATGAATCATGCAATAGCATCATTCATTTTGTTAATGTTAAGTGCTAGCTCAATATTTATTTTAGAAAATGCAAAATTATACCGTTTGAATCGTAATCATGCAGATCACTGGTACATACATACCAGAGAAGCGCAATGAGTAGTGAAAAAGTGAGTAGAGTTGAATCATCTTCTATATAATTAATAGGCAAACATGTTTTTTGTAATCCCTTTTGCGCTGGTACCACTGCACCGATTTTAAAAAGATTTATATGGTTTTAAAGGATTTTTTATACAGATGTGCAGAATATATATTTTGTTGAAATCGGTTTAGTATTTTGGGAGCTATAAGTGTTTAAAGTTGCTACTACTACATGCACACATATTACACACGCATTTATTAGCTTACAAGTAAAAAAGAAACAACACATGAGTGTGTGTGTGTGTTTGTAGTATTTCTCTTGATCTAACAATTTTTTTTCTCTTATTTGTTGTTGTATCAAAGCCATAATACTTAAAGGAAGAGAATTGAATAAAGTGAATTAGCTTGGTTGAAGGGATTTTGTTTATGTTTTTTTTTTTAATTTCATGTATTATTTAATTATGATTGCATATGTATGTAAGTGTGTGTGTAGCTGTGTTTTAATGCATTTTTTATGAAGTTTAGATAGGTACATTTTCTTTGAATCTTAAATTATTTACATTTTGATTCTAGAATACGGACGAGTGTGTCGTCCGTTTGGTATATCTAGTGATTTATAATTTCTTGTACTTATGCGATATACTTATTGCATTGTTGTCTATGAATCATATTCACTCGAAAGTTTGACGTGCGCATCGAACTCATACTTACCAAGATTTATGACGTTGTTGATTTCGACTCTCCTGAACTCAATGGTTATAAACGATGCAAAATAAATATTGTATAGCAAAGCCAACTTCGTATAAGAACATTAAAATACTCATTATAAGGTTGTGTGTTTGCTCATTATCAGGTTACAAATGTGTTTTTTATACACTTTATACTGCTGTAGTTGTAGTTGTACTACATGGATGAGTTGAATGAGCTAAATCAATATAAGTAGTATAAGTATTTTTCTGAAATTATAAATCAAGCCCTATCGGAAATTTGGCTAACTTTAAACTTACTTTAAGCTAACTATTTCGCAACTAGTACTGACTGACACTTGGATTACTTTGCAATGTAATCAACTGACTATTTTAACATTGCGATGTCCTAGGCGGTAGTCAATTGTCTCACTCTGCACTACTTTAAGCTAACTTAAAGTTGACTTTTTTAAATCACCCGGTAGTCAGTAAATTAAAAAATATTTTCTGGGGCTCGAACATGTAATATCACACGTTGTGTACTCAACGCGCTACCACCACTCGGCTAAGCTGTCATCTAAAATAATAACAGCAAAATGTTAATATAAAACTGAAATGAGTTTTAAAGTAGCTGAGAATAAATTTGTTGGCTCTCGCCAAATTCGATTGCGTACTCAACTTAAGAATTAATTTTGGGTTTGTTCTGGATGACTTTGCAGCTAGCTTTTAGTCAGTCTAAGAAAAGTTAACTATAAGTTAACTATTTTTGTAGTCAACCACACATTCTCCGAAAGGGTATTTATTGCAACCTATACTTATAAATCAATCTTATTGTGAGTGTGCGTAAATCAGAGCAGTTGATTTTAAATTTTTATTTAAAATTTTATGAGTCAGTATGAATAGCGAAAACATGATTCATTGCCAATCACTAATGCATACACATGTGTGTTTAAATAAAAAACAAACCAAAAAAAAAAATTTTTTTAAAAATACAACACATTCACCCCTATCGTAAATAAAATGTGAAATTTTTCTTCCCATGAAATTTTCGTTCCACATGAAGGGAAATTTGCAATCGTGAATTTCATGTGAACGTTTGTTCCCGTTATCAATGCGTAGTGAATGTAAAAAACGGGAAGAAGACTTGTAAAGCTTAAAAATTAATTGAAAATCAAACAAATTAAGTTTAATAATAGTAAATAATCATATTTATGATTTGAACAGGCTAAAGTTCGTATCGCTTTTTAAGCCAAGTTACATGTGATAATTATTAATGAACAAATAACACCAAAGTTAGTTTTAAATATTCCGACAACACATAGTTGAACGGAACAGCTAGCCGTTTTCGAAGGCCACTAAACCTTCATCATCAGCGTTCTTCTGTGTTTGGTCCACTGTGTGTGGTGTCAGTTGATGTAGATTTCTGCTTTATATACGAAACTTTTTTGCAAATGTTTAATGAAAGAGGTGTTTCAAGAAATTATTGTTATTAATCGTGGACATTATTTATTGATCTTGTCCTAAAAATAATTATTCATAACTTTTAATATATTGTTACGAAAATAGCCGTCAACAATGTTAAGGAACATTACACAAAAATATTCCAACAGGGTTAATGTAAATGCTACGCGAAAATATTCCTACAGGGTCAAAGCAAAGAATAGTCTAGAAAGTAGCCAACAACTAAATAAGCATGCCTAGCTTGATTAAACAAGCAAAAGCAACAACAACAAAAAAAAGCGTCTGCTTATTATGAAGATTCACATATTTGTACACATCCATACATGCCAATTCAAACGAAAAGCAAAAGATAAACAACCACCGTGTGTTGCTTAGTTAATGATGTACACACGTACGCATATACACATGTATGTACATAGTTACCACATGAACTTAATTAGGCAGCATATAAGATGATAATGATCGTCTAGACATTGCTTGAAACTTCTAGTGGAATTTCTGTGAAATATAAATAGAGGTGACGCATCCAATGAGTTAGTGAGTTGCAGTTGTAAGTCAGTCGCGAACAGTTATAGTTAGTGCTAATCAGAAAGTAGTGAAGTTAAGAACTCGTTAATCAGTTGATAATTAAGTTGTGAATTGATAATAGTCTGTCGTGGAATTGAGATTATTGTGGAGTCTATCGTGTCGACTGGAGTAAAGGGAACAGCGCAGCGAATAGACGTGTATAAGGGTGTAAGTAAAGCCAGTGAGTCTTTATTGGTGTATCAACTGTGAGTGTCGGCAGAGTGAGTGCCGTGTGTGACAAGCATCAGACAAAGAGGTATTGGTGTATCAACTGTCAGTGATGACAGAATGAGTCTCGTAAGTGACGAGCAGTAGACAAAGAGGTGTCACGTGATTACTTACGCAGCCAGCTAAGAAACGTGCGTAAACTACAGCGAGGAAGGCGTAGTGGTAACCAGTTGTGAATATTTGTGTGTAATTTATTAGTTTAAGTTGTATTAGTGTATTTAAGCTCTTGAGTAATTTAGTATAAGTGTATTTGTAAATAAAACTTGTATCACTCTTAACCCTAATTACTACACTCGGCTCTTGTATTCATTTGCAAATCTTCGGATCTACGGAAAGGCGTTTTTATAGAGAGAAAAACGTAACAATATAATTGCAAGTAAAATATTGAAATTACGCAGTGTATTAATTCAGTTCGCCTGCAAAAATAAAAAGAACAAAACCAAGGGAAAAGTTAGAAAATCGACGTGAAAAATGTTATTCACGATAAGGGGAATCAAGAAAGGAAACACAATGTAGGGGAAAAATTATTCACGATTGTAATTTGGGGAAAAGGGTAAATATTTCGAGGGAAAAACTGTTCATGACGGGTGATTTTATTCATAATTTTTTACTTAGGTTACGTCATGTATGGGTTGCGCGCTCTCATGTAAATTAACACACGAACCCCACTTTTATGGGAACTCAGTATCGTTCACGTAGTCCCTCAAACTTTTACAATCAATATCTCTAAGATAGGTAATGCCCGGCAAGGTGTAAAACCCAAAATAACGGAATCTCTGCTGCGCAAAAACTGGACAATGCATGTCCTCCATGCATGCCCTGCATTCATTGTCATTCGTGGCTCCAATCCTGTACAAATGCCCTCGTAGATTACAGTGCCCGTTATGATACCGGTAATCTTTTCTAGCTCGGGCTTGTTTAGTTTCAACAGTCCCCTTGCTTTATCTTCTTCAGAGTCGAAGAATAGAATCTTGGTTAGATTACCAGTATCACAATTCCATCGTGTCCTGTGAGCGAATATCGCCCAATTTTGTATCTCAGTCTTCGCTGCCTTGAAAGGCTTTGCATTAATTAGAGTTACTGTGCGTAACGTTCTGGCCTTTTTTAGCCAGTTCATTTGCAACTTCATTTCCTGTTGCGCCGTAGTGGACCGGTACTCATACATGACCAATGTTGCCAATGACTGTTTAATCGTTCATCATGTTCTTGCAATCTAAAACGGCCCAAGAGTTTACTCTTTCGGTTGTGATTGCCCTAATTTACGACTTGCTGTCCGTAAAAATATTGACCTCTGTGGACCTGATATTCACACAGATCCATTTTAAAACCTTCGTGATCGCACGAATCTCCGCCTATAAGACTGTATTATGTTCAGGCAAGTGGGAGTAAATCTCGGTCTCCGGTTCTTCTATGAAAAAAGCTAGGCCCGTTCTTTCCCCTAGCTTCGAGCCATCCATGTAGCAGGTAACTCCTACGGGTGTTTGTTCTAGGGTTCTACTGACCCAGGAGTGTCCTTCTGCTATCAACGTCTCTCATTCAGTTATAGCCCTAGTCTCACGTACCCGGTTGGACATTTCCAGTCTGGTCGTATCCATTCAGTTACGTCCATATGTTCTGATGGTGTGGTATGTTGTCTTGTCTGATCCATTTCCCCATCCCTTGCAGACGTTTTTCAGCAAGAGCTGTTGCGTATCTAATACGAATGCCTTGTAGTATTACAAATATTATTTATGTTAATAAGGAAAAGTTATTTCGATCTTTTCAAATTTTTTAATAAGAATGAATTATTTTTTAAAATTACAAATTAAAATTTTTAATTATGAATCAGAAATAATTTTTAGTCAGGCTTAAGTTCAGTAATTTCAATTCTTTTTATTGAATGAAATATTTTTATTAATTAATGTGAGTTTCTAAAGAAGAGAAGAACAATTAAATTAGACTTTTAAGCGGGGGGAAATATCGCTTCATTAGAATTTACGTTAAATAGCTGATGTTAATAACAATCTATACCCAAGTAGATAGACTAGGGTGCTGATGAAGTGCGTTGCTGCACAGAAAAATATCGGTATTTCCCCCAGCTTAAAAGTCTAATTTAATTTTTCTTCTGTTTAGAAACTCACATTAGTTAATAAAAATATTTCATTCAATAAAAAGAATTGAAATTACTGAACTCAAGCCTGACTAAAAATTATTTCTGATTAAAAATTCACTTTAGTTCAATTAAAATCTAAAAATGACTCATTTTTAATTATGAAAGGAAATTCTTAATTATAAAATTTCTTAAAATACTCAGTAAAAAAGTTATTACAGGTAAGTATGTCCCCACAACCACCCCTCTCTAATGAATTTCATCAAAACTATTGTTGATCAATATATGCATGTTTAATTCTTTCTATTGATACATTATCTTCTCTATTTCCAATTTTAACCGTAAAATATTTTGAATTTATGTTGATTACCGGGTAAGGACCGCTGTATTTATATGACAAGGGCTTTATAAAATTGTAGTTTATGCTCCAAACAAGCAAGTTGCTAAATCTTTATATTGAAATTTAATTGTGATTTGATCCCAGAATGGGGCGTAAATTACTCATAATATTCTTAAGTTTTGAAAGAAATTCAGTTTGAACATCTGGTTTCGAAGAAAGTTTGAAAAACTCTCCTGGAAGTCTTACGTTTTCACCGTAAAGGTATTCAGCGGGTGTACCAAGTAAATCCTCTTTAAATGATGCTTGCATTCCTAATAAAACTGATGGTAATGTTTTAGACCATGATTGATGGTCTTCTTCTTCTTTTACGGCAGCATATTTACTTCTATCACTGGGTGGATTAAATATTATATAGGATATATGCTCACAGACATGTGGGTCCATGTTTGCTATAACATGTTGAAATTTAGTCTCATCCCGTGTTATACCGGTAAGAGTAAATACGGACTCTATTTGAGCGAACCATAATTGAAGATTTTGAGACCAAAAGGGTGGTAGTTTGTGAAGGGCTGACGCATTGATTTCTTGATGGTTGTTGATTAAATCCTGTCCCAGAATATTTAGCATTGACTGAGGAAATCACAATTGCTGTTGAGCATTATTAGCAGCTCCAACGCTTGATTGAAGATGATATGGACTTGGTTGCAACGGAATGGGAAGCGATTGAAGAGATTGTTGTCCTTGACTGGTGCTGGCACTATCCTCTTGAAGATTGTGGTTTGGAGAGTGAAACATGTTCGAGTTGTTCGGGGTCACCAAATTGTGGTATCACAAATATTATTTATGATAATAAAGAAAAGTTGTTTCGATCTTTTAAAATTTTTAAATAAGAATGAATTATTTTTTAAAATTGCAAATTAAAATTTTTAATTATGAAAGGAAATTCTTAATTATAAAATTTTTTAAAATACTCAGTAGAAAAGTTATTACAGGTAAGTAGTATGTCCCCACAGCATATAGGTTGGACATAGAGAATGGTCTCCAATGACCTGGTGGAACCTTCGTTGAACCTTCTCCAAAATTTTAGTGTTGCACTTCCCACCTGTTGACCTCTACCATACTACCAATTCGTATGTTAGAATTAGTCTGATCACACTGCTATAGAGCTAGTGTGTCGCAATAGGGCTAAGTCCCCATCTGGACCCAATGGCCCTTCTGTAGAGAAACGAGCACGAGTTAGCTTTCGTGACTCTTTCCTCTATGTGATGTCTCCACAACAGTTTCCGATCTAGGATAACGCCTGAAAGAAAGATCATCACCTATAGGATATGGTGATGATCTTTCTCTGGTAATTAGGATCAATAAACTGTATGATCTTTGTTTTCCTGGTGAAAATACATATTTCCGTGTTTTCTAGGTTAATATTAAGTCCTCTCGGCCGAGACCAGTTTAGCGCAATGTTGAGAGTTTTTCAACCTCTCCGCAAAGTTGGTTAAGATCCTTGCCCTTTGAAGTATCTAAACAAAAGCATAAATGTGAAAAAAGGCCATGTTGCTTTCCAAAATTTCGGCCATCAAAAGTAGTGAGATAAAAATGTTGACCAAGTTCTTGTTTGGCACAATACCTCTCACTGAAATATGCTATGCATTATAAAAATTTCTAATCGTAAGGGTCTCATATAATTTCTAGATAATCTGCTTAACTTATGGGCGTAACCCCGCCCTCTAGGTTAACATTTTCGGGTTATCAAATTTTTTTGGTGGTTACTCACCTAGATCTACTTCTGTACCAAATGTCAGCTCTCTAGGTATAGCGGAAGTGCTTCATAATAGTAATATAAAAAATATGTATTTTTTGCACCTCCATATCTCAGGAAGCTTTTGTTGCAAAACTTTCAAACTTTCGTATATGAGGTGAGATGAATTAATTCTAATTGTTATCAGAGGGTTAAAAACACGTGCACTGCGTGAATTAGCCTGGCGCACTATCGCGCGGTGTGGTTGTGTGTAGGTGTGGTTACCTAAATAAGGGGTGAAATTATTCCTCCTTGAAGTGTCCCACGTTGCACCCTGTTCCTAACGTTTATATTGTGCATACTGCAGCTTATCCACTTGTTCCCCAGCATGAAATCTACCCAATCACTTATGGATTGGTCAGCTTGAAACTGTACTACGGATTGGATAAGAGTATCGGTATTCACATTGTTGAAAGCGCTTTCAATGTCAACGCAAAACGTTTGTCATTGAAAGATTTTTTGATGCAGTATGGTATTGAGCAGGAAGGATGTAAGACTTATTGGTCTGTAAGACCTTGGAGTTGCATAATTCGCCTTGCCAGGCTAAGGTATAAAAACTAGCCTTGCCTCCTGCCAGCTTTTTTTAGTAAATGCGAATTTTACGAAGGCATTAAAATTTCTAACTATATAAGATGATAATCTGTCCATCATCTCTTTCTGTAGAATCACAGGAAAAATGCCATCCGGCCCGCTGCTTTAAAAGGATATAAACTTAGTTATTGCAGTCTTAACCATGCCTGTGATGGTTGGTTCCTGGCGATCCACATTTCCAACTAGTGGCGGTTCCACCATACTATTTGGGAAATGTGTGCTCATCAGCAATAATAAGGTCTCCTCTATTGTTTGGATGTGGGGTTTGGAAATAAACTCTTTTATCTTCGAGACTTCGTTTACACTATCAACCTGTTCGCAGAAAAGCTTCCGGGAGTTGCGTTTTGCCTTCCAAATTACTTTATTGCATTCCTTGAGACTCTTGCGATAATTATCCCAGTATATACTTAATTTTTTACGTCTGGCTCTGTTTAATAGCCTACGGACATCCTTCCCTATTAAGCGAATTTTTCCTGTCATCCAGGGCTTTCCTTTCTCCAAGAGGGCAACTCTCTTCGAAAGATTTAACCAGAGCCTCAGTAGTTGTATTCGCATTGTTATCAATATCTTTCACACTCAGGCATTCACACGATATCTACCGTTAATGATTCTTGAGTAAGTTGCCGAAACTTTCCCAGTCGGATTTTGCCTTGTTTATAAAACTAATTGGTTTCGGTGTCGGGCGAGCCAGTTTAAATATGCTACAACGGTGATCAGAAAAGGAATGTTCATAAGACATCCTCCAATCCTGGATAACGTGAATAATATTTTCCGTACTACAGTAATATCTAATATAAAAAAAGTTGGCTTATTACCCGTGTTAATTGTAATCAGGACGTTATTATTAAAAAAATCAATGAGGAATTCGCTTCCCATTCACTATGATGAGAATTGTCATCGCAGCCTATTAGTACTTCCTTACCTTTTTGTTTGGCTCCTCTTGTCAGGTGTTGCAACTTTGATGCAGGTGGTAGTAACGGTTAATCTTACGGTAAATACACTGATGCTAGGTACATGTTTAAATCGCCTTTATTGAGCACAGTTGTGTCCGATGCTGAAAGCTCTGGAGAGGAATGAAAAATTAAGTTTTTATGACATAGAAATCAAGTTCTCGGAATATACCCTGTATTTGCATAAAAAAGTTGGTAATTGACATGGTTAAGACCAATAACCCTGTTCCTTGCCTTACCTTAACTTATTTTATTCATCAGAGAGATGGCTGCCATCTCGATCCGATGTAGATTTATTTGGATAACTTCCACTGCCATTAGATTTCTAGAAGATTATCCTCTTGGGAGTTGGATAGTTGTTTGTAATGCCGTAAGGTGTAATGCAAAGCGAGCAGTTGTTGAATAAAAAACAAAACGAATTATTGAGTGGCCAGATTGTTGGCAGCGCTGGTATGATGGCGTGTGCACCGGCTAGGGCTCGCCGTCTTGGGTGGAGTTCTTGCCAGCCAATCTGGTGGTTACTGCTGCTTACGACATTGACAAAAAATTCATACCAGCATTAGACATAAAATTTAAAACAAGTATGAGGCCGGAAGCAAACACTTTTCCTACTGTCTCTTCTTATTATCCCGTCATTTTAGCAAGAGGACCTGGCTGATTATATGCCAGGCTCTATTACACACCCTACCATGACATCTCTTCTATTTTTTATTAGATGTCCCAAACATCTGTCCATTGCTGCTAATTACCCCTTACTCACCTCCTCTCTTTTTAAATTTATTCCATTATTTTAAAAAAACGTGAAATTTCAATGTTTATATATATACAAATCGATTTGGCATGTTTATTATTAACTTGAATTCAACTAGTGATAATCATTTCATTTTATATAAAAAAGCAATAAAAAAGAAAACACATTTGTCATTAAAACAAACTACAATTTAAATTTCACGTTGATCGACAAACTATTGAAGTATTTTATTTTTTTGTTAAAGAAAAACACCCCTAAACCGCAGGCTAACGGAGCCCTTACGCGAAGGAAGCTACCCTACTTTGAGCTCAAACTACGGGACTGCTGATGCGTGCACTTTTGCCTCAATTTGGGCAAAAGGACTGACCTGTACGGTTAATGTTTTCCCCTAAACAAAACTATATAATTTAAGTATGAATCCAAGTTATAAATAATCAAATTAACGTATAGTTTAAAATTTTAAATTTTACTTTAAAACAAAAAAAATTACAAATTATAGTAAAGTATATAATTTAAATTATTAAATTTTTCATTTGGCACTTGAATGGTAAAAAAAAAATAAAACAATCTTACAATTTTCTTTTTATACTATGCTCCTTGGCGACCTCTTCTGAGCGTTTGGTGGACCATGGACGAACTTCCTCCGGCTTGTGGACGACGCTGGATGAGTATAACCTCAGTTGCTGATATAATTCACAGCACTGGCTTTATCCGTGGCTGATTATGCTGGTGGCTCTAAATATGTGTGTGATTGTGTGTGTTTTTTTTTCCTTTTTATGTAAAATGTCTTCGTTTCAATGTTTTAAAATTTTGTTTAGAATCATTTAAAAATACTAGATATACCAAACGGACGACACACTCGTCCGTATTCTAGAATCAAAATGTAAATAATTTAAGATTCAAAGAAAATGTATCTAAACTTCATAAAAAATTCATTAAAACACAGCCACACACAAACTTACATTCATATGCAAGCATAATTAAATAAGACATGCAATTAAAAAAAACATAAACAAAATCCCTTTAACCAAGTTAATTTAATTTATTCAACTTCAACTCTCTTCCTTTAAGTATTATGGCTTTCATACAACAACAAATAAGAGACAAAAATTGTTAGATCAAGAGAAATAAATACTACAAACCCACACACACACTCATGTTTTGTTTCTTTTTTACTTGTAAGGTAATAAATGCGTGTGTAATATGTTTGTATGTAGTAGTAGCAACTTTAAACGCTTATAGCTCCCAAAATACTAAACCGATTTCAATAAAATATAGATTCTGCACATCTGTATAAAAAATCCTTTAAAACCATATAAATTTTTTTAAAATCGGTGCAGTGGTACCAGCGTAAAAGGGATTACAAAAAACATATTTGCCTATTAATTATATAGATGGATAGATTGTGTTTGTTTCTTTATATATGTTCATAAGAAAAACAGAAATATTTATATACGATTTTTTTATTCACTGTATTTTTGTTAAATCGTATAGTTTTTACCTTTTTTTTTCTTTATTTTTTTACTTTTATCATAAATATTTAACAAAAAACACAAAATAGTCAATAATTTCAGTTCAATATTTTTTTTAACTTTTTTTGTATAAATTTAACAATTTTCTAATATCCAAAACTCCGATAACATTTTTTAAATTAGTTAATGAATCAGCTGTCGCAAACAAAATTCGCTTGACTGTGGTTAGAATAAAAAACGCATTTTATTACTGTAATGACAAATATTTTGAAATTTCACAAATAAAAATATGTACTACATACATACAGTGACCAAAAAAAAGGTACATAACTTACAAATCATCTATTATAGCTGAAATACAAAAAGCATTTGAATCGCATAACTATTCGACAATTTATATGTTGTTACAAAGTTTTAGAAATAAATTAAAAGTACAAACTAATCATTTCGATTCTATGGAAGGCGATCCCGATTCTGTATTTTTCTTTTTAACACAAACACAATTCGCAAAGCGAGCAGCTTGTCTGCGAAAAACACCCAGGGCTTATGGTGGAAATCGAACCCACGACCTCTGGAGTGAGAGGCTAGCATCGCTACCACTCAGCCACAGGGGCACCCAAAATGATTTTAGTTAATTAAAACATAATGTCAAGGAAGCAATATTGCAAAATCTGAAAAATTAATTGTATATACGAATACTAATACATACATGCATACATCGACTTTTATTGAAATTTAATTATCGCGTAGAAACTAGCGCGTTTTTGCTATAAATATTTGACAATTCTGTAACATAGCGCGTTCTAGCGCGTTTTGAGAAGGGTACTAGCGCGTTTGGGTTATAAATAGTTGGCATCGCTGCTTTTTAGGTGTGGAACATTCTTTATCAGTCTTCACATAGTAGTTTTAACTCCAACATTTGCCCTAATCTTTGCGGCTGAGAAACTGTAATTACTGTAACAGGCGGTGCACTCGGCGGGTAAACTTAATTCGAGTACGCAGAATTCACTGTTGTTAATCGTTTTGCTCTTGCTGTAACAAATCGTCAAAAGACCTCAACCATACATTTTGAACCGTCACAATCATCTTATCAATGCTGAAACACTAGCAAATAAATTTGAAATTTAAATGAATTTATGACAATATTGAGCCTTGTTTACGATTTAATCGAAAGCGACAACAATTAAATTTTTCATGAAAAGGCTTTTTTTTAATATTCAAATATGTTTTTGTACGTAAATTGTCGCTTACGATAAAATTTTACAGCCCGTATCTTAAAAGTTATCAACAATTTTGGCATTTTGATAATTCAAAACTATGGGTAGGCCCATAAAATATTAATTTCAATAAAAAAAGCATATTTTCGATAACATGTCGTTTACGATAAAATTGAAAATAGGGCTCGATACTATTGATTAAGATGCCTCTTATTCAATTTTTTAGCAATATTTTTTTTATACTTTTTATTTCCTCCTTTTTCTCAAAAATATAGATTTTTTAATTTTCATATTCGCTTAATTTAATTAAGAGCAAACGCAGTTTGCGCGCCTCCAGGCCAATGGTCAAAGGCTCCGAAGGAACTTCGTCTGAAGCGCTGAAAATATTTGCTGGTGTAAATAAGCCATTAACTGCAAGTATAAGAATGTTACAAATAAAATGTCCATCGTTTTTTTATTTATACATATCGTTACTTTAATATAGAAAGGCCATAACTATGTTTCGATAGAAGAATAAATACCTAATGTATCGAAAAATGCAAAAATCTCGGTTTACAAAAAAATAATGAGTTGGGCCTTTCTGTATTAAGGTAACGAACGATATGCATGTTAGGGTTAAATACATATTTGTTTAATTCCAAATGGTAATAAATTTTTTTCGCATGAATCAAAAAAAAATAATATAGTACGAGTGCATAACTAGCCGTACACACGAGCAATAATCTTGGCAATCATTGCCGTTGTGGCAACTGTCAAATTC
Source organism: Tachina grossa (assembly GCA_949987645.1). Taxonomy (NCBI): domain Eukaryota; kingdom Metazoa; phylum Arthropoda; class Insecta; order Diptera; family Tachinidae; genus Tachina; species Tachina grossa. The sequence goes on from OX465274.1 coordinate 64,648,239, forward strand.
GATATCCGATACAAAATATTAGTTTTTAGACCGTATGAATATACATACATCATATACGAGTACATGCATCAAGTTTTCTCGCTTAAAAAATTTAAAATGAAAAAATTAAATTAATTTATTTGATGATGATTTTTTCCAAGAAAACGGATATTAAAATCTGTATAACACTTTTGATTCCATTTTGATTCTATTCAGAACAATCCAAATTTTTTTTGGCCGAAATCCCTTGATTTTTGGCATAACTATAGTTCCAGTAGACATTAATGTGTATACCAAATACGAGTAGTTTATTCGGATGCTGCTTATTTTTCGAGCTGACGCTTCGTCCGTGCTAAAGTGGTGCAATTTTCTTTATATGCTTTTTTAGTTGATTTTAATTATTATTCGAACTCCATTTGTTTCTATATTTGTGATTTGAACGGGCTAAAGTTCGTATCGCTTTTTAAGCCAAATTACATGTGATAATTATTAATGAACAAATAACACCAAAGTCTGTTGTAAATATTCTGACTAACAACACATAGTTGAACGGAACAGCCAGCCGTTTTCGAAGGCCACTAAACCTTCATCATCAGCGTTCTTTTGTGTTTGGTCCACTGTGTGTGGTGTCAGTTGATTTAGATTTCTGCTTTATATACTTAGCATTTTATTGCAAATGGAATATGTGAATTGTTTTGATTTATCGTATTTCAATTTGCTGAAAGCTTTTTTGTATTGTAAGCTCAATTTTACCATCACTATATTTACAACAGTCTTACCATTGTCGTTTTTGTTCTTTTTACTAATTATACCAGTGATGGTATTTTGGTGCGTTTCGGGTATTTTTTGGTGCTTTTTGCCTCTTCATAAACGCGAAATTTTGGCTAATAACCTTTTTTAAAAAGCGGGTATTTACAGTGCTTTTAACAATTTCTTACAGTGCTTTTGGTGCTTTTTTGTTAAATAAAAATATTTTCAATTAACAAAACCAAAATATTTTTAAGCGCTAATAGCAGCATCTTTTAACTGAGGCTTCTTAAATTGTTTTTAAGAAACAGTAACGGAAAGTATTTTGAAAACAACGTAGAAAACTTTTCGTAATTGGGATTACAAAATTTAATTTTTTAATTTTTTACTTTCCAGTTAATTTAACTGGAAAGTATCACATAGTTATCTGCATAATAATTGATTGAAAGTAGTATGCAATAACCATTTGTTAAAGCTTACACAAATATTTAATCATACTATAGGGTGGTTAAATTTTAAAGGCCGATTTCGGAATTTTCATATGGCTGTTAATTTGTAAGTGCAAAGTAAATCAAAATGTTCACGTCTACAACAAAATGTAGGTAAATTTGTATTCAACGCAATATTCGATTGAAAGCATGAGGTTATCAATAGCAGTAAGTTGTTTTAGACAACGAGGAGCCAACCCCCAATTTTTTCATATCATATTGACGTGCTATCAATGTTGACAACTGGAATAAAGGTAAATATTGCAAAAACAAAAACTTTTAAGTTAAGAGTACTTAAGAAAAGAGTGACGCTTTCAATGCATTCTTTATGTGTAAAAGATTTTTCAGTAACATACATATCTTAATCTAAGCCTAAGCTTTACCTACTATTGTATGTATGTACATATGTAAGTATGTGTGAATATGTTACTATATTATTTGACTCCTGGTTCTTTATTATTTGTTTTTACATACTTATTTTTATTAAATTAATCAAGATTTTGTTTCAATTAATTTGTTAATAAATTCTGTTATTACATCTCAAATACTCTGTTTATTTTGAAGCAAAAATTTTAAATTATATTTTGAGCTTTTACACTCTAAACTCTCCTCTTTAAATGGCTTAGGGCTAATAAATCAGTCAATGATCATATGCATTTTATTTTTAAATCATGTTTAAACAAAAAATTTTGTTTCTCACCGCACAATTAAATCAAATTTAAACATCCAACATTGTGCATTTAAGTGTTCTTTAAGTTTTACCAACACACCATATGTTTTGTGCATGTGTGTGTTTTTTGAAGGCATGTACGTGAACATCATTTGGTCATATTAAAAAGAATTTCGTTTAATTTTCACAAATATACAACAAATGTAACATATATTTTCATATCATTAAATATATAAATAGAAAAATGCATTCTGATGCTCTTTTTGTATCATAAAACGTGTTTTTTGCTAATTCAATTTTTTGCAAATTGAAAAATCAACTTTCTTATTTATATTGAACATCTGTTCTTTGGAAAGCTTTCCATATTATTTGGAAATATTGTAGTGCTACCATACTTTCAACGTAATTTGATAATAACTTTAATTAGCCACTGAAAAAATTAAAGTGTATTTAAATACATTTTAATTTTGTATGAAAATTAGCTTAAAATATGTTTAAATATTCACTGATTTATTAGCTATTAATTAATGTACATATTAAAATTAAAAAGAAAATATTTTCGTGCTTTTTTGCCCTCTTTTTCGTATTTTATTGCGCTTTTTACCCTTATGCAACAGCTGAATGTGCTTTTGCTCTTCGTAGAGATACCAACACTGAATTATACACGTTACTTAATTTGCTTATTTTTTGTTCTACTTAAGACAAACTTTTTCGGTTTGTTACTATTAAGTACATTTTTATTTAATTTTTGCCACAGGCCCATGGCTATTAATTGTTAGTTAATTTTAATTATTATTCGAACTCCATTTGTTTCTATATTTGTGATTTGAACGGGCTAAAGTTCGTATCGCTTTTTAAGCCAAATTACATGTGATAATTATTAATGAACAAATAACACCAAAGTCTGTTATAAATATTCTGACTAACAATACATAGTTGAACGGAGCAGCTAGCCGTTTTCGAAGGCCACTAAACCTTCATCATCAGCGTTCTTCTGTGTTTGGTCCACTGTGTGTGGTGTCAGTTGATGTAGATTTGTGCTTTATATACGAAACTTTTTTGCAAATGGAATATGTGAATTGTTTTGATTCATCGTATTTCAATTTGCTGAAAGATGTTTTGTAATGAAAGCTCACTTTACCATCTCTAAATTTACAAAAGTCTTACCATTGTCGTTTGTTCTTTACTAATTATACACATGTTAGTTAATTTGCTTATTTTTGTTCTACTTAAGACAACCTTTTTTGGTTTGTTACTATTAAGTATATTTATATATTTTTTTTTTTTTTTTTGTTATTTGTTCATTAATAATTATCACATGAAATTTGGCTTAAAAAGCGATACCAACTTTTGCCTATTCAAATCATAAATATAGAAACAAATGAAGTTCGAAAAATAATAATTAAATTAACTAAAAAAAAATTATATCTAGGATCAATAAAGGTTGCCATGGTGAATTACATTCTACAACATTACATTTTCAATAGATATTTGCCCATTAAAAAAATATACTTTAAAAATACCTTAAAATTAGAGGGCACACAATCTAGTTCCTAGACGCATTTCACTGTTGTTTTCATATTTTTTTAAGTTCTGTTGCATAAAAAATTAAAATAATATCCTTATGAAAATACGTCTATGTATGCAGGTTTCCATTAACACATCTCTCAAAACATATATAGAAGAATATATTTTTTGAAAGTACCAAATAGTAAACCCACTAACGTAAATCAACAAGCTGCATTGTTAAAAAAATGTATCAGAGCAGCAGCAAATAAAAGTATACCCCAAACAAAAGAGTTTTCTCATAGACACCACACTGTGTGGTGGAATTCTGAACTTGAACACCTAAGAGAACAAAAACAACGTATGTGGCATATTTTTAAGAGGACAAGAAGTGATAATACTTTGGCCCTTTATAAAAAATATAATGCCAAGTTTAGAAGAGCAGTAAAAGCCAGCAAGGCCGCCTGCATGCAAAAATTCACTTCTAACATCAACCCGAACTCTTCACCGAACCGTATTTGGAAGGATATCAAACTCCTAGTAGGTTGCAAATCTCCTAACATAATAAAATATTTAAAATCTGATGGTAGTATGTTGTCATCCTCAATTGACATTGCTAACTGCTTCGCAAAACACTGGTCAAATTTATCCGAAGACAAAAACTTTCCTGCTAACTTTCAAAATAATAAATTCAACACCGTTAACCATATTTATAGCCCTCAATCGTTAAACGCCCACGCCAGGAAAATCGAGACACCCATATCTATAGTAGAACTAGAAGACGCATTATTGTCAACCAAAGGTAAAACCCCAGGTGATGATCGCATACCATATCCCATGCTCAAAAACCTCCCCCTTAATACAAAACAATACATTCTATTTATCTACAACAATATTTTATCATCCTACACATACCCTCCTATTGGAAAATAGCAACCATTATCCCAATCCCCAAACCAAATAAAGACCAGTTCTCCGTATCCGGATACAGACCGATCTCCCTCTTACCATGTATAAGCAAACTATTGGAAAAAATAATTGCTAAGAGATTAATGTGGTTTTTAAAAGCTAATAACTTCATTTCAGCTAATCAAGTCGCTTTCATGAAAAAACAAGGTACTGACGACGTACTTATTTACCTTCAACACTTCTTCTCAAGATCGTTATCTAGTAAAAACCACGTCAACATTCTCTCTACAGACTTCGAGAGAGCATTCGACCGCATTGGTGTTCAAGTCATACTTCAACAGCTACAAGAATGGAAAATTGGCAAAAAGATGTACTCCGTTATTAAAAATTTTTTAAGCAACCGTAAATTCAAGGTAAGAGTAAACCACCAACAGTCCAAAATTTTTCCGCTCCACAATGGTATACCCCAGGGGTCACCTCTATCAGTTACCCTATTTATTATCGCTTTCAACATGTTCAGCAAAATTATTTCCAGACATAAACAAATCGAACACTCAATATACGCTGATGATGCCGTAATATTTACAAAAATAAAGGACAATAACAAAGTAAAAGAAATTTTTTTGCAAATCCTTAGAGATATTAATAACTAGTGTCAATCATCAGGTGCGATACTTTCAATAGAAAAATGTAATATATTGCACATTTGCAACAAGCAAAACTGCAACATCTTCGATATTGAGTTCAATAATGCTATCATAAAACAAGTCGATCATCTGCGCATATTAGGTGTCATCTTCGACAAACGGCTCACATTCCAGAAACATTGTTTAGAATTGCGAAAAAACTTAAACTTAAGATTAAATATTATAAAATACCTTACATCAAAAAATCTTAAAATACATATTAAAACAATGCTAACCATAACTCGGTCACTTGTGCTCTCCAAAATCGACTACGCTCTCCCCATTTACGGCTGGTGCGCACCGTCACACATGAAACTAATCCAAGGAGCTTATCACGCAGCAATTCGTCGAAGTATTGGTGCCTACAGCACAAGCCCAATCGCTAATATCTTAGCCGAATCCGGATTTCCATCAATTATGGACAGAGTAAATTTGTTAACACACAAGTTAATACCTAAATTTTTTATTTGTCGTAATAAAATTCTATTTGAAGAACTGAAAAAATCAATCAATCAAAAAAGATCGTACAGAATTGAGTCCGTTATTGATAGATGCTTAAACTTCTCCCGCGATTTAAGTACAAAAACAAGCCCTATACTTGTCAAACAAAATCTAGACCCCCCTTGGGTACTTAAAGACTCATCTTTCATCCTGAAAATGATAAGGCTTCCAAAAACAACTACTCCACCTTTAATCTATAAACAAGTATTCAATAGCATTATTGAGCTATATGTCAACGAAAACTGGAATCTGTTATTTACCGATGGTTCTAAGTCACACGAATCCACAACATTTGCTGTAGTCCAAGCCGGTAGTCAACTCTTTAAAGCTGGCTACATCGCCAACCACTGTTCCAACTTTACCGCTGAGGCATTGGCCATATTTTTCGCAATGGAATTTGCCGCTCTTAACCTAGGAAAATACATTATTTGCACAGATAGTCTTTCATCTATTCACGCTATACAAAGCTCAAAATACGATTCTCCACTAATAAACAACATCCGACATATTCTTTCAACACACTCAAATAGAATGAAATTAATGTGGGTTCCATCACATGTTGGTATCTCTGGTAATGAGCATGCAGATACTGCGGCTACAGAGGCCAAACATAGACCCCTACTTGAATTCCAAACTTGGGAAGGCCGTGACATAACTAACGCTATCCTATCCCATACTAACTATCTACGTCAGCATAAATGGACAGAGTACCAACATACCTACAAAAATTTCAACCCTGATGGCAATAAACCTATATACCCGAAAACCTGTCCCAGAAATGTAACCTCAACCATCGTTCGACTCAGGATTGGCCACTGTAAGTTCTCCCACAAGTACCTGCTGGAAAAATCAACTACCCCAATGTGCACCGTTTGCAACACGCAACTGAACGTCTTACACGTTCTGGATGAGTGCATAAACGGCTGGCTGTTCCGTTCAACTATGTGTTGTTAGTCAGAATATTTACAATAGACTTGGGTGTTATTTGTTCATTAATAATTATCACATGTAATTTGGCTTAAAAAGCGATACAATTTATTTAATTTATTATAAAAACTTTGTATAATTTTCAAATGTTATTTAACAACTATTAAATTTTTGGATAGTTTTCATAAACTTCAAGGTACGTTTTAAATATTCGAATTCGAATTCGCGAATATCAAAAGTTCACATTCGGCAGATGTATGTAGTATACATACTCGTACATAATATATGCAGGCAACACGTATGATCAATTAAATAAATAAATGAGAAAAACATACGTATTTTTGTACAAAATTAGTAATTTTTTCTGTTACGTAACATTTTCAAAGACCCCCTCCCCCCACCCCCATCATAACAAATCGTAACAAAACTCGAACCCCCCTTACCCCCTACAGCGTTACGTAATATATGGACAGCCCCTTATTGGGTAAAATGTTTCCAACTTTGATCCGTTTTTTTTTTGTTTCGTTAAATTTTTTACAAAGATTAGCCTTAAAAGCAGCTCTGGTCCGTACAAACGCTCTCACGTCACTGTAATTATTTCTCTTGCATCTGACTCAAACTTGATGACCTTAACTAACTATATCGCTTACAGTTACTTTGTGGAATTTTCCATTATCAATGTTTCCAATAAGAGTGTATCTTGGAAACTTACTTCCTATACGAATTGAGGTTAGCTGAAAACCGGAGGATCTAGAAAACCGAAGGTTTTGGGATCGAGCCCGGTCTCCAACAGTCATTAACTAACAACAACAAGACACTGTTCTTTGAACTACACCGGCTTCAGCGGACACAAATCGTAATGTAACATCAGAGCGCCGTCCTTCGCCGCTATTGTGTAGCAGAACCATCGGCTAAGTACGAGTAAATAACCAATGAAATGGCTAGTAAAAATAGCTTAGAAAATTTGATACGCCTCATTAACACCAGAGGCGTAATACTATATTATTAAAAACGTACAAAAAATGGACAAAGGCATAGTTGTAAAAGAATGAAGCTTTCTTATATCACTACTCTATCACTATCCCTTTCCTAAACAAGGTAACACCTAGTTATAGTAGTAGGTATTCATTGCTGAGTGTTACTTCTTTTAAAAAAGGAAGAACCTACACGTGGAATAGCCTGGCTTTTTGGTTCTAGTGGGAACGCAGGCTTAAAATAAGAATGCTTTTTGAAGCAAATTGAAAAATAAAAGAGACGCGTTTTGATAATTTTATAAAAATTAAATAAAATAAAATGGGGTTTTCTCACCCTCACAGGACTTCAGGAAACTCATCACCTCCTGCAACGAAGGATACGGCAAAATGATATTCTGCTTTGCCATGCCGGTCAGAAGGCCCAATATGCAACGCTTAACATGTAACCAAGTGTCGGCATAGAGTCTTGCACCAGAACCACCTTCCAAAGCATGAGCAATGCGAGACAAACCAAATTCATAATTCGACTTGGCACAATACAATGTGCCCACCACCAAGTTTACAATACATAAATGATGATACTGTTTGCCCAAGTTGCCCTTAAGCTCTTCGGCTTTTTCCACTTTACGCATTAGCTCTTCGGCTTCTTCGTTTTGGAAAGTCATGATGTAGGAAACACAAAGATTGGCCAAAACAGCAGCCGATACTGACATTATCTGGGTGATGGTAAATTTAGTATTAGAAATTTTATTTTAATTAAAAGCTACACAGGCATACATACATCTTCTCCATGCTGACGTATTACGGGTTCATAAAATGCTGCCGCCTCTTTGTATTTATCGCCCTGCATGAAAAGCACATGACCAGCATTTAAGCGCCAAATGGAATTTTCAGAACAAAACTCAGCACTTGAGCGAAACTCCCTCTCAGCACCCACAAAATCGTCATCGCGCCATGAAATCCAGGCTCTAGCCATAACAACTGGCAAATACCTTAAAAATTAAAAAAAAAAGTTAACAGATTCAGAGCGCAAACATACACCAAAGTTAAAATCAATATTTTAAACTCACAGTTCCAAGGCATTTTCATAATCTTTTAAAGCATTTCTTAGGGCATTTTGATCTGTAGTGGAACGCACTTCTTGTACCTTGGCCGCTAAACTTCTCAATTTACCTGACAAACTTGAAGCCAACGTGCCCAACTTCTTTTCAGCCAACTCTGCTGAGGACTGAGCCGTAATTAAAGCATCCAGTAGTTCATACAGATACTGCAAAAGTATGTCGAATTTAGGTATATCACTGTGTATAGGTATATCGTATGTGTGTATGTACCTGAGATAGATAAGTGTAGGTCAAATTTGTATGTTCCGCCAGAATGTCTGCTGCAGTTTCGTACATTTCATGCTTACAGCAGATGAGCAGTATATTGGCAAACGTTTCTCTAGGACACGCTGGTGGTCCCAGATCTAAGAGAAATGCCAGTTTCCTTAAACCCGCTACAGGGCCTTGTGGATCTGTCAGAGCCATATTATGTAAAGTAACAGGATCGAGTTCACTTTCCGCTCTGGGCGGCAAATCCAGCAAAGAATCTCGGGCAGCCTCGACTTTAATTAATTTAAAATACATTAATTATCTTATTTACATAACGCAGTCTGCAGAGGCCACTTTATATTATTGGACCAACATTTGTATTTACATATAGCACATTTACACCTATACGAAATTCAATAGATCGTTTACACCCAGTTTTTTTGACATTTAGCAAGATTTCATATCCAAAACAAAAATCATTGACAGAAATTTTTCCTAAACTAAAGGGTGTCCCAACAACAACGCAAGATTTAAATTTGGCGCCATTCGAAGTGTCATTGTTTGACATTTGAACAATTGTTATTGTTTGCTAGTAGAAGGTACAAGGTTAGTAAAAATGAAGCGCTACACGAATGGACAACGCATTCTCATTGTGAAATTGTTTTAGCAAAATGGTGAAAGTTTTGCGGCTACAGTTCGCAAATTTGCGATCAATTTGGGGTCAAAATAATGCTCCAAAAGAGTCAACTGTAAAGACATTAATGGATAAATTTGCCGAAACTGGGTCTGTTAGTGATGTAAAGATAACAACGCGCCTTCGACCAGGTCGATCGACCGAAAATGTCGCAGCTGTACGTGATGATGTCGCTCAAACGCAGGTAAAGCGCAAACAGTCAATGGTGTTCGGTATCGTGAAATGATAACCAGTTTTTTCGTGCCTAGAATTGAAGAAATGAATGTGGAGGGCATGTGTCATTTCCCGGTCGTGTGGTTTCGCGAGACCAGAATTGGCCGCCTAGACCGTGCGATTTAACACCATTAGACTTTTTTCTTTGGGGTTTTTTGAAGTCGATGGGTTACGCGAATAAGCCGACGACGACTCAAGCCTTAAAAGAGGAAATTGGACCATGCATTAATAAAATACTGCAGCATTTATGCAAAACGGCCATTGAAAATTTCATTAAAAGATCGCGTGTGTGCCAGCAAAGCCGCGGCGGCCATCTGCCCGATTTGTTGTTCCACACATAACCTCATTTTGTCTACTTTACGATATCATAAAGTTTCACGAGTTTTTTTTAAATATCTGTGTTTTATTTAAAATTTAAATCTTACGTTCTTGTTGGGACACCCTTTATAACCACAAAACCGCAAACCGTTTAAGTACATCGGCCTATTTTTTAGTACGATTAAAAAAACATAGTTTCATCACTAAGTTCTACTAGATTTTAAGTAGATTTCGATAAAATCTAGAGATGAAGTAGATTTTGTTTTATATGAGAAATCTACTCAAATCTCGTAACTATCAGGGTTCTCAGATTTTGTCCGACATATTTCGCCAATTTGACTTAAAAAATCGCCAAAATGAATTTTATTTTGTTCTTAATATTTATTTGATAACAAATTTATTTTTATAATACTCTTTATTATTTATAATACTCTTTTTAACCCCCGACTAAAAAAAGGGGTGTTATAAGTTTGTAGTGTGTGTCTGTGTATCTGTCCGTGTCCACGTACAGGCCAAGCGGCTGGACCGATTTTTATTTAGTTTTTTCTGTCTGAAAGATGACTTGATCGAGAGGGTTCTTAGCTATGTTTGAAGAAAATCGGTCCAGCCATTTAGAAGATATAACATCTTTTCTGAAAAAAGTCGGGGTGTTTTTTAAAATTTTTAATTTTTGTTATTAGTATAAATTTTTATAAAATAATAGTAAAAAATTGCAGCAAAATTTAATAAATTTCCACAAATTATTTCTCTGTACATTTTTTTCTATCCAAATTGAAAACACTTTAATGACTACAATTAATATAAGAAAAATCATTAACATCTCGCTGTTTTAAGTTCTTGTTTATTTTTTGAAAATATTGTTTCAACAAAGTAATTTTCCTGAATTATAAAAACTTTGAAGTTCAATTTATAAAAATAAATAGCCATAAAAATCGCCAACATATATATTTATCGCCAGAAAAATCTCCATGACGTCGAACAAGTTGAAAAATCGCCACGTAAGACGAGAAATCGCCATATCTGACAGCCCTGGTAAGTAGTCGATTTTTCTCAGGTGTAAACGCACTATTATTAGATATGCATGTACCACGGAATGGTACGTTACTTTTCTAGTTTGTGCAACTATTTTGAAAGAATTCGTTTGAAAATATATTATTTGAAAAAATATGCATATTACCACTAAACAACTGAATCAGATTCATGTTGGAAAAAAATTTCCTCTTACTCCCCTTATACGACTAAAAAAAATAATTCCCTTATATCGTCCCTACCACGTCAAACTATCCAATATGCAAAATTTGTATTTTAGATTTGTTATCTTGGTGCCCTAATTTATACGATATGCCTTGTTTCAAAATGCTGAAATTCTCATGAACGATAAATAACTCAATAAGAAATATTTTAAGCCTGTCACTTTTAAGAATACGCCGACTTTAAATTTAGAGTTGACAGGTCTTTGCTCTCTTGTGAAAAGTTCAAATTTGCATATTGGATATTTTGACGTGGTAGGGACGATATGGTTGTCGTTTTTTTTTTTAATAGAGCAAAGAATATTGAAACATCTTTTCTTTAATCTCGCTCCAAAATGTTGTATTCTAATTTGAAATACAGCAACCACGATAATGCCCATTTCGAGAAAATTATTTCTTAATACAGTCCAATCCCGATAATTCGTAATCGCAAGGGACCGGCCATTTCTTACGAATTATAGGGTTTTTCGATTTAATGGGGTTGAACTAAAACAAATAAATGTTTTTCAAAACAGAGTTTTATGCGAGCACTTTGACATTTTTCTTTATTATTCATTAACAAAGTGATCTTAAGAAAATAAACAGGGGTAAACAAAAAATCATTCGAATTATAAGTGGTAGTTAGCAAACAATTACGATTTATAAGAGGTAAAGAAGATTTTATTTGAAAAAAAAATACGAATTAGCGAGGGGAGCAAACTGTATGGAAATTTTACGAATTAACGAAGTTTTTAATGTAAAATTTTATGGCTAAACTCCTTAAGATCATATTCAATTTGCCACTTATGCTAAATTCTTGCTAGTTTCTTCTTATACATACGGCCGAAGGTTTTTATCTATGCTATGTTTTTGGTACCATTGTAGCCATCACAAAATATTTTAAATAGTTTTAGTTTTGGCCTTGTATTTTTTTTAGATTTAATGTTTTATGAACGTGGCAACAATATTGGTTGACAAATGGGATTGGTTGGCGTAATAATGAAGCAAAACTAATGCAACACTCGAAAAAAAACCTAAATACAACTGTTGAAAAACAGTTGTCTCATGGTGAAAAAGGTTGTAATACATAATAGCCCAATTCACAATCTTGTGCAAATGGCCTTGCATCGTAGCATGTGAAAAATGGTATAGTATATTGATACTCACCACTTAACAATTCTTAGTGGTGAGTATCCATATACTATACCATTTTACACATGCAACGATGCAACACCATTTGCACAAGATTGTGAATTGGGCTAATAAAAATTTTACAGCTACAACTAAACTACCCATTTAGTTTGTAAATCATAATAAGGGCCTTCGTTTTTAGTATCACCAAATAATTTCAGTATAATTTGTTAGGTAATAACACGTAGTATGTATACATACATATATGTATATTAGTGGCCGTTAATTTTTTTATTTTTTTATTTTGTTATATTCTTTCGCCCCCCAAATCGGTTCAGTTTTATGTAAAAAAAATACAAACAAATTTCATAGCGATAAGTTGTGTTTTAGAGGGTGCGCCCGCCCCTCAAAGTTGGCCTTCAAGCCCAGTCTCAATGTATGTAATTTATTTTAAAAAATATATTAATCTTTTCTAAGGAACAGGAGATCAAAAGTAACCCTAAATCATTCTGGTCGTTCATAAAATCTAAGAAACGATCGTCTGATATTCCATCGACAGTTCAACTAGATGGTATAGTTTCCAACTCGTGTGAAGAGGCCGTTAATATGTTTGCATCATTTTTTAAATCTAACTTTGATCCACCTGGGGATAATATTTCTACTTCAGGGACTCTTACTAATTTAAATGTGGGATTCTTTATTTTGTCTGAAGATGATGTACCTGAAGCAATCGTTCAGGCTAAGAACTCATTCAAATCTGATATTGACGGCCTATGTACTCATTTATTGAAGAAGGCTGCCTCGTCTTTATGTTCAATTGGTCGCTTAAGCAGGGTATATTTATTAATAGATAGAAATACGCTACGGTCACTCCTATTTTTAAGGACGGAACGAGAGATAATGTTAGGTGTTATAGGCCTATTTATAAATTAACTTGTGTTTCTAAAATTTTTGAGCTCATTATTCATAAAAAACTATTCTTCCTAACAAAGAGTTGGATTTCCCCTTTTCAGCATGGCTTCTATGCTGGAAGGTCTACTGTAACGAATTTGACACTATTTAAAGAATACTGTTTAGAGGCCTTGGTTAATGGTGCCTAAGTTGAGGTGGTTTACACTGACTTTTCAAAAGCGTTCGATAAGTTATCGCATTCAGTCTTATTATTTAAATTGAAATTAAGGGGGTTCCATTCTAATTTCTTAGTCTGGATTAGGTCTTACTTATCTAATAGAACATGCTCAGTTAAGATTGAAGGTTATAGTTCTTTACCTTATCACCAAATGTCGGGTGTACCTCAGGGTAGTATTTTTGGCCCTTTATTGTTTAACTTGTTCATTAACGATATTGGTAGTTGTTTTTTGAAATCAAATTATCTATTATACGCTGACGATTTAAAATTCTTCTTGAAATTAGACTCGATTCATGATGCTCAAATTATGCAAACTGAGCTCTATAATCTCAGTGGTTGGTCTCGTCTTAATGGGCTGAGTTTGAACATTAAAAAATGTTTGCATGTTTCTTTCCATAGGTGTGTTGCCCCCGTGTATTGAATAAGTCGAGTTCTAAGCTTGACTTAGGTGTTATATTTGATAATTATTTGTCATTTGATGCACATTTTGAGTATTTACTACCTAAAGCATATAAGATATTGGGTTTTCTTAAGGCGAACATGTTCTGAGTTCGCTGATCCATACACACTTAAACATGTCTATACGTCTTTTGTCAGGTCTAAATTAGAATATGCTTCTGTTATTTGGAATCCCCATATTTCTAATCATAGTGCTCGTATAGAGAGAGTTCAACGCATTTTTATTTGTCTTCCGTTCCATATGAATCTAAATGCTTATTTATTGGCCTACGTATTTTGGAATTGCGTAGAAAAGTTCAATCTGCCCTTCTGTTATATGATATTATCAATGGATCTATTGATTGCACAGATTTGCTTTATGCTATACGGTTTTATATACCTCCTAGAAATATGAGGCTTGCTAAACTTTTCGATGTCCCTTTTCATCGTACTGATTATGCGCCCTATGGTACCCTATTACGTACTTTCTCATTCATTAACGATCTAAATTATAATATTCAAAGACATTCAAAATCTCTTTGTTGAATTAATTTTGTATACATATATACATTTTAAATTTCTATATAAACTCATTTTTAAATAACCTTAGTAATTTGTTTGCATATGACTATATTAAAAAAACATTTTGCAAGAATATGATATATGACAATATTTTAGCTCTTCTAGTCTATAACACTAGTCTCAAAGAAAGTTTTTTGCTAAAATTAATATCTTAGAAAATAATGAAGAAAATAACCAACAAAATACCAAAAATTATATATACCAAAATTATGAAAATTATTTACATTAAGCATGTACAATAAGACCTTACATCTATTAAGTTATTTCATACAAATACATACATATAGTCAAAAGAAAACTAAACAAAAAAAACCCCAAAAAATTACATTGAATAAATGGGCTTGAAGGCCAAGTTTGAGGGGCAAACGCAAATCCTAAAAAAACATATAACTATGAATTTCTTTTTGTATTTTTTTTACATAAGACTGAACCGATTTGAGAGGAGAGAATACAAGAAATCAAAAAAATAAAAAATTATCCATACAACTAACGGCCACTCTAATAAACATATGTATGTATGTATACTTTTCTCCAAAATTTAAACTTGATTCGAAAATTATAATATTTCTGGCTTTATTTAAGACTTACTATTTCCATCATTATATTCAATAGCTGCTTTTAAATTCAATGCTTGTGTAATGCCTGACAAAGACATTGTTATGGGGTTTCCAACACTGCGTGCACTGCCATCTGTGTCGATTTGGGCACCAATACCCAACTCAGGATGATTTCTTATTCCACGTTCAACGATTTCAGCTTAATTGAAATTTAAAACTATGATCTTATAAAATTAAAAAATAAAAACTTAAACAAAACACATTCACGACAGTAGACTACCGAATACCATCTGTTAACAATAGAATATGTATATGTGTGCGTATGAAAATTATGGTTTTCCCGGCAACTCAGCTACACGACTACACAACCACTGTTGTAACTACCGCCAAATAAAACTATAGCCTAATTCACAATTTTGTGCAAATGGTCATCGTTGTAAGTGCAAAGTGGTATAATTTTTAAGTGGTGAGTATCAATATACTATACCATTTTGCACATGATACGATGCAAGACCATATGCACAAAATTGTGAATTGGGCTTATGTTATTTCAATATTTTGGCGATAATGTGCAAATGTAGCCGTGCAATAATAATAATTCTTAGTGGTGAGTATCAATATACTATACCAGTTTGCACTTGCTACGATGCAAGACCATTTGCACAAAATTGTGAATTGAGCTAATATGAAATGAAATATAATGTGAAATGAATGATAGCTTAAAACAATTGAAGCGTATCAGAGAATAACGTTGTAAAAGACAATTTTTACAAAAACAGTTTTTTCACAGATTATTGTTAACATTACTCTCTTGCGTTGTTCAAACGTCAAACCATTCAAAATTATGTATCTTATCTCCGTTAAAATACAATTACAAACAGTCAGTCAGTGGAAGAACTTAGTAAGTAACTAACAAAATCATGAAAACGAAACTGTCGCAAATAATTGATCAATGTAACAGAGATAAAAAAAGAAATGTTAATACTAATTATCATTATTTTCAATAAGTTAAAAAAAAATAAACGAAAAAAAACAATCTTGCTTTAATTAACGTTTTTTAGGTCTTCTGAAAAATTATTATTCCATACAACGTTATTCGCGGCTAACCTTAACAGAAATATTGAGTTCACACTCGGCAATTTTACATGAGCAACTTTTTAGTTTATGGACGCGAGAGGAAAATGTGGCGGCTGTTCTCTTCATTATCTTCTCTTTCTTCAATAAACTCAAAAGTTACTACACAAAAATTGACGTGTATGAGCTCAGTGCATGTAAGAACATCTCAAAATTAATGCAACGAAATACATATGTACATATGTATGTAAATCAAAGCTGCCCACAGAGAGAAAACCGAAAGAAATGTATAAGCGTATGTGTATTCATTTGTATAAAAAGCCGATTGATGTTCGGCACTCTAGCGCGACTTTGGGCAGCTCAGATGTAAATTGATTCGTTTTCATGTTTTACATGATATATGTAAGTACATTTTATATCTACATGTAAGTAATTTTGCTTTTATAAATGTGTAATATTTGAAAGTCATACCGCTGAAATATGTTTTTAAACCTCATAATCACATTCTTAAGGCTGGCTCTGACTATCGTACATAATCACAAATTTTTTTTTAAATGCAACGCTGATCTAATTTCCAAAAGACAATAAAAACTCATTATAACAGGGTTGCAAAAGTCGAGCGATGATATAGGATAGTGAGCACCAGTCTGTATGATGTTGCTGCCGCTTTCAAAATTGTTAAGTAGCTGCATACAGGGCAGAGATGGGCGCGTGTCGAATTTTTTCAACACGACACGACCCAAACACGAATACCAAGATGTACAATACGTACGAAAAATGCACGATAAAAATTTTCCCAACACGATACTGCATAGCATGCACAAAATCAAACTGAATAGCTGAAAATCATATTTTGATATTCAAATACATACATACATATTTTTATTTGATTCCCTAACTTTAAGCTTAAGAAACCCCTACACTATCAACAAATTTGTACGATATGACACAATACAATCCGAACGCGAGTACTTCGTGTTGAGTCGTAAGTGTTCGTGTCACGAAATAAACATGACACGCGCCCATCTCTAATACAGGGCGACAATTGAGCTATCAGAATTTGAAGTTGTGTAGCCTGCTGTAGCTAACGTGTTTAATGCATTAAAGTTTTTTCTTACTAGTATAATCCAAAGCTTGGTTTTTTTCCTTTTTACGAAAATGAGCCAAAGCCAAATTGTAGGCAATAAGTGGATTGAATCCACCCACTTGCAAAGCTGTGTTGAAACGTTGCACAGCGCTCTCAAATTGATCGGCCTGATACAGCAAACAGCCTTCATCATTTAATGTGTCAGCCGTACCACCTGAACGTTGATTCAAAACACTTTGGGCTCCAGCAAAATCTTCACTTGAATATAAAATGGCACTTTGTAGTTGTAGACACTGTTCTTTCAACTCTTCATTATCGCTAATTTGTTTTAAGACTTTTAAGGCATCAACAAATATGCCTGCCTGGTACAGAGACTGGGCATAATAGAATCTATAGAACAAATTCGTTAATGAATTTACATAATGAACAGACTTTGCAGATAATTTACTTGTATTTGCCAATTTTTGGCACCAAGTTGCACAATTGTTCATAGCACGTAGCAGCCTCCTCATATTTCTGGACATGATAGTAGCAGTAACCCAAAATTGACAAACCTGCTCTGGTATTGGATGCTTCTCCCAAATTAATAATGCACTCAATAACATCTTCATAACGTTTGTCTTTAATCTGTTTTTTATTCGTTGCACGAAAGAGAAGGTGAAAGGTTAAATTTATTAACATTCCTACATACATATCGCTCATTTACTAAAACAAGATCGAGTTAATGATGCACAATTAATCCTCATCTTGTTATTCATATTGTGTGAAAATTTCATACAAATATCTTGAATACGAAACTCTTGAGAGGAAAATACAATTGTATTTTTCGTCGTTGTCTGGCAAAGTAGTTCTTTTGAGTTATGATGTTTTATTGAATGAGCGATATGTACAATTTAAATATTTAACCACTTGAATTTATACCAAATTGTAAATGGTGCGCGTTATGTGTCCCTCTCTAAGAATTATGCCTTGATGCAACATAATTTTACTTTTTAGCAAGTTATTTTTAGTTATTTTCAAAGTTGCTGTGTAATTGGTTACTTTCTTAATTGAAGTGCTTTGTTATTACATTCAAAATTTTTAAAAACGTTGTCATGGCAACAAAATTCATCGCAAAGAGGTTGTCTGAATGTTCAATGCATTAATACCACATTCACACATTGTGCAAACAAATTGTCCAGTACCGGCAAGTGTACAAACCACATAAAAATGCAACCCTCATTACCCACAAAAAAAAACAGGGTGAGTGAACTTTTGGCACACAAGCAACTAGAAAAATCTGAAAATTATTAAAATTTAAAGTTATATTTTACGTCTTTCTATCCAAAAGATTCTTACAAAACTTGGTAAATATCTTGGACTCTTGCAATGACACTACAGTGCATTTTTCAAGTTGGGCTAGGCTACGCCCATCAAGCTCTAACCCATTATCTTTATGAGTTTCTGCCCTTTCCAACTGACACACTCATCATGTATAAAAACAGACTACAAACTTCAATTTACAATAGTGAAAAGGGCCAAGGTCCTAGCCAAAATTTAGGCCGTCAAAAGTACTGAACTTAACATTTCGACCAAGTTCTTGTTTGGTATAATACCGGTCACTACAATCTGCTATGCATATTATTTTATCATCTAACTTGACATGCGAAAGAAATGAGATGGCAACATAATCAAAAGCTGCCTCTACTAGTACAGGGGACATTTTGGTTTCAGACTCCGTATCCCTACCCGCAGTGGTTCCCTGATAATCTGCACTAGCAACAGTGAAATGCGTATAGGATCCAGCTAAAGCCCTCAATAATCAATTTCAATGTATTTTTAATAAAAAAATATTTTACTGAATTAGCAAAATAATAATTTGGGACTATTAGGGCCATTATTACAACTTAAAGTTAGTTAAAAGTAGGATTTTATCGGACGTATAAAAACTTTATCACTTGCAAAATTTTACTTTAACCTAAAGTGAGCGATAAATTACAGGCAAGTTTATTTTACCTGGTAAATTAAATCCAATTTGCAATAATGGAAAGCTTATTATTATTATTATTATTATTATTTAGGGACACGTAACCAGTAGCCAGAAATGTTGCTGAAGGCGAGAAGGTAAACTTCTACATCGACAGCCAGGCAGCGCTAAAAGCTTTGATGGGACACAATGTCAAATTGATACTTGTTATTGACTGTAGGAGAACACTCAACTTGCTTATGGACAAATATAGTGTCAGACTCTGTTGGATTCCTGGCCACAACAGTGTTGAGGAAAATTAAATTGTCGATGAGATGGCAAGAATATGGTTGGCGTTAGATGAGAGAATGTGTGACAAGATCGGTGAAATTACCGACATGAAGAGGAACCAGAAACCATTTAACATACTATCTGGCATTGTCCGAAGCGGCAAATGCACAGACTTAGATGGCTGAGCGGACGTTTCCATGAGATCATTAGTGATATCGGTAAGTGTAAACTGGGAGATATCAGAAGCTTCATCATGGGAATTCAGTGGCTCAATGAAAAATAGGGGCACTTCTGGATACAAAAGGGGATTAAATATTAATATTAATGCGTGTCAATAGAAGGGAATCACAATGTACCCAAATGTCTTAAATTTTAAGGCTATCAGCGCAGAAGAGGTGTAACCTATAACTATTTAATTAAATAATTGCTCTATTTAATTATTTAATTCTTTTATTACTTTGCTGTATTATGATCTGTGCAAAAACGATTTTCCAGCTTCATCTTCTTTAGGATACCAAAAGGTGGCTTACTCTACTTTTTTGAGAGTTGGTAATGCAAAGAATGTATCACCAGAACTGCAACAGAAAACAAACTTCTGCGCTTAAATATTGTATATTTGACGCGCAAAATAGAAAGTGACCTAAAGGTAAAAACCGGTTTTGTCCAGGAGAGACATTTTAAAGATTTAAATATATCTATCTTTGGTGTACCATCACATCATATAACGCGCATATCTCTGGGAGAGAACACTTTTGGGGCATGGGATCGGTCTCATTCGATGCTCAGATGTTGTCCACATCAAAAAAAAAAAAAGTGAAAATTGATTTTTTTTTACCCTTAGGTCCCTTTCTCTATATATACATATGGATGTGAATTAGGGATGTAACGAATGTTCGCATTCGCTTTCGCATTCGCAAATTATGCGCTTACTTTTGCTATTTGCATTCGCTTTTGCATTCGCTAAAATATATGCGAATATTTCAAGCGAATACTAAAGACAAAAAAAATTGTACTTCTTTTACGAAAATAGTTTACAATTAACAAACGTCAAAAAAAACGAAAATTATTTTAAGCAGCATGAAAAAAATACATATACATACTTACAAATAAAGCATTCTAATCAATGCTTTAACGTTTTAGCGGAAAACTTTTCTATCAATAAGTGCTCATTAGTATCAAAATAAAACCAAAATCCAGTAGTGTTTGGAAATATTTTTCAGTTTTTGAAACAGAAAAGGCAGTGTTTGATTTGCGCGAAAATATTTTCTACTTAAGACTACTAGTCTGTTCAAACTTTTGAAAAATGTTGAGCACCATTCATTACTTTGTACAAAAAATTTCAAATGCAAACACTATTAACTAGTCCTTTTTTGTTTTAAATTCCACGCGAAGCAAATGTCACTCATATTATTTTGCATGAAAACTTAAAATGTTGAAGATATATTTCATATGTTTTTCGCAAGAGGAACAAAGTACTACTTCTTCAAAATTTTTTCATGAAAAATTCATTCCACTTTCTTTTAATATATATTTTGACATTTCACATGAAAATTTGTCAACGCTTGGCGTTGCATTTTACAAAATTAGGCCTATAATTGCATATATCTTTCTGTTTTAAAAATTTGCATTTTTAATAAATTAATAAATATTTGCTCAATTCAAGACTATATGTAGGACATATATATACATAATACAACTAAATATTCTTGGAAAAATTTATTTTTATGTGGTTTTTGGATGTATTGTAATATTTGCAATCGCTTCGCATTCACTTTCGCAAAAATTAAAATGTGTTATTCGCTTTCGCATTCGCATTCGCTAAACTGTTATTCGTTACTTCCCTAATGTGAATATAAAATAAATTCAGTAAAGTGCGACTCTGACTCGCGCACGAATGGTTCCGTGCGAACACTAGATATGTAATTTAATACAAGCTTCAGCCTATATAATATATAGTTTTGGCATTTTTTTTTTTCGTTTTTGAGGTTTTTTCGTTTTGGCGTTTTTTGGGATTTTTCGGTTTTGGCGATTTTTTTAAGTTTTGGCTCTTGTTTTAGTTTTGACACTTTTTTTTCTCGTTTTGGCGTTTTTTTTTTTGTTTTTGGCGTTTTTTTTTCATTTTTGGCGATTTTTTTTTTTAATTTTTGGCGATTTTTTCGGTTTGGCGATTTTATAATTTTGGGATTTTTTAGTTTTATTGTTTTTGAAAATTTCAAGAGTTTGCCTCTTACGGTTTCCAAGATACAGCAAGTTGTCAAAATTACATAGTCAAAATTGCATTGACTGATAGAACACCCTTTAATTTAAATTTTTAAATTTTAGTATTATTGTTGTAGTCTGTTACCTCGTTTATACGCAAATCTTATTTGCAAATAAAACTATTTGTAAATCTAGGCGCACGGTAGTGAGCCAGGCCAAGTTCTGGCCAATGCACGCAGTGTGTATATTTACACGAAGCCATTCGAGCTGTTTTTACCCCCCTCATAAATTTGTTCCCCACGACCGTAAAATTATGAAATTTAAATCATAATTAGAATAAATTCATATAACCTCATATGCGAAGCTTGAAAGTTTTACAATGAAAGCTTCCGGAGATATAGAGGTGCAAAAAGTGCATATTTTAAGACATACTCACTGACCACTGACACACTCATCAAATTGATGAAGCACTTCCGCTATAGCTAGAGAGCTAAAATTTGGTACACGAGAAGATCTAGGTGAGCAATGAACCAGAATAATCTGAAAACCCGAAAATTTTAACAAGGAGGGCGGGGCTACGCCCATAAAAATTAAAATTTGTGCTATTGAGCTGAAATTCGATACAGAGCTAGGTATAGGTGAGAAATAAAATAAAAAATCGGAAAACCCGGGGCTAGGCCCATAAATGTTAGAATTAAAAAAGCAAATCTAAGGCGCTTAATAAAAGGTATTTTATTGAAATTTGGCACATATACTGCGATAATGCAGGGCTATAAATTTTTCATTAAAAAAGTGGGCATTGACACGCCCATACAATTTAAACCTCATTTTAATGACCTGCGGCTCAGCATATTTAGATACACTATTTATCTAGCTATTTTTATCCGTTTGCAACGAAACTAGACACGAATAATAAGCACTGACCCAGAAAAATTTTGATTTTGGAAAGGCCCATAAAAATTTAAAATTAAAAGTTGCGCTAAGGACCTGAAATTTGATATACAAGTAGGTCTAGGTGAGAAACCAACTAGAAAAATCTAAAAACCCGAAAATTTTAGTTAGAAGGGCGGGGCTGCGCCCATAAAACTTAAAAATTAAAAGTTGCGCTAAGGAGCTGAAATTTGATATACAAGTAGGTCTAAGGGAGAAACAAACTAGAAAAATTTGAAAACCCAAAAAATTTTACCAGAATGGGCGGGGCCACGCTAATATTGTTTTTAACTAAATACTTACTGCCTTATTCATAAAAAATATTTCAGGTTTATTAAGCGCTTATTTCATATATTTCTATGGGAAATTTGTCAAATAAACCTTTAATAAACCTAAAATATTTTTTATGAATTAGACCGTTAATATACAGCTTTTAATTCAAGCCAATTTAGTGAAATCTTGCATCACCTTAAAAATTGGGCGTGATCACTCCCATAAAGTGTTAGCCTTGTGTTTAATCTACACCGGTCTAGCATATTTTAGAAGAAAATTAGCATGAATTATAAGCGCTGCTCACAACAAAATTTTGAGTTAGGAATAGTGAGTAGAGGTAATGCTGATAAAATCTAAAGATATAATTTTCGCTAGAGAGCTGACATTTTATACACTAGTAAGTGTAGCTGCGTAAACCAATGGGAAAATCTTAAAACCAAAAAGTTTTACCCGGTATGCGGGGCCACGACGTTAAAACTCCAATTAGCACTAGCGATCTTAAATTTGATACACAAATAAATCTAGATAAGAGATCATTAAGAAAAATCTGAAAACCCAGAAGTTACTATCAGAGGGCGGAAACAAGCACTTTAAGTTCAAAATTAACATACATTTTATTAAAACTTTTCATACACGTTGCACTTATCCCAAAAAAAAATTCCCTATTTTAAAAAGTAGCCGTGACTTCACCCATAAATCTTAGCTTTTTCGTTCAGATACTTCGGCTTAGCAGTTTTTAATTTAATACTCAGGTATTTGTTATTAACTTTTTAATACCAAACTTTGCATGAACCATAAGCACTAGCAGATATAAAAGTCAGCGGGGCCAGGCTCATGAAAATTTTACGTAATATTATACTATAGAGAGCTGACATTTTGTACATAAATAGTAATTGATTTACTCAATCGGAAAATCCAAAAATTAAAAGCACCAGCTACCCTATTGAAACTTTGCATGCACATTAGGCATATCCTTTTGATTTATGTACTTCGGCTAAGCAGACTTTATTTAACATGTAAATATATTGAGAAAAAAGGCGGGGTTACATGTTTCTTCCAGTCGCCTTTTACTAAATTGCATACACACTGGCGACCCGTTGTAATGACACAATAGTGCATTTTTAAGGTCAACAATTCAACACCCATCACACTCTTACCCATTATTTTATGTAACTCTGCCATTTTCAACTGGCGCAGTGATCATGACTAGAAAAAAAATACACTAGAAATCTTAAGTTTAAAAAGTGTTATTATAGAAATCTTTTCAAAAAGTAATCAGATCCTCACAAAAACATAAATGTGAAAAACGGCCAAGTTCCTATCCAAAATTTCGTTATATTGATAAAAATGTTGTCAAGATGGCAGATTATCTAGAAATTATATGACACCCTTACGATTACAAATTTTTATCATACATAATATATTTCTGTGTTAGATATTGTGGCAAAGAAGAACTTGGTCAAAATTTATATCTCACAACTTTTAATGGCCGAAATTTTGGATAGGAACTTGGCCGTTTTTCACATTTATGTTTTTGTGAGGATACTGAACTCACCGTTTATACGTTAATAGAATACATTGCTATCTGTGAATGATATTGCCACACATTGTTAAATTTGTATTACATTTTTTACAAAATAAAAATAATTGGCAACATTTTACACCTTATTTGCAAATAGTGCGTTATTTGCAAATAGTTTTCGTGAATTATTAACTTACAATAGAAAAGTTATACGGCAGCGCTTTCCAGTTTTATTTGCAAATAAGAAGTGCGTATAAACGGGATATGTATAAAAATACACTAATTTTACAAATTTCAAGTGTCAATACACATATGTACATACAAATATATGTATACTACATGGGATTTTAACATTTTTCGTTGCTCGTTTTGGAACACCCTTTAATTTTTATCTCTCATGTATTTGTTGTTCTACATACTCTTACGGTTCCTGAGAAAATAGCGAGTGACGGACAGACGGACAGCGCAGCGAAAACAATAGGGGGCCTTTTCACCTTTGGTGTACGGAAACCTAAGAATCTGACATCCGTACAAGTACGATACAATTTGGTGAAGAATTTCCTTAGCATATCTCTAGGAGCTGAATTGCTTACAAAAAAAGTCAAGACACAAACATTTTCAATTGCCAGACGATTGAGAAAAGTCTGGCAGGCGTGCATTCTCATTAAACATAAGATTAATATGGATATTTTCGTAGCGTACTTACAGAAGCAATTTTATTTCACTTCTACTGAGCAGTACTGCCAGTTTTTTCTAGAGCTTATCCCCAATTTTTGATATGTCATTCCGAAAATCCCCGAATTGAGTTTTTTTGATTAAAATTTTTCTTTTGCGAAAAAATTAAATCTTTTCATTTTATTTAAAAAATAATGACAAAAATAGCATATTTGTTCAATAAAGTTAATTTATATCGATAGCTTTCTTAACATTCATATTAATTTAATTTTTACTTGTAAACGTGTAAAGAAAAAATTACACATAGTTTAATATACACAGTTATAAGGCAATCGAAAATTGACAGCACAATATTTTTTACTAGCGGTCTCCACTAGCCATGAACTTGGTATGGGCATCATGTCGGACATCGCAAATGGCTAATGGAGACCGCTCATGTCCAACTTTCGTCCATGCTCTGACATCAATGCCAGAGCATATGTCGTCGGTTGGTTTCTGGTTTGAGGCACAGTATATTCCAAATACATTATGTCTGCAGCAAACCAGAAACCAACCGACGATGTGTGAGCAAAAATGTTCGCCATGAGATTTGACGTCCACAACCATTTGCAACAGAAAGAAAATAAACATAACAAAATTGGCAAATGTTCCATCTCTATTGCACTACCGCAAAATACTTTGATATGCCTGAACATGGACATCGCACGTGTTCACCACAACAAGGAAGTTGATGAATTTTTCAGAGTTGCTCTGCCGGCGTCATGTCCATGTCATGTCCAAGTCGAAGGCTAGTGGAGACGTAGGGTTATCAGTTCACACGGTTGTGAGAAAATCTTACAATTTATTGCCAGACGGTTGTATGACAATAAATTCATCTGACAAAATCGTCACTAGAAAAATTGTCTGTTCACACGGTTGTCATATGCACAAATTGTTAGATCTGTTGTTATGCGTTGCCAGACTTAAAGCATTTGTTAGAAATTGTTTTAAACGCACTAATAATCCCAAATTAATATTTTACTTATTAAGTAAAATATTTTTTTTATTAAAAATACATTGAAATTGATTATTGAGGGGTTTAGCTGGATCCTATGCGTTGCTAATGAAGATCATCAGGGAACCTTTACCCAAAGTTTCTTATAACAACTAGAGTTATTATGTTATAAACTTTCATTTAAAGAAATGAGAAGCTCAACAACAAATAACAAAGTTGAAACAAGAACTCAATAATCAACATGAAAGCTAGAAAACAAATTGACCTTTAAATAACATCCTTATTAATTTTTTTAACAGTCTTAAGGTGGAAGTACATAGCACGCGTTCAATGCGCTAATGCGACACACGCGTCTGTCAAAAAAGTTGAAGTAGTGTGTTTTCATAAGGCAAGTTACATAGAGAAGTTCGCGACGCGCGTACCTCGCCAAAAGTTGAACATTCTTCAACTTTCACGTGTTGTATACAAAATGACTGCTAGTGTTGCCATATTCATAAGCTAACATACACAAACATGATTAGAAATTCATTTTTTTTTATTAAACAATGGATACAAAAATGCATTAAATATTTGAAGAAAAATACAACGTAAATGCAAGACAAAAAAATAGCCAGCAAAGGCTTTAAATTTTACAACTAAAAAAGCTTCAAAAGCGTGTTGTGTAACCTTCCATTTGTGTAGCGTTGAACGTTTAACAAGCCAGAAGAGCGTTGCCGCGTAACGCGTGCTATGTACCTCCACCTTTAAAGTTTCGGAGATATTCAGAAACTTTTATACAAAAAAAATAAAAAAATTAGGACTATCGGTTTTTAAAAGACTCATTAAAACATTAAATTGAAGAAAATCTTATATTTCATTATTAATTGTGATATCTTCGTATGTTATAAATAAAATGAGCCAAATTTATTAAAAATCATTCCATTAATTCTGAATTTATTCACAATTAAGTGGTAGAATATACATATACTCGTATTACAGCTTTTTTTATTTTAAAATAAAAAAATAAAAAAAGCTGTAAAACGTCATACGTAATACGTGCTGTCATTTTCAAAATTTTGTCAATGCCGTTCACATTATGTTTTTTGTTCGTAACAAAATGATACACAATGAAAAATATCGGAAATGACAAACGTTGCCATTAGTGCACTCTATTGTGTTGTCACAAAATATCATAATGTATACTCAGAATTACGATTTGTATCTCCCATGATTCAAAATTTTTGCAAGAAAAATTTTTTGTATAATAAATATAATATATCAAAATTGGTCCATCAATGAGACACCCATGCAAAAATTTTGTCCAGACATTTTAGAGAAATTTGACTTAATCGAAAATTGCCAAAAAAAAATGTAGATGATTTTCCCAGGAGCACTGTTGAACTCTCACGCCAAAAGTCCCGGGAAAATTCATCCATGGATTTCGTATTGTTCCCCTCTTTGAATTCCCAAAATCGATGGTAATAAAACCAATTTTTAAAAATACCCACAAACTTTCCCTATTTTTAAATACCCAAAATCCATTGTATTTCGTCGGCGTTATCTTGGGGCACTTTGGAAAAAATTTATTTATTTTGATTTTTAACGGCAACACGGTTGAACAATCAGCTGTTGATATCGGTTCTTCAGTGTTCCGGAAAAAAATTTCATGTTTTTATGCAATTAATTCACCTAAAAAAAGTAGAAACTAAACAAGTTGTATTAAGTTAATTAAATAATTGTTTTTCACAATAAGTGCATCAAAAAATGCATCAGGCGTATAATATACACTCAATATTGAAACAAGGGGTTCATATTGAATCAATAGCCGCTTATGGTAATTATAGTACTTGATCATTGATAATTTAACTATTTAAATATCTATTTATACTTTCTAGATAACAATATTATTTTGGGGACGCGTAGCGGCCAGCTAATTATGTATTCCGTTGGTAAAAATGGGGCAGTTGATATGGTTATGTTTAGCAAAAGCTTTAGCAAAAAATCTATTGTTCAAATGGAAGTGATTGCTGAAGAGAATCTACTATTTGTACTGACCGATAATATGATTCATGTTTGTGACATAAGTCGTACAGAAAATAATTTTACATTCATACACAGTTCCCAGTTTACAAAAGGGTGCACTTTGTTTGCTTTGGATGCACAGGTAAATCCGATTTAGGGGTTAAGTGCTAATAATATATTACATACTTAATTGGCTCATCCAATGTGCTTGCATATAAAACTAGTTAGTTAATCCACTCCTGATAAATGTACATACACACTTATGTATTTATGTTATCATATTCAGAATTACTTGCCTGAATCTGCTGATGTTTGAATAATTCTATGTCTAATTTTTAGAATTGATGAGAATTTATATATGTACCTACTTAAATCTAAACTAAATTAAACCAAAATTCTTTTCAAAAATAAGAAAAAAGTTGAGTTAGTTATTTCCATTTTGCTTTAACACCTTTTCATTAAAATTTTTTAATTTGTTTACATCGTAGTTGAACACTATTCCTAAAAATATTTGTATGTTATCCTACCCTGTAAGGCAAAAACCGCTGACCGGTATTTTTAATTTTTAACTTATTTAACTGCATCGATGTTACTATTTTTATTATGCACATATACATACATACATATATTATAAACGAATCGGTTGAGCTGCAATCCCTGAAACTTCCCGTTAAGTTACAGATTTTGGTAAAATTTGCATGCCATACACTTAAGTTTATAAAAACCAGAGAATATCTAAAATCGGATTGATGAAGACTTATTATGATGAAGAGTTATTAAAAAAACCAGGGAAAGTAACGATTTTAAGTTTTATTTAAAAATTTACTTTTTAATCATTATTTCTTCAGGAAATAAAAAAAAATTAAAAAAGTAGTTTTACTTTTTACTTATTTACTTTTTCATTTTTATTTTTTTACTTATAATTTCTGAATTAGGTAGATAAGATATCAAACCTAAGTCCAAAGATTTTTTTTAATTAAATTAATTTGATTGTGTAACAAAGGAGATTCTATATATTTGCTTTCGTCCTGCTTGTTTAGTCTTGTTTAGTCGAAAGTAAAACAAAAAAATTGTTCGGAAGTGAACGTCAGGACACCAAAATATGCGGAAAAGATTCACATGACTGTGAAACTCATGACAGACACGATAAGAGGTTTTTACAGATTACGGCGACAAGTTCGATTGTAAGTCAGTTAATAATAATTTTAGCGTAAAAAAGCCCTTCTTACAGTTTAAAAATTATCTTTTTTAAGCAAAAAAAAAAAAAAGAAACAAAATCAAAAATAATAAATTATAATTGATAGAATCTTTCACGCTTCTTATGAGCGCTCCTTTGTTGTCAGGATTGCACGCATTTGGAATTTCCTTCTCAACAACCTCAAGGTTTTCTCCTTTTCACTATTTAAAGCAAAGCGCGTTTTTCGTATGTTCCTTTCATCTCAATTTTAATGTCCTTGTTATACTCATTCTTTTTAATTATATTCTTGCATCATATTGTATTACTATAGACTAATATGAGAATTTATCATGATTAATTCTAAAATTAATTTTTTATTCTTTTGAATGTTATAATGTATTTTCTCTAATTCATGAATTTTGCACATTACTAGTTGTCATACTATTAACCATATATGGCCCATTAGGGCTCGGTTTAATCTAATCAAATAAATAAATAAATGAATCAAAAATAACTTTTATTTTCTGAAGAATAAATAAAAATCCAGAAATAACTTTTATTTTCTGAGGAATGAGAAAACATTACATTGATTTATTTATTTAATTTGTTTTTGCGTTTTTATGTTCCGGTTAGCATGAAAGTATGTTAAATAGTAGTCGTGATGGCACAGTCTGGTTTAACTTATCTTGCCTTCTTTAGAAAATAACATTAATTAATAACATATTTCATTCTTTAATACGAATTGAAAAATACTGATCTTGAGTGCGATTAAGAAGTAATACCTTGATTAAAACAGCCACTTAAATTGAAAATTGATTAGTTGTAGTGAGGATACCTGCAGTTTATATATTATGTTATCAACACTGCACTCCGAAACATTTTCCTTCGATTAAAATTTCATAAAATCTACCATATTTCGAAAAAGGACCACAACAATCTGCAATCACATTCGATATCGTTCGAAATTTCTCTCAATTTCAAATGAAAATATGCTTAAATTTCGTTCGATATCGAATGCCGTAATTGTCCCCCAGGTTCGTAAGCAAACGGTAAAGATGACTTGGTTAGAGCGCGCATTTTTAAATGTGTTTATTGAAACATACAAAAGTCTGTCATGCCGCTTTAATGTATTTTAAGCATCAAACAACTAATAATAAGGAGAAAAGAAGTACTAAAAATTAGGTTTTTCGGAGCCGTACACTTCAAAAGTCATCGTTGCGGAATGCGGCTCCTGGACATACAATGAAAAATAGAACTGAAAAAGTAAATTAACCATTTTTTTTAATGCAAAAAGTATATTTTTAACTGTCTTTCACATTATGTTGATAGCAGGCATGCTAATACATTAACTGCCAGTTTATAGAAGCCATGTAAAAATTCTCGGCTGTCTATTAATATTGAAAACAAAAACAAATTTTGAGTGCTTTGTTTTTGTTTTCAATATAAAAGGCAGGCGAGAAATTTTACATGGCTTCTAAACTGGCAGTAAAAACATATAACATAAAAGTGTAACAGCCTTATTTATAAAACTTAAAAAGGCTTTATAAAGGCTTTTTAAGAAAATTTTGTATGAAAATTTCTCTTAAAAAACCTTTATAAAGACTTTTTAAGTTTTATAAATAAAGCTGTAAAATTATTTTATGTATTTCATTTTTGTATGAAAATTACCAACAGCAAATTCTAGTATATTATATTGTTACGTTTAAATTTTATTAAACGTGTGAGTTCTTTTGATTGCTCAAAAATAAAAATAAATAATACACAATTTTTATTTGCTACTGTATTTCCTTTTATTCTTAACGAAGCAAATTACAACTTGTCTTTACTTAACTACTTCTTATCGTTATTATCCACTTTCAACGAGGTCTTAACTTGACTACTTTCTGATTAGTACTACTTCAGCTTGACTACTTTCTGATTAGTACTGCTCTGTTCTCGCACATGCTGCCACTTTTTATAGTACAGGAACCGGTTCTCGAATGTTCGCCCGATAGGTGCATGATGCCATCTGTATTGTCATTTATTATTGGTAGCCAGATGTTCAAACAGTCCTCTAGCACAATCGGGAAAATTCATGTTGCTGCTTCTAGGCGTTTGTAGATAATTCGATTGGTCGTTATTTTTGAATTTCAAAGTAACGACTCTTATGTTGGCAATGCGGTTTGCTACTGGTAGTACAGTGCTCGCACTTTTATTTGCATGTGTGTGTGTCTGTAGCTATGTATACAATTATTGTTGTTGCTATAATATTTGTACGTAAATATGTGTGTACGTTTAGTGCTTCAGTTAAATACTTCCAGATAGTTCTTTGCTTTAACCCTGTAGGAATATTTTTACGTAACACTGCCGCCCACTTAAGCCTATTCGTCCCGAATAGGCACATTATCCGGCTTTCCATAGTTTGCGAGTCGTTCTAAATTTACAACTTTCATTTTTGACCTTGGGCTATTGTGTTTTTGTATTCTGTAGACGACATCGTTTAACCTTTTTACCACCGTATATGGTCCCTCCCAGTGAGTCTGTAGTTTTGGAGACAATCCTATTTTCCGCTGTGGGTTGAAAAGTAGAACCAATTGACCTTCATTAAAGCCTTTAGAATTTGCAGCACGGACATATCTAACTTTCATCTTATTACTGACCATTTTAATTCGGCTACGGATAAATTCATGTAGCTCATTTAAATTTTCTTGCCTTTGGAAAGGGCCAGTATCTGCTTCATTTGTTAGTGTAGGCTTGACGCCGAACTCTAAATCTCCAGGCAACTTTAACTCAGCTCCAAAAATAATTTTTGCAGGTGTTCGCGATGTTGTGTCATGCACAGCTGACCTGTATGCTAATAGAAACTCCGGAATGTGTTCGTCCCAGTCCTTTTGATGCGTGCTCACCACTTTTCCCAAATATTCTTCTAATGTACGGTTGAACCTCTCTACCATGCCATCAGACTGTGGGTGAAGTGGTGCGGTTCTGGTTTTCTTTATCCCATATCGCTCGCACATGTCTTTAAATATGGCAGACTCAAAATTTCTACCTTGGTCAGAGTGCAGTTCAATAGGAACTCCATAGCGACATACCCAGTTGTTTACAAACGCGTCCACAACTGTTCTGGCTTCCTGGTTGGGTATGGCATAAACTTCTGGCCATTTGCTGAAATAGTCCATCACTACAAGAATATAACGATTCCCAGCGTTGCTGACCGGAAAAGGTCCTGCCACATCCGTTGCTATCCTCTCAAAGGGTGCTCCCGAGTTATATTTTTGCAGCAGACCCCGACTTCGTTTTGCTGGACCTTTAGCCTTCATACACTGTGTGCAATTCGCTATCCATTCGGCTACGGCTTGTTGACATCCAATCCAATAAAAACGCTGTTTTAACTTTTCGAGCGTTTTTGTTACGCCCAGGTGACCACCGCTGGGTCCATTATGGAACTCCTTCAACACCTCGCTCCTCTTGGATGTTGGGACCACGATCAGATTGGAAACCGTCTTACCGTCTACACTTTCCCAGACACGATACAAACAACCATTTATTAAATTCAGGCTGTCCCACTGGGCCCAATACGATTTTACCAGTGGACTTTCAGCTGATATCTCATTACGGGTGGGTCTTCTATCCTCCTCTTTAGCCGCTATAATTTTTCCCAGTGCTGGATCTGCCCTTTGCGCCTCTGACCAGTCTTCTTCCGTACCAATTTTTGTAAGCCTGACATCAATGACACATTCTTTCGCCTCGACTTTTGAACACTGTCTGCACTCTAAGCTACAGGGCCGTCGTGACAGAGCATCAGCATTATTATGCCTTGCACCCTTTCTGTGCTCAATGCTGAAGTCGTAGCTCTGAAGACGTTCAATCCAGCGTGCTAGCTGCCCTTCAGGATTTTTAAACTGCAGTAGCCACCTGAGCGCAGAATGGTCAGTTCTTAAAGTAAAGTGTTGGCCATACAAGTATTTATGAAAATGCTTAATGCACTCCAACACTGCCAGAAGCTCCCGTCGTTTCACACAGTAGTTCCTCTCAGGTTTCGAAAGTATTCGGCTGTAATAGCCCACTACTTTTTCTGTTCCATTAATCACCTGTGATAACACACCTCCTATTCCATATCCACTTGCATCGCTATCTAGCACAAATTTTTCCCCAGCAACTGGATATGATAAGACTGGTGATGTGCACAATAAATCTTTTAGTGTCTGGAAAGCATTCTCCTGCAATTCACCCCAATCGTATGGTTGCGACTTCTTTGTTAGCTCATGCAAGCTTGCAGCTACGCTGGCAAAATTTGGCACATAGCGTCTGTAGTATGTGCAAAGGCCCAAAAAGCTGCGCAATTCGTGAAGATTTCTTGGACGAGGCCAGTCCTTTACTGCTCGTATCTTATCTTCATCTGTTGAAATACCATCTGCTGTAACTTTATGGCCCAGATACTTCACCTCTTTCTGGAATAGTGCACACTTTTTGATGCTGAGTTTGAGTCCAGCCGATGATATGCGCTGAAAGACTTCAGTCAGATTTTTAAGGTGTTCATCAAAAGTCTTCCCCATTACAATTATGTTGTCAAGATACACCAAGCATGTTTTCCAGTGCAGTCCTTTTAACACTTGCTCC
Organism: Tachina grossa; assembly: GCA_949987645.1. Lineage (NCBI taxonomy): Eukaryota > Metazoa > Arthropoda > Insecta > Diptera > Tachinidae > Tachina > Tachina grossa. The sequence goes on from OX465274.1 coordinate 64,681,994, forward strand.
ATGAGCCGCTCGAAAGTAGCCGGAGCATTGCAGAGCCCAAATGGCATAACATTAAACTGCCACAGACCATCGCATGCGCTGAAAGCAGTTTTCTCCTTGTCTTTCTCTGCAATCTCCACCTGCCAATAGCCGCTTTGTAGATCCAATGTGGAGAACCATTTCGTTCCAGCAAGCGTGTCTAAGGTGTCGTCAATTCTTGGTAGCGGGTAACTGTCCTTTTTGGTCACGTCGTTAAGTTTCCTATAATCGACGCAAAATCGAGAACTGCCGTCCTTTTTCTTTACTAACACTACCGGTGAGCTCCAGGGACTTGAAGATGGTTCGATTACACCACACCGCTCCATTTCATTGACGAGCTCTTTTACCTCAGTTCGCTTAGCCAGTAGTATACTTCTGGGTGCCAGTTTTATTGGCCTTGCTTCGCCAGTATTTATTTCGTGTTTCACTATTGTCGTTCTCCCTTGGCTTTTATTCTGCCCGGCAAAAATGCAGGCGTGCCTCTTTAGCAGTTGCTTGGCTTTATTTCTGTCAGGAGGTGATAGCCCTGCTACCCATCGCTCCACATATGCCTGAAATTCTTCACGCTCCTTTGCAGACAAATTGGCAGGTTCTGGCTTTTTATCGCAGTTTATTATTGCCTCTGCTTGAGCACAATGACCTATTTCGGAATTCTTGTTGATGACTTTTTCTTGGCCTGATAAATTTAGTACCCGTATGGGAACCTTTCTTCCATTGCAAGTTCTTACGAGGGCTTTTGCTGTTAATAGCTCGCTCTTAATTTCTGCTGGTTCTACTACCCACAACCGATTGTCCTCACAATCTCCCTCCATTTGTGCCCATATTACTGATTCAGACCGTGGTGGTAATGTCTGATTTTCAATAGCAAGCAGTTTCTTGACGTGCATCTGATTGTCATATCCAACATCAAGCGGTATTTCAACATTACGCCAAATCATCACTTGTTGCCCCATATGCAAGTTGATTCCGTGGTTTATCATAAAATCGGCTCCAATAATAACCTCGTCTACAATATCGGCAACAATAAATACGTGTTTCACACTGATATTTTCAATAGTCACCTTCGCCTCAGTTTTACCATAGACAGTGGCAGGCTCCCCAGTAGCTGTACGTAGTCGTATATTACTTATAGTTTCACATTTCCCCTTCACTACATTGGGCCTGATTATTGACTGTGACGCTCCTGTGTCTATGGTAAGGATGTGCTTTTCACCGTTGATGTATCCGCATGCAGTAAGGTTGCTATTTTTCTGTTGCATCACTGATATGGAGATTGTGGGGCCGTCGTTTGTGGGAGCTAGCTCTTGCCCCTTAGTGCTAGCTCGTTTTAGTTTAACGGGGACTCTTGTGTTGTTTGTTGGTACACCCGTTTACTGTTCCTTGATGGCGAAACAGATCTGGCTCTCTTTCTTGGCGCCTTGCAGTTGCGCTGGTAATGACCAACTTTGCGGCAGTTATAGCACTTATTATTAACTTGTTGCTCTTTCTCCGCCAATGCTTGTCTCACGGCCTCCTTAATGCTAGAGACTAGACTATTATCATTTTCGGCAAGTACTTCCACGTTCCGTACCTTGCACACCTGTGGCTTCAAAATCAGTCTAGCAGTCTCCTGAGTTAGTGCAAATGAAACCATTTCTGCGAAGGTTGCCTTTTGCGTAGCACACACTGCAAGTTTGATATCAGGGTCGCGGATGCCATTAACAAACGCCTCCGTTTTGACATGATCCAGGAATGGATGGTTTTCGCCTGGATACGTAAGCTGCACCAACCGCTCGATTTCCATTGCGAAATCTTGTAGAGACTCATTGGGCTTTTGTCCTCTACATCGCAATTCCATGCGGTATATGTCACGCTTGTGCTCACCGCCATATTTGCGTTGCAGTGCCGCCATTATGTCATCAAAACTGTTTCTGCAGCCTACTGGCACAGTTTCGAGAACTTCTGCTGCCGCACCTTTTAAGGCCAAAACTAGCTCTATGGCCTTTTCTTCACTGTCCCATCCATTTCTGTTAGCCACTGTTTCGAACTGAAATTGGAAGATGTTCAGTGGTGCACTGCCATCGAAACAAGGCGTCTTTATCCTGCTGGAAACCTCTGGAACAAATCGCACTGGTCCGCCTTGGCACTGGAGATTGACGATTTTTGCTTCCAGCTCGTGCAATTTCTCGTCTACATCTATCACTTGTACTGCCACGCCACCAATTTCTAAGCTATGGACTTTATTCTCCGGCTCCGATATTTTCTCGTCAAACTTGCTGACTTGTACTTCAATACCATCTACTCTTCTATATAAGGCCTCAGAAATTTCTTGTGGCCTTAACTTCAGCTAAAACTCTCTCGTTGTTGGCTTTAGAAGTTTCTTGAAAATCAGCCTTCATAGCTCTAGAAGACTCCTGAATTTTAGCCTTCATTGCTCTAGAAGACTCCTGAAGTCTCCCATCCATTGCTCTAGAAGACTCCTGAAGTCTCCCATCCATTTGGCCTAGAAGTTTGTCGTTGTTTGCCTTCATTTCGCTCATCATGGCAGCAAACATTGCGCTGATGTCTGTACTGGTTGCCGTTGCACGAGTACATACCTCAATTTCTTCTTTTTCATCGAACTCATAGGTTTCTATGTCGATGTTGCGCCGCTGAAATTCGTCTATTAACCTCTTTTGAAGTTCGACCTTGTTACCAGTTGTTGACAAGTCCAGATTGTTCAACTCTTTCTTGAGTTGCTCCACCTTAAGCTCTTGAAATTTCATTCTTCCTCGTATTACAAATTAATTATTTTTAATTAATTTATTATTTTTATTTTAATTTTGCAATCCCACTTCTGACACCAAATGTTACGTTTAAATTTTATTAAACGTGTGAGTTCTTTTGATTGCTCAAAAATAAAAATAAATAATACACAATTTTTATTTGCTACTGTTTTTCCTTTTATTCTTAACGAAGCAAATTACAACTTGTCTTTACTTAACTACTTCTTATCGTTATTATCCACTTTCAACGAGGTCTTAACTTGACTACTTTCTGATTAGTACTGCTCTGTTCTCGCACATGCTGCCACTTTTTATAGTACAGGAACCGGTTCTCGAATGTTCGCCCGATATGTGCATGATGCCATCTGTATTGTCATTTACTATTGGTAGCCAGATGTTCAAACAGTCCTCTAGCACAATCGGGAAAATTCATGTTGCTGCTTCTAGGCGTTTGTAGATAATTCGATTGATCGTTATTTTTGAATTTCAAAGTAACGACTCTTATGTTGGCAATGCGGTTTGCTACTGGTAGTACAGTGCTCGCACTTTTATTTGCATGTGTGTGAGTCTGTAGCTATGTATACAATTATTGTTGTTGCTATAGTATTTGTACGTAAATATGTGTGTACGTTTAGTGCTTCAGTTAAATACTTCCAGATAGTTCTTTGCTTTAACCCTGTAGGAATATTTTTACGTAACAATATTTAATACGATCACATAAAGATACAAGAGGTTTTATGAATTCAGCAATTGTATAAAAACAACAATTCAGGAATAAGTTGTTGTTTTTATTTTTGAATCAACTTTGTTTATTTTATGGCGTTTTCTTTTCTGAAAAAAAGCGTAAAGTTTTTTTAACTTTTTATTCAAAAAAAAATACAATTTAGCGTTCGTTTAAAGAAAAAATTTAATTTCGCAAGGGATGATACAATAATTTCTAACAAAATGTATATTTCAGAAAATCATTTTATTGCGAATTTTCATTGAAAAGTGTAATAAGTGTAACATTTTTTTCCAGAAAAGAAAATGCCATTATTCAAATTAAATAAAATATTTGTTCGTAATTATAACGATATAATTAGTAAAAAATCATTTCAAAATTTAGCATTACATTTTAGCATTTTCAAATATTTTTTTTTTAGCAATTTTAGCATTATTTTATTTATTATTATTTAAGCCCCATTTAGCATTCAAATTTTTTTTAGTTGTGGCCTCACTGGTGAGGACCTATTGGATTACAGTGAAAGTCTTATTTTGTGATTTAATAAACATTTATCTAACAATGCCTAAAAAAATTTAAAATAGAAAAAGAGCACTTGCTTAATAGAAACGTGCAAAAAGGAGCTATCTGGAAAATTAAAAGCAAACATAAAAAGACATTATAATTATAAGCTTATTTACAAGCATGATATTGGAGATGTGTTAAAAAAAAAGTAATAAAAAGATGACAATACTCTTAAGCACCACCATGGATAGCAATATTTAGTTACAAAGAAAAATATTCCACTTAGGATATTTGATGACCAGGAGTGCTTTAAACAACTAATTGCACCATACGAGCAAAAGTTCAATATCAATTTGAACTCTAGTAATATTGGCGTTGTAGATTTGCGGGTACCTGCATAACTCTACCATGTCCGTAGTAAATCACTCAACCAGTGTGAGCGAGACGAAAAAATCTCGAAGGCCAAACAACATACACAAACCTGACCGCAGACCTACTTAACGACTGGGGTTTTATTATATTTATTAGTTTTTCTCAGAAGTAATTAATAAACAATAAAGGTATTCACATCAGTTTTTTTCTTGTTGAAAAAATGGAAAAATGTAAATTTTTTACAACAAACACAGGGAAAAAAATTTACCAAAAGTTGAATTTAAAAACTCAACTTTAGGTGAAGTTTTTTTCTTGTGTTTGTTTGTAAAAAATTAAATTTTTCCATTTTTCCAACAAGAAAAAAACTGATGGGAATACCTCTAGTTATTATTTGAACTCTTATGTTATTTATCTTAAAGTTAACGTATTTATTCACGTTTTTTTTTCTTAGGTTCCTAGCTTGAATTTTTATTATATTAATTTTTTATCTCATAAGTAATCAAAAAACGATTATTATTTCAATTCTTATGTTTTTTACCTTGACAACGACCTTAATGTTTACGTTTCAAACAAAAAAGCAATATGAATGATTTTGTAATATTAATTAAAATATTTGTAATATCAATTTGTATTTGTAATATCAATATCAATTTTCTAATTATAAATTTTCACCTATAAACAATTTGATAATATCAATTAAGTTTTTCCACTCAAATAAAAATTTAATTCATTCAATTAAAAATTTAATTGAATGAATTAAATTTTTAATTGAAAATATTAATTGGTGAATACTTTTTTCTGTGTTTACATGTTTGTTTTTTCCAAAATATCTCAATTACTTTCTTTTTCATAAAAAAAATCCTTATGCATATGTAAATATGTACATAATTTATTAACACAAATGAACACACATAGACGCTTATCAGTGGGAACATACATATACGATAAAAACTACGTACATAGAATTCCTGTACAGTCGTAAAGCAGCTCTGGGTTGAGGAACATCTCTCGCGTCATCGTAATTATTTCTTAAGTGCGGTCAGGCTTGTGCGTGTTGTTTGGCCTTCGAGAGTTTTTCGTCTCGCTCGCACTGGTTGACTGATCTGCCACGGATAACCGTATAATCTTGCGGTTTTTTGTGGAATTTCTTTAACAACCACGTTGCTACTTCCTATGTGAAGGCATAGGTCGTGTACAGTCAGTCACAAAAACTTTTAAAATACTGTTAATACCATCTTGGGCATATGGTCTAGTTACTCCGCCCATACTTGTGCAACACCATATTATACAAATTTACTTTGTATAATATGTACTAAATAAATAAATAAATAAATAGAATTCCTGTATATGAACATTAATGAGAGCGATGAGTAGGCCTCTCATATTTGAGTGTTGGATATTTTTTTACTTCTCACTATTCACATACGTACATGCACTTTTAAGAAAAAAACCAAATGTATTCATACATGTGTGCTTATAATTCGAAAATATTTTAGCTATTCATTTTCAAATGCGAACATAAAATAAAAAATTTTGCAAATCTCATTCATGACAATTTATAATGAATGTTTAAATTTCAGTATTCATACACGAATTCTTCTTGTTACAACTGATACACACATACACCAATACATCCATAGTGCTTCGCTTATAGTACGACAGCATTTATTATTGGTTTAGTATAATACATGCAACGTGAATACATTTAAAAATCATGACGTTTTTACATTTCAAGACTGTTTCCGCAGCTCTCTAGTATATATGTAATTTTATTCTAGACAGCTAAGACTACCACTGGAAAAATAGCCACTGTTATTCGCGTATGCTGTGCAATTAAAAGGCGTTTGCAATTTTTTTATTGGAAGTTGAATGCTTTGGCCTCACCAGAATTTTCCATTGAACTTAAGGATGTACCAAAGGCTTTGTGCTGGGTAGAGGACCTAATTTGCGTTGGATTTAAAGATGAGTATGTAATATACAACGTAAGTGACGATTATTTTTTAAATTTGTTTATAAATGATAATAATCATTTCTTTACAGATTAAATACAATAAAACGGAAAAACATGATCTTATTGTTACCTCTTCGTCTCATAATTTAGATCCTTCTATATGCCTGCTAAAAGATGATATCTTGGGTATTTCGAAAGATGAGTATCTAGTTGCTATAAATTTAGAGAATTATAAAAAGCGTAAAGATGAAATTGCTAAGGTCCAGGGTTCCCTAGAAGCAGCTGGAGGTAAAGTTAAAGCCGGTCTAAAGCCGATGTTATGGAGTAGTCCATTATTAGGCTTAGTATGGGATGAGCCATTTGTTGTGGGTCGGATTGGCAGTGGTATAGAAGTTCGCTGTTTAGAAAGTACCGGTGTGGATAAAGATACTTTGGTGCAGACCATACCAGAGTTAAGCAAAATTAAGCATCTCGTTCGTTCAGCCAGAGGCACTATATTTGTAGCAGCACTTTCCGAATTGTGGTGCATCAGGCTTGCAGATGTCACAACTCAAAGACAGCAGTTGTTGCAACAAAAAAGATTTCAGTTAGCCATTGAATTAACGGTAATTATTTGAAAACTTTTTCGAAACGAAGTACATATCGTCACCTTAATATAGAATGGCAATAACTAATTATTTTTTATTTTCAAATCTATTTTTTAACCCCCGACTAAAAAAAGGGGTGTTATAAGGTTGTAGTGTGTGTCTGTCCGTGTCCACGTACAGGCCAAACGGCTGGACCGATTTTCATTTAATTTTTTCTGTTTGAGGGTTCTTAGCTATGTTTGAAGAAAATCGGTCCAGCCGTTTAGAAGATATAACATCTTTTCTGAAAAAGGTCGGTTGTTTTTAAAATTTTTAATTTTTGTTATTGTATATTTCGATAGAAAAACATCTAATGTATCGAAAAATTCAAAAATCTCGATTTCAAACAAATAATGAGTTAGGAGGGCATTTCTATATTAAGGTAGCGATATGTGCATATGTATGTAAATATTTATCATGAAATTATGTTTACTTTATGATAGAATATTTCCGATGAACCGGAATTGTCCAAAGCTGAAACCATACGACAAATTCATATGCGTTATGCGAAAGAACTATTCGCTTTAAAACAATTTTCTGCTGCTATGACTGAATTTGAGAAAGCACAAGCCAATCCGTATGATGTAATACGGTTATTTCCCAATTTATTGCAGGAACAATCCAAAACTGCATATGGTGATGGCTCTGACGTGAGTGTTCCTACCGCTGCCATGCTTCAGTTGGAAGATAAAGACTTAGAAAATGCTCTACTGGCATTAATCGAATTTTTGGCCTTGGCACGACAAAAAGAAGTTGTCAAACTACGGGATACCAAAAGTTCTTCGAAATCATTGTTGTCTATTATTGACACCACGCTTTTGAAATGTTATTTGCAAACCAATGACTCATTGATAGCTCCACTGTTGCGTTTAAACCAATGTCATTTAGAAGAATCTGAGAAAACGTTACTAAAGCACGACAAAATGTCTGAGTTAATTATATTGTATCAAACAAATGGCAAGCACCAGAAGGCTCTGGAACTTTTAAAATCTCAAGCCAATAAAGAAGGTTCCAGCCTGCATGGTTACGAAAGAACCATACGTTACTTGCAACAACTAGGAGATTCGCATTGGCCGTTAATAATGCAATTTTCTGACTGGGTTTTGAAGGCTAATCCGGCGCAAGGCTTGCGAATTTTTACTGAAGACTTTATAGAAGTTGAAAACTTGAAGAGACACCACGTATTAGATTTTTTATTAACACATCACAAGGGCTTGGTCATACCGTATTTGGAGCATGTTATTCATGTATGGCAAGATACAAATACAATCATCCACAATGTTCTTATCAAGCAGTATCGCGAAAAAATAGAATGTATTATGGAAGATTTGCGAAAAGAAGATTGTGATCAGAAAAAAGAATTGAATGAAGATCTAGAAAAATATCGTCGAAAATTGCATGACATGCTGCTAAACTCTAGCAACTATTCACCTGATGTTGTTTTAAAAGACTTTCCAACCAAAATATTATTAGAGGAGCGGGCAATAATATTAGGACGTCTGAAGAAGCACGAAAAAGTTTTAGCAATTTATATACAAATATTACGAAATGTCGACAAAGCTTGTAAATATTGCGAAGATAGCTATGAAGATGATCGTGAAGTATTCCACATTTTATTAAAAACTATATTAAAGCCACTGCAACAGCCACCATATGAAGATGTTGAATTGCATAAAGATTTTCTTAAGCCTAATATTGAAGTTGCTCTAGAGCTACTAAACAAATACGCAACAAAAATAGAACCTGACAAGATATGGCCGGTAAGTTATTGATGAGTTTGCTAACAATTTTCAAATTAAACTTAATTTTTTTCAGTATTTGCCCAAAGATTTGCCTGTGCAACGTATTCATCACTATTTGGATACGATTTTACGTCAGCAAATCTCAACACGAAGTCAGTTGGAAATAAAGAAAGGCTTACTAGAGTCCCGGCTAACGCGCTTGACAGATGTGGTGAAAGAGCAACAAAACATACACTTTGAAATGACCGAATTCAGCGTTTGCGCAGAATGTAAAAAGCGTTTTGTAAATCAAAGTGCTTTTGTGCGTTATCCCAACGGCGACCTGGTGCATATATCTTGCCATGATAAGAGGGCGACGGCTGCAAATTTATTTGGAAATTGATAAATTTCTTATTTACTATTAATCATTAAAATTTAAGAGTGTGCATTCATATATAAGTTCATTTGAAAAATAATTAATTGTGCAAAATTCAAAATTTATTACAGTTTTATACATGGTTTTATAAAGAAACAAAAAACTTTAAGTTTTTGTTTTTGTATTTTTTTTAGGTAGTACATATGAGAGAATTTCAATTCGTTAATGCAATTTTGATATATCTTCTTATTTGGAAGTCAGAATGTACTTTAAGTATACACAAAGAAATTTGAAGAAATGTATTCCACCATATATGAAATTTTATTAAGTTTAAACTTTTAATATTAATAAGATACATAAGTTACTTAAATACATATACGAATCAAGTAATCAAAAAAATTAATAAATTGGTTTTCAATCATTTAAAATTATCAACCTCAAATTTGGATAAAATTGTAATATGTACTCGAAACTTACTTTTTACGCAATTTTCCATGAAATGTACGTACATATCGCACAGTCACAACTCAAAATGATCAAAGTGTTTTTGCTTTTTTTTTAAATCATTCACCTGAACAAAACTCTAACGACTGCAATAATTTCCTTTGCAATAAAGTATTCTCGAAGAATATATCGCACATATACTTCAATAGTGGCATAACTCAAAAAAACCCGGTTTTGCAGAAAACGCGTTTTAAATTTTCAATTTGCATACAACTCAATGGAGAAATGAAAAAAAATTCTTCTCTCAGGAGGTGATAAGCTATTTATAAGAAATTTTTACACAAGATAAAATACGAAATGCCGCATCTTTCTGCATTATTAACTCAAAAAACTCATTTTTTGAGTTATGCCACTATTGAAGTATATGTGCGATATAATACCTTTATTCTTGTTTTTATGTTACTTGCGTCATTTGTACAGTATCAACAGTTGTTTGCAACTACTCAGCATTTTAAATTTTTTGAGCTGTGACTGTTTATGATTTAGTGTGCGATATGTATTTAGGTATGTATACATGGGTATTAATATAAAAAAACTTTATTTATGGCGTTTACTTTTCTAAAAATAGAGGCAAAGTTTTTTGCCCTTTCACAGAGAAAGACCTAAATTTCATATGCAGTAGGAAGTGAGCATTTATTGAAGAGTTTTTAAGCATTTAGAAACAAATAAATTTTTAAATGACACCGCTATGAAACTTTTTCAAATTAAAAAACTAAGTGAAAACCTGACTACTAGTTTGTTTTTGGCCAAATGCATATACATATGTACATTAATATTAAATATTACTTCTTTGGTCTTCCTGCTGTCTTTTTGCCGCCTGATGATTGTTTATCTTTATTTGTTTTACTAGACACCAAGGGATGTGTTTCGTCTATGGGAGCATCTGGTAAGGTAATATCGTAATTACTCATTTTTCTTTTTTTAGCGGATACCACATCACTATAATCGTGCATTGTAGCTGAATCATCCTTGGAGGCGTTGCCATCTAAACCGTCCTGTACGGCCCAGCCATCCTCAGGTTCTTCTACTTCAGGAGCCATGGGCAGAAACTGTAGAGCGTTTTCGTCTTCGCCTTCCTCATCTGAAGAACAGAAAGCCGCTACCGGTTCTGCCTTTTGAACATCAACTTCAATTTCTTCGTCATGCTTAGCATCAGCATTCAAATCTAGGGATTTATCTTCATCAGTTATATCGAATTCGGATTCGCGTTCTTCGTACTCAACATTTTCATCGAGTTCTTTAAAATCGGGTGCAAACGCTGACCAATTTTCCACTTGATTTTGAGCCCAAATAGATACCAAACCAGAACTTATACTAGCTATAATTGGGCGTACTGGATGCCATACTACATCTAATAGTAGTTCACCTTTAGTACCGTGAAGTATTTTCACTAAATTTCCAATGGATTTTTCCCATATATACAGTGCATGCTGACGAGCGCTACCAGCGCATATATATTCACCGTCGCCAGAAAAGCAACACTTTTTCCAAGTTGTTTTATTAACTAAATCCTGTAGTTTTTGTATAGGTTCCGGTTCACCATCTTTACCCAATGATAAGACTTCTTTTGAGTCATACACGCGTATTACACGATCTGAAGTATTAATCAGAAATCCTTCTCCGCGTCTGGCAAACTCTATACTTTTCACTGCTGTAGCGCTTGAAGTACCCACAATAATTCTAAAACTGGCAACAATTTCAAAGGTTTCAACATCCAGCATTAATATTTTACCCTTAGCATTGCCGGTGTAAATGTGTTTGCCTCTTCTATCAAAAGAAGCGACTATGTTAAGATCTCCATCTACATCGAGGGGCAAGCATTTGTGGACATCTCCAATTTTCACGAGAACAGCAGCATAACGCATAGGACAAACCAGAAATCTTTTATCGTTACGTGGATCAAATTGAACTTTTAATATAGGCGAAGGAAATCGATATTTATGCTCACATTCACCTGACAAAACATCCCAAATACACACGTTGTTATCGGTAGAGGCGGATAGTAATTTATGGCCATTTCGCGTCCAGCTTAAGCTACACACTGGATGAACGTGGGCTGATATAATCTTGGCAATACCACGAGTAAGGAAATCCCAGACTACAATGCGTCCGTCATTACATCCTACTGCCAAAAGTGTTCCATATTTGTTGAAAGCGCAGGTTACAGCTAGTGAAATACAATCAAGTGAACCATCAAATTCTTCAGGATAGTTCTGGCCAAATGATTCTAACAGTTCCAAATTCATATCATCTGCATTAATGTATTTAAAATAACACCACAATAACACTTCCTTTGAATTTTGCACGTTAAAATAGAATCTTTGCGGGGTAAACAAAACTTCTTTCGAAATTGTGTTAAGTCTATAGTACACGATATGTAAAAATCGACATGCGCATGTGACTATAACGTTACGAGAATTTTCAGCATGTTGTTGACGCAAACAACGTCTTAACTAAAAAAACCTAGTTTGCTAGAAAGATTTTGAAGTTTTAAATTTACACACAACTTAATGAAAAGAGAAAATTTTATTTATTTTTGTCAAGAGTTGGGTAAACGAGATAGTTGTATGAAATTTTTAGACAGTATGAAAAACGATATGAGGATTAATTCTGCATAACTTGCTCAAAAATTCCATTTTTTGAGTTATGACGTTCTTTAAGTAAGTGAGCGGTCTTTGAGTCATTAAGCTTGCAGTACACGTCATGTAAAAACCCACATGCGCATGTGTATCTGAAATTATTTTGACGTCATTATGAAGCTATTATAGACCTGCACAGATACAACTGTTTGCACCAGTTTTACGTGTGTTGATTCGGGTATGTACAGGTGGATATGTTATTCAGCGTTTCTGTTACTAGTCATAACTCATCTTTTAGACTTGGCAGTTTTTCTTGAAGCAAGTCTGAGTTTATGGGAGAGAGAGGAAAGAAGAGGGGTACTGACTTGCTTGTACAGAAGAATTACTTCAATTCTCTTTTGTTATTTCATTCGCAGCATTAAAACAATAGGAAAATTGAACAAGAAACCGTCTGAGTGTAAACAAACGAACAGTTTTAAAAGAGAATTGAAGATAACTGCTTCAAGAAAAACTGCCAAGTCTAAAACAAGACTAACTTATCGGTGGAAGCAAATCAGCAAGAATGATAAACTACAAGATTACGCCAGTGCAAAAAAAAATAGTAGACGTGTGACGTCACGCACACTGCGTTATATTATATATTAAATATATATATTAAATAACTAATAAAATTAAAAATTAAGCGCTTTGTTAAGATTAATAAAACAATAACAGAAAATCTCAATAACAAATAAGAAAAATTTTTGTAGAGAAAATAAAATAATAGAATAGAATTTGTTTTTTGCAATTTCTTTGTTTAAATTTCTTAGTTTCCCATACTTATGCTTTAAGTCTTTCATTTGAGTTTTCCCAGCCTTTATGGCAACTCTTACAATAGACGTGTGACGTCACGTCTAACGGTAAACTCTCTGATTGGCGTAATCTTGTAGTTTATCATTCTTGGCAAATCAGTACCACTCTTCTTTCTTCTTTGCTCTCTCTTTCATAAACACAGACTTGATTCAGAAACTCTGAATTATAGCATTGCACAGATACATCTGTTTGCACTAGTTTTGCGTTTTTTGGTTCTGGTATGAACAAATATGTTATTTATCGTTTTTTGTTACTAGTTGTAAATGTTGATTTTTAAAGCAATTATTGTATGGTTGGCCAATGAGCAAATGAAAACAACACATTTATTTTTTTTTTGTTTTTCTAAGGCAAATAAGATACATAAAACTGCTTTTACATCAAGTGCCTTATTATGTGTTGAGAAAAAATATAATTGGCTGATGAATGAATGAATGAAAGCAAAATTGCACATACATATGTAAGTAAATGATACATGTACATGAAACACATGCATTTGTAATTACTGTCAGAGCAAAATTGTCTCTTTCTCTCTCTATACTTTGGCTGCGCCACAAAATAACATAACGAACGTCCGTACATACATCTGCACATCATGTATTTGTTTCAATAGTGGTTTTTTCATATATTTGTATTACAATATGTGTTTTTTGAGCAAAAACAGATCAAACAGTTGCTCAGCAGCAATACAATAAGCAATTGTTATTTGTTTTCAATTGTATTTTAATTTGGAAAAGCACGCACACACAATAACTCATACTAGTTCTGTCGCTCACACTACAATTATATGCTACATACCATGGTATATTTGTTTTGGCTATACAAACGAGTATACAAATGCAACCCTTTACTCTGAATAACATACAGTATCTGTACACAGTAGTGATGTAACGAATGTCAATTTTTGATATTCGCGAATACGAATATTTGAAACGATATTCGCGAATACGAATATTTCATTTGAAATTTATAGACATTAAATTAGGGCTCTATTTACGCCTGTAGTATGAAATATTAAAAAATTGTTATGAAAAAGAACCTCATACTCCTGTTGGCGTACTTTAAAGTTAGTAAATAATATTTGAAAATGATACAAAGCAAAAATTTCTATAAAAAATTTAATGGATTCGTACAAACTAATATTTCTACCCATTTATTGAAATATAGTTTAGGATTTATGCATTTATTTGTTTAATTTTTTGGAAAAATATTCGTATTCGTATTCACCTGAATTTGACGGATACGAATGCTTCGTATTCGAATTAAAAATGAACGAATATTCAGCAATTCGAATACGAATATTCGTGCATCACTAGTACACACCAGAACCAACACACGCAAAACTGGTGCAAACAGGTATATCTGTTCAGATAACGTGAATAAAGTTAATATATTATTATACATAGTTAAATTTTTGATTATACATACATATCTTTAAATTACCCAGTATTTACTTAGTTATTGGATTTTACTGGAAAAGTACTCAAACGCATCTACAGTCTGAACCCCTAACACACCATCTGAAATCAGCTTTATATTTTTTCACAGACTTCAAGTCAAGAAGGGGTTATCGTTTGTATTTTTTTATATAGAAAGTGCGGCAGCGAAAATTATATAGAAATTTTACACACATTAAATTAAAATTGATTTAATAAATTAAAAAAACAAAAAGGGAAGAAAAAATTTATAAGGAGATATCAAAAGTATTATTATGTCAAGGCATATTCATATATCGTTGGGTGATTACTGGTTTGCCGCACAGTAAATTAAGAATACATTATTATTGCGCAAACCAGTAGCCACCCGTCGATATGGATTCGAATTGCCTTATGTGCAGCTCCGATTTTGAAATAATACAATAATAAAACATCATTCGTATAAAAGTCATTCCACATGACAAATACATGTGTATAATGTGAAAATAAATCTGACAACACTGGTTGCTAGTTATTTTTTTGTTAAGCCTATAGTACACAGCATTTAAAAAACCACATGCGCATGTAGGTCTGACGTAATTTTGACGTCATCACGAAGCTACATTTGCTACAAGCCGTGTGCTAGTAACATATGTAAATGCAGATATTCACATGCTTACAGATGTGCTGCTTGAGAAAATGTGTTCAATTCGGCTTTATGTGTCACATTTGTATTTTGGAACAAAAATATTATACAAATCTTACCGCATGTAGCCACTACTAGTAATTTTAAAAATGCAACCATGATGAAAATTCCCATGACGTCATCGCCACATACGCATGCACCTTTTTGCATGCCGTGTACTAAAAAAACTGGCAGCCAGTCAGATTTATTTCAGCTTCCTCGCCAAATTACTTCTCGAATATCGCCAAATATCGCCAATATAATAAAACATCAAATTATAGGTACAAAAATATATATTATATTTTGTAATTACATTACAAATCTTATTAACGGCCTGTTCATCTAAATGCGAACGATAGATTGGATCGAAAATTTATATTAGAAACAAAAACAAAAAACTGAAATTTGTTTTTGTTTTAAATTCAGTAGGTAACGTCTATTGTAAAACATAAAAATTATAGTATTTAAGAAAACTTAAGAAAAGTGCTTACATTCACATATAAATACTGGCGTACAAAAGGTACTTCAAAATAACTTATTCCAAAGATCAATCTAAATAGGATAAATTTAACTTGAGCACCAAGATAAAAATTATTATTTAATTCTTGTGATATCAACTGAATTAACATTTACTTAAATGTGTATTTAAGTACACTTATCATATACTTGAAGTGGTAAGTACCAGCAGCATCGATGTATTCATACACTCTACGCGAGAACTCTTATGGGATTTTTGGTGCTTCATTATCAAAATGTTGGCTCTAACTTATAAAAGAAAGTTTTCCTCACTATGTTTCATAAACACCAAATGAGATTTTGTGGTCCATATTCTTGGCTTAAACTTCTTGAATTTCAGAAAATTTTGTTTGAGATAAAGATTCACAACATTTAGAATTTTTTGCACGAAATATTTTATGTTGTAGAAAAATTCCTTAAAAAATATTTCATATTCTTAACATTATTCTATTTTATTGAAATCATTCAAATATCGCCAAGGAGTTCAAATATCGCCAAGTAAATAGCCAATCGCCATTTCAAAATTTTCATCGCCAAAAATAAATTTTCGTCGCCACGTTTGGCGAGATATCGCCATATCTGACAACACTGCTGGCAGCTCTACATCAAGGCGAATTGATACATGTGAATTCGCCTTGCTCTACCAAGGCACATAAATCAGGTACCCGCGATTCTACAACAAATATTACAACAGCAACAACCACATGTACTTGGTATCTATTACCTTCTTACTTGTCAAAACAGGGTAGCATTGTCAGATTGCATGTTTCTTACAGGAAATGTCAAACACCATACAAAACTGAATATTCGAAAGGTGTCTATGGATACCCAAACAAAAGCATGCTTATACCTACACAATCCAAATTTGACATTTAGATTGGTATAATGACATTAGTTACCTGGTGTAGTGCTGCCACCTAATAAATGCGCCTTGTGCTCTACATAGTTTAAAACCAGTGCTGCCAGATTTTTTTAGGGCTTATCACCAATTTTTGATTTGTCATCCCCGAAAATCCTCAAATTGAGTTTTTTTGATTCAAATTTTTCTTTTGTGAAAAAAATTAAAATTTTTAATTTTATTTAAAAAATAATGACAAAAATAACATATTTATTCAATAAAATTCATATGTATAGATGGCTATATTTACATTCATATAATTTTAATTTGTACTTATAAGACTTGTAAAGAAAAATTTACACATGGTTTAGTATACACAAGTATAAAAAAAAATGTTTAACTAAATTTTACCATGTCGAAAACTTCAGAACCGAAATCTTCCGATTCATCAGCCTCAGAAATTTTGTTATACATAGTACTTGTATTAAAAAAGCTTTAGCATTTCAGCAGTAGCATGGTGTAATTATACAGGTGACTGCGTAAGGATTTGTTATACAAAAATATGGCAACCATAGCTGTGTAAAGAACCGAAGAATGTCAAAAGCACAAAAATAATTGTACTAAAACCAAAACAAAATCGAAGTTTTTGACATTCGTCAGCTACAAAGCACATAGAGCAAAAAATTATCAGCTGAAGTAGCGCTGCCACCTAGTTAGTTACATCTTGACATAGAGCAAAAAATCATCAGCTGAAGTAGCGCTGCCACCTAGTTAGATATACCTTGAGCAGTAGGATTAAATTTATTTTAAAAAGTGCTTCCAACAAGTCATATTGCATTTTGTTACGTATTTTTGTCTTGGTAGTGTTCATTATTGGTTAATTTGCCTATATACTTCTTCTTTATTAGAAACCATTCACTATGAATAGAAACACACATTTTTAGAGTTGCCAGACTCACATATCTTAGATCAAAAATCATTTTTGTTACCATCAGTTATAAAAAAAATACCAAAAAATTCTAAAATTTGGTTATCATCCCCAACAAGAAAATTTCATCCCCAACCGCGAAAAAAATCCCCTAAGCTGGGAACACTGTTTAAAACCAAGTTTTTAAGAGGAAGCAAGTCAAGGGTCAAGGGATATTAAATACCGGCTAAAAGCAAGTGTAAACAAATACGTTTTTTTACATAGCACATCTAATTTCACCAGAAAATGGAAGGTTAATACATATAACTTAAATTTATAAAGTAATGTATTATGAAAAAATTGTATTGTTGATAAATTTTTAGATTGCAATGATATAGTCGTAGAGGCGTTAGAAGTATTTATTAACCACATACTTTATGTGAGGGATATATACCCATCACAAATATTCAAAAAACGTAAAATATATAATACACCGGTGTATGTATCGGTTTATCCACCACTAAATACATACTTATATAAAGTTTTAAGGGCTACTAGAGAGCTGTTGAATTCTGGAGAATTTCAATGTGCGGAGATGCTTGTATATAAAGATGACCATAAGGAATATGAAAGTTATAAGTTGAAAATAGCGAATGGTAAAACTACAAAAAATGATGAATTTCTACTAGATTTTGAAGAGCAGCTAAGATCCTCGTTAAGCATACTATCTGAAAGGCTGAAAAGTTTGGAGAAACTACCATCGGATGCTAAATTCAAAGTGTTGGTTCATACCACACAATCGGCTTTTACAAAATTAACACATAATGCTCACTATCAAGTATTTATTTTTTTCTATTTATTTCATTGTACCAAGGCATATACATATACATGTATTTCCAGGACTTTCCCTGGCTGCGTTCTGATTTGAAACCAAGATCAATTCATCAAGATATTGCTTTGTTACCGCTAACACACATTAATTGCTTGGATCTGCATTTAAGTGCCGAAATTTTTTAAGTTTTGTTATTTTTATTTAATAAAATTTCTTATTTTTTGCTTACAACAAACCTTGTCTCTTTAAATCTTCGTACGTTTTTCTGTTAACAACATTACCCAAAGAGTCCTCAAATTCTTCCTCCTGATCGGCTATCCATCGTTCAGATTGTTTTTGTGACTTTAATTTCTCCCATAATGTAATTGCATCTTCTATTTGCGTTACATTGGCAAAATGAGCCGTGTTAGGTATACCTAGACAACGCATACCATGAGCATGTCGCCATTCTGCAAAATGGCGTTGGAATGCTTTGGGACCTTTGTAGGTGTAATTACCGCAAATTTCACAGTTATAACTTATATTCAAGCCATGTAATTTATATAACCAATATGGAATTGGTTTTCCATCCCATCCTAATGGCAAATTTTTTGGGTTATAGGGCACCTCATCCGCATCGGGATCATCGTCATTATCTGAGTCACTAGCTTCTGCATCACTATCATCTCTTTCACCTCCAGTGCGAGCCTGTTTGCGTTGAACATTTTCTTTTGTGGCACTACGCTGCTCAGAAACTAATTCAGCATATTTGTATAGATATGCTTCTAATTGAGCGATATCCTTGTGGCGTTCGTTATCTCTTGAATGTACGGAACTACTTTTAGCTGGTTTCTTGGCCATCATTGATGCATCCAAGGTTTTTTTTCCTTTTGTTGAGAACAATCGTTGGGCTCTTTCTTCTAAAGTACCTCCACATTTAAGACCTAAGGCCATTAAAGCAGATTTTAAACGATCCAGCCCCAAAGAAGCCAATTCCTCCCAGCTAGAAAAGGCAGATAAATCCAAGTGTGCACCAGTGTTTGCTAATGCTGATTCTGTTTCCTTGGAAGCCCAGCCTGGAAAGTTACCTTGCAGCCACTGTTTTTGGAATTCCAATTCCACTTTAAGCAGCTCTTCCTCCAAGTCATATAATGGTTGCACCCTTATTATGAAATTGTGCAAATATTCATTCATGGATTCTACATATTTTTTGTAATCCTTATTTTTTCTGTCTTTTGGAATATCAAAGACATGATCGAAAGTCATTAAATAAGTAATATAGTCGACTTTTTCTACTCCCCTCAAGTTAATATACATTTCATAGCATTCATTCAAGTCCAAATAACGTCCGCCTCCCTCCTCGTCCGTAAACTCAACTAATGCAGACATTTCATCGGGATTGCTATAAGCTTTTACCAGATCTTCAAATTCCAAAGCTAATGGAATACTGACTTCGCTCGGATGTTTTTTATAGAACTCTTTGATTTGCTTCAATCTGTTGTAAAATTCATTGAATTCATTTGGTCCGGAAAGAGCTTGTATCTCAGTTTTTCGTTCATTATCTTTATCCTCGTACAATTCTTTCAGCTTTTCGGTAGAATTGTGATGCACATCTAATAGATATTTGAGACGGTGTTCTGAGTAAATCCGTTCCTTTTCATTTGCTCTTTTGTTAGCATATTCGTCCACCATGAGTTTTAGCAGACGCTCGCGTTCTTCGTGGTAGCGCCTTTGCTGTTCCAGCAAAGTTTCCATTATAGTTTTCTTTCTAAATTTATAAAATTTTTAATTAATACCAATATTTGCAGAATAAAATAAACGTTTTTTGAGATGTGTCAAATTATTTGTTCAGTGAAGGAATAAAATCTGGATGACAAGCAGAGTAACAGGCCGATCAACTCACAGCCGGCTTCAGAGCCGCCGCCGACTTTCAATTTAACTTCAAGCCGCTAGCCTCGGCTCAAAAACTGCAGCCGGATAATTGCTTTTTGTAGTTGCAAATGTGTAAATCTTACAAATTATATGGAAGACATCAGCTGTTTTATATTTTTTTTAAGAAATGTGTTTAAAAACTTATAAGAATCGACTGCCCAAGGCGAATTGATACAAGGTGGTCTTGATTTTCAACTCTGCGTATTCGCCTTGTACATTTCTTATTGTAAAATTTCCTGCTGTCAGAATATTTCTTAACGTTTTGGTGCATTTGACAGCAGGGAATTTATGTAAGCTGGCGAATTAAGATCACCTTATGTGAAATCGCATTGCGACTGTCAAGGTTGAGGTACATAACACGCGTTACGCGGCAACGCTTTTCTGGCTTGTTAAACGTTTAAGGCTATGCAAATGTAAAGTTACACACCACGCTTTTGAGGCTTTTTTAGTTGTAAAATTTAAAGCCTTTAACGGCTATTTTTTTTGTCTTGCATTGGCGTTTTATTTTTCTTTATATATTTAGTGCATTTTTTAGCCATTGTTTGATAAATAAAATGAATTTCTAATAATTTTTGTGTATGTTAGCATATGAATCTGGCAATACTAGCTGTCATTTTGTATACAGCGCGTGAAAGTTGAAGAATGTTGAACTTTTTGCGAGATACGCACGTCGCGAATTTCTCTATGTAACTTGCCTCATGAAAACACACTATTTCAACATTTTTGACAGACGCGTGTATCGCATTAGCGCATTGAACGCGTGTTATGTAACTACTTCCACCTTCAATGTCAGCCTGCGTCTGAGCCGCCGCACACTATTTTTTTCTAAGCCGCCGCCGAGCTTTCGAGACGGCTTGTTTCTCTGCTGACAAGTCATGTTTATAGAACGTCGCCGTCAAGAAAAAAACTTTTGAGCAAACTTTTTCAGTGACGTATCAAATTTTTTTCAGAGTTGCAAAAAAGGTATCATTCCGTGTAGGTTCGAGCACGTGCGCTTTTTTTTAATATAAAATACCTTTCAGAACTGATAACTGTCATCTACAGATTTACTTGAGTTTAGTTTAGCTCAGCCAACTTTTTACTGACAAAAAAATTTTTGCCTTATAAAATAAAAAAATTGTTGTGCGCTATTAACATATATACCAATCTATTAGAAATTAAAATACCTTTCAAAGCTGATAACTTTTATATCCAGATTTACTTCAGTTCTGAAGTTATAGCCCAGCAAACTTTTTATTGGCCAAAAATGTTTTGTCTTATAAAACCAATACGATTGAGTGTGCGCTATGAATAGAAAATTTAAATACCTTTTAAGATATGTATTTGTTATACTCAGAATTACTTTAGTTCGGAAATTAAAGCCCAGCAAATTTTTTGTTGGTCGTTAAATATATAAAAGTTATCAAACAAAAACGTTTGATTGTGCACTATTGAGGCATTAGCGTATCAATAAAGGACAAAAATATATTTCGGAATTGGTAATTGTTGTATGCGAAATTACTTTAGTTTAGAAGTTATAGCCCAGCAAGCTTTTAGAAATTTTCATAATTTTTGTGATAATACAGTTTTTCCCATTAAGTGTGCAAGTGGCAACCTCGTGTTAATTAGAGTTGTAAAATTTCAATACTTTTGAATACTCGATACTACTCGATATTTTAACGGTTATTTCGAATGAAAGAAAAAGATAAAAGGAAACTTGGAGAAATTGAATTTTGTTCCTGAAAATTAAAGTTTATTAGTTTTAATATTGAAATATATATTTTTATTATGTTTTACAATGTTTTCATGCAAAAATTAAATGAAATAAACCAATTCAGTAATATATATTTGTTCTTTGTTTTTGTGGTGTATTTTATATACATATGTACATACGTTTTATTTATAACGTATTACATATGTAAATAAATGAAATTGCAGTGTTCCTCAAACATTACAAATCCATTTGAGAAATGTACGCATTTTATTGCCAGCAGCATATTTAAATTTTTGTCACATACATTTTAACACCTCAATCTTTGTTGAAATGCATGAAAAAAGTATTTCAAGACTTTGAGACATGTGAACGTGGCCGAGGATTTATTTTTATTTTAGTAAAATGAAGCCACAGGACGCTTCTTTTTTTTCGACATTTTTATTTTGAACAATCGTTATTTTTATCAATTAAAATTTTTCTCTATGGCCTTTCACGCACTGGTTTAATTTTTGAGCCGCACAAATTTTACATAGTGTCCACACCTGATGATTTTATATCAGGCCTCGTAATACGACGCCGGCAGAGCAACTGTCATTTTTTCACTAATATCAACACAAATGAGTAGACGTTGATGATATTATATCATGATGAATCAAACAAATACTTGAAAAATACTTGCAAAAAATATCTAATTTGCGTGTTTTTTAATTTTTGGTCACAAATAATTGTTGTGCCGCATTTTTAAACAAAAATTGTTTAATATATAAACGTTAAATGCACAGTAACACATAAAATGACATTTGATATCAAGATGAATTCATCAGGCCGTGAGCTCTGATGATTATATCATAACGCTACCATAATATTAATAAATTGTGTCTATATACCCCTTTTACACATGGAAAGTTTAGTTTGAAAAGTCTTAATTCAGCTGAGAGAAAGACAGAAAGAGAAAGTATTCTTGCCTCTGTCTTTCACACAGCTGAATTAAGACTTTGCAAAGTAAACTTTCCGTGTGTAAAAGGGGTGATACGTGATGAATTTTCATCATGATATCAATTTGACATACATCATGATATAAATTCATCAGGTGTGGACACTATGATCGTCGTGAAGAAAACAATATTTTTGGCAAACCGGATGTTTTGGTTTGCTATCTTAAGGCCGTGATTCAATATCAGTAAAATGTCAACAATGACAGTTAAATAATCTGATACTAGAGGCTTTTCGCTATTTATTCCTATATTAAGATATATAATTTATTAAAAAATTACTTAGAAAATAATGCAATTAAATTGGCAGTATTTTTTCATTATTTGTTTACATTTTGCATGTTGTTAAAGGCCGTGATACACTATCATACAAAGTCGTGCGATCTACGAAAAAGTACATCCCTGGTGTGATGAATTGTTATTGTCTTTTGAAAATTTTCATATACTCCATCACACCAGCGTTGTACTTTTTCGTAGACCACACGACTTTGTATGATAGTGTATCACGGCCTTTAACAACATGCAAAATGTAAACAAATAATGAAAAAATACTGCCAATTTAATTGCATTATTTTCTAAGTAATTTTGTCATAAATTATATATCTAAATATAGGAATAAATAGCGAAAAGCCTCTAGTATCAGATTATTTAACTGTCATTGTTGACATTTTACTGATATTGAATATATCTGATGTTTGTATTAGACACTTTTGCAACACTTTTTCACTCATAACTCATAAACTAGACCTCGTGCGCATACCTTCAATCAATAGCTTATTACAATGCGCATCGGTTGTTATAAGGCTTATATCTCGGGAGACTTTCTGAAAAAAGTTATAGAGAAAAAAACTTATTTTTGTACTTAAAAAAAACAAAGTTTTAGTTTTTTGCTCGTAACTTATAAACTAGATCGCGTGCGCATATGACGCTACCTGCAATCGATAGCAAACTAAAATACGCGTCGACTAAAGGTTTAATGACTATCCGGGAGACTTTCTGAAAAACGTTATTGGCTTAGCAAATTGTTTATTAAAAAAAATTTGCAACAAAAAAATACTTTCAGTTTTTTGCTCATAGCTCAAAATCTAGATGTCGTGCACATATCGCACTACTTTCAATAAATTAAGGACAAAAATATGCATCTATTATGGGTTCGTTTTTATTCCGGGAGACTTTCTGGAAAAAGTTATTGTCCTAGCAAATTTTTTTTAATGAAAAATTTGCAACAAAAAGCATATTTAGATTTTTGCTCATATCTCAAAATCTAGATCTTGTGCGCATATCGCACTACCTTCAATGAATTCACTACAGAAATGCGCGTCTATAATGGATTCGTTCCTATTCCGGGAGACTTTCTGAAAAAAGTTATAGGATCAGCAACATTTTTTTTTATTAAAAACTTGCCAAAAAACCATCTTTACTTTTTCACTAATCACTTATGAACTAGACCTCGTACCTATATGTTGCTATTGTTAATCAATTAACGATAAAAATACGCGTCGATAATTGGTTCTATCTTTTTCCGGGAGACTTTCTGGAAAAAGTTATAAGCACATAAAAAAATTAAAAATCAGAAATTATTTTACAGTGTGGAACAACTGGGCAGCACTGATCAACTTTTTAGCGAAGCACGTGTTTTCCATTTGGCAAACTTTTTGGTACGTGCTAAATGTAAACAAAGAGTGAAAAAAATGATGGGTTTTAATACAATATTTTTAAAGTAATTTTTTACTAAATTAAAAAACAGGAGTAATTAGCGAAAGACCTCTAATATCAGATTATTTGACTGTCATTGTTGAAATTTTTGTCATTTTGAATATATCCGATGTGTTCATTGGCCACTTTTACAAATACTTTTTCGCTTATATCTCGAAGCTAGACCTCGTGCGCACATGGCACTACCTTCAATAGATAGCTTATTACAATACGCGTCGGTTGTTATAAAGTTTATATCTCGGGAGACTTTCTGAAAAAAGTTATAGACCAACAAACAAACTTCTTTTTGTACTTGAAAAAATACAGTTTTAGTTTTTTGCTCATAACTCATAAATTAGATTGCGTGCTTATATGACGCTACCTGCAATCGATAGCACACAAAAATATGACAATAAATTATTTTGTTTGTTTGTTTGTAGCTTAAGTTACTTCGCCAACGAATTCAGCACAAACCCTGGTGAAGATTTATTTGGCCTCGAAGACAAACTTCATAACGCCATCGCCAATTACGGTGCAGACACCAGTATTATTCGAAAATGTATAAATGGATCATATTAAAGTATAATAAAAATTTGATTATTGAAAAAAAAACAATGGTTAAGTGATAGTATGTTTGTTAATTTCTTGATAATTTTGATGAAATGAGCAAGGCATCAAAGTCTTATGCCAATGGCCATAATCAGGTCCACAATCAGCCATACAGCCCCTATGCCTTCCGCCGAAGGAAAAACAATTATATTGTCATAGCCCCTAATTTGGGGTACCGTTGATCTCTGTGAGTCATACTGCGGGCATCTAAAAACAATATGCGATATATCCTCGTTGACATTACAAAAATCGCAAAGGTCCGATTGACCCACGCCGATTTTAAACAATGAAGCCTTACAAAGAGTATGGCCAGTCAGTATTCTATTGGCCAGTCTGATTTTTCAAGCCCGATTCTGGTTCGGCCCTGGTGGATTTACTATAAACCACGGTGTACCCGCAATGCTGGGAAATAACCGACCATATGAAACCCCCTTCGTCTGTCTTAATAAGTCATATTCCATTTGCCAGTCTGTCAAGAGTGTAGTCTCAATTCGCCTAATGGCATCGTGAACGGGCCATTTGACCACAACGTGAACGCCGTCATTATGGGCCGCCATAGCAGAAGAATCTGCAATTTCATTGCCCGCAATTGCCGCGTGACCAGGTATGTGGTGGAATTCGAACGACCGACATTGTGTACTGTTTATACAATTCAAAATCTCGCTTACGATGTAATTGGGATTATTCCTATTTATCAACGCCTGTAAACCGGATCTAGAGTCCGTGAGAATAGCGACTTTCGAGAAACCATACTGTGCCGCAAATCCCACCGCCATTTTAATAGCCAGTAATTCTGCTGTGGTTGAAGATAGGCCCGTGCTGGTGCTAAAAAGTTGAGTATTATTTGACCTGCTGTGGTTGAAGATAGGCCCGTGCTGGTGCTAAAAAGTTGAGTATTATTTGACCTGCTGTGGTGGAACGCTGACCCAGCCGTATAGATAACTTCGAAATCTGCCTCTCTTAGCGTCTGCAGTTTGTGAGCTGTAAGTACACGAATTACTTCAGCGTTTGCTGAGTGTTTATTTCCCACTGCCTTATCGAAAAAATCCAAGTGGAATTTGATTCTGTCATCTGCTGGGGCATGTTGTTTAATGCCAATGTTCATGAAAATCTCGTTAAATTGATGGAAAATGCGAGAAATGTGTGTTTGTTTCGACATGGTCGTGTAAGTCATTTGTAATTGTCAGGTTATAAGTGAAGGCTTTCGCCAGTTCCTTGGCATTAGATAGCCTGAATCTATACTCTGGTGGTAATTCCGTCACCATCTGATAGACCACATTAATTGGTGTTGATCTAAGATGACCCATGTATCTCCTGAGTACGTCATTCATGAACACCTTAATCTTTTTTAAGGCTAGTTTCGTGATGTTCGCCAGTGATGAAGCAGCATGATCGATTTTAGATCTAGTCATTGTTCTGAAAATCAATAACGCTCGAGACGGGTCCAGACCATTGAACCTGTTATTTATAATTTTAATGAAATTGCTTGTTTTATTCAGTGACTTGACCAGGTACGCTGCATGTATAGCGGGGGAGTTATTATGGGTAATAATCCTCCCAAGATATTTAACGTGGTCAACTTGAGCGATTAACACCCCCGCCAGGGGAATGTTGATGGTCCTCTGACCCCTGTTAAAGTGTATAATGTTCGATTTTTCAGCATTGAAAGAGAGTCGTCGTTCCTTGCAGGCCTCACTAAGCCAATTAAGACTATTTGCCAACATGGAGACTGCTTCGCTAAAGTCTCTGTGTGCACATACCAAGAAAAAATCGTCCGCCAACTGAAAGAAGGTGGTGTTGCCTACTGAGATGCGGTAAAGATCCGCCGTAAATATGTTAAATAAAATCGGCGATAAAGTACTACCCTGGGCCAGGCCCATCGCCATGTCCCTCTCTTGATGGCCAATGGTTAATTTTCTGTCTAACAGATAGGATGAAATCCATTTTACGATATGCTGATTAAAGCCGTAGTCCATCAACATCTGACACAGTAGTGCTGCGTCGTTGCGGTCATAAGCCTTGTCAATGTCCAGGCAAGCGGTCACTACCTGTAGTCCCTTTTTCTTCGCGTTGTAAATAGAATTTAAGACATCGTTGACACACTGATTTGTTGACCTGTTTCGCCTGAAAGCATATGACCTGTCCGGTAATATCCCCCTGGCTTGAATGTGATCCTCGATGTGGAGTTTTATCATGTATTCCACTGTTTTAAGTAAAACTGGCATCAAGCATATGGGCCTGTAATTTGCCGTGCACGTAGGGTCTCGTCCCCTTTTAAGAATCGTACATACTTTTATACTCAGCCATGAAGAGGGAATTTCTCCTTTTGTCCAGCAGTCGCATAATAACTTAATTATTTTTTTCCTTGTATGTGTGGGTAAATTCACAAGTAACCTATACGTAATCCTGTCGTTACCGGCCGCAGAATCTGGTTTTCTGGATCTGATATATTTTTCAAATTCGTCGAAGGAAAAGGGCGGAATTGTCGTATTATCAGTCTGCAGCTGAGGGCCTTGACACGTGCCTAAAAATTGAGTACTCGTCAGGTTGGAAAGGAATTCAATTGTTTGTGAGTCCGTCCATGAATTTCTAGTGGGCTTGACTTGACCGTATTTTTTAACTTGTGAGAGTTTTTGCCAAAAACTTTTTGGTGCTGCTGGTGTTGTTAATTCGTTTATAAGCCCCTCAAATGCCCTCCTTTTTTGAGTACGGACATGATTGTTGAGATTGTTCTCTGCAGTTTTCAGCTCTCTAAAATTCTCAGGTGAACCGTATCTGTTGAATTTAAGTCTCGCCGCGTTTCTAAGCCTGAACAGTTTTGACGACTCGTCATTCCACCAACCCTTTGCTCTGTATTTATTACAGATTGGTATATTTATTGTACATTCCTTGAATTTATTAATAATATTTTCTTCCAGATCCGTTAAACTGTTTGATGCCGCTAGCTCCTGCACTGACTTGAGTAGTCTGTTTCTTAATAGGATTTTATTGCCACCTTTTACGCCCATATGAGTGCCCATCGCTATGATGATGGGGATGTGGTTACTCCCACTGATTTTGGTGTTTATGGTACGCCACGTTGCGCCACCACTGTTGCCCGTAATAAAAACCAGGTCTAATACCGATGTTGAAGAACTTGTGATGCAAGCTGGGCTCCCGTCACTCATACAAGTGAAATCCGTGGTGGTCAAAAGGTTTTCCAAAAACTGACCTCTGAGGTTCGAGTTACCCGAACCCCAGATTACCGATTTTGCGTTGAAGTCTCCACAAATTATAGTGCAGCTATTGGTATTATCTGTCAAATGAAATATTCTGGATAATTCGGACTCAAAGGACGCTTGGTCCATACCGGGGGGGGGGGGGGGGGGGAAATACGTGCCAATAATGTTAATATTTGTTTTCAAGTTTAATGTCGAAATTGCTAAGGTGTCTTGTTGTGAATTTATGTTAAAATACTGAATTTTATTTTCTTCCTAATGTAGATGCCCACACCACCAAAACCATCACTCCTGTATTTGCCAATAAAATTATAATCACGGAGACTTGTGCTGGAATTATCCGCCAGCCAAGTTTCCGTGAGAATTGCCATGTCAATGTTATTTCTTGATAGAAATAATTCTAAGAGTTTTTTATTGCCCATCTTTTTTAAACTTTGAATATTTAAATAAAGAATCTCCATTTTAAAGACCGTAATTTGCTTAGGGAATTGATTCAACATATATGGATCTGTTGATTGTGTTTGCGTCCAAACAATTTAAACTCCTATTCACATTATCTCTCAAGTTCGATATGAATTTCATTATTTTGATTTTATCAAATTCCTCTTCTCCAAAATTGGAGAGGAAATTTGTGGTTTCCAAAGATGTTCTTGTAAGCACATCGAGTGCTGTGTTCCTGTTGCCATTAAAGGTTGTTTTATAGATGGCGCCCGTACTGCGACCATTTGTATTTCCATGAAAGATTGGTTTTGTAACATTGTTTTGTCTCGAATATTCATTTAATAAATCCCTATGATGACTCATAGTGATTCTGGCTTTTTCCTCCTCCCTTGCTCTGTTTGTGTTTAGTTTAACAACTTTTGAATATGGCATTACCTCATGAATTGCTCCATAGGCTGCACCATGGTTGTCAATTGGCGCTTAGGACACAGAAACGTTGGACGGGTCCCATGCTAGGTACAGAAACCACAAGCGGCATTAAGTGGAAACATTTGGCCAAGTTGTTGCATGTACCATGCTGCAATGACGGAAATTATTAAGAACATATAGTATGAATCAAAATTGATTGCACTTAAAGCGCACTAAGGGTAAAAAATTTTTAAAATTAATTTATTATGTCAATGAAAATTCTTGGACATTATTCCACAAATATTTTATCACTTTCCCATTACTTAGGCTTTATTTCACAGTCAGAATTTGATGAACACCACTGGCCTTTGATTAAGGAATTTAAAACACAAAAATTACAGACATATTGAACAATTATTTAAGTTTTCTTCCAAATATGTACATGTAAAATAAACTTTTTGAAAATCTTATTTTGTGGTTTTTTACAATCATGTGTTCACAAATGTTATGTATAGCTAGTGCTTTTTATACATGCAAAAAGTATTAGCAAGAATTATTGCATGTACGCATATAAAATATATGTTAGAGTGAAACAACTGACACAACACGCCTTAAAATGTTGCCAGACGTGCTTTAAGAACGAATGAAAAATAAACAATTTTTCACCACGCAGCTTTGTATTTGGTTAAAAATTGACTAGTAGCACTGACACCAAGTGAACTTTCTTTTTATATGTTTTACATTTTATAATTTTTTCTGGGCATATAACTTTTTCTAGAAAGTCTCCCGGGAAATGACAGTTCCCATTATATATGCCTATTTATATCCTAAAGCGACAGAAGGTAAGGCTATGTGGGCACGAGGTTTCGTTTTTAAATTAGTAGCTAAATACTAAACACTTTTTGGTCTGTTTTTTAATAAATTTTTTTTTGTTAGTCTTATAACTTTTTCCCTAAAGTCTCCTGGAAAATGATTGAACCTTTATTCGACGCATATTTTTGTGTGCTATCGATTGCAGGTAGCGTCATATAAGCACGCAATCTAATTTATGAGTTATGAGCAAAAAACTCAAACTGTATTTTTTCAAGTACAAAAAGAAGTTTGTTTGTTGGTCTATAACTTTTTTCAGAAAGTCTCCCGAGATATAAACCTTATAACAACCGACGCGTATTGTAATAAGCTACCTATTGAAGGTAGCGCCATGTGCGCACAAAGTCTAGCTTCGAGATATAAGCGAAAAAGTATTTGTAAAAGTGCCCAATTAACACATCGGATATATTCAAAATGACAAAAATTTCAACAATGAGAGTCAAATAATCTGATATTAGAAGTCTTTCGCTAATTACTCCTGTTTTTTAATTTAGTAAAAAAGTACTTTAAAAATGTTGTATTAAAACCCATAATTTTTTTCACTCTTTGCTTACATTTAGCACGTACCAAAAAGTTTGCCAAATGGAAAACACGTGCTTCGCTAAAAAGTTGATCAGTGCTGCCCAATTGTTCCACACTGTAAAATAATTTCTGATTTTTAATTTTTTATGTGCTTATAACTTTTTCCAGAAAGTCTCCCGGAAAAAGATAGAACCAATTATCGACGCGTATTTTTATCCTTAATTGATTAACAATAGCAACATATAGGTACGAGGTCTAGTTCATAAGTGATTAGTGAAAAAGTAAAGATGGTTTTTTGGCAAGTTTTTAATAAAAAAAAAATGTTGCTGATCCTATAACTTTTTTCAGAAAGTCTCCCGGAATAGGAACGAATACATTATAGACGCGCATTTTTGTAATAAATTCATTGAAGGTAGTGCGATATGCGCACAAGATCTAGATTTTGAGATATGAGCAAAAATCTAAATATGCTTTTTTGTTGCAAATTTTTCATTAAAAAAATTTGCTAGGACAATAACTTTTTCCAGAAAGTCTCCCGGAATAAAAACGAACCCATAATAGATGCGTATTTTTGTCCTTAATTTATTGAAGGTAGTGCGATATGCGCACGACATCTAGATTTTGAGCTATGAGCAAAAAACTGAAAGTATTTTTTTGTTGCAAATTTTTTTTAATAAACAATTTGCTAAGCCAATAACTTTTTTCAGAAAGTCTCCCGGAAAGTCAGTAAACCTTTAATCGAGGCGTATTTTAGTTTGATATCGATTGCAGGTAGCGTCATATGCGAACGCGATCTAGTTTATAAGTTACGAGCAAAAAACTAAAACTTTGTTTTTTTTAAGTACAAAAATAAGTTTTTTTCTCTATAACTTTTTTCAGAAAGTCTCCCGAGATATAAGCCTTATAACAACCGATGCGCATTGTAATAAGCTATTGATTGAAGGTATGCGCACGAAGTCTAGTTTATGAGTTATGAGTGAAAAAGTGTTGCAAAAGTGTCTAATACAAACATCAGATATATTCAATATCAGTAAAATGTCAACAATGACAGTTAAATAATCTGATACTAGAGGCTTTTCGCTATTTATTCCTATATTTAGATATATATAATTTATTAAAAAATTACTTAGAAAATAATGCAATTAAATTGGCAGTATTTTTTCATTATTTGTTTACATTGTGCATGTTGTTAAGATAGCAAACCAAACATCCGGTTTGCCAAAAATTTTGTTTTCTTCACGACGATCTAAAATTGTTGTTCGTTAATTTTGCTTGCATGATACATATATGTAACTTTATGTCAGCCATGCTTTTTTGTAATACTATTTTCTGCAACTATGGGTTGCTACTTAACATTTTCAAAATGGCTGACGGTACTCTCTTTCTCTTTCTGCTCTTCCTTTTTAATCAAGAGTGAATCGTCGAGTACCAAAAAATTTCTGTACAGAAAAAACAGCAAACACAAGCATAGAAGAAGCGTCTGACAAGAAAAAATTAATTTTCTATGTTTTTTATAACTAAAATTTAATTAAAATACTAAATCTATAATGAGAATGGAACAATTAAACTTTTTCTAAACGAAAATGTTGTGAAAATAAATAAACAAATTCTGGGAAACTTAATACAAAATCGCGAAATTCATGGATGAAAAAATGAATCGAAAAATTTTCACTTTTTGTGTGAGTGCAGTAAAAGAAAACGGTTTAGAAAATCTCTCGAAAATTTTGGAAAAATAAGTTAAAAGTGGGGCAAATAATATTAATAATATTTTTTATTAAAACTATATATTTAGTGAAAATACTGAAATAAAAGTTCAAAGAAAATTAAAAATTTATTTAAACTAGACAAACGAAATCTTTGAAAAGAAAATCGGTGGAACATAAGAAATGAAAGTTATCGTAAAATCGAAGTTGATATTAATTTGTCAAAAAGTGCATTGTTGATAAAGAAATTAATTAAAGAAAATATACTTTTTATCCCAACCTTCCCATTCGAGGATTTCTTTATTATATTTTTACGCCTCTGCTTTGTTACGGTTGTTTCGTGCCAATTTGCTCTTCCCACGTTCGTACGATTGTTTTATTCTTGATTACATTTTACACCGCAAATTCGCATTTCAAAACGTGTGTTTGTGTATATAAAAGAGTAATTGTGTATGTGTGCGTGTATTGTAAAATACATTTGTATAGTAAAGTGGCAACCCGCTGTTTAGTAACGTGCATGACCTGCTGATAGATCACGCCGTGACTCATTTTCTTTGACCCGAACTGGATAACTCCTTGCATCCTAAAAGAAACACTAATAATGTCCATATTTTATTAAATAGGCACTTTGAATATTTTAATTGTAAGCATCTGAAATCCAACTGAGCTTATAAACCAGATCGTTTGGACTGAATATACATTTCGCATATTTTATCTTCATAAGCCGTCAGTAAAATCAAATAAAATAACATTCTGTAATCATGGAGTTAGAAGAATTATCAAATTTGAGCAAAAACGATTTTTTGCCTTTAATACCCTCGATAAAGCAGGAACAATTGGATACCGCATTATCCGATATGGATACCCAAGAACATTTAAGAGCATCGACATCTGCAGCAGCAGCTTCCACATCTTCGTCATCATCTTCCATAGTCAATCATCCATGTGATAGTGCTGAGAAAAGAGTAAGATTATTTTAATTTCTATTTTAATTTACATTTTACATACCAGTGATGGGAAATGAGTTTTGCATTTCGGTACCAAAAAAAATTTTTTGAGTACTTTTTTGATCCCGAGAGTACCAAAAACTATTTTTTTATTTAAATTTTATTAACAAAAAATTATATAAAATTTATTACAAATAAATAAGAAAATGAACACAAAGCATATACATATGTACATAACCAGGCAGAAATTTTGATTTTGCGCAAAAAGTATGTGCCTCCACAATACTGTAAATACAAAATTACGACTCTTCCAAAAATTTTGTATCACCACAGTACTACAAACACAAAAATATGACTGTGTTTACAAATACCGTGTTCTTAGTAATCCTATACCACTACAACACCGTAAATACAAAAATTTTACTTAAGTTTGAAAATTTCCATTGTGACGACCTTATAAATTTGTATTTAGAGTATTGCAACAACATTAAAAACAAGAGTTGGAGGACGGTCATTCGTCGTTACCATGCTATGTTATGAGTACCTTAAAATATTGGTAAACAGATGTTATACTGATGTTAGTTGTACCCGCAGACCATCGTAACAATATCGTACTGATTGTCTTTTTCTGTCTGGGTGGGTATAAATAATAAACAGTTTTTAGACTTCAATAAATCTTTGGCCTGGATAAGACTGTACTGTTGGAACATAAAGCCTTTGTTTTGTTTTCATGAGATTGTGGTAAGAGAAAATCCTTTCGATATTTACAGAGGGGTGAGGTATGCACAAAATTCCGTAATCTACTCTCGATTTACCAGGAAACATGTATTCGTCCAATGCGTTTTTAGTTATAGCCACGGAAGTCCCGAAATTGCATGCATATATTTTCTGTTGTTAATGGCTTAAATTTTTCCATAGTATGCTCTATATTGGTTGTTAATATTTTAAAAATTTAGCTTTTCGCTGGGAAGCACTTTAATTAAAAGTAGTATAATTACCAAATAAAACATTTTCAGAGGGATACTTATTAACCAAACTAACATTTCATTATCAAAGTCCACTTTTGCTCTAAGAACTTGACAGAATATAATATAAACTTGTTACAATTTTCTTTAAACTGAAACAGTTGTTTCAACATGATTTCTGTTTATATAGAGATCAACTTCTGTGCCACAGAAAATATCATTGAATCAAATATAGTTTTCGTTTATATTTAATTGTGATTGGTTGGGTACACTTTTCTAAAATGTCTTTACTAATAAAGTTTCGTGCCAGTTGTCGAAAAAGAAATTTAATTCTTCCCAAAAATATATGCATACGCGCGTCTTCCGACTATCCCCCTGTTTGTGTAAGACGTTTGAGTTAAAAATCTTGGCGTTTCTGTAATAGATTAAAGAAAAGTTATACACGTTTCCTTTAATCTATTACAAAAACGCCAAGATTTCTAACTCAAATGTCTTACACAAACAGGGGGTATATCTCTAAGCTGGCCGTGAGAGCATCAAACGTGTTGCGGGAGTACTACAGTACTTTTTCATGTCAAATAGTATCAAAAAAAGTACGATCGTACCAACTTTCCCATCACTGGTACATACATAATCAGGGTTATCATGAATAAAATTCCGCGTGAAATTTTTCACGGGGAATAATTCCAACTAAAAGCAAGTAATAGGGAAAACAAAAAATTCTAATTGGAAAAGGGAGAAATTTCACGCGGAATTTTATTCATGATAGCCCTGAATATGAAACCAAACGTCAGTTCTCACAGTAATACAATGACGCAGTGTTGCCGATTTCTGTGTAATTATCCAAAAATAGGACATACAAATTTTTCTTGAACTATTTTGGGACCATAACATATTTTGTGTAATTTTTGTGTAATTTCGCACCAACAGTATACACAAGTAAATTATTTAATTAATGATCTTCATTCCATTTAAAAAGATTTTTACTCCGTACATTTACTATTAAACATTTTTATAATCTTTTTATGTTTTTGTTTGGCTGTTCAATAGAAAAATTTTCCAGAAAATTTTAACACAACTTGAATGAAGAATAAGTTATCGTCTGGCAACATCGTGTCTAATTTTTTTTTTTTGCAATATGATGGTAAAGGACAATATTGAGGGAATCGTTTTGAACCAACCTGTTGAAAATGAAATATTGTAATTAAAAATTGCAATATATCGCATACAGTTATTTACATTAAACATTTTTTTCACAAAATTAGTTGCATACAAATTTTTTAATTTATGAACAGGAGGCCGGAAAAACAAATCAGATAAAAAAAGTTGCTAAAAAATGCTTCAGAAGTTCCTGTCACGTCATTTTTTATAAATCACTCTCTTATATAACGATGCGGTTCCGAAAGGAAAAGTTTCGTTATTGACATATCACTATCTTTATTGACACTGGCCGATAACAGCAATATTCTCCTAAGTGCACACACGTATTGGTGGATTAATGTTCAAAAAAGTGAAACTGGTGCGAAATTTAGTCAGAACAGCTTGAAAAGGTCGATCGGTTATGACGACCATAAAATGAACATAATTTACGAAACACAATTCTCACACAGCACGAATTATGATAATAAAATTCAATGATTTGAAAGTGTTGTTTGTTTGCTAGTATATTTATGGTGAAGTGGCAAATCTTACTGAGTATTTACGGAACTGAAAAACCAAATAGTAAAAAAATCACTCGATATATATTCTTATATAAAAGCATTACTTATTATCAAACACAAAATTTGTTTTGTGTAATTTATAACATTTTGGATAATTTGGAAGGTTCCTTTGTGTAAATTTGAATTTCGATTCCGGCAACACTGCAATGACGACAGAAAGTAAAAAGTGCAACAATAGGAAAATCAACAACACATCTGCATTCATGCATATTTATAAAAAAGTATCAACAACATGCCTAAATGCATGAATGTATGTTTGTAGTTGTTGCAGTTTTTTACTTATTTAACTTTAATTCGATATCACTTATTATTTCCGTTTTTGTTGTTGGTTTGTTTTTATGTTTTCTCGTATTTTCTAGTAGTTTAAAACGGAAGTTTTGTGTGTTTAGTTTTTTATTTTGATTATGATTATTTGGAACTATGAAAAATAATTTTACTGTTAACCCCTTATTCTGGATTTTGTGACAAATATCAAAATTATAACAAATGACAATTTTTATGTGTAAAGCAATGTAAAAATAGTAACAAATAAAATTATACGAAAATTAATAAGTGAACCCTCAAAGATTAGCCCCCTTATGCAAAAACGATTGTTAAACTTAAAGTTGGTTTAACGAATTTTGTATGGCAAAACCGTTTTTACCACATGCTTTAACTTTAGCAAACGTTTTTGCATAAGGGGGTAGAAATACTACTCACTATTAAATATGTATAAAATACAAAAAATAAAATATCTATAGGTAGGTACATATTTAATTTTATCGTTACCTTAATATAGAAAGGACCCTAATTTAGATTTTGGCTTTAATCATGTTTAGGTGCACCTCTCAAAAATTAAAAAAAAACGTTATCCCATGATATAAATATATGTAGAAGGTACTTCCATTCTCTCAATTTTTCTTGACATTCACCATCTGACAAGGATTGTGAAGTTTCCACTAAAATCGTGCTACCGTATTCATTTAATATTTCCCCTCTGTTTCCTGTTTGTTTAAGAATTTTATTCAAAAATAATTTCAAAATTGTTTTTATAAAATACAGAATTAATAAATTAAACAATTAATGCCCTAATTCTGATGGACGATTGTATCGTCTTGTCTATGGACGAAAAAAAAGCCGCAGATTCTTTAAAACAATTATTATTTATTGTCTATGCTAGAAGGTTCGTGTATTTGCTTTATGATTTTGTTTCAAACATTGTATGCAACACATTTTTTCATTTATTTTTCAATCTTTTGTATAATAATTTCATTTACTTTTTATGTTTTAGAAGGATGGTAATAATATTTTTATTTTTCATTATGAAAGACAACAACCATTTTTTAAGAAAATAATTTTGAGAATTCAAAAACAAGAAAATTATTTTCAAACATAAAAAAAGTCTTAAATCTCTTACTAGATTAAGGCATAAGTAAAAAATAACCCCCATATTTATAAAAAAAATAAAATGAATTTGAAATTCATTTTTGGAAAATTTTGTATGGAAAATTTGAAATAAAATACACTTCAAATTCGTTTAAAATTTTATGAATATGGGTATAATAGTGCAGCATTTTTTAAATTCCCTTCATTTCCTGGTGTTCGCCAATAGTGGCTAAGATCCTATAATATCTGTGAAATAGACTTTTTTTTAGAAAAGGATGTTACAATCAACAAGAAACATATTATCCCTTATTCCAGTTGACGACATCGACGTCACTTTAACACAATACCAAAAATTGGGTCTTGTTTACTTGTTCTCGAGAACAATTTTGTGCCACTGATAATCTATTTCCGTTCCCTATGACCTAGAAAATATTATAAAACTGTCAACTGGAGTCAGTTGTTTTCGACAACGGGTACAAAAGCCCTATTTTTTTGGTATTGTGTTAAAGTTACGTCGATGTCGACAACTGGAATAAGGGGTATTATGTAGATTAAACAGAATGCAATATCAATTAATATTTGCCAAACAATCCAAATCATCAATCAATTTGGTTTCTCAACGCCAAATTTAGATGAAAATATAGTTAAAAGATTTGTATGAAGCATAAAACATAAAAATATGAGATAAGTTATTACATAATCACTTTTTAAACTTCACAGATATGTAGTTATGTATATAAACTTTGTTTAGTCCCAAATTTTTGTTAAGATAATTACACATTTTTGTAAAAAATTTCTAGGGGAAGACTTACATTTTTTACTATCTGGGAACATTTCTCTTTATTTCTCTCAAAAAAAAAAACAAACTTCAAAAATCCTTATTTTTCAAAACAAAGAGAGAATGGAAATACCTTATATATTCATATCATGTGTTATCCTATAGAAAACTTTGGCATAAATCTAGTTTAGGGGCACCTCCCAAAAATGAAAAAAAGTATCTGAAATTCTAGTGCAATATTTTGATTATACGGTGTTTTTCAACGAATATGACCAATATTGGTATCATCTTAAAGCTTTTGAGAATACATTTCATGAAATGGTAAAAATAGACTCTTGGTCGGTCATGCAGGAAAACGCTACTAAGCAGGAAAACTTTGCAAGGCAGAAAATCTTTATTAGGCTGCGCTATCTCGGGAAACACCATGGTGGAGAAAATCCTTAAGCTCGGCCAAAGACCGGCAATGCAAGAAAACGTCATTAGGCAAGAAAACTTTGCAAGACAGAAAATCTTTACTAGGCTGCGCCGTCTCGGGAAACACCATGGTGGAGAAAATCCTTAAGCCCGGCCGAAGTCCGGCAATGCAAGAAAACGATATTAGGCAAGAAAACTTTGCAAGGAAGAAAATCTTTACTAGGCTGTGCCGTCTAGGGAAACACCATAATTATATATTAAATTATAGTTTTAAATTATAATTAAGCCTCGCCGCCGGTCTTTTTGTTTAATTTTTTCTTCTTATTTTTCAATTTTCTATAAGATACGCTACTTTATTAAAATTTTTGTGATACCAATATTCATATTCATATTCGTTGAAAAACACCTTATAATCAAAATATTGTACTAGAATTTCAGAGGCCCATAACTCGGAAACTAAGCCTCGCCGCCAATATTTTTATTTAATTTTTTTTTCTTATTTTTCAATTTACTATAGGATGGGATACTTTTTTTTTTTAATTTTGGGGAGGTGCCCCTAAACATCGGCTCAGAGCCGCCTTCGAGCCGCCGCCGTTAAATATTGAGCACCATGCCGACGTTTTTTTTTTTTTTTTTTTTTGAGGGTGACGTTGGCTGAAGTATTTGGCACGTTGACTACAAGGCCTAAGGTCCTGGGTTCGAGCCCGCTGTCCGACAGTCATTAAAATAACAACACCACGCATTTTTCTGATGTGCATTAGTGTCCTTTGTGGGAAAAGTTCAAGTGATGCAGGCATAAGGCACTGTGTCACTAAAACTAAACCGGCTTCAGCAGATGCTAATTCTAATCTAACATCAGAGTGCCCTCCTTCGTTGAGTAGCAGAATCATCGGCGAAGTACAATAACCAATGGCTACTCTAAACACACCCACGCAGAAATTGCCAACCGTACACATATTGTAGCACTGGGAAAGCACTTTTACTCAAGACACCCAAACGTTTTGCCAACGTTACGGGTTACAATCTAAAAAATTATTTGCCAATTTTTTTTAAATAAATTTTTATTTTTTTATTATTTCTTTTCGTTTTTATTTATTAGTAAGAATACACTTAACATCTACCATGCTTAGCTCTATTTCTGATATAACCATACATTTCCATTACTTAGTAAACAGACAGTTGAAAATAGTGTTTTCGATTTAACTATGTCTATAAATTTTCCCATTGAATATTTTATATTTTTAACAAGAGGAAATACTATAAGTATAAAAATGTGCAATTTCCTTTGAATTTGCGTTATTGTATTTGTAGTTGATTTAATATTAACAATTGACTTTAAAATTTAAAGTTTAAATATCTTAAACTATTTTCAAAGTCAAAAGCTGAAAATTGTGATAAAAGATCTCCAATGTTAATTACATCATCTGGTATATGGAGTATATTATGTATATTCATAGTTTGTGAATAAGGGCCGTAATATCGAGGCATAAGTTCAACAAATGATTTAACAATTCTTGAACGTATTTTGATTTTAATGTGGCTAACTAGGTTGACGACAAAATACGACAAGAAGTAAATACAATTAAAAAATTATTGTACATTTTAACATCTAATAGATTTTTTAAAGTACTTGCACCAGCATATAACATGAAGAAACGGAGTTGAGAGAATTTTATATAAAAAGGACGTATAATGTCTCTGATGCATTTTTATTTATTTCTTTCATTTATTCATTATGTGTACCTAGCCTATGGGCCATATTCGGTCACATCATACTACTCTAAAAAAAATACATACAATTTTAAAATAATAAATAGTAATGAATTTTTTAAACAAATTATATAAATACAAAATAACGAATTAACTACATACATTAAAAAATACAACTTGGCGGTATAAATAATTACATTATTTAACAAATTAAGAAATTTATTATTCGACATATTGTCAGAAGTTTATTTTAATTTGAAATTTATTTGAAAAATAAAATAGATTCAAATCGAATATAAATTATTTGCTGGGTTTTTTGTATTAGTTTCAAAGCCTACTACGCTTATTTTTCTTTTGTGATTTTCAAAAATATTATTATTTGTGAATTCTCAAATAGTTCTTGAAAGTCTGTGCATGAGATAAGAGGTTTGTGACTATTCAAAATGTGTGGTTGAAGTCTACTGATGATTTGTTACAGCAACAATGAAATATATAGACAACGCTGAACCACCAGCAAATAAATTTCAAATTATTTAACAAATTATATCAGCTATACGTATACATTTCAAGATTTAATATTGTGCATAAAATGAAAAAAAAATATAATATAAAGCAAGAACTATAGTGCACAATGATATAGTTTTAACAGAACCCAATGAAAAACATATTTACCATAAACCATATACCTAACCAGAGTCACAATTTATTCATAACAAGCAGATTATATTGACGAAAGCTCTTGTAAAAGTTTCCTCTTATAACTGTCAATAGAAAAGTCAAATGTTCTTAAAGACGGTGGCAATTTATTAAAATCTCTAGCTATCCTCACATTAAACGACCGCTCCAAGATAGGTGTTAGCTTTGGAATTTTCAACTTTCTATTCCTAACAGACCTTCCAAATTCAAATAAATCAACTAAGTAATCAGGCACCTGTAACTTAAATGACTTATAGAACAGTAACAAATTTCTCAATTTTATAAAATCGGCAAAAGATAACCCTAAAAATCTTACAACAAACGACGATACATGATGCCTTAATCTAAGAGAATAAAGGTATGTTACTACTCTATTGAAAGCAAGTCTTATTTTTTTAGAACGTAACCCAAGGCGGCACAGTATACTTCTAGACCATACAAAAATATTGGCATAATCAACCCATAAACAACCCTCTTCTTGACATGTAAAGCTATATAGCTTCCTCAAACTAAAACAAACCTTTGAAACAACTGAATCAATATGACTTTCAAAACTCAATTTTGAATCGATGATAAGACCAAGACACTTAATTTTTTCCACAAAATCAATAAATTTGCCATTCAAAACAACACTGAATTTGTCAATGCTACTGTCGCAGTTTAATAGTATGATTAGTTGTCTTCATTTTCCACTAGGTTTGATTCGCTGAGGAAGAAGGGTTTGGCCATAGCA
Source organism: Tachina grossa (assembly GCA_949987645.1). Lineage (NCBI taxonomy): Eukaryota > Metazoa > Arthropoda > Insecta > Diptera > Tachinidae > Tachina > Tachina grossa. Next base: position 64,723,543 of record OX465274.1, read on the forward strand.
AAGAATATAAATCATATAGAATGCGCATCTCATACAAGCTAAGCTCGCATTGCTGAGAGCAGTGTTGCCGTTGTGACACTAAAGTATCACTTTTGACTCGTTTTCGTGCCAATGACACTTTATTACCCTTTTATCAATTTATCCCTTTGTATAATTTTAACAGAATGTATGCAGTAGGGCAATCATAAGCACAGTTTAGCATATCAGGTATTAGAAAAAGAGCTGTTCGTCCAGTTGGCGATATTCGGCTCGATGATGTCGAGATGTCGATCATTTTATTGTTTTGGTCGATAGAAAAGCCAACAAATGGTGAAAATATTGCAAAAAATCTGACAAACAAATCCTTGATTCCAAATGCAAATTATTTCTCGGAGTATCACAATTAAAAAATATGTATTTTATCTTTAATTTTAATAAAACTTTTTATAAGTTAGTAAGTAAGTTTTCATAAAATGTTTATAAGTTAAAATAGGTTCAAATGAAGTAAATTTGGAAGCCAAAATTTGGGCCATAAAGTATACATGTATGAATATACATGTATGTATATAAGCTACTAAATATAAAAAAAAATCATGAAGTCTAAAAAAAGAGTGGTCAAGTTGCAGCATTTCATATCGAATGAAACTCCAATCGAAATTAAATCCATATTTCTTTCGATATCGAGTTCCGTAATTTACCCAATTACTTAAGATTTATAAAAAAATAGAGAATGTAAAAACATAAATACATTATACATGGTTCATCTCACTTATTTACATAAAACCCAGCATAAATCAAAAAATTTACTTTGGGGAAAAACCATTTAAAGTTTTGTAGAAAATTTTAAAACTCGATTCTTAAGAGGATAATATAGGATAATATAGTTTTAGTTCTTAACTGAACACCCTGTATTTCTTAATAAGTTCTTCACTTTGAATCTAATCTTTGACAAGTGTCTACTTTAAGTCTATTTGATAATTGTTTAGTAACGCTAATTTATGTTTATACTTTATGTTTTTTTTGTAAATTATATTTTATAAAGATGAGGAAATAAGGTGTAATTCACTGACTTTACAACTGCAGAATTTGGAAACTAATCATCCTTAAAACAAGCTTTATTTCAGCAACAGCAAATTTCATCCGAAAATCGGTATTTTTGTGGTAAAACTCGGATATTTTTACATAGTTTTTTTTTTTGCAATTGGCCGCATGTTTTGCTGTTGAAAAAGTAGCAAAATGCGACGGCAACGCTAGTGATAAGAGCAAATAATATAATGCTCTCAGTGTGCGTTTGTTTGCGCTTTATACTTTTCCCCCGCATCTAAAGCTTAAGCAAAAAATGTTTAATTTTTTAGCTCAGATGCGCATTCTATACAATTTATATTCTTTGGCCATAGTGAATGTTTTTATGAAGAAACTCCTTAATTTCAGTACAAAATTCGTACCAAAAAAATATCTCATGAGATATTTTTGAAAAATGAATTTAACTCAATGAATTTATCTTCACATACATTATTTACATTAAAAAGTAAAACATCGCCGTGTACTTATTATTTTCACCATATGTGTACATATAATCAAAAGAAAACTAAAAAAAATATTATATTGAATATATGGGCTTGAGGGCCATTTTTTAGGGGCGAACGCACCTCCTAAAACACAACTTATCGCTATGAAATTTTTTGTATTTGTTATTACATGAAACTGAACTGATCCGAAAGAAGGTGGGGGAGAGAATATAAGAAATCAAACAAACAAATTCTACGCACAACTAACGGCCACATACGTACATATGTACTAGTGATTCACGAATATTCGTATTCGAGTTGCCGAATATTCGGCCATTTTAAAACATTCGTATTCGCATTTGTATTCGCATTTGTATTCGTCAAATTCAGGCGAATACGAATATGAATATTTTTCCAAAAAAATTAAATAAATAAATGCATAAATCCTAAACGGAATTTAAATAAATCGATAAAAATATTAGTTTGTACGAATCCATTAAATTTTTTATAGAAATTTTTGCTTTGCATCATTAACCCCCGACTAAAAAAAGGGGTGTTATAAGTTTGTAGTGTGTGTCTGTGTATCTGTGTGTCTGTCCGTGTCCACGTACAGGCCAAACGGCTGGACCGATTTTCATTTAGTTTTTTCTGTTTGAAAGATGACTTGATCGAGAGGGTTCTTAGCTATGTTTGAAGAAAATCGGTCGAGCCGTTTAGATGATATAACATCTTTTCTGAAAAAAAGTCGGGGGGTTTTAAAATTTTTAATTTTTGTTAGTTTTAAATATTTATTACTGATGATCATTAAAATTTTGGGTAGTTTTTATTAACTTTAAAGTATGCCAACAGGAGTATGAAGTTATTTTTGATAATAATTTTTTAATATTTCATATTGCAGGCGTAAATAGAACCCTAATTTAATGTCTATAAATTTCACATGAAATATTCGCATTCGAATTCGCGAATATCGTTTCAAATATTCGTATTCGTATTCGCGAATATCGAAAATTGACATTCGTTACATCGCTAATATGTACATACATATGCATGCCGAAATTTTCATGATGTCTAATGATTCCATTGTTCTTTTGAAGTGCTGCCATTTTACATAAATATCAAAAAATAAAACTAATTAAAACTTGGGAATGAGGAGAGGAAAACAGCACAAGAGGAAATTTAACTAATTATGTATAATTAAATTCGGTTCTTACTTAAAGGTGTGTTTCTTTATATAGAAGTGAATGGGGGGATGTTAAACATGTGTAAAAAATTCCATATTCTTTGCTAATGATCTTTGAATTAGTGCTGGCAAACTATAAAGTTGCCTGGAGACGATCAAATAAGCTCATGGATGACGTAGTTGTGTGCATGCAATCTTTTTTTTTTTTTTGGTTTCACGTAGTTGAAAATTAAAAAGTTTTGATTTTTTATTTGATGGCCGACAACAGCTCGCCAACTCTAATTTACCAAAAAATGTCAAATGCTTTGTAGCATTTGCTTTGTGACGTCATATTGCGCATGCGAAAAAAATGTACATATTTTGCATTTCAACAAAAATTGCCGTTACATGTGAGCGGTTTTTCATCGTTCCGTTTAAAGTGTGGGCTTCCCCGAAACGATTAACGTGGTTTTGTCTGAAACAATTAAAAGAGCGCTTTTGATTTAGATTTAAAAAAACCGAAAGATCAAAACTTTACAAACAAGTAAAAGAAATAAATTTCTGAAAATCGACTTGAACGCTTAAAAGTGATTTACCGCAAAACAGTAAAATATGACTTAAGCATTTTTTCCTTATTGCCACAGATACATGTATCCGCATGCAATGAACGCAAAAGTAAAATGCTGGTTTTCGATTTTATTTGAAAGTCACTGAAAAAGCATCCAAAAGGGTCCATAATACTCAGTACTTTTCATTTGGCTACTTAATTACTTTTTTTTTCAATTTATAGTATACCCAGCAAAAAAAGTGGTGAAAAAAAGTAGAAAAAACACCACAACTACTAATACGAAGCACTTCAAACTCCGAGCAAAAAGTAGTGAATTTTAAATTAGCGTGTCATTGGAGCGAAGTGGTTTGTTTTTGCCAATAAGACTTACTTCTTATTTGCTGTAAAAACTGTAAAATAAGGTGTAATTTTTTATTGGTGCAGTAAATCCAATATATTTTACATTTAGGATGTGGTTATTAATCACTTTTCCAAAGTACTTAAATCTATGATTTAGGAAGTGGTGCTTATTCACTCAATTATTAACCCACTTCTAAGCTATTTTATTCCTAAAAGTATTCTACTCATTAAAATAATTGTCTCAGAAGAAAAAAGGGAAATCTGTTCTAGTTTTCGTTCATTTCTTAAGTTGAACAATTGGTACTTTTAAGCATTCAGCATTCAATCAGTCAATTTATTAGCTTACGGGCTTGCTCGGAGTTTGAAGTGGTTCGTATAAGTAGTTTTGATGCTTTTTCAACTTTTTTCATCACTGTTTTAACTGGGTTTTATTTTAAAGGATAATAATAATAAATTAGGTGATTTATCATTACATTAGATATGTGATTAAATATAACTTTATTAAACCAGAATAAAATGCAAACCTATTTTGGAAGTAGTTAAGAAGTACTTTCTAAAGAAGTACTCATTTTATTTTTTGCATGAATGAAATGAATGAATGAAATAAATTATTATTCAAGTTCTTATACATAACTAATTTACATTAAGGATTTATGAAATTTTTTGAAATTCCTTGCCAATTGCAGCGGTATAGAGGAAAGTCATTTATTAAAAAGATCTGGTTTGCAATTAATTTCATAAAAAATTCAGTAAAGTGCAACTCTGACTCGCGCACGAAGGGTTCCGTACGTACAAACTTGAGCTATATATAGTATATAGTTTTGGCATTTCTTTGGTTTTTGGGTTATTTTTCGGTTTTAAAAGTTTATTTATTTTTGAGTTTTTTCGCTTTTGGGGATTTTTTTAAAGTTTTAACGCTTTTTTAGTTTTGACACTTTTTTCTCGTTTTGGAGATTTTTTTCTTTTTTGCGATTTTTTTCATATGAAAAATTTTCTAGTTTTGGCTCCATTTTCGCGTTTTGGCGATTTTTTTCGGTTTTTTGCGTTTTTTTTTTTCGTTTTGGCGATTTTTTCGAATTTGGCGATTTATTTTAGTGTTAATTTTTTTTTTTTTAATTTTGGCAATTTTTTTTCGTTTTGGAGATTCTTTTTAATTTTTGGTGATTTTTTTTTTGGTTTGGCGATTTTGTAATTTTGGGATTTTTTAGTTTTACCGTTTCTGAAAATTTCAAGAGTTTGCCTCTTACGGTTTCCAAGATACAGCAAGTTGTCAAAATTACATAGTCAAAATTGCATTAACTGATAGAACACCCTTTAATTTAAGTTTTTTAAATTTAAGTGTTTATTGTTGTAGTCTGTATAAAAATATACTAATTTTACAAATTTCAAGTGTCAATATACATACATGTGTACATTAGGGTGGCCGTTATTTTATTTTATTTTTTTGATTTCTTCTACGCTCACCCCCCAAATCGGTTCAGTTTTATGTAAAAAAATACGAAAAAATTTCATACCGATAAGTTGGGATTTAGGGGGTTCGTCCGGCCCTCAAAGTTGACCCTCAAGCCCATATATGAAATTTTTTTTGTGCAGTTTTATTTTGACTAAATGTACATATTATGTATGAAATAATTTAATATATATAAGGTCTAAGAAATTTATTATTCGACATATTGTCAGAAGTTTATTTTATTTTTCTTTTGTGATTTTCAAAAATATTATTATTTGTGAATTCTCAAATAGTTCTTGAAAGTCTGTGCATAAGATAAGAGGTTTGTGACTATTCAAAATGTGTGGTTGTAGTCTACTGATGATTTGTTACAGCAACAATGAAATATATAGACAACGCTGAACCACCAGCAAATAAATTTCAAATATATATAAGGTCTTATTGTACATGCTTAAAATAAAAAATTTCCATATAAATATAATTTTGTTCCATAAAATTGTTGGTATTTTGTTGGTTATTTTCCTCATTATTTTCTAACATATGAATTTTGGCAGAAAACTTTCTTTGAGACTAATGTTGTTGACTTGAAGAGCTAAAATATTGCCATATGTCATATTCTTGTGAAATGATTTTTTAAAAAGATAGTCATATGCAAAAAATTACATTGAAAAATGGGCTTGAAGGCCAACTTTGAGGGCCGGACGCATTTTTTTTCCATAAAACTGAACTGATTTGAAGGGTGAGAGTAGAAGAAATCAAAAAATAAAAAGTCTCCATACAATTAACGGCCACTCTAATGTACATACAATTATATGTAATTACATGGGATTTTAACATTTTTCGTTGCTCGTTTTGGAACACCCTTTAATTTTTAACTCTCATTTTTGTTGTTGTTGTAGTTCTACATACTCTCCGTAGCTCTTACGGTTCCTGAGAAAATAGCGTGTGACGGACAGACAGACAGCGTAGCGAAAACAATAGGGTTCCTTTTCACCTTTGTTGTACGGAACCCTAAAAATGCTTAACATAAATTAGGTATTTTTGAAAAACTTAAAAATATCGATTTTGATCGTCAACATCAATTGAGTAAATTCCCAACCCAACACCACTGATCATTTTTGATCCATAGGCGTAGACACTGGTTTCGTAAACATTTCAACCCCTTTCCCATTGCTTTCTGGATGGGAAGAGAATTTTCAAATTTGTATCAAAGTCCGTTTTAGGAACCATGTAATTACAGTCTTTCCTTAAATCTGGAGGCGGCTGATTTAGCATTTTTCCGGAAGTACTTAACCTCCACGAGCCAGTTGTCACCAGTCTTGCAGCAGTGCCTGTCGATCTTGCCAGTATATGTGTAAATCATAGCGCACATTGTCTTGAGTTTGTAGGAGAAAAGCGAAGAAATTTAGTTACGCATTAACACAAAACAAAAACAAGTGTTTGACATTTGTCAGATACAAAGCAAATGGAGCAAAAAATTGTGAAATGAACCAGCACTAACACTTGGTTAGATACGCTTTTCTTCGTGTAAAGTAAAATTTTGTCAAAGTATACTTAACGTGTACAGAAAGAAAGTTTAAAAACAAACTTTGTCGAAGTAAACGCTGTGTGTGAAATTAATATCATCCATAGAATAGTGTAGTCATACAAACAACACTAAGGGCCATTATTACAAGCTAAAGATAAAGTTCCTGATAGTTAACCTTAACATTAGCTAACGTGAACGATAAAGTGACCATAAATTTTTTTCATTATTACAACTGTTCGATACAATAATTATTACAAATGATGTATTGTGGCAACTCTGGTGTACATACAGGCTACTTTGACTGTTAAAATGCTGTTAAGTTACCATGAGGATACCTGCTGTTAGCTTATCAGTCACTTTTACATTAATGTTTACTTGTAATAATCAAAATATATTTACCTGTCAGATAACATCCTAAAATTAACTATTTGTAAGTTGTAATAATGGCCCTAAGTGCATAACCTTTTCTGTATTAACGAAGAATAACCCACGCTAAATTTAAGTTGTATAAAATAGATAACTACGATATATCCTTCAGAAAGGTCTACAAAATGCTTATCTGCTTTATCACTAACACCATTATCATTTATATTTATAATATATTATCTTGTACTAAACTATAATGTAAATATAAAAATATATAAAAATAAAATAAGTTTGGTAAAATAAACAATCAAAGATACCAGTTATGGAATTTTTTTTAGTATTTTTAGTTTTATCTATATATGTACTAGAGTCTGACCGAAGACACTTTTCTAAATTTGGCTAAACCGAAGCCGAAACCGAATTTTGCTTATAAAATTCACAATAAGTCCTAGTTCACACTAGCAAAGAACATAAATTGTATATTTAATTTTATAAATTAAAATTTTTTTTCTTACGCTTTAGATGCGGGGGAAAGTATAAAGCGCAAACAAACACACACTGAGGAGAGCATTATATTATTTGCTCTTATCACCAGCGTTGCCGTTGTGCGACTTAAGTCGCATTTTGCTACCTTTTCTACAGCAAAACATGCGGATTTTCGGATGAAAGTTGCTGTTGCTGAAATAAAGCTTGCTTTAAGGATGATAAGTTTCCAAATTCTGCAGTTGTAAAGTCAGTGAATTACACCTTATTTCTTCATCTTTATAAAATATAATTTACAAAAAAAAAAAAACAAAGTATAAACATAAATTAGCGTTACTAAACAATTATCAAATAGAACTTAAAGTAGACACTTGTCAAAGATTACATTCCAAGTGAAGAACTTATTAAGAAATACAGGATGTTCAGTTAAGAACTATGAATAATGCCTTGAAAGAATAGTATAGCTATGTTATCCTCTTCAGAATTGAATTTTAAAATTTTCTACAAAACTTAAAAAAAAACTTTTTCCTCAAAGTAAATTTTTTGATTTATGCTGTTTTTTAAGTAAATAAGTGAGATGAGCCATGTATAATGTATTTATGTTTTTATAGTCTCTAATTTTTTTTATAAATCTTAAGTAATTGGGTAAATTACGGCACTCGATATCGAACGAAATGTGCATTTAATTTCAATTGGAATTTCATTCGATATGAAATGCTGCAACTTGGCCACTCTTTTTTAGATTTCATGATTTTTTTTTATATCCAGTAGCTTATATACATATATGTATATACTAGAGCGTGGCACAAGCCCTAAAAAAGGCTTACAAGCACTCTCATTAATTTCAAAATGTGTGTGTATATTGCTCCGTTATTTTAAAACAAAACTTTCAAAAGAGATGTGTTTTGCTTTACGATAAGAATACTGCAGTACAGAACAAAACTGCAATAGAACAATTTTGAAGCCTTTCAAAACAAAAATGAAATAGAACATCAAAATTCACACAGAACATTCAAAACATGTTTGAATGTTTTGATAGCAAAGATAATTTTCCATATAAAAGAAACATTGCGCTTCGTTAGGAATATGAAAGCTGAAAAGAGTTTTTATTTACTATGAAATAATATCATAGATACTTACATATGTACATTTATATATAATAATTTGTTAATTTTTATTTTCAATATATGTATGCATATATACCTATACATACATACATAGCTTGCATGTTTGTGCTCGTCTTCTAGTGCACTCGATGTTTCTGCTATGATTTACTGTTGTTTTGTTTCATTCTCGCTTTTCGTTTTGATGTTCCACTTGTTTTCAGAACACAAGCACTAACAAAATTGCAGAGAAAAACTATTCGAATGATGCTTGATTGATATTAGTGAGAGTCATGTTTTGTTAGTTTTGTTTTGTTATTTATGTTTGCACTAAAACAGACTGCTTGGCAGTAGTGTGAAATAGAATACAAAACTTTTAGAACGATTTACGCAGCCCTTTAGTATATACATACATGTATACTTTAAGGCCCAAGTTTTGGCTTCCAAATTTACTTCATTTGAACATATTTTAACTTATAAACATTTTATAACAACTTACTTACTAACTTATGAAAAGTTTTATTAAGATTAAAGATGAAAGTAAGTTAAAATACATATTTTTTTTAACTTTGATACTCCGAGAAATAATTTGCATTTGCAATCAAGGATTTGGGTGTCAGATTTTTTGCAATATTTTCACCATTTATTGGCTTTTCTATCGACCAAAACAATAAAATAATCGACATCATCGAGCCGAACATCGCCAACTGGACGAAGAGCTCTTTTTCTAATACCTGGTATGCTAAATTGTGTATATGATTGCCCTACGGCATACATTCTGTTAAAATGATATAAAGGGATAAATTGATAAAAGGGTAATAAAAAGTGTCATTGGCACGAAAACGAGTCAAAAGTGATACTTTAAGGTAGAATTAGTAAAATCGTATCGTGATGTTGCGTGTCAGCTGACAAAAACCGTACCATATACAATGCATGTTACTAGTTATAAAATATGTGGTTTTAGCATTGCTGAGTAGGAATCTGCAGAAGGTTGAACGTGCACAAAGTTGAACGATACGGCAAGCTGTAAAGTAGCATGATACGATTTTACTAATTCTATCTTTAGTGTCACAACGGCAACGCTGCTCTCAGCAATGCGAGCGTAGCATACACTGCAGAAAGAAATGAGAGTGCGTACGCTGGACGGGTAGTACTGGAAATACCCGACATAGAAAATTTTAGCTTGTATGAGATGCGAATTCTATATGATTTATATTCTTTGACACTAGTCAAGTTTTATTGCTAAGCTTATCACTTTTTCTTCTTTGCACTTTCATCGGCGTTGACAGTTTATTTAGTTTGGCGTTTTTTCGCTTTTGGCGATTTTTTTTAAGTTTTAACGCTTTTTTACTTTTGACACTTTTTTCTCGTTTTGGCAATTTTTTTTCTTTTTTGCGATTTTTTTTCATATAAACAATTTATTTATTTTTGGCTCCATTTTCGCGTTTCGGCGATTTTTTTCGGTTTTTGGCGTTTTTTTTCATTTTGGCGATTTATTTTAGTGTTAATTTTTTTTTAATTTTGGCAATTTTTTTTCGTTTTGGAGATTCTTTTTAATTTTTGGTGATTTTTTTTTTTGGTTTGGCGATTTTGTAATTTTGGGATTTTTTAGTTTTACCGTTTCTGAAAATTTCAAGAGTTTGCCTCTTACGGTTTCCAAGATACAGCAAGTTGTCAAAATTACATAGTCAAAATTGCATTAACTGATAGAACAACCTTTAATTTAAGTTTTTTAAATTTTAGTGTTTATTGTTGTAGTCTGTATAAAAATATACTAATTTTACAAATTTCAAGTGTCAATATACATACATGTGTACATTAGGGTGGCCGTTATTTTATTTTATTTTTTTGATTTCTTCTACTCTCACCCCCAAATCGGTTCAGTTTTATGTAAAAAAAATACGAAAAAATTTCATAGCGATAAGTTGGGATTTAGGGGGTGCGTCCGGCCCTCAAAGTTGACCCTCAAGCCCATATATGAAATTTTTTTTGTGCAGTTTTGACTAAATGTACATATTATCTATGAAATAATTTAATATATATAAGGTCTTATTGTACATGCTTAAAATAAAAAATTTCCATATAAATATAATTTTGTTCCATAAAATTGTTGGTATTTTGTTGGTTATTTTCCTCATTATTTTCTAACATATGAATTTTGGCAGAAAACTTTCTTTGAGACTAATGTTGTTGACTTGAAGAGCTAAAATATTGCCATACGTCATATTCTTGTGAAATGATTTTTTAAAAAGATAATCATATGCAAAAAATTACATTGAAAAATGGGCTTGAAGGCCAACTTTGAGGGCCGGGCGCATTTTTTTTCCATAAAACTGAACTGATTTGAAGGGTGAGAGTAGAAGAAATCAAAAAATAAAAAGTCTCCATACAATTAACGGCCACTCTAATGTACATACAATTATATGTAATTACATGGGATTTTAACATTTTTCGTTGCTCGTTTTGGAACACCCTTTAATTTTTAACTCTCATTTTTTTTTGTTGTAGCGGCCAAGGTTCTACATACTCTGTCCAAATTTCAGGACCGTAGCTCTTACGGTTCCTGAGAAAATTGCGTGTGACGGATAGACAGCGTAGCGAAAACAATAGGGTTCCTTTTCACCTTTGTTGTACGGAACCCTAAAAAATGCTTAACATAAATTAGGTATTTTTGAAAAACTTAAATTTATCGATTTTGATCGTCAACATCAATTGAGTAAATTCCAAACCCAACCCCGCTGATAATTCTTGATCCATCGGCGTGGACACTGGTGTCGTAAACATTTCAACTCCTTTCCCAATGCTTTCTGGATGGGAAGAGCATTTTGAAATTTGTATCAAAGTCCCTTTTAGGAACCATTTAATTAGAGGCTTTACTTAAATCTGGAGGCAGCTGATTTAGCATTTTTCCGTAAGTACTTAACCTCCACCAGCCAGTTGTCGCTAGTCTTGCAGCAGTGCTTGTCGCCCTTGCCAGTATGTGTAAATTAGGGAGGTAACGAATGTTCGCATTCGCTTTCGCATTCGCAAATTATTCGCTTACTTTTGCTATTTGCATTCGCTTTTGCGTTCGCTAAAATGTATGCGAATATTTGAAGCGAATACTAAAGGCAAAAAAGTTTGTACTTTTCTATCAATAAACTTTCATAAGTATCAAAATGAAACCAAAATCCGGCGGTGTTTGGAAATATTTTCCAGTTTTTGAAATAGAAAAGGCAATCTGTTTAAACTTTTAAAAAATGTTGAGCACCATTCATTACTTCGTACAAAAACTTTAAAATGAAAACACTAATAGTCATTGTTTGTTGTAAATTCCATGCGGGACAAGTGTCACTCATACTATTTCGCATGAAAATACTACTTCTGCAAGATTTTTTTATGAGCAATTCATTTCAAATTTTTTTTAATATAAATTTGGAAGCATTTCACATTAAATGTTGAACAGAATACCAGGCTTTAGGGCCAAAGTAGGAATGGGTTGATTGCCTAACATTTTGTAACCTTACATATTTTTTATTATTATCTATGCTAATTTTAATATAGGGCATAATTTCATATATCTTTCTGTTTTAAAAATTTGTATTTTGAATAAATTAATAAATATTTGCTCAATTCAAGGCTCAATTTAAATAAAATGATATATGTAGTACATATATGTAAAGGGTGTTTTTTATTGAGGTATAGAACTTTAAGTTGGCATCACTTTTTTAACTGGCGGCCATTTTGTCAGCTGTCAAGTGATTAATATTTCGTTTGGTTTGCCATTTCATCATGAACAGGTTGACAAAAGAACAACGCTTGCAAATCGTGCAAATTTATTTCGAAAATAATGGTTCAGTTCGCGAAGTTTACCGCAAGCTCCGTCCATTTTATGGTCGACATAATCGTCCATCAGAGCAATTAATTCGGTTAACCATGGATCGTTTTCGCACTACGTTTACTCTACGTTTACGCATCCGCAGAGACGTCGAACAGTGCGCACCGAAGAAACAATTGCCGCTGTAGAGCAAAGTGTTGAAGAGGACCCGAATGAATCGATTCGCCACCGTGCACAGCAATTGGAGCCGACTAACCGACTATGTTGTTCCCGAATTGGATGGCATGAATGTGGATGAGTTGTGGTTCCAACAAGACGGCGCTACATGCCACACAGCGCACGTCACAATCGATTTATTGAAGGAAACATTCGATGAGTGCATAATTTCGCAGAATGGACCTGTCAATTGGCCACCAAGATCGTGTGATTTGACACCATTGGATTATTTTCTTTGGGGATATGTGAAGTCGCTCGTCTACGCCAACAAACCAGAAACGTTAGGGGACTTGGAAGCCAACATTCGTGGCGTTATTGCCAACATACGGCCCCATATGCTCGAAAAAGTGGTTGAAAATTGGACCTGTAGAATTGGCACATGCCCAAAATCATATTTAAACATTAATGGCATAAAATTATCCTTCCAATAAAGCCAAATTAATGGACATTAAAACGATTTTCTTGTGTTTTATTTCAATTCAAAGTTCTATACCTCTTAAAAAAACACCCTATACAATGTACATAATACAACTACATGCTCTTACAGAAATTTATTTCTTAAGGGACCAACAGACGACATGTTTTTCACATTGTATGTGCCAGAATTTACATATGTAAACGAAAACATGTCGTGTGTTGCCTTTAAAACATTGCTTGTGTAAAAAACATGACAAAAAACATAAAAAGACATTATTTGTAATAGAGCGTGCTCTATTTTCTTATGTTAAACATACAGCTCCAAATGTCTATGTCATGCGAACAAATTCGTCGGCGGTTGATTATGTGCACTATCATTAGCCGTCTGAATGAAGTATTTTGCAAGACAAATTAATTATATATATTTTTTAATTTAACGTTGTCGTTTTATTAAAATAAGTCCAAAAATGTATAGATTTTTAGATACAACCTCAACGTCTTGTTTAAAAAAGCAAATTTGCGTCGCCAGTACTACAGCGACGGAACCAAAAATATTTCGACGGCTGCAAGCCATTTATAAAACAAACTACGTGGATATTTATGTACTGAAAAAGAAGAAGTGATACTACATGTACATTTGTGACCAAAAATTATAAACCTTATGTAAATTAACCAATATTGACAAGCATAAAGAAAAACATACGAGTCGAAAACTTAAAAAACACATGTAGAAAACATGTCGTCTGTTGGTACCTTTAGTGATTTTTGAACGTATTGTTGCGTAAAAATATTCCTACAGGGTTAATGCAAAGAACTATCTAGAAGTATTTAACTAAAGCACTAAACGTACACACATTTTCACGTGCAAACACTATAGCAACAACAATAATTGTGTAGATAGCTACAGACATACACACATACAAATAAAAGTGCGAGCACTTATGGTAACCACCCTGTACTACCAGTAGTAAACCGCATTGCCAACATAAGAGTCGTTACTTTGAAATTCAAAAATAACGGCTAGAAGCAGCAACATGAATAATTTTCCCGATTGTGCTAGAGGACTGTTAGAACATCTGGCTACCAATAGATTTTTTTTAAATGCATGTAAAGGGTGTTTTTTATTGAGGTATAGAACTTTAAGTTGGCATCACTTTTTTAACTGGCGGCCATTTTGTCAGCTGTCAAGTGATTAATATTTCGTTTGGTTTGCCATTTCATCATGAACAGGTTGACAAAAGAACAACGCTTGCAAATCGTGCAAACTTATTTCGAAAATAATGGTTCAGTTCGCGAAGTTTACCGCAAGCTCCGTCCATTTTATGGTCGACATAATCGTCCATCAGAGCAATTAATTCGGTTAACCATGGATCGTTTTCGCACTACGTTTACTCTATGTGATAATACGCATCCGCAGAGACGTCGAACAGTGCGCACCGAAGAAACCATTGCCGCTGTAGAGCAAAGTGTTGAAGAGGACCCGAATGAATCGATTCGCCACCGTGCACAGCAATTGGAGCCGACTAACCGACTATTTTGTTCCCGAATTGGATGGCATGAATCTGGATGAGTTGTGGTTCCAACAAGACGGCGCTACATGCCACACAGCGCACGTCACAATCGATCTATTGAAGGAAACATTCGATGAGCGCATAATTTCGCGGAATGGACCTGTCAATTGGCCACCAAGATCGTGTCATTTGACACCATTGGATTATTTTCTTTGGGGATATGTGAAGTCGCTCGTCTACGCCAACAAACCAGAAACGTTAGGGGACTTGGAAGCCAACATTCGTGGCGTTATTGCCAACATACGGCCCCATATGCTCGAAAAAGTGGTTGAAAATTGGACCTGTAGAATTGGCTTTATTCGAGCCAGCCGCGGCGGCCACATGCCCGAAATCATATTTAAACATTAATGGCATAAAATTATCCTTTCAATAAAGCCAAATTGATAGACATTAAAACGATTTTCTTGTGTTTTATTTCAATTCGAAGTTCTATACCTCTGAAAAAAACACCCTATATTTATTTATTATATCTTCATATATGAACTAACAATAAGTATTCAAATCTTAAATCTATAAAAAAAATTATTAGGCCCGACCAGTGTCGGACATAAACTTAGTGATAGTTATGAATAATACATTAGTAGTGATAATAAAAATAATCAAAAAAAAGGGGGGGGGGAAAGTATTTTCAAATAGTCCCATCTGGAGTGTTAGGTATAAGAGCCCGTGTGTCCCTCTTTTTTAGGCGGATGTGTCCAGTAAAGTTCAAAATATTACGAGCAAGCGGATTAGGATGTGATTCGAGTTTTGTTAAATATTTGCCTGCGTATTTTGCAATTTCTTCAATCACTAGTGGCATATTTAAATCACGATGTATATTTGAATTTTTGATGTACCATGGAGCCGAAGTTATCATACGTAAAATTTTGTTTTGCTTCGTTGGATTCTCTCGACATTGGAAGCTGAAGCAGTGCCCCATAGTTGAATGCCGTAGCACCATATACATAGGTTTCAAAAGTGACTTGTGTATCAAAAGTTTGCAATCTAGACTGAGAGTTGAATTTCTACCAATCAGCCAATGTACCTAAGCTAATTTTAGTTTCATTTGTGTTAGCTTAGAATTAATGTGTTGTTTCCATGTAAGCCGTCGATAAAGGTGTATACCAAGGTATTTTACATGTGAATGTTGAGGAACAATTTGATTATTGATTGTAATGGGGGGACAAGTATCTTTTCGTAGAGTAAATGCTACCAATAGTAAATGATAATACAGATGGCAACGTGCATAGATGCCATTTGGCATTACTAAGTACAGGTATGTTATTACGCCATCTATCGGGCGAACATTCGAGAACCGGTTCCTGTACTATAAAAAGAGGCAGTCTGTGTGAAAATGAGTTCAGTGCTAGTCAGAAAGTAGTCGAGTTGACATCGTTAATTCAGTGCTAATCAGAAATTAGTTGAGCCAGCTTCGTTGAAAGTGGATAATAACGATAAGAAGTACTTAAGTAAAGACAAGTTGTAATTTGCTTAGTTAAGAATAAAAAGGAAGAACAGTAGTAGCAAATATGTGTTATTTATTTTTATTTTTGAGCAATCAAAAGAACTCACACGTTTAATAAAATTTAAACGTAACAGTATTGTAATATTTGCATTCGCTTTCGCAAAAATTAAAATGTGTTATTCGCATTCGCTAAACTGGTATTCGTTACATCCCTAGTGTAAATCATATCGCACGTAGTCTTGAGTTTGTAGGAGAAAAGCGAAGAAATAAAGATACACATTAACACAAAACAAAAACAAGTGTTTGACATTTGTCAGGTACAAAGCAAATGGAGCAAAAAATTGTGAAATGAACCAGCTTTTCTTCGTGTAAAGTAAAATTTGTCAAAGTGTACTTTACGTGTACAGAAAGAAAGTTTAAAAAAACTTTGTCGAAGTAAACGTTATGTGTGAAATTAATATCATCCATAAAACAGTGTATTCACACAAACAACACCAAGTGCCATAACCTTTTCTCTATTCCAAGTTTAAATTAACGAATAACCCACGCTAAATTTAAGTTGTATAAAATAGATAACTTTGCACGATATATCCTTCAGAAAGGCCTACAAAATGCTTATCTGCTTTATCACTAACACCATTGTCATTTATATTTATAATATATTATCTTGTACTAAACTATAATGTAAATATAAAAATATATAACAAAAATTAAAAATTTTAAAAACCCCCGACTTTTTTCAGAAAAGATGTTATATCTTCTAAACGGCTGGACCGATTTTCTTCAAACATAGCTAAGAACCCTCTCGATCAAGTCATCTTTCAAACAGGAAAATCGGTCCAGCCGTTTGGCCTGTACGTGGACACGGACAGACACACAGATACACAGACACACACTACAAACTTATAACACCCCTTTTTTTAGTCGGGGGTTAATAAAAATAAAATAAGTTTGGTAAAATAAACAATCAAAGATACCAGTTATGAAAATTTTTTTAGTATGTTTAGTTTTATCTATATATGTACTAGAGTCTGACCGAAGACACTTTATTAGAGGACAAAATTGCTTATTAAATTCACAATTAGTCCTAGTTCACACTAGTCAAGTCTTATTGCTAAGCTTATAACTTTTTCTTCTTTGAACTTTCATCGGCGTTGACTCAATGCAAGTCTTATTTTTCAGCTCATAGTTTTGTGTATGCATGTGTGCTGTTTAGGGTTCCGTAATGCTTTCAATTGTTCAATATGGTTGTAGACTATTCGACTCCTTTAGGTTTTCGCGTTCGACTAGGACCCCACAACTTTTTATAACTAGAATTATGTCCTCTAATTTTGAAAAGTCTTTTCGTGTTAGGGTTGCACGTTGGTGTAATTGGTTACCACTATCATTACGAATCTTTTCTCATTCTAACAATGTTTTCCGTTTAAAATTGTTACAATTTTTTTCAACTCTTTAATTTTTTTGCTTATTCTAAAATATGTTGGATCATAACCATTTATTGCGTAATGTTCCTATTTTTGTTACTGAAGAGGCCGTTTACCTTTACCTTTTTTTCTTTTTCAATTATTATAACTAGATATACCAAACGGACGACACACTCGTCTGTATTCTAGAATCAAAATGTAAATAATTTAAGATTCAAAGAAAATGTATCTACATCATAAAAAAATTCATTAAAACACAGCAACACACAAACTTACATACATACATATGCAAGCATAATTAAATAATACATGAAATTAAAAAAGACATAAACAAAATCCCTTCAACCAACCTAATTCAATTTATTCAACTCTCTTCCTTTAAGTATTATGGCTTTGATACAACAACAAATAAGAGAAAAACAATTGCATGATAAAATATATGCAGAAAAAATCATTGCAATTGCTTCTTTATGGTCCATAATAATATATACATTCACTTTTTACATTTAAAACAAACACAAACGATAAATATTTTAGAATTTCTAACAAATGCTTTAAGTCTGGCAACGCATAACAACAGATCTAACAATTTTTGCATATAACAACCGTGTGAACTGACAATTTTTTTACTGGCGATTTTGTCAGATGAATTTATTGTCATACAACCGTCGGGCAATAAATTGTAAGATTTTCTGACAACCGTGTGAACTGACGAGGAATATTGTGCTGGCAATTTTCGATTGCCAGTACATTGTCAGCACATTGCCAGATCTGACAATATTGTAAGATCTTACAATCGTCTGTACATAGCTTAATAAATGCGTGTGTAATATGTGTGCATGTAGTAGTAGTAGCAAATTTAAATGCTTATAGCTCCCAAAATACTAAACCGATTTCAATAAAATCACACACATCATGCACATCTGTATAAAAAATCCTTTAAAACCATATAAATCTTTTTAAAATCGGTGCGGTCGTACCAGCGTAAAAGGTATTACAAAAAACATGTTCGCCTATTAATTATATAGATAGATTGATCTTCTCTTTATCTTTAGCTGGGGGAGCTGACAAAGTCTATTTCTTATATAGAAATACTTTTTAACTTTTAATTTACTTTTTAATTATTATTATTTCTTGTTATTACATACATTGAATTTTGTGCTTTCGAAATACTTTCAACTTTGTATTTACATACATATATATTTTTTATTTAAATTACTTAGGGTCTTATGCAAAAAACTTAATAAAGCTTTGCCAAGCAATGTTAAGTAAAGTTGTATTCTAAAAAAAATTATTGTATAAAAATTCTAAAGTAGGCACCCACGTTTGTTAAGACTACTGTAAGTTGATATTTCCAAAATGTGTGTTTTGTACCTCAAATATTTTTATTAATATAGCACATACTGATTCATGTTACATCTGAAAATAAAGCTAGAAGTGCCTGCTCTTATCTTAAATTTATTATTTCTGTCATGTAATGGGAAACATCACCAAATTATCCAACTGATTCGAAATACATAGCAAAATCCATAAAAAAATATTAAAATAAAAACAATTATACAAAAATGTTTTAGTGATGTACATACACTCAAAACAAATCGAAAAAAGCTGGGCATTCAAATACTCGTTTTTCGAATAAAACAAATTGTGATAATTTTTCACATTTTTTTTACTTTTACTTCATAGTTGTGTTTATCTGTTTTATTACCATGTCAGAAGCTCATATTTTTTAAATTAGGTTGCTTTACTTCAAGATAATGAAAATTTATTTAATAAAATAAAAAATTATTTGAATACCCGAATGAAATTTGTATTCGATTTTGTACATCATAAGCTGTGAAGTGGTTGTTGAACACGGTGGTATTACCAGTATTCATTATTAGATAACAAAATAATTAAAGTTGTCTTTTGCATATGATTTCTTAACAAAGCTATGTTAACCTTAAAGTGCTTGGCAACTAATATGAACTTTAAAGCTAAAGTAAAATATTTTTTTGCATAAGGGGGTTAATTGTTTGAGTACCTGAATTTTACTCAAGTATACTAGTACCTTGATGTAATACTTTATTTTGGCCTTTTAGGCTTGTATTACAATCTGTTTTTGAAATAAATAAATAAATAAATAATATCTAGAAATACTAAACATGTCAACTAATAAGCGTAAGTGCTCACGAAGGAATATTGTCCATATGGCTGAACAAAAATTTATTCGAAATTGAGTGATTGATTTTCGTTAAAATTTTTTATCGATATCGTTGAACATTTTGCTAGTACGCTACGTACGCTAGTACGTTAAATAACTTTTGGATGTAGAGGCACATGTTATACCAGTATACGCCCTAATGCACCGCTGTTATGGTGTTGTTACATGAATGGTTTTTATTGTGAAAAACATTTTTTTGTTCTATATGGATATATATTTTAACCCCCGACTAAAAAAAGGGGGTCCGTGTCCACGTACAGGCCAAACTGCTGGACCGATTTTCATTTAGTTTTTTTCTGTTTGAAAGATGACTTGATCGAGAGGGTTCTTAGCTATGTTTGAAGACATAACATCTTTTCTGAAAAAAGTGGGGGGTTTTTAAAATTTTTAATTTTTGTTATTCTCAAATGTATACAGTGAACTCATAACTTCTATTCTCGAGGTATACAGTGAACTCTTAACTTCACTACAGTGAACAATCCAGTATAATGAACAGATTTTTTTTTTATGAACAAAGTTTGATAGCTCTTCTATATAGTGATCAACATAAAATTGCTAATAAAATTAAAATAAGTGTTATTTTAATCCTTCTCAGTGATAGTTGCAGTCAATTGAAGCAGCAGAGCACATGATCAAAAAAAAAAGCTGTTGAAATTTTTAATAAAGCTGTACAATGGGATGAGAGTAAAATGATAGACAAAATGGATACAAAGTAACTTAAAAATAATTAATAAGTAGCAATAAGCAATTTTGCCGAACAAAATAAATCGCAGAAAATCATTATTTTCTTAATTAGCAGAACTATATTTGTATGTTCATAAGTGTTTAAATTATGTACATTGTCAACTTTTGGTTATTGATAACGCTGGTTGTCAACTTGTACACATTCGTTGTCAACATTGTGGATAATTTGTGTGCCATATGCTCAAAAAAAGCGTAGCCACTAATTACTAATGAAAAACAATTTGATTCAGACATGATTTATTGTTTTAAATACAGGGCCATCATGAATAAAATTCCGCGTGAAATTTTTCCCGGGGAACAATTCCAATTAATAGCAAGTAATAGGGAAAACAAAAAATTCTAATTGGAAAATTGAGAAATTTCAAATAGTTTCAAATCATGTTGGATTCTCTAAAATTTTCTATTAGTTATGTATGAAACTGTTTAACTTAATAAATATGTGTCTGAATAAAACAGTTTTTCATTAGTAATTAGTGGTAACGCTTTTTTGAACGCATGACACACATATTTAAACTCGGTCATACAATTTTGACAACGAGTGTGATCACGTCGAACACGTATGATGTCATTTTATCTCTGAGTGTACGGCAACACTACATACAGTGGCGAGCATTAGTGTATACATACATACGACTACTTACCAAATGCGTCATAAAACCGATGTAAAGTTTGTAAAATAAAAGAGAAAAATTCAGTTTTTTTAAACGATATGAATTAATGAATAACAAAGGCTAAACTTAAGATTGAGTAAATTTTATGAAAAAATGTCTATTTATCCAGTTTTGCACGCTTCAAAACATTCATTCAGTTAAACATTTTTAGTACTCTGTCTAACGGTACTTTGATTTAATTATGCTTTTAATGCGCCTAATCATACTTTTGGCCAAACTCTGAGGTAAAATTTAGAATATTTGCCCATTCCGTTTGTACTTGGAACCAAAATTCATTAAATGTTGTTGGCGCACTAGCGTACTGCCCAAGATGTTTTTTTTTAAAGAAAGCTCGTACATTTTGAATGTGCTTCATTTCTGTGCCTTATGCTGGCTATTGCATTGTGTAAAATTTTTTTGCTTTGAAAACCAATTCTTAACGACTTTGGCCGTATGATTCTGATCTCCATCTGGTTTATTAACAACTTCTTGCGCTGTGTAACCACTTTGTTCCATAAAACCGTGTATATTCTCTTTTATGTTGCAAATATAGGGCCAAACCCACGATGTTTGCAACGTTCGGACTGGTCGCACACTTACATTCAAAACAAAAACAAATTTTAATATATTGTTTCAAATTTAAGTGTGCGAAAAGTCGAACGTTGTGTTGTCGATATCATGGGGCCAGGCCTATAATATTTTCTCACTATACCATTTTGATATTCATACATTTCATTTTGTTTGCTTTAATTATTATTTAGTGTATCGTTTAATAAAACTAAATTTTTTAAATTTTATTTTATGGGTTTTACTTCGGTTTTATGTAGTATTTGGCAAGTATGTAACCACAAGTGTTCGCCACTTTACATACCAAAAAAAAAGGTACTACCAACTACCGATTTTGTGTTGCGTAAATGGAATGACGTTGACAGTGTGTGTGTGAATGCAAAACAAACTTTAATATATTTTGCATTTGCACTTTTGTATGCTCATTTGAATAAAACGCTGAACTCTGCTGAAACTTTAAAAATTAATTTAAAATTTTTTAAAACTGCATTATTATTAATGGAAAGATTAAGATCCAGTAATACTATATTAACTCTAAAAAAACAAAATCAGATTATCAAAGCGATAGTTTTATTCCGAACCGTAGGAAAATATTAGATTTGGGGACGAATACTACAATAATTTAGAAACGAAAAACGACGCTCCAATCATATTTTGCGTATGTAAATGTGTTTGAGTTTTTTTTATATCAAGTTGCACGAAATTAAAAACACGATCACGAAGTTGTATAAAAAAACCAAAAAAAAAAACATAATGCCTGTCAACTTTATGAGATGTCTGCAATGATAAAAACACCAATCCGAAAAAGATAAAAATATACCATTTCTAAAACGTGCCATACTCTACATGTTAGGTAAACTAAGTTTTATTGTTTTAAAAATAACGTCATAAAAAGCAAAATAACAAATAAAAACATAAAAGTAGTCTGGTTATCGAAGTCGTATATGTATATACTCGTGTTGCTGGTGTTATTTTAATTCGTTGTTGTTAGTTATATTTCCAGAGTTCGCCGTTCTCATTTAAGTGAAAGTAATAAAAAACCGTAGATACGCTAACAAATTCGTTCAAAGAAGCTACTGGTTTATCCTGCAAGGTATCTGATAGCATTGCAGAAACTCGTAAGAACTGCAGACAGCTCTTCAATGCTGCAAAAAGGACAGGTAATTGGTCACTTTATGAAGGTCCTAAGGTACACCCATTTTCCAGGCTTGTTAACCCTGTGGTGATATTCGACAAATACACCAATCCTATTCCTAGGCACATAACTATATCCATAGGCATCCATTTAAATCTCCAGGTCCGGATGGTATCATTCCAGCGGATCTGCAACATAATGCAGATCTAGCAATCCCATGGTGACTTGTAATATACAAGGCCTGCATCGCATGGTCATATGTATATTCCAAATTGCATGGAATAAATGTAATGTGATCTTTATACCCAAAGGAATGAAGGTATCACATACATAAGGCGAAAGATTTTAGACCCATTAGTTTAACTTCTTTTCTTCTAAAAACCCTAGAGAGAATAATGGATGTTCATATTAGAACACTCATTGATAACTCTGAACTCCTGCCCTCTCAACACGCATATATTAAGGACAAATCGATTGAAACCGCTTTACATTCTCTTGTAGGATGCATAGAGAAGTCACTCGAGCATAAAAATTATACCATGGTGGACTTCATGGATATTAAAGGTGCATTTAATATTATTAATCCGACGGCAATCATTCACTCTCTCAGAGAGCTGGGGGTTGACCCGGGGATTTATCAGCTCATTGAAAATTTGCTACTAGGCAGAATCATCACTTCCACCATAGGAACAGCTACCATCACAAGGCAGGCCCACAGAGCTACACCTCAGGGTGGTGTGCTATCACCCCTGTTGTGGAATGTGACGGTCAATAATCTGCTCAAAAAATTTGAATGCATGAATATTAAAACAGTGGCATACGCAGATGATGTAGCGATTGCAATATCAGGATTCCACCTGGATACTATATCACAGAGATTAGCAACTGCACTAAACGAGATTAGTGCTTGGTGTTCACGGAGCAGCGTCAGCGTCAATCCGGACAAAACGGAACAAGTACTCTTTTCCAAGAGATACAAAGTTCCCAACTTCAATCACCAAAAACTAAATGGCATTACCCTAACCCTGTCGGATAATGCCAAATATCTGGGTGCTGCCCTCGATCTCTCCTGGAGGGAAAACCAAGCAAGAGTATCGAAAGCCATAACGGCAATCTAAGTCTGTAGGAACGCAATCGGTCCTACCTGGGGAAGAAATCCTAAGGGAGTCGGTTGGATAATAGTGATGGTTATAAAACCTATATTATTTTACGGAATTTCGGTCTGGTGGAAAGCACTCGACTCAGCGAGTATTCGGTCCCGTATAGAGGAAATTCTCTACAAAATGGCACTTATGATAACAGGTGCTCTAAAATAAACCAACAAAAGCGCTCTTCATTATGTTGGGTTGGCTTCCAGTGGACTTAACAGATAGAAAGCTAGCTCTATGTACAGACTAAACGCAATAGGCGCATAGAACCACCGGCTTTGGGGGCATGCAAGCATTTTGGGTACAGTGTATAACATACCGGATCTTATTGAATACTGCAGTCTGAAACACTACTTCAATAGGAATTTTTAAATTTCATTGACAGATGGGTTTTCCCCACTGAACGGAGCCATACAGGTCTTCACGGACGGTTCAAAAAAGGGTGCGAGGGTTGGTGGGGGCGTTTATATGCCGGAATATGGAATTGAAATGTCCTTCAGACACTCGGACTAATGCAGTATAATGCAGGCAGAGTTGTCTGTCATTAAAAGAGCGACACACTGGCTAAGGTTCCATCGGATTTCAAATAGAGATAGCCATATTATAACTCACAGCAAATCTGCTATTAACTCTCTTATAGGGGTGTACACCACATCCTTTCTTGTCCAACAATGCCGTAAAGCCCTGGATGGACTTGCGCAGCACTCCAATATCTCATTAAACTCGCTGCGTGGATATGGGACTATTTCAAGAAACATAGTTGCGGATGACGTGGCAAAGAGGGGAACTCTACTAAGAGAAGTCGATATCGACAATATCTGTGGTCTCCCACTCTCTTCCTGCTGGAGACGTTTCGGTGTTACCTTTCTTGAATTAGCTCAAAACAGATGGCGCAGTGAGCTCACCTGTGCAATAGCGAGAAAGCACTTAAGGAACCTAGTGGCGACGTTGACCGGTCACTGTGCATTCGGAACCCATGCTAAACGTATAATGACTACTGCTACAGTTGCAATGACGAGGAAGAGGAGGAAAGTATCCTGCATCTGCTGTGTATTTGTCCCGCTCTGGAGGATATCCGTCTGCACCTCCTGGGCAGAATATCCTTCAGCAGCTTATCTGAGTTATCGGATATCGAGCTCAAATACTTGAGCCTTTATATTAGGAATAGTGGCTGTTATAGCCGCTGACTACCCCAAGCCAAATTTTTTTTGACTAACTCTCACCTCCCTAAACAACTATTATCTCTTTTCTACTTCGACCCTTATCACATTCCTCACACACTCTCTATCTCTCTATCTTCTAATTTTCCTTGCCAGCAGCCTGCTAACCTAACCTAACCTACTGTCAGGCACACGACAAATTTACATCTCGCTCGCAATGGTTAATATAGTATGTATACACAGTATTGGCCATAACTAAAGCACCCCCAAGTAGACTTTAGAAAAATCAGAATCTTTTTCCTGAAAATTTTTTTTAATGTGTACTAAATTTTTCTTATATCATATAAGTAAAAGTTTTTATGAAATTACTGTTGCTCAATTATTAAAGAACATTCCCATTATGACATAACTTTTGGCCTACTCTATAGTGACTTTGGATTAATGTAAGCCCATTAATTTATGCCAACATATTGGGACAAATGCATACAGTCAAACAGAAACGTTTTGGCACGCTATGACTTCAAAGTTTATTTGTAAATAATTTTGTCAGAATTTTTAAATTAAAAAATTTTATTAACGATTCTTTTAACTTATATTATTTTTTCATTATTTCCTTAAATACAAATTTATAAAATGTGAAATGAAACATGAATTTATATAAAAACCATATTCGGCACTCGTAAGAAAATTTTCCACCAAGATATATTTTTATAGACTTATTGTGGTACAGCTTCATTGGCCTGAATAATGGACTCATCTCCGACGTGCAATTCAAATAAATTGGTGCTATGTGATGGAAAAAATTCTTGCGTATTATTAAAGAATGAGGTTGGCTCGAAAGTTTTGAAAGTTCGTGATTTTATAAATTTCGTTGCGCCCTATTCGATTTTCAATTTCGCTTCTGAGACTTTTCCCGGCCGTAACGCTAAAAAATTTATTTGTTTTGGAATCGAAATTACAATTGAAAAACTAAGATTTTGTTACATATCTAAACGATAAAAAAAATAAAACCGTTTTTCAAAACTGTCATCTGTTAAACGTAGGCGACAATACTTCTCAGTGCATCCATTTCACACAACCTCACTCAAAAATTCGTTACAAAATATTACTCACCATTTCGCTGTATGATTTACCGAAATTATGTGAACGGCTGACATTTTTCTATTATGCGCATTGTACATGCATAAATATATACTATATAAATAATTTTTGGTTTACTAAACATTTGAAAAAGTAAGTTAAAAAAAACTAATTAAAAAAAAATGCAATTGAATTTGTTGAACTAAAAGTAACAACTTTTTGCTTAATTACAATTACAATTACATTTAATTGTAATTGCTAAAAAACGATTACAATCTAATTGAAGGTTTTCAATTGCAATTGTACTTTGTAATTGTAATTAAAATTTTATTTTTGTAACTGTAATTGAAAAAATCTTAATTACAATAGCATGTAATTGTAATTGAAATTAATGTAATTAAATTTGCTCAAGTCTAATTAAAGTTCAGCACTTTTAATTTTCCAATGAAACTCGTAATAACGTACATTATCTTTACATATATCGAGCCTTTTTTTGATTTTATCGTAAGCGACATACGAGGGCGGATCAATAAGCCCGTGACTTTTTGAATGAAACATAGTATTTTTTTTTGCAAAAGAAAAATAAAATTTTCAACATACGGGTATGTTCTGCATTCCACGTGAAATTAAAACGAGTGGAATTGCCATAGCATTGTTGTTATAATTACATATTTCCAACAACAATTGTATGGCAATTCCACTCGTTTTAATTTCACGTGGAAAGCAGAACATAGGGGCTGCCCATATATTACGTAACGCTCTAGGGGGGAGGGGGGTGTTCGAGTTTTGTTACGATTTGTTAGGGTGAGGGGGGAGGGGGTCTTTGAAAATGTTACGTAACAGAAAAAATTACTAATTTTGTACAAAAATACGTATATTTTTCTCATTTATTTATTTAATTGATCATACGTGTTGCCTACATATGTATAGTTATATGTACGAGTATGTATACTACATATGTACATCTGGCGAATGTCAACTTTTAATATTCGCGAATTCGAATTCGAATATTTAAAACGATATCCGCGAATACGAATATTTAAAACGATATTCGCGAATACGAATATCTATTGTATGTGAAATTTATGGACATTTAATTGGGGGTCTATTTTATTCTGCAAAATTAAATTAAAAAAATGTGTATGGAAAAGAACTTCATAATTCTGTCCGCGTACATTACAGTTTCTGAAATCTATCCAAAAATTTAAATAACATTTAAAAATTATACAAAGTTTTTATAATAAATTAAATAAATTGTAGTCAAACTGAATATACATGGTTCTGAATTCCTCATCTTTATCCATTTACATTTTTAAATATTCTTAATATATTTATGTAAATAAAAACTTCTTTCCATATTAAACTGCAACATTTATTAATATTAAATCCACCAAATGCATATAAGGAAATGGTATTTGCAGAAGTTTAGGAAAAGGTTTCTTGCAATTCTCATGGACAAAAAGTGTCCTTTCAAAAAATATATTCTTCCATATATGTACATGACAATATCAAATTATTTAGTTTTAACATTTTTGTTGCTCAACTTGAGGCTACAATATTTAAGTTTTGAGAGATGTGTTAATGGAAACTTGCATACATAGACGTATTTTCATAAGGATATTATTTTAATTTTTTATGCGACAGAACTTAAAAAAAATATTATGAAAACAACAATGAAATGCGTTTAGGAACTAGATTGTGTGCCCCTCTAATTTTAAGATACTTTGAAGGTATATTTTTTTAATGGGCAAATATCTATTGAAAATGTAATGTTGTAGAAGGGAAAAAATTAAGGGCCAAACCCACGATGTCGACAACGTTCGACTTGTCGCACATTTACATTCAAAACAAAAACAAATTTTAATATTTTGTTGTTGTTTCACATGTAAGTGTGCGACAAGTCGAACGTTGTCGATATCGTGGGTCAGGCCTTAAGAAAAGAAAAATTACTTAGCTTTCGTAATTGACATCATTTTGAGTCATTTGATATCCTAACAATCTGTATGTTTAAAGCGGGTTAAAAAGGTTCTCTTTTAGAAAATGAAATATAATTCACCATGGCAACCTTTATTGATCCAAGATATAATTTTTTTTGTTTCACGCAGATTTTAGATAGATTTGAAGATGGCCAAATGGAGTCATCTTTAAGCTCTCTGAAATATACGACGCATAGCAAAAAAAAAATATTTATTTTTTTAATTATTACAAACTAATATTTGTGTGCCATTCATTTAAATTTCGTTTTGGATTTATGAATTTCTTTATATATTCTTTTAAACGAATACGAATATCTAGAAACGGCCGAATGTTTTGGAATTCCAATACACATCACTAATGCATACATACATACAGTTTGGGAATAAGCTCTCTATAAAACCATAATTTTTGGAGTTTGAGGACACTTGGGAAGAAATTTAATAAATAATTTCGCCATAATATATGGAGTGCGTTCATACGTAAGCTTATTTAATATTTGTCTACGCACTGTGCTAGTCTAATAAATGAATTTAAAACAATGAATTAAATTTAATTTTTTTTTAATAAAAACTTCAAACTATTTAATTTATTTTTCATCTCATTGTTACGTTATTCATAGGGGGGAGGGGGGTTCACAGTTTTGTTACAATCTGTTAAAAGGGGGTGGGGGGGGGGGTAAAAAATCGGGGAAAACAGCGTTACGTAATATATGGACAGCCCCATACATGTGTATCTCCTTTTAACTCAATACACTTAGTCCAACGTTTCTCCAGTTTTTGTATCCCTTCAAAAAAATAGGATTTTCGAGTTCCCTAAAATAGGCAATAATTTAATCGTTGGAGCTAAATCCCTTTCCACCGATCCATTTCTTTAGGTTTGGAAATAGGAAGTAGTCACTAGGGGCTAAATCCGGTGAATAAGGCGGATGGGGTACCAATTCGTAGCCCAATTCATACAGTTTTGCCATTGAGACTGCACACGTGTGCACTCGTGCATTATCTTGATGAAAAAGAACTATTTTCTTGGCCATATGGGATCGTTTTCTTTTTAAATCCTCATTAAATCGGTCTAATAAGTTGGCATAATATTCGCCGTTTATTGTTTTTCAAAAAACTGTTGCCATCACCTTATTGGCCGACAATCTCACCTTGGTCTTTTTCAGAGCAGGTTTAGACTGCTGCTTGGTGTCCGGAGGACAGTAATGGATCCATGTGTCAACCACATTTACAAAACGCCGCAAAAACTCATTCGGATTCCGGTTAAACAACTCCAAACAATCCTTTGAAGTTGTCACACGTTTACGTTTATGGTCAATTGAGAGCAAACGCGGCACCCATCTTGCAGACAACTTTCTTAAACCCAGCTGAAACCAAACTGCAATATGAAATGCCTACGACATCAAACAATCATCATTTTCGGGTGTACTGATCTCAATTGGCCGTCCAGAACGATCAGCGTCATGGTAAAATTATACTAGGTACATGCACGACTACAACAAAATTACAACAGCAAAAAACACATGCATTTTGTTGGTATAAACAAAAGTATAATTGTCAGAAACAGATGCCTTTTGTTTTTAAAAATAACAATAACAGGGTAACTAAAGTACAATTGCAGACGCGTCATTCATGAATGATTATAGTCATTCAGTGTTGCCAATAGGTGTGTTATCAGACAGAGTGTGCAATTGCTCTCATGTGCAGGTCATGTAATTAGATTTATGTATAATCTGTATGTAATTCTACTTTATGTTCTATTTTTTTTATTTATTTTTGTTTTCATTTTAACCTACAAAATACATATGTATTAAAGGGTTGCATTTGTATACTCGTTTGTATAGCCAAAACAAATATACCATGTATGTATCATATAATTGTAGTGTGAGCGACAGAACTAGTATAAGAGTTATTGTGTGTGCGTGCTTTTCCAAATTAAAATACAATTGAAAACAAATAACAATTGCTTATTGTATTGCTGCTGACCAACTGTTTGACCTGTTTTTGCTCAAAAAATACATATTGTAATACAAACAGTGTGCACACTTCTACCGATATTCGGTAGATTCTACCGAATTTAACAATCTACCAATTCTACCGAACAAGGCCTGAAATCTACCGAATATTGTTATTTAGTAATTTAAGTCGATATATGTGTAAATTGCCTATTTTGCCACATAGCAGTGCGGAAATTTTCTGTCATGAAAATCATTAAAACAGAACAAAGAAATCGGTTAAAAACTGAAACTAAAGGGTGTTTTTTATTGAGGTATAGAACTTTAAGTTGGCATCACTTTTTTAACTGGCGGCCATTTTGTCAGCTGTCAAGTGATTAATATTTAGTTTGGTTTGCCATTTCATCATGAACAGGTTGACAAAAGAACAACGCTTGCAAATCGTGCAAATTTATTTCGAAAATAATGGTTCAGTTCGCGAAGTTTACCGCAAGCTCCGTCCATTTTATGGTCGACATAATCGTCCATCAGAGCAATTAATTCGGTTAACCATGGATCGTTTTCGCACTACGTTTACTCTACGTTTACGCATCCGCAGAGACGTCGAACAGTGCGCACCGAAGAAACAATTGGCGCTGTAGAGCAAAGTGTTGAAGAGGACCCGAATGAATCGATTCGCCACCGTGCACAGCAATTGGAGCCGACTAACCAACTATTTTGTTCCCGAATTGGATGGCATGAATCTGGATGAGTTGTGGTTCCAACAAGACGGCGCTACATGCCACACAGCGCACGTCACAATCGATTTATTGAAGGAAACATTCGATGAGCGCATAATTTCGCGGAATGGACCTGTCAATTGGCCACCAAGATCGTGTGATTTGACACCATTGGATTATTTTCTTTGGGGATATGTGAAGTCGCTCGTCTACGCCAACAAACCAGAAACGTTAGGGGACTTGGAAGCCAACATTCGTGGCGTTATTGCCAACATACGGCCCCATATGCTCGAAAAAGTGGTTGAAAATTGGACCTGTAGAATTGGCTTTATTCGAGCCAGCCGCGGCGGCCACATGCCCGCAATCATATTTAAAGATAAATGACATAAAATTATCCCTCCAATAAATTCAAATTGATGGACATTAAAACGGTTTTCTTGTGTTTTATTTCAATTTGAAGTTCTATACCTCTAAAAAAAAACACCCTATATAAGTAACCTAATATTTGCCAGAGAATTGTGCCTTGGGGATGAAATATTTATTCCTACCAATGATTTAATAATTTTTGTACAAAAGTTTAAATTCATAAATGGATCTTACATATAATCTTTGTAGTTACAATTGTTTGTCAAATAAAAGTTATTTTAGTAGCTTTATAAAACCTATGTTCAAAAACTGAATTCCTGTTATTTATGTATGTTATTTTATATATGCATAGCATATCTATATAAAGGATAAGGGCAAATAACTGGTGATGACACTTTTTTTTATTGGAAATGTTTCATTGTTTATGGTAGTTTAATTTCCAATCACATGTGAAGTTTTAAATGCGCTTTTGGAACCTGTTTAGTTTGATACTCCTTGCACTTACCCTTTATATATAAGTGCATATATTTTGTTATTTTTTATGTTTCTTTGAATTGTTATTTTTTATGTTTCTCTGAATAAAAAAAATTTTCTACCGAATTTCATTCAAATCTACCGATTTTTTTTTGTCGATTCTATCGAATTTAAAAAAAATTAAGTGTGCACACTGAATACAAATATATGAAAAAACCACTATTGAAACAAATACATGATGTGCAGATGTATGTGCGGACGTTCGTTATGTTATTTTGTGGCGCAGCCAAATTATAGAGAGATAAAGAGACAATTTGGCTCTGAGAGTAATTACAAATGCATGTGTTTCATGTACATGTATCATTTACTTACATATGTATGAGCAATTTTGCTTTCATTCATTCATTCATCAGCCAATTACATTTTTTCTCAACACATCATAAGACACTTATGGTAGGTAAAAGCAGTTTTATGTATCTTATTTGCCTTAGAAAAACAAAAAAAAAATAAATGTGTTGTTTTCATTTGCTAATTGCCCAACCATACAATAATTGCTTAGGAAATCAACATTTACAAATAGTAACAGAAAACGATAAATAACATATTTGTTCATACCAGAACCAAAAAACACGCAAAACTAGTGCAAACAGATGTATCTGTGCAATGCTATAATATGTATGTAGTGTAATTTTCATCAATATGTAATTGGAAGCACAGCCATGTGTAATTTGATTGGCAACACTGTAATCATTTTTATACACACATACACCAACATTTTTGCAGCTTGTAAACAAAGTTTGATAACTATCAGTATTGTATACAATAACAGGCTGGGCTTGTGCATGTACCTGTTATAATTGTATCATGATCAGCGTCATTTGTACTTGTGCGACCACAACGAAAGTCAGTAAACCACTCTTTTTTACCATTGAAATCGATGGTGCAGAGTCCCCATAGTATTTATAGAGCTTTTCCTTGGTTTGATTGACGTTTTTTTTTTTTTTTGGCAAAAAATTATTAAATCATTAAGCACACGAAATTCACTTTTCCCCATTTTCTTCTCAAAAGGCGAGGTTCAAATTTTGTTGTGAGTCAACTGACAATTGCCTCTTGGCAGGAGCAGTGTTGATATTTCAATAAAGAGGCGGAAAATTCAAAATACACTGACTTAATGATCCCCCTCGTATTATTGAAAATTGAGTTATCAAAATGCCAAAATTGTTGATAACTTTTAAGATACAGGCTGTAAAATTTTATCGTAAGCGACAATTTACGTACAAAAACATATTAGAATATAAAAAAAAGCAATGTGAGTCCGATCACAGAGGAGATGTGTAAACATCTAGTAATGAAATTTTTTTTTTAAGTTGGAAGTACTTATGCTTTTAGTATCTTTTTTTAAATTAATTAATTAGAAGTATCAAAACTTTCAATATTGTAAATACATATGAATTTGTTGGTTTTTGTTTGTTTTATTAAACTTATTTGGTTAGTAAATGGGCACACTGCAGTATATGTATATGTACTGCATTCAAAAGCTAATGAAAGCAGTAAATTTACTGATTACTAAAAAAAAATTCAGTAAATTTTTACTGCTAATGAAATTTAATTTGCATTACCAGTAAAATCGTAGGGCCGTAATCATAATAAAATTGTAGCAAGTGGCAAGTTTTTTCATTCAAATTTTGAAACTTTTGTATGAAAAACATTTAGCCACTTGGTAGAATTTCATTATGAATACGGGTATTACTGATTACTGAAAATTCAATGCACCTCATCATATAACAAATCATTTAGGCAATTTATAAAAATTGTAGAAAAAATTTTAGTAATCAGTAAAAATTTACTGGTTAAAAAATTTTTATTATTTTTACTGAAACTTTAGTGGTACTGCAGTGCTCATCTATGGTAACTGTCTTTACTTTTACTTTTTAATTTTTAATTCCTGTTCGTCGTTTAGTTGTTGCTGTTCTTGTTGTTGTGTACGCATTGCAATTAAAATAAATTCAGTAAAGTGCGACTTTGACTCGCGCACATTCGGTTTTGATCATTTTTTTTTTGGTTTAGCTTTCTTCCTTTTTTAAGTTTTATCAGTTTAAACGATTTTTTTCAGTTTTATCGCTTTTTTCTCGTTTTGGCGTTTTTTTTCTCTTCTTGGTTTTGTTTTTAATTTTCGCAATTTTTTTCGTTTTGGCGATTTTTTCATTAGGGCGATTTTTTTCTGTTTTTTGGGTTATTTTATTTAGGCGATTTTTTTCATTTTGGCGATTTGTTTGTTTAAGGATTTTTTCAATTTGGCGATTTTTCCGGTTTTTCGCGATTTATTTTAGTCCTAGAGATTTTTTTAATTTGGTGCTTTTTTCGTTTTGGCGATTTTTTTTTGTTTTTGGCGATTTTTTATATTTGGCGATTTTATATTTTTTTGATTTTTTAGTTTTACCGTTTTTGAAAATTTCAAGAGTTTTGCTCTTACGGTTTTCTAGATACAGGAAGTTGTCAAAATTCAAAGTCAAAATTGCTTTAACTGATGGAACACCCATTGATTTAAATTTTTTAGATTTAGTGTTAATTGTTGTAGTCTGTATAAAAATACACTAACTTTTAAAATTTCAAGTGTATATATGTACATACAATTGTATGTATATTACATGGGATTTTAACATTTTCGTTGCTCGTCTTGGAACACCCTTTAGTTTTTAACTCTCATGTATTTGTTGTTGTAGTGGCCAAATGTGTACATATTGTGTCCAAATTTCAAGTCCGTAGCTCTTACGGTTCATTTTCACCTTTGGTGTACGGAAATATACAGAAAAATAACCGGCGGCGGCGCACCGTCGGCTTCGAGTCGGTCGACTTGTTTCTCTGCTTGGTATTGCTTCTTTCAAACACTAATACACTCATACATACATAGCTCACACCGATTTGACAATGCTGTGAAAGAAAAGCAAAAAAATCTCAGCAAAGAAATCAAAGTCAAAAGATTTTTACCCCCTAGCGTATAGATGTTTACACATCAAAAAAACCTTCTTCTGAAAAATGAAATTTTTGTCGCTTACGATTAATAACACTTTTCACAATCTAAAGTTAAAAGATAACAGGGACTTTAACGGCAAGTTTTGTATGAAGAACTTGCAGTTAAAGTTCATGTGAAAAGGGACGTAAATCGTAAAATAAGGCTCGATATGTATAATTCTACTGTACGTGCGGAGTGTGCCACTGAACTAATCCTAAACGGCTCGACCGATTTTAATGAATGTTTTTGTATGCGTTGGGGTGGTGCTCTGGAGGGTTTAGATTAAATTTTAAATTATACCGGCAGATGGCGCTGCAGTCGGTATCTAGGTCATTTATCTATACTGCAACTAAACGGCTGGATCGACTTGAATGAATTTTTTTGTATACATTCAAGTGGAGGCGTAAGACAACGTTTTGTCGTGTTCAGCTAGTAATAGTTAAAAATCGAATGTTTTTGAACAAAAAAACAAGCGAAATAGAAAATGTGTCCGACTCACAGTCTGCAAATCAATGCAGACTTCCTTCCATATTGGTTGACCATATAATTAGTATTGATCAGATATTAACCCACGAGTTCCTTATGGAAGAATAAACACCAATACATCTAAAGAAAAACTAATTTTCATTCAATATTTCTTGTTTTAAAAACCAATACATCAAAGAAAAAAGAACAAGTGTTGGTGCTTTTGTACTTGTGACATTGTCAGTAGTACTAGTGACCAGGTGTACCCCACCCAATGTAATCATCTATCGACATTTAACATTAGCTTCTCATTGAAAATCTATCACTAGACGGTAGCACTACTGATTAAATTTTTCTTTTGAGACCACATGTAGACATTGGCACCAAAGATTCACTAGTAAATTTTAAGGGCTCTAGTCTACAATATCGATATTTCCTCGATCGATGTCAATAGTAAAATTGTAGTGATTTAATAGTGACATTATCAATAGTGCTACTGACTAAGTGTACCCCCAGGCAATGTAATCGCCTATTGACATATAACATAGGCTTGTCATTCAAAATCTACCAGTAGACTTTAGCACTATTCGTTAACAACCATATAGGGGCATTTGAACCAAAGACTCACTAGTACATTTTAGTGACCTTAGTCAACAATTTTATAACGATTGGGGCAACAAACTTAAACATATACATAAGTATATATTTTTTTAACATTATAGCACAGCATAATAAAAAAATATAAATCAACTATTGACGCATTCACTGACAATGTCACCAGAAATACACTTGAACTGTTGTCTCTAACGTATCTCTACTCGCGCATAAAAGGAAAGTTGTCGACATTTCAACTAGTAAAATTGTCGCTAGAGAAAAGAGTGTTGACATAGAGACATATGGTTCTAGGCTGACTAGAGGGTAGTGCTGAGTGCTGCTTGTGTGTATGTGTATTTCGTATTGCTACCCTGTAGTAATTGTCACTAGTGAATCAGTACTGATGTCGCCAGTACTACTGACCAATTATACCCCACACAATTCTTTTTGCTATAAACATTTAACATGTGCGTGTCATTGAATAGCAACTACTGACATTGGAACTACTGATTAGATATTTCTTTAGGGACCAAATGAAGGTGGATGATTAATAATTTATCATCCAAAAACTAACCATTCATGCGACAATCGGGGCTGCACTGTAAGTTGTATGAAAAATTTTAATGTGTGTGTACGTACATACATATATACGTTCACTTGCCTAATTATGTGCGACGGATTAAGTACACAACAGCACAAATTCATAATCCGATTGAGTACAACCGAGCAATATTATAATTCGAAGGCCTGTTTTTAATAGGCTTTAGGGGACTCACAAAATACATACATACATATGTACATAAATAAATTTTCATACTTTTTTTACATACAATTTTCACTTCAAACATCAACTTTAGCATATTTTTAATAGACCGCAGCAAGAGTTCCAAAACTACACTAGAAAAAATATTAAACTAACATAAAGTATACAGAAGTTTATATTTTATTTTATTTGCTTTAATTTCTTATTTTATTTGTTTTTTTTTAATTTTATTTTATTTGTTTTTTTTTTAATTTTATTTTATTATATTTTACTTCATTTCGTTTATACATATATACATACATACATATTTAATTTTATACCAGCTTATTATTGTTAAATTAATTTTTGACTAACTACTACACCTTTTCCAGGTGTAATTCAGAAAGCGTCAATTGTAATTTAAATTCAGAAAGCGTCAATTGTATTAAATTTATCAATTTAAATTCAGAAACCGTCAATTGTAATTCAAAAAAAAAAAAAAAAAATTATTAACTGTGAATTTGTTTTAATTTTATTATAGCAAAAAAAAACTATTTTTTTATAATATTTTTCCGCTCAATTTCTTCTTTTCAATAGTTACTGTTCTGCATATAGGACAAGCAACAGTGGTGTATGTTTTATATAATTTTTGGCCATACAATTATTATGTAGTGATTTTTCGTTATAATATTTGTTATTTTCTGAATTACAATTGACGGTTTCTGAATTACAATTAACAATTTCTAAATTACAATTGATGATTTCTGAATTAAAATTTATTAATTTTAATTACAATTGAAGCTTTCTGAATTTAAATTGACAAATGTAAATTACAATTAACGCTTTCTGAATTACAAATGGAAAAGGTGTAGTGTTTTTCATACTTCATTTCCCGGAATCCCGCCCGAACACCCTTTAATTTTAATTTTTTTAAATTTTTGTGTTAATTGTTGTAGTCTGTATAAAAATACACAAATTTTACAATCTTCAAGTGTATCTATCTATCTATATAATTAATAGGCGAACATGTTTTTTGTAATCCCTTTTACGCTGGTACCGCTGCACCGATTTTAAAAAGATTTATATGGTTTTAAAGGATTTTCTGTACAGATGTGCAGAATCTATATTTTATTGAAATCGGTTTAGTATTTTGGGAGCTATAAGCGTTTAAAGTTGCTACTACTACATGCACACATATTGCACACTCATTTATTAGCTTACAAGTAAAAAAGAAACAAAACATGAGTGTGTGTGTGTGTTTGTACCCTGCAGTCAGACTGGGGCCAAGTATCTCTATGTCAACACTAAAACTCTAGTAGTAGTTACATTGTCTACAATTTCTC
The DNA here is from genome assembly GCA_949987645.1 of Tachina grossa. Classification (NCBI taxonomy): domain Eukaryota; kingdom Metazoa; phylum Arthropoda; class Insecta; order Diptera; family Tachinidae; genus Tachina; species Tachina grossa. The sequence goes on from OX465274.1 coordinate 64,761,246, forward strand.
TTTTATTCGTCAGTATAAAATAAATAGAGAAAACAGATGTGGTGTATTTCTGGTGGATTTTGCAACAACTTGTGGCGTTGGCTGAAGTAGTTAACACGTCGACTACAAAACTGAAGATCCTAGGTTCAATCCTTGTATCCGACATTAGAGTTCCTTTGCATCAGCTGTTGTTGGAAAGTTCAAGTGATGAAGGCATAGTCACTGGTCACTGAACTATACCGACTTCAGCAGATGCTAATCCTAATGTTACATCAGAGCGCCCTCCTTCGTCGGTATTGTGTAGCAAAATCATCGGCGAAGTAAAATAACCAATCAAATGGCTACTAAAAACACAGCTTCAAAATTTAATACGCCTCATTTAACACCAGAAGGCGCTGCAACACTGCATTATTAAAAAGCGTGCAAAAAAGCAGTTGTAAAAAGAATGAAGCTTTCTTCTATCTCTTCCTTCACCACCTGTCTTCTATCACTATCCCTTTCCTAAAGAAGGTAACACCTAGTAATAGTAGTAGGCATTAATTGCCTGAGTGTTAGTTACTTCTCTTAAAAAAAATAAAAAAAAAAAAAAAAAAAAAAAAAAAATTAAGGTATAGAAATGTACCAGTAAATTTCTCGTTGGTATGTCTCCATGTTCCCATAAGAACTATGCATTCACTATCTAGTCAATTGTTTTAGTGTTACTAGTAGAATTTCAATGACAAGCACATGCTAAATGTCTATAGCACAAAGTATTATATGGGGAATAATTGTAGAGTAGTACTGGTGACAAAGTCAAAAGCGACTCAGTACATTTTCACCATCGACATTTCCTTCAGGGTAGTATTTCTCTTGATCTAATTTTTTTTCTTTTTTTTTTTGTTGTATGAAAGCCATAATACTTAAAGGAAGAAAATTGAATAAAGTGAATTGGCTTGGTTGAAGGGATTTTGTTTATTTTTTTTTAATTTCATGTATTATTTAATTAAGCTTGCATATGTATGTAAGTTTGTGTGTGGCTGTGTTTTAATGAATTTTTTATGACGTTTAGACACATACATTTTCTTTGAATCTTAAATTATTTACATTTTGATTATAGAATACGGACGAGTGTGTCGTCCGTTTGGTATATCTAGTATACATATATAATTATATGTATATTACATGGGATTTTAAATTTTTTTGTTGTAGCGGCCAAAGTTCTACAACCGTAGCTCTTAAGGTTCTCGAGAAAATAGCCTGTGACGGACAGACAGATAGACATAGACAAGTGACTTAACATAACCCAAAAAAAAAAAAAATCCAATGGGGTTAAATCACACGATAATGATGGCCAATTAATTGGGCCATTACGTGAAATTATTTTTTCATTAAAAGTTTCTTTGAGTAAATCAATTATAGCGCCCGCTGTATGTCATGTGGCTCCCTCTCCTGTTGGAACCACATAACAGGAAGATTAATGGCTCGTAATTGAGTTACGAAAAAATTCGAATCATGTTCCTATACCGTTCACCATTGACAGTAACATTCTGACCATAATCGTTTTTGAAGACATATTTGGCCAATGACTCCGCCAGCACATAAAGCGCAACAAACAGTTATTTTCTGTGGATGTAAAGGTGTTTCGACAAAAGCTTGTTGATTCTACAATGCGAAAATTTTGCTTATTTACGTACCCATTCAACCAGAAATGGGCTTAATCGGAAAATAAAATTTTGAATGTAAATTCAAAATCAATATCAATTAGTGCTTCAGCCCATTGGCCAAATTGGCGGCAATTCACAATGAAATTTCAAAGCAAACTAAACAAATAGCAACTATCAGCTGTTAAATGTGTGCTCAAGTAAAGCAGTGATGCCAACTCAAAGTTGTGACACTCACAAAAAAAATAAAAAATAAATAAATAAAAAACACGCTATACTTAATCTAAATAAGGTTTTAGTTTAATTTATTTGAAAAATAATATTTCTTTAATATAAATAAATAATGCATGAACACTTTCTTTAAGAAATTTTTTATTCAGCTCTCTAGGAAAATTTTAAAAGAAACGTTAAATTTTTTATTTAAAATCAAATTTTCTTCAAATATTTAAAAATTTTTAAAATATTTATTCTGCTATTCGGGGTGGAGACGAATCTTAAAAACTAAAAATCGTAAAAATCGGTCCAGTCGTTCTGCAATTTATAACTCAATAATAAATAAATCGACTTTGTTCACATAAAATCGAAAAATATGCATATTCACAGATTGTAAAGGTCGTGACCTATTTTATTGACCATATGTCTATGTTGATTATTGCTCACATCTGAACTTCTTATCTGCGTTTGTATCATAAATTTCAATCTTAAATTATGTATATTGCGAGATAAATGTTTCGAAAACAGCTGCATGCGCAAGTACTTTATTTATTTATGATAATAATTCATTATGGTAATTAACATGTGCACTTTGAAATGTTTAGAAATAAAAACTACAAAAAATACAAAAGCTCGAAAAACAACAGTTGGCTGATACATAAAAACGAAGAATAATTGAAATTTTATTAGGTTCGTACGTATCACAAAATTACGTTTACGGATTATCACCTGATTACACGAAAACTACGCAAAACTTATCAGCTGATCCGCAAACCGTAACCGTATAGGGTTACGTAATCATATCAATATTTATAAATTAATACTCAATGAACCACATAATGTAATACTGTGTTCAGACATACCCCTTAATTGCGCAATTAGGACATTTTATGCAATTAAGGGCTTATTTGAATACAATTTACCATACAATAAATCAATTAATAAATTGAGCAATTAGTAGATAATTGTATCACTAATTGCGTAAAACTCGAAATGCAACCCTGGTGTTTGTTGAGAACTGTGTTCAGTGAGCAGAATAATTTCCGACAATGGCGAACCAAATGTCAAAAAAAAAGTAAATAAACAATGAAAAAGGAAATGGGTAGTGAAGAAGGTAAGTTTATTTAAAATTCCTAAATAAATTTATTTTTTAACAGATATCTTTTACAAATAGCAAAAAATTTGAAGAGGAAGAGGCTGGCGTTGAGTGGGGAATTGTGGCAATGTCGAGTAGGGTTTCGTGGCCAAAGAAAATAAAATCCATGAGATGTATGTACATATATTAATAATAATAGTTGTAATAAATTAATAACAAAGATTCTTCCACATCATCAAAATTGTTATCATTTTCCAACTTTTGCTCTCATAATACAAAGAGTTGCTGCTTTCTAACACTTTATAGAATTATCAAGTTTTTCTTTTTTTTTTAACACTGCTAATTTTGAAGAGTTCGACATTTCTGTTATATATTGGTGAAATTTCTTTTAAAGCCGAAGTTGCATCAATTCTTGAAATTCATAAACACGAATATTCACGAAACAAATAAAATTAATGTTTTTTTTCAGCTGTCAGCTAAATTGAGTATGTGTGAACACTAGATTTAATTGCTCAATTAAAATTAAATTGACTCAATTAAAAATGCATGTCTGAACACAGTATAAATTTAAAAATTCTATGACATCTTCACACGTGTGCCAATAAATTTTCATTTCTTTACGTATAAATACATACATATATACAGGTGTATAAATAACAATACCTACAATACATTTACAAACAAACAAACATAAATACACGAGAGCACGTTTAAACAATTGTAAATAACAATACATAAAATCCAAAAAGCTGTAACTACAATATTTACACCTTATTACAGGAAAAATAGAAACCATTATAAATTTCATAGTGCATACTTAGTTCTTCGTAGCCTTTTGACTTTTATTGTTTTACAGTAATTTAGGGCCCAGTACGCCCACACAGTATATTGGCTTAAAATACGGTACTTATGTACATATGTAGGTAAGCTCATTTATTGTCGACTCCTCTGCATAAATGAAATGATGAATGTTACCGTGCGCTCCAGTTATCTTGAAGAATCATTTATTACTCGAGTTTTTTTTATCAATTGAAATCGCTTGCCTAAAATTATCCCATTTTAAGTACATTCAAGATTTAATCACAGTGATTGATGCATTTTTTTAGACAGCCCAGCCATTGTGTTTTTGAGCATACTAGTGGCTAATCACTTTTTAGTCTTCAAAGATAATTAAAAAAAATACGCAGTTGTAGAGTTTGTTCAGAATGATCTTCCAAATTGTTGTTCACAACAAAGATTTGGCATGACGTTCGAAGTGAGCACGGTGCATCTATCAGATGATCGTACCTCGCCAAGTATCAAACAGATCCGATACGGGTCTGTTCTGCAAATCACTATGTGCAACCAACAATGTACAAATGAAAAGATATGTTAACATGCCATCAATGAAATTAATTTATAATTAGTGTTTTTTTTTTCAGTTACAATTTAAGTTTAACATTTATTAATGCACTAATAATCCCAAGTTATTAAATTACTTATTCAATAAAATATTTTTTTTTACTAAAAATACATTGAAATTGATTATTGAGGGGTTAAGCTGGATCCTATGCGCATTTCACTGTTGCTAATGCAGATCAGGGAACCTGTACCCAAAGATTTTCTTAGAACAACTAGAGTTATTATGTTAAACTTTCATTTAAACAAGAACTCAATAATCAACATTTTTTTTTATATTCTTTACTACATTGACTGACTCTTGTTTTTTAAGCTCGAATTGTTGTAATTGTAGTGTAAGTATGTAGAGAAAATAAATGTAAATAACAACAACAGCCATTCAAGAATTGAGTGTTGCCACACAAGTATTTTTGACCGGGTGCAGTGAAGTTAATAAGTAGTTTTTTTGGGGAATTGTTACTATTTAAGTTTAACATTTATTAACGCACTAATAACCACAAATTAAAAAAAGTAAGCATCTAAAAGTTTACGACAAAAAACTGTGTGCCGTATTTATACCTGTGGCAATATGTAATAATGGCTTAAGTCTACTTAAGAAAATGTAGCTTAATTATTCTATTAGAGGTGTCAAACTATCGATAGTGCCACCATCGATATTTCTTGATAGTTTAAAAGAAACTATCGATACATCGAGTCCCAACTATCAAAACTTGAAAAAACTATCGATATATCGACGATACTATCGTGATACTATCGGATTTAAAAAGTTCACGAAGAAAATATTTATATACATCAATTATGTAAAAATGTCATATTATACACCTTTTTCTAACAAAACAAAAATATATTTCTTTCTTCATTAAATAACAAAACAAAACAAAAAGTATGTATATCCATTTTTTTTTAAATAAAAATGTAAAATGTGAGATCAATGGTCAGTCAGCCAGTTATTTTTGTTTATAAATAGCAGCATATCGACATTTGCGTCCTTTAATTTCGTACGCCTTTCTGAAATTATTTGTCCAGCTTTGCTGAACATTCTTTCAGACTCAGTTGGTGTGGCCGGGATGCACAAATACTTAAGTGCAAGTACTTGCATCTCTTTCATATCGGTGGATCGGGTCTGTAATTGAAGCAAATTAATAATGTAAATAATATAAGTTCAAAATAAGAATTACCTTCCAGTACTCCAAAGGGTCCATACTTATGGGTTGATTTGGCTTTTCAGCATATTCGCGCAAGGAAATAATTGCATCTGCCCGTTTAGACACGGCTTTAGTTAAAAGTTTTTCCTTTATAAATTGGAAAATGTCAGGTACCTCGTTGCACTCTGCTGCTGGCGATTCCTCCCTGTTTTCTCTTGACTCAATAACTCTTCTGATGGTAACCAGTTCATTTTCAAGCATGTTGTATCCTTGTGTTGCATTCTGAGTAGACCGAAAGCCTTCTTTTTTGAATCTAGGATCCAAAATAGTTGCAAATCTTGTGACACTTCTAGATTCGTAAATGAAAAGTCGTTGTTGTATTTTTTCGACCAAATAGGTGCATGATTCCAATCCAAGTTCAGTTTTCATGTTTGGTTGAAGTTTCATCATCGCGTAATATAAACCTAATGCTACGGGAATCACTTGTGAAATAGTAACATATTGATTTCCGGATATAACATTTGTATTTGTGTCGAATGGTTCCAGCAATAAACATAAGTCTTCCAATTGCTCTATTTCTTCTGCCGTTAGAATCTGAGGGGACTTAGGAGTGTTTAATAAAACTGAAAAGATGGCATCTTTAGTAAGCAGAATTCGCTTCACCATTGCAAATGCGCTATTCCACCTAGTGCCCACTTCTTGAATAAGACTGTATTGTTTATCTTCGCTCTGTTCCATTCTGAATTTTGCATATGCAATACTGCTCTTTTTAAAACATGTGACTATGGTTTTGCATTTAGTCATTAATGTTTTAACTTTTTCAATTGATATAACATCTTGCACAACAAGTTTGATTGAATGAGCGAAGCAAGGAAGATTTTTTTTCTGAAGTAGTTCGCAAGCCTTAATCATTGAAGCTGCGTTGTCTGTTACGATGCACGAAACTTTGTGGAATATATTCCATTTATTAAGGCACACTCGCATTGATTTGGAAATGTTTTCAGATTTATGATTTAGCTCACTAACGAGCTTTGATGTTGTTAAAACTGCCGATCTTAGTTTGAATTCTCTGTCAACGAAATGGCACGTGACAGTCAAATAAATTTCGTTTGCCTTCGATGACCAGCAGTCGGTGGTTATAGCACAACTCTCTACTTGGTTAAGAACATCCTGCAAATTTTTGCAGCCATCAGCATAAATCTTTTTCAAAAAAACATTTCGAATGGTGTTTCGAGATGGTAACTCATATCGTGGATCTAGACAGTGCACGAACTCTCGAAAACCCCTGTCTTCAACTATACGAAACGGCTGCACATCTAAAGCGATCATTTTTGTTAGAGCCAAATCTAGATCTGTTTTTCGCGCCGAATTATTGTCGTATGTGCTTTCTTTTTTATAATAGTCTGTTATAGGGTTCGATGTTGTTGGTTCTATACGCAAAGGATGACTACGCTTTAAATGGTCCATCAGATTTGACGTATTCCCACTTGTCTTATAAATTTTTTTGCATGTCAGGCATTTTGCGTGTTTTTTGTCTGGAGCTATTGCAAAATGCTTCCAAACGTCCGACACACTTTTTCTGGGTCTTTTACTGGCTTCAGAGTCTGTGTGTTAAGGAACGGATTATATCTGTTTTATCTCAATTTAAATAAAAGTATAATCTACCTGTTGTGTTATTATTGTTATTTTCCATTGTATACTAACGTTGGAAAAACCGCCAATCCACCTGCTGAAGTTTTGTTTCTTTGTTTACGTTTAAGAACTTGCCGCGTTTAATTTTACAATACTAGTGGTGGATCATTTCCGATAGACTATCGATAGTAGCTAAAAACTATCGATAGAAAAAAAGTTCTAGAATCCCCAAAACTATCAATCGATAGTCTCAAAAAAATAAACTATCGATACTATCGATAGTCCCATCGATAGTTTGACACCTCTATGTTCTATATTATGCCGCAGTTGAAAGTTTTAATGTTTAGAATGCAAAATATGCAAAGAAAGTGTAATCATGCGTAAGAGACTTTTAATCTCTCAGCGGTGACGTCACAGCTTTAGAAAAACACTGATTTTCTTAAGTCGACTTAAGCTTTTATTACATATTGCCACAGATATATAAGATATATATTATACAATGTATAATATATACAGCAGACAGCAAGAACAACAAAAAACTTCTAAAAACACAATAGCAAATAATAATTAATAAATTTACTCAAAAAATAATGAGTTTAATTTCATAAATGAAGAATAATAATAATAAAAATATTAGAGAAACAGAAAAAATTCCTGTTATCTATGCGCACGGCAGTGCGCCAGGCCAAGTTCTGGCCAATGCACGTAGTGTGTATATTTGCAGGAAGCCATTCCAGCTGTTTTTACCCCCCTCATAACTTTGTTCCCCGCCACCGTAAAATTATGAAATTTAAATCATAATTAGAATAAATTCATGTAACCTCATATGCAAAATTTTACAATGAAAGGTTCCGGAGATATGGAGGTGCAAAAAGTGCATATTTTAAGACATACTCACTGACTCACTCATCAATATTATGAAGCACTTCCGCTATAGATCTGAAATTTGGTACACAAGTAGATCTTGCTGAGCAATGAACTAGAAAAATCTGAAAACCCGAAAATGTTAACCAAGGGGCGGGGCTACGCCCATAAAAATTAAAATGTGTGCTAGTGAGCTGAAATTTGCTACAGAACTAGTTCTAGGTGGACAATAAACTAAAAAAAATTTTAAAATCCGAAAATTTTGGCTAGGAGGGCGGGGCTACGCACACAAAGGCTAGAATTAAAAAAGCAAATCTAAGGCGCTTAATGAAAGCTTTTTTATTGAAATGCGGCATACATACTGCGATAGGGCAAGCCTAAAAATTTTTCATTAAAAAAGTGGGCGTTAACACGCCCATACCATTTCAACTTCATTTTCGTGTACTACGCCTCAGCATATTTAGATATACTATTTATATATGTATTATTATCCGCTTGCAACGAAACTTGACACAAATAATAAACACTGGCCGAAAAAATCTTAAGTTTGGAAAAGTGGGAATGGTTACGCCCATAAATATTAAAAATTAAAAGTTGTGCTAAGGAGCTGAAATTGGATACACGAGTAGGTATAGGTAAGAAAACAACAAGAAAAACCTGAAAACCCATAAATCTTAGTCAGAGGGGCGGGGCTGCGCCCATTAAAATTAAAAATTAAAAGTTGCGCGTATGAGCTTAAATTTGATACATAAGTAGGGCTAGGTAAGAAACCAACTAGAAAAATCTGAAAAACCAAAATATATTACCAGAATGGGCGGGGATACGCTACTATTGTTTGAACCTGAAAACTTACAGTCTTATTTATAAATCTTATTAAGGCTTTTTAAGAAAAATTTCTTATGAAAATTTGTCTCAAAATTCCTTTATAAAGCCTTAAAAAGTTTTATAAATAAGGCTGTTAATATACAGCTTCTAACTTAAGCCATTTTAGTGAAAACTTGCATATACGTTACACGTATGTATACAAAACTTTAAACTATCACCTAAAAAAGTGGGCGTGATCACTCCCATAAAATGTTGGCCTTGTGTTTAATCTACTTCAGTCTAGCATATTTTGGAAGAAAATTAGCTTTAATTATTAGCGCTGCTCACAGAAATATTGTGAGTTTAAAATAGTGGGAGGGGTAATGCTCATAAAATTATAGGGTACAGTTCACGCTAGAGAGCTGAAATTTTATACGCAAGCAAGTGTAGATAAGTAAGCCAATGGGAAAATCTTAAAACCAAGAAGTTTTATCCGCTAAAACTCTAATTCGCACTAGAGAGCTGAAATTTGGTACACAAATTAATCTAAATCGTGAAACCACTAAGAAGAAGTTTCAATCAGGGATTGGGAAGAAGCACTGTAAACTAAAAATTAAGTTCAATTTTATTGGAACTTTTCATACAGATTGCACTTATCCAAAGTAAAAATTTCCTGTTTTGAAAAGTGGCCGTGACTTCACCCATAAATCTTAGCTTTTATTTTCATGTACTTCGGCTTATCAGTTTTTACTCTATTACTCATGTATTTCTCATTAGGTTTTTCATACGAAACTTTACATGAACCATAAGCACTAGTATAAATGAAAGTCTAGATAATCTGCTAACTTGGCAATATTTTTAACTTTCTAGAAAAGGAGAGAATAATGCATATTTGCTCATTTCTTTATATCGGTAAAAATGTTGTCAAGTCAGCAGATTATCTAGAAATTATATGACAACCTTACGATTACAAATTTATATAATGCATAGCATATTTCAGTGATAGGTATTGTGCCAAACAAGAACTTGGTAAAAATTTATATCTCACTACTTTTAATGGCCGAACTTTTTTATAGGAACTTGGCTTTTTTTCACATTTTATGTTTTTGTGAGGATAACGATCTTTACATGAGGTAGTTTCATCAGCAACTGTTGCTTGAGGTAAACTCCGATTCAACTTTTCTTTTAATTATAGTTGCTGTAAAAGTAATTTAAACCGGTTGATTACAAATTATTTTGTCCAACATGTTAAACATCTGTTTCATTTGTGCATTTCTATTCGCGCATTGAGCTGGAGTTTCATAACTTGGGTAGTTTCCATCTTTATTTTTGTTTTTTTTTCCAGGAAATTCCTAATGAATAAATTTTTTATTTTTGTTTATTGATTTTTTATGTATGAATTACACGTTAAGTTTTGTATCAAGTGTTTAATTGTTGGACTTAAAACTGAATTATGTACATATGTACATACTGGTATGTACATACATACATACATACATATATGGTTGATATTTGTATCAAAATAAAAAGTTGTTGCGTTTCTGTTTTATATGATTAGTTCTTGGATTAACAGCCTGGCCCACGATATCGACAACGTTCGACTTGTCGCACACTTACATTCAAAACAAAAACAAATTTTAATATTTTGTTGTTGTTTCAAATGTAAGTGTGCGACAAGTCCAACGTTGTCGATATCGTGGGCCAGGCTGTTAATATATAAATTTGTTTGCACGTTCGTTTGTGATTTGTATTATAAGTGACCTGTACCTGGATTCAGTATATTTTATTACGATAATTGTATCGCTATAATAAATATAACAAAATGTTATCGGCTTTGTTATCCGTTAACATATTTTAACGATATTCGCTTTTGGTTGAAGTAGAAAAGTAAAATAACAAGTTCAAATTCATTTAGTTTTTCTTTAATTCTTTGTGCCTTTCACTTATTTTATATATTTATATTTTTTAACAAACACAAACACAACCCGCGAAGCGATTAGCTTGTGTGCGTAAAACACCCAGGGCCTATGGCGGGAATTGAACACACGACCTCTGGACTGAGAGACCAGCATCGCTACCACTCAGCCACAGGGGCCACATGATATGCAATTAAATGACGAGTAAAACACAGTTGTACACTACCGTAAAAAAGAAATTACAGAATCCTATTATCGTTAGCGCAAACCAATGAATATGTCGCGCCATAACCGCCAAAATAGCTTAAGCGACATAGTTTTCGAATGTCAATTTTTGACCATAATCGATTATTTGCGATCGTAAATAGTCGATTTTTGTCAAAAAAACGAAGTCCAAAAAATGTGTTGCTTAAGCTATTTAGCGGTTATGGTTCGATGTGTATAAATATTGCGATTTTCGGTTCGTTAAAAGTTACAGAATTCAGGTAATTGTAGACAGGTTCAGACTTCTGCCATCTCTAAACTAGCTCAATAATCAATTTCAATGCATTAAAAAACAGTAATATTTTTACTAAGTCAACGTACTTTCATATTGCTTTTGCCATTCATAACATAAATAATATTTGAGTTTGTAGTTGTTGTCTTGTGCCATGAAAATTATAGAAATTTCAATTAAAATTTTGTTGTTATTTGCAATACTAAAAAATTAATTGATTTTGTGAGTGTTAGGTTAACTCTCAGACGACAAGATTGATTCACAAAAAATCTTAATTAAAATTGCGACAAATTTAAAAAAATCTGACACACGGGGTAGCAGTGTATATTAACTTATAAAATTAAAATGTACACAAAAATACATACACATATCAGCGACGGATTAAGGCACACATACATACATATATAAGTACATTCATAATCCGATTAAGTACAATTGAATTATAATTACCAGGCCTGTTTTGAAAGGGCTTTAAGGGAATTATAAAACACATACATATACTATATATGTATTCACATATGTACAAACCTTGTGGTCGTTTTTTATTTGTGTACTGGGTAGCTTTTATTTATTCACTTTTATAGAAAATATATACATATGTAATTTAATTCCAAACTTTCTTGCTTGGAAACTATTTTAAATAAAATAACTTCACGCGGTACAAAAAGAAGAAGAAGTAGAACAAGTATTTATAAAAAAAATCAAAAAACGCGACTGCGACCAACTTTGAACCGTTGGTCGAATGATACCCATTTTGATATACTTCGCCGAACTTTTATTTTTTTGTACGTACTGAATTTTGACAACTGACATATCTTTAGTGACAAATCGATTGACGTAAGAATCGTCAAAATCGGTCTACGCGTTGGGTTTATATCAGTAACCCGCAAGCCATAGCACAATTGTGCGGATGAAAATCACATACATGCTTATGCTCTTTCATTTAGTCGTCACTGAGCAAGCGACGAATTAAGTTGTGCACGCATGTACTAATTTTTTCCTGGTTTTTTGTTTAGTTTTTTGAGCACACGGAACGAAATTAAAGTTCAAATTTAATAAATTTCTACAGACAAAAAATTGATAATATAATTATGGAAGCTGGGAAATATTTCGTGATTAAAAATGCTTTTGGCAATATGCAATGCATTTTATGTTATGTAATATTTAAAAATAATAGGGAAAATAGTTTAAAAAGGCATTTTAATAGTATGAACAGAGCTGTGAATAAATTTAATTTTGAATTTATACACTTAATTGTTGAGTGGTTATTAAATTTTTACTTTTTATTTAAGTTTTTAGTAAATTGTTTATTTACAAAACAAAATTCAAACAACTAATAACCACATCATGTAGTTTATATTAGAAAACTTTTCTTCAAGTGCAAGTTTATTTTACTCTCATTTTTCTCACCAATACAAACATATTTTGTTTTGCGGGACACTGTTTTATATAGTACAGCAAATGAACACACGTACATACATACATACATAGACTGCGCAGTCGGGTAAAAGCAAGTTTTAAAGCCGTGGTCGGCAAAATATGGGCGCGGTGCCTTTTAATATACTCTTCTATTACTTATGTGTACACACGCATTGTTGAGAACAGGATGTGTGTATCTCATACCAGTGATGGAAATTGGAAATCTTGATTTCGTGCCAAATCTGCTTTTAAATAGTGCCAAAATCACTTAAATAGTGCCAAACCACTTTTTATATAATTTTAATGTTGTCACTTGATGTTCATTTAAACTATGGTTCTTGAATGATAATTTATTGTGTTTTTAACTAGAAAAATTTACGCATATTACAAAAAAAAAAACAGTCTAAAATTAGTTTTATATACACAAGCCCTATTTTGGATTTAATCGTGACATGTAGTAAAAAAATTAACTTTTTGTTATCAAAATTGCAAAATTGTTGATAGCTTTTAAATGCAGGCTGTAAAATTTATTGTAAGCGACAATTTACGTATGTACCTACCCGTAAAACATATTTGAATATTATAAGAAATTATAAATTGTTATTTAAAAATTATATTATATTATATTATATTATATTATATTATATTATATTATAAATCGAAAATAATACTCGATACGTATGCATCATATATTAATAATTTGTACTTATTTACAAAAAATACAAATACAAAAACATTTTTTACGTTATAGTAATGACTCTAAAGGACATACTTAAAGACTATAATAACCCTACAGTTTTTCTTATTAGATGTACCTATATACTTACGGTCTAATTCATAAAAAATATTTTAGGTTTATTGCAGGTTTATTTGACAAAATTTCCCATAGAAATATGTCAAATAAGCGCTTAATAAACCTGAAATATTTTTTATGAATAAGACAGTTAGTGACAATTATACATGGTGGCGCAAAAATAACCTTCCGATGTTATTTGGCTGTAATTTAAAAAAAAAATGAAAAACTTTGATTCTTCTTGTAGATTATTTTTATTTGGTCTTTTAATTTTTTTACATCAAGTCGAGAATATGATGTCATGTAAATGGCCGCCGCCACAGTGGACTGTCATTTGAGCCCTTTTTATGGCATTTTCCATCACTGGCCAAAACTTCCGGCGATAGGTCCTCACATTCTTGACGGATATTGTCTTTAAGAGCTGCAAGAGTCTGAGGCTTGTTGACATAAACCCGCGACTTCAAAAAGCCCCACAAAAAGTAGGCGTTGGACGGCCAGGAAATCTGCGACGAAATTCACGTTGTGCCAAAGTCACCGACCGATTATTGGTCAAATAAATAGTCACCAATATTCCGCGTTCTGGAGCAGTGTAGCGTAACATTGTTTATTAACGTGTATTTCGCATGTGTTTACTACACAAATGTCAAAACAGAACTGACATTAGGCGCCAATCGCAAAATTTATAGCATTTTCTGATAGGAGGATTACTTTTGCGCCACCCTGTATAATTATAGTTTGTGATTTTTTTATGGTTAATATACTGTCGAGTTGTACAAATTCATGCACGTTAAAAATATTAATAATCATTAGCTATTTATTTTAATCAAACAAAGATTCTGTCGATATATTAGAATTTGTATTGCTTTTTTTGTTCATCATTTTATATGCATTACGATTATAACAAGATATATTGCTAATTTTGAACTAAAAATATAATTTCCACGCTTGATGAAGAGTAGAGAATAAAAAGAATACCCTGAGCGATTCGATAAATATTACTTAAAAATTATTCATTTAAACTTTTGTTTACGTCTCCATGTCTTTCAAAAACTCACTCATACTTAAGCTCTTGAATTTTTTAAATCTTCAAAGTCTAATATGGATTTGTATTCACTTTTAATTTCTTCACGTATTTTATTTCGTTTAGAAGCATTTTTTTTAATCAAAAGGAACAGTATTATTTGTGTCTCTATTTAGAACATATTCTGACGCACACTTTGGAAAGCAATTCAAATAATAGTGCTTGAAGTTATATTTCGTTTTCAAATATGACACAAAAAATATATAAGAAGACTTTAATTCTAGAACTTTATGCTGGGAAAATTAGTTTTTGATTATTACACAGAAAAAACTAAATTTCATTTTCAGTAACCAAATTCGTTGAATCAGTAAATATTTTATTTGAATGCGGTCCTACAAATAATTTTGTAAATTCTGGTAAAAATTTTGTAAAAATTTAAATTATTCATAGTTCGGCTGAGAGAAAATGTTATTTTAGCGTGTTGGTGTTTACCTTGCTTGTTAATAGGAACAACGTGCTGTTGTTGTTTTTTTTTTTTATTGATCGTGTTGTATACATGTAAATGCCGAAAAGTAGCCGACAAACGTCGTGGCCTGTTTCTTCTCTACACAGTTTTTTGGTACAAATTAATTTAGTGGAACAGTACAGAATATTTACTGAAACTAAGTTTGATTTCAAACAAATATTTGTTTAAAAATTTTTTGGGAATAATTTGTTCTGTGTAATAGTTTAATTTCAGTGCGGCAATAATTTTCTCCCGTGGGAAGATGGTGAGAATTTCAATCCATATTGTCAACATGAAGATCATCAATATACTTTTTGTTCAAAAAACTTCGACATAAGTGACGAAATAAAAAAGCCCCTTTTATGTAAATTGCATTTCCATAACTTACTATTTGAAAGGCATAACCTAAAAATAAAAATACTTTTGATGTGTAAACATCTATACGCTAGGGGGTAAAAATCTTTTGACTTTGATTTTTTTGCTGAGATTTATTTGCTGAGATTTCTTTGCTTTCACAGCATTGTCAAATCGGTGTGAGCTATGTATGAGTGTATTAGTGTTTGAAAGAAGCAATACCAAGCAGAGAAACAAGTCGACCGGCTCGAAGCCGACGGTGCGCCGCCGCCGGTTATTTTTCTGTATATTTCTGTACACCAAAGCAGAAAATGAACCGTAAGAGCTACGGACTTGAAATTTGGACACAATATGTAGACATTTGGCCACTACAACAACAAATACATGAGAGTTAAAAACTAAAGGGTGTTCCAAAACGAGCAACGAAAAATGTTAAAATCCCATGTAATATACATACAATTGTATGTAAATACATATATACACTTGAAATTTTAAAAGTTAGTGTATTTTTATACAGACTACAACAATTAACACTAAATCTAAAAAATTTAAATCAATGGGTGTTCCATCAGTTAAAGCAATTTTGACTTTGAATTTTGACAACTTCCTGTATCTTGAAAACCGTAAGAGCAAAACTCTTGAAATTTTCAAAAACGGTAAAACTAAAAAATCAAAAAAATATAAAATCGCCAAATATAAAAAATCGCCAAAAAAAATCGCCAAAACAAAAAAAAAGCACCAAATTAAAAAAATCTCTAGGACTAAAATAAATCGCGAAAAACCGGAAAAATCGCCAAAATGAAAAAATCGCCTAAATAAAAAAACCCCAAAAAACAGAAAAAAATCGTCAAAATAAAAAAAAACCCAAAAAACAGAAAAAAATCGCCAAAATGAAAAAATCGCCAAAAGGAAAAAAATTGCGAAAATTAAAAAAACCCAAAAAGAGAAAAAAACGCCAAAACGAGAAAAAAGCGATAAGACTGAAAAAAATCGTTTAAACTGATAAAACTTAAAAAAGGAAGAAAGCTAAATCAAAAAAAAAAGTCGCACTTACTGAATTTATTTTAATTGCAATGCGTACACAACAACAAGAACAGCAACAACTAAACGATGAACAACAGGAATTAAAAATTAAAAGGAGCACTGCAGTACCACTAAAGTTTCAGTAAAAACAATAAAAATGTTTAACAAGTAAATTTTTACTGATTACTAAAATTGTTTTCTACAATTTTTATAAATTGCCTAAATGATTTGTTATATGATGAGGTGCATTGAATTTTCAGTAATCAGTAATGCCCGTATTCATAATGAAATTCTACCAAGTGGCTAAATGTTTTTCATACAAAAGTTTCAAAATTTGAATGAAAAAACTTGCCACTTGCTACAATTTTATTATGATTACGGCCCTACGATTTTACTGGTAATGCAAATTAAATTTCATAAGCAGTAAAAATTTACTGAATTTTTTTTAGTAATCAGTAAATGTACTGCATATACTGCACTGTGCCCATTTACTAACCAAATAAGTTTAATAAAACAAACAAAAACCAACAAATTCATATGTATTTACAATATTGAAAGTTTTGATACTTTTAATTAATTAATTTAAAAAAAGATACTAAAAGCATAAGTACTTCCAACTTAAAAAAAAATTTTCATTACTAGATGTTTACACATCTCCTCTGTGATCGGACTCACATTGCTTTTTTTTTTTCTTATATTATCCGTTAAGCTATTTAATATGAATATAGTTTTATCATTGCATTATGACTGAAAATTTTATAATGTGAAGAAATATTTCAAGGGCTTCCACTATTCACAGACTCTATCTGCAAAAACTTGACGAGACAAACAACGGCTTGGGAAATACTTAAAAATTTCATAAATTTCAGAGTTGAAATATTTCTAAAAATGTATAAAATCAACTCTACGCTATGAGCTGTTAAAATGAAATTATATATTAATTTTAATAGATCTTCAATGTCTCTGTGCAAACCGTTACTTTTAACTATCAGAACCGAATAGTTGTCAGCCTCAAATCCTGCTAAGTTTTCATTACTTAAAGACGTAAAAAGTACAAGAAGAGTACTTATTATTTCAATAAGAACCTTTTCCATATTTAGTGGATGAAAAGTGCCAGAAAAGGAGCGAGAGTGCAACAGTGCCAGGCAACATCCTATAGTGCCAAAAATGGCACAATTGTGCCACATTTTCCATCACTGTCTCATACTGTTAAGAATCAGCGTTGCCAGAGAAAATTTTTTCCCAACAATAAGAAAATATGAGTGATAAGAATTTACTAAATTTTTTATTCTCAGAAAATTATTATGGCAAACCAGAAGGTTTGGATTGTCAACGTACGTTGTCATGCATGAAAAGACGTGACATGAAAGCATATATTTAAATTATTTCAAGAAAATTTTCTACAAAACCGTCTTTTTATTCAACATTACATTAACGTATCAACAACAAAAGATGCCTTTCTTCATAAACAAAACTCAAGTTTTGAGTTTTGTTGAGTTTTGTTTATGAAGAAACCGCCGGCAACACCGGTTTGTGGTGAGAGGATAACGCATACAATCGTAAAATGTAATGGTATAGGTTGCCGACCACGGTTTTAAACAGTACCCTCAAACAGGGATATTATGCATCAGAGATGGCAAAATTGGTACAATTGTACCTTTTTTGATACTATTCAAACTCGGAAAGTACAATAGTACACCAACGACTAATTAAGTACATTTAAGGAATCTCCCCAGTTTCACTCCGCATATCTTTTCAATCGAATTACATATGTCAATTTTCACTTTTGAACCATGAAACTCATATTATTCTCAGTTAAAAACAGTCCTGTGAAAGCAAAACGCAGCGAGAAAACAAAAAAATGTGAACTCGTCCTTTTCCAAATCATTTTTCTTCTAAATTCGGATGCTAGAGCAAATGCTATTAACTTGTATATTTTAAATTTCAGCTTAAACAGGTGTAACCATATGCTTTAACATCCCAACATACAAGCAAATTTGTAAAAACGATTCGGTAGTCAGTAAAAAGTCGATTATTTCAATAAAAACAAATAAAAATATGTAATAATGTAATAAAAATCTTTTAGTACAATTAATGTAAAAAAAGTACAATTTTTGAAAATTGTTGGTACAATTCTAAAATTCTCAATGCCTTCCCTGTTATGCATGCGTTAAACTCTTATATAAAAATATATGCCACAAAGTTCATTGCATTTAAAGTATATGATGTGTTTAAACTCCTACGAGGAACATTTTCTTTTTTAACCTTTTCATAGAGAGGAGTCAATCAACTGAGTGGCATTAAACGATGATGCAACCAACTGTTTATTTTTTATTTTTCAGAAACATGCCCCATAAAATTCAACCATACACAGAAAAAAATGATTTGTAAATACAATTAATTTTGTTTGTTATATCAAATAAATAATTAATTGATTGTGAACCTACAACGATTTTTGTAAATACAATTAACGAAATTGTAAGTTGAAGGAAAATCTTAAAAATATTTTCAATTAAATATATCAACAAATAATTTGTTGAAATTTATTAATTTTTTCAACATTTATTTTTGTTAGATTTCAAAGTCATTTCAATTAAAGTTATTGTTATATTAACAATATGAATTCTTGAATTTCTGTATCATATTTGTTATATTAACAACCTTTTTATACACAATCACAATCCTCGAAACGATTTTTGCTTGTCTGCGAAAAACACTAAATGTCTTTGAGCGGAGTTGAACCGGCAACCTCAGGACTAATAAACTAACACGCTTACCTCTCAGCTAAAGAGCAACACTTTATTAGATAAGCAAATAATGAATACACACAAAACATGATTTCTTGTTTCTTCTAAATGTGCGCATTCCGTTATGAAATAATTTAACAAATAATTTTGTTGAGTAATTTAATTGACTACAAAAATTTTAATTTGTTATATCAACAATGACGATTGTTCATTTTTAAATTAAATATTAACAATTTGTTTTGTTGGTTTTATTTCGATGATATTTTTTTATGTGTAATTCAGAATATATAAAATCTACCCCATGATACAATAACACAGGTAGCCGCGAATCTCAGTGATACCAACTTAGCCCTTTTAGGGCTAGATTTAGCCCGTTTTCAGTCAGTCAAAACGCGAAAAAAAATGTTTAGCCCCAAACTAAAAAAGGCGCAAACCTAGCACTTTTTACAATAATCTTTCAGCCCTTTTAGCCCCGTTTTAGTTTTTGCTCGATATGGCTACATTTAAACTTTTGCGAACTTTTTCTTCCTTTAATCTAGCAAAATAAAATGAGTAAAAAGTCGATATTGCTTTACCAATTTAAAAAAGAAGAATAATATAGAGTAATCTTTTATTTCTTCCAAATTTTTTATGCCTTGAAAGTTATTCAGTACAGCCTAAAACAGATAATGTATGTTTTTGGAAGAGCGAGAAATCGAAATTTTATTAAATAACGGCCAATTTTAAATGTATCTACTTATGTAAACATACATATGTATATATATTTCTATTATATATATGTATGTATATGCTAACTTTTTAATCTACGTATGTATATACTTTATTGAAATGTAATTGAAATACATATGTACAATATTGAAGCTCTAAAGCTATGTATGTGTTGATCTCATGATGGTTATTTATATTCTAATAAAATGCTTTACAAAAATTGATTTGATGTTTTTATTTTCAACAGAAACATTTTAATACTAGCCCCTTTTCGGGCTTTTTCGAAACATTTTACTATTTTTTTTATTTTTGAATATTTTTTCAATTTAGCCCTTTCTAGCCCTTTTTTCAAAAATTTTTACGCATTTTGAGTCTCAAAAGTTGGCATCACTGGCGAATCTACAACAAATGTACAACAAATAAAACAACAGTGATTTTTATTGCTGTTTTGTGATTGACAAGAGAGACAACTAAGAGAAAACAATATACATGTACCAGTGATGGTATTTTGGTGCGTTTCGGGTATTTTTTGGTGCTTTTTTCTCTTCATAAACGCGAAATTTTGGCTAATAGCATTTTTTTAAAAGCGAGTATTTTACAGTGCTTTTAACAATTTCTTACAGTGCTTTTGGTGCTTTTTTGTTTAATAAAAATATTTTTTCATTACAAAACAGTTCTCAGCAAATTGAAATACGATGAATCAAAACAATTCACATAATCCATTTGCAAAAAAGTTTCGTATATAAAGCAGAAATCTACATCAACTGACACCACACACAGTGGACCAAACACAGAAGAACGCTGAAGATGAAGGTTTAATGGTCTTCCAAAACGGCTAGCTGTAACGTTTAACTATGCGTTGTCAGAATATTTACAACTAACTTTGGTGTTATTTGTTCATTAATAATTATCATATATAATTTGGCTTAAAAAGCGATACGAACTTTAGCCTGTTCAAATCATAAATATAAAAATATTTTTAATTTAAAAAACTAAAATATTTTTAAGGGCTAATGGCAGAATCTTTTAACTGAGGCTTCTTAAATTGTTTTCAATGACAATAACGAAACTATGTTACACTACGACCACACCAACAATTTGATGTGTCTAAACACAAGCAATAACGCCGGCAGAATTATGACGTCCGATTGCTTGTGTTCAACAATGTATCTAGAGGTGGTGAACACGTATATTCAAATATATTTGCTTTTTATTCACATTTAAAATTACTTTAATAAAAAACTTTGTGTATTTATTTTTTCTGTGTAAATCATACATTTTTCGTCTGATATATTTCATTAAAGATGTTGATAATATTGCCTAAATAGAGAATAGCTTTGAAAACATTGTTAAATTGCACTCGTTTTTCACGTTAGTGCTTTTTACGCTTTTTAGATCTTAAAATTACGCTTTTTAGTGAATTTTTTAAATTCTGATGTGCTTTTAGAACCATAAAAGTTGGCATCACCGCCTCTAATTGTGATTAATAGTCTTTTTGCATTCAGTTGAGCGTACATGGAAATGAGCAAAAAAAAAACACCCATAAATAACCAGCCTATTTACATTTGACACCACTGCCACACGAAAACAATCGTTGAGAGGACACAGAACTTTGCTTGTAATTATTATTAGAAAAAAATATGTAATAATTAGTACAGAGTCCAAAAAAATTTGTCTGCATTTACTATAAAGGAAAATTGCAAAATTTATTTATATAATATATTTACATATATAGAAACAACCACTTTTAAAATTATTTTGCACAAATTATGCAAAATTACTCGTATAATGGCCCCAATAAAAGTAACTTTTAATGGCATTGCCAAGCAAAAAAAAAATGGACAAAAAGTACCTATAAAATCAACCCTACACAAAATTGTAGCTAAAAAATATCTGTTTAAAAAGTACATACATATGTGCCCTTAATTATGAAAGTGGTCTAAGTAACATACATTTTTGCTTCGAAATTTTAAATAAATCTTAAAAAAACTTCAATAAGTATTCAATAAATATTAGATAAATTTAAATTAATCGAGACTACTACAACTCTAAATTAAAGTGTTGCTCAATATAAAAATATTTTTTGATTTGTTCAAATGTAATTTACTAAATACCTCGGCCAAAGAAATATATGACTTAGACCACTTTCATAATTAAGGGCACATATATATTACTTTCGTACGACGGTATTGCATCGCAATTTCTTTTATATCTAAGAGTTTATAATTCTTTAAAAATTAATTGGATTGAGGAAACTTAAATTTTTTTTTCAATATTTTGATATATATACATACATACATACATACATATTTCACTTCATGGGAAAAAAGTATATTAGAAAATTGATGTACATATTAATTATCGGCCATAATTAATTCGTAAGGCTTGTTTATTTCTAATTAATAGTGCGTAACATCACCTTTTGCTTAATTACGACCTCTGTTCTCTTACTCATCGTTCTTTTTAACGCTTTACATTCATCAAGTGTAATTGAGTTCCATATTTTCATATTTAGATCGGAATTGGTCATTTGACGCTCATTTCTGAGGTTTCTTTTCATTATTACCCGTACCGACTCTATCGGATTGAATTGGGGACATTCCAGAACATTTATTTTACTGTTTGCAAACCTTTGCTTTGTTAGTATGGCTGTTGTGACATCTTGTTGAAAGGTGTATTCACCAAATGTGCTAAGATTTTCTGCAGATGCCATCAAATGCTCTTCAAGAATTCTTATGATTCTTATGTACATACATACATACATACATACATACATACATACATATGTATCGAGCTGCATTAATGGTGTTTTCAATGATACAGAGCTCTAGCCGTCATGCAACCCCAAATCTCAACACTGGAAACTTTACTGTGCTTTTTACACAGTCTCTATGATATGCTTCATTTCTCTTGCGGACAACTTTAGTTCGGGAATCGCCTATTTCTAATTCAAACCTGGATCAATCGTTAAATATTATCATTGCCTTTGAATCCATTACTTCCGCTCTATTGCCCATAACAATCGCTTTCACTTTAAGCAAAGGTTTTGATTTGGCTTTAATCATAGCCTTAATTTAATAAGAATCGTTTCTATATTTGTTTCTGTTTGTCAAGGTTTTTAAACTTTTTTCACCACCAGCAGGCTTCCTAATTTCTGCTTACCACTCAAGACTAAAATTTCTTATCGGATCTTATCCTGCTCACGCGAGTTTAGTTTTGAAATATATCCACGTTTTTCAACTTTAGATGTAATAGAGTTGTTCTTTGTTTAAAATTCCGTAACACTTTGCACACTTGATTTAGATAAACCTATTTGTTTTCCAATATACTTTAAGGAAAAATAACGGAACTTTTTATATATTTCGAATTAATAATGGTCAGCTTAAGAGTTGCATTTTAAAGTAGTATGGGTAGCTCAATATTTAAACCGAAACATCTAAAGGAATAATTAAATACATGAAATACTGAAGTATATTTATTTGACATAATTAGGGAATTCACAATGAGTATAGGTATTAAAATATTAATGTGGCAATATTGCCCCATCTTAATTTTTTCATTGTGAGCAATCACGATATATGTAAATCAGTGATGCCAGTTTAGTGCCTTTAGCACTAGATTTAGTGCTTTTTAAGTCATAACAGTGCGCATTTTTTTCAAGTTGGTGCTTTTTTTAAAAAGGCACTAAATTGGTGCTTGAAAATACTGAAAAAACTTAATAAAAATATGAGAATTTGAAGTAACGTCTTGGTTGTATGCATGATATAATAATATAAATTTTTTATGTCAAAAATATCTCATTATACCATGGGTGACTAATATAAATTTAAGGTTGTGTAAGTGAGCGAAAAAGATAAACACACAGGCAGAAACAATTAATAAAAGTAATTCTTATATAATTTTTTTAATAAAAGAATTTTTTTTTTCTAGAAAACCGTTTCAACAAAAAGTATTAAATAAACATTATTATTCACTTTAATTCTGAGTTTAAAACTACTAAAAACCAATTTGTAAAAGAAAATAATTTTTAATTTTCATGTAGGCAAAAGCATTTTTTAACATAAACAGCATTCATAATAAATTTCTCGCAGTGCGTTTGAGAAAAATTAGTTAAAAGATAAGCAAAAATTTGTCTCACATAAGACTAAATGAAAGATAATAAAAATACGTGTGAATTCGATTTGCAAAAATTTGCTACATGATGTTCACCCATGGATTAGACCCCCTTTTTTGATACGGAATGTTTTCTTTGCAGTATTTATTCAATTGGATGAAAGACAGATATGGAACTACATACCTTCTCATTCACAGTGTGCAGAAATGGCTATCACCAAAAAAGTAATTGATTTTAGAGCTATAAATTGCTACATAATTTCAAAATTGTAAAAAAATATGTTAAGAACATATTTATAGAAATTACAGAGGACACATATGTAGACGTTGTAAAATAATATAATAATATAATATATAATATAATAGCAAATGCGGTAAAGTTGAAGAAATACAGAAGAACGAAGCATTAAAAATTTAAGACTACAAAAATGGAAAATTCGTTTTAGCGCTATGAATTATTTTAAAAGTATAACTAGGGCAATCGATAAGGACCAAAATTTCAAAACATTTCCACTTAAATTTTATACAAGTGTTTTGATATTTCGACTATAATGGATGATTTAAATTAATACTAAATATACCAAACGGACGACACACTCGTCCGTATTCTAGAACAGTAACCCGCAAGCCATAGCACAATTGTGCAGATGAAAATCACATACATGCTTATGCTCTTTCAATTAGTCGTCCCTGAGCAAGCGACGAATTAAGTTGTGCACGCATGTATTAATTTTTTCCTGGTTTTTGGTTTAGTTTTTTTGAGCACACGGAACGAAATTAAAGTTAAAATTTAATAAATTTCTACAGACAAAAAATTGATAAATAATTATGGAAGCTAAGAAATATTTCGTAATGAAAAATGCTTTTCGCAATATGCAATGCATTTTATGTTATGAAACATTAAAAAATAATAGGGAAAATGCTTTAAAAGGGCATTTTAATAGTATCAACAGAGCTGTGAATAAATTTAATTTTGAATTTATACACTAAATTGTTGAATGGTTATTAAATTTTTACTTTTTATTTAAGTTTTTAGTAAATTGCTTATTTACAAAAAAAAATCATACAACTAATAACCACATCATGTATTTTATATTATTGCGGGACACTGTTCTAGAATCAAAATGTAAATAATTTAAGATTCAAAGAAAATGTATCTAAACTTCATAAAAAATTCATTAAAACACAGTCACACACAAACTTACATACATATGCAAGCATAATTAAATAATACATGAAATTAAAAAAGCATAAACAAAATCCCTTCAACCAACATAATTCAATTTATTCAACTCTCTTCCTTTAAGTATTATGGCTTTGATACAACAACAAATAAGAGAAAAGCAATTGTAAGGTCAAGAGAAATACTACAAACACACACACACACACACTCATGTTTTGTTTCTTTTTTTACTTGTAAGCTAATAAATGCCTGTGCAATATGTGTGCATGTAGTAGTAGCAACTTTAAACGATTATAGCTCCCAAAATACTAAACCGATTTCAATAAAACATAGATTCTGCACATATGTACGGAAAATCCTTTAAAACCATATAAAACTTTTTAAAATCGGTGCAGTGGTACCAGCGTAAAAGGGATTACAAAAAACATGTTTGCCTATTAATTATATAGAAGATAGATATAAACGAGTAAAAATAAAATTTGAATTGAAATTTTGGTCCTGCACATATGTATATACATGCAAATATATTTATTGCATTTGGTGCTTTTTAGTGGTTTTTTCATGACCGAACAGTGTTTTTTCCTTTAAAAAAGTTGGCACCACTGATATAAATACACATACTGTGTATATCATATATATACACATACTGTGTATATAAATGAGAAAACCAATTTCGTACCAATTAGCTCTTAAAATTGTACTTTTTCAACCCCAATAGTACTAAACTCTTTTTTTTTTGGTTTTTTAACTTTTTTTATTATATTTTTAGAACATGTCGCTCATTTATTAAAATAACGTAATAACTGAAAAACACTAGTTTGCCAAAACACAATACACATTACAGTAGAGCTGCAAAACTATCGATAGTACTATCGATAGTATTGATAGTTTTGTTGTAAATGAAATATCGATAGTTTTTTCCACTATCGATACTATCGGCAAAAAAAACAAGTAATTAAAAGAGTAAAAATAATCGAAGTTAGTAAACAGTAGCCGGCAGCTTTGAAGCAAATTATCCGTAGTTGATTTAAGCTTTTGTACAGCGATGGAAAAGTTGGTACAATTGTATAATTTTAGCGCTATTTGAATGCCAAAAGTACCGTAGCACCGCAATGACCTATTTAGCACTACTGGAATCTCTTTATATTATATTACATGCCAAAATTGCATTAAAATATATTAACCCCCTTATGCAAAAAATAATGCGTGCTTGAAGTGTACATTAAAAAAAATTTCCATAGAAAAACCGGTTTTATCGTTCACTTATTTTTTTGCACAAGGGGGTTAATCTTTAGCTCGAAAGTATTAGAAAATTAAGTAAATCAAACGATTTTTTTCGGTACTTAAAGAATTGCTGGAGGAATGTTATTTATTCCAAATTCATATGCAAATGTGGAAATTTTATTTTCGTACCAAGAGAGAAGCCGACTATTTGCATCGACTGTGAACAATCGAATAAAAAAAAAGGTTATAAACGTAGTATATCGTAAATGTTACTTTTATATTCAGATCCCAGCAACTAATATTCTTTGTGCACCTTCTGGCGTTTTGTTAATTGATTTTTAGTTAATTAAAAAGTACAAGTATTAAAAAAATATAAATAAAGAATTAGGTACAATCGTACTGAAAAAAAAATAAATTTTTTTTTTGAAAGTTAGTACAATTTCTAAATATGACATCGCATCCCTGCTTCTGTATACACAAGTACTTAAATACATATGTATGTATAGGGTGTTTTCTTAAGACGTATAGAACTTTGAATTGGAATAAAACACAAGAAAATCGTTTTAATGTCCATCAATTTGGCTTTATTGGAAGGATAATTTTATGCCATTAATGCTTAAATATGATTTCGGGCATGTGGCCGCCGCGGCTGGCTCGAATAAAGCCAATTCTACAGGTCCAATTTTCAACCACTTTTTCGAGCATATGGGGCCGTATGTTGGCAATAACGCCACGAATGTTGGCTTCCAAGTCCCCTATCGTTTCTGGTTTGTTGGCGTAGACGAGCGACTTCACATATCCCCAAAGAAAATAATCCAATGGTGTCAAATCACACGATCTTGGTGGCCAATTGACAGGTCCATTCCGCGAAATTATGCGCTCATCGAATGTTTCCTTCAATAAATCGATTGTGACGTGCGCAGTGTGGCATGTAGCGCCGTCTTGTTGGAACCACAACTCATCCACATTCATGCCATCCAATTCGGGAACAAAATAGTCGGTTAGTCGGCTCCAATTGCTGTGCACGGTGGCGAATCGATTCATTCGGGTCCTCTTCAACACTTTGCTCTACAGCGGCAATTGTTTCTTCGGTGCGCACTGTTCGACGTCTCTGCGTATGCGTATCATCACATAGAGTAAACGTAGTGCGAAAACGATCCATTGTTAACCGAATTAATTGCTCTGATGGACGATTATGTCGACCATAAAATGGACGGAGCTTGCGGTAAACTTCGCGAACTGAACCATTATTTTCGAAATAAATTTGCACGATTTGCAAGCGTTGTTCTTTTGTCAACCTATTCATGATGAAATGGCAAACCAAACTAAATATTAATCACTTGACAGCTGACAAAATGGCCGCCAGTTAAAAAAGTGATGCCAACTTAAAGTTCTATACCTCAATAAAAAACACCCTTTATATGAATTTATTTATAAATCCAAGTGTTATTCGACAAATAGTAGTCATAAGTATCTTAATAAATTCAACATCGTCGACACAAAATAAATTTTGGTGGTAATGATATCGCGACGGCCGCCAATCGTCTCTTACAATAAAACTTTACAGTTAGTGTCTTAAAAGTTATCAACATAAAAAAATTTTAAGTTCAATAAAAAAGTATATTTTCGATAATATGCCCCGTTTACGATAAAATCGAAAAAAAGGCTTGATATATTTTTATATACTAATGAAAATGTTGAGGACTCTGGATTTTTTTCGAGTCAAATGTAGTTTACGTGGCAACTTTTATAAAACTATTCGATAATATCGATAGTATTGATAGTTTTACATAAAACTATCGAAACTATCGAGTGGAGCGACTATCGATAGTTTTGCAGCTCTACATTACAGGGGAAGGTAAAAACACAATAGAAACTGTAATATTCTTTCTGTAATATTTTTGTACAACTGATTGTAAAAGTATTATTTTTTAAAGTATTGAAATAAATTTTTGTGGCGAGGTGTATTTCTGTGAAATGTATTGGAATCACTGAAAAACACAATTTCGTAAAAAATGCGAGTTAGGGCATTTCAACTTTTGAAAGCTACGGAAACAAAATTGAAGCGTTGCAATATTAAGACATATTTTAAAACGCTATTATTAACTCCCAACTGTTAAATTTTTGCCACATGGTAACTAATTTGATTTACATACAAAACAAAAAAAAACTTGCCAGACCATATAAAAGTATTAAAATTGAAACGTTGCAATATTAAGACACATTTGAAAACGCTATTGTGAATTCCCTAAATGTCTTTATTTAATTTCAAAAATTGGCTTGTTTTTATTGTTAAGTTCTAATTAAATACGAAATTGTGTTTTTGAGTGCATAAGTAAATAATAATTAAATGCTCAACCTTGTGTAATTAAATACTATTTAACTTTATTGAACGCACCATATGTTTTTATGCGTGTGTGTTTATTGAAAACATACACATGAACATCATGTGGTCGTATTGAAATTATCATGTGGTCGTATTAGGAAGAATTTCGTTTTATTTTCATAAATATATAACATATACAATTCATAGTTTCATATCATGGAATAAATAAATAGAAAAATGCATTCTGATGCCCCTTTGGTTTCATAAAAGGTGTTTTTATGCATTTTTAATTTTTTTTTTCATTTTGATAACCTAATTTTCTTATTTACATATGTTACACCGCTGTTTTTTAAAAGGCCTTGCATAATACTGGGAAATTTTGCAGTGCTACCATACTTTCGTAATTTAATTAGAACTTTAATTAACCACTGAAAAAATTAAATCGTATTTGAATACAACTTAATTTTAAATTAACACTAGCTAATTACGTACTTAATTATAAGGTTAAATGGCAAGTGCCGTATGAATTACTAGTAGTTAGAGTGGTACTTTGAAATTAAATATGAGGTGGTATAAAATGCTTTCTATAAAAATAAACTTTTTTTTTAAATTTATTAACTTCTAATTTTTTTTAAATCTTACCTTGTCAAAATATAAGTAGAAATCGTGAAGATATTTTCAAATTCGATTTCAAGATAACAAAAACATGCGGTCCTGTTCTGTAAACCGAATCCGAGTAAATTTCTCGTTTTCAAAAAATTAATAATGGTGCTGCAGACGTGTTTAAAATCATACACGATAATTTTCTTTCAGATATGATATTTGAGAATCTTAACAATAAAAAAATTTTAAAAAATCCAAAATAAATATTTCTATTGTCGTAGTTAGTTGTCTAAAATCGCGCTATTTCAAATCGAGCGTTATTTTATTCAAATAACGACTATTTTCCAAATTTAAAGTAAAAAAAAAATCAAATTAATAGATAAGTGATACGTGCGCAAGGAATACACCAAGATACTCCTTGTTACATGGACTACCTTTAGATGCATTAATTTTTTTATATACATACATATATTTAATTTTTATTAAAAAACTCAACTTTACCGATTATAATTATTATTGTTCGAACTTCATTTTTTGTATATACATGATTTGATTAGGCTAAAGTTCGTATAGCTTTGTAAGCCACATTACATGTGATAATTATTAATGAACAAATAACACCGAAGTTAATTGTAAATATTCTGACAAACAAGTAGTAGAACGGAACAACTAGCTTTTTCGAAGGCCACTATACTTCATCATCGGGGTTCCTTATGTTTGGTCCACTGTGTGTGAACCTGGCTGAGTATATAAAGCAGAAATCTGACACCAGTTAAAGTAAAAATTAAATTTGATGGGCGTGACTCCGCCCATTTTTTAAATGGCGGATTGTGTCTATTTTAGAGCTCAAGGTGTATGGTAAGTTTCCTAAAAATCGGTAAGGTAGAACCGCGTGAAATTGTGTAATTACAAGAACCAAAGGTGTTTTATAGGTTTCGCAGCAATCAAATAAATAGAATATCACAAAATTATATAAAGAAAATTTTTACGATGGGTTCCGTTGGTCTCATTGGAAGCTATACATACCCTCTCATACAATAAAAACTTTTTACAATCAGTCTAAAATATGAACCGAGTTATGAAATAACACCACCAAAAATGGATACGAATTGTTAACCTCCTCCTTTTTTTTGAATTCGGTTAAAAAATCAAGAAATAACTTTTATGTGAGGAATAAATAAAACTAAAGAAATAACTTTTATTTTTGGTGAATATATGTAAATTATATATCACTCATTCTATCTCACAACATTTCTCACAAAATAATTCTTTGGCTACGTTAAACAAAGGCAACAGGTGCATTTTACGATAGTATCCCTGTTTAATCTTTATTGAAAAACAAAGTGTAAACACAATATAAAACAATTTCAGCAGAAAGGTTTTTTGTTTAAAAAAAATCATGCTGACATATCTGAGATTCCTTAAATTAATTTCATAAAACATTATGATTACATACATATAAATGCACAAGTACATACATAGATACATACATAAATATATATATGTGTGTGTATGTACAGTATACAATCATTAATCTTATATTATGTTCTACACTGTGGATTCTACAGCTACAAGAAGGTCATTGACTTCTTATATTACGAGCAGCGTTGCCACAAAGATTGTTAAACAAGATCATTGGATGTCCAAAATGCATGTGCATTCTGTGTATTTTTTTCTATGCGTTAAATCATACAAAATATTAAAATGAAAACTAAATTAAAAAAATATAAAATAAGTTTTTACGTTTTTCAACGGCTAAATTTTTATACGTTTCGTCTGTAAAAAAAATAATCCGAATCGATTCCAAAAACTTGAAAGTTAATTTTAATTATATTTAGTTATATTTAAACTTGAATTAAAATTTGAGACGAATATAAAATGTTTTTTAAATTTCTTATCAAATATCAAAGAACCCTTATTTGTGCTGATTCAATTACAACATGATTCAGACCAGACGACAAATGAATGGCATTTGATATCGATTGAAATTGTTCAATTTTTTCATTTTATTTTAAAATTTCGTTAGATATCGAGTTCCGTAATTTGCCCCAGTATGAAAATTGCAAAACTCAAAGTCGAACGACATTTTAAAGAATTCACATTTAAATTTTGAAACATTTTAAAATTTCGTTAGATATAATTTTTTTAAAACACGTTTATTTATTGAAAATGAACTTCAAAAATGAACTAACAATAAGTATTCAAATCTTAAGTCTAGATATAATTTTTAAGACCGACCAGTGTCGGACGTAAACTTAGTGATAGAATAAATGTCATACTAATCACAACAATATTTTCTAGAAGTTTCATCTGAAGTGTTGCGTATTAGACCCCTCGTGTCCAACTTTTTAAGCGGATGTGTCCAGTAAAGTTCTAGGGGTTTATTATGTAATTCGATTCGAAACGGAAATGTATTCGAACGTAATGTGGATTAGGATGTGACTCGAGTTTTTTTAAATATTTGACTGCGTGGTTTGCAATTTCAGATTTCAATTGTCGTAATTTTTGTGCATGCTTCTTTTTATATGTATACGTCAATGTATGTCTATATACTTATATATATATATATATATATTTCAATGTAGATAGATGAATATTTTTACATCACTTTTCTAAAAAGAGTATACATTAATTACATGTGTATATTTTAAAGTGCTAAGTGTAAAAAAAAATTTTATTTATATATGGGCATTTCCACAGCAAAGTTCACTTTTTGTCAAGTTACGTTGTTTGGTAATATAGCTTGTTTTAAAAAAAGCATATGTTTTACATTCATGTTTGAATATTTGTTTAGAACGTAGTTAACTCTACATTTAGTGAAAGATAGCAGCAAGTCGAACATCATGGCTCTAAATTTCAAGCTTAATTACTTGGTGACGTAACATGACAATTGCGTAACGTGACTGTGGAAATTCCTATTTACATAAATATAATAATAATGGTAAGAAACAATAATTTTATTTAAAAAAAAAAAAAAAATTATTGTTCCTCAAAATTTTGTATTTTGCAGGAGTTGAATCAATCTGTTGCCATTAAAGCAGGGAATAAATGCTGCCTACCACATTGTCGCCGTTCCAAAAGAAATTTTCCCGACTTAAAACTGTTTCGATTCCCAAGCTCGGACTCACCAATATTCAAAGAATGGGCCGAAAAATGCAATCTTGGTGAGCAGCTTATGGAAAGGCCCGCTTTACTGTTTGTATGCGATAGACACTTCCCGTTAGACAATGTTGGAATAAAGTTCTTAAAGCGTGGTGCCGTGCCAATTTTACACTTATCTGAGAGTGAGGACTCTGTAAGTATTTTCTTATTTCCCCCACGTAAGCGTTATTGTATTAATTCGATTTGGCATGGCTTGCGCACAAACAAGAGAGAAAGAAAGACAGTTTTCTTTGAAAATCAATTAATGTAATGGAAAACAATTTTTAAGTGCTTAAGTAGCTGGACGTAACAACGTCACTTTTATATAAACTCTAAAATAGTATACTTTTCTTTGAGACTTTAAAAAACAGCGGTTTCAATAAAAACTGTAGTACGTAAACATAATACATATGAAATTGAAAAACAAATTTCTTTAGTTTAAAAGAAGAAATAAAACGCTTTGAAAATATGTTATTGAAAGTAATATTAAACCATTATGGCCGTACTTTTAGAAGTGGCAAATAAGTAGTATACAGTGTGTCCTTAAACAAGTTTATCTTTTTGGTGACATGAAAAAAGAAGTAGTAAAATGCTAGTCTGCATAGACCCCTGCAAAAGACCACTTACAAAAACTTTTAAGACAT
The DNA here is from genome assembly GCA_949987645.1 of Tachina grossa. Classification (NCBI taxonomy): domain Eukaryota; kingdom Metazoa; phylum Arthropoda; class Insecta; order Diptera; family Tachinidae; genus Tachina; species Tachina grossa. The sequence goes on from OX465274.1 coordinate 64,794,233, forward strand.
GAGGGATTTTTCAAATGCTTTACTGCAGCTAAGTATTCTAAAAAAAAAAATGCTAAATAAGACTGTTGGAAAGACATTTGTTTCAGTTATTGCAGGTATAGGAGTAAATAAGAAAATAATTTGTAATGATTGATTCTTCATACGCATGAGCGCGTATACAAACGTCATGCATATACATACGCGCACACGTTGTATATATGATCTTTTCGTTTTCTGCGCACATACAAATGCACACACATGCATTGACATTAGTTGTATGCGTTTGCTGTAAAGCTTAAGCTTAAGCGAGTGCCAGACACATCAATATTCAGCTTCAATATATGTGGATGTGTGCGTTGGTGTACCAAAAATAGTCACACATATATTTTTTATAAAAAACGCACACAACTACACATATTGAAGCTGAATATTGATGTGTCTAGCACCCGCTTTAAACACATTAGCTTACCGTCTACATCTTACACACACACACACACACACACTCAAACGCACAATATTCAAAATAACAAGCATGCACGTATCAACACTACTTCTTTTGATTGTTTGTTACCAACAAGAAGTCTTCGCGTTATCGCCCCTTGGCTGAGTGGTAGCGAGCTAGCCTCTCAGTCCAGAGGTCATGAGTTCGATTCCCACCACCATAGACAAGCTAATCGCTTTGCCGGTTATGTTTGTGTTAAAAAAACACTCATATACACGAACGTCAATACATTCATCGTGCTTCGCTTATTAAACGACAGCATTTATTATTGGTTTAGTATAATACATACCACGAGAATACATTTAATAGTGTTTTCACACTGAAAGTTAAAACCTGATTTTAACGTTAAAACCATAAACAGCTGATTTCGCTTTCACACTGCAAGTTTGTTAAATTCAGGTTTTAACTCACAGGCTGTCTAATAACTTTCCTCAAAATAAAATAAATCTCCTGTCGAAATATGTGTATTTGTTGTTGCATTTTTTCTGCTTTTTAATAACACTTGTTGGACATACTGTTCAACTGTTTTCGTTTGTATGAAAAACTGAGATATTTCACAATGCGCTCTAAAATGGAAATTATTTTATATTTTGTAAATAAAATTTTTTTAAATTATGGAACTGCTTATACAGAATTAAGAAGTGCTTGGGAATATTGTTAATAATATAAAAATGCACAAATACATTATAAGATAAACCTTTTTTTATAGGCAGATGAATGTCAGTCATATTGTCTATTTTCACTTTCCACAGTTCAATTTAAAATATTTTCGTTGTTTTCCTTCCAAAAAACTTTTTTCCATAATTTTTGGATTATTGTTGCTGCTGCATTGTTATTCACTGGCATAACATTATCAGCTGCTGTCGGTCATTTCAACTTGGCAGCGCTGAATTTATCACAGCGAAAACAAGGTTGCATTTCATAAAACCAACTTAAAACCAATTAAAAATGGTTTTAATTTGGTTTTAACAAAAGCAATTTGTATGGTAAAACCAGGTTTTAACAGTTGGTTTGAACGTTAAAGCTAACTTTTATTAAAACCATGTCAGTGTGAAAACGCTATAAAAAACAACACGTATTTACATTTCAAGACAGTTTACGCAGGCCTCCACTCTGCTACTCTGCCAATTCGAAAATGTATATTTACACATTTTCGTCTTCAGATACTTAACGGACTAAAAAGGCTATATCAAACAGTTAAGAAAATCCCCCTGATTCTGTAAAGTTCAGTGTACAATAGTGTCCTGCACAATATATCTTATAAGAACTTTCAAGACATGAGGGATTTTTCAAATGCTTTACTACAGCGAAATCTTATAAAACAAACGTTAACAACACTGTTTGCAAGAAATTTGTTTCACTATTGTAGGTATAAGAGTAAAGAAGAAAACACTTCGTGACGGAAGAATTTGTGATACTTGATTCTTTCTACGCATAAGCGCGTGTACAAACGTCATGCATGTATGTGTGTATGATCTTTTATTTTTCTGCGCACATGCAAAGGCACACACATGCATTAACATTATTTGTATGCGGTTAATCACATAATAACTTACCATCTACATATTACACACACACTCAAACGTACAATATGAAATGTAACAAGCATACACTAATCAACAGTACTTCTTTTGAGTGTTTGTTACAAACAAGCTGTCATGCGACATCGCTTGTTAACACTGATATACACGTACACCAATATATCCATCGTGCTTCGCTTATAGTACGACAGCATTTATTATTGGTTTAGTATAATACATGCGACGTGAATACATTTAAAAATCATGACGTATTTACATTTAAAGACTGTTTACGCAGGTCTCTAGTGTACAAAAGAAATGAAAATGTTTTCCGAAAATAAATGTCATATACAGCCCAATCATGAATATTCCCTCGGAATTCATTTCTCACGGAAAATAATTTTCTCGAGAAAACAAATTCCTTGGGAAGAAAAAAGAGTAATACGTGGCATCACCGCTGTACGAAGCTCGTTGTTTTGCTTGTTTTTTTGACATTTTGTTTCTCCCTTTTCTTGTAGTGAAAGAGTAAATAAAATTATTAACATTCACCAACTTGTAAAAATATGTAAAAATAAGTTTATAAATGATTTATTTGGGAATTATTTGTGTTTTTCCACACACAAGAACTATAAAATAGAAGTTTATGTAAATAAATTCTTGTTTAATGGAGTATTAAGTGTATTTTTATGTAGACTCCCATCTGTTTTGCAAGTGAAAGATTTTTAGTGAAAAAAGCAAGTTCAACTGCGTGCATGATACCTACTTTTTTCCCGGGCAGTTTTTTGTATTCCCGCATTTGGTAAACAAAGGGAAAAACAAATTCATAATAGGAGAAAAGGGAAAATTGAAAAAACTCGTGCGGAATTTTTGTTCATGATTGGGCTGATAAACTTTATTTCCCAAACTTTATAAAAGATGTTGGTGTACATTTGTCTATAAACGGCTATATATTCGAAAAATTCAAGGTTTTCTTTAGCACCGCTACAGATGCATTGTTGAGTGAACAGTTCATGTAATTGTTATATTTTTTTTTATTGGTTTTAGTTTATTGTTCTTATTTCAACTACATATAATAATAGTTGAACTTCTCATTTGTTTTAATGAAAGTTAACATTAGTAGTTGTTCTAGGAAATTTTTGTTTAAAGGTTTCCTCCGTGATGATCCGCATTAGCAATATCATGTGCATTTCAGCACGTATCAACTAGTTAACCTCTCGATAATCAATTTCAATGGATTTTTAAGATAAATTAAAAATTTTACTGAAGAAGCAAAATATCAATTTTGAGAAAAAGTTCTATAAAAATATCAAAGCTTCATTCATAAAAAATATTTTTGATTTATAAGACGTTTATAGAACAGTTTTTTATTTTTAAATAAAAGAAAAAAAAATCGAACTGTTAATAAATTCAGTAAAGTGCGACTCTGTCTCGCGCACGAAGGGTTCCGTACGAACACTAGATATGTAATTTAATACAAACTTCAGCCTATATAATATATAGTTTTGGCAATTTTTTTCATTTTGGCGTTTTTTCATTTGGGCGATTTTTTTACTTTTGGCGCCTTTTTCGCGTTTTGGAAATTTTTTTTCGGTTTTTGGCGTTTTTTCAATTTGGCGATTTTTTTCATTTTGGTGATTTTTTTTCATATAAAAAATTATTTTGGTTTTGGCGCCTTTTTCGCGTTTTGGCGATTTTTTTTTTAGATTTTTGGCGTTTTTTTTCCTTATTTTGGCGTTTTTTTTCATTTGGGCAATTTTTTTGGAATTTGGCGATTTATTTTAGTGTTAAAATTTTTTTTTAATTTTGGCGATTTTTTTTTAATTTTTGGCGATTTTTTTTTAATTTTTGGCGATTTTTTTTTGGTTTGGCGATTTTATAATTTTCGGATTTTTTAGTTTTACCGTTTTTGAAAATTTCAAGTGTTTGCCTCTTACGGTTTCCAAGATAAGGCAAATTGGCAAAATTACATAGTCAAAATTGCATTAACTGATGGGCAACCCTTTAATTTAAATTTTTTTAAGTTTTAGTGTTATTTGTTTTAATTTGTATAAAAATACACTAATTTTACAAATTACAAGTTTCAATATACATATGTACATACAATTGTATGTATATTAGATGGGATTTTAACAGTTTTCGTTGCTCGTTTTGGAACACCCTTTAATTTTTAATTCTCATGTATTTGTTGTTGTAGAGGCCAAGATTCTACATACTCTGTCCAAATTTCAGATCCGTAGGGTTCCTTTTCACCTTTGGTGTACGGAACCCTAAAAAACGAATAAAAACTCTTAAATATATTTCTTTTGTGTATTGCAAAATCAACTGACAAGTTTTTAAATATTCCACAACTGCACTAACGTCCTAAGCATAACCAACTATTAGTCGACCTCAAGTTAATAAAATATCAAATATCGTTGTAATTAGAGATGGGCGCGTGTCGTGTCGCACGACTGTTAGTGACAGAAAATCTGATTTCGTGCGTGTTTTTGTCGTATCGTATTGAGTAAAATTTACAGGATAAAACACGAAACGATTTTAGGTGCTAAATATGTGTGCATGAATTTCCAGTAAAGAAAAAGTTTAATACTTTGTATTGTCAAACACACAAAAATTTTAAAATTTCCTGATAGTGCTGGGGTCTCTTAGGCTTAAAGTTCGAAAATTAAACAAAAATATATATCTATTTGAATATAAAAAAATGCTATTTTGCTACTCAATTTGTATGTATTCGTGCGTGTTGTGAAGTTTCGTGTTGGGAAAAATTTTCGCGTGCGTGTTTCGTGCGTGTTGGACATCTTAGCATTCGTGTCGTGTTGGAAAAATTAGATACGCGCCCATCTCTAGTTGTATTCAGCAATTGATTGCTCTTGATAGCCTATTGCTGTTCTTTTAAGACTAGAAAAAAGTATGTCAACAATAGCTAATTGCTATTGAAAATAGAGAGAAGTATCAATTTTCAAATACTGGATTGACGTGACGTCGAAAAAAATTTCCAGAACCAGGAATATTAAAAATATTTACGATTAAAGTCTCCTTTCGATTATACTTTTAATCATGACGATGAAATTTTGGACGCAGGTTCGGGTCAATACCCGGTAGGTTTTTGTTTTGTTTCTGACCCATCAAGTGACCACCACTATGTATAGTAATTTGTAGTTAAAAAAAATAATACAGGGTAATAGGACATTTACATTACCTCAAAATAAATGTAGTACTTATGAGATTTTAAGCTAAATCTAGCTGCCTTTGACTAGATTTCCCATACAAAACGAATCCTAATTTGCTAGTAGATTTCTGGGAAATCTATTAAAAATATATTTTTATTTTTATTACCCTGTACGACATATTTATATAAAAGATGATTGAATTAGCTACGGTCTGTTTAAAAAGGTGTGTGAATTGACTACATTGAAGTTGTTTGGTTGTAGTTTTGAAAATTTTTCAGTTAATGAGATTTGTTTTGGATAAAAAAAGTATTATTAATGTCAAAAAAAAAAAAAATTGGTGTGAACGGTATAGATTTTCATATAGATTTTAATTAAAATCTGCTAAATTTTGTGCAGTTGCGAATGCGTATAAGACAACATTTTCCGGGTTCAGCTGGTATGTATATATAAAAATAAATTTACAAATTGCTTCAAGATTTCTAAATTTTATTTTTATTAGATGAAATTTTTGAAGTTTGTTTCAAATTTACATTAACTGACTTGGACTTCAAAAAAGGAGGAGGTTAACAATTCGTTTCTATTTTTTTTTTGGTTGTTACTTCATAACTCGGTATATTTTAGACCGATTGTAAAAATCCTTTTTCTTGTCTGAGAGGGTATAGCTTCCCATTGATCCCATTGTAAAAAAGTGGGCGGGTACACGCCCACAACTTTTTATTTAATTTTATGATATTCTATATGATTGGTTCTTGTAATAATGCAATTTGAAAGTTGAAAAAATGGGCCTGGCTACGCCCATTAAAATTTATTATTTTATTTTATTTTCTACTTAACCGATTTTTACGAAACTTACCACACACCTTTAGCTCTAAAATATACACAATCCTCCATTTAAAAAATGGGCGGAGTCACACCCATTAAAATTTAATATATTATTTTATTTTATTATTTATTTTTTTGGTTCTACTTTAATGATGTTTACGAGACTTAACACGCACACTGGGCTGTGATAAACACACAATCTTGCATTTAAAAAATTAGCGGAGGTACACCCATTAAAATTTATTTTTATATCTCACGTACTTCTTATATCAGGTCTTTACATTGAAGTCGGTTTTTTTCTGCCGAAAGAATTATTAAAATAATATTATTAAAATATTAACAATAATACTTATTCTCAACTTATTGCCCTCTAAGTTTTTTATTTGTATGAATAATCTGGGTAACTCTAATTAAATTGCAAACAAAACAATTTTTAGCAAGTTTACGTTTCGACGACATTTTTAAAATTAACTTTACCTTTCCTATGAAAACGAGCAAGAAATTTTCATTAAAATTTTTACTCATAGTACGTATACAGAAATTTCAAGAAATTACTTTCATGTGTAAATGTAAATTAAATACTATTTTCTTGAACTCCAAAAACTATATAAAATCTATGAACGAAATCAAAATGGAATACGACACTTTTAAGTACCACATATTTGGCAAAGTGAATAAAAAAAAGCATTTGCCTTTTACTTAAAAATTTGTTTTAAAACCTAAAATTTTTATGTGTTTTTTTAATCAAATTTTTAAGTAAAAAGCAAATGCTTTTTTTTATTCACTTTACCCATTATCAAATAAGTTGGATCTTATCATATCATCATATTCTGGCAACGCTGAATATCTAGTATTATCTACAAACTTTTGTGAATGTTTGACCGTGTGTGTATATTGGATGTGTACATGCATTTCTAAAGCATTAAACACATTCATCACAGCAGGCTACACGAACACACGACTTCAAATGCCGCTGGCAGCATTTGTCGCCTCGTAGCCGGCTACTTAATTATTTTGGAGACGGCAGCAGCAATATCTGCAGCTGATATTCAAGTACAAATACATTGTTCAGTATTGCCACTTTTATATATTTTGCATTTATAAAAATTAATTGCTCTTTTAAAATGTACTTATTTCACGTAAAAGTACAAAAACGAATCAATTTATTCTTAACATCAATTTTTGGATATTATTTCTGTTAAATAATATGAAATAATTGTACAAAATCATTCATTCAACATTTTGTATTATACTGGCAATACTGAATTTTCTCATTGTAGCCAACAAAATAGAAATTAGTTTAATTGGACTACAACGACAAAATCAGCATAGACAACAACCTGCCGCCATGTTGCCTTGCTGTCTTCAAAATAATTATTCTCATATAAACATGTGTATTCTATCCTTGACATTTGGTAGTCGGTAGCTTGCTGTGGTGAATGCGTTTAATGCTTAAGTTCAATATAGTATGTATGTATGTGTGTATGGATCTAGTTTTCCTTTTGTGTACTATTGTTGTGATAAAGAAGTGGCTGTAAATTTAAGTAATTTATATGATTTCTCTGCTTTTATTTTTGACATTAGATTAATAGGTTGTGATTTATAATGTTCTAAAAGACTCCCCATAAAGCTTTTGGCTCGATTTTCTACAACCAAAATTTCTCCAAAATGAAATATGTACAGTATGTCAAGTAATTGTTTTGACATAGTTAAAATCGTTGTAAATTTTGACTTTTATCGTAAATATTTTTTACTTTTTTGGATTATGAATTTTTTTGTAGTAGATTTCATTTTATTTACATTTAAGTGCACAAATAGTCGTAAGTTATAAGCAAAATTAAAAATAAGAGCATAAAAATTATATGAAAACCAAAAAAACTCAAAAATATCTTTGTCAAGAAAATGTTTTTACATCCTTGTATTATATAGTAAGAAAATACAAAAGATTGTAAGGTGTACAAAAATAAATATTTTTTGTGGCCGCCATTGGCATCAAACAGGTTTGTAAGACGACTTCTCATAAAATAATTTTTTTTTCAAATATTCCGCTGAAATTTCTCACTTTCCCCTCGTATTGCTGTTCTTAACTCCATTTAGTTCTTGAAATACCATTCCGAAACACTATTTTTCAATAAAACCCATAAATTTTGAATAAGCTATAGATCTGGACCTTGAGATGGAGTATCCACAGCTTTACCGCAATTGAAAAGATACCATGTTCTTACCCAAAGTGCCTCATGTTTGAGGTCAATACCTTAATAAAAATTGAAAACTTGCATATTTACTAGCCATAAAGCCAACCTTACTCGCGCTGTCAACCAAAAACCATTTCAACGTGTTGATGTACCGCTCAGTAGCAGTTTCCAAAGAGACAAAGGCAAGTGCTCAAAAGAATCGACTGTTCTTCAAGAACTGGTCAGAAATCCCAGCTTCTTAGATTGCAGCATAGAGAACAACAATTGCCTTTTGCGATAACGCATACTTCCAAGCTTGATGGCTACTAGGATAATGTGATTTTCTGCGACGAAACCAAACTTCTGCTCTATTAGAATGACAGATGTAACAAAGTATGGAGAAAAAAAATCTTTAAAAATATTGGAAAGTGAAACCATATACCCAACTGTAAAATTAAAAAAAAGTTTGGTTGATGGATTGGGGGTATATATACACATGTATGTATGTATGTATATGCTGTAAAAGGTGGGATAAATTTTTTTTTATTGAGAATATCATGAATGGGCGGCAGTACCTCAATATATTGAAGTATTTTTTTGGTGACAGCTCGAGTAAGTTTGGGTTAATTGCTGGTAAATATGGAAGTTTTAAATTTTTATTAATGTATTGACCTAAAACATGAGGCACTTTGGGTATGAACATTTTGTCTATTCAATTGCGGTAAAGTTGTGGATACTACATCTCAAGGTCCAGATCTATACCCTATTAAAATTTATGGGTTTATTTGAAAAATAGTGTTTCGAAATGATATTTTAAGAACTAAATTGAGTTAAGAACAGTAATACGAGGGAAAAGTGAGAAATCTCAGCGGAATATTTGGGAAAGAAAATTTTTTTCCATGAGAAGTTGTTTTATAAGCCGGTTTGATGCCAATGTCGGCCACAAAAAATATTTATTTTTGTACACCTTAAAATTTTTTATATTTTTTACAAGGATGTAAAAACATTTTCTTGACAAAGAAATTCTTGAGTTTTTTTGGTTTTCATGTAATTTTTATGCTCGCATTTTTAATTTTGCTTATAACTTATAACTTTGTGCACTTAAATGTAAATAAAATAAAATCTACTACAAAAAATTTCATAATGCAAAAAGGAAAAAAAATATTTACGATAAAAGTCAAAATTTACAACGATTTTAACTATGTCAAAACAATTACTTGACATACTGTATGTGTATGTATGTATGTGTATGTACTGTGAGCGTCAATATAAAGTAAACACCAAACATATTTGTATTGCAAGTTTGATTGTAGTATGTACTTACATAAAAAACATATACATATATGTAACTGATTGTAAAGAAAAAAATATTTTGCAATTTTAGCTGGCATTAAATCTTAGTTTAGGTTAGGAAATCCAGACGATATTTAATATTGAAAATTAATGTTATTATATTTTTATCGTTTAACTCTGCTTTTGACTTTCTTTGACCTTATTGATACTATAAACATTTCTTTCACAAGTATTTTGTTCCACACTGTTGAATCTTTAATCCGTTCGGGCCATCTCTCAAGAAAAGTTGTCCTTCAGATTTTTCTATAACAAGATGTTTCTATAGTAGCTCAATTTTAGTGCCAGAGGTCAGTAGAAAGAAGGTAGTCAAGATGCGTTAAAAGTCCGAAGTGGTTATTGTATCCCGAGAATAATACGATAATCGGGTATGTTCTGCATTCCACCTGAAATTAAAACGAGTGGAATTGCCATAGCATTGCTGTTATAATTACATATTGCCAACAACAATTTTATGGCAATTCCACTCGTTATAATTTTACGTGGAATACAGAACATACCCGAATGAGAGACCAATTTATGCATTTTTGTTATGAATGCTGTCCATGTATATATGTATATACGCTTGTATTGTCTGGTGAAAAAAAACTTTACGCGTCCAAATTCTGTGGTGTTTTTCTTTAAATCCTCGGTCAATCGACTCCATAAGTTGGCATAATACTCGTCATTGATTGTCTCATTCTTTTGAAAGTAGTCAATGCTTATTAATCTTCCTAGGCTTTCTTTGGCGTAGAATCACCCCGAGAAACTCATTGTTTTGACTGCTGTTTCGTCTCTGCCCGTCCACGCACTGTGGGGTGAAAGCCTTCACAAGAGGCGATTAATTTAAAAGATGAACTTTAACTTTCACAACCGTATTTGGTACCATATGAAAGTAGATAAAATTCTACATCACTAACTGTAAAAATAAAAGTTCTTGGTAGTTTACTTTATTTGTAGTGTGTGTTCAAAGTTCAATATAATTTTAGTTATTTTTGCGCGCATTGATTAAAAGAGAAAATTTTGATATTTCAAGTGATTATAGTTTTTGCTAAGAACATAAGTAAAAGTTTTATAATGGAACCGTCAACTTCAGGTATATGAGCATTTAAAAAATTATTTTTTGTTTAGACAAATGTTTTAGAAATATTAAAAATAACAAAAATTAAAAATTTTAAAAACCCCCAAATATATCTAGAGAATATGCTATATCTTCTAAACGGCTGGACCGATTTTCTTAAAACATGGCTAAGAACACTCTCGATCAAGTCACCTTTCAAACAGAAAAAAACTAAATCAAAATCGGTTCAGCCGTTTGGTCTGTACGTGGACACAGACAGACACACAGATACACAGACACACACTACAAACTTATAACACCCCTTTTTTTAGTCAGGGGTTAAAAATAAAATTAAATTGCTCTAAAAATGTGGTATTTTTGATATATACATTGAGTTTCAACAATTTTGTAGATGAGTGTAGGGAAAAATGCTTTTATGCTCTTAAAATATAAAATTTTAGCTAATAAATCCCAGAATACCTATTTGCGCATTTGTGCGATTTTTGAGTTATGAAGGTTTTTGTGAGAGAATTCCAGTTGCTAAAAATCAATGTGAAAAATAAATATTAAATATTTATTTTTTTTTATTTAAAATCACATAATTTACAATTTAATTTACTAATTTATCTTTTTTAACCCCCGACTAAAAAAAGGGGTGTTATAAGTTTGTAGTGTGTGTCTGTGTATCTGTGTGTCTGTCTGTGTCCACGTACAGGCCAAACGGCTGAACCGATTTTCATTTAGTTTTTTCTGTTTGAAAGATGACTTGATCGAGAGGGTTCTTAGCTATGTTTGAAAAAAATCGGTCCAGCCGCTTAGAAGATATAACATCTTCTCTGCAAAAAGTCGGGGGTTTTTAAAATTTTTAATTTTTGTTATTCATTCAAAAGTTACAGCAAAAATAGTCAAATAAGACCATTTTCTCCAAAATACAAAAAGCCCATAAAAGGTTAAATTTTTTTTCAAATTTTTTTTAAATGCTGGCTTTTTATGTATTTATTAATATTCATCAATAAAAAAATAACAACACTTTCAAATTACGACTTCTATGAATTAATCGCCACTTTCTCTACCATTCACCCCACTGTGCCACGGTTACGATTGCGTTTTTGCTCTACTGTGAGCAAATGCGGCACCCATCTTGCGTAACGTTTTCTCATGCCCAAGTGGCTTCTACAATCTCTCTCACTTTCAATCTCCGATCGGCCAACAGCATATCGTGCGTTTTTTTTATTGCTTCGCGCGTCTAAAACTTTCTAAATCTTCCGTGCTTGCACGGCCACAATGAAATCCACTAAAACACTTTTTTGCCATTAAAATTAATGGCGAAGAGTCGCCGTGGTATTTATCAAGCGTACCCTTGGTTTGAGTGATGGGTTTTCCCGCAGAAAATAATGCTTAATGAACACAGGAAATTTACTTTTTTGCATTATCTTCTAAATTCACGCTATTGATAGCTGTCAAACACAAACTTGATACTTGTTCAAATTTGACATTAGTCAACTGACAGTTGCTTTTTGACAATAGGCGCTATGTTGCCCTTTGATTTAAGAAGAGGGAAATTGAAAAAAAAACTCACGGGCAATGAAAAGTTGTTTTTTGTTTACATTGACACTCACCGTATGTTACGGTTGCCTTGTTTTTAAAACATTTCTCAAATATTTTCACATATGTATTTAGTGAATGTATAAGCACAAAACATACAGAAGTGTCACAAGACGGAAGATACGGGTATTTTTCAGTTTGTCTCGTTTTCCCTCAAATTTTGTCGTCGGTTTTGTTTTGCTACGTCTTTCTAGTGCAATATATTTTTATTAGCTGTGTTAATTGGTAAGTAGTAATACACTACAGTATCAAATACACTATGCTCTTCTCTTTCTTCCATGAATTTTAACAAAAACCTGATTGGAGCTTTTTTTATCTGTCACTTTCTTCACTTCTGTGTATTCTGTGGTATAACCTTAATAATAATACACGGTAGACTTAGGTTCAGGTAATAGTTTTATATAAAAGTAATTTGAAATAGAATTAGAAATAAACTTTATTTTAATGATAATAATGAATCTTTCTAAACTATCCAACTTCAATTTATTATTTGTAAAAGAACAATCATTGAATTCATACATAAAAAACACCTGTACATACATACATACTTCTACAATCTAAATTCCAATTAAAAATCTTTTTTCTCTTATATTTATGACTTTTTTTTTCGTCCAAACAGTTTGTGGTTATAAATATTTCGTTTATGAAATATGACTGGAAAGAACAATTACATTTTCCTGTGAATGTGAATAAGGCGTGTAAATTACTTGTTTCTTCAGAAAAAAAAAATTAAAAAAGTTTTTATCTCCTCGTGTTAGCTTTCCGAGTATTGCTGGCTCATCGAATATTGATGACAGATCTGGGGTTTATACTCTCTTATTCAAAACTAAAGTAATTATTTTTAATTTTATTACAAGTATAATGCAGATTCGAATTACAGAGTAGAATAATGGTTATTCTTTTTTTCCACTAATGGAGAGTATGTGCACAGAATTTATCCACTTTTTCTCCAATTCGATATCCAAAGGTAGTTCAGCCCTGGTTTATGTAATTATTTTAGTATTCAGTTTTATTGTACATATGTACATATGTACATATATTTAGGTTAGTTTTAGGTTTTATTGTGTGTTTTGTTTTTTATTTTTATTGCTTTGTCCATTTTTAAATGTCACTCTTTCTACGTTTTTGTGGTTTTCGATAACAAAAAGAAGTGGTTTTAAGATCTAGTGATTGTTTGGCTCTGGTCATTTTGGCTTCTAATGCCACAAATTTTGAAAATTTAATTAAAGACCGTTCATAATATTTTTACAAAATTGAGACCCTGGTACCGGAACTTTCTTAGAACTCTTAGATAATTTGTTAAAATAGATATATATATATATATATACATATATATTTTCTATAAAGTCTAGCAAAAATATTTCAACGTTACACAAAAAAATAAATAAATGTTTTTTGTACACTACGAAAATTGTTTTTTGAGTCTGTCTCTGGCTTTTACCAGCTCTTATGGTCATTTATAAACCAAATGTCTGCTGTTTTAATGGCCAATGGAAAGGTCGTTCGTTGAATTACTTTTATTACGAGGTCATTATGTTGGCAGTTTTTATAGGACTCAATACACACAGACACACACACACACACACACACACATATATATATATGCTCTTTTATTCTAAAAAAAAAAGTAATTCCATAATAAATTTTATGGAAGCTTAAAAATGAATAAAATAAAATTTTATGAAACGTCATTATTACACTATCTGTACGATACACATAAGATTGTTCATATATAGACAGACATAAATGTCTGCTTTACAGCCATTCCATTAAACATTAATTGCATTTCTACATTTTATAAAATATTTATGAAGAAGGATAAAAATGAAAGATTATTTTTTATGTTTATTACTAGAGATGTGCACGTGAGCGTTTTTTGACTCACGACGCGCACGCTCACGCAGAAAAATATTTTACTCACGCACTTTCACGCACGAACGATATTGAAAATTTTCACGATCACGCACGCTCACGAATAAAATATTCTTAATCACGCACGAGTGGTTTACAACTTATCACGATCACGCACGCTCACGAAAAAGTATGTAATCCATTTTGTATCTTTTTTTGGGTTGAAAAATAGGTTTTTACACATACAAACATATGTATGTATGTACATACATATGCATGCACGTGTATATGTAAAATTTACATTGCACAGTGGGGACTTTTAAAAAGTAAATGGCAATAAATCTGGAACTTCTAAACTACTGATTGGATTTATATGAAACTCCTAACATCCGTAGAGGATGACCTAGCCTTTATAACACATGTCATGACAGCCTTCTGGCTTGAGCTGGACATGAGTTACAGTGGTCCAAAGTTGACTACCTGGGACTCAAAAAAACTTCTGAGGCCTATAACTTTTTTAAAAACTATCCGATTTTTACCGGATAAAGCATTTTGACATAAACTTGAAATTCTTAAGAAATAATTTCGCAAGATGTCATGCGATATAAGATATTTTACCCAAGCCAAAAAAAAAATTTTTCCTTGACCTTTTTTAGTATTTTGGCTATTACTTTTTAGTTCATTGTTGGATTTTAAGTTAAAAGACAGCATTAAATTTTTGACAAAATTGACATTTGTGAAATCGGGAAAAGGCTAAAAAATCCAAATTTTAAAATTTCCCTGAAAAAGGCAAGTGTTTTTTAAGTATCTTCATTATTTTCAGTTTTATAAAAAACTTTGTTTGATACATTTTTAATTTTTTAATTACATAAAGCTAAAGACAATGCATTAAAAATGTGCTCAGAGCCAATTATTTTGTATTTCGGACATGTACCCTACATTCAACAATATCCTAAAATAGTAAATTTTAAAAATATTTTTTGTGTTTAAGCGGTTATAAAAAGTTGTGACGGTAGATTTTGAAAGTTTCAACTATAAGATTTTATTATGTACATAGTTTTATACATTTGTAACTAAAATTTAAGAGTTCCTTTTCATAAATGCGGATGCACGCGTAGTTTTTCTAAAAAAAAGTAAAAATTTAGGGAAATATAGCTGTGTACCATAAAAAATATATTAAAATAATTTTATTTTTCTACATTGGTATATTTGAATTTCATATGAGCCAGTTTACTACGCCTGAAAAAATTATAACAGTAGCCCAATACACAATCTTGTGCAAATGGTCTTGCATCGTAGCATGTGCAAAATGGTATATACTATTGATAATCACCTATTCAAGAATAATATCTCGTGAGAGCGTGATAATTCGTGCGCTCACGCACTCACGCGTGATTAATTATAAATTTTATCACGATCATGCGTAAGTCACGCGTGATTCACGCGTGACACGATCAAATCACAAGATTTTCACATCTCTATTTATTACATTCTAAGGAAAGTATATTGTATCAGCATTTTAAATGTGCAGCTTGAGGAACCATTTTGAAAAGTAAAAATATCCAGTTGACGTTTTATGGCCGACTTTGAGCGTATATTCTTTCAGCAAATAATAAAAAAAGAATACTTAAAAGTCATAAAATTCATACGAAAAACGAGTTTTATGGCAAAAAACTTCTTAATTTCAAAGTTGTCATTTCAAAATTAGGTTTAATATTTTTTTTTATTGAAATTTGTTCGAGTGATATGCTAACAAGTGAAGCTCTGAATGTTCAGCTCGCCCAAAATAAGGTCAAAACTTTGGAAATCATCGATAAAACCCATGAGGACCTTGAGAAAGCACACGATATTATAGTGAAGTTTCTAACAACGTGGTAACGGGGTATATTCCTTTGTTGTAGGTAAAGTGTGTTGTAATCGGAATCAGCGTTGCCAGAAACTTTGGTAATAAAATAATAATTTGACGAACAGATTTTTTATTGTGAAAGTCTTAAACCTGGATCACACTATCGGCTTAATGTACCGATTTTTGTCGGCTCACTACAATAAAGTCATAAGTATGCCAAAATGGCATTATTAGTCAATTAATTCTGGAATAAGTGTATATGGCTTCAATACAAATGCAGTGTGGTGCAATTATCTCCTTATATTTCAATTAGTTGAGAAATAAGTAAGTCAAATTTAGCTTATTACTTATGACTTTATTTCAGTGGTTGATAAGAGAAATGATTTCAACAAAGTTGATAAATCATTATTAGGAAATGTCAGCGGTTGAAAAGTGTTATCAACCCTAACTTTTCAACCACCAATAAAGATTATTTTTTATGTTTATTACATACCATATTTTAAGATTTATCTTATTTTTGAAGCTTACAGACACGTTAAAACGACCAAAAAGGTTTCTTAACTAAAAATAAGGGGGCCTAATTACGAATGTCGTTTTTCGACTATGACTACGACGTTTTGCAGCAGATTGAAGAAAAAAATTTTGCAATGTTCGATGTAGTCGAAATCGGAATACGACTCTCGTAGTTAGGCCCAATATATTTTGAAATATGACTTGGTACTTTCAGGGCTAGTTTCTTACTAAATAGTTAAACTTAAGCCTACAGTACACGGCATGTAAAAAATCACATGCGCATGTGGTTCTGACGTAATTTTGACGTCATCACGATGCTACATTTGCTACATGCCGTATACTAGCAACATATGTACATGTAGATATTAACATGCTTACAGACGAGCTGCCCCAGAAAATGTCTTCGATTCGGCTACATGTGCCACATATGTATGTATTATGGAACAAAAATACTAGAAAAATTTGACGGCATCTAGCCACTACTACCCAGTAAAAAAAATGGAAGTCATTCTGAAGGAACCACATTTTCATTGCTTCCAAAAAATCGATATTTTTAATATGCCGATAGTTAGCAGAAAACCAAGTAAAAGTTTATTTTAATCACACAAAACCTTGTAGTTTTTCCATAGTTTTAGTAAATACTCACCAAAATGTTCAAAAAATCGATTTTTTGAAAGAAATTTATGAACTAATTTTGGCCTAAAATTTAGAAGTTATTTGCTTAAATTTACATGAAAACACTGTTTCGCGTTTAAATTCGTATAAAAAAAAGGAAATTTTTCTTAAAATCGCTTCTAATTCGGTGACTAGGCATCGAAAAAGAGAACTTCTTGCAATGACAACCCTATGTAAAAATCATTAGATCGGATCAAAATTTGAACTACTTCCAGCCTGCAAACTCTACATTTTCATTACTTCTGTGGAGTGTCTTTTTTTACTGGGTAGTAATATTAGAAAATGCAACGAACATGCTGAAAATTCTCGTGACGTAATCGCTACATACGAATGTGGCTTTTTACATGCCGTGTACTGTAGGCTTTAGTTTAACATACGTTTGAGTTAACCAAGAAACAAAGTTAAACGGGATTTAACCGCCCATGCAGTTGTCAATTTAGCTAGAAATGCCATACTTTGTTTTCAATATAGATGTGGCATTCTTGAAAATAGTTTACGTAAATAGGGCAACACTTAAAAAGCGATGTGACAACTCTTTAAATTTATTTAAAAAATCTTCAATAACTGAATTCTGAATTTTTATAAAATAAAAAATTAAATGATATGGACTTAAAAAATAGTGACGTTCCAAAAATAAAACCAAAAAATATCATAAAATTTTAAACAAGACGAAATAGACTTTCTTTCCAATTAATTCTAAAATCATCATACACAGACCTCTTTGTTAAACGAAATCTTTGCAAGAACTCCAATTCATTATGCACACAAAAATAATTTGAACGTGTTTTTATCTCTTATTTTTCTCACAATTGTCCTATCTCAGTTATTCTGGTTTCATAACTACTGAAATCTTCGTCGTCATAACAAGCATCCATTTTATTTATGTATGAATATATTTATTTATTATACTTTTTTGTAAATTTTTTTTTTCAATTGCGTAATATTTATTTCATATATTTATCATTTGACAGTTCTAACTATAGTTTAGCTGAGCAATGTTACTCGGTTAAACCTAGATTATTACATATTTTCTGATTTGCTTCATAATAATCTTATACATATTCTATTTAGTAACGGTCTAATTCATAAAAAATATTTTAGGTTTATTAAGCGCTTATAATAAAATATTTTTTATGAATTAGACCGTAAATGTTTTGTGTTATTTAGCTTTACGTTTAATAGTTCATTGGAAACAAAATAAATTTTAACTTATTTTCATTCAATAAAATAAAAAAAATATTTTTAATAAATAAAAAAAAAGATTTTTTTATGATCGACTTGAAGATTTTTGAAAAACAAATATGGTAACACTTATCACCAACTACAATATCACTATTGTGAATATCTACAAACGGAAATTTATTCTCTTTTTTTGCAACTACAACATAGTAGGAGAAAGATATTAACTCGAAATGTAAGTAGTAATTAAATAGAAATAATAGAATAAATAGAATAAACAAAATGATTGATTTTATGCACAGGGCGCGTATTATAAGCAACAAAAAGCAAGTTGCAAGGCTTGTAACCTTGATAGAAGGAAACATTTTTTTCATTCAAATGCATATTCACAATTGCGAATATCTACTTACCCCCTAGTTTTTAACTTAATAATTAAGTAGGTAATTAGCTAATTTTTATTTAAAATTAAGTTGCAACTAAATACGATTCAGTGGTTAATTAAAGTTCTTATTAAATTACGTTGAAAGTACGGCAGCACTAAAAAATTTCCAAATATTATGGAAAGCCTTCCAAAAAACAGCTGTTTAACACAAACAAAAAAGTTAGGTTATCAACATGTAGAAAATTAAAATTGCATAAAAACGCATTTTATGAAACCAAAGCAGCATCAGAATGCATTTTTCAATTTATTTATTGCATGATATGAAACAATGAATTGTATACGAGTATGTTAGATATATATGTATGAAAATTAAACGAAATTCTTCCTAATACGACCACATGATGTTTTCAATGCGACCACATGATGTTCATATGTATGTTTTCAATAAACACACACACGCATAAAAACATATGGTGCGTTCATAAAACTTTAATAATACCTAATTACACAAGGTTGGACATTTAATTATTATTTAATTATGCACTTGAAATCACAATTTCGTATTTAATTAGAATTTAAAAATAATTACAATTTGATTACCAACGTGAAAAATGGGCATTAATCATTCACAACTTTATCAACAATTTTCTTCCCTTTAGTTTTGATTATTCTACTAAATAAGGCTATGATTAACTGATTATTCTAGATGATTATATTCTGAGTAATTTATTGAATATATGTATCCCTTTCTAGAATAATTTATGTATTCCTCTCCCACAAAATATACTACTTAATATAGTGTGGATCGGTCCACAATTAACTCTGTATGGTGTATGTAAAAATTTTGTTTTATATCTTTGATATTTTGAATTCTCTTATTTTTGAGCTAAGCCGAGAGTGCTACCATACAGTTTTGTTTGCAGCACTTGAAAACATTGTTGGCTATAAACGCAAATTCGCTATGTGCGTTGTACGATGGTTTTGGTTACAAGTGAACTCGATTTTTTATATAGTACATTTCGCTCATTTACTAAAACAACGTCATAACTCTAACAACTAGTTTGCCAGAAAACGAGTTTAACGTTTTTTTTAAAAGAAAATGAATTTTTTTTTTCAAGAGTTGTGTAAAATAGATATTTGAATGAAATTTTTACACAATATGAACAACGAACGGCACGAAGATTAATTCTGCATCATTAACTCAAAATTTTTTTGGAGTTATGACCTTGTTTGAGTAAATGAGCGATGTATACATACATACATGTGTTTGTGCATAAAATAAATATAAAATTAAAGCAGACTGGCAGGTGCATCACGGGAAGCATGCTTCATTAATCTTTTTAATTGATGAAATTCCATTAAAAACATAAAAAATATCGTGATACACGACTACTAATTTATCTTGTTTAAAACTTTCATATAATGGCTTTATAGCAATCATCTTTTGAGAAAATATTTCACAAATTTCTTTTTTTTTAAATACTTCATAGAACTAAAATTAATTTTCTGCAGAAATAGTTTTTTTTTTTTTTTTTTTTTTTGAATGTTCCAATAAAGAAGCCATATGCTTAATTTTTATTTGAATTATTATTCAAATGCGAAATTGGTGATTTCAGTGTACTTACATATGTATATGTTTAACGGCATGAATATAATACTTAAATCGCCAATTTTGTGTATTTAAATTTTATTTAAGTTTGTGTGCATTTAGTGATAATATGTACATATGTACATGAACATCATGTGGTAATATAAATATACTTTCTTTTAGTTTCCATAAATATATAACATATAAATATGTACATATTTATGTATGTAGTTTTATAGCATAAAATAAACTGGGAACCATTATTCTTCATCAAATAGTGCGCGTATAAATGTAGTATGTATCAGTTTTGCTGTGGCGATGTTACCATATTATTGTTGCGTAATATACATAGACGAATTTTTTCTAAATATCATCCATTCCATAGTATAGGTCAAAAGGACAATAATAATATTGATGGTGTTGCGTAAAAGATTGGCCCCTTTTAGGGTTCCGTACACCAAAGGTAAAAAGCAACCCTATTGTTTTCGCTAAGCTGTCCGTCTGTCTGTTACAGGCTATTTTCTCGAGAACCGTAAGAGCTACGGACCTAAAATTTGGGCAACAACAAATACATGAGAGTTAAAAATTAAAGGGCGTTCCAAATCGAGCAACGAAAAATTTTCTAAGCCCCATGTAATATACATGCATACAATTATATATAGACACTTGAAATTTGTAAAGTTAGTGTATTTTTACACAGACTACAGCAACTAACACTATAATTAAAAAAATTTAAATTAAAGGGTGTTCTATCAGTTAATGAAATTTTGACTATGTAATTTTGACAACTTGCTGTATCTTGGAAACCGTAAGAGGCATACTCTTGAAATTTTCAAAAATGGTAAAACTAAAAAATTCAAAAATTACAAAACTGTCAAACCAAAAAATATCGCCAAAAACAAAAAAAAATCGCCAAAAAACAAAAAAAATCGCCAAAAACAAAAAAAAATCGCCAAAAACAAAAAAAATCGCCAAAAGGAAAAAAGCACCAAATTAAAAAAAAGTTCTAATGCTAAAATAAATCACCAAAACCGGACAAATCGCAAAAATAAAAGAAGAAATCGCCAAAATGAAAAAAATCGCCAAAATGAAAAAAAACGTCAAAATGAAAAAACTCCATTTCGCCAAAACGAAAAAAAAAATTCCAAAACTAAAAAAATCTCCAAAAACCGTAAAACGCCAAAACTAAAAAACGGCATATGGTGCATTCTTTTCTGGCGTTGCGTAAAATTCGTACGAAAAATTTTTGAAAATAAAAATTGAAAAACATGTTTGAAAAAAAATTTTTTCTTGCATTTGAGAAGTGATTAAATAGCTCTATATTAAGTTCGAAAATACTAACAATCAAACCTACAGATTTCAAGATATGATCAAAATATGACCTGACGTTACGTTAAAAAAACAGAAGTGGGGTTTGACTTGAATAACAGAATTGCTTATTTCTGCGAATTGGGCAAGTCTTAGACAAAGCTTTTTTTGTTTGGACTTGGACTGATATACATTAATCTATTTTCCAAGCTTCTTAATTTAAAAATATTTTTCTCTTTTTATCTGTTAGCCTTAGTATCTGGCGTTACGTTATATGTGACAGCGCATAGAGAAAGGGACCTAAGGGTAAAAAAAAAATAAATTTTCACTTTTTTTTATGTGGACAACATATGAGCATCGAATGAGACCGATCCCATGCCCCAAAAGTGTTCCCTGCCAGAGATATGCGCGTTTTATTCAGTGATGGTACACCAAAGATACACGTATTTAAATCTTTAAAATGGCTCTCCTGAACAAAACCGGTTTTTACCCTTAGGTCCCTTTCTATTTTGCGCGTCACATATGGCGTTTCGTTACATAAATTTTCAGTTGATATTTTTTTGGTTAAAAAATAACAAAAAGATATACCCCTTTATTGTGAATGGCGTCGTCGACGTCACATCAAGACGACAGCAAATTTTGTCACTTGTATACTCTTTACCGGCAAAAATTGGATATTATTGATAATCTCTTACTAATTTTTAAAGCTTTGTAAATTAATGGAGCATGTTAATATTAGCCAATTTTTGTAGACAAAGAGTAGACAAGTGACAATTTTTAGTGTCGTCTTAATGCGACGTCGACGACGCCATTTACAATAAGGGGGATAAGTATAAGAAAAATATATTTGTTATCTATCTACATACTTACTAGCCTTAACCCGCGGCTCACCTCGCTTTGTATTTTGGAACTATACTTAAAATTTTTGAATATCGTATTATGTTATTTTCCACTCACTGATAAAGGCGATAAAAAATTAAAAATATAATAAAATCCGGTTTTAGGACTAGGTAAACAATCCAACCCAATCGAAAAATACCCTATCTAGCCCAAAAATGTACTCTCCGGAATAAAAACCGTATCATATATAAAACCCAGTTCTGAACAGGATACAAAAAATAGGCTGTGTCCGACGCTGGTAAAGTAGCATTCGATTGGCGGAAGAATTTTTAAAATCGGTTAAGCGCAGCAAACAAACAAACAAACACACTTTCACATGTAAAATATTAGTAAGGATGTAAATATGTACCCAGCAAGAAATGGTGCTTCGCTGGAAGCACTTATATAAGTGCTCTTTTGGTATGCAAGCGCTTACCCGATGAATGAAATTTTTCATGATTTTTATATGGGATTCCTCGCGTAGAAGCTCTGCCACGTCGATCTAAATGTGCCTGCCGGAGTGACCTGAATTCAGCAAAAATATTCGTCTACCCTAAAAATTTGCTCTTTATTTTTTTAATTTTTTTTTACTTTTTGTTCGCGCGTTGAATCGGGAGTCGATCCCAGGATTTCCGTATGTTAGGCTGGAACACTACCCACTGAACTACCGAAGCACATATTTATTTTTGTACACAATTCTATTTTGTATACCGGTAAGCGTGAGAGTTTGAATATAAACAGCCGACTGACTTCGTAGTGTTTGTGTTAAATTTCGTCATTCGCTTACGTTATTGCATCCTCGTAAGGCAGAGGGGATGTACTGTGTGCGTTTCCGCGCTTCCGAAGCGCTTGTTTTTGTGTTATATTAAACTAGACCTTCCAAAATGTTTTTATGGAAGAGATATAAGAAACCAAAATAGCAAAAAAAACGAAAAGAAGCTATAAAAATGAAAAAGAGACAAAGAAATATAAAATGTTATCAACAGCGTAAAAAAAATTAACAAGTGAGGATAAAAAATTATACAGGTTTGTATTCTTAATTATTAATTTTTTTTTTACATAATTAATAATAAAATGATAAATACATAGGTTTGATGATAGCAGCATCTGCTGGTTGGCTTATTATTTTTTTGAGGAGTCAGAAGAAACACGTGGTGGTGCCCTCAGCAACATTGATAAAATTCGACTGTATTTAAGAATTTTTGCAGATCCTGGATTCCAAAACTTTATAGCCACAGATATTGGAGTCCATTAATCCACTTTGTCGCGAACTATTGCAGAAGTTGTGAAACTTATGTCTGCCAAAACAAGCGAGTGGATAAAATTCCCGAAACATGCAGATGAAATAAAAGATGCTCAAATGACGCAAGTTTCTTCCACAAGTTTTTCTTGCAAAATCTGCATTTTTGTAGGAATCACCTTGTTTTGCTTTAACAAAATAAGCCTCTGCAGACTTTGAAAATCCAACTCTCTTGTCTCATCAGTTTCATAACGACTCAAAACTCTGTTGACTTTTTGTTAACCTTCAAAAATAAACTACATATAGCAAAATCTAAAATAAGATTGCTTAATTTCTGTTACACATGTTTCTATTATTTGTTTTTTTATTATTTTTACGATCTGTCACACGATGTCACCAGAAATCGTTCGATCGAATACTTATATTGAAAAAAAAAAACAAATTTTGTAATGTTATTGTTTTTTGCAATACAAGTTGTCGATCGAACGATTTCTGGTGACATCGTGGGACGAGCCGTGAATGCTTGGTAATTGACTTTTTTCTAGTAAATATTTATTTTAGTTTTTCTACTAAAAAGTTAGAAATTTCGTCAGTTTGTATTGTATTATTATTATTATATGATTCTACTTCACTTTCACTTGACGACATGTTTGAACTTCAATAACCATTAGACGTTTGATCTCCCTTTGCTCAAGTAATTGCAATTGGTTTGAACTCATTTTTATGCATACGAAATTAAGCAAAAGCTGTTGCTGTATGATTGAACTCAACTTACGAGCAATTGCTCACCTGACTCATCTCAGCGCTTTTACTCGTTTTTATGCATGAGACCCATTATGTATGCATGCATTTTTATATGGCGCCATATATTACATCTTATTTCTATAAATGGATTCACATATGAAGAGCTTCATAATTTAATGTTCATATACATATCGCTCATTTACTTCAATAGTGGCATAACTCAAAAAATGAGTTTTTTGAGTTAATAATGCAGAAAGATGCGGCATTTCTTATTTTATCTTGTGTAAAAATTTCATATAAATAGCTTGTACTATCACCTCGGGAGAGAAGAATTTTTTTTTATTTCTCAATTGAGTTGTATGTAAATTGAAAAACTTAAAACGCGTTTTCTGCAAAACTGGTTTTTTGAGTTGTGCCACTATCGAAGTAAATGAGCGATATGAGCTCATATATTGTAATACATTTCATATATTAGTCCATATATTATTTCATATATAATAGTTTTGCCATGTATAATCCCATACATTTCTATACATGAATTCATACATACTCATATATAGTTATATACATTCATATATTAGAAATATATGGACCATATATAATTTTTTTAGCTGGGTAGTTACGATTCTTCTACTTTTTCTGCTTTTTATATCGCAACAACTGGTAACTATAAAAACCCAACCACAGACCCAACTACTAAAAAGCAGTTGTGTATACTCCAGTGATGGGAAAGTTGATACGATCGTACTTTTTTTGATACTATTTAACATGAAAAAGTACTCCCCCAACACATTTGATACTCTCACGCTCAACTTAGAAATGCAGTCAAATGACGCGCGTATGCATATAATTTTGCCAAGAATTAAATTTCTTTTTCGGTAAATGGCACGAAACTTTATTATTAAAGCTATTTTAGAAAAGGGTTTATCTTTCAAAATTCAATATAAACGAAAACCAATGATATTTTCTGTGCCTTAGAAGTTTATCTATGTATATATAAACACAAATCATGTTGAAACAACTGTTTCAAATCGGTTTAAAAAAAAATTGTAAAAACCCAGCTAAAAAAATATGTATGGAGCATATATGATATCCCATATATGGTTCGGATCCGAAAAATGAGGGTATATGGGTATATATGATTATATATGTATATTCATACATTTTCATACATGTATGTGTAAATATTCCCTCTACAGTATGTAAAGTTCATATTCATACACTCTTGATTCACAAAAGCGCACTGCTGTGCAATAAATTAAATAACAAAAATTAAATTTTTGTAGACTTGAGAGAGAGGTTGTATTTAATGAAACATTTGTTTGGACAAATAATTCAAAACGAACTAAAAGTCATTTCATTCATCAAAACGTGAATCAATTATTTAAAAAAAAAAAAAAAAAAATAAGTCATATTCGTACATAACATTTAGCTTAAGAAATCATATTAAAAACTAATGCAATTAATTATAAAAGAAAAACTAATCCGTCTAACAATAGTTTTCAATGCAGTAATATGAACTTTGTTTCATATCTAGAGAATTCTGTTATTTTCTACAAAATTAATGACTGGATTATCCCTTTGATTATTTGATCCACAATGTATAAAATTATACAAGAATGGTTTTTCTTTGGAACGAAAGTTTTTCTTTTTTAAACGTTGGGGGTACGCATATGAAGTTTGCATACCGTATGTATTTTCTAATGGATTTCCAATTCACCAGTGATAAAATACCAACTTTTTTTGATTGCAAAAACGATCTTGTGTGACATATCATGTATGCATACATTCTTATATGGCTCGATATATTACATCTTATTTCTATATATGGATCCACATTTGAAGAGCTTCATTATGAAATTTCCATATATGAGCTCATATATTATAATACATTTCTTATATTAGTCCATATATTAGTTCATATATAATAGTTTTGCCATGTATAATCCCATACATTTCCATACATGAATTCATACATATTCATATATAGTTATATACATTCATATATTAAAAATATATTGACCATATATAATTTTTTTAGCTGGGAAGTTTTATATTAAATTCTATCAAGTTCTAAGGTCAAAAGTAGACTTTGACAATGAAATATTAGTTCGGTTTAGTAATACCCTTTTTAGACACGCAAAGTTTAATCTTAATTCAGCTGTGTGAAAGACAGAAAGAAAAAATACCATCACTTTTTGGCCTTCTCGCAGCTGAATTAAGACTTGGGAAAGTATGAGCTTTACCCTGGAAATGTTTTATCTGGTAATCTGGTAAAACCAACATCATTATACTTCTTTTAATTAGAATGTTTCCCAGCAGAAAGAAAAATTTTGAAGCTATTAACAACCAATACTTGTATAGAGCACTGGCTGATATGAAAGAACTGAAACTATTAACAACAGAAAATATACATATATGTATCTACAGCGGCTTAAATTAAAAACGCATTAGATGAATAGATGTTCCACGATATATCGAGAGTAGCTTACGGAATTTTGTCCATACCTCACTCCTCTACCAAAATCTCATGAAAATAAAACAAAGGAACCGGTTTTTATGTTCCAACCGTATTAAGTCTTATCCAGGCCAAAGATTTATTGAAGTCTAAAAATGCATATTGTTATAACTTTGACATTTGTACCTGCATATGTATATACTTTGTGTTCTTTTTTTTTTATTTCTTTTTAAATGAATTTTTTTTTTTTTTACCATTTTTGTTAATAAAATTTAAATAAAAAAAATAATAATAATTTTTGGTACTCTAGGGATCAAAAAAGTACTCAAAAAAATATTTTTTTGATACCGAAATGTAAGTCTTATTTCCCATCACTGGTATACTCAACGTTTTTCTCAACCAAACTTAAGCACAGTTGTAAATGAAAGTACCAAAGCAGGTCAACTGTTTATTTAGTGAAGAATGGCAATGCAAATTTGTCAATTCTAACCAAACTATTTTAAAAATTGAAAATCGTGATAGGGGCATTTATTAACATGCAAAATTTCACACACTTGCGATCGTCAGCGTAGGTATAATGACAATAAATGCTACTTTTCCTGACGTTACGTTATATTGAAATATCATTTTAAGAAAAACTAAATTTTACCCTTAATTGATATATAATGGTTTTCTTTCCATTTGTCTATGATTAGTTGTTGTTGTAGCAATAGTTTCGCAGTAAAAGTATCACTGTGCAATTGCTCCTAGAAGTATAAAAAGTAAAGAGAAATGAAATTAAGTTAAACTTACCAAAATGAGAAGACTAACTTTGTAGCCCATTACTAAGGAAAGCTTCGAACTCTTAAATTTATGGCCTAATTTTGTAACACAGAACGAAACGTTTCAAACAGAAAATTTTGGTTTATTTTTAATTTTGAATTTTGTAAAACATTTGAAAACGAAAATTCTATTTTACGTAAAATAAATGTATTTTATGAAACAGTACCAAACGTTTTCAAACAACTTAAATGTCATATGAAAACGTTCATAAAATTGTATTCGTTTTAAAAGCTGTAACAACATTATTGCATTAGTTTTGCTGCAATAAAGAGTAAATTAGTATCTAGGTGTACGATAGAGCTCCAGGCCAGCTCGGCCTATGCACGTAGTGTCTATATTTACACATATATTCACTTTAACACCCTCATAACTACTTTGTTCTCGCCAATTGTAAAGTTTGATAGTTTCTAATTAAAGTTTCCTGATAAATGGAGATGCAAAAATTGCATTTTTAAGACATACTCACTGACGCACTGACCACTGACACAGTCATCAAATTGAGCTCTAGCTGTAGAGCCCAAATTTGATACCCAAGTAGACCTAGGTGAGTTACGAGCAAGGACAATTCGAAAGCATCGATTGTTAAACCAGGGAGGCGGGGCCGTGCTCATAAATATTTAACATAATGTTATACTATTATGTATCACTCTCTAACGCATTATATAATTGCATTCTGCCGTTTTAAACTGGCGCAGTGATCATTAATAGAAATAACGATAAGACAAAAGTAGTTAGATTTTCACAAAAATAAAAAATTTGAAAAAAGGCCAAATTCCTATTCAAAATTCCGGCCATCAGAAGTAGCGAGAGATCAAGTTCTTGTTTGGCACAATACCTATCACAATATTATATTAATTTGTAATCGTTAGGGTGTCATATTATTTCTATGCAACCTGCATACTTGGCAATATTTTTATCCTTTTAATGCAGAAGATAAAGTAGACATCTCCTTGTTTCTTTATGTAGAAAAAAAAATGTTGGAAGTAAGCAAGTTGCTTAGAAGTGATATGAGACCTTGACGATTGCAATTGTGAGATTTTGGATATTAACTTGACCTTGACAAGCTACCTTAACTAAATCCATGTGTGTTATCAAAAACATATCCATCCACAATAACATTTTACTCCAACACTGAAATATTGAATGTTACAAAATTTCAGAAAGATCCAATAAGTTATTATGGGCTCTTAACTAATGCGGCTTATTCCAAATTTTTTGTTTTCGTTTGTGCATATTCCATAATGAAATAAAATTTGATTTTGAAAACGTTTTTTATTAATTTTTGTTATGAGGAATAATATATTTTTCAATTATAATATTTTGACATGAAACTAAAACAACGTAGCGTTTTACAAAATTTAAAATATTTTCGTTTACGCTTCAACCAGAAACGATAACAAAAATTCGTTTTATTTTACAAAATCAGGCCATTAATTAATGTTAAATATTTCTCATTTATAATACAAGAAAAAAAACTGTTGGTTAACTTTTCTCTGGAAGTGCCCATATTAAAAAAAAAAATTAAAAAAAAACGCTCAAAATCGAAAAAATCTCAAAATCGAAAAAATCCAAAAACTATATTATATAGGCTAAAGTTCGTATGCTATTATATATGTATCTAGTGTGCCGGAAGACTTCGTTCGCGAGTTAAAATCGCACTTTAATGAATTTATTTGCATTACATTATTTGTATGAATATTTCAAATGAATTGAAAAAGTCGTTGTAGCTAAACTAGACTTTATTTATTTTATTGTAATCCACAATGGGCAGTGCCAGTATAATGCGTGATAAAATTACATTTTAAATACATATAAAACTATATGCACATAATTTTATATGGAAAAATATTTTTTTTCCATCGAGATTTCAGTAGTTGAATTGAGTTCAGTGGGTCGATTCTCGTTCTGTGAAACTGTGAAATGAAAAGTTTTTTCACGATTTCATAGCATTTCTGATTCCCGTTCAGTGAAAAATGAAAAGAATTTAAATACATTTTCATTATGAAAAAAATTTTGGAATGGAACCAAACTTTTCTCACAGTTACACAAACAACTCTGTCGATTCTCGTTTAGTGTAACTGTGAAAAAAAACTTAAAAAACTTTTCATAAGATTAAGATTTTACACAAAAAATATTTACGTGAAAAACAGTAGAGAAGCTAGAAAAAAAACACGCGCAACAGCGAAAATCAATTTTTTTTTTTTTATTGTAAATTATTTAGAGAATGTCGGAATTACCCAACAAGAAATTTCAAAAAAGGTAATCGAGTTTGGAATTAAGCATTTTTGTTGGAAGCACTTCCCTACTGGATTACTAACTTAATGATTTTAACAAGGCGTGAGACTAAAATAATCGATTCTTCAGAAGTACTTACATTTTTTTTATTTGTCAACATTTCACGTAATCTATTTCGTCTAAAAAATCATTCTCTTCATTTAGCAACTTGCACGTTATTTTTTGTAATTTTAGGTAATGTGATTTGTAAGCGAGTAATGAAAATTGGCAATCAGAAAAGTAAGTCATTATATGGCAAGTAGTTCTAATGGTAATGTGTAATTTTTTGCTGGGTATTAACAAGCGACAATTCCGAAATTCAGTTAATAAAAATAAATACAGTAACAGATGCGTCTGCAGACAGTGAGTGCAAAGTTCAGAGAAGAAAAGTGCAGGGAGGTACATATAGGTCATGCCTTTGGGTCATGCTAAAATTTAAGATTATAGAATGTGGAAAATTAATTGCGGTGGTGGGCATCATTTCGATTTTGCAAAAACATAAGTTCTTACGAGCATATCAAACAGTAGCTTCATAAGTTTTTAGCCTTCAAAGCTGTCGGCCGGACTAAAGGGATTTTTCTTCTAAGTATGTCGAATAACAACGACTTTGCTGAGTAAATATTTTTGCGTATCCAGCCTTCTGCCGAAATTAATGGCTGACAAAGGTTTTCTTTATTAAAGGCTACAGGCAAGATAAAAAGAAAACCTTTACTCACCACAGCCACTTTTCCATATTTAAGGTCGGCAGGAGACGTGCACGGCATAACACATTTCTCTATTCCTACAGAAGAAACGAATAACTCCTAGGGGTTAAAGTAAAGTTTGTCCTAAGTTCTGCTTATGAGAATCATCGACAACGGACCTTGTAATTGGAAGCGTAGCGATAAGCTTTTAAACACTTTTACCTATGCTCATACCGAGTTTCTTGCAATATGTACATAAATAATAATTACCCAGCTAAAAAAATTATATATGGTCCATATATTTTTACTATATGAATGTATATAACTATATATGAATATATATGAATTCATGTATGGAAATGTATGGGATTATACATGGCAAAACTATTATATATGAACTAATATATGGACTAATATAAGAAATGTATTATAATATATGAGCTCATATATTCAAATTTAATTATGAATCTCTTCATATGTGGATCCATATATAGAAATAACATGTAATATCTGAAGCCATATAAGAATGTATGCATACATGATATCTCACATAAGATCGTTTTTGCATTAAAAAAAGCTTGGATTTTATCACTGGTGAATTGGAAATCCATTTCAAAATAGATACGCTACGCAAAGTTTATATGCGTACCGTCAACGTTTAAAAAGGAAAAACTTTTGTTACAAAAAAAAAAAAAAAAAACATTCCCAGCTAAAAAAATATGTATGGAGCATATATGATATCCCATATATGGTTCGGATCCGAAAAGTGAGGGTATATGGACATATATGATCATAAATATTCATACATTTTCATACATGAATGTGTATTCCTTATATAGTATGCAAAGTTCATATTAATTAAAAAGCGCACTGCTGTGCAATAAATTAAATTATTAGAGCTATTTTTTGTAAGATTTCGTGGAGAAAGGTTGTGTTTAATGAAACATTTGTTCGAAAAAAATAATTCAAAACAAACTAAAAGACATTTCATTCGACATTTTAAGCGAAAATATGATTCGATTATTAAAAAAACACAAAACACACATTCGTAAGCAACATATAATTTAAAAAATCGGATTAAAAACTAGTGCAATTATAAAAGAAAAAATAATCCATTTATATGAACTTTGTTTCTTAATATATCTGAGGATTCCGTTACTTTTTATAAAATTAATAATAATTTAATGACTGAATTGTCTTTTTGATTATTTGATTTATTAAATAGGCACACAATATATAAAATCCTATAAGAATGATTTTTTTTTTATTACACGAGTTTTTATTTTTTAAACCTTGAGGCTCTACGCATATAAACTTTGAATAGACTTCCAATTCACCAGTGATAAAAAAGAGAGAAAAAGATGGAATTGAAAAAATTCAAGCTTTTTTTGATTGCAAATGCGATCTTATGTAAGTAAGATATCATGTATGCATACATTTTTATATGGCGCCATATATTACATCTTACTTCTATGGATCTATGGATCCGCATATAATTATGAGCTCATATATTATAATACATTTCATATATTAGTCCATATATCAATTCATATATAATACTTTTCGCATGTATAATCCCATACATTTCTATACATGAATTCATACATGTTCATATATAGTTATATACATTCATATATTAAAAATATATGGACCATATATAATTTTTTTAGCTGGGTTGTACGATTTTATACATTGTGGATCAAATAAGCAAAAGATAAGAAACAAAGTTCATATTACTGCAAAAAACTATATTGAAAACTATTGTTAGACGGATTATTTTTTCTTTTATAATTAATTGAATTAGTTTTTAATCTGATTTCTTAAATTAAATTTGAAGTACGAATTTGAGTTTTGTGTTTTTTTTTGACTTAAAATGATTAATGAAATGACTTTTAGTTCGTTTTTCATTATTTGTCCAAATAAATGTTTCATTAAATACAACCTCCCTGTTCAAAATCTAAAATAGTAGTTTTAGTAATTTAATTTATTGTACAGTTGTGAATCAAGAGAGTATGAATATGAACTTTGCATTCTATATAGGTAATACACATTCATGTATGAAAATGTATGAATATATATTATCATATATGTCCATATACCCTCATTTTTCGGATCCGAACCATATATGGGATATCATATATGCTCCATACATATTTTTTTAGCTGGGAAGTTTTTTTTTTTCATTTCACATTATCACAGAACCAGAATCGACCCCCAGTTGTATGAACTTTTTAAAATAATATGAACGCTGTGCGGATTAATACTGCATTATTAACTTAAAATTTAAATTTTTTGAGTTGTGAAGTTATTCATTGCTGTTTGGTTTTTCGGCTTCAATTCGTCATTGTCCACTTTTTAATATCGACCTTTTTTTTACATTTCTGTGGTTTTTCTTTATTAATAACACAGATTTTTTTTGCGGTTTTGAGTTCTAGCTGTTTTAATGGCAATTATTTAACTTAAAAAACGTCGTTAATTTCGAGTTCTTTTTAGTTTGTTAGTTCGATGCAATAATTATGTAAATCAACGATTTTCATAACTAAAATTTTAGTGTTGAAAAACATATTTAACTTTAAAGTCGATAAATTATAATCGTTATATTAATTTTATAAATATCCCAAATATTCGGTATTTTACACAAAATTTGTATAAAACAAATCTGATATGATTTAATAAATTATTTTGTAACCATTAATTATATGTGGCATTAAAAACTATATATGTATGTATATAATAAATTATAGTGCATGAATTTGTCGTAAATTACATTCTGCACAGTAAATTTGAAGAAAAAAAAAATAAATTAAAATAAAAAAACGGAAACAAAAATGTCAGTAATTAACATTTGTGTCATTAATTTTTGATCGTATTATATTAGCGCTGACTGCAGCCGGCTGGCTGGTTGAGTCGCTAAATCAAACCAAAATTTGTTGACTTTTCATGTAGAAAGAGCCGCACATGGTTAACAAAAAAAAAAGAAGAAAAAAATTATTTCAGAATTAATAAAAGCAAAAAGTAAAAACTGCTGACGTGTCTTATAAATTAGTTTTCTGTATGGGTGTGTGTGTGTGTGTGTGTGTACATCCATATGCATATACATATGTATGTACATATATTCCACCTTTAACTTTCTTGGCAATGTTGTATATATTAACCCTGTGCCATTTATTTTTCATGCATTTCCTATTACATATTGCCTAGCTGGGATCATATTATAAATTACTTATAATTTTTAATGCATGTAAATATATGGGTAATTTCTTGTTTGTATACTTATGTATATTATGTATATAAACGCAGCCAGCATTTTTTGAAATTTTCAATTAAATTCCAGTCTTTTTTGACGCTTTTGCGCGATTAAAAAGCTAGAATATGCGCCCATTTTGTGATCATAAAAAGGCACTATTGCCGGTAGAAAAACGTGAGTACCCGCAACTCCTCGTGATAAGTCCTTCACGAACGAGCCTTCTTCTATATTAGTTTAGAGTCATTTTCATTTTTTCTAACATTCAATGAATTATGATTTATGAATAAACTTTAGCCAAAACTGTTAAAAAATAAAATAAAATCGAAAAAAACGGCAAAAATCGCAAGCTCGTTAACAATTTCTAAACACATTGAAGAAATCACTTACAGGAACCTTTAGCTAATCCCGGAGCAATAATAATCATACATGTGTACCCTTAATTATGAAAGTGGTCTAAGTCATATATTTCTCTGTTCGAGATATTTAGTGGATTAAATTTGAACAAATTAAAAAGAATTTTTATATTATGCAGCATTTTAATGTAGAGTTATACTAATCTCGATTTATATAAATTTATGTAATATTTTTTTAAATATAAAATAATTGAAATTTATTTGCTGGTAGTTTAGCATGTCTATATACGTATTTCATTGGCGCTTGAACCAAATCATCAGTAGACTTTAACCACAAATTTTAAACAGTCACAAACCTCTTACTTATGCATAGACTTTCAAAAACTATATGAGAATTCATAAAATAATAATACTTCCCAGGTAAAAAAAATATGTATGGATCATACATGATATCCCATATATGGTTTGGATCCGAAAAATGAGGGTATATGGACATATATGATAATATATATTCATACATTTTCATACATGTGTGTGTAAATATTCCCCATACAATATGCGAAGTTCATATTCATAATTTCTTGATTCAAATAAGCGCACTGCTGTGCAATAAATGATATTAATAAAAAAATTTTTTAGATTTTTATAAGGGAGGTTGTATTTAATGAAACATTTGTTTGGTAAAATAATTAAAATCGAACTAAGACATTTTGTTCGTCATTTTAAGAGAAAATGTGAATCGATTATTTAAAAACACGAAACTCATATTATTACATAAAATTTAATTTAAGAAATCAAATTAAAAACTAATGCAATTAATTCTACATAAAAGAAAAAAAATAATCCGTTTTTATACTAATACCTAATTTATATTAAGCATTTTTTTCATGAAATAAGTTGCATGAAAATTTTTTATATAACATTCTCTTTTATAGCAATGCAATTAGCAAATAGAAAAAGTTCATGAAATTTCACGAAAAAATGCTTAATGTAAATCAGGGGTCGAATCGTCACATCCGTGAACGTACAAATCGTCACGTAAAACCACCATTTTCGGATTATGACATACGTGAACGTACTAAAATTCCATTCAGCTTATATGTTTGACGTATCAGTTAATTTGTTTTCGTACGATTGCCGATACGATCACGGATGTGACGATTTGAACACAGGTATAACACTAGTTTATAATATAATTTTTTTGCAGTAATATGAACTGTGTTTCTTAAAAATATCTGGAGTATTCCATTATTTTTTATAAAATTAATGACAGAATTATCCATTTGATTATTTTATTTATTAAATAAACCCACAATATATAAAATCCTACAAGAATTATTTTTTTTTGTTACACGATTTTTTTTTTTTTGCACGAGTTTTTATTTTTAAACGTTGAGGCTCTACGCATATAACATATAAGCTTTGCATACCGTATGTATTTTCTAATAGAATTTCGATTCACCAGTGATAAAAATGAGAGAAAAAGATCGAGTTAATAAAATTCAAGTTCTTTTGATTGCAAATACGATCTTATGTGAGATATCATGCATGCATACATTTTTATATGGCGCCATATATTACATATTATTTTTATATCTATATGGATTCACATATGAAGACCTTTATAATTAAATTTCGATATATGAGCTCATATATTATAATACATTTTCATATATTAGTCCATATATTATTTCATATATAATAGTTTTGCCATGTAAAATCCCATATATTTCCATACATGAATTCATACATATTCATATATATTTATATACATTCATATATTAAAAATATATGGACCATATATAATTTTTTTAGCTGGGTTTTGAAAATCACAAAAGAAAAAATAAGCTTAGTAGGCTTTGAAACTGATACAAAACCCAGGAAATAATTTATATATCCAGGTGAACTCATTTTATTTTTCTACATCCTTATACAATTAGAAATCCATTGGATAACAATAAAAGTATTTACAAGGCTAAATGAAAAATAAAACATTAATTTTTTAAATATTTTTTGAAGTTTTTCAAAGATTTATTTGATATTTCGAAGCAAAAATGAACATGACTTAGATCACTTTCATAATTAAGAGCACATTGAGTATCTATATATGTATTAAAATAATATGTTAGTTAGTTTTTAATCATTTAATTATTATATATTTGTATCTCTGTTAATGATCAAGAGAAAGTTCGTATCAATCTGTAAGCCAAATTACGTGTGATAATTTTTAAGGAACAAATTGCACTAAATAGAATTGTAAATTATTATGGCAGACATTAGCAGAATGGAACATTTACTTAAAGTTACATAAGATAAATTAAAAATGTATCACAAACAAGTTAGGTCTAAAGTAAATCGATTTTTAAAATTTATTTTAAGTAAGTCATATTTTAATGTTTTGCAGGAGAGCACTTTTAAGCGTTCAAGTCGATTTTCAGAAATTTACTTCTTTTACACTTAAATTAGAAACTTCTCTGTTGACCTTATTTTTTTTAAGCAAAAATCGTTTTACACACTACAAGTAATACATATAAGTTGAAATATACCGAAGTATAACCTAAATTAAGCTATTATTCCAAATGAGACTAAAAGTCTAAAAAAGATAAGTCGCAAGCTATAGCGGTATAACTTCATGAAAAATCACACAAATCAATTGAGATTTTGACCAGGGGTAATTCCGAATATGCAGATTACGGAGGCACCATTAACTTAAAATTAGCTTATCTCGACTTAAACATTTTTTCTTTTTTGACACAGACTTAAAGGCAAAACTAAATTCAAATGAACTTCCTTTGTGTGCTACCATATGAAATGTGCCACTCTTATTTTCCAGCATTGCCAGATAGACTTTTTTATAATTTTTATAACTTATTTAAGTCTTTAGGATATTTTTTGTGAATGTGCAACTGATATTAAAGAAAAGGCTGAAAAAGCTAAATGAGTTTTGGAAAAAAGCTAAAAAATAAGCTAAGAGCTAAATGAAAATTTTAGAGCTAAATCAAAAACAAATAAGCTAAATTTAGCTTAAAATAGTGTTTTCAACATGTAGAGTTTCAAATTAGAATAAATATTTCACCCAGTCAATGCGGCGTCTCTTTCTCTTTCGAACGTATATGTATATGTAGTTTTTTTTATTAGTTGTTTCCACTAATCACCATTACAGTTGCACATATGCATATATTTGTATGGTCAATATTGTTCTCTCTTAAACCAGAGACGAGCAAAAGGCCGCCCGTATGCACTTCGTTGTTCGTTATACCCTAATATTTTGGTATTGCATTGGCTGAAATTTCCATAATCACCCTTATCGGGAGGGTTGGTTGGCTGAACTAGTTAGCATGTTGACTACAAAGCCAAAAGTTGTGGGTTCAATACCTGTGTCCATCCAACAGTCATTAAAGTAACAACTCCACGCATTTTTCTGATGTTCATTAGTGTCCCTTTGTGTCAGTTGTTGTAGGAAAGTTCAAGTAATGAAGGCATAGTAACTTGTCACTGAACTATACAGACTTCAGCAGATACTAATCCTAATGTAACATCAGAGCGCCCTCGTTCGTTGTGTAGCAAAATCGTCGGCGAAGTAAACTAACCGATAAAAATGGCTACTCACCACAGCTTCAAAAAAAATTGAATACACCTCATTTAACACCAGTGGCGCTGCAACACTGCATTATTAAAACCGTGCAAAAAGCAGATTTGGAAAATAATGAAGCTTTTCTCTGTCTCTTCCTTAACCGCCTGTCTTCTCTATCGCTATCCCTTTCCTAAAAAATGTAACACCTAGTGGTAGTAGTAGGCATTCATTGCCTGAGTGTTACTTCTTCTAAAAAAAAAAAAGTTCACTTGAAATTTTTTTTCTTTCCACAA
Organism: Tachina grossa; assembly: GCA_949987645.1. Taxonomy (NCBI): domain Eukaryota; kingdom Metazoa; phylum Arthropoda; class Insecta; order Diptera; family Tachinidae; genus Tachina; species Tachina grossa. The sequence goes on from OX465274.1 coordinate 64,832,300, forward strand.
AATTTTGAGCGCCAATGTTTGCATTGTTGTTGTGTCAGTATACTATTTTCTAATTTTGTTAACTATTTTTTGATCATGGACAATATTTCATATGAACAAAATGTTCGCCTTTTATTCCCGATTAGGGTGATTAATATGTTTTGAAAAAAAAAAAACTGATTATGATCAGCGATTACACTCCATTGTTGACATTCGCAATCTATAAACCCAAATAGTACAATCGTTGATAATTTTAGACGTTATTGTGTTCCCTAAACATGTCGTTAAACGTTATTGTTCAAAAACGATAATTTATATTCCGGCTGGCCGGAAGGTTTCTTTAAATAATTCTTTCTGCCAAAAAATCGACTTCAATGCAAAGATCTGATAGAAGATAATAATAAGTACGCGAAATATAAAATTTAATTTTAATGCACGTGCCTCCGCCCATCTTTTAAATGCAAGATTGTGTGTTTTTCACAGCCCAGGGTGCGTGTTAAATCTTGTAAAAATCGGTAAAGTAGAACCACTTAAAATAAAATATTAAATTTTATTGGGCGTGACTCCGCGTCCATTTTTATAAATGGAGGATTGTGTCTATTTTAGAGCTCAAAATGTGTGGTAAGCTACGTAAAAATCGGTTAAGTAGAACCAGGTGAAACATAATACATTTTAATGAGCGTAGCGCCGCCCATTTATTCTACTTTCAAATTGTGTAACTACAAGAACCAATCAAATAAGTAGAATATCATAAAATTAAATAAAAAAATTTTGGACGTATCCCCGCCCACTTTTTTACAATGGGACCGATAGGAAGCCATCATACCCTCTCAGACAAAATAAGAATTTTTACAATCGGTCGAACGAATTATTAACCTCATCCTTTTTTTGAAGTCGTTTAAAAATCACGACACGTCTCATCGTTGTCTTTACACCTTCAGGTATTTGATAGGAAGCAGCAATTTGGTTGGTCGTATCACCGAAAATGTCGAAAGTGTAGCCGAAAGCTTTGCAATTTCAGAATTAAAGAAGCCATAAATGGGAAAATAGATGTTAGAAAAACGCAATAAAACGAAATGAGGATGACATAAATTTATAACTTTATTACATTTTTAGAGTGTCTAATTTTGTTCTCGTTTTTATGTTTTTGTTTACTTCTCAATACATACATACATACATACATACATACATACACAGTTACCAAAAACAAAACATGGCTGTACATGTTATATTTCTAGGGAAACAGTTGACAATAAACATTATTGTTGCTTTTTTTATGACATTGATATTTTAAGATAACATGAAATTGTCGAGTTTTTTTTTACATTAAAAAAGTAAATTATTTTTAAATATACATGCATACATACATACATATGTAATTACATATTGGTAAAAGTGAAAATTATTCTTATTCCACCTTTTAATTTTGTCACAATTCAGTACATTTTTGAAAAGCCTTGAACAAGGCAACACTCTGTCATCACTTATGAATTTGTCCCTACAAAATTGTGAGTAAAGCGCTCTAGACACTATCAAAATATTCATCAATCATTATGGTATCATTTGTGAAAATGAGCTTGTGTGTGTTACGCCGACAATGATTGATGAAAAATATTTTTTGACATGCCTGATGCCTTGATGTCACGTTTTGATGTATTTCTTGTGTTTCTTCATCAAGCACGAACATATTTTAATGAGATTTCAAGGCGCGTGGTTGTTAAAAATGATGAATTGGGTTTAATATGTTTTCTCTTTTTAAATAACTCTTTCATCCACCAAAGTTGTTTGCTTTAATTATTTTTATTTAGTTTTATTTTTCAAACACAATGCCTTTATTGTTACTAAATTTTCTTTGGATATTGGCATAATTACGATATGCTTGACGGGTTATCCAGCATGTGTCTATCAAAAAATTCAGCATACGTGTACTAACTTGACATCAAGCATTTTGATCTTGTCTAGGGCGCTTAAAGCATGAAAAATAATTCAATTTAGTTTAAATCGAAACAATATTCAATATTTGCTCAATATTCAATGCCGTGTTTTGCGAATTACTATTAAAGTCTGTTTCGTTCACTTAATAGTGTTTTGACACTGAAAGTAATACAAAGTGAAGAAGTGCTTGGAAATCAAGTTGTTGTATATTAAAAATGCATAAATACATCACAAAATAATACTTTTTTATCGGCAGATCGATGTCAGTCATATCGTCTATTTTTACTTCCAAGATGTCAATGAAAATATTTTCGTTGTTCTCCTTCCCAAAAACTTTCTTTTTTCCATAATTTTTTGATTATTGTTGCTGCTGCATCCCTTTTTAAGTTGAAAATCTTTCAAGTGACATCTATTGTTAATCACTGGCATAAGCATTATCAGCTGTTTCCGGTCATTTTAATTTAGCAGCACTGAATTTAGCACAGTGAAAACAAGGCTGCATTTCATAAAACCAACTTAAACCCAATTTAAAAATACTTCTAAGTTGGTTTTAACAAAAACAATTTGTATGGTAAAACCAGGTTTTAACAGTTGGTTTTAACGTTAAAACCAACTTTTATTAAAACCATGTCAGTGTGAAATAGAGATGCCAATCGGGATCGATTTTTGGAAATCCCGGGATCTCGGGATTTTCGGGATCCCGGGATTTTCGAGATTTCGGGATCTAAATATTTTTCGTAAAATAAATTATTTTTTTGAATAAATATTACTTTAATAACAATTTAATGCATTTTAAGAGGTTTTATGTTCATAATTTATCATTGCACAATTTTATTTAAAGTGAACAATTTTCTAATACGGGTATGAAATAAAAATCAAAAGAATTTTTCTCATTTATTTTTAAGTTGATTAATCACATTTGATGTTAGAGAATTTATAGTGAAAACAATAACTAAATATGAAAACTTGTTTTTCTTTTCAATATAAATGTTTTTAAAAATTTTAAACTTAATAAATTGTAACAATTCCCATAAAAAACAACTAATTATTAAATTGACTGCACCAGGTCAAAAAAATACTTGTGTGGCAACACTCTATACTTTATTTATTTATTTATTTATTTAGTACATATTATACAAAGTAAATTTGTATAATATGGTGTTGCACAAGTATGGGCGGAGTAACTAGACCATATGCCCAAGATGGTATTAACAGTATTTTAAAAGTTTTTGTGACTGACTGTACACGACCTATGCCTTCACATAGGAAGTAGCAACGTGGTTGTTAAAGAAATTCCACAAAAAACCGCAAGATTATACGGTTATCCGTTGCAGATCAGTCAACCAGTGCGAGCGAGACGAAAAACTCTCGAAGGCCAAACAACACGCACAAGCCTGACCGCACTTAAGAAATAATTACGATGACGCGAGAGATGTTCCTCAACCCAGAGCTGCTTAACGACTAACACTCTATACTTAAATAGCTGTTGGTGTTATTTACATTTACAAATACAATTTGAAGCTGAAAAAAGTCAGCCATTGTATTAATGGTAAAGTAAGAAAATAAAAAAACATGTTGATTATTGAGTTCTTGTTTCAACACTGTTATTTGTTATTGAGCTTCTCATTTGTTTAAATGGAAGTTTATAATATAATAGCTCTAGTTGTTCTAAGAAGCTTTGGGTAAAGGTTCCCTGATGATCTGCATTAGCAACAGTGAAATGCGCATAAGATCCAGCTAAACCCCTCAATAATCAATTTCAATGTATTTTTAATAAAACAAATATTTTACTTAATAAGTAAAATATTAATTTGGGATTATTAGTAGAGATGTGCACGTGAGCGGTTTTTGACTCACGACACGCTCGCTCACGCAGAAAAATATTTTACTCACGCACTTTCACGCACGAATGATATTGAAAATTTTCACGATCAAGCACGCTCACGAAAAAGTATGTAATCCAATTTATATTTTTTTTGGGTTGAAAAATAGGTTTTTACACACACACATGTACTCGTATGTACATACATACATACATATGTATGCACGTTTATATGTAAAATTTACACTGTACAGTGCGGACTTTTACAAAGTAAATGAAAATAAATATGGAACTTCTAAACTAATGATTGGATTTATATGAAACTCCTAACATCCGTAGGGGAGGACTTAGGCTTTATAACACATGTCATGACAGCCTTCTGGCTTGAGCTAGACATTGATTACAGTGGGCCAAAGTTGAGTAAGTGGGACCTAAAAAAAACATCTAAAGCTTGTAACTTTTTTAAAAACTATCCCAATTTTCACCGGATAATGCATTTTGAGATAAACTTGAAATACTTAAGGAATAATTTCCCAAGATGTGTTCGCGTACTCTCATAAGATATTTTTCTTAAGACAAAAACATTTTATTGCTTTGACTCTTTTTAGTAACTATTTCGCCTATTACATTTTAGTTTATTGTTGGATTTTAAATTAAAAGACAGCATTAAATTTTTGACAAAATTCTAAATAAAAATAGGAGAAAAATTTATTAATACTCTTTTCGTGAAATCGAGAAAATGCTAAAAAATCAAAATTTTAAAATTTCCTTGGAAAAGGCATGTGTTTTTTAAGTATCTTCATTATTTTCAGTTTTTTAAAAAACTTTGTCTAATACATTCACTTTTAATATAATTACATAGCGGTAAAGACAATCCATTAAGAATGTGTTTAGAGCCAAATGTACCCTACATGCAGCAATGTCCGAAAATCGCCAATTTTAAAAATATTTTTTTGTGTTTAAGCGCTTACGGTAGATTTTTAAAGTTTTAACTATAACATTTAATTATGTAGATAGTTTCCAACATGTTAAACTAAAATTTTAGAGAGCATTTTCATAAATGTTGACATACGCGCAGATTTTCTGAAAAAAAAAATGAAAATGTAGGGGAAATATATATTTTTCTATATTGGTATTTTTGAATTTCATATGAGCCAGTTTACTACGCCTGAAAAAATTATAACAAAAGCCCAATTCACAATCTTTTGCAAATGGTCTTGCACCGTAGCATGGGCAAAATGGTATAGTATATTGATAATAATGATATCTCGTGAGAGCGTGATAATTCGTGCGTGATTATTAAAAATAGCTCACGCACGAGTAATTTATTTTTAGGTCACGCTCACGCACTCACGCGTGATTAATTATAAATTTGATCACGGTCATGCGTGAGTCATGCGTGACACGATAAAATCACGACATTTGGACATCTCTAATTATTAGTGCGTTTAAAAAATTTTTAAACTTAAATTGTAACAATTCCCATAAAAAACAACTAATAAATGTTTTTCTAGTTATTATCTAAACCAAAACGAATATACATATCGGTGGACTTTTAGCACTACCGCTTAAGTTGACTTACGAAAATTTTTAGATTCACTTTCATACAAATGAGATGCAAGAACAATATTGTTTTGTTAAAAACATATCTACTAAAGTTTTTAGGGTTCCGTACCAGAGCTGTCAGATATGGCGATTTCTCGCCAAACGTGGCGATTTTTCAAATTGTTTGGCGTCCAAATTTTTAGTTTGGCAACATGGCGATTTTTCTGGCGATAAATAAATTTGTTGGCGATTTTCCTGGCGATAAATAAACTTGTTGGCGATTATTATGGCTATTTTTTAACAAAGTTTAACACCAAAATTTGTATAATTCAAGAAAATTAGTTTGTTGAAGGAGTAGTTTCAAAAGTAAATCCTACCAAAACTCGTCTGCGAAGAAGTTAAAACAATTTGATTTTAATGATTTTTCTTACATTTTGGAATTTGGATGACAAAAATTTACAAAAAATAATTTTGGCGATTTTATTTCCAACTTGGCGATTTTCTGATAAATTTTGATACGATCATTTTATAAAAATTTATATTAAAAAAGTGTTATATAAAAACAAATTTATTATCAAATATTTACTAAGAAAAACTACATAAAACTGATTTTTGGCGACTTTTGGCGATTTTTAAAATCAATTTGGCGAAATAGGTTGGAAAAATTCTGACAAACCTGTTCCGTACACCAAAGGTTAAAAGGAACCCTATTGTTTTCGCTACGCTGTCCGTCTGTCCGTCACACGGTATTTTCTCAGGAACCCTAAGAGCTACGGACCTGAAATTTGGACAGAGTATGTAGAACCTTGGCCGCTACAACAACAAATACATGAGAGTTAAAAATTAAAGGGTGTTCCAAAACGAGCAACGAAATATGTTCAAATCCAATGTAATATAAATACAATTGTATGTACATACATATGTATATTGACACTTGAGCTTTGTAAAATTAGTGTATTTTTATATAGATTGCAACAATTAACACAAAAATTTAAAAAAATTTAAATTAAAGGGTGGTCCATCAGTTAATGCAATTTGACTATGTAATTTTGACAATTTGCTATATCTTGGAACCGTAAGAGGCAAACACTTGAAATTTTCAAAAACGCTAAAACTAAAAAAAACCGAAAATTATAAAATCGCCAAACCAAAAAAAAAAAAAAAATCTCCAAAACGAAAAAAATCGCCAAAATTAGAAAAAAAAACGCCAAAAATCGAAAAAAATCCCAAAAACGCGAAAATGTCACCAAAACTAAAAAAAAAAAATTATACCAAAAAAATCGCAAGAATGAAAAAAATCGCCAAAAATAAAAAAAAATCGCCAAAATGAAAAAAAACGCCAAAAACCGAAAAAAATCGCCAAAACAAGAAAATAAAGTGCCAAAACTAAAAAAAAGAGCCAAAACTTAAAAAAATCTCCAAAACCGAAAAAACGCAAAAACGCCAAACAAAAAAAAACCGAAAGACCCCAAAAACAAAAACGAAAAAAAGCCAAAACTATTTATTATATAGGATGAAGTTTGTATTAAATTACATATCTACGGCCTTATGTATAATAAAAAATTGGCATGAAGTTAGCATAAGTGACAAAATTGAACTAAATGTTGACGAGTTCCTCTATACAATTTGGCATTAAAAATCAAAGCATAATGTAGTTTTAACACACGGTTACATCCTAGCATGATTTTTAATGCAAAATTGTATAGCAAAACACATTAAGACCATGTTCAATTTTGCCACTCATGCTAACTTCATGCCAAGTTTTGATTATACATAAGGCCGCTAGTGTTCGTACGGAACCCTTCGTGCGCGAGTCAGAGTCGCACTTTACTGAATTTATTTTTAATTGCGGTTGATCAACAACATGTATGACGGTTGTTACATATGTATGTATACCAAGCATTATCTAATTTTTTTTTATCGATTTCGTTACGACTATGACAACGATAATAAGGCCGAACATGTTCATATATAAGTTTTTTTCTACAAGTTCAACAGATACATATGTATGTATTCATACGTTCGCTAAGAGGAGTATGGTTTATTAGTGTCCTGGCCTTCTACTCTGCAACTCGAATACAACTATAATTGAGTCGAACTCATTCCGTCGGTCGTTTTTGACTAAAACTATTTATCAAATCCATGTGATTTAAATGGGTTTGATCTTAGGTTTGTATCAAAAATGACATAAACGGTCTAAATAAAAAACAAAATAATTTTGAACAGCAATTTAAAAAACATACATACACACTCGAGCAGTTTTTTAGACAAAATACTCCGCATTATTCTGTAAATATTTCTCGCTTTTACGTCAACCCGACAACAAAAAGTTTCCACTTGCCTTGTATTGTATTCTACTCCAATTGTAAGGAGCTGTCAATAGTACTCAATTGTTACCGACAAGTAGATAAGTGCTAATTTTTTTTAGCGTTGAGGAGTCGACATACAGATAGTTATACGCTGCAATTATTAAGAAATTTCCGCAAGAAATTTCTCCATTTTCCAATTAGATTTTTTTGTTTTCCCTATTTTTGCTACTTTTTGAAATTATTCCCCGGAAAAATTTCTTATGGAATTTGAATTATAATTGCCCTCATAATATAGAATAAATTTGTCAAACTTATGAATTTTTCAAATGTTATTTCCCTTCCTTCCTTCCTTGTTCCCCTTGAATTGTTCTGCGGATTCAACAACAACGTGTGAGTACTTACTTGTGTTCCATAGTTGTTAAGCTAATTGTATCTAATGTTTCATTGTTAATAAAAACTCATTTAGTTAATTAATTAGAACAATTTCATTTCTAATGAAAACAAAGAGCATAAACTAAAAGGTTTGAATGAAAATTCATAATGGCTCAAATAAATACAATTAATAAATAAAGCGTTTCTAATTCACTTTGCTTGTAGGTGTTTCTTTTCCTGCATACATATGTATGTATACCTGGGTAGACAATTCAACCCTGGTGTCATGGCATTTATTAAAATTTTTAAAAGACAATAATAATTCATAACACCAGGGTTGTATTTTTTTCGTAGATCGTACGACTTTGTATGATAGTGAGTCATGGCCTTTAGTGACAAACCGTTGAGATTTATCACTTTATACAGTACTGCAAGATTTGTATAATTTTTATGAGGTAAATCGGCGGCTAAAATTTTACCAGCCAACAAAATTGGTTAAACTAACCAATGTGAAACAGTTAAACAAATTAGCGCCTAATTGTATAAAACACTGCACTAAGTGAAAAAATAAAAAAGCATTTTTTCTGTGTTTATCGTTGACAATAATTCAAGAGTCGGTTATTTAAATTTCCTAAATTTTGGAATTGCTCAGCAAAACATTACATATTACCATCTGTACTACTTAACATATAATGACTTACTTTTTAGATTGCCAAATTGAAGTACTCGCTTACAAAACACATTACATAAAATTTTAAAAATATGAAGCTGAAGTTGAACATATTCTTTGGGTTTTAAAAGATGACTTGAAAATATTGCCAAAATATGTAGTTATTTTAAATAAATTATATATATTTCTAAATTGTCTACTTATTTATTTTAAACAAAAAAATAAGTACTTACATTTCGGAAAATTATTATTTAAATATAAGTAGTTCCAAATAATTTTTTCGTTTTTGGCTTTAATAAAAGTTCGTTCAATAATCAAAACATTTGAAATTTTTCTAAATATCTGACAGCGCATAGAGAACGGGACCTAATGGTTAAAAAAATCAATTTTCACTTTTTTCTCTTTTGTTTTTTTTGATGTGGACAACATCTGAGCATCGAATGAGACCGATCCCATGCCCCAAAAGTGTTCCCTCCCAGAGATATGCGCGTTTTATGAAATTGAAGATACAGCAAAGATACACGTATTTAAATCTTTAAAATGGCTCTCCTGAACAAAACCGGTTTTTACCCTTAGGTCCCTTTCTAAAGGGTGTTTTTTATTGAGGTATAGAACTTTAAGTTGGCATCATTTTTTTAACTGGCGGCCATTTTGTCAGCTGTCAAGTGATTAATATTTAGTTTGGTTTGCCATTTCATCATGAACAAGTTGACAAAAGAACAACGCTTGCAAATCGTGCAAATTTATTTCGAAAATAATGGTTCAGTTCGCGAAGTTTACCGCAAGCTCCGTCCATTTTATGGCCGACATAATCGTCCATCAGAGCAATTAATTCGGTTAACCATGGATCGTTTTCGCACTACGTTTACTCTATGTGATAATACGCATCCGCAGAGACGTCGAACAGTGCGCACCGAAGAAACAATTGCCGCTGTAGAGCAAAGTGTTGAAGAGGACCCGAATGAATCGATTCGCCACCGTGCACAGCAATTGGAGCCGACTAACCGACTATTTTGTTCCCGAATTGGATGGCATGAATGTGGATGAGTTGTGGTTCCAACAAGACGGCGCTACATGCCACACAGCGCACGTCACAATCGATTTATTGAAGGAAACATTCGATGAGCGCATAATTTCGCGGAATGGACCTGTCAATTGGCCACCAAGATCGTGTGATTTGACACCATTGGATTATTTTCTTTGGGGATATGTGAAGTCGCTCGTCTACGCCAACAAACCAGAAACGTTAGGGGACTTGGAAGCCAACATTCGTGGCGTTATTGCCAACATACGGCCCCATATGCTCGAAAAAGTGGTTGAAAATTGGACCTGTAGAATTGGCTTTATTCGAGCCAGCCGCGGCGGCCACATGCCCGAAATCATATTTAAACATTAATGGCATAAAATTATTCTTCCAATAAAGCCAAATTGATGGACATTAAAACGATTTTCTTGTGTTTTATTTCAATTCAAAGTTCTATACCCCTTAAAAAAACACCCTATATTTTGCGCGTCACATATAGTATTTATAAGTAACAATACGGGCACGGATACGAATAAAATATAACTCATTTCAATTGAGTTTATAAAAGAAATTTTACAAAACGGTGTATTTCGTAGTAAAACAATGGTTTTCTTAAATTTATTTACATTTTTTTAAAAATTTATTATTTATTTCATCAGGTGTTTTCGACTAAAAAAAGTAGTTGCATCACAACGAATTTCTATTTCCCACAACGAAAAAATATTTATTTCCTACAATAAACAACATAACTACTTCTCAAGAATCGATTATTTTAGTCTCACGCCTTGTTAAAATCATTAAGTTGATAATCCAATAAAGAACAGCTTCGCCCAAAAATGCTTAATTCGAAACTCGATTACCTTTTTTTAAATTTTTTGCTGGGTAGTTAGACTGTAATTTCTACAAACTTATCGAAGCGAAACTTTCATTGCATTGGAAATGCTGCTCGGCAGTGAACAAATTTTGTTCTTACCAATTCTAAACTGTCAACTGTCAAACTGATAAAATATTTATTTTTTGGGTTTCCATTTACATACCATTCGGCACCAAACTTTGTTAGTATTTCTAGACTGTATTTTTAATACATCAAATATATATTAGTTACGTCGAAAGTTTATATTATCTAGAAGAAAAATATGAAAAAAAATTTGCTGCTATTGTCGAAAATTTTTATGTTATATCTCTATTATAATCTCTATTTTTGGCCGTTTTATTTGCAAGAAGAACAAAAAAACCTACTTTATCGAGTAAATAGTTTTTTTTTATTCTGTATTTTATGTTGATAAGTGTTGTAAAGATTAAATAAAATTTCATAGGGAATGTTTTTTGCCGTTGGCTGTATGTTATAAGAGTTATTGTGCTTGACTGGATTTTGAAGTTTCGTTATAAACCACCCTGTCACACAAAAATTTATTACAATTCTCATGCATCAAAAAACAAAAACCAGTTTCGCTTGAAATCCACTTAATAACAGACATTTTGAGCTCAATTTTTGTTTTATTTATTATTTGAACTCGATAAAAAATGAAGTAAAATAAAATATTACACAGTGGGATATTTCGTATTTAATATATATTTATAGTTTTTTTTTGCAGCTTGTATGTACATACTCGTACATATGCTCGTTTGTCCACCTGTTGGGTATACTGCCGTGTATGTACATATGTATATCGTCCCTACTAGAGCTGGCAAACTATCGATAGTATCGATGGTTTTGTTTTTATTAGACTATCGATAGTTTTTTCTCGATAGCGATACTATCGTTGAAAAAATTTATTACCAAATTGTCAACAAACTCAATAAAATTTAACATATTAGTTGTCTTCTATTGAAAATACATAAGTACATATTCCTCTATTAATATAATAACGTCATAACTCAAAAAATTAATTTATTCAGTTAATAATACAGAATGCCCCGGCAATTCATATTTCATCTTGTGTAAAAAATTCACGCAATGGCGTGCAAGCTCACCTCTAGATAGAAGAAAGCTTTCTTAATGTAAATTGAGAACTTAACACATTTTATTCAAAACTAGTTTTATTTGAGTTATAATAATGAACAAATGAGCGATATGTATTGAAAAATGAAATTCAGCATTCCTAATAGCATGCTGTCACACGGACAACAAATATCACGATTCGAGCTCGAATATTGATTGAAATATACAAAATTTTGTGAGTGAACCATTTTGTTCCATTCTGAATCTTACTGAACTTTTTGATAACAAATTATTGCTAATTTATCTGAACAGGTATTAAAACAAAATTATTATATACATACGAGTATGTACATATCGTCATCTTAAATGCAAAGGCCCTATTTACACTATGCAAGTCTTATTGCTAAGCTGATTAGTTTATTAGGAGAGGGAGACGGGGGGAAAAGAAAAGTTGCTGTTCTCCTCGTCTCTCTCTCCCTGAAACTAATCAGCTTAGCAATAAGACTTGCACAGTGTGATTTGGGACAAACGTATGTAACTACACTTTTATATTTTTTACAGGAGAAACAAAAAAGTATACTTGAAAATTTTCTTCGAAATTTACTTGTAGTATAGATACTTATATTTTTTTAAACATTTATTTTCGTTTTATATATCTTTAAGCTTTTATGTTAGTTACGTTCCTTGCAATAAAAAATAGATGCATTCGTAATTACGTCCGTTTGAATTTCTTTAATAAGATCGTAATTTATATTTGCGTGAACATGTAGTTTGATAAAATGAACTATAATTAATCAAAAACTCGATTTCGAATTTTTGTGTAGTTACGTCTGTTTGCATTTAAGGTGACGATATGTAGGTATGTTGTTGTAAGCAAAAAAAAAAAAAGATTTGTGCTTATAATTGAAAAATTAGAATAAAATTAAACATAAAATTAATTATTTAAGGCCTTATTCAGAAAAAAATAATTTAAGTTTAAAAAACGTTTAACAAACAAATTTTCATACCAAATTTGTTGTGTAAACCATTTGTAAACCAAAATTATTTTTTCTGAATAAGGCAGTTATAATTTTACCTAATTTTTTTTAACCACATCCATATATCAACAGTCAACTGTTCGTGTTGGCGTGTGAACATAGTGCAAAATAATTCGATACTATCGATAATATCGATAGTTTTCCGACAAACTATCGAAAATATCGAATGGCGTGACTATCGATAGTTTGCCAGCTCTAGTCCCTACCATGTCAAACTATCCAACATGCAAATTTGTAATATTCAGAAGAGCCCAAAAAGCCGTCAATTGTGAATTTAAAAGTCAGTGTATTCCTAAAAGGAGCCGGGCTTAAAATATTTTTTATTGCGTTATTTATCCTCTATGAAAATTTCAGCATTTTGAAAATAGGCATATCGTATAAACTAGGGTTTGCCAAAAACCGTGAAAATTAGAAAACTGCTGTTTCCGGTTTTAAGCTACTAAAACCGGTCGGTTTCGGTTCGGTTTCGGTTTTAAAAATATGCATGTACTAGCTGAGCCCGGCAAACGTTGTATTACCCTCAATTATGTTATATTTTTTTAACTACAAATTGCTTCACACCGTGGTCACTTGTTTGGTACGAAACAAAACAAAAACCTTCCGGGTATTGACCCGAACTTGTGTTAAAAAATTCGGCCCCACAGCTATTATAGTTCCAGAGATCATGCGTTACGAACAAACACACACTACGAATTTTATATATTATTATTAAAATCACTATTTCTGAAAGGGGCGTAGCATTTACCGGGGTAGAATATATATAAAAACACGCGCCGGTCTCTTACAAATATTTTGTGGGGTGGAAAGCGAAAATCTGTTGGGGCATTGAAGAGTTCACCCCTAACAAATAAACGTGTTTTTGATTTTTATATATATTAAGATAAGATAAGATAAGATATAAGTAGGTATGTATGCTGGAAAGACAAATGATGATTTAAAAATAATCATGCCTATCGTGAAAAAACAAATGGGATTTTTCTTCATTTGAAATTTTCATTCCCCTCGAAGAGAAAAATGCTACCTTGAATATCCCGTGAAATTTTTTCCCCGTTATCAGTCCACGTGAATATAAAAAAGGGAAGAATTTTTGTAGAGCTTAAAAAGTAATTGAAAATCGGACAAATTTAAGTTTAATAAAAAAATCACACACATTTTAGGTTATAAGTGAAACTTATTTAACTTTAAAGTTGAACTCATGGAGGTGCTTCTGTTGATTTAGCTATTTTTTCATTAAGTATACCAGCGTGGTGCACCACCATGAAATTTACTGTCTATGAACCAAAGAGATTCATACTCTATGAAAAAATGTGTTGTAGGGAATTATTGTCCTAAAAATAAATAATTATATCCTTTAAAAATATAATTCGAAGAAAAATATCGAAATTATTCGATGTAATAATTCAGTTGGCCTGCAAAAATAAAGTAAACAAAACCAAGGGAAAAGTGAAAAAATTCACGTGAAAAATATTCTGCCTTATTCATGTTAACAGGAACAAAAAAAGGGAAAATATTACTGGGAAGAAATTTTCGAGGGAAAAAATTTTTACTATAGGGGTGATAGAGTTTCTCTGGTTTGTATTCAATTCAGGTACTTATATTAGAAAAGGAACATTTAGTAGTGAGTATGTGTATAAAAAGCTTAAGAATAAAAAATTTATATTTAATTATTCAAGTAATAAAATTTCAGAAACGTTCAAGCGCTCAATGCAGAGTCGTTTAAACGAAATCTTATTTTTGTGCAGAAGTTACCAGAAAACACTATTTCGCATTCAGTTGAAGAGGGGTTTATTGTGTTATTGGTTGGTTGGTTGTTTTGTACAAAGTACAAATTTTGTATAAAGTACAAATTCTTGTCGAAGAACGTTAAAATTATCGTCTTCTTGCTTTACATCTGCTACAGCTTTTTTTGATAACAAATTACAATTCTTCCTGCAAAGAATTGTTATAATTTTCTTAAAATTTTACAATTTTCTTACCTTTCATTGTTACAGAATGCTTAAGCTACGGTCACACTTGTCAAACATTTGCCCAAAAAAGCGTAACCAACAAACACTAATGACAAAAGCTTTGATCCAGACGCTTGTTTATCAAATTAATCAGTTTCGAACACAGCTAATAGATAATGTCATAGAATCCAACACTATTGGTTGCTCTTTAGCTTGACAAAATTTTCTCTAAATTGAAAGATTTTTCATTAGCATTTAGTGGTTACGCTTTTTTGGGCAAATCTTTGACAAGTGTGACCGTACCTTTAGTAATGTATAAAAGTCTTCAATGTAAAGTATTTGCTGTATTTTTAAACAATATAATCATGTTAAAGTAAAACTTAAGAACCGACGGTTTTTTTGTCGGTTTCGGTTTTTATGGGCTAAAAACCGCGGTTTCGGTTTCGGTTAAAACCGAACGGCAATCCCTAGTATAAACGAATTTTGCATATTGTGGATAGTTTGACATGGTAGGTTGACAATCCGCCTACATTTTTTTATTTGGCGGTGTCACTTCATAACTCTGTACATTTTAGACCGATTGTAAAAATTCTTTTTTTTTTGTCTTTTATTTTATTACATATGTACTTAATTTTAATAAAAATCTATCTACTGATGTCCACAAGAGAATGACAATTGTGGACAAATTAAAAAAAAACATGTTATTTTCTAATTTGATCAATTTGGAAATGCTTTGAACACTGAGCATACATATTTATATTGAACACTCTACTCTTTCTCTTTGTATGTTTGGTCTTAATTTTACGTATTCTTTTATTTCCTTTCTCATCTTTAATAATCTCTGAAAAGACTATACATATATATAGTCTTGTTTTCCTTTTGTTCAAATTTCGACTTTGTATGTCTTCTAACGAGAGTTTTATTCATTAATTGAAATCTTAAAATTTTCGGTCACACCCGGCACAATAAACTTAAAAAAAAATAAACTGCTTAACCAGTTTTGTTTTAAATGAATTATTTTTGTACAAAGCTGTTAAGTAATGATTAGTAATTGTACTGATTACTAATTTTATTACTTTTTTTAAAGGTGCAGTAATGATTAAATTACAATTATATTCAGTTTCGCACAATTACTAATTGATTTCGATTACTAATAATGGAAAAGTAATCTGAATTACTTGAAATTACAACAAAATAATCAAAAAGAATCAAAAATAATCCGATTATATTTAAAGATTACTTTTATTTCCTTTTGATTATTTATTAATAATCTAAAGTAATCTTTGAAAGTAGTCGAATTATTTTTTGATTCTTTTTGATTATTTTGTTTTAATTTCTAGTAATTCAGATTACTTTTCGATCATTTGTAATCGTTATCAATTATTTATGAGAAATTCTTTAAAAGACAATTATATAATCAGTACAATTCTTTTTAAAATGTAAATTAATTGATTACTAATCGCAATCGAAATTTAACAGCTCTGTTTTTTGTATTACAGTGTTGTTACGAATTTTTCCTGATTTTAAAATAAAATATGTTCATATTTTAAATTATTATAACTTAAGCCTGACTAAGAAATTAGCTTTAACATTAAATCGGAAAACTATTGTAATTAGTTATAGATTGGGCCACAACCGTCACAACAACGCGGAACTGTTATTTTTTCAATGGATGTCAAAAATAGAAGAGAGAAGCTTAAAGAAAATAAAGAAAAATATGAACTGCATTTAGGGCCAATTTCACCAACTCTATTTAAATATCAATTCATATTTAAATGCCGATTTTGATGAAATTTTGTATGGAAAAATTATTTTTAAATATGAATTGATATTTAAATAAGTTGGTGAAATTGGCCCTTAGCTTTAGACTCTAAAGTAGACTAGTGCCATTTAGTTCATTTCAGTGACCGGTCATTTTAGTTCATTATTTGTAAATCAACTAGCTCTTTTAAGTTCAATGATTTTACATCTACAATTCTACATGCATATGTATGTATGAGTGTTGCGGTCTTTGACAATATTAAAAACACAAATTCTGTGATTAAAATACTTTATGAAAACTACAATTAATTAATTAATAAATAAATTTGATTTATAAAAAAAATCTCATAAATCCAAAATATTTTTTGTGAATAGGGTAGTATAAAGTGTTTACTTGTGTTTTCTTGTTTAATGCACTTTTGGTAGTAGCCAGCGATGAAAAAAAAAATTAAAGCAAAACATTGAAAACATTTAGTTCACAGCCTCTGTGTTAGTTCATTTTGTGTATTAGTTCTTAGTTCAAAAAATGAACTAGTTCAAAAATTGAACTAGAGACCGTAAAACAATTGAACTAGTTCACTTAGTTCAAAGTACTGAATCGTTCATTTGAACTAGTTCGTTCATGAACTACACAAGACTACTCTAAAGCCTGGTACTCTGTTCACTATTTCGTGCGAAATGCTGTCAAACTACATGTAAAAGTATTTGGTATGAAATATTTGCGAAATAAATAAATAATTTGTTCTTATTGCGAAAAACACGTTAAATCTATCTGGCAGCATGTTTTTCCATGCAAAATTACTCTGGCATCATTTTAGTTTCAGCTGCGAAACAACATGAGCAGTACATACTTTTTTCGCACGCATTTTTAACAATGTTGCATATTTTCAATCAGTAAAACCGACAAATTTATAAAAAACCGCGAGTTGGGCTACATTTAGTACATGTCAAATTTTTCACGCTAAATAATGTTACTGAAAAATTTTCACAACTTCGAACAGAGTACCAGGCTTTAAGCTAAAGTTTAGAGAGAAAAATTTAAAGAAACATGAAATGCTAAGGAAATTATGAAAGATAAAGAACCGTTTGCAGAAAAAAATTATAGAGACAGAAAATGAAAGTTCTGACAACGAAAAAATTATGAAAGTCCAATTAATTAATTAAAGACTATTTGAATACAGGCAAACTAGGTCACACCCGTCACATTTTAGAATACGTTTATTTTTTTTATTTAAGAAAAAATATTTTCCGACCAGGAAGTAAGTTTGTAATACAATCAAAAAGACTTTGAACGATTGCGTTTTACGGATGATTTTACAGAAAATATGCTAAAAGTAATAATTCTGTAAAAACAAACATTTGTAGGGTCACACCCACAATTTTTCTAAATTTGAGTATACAAAAAAATCGTTTATTTTAACAAGTTTAAAAACGGGTGATTAGTTCGAGAGATGTCGTTGAGGAAAAATTTCGAAAAAAAAATCTTTTATTTTTTCTAACAACTTAGAAAAAGTCTTCGTCAAATCGGTTTTGATTTTTATAGACTTACGCCCCTTTTCACAAAGTATGATGAAGACTTAACATGAACTTTAACTGCAAGTTCTTCATATAAAACTTGCCGTTTAAGTCCCTGTTCGCTTTTAATTGTACATTGTTAAAAGGGCCGTTAGATTCGGGAGATATATCGAAAATTAAAAAAAAAGTCTCGTATTTCATTATTCATTAATTTCTTATCAAATCGATTTTCTACAGAATAGAATAGGGGAAGATGTGATCCAAAGACCGGCACTACGACACCTCATGGATATTTTGTGCCATAGATCTGTAAATTTAGTTAAATCAATCTCTGTATGTATGACTCTCCTTATGAAAGTCAGCACAGAGATTGGAGTAGCCCTCCAAATATCATCTGAACAAAAACACTCAGAATGAAAAACACGACTTCTACTTTTACATAAGACGATACACTCACAAAGAATGTGTGCCGTCGTCTCGTCACCTTCCAAGCATAAACGACTCAAGGGTGAACGAACTTAGTTACTTTTCCACAGTAACATGCCGTATGATTCCTTTTGAAGTTCAGGATGTCATTATATGTAAATTGCTGTATAAATGCTTTGCCCTGCCTTAAAACAGCAGAAGGGCTAGTTTCTTACTAAATAGTTAAACTTAGTTTAACATACGTCTGAGTTAACCAAGAAACAAAGTTAAACGGGATTTAACCGCCCATGCTGTTTTTCAGTGATGGATTAACAGTTGTCAATTTAGCTAGAAATACCATACTTTGTTTTCAATACAGATGTGGCATTCTTGAAAATAGTTTAAGTAAATAGGGCGACACTTAAAAAGCGATGTAACAATTCTTTAAATTTATTTAAAAAGACTTCAATAACTGAATTCTGAATTTTTGTAAAATAAAAAATTAAATGATATGGACTTAAAAAATAGTGACGCTCCAAAAATAAAACCAAAAAAGATCATAAATTTTTAAATCCAACGAAATAGACTTTCTTTCCAATTAATTCTAAAATCATCATACACACCCAGGGTGACCGATGACATTTTTCAAAAAGTGGCACCAAATAGGGATAAAGGGGCAAAATTAAAAAAAATCGAGAAAACTTCACTAAACTCTTTATTTTTAATGTATTTTCAAATAACTCACACTAAAAAAGGGGGACAAAAAGTGGCAAGGCAGTCGAAAAAGTGGAAAGGCAGTCGAAAAGTGGCAATTTGCCACTTTAGTCGGTCAAACGGTCAAGCTGCACAGACCTATTTGTTTAACGAAATCTCTGCAAGAACTCCAATTCAATATGCACACTAAAATGATTTCGACGTGTTTTTATCTCTCTTATTTTTCTCACAATTGTCCTATCCAAGTTGTTCTGGTTTTATAATCACTAAAATCTTCGTCGTCATAACAAGCATCCATTTTATTTATGCATCAATATATTTATTATACTTTTTGTAATTTTTTTTTCAATTGCGTAATATTTATTTCATATATTTATCATTTGACAGTTCTAACTATAAGCTGACCAATGTTGCTTCGCTAAACCTAGATTATTAACTAGATAACCTTTATCTGACAAACAAAGTTTTAAGTTTAAACTACAGTTAACTGACAAGTAGACTTTATCTTTATGTGAAAAACTAGCTCGAACTCAGCCACATTTCCTTAGCGGTCGAAGTGTAATCTTCTTTGATCAGAGATGTTACAGTCGACCGAGTTAAGCCACAAAACGGCTCCGGGTCAATAAACGAAGCAGCAGAGACCCTCTTGGCCAGTTTCTGCTTGAAATACCGTAGGCCATTTGCCCATGGGCAAAGAGATTTTTACGTTAGACCCAACAACGCCAGCACCAATCAACTCCATCTCCCGTTTTAGATCCATCCATATACCAATATAAACTTCTGGAATCCACAGCGGGACTGTTTATATCCCACAATGCCCTTGCTGGGATTGTGTCATTGAATCTCCTGTCGAACCTCAGTTCACAGTTCATTCTGTCACTAGGCATTCCTAGCAGCCCTATGGGTATTGTACTCAAGTCCAACAATTTTCAATACAAATTATTTTTTTTTACTTAAAAAGTGGGATGGCCTGCAAGGTCAACCGATTCTCATACTTTTTTAACAGACATTGTTAAATAAATTTCGTCGAAGCTTACGCCGTTGAATTTTTCTTTTCCACGTGCACCCAATTACAAATACATATGTACACATGTACCGTTACTTTACAAATTGTATGTACGAGTATGAACTTTGTTGACCTTTTTTACGTTGGGAAGCTTCCCACTGTAAATACGAGTACCACACCAAATATTTTAATTTTTTTTTCCTTTTTTTATTATTCCTTTTATTTGCTTGCGTGATATCGATTTTATTTCCCTTCGGTTGATGTTTTTTGTTTGTATTTCCTAAAAATACAACATTTCTAACATGATTTGTTTGTTGTAATCGGTGTGGCTGCAACAGAAAGAAGATTTCTGTGTATAGCAGCTTGATTTGCTCCCAATTCAAAAAGGATCATTGAATGGGCTCTCCCTTGTTGTTGGCAGGCATGCACAAGTTCATTCAGCCTTGTAAAAAATAATATAATAACACTGCCCATAAAATTTAAAATTGTTCCTGCCTAAATGTTACATGTACAGATGGCTGGTTCTCGAGAAATATTTGAGTTTAAGTTTATGTACCCACTCGTATTTTGTTTTTATGGAAATTTTTATGTTTTCATAGAATAATTTATATATATTTTTTCATGTTTTTTTATGTACATATTGTTTCCGTTTTTAATTTATTTTCATATTGTTGAGAAATAAAACTTTATTGTTGATCATAAATTCTGAAAAGATTTATAACTTTTTTTTTTTGGCAAATTTTTGGCATTTTAAAAGATATTTCTTGTTAAACTTTAAAAGTTTTTTCTTCTCATTCTTTTTTAACTCGTAATTGCAATTTAAACTTTGAATGTGTGGCTGCCACGGAATTTAGTTTTTAGGTCCTTTAGCGTAACTAGTTAAAAGAATTCTCTCAAACTTTTTTTTTTTTGTAGAGAAGTAACACTCAGGCAATGAATGCCTACTACTATTACTAGGTGCTAGTTGCTTTGGGAAAGGGATAGTGATAGCGATGGAAGAGATGAAGGAAAACTTCATTATTTTACAACTCTGCTTTTTGCAGGTTTTTTTTAATAATGCAGTGCTGCAGCGCCTCTGGTGTCAATAAGGCGTATTAAATTTTTGAAGTTGTGCTTAGTTGCCATTTTATTGGCTGTGATGTTACATTAGCACTAGTATTGCTGGGGGTCTACTCTCAAATTCGAATCGAAAGCAACTGCTTTCGAATTGTAATGCTAATAGCATACAAATTCGAAAGCATTTTCTTTCGTTTCGAAGAGTAGACCCCCAGAAGTTTACATCCCGAACTCAGTACTCGCCTTAAGAAAAATCCAATAATGTTTTTTTTTATTATTAAGAGACGGCGTTGTATAAAAGTTCGGTCTTCGGCAAAATAAATGCCGAGCACCAATTATTATAACCCATGCTAAAATTTTCGTATATACTCGTGCTTATCATACTTGTAGTTTTATTACTCTACAACTTTAATTTTATGATATTTTTATTTATTTTTTAAATTAGGCTAATTTTAAAGGAATTGTTTTTTTTTTCAAGATATGAAAGACTTACGTGTCTGTCACGACTTTCGAACGTTTTCAATTAGAATGAAAATTTCCAAATCGCAAAAAAAGACTTGGGGCCTAATTCTTGCACTAGTGATCGGAATTGCATTCGAATAGAAATTAATTTCGATGGCAAGAAATTTTCCGATGATGTCAATCGCTACCAAGCGAATCGAGTTTTTGTTTTAGTGTTGGGAAAAGGCAAAGATATTTATATATAAATTCATTTTACCACACTGAATAAATTGTAAGCAAAAGCATATGTTTGTATGTATGTATGTGTGCAAAAACATATGTATGTATGTATGTATGTACATACAAACGTATATGCAGAAAAAAGGAACGAATATACATAAATGTTATTTTTATTTTTATTTAATTAATAACTTAATAATAATAAATAAGTGCAAAGCTAGAGAATATAGCAGTAGCCACATTTTCAATTCTCTTATTTGTTGACTAGAAGCAGTTAATTTGTTATTTAGATGCTCCCAGAGTTGGTTGATTTTTTTTATTTTCCCCGACAACTCTTAGGCAAAACATTATTTGCCAAGTCAGTGTGTTTTGTTATATTTAAAGTCAACAAGAAATTTTCTTAATTTGTATTTTTTTTATAAGTACATTTGTGCATACATTCATTTATACATAAATATGTCTAATATTGAACATACATTTTAATTTTCATCGTTTTTTTATGTTAAACATGATTTCGAATGCCATTTTACTTGCGAGTAAAAACACGAAAGGTTGCATTCGAATGTATGCACGTTATCGAATGCTGTCATTAGAAATTTCTATATGTTTTACTCGAAACCGAATGCGAAAATCCCAAAAGTTAAAAAACTCGCACATTCGAGTAATAACTCGCTCGCAATCGAATGCGGGAATTAGGCCCTTGGTGTCTGCATACTTCCGAATATTTTTGCAAAATTGGTTGCTAATGTGGGCATGTTTTTCATGTCCCTTTTTCTATGTATTAAAAAAATATATATATATATATTGGTTTAAATTTCCGAATTAGGTAGATGAGATATCAAGCCTAATTTTAAAAAAAAGATTTCGTTTAAATTAAATTAATTTTAATGTGGAAAAAAGGCGATTCTATTTACTTTCACATTGCTTGGTGCAGTCGAAAACGAAAAAATTATTCGGAAGTGAATGTCAGGACACCAGAATATGCGGAAAAGATTCACTTTCACATGACAGACACGTTAATAACGTTATTAAAGTGTGCGAAGACTTAAGCTACAATATAATTAGTTAATTACGTTTCTAAAATTACTATTATACATACTTTATATAATATATGATAAAAAAAATTGTGTCTTGTAGTAGATACATATCAACGGCTCCATTCTAAAACATGCTAAGTTAAAAAAGCTAGTTTTGAGATAAGCGCCTTCAAAGTTTATTGATGATATCTCGGGAATAGTATGAGATAGAAACTTGAGACTTTTTGTAATCATATAATAATTGCGATAAAATTTTTTTAATTTATTTGAACTTTATAAATTTGTCGTAGATTATAGTCAAAAGTGACTTAGAATTACAAATATATTACCTAGTCCTCTAAGTAAGGTTCTTTCTCACCTACAATGGTCATCTAAGTACATATAGCATGTTTTAGTTTGGAGAAAAATTTAAATTAATTTTTGTTTACTACTTAATTCCAAACTTAATTATGCTAAGTGTACTTAAAACATTTAAAAAGGGAGGTTTTTTTTTTAAATTTGACAAATTATACTAAGTACATTTTTGCTCATAACTTTTGATAGAATAGTCCGATCGATTACTATCAAAATTTTATAGAATCTAAGTTAATAAACGATGAATTCAGGAATGCTATTCCCAGCATAACATGTTATGTCGACTTAGCATGTTTTGGAATGTTACCGTCGATATTTAAGCTAGTATCTCTAGTGAATTGTGATTAAAAGGAAATTTCACAGTAAACTTGTTCAGTTCCTGGGAAGCAAACATAATGGTAAAGCCATTTTATAATTAAATAAAACAAAATTATTTAGACAAAAATATAATATAAAGTATAATACATAGATACATATGTATGTATATACATACATTCTGGTAATTAGTTGCTGTAATTAATTTCATTCGGCATTTCAAACTGCCTAAATAAGTTATCCAGTGCGGTTAAACGAAAGCAACAAAATGTCAGGATGATTTTTTCGCTTTATAAGAATAAGAAGAAGATATTCTGATAAGTTCCTTTAAATTGTTGTAAGAAACGCAGAAAGAAAGAAAACTGGCATATGCTGGCATTCAGGTTCTTATTATGAGCAAATTTCAATCTTCGTTTGCAGGCGAACGAATTTTCATTTGGTATTACGAGTATCACGCGCATTAGACAAATAAATAATGTCGGTATTGTGAATTTCACTCATTGTGACTGTTTAAAATATGATGTATATCAGCTGAGACTAAAAGTAAAATACAAATATAAATACCTTTGCAAGTTGAATAAAAAAACTAACGTACCTTTTCACAATGTCTGGTTAAAAGATAACAGGGACTTTAACGGCAAGTTTTGTATGAAGAACTTGCAGTTAAAGTTCACGTTAACTCTTAACCATATATTGTGAAAAGGGAGGTAAATTAACTAAAACTGTAACTGTAAGTTAATTCCACTACCGTAAGTGAATCCTTTCAAGAGGGTTTTGTGTCCACATTGACTGTGGAAACAAGCATTTACGAGATTGTTGGTGGCAACAAAGCTCTCGAGTATTTAAAAAATGGCAGCTGTGTTAAGATTTTTTTTTTTTTTTTTTTGCTAAAGAATCAGTGAATTGTGAAAATACACTTAGCACGGGAGAGCAAATCTAGTTAGCGAAAACATGTTAAAATAATTTTTCAATTAATCAGCCTTGTTCTTTAAAACGAATTGACTTGAAATCGTACGATTTCCAAAATTAGTAATGATTCCGCAGACATGTTCAAAACCATATACGCTAATATTCTTATATATATATATGATATTTGAGGCTCTATATAATAGAATAATTAAAAAAAAGTATTAAAAAATTTTTCTATTATCGAAGTTAGTTTTCCAAATTCTTACTGGTTCAAATCCATTCGGTTTACTAAAAACTACCGAATAATATTCACCCCTATCGTGAATATTTATTCCCTAGAAATATTTTCCTTTTCCCTAAAGTTCCAATCGTGAATTATTTCCATGTGAAAAAACTCCATCTTCGAAAATGGTATAGCAAAGCCGCTTTTTATTCCCGTGAGTTTTTCCCCAAAAAATATGTGATTTTTTTCATAAACTTTTTTTTGGGAATAAAAACAGTTAAACTACATATGTAGTTAGATTTTACTTTTAAAAGGAATGAAAATGCATGACTTTAAATTATAGTGTACATACATATGCATATATACATACTAGTGATGTAACGAATGTCAATTTTTGATATTCGCGAATACGAATGCGAATACGAATATTTGAAACGATATTCGCGAATACGAATACGAATATTTCATGTGAAATTTATAGACATTAAATTAGGGCTCTATTTACGCCTGCAATGTGAAATATTAAAAAATTGTTATGAAAAAGAACTTCATACTCCTGTTGGCGTACTTTAAAGTTAATAAAAACTACCCAAAGTTTTAATGATTGTCAGTAATAAATATTTAAAAATGATGCAAAGCAAAAATTTCTATAAAAAATTTAATGGATTCGTACAAACTAATATTTTTATACATTTATTTAAATTTAGTTTAGGATTTATGCATTTATTTATTTTGGAAAAATATTCGTATTCGTATTCGCCTGAATTTGCAACACAGTCATATCTCAAAAAATGCGTTTTTGGAGTTAATAATGCAGAAAAATTCCTTATATCATACAGTAGATTCTTTTGTAGCGTTATATGACATTTGCACGACCAAAAAAATATGACCTGGCGTTACGTTGCAAAAAAAAAAAAATCAGTGAGTGCGACTGACCCGCACACGAAGGGTTCCGTACGGACACTAGATATGTAATTCAATACGAACTTTGGCCTATATAATAAATCGTTTTGGCTTTTTTTCGTTTTTGGGTTTTGGCGTTTTTTCGGTTTTTGGCGTTTTTTTTTAGTTTGGCGATTTTTTTTTCATATAAACGATTTTATAGTTTTGGCGCGTTCTTCGCGTTTTGGCGATTTTTTTCGGTTTTGGCGTTTTTTCAATTCGGCGATTTTTTTAATTTGGCGATTTTTTTTTCATTTTGGCGATTTTTTTTAGTTTTTGGCTCCTTCTTCGCGTTTTAGCGATTTTTTTCGGTTTTTGGCTTTTTTTTCATTTTGGAGATTTTTTCATTTTGTCGATTTTTTCGGTTTTGCCGATTTATTTTAGTGTTACACGGGATTTACACGATGACTTTTTCCCCTGCGGTTTTTTTTAATTCTCTTTTATGTTGCTACCCCTTTGATCACTTTTGTACCCCTTTTGTCAATAAACTCTAGAAAAGTCACTGTAAAAAGTCATAGTGTAAATCCCGTAATAGAAATTTTTTTTAATTTGGTGCTTTTTTTCGTTTAAGCGATTTTTTTTTGGTTTTTGGCGATTTATTTTTTGGTTTGGCGATTTTATAATTTTCGGATTTTTTTAGTTTTACCGTTTTTGAAAATTTCAAGAGTTTGCCTCTTACGGTTTCCAAGATACAGCAAGTTGTCAAAATTACATACTCAAAATTGCATTAACTGATGGACCACCCTTTAATTTAAATTTTTTTAAATTTTAGTGTTAATTAATTTACAAATTTCAAGTGTCAATATACATATGTACATACAATTGTAATGGGTGTTTTTTATTGAGGTATAGAACTTTAAGTTGGCATCACTTTTTTAAATGGCGGCCATTTTGTCAGCTGTCAAGTGATTAATATTTAGTTTGGTTTGCCATTTCATTATGAACAGGTTGACAAAAGAACAACGCTTGCAAATCGTGCAAATTTATTTCGAAAATAATGGTTTAGTTCGCGAAGTTTACCGCAAGCTCCGTCCGTTTTATGGTCGACATAATCGTCCATCAGAGCAATTAATTCGGTTAACCATGGATCGTTTTCGCACTACGTTTACTCTATGTGATAATACGCATCCGCAGAGACGTCGAACAGTGCGCACCGAAGAAACAATTGCCGCTGTAGAGCAAAGTGTTGAAGAGGACCCGAATGAATCGATTCGCCACCGTGCACAGCAATTGGAGCTTTGTCCATCAACTTTATGGAAGATTTTGCGCAAAGATCTTGACTTGCGACCTTACAAGATCCAGCTTGTGCAAGAATTAAAGCCGCGAGACCATGCAATGCGTCGTGATTTTGGTGTATGGGCCGAAAATGAGATTGATCTCGATGCTGATTTTCATCGCAAAATTTTGTTCAGTGATGAGGCTCATTTTTGGTTGAATGGCTACGTCAACAAGCAAAATTGCCGCATTTGGAGTGAAGAGAATCCACATGAGACCCTTGAGACGCCATTACATCCACAAAAACTGACTGTTTGGTGTGCTCTATGGGCTGGTGGAGTCATTGGGCCATACTTCTTCCGAAATAATGCTGGAGAGTCATTTACCGTTAATGGAGACCGGTATAGAGCCATGATAACCGACTATTTTGTTCCCGAATTGGATGGCATGAATGTGGATGAGTTGTGGTTCCAACAAGACGGCGCTACATGCCACACAGCGCACGTCACAATCGATTTATTGAAGGAAACATTCGATGAGCGCATAATTTCGCGGAATGGACCTGTCAATTGGCCACCAAGATCGTGTGATTTGACACCATTGGATTATTTTTTTTTTTGGGAATATGTGAAGTCGCTCGTCTACGCCAACAAACCAGAAACGTTAGGGGACTTGGAAGCCAACATTCGTGGCGTTATTGCCAACATACGGCCCCATATGCTCGAAAAAGTGGTTGAAAATTGGACCTGTAGAATTGGCTTTATTCGAGCCAGCCGCGGCGGCCACATGCCCGAAATCATATTTAAACATTAATGGCATAAAATTATCCTTCCAATAAAGCCAAATTGATGGACATTAAAACGATTTTCTTGTGTTTTATTTCAATTCGAAGTTCTATACCTCTAAAAAAACACCCGTTATGTATATTACATTGGATTTGAACACATTTCGTTGCTCGTTTTGGAACACCCTTTAATTTTTAACTCTCATGTATTTGTTGTTGTAGCGGCCAAGGTTCTACATACTCTGTCCAAATTTCAGTTCCGTAGCTCTTACGGTTCCTGAGAAAATAGCGTGTGACGGACAGCGTAGCGAAAACAATACCCAGCAAAAAAATAATCGAGATTTCGTAGCAATTGCTTCTAAATTGCTTATTATTAAGTCTAGTTTGCATTTTTAACCCCCGACTAAAAAAAGGGGAGTTATAAGTTTGTAGTGTGTGTCTGTGTATCTGTGTGTCTGTCCGTGTCCACGTACAGGCCAAACGGCTGGACCGATTTTCATTTAGTTTTCTGTTTGAAAGATGACATGATCGAGAGGGTTCTTAGCTATGTTTAAAGAAAATCGGTCCAGCCGTTTAGAAGATATAACATCTTTTCTGAAAAAAGTCGGGGGTTTTTAAAATTTTTAATTTTTGTTATTATAGCTTCGTTTTCTGTTTTTTTTTCTATTTTGGTTTCTTATATCCCTCCCACAAAAATATTTTGACAGGTGTAGTTTAATATAACACAAAAATAAGCGCTTCGGAATCGTGGAAAAGCACACAGTGCATCCCCTCTGCCTTACGAGGATGCAATAACGTAAGCGAATGACGAAATTTAACACAAACACTACGAAGTCAGTCGGCTGTTTATATTCAAACTCCCAAAGTTTTTTATAGATCATCCTCTCTCGCTTACCTGTATACAAAATAGAATTGTTCGCAAAAATAAATACGTACTTCGGTAGTTGAGTGGGCAGTGTTCTAGCCTAACATACGGAAATCCTGGGATCGAAGTAAGAAAATAAAGAGCAAATTTTTTAAGTAGACGAATAGTTTTGCTGAATTCAGGTCACTCCGGCAGGCATGAAAAAATCACATTTTAGATCGACGTGGCAGAGCTTCTACGCTAGGAATCCTATATAAAAATCATGCATCGGGTAAGCGCTTGCATACCAAAAGAGCACTTATATAGGTGCTTCCAACGAAGCACCATTTTTTGCTGGGTAGGGTTCCTTTTCACCTTTGGTGTACGGAACCCTAAAAAAACGATCAGTTTATTCATTTCGTTAGAGAAACCTTAGACCTTACGCTTAGAATAAACTTTTCAACCCTTATAGTTATACAATACAATACAATATTTTTATACTTTTCCTATCAAAAATAAAGAAAAATTATAATTTTTTATAACCAATTTATTTTAACATATTTTAATGAATTGTTTAATTGCCTTAATTTAATATGCGATCAAAATACTAATTGAAATATATGTATTTTATTTCTATTTTTAGGTAAGTTCCGAAATGAATGATGATTTGAAAGCAGTGCGTATGTATAATGAATTACAATATAATATAATAATATATATAATTGTAGCATATCCCAAGCAGACACAATTTAGAGTGATTTTATTTTATTTTTTATTCTTAGAGCAACAAATTGAGACTTTTGGTAAAATACACGGTCCTGACAGAATATGTTCGATAGTACTACTAAAGGGTAGTGCACTTCACTATTCTTCTCCAGAAATTTTGCTTCAAAAATCACTTTTTTTTTCAAATTAATTTTTCCAAACTCCCAAAATGATTTCAGAAATGCGACTTCGTTTGCTCTTTAAATAACCATCAGGAGCACCATTTCTATTCTTCTATTTCTCACAATGAACACTTTTCCTTCCAAAATAGGACCTTTTTTAAAATTAAGTTTCTGTATTATTGATACATCTGTTGCATATCCAATTAGTATAATTTCATTATTCAGATCTCGAACCACATTTTCCATTAATAGCTGGGTATAGTATAAGTCCCCGTTCCTGGATTTCGCAACCGAAATAATATTCCTTCATTTTACTAGGACTGTTAAGTGCTTAACAGTCCGCTGTTAACTGGTTTTTGTTTCTGCTAGTTTAATTTAAATTTATCTTCACACACTTGTTAAAACACCTGTTCAAAGTGACTGACAAGAGGCTTTTCATAAACAAAAGGGGCTATTGCTTTGAAAAATAATGTTTATTAAGTACATTAGTATTGGTTTGTGGAGATTATTTGTATCATTTCATTGAAATTTGTTTTTAGCACCTTATCAATAACGTGAGGCCTGTCATAAGTGAACAGAAAATATTAGTGGCAAAATTCTGCTAAAGAAATAACCATACATGGGTCCTTTCATAATCAAATGACGTATTATCATATGACCTGCCGATTTTCGTAATAAAAATTACTTGCTAAAAAAAATACAAAATTCCTTTCATAAGCAAACAATTCATATACAGTTTGTCAAAAAATTATTTTCAAAATTGAAAAATATCAAATTATTTTACTTAGCTCTGAAATTAAATCGAAATCTTTTTATTCTAATATTTTTTTTTAGTTAAAGTTTTAATACAATAAAAATATATAAAATTCATAATGATGTGGGTAACGAAATGAGGAAAGTTAAAATAATATTAATAATTTTAAATTTGTATGTATTTGTAAACTCAGCCATAGCTTTGTGTCATATTTTTTTCTAAAGTGACAGTCAAAAATTCATCAGTTTTGAATGATAGTGTTGGCTGTTTAGACTATCGATCATGTCCGACAATCAAACCTTCATTTAAGAAAAAACTGGACACACAAGCACAGAAAAAACACAAATTGAATGCGCATTATTGCTAACAACATTTTTTATAATGCATTATTTTACAGCCTAACCCACGATGTCGATCGACAACTCGATCGACTGACGACAAGTCACTCATTATAGTTCGTTTGAGCGACCCACTAACTATCGACTTGTAGGTCGTCCGGCTTTACGTACTTAACGTAATGGATTTACTCATTGTCAAATTACCATATTGCCATAAAAAATGCAACTCTATGCTACTTAAAGTTTCTACAAATAAATAATAAAAATAAAAACAATAATAAATATAAGACAGTACAAAAAAATTAAAAAGTTATTTTCAAAATTTTGTGTGTGAAATATAAATATATATATCAGTTGAAATGTGTAAATACTCCTAAAATAATGCAAGCGGATTGTAATGAAGAATGGACGGGAGTAGCACCAATGGGACAAGCAATCTATTGAAGTGGAAAGAGTAATGTGCCTGATTGAGAGTGTTTTAGAAGAATTGGTTAGATAAATTGCACGTATACACATTCATACATACATATGTATGTACGTATGTAATTCAAAAAGAATTATGTGATAAAAATGCATTTTTGTGAGTTAAATAAATAAAATAAACGCAAAAAAAGTTGAAACTTTTTATTTTTGATGTTCATAAATGTAAATTTGTTTAAAAATTTGGTATTTATGTGTACTTTTTTGTTTTGTCGACAAGCACAAACCAAGTGACTGATTTTGACATTTGTTGTCGTTTGAATTTCCATAGTGGGTACCAAATTTGTATGAAAATGTTTACGTCATCGTTCGCATTCATTGTCGATCGACTTGTGGTGCTGAACAAGTTTAGTGGGTCCCAAATCAGCTGTTTGTCGTTAAAAATGATTGCGAACGACAACGTTCGATATCGTGGGTTTGGCTGTTAATGTTTTCTTATCTCTAACAACTCCTCGTACGATTTTGTGTTAACATTTTGTCTTTAACATCACACACAACCTTGCATTTCATGAAATTATGTAAATTTCTTTTAAAAAATAATTTTCCGCATACATGTTGTGTTGTTTATGCTACAAAAATATCTCTTGACTGACGCTTTTTGATACACACTATTAGTCAAAAACCAATATGGCATCTGACTGTCACTTAAGCACAAAATATTCTGTGGTTGACCGTTGACTGACGAAATTCGTGTTAACACTATCGATCAGTGTAAAATTTGAGCGAAACTGTCACTCATGTTCGATAGTGTGTACCCCACATGTGAAATCATGATACAATTATAACAGGTACATGCACAAGCCCAGCCTGTTAATGTATACAATACAAATAGTTGTCAAACTTTGGCCGGGTTTCCATCTGTGTGCCATGTGCCACACAAGCGTGAAAAAAACGGAACCACTAATTACTAATGAAAAACTGTTTGACTCAGACACGTATTTATTAAGTTAAATAGTCCCATACATAACTAATAGACAATTCTACAGAGTCCAACATGATTGGAAATTGTTTATATCAATAAATATATGTCTGAATCAAACAGTTTTTCATTATTAATTAGTTGGTTACGCTTTTTTGGGCAAATGACACACAAGAAATGCCAGATGTAAACTCAGCCTTTGTTTACAAGCTACAAAAATGTTAGTGTATGTGTTGTATATAAAATGATTACAATGTTGCCAGTGAAATTACACATGGCTGTGTTTCCAATTACATATTGAAGAAAATTACACTACACATATTTTTTGTAGGGTAAAAATAAAACAAAAATAAATAAAAATACAACCCAAAGTAGAATTACACACAGATTATACATGAATGTAATTGCATGGCCTACACATGAGAGTAATTGCACACTCTGTGTAATTACACACCTATTGGCAACACTGAATGACTATAATGATTCATGAATGCCGCGTCTGCAATTGTACTTTAGTTACCCTGTAATTGTTTTTTTTTAAAACAAAAGGCATCTGTTTCTGAGAATTATATATACGTTTGTTTATACCAACAAAATGTATGTGTTTTTTGGTGCTGTAATTTTGTTGTAGTCGTGTATGTATCTAGTATAATTTTACCTAGTATAATTTTACCAACGATTTTAATCAACCCGTATTGTATATACAGGTAAATCCCGGTATAACGAACGATATAATATCAGACCCATTAGTTATACCGAAAAATTCGTTATATC
The DNA here is from genome assembly GCA_949987645.1 of Tachina grossa. Lineage (NCBI taxonomy): Eukaryota > Metazoa > Arthropoda > Insecta > Diptera > Tachinidae > Tachina > Tachina grossa. The sequence continues at coordinate 64,864,794 of OX465274.1, forward strand.
GCAAAGTTTTTTTTCATGTGTTATTTTAACTATTATTATTGTATACAAGATACAATACAATTAAAATAATGAGGGAAATTTTTTTCAAGTACGCTACCAAATACAAACTAACGGTATCACATTTTTTTTGCATTTCCATTGCAGCTGTACATTTTGTTTAATATTTTTTTTGCCGTTCGTTATACAGAACACACGTTTATCAAAACATTCGCTATATAATGTAGACTTAATGCTAGAAATATATTCTTAGCAAGTTTTTGTTTTTTATTTTGCCATTTTTTCCTTATCATTCGTTATATCCAGTACAAAATTGGGATATTATTCGCTATATAAGGTTGTTAATATAAAAAATTTAGACGTTCGTTTTATCGGATTTTCGTTAAAGCGAGATTCGTTATACCAAGATTTGCCTGTACATATGTATATTAGGGTATAACCATTTTTTTTGGCATATTACCATTAGGTCAACCATGTCCTAGTAACCACGAAAATCATAATCTTTTGTAATTTTTCTCAAAAAAGTTTACGCACCAAATGGTTTTTCTAAACACTTGACTTGAACTAATAAAAATATTATTTTACATAATTATTTTTAGGCCTTCTTAATGCAATATTGAATATTCATAATTTTATGCGGTATTTTTTATTTATTTTTTGTTTTAAATAAACATTAATTTTTCTTAACCAAAAAGAAAAAAAAACTCCATCGCGGTTGGTATGTGAATTTTTTTTTACCTTAGCGAAAAAATAAATATATATTCCCTTATGTAGTTTTTTATGCTCTATCGGACTTTGTTCTGCCAATTTTGATTTTTAAAAAAATGTTAAAAAGTTATATCCCTAATGTACATATCGATGGTCTCAAGTAGAAAGGCCCTAACTCAAATAATTGTAACTTTACAGGAGAAACTTTAATATTCAATATGTATTTTTTTTCTGTAAAACCGCTTGAAAAATCGTTATTTTTTATATTATTGTAATAAATTTTTTTGACGATGGGTTGTTGCATTTCATATCAAATTTGCCTTGTTATACTTATGTATATCTGACGTAAGGCTGATGTTGAAGTTATGACATCTTCAGCAGTGAATAGTAAAAGTTCTGTTTAAAATTCACTGGCATTACAAACAATGACATTAGACATATTTATCTGTCCGAACAAATTCAACTTTTAACTATTGAGAAGTTGTAAAACTGGGCCTAAATATAATAAAGCAAATAAAATATTAATAATAAAAAAAAATATTTTTTTCTGTGTATATTTGCTGTAGCTAATTTAATTAGTTTTCCAAATTAATTCCGCTTGTCCTCTTAAACTTCTTTTGTCTTGTTTACTATTTCTTGTCTCATAATACTATAACATACTCGTATGTACATATTTTTGAGAATTACAAATTAAAAAAAAACATTATGCAAAAACTAAATACATGAAAATTGTAAAGTTCCCAAAATTATATGCTAATTTCAAAGTACGAGTACCATCCTCCATAACCTTTCGAATGCAAAGCCCAGAGCTCAACTTTTTCTTTCGTTTTGGCACGCTATTTTCGCCCATTCCGCTTTCCTCTCTCTATCTGGCATTAAATGCGCATAAATTTTGTAAATACGAGTATTTATTCCATGTTTAAATGCAAATGATGTTGTTTCTTTATGTTGAAAAGAATTATACAATTTTATGCATTCAGCTCTTTATTTTAAACAAAGTTATTCGAGTTATGTGAAACGAATTTGTAAGTAAAATGAATTTTTTACATCAAAAAAAAAAAAAAGAAAAAAAATAATAATAATTAGGGTTTCTAATTTCCCGGACTTTTTCAATTCCCGGGAATCGAGAAAAAAATTGTTCTATTCCCGGGAATTTCAATAACATATGAATTTAATTAAATGGCCGCAATAAAAAAATATAATTTTATAAAAAACACATACACCATTTAACATTTAAGAAATTTATGTATGTATGTACATTAGGGTCGTTCTTAAAATTAAAAGTTGAATTTTATCAAGTGTCAAATCCCGAATAGGTGGTTATTAGTAAAAAACTATAAAAAAAAAGTTTAGGTCCATCAGAGAAGATTAAAGCGTGTCGCACCACGCCCACCGAAGTTTGAGAAAATCCTTAATTTTTGGCTAAAATTTCAAAAATTAAATTATGCTTTAATAAATACATATTTACTTCTTTATTCATAACAAATTTTTTTTGGTTTGCTAATGGGTTTTTGACATAACCTGCATAAACATATCGTCACCCAAAAAGCAAAATGCCCTAACTAACAAAAATATCTATATTGATTTGTTACTTCTTCATAAAGAAAACTCGTTATTATCGGATTTTGCATAAATTTAAAATCAACTTTTTTATTTTTATATTGCTAAATATTATAATTTTCTTTAATTTTTGAGAGATTTTACATATTAGTTTATTATTGATTTTTTAATACATACGGGATATTTGCGTCTATAAACTTGGACAACTTGTAATACATATTTAGGGAATTCACAATAGCGTTTTAAAATGTGTCTTAATATTGCAACGTTTCAATTTAATACTTTAATATGGTCTGGCAAGTTTGTTGTTTTCGTTATGTATGTAAATCAAATTAATTACCATGTGGCAAATTTAACAGTATAAAAAGCATGTCATTTTCAATATGGCAATATGGTAATGTTAAACTAAACATGTTAAAACTGTCAACGCAGATGCAGTTAATGAAAAAATATTTGTATTTGTCGCAGAACAAAAGTTATTTTGATAAATTTATCCAATAATAATTTCTATTAAAACATTTTTGTTATTTTAATATGTATGTAAGAAAATAATTCAGTCTCTCATAAGCATTCGTCCAAACATCAGTGTGCACACTTCTACCGATATTCGGTAGATTCTACCGAATATGTTTGTGAATTTAACAATCTACCAATTCTACCGAACAAGGCCTGAAATCTACCGAATATTGTTATTTAGTAATTTAAGTCGATATATGTGTAAATTGCCTATTTTGCCACATAGCAGTGCGGCCGCAGAGCGTTCATTTTCTGTCATGAAAATCATTAAAACATAACAAAGAAATCTGTTAAAAACTGAAACTATAAGTAACATAATCTTTGTCAAAGAATTGTGCGTTGGGATAAGATATTTATTCCTACCAATGATTTAATAATTTTTGCACAAAAGTTTAAATTCATAAATGGATCTTACATATAATCTTTGTAGTTACAAATGTTTGTCAAATAAAAGTTATTTTAGTAGCTTTATAAAACCTATGTAATTACAAAAACTGAATTCTTGTTATTTATGTATATTATTTTATATATGCATAGCATATGTATATCTGTGCCAATAAATAATAATGGCTTAAGTCGAAATTTCATGTTTTGAGATATTAAGGGCTTTGTCTAAAATTAATTGTGTTTGGTTTTTATATAAAATTTTTAGCCTCCGAAAAAGATGCACATTTATTAAGAACAAAACTGTTAATTTTATAAAAAATTAAAACGTTTTATTAGTTAATATTCGCTGTTTTTTTAGTTAAGATGTTATGAAAAAATCCATTGTTAGAAAAATAAAAATTAAAGTGCACTTAAGCTATTATATTGAAAGGCAAAATAATTTTTATTTATGGTAAGTCGACATAAGTGCTTTAGGTTAAATTGAAAAATGCGGAAAGCCTGAGATAAGATCATTTTTTAAAAGCTTAGTTAAATATAAGTTTTTTTTTAATGAAGAATAATTTGGATGCGATGTTAGTTATTGAACTTAAGTGTATACAAGTTTTTATGCTCAAATATTTTAATATTGATGTACCTACCGGAAAAAAAAGTTGAGGTAAGATGTTATGGCTTACGTATTATTTTCCAAGAAGACTTAAGTTAAAATATAAATGCGCAAAGTTTTATTAATAATGAAATTTTTCAATTGAAATTTACCTACCATTTTCACATGAAACTAATTTCATGAAAATCGTAATACATTCAAATTTTTTCACTACCACACTCATATTGTTTTTAATTTCCAGTCAGCTTTCAACGATTTTTTCAAGAAAGTAAATTTTTGATGTTTTCAGGAAGTAAAATGAAAAAAAGGTTAACAGTGTTACCCCCTTTAAAGTTTTGTACAAATATACAGGATTGTGGTAAATAGTAATTATAAATTATACTTATTTTGTATGAATATTTAAAGAATTATAATGGGGCATTCATAAGACGTAGCAGTTGAGCACAACAGTTGTGAAACTGTTGGCAACTGTTGGCCCAAACAGTTACGTCTTAGAAACGGCTTGATGGATATAATTTAATTTTATATCTTTATTTCGTTACTTCATCGCATTTGTAATATAAAATTTAACAAATACTTGCTCCTTCCCCCTAACATAGCATATAAAAGGCATAACTCTATTCGAGCAGCTGTTTAGGCTGAGCACAACACGTTGACTATAGGTAGCGAAAAAATTTTATGATGGAAAATTACTCAACTGTTGAGTATAGCGGAATTACTCAACTATGCGTTTCTAAGACAAACGCTCAACGATTGCGCAACAGCTACGTCTTATGAATGCACCCAATATCTTACGTTCAAATGTACATGAAGAAGACAATGCATGCCTTTTGAAAACAATAATATTATTAAAATATTAACAATAATATTTATTCCTAATTTATTGTCTTATGTATTTGTGTAAGTGATATTCTTGGTAACTCTAATTAAGAAGTGAACAACACAATTTTTTTCAACTTTACTTTTCGACGACATTTTTAAAATGAACTTTCACTTTCCTATGAAAATTAACAAGAAATTTTCATGAAAGTAATTTATTTCATTAAAATTTTTATTCACAATACGTATACAGAAATTTCAAGAAAGTAGTTTCATGTGTAAATGTAGCCTTAGTTGAGTGATAGATCTTGAAGAAGAGAATAAGAATATGTAATAAAATTAAAAAGCACTTATGCCAACTTAAGCCATTATTATTTGTTGCCACAGATATAAAGGGTAAGGGCAAATAACTGGGGATGATACGTTTTTTTTTATTGGAAATGCTTCATTGTTTATGGCAGTTTAATTTCCAATCACATGTGAAGTTTTAAAACCGCTTTTGGAACCTGTTTAGTTTGATACTCCTTGCACTTACCCTTTATATATAACTACATATATTTTGTTATTTTTTATGTATCTTTGAATTATTTTTTATATTTCTCTGAATAAAAAAAATTTTCTACCGAATTTCATTCAAATCTACCGGTTTTTTTTTGTCGATTCTACCGAATTTAAAAAAAAAAATTAAGTGTGCACACTGACAAACAGCGATGCCAACTTGGTGCTTTTGGCACAATTTTTAGTGCTTTTTGAAGACTAAAAACGCCAAACTAACAAAAAGCACTAAGTAGTGCTTTTAAGAAATTTGTGTATTTTTAAAATTACTTTAATAAAAAACTTAGTGTATTTAGTTTTTCTGTGTAAATCATACATTTTTCGTCTGATATATTTCATTAAAGATGTTGATAATATTGCCTAAATAGAGAATAGCTTAGAAAACATTGTTAAATTGCACTCGTTTTTCACGTTAGTGCTTTTTACGCTTTTTAGATCTCAAAATTACGCTTTTTAGTGCTTTTTTTAAATTCTGATGTGCTTTCAGAGCCAAAAAAGTTGGCATCACTGCTGACAAACATGCATTTCACTCTCTCTCTCTCTCTCTCTCTCTCTCATATTATACACTAATATTAGTGTGACCAGATTTTCAAATAACATTAAGCTAAATCACGTTTGAAAAAGAGCTAAAATAAGCTAAAAAGTTAAATTTGAAGCCAAAAAATAAAGCTAAACTTTTTTCGACTTCTTTCACTTTGCAATAGTTACTTATTGCTAAAACAACGTTAAATATATATTTACATACACAAACACATTTTTCCATTATTTGAAGTAAAAAATAAATTAAATTATTTATTCATTACTATATTTGAGTTTTAAAGAAACACAAAACAAAAACTTCCCAAAATAAGCTTAAACAATCTTTAAATATGTAAAAACATTTATACTAAAATACGAAACAATTTTTTTTAAAGTGAATTAGTGATATTTACAGTAAATCTACTATTTCTAATTTTAGTTTTAAGTAAATTCTGCCGCTGAATGGTATGAGTCCACGTACAGACCAAACGGCTGGATCAATTTTGATTTAGTTTTTTCTGTTTGCAAGGTGACTTGATCGAGAATGTTCTTAGCTATGAAGAAAATCGGTCCAGCCGTTCAGAAGGTATATTTAGTTGAATCTTTGTCCTTGAAACCATAGCTCCCAAACGGCTAAACCGATTTTAATTTTGTTCTTGTCGTTTAAAAAGTGACTAGATCTCGTCTATACTTGAAGAAAATTGGTCCAGCCGTTTGGTCAGTACGTTGGGAGTTCTTAAAATTTTTAATTTTTGTTATTATAAATATTTTATGTCTTTAACATATTTTTTGAGAACATGCAATTTAGATTAAAAAACGGCTAAAAAAAGCTAAATCAATTTTTTAAAAGGTCTAAAAAATAAGCTAAGAGCTAAATGAAAATTTTGCAGCTAAATCCCAAAAAAGCTCAATTTAGCCCAAAATAAGCTAATATGGTCACGCTGACTAATATATAAATAATCAGGTATGTGATGAAAAACGATTAAGACACAAAAGCAATTTGAAAACGATAAAAGGTGTGATGAGTTGTCTATAGTCGTTGTGTCAATAATTTTAAAATTGTTTTTAATGGTTTTTCCAAAATATTCTGATAAACTTCTATTCACAGCTCTATTATATGGTCTATATTTGATCTTCAAGTGTGCTTTTTCGAAGTCAGTTGTTTGAGATTGGCTCAAAAATGATACTCAAAATCGTCCGGAATTCATCACACCTTTTCAAAACGATTGTTTTGAAATCGTTTTGAAAACGATCGTTTTCCATCACATACCTGAATATAAAGATGTATGTGTATTTGCCTGACCTTGATATACACAGTATGTGTATTTATGTATATCGATGCTTGCTCGCAATGAAAAAATTAAGATGGCGCAATATTGCTACATTAAAATTTTAATACCTATACACATTGTGAATTCCCTACTTGTTTTTGCTCCTCATTTTTTGTCAGTAATGAATTATATTCTTCCATTAGCTTGACTCCCCTTTCCGCAGTGTCGTTGACTACCCTTAATTGCCCAATAATTTCTTTCGCATTAACAAAAGAAGCAATCCCCTCACAATCTTCAAAATTTGATTTTAAGAACTCTTGATCTAAAAAGAATCTTTCGAAAAAAGTTTTGTTTCCATGGACACAAATTGTTCAATTCCGTTGTCTATGATGGTTAAAATGTTTTGATTGGCAATAATGGGTCGCTTTATATTTTGATCAAGGTCGCCAACATTCTTAAGGGCTTCAACCATTTTTGCTTTAGTGCTGTTCGGTATTCTTGAATCAAAAAATGCCAGGGCAACGTTTTCAGGATTCAAATACCACAAATGCCTTTGCATTTTTTGAATGGGAACTCGCTACAAATCTTCGTCAATAATTTTAAAATAGTGTGCGTTTTGCAAGAACAAAAAATCATTATAGGGGCCCATAAATTGGTAAGTTACATGAAAACCAAGCTTCGACGTATATTGTTACTATAAAAATGCAAATTTTTCGCAAGTCATTTTCTTCTTGTTTCGACAATTTAAACTCCACGCGAAACAAAAACATTTTTAGGCTGTAAATAGCTTTTGACATCCACCTAGCGTGATGAACTCCACCCGGTGCTCGAAACATTACGGTATTGATGTTGATGTTTTCCCTAAAAATGTTAAAGTAAATTCTAGAAGTTCCTTGCAATCGTCTCTGGGCTGTTTTTCTGTGAGCATTGTCTGAACAAAACTAAAAACACGACTGCTGGAATTGTTTAATCCCAGAACGAAAGTTTTGCAAATTAAATTTTGGACATGCAGTCTTAAATTTTTCTAAAATGGCAACATTCGGACTTCCTTTTTTTTTTTACAAATTTCTCTTCAAAAACACTTCTAAAATAATTTCATTGATATGGTGTCTACATGGTAACCATACAAGTGATTTTTCTAAAATATTTTCAATGATAGCACAGGTTCCATTTATGCGATCGGAATTGACGGCTGTTGTGTCAAATACCATGGCTTTAATGTGGTCCTGAAGGCTCCATTCTTGAATGGCATTACAAACCGCTAATGCTTGTTGTTTTCCGGTTCCATTTTCTAAGTAAGGAACTTGAAGCAACTGCTCATTGCATCCGCTTGAAATAATTATAGTCAGCCTGTCAATTTTATCGTTTCCAGTTAAAGCTGGTAATAGCTTTCCATCCAAATGCAAGCATAGAGCATCTAGTTTCATGGCTTTGAATTGCTCTTTCACAACTAAAACGTGTTCTTTTCTCATTCTTTGCCTTGCAATTCGGATGGAACTTCTATTTATAATATAATTTTGTGGATCTAGTTCTAACGCTTCAACTGTCGCAATAAGAATATGCACTGTCACTTATCATGCAAGCATCTAAAGCTTCTGCAAGTTTTGGGGTAACAACTTCTATTAAGCCTCGTTTTTTTTTTGGATTAGCTGGCGTATGCGTTATTGATATTTCTTCTGTAGTCTATTAGAAAATAGTGTATATACAAAGGAATTAGAAAACTGCGTAACTTTCACTTTCTGATGCTGATGATGACAAATGCAACGTTTCTTCTGCAATTCAAAAAAGTTAAGAGAAGTCAAACTTGTTAAAGTGTTACCATACCTATTGCTGATTTTTCACGAATGCTACGTTCCCTTTGATTAGATATTTGTTGACGACGTTGTTCAGCTCTCAATTCCAACTTCATAGTTTCATGGTCTATGCAATACATAAAACCAGGTCTACCTTGTTTCCTCTGATTCACCAAAAATTGCTTATCTTCTTCAATTTTAATTACTTGTAGCACGTTTGAAGGTGCTATATCAAAGAGATAATCTATTTTTTGAACCCAAGATTTCATTTTACGGTTTATACAGTAATTTTTTGTGTTAGCAACAGATTTTGACAATTGCCAACACAAAAATGTCCAATCTTATGCATCGTGTAATATCACTGTTATGAGTGCGATGGGGCAATAATAAAGTGATGGCACTAGAAAAATAGCTAAAACTTTACAACAAGTAAAGCCTATTTTACATCTGGCACAAATGTGCTCCGACACTTAGAGGTCCTTACTTGCCAAAATCGGAACGCGATGTTCAAAATTTAATTCTACAAGAATTCATGAAAGTAAAAACAGAAACGCGCAAAGCAATAAAAGAAAAGTTACAAAACAATTACAGTCTCTCTTGGGTAAAACGAACGATTCTGTTAATGCGTATCCTGTACTACAGTCCTATTTCCAAAGAAATATTTTGTAATATTTTTGTAATAATACTCGTAAAATTTGTTTTTTATAATATTGTTATTTATGTATTACTATTATATAAAGAACGAAAACGGTATTATTTTTTGACTAATGTGTTTATAAAACGTTATTATTTAGTCGATCTCATGAATTGTAATTTGTTTTTTGTTGAAATAAATTTAATTTAAAATAGCAAAATAGCATTGTTTTGCACTAGGCGGGAATTCCCGGAAAACCGAAAAGTCGTTCCCGCTTTCCCGGGAAATGAAAAAGTCCGGGAAAAGAAAACTAATAAATATACATATTGTGTTTAGTATTTACAATTTCGGTTAAACGATTAACCGAAATCCGGTTTTTGGGCACATATTCGGTTCTTAGGAAACCGGTTAACCGATATTTTATATCTGTAAAAATCGTAAATTTTCATTATTTTATTGTTGTGTGTACCTGACTGTTATCAGCTGTTGTTATTATTCCGCAGTGAGCAATTTTAAAATTTGTGTTCAACTCAATTGGAAAGTCATATAGCAGTTTCGCACAAACTCTACTGCTTTGTCTACGTGAGAGGATTTCCCAAAAGAAGAAATATGACCCTAAATACACTATTTTTATATTTACATAATGGTTGGTTTCAGAAATATTGCGAGTATATAAAATATTCGTCAAAGTCTACTACTAAAGAGCCTTGCTATGCAGCTCTACAAGAGACTAGTTTTTATTGTAGAATATGAAACAATTGAAAGTGAATTAGACTCTAAAGATTTTGAAATTTTATCAAATTCTGAAAGTTTAGAGAAACAGTTAAACTTGGCGTTAAAATCCATTTAAGACTTAATTAAAAAATTAAATACGAGTATGATATATCATGACATCAACTGTCAGTAAAAGAATCTTCTCGGTATCGTCTTTAATAAAAACTAAATTGAAAAACAATTTTTTTTTTTATGGGACCAGTACTCAGGGGATAACCCCTACTCATGCAATGCATTGTGCTAGAACTAGGAAAATAGGTTGTAGGGAAAGAGGATAGAGGGAGTAGTGTCTGTGGACATTCGATTTAAACCTTCCCACGCTGGTAATGACAGGAAAGACCTTCGCAGGTAGTTGGTTCCACACACGAACAGTGCGACTAAAAAAGGAATTATCTCTGTAATGCGTAGTGCGATTCATTGGCCAATCGACCACAAAGGGATGTGCTCTGAATGACGCACGTGTTGTACGTATAAATGTACGGGTTTCAGGAACAAGTTCCCTAATTTCATTGCAACACATTCCGCTGTAGTAACGATAGAACAATGAAATGCACCCCACATTGCGTTGATGCTCCAATGAATTAGAGTTGGGCATAGTTGTTCCTTTTGCGGATTGTTCCTTTTTGTTCCCAACAACAAAAAGAACTAGTTCGTTCTTTTCGTTCAGTTGTTCTTTTCGGTCAGTTGTTCAGTGAACAACAGAACAGAGATTGTAGTCGTCGAATCCTCTTCAATGTTTTCTTCTTAGTGCTTATTAGTGACCTTATTCGTTGCGTAGTTTTTATAAGTAAATGGTTAAAATTAATATTGTTGATTGCAAATACTTAAAATGAAGTCAGTGATCATTTGAAAGAAAATTTTAATCACTTTTTTAATACTGATTCATATTCAACACAACAAATTCTTTTTTTTTTAACCCCGACTAAAAAAAGGGGTGTTATAAGTTTGTAGTGTGTGTCTGTGTATCTGTGTGTCTGTCCGTGTCCACGTACAGGCCAAAATGGCCGGACCGATTTTCATCGGTCGAGACTTGATCGAGAGGGTTCTTAGCTATGTTTGAAGAAAATCCGTCCATCCTTTTAGAAGATATAACATCTTCTCTGAAAAAAGTCGGGGGTTTTTAAAATTTTTAATTTTTGTTATTAATTTAGTAAAAATGTTTCTTGTTCATCAGTATTTTTATTTGCACTTTGTGTTCTCATTCGCAAGTAAATAAAAGGTAAAAATTAATATTTTTGAACGAAATTTTTTTAAATGAAATCCGTAATCAGTTTAAAACAAATTTTTATCACTTGCTTAATTCTAACAATCTTTTTCACAATCTGTTTTTTAATTCAATACTACAAATTATTTCTTTTAATTTTGTAAAACTCGCTTGTATATTTCACTAAGTATACATTTTCTGTTGTTTGTTTTGATTATTCTGCTAAAAATTTAATAGGCACACTACATTTGTCTCTTGTTAATGAAATGTTTTGCATGTGTATTGGTCAGGAACAGAGACTAAGATAAACAAAACGAAATAAAGACCAAAAACGAACGAAAGAACAAGAAAGACCAAAATAGCAAGAAAGACCAAAAGAACAAGAAAGGCCAAAAGAACAAGAAAGACCAAAAGAACAAAAAGGAACAACTAGACTGAACTAGTTCACATCGTTCACTTATGGGAATAGTTCAATTGAACTAGTTTGTTCTTTTACAGCACAGGTCTACAATGAATCAATAGAGTTGGATACCCTACTGTCCCCGATGAGCTTCTTCGCCCTCTCCTGTACGCGGTCGAGCAACCCCAAAATATACTTTGAAGCGCCGGCCCATACATGAGAGTTGTATTCCATTTTCGGTCGGATATATGTAAGTGGTACAAATAGTAAGGAGATCAGATGGGGTGAAATATCGTTTGCACCGCTTCAAAAAACCGAGTTACTTGAATGCTTCTTTTGCAATTTGGAAAATGTGTTCAGTTCATCGAACATTACACTGTATTTTCATGCCAAGAACATCAAGAGTATCCGATTCCTTAATATTTACACCACCGTAGTTACAGAGGCAGCAGCATTTCCGGTCATGCGTCTATGTGTTACCATGCAATATTGAGTCTTACGGGCGTTAAAGTCAACCCTGTTCGCATGACCCCATTCAGAAATTTTTTCTAAATCATAGTTTAAAGTCTCATTCATTGTTTGTCGCATAGCCTCAACCTGCGGCAGGCTAGGTCTATTGCTGAATGAGAAAGAATGGCAAATGCTGCTTTCGTCCGCGAAAGAGTAGATAGGGTTGAAAGTTTTACATAGAAGGTCGTTTATAAAGATAAGGAATAGAGGTGGTGAAAGAACTGAACCTTGAATTTACCTTGAACTCATTTGATGAGATCCCATCTATAACAACTCTTGTAGTGCGATCCCTGAGGAAACTCGATAAGAATCGAGGGAAATTATCACCGACACCAATGGCAATACATTGTGACAAAAGTGCACCATGCCACACTCTATCAAACGCCTTGGATATATCTAGAGACACCACCTTTCTTTCGCCAAAATGGTGGACTGAATTACACAATTTCTCCGAGAGGAGGGCTAGTAGGTCTCGCGTAGCGCGGCCTCTACGAAATCCATACTGCCGGTCGTTGAGTAAGCTGTTAGACTCCAGATACCTTTCAAGATGGAAATTCACCATATTGCGATTGGGCGATAATTTTCAGGGTTAGTAGCTTCTCCTTTTTAGGGATTGGCGTAACATTAGCAATCTTCCAACACACTGGGAACTCACCAACACGGTACAACGTGCTGCAGAGGTTACCTAATGGACGTGCTAGCTTCGAGGAGCACTGTCTCCTAAACATTTGGATTGTGTTTGTTATTTAAATATACTTAAAAAAAAAAAACTTTATAAAATTCACATGTGGTCTTTATAAATTCTTTTAGTCACTATTTTTATTTTTCTTACCACAAATTACAAATTTTGTGTAACAAATGCTATTTTTTCAGTTATTTTTGTTATTTTTTTAAATTAAAATGAATTCTTTTTTACATTTAATTTTTTTTTAATATTTAATGGACGGTTAAGCGATTAACCGGTTTTTTTCAGTTCGGGTAACCGAAAACCGGGTTTTAAAAAAGTACATTTTTTAAATACTAATTTTGTTTGAATTTATCTACAACTAAACAAAATGAATTGCTAACGACAGAAAGAAAGTACAATTATGCATTTTACACGGTTGCAAGAGTTCACGTGAATACCTTTATTATTTAATATATTATTATCAGGGGCAAGGCATTTAAAAAAGGTATTTTAGGCGCCTAAGATATGACATCAAAAACGCAAAATATGCACTAAAAACAATAAAATATGCACATATCTTTAAAAAAAAAATCAAAAGTAAAGTTTTCAATCTACATATCAGTAAAGTAAAAAAGATATAAAAATATTTTCTTTTCTCAAGAGGTTCGTGTACAAGCCTTTTATATTAAATCTTTACACAAGATTAAATATGGTATAATGTTTTTTTCTGCATTATTAACTCCAAACTCGCATTTTGTAGATATGTATGTTTATATTACAGAAAAGGAGCGATACGTAAATAGAAAAAGAAAAGTGTAGTTATTTATTTATTTTCATTAAAAATTTTTTTTATTGTTCACACATATGTATTATCGAATGTGAAGTCCAATGAATTTGTTCTTAGAAAGCTTTGTGCATTGAAAAAGGCCTTGTAACGTCTGTGGATATAATCGGCTCAAATTTAAATGATTCTTTTTATATAATGCTGTATACTTATTTAACTCAAACATTACAATGAATTGAATACTAGCTATTAGATTTGGTTTTTGAATCCATTATAACTTTTAAAAACAATATCAAGTTTCAGCATAATTATTTCACTACTTTCGGCTTTAATAGCAGACAATTTGAAATTATCAAAATTACAATTTCCATTAAATTTGGTAGGTGTGTGTGCTTGTACAATCGTTCCACAATTCTACAACAATGCAAGCGGGTACAGTTGCCAAAAACAGTTTTGCAATATTTTTTGAAATTTGAATTTTTGAGAAAATATGACACAAAATCAGCATTTATATCAAAATATGAGACAAAAATATGCATTTATGACTAAATTATGCAAAAATATGAATTTTCAGCAAAATATGCAAAAATATACACTAACAAATCGATGCCATTTTTACGCAAATTCATTGTTTCGTAAAGATATTTCGTTCTCGCCATTATCAGAGTTAAGGGAAAAAACATGCATTTTCATGAAACCCCTGTCCCTGATTATTATTAAAGCTGTTAAAATTTTGCTTATTATCATCAAATAGTTGCAATTAAATCCCGGCATTAAAAAATTGAAATCCCGGGATTCGGGATTTCCTGAAACCCAATCGGAATTTCGGGATTGGCATCCCTAGTAGGTATGTACATACTCTTATGTAAATTGTATAAACATAAACGTATGTTATATGTATGTACATGTCACATACATATATACATGTGTATATGTACATACATACATGTGTACTTACATATATGAACATGTGTTCCTATAAATGGACTGGACTACATAACGTGCCATAACCGCCAAAAAAGCTTAAGCGGCATAATAATAATCGAACTTAATTTTTTTTTACCAAAATCGATTATTTGCGATCGCAAATAATTGATTTTCATAAAAAAAACAAAGTAAACAAAACTGTCGGTTATGCTCTTTTGGCGGTTATAGCTTGATATATTGTAATTTGACAGTCTGATGTCAAAAATAAAGACAATAACGTAAAACTTATTTAAATTCTGAAAATATGGATTTGTTATATGTATTCTTAATTTGGATTTCAAGCTCAATTGTATGTATACTTTAATTTATTTTGCATTTAATTTCCTCTATAGCATTTGTATTATAAATTAGCAACTGTGGGTCAATTATGATTTCATGAAAGGAAAAAATTTAGAACTCAAAACCAAAGTACACAATTTTAAACAGTATGAATTAAAAGAAATAAAGATTTTTAATGTAAATTAAAAATCATATATTTACATAATAGTCTGTACACCTGATCCTGTTATTACAGGGTATATTTTTAAAGATTTTAAAATAAATAAGAAATTTATTATTTGACATATTGTCATAATTCTATTATAAGTGAAATTTATTTGCTGGTGGCTAAGCATTGTCTATATGCATTTCATTGTTGCTTTAACCCAATTGTCCCATTTTTAGGACGTATTTAGAAAAGTGTTTGTTCAGAAATCATTTCTTTTTCGGGCTTAAGTTCAGTAATTTCAATTCTTATTCAATGAAATATTTTTTGAGACATTTTTAGATTTTAATTGAACTATAGTGAAGTTTTTAATCAGAAATAATTTTTAGGCAGGCTTAAGTTCAGTAATTTCAATTCTTTTATTGAATGAAATATTTTTATTAATTAATGTGAGTTTCTGAGGAGAAGAAAAATTAAATTAGACTTTTAAGCTGGGGAAATACCGATATTTTTCTGTGCAGCAACGCACTTCATCAGCACCCTAGTCTATCTACTTGGGTAAAGATTGTTATTAACATCAGCTATTTAACGTAAATTCTAATGAAACGGAATGTGAGAAATGATTGTTGTGTACAATTATTGATATACCTAACTTAATAAGAACTTTAATTAATCACTGAAAAAATTACACTACATTTAAATGTCAATTAGCTAAATGACATATAATTGAGAACTCAGTTATTGGGCCTTAGTTTTCTTTTGTGATTTTGAAAAATATTATTATTTGCAAATTATCAAATAGCTTTTGAAAGTGTGTGCATAAGATAAAAGGTTTGTGACTGTTCAAAATGATTGGTTGAAGTCTACTGACGATTACTTAAAGCAACAATGAAATGCATATAGACAATGTTTAACCACCAGCAAATAAATTTAATTTTTAAATATTAAATTCAATATACTGCTATGATAGATATAGGATTAATATTAAACAGAAAACAATTGCAAATTATTATTTTCGTTAATTTTAACTATAATTGTTAGAACTTAATTTATTTCTATATACATATATAATTTGATCAGACTAAAGTTCGTATCGCTTTGTAAGCCAAATTACATGTGATAATTATTAATGAACAAATAACACCAAAGTTAATTGTAAATATTCTGACAAACATCTAGTAGAACGGAACAACTAGCTGTTTTCGAAGGCCACTACAACTTCATCATCAGCGTTCTTTTGTGTTTGGTCAACTGTGTGTGGTCGAAAATTTGCGAAAAATTACAAAATTCAAAACAAAAAATTGTTTTAAAATATGCAGCTAAAATTAAAAAAAAAAAATGCAAAAAGTGCGAAATTTACAAATATTTCCAAAAACTTTGTAAACATGAAAAATATGGAAAAGTCTGATGATAATGATCAAAAGCCGGTAAAACTGTAAAAAAAGCCAAAAATCGCGAAAATAGTCATGATTTTTGAAAAACTGCAAAATTGCCAACGAGCACCAAATTATAAGAAACTTTTGGGAACATTTTTTAAAAAGACTCAAATCCGCAATTGTCGCGATAAAAGTGATTTTTCCCCCCCCCAGTTTTTGGTTTTTTATAGTTTTACCGACTTCTAATCAATATCAGACTTCGCCATCTTTTTTATTTAATCTTAGGAAGTTTTTCTAATTTTCACAACTTTCGCGATTTTTCCGAATTTTTGGCATTCCGTGCAATATTAGTTACTCTTAAGAAATTTTAGTTCTTGTTTGCAATACTTAATTAAATTTTTCGCGAATTTTGGCTATTTTTGCGATAAAATTGATTTGAGCGATGTTAATTAAATCAATCGAAGGGCTCGTTTCCAATTTTTCTCAAACTTTAATAACAAATTGAATAATTTTTTTTTGTTCATTAAATATTTTTTTGTAGGTAACAATAGCTTTATTGACTTTTGTTACCATAAAAACTTGTCAGAATATCAATTTTCTATTTTAATAACTTTGGTTCCAAACTACATATAAAAATGGTGACTATTATTACTCAGGCTTAAGAGCATTATCAGCAGCAACCATCAACTGGTTGAAAAGTTATTAAGACAACCGGTTGATAAATTTGTGAATGATTAAGTAGGTGTTCGCAATTGTGAATATGCATTTGGAGGAAAAAATAACAGGTGACAAATGACAAAAATAAGATGCAGTGAATGTGCGGAATTCATTTAAAAATTAGTAGAAAATTTCATTTGAGTGGACCTAAACTATTTAACTCTGTATTATATTCCTCCCATTTTTTTTATTTTGCTGGAGATGACATAATATTATCAAATTTATTTATCATTTTTTTTAGTGATGCGACTAAGTTAGAGTTTACACGTGCAAGTGCAAGTTAGAGCTGCAAAACTATCGATAGTCGCTCCACTCGATAGTTTCGATAGTTTTATGTAAAACTATCGATACTATCGATAGTATCGAATAGTTTAATAAAAGTTGCCACATAAACTACATTTGACCTGAAAAAAATCCAGAGTCCTCAACATTTTCATTATTAGTATATAAAAATATATCAAGCCTTTTTTCGATTTTATCGTAAGCGGCATATTTTCGAAAATATACTTTTTTATTGAACTTATAACTTTATGGGCCTACCCATGGTTTAGAATTATCAAAATGCGAAAATTGTTGATAACTTTTAAGACACTAACTGTAAAGTTTTATCGTAAGAGACGATTGGCGGCCGTTGCGATATCAGTACCACCAAAATTTATCTTTGTGTCGACTATGTTGAATTTATTAAGATACTTGTGACTACTATTTGTCGAATAACACTTTGATTTATAAATAAATTCATATACATACATATGTATTTAAGTATAGGGTGTTTTTTTAAGAGGTATAGAACTTTGAATTGAAATAAAACACAAGAAAATCGTTTTAATGTCCATCAATTTGGCTTTATTGGAAGGATAATTTTATGCCATTAATGTTTAAATATGATTTCGGGCATGTGGCCGCCGTGGCTGGCTCGAATAAAGCCAATTCTACAGGTCCAATTTTCAACCACTTTTTCGAGCATATGGGGCCGTATGTTGGCAATAACGCCACGAATGTTGGCTTCCAAGTCCCCTAACGTTTCTGGTTTGTTGGCGTAGACGAGCGACTTCACATATCCCCAAAGAAAATAATCCAATGGTGTCAAATCACACGATCTTGGTGGCCAATTGACAGGTCCATTCCGCGAAATTATGCGCTCATCGAATGTTTCCTTCAATAAATCGATTGTGACGTGCGCTGTGTGGCATGTAGCGCCGTCTTGTTGGAACCACAACTCATCCACATTCATGCCATCCAATTCGGGAACAAAATAGTCGGTTAGTCGGCTCCAATTGCTGTGCACGGTGGCGAATCGATTCATTCGGGTCCTCTTCAACACTTTGCTCTATAGCGGCAATTGTTTCTTCGGTGCGCACTGTTCGACGTCTCTGCGGATGCGTATTATCACATAGAGTAAACGTAGTGCAAAAACGATCCATGGTTAACCGAATTAATTGCTCTGATGGACGATTATGTCGACCATAAAATGGACGGAGCTTGCGGTAAACTTCGCGAATTGAACCATTATTTTCGAAATAAATTTGCACAATTTGCAAGCGTTGTTCTTTTGTCAACCTGTTCATGATGAAATGGCAAACCAAACTAAATATTAATCACTTGACAGCTGACAAAATGGCCGCCAGTTAAAAAAGTGATGTCAACTTAAAGTTCTATACCTCAATAAAAAACACCCTTTACTTATGTATACGGAAGCAGGGATGCGATGTCATATTTACAAATTGTACTAACTTTCAAAAAAAATTTTAATTTTTTCAGTACGATTGTACCTAATTCTTTATTTATATTTTTTTAATACTTGTACTTTTTAATTTACTAAAAATCAATTAACAAAACGTCAGAAGGTGCACAAAGGGCTAGTTTTTTTTACTAATTAGTTAAACCTAGTTTAACATACGTTTGAGTTAACCAAGAAACAAAGTTAAACGGGTTTTAACCGCCCATTCTGTTTTTCAGTGATGGTTTAAATTTGTCAATTTAGCTGGAAATGCCATACTTTGCTTTCAATATAGATATGGCATTCTTGAAAATATTTCATATAAATAGGGCAACACTTAAAAAGCGATATGACAATTCTTTAAATTTATATTAAAAAACTTCTATAAGTTTTTTGAAATTTTTAAGAATTTAAAAATAAGTAATATGGACTTAAAAATAGTGTCGCTCCAAAAATAAACTACAAAAGAACATAAAATTTTAAATCCAACGAAATATTTGAAAGAATTCCAATTCATTACACACATAAGAATCATTTTGGCGTGTTCGTGTGTCCTTTATATTTCTCACAATTGTCCTATCCAAGTTATTATAGGTTTAATAATCGCTAAAATCTTCGTCGTCATAAGAAGCATCCATTTTATTTATTTATTGAACTTTTCAGTAAAAATGTTTTTTTTTCAATTGCGTAGTATTTACTTTATACATGTCTATATATGTATGTATGTATATTTATCATTTGATAGTTCTAACTTGAGTTTAACTGCGCAATGTTGCCCGGTTAAACCTAGATTTTTAACTAGATAATCTTTATCTGAAAAACAAAGTTTTAAGTTTAAACTGCAGTTAACTGACAAGTAGAGTTTATCTTTATGTGAAAAACTAGCTCAAAGAATATTAGTTGCTGGGATCTGAATATAAAAGTAACATTTGCGATATACTACGTTTATAACCTTTTTTTTATTCGATTGTTCACAGTCGATGCAAATAGTCGGCTTCTCTCCTTGGTAGGAAAATAAAATTTCCACATTTGCAGATGAATTTGGAATAAATAACATTCCTCAAGCAATTCTTTAAGTACCGGAAAACATCGTTTGATTTACTTAATTTTCTAATAGCTTCGAGCTAAAGATTAACCCCCTTGTGCAAAAAAATAAGTGAACGTTAAAACCGGTTTTTCTATGGAAATTTTTTTTAATGTACACTTCAAGCAAGCATTATTTTTTGCATAAGGGGGTTAATATATTTTAATGCTATTTTTGGCATGTAATATAATATAAAGAGATTCCAGTAGTGCTAAATGGGTCATTGCGGTGCTACGGTACTTTTGGCATTCAAATAGCGCTAAAATTATACAATTGTACCAACTTTTCCATCGCTGCACAAAAGCATAAATCAACTACGGATAAGTTGCTTCAAAGCTGCCGGCTACTGTTTACTGACTTCGATTATTTTTACTCTTTTAATTACTTGTTTTTTTTGCCGATAGTATCGATAGTGGAAAAAACTATCGATATTTCATTTACAACTATCGATACTATCGATAGTTTTGCAGCTCTAGTGCAAGTTGGAAAAACTCAATACACCAAAAGTATTTTACTAACACAACTACACTTTCGAAATTTGCAGTCTGCTTCCAACTCTACTGCCAAGAAATTTTACATGACAGTGACTTGTTTTCACTTGCAGCAAGTAATTGAAGAGTTAATTAAGAATGTTGCCCTATTACTAGTTTTGTACAAGTTAACTTTATTGCAATATATTTTTATTTTAGTTTTTACTTATTGTCAATACATTTAAAATATAATTTGATATCTTTCGTCTTTAGCATAGACAGACGACAGCATTAATTTGCATTAACTGTCTTAATGCAAATTAACTTGTGAATTATCCTCATCTCAATGCGTATTAAGCGGCCCATACACTACAACAGCATGCACGCACAATCAAGCGATTGAGCATTCATGCTCGAACCACACAACATACCAGCAAGCTGGTACAATATTCATTTCTTACAAAATTTCGGGAAGGGTGGTTATGAATAGTGACACATATTTTGTTGCAATTATTATTGGTATGTTGTTAAACTTAGCAGCTATGTATAACTAAAGTTCTAAAATTCTGTTTACCATTGCAACAAATTATATTTCAACAAATTATATTACTTAAATGCATGTTTGCTCCATGAGAACTTTGCTCAACTGAGCTAATTTCACCATATACCTACCACACCAGCGAGCTGGTACCATCAGCAAAATATCAAACTCTACTTGACATCGCTACAGCAAACCGTACAATCACACAAAACACCCATACACGACCAAACCGCTGGCACAAACACTTGATTGCGCATACATGCTGCTGTAGTGTATGGGCC
Organism: Tachina grossa; assembly: GCA_949987645.1. Classification (NCBI taxonomy): domain Eukaryota; kingdom Metazoa; phylum Arthropoda; class Insecta; order Diptera; family Tachinidae; genus Tachina; species Tachina grossa. The sequence goes on from OX465274.1 coordinate 64,886,096, forward strand.
GCTTTAGATTTACCGCAAATGCACTAAATGAGAGTGAATTAGTACTGAATTTATCTATATGATAACACCGTCCTGATATGGTAACACCGTCAACATTCAATGAAATGTTGGCAAAGTATTTTTGTTTTCAACATTAAAATGCGAATAAGTCAGAAAATATATGTAAGTTATTTTAATTGTTTTTAGAAAAAGAACAAAGAAATATTAAAATCGAGACACATTTTTTTCATTTTAATATTTCCAAGGAAAGGGATGCATAAATTTTGTTTTCTTAATGCAATAAATTTTTAATTCACATTAGCGCTGTCGTCTGTCTACGCTATTACTTATTCATAAACCAAGCAGTTAATGAATTTTTGGCACATAAATATCATTGAAACAATACGAATAAAGTTCAATACTATCTTGTTCCCTTCAAATTAAAATTTTTTATGCTATGGACAATTCTGCATTAAAAAGTAAACATGTAACTTCCAAGACAATCAGGCATTTTTTTTTTGGAAATTTTCGTTGATAATACGTACACAGAACTGTTTTATGCAGGGTAAAATCAGTGAAAGATGTTAGGTTACACAAAATGAGATAAGAACATCTTTTAAAGATGTACATATCGTCATGTGAGAACTTAAGTGTCCAATATCCAATAGTTTATAGTGGCGTATTGGATACTTAGTACTCACATGATGATATGTAGAAAGATGTTGATTTGTAGTACTTTGTATTTCTTATGGGAAGATGTTAACATCTTCCCAAACGGTTGGTAGATGGTAGATGTTGATTAGATGATAGATATTTAACAGCTGACAGCCTTGCCAGACCGGCAAGTTATTGAAACCAATAACTGGATAACCCTGTATAATAACTAAAATTCTTTTCTGCTTACTGATTTTGCAACTGCCAAATATATATATTGTTACGTTTTTCTCTCTATAAAAACGCTTTTCCGTAGATCCGAAGATTTGCAAATGAATACAAGAGCCGAGTGTAGTAATTAGGGTTAAGAATGATGCAAGTTTTATTTACAAATACACTTATACTAAATTACTCAAGAGCTTAAATACACTAATACAACTTAAACTAATAAATTACACACAGATATTCACAACTGGTTACCACTACGCCTTCCTCGCTGTAGTTTACGCACGTCTCTTAGCTGGCGTCTCTTAGCTGGCTGCGCAAGTAATCACGTGACACCTCTTTGTCTGCTGCTCGTCACTTACGAGACTCACTCTGCCGTCACTCACAGTTGATACACCAATACCTCTTTGTCTGCTGCTCGTCACACACGGCACTCACTCTGCCGACACTTACAGTTGATACACCAATAAAGACGCACTGGCTTTACTTACACCCTTACACACGTCTATTCGCTGCGCTGTTCCTTTTACTCCAGTCGACACGATAGACTCCACAATAATCTCAATTCCACGACAGACTTTGCTGTCACTATAGACTGTCCCATAGTTTCTCTTTTACTCCAACTCTTGTGTAAAGCACACAGGGTGACCGATGACATTTTTCAAAAAGTGGCACTAAATAGGGGATTTATCAAAAAAAGGGGGCAAAATTTAAAAAAAGCGAGAAAACTGCACTAAACTTTTTATTTTTAATGTATTTTCATATAACTCACCCTAAATAAAGGGGGTCAAAAAGTGGCAAGGCAGTTGAAAAAGGGGAAACGCAGTCGAAAAAGTGGCAAATTGCCACTTTAGTCGGTCAAACGGTCACGCTGAAAGCACAGACTGCTCTTAACTATCAACTCACCACTGTATCGAAGATTATTATTAATTCACAACTTAATTATCAACTGACTAACTAGGTCTTAACTTGACTACTTTCTGATTAGCACTAACTATAACTGTTCGCGACTAACTTACAACTGCAACTAACTAACTCTTTGGATGCGTCTCTTTTTATATTTCACACAAATTCCACTAGAAGTTTCAAGCAATGTCTAGACGATCATTATCATTTTATATGCTGCCTAATTAAGTTCATGTGGTAACTATGTACATACATGTGTATATGCGTACGTGTGTACATCATTAACTAAGCAATACACGGTGGTTGTTTATCTTCTGTTTTTCGTTTGAATTGGCATGTATGTATGTGTGTAAATATGTGAATCTTCTTAATAAGCAGACGCTTTTTGTTGTTGTTGCTTTTGCTTGTTTACGTTTAATCAAGCTAGGCATGCTTATTTAGTTGTTGGCTACTATTCTAGACTATTCTTTGCTTTGACCCTGTAGGAATATTTTCGCGTAGCATTTACATTAACCCTGTTGGAATATTTTTGTGTAATGCTGCTTAAACCTGTCGACGGCTATTTTCGTAACAATATTTAATTGATTTCTACATTTTTTTTGGCTAGATATCGGGATATGTTGCTGTAATTGTTAATGATTATTTCTAATATATATAATGCAATTATTTTGTTTTGATAGTCAGAATAATATTTTTAAGAACAATTTTTCAAGTGGGTATACGAGTTTTGAGCATGCCCTTAATTATATGTTTAATATAAAATTTTTTTTACTATAAATGTTCGAAGTAATCAATACCAATGTGTGTGGTGTTGCCCATATATTGTGAACAACTGTGTAGGTGAATATGGAGGCGAATTTTGTTTCACGCACCACCAAACTTAGATTAAGAAACTTGACAGAAAAGAATTATGTATATTGTAACGATAAACTAATCGTGCAACTTCACAATTTTAAAATATGGTCTTTTTGTGTGTTGGAGTTAAGAAAAGTAAAAACTTACATACATGCACATGCATAGTTATAAATTTTTTTTACATCTTTTCCCAGTTAGCCAAGAGCTGTTCGAATCTCTGCTGATTATTTGTAGAGTGATAATTTAGCATTTATGTTTAGCTCTCTCTTATAAATCTTGCAATGTTTAATCGACGATACATTTATCTAAAATATGTTTGTTCTTTTTTATTTTCATATTTACTGTTATAGATTTATATATTTTTCTTAATTTCTTCGCTGATGCTTTCATTTAAGTTTTGAATAAGAATCTAATCAGTTGTTTCAAGTGTGTTTTTATTTTTTATAATAATTAAAGATATATTAAAGGCCATAATAATTTAATGTGTTTGATAATTTACATCAAATATTTATTAAATTTTTGGAGGTACGTAAAAAGCTTTTAAAACAATCTAATTCTTTTAATTAATTGAATTTTTCATAGATCTTTGTCATTCAAAGTTCTTGCAGCACCATTTTGTGCTCGGCAAAGATAGAAGCGATAGACGATTAGAAAAACAAAATTCAACATAGTAATTATAAATTTTCTATGTACAGAGACTGGTTGCATCTACATGCATATGTACATAAAATAGTCTTTAATCAATTAATGAAGAAACGTTTTTTATTAATAAGCACTTAAAAATTTAATTTGTTTTTTTTTTCATATTTAACTTGCAAAATAAAAAGCATACTGAGTATTGTACGAGTCCCCATATCATTATCGAATGATTCTTTTACAACTTTCCCAATGAATTATATAAGATTAACGTTGAAAAGCCTCATACGATTCTCAATGTTCTTCAAAAAAGAGTTGTACAATAATCTCTAGATAAATCTCAAATGTTTGCATCTACGACTAATAAAAGCGTCTTCTGCGACTCTTGTACACGAATCATCTATAGGGAACAGTTTCTCCCGTGAGAAGCATTTTCCACGATTAAAATATGATCTCGTCTGCGAATGAAAATGCTCTCCACTCGATTCACAATAGACTCTTCTGCGATTGAAAAGGCTAGTTGGGTTAAGTTGTGGAGTTTACTTACAGTAAACCAACGATAATGTGAATTATTAAAAATAAAAATTTTAAATTTTCTCAATTGTACTAAAAATATTTTTAATGCGGAAATTTTTAAACACGTTGTGTATCTTACGCCGAGTACACATCTACACATTTCTTGTGTTGTCATCTTGTGATGTCATTTTCAAAATGTTTGCAACGCCATTCCCATTATGTTTTTTATATGAAAAGCAATGTCAGACAACGAAAAATATCGGAAATGACAAACGTTACCACAAAATGCCAAAGTGTGTACTCGGCTTTAGAAAGTCATTTGCTAAACAAATAAACATGATACATTTTAAAGTTTAATGTACGTATTTTAGAAAAGAAAATTCTATTAGAACATATCGAATATCCCCCTATTGATATTCGAAATTTATATTCTGATTTGAGGAATTTGTTTCACTCTGACGGCAACCTGCTAGAAAAAAATGTACATACACAAACACATTATTAAAAGATTTAAGCAGAGAAAATAAGTATGCATGTGAAGTATTTGTTTTAATACAGTCAAACCTCTATAGTGTGAATTTATATACAAGCAAGCTCTCCTAATTATGAATTGGTTAAAAAAATATATTGCTTCAGCGCACTTTGAACTTCTTATTGTAAACTTCCACATTATAAATTCTTCTTAACAATGCATAAATTTTGCAGATGTAAATTGAAATCTCATTCGCTTTTATCTCCATACAGTGAATAATATCCAAAAAATTTTTATAAAGCTTAGTTTAGACGATATGTTGAATAAGCATATCGTGTAAACGCATAATTTTTTCAGAATACGTTTGCATTTGCCAATACTTTGTTAACAATGTCAACAAATGTATATTGGCAATGTTAGCATATCGTGTAAACAGCATATTAGTGCTTGACAATTTTCCTATTTCATTTGTTGAAAAGCGTATGTAAGCTTTTCATCATATGCCAAATTTGTATGCATATGCGTCATACGGCTAAGCTGAGCCGTCAATATCTTTTTGTATGTAAATTAATATCAATAATTAATAAATAATCATTTATAATTAATTATAAATTAATTAATTAATTTAAGTATATAATAATTTAATGCATAAAGGGAAAAATAATATTTGAATTCCATTACCTCCATATATTTCTGTACAAGGACTGCATAAATTGGAATAAATAAAAATAAAATATTAAAACAATAATAACTAGTGATATTTCTTCTGACGACATTATTTATGTTTTTTTTTTTTTTTTTATTAATATGAATAAATTTTATTGCACAAATCAGTACGTACACGGCATGTAAAAAACCACATGGGCATGTGGCTCTGACGTAATTTTGACGTCATCATGAAGCTACATTTGCTACATGCCGTGTACTAGTAACATACACAATATTATGTACATGTAGATATCCACATGGTTACAGATGTGCTGTCTCATAAAATATGTTCGATTCGCCTACATGTGTCACATTTGTATTTTGGAAGAAAAATACTAGGCCCTATTATGAGTTGCATTCGATTTTCGATCTTCGCTGGGCATCGAAAATCGAATGTTAAATTCATATTATGAGCAACGAAAATTTCGCTGAGCAACGAAATCTCTATCGAACAGAATTTAGCTTTCGATGAAGTATTTTAATATGCAAAATTGTTAAGAAATCTAAGTGTAGAACAATCTTTATTTTTAACTACACAAACACAAACTTCAAGCTGTTTTTGTCGATTTTATTCACAACAACGACGTTCGTTGTCGAATGCTCGTCATAATACCAAATGAAAATTCGTTCGATCAGTACTTTCGACTAAAATCGAAGATCGAAAGTTGCTCATAATAAGGGCCACTATGAAAATTTTACGGCATGTAGCCACTGAAATATTTTTTTATTAATTAATACATTGGAATTGATTATTGAGGGGTTAGTAGCTGCATCTTATGTTTGTTCTTGTTTCAACTATGATATTAGTTCAACTTCTCATTTAATTGAATTGAAGTTTAACATAATATCTATTGTTGTTCTAAAAATTTTTTGTGGTTTTTGTACGTGAAAAATGTGGCTTTGCGACCAGTTTTGCACCAATTTTATATTATTTGTTGAGTTTGTTAAGTTGTACTGTCATCATCCTGTGCCTCGTTTCGTTTTCGCATCCAGAAAAATTAAATCATTATATTGTATGTCCTATTTTACACAGGCATATAATAGTAAAAAACTTAATTAAATTTACAAAAAAAGATTAACAAATATAGTTTTTTCGAGTCGAAAACTTTTCACAATTCCTTACAGAAACGAGGCAATACCTAGAATCCTAGTGTTTTACTCGTAATCAATTAAGTTTTATAAATAAAGTTATAATGGTATGTTCCATGTACAAAAATACTAGGTAAGGTCTAAGTCTCTTATTTTTAAGTCCGTTTATAAACTTAAAATCAGTTGATATTCAGCTTAGTTAGAGGTTGATAAGTGCATGCTGGTACGAAAAACTGGGTTTTACCCGTAACTCAAGATTGTTGGGGGTGTTAGAAGAATTTCAAAAACAGGGGGGGGGTGGGTTATTATAAATTCGATTCGAAAAGGAAACTATTCGAATTTGTATGTTATTAACATTTCCGTTCGATTCGGATTACACAATAAACCCCCAGATTGTTGTTATATTCGACAATGCCTACAAGAAAAATAGTAACACATCCCATGTATTTTAAATTGTGACTATCAAATTATTTCTTGAATAACAACTAGTTGCTGTTAAAATAAAAGTAAATAATAAATATTAAGAATGTTTGTTGTTGCTTAAGTTTTTCTAGTTGCATTTGGAATCCAAAAAAAATCTTGAAAAATTTAAAAAAAAACTTCATACTCGTACAAAAGCTTGCAGAAAATTAATGAGAGTTATTATAATAAGAAACTGAAAATATTCTACAAGAATTCAAAATCACAATCAACAATTTTTTTAATATAGTTTTGTATCTATTTATTTTTATGTTTCTTACAAGCTTTTTACAATTACATACATAGTTGCCCATCAACAATAAGGATTATGTATTCAAAAGGCAAAATGAAAAACAAAAATGTTCATTTAATAATTACCGAAGTATTTATATTTATTTGACATTAAGTGCAATGAATTATTTTAAAAAAGCTTGTTGGCTGTTGCTTAAGGTAGAATTAGTAAAATTGTATCGTGATGTTGCGTGTCAGCTGACAAAAACCTTACCATATACAATGCATGTTACTAGTTATAAAATATGTGGTGGTAGCACTGCTAACGTAGGAATCTGCAGAAAACAGATTTTTCTGTAGCGAATGTCAAAAACGCCGCATTTAATGCCAGACAAAACAAATGTGCTGTGCAAACTGTTACATTTTCTATAACTTGTGCACAAAGTTGAACGATACGGCAAGCTGTAAAGTAGAATGATACGATTTTACTAATTCTACCTTTAAGCTTTTGCAATAATTTTTTTTTGTTGAAGTCTATTCCTGTGCCAAAACCGCAATGAAACGATTCTAGAAAAGAATAACCAAAAACGAATGCAAATTCGTTGAAATTCGTTGCAAAATCTTTATATCAATACAGTTATTACAGGCAAATCTCGGTATAACAAACGGTATTTGACAATTGACAATTGATTTTACTTAAAAATTCGTTTTAGCTTGAAGTTTTTTTAAGCTTGGTTTTATTTATTACATAAACAAAAGGAGTATTAAAAACTATGCTAACTGATAGAAATTTTAATTTTAAGAAGAAAAAAAAAGTTAAGTACAAAAATCTCCGAAATCGGTAGTTTTTGAAGCCCGATAGAACTTTAAACTGTAAAAAATATCACAAAATATTAAATTTTAAACCCACAAACTTTTTATTCGAAAATTGTTTCGGGCATATAAATGTTACTCGTACATGTGTCACGCCATACGCCGCTGCAATTTTTGCAAAATCTGTCAACTTTTTCGCATAGTTTCACGTCTCGTCGCGAGTTTAGTGCCGTTTTACCATAATGTCGGAAAACTATGTACATATTTATATATCGGTATTATTACACATAAAATATTTAGTATAAAAAATAAAAAATATTTCTTAGGTTTTATACAAAAACATTCATATCTTAATTGTCTTAATTGTTTTATTTTTCAATGAATGTCAATTAAAAAATTCTCGGAAACACATTCAACTTTTTCCCAGAAATTAATTGATTAATTCCTACGAAAAAAACAGTCATGTGTATTTCAAACATTTTTAGTAGTATGTGTTTCCAAGAATCGAGTTTTTTTTAAATTTTTTTTAAAGGATTTCTTACGTAATATATTTCGTTAAAAAAAATATGAACGAACAAAAGATCTAGTATAGAGTATTTATTATAAAATAAGTGGGGCTGAGAAGCAATAAACTCGTATGATTTTTATTCAGAAATACTTCAAAGTTTGTATGTATATATTTATACAGTGGCCGACAAAAGTCTACGTACGACCCCTACTTTTGCGACTTGAACATTTTAAAGCCATAATGGACCAAATAAATGATACAGTTTTGTGTGAAATATATTTTTATTGATATTCCCAAAAAAAAAGGTTATTTCAATGTAAATTATAAAAATTATCCAAGAAAAACGTTAAGAAAGCATTGACAAAAGTCTACATACGACCAGCGTATACTAAAAAGAAAACTTTGTTCCAATATCAAAAATCATTATTTTTTTTTTACTTCAATATTTCGTTGGGCCACCATGGGCATCTACAACTGCTCGCAGTCGTCGGGGCATGGAAGCAACTAAATTTTCAAGTTCTGCGGACGTAATAGTTTGCCATTCCTCCTGAAGCTTCTCTCAGCGTTTGGGCACTGGTAATTTGATGTTTTCGGACTTTTCGTTGCAGAATCTCCCACACGTGCTCAATAACATTTAAGTCCGGACTTTGGGGTGGTGTGTATAGCTGTCGAGGAGCATGGTAGAGCAGCCAATCTTTGACAATTTGAGCGGTGTGCTTCGGATCGTTATCTTGCTGAAAAATCCAACTCTGACCAAGATTTAAAATGTCAACGGATGGTTTCAAATTTTGTTCCAAAATTGATTTGTACTGATAACGATCCATATTACCCTCAATAAACACTAATTTTCCTACTCCGGAAGCAGCGACAGCACCCCAAACCATCACGCTGCCTCCACCATGCTTAACAGTAGCCACTAAGTTCTTCGGATCTAGTGCTGTATTTTGCTTTCTCTATACTTTTTCTCTACCATCACTACCAAATATGTTATATTTCGACTCGTCAGTGAACAAAACTCTCTTCCAGAAATCCATGTCCTTGTCTTTATGCTGTTGGGCGAATTCCAAGCGAAGTTTGCGATTTTTTTCACTAATTAGTGGCTTTTTGCGAGGAGTTCTACTATGGTATCCATTATAATTTAATGTTCTTTGTATAGTTCGTGGATGTACACTTACTTCCGATCTTGTTGCGATATCTTTGGCTAATTTGGTGGCATTTACTTTTGGATCTTTGTCCACTTCTTTTAAAATGAAACTAACGTCTCTACGACTTAGTTTCCTTGGGCGACCACTACGAGGCTTGTTTTCAACTGTACCGGTATTTTTAAAGTTGTCGAATATTGTTTGAACTGTAGATTTACTTAAATTAAAAATCTTTGATATTTCACCAAATGATTTTCCTTCATTTCTGCACTTTACAACTAAATTTCGCACATTAGCTGAAATTTCTTTACGAGAAGCCATTATTACGATTAAATATTTATTAAATTTACCTAAACTTTAATAAATTCTAATTTAAGCAAACCTTTAACACAACCAGAGAAGTAAAAAATAAATAACGGCACTTTCATATTAGTATTCAACAACAAAAGTAAGTGCACGCTGGTCGTATGTAGACTTTTGTCAATGCTTTCTTAACGTTTTTCTTGAATAATTTTTATAATTTACATTGAATTAACCTTTTTTTTTGGGAATTTCAATAAAAATATATTTCACTCAAAACTGTATCATTTATTTGGTCCATTATGGCTTTAAAATGTTTAAGTCGAAAAAGTAGAGGTCGTACGTAGACTTTTGTCGGCCACTGTATGTGTATACATATGTATATTTGTACATACATATGTACATATAGAATTATAAAAAAAATGATTTTGTAACGCAATACCCCCAGACTTGTCATAATAGGAGGAATTGTTTTTTGGTTTATTTTTTATTTATTGCATGTCAAAAACTAATACATTTATTATTCCATCTATAATTACACATCATTTGTAAAACAAAATTATAGCTTTTATATTGTTTGTTTTGTTCACTTTGTTTCAGTATTTATTATATCAATCAAATTAAAATTGGAAATAATTAGTACATAGTATTGACATGTTTACAGTTGGCTGTTTGTTCTTTGCGTAATGCAAAAAAGATGAAATTATACATCCTTACATCTTTTTTTTAAGCCTGTTAAAGAAAAAAAATTTTTAAGTTTAAATTATTTTTTCTTTTAAAAAAAAATTTTATTTACAACATTATAATACAGTCAAATCCCGATAATTCGTAATCGCAAGGGACCGGCCATTTCTTACGAATTATAGGGGTTTTAGATTTAGCGGGGTTTCGATTTAACGGGGTTAAAATAAAATAAATACCAATTAACGGGGTTTTTCAATTTATTTACTTAAACGATAAAGAAGAATAAAAAAATTGTTAAAAATAAAATACAAAATACAAATTTGTTGTTTTGTAACACCGACAGGGTTTTATGCGTGCGTTCACACATACAAGCAGAAGCAAAAACCCACGAATAAGAAAAATAGCGGCAAACAAAATATCATTCTTTCCATGTTTCTGTTGTTTTTATTACGAATTATAAGTGGTAGTTAGCAAACAATTACGATTTATAAGAGGTAAAAAAGATTTTATTTGAAAAAAATATTACGAATTAGCGAGGGGACCAAAATGTATGGAAATTTTACGAATTAACGAGATTTTTTCAAGGGACCGACAGTTTATTACGAATTATCGGGTTACGAATTATCGGGATTTGACTGTAGTTACAAGCAGAGTATAAATTACTTAAAAGAGTAATTAAATTATATAATAAACCTACAAAAAATTATAAATCGTTATTTTTAAAATTTCTAATTTTATACATAATTATTTTATGACAATGCGATACAATTAGTTAGCGAAATATTAAATGAGTCTTTCAATTGATACACATTTTCATAAATTACAAATTATTTTTAATCAAATTTTTTAAGTTTTAAAATTTTTGTATCTTGTCCCAGTTTCATTTTAATCGATACGCCGATAAATACATAAGTTTTATTTTGTGATGTACCTATTTGTGCATTTTTAATATACAATAATACCTAATTTACATTAAGCATTTTTTTCATGAAATTAGTTGCATGAAAATTTTTTATTTGTCAATAGGAGGCCTGGAGGACAAACTCGTATCAAAAAATTTGTTAAAAATGTATCAGGGATTCATTTTACGCCCTTTTTTATACAAAATTCTCTTTTATAGCGCTGCAATTAGCAAATAGAAAAAGTTGCGTGCAACAAAATTCATGAAATTTCATGAAAAAATACTTAATGTAAATCAGTTATAAATTGATTTCCAAGCACTTCTTCACTTTGTATTAATAGTTCTATAATCTTAAAATATTTATTTACAAAATATAAAATAATTTCCATTTTACAACGCATTGTAAAATTTCCGAGATTTTCATACAAACAAAAACAGTTGTTGTAAAGTTTGTCAAATAAATGTTATAAAAAGCAGGAAAAAATACAACAACACAATACAACACGCATTTCTGCAGGAGATTTATTTTATTTTTGAGGAAAGTTATTAGACAGTCTGTGAGTTAAAACCTGAATTTAACAAAATTGCAGTGTGAATGCAAAATCAGCTGTTGATAGTTTTAACGTTAAGACCAGATTTTAACTTTCAGTGTGAAAACACTATTACATTTGAAACATTTTTTTTTTCAATTCTCTTTTGTTCTTGCCCGAAGCTTTTACATATTGGAAATTAATAGACAGGCAGAAATTTTGTAGCTTTTTTACTTCTCCTTCTCGTTTGCTACTTACACACATACAAATACATGCTATACTTGATAGTACACATCAAGTATCCATACAGCCGTTGAAATGAGAAAAATCATATGAAGCAATAAGAATAAATTGCGAAAAGTAGAAAAGAGAAAGAAAAAATGTCCGATACAGAGGGTCGTGTACTACACAATCTGCATCTTCGCCCCTTCTTCAATTTCTCAAATGCAAAAGTGCACTAATAGACGAAATATTATTTAAAGCTGACTTGTCAACTTGTGGCTAATATGTAATTGGACATGTCTGTCAAAATAGCTACATATTTTGCAGAAGAGTTATAATATATGTATGCTTGCAAATGTATGTACATACATGTTTAATTACGTCTGACATGACCTCTTTCTTTATGGTTTTGCTATCACGCACACACACACTGTTGTTATACCAAAACAGCTGATGTCAGATGCTTTTTCAGTTCAAAATAGCACGTGCTCTAATTGATATTTTTTCGGATGACATCGGGAATGAATTTTAAAAACGGAAGGTTTTAAAAGTACTACACGTCATGTCCATACATGCATATCCCTCATGAAAATCATTAAAACAAAACAAAGAAATCGGTTAAAAACTGAAACTATTTATAAGTAACCTAACACTTGCCAAAGAATTGTGGCTTGGGGATGAAATATTTATTCTTACCAATGATTTCATAATTTTTGCACAAAAGTTTAAATTCATAAATGGATCTTACATATAATCTTTGTAGTTACAAATGTTTGTCAAACAAAAGTTATTTTAGTAGCTTTATAAAACTTATGTACAAAAACTGAATTCCTGTTATTTATGTATATTATTTTATACATATATGAATAGCATATCTACATATATAAACGGTAAGGGCAAATAACTGGGTATGACACTTTTTTTTATTGGAAATGCTTCATTATTTATGGCAGTTTAATTTCCAATCACATGTGAAGTTTTAAATGAGCTTTTGGAACCTGTTTAGTTTGATACTCCTTGCACTTACCCTTTATATATAAGTACATACATATATTTTGTTATTCAGTCGTAAAGCAGCTCTGGGCGAGTCAACATCACACGTCGTTGGCAATTATCTCTTAAATGTAGACTTGTGCCATTTAGTTCATTTCAGTGACTGGTCATTTTAGTTCATTATTTGTAAATGAACTAGTTCGTTCATTTAGTTCAATCGCTCTTTTTAGTTCAATGAACTAGTTAGGTCTTTTTAGTTCAATGATTTTACATCTACAATTCAACATGCATATATATGAGTGTTGTGGTCTTTGACAATATTAAAAAGACAGATTCTGTGATTAAAATGTTTTATGAAAAATAAAATTAATTATAGTTAATTTTAATTATTATTCGAACTCCATTTGTTTCTAATATTTATGATTTTAACAGGCTAAAGTTCGTATCGCTATTTAAGCCAAATTAATTAATTAATAAATAAATTTGCTCTATAAAGGGTTTATAAAACAAATTTTTTAAAATCTCATAAATCCAAAATATATTCTGTGAATAGGGTAGTTAGTGTTTACTTGTTTATTGCATTTGTGGTAGTAGCAAGCCATGAACAAGAACTAAATATACATACATACATACATATGGATGAGTATAGAAGATAAGCACACAAACAGTGAAAAAGTAAAGCAAAACGTTGAAAACATTTAGTTCACAGCATCTGTGTTAGTTCATTTTGTGTCTTAGTGCTTAGTTCAAAAATTGAACTAGTTCAAAAATTGAACTAGTGAGCGTAAAACAATTGAACTAGTTCACTTAGTTCAAAGTACTGAATCGTTCATTTGAACTAGTTCGTTCATGAACTACACAAGACTTCTTAAATGTAACCAGGCCACTGTTGTTTATTGGCCTTCGAGAGTTTTGCGTCTCACTCGCACTGGTTGACTGATCTGCCACGGATTACCGTATAATCTTGCGGTTCTTTTGTGGAATTTCCTTAACAACCACGTCGCTACTTCCTATGTGAAGGCATAGGTCGTGTACAGTCAGTCACAAAAACATTTTTAAGAATACTGTTAATAACATCATGGACATATGGTCTTAGTCACCCGTCCATTTTTGTGCAACCATATTCTGCAAATTTACTTTGCAGAATATTTTTTATTTACATTTTACCTTAACTTTTCTTTATTACATAAGTTAAAAAATTAGCGCAATTATATATTTATGTATGTATATAAATAAAAAGAAATGCGCGAAATGACGTAAATTGGCAAAAAGCTACAATAGCAGGATGACAAAGTCTAATAATGTTTTAAACTCTTCAAAACTATTATGAAGCTAAAAAAAACCATGCAAGAAGCCGCTTTTATTGCGAACTTTGCAGAAAATTGCGAAAATGGGGCAAAATTTTAAATCAGTAAATTAGCAAAATCTTACTAACAGCGGGAGATAACAAAGTCTAATAATTTTAAAAAATCGGCAAAACTTTTAGAAAGCTGAAAGCATTCAAAGTCGCTTTTATTGCGAAATTTGCAAAAATTTGCGAGAAGTTGCAAAATCGGATTCTTCTTCAGAACCGCCTGAATTTTTTTTTATGAATTTGTAATTTTCCTTATCTTTTATTCACCCGCATCCACCGTTAACATATTTGCAGTATATTTTTCGCATAATGCAGAAATTTTGTGTTTTTTTTTTTTGCTTTTATTAAACTATTTTCGTTATTTTAATCTTTACGCTATTTCTATTTTTTCTCTTCCTCTTTTTAAATATTCGAAATTTTTAAAAGTCTAGCAACACTTACAACAGGCCGTTCACAATTATCATATTTGTAGTTAATACAATCTACAATCTACACTAGGTTGTGAATTGGGTAAATGTAATGTAATGTAATGAATTATTGAAATACTTCCTCAGCAAAAGCTTAATGATTTTTTGCGAGATTTAATTTTCTGAAATTAGGATTGTACATTAGGGTGGTACGAATTGAGATCTGGTGGGTAAATACTAGAACGGAATATTTGAGGTCAATGACTATTGAAGCAAAACATTGCTTTCCTCGAGACAAAAACATCGATGTATCACACTCTAAGATCTGACTGTAAATGCCGAAGATATAATGAAAATTGTATTTTGGCGTTCCCTACGTTCGGCAAAAAAAATATCGAAACTGTCTTGCAATAATACTTTATATTCGGTGGTGTACGGTATTTTTTTTCCTGTAAGGCGAGACGTTCTAATGTACATATTTAGCAGTGGGAAATTCGACAAGACAGATTTAAAAAACATGTCGTCCACTAGACGCTTAAGTGTGGCAGAAAAACTTTCAAGGTTATATTCTGTTGTATACTTCAAGTATATCTTCAAAGGCTTCTCACAGTCTGTTTTCTTAGACTTTTACAAAAAATTTTATGTCTGAACGTATCGGTATAGAAACTTGTAATTTTTTTAATTAATTTTTCTCAAAGTCATGCAAAATATCAAATTCTGATTGTCATGGTTATGCATTAACAATTGCTGATAAATATTTATTCAGCATGTTTCTATAATATTTCAAGGTTTTATTTCGTGCATTCATAAATACAACATACACATGCATATTTACATTAATTTTAATGTCGACAGACCGACAAATGGGCAGCAGTTGTACACACCACTGAGTGAATTAGAAAGACAGCATTTATTTTCATATTGGTGGCCGTTGTATACGCCAGCTACACTTTCTCTATTCAGTCGTACATTCTCCATATTTTAAGTATGCATTATGCAAATAATTTATTTTTGGCAACTTTAAAGAAACAAAAGGGGGAAAAAGAGAAATAAGTCATTCTTTTTATTTTTTATTTGGATTATTTTCAAATATGAAAATCCTTTTTTTTTAACAGAGACTTTGGCAAGAGCCTTTATATGCAAGTAAATGTTTTTTTTGCCAATAACTTAGTAAATGTTGAGTCTTAAAATAAGTTTTAAGATTAAGCTACAAAGAGGATGTAATTAGTAAATATTACTAATGGAAGAGTACACGAACCCAGCAAAAAATTACCGACACTTAGAAGCACTAAAAGCTGTTAGAAGCAATGCGTTGCATCTCTAGAAGCACTAACGTAAGCGAGACCATTAAAATTTGTTCTACGATCGTACACGAACAGAACACAATGGGCGCATTCATAAGACGTAGCAGTTGAGCACAACAGTTGTGAAACTGTTGGCAACTGTTGGCCCCAACAGTTACGTCTTAGAAACGGCTTGATGGATATAATTTAATTTTATATCTTTATTTTGTTACTTCATCGCATTTGTAATATAAAATTTAACAAATACTTGCTCCTTCCACCTAACAAAGCATATAACAGGCATAACTCTATTCGAGCAGCTGTTTAGGCTGAGCACAACACGTTGACTATAGGTAGCGAAAAAATTTTATGATGGAAAATTACTCAACTGTTGAGTGGAGCGGAATTACTCAACTATGCGTTTCTAAGACAAACGCTCAACGGTGTCGCAACAGCTACGTCTTATGAATGCACCCAATTATCTATGTATGTGTATAGTACAGGCATACGTTTGGTGATTTGATTTATTGCTATTGCTTCTAAGTGGCTCATCGCGAACAAAAATCATGCATTATAAAAGCGCAATTGCAAGTGATTCCGTTTCATGGTCTCCCTTACAAAAATGCTTCCAGCAAGCAAAAATTTTTGCTGGGAAGTAAGACAGTTTTTACTTTAAGTGAGTGAAAGAAAAGAAGAAATGGAGTTCTTATCATCTTATATCAATTTTCAAAATTATTGCAGAAACTTGACCAATTAAGTCACATTTAGAACCCTTGACACTTATTACCCTTTTATATAATTGTAGTAATTTTTTTTATGCACACAATTTGTGACCCAGCTTTATGTAACTTATGTATGTATAGTTCAAACAACGTCAAAGCAAACCTTTTGGAAAACTTAAATTTTTTGCTGTCAATTATATTCTTGCCTTTCCGAAAATAATTACATTTATTTTTCTCTTTTGGAACATTTGCGTTCACAAATAGAATGCGTTAACAGTTTTGTTAATGAACCAACTCAGCTAATTAACTTGGTCATATTTATTTCTTTTTTTTTAGCTATTGCATCGCCAACAGAATTGGATGCACAAATACACAATCGTTTAAACACGATGTGCATGCATACATACATACATATCGATGGTCACAAGTAGAAAGGCCCTAACACGCATTTTTACGAAATTTTTCAGTGATTCCAATATATTTCACACAAATACACACCTCGTCACAAAAATTTATGGCAACAGTATAAAAAATAACGCTTTTACAAGCAGTTGTACTGTTACAGTCATTTGAGTTAGAGCCTTTCTACTTGTGACCAACGATATGTATGTACATATATTTTCAAATACAAAATGGCGAAAAATACGTATTTTAATTAAAAATCAATTTTGCTCTGCGAGAATTTTACAACGACTTCAAATAGGTTGTAGACTGTAGCACCATCAATCATTTATAAAATCCAATTAAAAACATTAAGTTGAAATAATAATGGCCTTTCAATATTGTTGAGAAATAGAGAAAAAAAACGAAATTTTTTTCTCTTAAAATTAAATTTAAATATGTACTTTATACTTCGAAAGGAAAATGCTTGTTTGTATTTAGTAAGAAAAAATTAAGCAATAATCAATAATGAGAAGTCATAATTGGTAATTTATAAAAATAAATATTTCCTGAGAAGGAAATTTGTATACAATCTTGGTATATACATATATGTATGTACATACACTATACATACATATCGCACATTTACTTCAATAGTAGCATAACTCAAAAAAACCAGGGGCCTAATTCTCGCATTCGATTGCGAGCGAGTTTTTACTCGAATGTTAGAGTTTTTTAACTTTTGGGATTTTCGCATTCGGTTTCGAATAACACATATCGAAATTTCTAATGACAGCATTCGATAACGTGCATACATACGAATGCAGCAGTTCGTGTTTTTACTCGCAAGCCAAAATGGCATTCGAAATCATGTTTAACATAGAAAAAGCGAAGAAACTGAAAACGTATGTTCAATATTTGACTTATTTATTGATAAATGAATGAATGCACAAATGTACGTGGAAATGTAGCTAGTGCTCTATTCTCTAAATTTACACTAATTTATTATTATTAACTTATTAATTAAATCAAAGTGAAAATAACATTTATGTATATTCGTTTCTTTTTTCTGCATATACGTGTGTATGTACGTACATACATATGTATTTGTACACATGCATATACAAACATATGCTTTTGCTTACAATTTATTCAATGTTGTGAAATGAATTTATATATAAATATATTTGCCTTTTTCCAACACTGAAACAAAAACTCGATTCGCTTGGTAACGAGTGACATCATCCGATAATTTCTAGCCGTCGAAATTAATTTCTATTCGAATGCAATTCCGATCACGAGTGCAGGAATTAGGCCGCAGTTTTGAAGAAAACGCGAAATGAAAAAAAATTCTTCTCTCAGGAGGTGATGGTACAAGCTATTTATATGAAATTTTTACACAAGATAAAATACGAAATGTCACATCTTTCTGCATTATTAACTCAAAAACTCATTTTTTGAGTTATGCCACTTTTGAAGTAAATGTGCGATATATTTATACCTGCATATATAGTATTTTTAAGAACTTGGCAAAATATTTGTGCAATTTATTAAAGGGCCACTCAGACTATTATACTTTGTATTAATACATGTCAAAAATTCAAATAATACATGCAATTGTGATATTGTGAATGCAAAATGTTATAACGAATTTTAAATAATAATACTATAAAAATATGACATCCCATAATACTTGACAATTTTTTTTTTTTTTTTTTTTTTTTTTTTGAAATATTTCTAAACGAAAAGACTTTCATCTCATCAGAGTTGCATTAAGGTAGGGTCACAATTGGCAAATATTTGCTCAAAAAAGCGTAACCACTCAATGTTTGTGAAAAACCATTTGATTCATACAAGTGTTTCTTAAGTTAAACAGTTTCATAAAAAACTACTAGACAACGTCATTGATTGCAACATTATTGGAAACTATTTAACTTAACAAACACGTATTTGAATTGGAAGCTTTTTCGTTAATATTTTGTGGTCACATTTTTTTTAGCAAATATTTGCCCAAGTGTGACCATCCCCTTATTAAAAGAACAAGTAATAAACAAACTAACATGTCGTCTATTTCGACGCCGTTGTCGTGCCGTCGTTTATGGTATATATCTTCACCTTAAACCGGCTATAAATATTAAATATGCGTATCGTATTGAATAATTTCTCGTGTAAGGCATGTCTGAAAATTAACAAAGTTATCGTATTTTCTTTTTCTTTATCTTATTTATGTACCTTTTCACAATGTCTGGTTAAAAGATAACAGTGACCTTAACGGCAAGTTTTGAATGAAGAACTTGCAGTTAAAGTTCATGTTACACTGCAATTACACATGCCACTAGTGGCATGCCAGTGTTGTGTACGTATTATCGACGAAAAATTGTTCGAAAAAGTCGAATCTCTTGCCATTTGCTTTGCTGTTTACACATGCCATTGCCACTTCATTTTAAAAATGTCGTCGAAGCGAGCTGGCTCAGTCTCGCTTCCATGTTTACTTTTCCTTTTGTTTATAGAATAGAGTTACCTAGTACGTCACAAAGGCACATTCTTGAGGAAACTATTAACACTTATTATTATTATTATTATTTTAATAATATTAGTTCTTTATAATTAACAAAATCCAGTTTTTCACACACAAATCAAGTTATAAATCATAATAACACATTTAACAAGCTAAAATAATAATTTGATTTTCACAGTAATCCAATAAATTTGCATCAAATGTATAACAGGGTAACACTTTTCTTCGTTTTGACATTCAATGGCATGCAACTGCCAAATTTTCACTCGCATGCAAATTTTGCTGCCACTGGGGCTGCCATTGCGAAAAATTTGAGTGTGTTAGTGAAAAATCGTGAGTGTATTGAGTTTTTCGAAATGACATGCCACTATAGTGGCATGTGTAAATGGTATGTTAACTCTTAACCATACATTGTGAAAAGGGACGTTAAAACAACTAATTTAACCGCTGTCTATTTTCAAAGGCCGGCACGACCACATCGTACATGCAACTGCTCTGTCGCCGGAAGTCAACGATTAATGTTAATCCTCAACAGCTGTTTGCTTTATACTTGTGTTTTTAATGTAATATGAGGTGTGATGGTGTGAACATAGAATGTCACGTTAGATTTTTTGACAGTCGAAAGAAATATCTTTAGATATCTTTCTCTGAGTGACCCTTAAGGCGCATTATGGCATTTATATGTATATTTTTTTAAATACAACATAATTATAAAATTTAAAAATTCAAATTTTATACTTCTGCAAGAAAGACGTTTAACAGAAATTAAGGGCCGGTTTGTCAATGACGACAAACTTCGGCTTCTCGCAAACTTATGTATGTATGTACATTTGAAACAAAAACAAAATGACATACCCAGAGGTTATTAATAATGCTAGATTGGAAATAAGTTCTTGAAATGTTAAGGCCTCGTTGGTCGAACTTTGCTATAAGTATCTAATAGTGGATTGTAACGTTAGAACATTTGTGTAATTATACATACGGCCCTGTTCTGCAAATCACGGCATGTCAAATCACGGTCATTTCAAAAAATTAGTAAAAGCTAAATAATTGCTTTTGTAAATTTCATGATTTATAGCGATGGAAGTTGGAATAAAATATTCAATTGTACTTGACAAAATCTTAAAATAAGTTTTACAAAAAAGTCAGCTATTAATAGTTTGTTTTTGAAATCACCGCGATTTAAATCAACGTGATTTTCAGAACAGGCCCAATAGAATCTTTAAAAACGTGTCGTACGTCAGAACAAACACAATTACCCAATTCACAACCTACTGTAGATTGTATTAACTGCAACTATGGTAGTTGCGAACGGCCTGTTGTAAGTGTTTGCTAGACTTTTAAAAATGTCGAACATTTAAAAAGAAGAAGGGAAAGAATAAAAATAGCTTAAATATTAAAATGACAAAAAATGTCTGCATTATGCTAAAAATATAATGCATAAATGTCAATGGTGGATTCGGGTGAGTAAAAATAAGGAAACTTACAATTTCATAAAAAAATTTCAGGTGATTCTGAAGAAGATAATCTCATTCCAGCTTGCTTCCGATTTTGCAACTTCTCGCGAATTTTTGCAAACTTCGCAATAAAAGTGACTTTTTGCATGCTTTAAGCCGCCCTAAAAGTTTTGCCGATTTTTTAAAAATGTTAGACTTTGTTATCTTCGCTCTTACTAGTTTTTGCGAATTTTCGTCGTTTTCGCGATTTTTATTGAATGTTTGCATTCCTTACAGTTTTAGCGATTTTTAATCGATATTATGGTTGGTATAAAATTTTGCAACTTCTTGCGAATTTTTGCAAACTTCGCAATAAAAGCGACATTTTGCATGCTTTCAACCTCCTAAAAGCTTTTCCGATTTTTAAAAAATATTAGGCTTTGTTATCTCTTATTGTTGATAAATTTTTGCAAATCTACGTAATTTTCGCGATTTTTGATTTTTGCCGAATTTTTTGCATTCTTTACAATTTTTGCCATTTTCAATCAATATTATGGCTGATTTAAAATTTTGCCAATTTTCGCGATTTTTTTGCAAAGTTTGCAATTAAAGCGGCTTTTTACATGGTTTTTTTTAGCGTCCTAATAGTTTTGAAGAGCTTAAAGCATTATTAGACTTTGTCATCCTGCTATTGTAGCTTTTTGCCAATTTTCGTAATTTCGCGAATTTCTTTTTATTTATATACATATATAATTGCACTAATTTTTATTAACTCAATAAAGAAAAATTAAGGCAAATGTAATTAAAAAATACTAGCATTTTTATAAGCCTACATAGCATATATACCTGATATAATATCAAATATATTTCTATCAGCAAACGTCAAATTTCATAACAGAGCGAACTATCCAACCGTCTAGACTGGCAATAAATATGTTGGCAATATAGCAATAACGCCGGCAGAATTGCGGAACAATATTGCTTATTGCTTTACTTATGTTAAGGCTATGGGAAATCGTAGCCACAATATGGAAAAAGTCAACAGGGAAGGTGCAGAATAAAAATATAATTCACTTGTAAATATCTGCTTAATCGAAAAATTTTTTATATTTAAAAACTTATAATAATACAAATTAATTCACTAAACACATTTTAAGAGACTATTTTCCTTTTTTAATATACATACATACATATGTATATTTTATAAATTTCAATAATATTATCGAAATGCCAAACGCAATACAGAAAAGTCGAACATAAATTAACACCGAGTTTGACGTTTCACGTTCGCAATAATTGTCAACGAAAAACTGTTGACAATTATTGCCACAATTATTGCAAGTACTGGCAATGAGCTGTCTCCATTGGCAATATCAATAATTTGACATTTGCTGCAATATATGTTAATGATTTTATTGCCAGTCTAGACGGGGGGTATATTAGATATTATAATATTGTTTTCATAATATATATTTAGAAAACAATATTATGATATCAAGTGTTAGAAAACGCACACATACATAGATACGTAAAGAGAATTTTGTGTATTAAGGTGAAAATTAATATTTTTTGATAAAAAAAAATGCGGAAATGTTTTAATTATGCACGATGTATTAAGGAAATACCAAAATTTTTATGAAATACACATTACTATTACAATAAACGAAGATGTTTACTGCACGCCTGCCTGATATTTATGAAATATTATGATATTTACAAGAGAACGTTTTCGTTCCCCTACATAGATATTAATATTAATATATTTTTCTTCTTATTCTGCCGACGTTCTCTCTCATATTATATCAGAGTTAATATCAGGTATAGACGCTATGTTATGCATTCCTGATGCCATTCTACGACATTCAATAAACATAGTGAAAAATGTTGTAGGTGCCGTAGTAAACGTTTCTATGGAAATTATCAACAACAACAACTGCATACTTATACATAATTAAAGAAAATTTTAATTTCAGTCAAATAAAAAAAGAAAAATTTCCAAAAGTTTTTCTGAATGCCATCTGATGGAAAACTACTTTGATCAAGTTTTCGTTTAAAAGCTTTAATCAATTTGTAAAAGTGAGGGATGGAGAAGGCATTTATTTATCTTTCTATCTTTGTTGCACTCTCTGGCAAGAGTTATAAGAAATGCATATAAATTAAATTGGAAACATTTTTTTTTTGTTAAAACAAACATTGAAGAAATATTTGCCGCACGAATAAAATTTTTCAAACGTGACTTTTTTTTAATCCACTGCAATCACGATTTCATAATGGTACATACAAAACTATTGCTTTACTCGTATACGTGATGCACTGCCGTAATAAAAGCACATACGTACATGCATACCCTGTCGGAGAATGTGTGGTTGACTACAAAAATAGTTAACTTTTCTTAGACCGACTAAAAGCTAACTGTAATGTCATCCAGAACAGATAGAAAATTATTTCTTAAGTTGAGCATGCAATCGAGAGAGAGCCAACAAATTTATTATCAGCTACTTTGAAACTCATTTCAGTTTTATATTAACATTTTGCTGTTATTATTATTTTTTTTTTAATTTACTGACTACCAGGCGATTTAAAAAAATTCAACTTTAAGTTAATAGAAAAGTAATGCAGAGTGAGACAATTAACTACCGCCTAGGACATCGCAATGTTAAAATAGTTATTTGATTACATTGAAAGGTAATCTAAGTGTCAGTCAGTACTAGTTGCGAAATAGTTAGCTTAAAGTTAGTTTAAAGTTAACTTTCCGACAGGGTATGTACATACATATATATGTATATATGTGTGTTCGTCCACATGTACATACATACATATGTATGTAGAAAATTTTTATAAAACTACAATACAGCGAAGGGTATTTTTAATATAACCCTCTAGTCAGCCTAGAACCATATGTCTCTATGTCAATACTCTTTCTCCAGCGACAATTGCACTAGTTAAAATGTCGACAACTTTCCTTTTATGTGCGAGTAAAGATACGTTAGAGACAACAGTTCTAGTGTATTTCTGGTAATATTGTCAATGAACGCGTCAATAGATTAATTTTCCTTTTAATTATGCTATGCAATAATATTAAATAAACATATGTAGACGAGGGTTACTAAAATCTCCTAGTGAATCTTTGGTTCAAATATCTCCATATGGTCGTAAAAAAACTACCTTCTCAATAGTGCTAAAGCCTACTGGTGGATTTTCAATGACAACATTATGTTATATGTCAATAGGCGCTTACATTGGCTGGGGTACACCTAATCAGTACCACTATTTACAATGTCACTAGACAATCACTATAATTTTACTATTGACATAGAGCGAGGAAATATCGATATTGTAGACTAGAGCCCCTAAAATCTAATAGTGAATCTTTGGTGTCAATGTCTCCATGTGGTCCCAAAACAACTATTTAATCAGTAGTGCTACAGTCTAGTGGTGGATTTTCAATGACAAGCTAATGTTAAATGTCAATAGATGATTACATTGGCTGGGGTACATTTGGTCAATAGTACTACTAACAATGTCACTAGTAAATCATTACAATTTCACTATTCGCACTTTCTGCAGGGAAATTTTAGAAAATACCTGGTATCACTTTCAAAATGTATGCAACCCCTTTCACATTATTGGCGTTTTCTTTTCTGAGCAATATGATGCATTTATGTTGCCTTTTACATTTCTTTGTGTTCTTTTCTGAAAAGTATGTATTATTTTAAAAATTTAACGCGTTCTTTTCCCATGATGTTACCCTTAAAAAGAAGAAATATGCTACATGTTCAACACTCATTTTCATTAAAGGGGCATGAGTGCAGCATTATATTAACAGATGTTTTTGTTATTGTCTGTGAAAAAAATAAATAATTTTCTAGTTCGCGATTGTTTTATGCCGAAACTTGTTGGAAAATTGTTCTTTTGTAAACGTAAAATATGCAACACATCTTAAAAATCAGGTGAGCATGATGATGTTGCCAAATCACATGTAACATATATGTTACAGTTTTCTTTTAGAAAAGAAAACACCATATGTTTTTGATGTGGAAAGCAAGGCCACACAACGAAAAGTATCGGAAATGGCAAACGTTGCCTCTAGTACACACTATTGCGATGTCCCAAAATGCCATAGTGTGTACTCGGCACTATGCATATAATTTTCTTGATTACTACCCTGCAGAAAGTGTGAATAGTGAAATTGTAGTGATTTACTAGTGACATTGTCAGTATTACTACTGACCAATTGTACCCCAGCCAATGTAGTCATCTATTGACATTTAACATTAGATTGTCATTAAAAATCCACCACTAGACTGTAGCACTACTGACTAAGTAGTTCTTTTGGGACCACATGGAGACATTGCCACCAAAGATTCACTAGTAAATTTTACGGACTCTAGTCTACAATATCGATATATCCTCTCTCGTTGTCAATAGTAAAATTATATTTATTTTCTATTGGTGGTGTACCCCAGGCAATGTAAGTGCCTATTGACACATAACATAGGGTTGTCATTGAAAATCTACCAGTAGACTTTAGCACTATTGAGAAGGAAGTTCTTTTACGACCATATGGAGATATTTGAACCAAAGATTCACTAGTAGATTTTAGTGACCCTCGTCTACACATGTTTATTTAATATTATTGCATAGCATAATAAAAAAGAAAAACAACCTATTGACAATATCACCAGAAATACACTAGAACTGTTGTCTCTAACGTATCTCTACTCGCACATAAAAGGAAAGTTGTTGATATTTTAACTAGTGCAATTGTCGCTGGAGAAAGAGTATTGACATAGAGACATATGGTTCTAGGCTGACTAGAGGGCAAATACAGTACAACTCGCATATAACGAACTATTACATGCATACATATATGTATGTATGTATTTGCAATATATATGTTCGATAAAAAAATTTCAATTGTATTTATTTACATATAGTTATTATTCGTCCACCTTTTCACGAATAAAATACCTACAGTTAAGTAATAAATTATACATACACCCATAATTTTTGGGGTTTGTAGAAACTTGGGAAGAAATTCAAAAACTTAATTATGCCAATATTTAGGGTGCTAATAAATATGTTTATACAAAAAGTAAAAAAAAAAATTATAAAAACAACAACAGTGGCAAAAATATTCAAAATACATAGGAAAAAAGTCTACATACAGGCATAAAATACATGAAAAAATACGTACAAAATGTTTGAGGTCGTCAACTTGTTTAAAAATTCTGTGATTTCCTGTACCAAGCCGTCAACAAATGGCATCCAAATATGGTCTAATATGTTCTTAAAATATCAACAATTGACAACAGCTCAGAAAGAATCTAACATTTAAACCTTAACTAGAAATAAAATTAAGTAATTACTACACATGACGTAAACTCAAATTCAATAGCGTCATTTGTGGTAAATGTCTTAGATTCTTTCGAGCTTAATATCAATTGTTAATTTAAATTATTTAAGTTTAACACCATTAGCTTTAAAAACTACATATTCAGAAACTAAAAATTTGCGCTTGAAAATATAAACAATCACCCATATTCCAGTTGTCGACATCAACATCACTTTAACACAATACCAAAAAATTGGAGCTTGTGTACACGTTGTCGAAAACAACGGACTACTATTGAAAGGTTTATGCCATTTTCTAGACCTTAGGGAACAAAAATAGATTGTCAGTAGCACAAAATTATTAACGAGAGCGAGTAAACAACTCCCAATTTTTTGGTATTGTGTTAAAGTGCCGTCGATGTCGACAACAGCTATTATTAATTAAAAGTAATTAATTAATAAAAAAATTATCAAAATAGTTTTAAAGAAATTAAATTCAAAAATATGTTAAACCACATCATATCTTGATTGATTGTAGCTTTTTGTTAATCTGATTAATGATTACAAATTAATTATTAAAAATGAATTCTTAACTAATTATTAATATTAACATAATGATAATTAAAATTTTTCTGTTTACGATTATTAGAAATGATAATCATTAATGACAATTAAAATAATAGTATAATGTTAAAAAAAAAAGAAATAAAGATTTTATACATGTTTTTTTTTTTGACGAACGTAACAAAATTTAAATTATAAATTATGCATCAAGAGAATAATTAAATATGTATATTATAATTAAATATTAATAAATTTTAATAATTCTTATGACATGTTTATGAATGAAATTTACAAATGAGCTCGAGATTATAAATTAAATTAACCTTAATCTTTGTTTTTAATATTTTGAGCTGTCGATTACAGTAATACCTCGATTTACGTCGTTTAGATTTGTGTCCTCATATGTATATTTTATTCCCTTCAATTTTTATTTATGGCGAATGGCGAATTCGTTTTACGTCGCCTGAGCTGCTTATGCCGTGTTCACATCTGGCATTTCTTGTGTTGACATTTTGCCGTTCAAATTATGTTTTTTATAGGGTGTTTTTTTAGAGGTATAGAACTTCGAATTGAAATAAAACACAAGAAAATCGTTTTAGTGTCCATCAATTTGGCTTTATTGGAAGGATAATTTTATGCCATTAATGTTTAAATATGATTTCGGGCATGTGGCCGCCGCGGCTGGCTCGAATAAAGCCAATTCTACAGGTCCAATTTTCAATCACTTTTTCGAGCATATGGGGCCGTATGTTGGCAATAACGCCACGAATGTTGGCTTCCAAGTCCCCTAACGTTTCTGGTTTGTTGGCGTAGACGAGCGACTTCACATATCCCCAAAGAAAATAATCCAATGGTGTCAAATCACACGATCTTGGTGGCCAATTGACAGGTCCATTCCGCGAAATTATGCGATGGACGATTATGTCGACCATAAAATTGACGGAGCTTGCGGTAAACTTCGCGAACTGAACCATTATTTTCGAAATAAATTTGCACGATTTGCAAGCGTTGTTCTTTTGTCAACCTGTCTATGATGAAATGGCAAACCAAACTAAATATTAATCACTTGACAGCTGACAAAATGGCCGCCAGTTAAAAAAGTGATGCTAACTTAAAGTTCTATACCTCAATAAAAACACCCTTTATATGGAAAGCAATATCACACAGCATTATACATATGCATATAAAAAATAGCGAAATCCCTGGTTTTCTTTAAAGTGTTTGTTTTATGTTTTCATATAAGTATAACCTAACTTACGATAACTTCTCACACGCAACAGACTGAAATATAAGCAGCGAAAATATAGCTAATCAATCAAGTTTTTCCCATCAAATAAAAAAGAAACGAAATATTCGATAAGAATTGAAATTACTGAACTTAAGCCCGAATAAGAAATTATTTCTGATTAAAAATTCACTACAGTTCAACTTAATCTAAAAATGTCTCATTTAAATCATCATGGGCACGTGACGAAAATATGTTTACTTGGCAACACAGTTCATAATGCTGGAAAGTAAAATCAACTGTTGAAAGCAAAAACAATGTAACATAATAGCCACTACTATAGATAATACTTACATGTATGTATGTACCGACGGTACATCGAATAAGTAAAAATAATTAATGTGATGATCGCAAAAATATAAGCAAGAATAGTTAAACATACTTAGGTAGAGTAATATAACTTCGTGCTAACCTAAATAGTCCTAGTTTAGATTGCGAACATTTGGAAGGAAAACATCTGGAATTCTCTTTTGTTGTTTCCTTCGCGTTCACACAGACGAAAATGTTGCCGGTGACATTCCAATATTACTGCATAAAAGTAAGCATATTTATACATGTATGCGTGTATATGTAGCAAATAATATGAAAACAAAGCGTGTCGCCGATTACCGAACACAAAAATGATTCTATATTCCCAACCCGTAAATTGCTATCAAACTAAATGTTTCCCTTCCAAATGTTTTCGTGTTTAAATGCGGTCATAGAAAAATGAAAAATGGAAAAACAGAAAATGAATAGTGATACTTACAAATGTATAAATAAAAATAATTTCTTATTCGGGCTTAAGTTCAGTAATTTCAGTTCTTATTGAATGACATATTTTTATTAATTAATCTATCTATTAATCTAGTCTATCTAGTTGGGTAGAGATTGTTATTAACATCAGCTATTTAACGTAAATTCTAATGAAACGGAATATGAGAAATGATTGTTGTGTACAATTATTCACCCTTATTCTATTTGGCGTCGGCAACATCGTCGTCAATTTTGAAACAACATCAATATAACACAATATCAATGCTAACTTTGTATTCCTTAACAGTGTTATGACGACGTTGCCTGTTTATCGATAAATACAATCAATGCGCATATCCAATATTTGAGTCAGCTGATTCATTTTGTTTACTATTTTTGGTAAAAGTGTTTTGAATAAGCAAAAGTTTTGTAAATAAATTAAAATAAAATGTTTTTCTTTCCTATTGGGACGATGAAAATAAAAAAAATTTAATAGTGAAAATAAGATTTCTCAGACAAAAGTCATGCATTTGCCAGTTACCCAAGGAAAAGTAAGTGATAAATTCCGTCATGTTTTTGTAAAATAATGAGTAATGTTCATCCTTTTAATATTTTCAAGTTATTTTCGGCTGAACAAAACATCATTTAGGCAAGTATTGGATAAAATACAGCCTAATTTTTAAAACAAAAGGGATCAGATCAACGTTTATTGGAGATTGGAGCTTCCTCCAAAGGAGCTCAGTGCTAATTGTTTATATATTCCGCCTCCAGTTGCTTCACACTCAGTCCTGTTGGCAACCTTTTTTTAATTTAAACCTCAAGTCCCCACTGTACCTTGAAATAATTGGGCACATTACCTCTGCGGAATCCTCTAGCAAACGACGGACTTTTTTTCAACTCTTCCACAAGCTTTTCAAATTGGTTGGGGTTAGTCATTTTAATTTCGTCCATATATTTTTCACTTTTTTTGAGATTTTTTTTTAAATATATACATACGTACATTTTTTATATCTACTTTGGTATTTCTTATATTTCCCTTTTTTAACATTTAAATTATTTTTCAAATTCGTTGAGGCATGCACACAACAGAACACGACATCAAAAACACTGACGACAAAATGAACGGCAAAATCAACATCAATTTTTTTTACAGAATACTGAAAATTTGCTGACAGTCATCGATAAATGGCAATACTGTCTACAGGAATACCGCTTTGCCAAAAAACATTAAAAACGACGTCGTCTTATGTTGCCGACGCCAATTAGAATAAGGGTGATTGATTTACCTTTGGTAACACAAAAAAAAAATGATTTGTAAATGCAATAAATTTTTTTGTTCTATCAATTAAATAATTAATTGATTTGGAACCTACAACGATTTTTGTAAATACAATTAACGAAATTGTAAGTTAAAGGAAAATCTGAAAAATATTTTCAATTAAATATATGTATCAACAAATAATTTGTTGAAATTTATTTATTTTGTCAACATTTATTTTTGTTAGATTTTAAAGTTATTTCAATTAAAGTTATTGCTATATTAACAATGTGAATTGTTGAATTTCTGTATCATATTTGTTATATTAACAAGCTTTTTTTTTATACACAATCACAATCCTCGAAACGATTTTTGCTTGTCTGCGAATAACACTAATGACGTTTTCTTTTCTAAAAGAAAAGTGTAACATATATGTTAACCTAATTTTTAAGAAGTGTTGCATATTTTACGTTTACAAAAGAACAATTTCCCAACAACTTTCTGCATAGAACAATGATGAACTGGAAAATGATTTGTTTTTTCATAGACAATAACAAAAACAGCTGTTAAAATAATGTTGCACTCATGCCCCTTTAATGAAAATGAGTAACATTTTTCTTCTCTTTAAGGGTAACATCATGAGAATAGAACGCGTTCCATTTTTAAAATAATAGATACTTTTCAGAAAAGAACACAAATAAATGTAAAAGGCAGTATAAATGCAGCATATTGCTCAGAAAAGAAATCCCCATAAATGTCTTTGGCGGAGTTGAACCGGCAACCTCAGGACTAATAAACTAATTCACTTACCTCTCAGCTAAAGAGCAACACTTTATTAGATAAGCAAATAATGAATACACACAAAAAATGATTTCTTGTTTCTTCTACATGTGCGCATTGAGTTATGATATAATTTAACAAATAATTTTGTTGAGTAATTTAATTTAATAGAAAAATTTTAATTTGTTGTATCAACAATGATGATTGTTAATTTTTAAATTAAATGTTAACAATTTGTTTTGTTGGTATGCAACCAATATTATATTTTTCTGTGTAAATGCATATGTAAGTATCACAATTCATTTTATGTTTTTCCATTTTTAATTTTTCTATTTATGTTAGCACGAAGTTATATTAACAATATCTACCCAAGTAGATAGACTAGGGTGTGCGTAGCTGTACAGAAAAATATCGATATTTCCCCCAGCTAAAAAGCCTAGTTTAATTTTTCTTCTCTTCTTTACACAGAAAAAAATTAAAATCAACTTTAATTAATATTTCAGTTAGAAATTTGTACTATTAATTAAATCCTGTACTGATTTTCGTCTTGCAAACAAATTGATAATATTAATTAATGAATTTGTAAAAATGAAGTTTTCTTGCTGTTGAGATTTTAAACAAATGATTAATTGGCCCAATTAAATTAATAATTGAATTTAGAGATTTTAAATAATTAAATTGTTCGTTGAATGAATTAATAAATGTAATTGAATTGTATAAAATTTTAAAAATAGAAGTAAAAAAGTTTTAAAAAGTAAATAAAAAGTCATTTGTTTTTATTTATTTATTTTAACTTATTTATTTTATTTATTTGTTTAATTCCGTAACTTACGCTGCAGGCTTTGAACATGGTACCTCCATTCTAACAGGCTAACACACATCCATTAGGCTATCGCGGCAAATTATTTTTCATTCAATTATTGCACATATGTAGCTTAATATATGTGTTCTTATTTTATTTTTTTAACTTACAGTTTTGTCATGCTTCGAACTTGGTACTTCTAGAATAACAGGCTGACACACTTCCATGAAAACATGAACAAGCACAAACACAAACTAAAATATTTTTTTTTCATTAAACAAACTTAATTCAAACAATCAAAAAATTTGTTGAATTTTTAATAATGCGTACAAAAGTTTAATATTCGTCTGTATGTTTGCATATTTGCTAACATCCATACAAACATTTTCTTTTCAATCAACAAAATTTAATTGGGACAACTATAAAATTGTTTGAAACAGCATTACTTGATTTAATTGGATTGGCATTTTGGCTAAAATTTTTTCTGTGTAGAAACTGACATTAATTAATAAAAAATATTTCATTCAATAAGAATTGAAATTACTGAACTTAAGCCTGAATAATAAATTATTTCTGATAAATAAATAATTTCATTAAAAATATATTAATCGTCATTATGGCATTCATTATTGCCAGTATAGCAACTTGTTTTGCCTTTTTTATTATATTATTTAAAACTTTTGTATTCCACTAATAAACTAACATATTTTTATACATATAATGTTTTTTGTTACTCGCAATAGACATAACAATTTTGAATTCGATTTACATTGTTTCGATTAAAGTTGTCATTTTGCAGAACCAAAATTAAATACCAAAATAAACTGGTACAATATAGAAGGCCCTTATTATAAGTTGCCTTCGAGTTTCCATCTTCGCTGGCTATCGAACGTCGATACATATGAGGTGGCGACAGCATTAAAAATATCGTTGAGCAATGAATTTTCTATCGATGCGGTATTTTAATGTGAAAAATTGTCCCGAATTTAACAGCCTTATGTATAACGAAAAGCTGGCATAAAATTAGCGTAAGTAACGAAATTGAACATTATCTTGACGAGTTTTCTCGTACAATTTTACATTAAAAATCACCCTAGTATTTAATAGTAGGTTAAAAAATGCATTCATTATACGCCGAATTTTTATGTCGCTTTGTATGGCAAAACTTAGTTCAATTACGTCACTTATGCCAGTTTTTTGTTATGCATTAAGGGTGTAACTGCTTAGCGATTGTTTTTTTATTCGTAAGGACCCAAAATCCAATTGTATACATACTTTTTTTATTTTGTCAGATCTAGTGTCGAAAGCAGGCTTGCCAGATGTGGCGATTTCTCTCCAAACGTGGCGGGTTTTCAACTTGTTTGGCGTGTAAATTTTTGATTTGGCGACATGGCGATTTTTTGGCGATAAATAAATTTATTGGCTAATTTTTAACAAAATTGAATTTCAAAATAACTTCAAAAATAAATCCTACCAAAACTTGTGTGCAAGAAATTAAAACAATTTGATTTTGATGATTTTTCTTATTAATCATAGTAATTAATGTATTTTGAATTTGTATGAGAAAAATGTACAAGAAATAATTTTTGGCGATTTTCTTCTAAATTTTTATACGATTATTTAAAAAAATTTATATTAAAAAAGTGTTATGTAAAAACAAATTTATTATCAAATATACCCAGTAAAAAAAGACACTCCAAAGAAGTCATGAAAATGTAGAGTTTGCAGTATGGAAGTAGTTCAAATTTCGATCCGATCTAATGATTTTTACATAGGGTCTTCATTGCAAGAAGTTTTCTTTTTCGATGCCTAGTCACCGAATTAGAAGCGATTTTAAGAAAAATTTCCTTTTTTGTGTTCTATGGCAATATTTTCATCTAGGAAAAACTTTAAAAAGTTACATATTTTAACAATTCGTTTCTTCTTATACGAATTTAAACGCGAAACAGTGTTTTCATGTAAATTTAAGCAAATAACTTCTAAATTTTAGGCCAAAATTAATTCATAAATTTCTTTTAAAAAAATCGATTTTTTGAACATTTTGGTGAGTATTTACTAAAACTATGGAAAAACTACAAGGTTTTGTGTGATTAAAATAAACTTTTACTTGGTTTTCTGCTAACTATCGGCAAATTAAAAATATCGATTTTTTGGAAGCAATGAAAATGTGGTTCTTTCAGAATTACTTCCATTTTTTTTACTGGGTATAATAAGAAAAAGTACATAAAATTGATTTTTGCAACTTTTGGCGATTTTTAAAATAAATATGGCAAAATATGTCAAAAAAAAGTCTGGCAACCCGGTCGAAAAAACCAAAAAATTTTAAAAGTTTCACTTATGGAGGAAAATTCTCAATTCCCTGTGCAGGACCAAGTGTATTTTAATATCCAATGTGCTGTATGAGCCTGGAGCATAAAATCTTAAAGTTGTTGCGAATTTTAATATATTCATAAAAAGTATTTATAATAAAGGTATTCACGTCAAAAGTTGCACTGTTGCAGTAAAGCAAAACTGCAAAATTTTCAAAAAATATAACAACAACCACATAGAAAATTATTTTGCACAAATGATGCAAAATTGTCAGGGTCTGAGTAAGTGCAACATTATCAAGGTAAATTTTGCAAAGTTGTGCAACTTTTTATGGCATTGCCAATCCAAAAAAAATGGACAAAAAGTACTTATAAAATCAACCTTACACCAAATTACAACGCAGAAATTCCTAAATGTTGAAAAAACAAGTCGTTGAAGATATTTTCGATACAAATAAATTAATTAAAAAATTATAAAATTAAAAAAATATTTAAAAATTCTTAGCTAGAAATTATAAAGAAATCTTCAAATTCGATTTTCAGATAACAAATACATACATAATTTTGCTATTCTCAAAAGACCTGTGGCTCAAATAGTTATTAGAATTTTGTTAAATAATACCAATATTATTAATATTGATATTTTTAATAGTGAATTGATTACAAAATTAATCAGCGAAGTTTCAACACTTCGTTTCAGCATTTAAACAAACATACAAGTACAATATATCTATGCACATATTGTGTTGCTTTATAGACAATTAAACAAAATGGGTTGCTCTCGTCAGAAAGTGCAATTATGCATTTTTGCACAGTTGCAAGAGTTGACGTGAATACCTTTAATGTATAAAACAAGCGTTTTAAAATCAGTGGGGTTAACATAACCACACCTCATACACCGAAACTTAACGTTGAGTGAAATATGGAAAAACAAACAACATTTTTTGTAAATGAGATAAGGCCGGGTTTCCATCTGTGTGTCATGTGCCACACAAACGTAAAAAAAGCGTAACCACTAATTACTAATGAAAAACAGTTTGATTCAGACAGGTATTTATTAAGTTAAACAGTTTCATACATAACTAATAGACAATTTTATAGAATCCAACATGATTGGAAACTGTTTAAATAAATTAATATACATATGTCTGAATCAAACAGTTTTTCATTAGTAATTAGTTTGTTACGCTTTTTTGGGCAAATGTCACAAGAAATGCCAGATGTAAACTCAGCCTAAGGCAGATGCAAAATCATAAATAATTAAGTTGCTGTAAAATCTTTAACTCTGATCGCTTATAAACTCTTTCGTTATAAAGTATTCAAAACGTTTTAAATGTTTTATCTTAAAACAATAAAATTTTGCTCTCATTGTACTTTTAAAATAAAGTATAATTTGTGCTTATGGGTCAAAACAAAACAATCGTTATCATTATATTTTACTGACTTCACTCCATAGAGCAAAATGAAACGAAAGCAAACGTTTCCTTCTGCTTTTTTTTTGAACTCTGTAATTCTAAAATTATATTGTTGTTGTCATTCATTTTACACATGAGAAATTTAAATTAATTGATTTAATTAGGAAGTGCAAGTTAAAAACTTAAATTAGTTTTAACACGTTATCTTGCAAAATGTACATAAACTTCATATATTTGTGTTATGTATATATAATATATACATATCGCACATCCAGTTCAATAGTGTCATAACTCAAAAACACTAGTTTTGCAGAAAACACGTTTAAAGTTTTTAATTTACATACAGCTCAATGAAGGCATGTAAACATATTCTTCTCTCAGGAAGTGAAAGTACAAGCTATTTATATGAAATTTTTATGCAAGATAAAATAGGAAATGCACTATTATTCTGTATTATTAACTCAAAAAACTAATTTTTTGAAGTTATTTCGAGGCATGATATTTAATATTCAATTTTCATAAAATTACTTTGAGCAAATTAAAATTAAAATTTTCTTGTTGATATTCTGTAATTTCTATTAAATATTCATCACATCTATCGAACTTTTGCTAAAAAATGTAAGGGAATTATTGACCATCACTTTTAAATTTTTGAAACGTGATAATTAAATGAATTCGTCATGATTACATTGTATTTGCGAGCAAGTGCATTCGAAAAATTATTTCATACTCGTAGATGGAATGGTTAATAGGTATACATATAAATATAAATTACATTGTACCCAACTGGGTCTTCGAGTGGAGGTGCGTTTAAGCACCACCCTTCTTCCTAACCTATATAAATATACTTTTTATAAAAGGTCCTTTACCTAAGTAATTAATAATTTTAGTTTTAAGGCTCAGTTAGCCGACTGTAATGTAATGCAACTGCAACGTAGGAAACAGCTGATCGATATTTTTATATGAAAAGTAGGGTACGTTGCATTACATCTCTATAACCATTTTCATTACTTTTCACATAACAATATCGTTCAGCTGTTTCCTACTGTTGCAGTTAGATTACAGTCGGCTTACTGAGCCTTTAATAAATCTCACTTTTTATGTAAGTTACTTTTAATACAATATAATTTTTATAAAAGGTACTTTTTACTCAGTTTTTAGAAAAAGTAACTGATATAAATGGTCATTTTTGACGATACTTTTTTTATAAAATAAGAGTACTTCTTGTTAAAAGGATTGTTATAATACGTAATTTTCATGGAACTTCTTATGAAAGATAATTTTTATAAAAGGTACTTTTTACTAGGGGTACTGTCTGTAAAATATATATTTTTATAAAAACTATTTTATTTAAAGGATAAACATATAATTTACTTATCATTAAATGAGGCCTACGTGTACAAAAAAATATTTTTTTATTGCAGAAAATTGCTTTAATTCGCCGTTTCGCTTTAACGATTTGCCTGGGGCATATGCTCGCATATATTTATTTATATATGTATCAGTGTTTTTCTATTCAGTTTATACAGGGTGTATCAAAGCTTGCTGCTTGAACGTAACGATTCCCAGGGGAGTGCTGGACATATGAGTCGTTAGGGTGCCTCTGCGTTTTCCAGAATCGGACTTCGCATTGTTTGTTGTTGTACACAAATGGTTATTCGGCGACTGTAGCTCGTAGAAGTTTCTGCACTTGATCCATTCAAGTGATGCGTCAATCACTTCGAAAGTGAACAAAAGATTTTGAAGATACCAATACGACATTGCAAAGCCTAAAACTAGTGTGATCAAGATCATCAATATCGTGGAAAGTATTAATCAGTCTGAATAACTTGTAAAAAGCGTAACTATGGTTTGATGGTGGGGGCGGGGTGGGGTTGTATAAAAACTCCGGAAATTGAGTTACGTAATATGTGAATGACCCCAAAGCTGCATTCGTGCAGAAATCAGGGGGTGTATTCTGTAATTCGAAATTAAAGAAAATGCTTTCGAGCTTACATGTTATAAATATACAAATATACAAAGCATTTACTTTCGTTTCGAATCACACAGTAGACCCTCAGTTGGTGCAAAAAATTAAGGCCTCCTGAATGACAGTCAGAGTTTTGAATTGCCTGGAAAATTGATCTCCGTAAGACGTGATATAAATTGGTCTTAAATCAACAGATTCGTTCGGACAACCGAATTTGTTGCCAATCGAATTTTGGCGGTTGCACCAACTATCATAGAATTCTGGTATAACGACTGCAATTTTCTTTATTTTAATTATAACCCTTAACCCAATAGTTGCAGCAACAGAAAAAATTTGTTAACAGTATGGAATTTGAAATAAAAATTATTCTTGCTACCGAAAATAAGGTTAATATAACTAAAACAATATCATAATTGGTACCTGTGAAAGAAAAATTGACATTCCTTGCTGAAATAAAAATAAACAATAAACGCAAATAAAAATACACAATTTAACAAATTTATTATTTGACATATTGTCATATGTTTATTTAAATTGAAATTTATTCCCTGGTGGTGAAGCATGTCTATATTCATACATATCTTCAATTACACATTTTGAACAGCCACAAACCTGCTATCTTATGCACAGACTTTCAAAAATCATTTGAAAATTCACAAACTATAATATCTTTGAAAGTCACAAAAGTTAATTTTTAATTTGCTGCTACAAAATATGATAGTAAATTCAACCTCTAGTTAGTTGCAGCAACTGATAGAAAGTGTTTATTTTAACTTTAATATAGAACGACAAATTTTTAGTTGCCAGTACCAAAAGTTGGTAGTAAAATCCAATTCATAATATTTTATTCGGTTGTGTTAATCAATCAGTTAATTAGTCATGACAAGCATACGCTCGGTTGATGCAATCAATTTAAGAATTCTCAGAATCATATCTTTATTACAATTATACCCCTTATGGCAATGAACATGGATTGTTTTTTGGATTAATAGAAAATTGATAGGCGCGAACTGAAATGCAAATGATATTTTATTGGCCTAACCATTTTCCAACCAATTTTTTTCTAGGTGTATGTATTCTGAAAAAATTTAAAAAATCAATCACTGCCAAATCTTCATGAAAATTTTTACTAATCAATTAAATAAGTACCATTAACGTGAGACCATACAAATTTGGCCGATATTATTGTAAAAAACCATAAAATACAATTTTTCTTTTGAGACACCCTGTATATCTGTAGACTATATATGTAGTTTCGAAAAAAATCTCTGTTGTTAAAGCAAGTGAAATCGTTTTCAGCTGCTTTAAAGAATGAACTGAAAAAACACTTTAATATTTGTGGAACGAAAAACTCCATTAAGAAACTCCTCTAAATGAATGCCACTGGCAACAGCTCACGACATAAAAACCATTCATCATCATATAATTTTGCTCCATTCTATACTTTAGTTGTATGTTGTTAGCACTTCCAATAACGGCTGCTGCTGCTGCTGCTGCTACTTTTACCATCTGTATGCCGAACGCTGAGCTTGTCAGTGAGTAAGCGAACGAGTAAAGAAACCATACATAGTACAGCCAACACCCCAAATAAAAAGAAACCATTTTACACGACATCGATATTTCATATTTCACAATTCATAATGCATTTAATTTATATTTTTATTATTTATATGTACATATAATATAATCTTAACTTATTTTAGTTATTATAAATACAAACAATTTTGTTTCTTTTAATTAAAATATATATTATACTATGCTCTGGTATATAAATAATTCATAGGGTTTCTTGTACATATCTTCTGAAATACATATGTATGTAAATTAAATTTTCCACTCCACTCCGTTCATTTAAAAAGTCATCAAAATATTATGTTTCCTTTGTTATATGTATGTATGTATGTATGTATGTATGTATGTATGTATGTATGTATGTATGTATGTACTCGTATATTGTGGCATTGTTTAAATTTTCAATTATGGAATTTGAAAGGATGCATAATAAATCTTTTCTCTGTGTCTCTCACTAATGATTGATAAGACTGAATGAACAATAAATACAAAAGTAACAGAACTACCATAAATAAATTCATTTATGTGCATGGAATACATATACGAGAGCATGCATACCCTGTCGGGATTTGAGCTAACTTAAAAGTAACTAATGGTTAATCAGAGGCGAGTGACAACTGACTCAAAAGCTAACTCATTTTACATGTTAAACGCTATTCAGTTTTTCAACGTAATGTCCTCAGAACGAGTCAGTACTCACTCACGATGCATAAGTTTCAAATAACCACAAGTTAGCTCATTTCGAGTGAGTTTTTGGTTGATAAAATGCAAGTGCACTATTAGTTACTTGCGAACTGACCACCTAATGCTTAGCCCCATTATGACTTAGTTTGTGGCTCATCAAAAATTAAGAAAAAAGGTCTTTATCTAACCATTATTTTTAACTTACTAATGATTAACATTTTTAGTCAACTTAAATTTGAAACAATTTTAAATATTTTTAGAGACGAGAATTGGTATCGAACCGTGATCACTTTGTTTGTCAGCCATCATACTTAACACTTTGCTATTGCGCCATATAAAATAAAGATGGCACAGAGTTAACATAAACATGAATTTTACTTTGACATATTCTCGATAAACTTCGACTCATCTCTGCATCAGCTTTAAGTTAGCTTAAAGTTAGTTCAAAACTTATCGAGGAGATGTTAGTTGTACAAAAACAACTCACTAATCTCAGCATCAGTTTTGAGTTAGCTTAAAGTTAGTTCAATACTTATCGGGAAGAAGATAGTTCTACAAAAAGATACTGAATCACATCTGCATCATTTATAAGTTAGTTCAGAAGCTAGTTGCAAATGAGTTAGCAAAAAGTCACCTATATTTTGAGCTAGCTAATAAAAATCCGACAGGGTACGTACATACACATACATACATACATAAACATAAATACATGCACATACATACCCAGTGGGAATTTGAGTTAACTCAAAAATATTGAATTATCAGCCAAAAATTAGTCAGGTGGTTAAAATTTGCCCTCATTTTGCATGTTAAAAATGATCAGTTTTAGCATTGAGTGGCCGCAGGACGAGTGCATCAGTTTTGAGTTAGATCATTATGAGTTAGCTTGTGCCAAATAAAAAAAAAAGTTTATTTTTCAGTTAATTATGATTTAACATACTATTGATTAACATGTTTTAGTCAGCTTAAAGTTTAAACAATTTTAAATTATTTTTTAAGAAACGAGAACGGGTATCGAACCGTGATCACTTTCTTTGTCAGTCATCATACTTAACACTTTGCTATTGCGCCATATAAAATACAGATGGCACAGAGTTAACATAATCATGAATTTTATGCTGACATATCGCTGAACTTTGACTCATCTCTTCATCAGTTTTGAATTAGCTTAAAGTTAGCTCAAAACTTATCGAGAAGAAGTTAGTTGTACAAAAACAACTCACTAATCTCTGCATCAGTTTTGAGTTAGTTTAAAGTTTGTTCAATACTTATCGGGAAGAAGATAGTTGTGCAAAAAACAACTGACTCACATTTGTATCATTTGTGAGTTAGTTCAGAAGCTAGTTGTAAATGAGTTGGCAAAAAGTAAGCTATATATTGAGCTATCCAATAAAAATCCGACTAGGTACGTGCACATAGTTTCATACGTGTTAACAAATTTTGTGATTTCTTAAAAAGCTCAAAATATTTAAAATTCAATATTTTATCATATTTCAACGTAATTTTAACGGAATATATATGTACATACATACATACATATGTACATATCTCTGCATCGATTCTTTAACAAACAGTTGAGATCTAAAATCAGTTAAAAAAAGGTCATACATAAAAAAATATAACTTCAGATACGGAATGAGACTGTCACAAAAGAAATTAAGTTGAAACGAGACCATTAAGGCTCAGTTAGCTGACTGTAATGGAATGTAACTGCAACGGTAGGAAACAGCTGATCGATATATCGTCGGTTGGTTTCTGGTTTGCGGCACAGTATATTCAAAATACATTATGTCTGCAGCAAACCAGAAGCCAACCGACGATATGTATGTAAAAAGTACACAGAGATGTCACGAGACGGAAGATAATTGCGAATCCTGGACGTCTAGCTCACACCGAGCCCGTGTCCTCTTTAATGCTTCTTTCGTAGTTGCATTGATTTAATGTTTTTGCATTTTATACTTTGTGTCCTCATTCGCCATGAGACTTTTGGTTAAAAAAAGGTTAAAATTAATATTTATGAACGAAAAAGCTTAAAGTTAAATCAGGAATCATTTGAAAACAAATATTAATCACTTTTTTAATACTAATACAGTAGTTTTGATTTAGCTGCCTTTTGTTTAAGTGCACTTTGGACTTAACTGCCTAAACTGATAAGTTTCTGTCACTATTCTTTAAAATCCGATACAAATTCGTTTATTAAGTGCACTTTCTATACCTGCACATTTAAGATAAGTGCCCTAAAATTTTGGTAATTTTAAAAGATTTTCATGCAAAAAACCAACGTTAGCTGCACATTGACTTAACTGCACAAAATATATTTTTTCTGTAATTATTGTTCAAAATCCTTTTTTAAGTGCACTTTGTATACCTGCGCATTTAACATATTTTTTGGCAGTTTTAAATTATTCTCATATAAAAATTTTAAATAAGCTGCACACATTAAATAAATGTTGCTACAAAAAAGTAAAAAATTGTATACCTGCACATTTAGGCAGGTAAGTGCATTTAAGATAACAGCATTATTTTTGACTTATCTACACAAAAAGTCGTGCAAAGTTGATTGTGCAGCTAAGTCAAAATTACTGTAATCATTTTCAAATTCTGTTTTTTAATTCAACACAACAAATTGATTGATTTAGTTTTGTACAAATGTTCACTTGTTCAAATGTATTTTCATTTTATTCTTTGTGGTCTCATTCGCTATGTGCTTTTTGGAAGTAAATGATAAAACTTAATATTTTTTAATGAAAATGCTTAAAATGAATTCGGTAATTATTGGAAACTAATTTTAATCACTTTTTTTAGTTCAACAATTCAAAATCTTTAATTTAATTTTGTAAAAATGTTCACAAAGTACACCTTTCTCGTTTTTGTTTTGATTATATTGTTAACAACTTAGTGCGCATCGTACTTGTACAGGTAAAATAACAATTTATCAAATCATTTGAAGAAGGTTCTTTATATTTTCGAGTGCACCGCTAGCAGATTTGCGAAAGGAAAAATATGAGACTCGGAAGGTAAATTCACGAACGGATTAATGAGTACCAATCCATCGTTATGGTAACATTATTTTAGGGAGACAAAATCAATTATTGGGGTCAATGCCACCGCCCAGAAGTGACTCCCATTGTGTACACTCCCGGTCATATGCTCCCTGTCAAATGGCAAACTATTTTGTTTGCGTCGCATTCAATGGGAGCTTCTTCTTAAATTTTTGCGATTTCAATTATTCACAGCTTACGTTGGCTCTCTACCTACTATTGAAACATTTGTATGCTTGTATGCCTGCTTCCGTTCTAATTTTTGATACCGAAAAGCTTGATTTCGATGTAATTCTACGAACTTTTCTCGCTTATGCTAGAGTTGTGTCCATATATGTACTTGTCCTACTGTATGTAAGTGAATCGCACGGCCTTGGAGGTCAATTGACAAGTCCATTTGTCAAAATCAGCTTATCGCAAAATTTTGATTTCAATAAGTTGATGGTTGCGGTCGCCGTTTATCAAGCAGCGCCATCCTGTTGAAACCACATCTCGGCCGGATCAATGTCATCCATATTTGCCAACAAAAAATCATTGATTATGATGCAGTAACGATCTCCATTGTCCGTAACGCGAGATTCGGCTTCACTTTTGAAGACA
This sequence comes from Tachina grossa, assembly GCA_949987645.1. Classification (NCBI taxonomy): domain Eukaryota; kingdom Metazoa; phylum Arthropoda; class Insecta; order Diptera; family Tachinidae; genus Tachina; species Tachina grossa. The sequence goes on from OX465274.1 coordinate 64,929,368, forward strand.
TACCGTCCAATCATGAACAAAAATTCCGCGCGATTTATTCACTTTTCCCTTTTCTCCTATTATGAAATTGTTTTTCCCAAATGCGGGAATAAAAAACTCCCGGGGGAGAAAGTAGTATGAACGCAATTGAATTTGCTTTTTTCCATTAAAAATCTTTCCCTGGCAAAACAGAAGGGAGTTTACATAAAAATATATTTAATAACCCATTAAAACAAAATTTATATATGTACATAAACTTGTATTATATAGTTCTTTTATTTGGAATAACAAAAATAATGCCCACATAATCATTTATAAACTTATTTTTTAAAGTTGGTGAATTTTAATAATTTTGTTTACTCTCTGACTCGAACAAAAATGTCAACAAACAAGCAAAACAACGAGCTTCGTAATGCGGTGATGCCACATATTACTCTTTTTTTTTTTTTTTTTTTTTTTGTTCTCAAGGAATTTATGATTGGAGGAATGTTTTCTCGAGAAAATTATGTTCCGTGAGAAATAAATTCCGAGGGAATATTCATGATTGGGCTGATAAGCTCCAATGATGCCACCAGCGTGTAAACCGCATCAAAAGGTAGATTTTCTGGATGTATTTGAGGCTGTAGAGTCTCTTTTGTATTTGTTTCACTCCATATGCGATAACTTTGTTTAATCCTAGTTTGCACTATGCACGTTTCTTTTCCCCTCTCTCTCTCTCTTCTAACAAACTAATCAGTTTAGCAATAAGACTTGCATAGTGTAAACTAGGACTTATTAAAAACTGCTTTAAGCAAAAAAAAAACACAGTTTTGCGATAAAACATCGTCTAAAGTTGCGCGAATCAATGACTGATTTTGAAAGTAATTTGGACAGTCTATACTGATCATAAATGTCAAAAAGTGTCATAATGCGCTAGTATGACAGTTCGTTTGGTAGTTAATTCTGTCCGATAAAGTACAATACACCATATATTGTACATTTTGATTATCAGGCTTTATCCCGGCCTAAAGATTGAGTAAAATAGTTAGTTGTCTTCAAATCTCTCCTTAAATTTTTTCACAAAACACTTCTTTATCGAGTGATTCTAAATGACTTCCTGTTAACCTCCAAAAGGAGGAACTTGCTATTAGACGATTGAGCATGAATAAAGTTAAAGTTAGTCAAAAACAATGACCACGCTTTATTCGTCAGAAATGTTTGCCATGTCTGATTCTACTTAACATTAGAGTATCGTATGCTTAAAGCAAGTCACGTCAATTGGCAATATTTCAAGGAAAATCAGTACAGACTATATTTTTTAACTCGCCCTGACATACTTACATAATTTCAATTTGATTTTAACTTAACAATGAATGAATGAAAGCTAACTAACGTTGTAACGTTTTTATATTTTTATGATTTGATCAGACTAAAGTTCGTATCGTTTTGTAAGCCAAATTACATGTGATAATTATTAATGAACAAATAACACGAAATTTCTGACAAACACGTAGTAGAACGGAGCAACTAGATGTTTCGAAGGCCACTACACCTTCATCATCAGCGTTCTTTGTGTTTGGTCCACTGTGTTGTAATTTTTTGTTTGTATTGTTTGCTTCTGCAGTTTGCCTGTTTCCAGAAATTACGTTTTTATCTTATAAATAATTATTATACATATATTTGGCTCCTGAAGAAGTTATATTAAAAATCTTCTAGAACTTTAAAAAAATCATATTTGTGGCCGTGTGCTGCATATGTTGTACTCGTATATGTAAAGGGTGTTTTTTATTGAGGTATAGAACTTTAAGTTGGCATCACTTTTTTAACTGGCGGCCATTTTGTCAGCTGTCAAGTGATTAATATTTAGTTTGGTTTGCCATTTCATCATGAACAGGTTGACAAAAGAACAACGCTTGCAAACCGTGCAAATTTATTTCGAAAATAATGGTTCAGTTCGCGAAGTTTACCGCAAGCTCCGTCCATTTTATGGTCGACATAATCGTCCATCAGAGCAATTAATTCGGTTAACCATGGATCGTTTTCGCACTACGTTTACTCTATGTGATAATACGCATCCGCAGAGACGTCGAACAGTGCGCACCGAAGAAACAATTGCCGCTGTAGAGCAAAGTGTTGAAGAGGACCCGAATGAATCGATTCGCCACCGTGCACAGCAATTGGAGCCGACTAACCGACTATTTTGTTCCCGAATTGGATGACATGAATGTGGATGAGTTGTGGTTCCAACAAGACGGCGCTACATGCCACACAGCGCACGTCACAATCGATTTATTGAAGGAAACATTCGATGAGCGCATAATTTCGCGGAATGGACCTGTCAATTGGCCACCAAGATCGTGTGATTTGACACCATTGGATTATTTTCTTTGGGGATATGTGAAGTCGCTCGTCTACGCCAACAAACCAGAAACGTTAGGGGACTTGGAAGTCAACATTCGTGGCGTTATTGCCAACATACGGCCCCATATGCTCGAAAAAGTGGTTGAAAATTGGACCTGTAGAATTAGCTTTATTCGAGCCAGCCGCGGCGGGCACATGCCCGAAATCATATTTAAACATTAATGTCATAAAATTATCCTTCCAATAAAGCCAAATTGATGGACATTAAAACGACTTTCTTGTGTTTTATTTCAATTCGAAGTTCTATACCCCTCAAAAAAACACCCTATATATGCAATCTACATATATGTATATAATTCTCATTTGGTTAATTTTAAATCTGCTGGTAAGAAAACTTTTTTAAAGGTTCAATTAAAAAAAAATGTTTTAAACTGGACATCTTAAAATCAATGAACACAAGAGATGCCTGGCTTAAACTGTCTGACAGAACATTATTTATGTTCAGTTTGGAATGCAATATTATTATTAAATATCCTTTAAATGTATGCAAATTATGTAAATTTATTTGGAAATCGTGCCTCAAGAGAGGCATGTCAAAAAGCAGAATTGCGACATTTTAAATGAGAAAAATACACGAGGATATATTAAAGTCGCCACCACATGCACACAGGATTTTTATTTGAATTCAAGTAAGTGACGCTTTATTAATATCAAGTATTTAATAAAACGTGTTCGTTACTCAGGTGTGTTCTGGAAATTGCACGATTTGAACATTTGCGATTTCAAAATCAACAACAAACACTCTCCTGTTAATTCGACGATTTTGTACGTTGGAAGTTATCAGTCCAATCATAAACAAACATTTTACGGAAAGGTTCTCAGTTAGGAACCCAAATAATCATTGCTCTTAAAAAAAAATTATTGTCACTAAGAAATACAGGTGACTCCTAAAATAAATCTGTTCTAGTTGAAAAGAATTCTCTGATTTATTTATGATTGGGGTGTACATATGTATATTTACAGAAAATGTCTTAGAAATAAGACATAAATAATCGCAAAAATCGAAAGCGATCGTAACTTTTGTGTTTAATATAGGACGGATATACATGAAAGTGAGCAAAAAAATAATGCATATTTGGGGTATTCAAATAGTACTCATAAATTAACACTTTTTAAAGTAATAACTCGTAAAAATATGACTGCTGTGAGCAACCCGTCATAATTTACAATTATAAATATTGTACTTATTTGTATTTTGGTATTAGCAAGCAGCGATGCCAACTATTTATATCCCAAACGCGCTACTACCCTTCTCAAAACGCGCTAGAACGCTCTAAGTTACAGCATTGTCAAATATTCATAGCAAAAACGCGCTATTTTCTACGCGCTAAATTAAATTTCAATGAAAGTCGATGTATGTATGTATGTATTACTGCTCGTATATACAATTAATTGTTCAAATTTTGCAATATTGCTTCCTTGCCATTATGTTTTAATTAACTAAAATCATTTCATACAGAATCAGAATCGCCTTCCAAATAATCGAAATGTTTAGTTTTTACTTTTAATTTATTTCTAAAACTTTGTAACAACATATACATAAATTGTCGAATAGTTTTGCGATTCAAATTCTTTTTGTACTTTACTTCAGCTATAATTGATGCTTTGTAAGTTATGTACATTTTTTTTGGGTCATTGTATGTAGTAAAGGGTGTTTTTTATTGAGGTATAGAACTTTAAGTTGGCATCACTTTTTTAACTGGCGGCCATTTTGTCAGCTGTCAAGTGATTAATATTTAGTTTGGTTTGCCATTTCATCATGAACAGGTTGACAAAAGAACAACGCTTGCAAATCGTGCAAATTTATTTCGAAAATAATGGTTCAGTTCGCGAAGTTTACCGCCATTTTATGGTCGACATAATCGTCCATCGCATAATTTCGCGGAATGGACCTGTCAATTGGCCACCAAGATCGTGTGATTTGACACCATTGGATTATTTTCTTTGGGGATATGTGAAGTCGCTCGTCTACGCCAACAAACCAGAAACGTTAGGGGACTTGGAAGCCAACATTCATGGCGTTATTGCCAACATACGGCCCCATATGCTCGAAAAAGTGGTTGAAAATTGGACCTGTAGAATTGGCTTTATTCGAGCCAGCCGCGGCGGCCACATGCCCGAAATCATATTTAAACATTAATGGCATAAAATTATCCTTCCAATAAAGCCAAATTGATGGACATTAAAACGATTTTTGTGTGTTTTATTTCAATTCGAAGTTCTATACCTCTAAAAAACACCCTATACATATTTTTATTTGTGAAATTTCAAAATATTTGTCATTGAAGTATTAAAATGCGTTTTTTATTCCAACCACAGCCAAGCGAATTTGGTTTGCGACAGCTGAATCATTAACTAATTTAAAAAATTTTATCTGAGTTTTGGATATTAGAAAATTTGTTAAATTTATACAAAAAAGTTAAAAAAAATATTGAACTGAAATGATATTATTGACTTTATTCAAAACGCGCTAATTTAGCGCGTTTGGCATAGTTAAAACGCGCTAAATATAGCGCGAAACGCGCTAAATTGGCATCGCTGTTAGCAAGTTTGTACATTGCTTACTCTCTCTCTCTCTCTCTCTCAATTCCTTTGGAAAACTCTCAAGCATTTCTACATGTAGTCAGGGTGACCGATGACATTTTTTAAAAAGTGGCACCAAATAGGGAATTTATCAGAAAAAGGGGAAAATTAAAAAAAAAAACGAGAAAACTACACTAAACTTTTTATTTTCAATGTATTTTCATGTAACTCACCCTAAAAAAAGGGGGGATATAAAGTGGAAAGGCACTCGAAAAAGTGAAAACGCAGTCGAAAAAGTGGCAATTTGCCACTTTAGTCGGTCAAACGGTCACGCTGCATGTAGTTATGACAAACAATAAACATAGCTGAGAAACTCTTATTACTTTATGACGTTTTTGTTTAAGCCACAACAACAATTTTTTTTAAACTATCTTAAAATGTTAAGACATTATTACACTTACGACACTTATGACACTGGTGTCAATACCCCAATTGTATTGTGGGTAAAAATTTATCTAAGATGCCATCACTAATACTACAAACATACATATGTATGTACATACATATATTTACAAATATATCGTTCATTTACTAAAAGAATGCCATAACTCAAAAAAAACTAGTTTGCCAGAAAACAAGTTTAAAGTTTTCAATTTACATACAACTTAATGGAAAAAGAAAATTTAATTTTGCTTTCAAGAGTTAGTTAAACACGATATTTGTTTGAAATTTTTACACAATGTGAATAACGATATGAGAATTAATTCTGCATCATTAGCTCAAAAATTCCAATTTTTCGAGTTATGACGTTCTTTGAGTAAATGAGCAATATGTATACATATGTATGTAAGTATTTTCTGTTCTGTTAACTGTTCATTGATCGCTTTTCCTTGGCCTCTTTAAGTGCAATAACAAAATTTCAGTCATGTCATGTGTTATTTTTAGCAATTAGTTGTATAAAAAATGGACACATTCATTAGAAACTTAACATGTCAGTGAATGACAGACAGCTGTTACTTTGACAAATATTGAGTGACACAAAAATAAAAAGCAAGTAATTAAGTGTTCTTTTGTATGCATACATATATGTATACACAATACAACTATACATAATACATACATATGCACATATCGTTACCTTAATATAGAAAGGGCCTAACTAATATTTTTTTTAAATCAATTTTTTTTGTATATTTCAATAGAAGTAAATCTAATGTATCGAAAAATGCGAAAATCTCGATTTCAAAAATATAATGAGTTAGGACCTTTCTATATTAAGGCAATGATATGTATGTATAGGGTTGTTGTTAAAATTAAAAGTTTGATTTTTTAAGTCTTATATCAGAAATCGGTGAGTATGGATAGAGAACGGCAAAAAGAAAAAATTACATGTCAATTATTAAAGATTAACACCATATGCATAAACTAACATTTGAAGCACACGTGTACGTTAAAACCAGCTTTTATAGACATTTTGTTTTAACGTAAACTTCAAGTACACGTTATTTTTTTCATATGGAGTAAGGCGTATCGCACGCCCTACACAAAGTTTGATAAAATGCTTAATTTCTAAGTTTTGTGTCTCATTATTTAATAAATATTGAGTTTGCTGAAAAAATACGATCAAACATGAAAAAATGTTTTATATAATGTTTATAACTATTTTGCAAAATGAACAAAAAAATGTTCAACAGAGAAAATTTGAAAACAAAAAAAATTTTTTTTTGAGAATTACATTCACATATTATTTATGCATGAATTTTAATTAAATTTATTTTCATTGCTTTTTATAATTATAATTCGGGGGGCTAATTCATGCACTCGTGATTAAATTGGCATTCGAATAGAAATGAATTCCGATAGCTAAAAATTTACGGATGATGTCACTCGATACCAACCGAATCGAATTTTAGTTTGTGTTGGAAAAGGGCAAATAAATTCATTTCACAACACTGAATAAATTGTAAACAGAAACATATGTTTGTATGTATGTATTAGAGTTTTTCTTTTCCCGGACTTTTTCATTTCCCGGGAAAGCGGGAAGGAATTTTTGGTTTCCCAATGCAAACTAATACAAAATATTTTTTAATTTAATCTATTTCAACAAAAAACAAATTATAATTCATGAATCGATTAAAAAATAACGTATTATAAACATTCGGCCTTATTTATAAAACTTAAAAGGCTTTTTAAGAAAAATTTTGTATGAAAATGTATTTCAAAAAACCTTTATAAAGACTTTTTAAGTTTTATAAATAAGCCTGATTATATTTAAAATGCATTATTACTGCGGCAATAATAACCATCCGACGATTAGTCAAAAAAAAAAAAAAAAAAAAAAATAATAACTTTTCAGTTCTTTATATATTAGTAAAGCATAAATACAAATATTATATGTAAATGCAAAGCCAAATATGCATTGATTTAAGGCAAAAAAAAAACAAATTTTATTATAAAAAAAAAATTTCAAAATATTTTTTAAAAAGTAAGTATGATGTACAAAATCGAATACAATTTCATTCGGGTTTTCAAATAATTTTTTATTTTATTAAATAAATTTTTAAAATCTTGAAGTAAGGAAACCTAATTTAAAAAATATGAGCTTCTGACTTAGTAGGAAAACAGATAAACATTTCTATGAAGTAAAAGCAAAAGGATATGAAAAATTATCACCAATATGTTTTATTCGAATGAAATGAGTATTTGAATGTCCAGCTTTTTTCGATTCGTTTTGATTGTATGTGCATCCCTAAAACATTTTTGTATATTTTGATTTATTTTAATATTTTTTTTATGGATTTTGCTATGTATTTCGAATCAGTTGGATAATTTGGTGGTGTTTTCCATCACATGACAGAAATATAAATTTAAGATAAGAGCTAACACTTCTAGCTTCATTTTCAGATGTAACGTGGATCAATATGTGCTATTTTAATAAAAACATTTGATGTACAAAACACACATTTTGGAAATATCAACTTACAGTGGTCTTAACAAACGTGGGTACCTACTTTAGAATTTTGATATAATAATTTTTTTTATAATAAAACTTTACTTAACATTGCTTGGCAAAGCTTTGTTAAGTTTTTTTGCATACGACCCTAATGCCCATTTTTTCAGTTGGTAATCAAACCGTAATTATTTTTAAGTTCTAATTAAATACGAAATTGTGTTTTTGAGTGCTTATTTAAATAACAATTAAATGCCCAACCTTGCGAAATTAAACACTACTTAAGTTTTATGATTGTACCATATGTTTTTATGCGTGTGTGTGTTTACTGAAAACATGCACATGAGCATCATGCGGTCGTATTAAAAAGAATTTCGTTTAAATTTCATAAATATATAATGAGTTTTTATGCAATTTAATTTTCTACATGTTGATAACCTAACTTTTTTGTTTACATTAAACAGCTGCTGTTTGAAAAGCCTTCAATAATACTGGGAAATTTTGCAGTGCTACCGTACTTTCAACGTAATTTAATAAGAACTTTAAATAACCACTGAAAAAATGAAATCGTATTTAATTACAACTTAATTTTAAATAAAAATTAGCTAATTACGTACTTAATTTTTAAGTTAAAAACTGGGGGTAAGACTTTAGTACAGAATAAGCATTAATAGAATCGTTCTTTTTACCAAAGAGAATCTGTAATTATTTTGTAAGTTTTCTTTTAATTCCTTGCGCATTTCTGTTTTTACTTTTACAAATTGTTGTAGAATTAAATTTTTAAAGTCGCGTTCCGCTTTTGGCAAATAAAGGCCTCTAAGTCTCAGAGCACGTGTGTACCAGATGTAAACTCGGCCTTAGTTGTTGTATACTTTAAGCTATTTTGCTACATAGGGCCTGTGCTAAATGGTAGCAAAGTACTAGTGTAAGTAAATTTTTGACACTTCTGAGGTGAATAAAATTTCACTAGCCCTAGGGGCTAGTAGAAATTTTGACACAACAGGTAAATTTTTGACAAGCTGCAATAAAAAGCATGGTATCATAAAATTTAAATCCACCGCCGTCGCTTCGAGCCGTCACCCAATACAAAGATTTTTACGTCTTTTAAGTTTAATTAGACTATGAAAAAATCATTGTTTATTTTAGTTTGAGAAAAATTTTGCATCATATACATATATAATATTATATAGTTTATTGCTACAAGAATATTGTTTTATATAAAAATGTCTTCTTAAAAATTTTTTGGTAGCCGGCGGCTTGTAGTCGGGCGAAGCAAAACCGCCGCCGCAGTAATTGTTTCATCAGCTTCTTTCTATGCTCAAGCGAATTTGTCAAAATTTTACATTGTCAAAAAAGATATCATTTGGCACAGCAGAAAAATTAAATTTTTTCCCCACAGGCAAATATTTTGTTACCATAGTACTTTTCTACCGTTTGACACACGCCCATACAAACTAAAATTTCCATAACAAAATAATAAAAAATCCCGGGAATTCCCGCACAAATTTCCCGGGATTTTTTCCCCGGAAATGTGCGGGATCCCGGGAAAATCCCGTATGAAAAACACTAGTATGTATGACTGTGTGCTAAAATATATGTACATATTTACGTACATACATACGTATGTAAATGCAAAAAGAAAAAAACGAAACGTTATTTTAATTTTTATTTAACAAATTACACACTCATCTAAAAAAATATGTATGGCCCATATATTTTTTAATATATGAATGTATATAAATATATATCGAGCCTATTTTCGATTTTATCGTAAGCGACAAAAATTAAAGTTTTCAGAAGTTTTTATTTTTTTATTTTTAAATATGTTTTTGTACGTAAATAGTGGCTTACGATAAAATTCTGCAGCCAATATCACAAAAGTTATCAACAATTTTTGCATTTTGATAATTCTTAACTATGGGTAGGCCAGCCCCATAAAATTTTAATTTCAATCAAAAAGTATATGTTCGAAAACATGTCGCTTACGATAAAATCGAAAAAAGGCTCGATATGTATAACCAGCTAAAATCTATGTATTGTTCATATATTTTTAATATATGAATGTATATGTATATGTTAATATATACATATCGCACACTAAATCATGAGGAGTCACAACTCAAAATAATCAAAGTAGTTTTGTCTTTTTATAAACTAGTTAATGGAACAAATCTCTAACGACCGCAACAGTTTCTTTTGCAAGACAGTCTTCTCGAAGAATATAAAATACCATTATGATTGTTCTTATGTTACATACTTGTGTCATTTGTACAGTATCAACAGTTATTTGCAACTACTCAGAATCTGAATTTTTTGAGTTGTGACTGTTTATGATTTAGTGTGCGATATGTATATGAATTTATGTATGGAAATGTATAGGATTATATATTGGAAAAGTATTATATTTGAATTGATATATGGACTAAAACATGAAATTTATTATAATATATGAGCTCATATATGGAAATTTTTGACCGATTTAGCATTCTCTCATCATAATTTTCTGGCAACACTGGTTGGGTTCGAACAATGAAAACATATGTTTTGTGATAAAAAAGGTAAACAAATAAATTGTAGATTAAAATGCCAACATCGTTCGTACTTTCAGCATTGGCTTTGAAAAGGCTAAAATCAAAAGAAATGTTGTTTGTTGAAATCGCCAGTTTAAAGTAAACAGTTGACACAGCCCATTGACAAAAAATATGTAGAGCAGTTTCATAATTTGGTATTTTTAATTAAAACTGTATAAAATTGTTTTAAATTTTTGTTGAAATAAAAAGAAAACATATTAAATTTTAATTGTGCATAATTTTCAAATCGAAAACGCTAATTTTAAGCGAATTGCGTTTTTCAGAACATGGACGAATGGAATTCTTTAAACAAAGTACATATTACTGCAAAAAATAATATTGAAAACTAGTGTTAGTATAAAAATTGATTTTTTTTTTAATTGTATATGAGTCCTGTGTTTTTTTTTTAAATTGGTTCATATTATCTCTTAAAATGATGAGTGAAATGTCTTTTATTTTGATAGTATTTTTGTCCCAAAATACAAATGTGACAAATGTAGCCGAATCGAAACCATTTTCTGAAATACCACATCTACTTGCATTGCATAGTCAGCTCTTGAGAGCAAAATATAATTTTCTTTTTTCATTGAGTTGTGTGTAAATTGAAAAAAAAAATTCTGTCAAGCTAGTTTTTTGAGTTATGACGTTGTTTTAGTAAATGAGCGATATGCACATTCAAATTTATCCATTAAAATTTGTATGTACGAAAGTTTTGATTGTCTACATATAAGAAGGAACATAATCAATCAATAAGATTTATGTGTGCTATAAACTCACAAGATAATACTAATCAATCTTAGGCTGTCACAAAACACAAAATGGTGAATAACTAACGAAACAACAGCAACATGAAGGCCAGTAACCAGCTGCACTAAAACACACACTTCACTGTACCACAAATACTGATAAAATGTTTCTTTCGTTTTATCCGAGAGAAGCAGCAAGTGTAATATTACATAATTAATTAAAATTAAAAAAAAAAAACAAAAATTACTCAAAGCATAATCATTGGAGAGTTTGACCTTGGGATCCAATTACTTAATAGATTGAGCTTCTTCTGAATTTTGATTTTTTATAAACATAATACATACATACATATGTGTATACATACATACATACATATATACATACCCTGAAGGAAATGTCGATGGTGAAAATGTACTGAGTCGCTTTTGACTTTGTCACCAGTACTACTCTACAATTATTCCCCATACCATACTTTGTGCTATAGACATTTAGCATGTGCTTGTCATTGAAAATCTACTAGTAACAATAAAACAATTGACTAGGTACTGACTACGTAGTTGCTATGACAACATGGAGACATACCAACCAGACATTTACTGGTACATTTCTATACCTTACGTACATACAAATTTATTTATATTGACAAGTTGTTTCAAAATCCATCAGAAATACACCACATCTGTTTTCTCTCTTTCTTTTATACTGACGAAGAGAAGAGAAATTGTAGATAATGTAACTACTACTAGAATTTTAGTGTTGACATAGAGACACTTGGCCCCAGTCTGACTGCAGGGTATGTACATACATACATACATGTGTATATGTATGTATGCATGTACTAAAAATGATTAACCATTTTGCTCTATTGGTATTATCATTATTGATATTTTTGTTTATTATCAGTACATACTTATGTACATATGTAATTACAAATTGTTTATGTTTTAAATAAATAATTTTTTTTCTTAAATTTTTATGTGTAAACATATCGCAACCTTAATCGAAAACAATCGTAAGGGGCTATTCACATATTACGGAACGCTCCAAGAAAAGTGAGTTAAAGATTTGTTACGGTTTAGTAAATGTATCATAAAAATTTTGTAAAGAGCGTTACATGGGAAGGGGGATGGGTATAAGAACTCCGTTACGTAATACAGCCGAACTTCCATAACTCGGACTATTTAGATTGGCAGTAGCCTTAACAGAATAAATAGCATAATTATCTTTCCATAACTCGAACTTCCATAACTCGAATTTCTCCATAACTCGAATGAAATACCATTTGTGAATTCTATATTTCGAAGCATGTATTTTGCTTGTTTAAATGGTTTGTTTGTTTGTTAAAGCTTGTTTCGCTTTTTATGCTTGTTTAGCCAGTTTGTATACCTATTTCTTTCCATTTTTTATTTCGAGGAAATCCCTTTTAGTACATCATGTGTTTCGTTTTTTGTGTGCGAACTAGGGTGATCGACTCGGGTTTTCAACCGGTTTTAAAACCCGGTTTTTTACAATACGGTTGTCGGTTTTTTCAAAATGTTGATTTTTCTAATGTCGAATAGTCTGGTTTTTTTACAATTTAAAAACCGGATGAGTCGAATACTTTTCGATTTGTACATTTTGCCATAATATTAGTTTTTACTATGTTAAAACTAGACCAACGTACTCTGTTGACTTTCCTAGGTATTTTTTTTAGTATAAAAATTCTAAGCGTTTTTTGAGCGTGGCAACACTTACTGAAACATAAAATCTAAGCGAAATTATTTTATGAGGTGGTAGCAGAGGCGAATTAAATTGGCCTTAAGCCCATGTCAGATAAAACTTTTGCTTCGCGTTGCGTTGAAGATTCGCTTTGATATCTAAGATGAAATGTACGTCCTTATATGAAACATTTCACATAAAGAACTTTTAACGCAAAGCGAAGCGAAAAGTTGAGCAACTCTCAACTCTTTGCGTGCTTCGGTTGCTATAGTTTTTTAATTTGTTTGACCAAACTCGCATCTAAATATGAAATTTTTATTAAAATGTCGGTAAATTTACATAAAAAACGAGTTCGTAGCATCAGAGTAATCGAATTGTACTCTATTTTATACATCAAACTGAATAGTGAAACAAACAGTGAATGTTGTCAAAGTTTTTATTGTGTCATGCACACTTTGCTTAACGCTTTTTTTCCCAAAGTTAGAAACGTCACGCAAAACGTTGAAGTTGTATCTGACACCTCCTTTATGGTGTTCAATGGATGTCAAAATCCATTTGCAAAAAGTGTTTTTTAGTTTTGTTGACATTTTGCTTTATATTTTATGTAGAGATAGATATCCACCTTGTTCATACATTTATATGTATGTATATATACATATATTATATATACATATCGCTCATTTACTTCAATAGTGGCACAACTCAAAAAAAAAAAAAAAAACAGTTTTGCAGAAAACGCGTTTTAAGTTTTCAATTTGCATACAAATCAATGGAGAAAATAAAAAAAAATTCTTCTCTCAGGAGGTGACGGTACAAGCTATTTATATGAAATTTTTACACAAGATAAAATACGAAATGCCACATCTTTCTGCATTATTAACTCAAAAAACTTATTTTTTGAGTTATGCCACTATTGAAGTAAATGAGCGATATGTACTATACACAAGTATATGAAGTTAATTTTTATGTTTTACCTTTAATTTTTGTATTGTTTTATACCCCCATATTCATAAAAAATAATATGAATTTGAAATCCATTTTAGAAAAATTTTGTATGAAAAATTTTAAATAAAATACATTTCAAATTCATTTTAAATTTTATGAATATGGGGTATAGTATTTACATGAACTTTTAACTCTTTTTTTTATTAAAGCAGTTTAAAATAAAAACTTTCGTACAATAATTTTCTTACTTGAAAAAACCGGTTGACCGGTTTTTTCTGAATTATAAAAACCGAAACCGGGTTTTTCATAATTTCAAATATTCAAACTATTCGAAAACCGGTTTCTGGAAAAAGTCGAATAATCGATCACCCTAGTGCGTACATAAATTTTTTTTGCGCTAAATAATAAAGGTTGAAGTCGTAGTTGTTCATTATTATGGCAACTAAACGTGTTTTTAAGTGTTTGTCAATTGAAGAAAAATACAAATTAATTAAAGAATTCGGATATGGATTAACGAAAAAGAGAAAGAGAAAAATGACGATCTAAATTTCAGATTTCAATCTTGAAATTTGGTCAGTAAGATTGACGTTCTTTTTTAGAATTAATTCTGAAAATCAAGAACATATTCTTAAATTTTTAAGAATGTGATCTTAGTTTAAAATTTTTATTAAGAACAAAATCTTGAATCCGATCTTAAAATGAGATTTTATTCAAGATTACAATCTTAAATGCGATCTTAAAAAAATCAAGATTTTATTCTTGAATCAAGAATTCAACAGACTGTTAAGATTGAAATAATTTGATTTGGAGCGTAAAATTTTGATTTTAGCCCGTTTTTTCCCCTTGGTGTAGAGACAAGTCTTTAAAAGTACCCTTGCGTCGTTTTTGCAGCATCAGCAGTTTTTTTTTTTTTTTTTTTTTTTTGCTTGTCCTGATCATTTGATTTTTTTTTAAGTTATGGCTCTTTTCGATCTATTCTTCGATATGTATAAGTGAAATGGAAACATCTTTTGATGTATATAAATTTTAAAAAGGGTCGCAGAAGTAAGAATTAATCAGAGTAGAAAATTCACTCAAAAACCGCCCACTAAATTTTCCCGTAAAAAACTACAATTTTTCTTTTATTTAGTTTATGTGAAATAAAGAAATAAACTTAAATTAACATAAACAACGGACAATATTGAATGTAACCAAAAATCCGTATTAATGTGTACTTGGTTTTTTAAATGAGTGTTAAAATAAATTAAAATCAAAATTGCTTAGATCTTTAAATAGTTATTAATTTAAAAATTACTGTGCGGAATAATTCTTGACTAAACTGCAGTTCGTTACGGTAATAATATTGTGAGTGTAGTACCATCATTCGTTTACAAAATGGCCCTCATCTGGTCTAAAAAGTGTATATATAATCAACGATTGTGTTCAAATTGTACTCGAACGTTGTCAATTCAACAATGAAATATTGAGAACAATGCGTTGTTAAAATTAAAACAAATCTTAGTATGAACATATTTTGGTAGTTCTTAAAATTTATTTTTATTTATTTTTTATGCATTTCAATATAAATTTTTAGTAAATCTAAGTATAAAATAAAATTTTAGATGAACACACCCAACAATACTAACGAGTGAGAAACTGCTTCCTTTTTCAAAAATTTAAAGTTCTATATTTTACTTGACCCTCCAGAAAAGCAAAAATTATTGTCTCAAAATTAGCTTTACTTACATTTTAAATAATCAAAAATTGATTCCATATCTATATATCTTGCAGGTACTTCTACTTGCTTTCATTTTTCAACCACAAATAGCACTAAGTCGAACTAAAAAGTTTGCATTGCCGTATACTTTTACTATGTCATGTTGTTCATTCAATCACATTCATTTGCAATTCGTTAACGTCCGTTGTCAAAAAGTGAAAACTTTGACTTGTCATACAAACTGACAATTTCATGTTGTCGATTTATACACGTTCGTTAAGAACATGTAAACTACTAAAAAAAATTTAACTCATAACCAAACTCGAAATACCAAGTTCAAACACATACGCATATACTAAAGAGCTGCACACGCTAGTTCTTCCAAGCACTGCATTTGGAGATATTACTCAATCACAGTAATTGAAAAATCGCTGGTCGCTACTGTGACTGAATTTATCAGGTAAAAGGTTACTGTGACTGAATTTATCAGGTAACAGTTAATTATCAGCAATGCCAACTTGGTGCTTTTGGCACTATTTTTAGTGCTTTTTGAATACTCAAAACGCCAAATTTTTAGCGTTAGTGCCAAACTAAAAACATACACTAAGTAGTGCTTTTAAGAAATTTGTGAATTTCTTAAAATTACTGTAGTAAAAAGTTGGTGTATTTATTTTTTCAGTGTAAATAATACCTTCTTCGTCTGATATATTTCATTAAATAGAGAATAGCTTAGAAAATATTAAACATTATTAAACTTCACTCGTTTGTATCTTCACTCCTTTTTTACGTTAGTGCTTTTTACGCTTTTTAGATGCCAAAATTTACGCTTTTTGGTGCTTCTCTTAACTTTTGATGTGCTTTTAGAGCCAAAAAAGTTGGCATCACTGCTACTTATATGTAGTGCAATTCTTTCATATATCGAGCCATAACCGCTAAAATAGCTTAAGCGACACATATTTTGGACTTCGTTTTTTTTTTTTTTTTTTTTTTTTTTTTTTTTTTTTTTGACGAAAATCGACTATTTACGATCGCAAATAATCGATTTTGGTCAAAAATTTAATTATGTCGCTTAAGCTATTTTGGCGGTTATGGCAAGATATGTACTCAAAATTAGATTTTGCTCACCAAGGGTGGTGGCTTTGGGAATTTTAAAATTGTACCAACAAAATTGACAAATATTGCTTTTTTGACGAATAGATTTTTTCATTAAAATTACATATTTTTATTCGTTTTTATTAAAATAATCGACATTGTACTGGCTACCGAATCGTTATTACAAATTCGCTTGTAAGTTGGGATGTTGATGCATATGATTATACAAATTAATAGCATGAGCTCTAGCATCCGAATTTAGAAGAAAAATTATTTGGAAATGGACCAGTTCAAATTTTTTTTTTTAATGAGAACAATATGAGTTTCATTGTTCAAAATTGAAAATTGATTTGAGCAATCGTTTGAAGATAAATGTGGAGTGAAACTGGAGAGATTCCTTAAATATACTAAATTAGTCATTGGTATACTATTGTACTTTTCGAGTTTGAATAGTATTAAAGAAAAGTACAATTAAAAGAAAGGTCAGATTGTTAAGTTGGTACAGACATGGAAGAGTATATGTATAACAATCAAATATTTTTTTGAGGTCCAGTAAATACTTTTCCAGTAAATACTTTTACTCTTAGCTGCTGTCCTAAAATAAATAAATTTCAACACGAATATATGATAACTCCAGTAATGTCATATTATTTTATAGAAAAAAAATTGGACTTACTTTTAATCTCACTCTTGCCGGGTATATGACATAGAGTTTTTTTTATACATATGCTTATTAAGATAGGAAAGGTCATAGGTTATAAAAACTTGCTTTCAGAGTTTGTTTTTATTTATAATTCATTTTCAACATGATTAACATTCCAGCGGAAATCATATATTTCTTTAATATTATTATTCCAATTAAAAGATCATCAAGTTTATCTCTTTCAATATTTTGGATTTTGCAATCAAAAACTTTTTCTATATTTATGATTTGAACAGGCTAAAGTTCGTATCGCTTTTTAAGCCAAATTACATGTGATAATTATTAATGAACAAATAACACTAAAGTTAGTTGTAAATATTCTGACAACACATAGTTGAACGGAACAGCTAGCCGTTTTCGAAGACCACTAAACCTTCATCATTAGCGTTCTTCTGTGTTTGGTCCACTGTGTGTGGTGTCAGTTGATGTAGATTTCTGCTTTATATACGAAACTTTTTTGTAAGTGGAATATGTGAATTGTTTTGATTCATCGTATTTCAATTTGCTGAAAGATGTTTTGTAATGAAAGCTCACCTTACCATCTCTAAATTTACAACAGTTTTACCATTGTCGTTTGTTCTTTTACTAATTATACACATGTTACTTAATTTGCTTATTTGAACGCTGATGATGAAGGTTTAGTGGCCTTCGAAAACGGCTAGCTGTTCCGTTCAACTATGTGTTGTCAGAATATTTACAACTAACTTTGGTGTTATTGGTTCATTAATAATTATCACATGTAATTTGGCTTAAAA
Source organism: Tachina grossa (assembly GCA_949987645.1). Lineage (NCBI taxonomy): Eukaryota > Metazoa > Arthropoda > Insecta > Diptera > Tachinidae > Tachina > Tachina grossa. The sequence goes on from OX465274.1 coordinate 64,947,426, forward strand.
AGCGATATGAACTTTAGCCTGTTCAAATCATAAATATAGAAACAAATGAAGTTCGAAAGATAATAATTAAATTAACTAAAAACTTTTTAATTTCATCTAACTCTTGTTGGCAATCAATAATGAAAATAATCGTATAAAAACTGATATGTATATAAAGGGTGTCCCAACAAGAACGCAAGATTTAAATTTCGCGCCATTCGAAGTGTCATTGTTTGACATTTGAACAATTGTTATTGTTTGCTAGTAGAAGGTACGAGCTTAGTAAAAATGGAGCGCTACACGAATGAACAACGCATTCTCCTTGTGAAATTGTTTTACCAAAATGGTGAAAGTTTTGCGGCTACAGTTCGCAAATTTGCGGTCAATTTGGGGTCACAATAAGTCTCCAAAAGAGTCAACTGTAAAGAGAATAATGGATAAATTTGCCGAAACTGGGTCGGTTAGTGATGTAAAGACAACAACGCGCTTTCGACCAGGTCGATCGACCGAAAATATCGCAGCTGTACGTGATGATGTCCCTCAAACGCAGGTCAAGCGCAAACAGTCAATGGTGTTCGGTATCGTGAAATGATAACTAGTTTTTTCGTGCCTAGAATTGAAGAAATGAATGTGGAGGGCATGTGGTTTCAACAAGACGGCGCCACATGTCATACAGCCAGAGAAACAATTCAATTGCTGCATCAGTCATTTCCAGGTCGTGTTATTTCGCGTTTTGAAGACCAGAATTGGCCGCCTAGATCGTGCGATTTAACACCATTAGACTTTTTTCTTTGGGGTTTTTTGATGTCGATGGTTTACGTGAATAAGCCGACGACGACTCAAGCCTTAAAAGAGGAAATTGGACGCTGCATTAATAAAATACCGCAGCATTTATGCAAAACGGCCATTGAAAATTTCATTAAAAGATCGCGTGTGTGCCAGCAAAGCCGCGGCGGCCATCTGCCCGATTTTTTGTTCCACATATAACCTCATTTTGTCTACTTTACGATATAATAAAGTTTCACGATTTTTTTTTTTAAATATCTGTGTTTTATTTAAAATTTAAATCTTGCGTTCTTGTTGGGACACCCTTTACATACCGTGTATGTATGTAACGTATGGACTGCAAAACGGCTGGACCGATTTTGATGAAATTTTCAGGGAATCTTCAGAATATTCAGGCGGGTGACACTGTGAAGTCTAAATTTTGATTTTCGTTCCGTGGGCAGAGGGGCGTGGTAAAATCCAATTTTCATATTGCACTACCTATATATATATATTTTTTTTCTCTTTTTTTTTTTTTGAAAGCCGTTGTCATGTTTTTCAAAACGAGATATCAAACTCTTAAATTGGCTATGTAGTTCCGAAGATATTTAAAAAAAAACATATGTTTTGCCTTAAATACATGTGTTTCTTTTTTGATTGAGCCTATATCTACACCATATGTAAGTTATTCTGTGAAAAAACTTTATGATAGGATGGATTTGGATTTTTGAATTTTTATTTAAAGGCCGTAAATTTCGTTAAAAGCTCTATTTAAATCGTGTGGTAATACAACACTAATGTTTGCTTAAGGCCAGCAACGCGGACCGGGTCAGCTAGTATTTTGATTAAAAAAAAACATCTAATGTATCGAAATATTCAAAAATGTCGATTTCAAAAAAATAATAAGTTATGGGCTTTCCATTTTAAGGTCACGGTATGTATGATATGTACTAGAGCGTTGTACGAGCAACACCATCAGCATGCCCATGCGTTTTCAGTTTAGTAAAGTTCTTATATGCAAAAGAGAAATATACTGATAGTATTACTCATGAACATTGCTCGAGTATTCAGTGCAGTGCTCTAATATGTACATGCGTATATAATTTAATAATAATTCCTTATGCCAAGAAAAATCGACTTCAATGCAAAGATCTGATAGAAGAAGATAAGAAGAATTACGTGAAATATAAAATTGGGCGTGCCTCCGCCCATTATTTAAATGCAAAATTGTGTGTTTTTTAGAGCTCAGGCTGCAGTCTTGTAAAAATCGTTAAAGTGGAACCACTTAAAATAAAATATTAAATTGTAATTGTAAAATATTAATTTTAATTGTAAATCGGCGTAACCCCGCCCATTTTTTCAACTTTTAAATTATGTAATTACAACACCAAAGGGGTTTGATAGGTTTCGCAGCAATCAAATAAGTAGAATTTCATAAAATTAAATTTAAAAAATTTGGGTGTGTCCCCGTTCACTTTTTTACAATGGGACCAATGGGAAGCTATACCCTCACAAAAAAAAGTTACAATCGCAACTACACTTCGCATTTTCCCCAAAGCCTTAAAAATTGGCCCTTTAAAAATTATAGCTAGGACAATTTCTTTAATTTGCAAATGAAAAAATATATAAGCATTTTGCCTGAAATATAAGTTCAATGCTTTCCTAGACATATACCACGTCAAACTATCCAATATGCACATTTGAACTTTTCAGAAGAGCGAGAAGATCCGTCCATTGTGAATTTAAAGTCAGCGTATTCCTAAAAGTGCCAGGCTTAAAATATTTCTTATTGAGTTATCTATCGTCCGTGAGAATTTCAGCATTTTGAAACGAACCATATCCTTAAAATTAGGGTACCAAGATAAGGAATCTAAAAATCCAATTTTGCACATTGGATAGTTTGACGTGGTAGGGACGATATTTTGTCAAATATAGAGCTTCTTATGCTCTGCAACAAAAAAAATCAGGTCGTATAACAGCATGAGCTCTATTTGCGTAACCACGGATTATTACAAGGCCCCGATGTGAGCAACAGGTATTTGTTTTTAGTTTATACTGTAAAGTAAAAAAAAAATCAAAAAATTCAATATTGGCAACACTCCAAATGTCATGAGTTCTAAAATGCAACCCCGCAGTATATGATGAAAAAAAAATACTTATTATTAATTGATTCATTTTTAATGTTCTATAAAATGGGTTTTTTGGCTTCAATTAAGCATCTGCATCAGCTGATTAGATCAGCTGCAACGCAGTGACAGATTTCCGAATAGACCCAACTTATGAAAAATTGGTTGTTATTCAAGAAATTAAGGAACCTGCAATTTTCCACAAAAAAAAATATGAGGATTACACTGCGTGACAAATTTTAATAAAATCAAAATACCTGGGACGTGTTACTATTTTTCTAGTAGGTATTGTCGAGCATAACAATCTATAATTAAAATTTTCCAAACACCCCAAAATCTTGAGTTACGGGTAAAAACCCGGTTTTTCGTACTCTAAGCTATGTAAATATCTACCGATTTTAAATTTATGAACGGACTTAGAATTATTAAATATTTTATTAAAAGACTTTTAGTTAAAAAACTACATTCATGATGTTTTTCGTGTTCTATTTATGCGCTTTCTGTGTATATAAGAGTCCAGGATGATAAAAGTACAATTTAATAGGCGCATGAATATCAAGTCAAAGTATAAAATTGGTACAACAGTGGTCTCCAAACTTTTTTTTCTTGAGAACCAAATTTTTCACAAGCATGTGTCCAGATACATGCATACATATATATTTATTATAAATGTATAACATAGAAACATATATTTTTATCCATTTACATATCTTTTTCTTGGCTACAGTCACTATTTGAACTTTTTTAATCCCCATCACTGTTTTTTAAACAGCTGTTTTTTGTTTATGTTAAAATAACAAAATAAAGTAAAGCATACAATACGGTACAACAACGTTCGGCTAATTCTGCCTTATGGCTGTTAATTTATGTTCGAACAAAAATTTGTCTTTGTTTAATTGGTTTAAGCTTTGTATTTTTAGGAATCAAAAGTGTTTAATGGGGCAATTTGTTCCTTAAAAATTATCAAATGTACTTTGTTTTCCTCACAATATGAACTTTAGTCTAATTAAATCAAACAAAGAAACAGAAATAAGTTTAAACAGAAATTAACAGCCTAACCCACGAATTAGAATATTGCCACATCAAAAATTTCACAAATAAAACGCTACTTTACCAATAAAAAGCGCTGAAATGTGAAAAGTATTCCATAAAAAATGCAACTCTATGCTACTTAAAGTTTCTACAAATAAATAATAAAAATAGCAACAATAATAAACATAAGACAGTACAAAAAAATTAAAAAGTTATTTTCAAAATTTTGTGTGTGAAATATAAATAAATATATTAGTTGAAATGTGTAGATACTCCTAAAATAATGCAAGCGGATTGTAATGAAGAATGGATGGAAGTAGCACCAATGGGACAAGCAATCTATTGAAGTGGAAAGTGTAATGTGCCTAAAAGTTTTTTAGAAGAATTGGTTAGATAAATTGCACGTATACACATTCGTACATACATATATATGTATGTATGTAATTCTAAAACAATTATGTGACAAAAATGCATATTTGTGAGTTCAATAAATAAAATAAACTAAAAAAAAGTTAACATTTTTATTTTTGATTTTCATATGTAAATGCAAATTTGTTTAAAAATTTGGTATTTATGTGTACTTTTTTGTTTTGTCGACAAGCACAAACCAAGTGACTGATTTTGACATTTGTTGTCGTTTGAATTTCCATAGTGGGTACCAAATTTGTATGAAAATGGTTACGTTATCGTTCGCATTCATTATCGATCGACTTGTCGTGCTGAACAAGTTTAGTGGGTCCCAAATCAGCTGTTTGTCGTTTAAAATGATTGCGAACGACAACGTTCGTGGGTTTGTTGTATCGTGGGTTTGGCTGTAAATACATATAAACTAAATTTAATAGATATTGCCTTGTAGTAAAATAAAAATATACAAAAAAGTTTGTTTTTTAGTGAAAACAGAAAACAATGGCTAGCAAATCTGTTGTAAATTAATGGTGCTAAATTTTACCTTTCAACGAATTGTAATATTATCCCAGTAAAAAAATAACTTCCGAGGATTATTAGGGTTAATATTGAATCTGAAGTCGCTTTCATGATGTTAATCAGTTTTTTTTTTTGTATGATCCTTTATTATTATTATTATATTGCCGAGAAATCATTCTGCCTTATCGTGGTTGGCGTATTTCAAATACGACTACGACTGTTTGGTAATAGATTAAAGAAAAACTGTTGAAGTCTTCTTTAATCTATTACCAAACAGTCGTAGTCGTATTTGAAATACGCCAACTACGATAAGGCAGACTATATTCGGCCCTGTTCTGCAAACCAAATCGATTTGATATCACACGATTTTAGAAAAAAAAACTAACTCCGAGAATAGAAATATTTGTTCAGACTTTTTGACATAGATTGTCAGATATCATATCTGTAAGAAAATGATAATATACATACATATGTATGATTTTAAATACGTCTACGGAACCATTATTAATTTTAGAAAATCGGAAAAACAGAAAATGAATATTTATACTTACAAATGCGTTTACCAATGGTAAATCAATAACACGGTGTTACAGTGAAAAAAAAACTTGGAAAACCACCTAGCGTGAGTTGTAGATCTTGTTGAGTACATTACAAATTGTGTCAAAAAATTTCAGAAACAACCTCAAACTCAGAAGTTATTCTGAAAATACCGTTTTTGGTGATGTTCGTCAACTTATAGAACTGTAACTAAGTCAGTTTTTTTAATATTTTTAGAAAGAGAACTGATTACGCTTTACAACGATTTGTATATCTTGATATATTTGTAAATTTTGAGTATTGTTTTTGTTAAGAATATCAAAAGAAAAAAATTAAATTTATCAACTTTTTTGATTTGCGTAGCTTTTCATTGCTTATTTTGATATGAAAGCTTATGAAAGTTTGTACTAATATATAAAGCAAATTTAGTTCTTAGCAAAATATGGATTTAATGATTCAAATCGGATGAAAATTGTGAAAGTTATTAAACTTTTCATTAACACCACTTTTTAACATTTTCTCCCCCAGTGCGAAAAATTTGAAAATAAAAACACAGTTAACGAAAGAAACAAATTCATCAACTTAATTAAGAAAATTTTTTTTGTAATCTTACAGTTATTTTTTTGTATATGCTTAAAGCCTTATGCATAACAAAAACCTTCATGCCAGTTAGCATAAGTGGAAAAATTGACTATATGTCTTAACGAGTTTCAAACTATTTGACATTAGTAATCGGAGCATGATGTAGTTTTAAACCACTATTAAATCCTAGCCTAAATTGTAATGTAAAATTGTCTTTCAAAATTTGTTAGGACCATGTTCAGTTTCGTAGCTTTTTCCAGTTTCTCGTTATGTATAAGGCTGTTAATAATTAAAGTTATTAAATTTAGTAATGCAGAAATATATACACTCTTCTTTATTGTCAATTTGTCTTAATTTGAAAAAATTAACCTGGAAGATAATACAGATGAATGGGGGTTATTTTGTCCTATTTTTTTAATTATTAAAAAAGTTTAGAATGTTTTTATAAGTAATTTCTGCTATATATATTTGGAGAAACACATAAAATAAACGAATTTAATACGACTACCAATACAGTGCCAAATTGTGGTGAAGGTTATAGTTTTTAGAAAAGAGTAAAAAATTTTAACTAGATTAATATTGTCGACAAGTGATGTGCTATTAATATTTATTTTAATTAAAATAAGCATAATAATTTTTTTTATGTTTGCGGTTTATATGCTGACTTGAATTCTATTGGAATACCTGCGCGAAGCGGGCAGCCACGCAAAAGATGCCTTCAAAACAACTTTTGACTGCTCATATAGTTCTAGCAAATGTTATGAACCCGAAAGTACTTGTACAAGCTGTTCCAGTGTACTTAAGAAAATTAAGTCTGAAGAGTTTTTAAGCCCCTCATTACCATTATATTTCTCAATGATTTGGCATCATCAAATATTCCATAAAGCAGAGGACTGTAATTTGTGTGAAGTGGCTTACCAAAAAAAAGCCTGCAATCGCAATATTTGTACTTTGGAAAAAGTTTAATAACTTTTACAAATATAAATCGATTCTAACAAATGATATTTCATTCTTTTCTATATAAAATTTCCTTTCAAGTTCTGTGCAAAAAAAAAGATAGGTCTTCATAGAAAAAAATTAAAATAACAATTGCTTATTTTCAAAAATTACGCAAAAAAAAACGAAATGTTTGATAAAAACTTATCCAATTGCTTGAAACATACAATTAATGCATACATTTTTTAAAAACCTAATTCTTTGCCTTTCCAAAAACTGTTTAAAATTCTAAAATTGGTCAAAACATGAGTGAGCTAGAGGTACTGCGACCCACCCTAAAACAGTTTTTTCAAAATGGCTAAAATTTTTGAGGGTATTTCAAAATCTTTGAAAACGGATTTTTGTATGTCCTCACCTAGGCCTACAAGTCCAACAAGTTCTTGGAAAGTTCTGACAAAAAGTGTTTTTTTGTAACACCGTATAATTGTATAAACAACATAATCATTTCTCATATTCCAATTCATTAAAAATTCATGTTGAATAGCTGATGTTAACAACAATCTCTGTCCAAATGTGTGATTAAGTGTGTGGCGGCTGGAGATAGGCAAATGAGAAAAAAGTATTGTTATATATCGTATCGATATACATTTTTCAAATTTATCGATATATTACGTTATCCATATATATATATGTACAGGGTGGGCCAAAAGAAACCAAGGGGTGTAAAAGTTTAATAACTTTTTTGTTTATTAACTTTTTTTTATTTTTTCTTTCAGATTATATAATATACAAAATGGAAATTTTTTTACACTAAGTATGAAAAATGATGTTTGCCTTGAGTTCAAGGATTGTCTCTGGCTTGTTCACATACACTCGCTCCTTCAAAAAACAACAAAGAAAATAGTCGGGTGCTGTCAAATCTGGCGATCGCGCTTTCCAAATAATTTCCGAATTTCGAGAAATTATTCGCTCTCCAAAAATTTGACTTAAAAGTGCCATTGTGTCTCGGGCAGTATGGGCAGTGGCTCCGTCCTGCTGAAACCACATACCAGGTCTGTTTTCAAGAGCAGGACGTAAAAAATTTTCTATCATAAACCGACACCTCTCTTCATTTACGGTTACAGCACTTCCATCTTCATTCTCGAAGAAGTAGGGCCCAATGACATTTTCAGATGTGATCCCACACCATACTGTACACCTGATGGGGTGCAATTGGCGTTGATGAATGGCTCTTGGATTTTGAGAACCCCAGAACCTACAGTTCTGCTTATTAACAAAGCCATTCAAATGAAAATGAGCTTCATCACTCATAATCAAATTTTCATCTCTGGTTTAAATAATAAAATTCTATTGTTCTGGTTCTCTGTTCAGTTGTGAACCTCTCCATTATAAATTCTCCAAGTGTTGTCTATATAATCTGAAAGAAAAAATAAAAAAAAATTAATAAACAAAAAAGTTATTAAACTTTTACACCCCTTGGTTTCTTTTGGCCCACCCTGTATATCATACATGGGCATACTGCATTACATTTGTAATACCTGTGGCAGTAAGCAGTAAAATTTTACTGATTATTGAAACAATTTCCAGTAACCAATAAAATTGTACTGCTTACTGAAAATATTGCAGTAACCAGTAAAATTTTACTGCTTACTGAAAATATTGCAGTACCAGTAAAATTGTACTTCTAAGTGAAAATATTGCAGTGCCAGTAAAATTGCAAACCTGTTTTTGTTATTAATTTTTTATTTTTTGATTCGGGGAAACGCCACTCAGTTTTGGCTGTTAGCTTTTCTTAATACAAGCATTTCAAAGTTTGAGTCACTAAGTTTTTGCCTTCTGGAACGATTTACAAAACCGGCAAAAGAGAACAGCCTTTCTACAGGTGCAGATGATGGCAGTGTTGTATTACACTTAAAAAATAACATGTACTATAAATCTTAATTCAGTATTCGTTCTGAATATAGCTCCGGGATCCATAATAGAACATTCACTATCAAACTCTGTTGCATCACTCATTTTTCCAAAGCGTTAAAACTGTAAATAAATTATTTTTTTACTATCAAACATTTTTTAATATTTATTTTGCATATGCTACTGCGATTATTTCAGTAAGTTGCAATAATTTACTGGTTACTGCCATATTTTCAGTAAGCAGTAAAATTTCACTGGTACTGTAATATTTTCAGTAAGCAGTACAATTTTAATGGTTACTGCAATATTTTCAGTAAGCAGTACAATTTTACTGATTATTGGAAATGGTTTCAATAAGCAGTAAATTTTTACTGGTTATTAAATTTTTTTTCAGTAAGCAGAAAAATTTTACTGGTTACTGGAATTTTTCCCAGTAATCAATAAATTTCAAAAATTTTACTGCATTACAAATGTAATGCAGTATGCCCATGTATGATATATATACATACATAAACCTATTTATCCAATTTGCTATTAAATAGTAATATTATTTTTAGTATCTAGACATGCTAAACCAACAACAAATAAATTTTTTTCATTAATTTATATCTTTCTCACATTTCAGTCTGAATCTACATCGACCTCAATATCATCGAATATTTCCAAACCAATCGCAACCAAATGTGTATTTTGCGCACAGACATTGGGCATCAATGACCGACCCAAATTGTTAGAATGTCTGCATGTCACATGTTCACAATGCATGAGCACGAAATTTGCCGAATTAGATCGAACCATGCCACCATTAATACATTGTCCCATCTGTAATATGGCTTCACAGAATGAATTCATTATTGATAATCAATTTCTAATCGAACATTGCACTGGTGCTGGTGACTTGTCATTGGATCCCAATGAGTCTATCGGTTCAAAGACCTCAACAAATATACCGTGCAGCAGTTGCTCGGACAATAATATTGCCACATCGTGGTGTGTCGATTGTTCGGAATATATATGTGATAGTTGTGTGCAGGCCCATCAACGTTTGAAAATAACCAAGGATCACACCATCAAACCCAAAGAGGAGGCTAACAACGAACAATCGCCCAGTTCGGCTGTAGACAAATTACACATGTGCGTATTGCATCCTCAAGAGAAGCTATCGCTGTATTGTGAAACCTGCGAAAAACTAACATGCCGTGATTGCCAGCTGAGCGATCATCGTGATCATAAATACAAGTTTGCTCATGAAATTGCCACCGAAACCAGACATGCAATTACCTCTATGGTAGCGGAAATTAACTACAAACGTTTCCTACTCACCTCGGCCATGCAAGTCATCGCCGAACGACAAAAGGTTATATCGGATAAAAAGAAAGAATTGATAAAAGAAATAACCGCCATGGTTGTGACAATTACAAATACGGTTAATATGCGCGGCAAGCAATTGGTTATGCGATTAAATGAAGTTTGCGATGGCAAACTGAAGTTGCTAGTGGACAAGCGAGATTCACTCATTTCACTTTCCGATAACACCGACTACTGTATTGATTTCATAGCTAACGTTTTGGATAAGGGTAGCGATTATGCTATACTATCAAGCAAAAAGTCTTTGGTAAGACATTTGCAAAAACTAAAGTGTCAGAGGGCTGACATACCTAATCCGGATATACCGCTCCGCATTGATTTACAAATGTGTCAAATACAGCAACTACAAAAAGGTAAGTTAAGACTAAATTTACCCAATGCTTTAAAAAAAAATGTGTTTGTATGCAACTTTTCTTTTGAGACCAAATTTAGTGTTCAAATATGTAATAAGATATGATGTAATATGATATTTAATGAAGTAAATGGATCAAGTAATAATATTTTTTACGCCAACCAAGCAAAAAAATGTCTTAAGTTGAAGACAGAGTAGACTTGGGTCGAACTCGTTCACTAGTGAATTTTTGACACAAACCTATGGTCAAACCTATGTAATTTCATCATATGTGTCATCATCGGTTTATATCAAAAATGAACTAGTGAACGAGTTCGACTCAAGTCCAAGAAGTAGAAAAATTAAATGATTGAATGAATGAAAGATGTAATTAGCCGAGCAAGTTTTAAAATGGATTGCCATCCATGGCACGAAAAATTGCACAATATGGCAAAACTGAAAAAAAAAATCTTTCTTCGGAATAAATCTTTTTCTTTTCAGTTAAGAAATTTATTTAATTTTAATTATTATTCGAACTCCATTTGTTTCTATATTTATGATTTTAACAGGCTAAAGTTCGTATAGCTTTTTAAGCCAAATTACATGTGATAATTATTAATGAACAAATAACACCAAAGTTAGTTGTAAATATTCTGACAACACATAGTTGAACGGAATAAATAGCCAGCCGTTTTCGAAGGCCACTAAACCTTCATCATCAGCGTTCTTTTGTGTTTGGTCCACTGTGTGTCAGTTGATGTAGATTTTTGCTTTATATACTTAGCATTATTGCAAATGGAATATGTGAAATTTGGCTTAAAAAGCTATACGAACTTTAGTCTGTTAAAATCATAAATATAGAAACAAATGGAGTTCGAATAGTAATTAAAATTAACTAAAATTAATAGCCATGGGCCTGTGGCAAAAATTAAATAAAAATATACTTAATAGTAACAAACCAAAAAAGTTTGTCTTAAGTAGAACAAAAAATAAGCAAATTAACTAACATGTGTATAATTAGTAAAAGAACAAAACGACAGTGGTAAGACTGTTGTAAATATAGATATGGTAAAATTGAGCTTACAATACAAAAAAGCTTTCAGCAAATTGAAATACGATGAATCAAACAATTCACATACTCCATTTGCAATAATGCTAAGTATATAAAGCAGAAATCTACATCAACTGACACCACACACAGTGGACCAAACACAAAAGAACGCTGATGATGAAAGTTTAGTAGCCTTCGTAAACGGCTGGCTGTTCCGTTCAACTATGTGTTGTCAGAATATTTACAACTAACTTTGGTGTTATTTGTTCATTAATAATTATCACATGTAATTTGGCTTAAAAAGCTATACGAACTTTAGCCTGTTAAAATCATAAATATAAGAAATTTATTGTTCGACATATTAGGTTTGTTCATTTACTAAAAATTGTTACGAATTTGTAACAATTATTACTGGAAAGCAGTGATGCCAACTTTAGCCCGTTTTCAGTCAGTCAAAACGCGAAAAAACATTTTTAGCCCCAAACTAAAAAAGGCGCAAACCTAGCACTTTTTACAATAATCTTTCAGCCCTTTTAGCCCCTTTTTAGTTATTGCTCGATATGGCTACATTTAAACTTTTGCGAACTTTTTCTTCCTTTAATCTAGCAAAATAAAATGAGTAAAAAGTCGATATTACTTTACCAATTTAAAAAAGAAGAATAATATAGGGTAATCTTTTATTTCTTCCAAATTTTTTATGCCTTGAAAGTTATTCAGTACAGCCTAAAACAGATAATGGGCGCATTCATAAGACGTAGCAGTTGAGCAAAACAGTTGTGAAACTGTTGGCAACTGTTGGCCCCAACAGTTACGTCTTAGAAACGGCTTGATGGATATAATTTAATTTTATATCTTTATTTCGTTACTCCATCGCATTTGTAATATACAATTTAACAAATACTTGCTCCTTCCCCCTAACAAAGCATATAAAAGGCATAACTCTATTCGAGCAGCTGTTTAGGCTGAGCACAACACGTTGACTATAGGTAGCGAAAAAATTTTATGATGGAAAATTACTCAACTGTTGAGTGGAGCGGAATTACTCAACTATGCGTTTGTAAGACAAACGCTCAACGGTTGCGCAACAGCTACGTCTTATGAATGCACCCAATGTATGTTCTTGGAAGAGCGAGAAATCGAAATTTTTATTTAATAACGGCCAATTTTAAATGTATCTAGTTATGTAAACATACATATGTATATTATATGTATTTCTATTATATATGTATGTATATGCTAACTATTTAATCTACGTATGTACATACATTTGTACGTTATTGAAATTTAATATGAAATGTAAATGAAATATGTATAATATTGAAGCTCTAAAGCTATGTATGTGTTGATCTCATGATAGTTATTTATATTCTAATAAATTACTTTACCAAAATTAATTTGATGTTTTTATTTTCAACAGAAACATTTTAATACTAGCGCCTTTTCGCGCTTTTTCGAAAAATTTTACTATTTTTTATTATATTTTTGAATATTTTTTTAATTTAGCCCTTTCTAGCCCTTTTTTCAAAAATGTTTACGCGTTTTGAGTCTCAAAAGTTGGCATCACTGCTGAAAAGTCTCCATTAACTCAAAAAGTTCGCAAGGAGAGAGCGTCAAAAGAGAGAAACAAATTGAGAGACTAAAAAATTCCTACAAATTATTACAAGAAAATTTTTACTTGTGTTTTGTTGTCAAATAAATTATTAAAAAAATATCTGAAAAAGGAAAACTGAAAAAATTAAATTTCTTTTTCTTTTCCGTATTGCTTAGTTGATTGTTTGAGTTCCATTTTGATTAAACCATAAATGGTTCAAAGGAGTCAATGCAAACTACGCATGCAGGAACTCTATAGGAAGGAACTGGGGTCTGCAACCGAAGTTAGTAAACTGCAAATACACATCGGTTGTCAGACAGGTTATTTCCTATGGTTGTGCTGTAAATTGGAAGGCATTGAGGAAGTAGAGTTAAAGGTGCGCCACATATTATACAATTTTGGTTCAATAAAGTACAGAGAAATCTCCTTTTAATATTTCCGGAGACTTTTTTACCAATAGTAAATTAAATTCCTTTATTGTTAGACATTTTTTTATTTTAAATACATATATGTGTCATAACATATATCTTTGAACTAGAATGTATAGTATAAGTAATGTAAGGTAAAGGTCTGGCAACACGAGAGAGTTGTCTGGCTTCAGTTGTTGTTTGTATGAAAATGGTAAGAGACACTTGAATAAAAGCAATCATCTTGAACGGACGTGTTTTTTATTTGGCAAATCTTGACATATGTAAATGTGTATTAAAGCAAACGAACAAAATTATGACTCATTAAGGATAGGATTCACTATCCTACACAATCGCACGTTTATAAAAACTTTCAACAAGAATTTATTAGATCAGGGTTATTTTTTTCAAAAGTCGTACAATTTTGTAGAAAAGTGAGTCCCAGCCTAATGTGCACTCCTTTTTTTTTAATACAACGTTACTTTCATAGAATTATATTGTAGATTTTATAACGAAAACTGAATTATTCGAAAAAAAAAACTAAATATGGATCGTTTACGGGAAAAAATGATGCATATATTGTTAATAAAACATTTTGATTAAAAATTATATGAATTTCAGCAGCATGATTCCGCTAAGATAAAAACTCTGACACATGAAATTTTTTTGTAGGTTGAAAAAAGTTATTTTGTTGCAAGTTGGACTAAAAATGGGTTTTTATGTCAATAATTGAAGAAATGGCATATTTCATAAAAAACTTGCCCTGGTACTTACTAATAATAAATTTCGGTCTACCCTCCAATCCTGGATAACGTCAATAATGTTTTCCGTACATACAGTAATATCTAATACCTCTTCCATAATTCTATTAACAAAAGTTGGCTAAAGTTGCCCGTGTTAATTGTATTCAATGAGGGCTTTGCCCCTATGATTAATGTTAGTACTTCCCCATGCACTATGATGAGAATTGGCATCGCAGCCTATTAGTACTTCCTTACTTTTTTGTTTGGCTTCTCTGACCATGTGTTGCAAGTCCGACGCAGGTGGTAGTGTCGGTGAATCGTAGGTTAAATATACTTGTGCTAGGTACATTTTTCCATCAACTTACTTCAGCACAGTTGCGTCCGATTATGACAGCTCTGGAGGGAGAATAAAACTTAAATTTTTATAACAGAATACAAGTTTCCGGACGATACCATACGATGCATAAAAATTTGGTAATTGATATGGTTAAGACCAATAACCCTGTTCCTTGCGGTGCAGGGCCCATGGATCAAAGCAATGTGACACCTTTATTTATTTTTTCCATCAAAGCGGTGGCTGCCGTCTCGCTCCGATGTAGATTAATTTGGATACCTTAATACTGCCACTAGCCTTCCAGAAGTTTACACTCTTGGGAGTTGGATAGTTGTTCGCAATCTCCCTCCTTTATTGGCTTTGTATTAGTGCGTGTACGTTTGTCCTCATCCCTGATTTGATGTCCTGTCAATAGGATTCCTGCGAATTTTGAAAAAGCCTTCGACAAAGAACTCCATACCCTTTGTCTTGGTTAGACTAGCCATATAATCCTGGTCTACGTCTATCACGAGAAGAGTTCCCTCTGGGTCCTCTTCCCTATGAAAGACCTCCCATTTCCCCGTGGCCAGTCCTGCTCCCAATGACACAGAGTATGCGCTCTGATGTGAATTTGCTGCCCCATCCCTTAACATACAGGCCAGAGAACTTTTTGTATGTATATATTGTTTTCGTGTTATTGTCATATGAACTCATGATAATAAATATTTAATTACATTAAAACAGCTGCGTCCAAGCACACAACTCTGATGTTTGCATTTGCGATACACCGCTTTCAAAGCTCTTAAATTTGTTCTTATTGTTTTGCAAAGAAAGAGTAAAAACTTTTGTCGCCGAGATCTGATTGGCTGCCATCTAACGTTTATTTTTTTCCAACTAGTGCTTATTTCGTGAATGTTAACACTTAGCTCATGTCTGATTTGACAGATAATTAGTTTTATCCTTCCCCTGAACGAGCCAACTGATCATCCAATACGTTTTCGCTTCGCTAAGTGGACCTGCGATCGACTTACAGAAGATGCCGATTTTGCCAAAAAAAATCATATTTTCAGATGAAGCTCATTTTGATCTTGGCGGGTATGTAAACAAGCAAAATTGTCGCATTTGGGGCACAGAAAACCCGCACGCACCCAAAACGAGTCACTGTTTGGTGCGGATTTTGGTCCAGAGGCATAATTGGGCCATTGAGCAAGGAGTGGCCGTTACAGTCAATGGCGATCGTTATCGGGCCATGTTGAACGAATTTTTGTTCACAAAAATTGAAGAGGAGGATATTTGCAACATTTGGTTTCAACAGGACGGCGCTACGTGCCACACGGCCGAAGCTTCAGTAGTTTTTTTTATAGCATTTTCAAAAAAAAAAGTTATCTGGCGGACCCTTTAGTCTCGACGGTGTGAAATCAGCAAAAGCTTTTTTGTAAAAGTTTGCGCATTGTGCATATTACTTGAACTTAGCCGTATTAAAAAGTTCGGAGTTTGGTAAAGTTTGGTCAAAACTCTGAACATAAAAAAATGAGAAAACATTCATGTACAGAGGTCAAAAAAAGTATTCGACATATCGTCGGTTTGTTTCTGCTTTGATGTATGGGACAAAAATGTGT
This sequence comes from Tachina grossa, assembly GCA_949987645.1. NCBI lineage: Eukaryota > Metazoa > Arthropoda > Insecta > Diptera > Tachinidae > Tachina > Tachina grossa. Next base: position 64,963,641 of record OX465274.1, read on the forward strand.
TTTCGAGAAAATCGATGAAGAATCTTTAGTTCATTAGTTTTATAAAAATACACGATAGAATTTTTTGTTTAATAATAAAAGTAATAGACACATATGTATATTTTTTATTCAAACTTAGGGCACTGCTACACGTTCAATATATATTGTGATATTTGGATCGCGATCCATTTTAATGGATTGATGGATCACGAGCGTATGCTACATGTTCAGTATTTATCGCGTCAGTATTTACATTATTTTTGTGCTGTGCGGATCGTTTATTAAAAAAAAATGTCGCACAAAAATGTCCCACAACTGCGGCAATGCCTCCAAATTAAAAATAAAGTCTTTTCAAAATAATTTTTTCGGTCGTTAATTCCAATCACACCGGCAGAACCCACATCGCTTTCACTATCTCCTGCCACTACCCTTTATTAAAACAAACTTTACACAAAAATAATAATAATCTTTTTTACTTTTTATTTGATAAATTTTTTGCACTGCGTCTTTTATTTCATTTGTTTTAATTCACTTCTTATTAACGTATCGCGATCTAATACCATGAAAATGCTACACGTTGAATATTTATCACGCGATCCGGGATTCACGATCTGGATTCCATAATTTAGGCCATTTTGCGATATGGATCGCGATCCATCAATACTACATGCTACACGTTCAATAAATACCACGATACTGGATCGCGTTCAATATATATTGAACGTGTAGCAGTGCCCTTAAAGTTGATGAACTTTTTACATCCAACTTGAAAAGTTATTAGGACTTAAAGAAAATATGACAAAAATCTTTGTCAACGCATCCCACAATCATAACAACAATATTGTTCACTTCTAACAAGTCTTGTTCAAGTAGGTTACATTATTGTATATATTTAAGTAGATTAAAAAAAGTGAAAATATCAGTTTTTAGAGGACAAACAAAGGAAGAAATAAAAGACGGTGAATATATTAAATAAAAGAAATTTTATTAATTAAAAAAAAATAGCAATTAAATTACTTTGATTTGATTGACGTTCTTTGAGTAGAATATGCATTGATATGCATTATAACAGCTGCGAATAAAAATATTAATACTTTTACGTGGGAAATGTGCCACATATCAAAAAAATTGTCGATTGACGTAAAACAGACTTTACAATGTTCAACAATTGTGGAAATGAATCAAATTTGCACATTTATATCTCCAGATATATTCAAGATATCGGAAAACTGATAACGAATTTGGAAAGAGGACACATTAACTCGATTTTTTTTTAAATGTCTCATACATCAAAGCAGAAACAAACCGACGATATACCAAGATTTTTTTGTTTCCATCAATAAAAAACTAATTACTGTGTCATTTTACAAAATGAACTTAGAAAGCGTTTTATTGTAGAACTTCAAATTGTATTCTATAAAAAAGATGAGATCATAAAAGTAAATAATATAAAAATTTCATCAAATAAAAAATAAGTTCTGCAATTCAAACAAAAAAAGTATTCGACATTCGTAATATTCCTATAATACAAACTATGTTGCTTTAGAAGCAAATTGCTTTTCTTTGGCTACGTATGACTTCTTTTAAACGATCTGGTATAGATTTGTCCAGGATTTGAGTATATTCCGGACTGATTTTTCGTCACTCCTCTAAGAGGGTTTTTTCACTTTATTTTTGATTGTAAAGTCACTTTTTCTTATTTTTTTTTTAATGACACCAGAGGTATTAATAGGACTAAAATCTGGCCACTGTAGCGGCGTTTTTATTATTTTAGGGCAGTATATAAGCCAACGCCTTGTATTGATAGCGCAATGCTTAGGATCGTTGTCTTTATAAAACTGCAATCTATCCGACAGTCGTAATATTTCTATGCTTATCTGCAAATTTTGCTTCAGTAGGTCAATATAACGTCGATGATCCATTATTATTCAGTTTTAAGTTCTTTTTATAAAATTAGACAGTAAATAGTTTTTTATTGATGAAAACAAAAAAATGGTGGTACATGTGGAATAGTTTTTTTTTTTTGTCCACTGTATGTATATTGATTCAACTTATATTTTTTATTTAACAGAAATTTCTCGCCTTGGCAACATACTTGTCGATGGAAAACCATATCCACCACAACCATCTCCACCACCCCAGCAGCAACAACGTCAACAGCCAAGTCCAAATATGGCTCCGCCTCTGCGTCCCGGTATGCCGCCGGGAATGCAAGCTGGAATATCACCGGGGGTGCCGCCACCGCCACCGGGAGGATTTGGTCCACAAAATACTCCTGGTCTATACAGCAGCACTTCACCGCAACAACATGTGCAACATATGCAAATGAATCGCACTTTCGCTGGTGAAGGGCCAGGTAAGGGTAGGCAACAATATCGTTCATATTAACAAAAAGCTTTTAGTATTTTGTATACCACTAACCAATATACATATTATTTTAATCTTAAAATAAACAAAATCATTTACATATATCATTTTACAGTACGTTATGGTGGAATACCGCCCTCATTGGCAATGCAACGCCAAGGGCAACCTCATGTTAGTTCCTCGACCCATCCACAAAATATGGGTATGATTAATATAAAAATGTAAAACAAATAAAATTATATTTAAATGAGTAAATTTGTATTTTCAGACATAAGCCTTAGAGGTTTATTGAACAATCAAGCTGCACAAAGTCCTAATCAACCGCCACATATGCCACCTTTTAATGGGCCACCTAGCTACCCAGGAGGTCCACAGGGTGCACCGTCGCCACAGCAAATTGGTCCCCAAATGCGTCAGCATTTTATGGGCGGTCCACCGGGTCAGCAGCATCAGAATTACGCACCCACGCCTCCTGGTGGACCAAGTAATCCAAACTTTATGAACAATAGCGCAGCTGCAGCGGCAGCCGCACGTTTCCAATCATACCAACGTATGTCGAGTCATGTCCAACAACAAGCCGCGGTAGCTGCCATGGCCTCCTCGGGTCAGGGTCAAATTCCGTCGCCAAATGCTATGCAAAGACCACAAATGCATCACAATCCCATGCAAAATGTAAGTTGATTTTCTTTAGTTTTTAGAGTAATTTAAGGCAATAAATTCGTTTCATGCTTTTTTTTAGAACATGGGGTTTCACACAAGCCAGCCTGGTTTTAATGCCGGTCATCCACAAACCTCACCACAATTAGGAGCTGGTGCAGGAGGTGGAGGCAATGGTGGTGGCGGTGGTGGTATGCATGTGGCTAAATGGCATATACCTCAATCTGCTCAAAGTAATTGTGAGTCGTTTTTATGCTTTCAACATCTATTAATGCAAAACTTTTCTTATTTTTCATTTGCTCCCATCCACATCTATGTAGGTTGCTCTCAGCAAGGACCCAATTTAATGAGGTTTGCCAACGGTCATCAAACAGAAAATTTTAAAATCTCATTGAAATCACCAAATACTCTTAAGAATACAACACCTCCGTCTACAGGCAGTTCAGCTGGTCATGGCATGCCTGGAGGCAGCGGAGGCGGCAACATGTCCTCACATGGCAGCAACCAAATATTGAACGCTGCTTCATTGGGCTTAAGTCCAGCCGTATCCATCCTGCCAAATGTTACATCAACAAATCCTAAAACACCAAGTCCTAGTACACATGAGGTAAGTATTTATGTTTCATAAAAATATACATATAAAATTTATATTGTTGTTTGCAATTGAAGCAGCATAATGCATCTATCTGTAAGTTTATCCATTTTCTCTTTAAGAAAATTATTTGCAGTAAATTTTACCACAAATAATTTATGTATGACTTTCAAGGAAATTCTGTAGATACTCCAAAATAGCAATATAATTAAATGATAACGCTTAAAGGGGTTATTCCGTAATTCTAACCGAAAGAAATTGTTTTCGAATTGCATTGTAAATAACATACAAATTCAAATAGCTTTACTTTCGAACCGAAATACGGCTTAGCATCGCTTAAATAGAAATTTTATTGTGAAGTTTAAAAAAATTTTCTTATTTAAATTGCAGACCTCAAAAGATTTTACTGAGCCAATCGATAAAGTACGTGATGATTCTATTAATGATTTAATGGCAACAATAGCTAAATTAGATTCCAATGGAGTGCAGGTACTTCCAGAAGGACGAACAAAGACAACATCTCCACAGGTGCACAGTTCCACAGATCTATCGAACACCCAAGAAGGTATGTTGCAAACTAGTTACACACTATTTTTACTTTTCTTTTAATTTTCCTTTCCCAAACTCCTTGATTTTGATAATTTTTTAATATACATACATACATATGTACATTAGGGCGATAGCCGATTTTTTTATAAATATCCAAATATGCCGGGTGACGCTAAAGATCTAAAAGATAAGTCGAAGTCAAAGGTCAAAGATATCTATATATATGACGCGCAAAATAGAAAGGGACCTAAGGGTAAAAAACGGTTTTGTTCAGGAGAGCCATTTTAAAGATTTAAATACGTGTGTCTTTGGTGTTCCATCACATCATAAAACACGCATATCTCTGGGAGGGAACACTTTTGGGGCATGGGATCGGTCTCATTCGATGCTCAGATGTTGTCCACATCAAAAAAAAAAAAAAAAGTGAAAATTGATTTTTTTACCCTTAGGTCCCTTTCTCTATGCGCTGTCACATATATGCAAATTTTACTATTTATATGAAATACATTTTTGAAAATCGTTAACTTTATGCACTATTTTACAGAAATATGTAGATTTATTTAGTTTAAGGAAAATTACAGTAAATTAAATTATTTGGAGATTAACCCTTAGGGTCTGCTCTGTATTTCTAAACCAAAGAAAATGCCTTCGAATTTGTATGTTATTAAGACTACAATTCGAAAGCATATGCTTCCGTTTCAAATTACAGAGTAGAACCCCTGGTATCCCCTTTGTCTCAAAGTGATCCACAAACTATATTATCGCTAAATTCTTTAATATTTTTCATTAATAGATACTTTTATTTAAATACAGTAATTACAGAAAATTTAATTATTTTGTGTCATTTATAGCACAAATACAAAAGTAATTTATAGACCAAAATCTTTATGTATTTTTCGAATACTGCTGCCTATAATTTTGCACCACCTGCAAAATATAAAATAACATCAATAACAAAAATAAACTTAACGCACAATTAACAACATAAGATAGTTATTATTTTTATTATTTATTTGCTGTTGCGTCGATTCTTCGCCACGATCCGTTGGGTCGGCCGCGACTGCGTAATCTTCGTGGGTTGCCATCTATTGCCTAGCGATGTTCCATAGTGTTTGACCCACCCATTTCCATTTCCTACCTACATATCACCTTTTGCGCGATGGGCTTCTGTTTGCATCTTTTGTGAAGCTCTGCAGTTGAAGTCCAGTTATGTAGCCACCACCGGTTGGTTATTCTAGACTTTTTACATCTTGCAGCTTTGGTAAATCTTGGTCAATTTTAAAAACGGCAACAACAAAATGCATACATTTTTATTTAACTATGTTTACACCATCTACAGCAGAGCTGGCCATTGAAAGGAACACGAGAGAAATGCATTCGCGTATGTGTATTCATTTGTATAAGAAGACGATTGATGTTCGGCACTATGGTGCTACTTTGAGCAGCTCAGATCTACAGTACTAAAAAGTATATTGGATTTTTTGCATTTATTTTCAAGAGTTGGTACAGAAGAAGAACAAGATCAGGAACGGCATTTAGAATTTTAAAACGAAACTTTCGTCTTACAATTTATATTGAAAACAAAAACAAATTTTCATATTTTATTGTTGTTTTCCATATAAATTTTCAGTCGAAAGTTTCGTTTCAGTTTTCTTTAGTTATTGTGAAACAGATCATTAATTTTTTTTAATTCGGTAGAATCGACAAAAAAAAAACGATAGATTTGAATGAAATTCGGTAGAAATTTTTTTATTCAAAGAAACATAAAAAATAACAATTCAAAAAAACATAAAAAATAACAAAATATATGTACTTATATGTATATAAAGGGTAAGTGCAAGGAGTATCAAAATAAACAGGTTCCAAAAGCGCATTTAAAACTTCACATGTGATTGGAAATTAAACTGCCATAAACAATGAAGCATTTCCAATAAAAAAAGTGTCATCCCGAGTTATTTGCCCTTGCCCTTTATATAGATAAGCTATGCATTAGGCTTATGCAGAAAATAAAAAATTTGCAAAACGCGAAGGGCTCACTAGGTTTTCATATGCAGGAAAAAATTCTAAGACAAACTGCGTTTTTACTTTTTTGATATCTTAAAAAAAGTTCCGCACCAAATGTATTTTCTGCAGCAAAAATGTGGATTTTTCAAATCCAAAAAAATCTCATATTTTCGTAATGACGAAAAATTTTTTGTTAATAAACCATCTACTAGTACCCGAATTTCATAGATTTTGATCCGCTGATCACGAATCTGCTGTTTATTTTAAAATCCATTAAGTGGTTTTCGAGCACGCTCAGACTACTTTGCGTCGTTTTAAAGGTAACATACGCCATGTACGAATTCTTCAGTGAGAAATTTTACATTTAAGATGTAAAAACCACTATACACAACTATAGCGTTTGGTACATTTATTCGCATTGATTTAGTTTTGGCCAAGTACTGCGCTTTTTTGTGGATGATAACAAATAAATAAGCTAAGTCGTTTAGATGATCCATGTTTATTCGAGGCCAGATTATACCTTATGAGGCGTTTTATCGATATATGTTCGAAGCAGATCGCCCACAACCACCAAAAACATGAGATTGGAGATTATACTACTTTGACGAACAGCTGGCATGAAAGACTTTGCTTTTAAAAGCAGTGTATAGAATAGTTTGTAGATATCCACTTTTTCGAAGCGCTTGCCATATATTTTGGATGATTTACTTAAGCGTTCGATAGCTTTCCCAAAATCAACAAAAACTAAATGTTATGGCTGATTGAGTTTGTTAATTTGTTCGATGATTACACGAAGAGATGCGATGTGGTCTACACAGGAATTCTTCGGCCTGAACTCTGCTTGCTGACTACGAAGTGTTGCATCAATTCTGCTTGTAATTCGATCTACTTCAGTTAATGCAATCAGACGTTGTTCCCTTTTTTAGCATCTTCACTTGAGTTCCCTGCATCCACTCGTTAAGAATCTTTTCGTTCTCCCATATGTTCATAAAATAAAGGAAGGAAGATACAAGTATTTTTCTATGGATATCGTCTACGCCAACGGCTTTTCGTGCTTTGGATTTACGAATTAATATATGGACTTTTTTTTTAACAAAGAGCCGCGTTCTTGGAATGTGCTGGAGCAGTACCATTTAACAGGAAGAATTATCGTCCAAAACTTAAGTCTTTTTAATGGACTTTTTTAACAAAGAGCCGCGTTCTTGGAATGTGTTGTAGCAGTACGACGTAACAGGAAAAAATATCGTCCAAAACTTAAATGTTTTTAACGATATTCACCACAGTCCCGGGGCATTAAATTGATACAAAAATACCATGACAAAATATGAGAAACAGAAACGAAATTTAATGAAAATAACTATCTTATTTTATTAATTTTGCGTTAAGTTTATTTCTGTTAACTTTGTTTTTTTCTTATATTTTTTTACAGGTGGTACAAAACTATAGGCAGCAGTATTCGTAAAATGCTGATCTACAATACCTACAAAAAGATTTTGGTCCATAAATTATTTTTAATTTGTATTTTTAATTCATGTATTTAAATAAAAGTATCTATTAATTTACAACAATAAGGAAAATGTTAAAGAATTTAACGATAATATAGTTTTCGGGTCACTTTTACCCAAAGGAAATAACAGGGTTAATCTACAAAAACAGTTTTTGCTGTACTTTCTCATTAAAATAAATGAATCTACAAAATTCTGTTTCACAATTTTATTTTGCATATATCTGACTTTTGACCTTGATACGTGTCCCAAAAACGTTGTCCGATTTCACTCAAATTTTCAGGACATTACTTTTAGACCTAGTGTCACAAGTGTTCGGCCGGCACTCCTTAAAATTCCAACAAAAAATTTTTTCATACAATCGATTGTCACTCTAATATACATACATACATACATACACACTTACATATTTACATATAAAAAAACAAATATTAAACCATAAATTAATTTAAACAATTCATTTAACCTGACATTTGAATTTTAAAACATTGTCCTGTTTCATTTGCATACGAGTTTTAATTTAGTTTGTTTTACATTCAAAGAATATACAACTAATGTACTTATATCCCATGTAATTAAAATAGTTGCTGTAGTTTATTTATAATTACTTGTAACTTTGCTTTGTTTATTTCTTTTCTCAAACAAACCAAAAAATGAAATCAATCAATTAAACTTAATTTTAATTAATCCATATAAATGCCAAAAAAAATCGTAAAATTCAAATCATATGCTATGTATATCAAATAACATCATAATCTTAAACAATGAATAAAATCCCTGAAAAAAAATGAAAAATACATAACTAATCAAGTTCATAATATAAAAACTACCGAAAAAGATGATCCTAATGAAGATTGGTGTGCCGTCTGCTTGGATGGTGGCGAACTAATGTGCTGCGATAAATGTCCCAAAGTATTCCATCAAAATTGTCATATTCCTGCTATATCCTCTCTACCCGATGAAAGTGAAAGTTGGCAGTGTTTGCTGTGTGTGAATCTCAAAGAATTGGCCAGCAATCCTGATAATCTACAAAAGAATCCAGGAGAATTAAGCCGCCTGGAATTACAGATCTTACAGCGCATCTGTTTAGAACTCTTCTGTCAATACGAACAAAGCTTACATTTCCGTGAGCCGGAACCACCATCAAATACAACTTATTACGAAATTGTCTGCAAGTAAGTTAATTTTTTTTAATTTATATTTTATTTTTAACATTTTAATCTTTTAATGTTTTTTTTGTTTGATAGTCCCATGTCTTTGGATGTTATACGCACACGTCTTGATCCTTCTAGCCCGAATCATTACAAAGATATTTCCTCGTTCATAGCTGATGTTCGCTTGATATTTAAGAATACTTATCTATTCTATCAAGTGAGTAATATGGTAATATTTTGTTTTTATTTTTTATTTATGTTTGTATATATTTATGTTTGATGTTATTCTGTAATTTTTTTATAAGCTGTACGTATGCGAAATGATTTGGTACTTAATAAACAAAACATTTCGTAAACGTTTTCTGTAAGGACAAAAGTTTTAAATTTGCAAAGACCGTATAAAAATATTCCTCACTAATCTTTAGTGCGATTCAGTAAGTTTATGCGAACATGAGACCGTAATATTTATCCATATATTTGAGGCCATTAATCCAAAATTGATGTAACCCAGATTTTTTTAGTTGGTTGCTGGTCTGATGTTATATATGTACATACTAGTGATGCACGAATTTTCGTATTCGTATTCGAATTGCCGAATATTCGGCCATTTTTAATGCGAATACGAAGCATTCGTATTCGTCAAATTCAGGCGAATACTAATATTTTTCCAAAAAAAATTAAATAAATACATAAAACCTAAACTACATTTAAATAAATGGATAAAAATATTAGTTTGTACGAATCCATTAAATTTTTTTTAGAAATTTGTGCTTTGTATCACTTTCAAATATTATTTACTGACGATCAGTTTTTATTAACTTTAAAGTAAGTAAACAGTCCTTTTTCATAACAATTTTTTAATATTTTTAATTAGAATTAATTTTTAGTCAGGCTTAAGTTCAGTAATTTCAATTCTTTTATTGAATGAAATATTTTTATTAATTAATGTGAGTTTCTAAAGAAGAGAAGAAAAATTAAATTAGACTTTTAAGCTGGGGAAATACCGATATTTTTCTGTGCAGCAACGCACTTCATCAGCACCCTAGTCTATCTACTTGGGTAAAGATTGTTATTAACATCAGCTATTTAACTTAAATTCTAATGAAACGGAATGTGAGAAATGATTGTTGTGTACAATTATTGATTTACCTTTGGTAAATACATATGTAAGTATCACTAAATAAATAGTGATACTTAAATATGTATTTACCAAAATTTTCTGTAAGTACACAAACGTTCTAACGTTACAGTACATTGCAGGACACGTACAGCAACGTTCGTCTAACGAGATCTTAAGACGTGTAAATGAAGACATAGTTTACTATAAAAAAAACTTCAAACTTCAAACTTGTAAATAAGGAAAAAATATCGCATTTTCAGAGATTAATGGTTCGATTATGGATGGCAACCGAACTTTGGTTGCGTTGCTAGTTGCCGAAATGGTATTACGGATGGCAACTGGCAACTAACAGCTGTTGATTTCAGTTACCATATTGGCAACCACAAATTTGTAGTTTCTGCATAGTTTAAAAGCAAAAAAAAAAATTTAAAAATTAAACATTAATTGCAATATTATTTTTATTTTTGAATTTCTTCTATGCATATTTAAGGAAAATATGCTTTACAGCTAAAACAGAGGTTGTTCAAACTTATTTTAGGCAACAACATTTATTCACAGTAGAGGCGATAATTCTAAAGAATCGTCTAATAGATTCAACTTTTGTATTTCCTTCTCTTCACCAATAATTAATTCCACTTAACTAATAATTTTTATGATCAATGTTTTTAAGCACTTTTACTCAATAATTTTCTTTTTAGCACTTGTATTTCTTATATTTTAAATATTTGTTTATCTTATTTTCAATTGCCAATCTGTCATAATCGTATCTTCGATAACTTTTTGGCAACTGGAGGAAGTTGCCATACATAATACAAATTTTAAGTTCAGTTGCGTTGCTAGTTAAATCGGCAACTGAAGTTCGGTTGCCATCCATAATCGAGCCATAAACAAGAAATTAAAAAAACGAACAAAAAAATTTAATTTCATACACAAAATGACGCATTGTTGTTGTTTAGTTGTGACGCACTGATATCATTTTGTATGTGTACATCTTTGTACTCATGTATCTATGTATTTAAAAGTTGTTTATTTGTGTTTTTATTTCGATTAGTTGTCTTATCATCGTTACCACTTCTCACCATAATATTTATATATATGTATATTATTTAAATACTTGCAGGAGGATTCAAAAACCTATACAAATGCCAAATATTTGGAAAATTTCTTCGAAGAGCAATTGGCCAAATGGTTGCCAAGCTATGCCAATAAATCAATTAATGTTAATAATGCTAGTGCTATATTAAATAGTGTTCATGGCAGTGGACTAACAAATGGCAACAATAGCAACTCAGCTTCGACATCTGCCTCTCCAGCACCCGGAGCACCATCACCCTCTCTAGAAAATGGCGGTCGCAGAAGCACCAACTCAGCCATGTTAAATATGAATACAAATAGCAATGGTAGCAGCGCATCCACACATCGTTTAGATGACATTATCGATGATGGGTGCAACCCGCCCAAGCGGCAGCGCAAACAAACTGAATAGGGTAAGATTATTGATGAAGAAAATCTGAATATATTTATGGAAATCTTACAGAAAATATAGCATTATGCCAATGTGCATCAAATGCAACAGGATAATACATGATAGACACACAATATGTAATACATTATATAATTTATATGTATGTATGTACTTATATGAAAGTCAACAATAAATAAAATCTTGTACTGACAAAAGAAAAAAGTGAAAAGAATCGAACAATATAAGCAAAACTTAACGTATTATGGTCGTTAAATAAAACTTTCATATCAGTTTCTGCTAAAGAAAATTTGAACTAAATTTTCACATCAATAATAAATATTAATAAAAAAAAAACAAAACAAACAAACAAACAAAAAGGAAAGACAAAGTTTAACTTTAATTTTAGAGAAAGCAAAAACAACATACAAGCAAAGTCTCATTCAAAGGAATAAAAACTAAGTAAGTTACTGTAAATTGAAATCATTTAAAAAGAGAAAGGAAAGCAAAAATCCTTCAAATATATTGATATATTTAATAAAAAAGCAAGAAATTAATTAAACTAACTAATTTTAACTGTAAATAACTAAACTTAAAACATAAAGAAACATTTATTTAAAAAGTTTCATAAAACACATGAAGAAAATTTAAACCAACTCATATTGAAATCATTAATTTATATAATGTAACAAAATACATTTAAAAAATAAAAAATAAAACATTAATTTATAATATAACTACATGCATACATACTTGTATTTAATAGTAATTAAAGAAATTAATTAATCAAACAAAAACTCTCATTACCATTTGATTAATATTAAAGCACACATTTTTTTACATTGGCCCTCTTTTCTTTGTTTTCTTTAATAAAAATTTATTCACAACAATCAATATTTATACAATAAAATTACTCACAATTTTACTCTTCCTCCTAGACATTTTCTAATTGTTATTGTGATAGTTTTGCAAAGAAATTACAAAACATTTTTTATACATTTACACACATACATGCATAGATACCCTCTACTCTGCATATATGCATACACACATAGATACATAGTACATATACTAAATTATAAAAAAAAATATTGAATTTTTCATAATTACTCAAACATAAATTTGCACTCTTCCTGTATCGTTTACAGATAAAATTCTAAATGAAATTATTTAAAATTAAATTAAACCCACAACACATTTGATTATGTATACGTTTTTTAAAGTTAGAGAAGACATTAATTTTTAAGGTACACCAATTGCGTTTTAACATACTTAGGTTTATGATTATGTTTAGTATAATATCTGTTAATAGAGTTAGAAAATACACATTCATGACACTTTTCTTAGAGAAACAAGAGCAAACAAACAAACAAAAAAATAAAAATAAAGAAATTCTTCATCTGCATAATTTTCAAGTTTAAATTGTAATTATATAACATTAGATATTTATTTGTTTGTTACTTCTTATATTTTTGCATATTTATACATACTACTTTTATAACAATTCGCCAATTTAATTTATTGAATATTGATGCTTTTTACGATTTTAAAATTTTATTAGATGGACTTACACTAAGCTTTTTTTGTGTGGAACTTGTTTGCATTTGCTGGGTAGAAAAAATGGCATGACAAATTTTGTTCGACTATTTCATTATTCAAACAAATTTCATGGAAAAAAAAACAGTGTAAATCTAGTCTTGGTGTTCTTTTTTTCAACAATTTTAAAGGTTCCAACTCAATTTAGGGTTGTTAAAATTAATTTTATCAAAATAATAAAATAAATGCAAGTGGTTTTGCTGTACATGTACAAGGATTTTGTATAAATAAATATAGGAGATATGTCTTCTTTTAAACGAGTATGTCCACTGTTACGTCCTTTAGTTATTATTTCTCATTAAAAAATTGCCAAGTGCTTGTAAAGCTGGGGTCACACGATTGGCACAATGTACCAATTTTCGTCGGCTCACTGCGATAGAGTCATAAGTAATAAGCCAAAATGACATAATTACTTAATTAATTCTTGAATAGGTCTATATGGCTTTATTACTAATGCAGTGTGGTGCAGTTATGTAATTATATTTTACTTAGATGAGAAATAAGGCAAATTTACTTTGTTACTTATGAATTTATTTCAGTGAGCCGACGAAAATTGGTACATTGTGCCAATCGTGTGACCCCAGCTTAACACTGGGTCTTCACGTAGAAATTTGATTGTTGAGAACAAGCATGAAATAACGTCGGCAGAATAATTTTATTTATTTTTTGCTTGAAGCGGAGGACACGTGTGCCAATTTTTTCCACAAATCTTACACATTCATAGGGCAGGTATTGTCTAAAATATATACATATTTCCAATGCAAAAATACGAAAAATGTATGTTTATTTTTTCTTATATTATGTTTTCAGATGATGTCTTCATATATTTTGCTCGAATTCATTGTTTTGTAAAAATTAATGGAAAAAGTGACAGCAGATTGCTTGGCAATAATTGCTGCAGCAATCAGCACAGCAATCATTGCGCAATGGATTGACACTTACTTATGGCAATCGCTGTCTACACGTAGGAAATTTCATGGACGCAATCAAATTCGACAATTGAAGAAGACCCAGTGTTAAGGTTTTCTGACGGAAGTTGACAATACATTATGAATAATACGTGGCTTTCTTTTACATGAGTGGGAATTGTTGTATTCTGTGTTCCAAATGGAACAAAAATGGCAAAAGCACGTAGCCAAAAAACCAGGGTATCCCACGTGAAGAAGCTTCCTTCGGTTGCTGCGAACGACCTATACATTCGTATAGGAAGTAGGAGTTTCCAAGATCCACTCCTAGATTTTTTTATAGTCTCCACCAGTTAAATCTTATTAAAAACTCCTGCACTTGATAATGGAAAAATTCCACAAAAAAATAACTGTAACTACTAACTGTAGTTGCGGTAACCATTAACAAGTGCGAGTGAGACGCAAAACTCTCCAAGGCCAATAAACAACAGTGGCCTGGTTGCATTTAAGAAATAATTGCCAACGACGCGTGATGTTGACTCGCCCAGAGCTGCTTTACGACTTTATTTGTGATTTTCCACATAAAAGAAATATAAGATATAAGTTTATGTGTATAAATTGTATTTTGATGGAGTACTAAATATGTTTTTATGCAAACTTCCTTCTCTGCAAGAGAAAGATTTTTAGTGAAAAAAACCAAGTTAAATTTCGTTTATAATACCTGTTTTTCCCCGGGAATTTTTTTTATTCCCGCATTTGGTAAAAACAGGGAAAACACATTCATAATAGGAGGAAAGGGAAAAGTGAAAAAAAAACAAACGCGGAATTTGTGTTCATGATTAGTATGATTAAAGCACCCCATACACGTTTCAATTCAATTGTGAATTGAGTCTTTCAATTGAATTGATTTTTGGCCACACACTTCATAAACTGAATTGAAAGATTTTCGTTCAACTGTCAAATTTATATATTTTTCACAATTACAAATTTTAAAATTTAAAACTTCTATTGCATTTATTCATTAATTTATATATTTTTTATTTAAAATTCACTGAAATTAAATACAATTTTAAAAATACACAACTTTTTCTATACAAAATAAAGCTACAAACATAAATTTTGACAACTAATCAAGAGATTCGAGCGCACACAGCACAATCGAATTGAAAGATTTACTAGTGAACATGAAAAATCAAAATCTTTTGATTTTTCTTCAACCAACTCGACAACTGCCAAACTAATCAATTGATACACCCATACACGCTTTGATTTGGACAATAACCGACTCAATTGAAAATTGAATTGAATCGTGTATGGGGCGCTTAACAACATAAAACATTTTAAAATTAATAAAAAATCAATTTTTTTTATTAAAGTACTATTTATTAAAAAATAGTTTATTTTACAAAAAAAAAAAAAAAAAAAAAAATATATACCAGAAAATCCCGATTGGCATCCCTGCCCAGGCAGTAAAAGCCAATCAGCACGACGTTGCTACGATTGTCCACGCGTACATTTAACATCAATACAACATGCATTTACCAACATTTTAATGTACTCATACCATTAAAATGATAACGCCGAATGACCGTCCTCCGACTCTTGTTTTCAATACTGGTCACAATACTATAAATACAATTTTATAAGGTCGTCTCAGTGGAAATTTCCCAACTTATGTCAAATTTTTGTATTTACGGTGTTTCAGCGGTAAAGAATTGTAAACGGGGTATTGGGAAACTAACGTCGAATTTTTGTATATACAGTGTTGTAGTGGTATAGCATTACTAAGAACGCGGTATTTGTAAACGTTTTCATATTTTTGTGTTTCGTCGTTTTCTCAGTGACGACTAGATGAAAGAGCATAAGCATGTATGTGATGTTCATCCCCACAATTGTGGTATGGCTTGCGGGTTACTGATCTACAAAAGCCAACCGTGAATACATACCAAAAAAAAAAAAAAAACTGCAGAAGAGTATCCCAGATATAAGAAGCCGTGTCTAGAATTTGTCGTTAAGAACAGCATTGAAAACTTTTCAGTTGAACTTAAGGTAGCGACGCAATATAGAAAAAAGTAGAGCGTCTGTATTTTGAGGCATGACAGATTTGTTTTGCAGTTTATGAATCGTCATTGAAATATTATTCTAGTGACTGGCGCATTTTTTTTTTCTACCAACTATTTTAATGTGAAAATTTTTTACAAATTTAAGCCATTCATTTTTTATTTTTATCCATCCATACACAAAATGTAAAACTTTTTTTTTGTAGATTTTATATACATACATATGTTGAAAGGACGAAAATCCTCAATTTGCAATGCAGAACCAAGTGTATTTTAACTTGCAATGCTTAGTTTGTATGATTCTTGAGCACAAAATATTAATATTGTTACACATTTTCAAATGCAATAATGTATGGTTAAAATTTATTTAGATTTTTTTATTTTAGTTTCAGTCCCAGCTGATACAATATTTATAAATACAATCACGATCAGCACTTTCGAGTACAGTGGAAGATCGAAAGTTTCTCATAATAAGGACCTGTATTTTCGAACAATAAACTAAATTAGTTGGAATCTTTGAATATTTTGAGATATTTAGTATTTTAATGCAGTTTAATTAAAATTATAAATAATATGATTACCTATTCTGAAAATCAATAATTTTATTCCTAAAAATGACTAATTGCAATATAAGTAACACCAATTTGACTAATTATATGTTTTATAGAACAGTAGATTTTTAATTTATCGGAACTAAGTATACCAAATTTAAAAAAAAACCCTAAAATGATAATTTAATTTTATAATTTTTTTTTTAACGTGACTATATAAAACTCAAAAACTTGTTTGTTTTCTAAAATTAAAACAAATTCACATTTAGTAGAATATAGTAGTGAAAAAATGAATAATCCAAATAAAAACCAAGTATTGTTGTTGTGTATGAATTATTTTTAATGAATACAATTTAACTTTTAGAAAGTAGAGAGATTAAATAAAACAGAAATATTAATAAAAGTAAAATAAAAAACAAAATACTATTAATTAAGTTATTAATAATAAAAGCATTAGATTATATGGCTTTTATATTAAAAAAATACGAAACAGAAACTTACATTTAGATCTAGTATTTAAATTCCAAAAAAAAATTGTATGTACTATACCATAAATATCACAATACAAACAAAATAATTTAATCGTAATAAACTCTTGATAAAAACAAAAATCTTAATAAAACAAATGACAGGAATTTGAAGCAAATAAATGAATGAATTGCAAACTACAAAAAAATACAGCAAAAAATATATAAAAATTACAAATATTTTAGATATTTAAGAAACCAGCAAGGAAAAGCAAAAAAGAGCAAAAATACCATAAATTTTACTCATAAAAGCAAAAAAAAAAAAAAAAAAAATAATAATTAAATAAAACTTAAAACTACATATTCTCAAATTTGCATAATGAAAGTTTAAAAAATGTTTATTCGAGAAAAATCTAAATCACTTGAATAAAAACGTCAATAAACTGGATTATGTATATCGAGTCGAATTGTTGTGAACGAGAAGTCCATTCGACATACATAATCAAGGTGTGTTATTGCAAAATTATGTGAAGGTGGAAGTATTATAATGACAACAATATATTGATTCCGTATGTTTTCCATTGTGTTTTCACTTCTCTACTTCCAATTATTCATTAGTTCTGTTCTAATTCTGTTCTATATAGGTTTTTTATTTTAAAAATAAATTTGCATAAGTTTATAAAAAAAAAAAAATGCTAAGCAATAGCTTTACCGCGGCAATTCCCGAGTGCCACACGTTTTTTTTTTTTTTCTAAATTTTTGGTTTGTTGCCGAAGTCTTATAATGGTCGACAAATTTCACGACAATTCCCAATGAATTAAAATCAGCAACCAACATCAATCTTTAATATATTAAAAATGTTTGAAAAATTCGACAACTGTAATATGGAATATTTATTATTAACTTGTCCCCATATTCCAAGTGAACTCCCCGTAATGTAAACTAATAAAATATCTGACTATTTGACTGTATAATCTTATTATATAAATACGGCACACATTTTTTTATTGTACACATATGGTAACACTGGTAGATATGCGCAATATAAATGTTTTTCAAATTTATTGGCTCAAAAGTAAAAAAGCGATCTAAATTTGCTTGAAAAAAGGCAACTTTCTCCTTTGTATTTGTTTTTTACACATGGATATATAATAAATAAAGACATACTAGGGGCTAGTTTCTTACTAAATAGTTAAACTTAGTTTAACATACGTTTGACTTAACCAAGAAACAAAGTTAAACGGGATTTCACCGCCCATGCTGTTTCTCAGTGATGGATTAAGAGTTGTCATACTTTGTTTTCAATATAGATGTGGCATTTTTGAAAATAGTTTACATAAATAGGGCAACACTTAAAAAGCGATTTGACAATTCTTGAAATTTATTTTAAAAATAACTTCAATAACTGAATTCTGAATTTTTGTAAAATAAAAAATTAAATGATATGGACTTAAAAATAGTGACGCTCCAAAAATTAAACCAAGAAAGATCGTAAAATTTTAAACCCAACGAAATAGACCAAGGCACATTCACCATGTAGTAGCGGAAACGCAGCTGAGCTATTTTTTTTTTAAATTATAGTTCATTTGAAGCTTCAAAAATTGTTTACGAAAGAGAAATTAAAAAAAAAATTTTTAAAAAATTTTCAATGTGAAAAATATTTTATTAAAAAAATTCTTTTGAAACAAACTTAAAAATATGAAAAAACTATTAAAAAATTGTGAAAAGTGCCTAAACGTTTCAAATTTTGTTACTGGTAGCTGCCGTGAAGAAATTTTTTCAAATTTATGTGAATAATTTTCATTATTATTATTTTACAACAAATTCTATTTTTGATATTTTGGATCAACTAAAAACCATGTTGTTTTTTTCATTGTTCTTGTAATCCTGATATTACCTGGAAATAAATTTGCCTTGGAAATAGACTTTCTTTCCAATTAATTCTAAAATCATCATACACATACCTCTTTGTTAAACGAAATCTTTGCAAGAACTCTAATTCATTATGCACCCAAAAATGATTTGGACGTGTTTTTATCTCTCATATTTTTCTCACAATTGTCCTATCCAAGTTATTCAGGTTTCATAATCACTAAAATCGTCATAACAATCATCCATTTTATTTATGTATGAATATATTTATTTATTATTCTTTTTTGTAATTTTTTTTTTTCAATTGCGTAATATTTATTTCATATATTTATCATTTGACAGTTCTACCTATAGCTAGTAGCTAACTATAGCTCAGCAATGTTACTCGGTTAAACCTAGATTATTAACTAGATAATCTTTATCTGAAAAACAAAATTTTAAGTTTAAACTACTGTTAACTGACAAGTAGAGTTTATCTTTATGTTAAAAACTAGCTCTAGGTGTCACTTGGTCTAATTTAGACCACCGAGCGATCCCAGTAAATTCAAATCGATAGAAGAGTGCAGTTATAAATGAAATAATACGAAATTTCTTTGATTTTCCCCTATATTCTGTAGTCAAACAGTTTTATTCAAAAAATGTTTGTTCTGTAAACCGAATTCGCATTACAATGGCGAAACGAAATCGAATGGATTTATTTTCTAATAAATACTCGTACTTGAAGATACTCTTTAATTTTTTTATTAGTTTTACATAAAATAGATCTTACCAACAGAAAGTATGTGAGGAACATATATATACATACATCTTTGTTTATACTCCACACAACAAAACTTCGAATGAATTGATTGTAATTTCGTAATATTAAATTAAAAGTAGTGCTAACGTTAGGTCTGTTTCTTTGCTCCAAATCAGCTACATATGTACGTCCAAGCCATATGCACAATGTGCAAACTTTTACAAAAGTGCCTTTGTGCTTTCACACCGACTAGAGCACAACAGCCAATCATACCTCGACGAGAACAATGCTTGCTCTTACTTCGCAAAGAAACAATAACAAATTTAAGAGCTTTCAAATCTGTTTAACTCAAATACAAATGTCAGAGTATTTGTGTTTGGACGTACCTGCTCTACATTAGGATTCCGCAGATCCCAATTTGCCCGAAAAGCATTCCCGCACTCGAAAATTGGGCAAATGAGAGAATTTTTGAGAAAGTAATGTTCTGGCATACAGAAAATTGATCATGTGTTTGAAAAATAAACAATGGTAATATTCGGAGTTCGATGCAAATTGTCTTGCGTAAGTCCTAGTTTAGACGGGCGAACATTTGGAAGGAAAACATCTGGAATTCTCTTTTTTTTTGTTTTCTTCGCGGTCACACATACGAAAATGTTGCCGGTGACATTATAATATTATTGGATAAAAGCAAGCATATTTTTACATGTATGTGTATATGTAGCAAAGAATATGAAAACAAAGCTTTCACCAATTACCGAACACAAAAATGATTCTCTTTTCCCCACCAGTAAATTGCTATCAAACTAAATGTTTCCCTTCCAAATGTTTTCGTGTCTAAACGCGGTCTAAAGTGACGAACTTGTATTAGGTGTTAAGTGCCCAGGAGAAGTACAAATAAGACCATCAATCTGTAAGAATGTGTTAGTGACGTTTAATTGATGATTTTTCGGAGACGCACAAATAAAATCGTCAATCACAGTTTTAATTTTGTGTTCGTTGTGTGCGATTGCATGTATGTATGAGAGAAACAAGTCGACCGGCTCGAAGCCGACGGCGCGCCGCGTGCAGGTTTGTTAACATTAAAACTCTATGAAGTCGGTATAAAAAAGCACAATGAACAAATACCAGGGTGGATCATTAACTCAGTGTTTTTTTGAATATCCCGCCTCTTGATTGAAATGGCAACACTGCTCCTGTCAATTGACTCTTGTCTAAATTTGAACAAGCTGTGTCATTTAGTTTGTGTTTGACAGCCGTTGATAACAGACTACCTCGCCTTTTGAGAAGAAAATGGAAAAAACCGAATTTCGTGAGGTCATTAAACATTATTATTTTTTTTGCGGAAAAACCCGTCAATTAAACCAAGGAAAAGCTCGATAAATTATGGGGACTCTGCACAATCGATTTCAATGGTAAAAAAGTGGTTTACTGACTTTCGTTGTGGTCGCACAAGTACAAGTGACGCTGAACGTTCTGGACGGCCAATTGAGATCAGTAC
Source organism: Tachina grossa (assembly GCA_949987645.1). NCBI lineage: Eukaryota > Metazoa > Arthropoda > Insecta > Diptera > Tachinidae > Tachina > Tachina grossa. The sequence goes on from OX465274.1 coordinate 64,984,718, forward strand.
ATCCGAAAATGTTGAAAAAATCCACGATATGGTGTTGGTTGATCAAAGAGTAAAAGTGCGTGAGATTCTTGATGCCATAGGCATTTCATATGGCAGTGTGGTTTCGATTTTGAATGATCAGCTGGGTTTAAGAAAGTTGTCTGCAAGATGAGTGCCTCGTTTGCTCTCAATTGACCATCAACGTAAAAATGTGACAACTTCAAAGGATTGTTTGGAGTTGTTTAACCGCAATCCGAATGAGTTTGCGGCGTTTTGTAACTGTGGATGAAACATGGATCCATTACTGTACTCCGTAGACCAATCAGCAGTCTAAACCTGCTCCGAAGAAGGTCAAGGTGAGTTTGTCGTCCCATAAGGCGATGGCAACTTTTTTTGCACGCGGGATAATCCACACCGATTACCTTCAAAAGGGAAAAACAATAAACGGCGAATATTATGCGAACTTATAAGACCGATTTAATGAGGATTTAAAATGAAAACGACCCTATATGGCCAAGAAAAAAGTTCTTTTTCATCAATATAATGTACGAGTGCACACGTGTGCAGTCTCAATAGAAAAACTCTACGAATTGGTACCCCATCCGCCATACTCCAAAGAAATGACTCGGTCGAAAGAGATTTATTTAGCTCCAATGACCAAACAAATACCTATTTTAAGGACCTCGAAAAATCCTATTTTTTGGAAAGGATACAAAAACTGAAGAAACGCTGGACTAAGTGTATGTTGAAAAATTTAAAAATAAATTGTTGTTTTGCAAAAAAAAGTCACGGACTTATTGATACGCCCTCGTACTTGCATCATTTGTACAGCTGAGCTGCTCAAAGTTGCACCAGAGTGTCGAACATCAATCGGCTTCTTCTTATAATACACATACGCGAATACATTTCTCTCGTGTTTTTCTCGGCGGCCAGCTCTATTGCATAGTGACAACTATTTTTTAACAGTAATGAGAGATTTTGAATTTTTAAGCATTAAACACATTCACCACAGCAAGCTACCGACTACCAAATGTCAAGGATAGAATACACATGTTTATATGAGAATAATTCTTTTGAAGACAGCAAGACAACATGGCGGCAGGTTGTTGTCTATGCTGGTTTTGTCGTTGTAGTCCAATTAAACAATTAAACTAATAATTATTAGTGCGTTTAAAAATTTTAAACTTAAATTGTAACAATTCCCATAAAAAACACTAATTATTAACTTGACTGCACCCGGTCAAAAAAAATACTTGTGTGGCAACACTCTTTCCTTAAATAGCTGTTGTTGTTATTTACATTTATTTTCTTTTACATACTCTTAGTCCCAAATCACACTATGCAAGTCTTATTGCTAAGCTGATTAGTTTTAGGGAGAGAGAGACGAGGGGAACAGAAACGTTTCTTTTCCCCCCGTCTCTCTCTCCTAACAAACTAATCAGCTTAGCAATAAGACTTGAATAGTGTAAATTGGGACTTACGACTACAATTTGAAGCTGAAAAAAAGTCAGCCAATGTAGCAATAGTAAAGTAAGAAAATAAAAAACATGTTGATTATTGAGTTCTTGTTTCAACTTTGTTATTTGTTATTGAGCTTCTCATTTGTTTAAATGAAAGTTTATAATATAATAACTCTAGTTGTTCTAAGAAGCTTTGGGTAAAGGTTCCCTAATGATCTGCATTACCAACAGTGAAATGCGCATAGGATCCAGCTAAACCCCTCAATAATCAATTTCAATGTATTTTTAATAAAAAAAATATTTTACTTAATAAGTAAAATATTAATTTGGGATTATTAGTGTGTTTAAAAATTTTTAACTAATTTCTATTTTGTTGGCTAGAATGAGAAAATTCAGTATTGCCAGTATAATACAAAATGTTGAATGAATGATTTTGTACAATTATTTCATATTATTTAACAAAAACAATATCCAAAAATTGATGTAAAAAAGAAATTGATTAATTTTTGTACTTTTGCGTGAAATAAGTACATTTTAAAAGAGCAATTAACTTTTATAAAATGAAAAATATATAAAAGTGGCAATACTGAACAATGTATTTGTACTTGAATATCAGCTGCAGATGGTGCTGCTGCCATCTCCAAAATAATTAAGTAGTCGGCTACGAGGCGGCAAATGCTGCTAGCGGCATTTGAAGTCGTGTGTTCGTATAGCCTGCTGTGGTCAATGTGTTTAATGCTTTACAGTTTATGATTTAGTGTGCGATATATTTATATTAATATATGTAACTTGAATTTGGTTTTAAGCCTAGCACTGAATTCTGACTGAAATTCCAATTGCCATAAGAAGTGTGTGTAAAAGCAAGCTTACGGAACAATTCAGCACTTCAAGCGCACGTTATATTTTATTTTTTATTTTTTTTTTTGATATGGGGGTTATTGTCTATTTGGTGAATGTTATAGCAACAACTTAAAACTTTTTTACGTTAACGGAAAATAAAAAATGTTTAAGAAATTATTTAGTCGCTTAATTTTTGACACGACGATATGAAACGTTACCTGAAATACAAAACGCCGTAACTAACATTTTAAAAATTATGTTTATTTAGGGGTTTTTAGTTCGTATTTTTCTGAAACGAAAAGCCCTCCTAATAAGCAATCCTGCTTGAAACCCAGTATAAAACAAGTGTTATTCAACCCACCCAATCAATTGTCAAGGGTTGAATTATGCTTGATTTCCACTTTAATTCAATAGCATTATCCAGTGAAAAGGGAACTTGAATTCAATGCGAACAATTCAGTTGTAGTACAGAGTAATTCAAGCCTTGAATTACAATTGAATTCAAGTGCATTTCAAGCTGCAAAAACAAGGCTTTTAAAATAGAAAGAAATAGAAAGAAATAGAAATTCCTTTGTTTTCTAATAATAATTTTCTGTACATCTGCTTTCGCTATTGTTTTCACGACTTTACTCACCTTTGTTTTCCAAATTCACCCTAGTCTATCTACTTGGGTAGATACACAAAAATCATATATCAAATTCCGTTTCATTACAATTTACGTTAAATAGCTGATGGTAATAACAATCTCTACCCAAGTAGATAGACTAGGGTGCTGATGGAGTGCGTTGCTGCACAGAAAAATATCGGTATTTCCCCCAGATTAAAAGTCTAATTTAATTTTTCTTCTCTTTAGAAACTCACATTAATTAATAAAAATAAGAAATGAAATTACTGAACTTAAGCCCGAATAAGAAAAGAAATTAAGTATTTGACAAGGTTTGAACCAAGGTGTATCTAACTAGGTGGCAGCGCTACTTCAGCTGATAATTTTTTACTCTATGTGCTTTTTAGCTGAAGAATGTCAAAAACATCGATTTTGTTTTGGGTTTAGCACAATTATTTTTCTGCTTTTGACTTTCTTCGGTTCTTTACACAGCTATGGTTGCCGTATTTTTGTATAACAAATCCTTACGCAGTCACCTGTATAATACATCATGGTTTGAACATATACATACAGTATGTCAAGTAATTGTTTTGACATAGTTAAAATCGTTGTAAATTTTGACTTTTATCGTAAATATTTTTTTACTTTTTTGGATTATGAATTTTTTGTAGTAGATTTCATTTTCTTTACATTTAAGTGCACAAATAGTCGTAAGTTATAATCAAAATTAAAAATAAGAGCACAAAAATTATATGAAAACCAAAAAAACTCAAAAATTTCTCTGTCAAGAAAATGTTTTTACATCTTTGTATTCTATAGTAAGAAAATAGGAAAGATTGTAAGGTATACAAAAATAAATATTTTTGTGGCCGCCATTGGCATCAAATAGGTTTGTAAGACGACTTCTCATAAAAATTTTTTTTTCCAAATATTCCGCTGAAATTTCTCACTTTCCCCTCGTATTACTGTTCTTAACTCCATTTAGTTCTTGAAATACCATTTCGAAACACTATTTTTCAATTAAACCCATAAATTTTGGATAGGCTATAGATCTGGACCCTGAGATGGAGTATCCACAGCTTTACCGCAATTGAAAAGATACCATGTTCTTACCCAAAGTGCCTCATGTTTGAGGTAAATACCTTAATAAAAATTGAAAACTTGTATATTTACTAGCCACAAAGCCAACCTTACTCGCGCTGCCAACCAAAAACCATTTCAACGCTCAGTAGCAGTTTCCCATGAGACAAAGGCAAGTGCTCAAAAGAATCGACTGTTCCTCAAGAACTGGTCAGAAATCCCAGCTTCTTAGATTGCAGCATAAAGATTGCCTTTTGCGCTAACGCATACTTCCAAGCTTGATGTCTACTAGGATAATGTGATTTTCTGCGACGAAACCAAACTTCTGCTCTATTAGAATGACGGATGTAACAAAGAATGGAGAAAAAAAATCTTTAAAAATATTGCAAAGTGAAACCATATACCCAACTGTAAAATTAAAAAAAGTTGGGTTGATGGATTGGGGGTATATATACACATGTATATATGTATATGCTGTAAAAGGTGGGATACATTTTTTTTTATTGAGAATATCATGAATGGGGGGCAGTACCTCAATATATTGAAGTATTTTTTTTGGATGACAGCTCGAGTAAGTTTGGGTTAATTGCTGGTAAATATGGAAGTTTTAAATTTTTATTAATGTATTGACCTCAAACATGAGGCACTTTGGGTATGAACATTTTGTCTATTCAATTGCGGTAAAGTTGTGGATACTCCATCTCAAGGTCCAGATCTATACCCTATTAAAATTTATGGGTTTATTTGAAAAATAGTGTTTCGAAATGATATTTTAAGAACTAAATTGAGTTAAGAACAGTAATACGAGGGAAAAGTGAGAAATTTCAGCGGAATATTTGGGAAAGAAAATTTTTTTCCATGAGAAATTGTTTTACAAGCCGGTTTGATGCCAATGTCGGCCACAAAAAATATGTATTTTTGTACACCTTAAATTTTTTTATATTTTTTACTATAAAATACAAATATGTAAAAATATTTTCTTGACAAAGAAATTTTTGAGTTTTTTTTGGTTTTCATGTAATTTTTATGCTCTCATTTTTAATTTTGCTTATAACTTACGACTATTTATTTGTTCACTTAAATGTAAATAAAATGAAATCTACAAAAAATTTCATAATGCAAAAAGGGGAAAAATATTTACGATAAAAGTCAAAATTCACAACGATTTTAACTATGTCAAAACAATTACTTGACATACTGTATGTATGTATGTTGTTTGATTTTTTATTTAAAAATATTTTCAAACTTGAAAATTACTTGAAAAAAATGTTTGAATTCAACTTTGTTTCTAGTTCAATTTCAAGTGATTGAATTTTAATTTTTTGAGGGCTTATTGGGCTATGTTCATTGAAAGTTTATTAAATTTAATGTATTAAGTTTTTCTTTAGATTTTTATCAAACTGGGACATGTTTTTGCTTGGAAAGACAGACACAAGTCAAACTGATGATTCCAGTAATTTGATGACTTAAATATATTTACAAATATTGGATATGATTCAGTGGAAGAAATCTTCTCAGACAGAAGTCATGCGTTTTTCAGTTACACGATGAAAAGTAAGTGATAAATTCAAAGTCATATTAATAATGTTCATCATTTTAATACTTGAGAGCATAGTTGCCAGATGAAATAGGTGTGAATTTGTCAAAACAAACACTTTTCTCAAACGAAAGCCTATCACAACAAATAAATTCGTAGTTTTTAACCTTCGATTAAAAAAAGGGGTGTTATAAGTTTGTAGTGTGTGGCTGTGTGTCTGTGTTTCTGTGTGTCTGTCTGTGTCCACGTACAGGCCAAACGGCTGGACCGATTTTCTTTTAGTTTTTTCTGTTTGAAAGATGTCTTGATCGAGAGGGTTCTTAGCTATGTTTGGAAAAAATCGGTCCAGCCGTTTAGAAGATATAACATCTTTTCTGAAAAAAGTCGGGGTTTTTTTAAAATTTTTAATTTTTGTTATTATATAAAATAAACTAAACTATTATCAAAAAAGGAATCAATTGTTCAAAAAACAAAATAATTATATGTCTTACTATTTTGGTTTTGTTTAAATTAACTTGACTAAATACTCCTTCTACGTTTGCTGAAGTTAAGTTTTATTCGATTCATTTGAACTAACCTTAACAGCTTCTATATCACTTCGAAAATCGACTGTTTTCTTGGAATCGTCATATTTGCATGCAATAGCACTAGCGATGGAGCAATCATTATTCTGTCCATTTGGACACCTTGTTTGATTCGAAGATGAAAGAACTGTCTGCAATTGTTGGGTTAGCAACTCTACGGTACGTCGGAGAGCATATACATCACCCCGCAACTTTTCCACGTCAGCATCACCTTTCGCTGCAATTTGATTGTTTTCCATCGTAACCTCTGTTCCAGACGGCGTGTTGCTAATTTCATCCAAAGGAAAACTAATTCCATTCTCGTGCAAACGCGAAATTAATTCCATCTTAGTTCCAGATGTTTTCAAATTATGCTTACGCAAAACATCCTTTAATTCTGTCGTCGTTAAATCATTAAATTCCATCCCACTTCTGATATTCACCCCTATTCTGCGTTTCGATTCGAATCGAAAGTTTCTCCGTTTGGCAACTTTGGTATTCTGCGTTCCGTTCTTCGATTTCTCTTTCGATTCTATGTATTCTGCATTTCGATCGTAACTACGTTTTTGTAAGTTGTTATTTTAGTGGCGGAGCGTTTTCAATTTTTGTTTGTTTAGATTTAAAAAGTGATTAATGCAAAAACTAATGCAAGTATTAAATGAAAGAAGGTTTAATTAATGAACTAAACAGTTTGTTTTGTTTTTCTGTACTGAAATGCGATTTTTATTTAGTTTATTACAGGTAAATAGAACAGTTGACATACCTATTTAATGGCAACGAAAAACGATTTTGTCTACGGATTTAATTAAATTTAAACAAATAAACTTTATTTTTGTGTTACAATTATGTGTAAAAAATTAAAATATCACCTCCGGCGCGACAGGATTCTTCAGACTGGAAAAGTTTGGCCACAAATACCTCTTGCTTATCCCGTTTTTTTTTTAAACTCTCTGTACTTAAATTTGCAAGAGTTTATTTAATGAAAATTTTCACAATATTTAATTATTATTTGTTTTAATTGTTAAATCACTGTTTTTTGCACTAAATTTAACTTTTTGCTAAAAATTTTGCAAAATTGCTTAGTTTTACTGTTCCTATTTCACCCGTTTCAAAGCAAAGCAGTAGGTTTAAACATACTCTTCTCTTCTTCTTTTTCTTTCGATTCAGTTTTTCGGCAGAATACCTCTTCGATCCGTGCGTAACTGAATGCGGGAACGTAATCGAAACGCAGAATAGGGGTGATTGTGAAGGTATGACTAAAATTAAATAATATTTTATTTCCAATAAAAACAAATTTTAATAATATAAAAGACGGTTCAAACTTGGTCTTTTATTTAAACTGAAATAACGTTGTCAGGAATAAAAAAACTATATATTCACATTTATTAAAAAAAACGAAATTAAAATATGTATATTGATTGACGTTTATTGAATCAAATATTTTTATTAATTAATGTGAGTTTCTAAAGAAGAGAAGAAAAATGAAACTAGATTTTATTAGCTGGGGGAAATTTTTTTGATAAAATTGGGAAATAAAAGACTAGAGTGCCTTTTTTGTATTTTTTCCACAAATCTAATAGTTTTTTTAAATTTCTCATTTTAATAACTTTAATTGCCTGAATTTAGATTCAATTTCAGGACCTTCACATTCTTTAACAATGTGGGAAAAATTTTAATCATTCCACATTTTTCAATTTGATTAACCTTAACATCAGCGAATACTAATATTCCTAAATTAATTTCATCAATGTCTAAAAAATCATTTTCATCTTTATAATCACCCCTATTCTGAGTTTCGATTCGAATCGAAAGTTTCTCCGATTGGCAACTTTGGTATTCTGCGTTCCGTTCTTCGATTTTTCTTTCGATTCTATGTATTCTGCATTTCGATCGTAACTACGTTTTTGTAAGTTGTTATTTTAGTGGCGGAGCGTTTTCAATTTTTGATTGTTTAGCTTCAAAAAGTGATTAATTAAAAAAATAGTGCAAGCATTAAATGCAAAAGAAGGTTTAATTAATGAACTATACAATTTGTTTTTTTTTCTGTATTGAAATGCGATTTTTATTCAATTTATTACACGTAAAACAGTATAAAAAGTTGACATACGAGTACCTATTTAATGACAACGAAGAACGATATTGTCTACGGATTTAATTAAATTTAAACAAATAGACTTTATTTTTGTGTTGCAATTATGTGTAAAAAATTAATATATCACCGCCGGCGCGACAGTATTCTTCACAATGGAAAAGTTTGGCCACAAATACCTCTTGCTTATCTCGTTTTTTTTTAACTCTCTGTATTTAAATTTGCAAAAGTTTATGTAATGCAAATTTTTACAATATTTAATTATTAATTGTTTTAATGGTAAATCACTGTTTTTTTGCACTAAATTTAACTTTTTGCTAAAAATTTTGCAAAATTGCTTAATTTTTCTGTTCCTATTTCAGCCGTTTCATAGCAAAACAGCAGGTTTAAACATACTCTTCTCTTCTTCTTTTTCTTTCGATTCAGTTTTTTTGCAGAATACCTCTTTTCGATCCGTGCGTAACTGAATGCGGGAACGTAATCGAAACTCAGAATAGGGGTGAATAATTATTATCACACTCAAGCAAATCTCTTTTTAAAAAATAACTTATTTTAAATAGTTTTTGCATTTGACCGTATAAATTTTATATTTCTGTGTTTCAGTTAATAGATTCTGTAAAATAACAGGCTTAAAAAACATTTAATTTTAAAATTATTAATACAAAAAATTAACATTGATCGCCTTTTACTCATTAGTTTTATTGCAAATTCATTCAAAAGCTGCCAAGTTCTTGGTCAAGCTCAAAATTGTTTTAAAGTTCTAATAAATGGTGTTTATTTATAATTCTCCCTTATTTCAGTTGTCGCGATCGACGTCACTTTAACACAATATCAAAAAAAAAAAAAAAAAAAAAAAAAAATGGGGCTTGTGTACCCGTTGTCGAAAACAACTGACATCGTTGGCATGTTTATGCTATCTTCTAGACAGAAATAGATTGTCAGTAGCACAAAATTGTTCTTGAGAGCGTCTTCTAAATAAGCCACAATTTTTTTTGGTATTGTGTTAAAGTGACGTCGATGTCGACAACTGGAATAAGGGCGATTATTTTAAAATCGTCAACTTGAAACGAAAATCGATCAGTCGTCAAAATGCAATTCTTGCAACCCAAGATCGTCAAAATTAATATAAATCGTCAAATCTGGCAAACATGCTTGAGAGTTATTTTCGACTGAATAAAACATAAGTTAGGCATGTATTGGATACAATAGAGCGTACTTTTGGACAAAAGGGATCAGATCTGTAAAAGTAATTCTATCATACATAACGTGACCAGATGGTTTTTGCAAAAAGCGGGACATGATCGATCAAAAAACTGGATTTCGAAGAAAATACCATCAAAAGCGGGATTTTAAAACAAATATCTTTTAGAAAGCGGGATGTAGAAAACATAGTTTTCAACTCAAAAGAAACGCCTTTAAATAAACCAAAGCATTTATAAACAAGAATATTTTTCTACATAAATAAAAATCAAATGTCGTTTGTTGATGATGTTAGGTTTTTACGCAAAAAAATTGGTCACGCCCACTTTTTTTAATTTATCTAAAATTGGAGAACGGCTGGACCGATTTGGCCAATTTTTTTAATATTCGTAGTAATTTAAAAAATTGTATTAAGGAGTGTAATGAAATATATATTTTTTTAATTTTAGAATATCTGCATCTAATGCAGCAGGAAATTTGAAATTTTGTGTAAGTAACGACTTTTTAACGTGCGTTGAACATGGGAATGTTGGACCTAAAAAATATTTGAGATACCTAGAAAACTAATATAGGAAGAACGTTGAAATTTTGTAGGGACAAACTCTATTGATAATGTACATTGTCTCTGGGAACAATTTCAGAAATAGCGTGGTGCTTCTCATAAATTGGAAATTTTTGTTTGTAAGTAATACCAGTGTACTAACCTTGCTGATTTGCCCACATTATTTTACTGATGGTCTAGAAGAAGCCATAGGCTATTAATTTTTTAATATCTAACTTTGGCATAACGCTTCTCATATAGAAGCATCATTTATTTTTAGATATCTTTTAAGCCAAAATAGTTGAAATTTTGAAATTTTTTCGTAAACAGTAACGCCAATAACGAGAAAAGTTTTATAAAATGGAGTTAATAATGGAGCAAAAGTGTGTCACCTCCTAAGTAAATTAAATATTAATTTATAAATATCTTTGTATCTGCTAAAAATACAAACTTGAAATTTCGCTGATTCTGCTGATGATAGAAAATAGTCGTAATTGGACAGGGGTGCTTGGCTCCTTTTAAATAGAGAAAATGTTTACTTAAAAAATATTTTGGAAACTAATGCAGTAAGAAGTTTGAAACTCTTCCTGACTATTTATGTCAATAATGAGAATTGTTTTCTACAAAATAGTGAAGATTGAATCGCAAGCGTGGACAATTTTTTTCTTTTCATCTCAAAACGTACATACATATATTTATGAGGTGTAACGAGGCGCACAGGTTTTTGGCTAGTTAATCATTAACGACACTTTTGGAATAAGTTTTTATCAGTTACATTTTAATAAAAATCGAATAAGAGATTGAAAATTTCAAAACTCTAAAAAGCGGGATAGGAATCCAAGGCGGGATCGACCTGTGAAAAGCGGGATAATCCCGCCTAAAGCGGGATGTCTGGTCAGGTTAATCATACAGCATTATATCCCAACAAACTATTTACCTTACTTTTTGCCATCCAGAACTAGTTCTAATTGATCTACCGAGGGCATTTAGTACAGTCGCAATACTCGTACTTTTCCACAGTTCCTTGAAATTATTAGGAACACTGCCTGAGGAATCCGCTAGCAAGAGAATGATTCTTTTCCAATTCTTCCACAAGCTTTTCAAATTGGTTGGGTTGGTCATTTTAATTTTGTCCATATTATATTTTTCACTTTTTTCAAATGGAATAAATGAAATGAAATATCCTTACTAATATTATAAATGTGAAAGTGAGTCTGTTTGTTTGCTACGCTTTCACGCGTAAACCACTAAACCGATTTTGAAAGTTCTTTCACCAGTAGAAATCTACTTTACACCAGAGACAAACATAAACTATTTTTTATCCGGTTCGGAACCGGTTTTTTATATTTGGCACGGATTTTCAAATTGCTAAACCGATTTTGAAAGTTCTGGCGTTGGCTGAAGTAGTTAGCTCGTTGACTACAAAATGGAAGGTCCTTTGTACAATTCCTGTATCCAACTGTCATTAAATAACAACACCACGCATTTTTCTGATGTTCATTAGTGTCCCTTCATATCAGTTGTAGAAAAGTTTAAGTGATGAAGGCATAGTCACTGGTCACTGAACTATACCAACTTCAGCAGATGCTAATCCTAATGTAACATCAGAGCGCCCTTCTTCGTCGGTATTGTGTAGCAAAATCATCGGCGAAGTAAAAACCAATAAAATGGCTACTAACCACAGCTTCATTTAACACCAGGGGACAAATTACGGAATTTGATACGATTCGTAATTTAAAATCATTTCAATAGAGTTTATATGGAAATATTTACAAATTACGAGTCGTTTCGAATGCCGTGATTTGGCCCCAGAAGGCGCTGCAACACTGCATTATCAAGCAGCGTGCAAAAAGTAGAGTTGTAAAAGAATAAAGCTTTCTTCTATAACTATCCCGATCCTGAGTGTTACTTCTCTTTTTGTTAAAAAAAAAATAGAAAGCTAAATTACCAGCGACAAGTATCATTTATTTTTTTATCCGTTTCGGAACCGGTTTTTATATTTAGTTTGGCTTTGTTTTTGGGCTGGTTAGGGCAATTTTCGTTTCGGGTTTGATTGTTTAAACAGTTTTGAAACCGGTTTTTATTCTGGTTTTTATTTTTTTATCGCCTTTTTGTTGGTTTTTATCCTTTTTTTAACATTATCAGTGAGTAACAAAAAAAAAAAAAAAAAAAACATTCATAAACTTTAAATATAGTTTCCAAAATACCAGATCAACGCGAGCGGAGCCGCTGGTAAAAACTAGTTTTAAAATAAATATGTATGCATACTTTGGTATTTCTTATATTTCACTTTTTTACTATTTAATTTAATTTAGTGTACAATATAGAAAGAACACTATATAAAAAACACTGACGGCAAAATGAACTGCAACATCAACATCAATTTTTTTAACAGAATACCAAAAATATGTTGACAGTAATTTATAAATGGCAATGATATGTATCAACGGGAATACCGATTTGCCAAAAAACATTATCCCAGTTGTGGTAAAGTGACGTTGATGTCGGCAACTGGAATAAGGAGTATTAAAAACGACGTCGTGTTATGTTGCCGACGCCAAATATAATAAAAGTGAGATTTTTTTTTCAAATCTTTCAGCAGCTTTTTAAATTGGTTGGTGTTGCTAATTTGAATCTTTTTCATGTGTATATGCTTTAGTACTTCTTGTATATCACTTTTTGATTATTTAAACTGTTTCTCAAATTCGTTTAGGTATTCATACACACAAAAGAACACGATGTCAAAAACACTGTCATTGAATACCAAATTACGAAAAAACAACATTCACCCCTTATTCTGCGTTTCGATTACATTCCCGCATTCAGAAACATGCGGAAGATTGTATTCTGCAAGAAAAACTGAATCGAAAGAAAAAGAAGAAAAGAAGGGTATGTTTAAATCAGCTACTTTGCTATGAAACGTGTGAAATAGGAACTGAAAAAAACAATTTTTACATACATTTTTAAATACATTTCAAATTCGTTTCAAATTTTATGAGTATGGGGGTTAGTGTCTAATTTTGTAAAACGCAACGCCAAACAAAATACACAGGTCCTAAAAAACGAGATAAGCAAAAGGTATTTGTGGCCAATCTTATTTAGTGTGAAGAATCCTGTCGCGCCGGAGGTGATATTTTAATTTTTTATACATAGAATCGAAAGAGAAATCGAAGAACGGAACGCAAAATACCAAAGTTGCCAAACGGAGAAAATTTCGATTCGAATAGAAAGTTAGAATAGGGGTGATTAAAAAATACATCGTGTTATGTTGCCGACGCCAACTAGAATAAGGGTGATTATGTTTTTGATATGGAAAGTAATGATAAACGTTGCTACTAGTACACACTATTGCGATGTCACAAAAAGCCATAGTGTGTACTCGGCATAGCGCTAATAAAAACATTCTCCCTTATTCCAGTTATCGACATCGACGTCACTTTAATACAATACCAAAAAATTGGGGCTTGTGTACTCGCTTTTAATAACAATTTTGTACAACTGGCAATCTATTTCCGCCCCCTTAAGTCTAGAAAATAGCATAAACCTGTCAACAGAAGTCAGTTGTTTTCGAAACCGGTTACGCGAGCCCCAGTTTTTTGGTATTGTGTTAAAGTGACGTCGATGTCGACAACTGGAATAAGGGTGATTATTTGCCTGCACAATTGGATACGATTTGAGTTTTGCTTGAAAAAAATAGTTTGTACGAGTACTTTGTGAAAGAGCGTTTTGAGTTTTCAAGCGTAGTAGATTCAATAACGTTTGTTACGTAAAATTTTAGTTAGGTCTTCGTGCGTTTTACATGAAACCTGTGTTGTAGTTAGGGATTTTTAATATTGTCAATAAAGTCGATATTTTTGTTCATAGAAGTCGGATTCTATTGTGATGAGGAATTTATAAAAAAATTACGTAAATTATGTAACGATATACTTTATCCTTGTTATTCATTACTTTTCACATAACAATACGGATCAGCTTTTTCCTATCGTTGTAATTACATTCTGTTACAGTTGGCTAACTGAGCCTTAAAGCGTTCATTTACTTTTTCTTATCTGGAAGAGTAATTTTGTAAATTTCTGCCACACTCGCTCGTTGCAAGTTTCTACTAGGAAAGTAAATGAACACAAATTTTATCAAAATAATTTTTGTTCGGCAAAGCTTAGGACACCGAAAAATACAAATATTTTTTCATCAAATACAGCTGCTCTGTAGTTTACTTTTACCTAGTTTAGTGTAACATTAACATATTGAAAATGACATGCTTTTTATACTTCTAAATTTTTCACCTGGTTATAAATTTGATTTTCACATAAACAAAAACAACAAACTTGCCAGCACATACTAAAGTACGAGTATTCATATTGAAACGTTACAATATTAATACATTCTTAAAACGCTATTGTGAACTCCCTAAATATCTAAAACTGCCAACCTTTATTTCGTTAATCTTAAACTTTTTCATGCCGTCTTCGACTTTTGTTATATACTTGTAAAAAAATTCTCGTTTGGACGCTACGCAGGGAATATCTACATATATATAAATAAATTTCTGTGCTTATGGCATCGTTGCTCAATTCGTATCGTCTTACTTTTGCAGTTGTCGTATCGTTTAAGTTTCGATGTTAGTTAGTAAAAACGTGAGGCTGCCAATAAATGTGTCAGTAATTATTATATTCCTCTTTGATATAAATATGTGTGTATGTATGTATGTAGTATGAGAAAAATTGATGTGTATCATGTTTTGAGTAAGCATCAATATGTTTAGCTGGTACGCAACAGCACGATACTAGTCCCATACCTGATTAATGTTTCCAAACAGCAAAGAAACATTTTCCTTTCCATTTAAATTAAATATACTGAGTATCGTGCGTATTTTTTTTTGTCCGACTAAATATTCATACTCTGAGTATAATAATACTCCAACTATAAATAATATAATATATTTCATACACACAATATGCGTATATTTTTTCCCTGACTAAATATTCATACTCTGAGTATAAGCATATTCCAACTATAAATATATAATATAAAATACATACCATTCCGTACGCTTAATACGCATGTGCTTTTCTATTTATAGTCGTCGAGTATTTTAGTTTTTCGCATGAATTAAGTTTATTGTAATCGGCTATATTCATAGTTGCTTATACATATGTATAGCTGATTATACGCTATTAATAATATTTAGACTATTTACTTAAGTATATTCTTTTTGAGTACTTATTGCAATTCTCTGCTGCAAATCACGACATGTGCAATCACACTAATTTCAAAATAAATTGCACGATTCCGTTGGAATTGGGAATAAAGAAATATTTACAAACTTTTCTACTATAAATGATAAAAACTTAAAATACAATAAAAACCCACTAACAAACAAGTCAGTTATTTATTAATAAGTTTGTTTTTGAAAACACCGTGATTTTTGGACCTGGCCCAATTATGATATTTACAAAAAAACGTTTTCCCCTAAATACTTAGATATTCACCCCTATCGCGAATGACAAGTGTAATTTTTATTCCCATGAAATTTTTATTCCCCTTGAAGGGAAAAATGCTATCGTGAATCTCCTGTGAAATTTTTCTTCCGATGTCAGTTCTTAGTGAATGTAAAAAACGCAAACAAGATTTGTAAAGCCTAAAAATTATCTGAAAATCAAATTTAAGTTTAGTAATAAGATATACAAAAATTTTGTATTTGAAATGCTTGTGAGTATAAACTTGTGTTTTTAAATACGAGTATTCTAGCTGCAATGGAAAAAATTCCTTAGTACACCACCGCCATAAAAAGACAGAGGAAAGAATGCTATATTTTTCTGTCTTTCTCCCAGCTGAATTAACACTTTGCAAAGTAAACTTTCCGTGTCTAAAAGCGAAGCACTATGGATGTATTGATGTACGTGTATATGAGTATTAACATGTGATGTGGCGAAGACTTTTTGTTTATAACAAACAATCAAAAGAAGTAGTATTGTTGCGTGCATGCTTGTTATTTTGCATATTGTACGTTTGAGTGTGTGTGCAAGATGTAGATGGTAATCTATTATGTGTTTAAGGAAGATTTTTTTTAAAGCATGCGTAGACAACTAATGTCAATGCATGTGTGCAGAAAAATCAAAGAGCACCCTGCAGTCAGACTGGGACCAAGTGTCTCTATGTCAACACTAAAATTCTAGTAGTAGTTACATTGTCTACAATTTATCTTCTATTCGTCAGTATAAAAGAAATAGAGAAAACAGATGTGGTGTATTTCTGGTGGATTTTGCAACAACTTGTCAATATACATAAATTTGTATGTACGTAAGGTATAGAAATGTACCAGTAAATGTCTGGTTAGTATGTCTCCATGTTCCCATAAGAAATATGAATTCACTACCTAGTCAATTGTTTTAGTGTTACTAGTAGATTTTCAATGACAAGCACATGCTAAATGTCTAGCATAAAGTATTGTATGGGGAATAATTGTAGAGTAGGACTGGTGACAAAGTCAAAAGCGACTCAGTACATTTTCACTATTCGCACTTTCTGCAGGGCATATACACAACTTATCTGTGTATGTATGTACATGCATGACGTTTGTATACGCGCCCATGCGTATGAAAAAGCATCACAAATTCTTCCGTCACGAAGTATTTTCTTCTTTAAGGCCGGGGCACAATGAATCCGTCATACGTAATACTTCGCCTTTTTCAACTGACATTATCGCAACGACGGAGAATGTTGGCACAATGAGTACTTTATTGACGGAAGCATTTGAACAGCTTCAATAGGTCGATTCTCCATTTTATTTATTAAATTCAAATTTTCTTATTTATTTCATTTATTTTTTTGTTTAATTTTATTTTTGCTGCCACAAAACACAAAAACATAAATCAGAACATACCAAAAAAAACCAACCAATATCTGTCAAACTAGGGGCTGTCCATATATTACGTAACGCTGTTTTCCCCGATTTTTGACGCCCCCCTCCCCCCTAGTAAAAGATCGTAACAAAAATGTGAACCCCCCTCCCCCCAGGAATAACGTAACAATGAGATATAAAATAAATTAAATAGTTAAAAGTTTTTATTAAAAAAAATTTAATTTAATTTATTGCTTTATTAAATTCATTTGTTAGACTAGCACAGTGCGTAGACAAAAATTAAATAAGCTTACATATGAACGTAATCCATATATTGGCGAAACTATTTTTAAATTTCTTCCCAAGTATCCTCAAACTCCAAAACTTATGGCTCTCTATAAAGAACTTATTCCTAAACTGTATGTATGCATTAGTGATGTGTATTGGAATTCCAAAACATTCGGCCGTTTCTAGATATCCGTATTCGTTTAAAGAAATATATAAAGAAATTCATAAATCCAAAACGAAATTTAAATGAATGGTACACAAATATTAGTTTGTAATAACTAAAAAGGAAATTCTTTTTTATTTTTTGCTATGCGTTGTTTGCCAAATAATCTGCTATAGTTTTCCGTATTGATGACTGAGCAGTATTTGAAACACCAAGAAGAGAATTGCCATTAGCCTTGCGGCCGCTTTCACTAGTTTCTATAAGTGAAGTCGTCGTGTATTTCAGAGCTCAAAGATGACTCCGTTTGGCCATCTTCAAATCAATGTAAAATGTGCGTGCAAAAAAAAAAATTATATCTTGGATCAATAAAGGTTGCCATGGTGAATTATATTTCATTTTCTAAAAGAGAACATTTTTAACCCGCTTTAAACATACAGATTGTTGGGATATCAAATGATTCAAAATGATGTCAATTACGAAAGATGTGCAATTTTTCTTTTCTTGATTTTTGTCCCTTCTACAACATTACATTTTCAATAGATATTTGCCCATTAAAAAAATGTACCTTAAAAATACTTTAAAATTAGGGGGCACAAAATCTAGTTCCTAAACGCATTTCAATGTTGTTTTCAAAATATTTTTTTTAAGTTCTGTTGCATAAAAAACTAAAATAATATCCTTATGAAAATACGTCTATGTATGCAAGTTTCCATTAACACATCTATCAAAACTTAAACATTGTAGCCTCAAGTTGACCAACAAAAATTTTAAAACTAAATAATTTGATATTGTCATATACATATATGGAAGAATATATTTTTTGAAAGGACACTTTTTGTCCATGAGAATTGCAAGAAACCTTTTCCTAAACTTCTGCAAATAGCATTTCCTTCTATGTATTTGATGGATTTAATGTTAATATATGTTGCAGTTTAATATGGAAAGAAGTTTTTATGTACATACATACATATATTAGAATATTTAAGAATGTAAATGGATAAGGAAAGATGAGCAATTCAGAACCAGTTCAATTCAGTTTGACTACAATTTATTTAATTTATTATAAAAACTTTGTATAATTTTCAAATGTTATTTAACAACTATTAAATTTTTGGATAGTTTTCATAAACTTTAAGGTACGTTTTAAATATTCGAATTCGAATTCCCGAATATCAAAAGTTGACAATCGGCAGATGTTTGTAGTATACATACTCGTATATAATATATGCAGGCAACACGTATGATCAATTAAATAAATAAATGAGAAAAACACGTATTTTTGTACAAAATTAGTAATTTTTTCTGTTACGTAACATTTTCAAAGACCCCCTCCTCCCCACCATAACAAATCGTAACAAAACTCGAACCCCACCCCTCCCCCCTAGAGCGTTACGTAATATATGGACAGGCCCCTACTCAACGTATACAAAAAGTTAAAAGTTTACCAGTTTTTGTACCTTGCGTTGACGGACACGTACTGAATGTAACAGCCCTCATAAGAAATGTATTTCAACTTAGGAGCTGTCCATATATTACGTAACGCTATTTTCCCCGATTTTTGACCCCCCTCCCCCCTAGTAACAGATCGTAACAAAACTGTGAACCCCCCTCCCCACCAGGAATAACGTAACAATGAGATAAAAAATAAATTATATAGTTAAAAGTTTTTATTAAAAAAAATTAAATATAATTCATTGTTTTAAATTCATTTGTTAGACTAGCACAGTGCGTAGACAAAAATTAAATAAGCTTACATATGAACGTACTCCATATTGTTACGTTTTTCTCTCTATAAAAACGCTTTTCCGTAGATCCGAAGATTTGCAAATGAATACAAGAGCCGAGTGTAGTAATTAGGGTTAAGAATGATACAAGTTTTATTTACAAATACACTTATACTAAATTACTCAAGAGCTTAAATACACTAATACAACTTAAACTAATAAATTACACACAGATATTCACAACTGGTTACCACTACGCCTTCCTCGCTGTAGTTTACGCACGTTTCTTAGCTGGCTGCGCAAGTAATCACGTGACACCTCTTTGTCTACTGCTCGTCACTTACGAGACTCACTCTGCCGTCACTCACAGTTGATACACCAATACCTCTTTGTCTGCTGCTCGTCACACACGGCACTCACTCTGCCGACACTTACAGTTGATACACCAATAAAGACTCACTGGCTTTACTTACACCCTTATACACGTCTATTCGCTGCGCTGTTCCCTTTACTCCAGTCGACACGATAAACTCCACAATAATCTCAATTCCACGACAGACTATTATTAATTCACAACTTAATTATCAACTGACTAACGAGTTCTTAACTTCACTACTTTCTGATTAGCACTAACTATAACTGTTCGCGACTGACTTACGACTGCAACTAACTCACTCATTGGATGCGTCACCTCTATTTATATTTCACAGAAATTCCACTAGAAGTTTCAAGCAATGTCTAGACGATCATTATCATCTTATATGCTGCCTAATTAAGTTCATGTGGTAACTATGTACATACATGTGTATATGCGTACGTGTGTACATCATTAACTAAGCAACACACGGTGGTTGTTTATCTTTTGCTTTTCGTTTGAATTGGCATGTATGTATGTGTACAAATATGTGAATCTTCATAATAAGCAGACGCTTTTTTTGTTGTTGTTGCTTTTGCTTGTTTAATCAAGCTAGGCATGCTTATTTAGTTGTTGGCTACTTTCTAGACTATTCTTTGCTTTGACCCTCTGGGAATATTTTCGCGTAGCATTTATATGAACCCTGTTGGAATATTTTTGTGTAATGTTGCTTAACATTGTTGACGGCTATTTTCGTAACACTGCCGCCCACTTAAGCCTATTCGTCCCGAATAGGCACATCATCGCCTTTCTTTTTCTGCGTTTTCTAAACGCCTTGTAGTTACGCTCGAGACGACTACCTCTTCCATATTTGTCGGCTTTAGTTCTGGCTCTGCCTCGTTTCTCAACTGGAACTTGTATTGCCATACGCTGGAGATGACTACTTCGTTGACATTTGTGGCCCCTGGTACTGACTCTGCTTCCTGTTTCCAATACAGCTTGCCTTGCCTTGCGCTGAAGATGACAAGTTCTTCCACATTTGCAGCCCATGGTACTGAATCTGCCTGGTATTTCGACTACAGCTTGCCTTGCCGTACGCTGTAGATGACAACTCCTTCCACATTTATGGCCTTTGGCTCTGACTCTACCTTGTGCCTTGACTAGAGCTTGCCTTACCATTCCACATTTATGGCCCTTGGCTCTGACTCTACTTTGTCCCTTGACTAGAGCTTGCCTTACCATTCCACATTTATGGCATAAAACATTGAATTAAATCGACGCGTACGTACAAAGGTTTCGATACCACGATAGGAATACACATCAAGACCGTCAGCTGAAGCCACTGCATTACGCAGTGGAGATCGGTCATTGATCGCATTCATAATGAGATCTCTACCAATAAAATTCAAACGAGCGTTAACAAGGACGCCGCCAACAATGCCATACACTCTACTTTGTCCCTCGACTAGAGTTTGCCTTACCACACGCCTGAGGTTCTGTACAGAAGTTGTCTTCTTCTCCCTGACTGCTTTTATGCTATGCGCTTTGTATGCTGTAGCAGTTTCTTTACCCTGAGCAAGCGAGACCATTTCACTCATAGCTTGTTCCGCTGTTTCACAGACCACCACAACTTCTACGTCACTAGCTTCATTTTCTTTGCTGGAAACTTCTTGCTCACGTCCAACTTGTTTACACTGTCCACTGCTAATTTCATCTTCTGCCTTCAGTCTTTGGTCAACGTTTTCCTCTGTGCCAGAAACGTCTTTGTTGACACTGTTCCCCAAGTCAGAAATCTCTTCGTGTATCTCTTTGTCTGAATTACTGACTTGTATTTCTTCACCATCTGCTTGTCTGTTTACGGGTTCAGCAATTTCTTGAACTTTCTCATTTCTGGCTCTAGGGGGTTCTTGAACGTTAGTCACAATTTTCGCTTTCCATTTGTCAAGTATGTCGTTTGTGGCCCAAACTTCAGCTAAAACTCTCTCGTTGTTGGCTTTAGAAGTTTCTTGAAAATCAGCCTTCATAGCTCTAGAAGACTCCTGAATTTCAGCCTTCATTGCTCTAGAAGACTCCTGAAATCTCCCATCCATTTGGCCTAGAAGCTTGTCGTTCATTGCCTTCATTTTCTCATTGTTTGCCTCCATTTTACTCATCATAGCAGCAAACATTGCACCGATGTCTGTACTGGTTGCCGCTGCACGAGTACATACCTCAATTTCTTCTTTTTCATCGAACTCATAAGTTTCAGTGTCGATATTGCGCCGCTCTAACTCTTGCAGTAATCTCTCCTGTAGTATTACCTTGTCACCAGTTGTCGTCAATTTCCTCTTACTCAACTCTTGCTTGAGTTGATCCACGTTAAGCTCTTGAAATTTCATCTCTGCTCAAAAACCAATTGCTACGTTTAACCTTTTCAAACGTATGTGGTTTTGTTCACGTTTAACCTTTTCAAACGTGTGAGGTTCTCCTTTTCTTATTCCTCTTGCTTTTCGCTTAACCCTTTTTAAACGTATCGCTTGTATTTGCAAATCCCACTTCTGACACCAAATGTTACGTTTAAATTTTATTAAACGTGTGAGTTCTTTTGATTGCTCAAAAATAAAAATAAATAACACACAATTTTTATTTGCTACTGTTCTTCCTTTTATTCTTAACGAAGCAAATTACAACTGTTCTTTATTTAACTACTTCTTCGTTATTATCCACTTTCAACGAGGTCTTAACTCGACTACTTTCTGATTAGCACTAACTATAACTTCTTTTTTTTTTTTGAAAAAATTAAATTGAATGATATGATTTGTTTTTTGGATTAACTCCCAGTGATTGTCTGTTTATGTCACAAACACGTTTGTTCAATCAGCTAGATTAATCTTCTACGTCATTTGGAGGAGGGTTGGCTGGTGGTGCAGGGGGATGCTGAGCACCAGGATCAGCCCCATTTTCGACGCGATGCTGATACATGACATAAGACCCTCCAGGAATTTTGTAACTAGAGAATAGAGTGCTAGATATAATAGACCTAGTGTTTTTCCAATCCTCCTTCACGGGAACTCCGAGGAGGGTTAAAGCTGCCTGCACTGCCTCCGGTAAAGCCACGGTTGTGAAAGTGTTTGCAATTTGCTCGGCGTTTTCGCCTCCGGTCCATATAGCAAGAGGGGTCATTGACAATCGTTCATTCAAAGTCTCCATGATGAACGAGAATGCCTTGTCACTCTCATTGCGCCGAGAAAATATGATATCCAACAGATCGCTTTTAGGCACCTCTCGTTTGGTCCTATAATGAAATCCGGATTGCAGTTGTGCTGCTCTTTGATTATCAGGATTACCATCTGGAATTGCTCCCCCTTGAGGATTAGCATTGAGACTTTGATTAAACTCATCCAAACTAATAATCACATAACTCGATTCTCACTCTTCTACGGATATCATACCATATGTTTTTAAGATTGATGAGAGAGCTGCATCTTGACCAGCCTGACCAATCTGGATGTTATTTATGGCTCGAGCATATTCCTTCAAGTAACTTTCACTGTATTTCAATGATTTCGTAGCCGGAGATATAAACGTTGGTTCACTTGAATCTGATTGAGTACCGGGACGATACATAAGGTGAGTTGCCAAATAAGCTAAGTCCGCATAAAGAGCAACTGTGATCACTGGACCTGTCAGAGTACAATATGGGTTGTGAATAACGGCTGCTGCCATCGACAACACATTGCGGAGTTGTCCAACTCCAAACGTATTTGCTAGTGTTGAGTAAGTAATATTCTTATAACGCAAAGTCATATTGCACAATGCATTCAAGCTGGCCATATGCGGTGCCTTGGACTGTTCGATAATCCGAGCAATAGTGTCAAGATTATTTGCTTTAGCCATCTGATAGTTAAAAATAAGACCACCTGCTTTCAATCGCGAATCAATGATAGGCTGTTGGAAAATTCGTTCATAACTAGCAAAAACCGATGCCAGCACAGGATCTGACTCTTCTAACTCCTGAACTTCTTTTTTCATAGCATCCCAACGTCTCGATATCCAGGCATTAGTGTGAGTGGTTTTGGAAATGGTTGACACTGCGACAAACATTGCTTTTATCATCTCAACCTCACTGGCTGATGAGGCTGATCCCAGAGTGGCAAATACTGAAAGAAGTTCTTGATCAGTTAGGTGAGGCCATAATTCGGAGCAGTCTGCCTGACCTTTTACGTCTCTGGCAGCAGTGGCTATTTCGCCGATATGATAAAGGTAGTGCCAGAATTAGGACAAATGTTACTTGCACAGCGGGCAAGAATATTGTTGACCACTGAGTTGGGCAACGTTGCGCAGAATTGGTACGGGAACCAATGAGCTAAAGTAGTATGCCTAGCATTCATATCAGGATTTTTCATGATTTCGAGCCAGGCATTGACAGCAGTTCGGATATAAGCTATAGGGAGAGGAGTGGCACGCAACATCCCCAACAACTTTTTTCTAGCTTGAGTAATGTATTCATCAGTGAAGTTGGTATCAGATGGAATAGACCACATAGCTGTCAGGGACCCATAAAACAATGCTTCCCGTATTTCGGTATTCATGGATCGATAGTTGGTATGATGATGAAAGATATGATGAGCCATGGCTATCAGACCCTTGGCGCTTATCCAACCTTCATTTGGGTTGCTTTTAGCGCAGAACGCAGTTAAGAATAACTGTGTAGTCTTGGTGTACGTCATTGATCTATTCTCCAACACGAAAGGACTCAAAGGAGATTGTCCAACCCGGACAGCATTGGTAGCTCGAGCCTTGGCAGCAGCGAGTAAGCGTTCGTAATCTTGAGACATGATGAGAGTATAACTTTGAAATTTAATGACAAGGGCTAAATCGCACGGATAATCAGTTGAAAACGTTAAGTAAGACGACTGGAAAATGAAATTTTAAAACACACGTTTGTTTGAGGTTTACACCTCTTTGTCTGCTGCCGTCACTTACGAGACTCACTCTGCCGTCACTCACAGTTGATACACCAATACCTCTTTGTCTGCTGCTCGTCACACACGGCACTCACTCTGCCGACACTTACAGTTGATACACCAATAAAGACTCACTGGCTTTACTTACACCCTTATACACGTCTATTCGCTGCGCTGTTCCCTTTACTCCAGTCGACACGATAGACTCCACAATAATCTCAATTCCACGACAGACTATTATTAATTCACAACTTAATTATCAACTGACTAACGAGTTCTTAACTTCACTACTTTCTGATTAGCACTAACTATAACTGTTCGCGACTGACTTACGACTGCAACTAACTCACTCATTGGATGCGTCACCTCTATTTATATTTCACAGAAATTCCACTAGAAGTTTCAAGCAATGTCTAGACGATCATTATCATCTTATATGCTGCCTAATTAAGTTCATGTGGTAACTATGTACATACATGTGTATATGCGTACGTGTGTACATCATTAACTAAGCAACACACGGTGGTTGTTTATCTTTTGCTTTTCGTTTGAATTGGCATGTATGTATGTGTACAAATATGTGAATCTTCATAATAAGCAGACGCTTTTTTTGTTGTTGTTGCTTTTGCTTGTTTAATCAAGCTAGGCATGCTTATTTAGTTGTTGGCTACTTTCTAGACTATTCTTTGCTTTGACCCTCTGGGAATATTTTCGCGTAGCATTTATATGAACCCTGTTGGAATATTTTTGTGTAATGTTGCTTAACATTGTTGACGGCTATTTTCGTAACACTGCCGCCCACTTAAGCCTATTCGTCCCGAATAGGCACATCATCGCCTTTCTTTTTCTGCGTTTTCTAAACGCCTTGTAGTTACGCTCGAGACGACTACCTCTTCCATATTTGTCGGCTTTAGTTCTGGCTCTGCCTCGTTTCTCAACTGGAACTTGTATTGCCATACGCTGGAGATGACTACTTCGTTGACATTTGTGGCCCCTGGTACTGACTCTGCTTCCTGTTTCCAATACAGCTTGCCTTGCCTTGCGCTGAAGATGACAAGTTCTTCCACATTTGCAGCCCATGGTACTGAATCTGCCTGGTATTTCGACTACAGCTTGCCTTGCCGTACGCTGTAGATGACAACTCCTTCCACATTTATGGCCTTTGGCTCTGACTCTACCTTGTGCCTTGACTAGAGCTTGCCTTACCATTCCACATTTATGGCCCTTGGCTCTGACTCTACTTTGTCCCTTGACTAGAGCTTGCCTTACCATTCCACATTTATGGCATAAAACATTGAATTAAATCGACGCGTACGTACAAAGGTTTCGATACCACGATAGGAATACACATCAAGACCGTCAGCTGAAGCCACTGCATTACGCAGTGGAGATCGGTCATTGATCGCATTCATAATGAGATCTCTACCAATAAAATTCAAACGAGCGTTAACAAGGACGCCGCCAACAATGCCATACACTCTACTTTGTCCCTCGACTAGAGTTTGCCTTACCACACGCCTGAGGTTCTGTACAGAAGTTGTCTTCTTCTCCCTGACTGCTTTTATGCTATGCGCTTTGTATGCTGTAGCAGTTTCTTTACCACAACTTCTACGTCACTAGCTTCATTTTCTTTGCTGGAAACTTCTTGCTCACGTCCAACTTGTTTACACTGTCCACTGCTAATTTCATCTTCTGCCTTCAGTCATTGGTCAACGTTTTCCTCTGTGCCAGAAACGTCTTTGTTGACACTGTTCCCCAAGTCAGAAATCTCTTCGTGTATCTCTTTGTCTGAATTACTGACTTGTATTTCTTCACCATCTGCTTGTCTGTTTACGGGTTCAGCAATTTCTTGAACTTTCTCATTTCTGGCTCTAGGGGGTTCTTGAACGTTAGTCACAATTTTCGCTTTCCATTTGTCAAGTATGTCGTTTGTGGCCCAAACTTCATTATCATCTTATATGCTGCCTAATTAAGTTCATGTGGTAACTATGTACATACATGTGTATATGCGTACGTGTGTACATCATTAACTAAGCAACACACGGTGGTTGTTTATCTTTTGCTTTTCGTTTGAATTGGCATGTATGTATGTGTACAAATATGTAAATCTTCATAATAAGCAGACGCTTTTTTTGTTGTTGTTGCTTTTGCTTGTTTAATCAAGCTAGGCATGCTTATTTAGTTGTTGGCTACTTTCTAGACTATTCTTTGCTTTGACCCTGTAGGAATATTTTCGCGTAGCATTTACATTAACCCTGTTGTAATATTTTTGTGTAATGTTGCTTAACATTGTTGACTGCTATTTTCGTAACACTGCCGCCCACTTAAGCCTATTCGTCCCGAATAGGCACATCATCGCCTTTCTTTTTCTGCGTTTTCTAAACGCCTTGTAGTTACGCTCGAGACGACTACCTCTTCCATATTTGTCGGCTTTAGTTCTGGCTCTGCCTCGTTTCTCAACTGGAACTTGTATTGCCATACGCTGGAGATGACTACTTCGTTGACATTTGTGGCCCCTGGTACTGACTCTGCTTCCTGTTTCCAATACAGCTTGCCTTGCCTTGCGCTGAAGATGACAAGTTCTTCCACATTTGCAGCCCATGGTACTGAATCTGCCTGGTATTTCGACTACAGCTTGCCTTGCCGTACGCTGTAGATGACAACTCCTTCCACATTTATGGCCTTTGGCTCTGACTCTACCTTGTGCCTTGACTAGAGCTTGCCTTACCATTCCACATTTATGGCCCTTGGCTCTGACTCTACTTTGTCCCTTGACTAGAGCTTGCCTTACCATTCCACATTTATGGCATAAAACATTGAATTAAATCGACGCGTACGTACAAAGGTTTCGATACCACGATAGGAATACACATCAAGACCGTCAGCTGAAGCCACTGCATTACGCAGTGGAGATCGGTCATTGATCGCATTCATAATGAGATCTCTACCAATAAAATTCAAACGAGCGTTAACAAGGACGCCGCCAACAATGCCATACACTCTACTTTATCCCTCGACTAGAGTTTGCCTTACCACACGCCTGAGGTTCTGTACAGAAGTTGTCTTCTTCTCCCTGACTGCTTTTATGCTATGCGCTTTGTATGCTGTAGCAGTTTCTTTACCCTGAGCAAGCGAGACCATTTCACTCATAGCTTGTTCCGCTGTTTCACAGACCACCACAACTTCTACGTCACTAGCTTCATTTTCTTTGCTGGAAACTTCTTGCTCACGTCCAACTTGTTTACACTGTCCACTGCTAATTTCATCTTCTGCCTTCAGTCTTTGGTCAACGTTTTCCTCTGTGCCAGAAACGTCTTTGTTGACACTGTTCCCCAAGTCAGAAATCTCTTCGTGTATCTCTTTGTCTGAATTACTGACTTGTATTTCTTCACCATCTGCTTGTCTGTTTACGGGTTCAGCAATTTCTTGAACTTTCTCATTTCTGGCTCTAGGGGGTTCTTGAACGTTAGTCACAATTTTCGCTTTCCATTTGTCAAGTATGTCGTTTGTGGCCCAAACTTCAGCTAAAACTCTCTCGTTGTTGGCTTTAGAAGTTTCTTGAAAATCAGCCTTCATAGCTCTAGAAGACTCCTGAATTTCAGCCTTCATTGCTCTAGAAGACTCCTGAAGTCTCCCATCCATTGCTCTAGAAGACTCCTGAAATCTCCCATCCATTTGGCCTAGAAGCTTGTCGTTCATTGCCTTCATTTTCTCATTGTTTGCCTCCATTTTACTCATCATAGCAGCAAACATTGCACCGATGTCTGTACTGGTTGCCGCTGCACGAGTACATACCTTAATTTCTTCTTTTTCATCGAACTCATAAGTTTCAGTGTCGATATTGCGCCGCTCTAACTCTTGCAGTAATCTCTCCTGTAGTATTACCTTGTCACCAGTTGTCGTCAATTTCCTCTTACTCAACCCTTGCTTGAGTTGATCCACGTTAAGCTCTTGAAATTTCATCTCTGCTCAAAAACCAATTGCTACGTTTAACCTTTTCAAACGTATGTGGTTTTGTTCACGTTTAACCTTTTCAAACGTGTGAGGTTCTCCTTTTCTTATTCCTCTTGCTTTTCGCTTAACCCTTTTTAAACGTATCGCTTGTATTTGCAAATCCCACTTCTGACACCAAATGTTACGTTTAAATTTTATTAAACGTGTGAGTTCTTTTGATTGCTCAAAAATAAAAATAAATAACACACAATTTTTATTTGCTACTGTTCTTCCTTTTATTCTTAACGAAGCAAATTACAACTGTTCTTTATTTAACTACTTCTTCGTTATTATCCACTTTCAACGAGGTCTTAACTCGACTACTTTCTGATTAGCACTAACTATAACTTCTTTTTTTTTTGA
The DNA here is from genome assembly GCA_949987645.1 of Tachina grossa. Taxonomy (NCBI): domain Eukaryota; kingdom Metazoa; phylum Arthropoda; class Insecta; order Diptera; family Tachinidae; genus Tachina; species Tachina grossa. Next base: position 65,013,284 of record OX465274.1, read on the forward strand.
AAAAATTAAATTGAATGATATGATTTGTTTTTTGGATTAACTCCCAGTGATTGTCTGTTTATGTCACAAACACGTTTGTTCAATCAGCTAGATTAATCTTCTACGTCATTTGGAGGAGGGTTGGCTGGTGGTGCAGGGGGATGCTGAGCACCAGGATCAGCCCCATTTTCGACGCGATGCTGATACATGACATAAGACCCTCCAGGAATCTTGTAACTAGAGAATAGAGTGCTAGATATAATAGACCTAGTGTTTTTCCAATCCTCCTTCACGGGAACTCCGAGGAGGGTTAAAGCTGCCTGCACTGCCTCCGGCAAAGCCACGGTTGTGAAAGTGTTTGCAATTTGCTCGGCGTTTTCGCCTCCGGTCCATATAGCAAGAGGGGTCATTGACAATCGTTCATTCAAAGTCTCCATGATGAACGAGAATGCCTTGTCACTCTCATTGCGCCGAGAAAATATGATATCCAACAGATCGCTTTTAGGCACCTCTCGTTTGGTCCTATAATGAAATCCGGATTGCAGTTGTGCTGCTCCTTGATTATCAGGATTACCATCTGGAATTGCTCCCCCTTGAGGATTGGCATTGAGACTTTGATTAAACTCATCCAAACTAATAATCACATAACTCGATTCTCGCTCTTCTACGGATATCATACCATATGTTTTTAAGATTGATGAGAGAGCTGCATCTTGACCAGCCTGACCAATCTGGATGTTATTTATGGCTCGAGCATATGCCTTCAAGTAACTTTCACTGTATTTCAATGATTTCGTAGCCGGAGATATAAACGTTGGTTCACTTGAATCTGATTGAGTACCGGGACGATACATAAGGTGAGTTGCCAAATAAGCTAAGTCCGCATAAAGAGCAACTGTGATCACTGGACCTGTCAGAGTACAATATGGGTTGTGAATAACGGCTGCTGCCATCGACAACACATTGCGGAGTTGTCCAACTCCAAACGTATTTGCTAGAGTTGAGTAAGTAATATTCTTATAACGCAAAGTCATATTGCACAATGCATTCAAGCTGGCCATATGCGGTGCCTTGGACTGTTCGATAATCCGAGCAATAGTGTCAAGATTATTTGCTTTAGCCATCTGATAGTTAAAAATGAGACCACCTGCTTTCAATCGCGAATCAATGATAGGCTGTTGGAAAATTCGTTCATAACTAGCAAAAACCGATGCCAGCACAGGATCTGACTCTTCTAACTCCTGAACTTCTTTTTTCATAGCATCCCAACGTCTCGATATCCAGGCATTAGTGTGAGTGGTTTTGGAAATGGTTGACACTGCGACAAACATTGCTTTTATCATCTCAACCTCACTGGCTGATGAGGCTGATCCCAGAGTGGCAAATACTGAAAGAAGTTCTTGATCAGTTAGGTGAGGCCATAATTCGGAGCAGTCTGCCTGACCTTTTACGTCTCTGGCAGCAGTGGCTATTTCGCCGATATGATAAAGGTAGTGCCAGAATTAGGACAAATGTTACTTGCACAGCGGGCAAGAATATTGTTGACCACTGAGTTGGGCAACGTTGCGCAGAATTGGTACGGGAACCAATGAGCTAAAGTAGTATGCCTAGCATTCATATCAGGATTTTTCATGATTTCGAGCCAGGCATTGACAGCAGTTCGGATATAAGCTATAGGGAGAGGAGTGGCACGCAACATCCCCAACAACTTTTTTCTAGCTTGAGTAATGTATTCATCAGTGAAGTTGGTATCAGATGGAATAGACCACATAGCTGTCAGGGACCCATAAAACAATGCTTCCCGTATTTCGGTATTCATGGATCGATAGTTGGTATGATGATGAAAGATATGATGAGCCATGGCTATCAGACCCTTGGCGCTTATCCAACCTTCATTTGGGTTGCTTTTAGCGCAGAACGCAGTTAAGAATAACTGTGTAGTCTTGGTGTACGTCATTGATCTATTCTCCAACACGAAAGGACTCAAAGAAGATTGTCCAACCCGGACAGCATTGGTAGCTCGAGCCTTGGCAGCAGCGAGTAAGCGTTCGTAATCTTGAGACATGATGAGAGTATAACTTTGAAATTTAATGACAAGGGCTAAATCGCACGGATAATCAGTTGAAAACGTTAAGTAAGACGACTGGAAAATGAAATTTTAAAACACACGTTTGTTTGAGGTTTACACCTCTTTGTCTGCTGCCGTCACTTACCAGACTCACTCTGCCGTCACTCACAGTTGATACACCAATACCTCTTTGTCTGCTGCTCGTCACACACGGCACTCACTCTGCCGACACTTACAGTTGATACACCAATAAAGACTCACTGGCTTTACTTACACCCTTATACACGTCTATTCGCTGCGCTGTTCCCTTTACTCCAGTCGACACGATAGACTCCACAATAATCTCAATTCCACGACAGACTATTATTAATTCACAACTTAATTATCAACTGACTAACGAGTTCTTAACTTCACTACTTTCTGATTAGCACTAACTATAACTGTTCGCGACTGACTTACGACTGCAACTAACTCACTCATTGGATGCGTCACCTCTATTTATATTTCACAGAAATTCCACTAGAAGTTTCAAGCAATGTCTAGACGATCATTATCATCTTATATGCTGCCTAATTAAGTTCATGTGGTAACTATGTACATACATGTGTATATGCGTACGTGTGTACATCATTAACTAAGCAACACACGGTGGTTGTTTATCTTTTGCTTTTCGTTTGAATTGGCATGTATGTATGTGTACAAATATGTGAATCTTCATAATAAGCAGACGCTTTTTTTGTTGTTGTTGCTTTTGCTTGTTTAATCAAGCTAGGCATGCTTATTTAGTTGTTGGCTACTTTCTAGACTATTCTTTGCTTTGACCCTCTGGGAATATTTTCGCGTAGCATTTATATGAACCCTGTTGGAATATTTTTGTGTAATGTTGCTTAACATTGTTGACGGCTATTTTCGTAACACTGCCGCCCACTTAAGCCTATTCGTCCCGAATAGGCACATCATCGCCTTTCTTTTTCTGCGTTTTCTAAACGCCTTGTAGTTACGCTCGAGACGACTACCTCTTCCATATTTGTCGGCTTTAGTTCTGGCTCTGCCTCGTTTCTCAACTGGAACTTGTATTGCCATACGCTGGAGATGACTACTTCGTTGACATTTGTGGCCCCTGGTACTGACTCTGCTTCCTGTTTCCAATACAGCTTGCCTTGCCTTGCGCTGAAGATGACAAGTTCTTCCACATTTGCAGCCCATGGTACTGAATCTGCCTGGTATTTCGACTACAGCTTGCCTTGCCGTACGCTGTAGATGACAACTCCTTCCACATTTATGGCCTTTGGCTCTGACTCTACCTTGTGCCTTGACTAGAGCTTGCCTTACCATTCCACATTTATGGCCCTTGGCTCTGACTCTACTTTGTCCCTTGACTAGAGCTTGCCTTACCATTCCACATTTATGGCATAAAACATTGAATTAAATCGACGCGTACGTACAAAGGTTTCGATACCACGATAGGAATACACATCAAGACCGTCAGCTGAAGCCACTGCATTACGCAGTGGAGATCGGTCATTGATCGCATTCATAATGAGATCTCTACCAATAAAATTCAAACGAGCGTTAACAAGGACGCCGCCAACAATGCCATACACTCTACTTTGTCCCTCGACTAGAGTTTGCCTTACCACACGCCTGAGGTTCTGTACAGAAGTTGTCTTCTTCTCCCTGACTGCTTTTATGCTATGCGCTTTGTATGCTGTAGCAGTTTCTTTACTCTGAGCAAGCGAGACCATTTCACTCATAGCTTGTTCCGCTGTTTCACAGACCACCACAACTTCTACGTCACTAGCTTCATTTTCTTTGCTGGAAACTTCTTGCTCACGTCCAACTTGTTTACACTGTCCACTGCTAATTTCATCTTCTGCCTTCAGTCTTTGGTCAACGTTTTCCTCTGTGCCAGAAACGTCTTTGTTGACACTGTTCCCCAAGTCAGAAATCTCTTCGTGTATCTCTTTGTCTGAATTACTGACTTGTATTTCTTCACCATCTGCTTGTCTGTTTACGGGTTCAGCAATTTCTTGAACTTTCTCATTTCTGGCTCTAGGGGGTTCTTGAACGTTAGTCACAATTTTCGCTTTCCATTTGTCAAGTATGTCGTTTGTGGCCCAAACTTCAGCTAAAACTCTCTCGTTGTTGGCTTTAGAAGTTTCTTGAAAATCAGCCTTCATAGCTCTAGAAGACTCCTGAATTTCAGCCTTCATTGCTCTAGAAGACTCCTGAAGTCTCCCATCCATTGCTCTAGAAGACTCCTGAAATCTCCCATCCATTTGGCCTAGAAGCTTGTCGTTCATTGCCTTCATTTTCTCATTGTTTGCCTCCATTTTACTCATCATAGCAGCAAACATTGCACCGATGTCTGTACTGGTTGCCGCTGCACGAGTACATACCTCAATTTCTTCTTTTTCATCGAACTCATAAGTTTCAGTGTCGATATTGCGCCGCTCTAACTCTTGCAGTAATCTCTCCTGTAGTATTACCTTGTCACCAGTTGTCGTCAATTTCCTCTTACTCAACTCTTGCTTGAGTTGATCCACGTTAAGCTCTTGAAATTTCATCTCTGCTCAAAAACCAATTGCTACGTTTAACCTTTTCAAACGTATGTGGTTTTGTTCACGTTTAACCTTTTCAAACGTGTGAGGTTCTCCTTTTCTTATTCCTCTTGCTTTTCGCTTAACCCTTTTTAAACGTATCGCTTGTATTTGCAAATCCCACTTCTGACACCAAATGTTACGTTTAAATTTTATTAAACGTGTGAGTTCTTTTGATTGCTCAAAAATAAAAATAAATAACACACAATTTTTATTTGCTACTGTTCTTCCTTTTATTCTTAACGAAGCAAATTACAACTGTTCTTTATTTAACTACTTCTTCGTTATTATCCACTTTCAACGAGGTCTTAACTCGACTACTTTCTGATTAGCACTAACTATAACTTCTTTTTTTTTTTTTGAAAAAATTAAATTGAATGATATGATTTGTTTTTTGGATTAACTCCCAGTGATTGTCTGTTTATGTCACAAACACGTTTGTTCAATCAGCTAGATTAATCTTCTACGTCATTTGGAGGAGGGTTGGCTGGTGGAGCAGGGGGATGCTGAGCACCAGGATCAGCCCCATTTTCGACGCGATGCTGATACATGACATAAGACCCTCCAGGAATTTTGTAACTAGAGAATAGAGTGCTAGATATAATAGACCTAGTGTTTTTCCAATCCTCCTTCACGGGAACTCCGAGGAGGGTTAAAGCTGCCTGCACTGCCTCCGGTAAAGCCACGGTTGTGAAAGTGTTTGCAATTTGCTCGGCGTTTTCGCCTCCGGTCCATATAGCAAGAGGGGTCATTGACAATCGTTCATTCAAAGTCTCCATGATGAACGAGAATGCCTTGTCACTCTCATTGCGCCGAGAAAATATGATATCCAACAGATCGCTTTTAGGCACCTCTCGTTTGGTCCTATAATGAAATCCGGATTGCAGTTGTGCTGCTCTTTGATTATCAGGATTACCATCTGGAATTGCTCCCCCTTGAGGATTAGCATTGAGACTTTGATTAAACTCATCCAAACTAATAATCACATAACTCGATTCTCACTCTTCTACGGATATCATACCATATGTTTTTAAGATTGATGAGAGAGCTGCATCTTGACCAGCCTGACCAATCTGGATGTTATTTATGGCTCGAGCATATTCCTTCAAGTAACTTTCACTGTATTTCAATGATTTCGTAGCCGGAGATATAAACGTTGGTTCACTTGAATCTGATTGAGTACCGGGACGATACATAAGGTGAGTTGCCAAATAAGCTAAGTCCGCATAAAGAGCAACTGTGATCACTGGACCTGTCAGAGTACAATATGGGTTGTGAATAACGGCTGCTGCCATCGACAACACATTGCGGAGTTGTCCAACTCCAAACGTATTTGCTAGTGTTGAGTAAGTAATATTCTTATAACGCAAAGTCATATTGCACAATGCATTCAAGCTGGCCATATGCGGTGCCTTGGACTGTTCGATAATCCGAGCAATAGTGTCAAGATTATTTGCTTTAGCCATCTGATAGTTAAAAATAAGACCACCTGCTTTCAATCGCGAATCAATGATAGGCTGTTGGAAAATTCGTTCATAACTAGCAAAAACCGATGCCAGCACAGGATCTGACTCTTCTAACTCCTGAACTTCTTTTTTCATAGCATCCCAACGTCTCGATATCCAGGCATTAGTGTGAGTGGTTTTGGAAATGGTTGACACTGCGACAAACATTGCTTTTATCATCTCAACCTCACTGGCTGATGAGGCTGATCCCAGAGTGGCAAATACTGAAAGAAGTTCTTGATCAGTTAGGTGAGGCCATAATTCGGAGCAGTCTGCCTGACCTTTTACGTCTCTGGCAGCAGTGGCTATTTCGGCCGATATGATAAAGGTAGTGCCAGAATTAGGACAAATGTTACTTGCACAGCGGGCAAGAATATTGTTGACCACTGAGTTGGGCAACGTTGCGCAGAATTGGTACGGGAACCAATGAGCTAAAGTAGTATGCCTAGCATTCATATCAGGATTTTTCATGATTTCGAGCCAGGCATTGACAGCAGTTCGGATATAAGCTATAGGGAGAGGAGTGGCACGCAACATCCCCAACAACTTTTTTCTAGCTTGAGTAATGTATTCATCAGTGAAGTTGGTATCAGATGGAATAGACCACATAGCTGTCAGGGACCCATAAAACAATGCTTCCCGTATTTCGGTATTCATGGATCGATAGTTGGTATGATGATGAAAGATATGATGAGCCATGGCTATCAGACCCTTGGCGCTTATCCAACCTTCATTTGGGTTGCTTTTAGCGCAGAACGCAGTTAAGAATAACTGTGTAGTCTTGGTGTACGTCATTGATCTATTCTCCAACACGAAAGGACTCAAAGGAGATTGTCCAACCCGGACAGCATTGGTAGCTCGAGCCTTGGCAGCAGCGAGTAAGCGTTCGTAATCTTGAGACATGATGAGAGTATAACTTTGAAATTTAATGACAAGGGCTAAATCGCACGGATAATCAGTTGAAAACGTTAAGTAAGACGACTGGAAAATGAAATTTTAAAACACACGTTTGTTTGAGGTTTACACCTCTTTGTCTGCTGCCGTCACTTACCAGACTCACTCTGCCGTCACTCACAGTTGATACACCAATACCTCTTTGTCTGCTGCTCGTCACACACGGCACTCACTCTGCCGACACTTACAGTTGATACACCAATAAAGACTCACTGGCTTTACTTACACCCTTATACACGTCTATTCGCTGCGCTGTTCCCTTTACTCCAGTCGACACGATAGACTCCACAATAATCTCAATTCCACGACAGACTATTATTAATTCATAACTTAATTATCAACTGACTAACGAGTTCTTAACTTCACTACTTTCTGATTAGCACTAACTATAACTGTTCGCGACTGACTTACGACTGCAACTAACTCACTCATTGGATGCGTCACCTCTATTTATATTTCACAGAAATTCCACTAGAAGTTTCAAGCAATGTCTAGACGATCATTATCATCTTATATGCTGCCTAATTAAGTTCATGTGGTAACTATGTACATACATGTGTATATGCGTACGTGTGTACATCATTAACTAAGCAACACACGGTGGTTGTTTATCTTTTGCTTTTCGTTTGAATTGGCATGTATGTATGTGTACAAATATGTGAATCTTCATAATAAGCAGACGCTTTTTTTGTTGTTGTTGCTTTTGCTTGTTTAATCAAGCTAGGCATGCTTATTTAGTTGTTGGCTACTTTCTAGACTATTCTTTGCTTTGACCCTCTGGGAATATTTTCGCGTAGCATTTATATGAACCCTGTTGGAATATTTTTGTGTAATGTTGCTTAACATTGTTGACGGCTATTTTCGTAACACTGCCGCCCACTTAAGCCTATTCGTCCCGAATAGGCACATCATCGCCTTTCTTTTTCTGCGTTTTCTAAACGCCTTGTAGTTACGCTCGAGACGACTACCTCTTCCATATTTGTCGGCTTTAGTTCTGGCTCTGCCTCGTTTCTCAACTGGAACTTGTATTGCCATACGCTGGAGATGACTACTTCGTTGACATTTGTGGCCCCTGGTACTGACTCTGCTTCCTGTTTCCAATACAGCTTGCCTTGCCTTGCGCTGAAGATGACAAGTTCTTCCACATTTGCAGCCCATGGTACTGAATCTGCCTGGTATTTCGACTACAGCTTGCCTTGCCGTACGCTGTAGATGACAACTCCTTCCACATTTATGGCCTTTGGCTCTGACTCTACCTTGTGCCTTGACTAGAGCTTGCCTTACCATTCCACATTTATGGCCCTTGGCTCTGACTCTACTTTGTCCCTTGACTAGAGCTTGCCTTACCATTCCACATTTATGGCATAAAACATTGAATTAAATCGACGCGTACGTACAAAGGTTTCGATACCACGATAGGAATACACATCAAGACCGTCAGCTGAAGCCACTGCATTACGCAGTGGAGATCGGTCATTGATCGCATTCATAATGAGATCTCTACCAATAAAATTCAAACGAGCGTTAACAAGGACGCCGCCAACAATGCCATACACTCTACTTTGTCCCTCGACTAGAGTTTGCCTTACCACACGCCTGAGGTTCTGTACAGAAGTTGTCTTCTTCTCCCTGACTGCTTTTATGCTATGCGCTTTGTATGCTGTAGCAGTTTCTTTACCCTGAGCAAGCGAGACCATTTCACTCATAGCTTGTTCCGCTGTTTCACAGACCACCACAACTTCTACGTCACTAGCTTCATTTTCTTTGCTGGAAACTTCTTGCTCACGTCCAACTTGTTTACACTGTCCACTGCTAATTTCATCTTCTGCCTTCAGTCTTTGGTCAACGTTTTCCTCTGTGCCAGAAACGTCTTTGTTGACACTGTTCCCCAAGTCAGAAATCTCTTCGTGTATCTCTTTGTCTGAATTACTGACTTGTATTTCTTCACCATCTGCTTGTCTGTTTACGGGTTCAGCAATTTCTTGAACTTTCTCATTTCTGGCTCTAGGGGGTTCTTGAACGTTAGTCACAATTTTCGCTTTCCATTTGTCAAGTATGTCGTTTGTGGCCCAAACTTCAGCTAAAACTCTCTCGTTGTTGGCTTTAGAAGTTTCTTGAAAATCAGCCTTCATAGCTCTAGAAGACTCCTGAATTTCAGCCTTCATTGCTCTAGAAGACTCCTGAAGTCTCCCATCCATTGCTCTAGAAGACTCCTGAAATCTCCCATCCATTTGGCCTAGAAGCTTGTCGTTCATTGCCTTCATTTTCTCATTGTTTGCCTCCATTTTACTCATCATAGCAGCAAACATTGCACCGATGTCTGTACTGGTTGCCGCTGCACGAGTACATACCTCAATTTCTTCTTTTTCATCGAACTCATAAGTTTCAGTGTCGATATTGCGCCGCTCTAACTCTTGCAGTAATCTCTCCTGTAGTATTACCTTGTCACCAGTTGTCGTCAATTTCCTCTTACTCAACTCTTGCTTGAGTTGATCCACGTTAAGCTCTTGAAATTTCATCTCTGCTCAAAAACCAATTGCTACGTTTAACCTTTTCAAACGTATGTGGTTTTGTTCACGTTTAACCTTTTCAAACGTGTGAGGTTCTCCTTTTCTTATTCCTCTTGCTTTTCGCTTAACCCTTTTTAAACGTATCGCTTGTATTTGCAAATCCCACTTCTGACACCAAATGTTACGTTTAAATTTTATTAAACGTGTGAGTTCTTTTGATTGCTCAAAAATAAAAATAAATAACACACAATTTTTATTTGCTACTGTTCTTCCTTTTATTCTTAACGAAGCAAATTACAACTGTTCTTTATTTAACTACTTCTTCGTTATTATCCACTTTCAACGAGGTCTTAACTCGACTACTTTCTGATTAGCACTAACTATAACTTCTTTTTTTTTTTTGAAAAAATTAAATTGAATGATATGATTTGTTTTTTGGATTAACTCCCAGTGATTGTCTGTTTATGTCACAAACACGTTTGTTCAATCAGCTAGATTAATCTTCTACGTCATTTGGAGGAGGGTTGGCTGGTGGTGCAGGGGGATGCTGAGCACCAGGATCAGCCCCATTTTCGACGCGATGCTGATACATGACATAAGACCCTCCAGGAATTTTGTAACTAGAGAATAGAGTGCTAGATATAATAGACCTAGTGTTTTTCCAATCCTCCTTCACGGGAACTCCGAGGAGGGTTAAAGCTGCCTGCACTGCCTCCGGTAAAGCCACGGTTGTGAAAGTGTTTGCAATTTGCTCGGCGTTTTCGCCTCCGGTCCATATAGCAAGAGGGGTCATTGACAATCGTTCATTCAAAGTCTCCATGATGAACGAGAATGCCTTGTCACTCTCATTGCGCCGAGAAAATATGATATCCAACAGATCGCTTTTAGGCACCTCTCGTTTGGTCCTATAATGAAATCCGGATTGCAGTTGTGCTGCTCTTTGATTATCAGGATTACCATCTGGAATTGCTCCCCCTTGAGGATTAGCATTGAGACTTTGATTAAACTCATCCAAACTAATAATCACATAACTCGATTCTCACTCTTCTACGGATATCATACCATATGTTTTTAAGATTGATGAGAGAGCTGCATCTTGACCAGCCTGACCAATCTGGATGTTATTTATGGCTCGAGCATATTCCTTCAAGTAACTTTCACTGTATTTCAATGATTTCGTAGCCGGAGATATAAACGTTGGTTCACTTGAATCTGATTGAGTACCGGGACGATACATAAGGTGAGTTGCCAAATAAGCTAAGTCCGCATAAAGAGCAACTGTGATCACTGGACCTGTCAGAGTACAATATGGGTTGTGAATAACGGCTGCTGCCATCGACAACACATTGCGGAGTTGTCCAACTCCAAACGTATTTGCTAGTGTTGAGTAAGTAATATTCTTATAACGCAAAGTCATATTGCACAATGCATTCAAGCTGGCCATATGCGGTGCCTTGGACTGTTCGATAATCCGAGCAATAGTGTCAAGATTATTTGCTTTAGCCATCTGATAGTTAAAAATAAGACCACCTGCTTTCAATCGCGAATCAATGATAGGCTGTTGGAAAATTCGTTCATAACTAGCAAAAACCGATGCCAGCACAGGATCTGACTCTTCTAACTCCTGAACTTCTTTTTTCATAGCATCCCAACGTCTCGATATCCAGGCATTAGTGTGAGTGGTTTTGGAAATGGTTGACACTGCGACAAACATTGCTTTTATCATCTCAACCTCACTGGCTGATGAGGCTGATCCCAGAGTGGCAAATACTGAAAGAAGTTCTTGATCAGTTAGGTGAGGCCATAATTCGGAGCAGTCTGCCTGACCTTTTACGTCTCTGGCAGCAGTGGCTATTTCGCCGATATGATAAAGGTAGTGCCAGAATTAGGACAAATGTTACTTGCACAGCGGGCAAGAATATTGTTGACCACTGAGTTGGGCAACGTTGCGCAGAATTGGTACGGGAACCAATGAGCTAAAGTAGTATGCCTAGCATTCATATCAGGATTTTTCATGATTTCGAGCCAGGCATTGACAGCAGTTCGGATATAAGCTATAGGGAGAGGAGTGGCACGCAACATCCCCAACAACTTTTTTCTAGCTTGAGTAATGTATTCATCAGTGAAGTTGGTATCAGATGGAATAGACCACATAGCTGTCAGGGACCCATAAAACAATGCTTCCCGTATTTCGGTATTCATGGATCGATAGTTGGTATGATGATGAAAGATATGATGAGCCATGGCTATCAGACCCTTGGCGCTTATCCAACCTTCATTTGGGTTGCTTTTAGCGCAGAACGCAGTTAAGAATAACTGTGTAGTCTTGGTGTACGTCATTGATCTATTCTCCAACACGAAAGGACTCAAAGGAGATTGTCCAACCCGGACAGCATTGGTAGCTCGAGCCTTGGCAGCAGCGAGTAAGCGTTCGTAATCTTGAGACATGATGAGAGTATAACTTTGAAATTTAATGACAAGGGCTAAATCGCACGGATAATCAGTTGAAAACGTTAAGTAAGACGACTGGAAAATGAAATTTTAAAACACACGTTTGTTTGAGGTTTACACCTCTTTGTCTGCTGCCGTCACTTACGAGACTCACTCTGCCGTCACTCACAGTTGATACACCAATACCTCTTTGTCTGCTGCTCGTCACACACGGCACTCACTCTGCCGACACTTACAGTTGATACACCAATAAAGACTCACTGGCTTTACTTACACCCTTATACACGTCTATTCGCTGCGCTGTTCCCTTTACTCCAGTCGACACGATAGACTCCACAATAATCTCAATTCCACGACAGACTATTATTAATTCACAACTTAATTATCAACTGACTAACGAGTTCTTAACTTCACTACTTTCTGATTAGCACTAACTATAACTGTTCGCGACTGACTTACGACTGCAACTAACTCACTCATTGGATGCGTCACCTCTATTTATATTTCACAGAAATTCCACTAGAAGTTTCAAGCAATGTCTAGACGATCATTATCATCTTATATGCTGCCTAATTAAGTTCATGTGGTAACTATGTACATACATGTGTATATGCGTACGTGTGTACATCATTAACTAAGCAACACACGGTGGTTGTTTATCTTTTGCTTTTCGTTTGAATTGGCATGTATGTATGTGTACAAATATGTGAATCTTCATAATAAGCAGACGCTTTTTTTGTTGTTGTTGCTTTTGCTTGTTTAATCAAGCTAGGCATGCTTATTTAGTTGTTGGCTACTTTCTAGACTATTCTTTGCTTTGACCCTCTGGGAATATTTTCGCGTAGCATTTATATGAACCCTGTTGGAATATTTTTGTGTAATGTTGCTTAACATTGTTGACGGCTATTTTCGTAACACTGCCGCCCACTTAAGCCTATTCGTCCCGAATAGGCACATCATCGCCTTTCTTTTTCTGCGTTTTCTAAACGCCTTGTAGTTACGCTCGAGACGACTACCTCTTCCATATTTGTCGGCTTTAGTTCTGGCTCTGCCTCGTTTCTCAACTGGAACTTGTATTGCCATACGCTGGAGATGACTACTTCGTTGACATTTGTGGCCCCTGGTACTGACTCTGCTTCCTGTTTCCAATACAGCTTGCCTTGCCTTGCGCTGAAGATGACAAGTTCTTCCACATTTGCAGCCCATGGTACTGAATCTGCCTGGTATTTCGACTACAGCTTGCCTTGCCGTACGCTGTAGATGACAACTCCTTCCACATTTATGGCCTTTGGCTCTGACTCTACCTTGTGCCTTGACTAGAGCTTGCCTTACCATTCCACATTTATGGCCCTTGGCTCTGACTCTACTTTGTCCCTTGACTAGAGCTTGCCTTACCATTCATATGGATCATATTCATGGATCGATAGTTGGTATGATGATGAAAGATATGATGAGCCATGGCTATCAGACCCTTGGCGCTTATCCAACCTTCATTTGGGTTGCTTTTAGCGCAGAACGCAGTTAAGAATAACTGTGTAGTCTTGGTGTACGTCATTGATCTATTCTCCAACACGAAAGGACTCAAAGGAGATTGTCCAACCCGGACAGCATTGGTAGCTCGAGCCTTGGCAGCAGCGAGTAAGCGTTCGTAATCTTGAGACATGATGAGAGTATAACTTTGAAATTTAATGACAAGGGCTAAATCGCACGGATAATCAGTTGAAAACGTTAAGTAAGACGACTGGAAAATGAAATTTTAAAACACACGTTTGTTTGAGGTTTACACCTCTTTGTCTGCTGCCGTCACTTACGAGACTCACTCTGCCGTCACTCACAGTTGATACACCAATACCTCTTTGTCTGCTGCTCGTCACACACGGCACTCACTCTGCCGACACTTACAGTTGATACACCAATAAAGACTCACTGGCTTTACTTACACCCTTATACACGTCTATTCGCTGCGCTGTTCCCTTTACTCCAGTCGACACGATAGACTCCACAATAATCTCAATTCCACGACAGACTATTATTAATTCACAACTTAATTATCAACTGACTAACGAGTTCTTAACTTCACTACTTTCTGATTAGCACTAACTATAACTGTTCGCGACTGACTTACGACTGCAACTAACTCACTCATTGGATGCGTCACCTCTATTTATATTTCACAGAAATTCCACTAGAAGTTTCAAGCAATGTCTAGACGATCATTATCATCTTATATGCTGCCTAATTAAGTTCATGTGGTAACTATGTACATACATGTGTATATGCGTACGTGTGTACATCATTAACTAAGCAACACACGGTGGTTGTTTATCTTTTGCTTTTCGTTTGAATTGGCATGTATGTATGTGTACAAATATGTGAATCTTCATAATAAGCAGACGCTTTTTTTGTTGTTGTTGCTTTTGCTTGTTTAATCAAGCTAGGCATGCTTATTTAGTTGTTGGCTACTTTCTAGACTATTCTTTGCTTTGACCCTCTGGGAATATTTTCGCGTAGCATTTATATGAACCCTGTTGGAATATTTTTGTGTAATGTTGCTTAACATTGTTGACGGCTATTTTCGTAACACTGCCGCCCACTTAAGCCTATTCGTCCCGAATAGGCACATCATCGCCTTTCTTTTTCTGCGTTTTCTAAACGCCTTGTAGTTACGCTCGAGACGACTACCTCTTCCATATTTGTCGGCTTTAGTTCTGGCTCTGCCTCGTTTCTCAACTGGAACTTGTATTGCCATACGCTGGAGATGACTACTTCGTTGACATTTGTGGCCCCTGGTACTGACTCTGCTTCCTGTTTCCAATACAGCTTGCCTTGCCTTGCGCTGAAGATGACAAGTTCTTCCACATTTGCAGCCCATGGTACTGAATCTGCCTGGTATTTCGACTACAGCTTGCCTTGCCGTACGCTGTAGATGACAACTCCTTCCACATTTATGGCCTTTGGCTCTGACTCTACCTTGTGCCTTGACTAGAGCTTGCCTTACCATTCCACATTTATGGCCCTTGGCTCTGACTCTACTTTGTCCCTTGACTAGAGCTTGCCTTACCATTCCACATTTATGGCATAAAACATTGAATTAAATCGACGCGTACGTACAAAGGTTTCGATACCACGATAGGAATACACATCAAGACCGTCAGCTGAAGCCACTGCATTACGCAGTGGAGATCGGTCATTGATCGCATTCATAATGAGATCTCTACCAATAAAATTCAAACGAGCGTTAACAAGGACGCCGCCAACAATGCCATACACTCTACTTTGTCCCTCGACTAGAGTTAGCCTTACCACACGCCTGAGGTTCTGTACAGAAGTTGTCTTCTTCTCCCTGACTGCTTTTATGCTATGCGCTTTGTATGCTGTAGCAGTTTCTTTACCCTGAGCAAGCGAGACCATTTCACTCATAGCTTGTTCCGCTGTTTCACAGACCACCACAACTTCTACGTCACTAGCTTCATTTTCTTTGCTGGAAACTTCTTGCTCACGTCCAACTTGTTTACACTGTCCACTGCTAATTTCATCTTCTGCCTTCAGTCTTTGGTCAACGTTTTCCTCTGTGCCAGAAACGTCTTTGTTGACACTGTTCCCCAAGTCAGAAATCTCTTCGTGTATCTCTTTGTCTGAATTACTGACTTGTATTTCTTCACCATCTGCTTGTCTGTTTACGGGTTCAGCAATTTCTTGAACTTTCTCATTTCTGGCTCTAGGGGGTTCTTGAACGTTAGTCACAATTTTCGCTTTCCATTTGTCAAGTATGTCGTTTGTGGCCCAAACTTCATTATCATCTTATATGCTGCCTAATTAAGTTCATGTGGTAACTATGTACATACATGTGTATATGCGTACGTGTGTACATCATTAACTAAGCAACACACGGTGGTTGTTTATCTTTTGCTTTTCGTTTGAATTGGCATGTATGTATGTGTACAAATATGTAAATCTTCATAATAAGCAGACGCTTTTTTTGTTGTTGTTGCTTTTGCTTGTTTAATCAAGCTAGGCATGCTTATTTAGTTGTTGGCTACTTTCTAGACTATTCTTTGCTTTGACCCTGTAGGAATATTTTCGCGTAGCATTTACATTAACCCTGTTGTAATATTTTTGTGTAATGTTGCTTAACATTGTTGACTGCTATTTTCGTAACACTGCCGCCCACTTAAGCCTATTCGTCCCGAATAGGCACATCATCGCCTTTCTTTTTCTGCGTTTTCTAAACGCCTTGTAGTTACGCTCGAGACGACTACCTCTTCCATATTTGTCGGCTTTAGTTCTGGCTCTGCCTCGTTTCTCAACTGGAACTTGTATTGCCATACGCTGGAGATGACTACTTCGTTGACATTTGTGGCCCCTGGTACTGACTCTGCTTCCTGTTTCCAATACAGCTTGCCTTGCCTTGCGCTGAAGATGACAAGTTCTTCCACATTTGCAGCCCATGGTACTGAATCTGCCTGGTATTTCGACTACAGCTTGCCTTGCCGTACGCTGTAGATGACAACTCCTTCCACATTTATGGCCTTTGGCTCTGACTCTACCTTGTGCCTTGACTAGAGCTTGCCTTACCATTCCACATTTATGGCCCTTGGCTCTGACTCTACTTTGTCCCTTGACTAGAGCTTGCCTTACCATTCCACATTTATGGCATAAAACATTGAATTAAATCGACGCGTACGTACAAAGGTTTCGATACCACGATAGGAATACACATCAAGACCGTCAGCTGAAGCCACTGCATTACGCAGTGGAGATCGGTCAAGGACGCCGCCAACAATGCCATACACTCTACTTTGTCCCTCGACTAGAGTTTGCCTTACCACACGCCTGAGGTTCTGTACAGAAGTTGTCTTCTTCTCCCTGACTGCTTTTATGCTATGCGCTTTGTATGCTGTAGCAGTTTCTTTACTCTGAGCAAGCGAGACCATTTCACTCATAGCTTGTTCCGCTGTTTCACAGACCACCACAACTTCTACGTCACTAGCTTCATTTTCTTTGCTGGAAACTTCTTGCTCACGTCCAACTTGTTTACACTGTCCACTGCTAATTTCATCTTCTGCCTTCAGTCTTTGGTCAACGTTTTCCTCTGTGCCAGAAACGTCTTTGTTGACACTGTTCCCCAAGTCAGAAATCTCTTCGTGTATCTCTTTGTCTGAATTACTGACTTGTATTTCTTCACCATCTGCTTGTCTGTTTACGGGTTCAGCAATTTCTTGAACTTTCTCATTTCTGGCTCTAGGGGGTTCTTGAACGTTAGTCACAATTTTCGCTTTCCATTTGTCAAGTATGTCGTTTGTGGCCCAAACTTCAGCTAAAACTCTCTCGTTGTTGGCTTTAGAAGTTTCTTGAAAATCAGCCTTCATAGCTCTAGAAGACTCCTGAATTTCAGCCTTCATTGCTCTAGAAGACTCCTGAAGTCTCCCATCCATTGCTCTAGAAGACTCCTGAAATCTCCCATCCATTTGGCCTAGAAGCTTGTCGTTCATTGCCTTCATTTTCTCATTGTTTGCCTCCATTTTACTCATCATAGCAGCAAACATTGCACCGATGTCTGTACTGGTTGCCGCTGCACGAGTACATACCTCAATTTCTTCTTTTTCATCGAACTCATAAGTTTCAGTGTCGATATTGCGCCGCTCTAACTCTTGCAGTAATCTCTCCTGTAGTATTACCTTGTCACCAGTTGTCGTCAATTTCCTCTTACTCAACTCTTGCTTGAGTTGATCCACGTTAAGCTCTTGAAATTTCATCTCTGCTCAAAAACCAATTGCTACGTTTAACCTTTTCAAACGTATGTGGTTTTGTTCACGTTTAACCTTTTCAAACGTGTGAGGTTCTCCTTTTCTTATTCCTCTTGCTTTTCGCTTAACCCTTTTTAAACGTATCGCTTGTATTTGCAAATCCCACTTCTGACACCAAATGTTACGTTTAAATTTTATTAAACGTGTGAGTTCTTTTGATTGCTCAAAAATAAAAATAAATAACACACAATTTTTATTTGCTACTGTTCTTCCTTTTATTCTTAACGAAGCAAATTACAACTGTTCTTTATTTAACTACTTCTTCGTTATTATCCACTTTCAACGAGGTCTTAACTCGACTACTTTCTGATTAGCACTAACTATAACTTCTTTTTTTTTTTTGAAAAAATTAAATTGAATGATATGATTTGTTTTTTGGATTAACTCCCAGTGATTGTCTGTTTATGTCACAAACACGTTTGTTCAATCAGCTAGATTAATCTTCTACGTCATTTGGAGGAGGGTTGGCTGGTGGTGCAGGGGGATGCTGAGCACCAGGATCAGCCCCATTTTCGACGCGATGCTGATACATGACATAAGACCCTCCAGGAATTTTGTAACTAGAGAATAGAGTGCTAGATATAATAGACCTAGTGTTTTTCCAATCCTCCTTCACGGGAACTCCGAGGAGGGTTAAAGCTGCCTGCACTGCCTCCGGTAAAGCCACGGTTGTGAAAGTGTTTGCAATTTGCTCGGCGTTTTCGCCTCCGGTCCATATAGCAAGAGGGGTCATTGACAATCGTTCATTCAAAGTCTCCATGATGAACGAGAATGCCTTGTCACTCTCATTGCGCCGAGAAAATATGATATCCAACAGATCGCTTTTAGGCACCTCTCGTTTGGTCCTATAATGAAATCCGGATTGCAGTTGTGCTGCTCTTTGATTATCAGGATTACCATCTGGAATTGCTCCCCCTTGAGGATTAGCATTGAGACTTTGATTAAACTCATCCAAACTAATAATCACATAACTCGATTCTCACTCTTCTACGGATATCATACCATATGTTTTTAAGATTGATGAGAGAGCTGCATCTTGACCAGCCTGACCAATCTGGATGTTATTTATGGCTCGAGCATATTCCTTCAAGTAACTTTCACTGTATTTCAATGATTTCGTAGCCGGAGATATAAACGTTGGTTCACTTGAATCTGATTGAGTACCGGGACGATACATAAGGTGAGTTGCCAAATAAGCTAAGTCCGCATAAAGAGCAACTGTGATCACTGGACCTGTCAGAGTACAATATGGGTTGTGAATAACGGCTGCTGCCATCGACAACACATTGCGGAGTTGTCCAACTCCAAACGTATTTGCTAGTGTTGAGTAAGTAATATTCTTATAACGCAAAGTCATATTGCACAATGCATTCAAGCTGGCCATATGCGGTGCCTTGGACTGTTCGATAATCCGAGCAATAGTGTCAAGATTATTTGCTTTAGCCATCTGATAGTTAAAAATAAGACCACCTGCTTTCAATCGCGAATCAATGATAGGCTGTTGGAAAATTCGTTCATAACTAGCAAAAACCGATGCCAGCACAGGATCTGACTCTTCTAACTCCTGAACTTCTTTTTTCATAGCATCCCAACGTCTCGATATCCAGGCATTAGTGTGAGTGGTTTTGGAAATGGTTGACACTGCGACAAACATTGCTTTTATCATCTCAACCTCACTGGCTGATGAGGCTGATCCCAGAGTGGCAAATACTGAAAGAAGTTCTTGATCAGTTAGGTGAGGCCATAATTCGGAGCAGTCTGCCTGACCTTTTACGTCTCTGGCAGCAGTGGCTATTTCGCCGATATGATAAAGGTAGTGCCAGAATTAGGACAAATGTTACTTGCACAGCGGGCAAGAATATTGTTGACCACTGAGTTGGGCAACGTTGCGCAGAATTGGTACGGGAACCAATGAGCTAAAGTAGTATGCCTAGCATTCATATCAGGATTTTTCATGATTTCGAGCCAGGCATTGACAGCAGTTCGGATATAAGCTATAGGGAGAGGAGTGGCACGCAACATCCCCAACAACTTTTTTCTAGCTTGAGTAATGTATTCATCAGTGAAGTTGGTATCAGATGGAATAGACCACATAGCTGTCAGGGACCCATAAAACAATGCTTCCCGTATTTCGGTATTCATGGATCGATAGTTGGTATGATGATGAAAGATATGATGAGCCATGGCTATCAGACCCTTGGCGCTTATCCAACCTTCATTTGGGTTGCTTTTAGCGCAGAACGCAGTTAAGAATAACTGTGTAGTCTTGGTGTACGTCATTGATCTATTCTCCAACACGAAAGGACTCAAAGGAGATTGTCCAACCCGGACAGCATTGGTAGCTCGAGCCTTGGCAGCAGCGAGTAAGCGTTCGTAATCTTGAGACATGATGAGAGTATAACTTTGAAATTTAATGACAAGGGCTAAATCGCACGGATAATCAGTTGAAAACGTTAAGTAAGACGACTGGAAAATGAAATTTTAAAACACACGTTTGTTTGAGGTTTACACCTCTTTGTCTGCTGCCGTCACTTACGAGACTCACTCTGCCGTCACTCACAGTTGATACACCAATACCTCTTTGTCTGCTGCTCGTCACACACGGCACTCACTCTGCCGACACTTACAGTTGATACACCAATAAAGACTCACTGGCTTTACTTACACCCTTATACACGTCTATTCGCTGCGCTGTTCCCTTTACTCCAGTCGACACGATAGACTCCACAATAATCTCAATTCCACGACAGACTATTATTAATTCACAACTTAATTATCAACTGACTAACGAGTTCTTAACTTCACTACTTTCTGATTAGCACTAACTATAACTGTTCGCGACTGACTTACGACTGCAACTAACTCACTCATTGGATGCGTCACCTCTATTTATATTTCACAGAAATTCCACTAGAAGTTTCAAGCAATGTCTAGACGATCATTATCATCTTATATGCTGCCTAATTAAGTTCATGTGGTAACTATGTACATACATGTGTATATGCGTACGTGTGTACATCATTAACTAAGCAACACACGGTGGTTGTTTATCTTTTGCTTTTCGTTTGAATTGGCATGTATGTATGTGTACAAATATGTGAATCTTCATAATAAGCAGACGCTTTTTTTGTTGTTGTTGCTTTTGCTTGTTTAATCAAGCTAGGCATGCTTATTTAGTTGTTGGCTACTTTCTAGACTATTCTTTGCTTTGACCCTCTGGGAATATTTTCGCGTAGCATTTATATGAACCCTGTTGGAATATTTTTGTGTAATGTTGCTTAACATTGTTGACGGCTATTTTCGTAACACTGCCGCCCACTTAAGCCTATTCGTCCCGAATAGGCACATCATCGCCTTTCTTTTTCTGCGTTTTCTAAACGCCTTGTAGTTACGCTCGAGACGACTACCTCTTCCATATTTGTCGGCTTTAGTTCTGGCTCTGCCTCGTTTCTCAACTGGAACTTGTATTGCCATACGCTGGAGATGACTACTTCGTTGACATTTGTGGCCCCTGGTACTGACTCTGCTTCCTGTTTCCAATACAGCTTGCCTTGCCTTGCGCTGAAGATGACAAGTTCTTCCACATTTGCAGCCCATGGTACTGAATCTGCCTGGTATTTCGACTACAGCTTGCCTTGCCGTACGCTGTAGATGACAACTCCTTCCACATTTATGGCCTTTGGCTCTGACTCTACCTTGTGCCTTGACTAGAGCTTGCCTTACCATTCCACATTTATGGCCCTTGGCTCTGACTCTACTTTGTCCCTTGACTAGAGCTTGCCTTACCATTCCACATTTATGGCATAAAACATTGAATTAAATCGACGCGTACGTACAAAGGTTTCGATACCACGATAGGAATACACATCAAGACCGTCAGCTGAAGCCACTGCATTACGCAGTGGAGATCGGTCATTGATCGCATTCATAATGAGATCTCTACCAATAAAATTCAAACGAGCGTTAACAAGGACGCCGCCAACAATGCCATACACTCTACTTTGTCCCTCGACTAGAGTTTGCCTTACCACACGCCTGAGGTTCTGTACAGAAGTTGTCTTCTTCTCCCTGACTGCTTTTATGCTATGCGCTTTGTATGCTGTAGCAGTTTCTTTACTCTGAGCAAGCGAGACCATTTCACTCATAGCTTGTTCCGCTGTTTCACAGACCACCACAACTTCTACGTCACTAGCTTCATTTTCTTTGCTGGAAACTTCTTGCTCACGTCCAACTTGTTTACACTGTCCACTGCTAATTTCATCTTCTGCCTTCAGTCTTTGGTCAACGTTTTCCTCTGTGCCAGAAACGTCTTTGTTGACACTGTTCCCCAAGTCAGAAATCTCTTCGTGTATCTCTTTGTCTGAATTACTGACTTGTATTTCTTCACCATCTGCTTGTCTGTTTACGGGTTCAGCAATTTCTTGAACTTTCTCATTTCTGGCTCTAGGGGGTTCTTGAACGTTAGTCACAATTTTCGCTTTCCATTTGTCAAGTATGTCGTTTGTGGCCCAAACTTCAGCTAAAACTCTCTCGTTGTTGGCTTTAGAAGTTTCTTGAAAATCAGCCTTCATAGCTCTAGAAGACTCCTGAATTTCAGCCTTCATTGCTCTAGAAGACTCCTGAAGTCTCCCATCCATTGCTCTAGAAGACTCCTGAAATCTCCCATCCATTTGGCCTAGAAGCTTGTCGTTCATTGCCTTCATTTTCTCATTGTTTGCCTCCATTTTACTCATCATAGCAGCAAACATTGCACCGATGTCTGTACTGGTTGCCGCTGCACGAGTACATACCTTAATTTCTTCTTTTTCATCGAACTCATAAGTTTCAGTGTCGATATTGCGCCGCTCTAACTCTTGCAGTAATCTCTCCTGTAGTATTACCTTGTCACCAGTTGTCGTCAATTTCCTCTTACTCAACCCTTGCTTGAGTTGATCCACGTTAAGCTCTTGAAATTTCATCTCTGCTCAAAAACCAATTGCTACGTTTAACCTTTTCAAACGTATGTGGTTTTGTTCACGTTTAACCTTTTCAAACGTGTGAGGTTCTCCTTTTCTTATTCCTCTTGCTTTTCGCTTAACCCTTTTTAAACGTATCGCTTGTATTTGCAAATCCCACTTCTGACACCAAATGTTACGTTTAAATTTTATTAAACGTGTGAGTTCTTTTGATTGCTCAAAAATAAAAATAAATAACACACAATTTTTATTTGCTACTGTTCTTCCTTTTATTCTTAACGAAGCAAATTACAACTGTTCTTTATTTAACTACTTCTTCGTTATTATCCACTTTCAACGAGGTCTTAACTCGACTACTTTCTGATTAGCACTAACTATAACTTTTTTTTTTTTTTGAAAAAATTAAATTGAATGATATGATTTGTTTTTTATATTAACTCCCAGTGATTGTCTGTTTATGTCACAAACACATTTGTTCAATCAGCTAGATTAATCTTCTACGTCATTTGGAGGAGGGTTGGCTGGTGGTGCAGGGGGATGCTGAGCACAAGAATCAGCCCCATTTTCGACGCGATGCTGATACATGACATAAGACCCTCCAGGAATTTTGTAACTAGAGAATAGAGTGCTAGATATAATAGACCTAGTGTTTTTCCAATCCTCCTTCACGGGAACTCCGAGGAGGGTTAAAGCTGCCTGCACTGCCTCCGGTAAAGCCACGGTTGTGAAAGTGTTTGCAATTTGCTCGGCGTTTTCGCCTCCGGTCCATATAGCAAGAGGGGTCATTGACAATCGTTCATTCAAAGTCTCCATGATGAACGAGAATGCCTTGTCACTCTCATTGCGCCGAGAAAATATGATATCCAACAGATCGCTTTTAGGCACCTCTCGTTTGGTCCTATAATGAAATCCGGATTGCAGTTGTGCTGCTCTTTGATTATCAGGATTACCATCTGGAATTGCTCCCCCTTGAGGATTAGCATTGAGACTTTGATTAAACTCATCCAAACTAATAATCACATAACTCGATTCTCACTCTTCTACGGATATCATACCATATGTTTTTAAGATTGATGAGAGAGCTGCATCTTGACCAGCCTGACCAATCTGGATGTTATTTATGGCTCGAGCATATTCCTTCAAGTAACTTTCACTGTATTTCAATGATTTCGTAGCCGGAGATATAAACGTTGGTTCACTTGAATCTGATTGAGTACCGGGACGATACATAAGGTGAGTTGCCAAATAAGCTAAGTCCGCATAAAGAGCAACTGTGATCACTGGACCTGTCAGAGTACAATATGGGTTGTGAATAACGGCTGCTGCCATCGACAACACATTGCGGAGTTGTCCAACTCCAAACGTATTTGCTAGTGTTGAGTAAGTAATATTCTTATAACGCAAAGTCATATTGCACAATGCATTCAAGCTGGCCATATGCGGTGCCTTGGACTGTTCGATAATCCGAGCAATAGTGTCAAGATTATTTGCTTTAGCCATCTGATAGTTAAAAATAAGACCACCTGCTTTCAATCGCGAATCAATGATAGGCTGTTGGAAAATTCGTTCATAACTAGCAAAAACCGATGCCAGCACAGGATCTGACTCTTCTAACTCCTGAACTTCTTTTTTCATAGCATCCCAACGTCTCGATATCCAGGCATTAGTGTGAGTGGTTTTGGAAATGGTTGACACTGCGACAAACATTGCTTTTATCATCTCAACCTCACTGGCTGATGAGACTGATCCCAGAGTGGCAAATACTGAAAGAAGTTCTTGATCAGTTAGGTGAGGCCATAATTCGGAGCAGTCTGCCTGACCTTTTACGTCTCTGGCAGCAGTGGCTATTTCGGCCGATATGATAAAGGTAGTGCCAGAATTAGGACAAATGTTACTTGCACAGCGGGCAAGAATATTGTTGACCACTGAGTTGGGCAACGTTGCGCAGAATTGGTACGGGAACCAATGAGCTAAAGTAGTATGCCTAGCATTCATATCAGGATTTTTCATGATTTCGAGCCAGGCATTGACAGCAGTTCGGATATAAGCTATAGGGAGAGGAGTGGCACGCAACATCCCCAACAACTTTTTTCTAGCTTGAGTAATGTATTTATCAGTGAAGTTGGTATCAGATGGAATAGACCACATAGCTGTCAGGGACCCATAAAACAATGCTTCCCGTATTTCGGTATTCATGGATCGATAGTTGGTATGATGATGAAAGATATGATGAGCCATGGCTATCAGACCCTTGGCGCTTATCCAACCTTCATTTGGGTTGCTTTTAGCGCAGAACGCAGTTAAGAATAACTGTGTAGTCTTGGTGTACGTCATTGATCTATTCTCCAACACGAAAGGACTCAAAGGCGATTGTCCAACCCGGACAGCATTGGTAGCTCGAGCCTTGGCAGCAGCGAGTAAGCGTTCGTAATCTTGAGACATGATGAGAGTATAACTTTGAAATTTAATGACAAGGGCTAAATCGCACGGATAATCAGTTGAAAACGTTAAGTAAGACGACTGGAAAATGAAATTTTAAAACACACGTTTGTTTGAGGTTTACACCTCTTTGTCTGCTGCCGTCACTTACGAGACTCACTCTGCCGTCACTCACAGTTGATACACCAATACCTCTTTGTCTGCTGCTCGTCACACACGGCACTCACTCTGCCGACACTTACAGTTGATACACCAATAAAGACTCACTGGCTTTACTTACACCCTTATACACGTGTATTCGCTGCGCTGTTCCCTTTACTCCAGTCGACACGATAGACTCCACAATAATCTCAATTCCACGACAGACTATTATTAATTCACAACTTAATTATCAACTGGCTAACGAGTTCTTAACTTCACTACTTTCTGATTAGCACTAACTATAACTGTTCGCGACTGACTTACGACTGCAACTAACTCACTCATTGGATGCGTCACCTCTATTTATATTTCACAGAAATTCCACTAGAAGTTTCAAGCAATGTCTAGACGATCATTATCATCTTATATGCTGCCTAATTAAGTTCATGTGGTAACTATGTACATACATGTGTATATGCGTACGTGTGTACATCATTAACTAAGCAACACACGGTGGTTGTTTATCTTTTGCTTTTCGTTTAACCCTTTTTAAAAGTATCGCTTGTATTTGCAAATCCCACTTCTGACACCAAATGTTACGTTTTTCTCTCTATAAAAACGCTTTTCCGTAGATCCGAAGATTTGCAAATGAATACAAGAGCCGAGTGTAGTAATTAGGGTTAAGAATGATACAAGTTTTATTTACAAATACACTTATACTAAATTACTCAAGAGCTTAAATACACTAATACAACTTAAACTAATAAATTACACACAGATATTCACAACTGGTTACCACTACGCCTTCCTCGCTGTAGTTTACGCACGTTTCTTAGCTGGCTGCGCAAGTAATCACGTGACACCTCTTTGTCTACTGCTCGTCCAAATCGCTATTTTTATCATCTAGGTCACGAGCTTCATTTACTTCGCTGGAAACTTCTGGCAAACTTTGCTCATGTTCAACTTTTTGACACTGACCGCTGTTGATTTCATTTTCTGCCTTCAGGTTTTCGTCAGCGTCTTCCTCTGTGGCAGAAATGTCTTCGTAGACGCGGTTCCCCAAGTCAGAAATCTCTTCGTCTGATTTACTGACTTGCATAGCTAATTCCGCCGTGTCACAAACTGCTTGACTATTATATAGGTCACGAGCTTCATTTACTTTGCTGGAAACTTCTGGAAAACAACAGTTGTTTTTCGTAACAATATATTGGCGAAACAATTTTTTAAATTTCTTCCCAAGTGTCCTCAAACTCCAAAAATTGTGGTTTAATAGAGGGCTTATTCCTAAACTGTATATATGTATTAGTGATGTGTATTGGAATTCCAAAACATTCGGCCGTTTCTAGATATTCGTATTCGTTTAAAAAAATATACAAAGAAATTCATAAATCCAAAACGAAATTTAAATGAATGGCACACAAATATTAGTTTGTAATAATCTGCTATATTTTTCCGTATTGATGACTGAGCAGTATTTCAAACATCAAAACGAGAATTGGTATTAGCCTTGCGGTCGCTTTCACTAGTTTCTATAAGTGAAGTCGTCGGGTATTTCAGAGAGCTTAAAGATGACCCCGTTTGGCCATCTTCAAATCAATCTAAAATGTGCGTGAAACAAAAAAGAAATTATATCTAGGATCAATAAAGGTTGCCATGGTGAATTACATTCTACAACATTACATTTTCAATAGATATTTGCCCATTAAAAAAATATACCTTAAAAATATCTTAAAATTAGAGGGGCACCAACAAAAATGTTAAAACTAAATAATTTGATATTGTCATGTACATACATATATATGGAAGAATATATATTTTGAAAGGACGCTTTTTTGTCCATGAGAATTGCAAGAAACATTTTCCTAAACTTCTGCAAATACCATTTCCTTCTATGTATGTATTTGGTGGATTTAATGGTTGTTAATTAAGTCGTTTGTTAATTAGATGCTTGTTTTAATCTCAGCACATAAACTGGATTAAAGTGTTAAAGTGTTAAGGTTTATTCAACAACAAACAGTACTTGAACCGAGTTGTTTGAAGAAATGAAATGATGTAGACTCTTTAATGTTCAATAACAAAAAGGTTTTCTTTATTTAAATTTTTCTTCATTTTATACAGAAATATTGATTACTATTAATTTAATATAAAATGTTATTTACTGTTAATTTTACATACTTAGCATTTATGGTATTATGTATCATATTTTAAGTTCATTGGCTGTGTGACCATGAACATGAGGCGAACAAAATACTTAGCATGCAATTTAATGTCTAAAAGGTGATCGTACTACAAAAAACAAACAAATTAACAAAAAATGCATAATAGACAAGAGTGACTTACAAACAGACTATATAATTGTAATAAAATACTTAAGAGTGCAACGAAACTAAAAATGCATAATAAGCAAGAGTTAATCAGAATTATAAAGACAAAAGAATAAAACCATAATAATAAATTTATAAATAAAAAACTATGTTAATTATAAACAATGGTAATATATATTGCAGTTTAATATAAAAAGAAGTTTTTATGTACATACATATATTAGGAATATTTAAGAATGTAAATGGATAAAGAAAGATGAGGAATTCAGAACCAGTTCAATTCAGTTTGACTACAATTTATTTAATTTATTATAAAAACTTTGTATAATTTTCAAATGTTATTTAACAACTATTAAATTTTTGGATAGTTTTCATAAACTTTAAGGTACGATTTAAATATTCGAATTCGAATTCCCGAATATCAAAAGTTGACAATCGGCAGATGTTTGTAGTATACATACTCGTACATAATATATGCAGGCAACACGTATGATCAATTAAATAAATAAATGAGAAAAACATACGTATTTTTGTACAAAATTAGTAATTTTTTCTGTTACGTAACATTTTCAAAGATCCCCTCCCCCCACCATAACAAATCGTAACAAAACTCGAACCCCCTCCCCCCACCCCCCTAGAGCGTTACGTCAGTTGAAAAAGGCGAAGTTTAACGTATGACAGATTCATTGTGCCCCGGCCTTTACTCCTATACCTACAATCAAAGAATATAAATTGAATAGAATGTACATCTGAGCTAAAAAATTAAACATTTTTTGCTTACGCTTTAGATGCGGTGGGATAGTATTTATAAAGCGCAAGCAAACAGACACTTTATATTATTTGCTCTTATCACCAGCGTTGCCGTTGTGCGACTTAAGTCGCATTTTGATGCTTTTTCAACAGCAAAACATGCGGCCAATTGTAAAAAAACTATGTAAAAATATCCGAGTTTTACCACAAAAAATACCGATTTTCGGAGGAAAGTTGCTGTTGCCGAAATAAAGCTGTTTTAAGGATGATAAGTTTCCAATTCTGCAGTTGTAAAGTCAGTGAATTACACCTCATTTCTTCATATTTATAAAATATAATTTACAAAAAAACATAAAGTATAAGTTACTAAACAATTATCAAATAGACTTAAAGTAGACACTTGTCAAAGATTAGATTCCAAGTGAAGAACTTATTAAGAAATACAGGATGTTCAGTTAAAGAAAATATGTATTTAAGAACTATGCATAATGCCTTGAAAGAATAGTATAACTATATTATCCTCTTCACAATCGAATTGTAAAATTTTCTACAAAACTTTAAATGGTTTTTCCTCAAAGTAAATTTTTTGAGATTTCCTTTTTTTTAAGTAAATAAGTGAGTTGATCCATGTCCAATATATGTATTTATGTTTTTACAGTCCCTAATTTTTTTTATAAATCTTAAGTAACTGGGTAAATTACGACTCTCGATATCGAACGAAATATGCATTTAATTTCGATTGGAATTTCATTCGATATGAAATTGGTTGTTGTTTGTGCAAAGAAAGAGATAAAATTGTTTTTGTCGTTCATAGGCGTAAGAAATACTCGTAGAAATAAATATATCGCAGATTTCCTCTTGCATGACGGATTTCGTTTCACGGTGGTGTTGTGTTAATTTTCATATGAACCAATGCGTTTTATTTTATATGACAAAAGTTCGCACAAAAAGATCGTTGTTCGTCATAGTTGTGTTCCCAGCAGTGATGCCCTTTTTGTAGGGATTTTTCTGTAAAATTTTGAGCGTAGGGAAAAAAGGACAAATTTTTTATTTTGAGGAAAATGTAGGGAATTTTTAAAAACTTCCACCTTTTCAATTTGTTACGACATAAAATGCAAAAATATTTCGAGGATTTTTATTTAGGAGTTGAAATTTTTCACATATCTTAAAATTTGTTTGCAGAAACCGTATATTATGAATGCTAACAATATGATTTATATTCTGTGCTACAATACTGAAACAAATTTCGGGCAAAGAGATTTCGCTGTAGTAAAGCATTTGAAAAATCCCTCATGTCTTAAAAGTTCTTGTAAGGGGTCTGTGCAGGACTTTAATGTGAACCAAAAAGATTCATACTCTATGCGAAAAGATTGCAAACGGCATTTTAAAAGTTCACATTTGAATCTCATTTAAAGGTGGTCCAGGTTTCATCTTTTTGATTATTATTATTAATGCGAACCGGCATATGAAATTATACAAACATTACATTTTAGATATGAGATATATTTAGCAATTTTATGTCAAATCCTTTGGGAAATATTTTTGTGGAAAATTCTACTCCTTTAACTCTTTCCGTACAGAACTTTTTTTACTCATTTGATAGGAAAGGGTGGGTGCAACCTTTTCTTAAGCGATTATATTGCGGTGTAAAGTAATTTAGAAATATATCCGATCAGAAATCAGTCATAACTTCAAATGCGTGATATCACCGTTTTGGCCCTCTTTTCCGAGAAGATGGCAAACGCACATCCTATACTACAAATTAAATTTGAAGGGAAGGAAGGATTTAAACATAATTAGTCGTTAAGACTTTTTTCTTAAACATTTTTTATATCAAAATGAGTTTGGAAGCTATAAAACAGTGTAGATAAATCTGATATGTGCATTTTTATAAAGATCACTAAATTGAAAACTTATACATTTTAAATATTAAATATGAATGGTATTTGAACTACGCTCTCTGATCTGTGAAACAGCAATTTCTAATAACTATATACTTTTGAATAAAAACACTTCAGACAATTATTTAGAAAAAAAAAACTTTTTTTAAACAAAATTCAATAATTAATAAAGCTATAAATTCTTGGTTTAACAAAAACTACCAGATAAACAAAATGAAATTATTAAATAACAATTTTAAATGTATTTTTTTAACATAAAAATAAAACCAGATATAAACAAGAATAAACATAGAAATATATACAATATACATACATACATACATATGTATATTCTTCATAAAATAATACATGTTTAATAACTATACAAAACTCTAAAATTTAATTATAAAAGATTGATAGAAAAAAAGCAACAATTTATAGGAAAAAAATCTGTAACAAGAAACTCTTCTATTTAATAATAAATATATTCAGTAAATAATAAGAAATATATTAATTTGTTAAAAAAAACATATTTTTAATATTTAATACATTTTATATTTTCTTTAAGCATTTAGTTTTTTAGTGAAAGAAAGTTTTTTTTTTTTGAATTTATAAGGAATAAATTTATTTTATTTTATTTTATTTTTAAGAGCGCTTTAAAGCACTATCTTCATTTTCACCTTTTATTACGATAAATACAAACAAACAAAAATTTTATGTAATATGTATTTTTTAATTTTTATTTAATATCATAAGTTTAGTTATTAAAACAAAAAACAAAATTATATAAATATTATCTTATAAATAAACTTCGTATTACATGTAAAAAAAATAAAAAAAACTATTGTTTTTAATTTGAAAAAATAAATGAAAGAAAAGCAAAGGAGGGGGATCAGAGAATGTATTTGTGGGCGTTTTGAAATATTCGTATTGCTAAATTCAGACGAATATGAACACCAATATTTTTATTTTCTAAATAAATCTTCGGTTTGTTTCTGCTTTGATGTATGGGACATTTAAAAAAAAAAATTGAGTTATTGATTGATTATATATGAATAATGTGTCCACTTTCCAAATTCGTTATCAGTTTTCAGATATCTTGAATATATCTGGAGATATAGATTTGAAAATTTGCGTCATTTCCACAATTGTTGAACATTGTAAAATCTGTTTTACGGCAATCGACAATTTTTTGTATATGTGGCACATTTCCCACGTAAAAGTATTAATATTGTTATTCGCAGCTGTTATAATTCATATCAATGCATATTCTACTCAAAGAACGTGAATCAAAGCAAAGTACAAAAATTTAATTATTGTGAATGAAATGAATTGATATTTATTTTTTATTAATACAATTTCTTTTATTAAATATATTCACTGTCTTTTATTTCTTCCTTTGTTTTTCCACTAAAAGTCATGTTATATGAACAAAACTGATATTTTCACATTTTATCTACTTAAATATATTACAGTAATCTAACCTACTTGAACAATACTTGTTAGTAGTGAACAATATTGTTGTTATAATTGTGACATGCGTTGCCAAAGATTTTTGTAATTTTTTCTTTAAGTCCTACTAATAACTTCTCATATTGGATGTAAAAAGTTTATCAACTTAAGTTTGAATAAAAAACATATGTATCTACTACTTTTATTATTAAACAAAAATTCTATAGTGTATTTTTATAAAACTAATGAACTAAACATTCTTCATCGATTTTCTCGAAAACACATTTTTGTCCCATACATCAAAGCAGAAACAAACCGGCGAAATGACATAAAAATATTACAAAGTTTGCAATAATTTTAAAAAAAGAAAGTTATTTCAATTCAAAGAATAAACACTATTCTTGTAGACAACTTAAAAACAAACAAAACAAACTTCTTTAACAAGCAGCGCTGTCAACTATTTATAACCAAAACGCGGTAGAACGCGCTAAATTACAGAGCCGATAGCCCTGGCAGCTCTCTCCTTAAACCTTTAGTCGTAGAATTAATTCATAAGACTAAGTCAAATAAATAAATAATTATAATAACTATTCATAAGCAAAACGCCATATTTTCTACGCGCTAAATTTAGTTTTAATAAGTTGATACATATGTATATTAGTAATTTGATATTAAATAACTAAAATCATTCAATACAAAATCAACATCGACTTGGAAAAAATCGTTTTCACGTTTCAATTCAATTGGCAACTGAGTCGGTTGTTGTACAAATCAGGGCGTGTGTGGCTCTGCCAATTGATTAGTTTGGCAATTGTCGAGTTAGTTGAAGAAAAATCAAAAGATTTTGATATTTTCAAGTTGACTAGTAAGTCCTTCAGTTCCATTGTGCTATGTGTGTTCGAGTCTCGTGATCAGCTGTCAAGATTTTTACTGCTATTTCAATGGAAAGTCATCTAGTTGGCACAGTCAACAGTGTGCACACTTCTACCGATATTCGGTAGATTCTACCGAATATGTTTGTGAATTTAACAATCTACCAATTCTACCGAACAAGGCCTGAAATCTACCGAATATTGTTATTTAGTAATTTAAGTCGATATATGTGTAAAATGACTATTTTGCCACATAGCAGTGCGGCCGCAGAGCGGTCATTTTCTGTCATGAAAATCATTAAAACAGAACAAAGAAATCGGTTTAAAACTGAAACTATAAGTAACCTAATATTTGCCAGAGAATTGTGCCTTGGGGATGAAATATTTATTCCTATATATTTATTCCAATGATTTAATAATTTTTGCACAAAAGTTTAAATTCATAAATGGATCTTACATATAATCTTTGTAGTTACAAATGTTTGTCAAATAAAAGTTATTTTAGTAGCTTTATATAAACCTATGTTCAAAAACTGAATTCCTGTTATTTATGTATATTATTGCATATCTATATAAAGGGTAAGGGCAAATAACTGGGGATGACACTTTTTTTATTGGAAATGCTTCATTGTTTATGGCAGTTTAATTTCCAATCACATGTGAACTTTTAAATGCGCATTTGTTATTTATTATGTTTTTTTGAATTGTTATTTTTTATGTTTCTCTGAATAAAAAAAATTTTCTACCGAATTTCATTAAAATCTACCGATTTTTTTTGTCGATTCTACCGAATTTAAAAAAAATTAAGTGTGCACACTGACAGTCAAGCGAACTTTATTTGGTACAGCTAAATCATTAATTAATTTAAAAATTTTTCAAAAGTTTTTTGGCTATTAGAAAATTGTTAAATTGATGAAAAATTATGAAAAAAAAAAATTTGAATTGAAATGTTGTTACTGGCCTTATTGAAGGCGCGTTTAGTCCTGATTCACACACGTCAGGTCTGAGTCGTCAAGTCTTGAGTTTTTAGGAGAGAGAGGAAAATAGAATGGTTTGCTTTTTCGTTTTGTTTTGTCATTCGTAATACTCTAATACAACACAAATTGATGAGACTTGATGAAACAAACTTGACGGTGTGTATGAACGTAAATGCAGGTTCAAATGAAAATTGAACAAAAACTGATCAGCTTAACCTGATGTGTGTGAATCAGGACTTAATAAAAGTCGCGCTAAGACGAAAAAAATCGTGACTGGCATAGTTAAAACGCACTGAATCCAGCGCGAAACGCACTAAATTGGCATCGCTGTGTGTTAAAGTACTTTTTTTTCTTCAGAGTTTAGAAGCTTTTTCACCATCAAGTCTATTGCGATAAAATGTGTAAACATGACCAACACAAATGAACATTTGTTCACAAATATAGCCTAGCTACTGGGTATAAATATCCTTTACTTATGATTATTTAGTTTGCGCTATTTTTAGATGGGTCGACGTCATTCGCTATCCGTTTTCCGCCAAAAAGTCTGCTATAGTTTTCCGTATTGATGACTGAGCAGCATTTTAAAAAAATAACATGAGAATTGTCATTAGCTTCACCACAGCGATGCCAACTCTACCACTTTTTTGGTAGATCTATACGTCTTTTGGGAATCTCACTCAATTCTACCACTTTCCAAGAAAAATCTACCACTTTTTTAGTTTTTTAATATTAACCCTACGGTCAATGACCAAAAAAATATACGTTAGTTAATGACCGAGTACCCGAGTACCCTTATATACTTTTTGATGTGTAAACATCTATACGCTAGGGGGTAAAATTCTTTTTCACAATACAATCACAAATTTTGCTACATATGTATGAGTGTATTAGTGTTTGAAAGAAGCAATACAAACTTATTTAAAATATTGTAAATACATAGAAATTTGCTGGTTTTTGTTTGTTTTATTTAACTTGATAATTGCTTTATTAGGGTTCCGTACACCAAATGTGAAAATGAACCGTAAGAGCTACGGACCTGAAATTTGGACACAGTGTATAGACATTTGGCCACTACAACAACAAATACATGAGAGTTAAAAATTATAGGGTGTTCCAAAACGAGCAACGAAAAATGTTAAAATCCCATGTAATATACATACAATTGTATGTACATATTACACTTGAAATTTTAAAAGTTAGTGTATTTTTATACAGACTACAACAATTAATGTTTAATTGCATTAAACATCAGTTAATGCAATTTTGACTTTGTAATTTTGACAACTTGCTGTATCTTGGAAACCGTAAGAGCAAAACTCTTGAAATTTTCAAAATGGATAAAACTAAAAAATAAAAAAAATATAAAATCGCCAAATCTAAAAAAATCGCCAAAAACAAAAAAAAATTGCCAAAACGAAAAAAGCACCAAATTAAAAAAAATTTCTAGGACTAAAATAAATCGCGAAAAACCGGAAAAATCGCCAAAATAAAAAAACCCTTAAACAAAAAAATCGCCAAAATGAAAAAAACGCAAACATTAAAAAAAACCCAAAAACAAAAAAAATCGCCAAATGAAAAAAATCGCCAAAATGAAAAAAATTGCGAAAATTAAAAAAAACCAAAAAGAGAAAAAACGCCAAAACGAGAAAAAAGCACTAAAACTGAAAAAATCGTTTAAACTGAAAAAATTTAAAAAAGGAAGAAAGCTAAATCAAAAAAAATTATCAAAACCGAATGTGCGCGAGTCAAAGTCGCACTTTACTGAATTTATTTTAATTGCAATGCGTACACAACAACAAGAACAGCAACAACTAAACGATGAAGAACAGGAATTAAAAATTAAAAAGTAAAAGTAAAGGCATTTACCATAGATGAGCACTGCAGCACCACTAAAGTTTCAGTAAAAGCAATAAAAAATGTTTAACAAGTAAATTTTTACTGATTACTAAATTTTTTTTCTACAATTTATATAAATTGCCTAAATGATTTGTTATATGATGAGGTGCATTGAATTTTCAGTAATCAGTAATGCCCGTATTCGTAATGAAATTCTAACAAGTGGCTAAATGTTTTTCATACAAAAGTTTCAAAATTTTAATGAAAAAACTTTGCCACTTGCTACAATTTTATTATGATTACGGACCTACGATTTTACTGGTAATGCAAATTAAATTTCATTAGCAGTAAAAATTTACTAAAGTTTTTTTTAGTAATCAGTAAATTTACTGCTTACTGCAATTTTGAATGCAGTACATATACATATACTGCAGTGTGCCCATTTACTAACCAAATAAGTTTAATAAAACAAACAAAAACCAACAAATTCCTATGTTTTAATACTTTTAATTAATTAATTTAAAAAAATATACTAAAAGCATAAGTACTTCCAACTTGCAAAAATTTTCATTACTAGATGTTTACACATCTCCTCTGTGATCGGACTCACATTGCTTTTTTTATCGTTTTTTTTTCATTTGATTTAAATATGTACATTTGTTTGGTTTAATGCTAAAGTATATATAGTTACCGCGTTTTTATCTAATCCAAGCTAGAAGTTCAACTGAAATAATTGGGTTATTCAAACGGTTAAAGTCATAATGCCACAACTTTTTGTGAGCAACACCTCATATTTTAGTATGTTAATTGAAATATAAGCAGGATGATACAAATCAAGTAAAATAAAATATGACAAAAACAAGTAAGAGTGCTATGTTCGGCTGTGCGGAATCTTATATACCCTTTACCAAAGTGCGTTTAGAGATACATGCATGAGCACATATGTGACGCGCAAAATAGAAAGGGACCTAAGGGTAAAAACCGGTTTTGTTCAGGAGAGCCATTTTAAAGATTTAAATACGTGTATCTTTGGTCACATCACTGAATAAAACGCGCATATCTCTGGAAGGGAACACTTTTGGGGCATGGGATCGGTCTCATTCGATGCTCAGATGTTGTCCACATCAAAAAAAAGTGAAAACTGATTTTTTTTACCCTTAGATCCCTTTCTCTATGCGCTGTCACATATGTACATACATACATATTTGTTTTGTGAAAAAATTTATAATTTTTTTTGTCCTAGTGCAATTTTTGGTAAGTGACCTCTCGGTATTTTTCGATAAAATATTTTTTTTTTGATATGAGCAATAAGTTGAATATCGATGTCTTACTTTCTCAACCTCGTATCTTAAAAATACAGGTTTCAGGAGAGCAAAAAACCGTTCATCTCTTTATACTTCTTTGTTTGGATAAAATTTCAAATGCAATTATTAAGGAATCGATTACTTCTATTTATATTAGTAGTAATAATATACCAAAGTTTTTTAGTTTAAACATGAAGCGCATTTATTGAGATACGAGTTTGCTGCATTAAGACTAATTTTATGCCCCTAGTTTGGTTGGGATTGACAAATTTGCATTGCCATTTAGAAATGCTAAACGGGAAATCCCGAGCCCGGAAATCCCGGGATTTTCGGGACTATGCAAATCCCGGAGCCCGGAGGTTTTTAA
The DNA here is from genome assembly GCA_949987645.1 of Tachina grossa. Lineage (NCBI taxonomy): Eukaryota > Metazoa > Arthropoda > Insecta > Diptera > Tachinidae > Tachina > Tachina grossa. The sequence continues at coordinate 65,050,455 of OX465274.1, forward strand.
CTTTAAAGCCCGGGATTTTCGGGATTTTCTGAATCCCGTTTTTGCATAAATAATGTTTTTGACTGTCATATTCTATATTAAAAATTATTACAATCTCCCTGTTATAAAAAGTTAAAATGAAAAATTTGCTTTGAATAATTATTTTTGTGTATACGAGTACATAATATACATATATCTGTGGCAAAAAGGAAAAAGTACTTAAATCATATTTTACTGTTTTGCAGGAGAGCACTTTTAAACTTTCACGTCGATTTTCAGAAATTTGTTTCTTTTACAGTTAAATCTGGAAATTCTCTGTTAACCGTTTTTTAAGCAAATATCGTTCTATACACTATAAGTAATACATTTAAGTATAACTTAATTAAGCTATTGTTCCAAATGAGATTTGAAGTCTAAAAAAGATAAGTCGTAAGTCATAGCGATATAACTTCCTGAAAAATCACACAAATTGATTGAGATTTTGACCAGGGATACTTTCAAATACGACGGCATTAGTGTTTAATATTTTAATTAAAAGTCTGATTTATATAAGTACATACATACATACATATGTACTTATGTTCGTCTGTATGCAGCTTTTAAATATGCAAAAAAGTTAATTGTTAAATAAAAATATTATTTTTAATGTAAAGACGCACATTTGTTCACAATGTTCTCGGGATTTCGTAAGTCCCGAAAATTCTGGGGTCCCGGTTCGGGATTTCGAGACTCCATCACTAAATCCCGAAGCCCGGGATTTTGAAAAACCTGTCTGTGGTTGGGTTTTTTTAGTTACAGGTTGTTGCGATATAAAAAGCAGAAAAAGTGGAAGAATCGCAACTAGAAATATTTCGTATGCAAGCCACAGACTTTGCGACCGTTGTTGCAACATGTTGGTTTACCAGGTTGTGTGTTTTGCTCACAAACTATACAACAACGTTTACAACATTAGTGCACAACTTCATTTCACAAAAAAAAAAAATAAAAAATTTGGAGTAATCATGACGTGTGCTATTGCGCGTATTGTATTCGTTGATTTTTGGTCAATAATACAAAAGCAAAATACCATATTAAGAAATGCAAGTCCTGCCAAAAACTTTTATAAAATTCAATGAAATAATGTGTTTCTGCTGAATTTTTTATTTTAGACGCAAATTTTAATTCTTGCGCGGCGTTTTTTGATATGACCACAACGAAAATAAAAAGAAAATTAAATGAAGTTTTACAACCTACTCCTAAATTTTACAACCTGTCTATACAACGTGCCAAAATCTTTTTAATCTTTCATACAACCGAGACACAACTTCATACAACCACCCCACAGTCTTTACAATCTCATGTACAACCTGCTCATGTTGTACGAACGGTCGAAAGGTCTGTGGCTTGCTTTATGCTTAATAACGAAATATTTTAATAGTTTCAGTATCGGCGGCATACCGGGCACATACAAATATTTCTTTAAATATGGTTTTCGGTGATTCAAAAAAAATAACAAAATGTTTCTTATTCTGCCGGAATTATTAGTTACTCTTTAAAAAATTATTTTTTAAAGAATTCGTTCCCTATTTTGGTTATGCCTTGCCTTGCATATGGTAGTTCAAGAGGGTTTTTCCAAAACTGTGTTTTTCAAATTTACACACAAATGAATTGCTTTCTGTCAAACTAAATATTTTAAGTTGGCAACGCGATGATAATTTCAACTAAAAAAAGTTTTGGTTCATAATACTAAAACGCAGTTTGATCGTGTGAAAGTTTGGTCTACTCTTAAGGCTGAAACAGAATAGAGTAGTTGTAGTAGTAGCTGAAGCTGACGACGTAACTAGTAGCGCAGCAAGAAAAAAATGTGAACAGACTATTGAAACTTTCTGCATGGTTACCAAATAAATATTTTCTTAAAAACTTTGCAAGATTATACAACAATAATGTGTGAATTTGTTCAATTCACAAGCTCGAATTAACTTCGTATCTGTTGCCTAAAAATCAATAAAATATTTTAAATATCTGATAACTAACAACAGAAAGTACATTCTTCTTAAGGTGCGTTTCCTCAAGCAACAAAATTTCGCAAAATCGCAAAAATTGCAATATTGGAAAGAAATACTAAAATTTATTAAAACTCGCTAAAACTGTAAATAAAGCAAGCAAACATTCCGGAAAAGTCGCGAAAAATATGAAAATTTGCAAAAAAAAACTTGCTAAAATTTTGACGATTGCAGAGTACAATATTGATTAAAAGTCCTTAAAAATATAAGATAGCAACAAAAAAAAAAAAAAAATTGGGAAAATTAACGCCTGTCGCGAGAAAAGTGATATTTCGCGAAAAGTTTCAAAATGTTAAATAAGTTATAATATTGATTACAAATCGCTAAAACTGTACGAACTGCAAAAAATTCGATAAAAATCGTGAAAAAGTCGAAAATTCTCAAAAAGTTATTTACAGCGGAATGATAACAAAGTCTAATATCGTTTAAGGATCGGCAAAAATGTTAGGACTCTTAAAACATGCAAAAGTAATTTTTTCGCGAACTTTGCAAAAAATCGCGAAAAATTGCAAAATTTTAAATAAGCCATAATATTAATTAAAAATCTGTAAAACTGTAAGGAATGCAAAAAAAATGGCGAAAAGGATGAAAATTTGCAAAAACTTACTAACAGCGAGATGATAACGAAGTTTAATATTCTTTAAAAATCGGCGAAACTGTCAGGAAGCTGAAAATATACAAAAGTCACCAATTTCGCGAACTTTACAAAAATTCGCGAGAAGTTGCAAAATCGAAAGCAAACCCTAAAATTTATTAGAAATCGCCAATTCCGTTAAAAATAAAAAATGTTCGGAAAAAATGCGAAAAAAATCGCAAGTTAGCAAAAAATTGCTAAATATATTAAAGATATTACCAATACTAATAATTCACTACATAATATTTTACTCAAAAGCATGGTAATCCTTGTTGATATATATAAACATTTATTTTTTGTCGCGCAACAAATTTCAAAATTTCGAATTCAACTTCCACTGCAGCGACTACCACAACTACGCATTCTGTTTACTTCCCTTTAAAACAACAGTTTTTAACTTTTGACAGCGCTACTCGTTACGTTGTACTACAGCTACTATTCTGTTCCAACCTTTAGACGACCAAACTGAATTTAGTTGAGAAACGTGATAATTCTGGATACTTGATGAATAAGTTACTCGTTTGTTGCACTTATAGCTTTACAAACAAATAAAGCCATTATATCAAAATTATCCAATGAAAACAATATTTAATATCCCACTTGATATGAGATTCGATAAAAACGAATGCTCACTAAAGCGAAGAAATTTTGAAAGAAAATTGTTCAATATTTGTTCGCAAATCTAAAAAATCGAATGTTCGATAAAACTTCGAACTTCAAACTTCTCTCTTCTTTTTTTAATAATAAAATAAAATAGTTTTACCGCCACTTCCACTATGTCGAAAGAAAAACTCTGCGAAAGAAACTTATGCTAGGAACACAATTGGGGCGAACGACGAATTTTTCGGTGCGAACTTTCGTCATAGAAAATAAAACACATTTGTTCATATGAAAATGAACACAACACAGCCGTAGAACGAAATTCGTCGTGCGTGACGAACTCTGAGATAGATTTATTTCTATTTTGTACGCCAACGAACGACGAAAAAACAATATTCTCTCCCTCTCTCTTTACGTACACAATAACCAGTGTGACCAGAATTTAAAATAAAATTAAGCTAAATCACGTATGTTTTTAATATATTTGTAGAGAATACGCATTTTGGATTAAAAAAAGGCTAAAAAAGCTAAATCCGTTTTTAAAAAGCTAAAGAATAAGCTAAGAGCTTAATGAAAAATAGCTAAATCCAGAAGAAATAAACTAAATTTAGGCCAAAATTAGCTAATATGGTCACACTGACAATAACCAACTCTATCAATTATAAGAGCTAAATTCGCTGAGTAAATTCGTCGTTATTGTGCTTCACCCAACGAATTTATGCTAGGAACACAACTGGGACTAACGACGAATTTTTCGGTGCGAACTTTCGTCATAAAAAATGGAACACATTTGTTCATATGAACATGAACACAACACCGCCGTAGAACGAAATTCGTCGTGCGTGACGAACTCTGAGATAGATTTATTTCTATTTTGTACGCCCACGAACGACGAAAAAACAATTTTCTCATTCTCTTTACATACACAATAAACAGTGTGATCAGATTTTTAAATTAAATTAAGCTAAATCACGTATGTCTTCAATATATTTTTAGAGAATACGCAATTTGGATTTAAAAAGGCTAAAAAAGCTCAATCCATTTTTAAAAAGGCTAAAAAAGGAGCTAAGAGCTTAATAAAAATTTTAAAGCTAAATCCAGAAGAAATAAGCTAAATTTAGCGCAAAATTAGCTAATATGGTCACACTGACAATAACCAACTTTATCAATTATAAGAGCTGAGTTCGCTGACTAAATTCGTCGTTATTGTGCTTCACACGACGAATTTACGCAGCGAATTCTTATCGACGAATTCGTCGATGTGGACGAAATTCGTCGTTCGTCCCAATTGTGTTCCTAGCATTACTCAGCGAATTCTTATCGACGAATTCGTCGACGTGGACGAAATTCGTCGTTCCTCCCAATTGTGTTCCTAGCATTACTCAGCGAATTCTTATCGACGAATTCGTCGACGTGGACGAAATTCGTCGTTCGTCCCAATTGTGTTCCTAGCATTAGTCGATCGAATTCTAATACATTTTCATTCCACTATGTCGTCAGCCAATTTGAATTTTTCAAGTATTTTTAGCGATTTTTGTAAATTTACTAACATTTACATGAAAATAAGTACAACCATATTGAACAACGAAAAACAATTCAACAAAATAGTCGCACATCAACAGCATGTTACACTGTTCTCTTTTACAATTACATTCGTTTTTTTTTAAATGTGCGAGTAGTTTTTATAATTAACATAAAACAATAATCAAAAAATAATAATAATGTGATAAAATAATAATTTTACAAACTTTATTGAATTCTTTGCAAATAAATTTTACTACACGAAAGCAAAATAGCAAATTATTGATTTTTAAAAAGTATTCGCTTTTTTGACGACTGATTCGAATTACGTTTTCTTGCGATTTGTTATTCGAGCCAATGTTCGTACAGAAGTAAGATAGAGAAATGGAAATCAGTTTTCTTTCGATTCGAATGCGAATCTTCTTTCGAAATAGTGGAATAGGGAGTTGTTATTGTACCTCCAAGTAAATTTACTTGTTTTATTTAATAATCTTTGATCTTGCAAAATTGTTAGGTGTCTCAATTTAAACATTCCATTGGGAAAGGTTTAAAACGCGGTATCATATAAACGTTTATTCCTAAAGAATTTTTTCGAATTTGTTCAGCACAAAGGAACGGTTTCAGGGAAATGAAACGGAACATGTTCTTTAATTAATTTTACAGTTAGGACTGTACTTTAGCGATAAATTTTATTTTTATCTCTATTTACTAAACATTAATAAGAACTCGTTATTTATTTCTTTCTAAGATATGCAATATACATAATTACCAAAGAAATAATTAGTTTTATTTAATTAGTTTTATATACCAAAAAAGTTTAAGTTTTCCAAATCTGGAGCTATGCTTTTTATTTTTATAATTTTTGTGCCAAACTGTTTCTTTCTAAACAATAAAGTATGAATAATTTGTAAGCAAAAAGAAAAAAATAATTTGACCTACTTACTTTTATATATAAAACAAAATTTAATTTTCCAACCCTGGAACCATAATTTTGGTTTTTCTAATTTTTAATACTTATTGATTTCTTTCTAATGCAATGCCATACATATATTTAATTACCAAAGAAATTATAAGTTTAATATACCAGAAAAAGTTTTAGTTTTCCAGGTCTGTTTTTTTATAATTTTTATGCCAAACAATTTTTCTCTAAAACATAAAGTATAAATAATTTATATAAAAAAAGAAAAAATAACTTGACCTAGTTATTTTTATGTACAAAAAAATTTAATTTTCCAACCCGAGAATCGTCCTTTTAGATTTTTTCTGATTCCTTATACCAATCTAGTACATAGTTTTCAAAAAATATATATAAACCCCCATATTTATAAAAAAAAAATAAAATGAATTTGAAATTCATTTTAGGAAATTTCGTTTCAAATTTTATGAATATGGGGGAAAGTATGTTAAGTGAACAAATAAAAAGGAAATAGTTTTATTTTCTACACCAAACTTTTCTTTCTACAATCTACGGTCTAATTCATAAAAAATATTTTAGGTTTATTATAGGTTTATTTGAAATTTCCCATAGAAATATGTCAAATAAGAGATTAATAGACCTGAAATATTTTTTAGGAATAAAGTCAGCCAATGTAGCAATGGTAAAGTAAGAAAATAAAAAAACATGTTGATTATTGAGTTCTTGTTTCAACTTTGTTATTTGTTGTTGAGCTTCTTATTTGTTTAAATCAAAGTTTATAACATAATAACTCTAGTTGTTCTAAGAAACTTTGGATAAAGGTTCCCTGATGATCTGCATTAGCAACAGTGAAATGCGCATAGGATCCAGCTAAACCCCTCAATAATCAATTTCAATGTATTTTTAATAAAAAAATATTTTACTTAATAAGTAAAATATTAATTTGGGATTATTAGTGCGTTTAAAAATTTTAAACTTAAGTTGTAACAATTCCCATAAAAAACACTAATTATTAACTTGACTGCACCCGGTTAAAAAAATACTTGTGTGGCAACACTCTTTTCTTAAATAGCTGTTGTTGTTATTTACATTTATTTTCTTTTACATACTCTTGCTGAAAAAAGTCAGCCAATGTAGCAATGGTAAAGTAAGAAAATAAAAAAACATGTTGATTATTGAGTTCTTGTTTCAACTTTGTTATTTGTTGTTGAGCTTCTTATTTGTTTAAATGAAAGTTTATAACATAATAACTCTAGTTGTTCTAAGAAACTTTGGATAAAGGTTCCCTGATGATCTGCATTAGCAACAGTGAAATGCGCATAGGATCCAGCCAAACCCCTAAATAATCAATTTCAATGTATTTTTAATTAAAAAAAAATATTTTACTTAAAAGTAAAATATTAATTTGGTATTATTAGTGCGTTTAAAAAATTTTATACTTAAATTGTAACAATTCCCATAAAAAACAACTAATTAATAAGGCTGATATGATATAATTTATAAGGAAAAAGAAAAAAATAATTAAACCTAGTTACTTTTATATACCACAAAAAGTGTAAGTTTCCCAACCCTGGAATCACCTTTTTGATTTTTTTGATTTCTTACACCAATATCTTTCTTTTAAGAAAATAAGATATGTTTAATTTATAGAAAAAAGGAAAAATTTGTTCTAGTAAGTTACTTTTGTATAAAAAAAGTTTCCAACCCTGGAAACGTCTTTTTATTTTTATTTTTTAATTTGAAATAACAATTTATGTATTCTGTTATGGGCGAGTCAAATAGAATCATACATACGATATACGTCGCTTTTCAACATACAGATATCGTCCCTATCACGTCAAACTATCCAATATGCAAATTTGAACTTTTCAGAAGAGCGCAAAGTCTCGTCAATTATGAATTTAAAGTCATCGTATTCCTACAAGTGCCGGGCTTAAAATATTTCTTATTGAGTTATCTATCGTCCGTGAGAATTTCAGCATTTTGAAACGAGGCATATCGTTTAAATTAGGGTACCAAGATAACGAATATAACGATAAAAAACCAATTTTGCATATTTGATAGTTTGACGTGGTAGGGACGATATGTATGTTGAAATGCAGGGTTTCGTATGAGCCCTGTCACGTCTCTGTCAGTATAAAGTATAAAATTTACGTTGAGTAGTTTGACAGCTATTACTTGTTTCTTTTTTTTTTGTATTTTGATTTAAGTTTTTGTGTTTTTTGGCAGAAAAAATAAAAAACAAAATAAAAGAAATAAATAAAACAAATAAAAAACTTTGAATTTAAAAAAAAATTATTATTTAACGCATTGTCATAATCTTATTTTAAATGAAATTTATTTGTTGATGGCTAAGCATGTCAGCCACAAACCTCTTTATCGTATGAACAGACTTTCAAAAGGTACTTATGTAATTTTCTTCCAAAATTAGTCACTTAAAAACTGGCCAAACTCGACAATATGCACATATTTAGTTAATTTAAGCAATAATAACGAACAGTTTTATGATAAACTAGCTATCCCCGGTGTGCTTCGCAATATTTCGAAAGTTTGAAAGTTTTGATATTGGATCATTATTAACATAGGTTCTTTGTAAATATGTTCGGAACTACATAACCGATTTAAAAGTTTGATATCCCGTTTTAAAAAACATGACAACAGCTTTCAAAAAATATAAAAAAATAAAAAAAATATATATATATATGGCATTGGTGGTGCAATATGAAAAATGGATTTTGCTACGCCCCTCCGCCCACAGACTGAAAATAAAAATCAGATTTCACAGTGTCACCCCCTAAATATTCTGAAGATTTTCTGAAAATTTTATCAAAATCGGCCCAGCCGTTTTGGAGTCCATACGTTACATACATACACATCCTCTTTCATATATATAAAGATTTATTCAAAATTAAATGATATTTAATGTTTACATTAAGAAACGCTTATCTATTAAAGTCTTGTTGGAGATGTTCTCCTTTACAGCAAAGCGATAAAGTGATTGGAAAACCTGAAAGATTTAAAAGATAAATATTAAAACAATTTTTACACTCGATAGTAGCATTCTTATTACCTTATTGAAAATACAAATTGTAATAACAGCTGCCAAAAGATTCGAAAATATTATATAAACTGCCAACATCAATAGAAACTCCAATACAAACAGTTGCATTTCGTTACCATAAAGGAACATTTGGACAAATGAAAACGATTTGTCGATGTAAAACGTGCCTTTGTCTAAATGAAAAAAAAAAGTATTAATCAATTTAATAGTTAAATAATAAATAATCGGACCTGTTCTATAAGACAAGTAGATTCGAAATCGTAAGATTTCCAAAATTAATGATGGTTCTGGAGACGTTTCTAAAATCGTAAACGAATAATTTTCTTTTGGATATGGATATGTATTTAAGGGTCTATATCAGGGGTGACTAGCTACACTAACTTCGGGTACCACGTTTATGAATTAATATTTTAAAGAACCGTTTATGTATTTCTGAAAACAATATATATATATATATATATAACTAAAAAAATTAATTTTTAAAGAAAATATGCTTTAACATTAACAATTACTCACAGTAGAGGCGGTAATTCTAAATGATTTGAATTTTCTTTAAGTGCCGTCTAATTGATTAAACATTTTATACTTCCTTCTTTAACTAATCATCTTTATTATAAATAAATTTTTAAACAGTTTCACTTAACAATTTTCTTTGCAGCACTTATATTTCTTATATTTTTCACCTTTGTTTACACTATTTTCAATTGCCAAAACTGAATCATAATCGTATTTTCCATAACTTTTTTGCAAATGGAGAAAGTTACCGTACATAATACAAATATTGATTTCAGTTGCGTTGCCAGTTAACACGGCAACTGAAGTTCGGTTACCATCCATAATCGAGCCATCCATAATCCTGCTGGAGCATTATGCTTTGAAGTAAAAACATAATTATACTTACTAATGAATTTTAAATGAAAATAATCATCCCTATCGTAAATATATTGCTTTTGCCAAAAATTTCAATCGTGAATAATGTTTGCCTAGAAATGTTTTCCGTTTTCTTTAATCCCATTCACACGGATTTTTTCCACTTTTATCTTGATTTTGTTCAGTTTATTTTTGCATGTGAAATGAATTAATACATTACGCAATTTCAATAATTTCCTATCAAAAGCTTTAAATATTTATGTTTAGAACAAGTTCAGTAAATAAAGGTCACAATTGTTAACAACAATTCCCTGCAGCACCTTTACACATAGAGTAGGATCATATTTTAAGTCTTTATCGCCACAGATATTAGCTTCCAACAATATTAACTGCACGTATAGCAAAGTGTTATTCAGTAATCAATATCAAGATTTTTTATGGCATATATAGCAAAAATGGCACAAAAAAGTCTCAGCAACTCAAAATTCTCAAAATGGCGTATAGAGCACATAAACCCCCGGATGACAAAATGTTCCCATGAAATTCAATATAGAAAATTTCTCTAATAATAATTTCTCTATTTGCTAATTGCAGCGCTATAGAAAAGAATTTTATATAAAAAAATTACGTAGAATGAATCTCTGATGCATTTTTGGCAACTTATTTCATACCGCCTCCTACTGACAAATGAAAAATGTTCATGCAACTGATTTCATGATTTCATGAAAAAAAACGCTTAATGTAAATTAAGCAATAGTGTGTTTTGTAGAGCTTAGGATGTGTGTTAAGTAGAACCACTTAAAATAAAATACTAAATTTTAATCGGCGTAACTCTGCCCATTTTTTTATATGGAAGATTGTGTCTATTTTAGAGCTCAAGGTGTGTGGTAAGTTTCGTAAAAAATCGGTCCAGCTGTTTAGAAGATATTACATATTTTTTTTAAATATATTCTGTTGAATCTGTGTGTCTTTGACGCCGTAGCTCCCAAATGGCTTGACCAATTATAATCTGGCTTTTTCGTTTGAAAGGTGACGTGATCGTGTATATCTTCTATGTAGTCTAGTCGAAGTTATCATACATTTTCTGTATATTAGATTACTCTTTTCTTATTTGCTTTTATGTTAGTTCAATAATATTAGTGGAGCATAGAGTTCTTAACTGCGTGGAAGGTTTATAAAATTTTAAATTTTTGTTATTAATAAAGTATATTTTTATTCATTAATATTTCTAAGTTTGTTATGAAAATTCGAACAAAAGTTCAAAATTATTCGCATGTTCGAACAAGAAAAAAAAAAATCATGAAATTTCATTCGAACAAATATAAAAGACGAATAATTAACAATACTTATATATATTTATAAAAGAACCACTCATTTCTTTGTATGGTATTAAAAGAGTAAAATATACTAAACTTACTGTCTGTTAAATAATTGTCAAATTCACAGTTAAGCAAACGTTCAACAATTGTCTTCTCCTTAATAATATAATCCATATCCTTTATACCCTGGCGATAAAAGATAAATGTTACTTTTAATGTTAACTAAATTTAAAGAGAAACGTATTGTACTCACATGATCAATAAAGGCACAAAAGAAACGATTAACACTACAGTACGCAATCGAAGTCTTCTCCACGTTGCCTTCAATGCTATTCATCTCCTTTTGCATGTGTCCTCCGCCGCCTCCAACAGCTACACCAAACGACTTTTGGTACGGTAGCAAAAGTTTGTCGAAATAATTACTTAAATTTCTTGGTGGCATTATCACATAACACTGATCTGTGTCGCTTAAAAGACCACGACGTCCACAAATACTTTGTGTTTCACGCTGCAGCTGCATAATCATTGTGGTCATATCGGAATCAGCAAAACCATGCGGTGAACGACCGTGGATATAGAAACCAAAAGTAGGTTCAATAAGTACAAACACCGATACGTTTGCCAGGGAACAATGTTCTGTGTATTTCTGTATAGGATTTCCGAAGATTCGTGCAAGTATTTGGCTTACAAACACGTACTGGCAGATGTAGATTAGAATATATAAAAGGCAAATGTAGAAGACTTTTAGTGTGGTATCGCCATAACTCATGGTATCAATATCAAACAACTGGAAATGCAAGATTAATTCGAAGATATTATATGTATATATATGCAAGGATGTGTTTATATTAAAGTATATAAAAATGTTTAAAGGATTATGTTCAAAGAAAAACTTCATGTCAGTTAGCACAAGTCATTCACGATTTTCGACAAAAGTTAAAAATTTAAACCACTTTTTAACATACATATATATATATATATACATATGTACATATGTAGTTCTAGGAATTCTATCGTACATGCAAAAGAGGATGTAATTATGCTAAAGTTTGCAACATGAAAGCCCAAATGAAGATTGCATTATCAGGGTCAACAACACCTTCTTCAACGTCAAGTAATGAAGATGACCCATATGGTAAGAAAACATATAATACGTACATATATGTAAGTATATGTATATCTAGAAAACATATTGGATATATTATCATTTATATATGTACACATACATATATTTACTTAATATTAATACCTGAGGAAGATTGTATAATTTTAAGAAATTCGTTAAATGATGACTAACTAACTGAGGACGACTACATAGACTATTGGAAAAAATGTATTCAATACCGGTTTTCACAAATAGAAAAATGTAAAACTGCTGCCGAAGTCTTCAAAACTTGGCCAGAGTACACAAATTCAAACGGCATTCGCATGGTATAACATTCCATCAATATTAAATTCATAGTAAATTAATTTTTAAATGTTTTGTTTGCTTTATATTAGCTTGATGTTGACTTTTCTATTAAATATCCCAGCTGCGAAAGTATTCATGAAAACTGAGCATTAAAATCAAATAAAATTTAAGCTTTTTTGAAAACTAAAATTACAGGAAGAAGTGCAAATGGACTCAATTTAAATTCCTTAAATGAGGAAACTAGAGAAAGTACGTAAAATTTAAAAATATTTAAATTAAACAACTAATACAAATTATTAATAAACACCTCCCTCAATTCAGATAATCGTGATATTATACTGTTTATGAACCTTAATCAGTATCTTTTGTCACCAAATAAATGTTGTGGAAAACAATCCAGAAAATTTAGTGTTGCTAGATTCAGTGGGAGCATTTGCAATTTTCGGAACTTCATATGTAGAAATAGAAGATAAGCTTCGCCACATTAGTACAACAAAACAATTTTTACAACCCCGTATTTTAATAATAGGTGATATTCCAAAAAATTTTGTTTATGTTGACGGCGTTCGATTTAAAACAATTGGGGTATTCAAACGGTAGTGTTAAAGTCATAACGTCATAATCTGCCATGTCACAGAGCTCAATTCCATTCGGAAACGGAATTCAATCCGTATTTTGGTGCTTTGGAAAACGAAAAACGAAAAAAAATTTCGGAATGAAATCACTTTTAATTTCATGGACAGAATTAACATTTTCTGCATGTTAAAGTAAAAAAAAACATTTTAACAATTTTTTTTTTCAATTTAGAATACAATTTTTCATTTATTTATTCAAAGCTGGATTACAATTATTTAGTTTTTATTTATTTATTATGCAAATTTCTCAAGTCATTACAAAAATAAAATCAACAGAACAAAATGTACGGAATTGGTTTCTTTGGTATTGCCATACCATTTTTGTATGCACTTTATCAAAATCTTCATATTGGCAGCACACAAAACAAAAAAATACAAGGCAGAATTAAAATATGCATACAAAAAAAAATTAAAACGCCTAAACATATGCCACATTATCATTTACTACAAAATTATGTTGCCACACATGTAAGATTAAGCATTTTTTTCGGATTGATGAAAACGATGGGAATCTGAAGCACCAAAATGAAATTTGAACGGAATGGTTAATACGGAATCAAAACCATTCCGAAAGGAATCTGTGACATGGCTGATTGTTCTAAACTTTTAAACTAGTTTAAAATACGACTGCTGTGAGCAACCCCTCATATTTTAGTGTGTTAGTTGAAACATAAACAATATGATACAAAACAAATTAAAAAAAATATTACAAAAATTAAATAATATTTGGTACGAATATGCAAAATTATGAGAAAATCATTTAACGGCTTCTATCTGTTTCCGAAAATTATTTGCGAATTTTTGCAATATGTAAAACAAAATTTTTTCGAGCATTTGACCTTTTAAAATTTTAAGGCTTTGGAATTTATTTGCAAGTTTTCTTAAGTTTTGCGATCAGATAATTTTTGATAAAACTTATTGCTCTTGTGTGTAATTTTAACAAATTAGGCTGAGTTTACATCTGGCATTTCTTGTGTGTCATTTGCCCAAAAAAGCGTAACCAACTAATTACTAAAGAAAACTGTTTGATTTAGACACATATTAATTGATTTAAACAGTTTCCAATCATGTTAGACTCTTTAAAATTGTCTATTAGTTATGTATGAAACTGTTTAACTTAATAAATACGTGTCTGAATCAAACTGTTTTTCATTAGTAATTAGTTGGTTACGCTTTTTTTACGCTTGTGTGGCACATGGCACATAGATGGAAAACCGGCCTTAGGATTGAATCAAGCCACATCATTGTCTGATTGAAGTATTTTTGTTTTTGCAGTTTTTGCCTTTTTTACACATTTGGCGACTTTTATTTTATATCACTCTTTGCTATCATTTTGGTATTAGCAAGCTTTTGCAAAATTTTTTGGAATTTCTTATATCTTTAGGTATTTATGTGTTATTTTAGGGCTTGCCTTTTTACCATTTTACCGATTTTTAATACATCTATCTATTTGTGCGAATTTCATAATTTTGTCAATTTTCTGCGATTTTTGGAATTTCTTAGATCTTTAGGTATTATTTGTAAGTAATTTTGGAGCTTGTTTGCAATTTTTTGCAGTTCTTTGTTTTTTTAACAGTTTTAAACTTTTTTTAATAAGTATCAGACTTTAATATATTTTTGATGTTACCAAGTTTTTGTGAATTTTCGTAATTGCGGATTTTTAAAAGTTTTTTGCATTCCTTACAATTTAAGCATTTTTAAAAATAAATTTTAGGTTTTTTTCAATTAAAAAATTATTCGTGAATTTTTGCAAATTGTTTGCACGTGAGATAATTTTTGATTCATAAAATCTACTGAGTTTGCCCGTTTACAGTTTTTGAGATTTTTTGAAGATATTCGCATTTTTGCAAGCTTTCGCGACTTATACCCAATAAGCACTCAAAAAATAAAAATTCAAGCTCTTGAAATTGAGCTGGAAACAAAGTTGAATTCAAGCATTTTTTCAAGTAATTTTCAGGTTTGAAAATATTCTTAAACATAAAATCTAGCAACATACATATATGCTCAAACTTTGTCAAATACGTAATTTATTTATTATTAAAACTGAAATTGTGGTGAATATATCAAAAACAAATAAATAAAATTTAATTTGGAAAACAAAGGTGAGTAAAGCGTGAAAACAATAGCGAAGGCAGATGTGCAGAAAATAATTATTAGAAAACAAAGGAATTGCATTTTGCTTTCCATTTTAAAAGCCTTGTTTTTGCAGCTTGAAATACACTTGAATTCAATTGTAATACAAGGTTGAATTACAGTATAATTCAAGTCTTGCATTAAACTGTACTACAACTGAATTGTTCCCATTGAGTTCAAGTTCCCTTTTCACTGGAGAATGCTATTGAATTAAAGTGTGAATCAAGCATAATTCAACCCTTGACAATTGATTGCGTGGCTTGAATAACACTTGTTTTACACTTGATTTCAAGCATAATTGCTTATTGGGTATGCTGTAAGTCTATACTCGAGTTATTACTTTTTTTGCTGTCTATATAATCAGCTTTGGGAGATTGTTTCCATTATTTTAATACCTTGCGAATTTTTATATTTTTTGCAATATATAATGATTTGAGTAGAAATTTGCTAAAGAAAAATGCCACGTATTTAAACGTAAATGGACATTTTGTCGAAAAAGAGAGGTAAAAAACGAAATAAGTACTTATGACAGTAACAAATACATAGAATGAAAAATTGTATTAATATAGTAAATAAAAATAATTTTAAACTGGTTTAAAATGTTAGGACTTTATGCGACTTAGGACACCCTTGTGAATACCCCAAATGTATATTATATAAGCTTTAGATGTATGCTTTAAATATTTTTTGTTTTTGATTTAAAATATCCCGAAGAAGCTTCATTTTTTTTGAATTTTTATTAAATACTTTTTTACAAAATGCACAATTCCAAGCCCAATATTAAAGTTTCTAGACTATGTAATGAATTGAAGTCATAGTTTTATAAACTAACACATCTATCTATATGTATACTAAATTTAATTTCAATTATTTTTAAAACAAAAAATATTTGAATTTGTTTTTTATTTATTTATATAACTATAATCTGAAAGACTTATTAAAGTACTTGATGCTTAAAAAACATGTATAAAAAATTTAATTTATATGCAACTTTTCTTTAAGAATTTTATATGCTTAGGGGTAAAAACTTAAAATAACAACCCAAAAGTTCATTTATATTGAAACTAGTGAAAGCGACCGTAAGGCTAATGCCAATTCTCATCTTGGTGCTTCAAATACTGTATAGTAAAAATAGAAATAAATTTCTTTTTTTAAATTGTTACAGACTAATATTTGTGTGTCATTCATATAAATTTTGTTTTGGATTTATGATTTCTTCTTTAATTTATATTTTTAAACGAATACGAATATCTAGAAATGGCCGAATATTTTGGAGTTCTAATATGCATCACTAATACATACATACAGTTTAGGAATAAGATCTCCATAAAACCATTTTTTTGGAGTTTGAGGACACTTGGGAAGAAATGTATAAAATAGTTTTATCAATATGTATTTGGAGTATGTTCATACGTAAGATTATTTAAGTTTTGTCTGCGCACTGTGCTAGTCTAAAGCTGGGGTCACACGATTGGCACAATGTACCAATTTTCGTCGGCTATTGTCGGATATTGTCATAAGATATTAATTATTTTTCTTGATGTACTTGTGCGATATGTAAAAAATTTGTTAGGAAAACACTGAGTACTGAGCTGAAAGGCTCTGTAGATTAAACGGCTCATAGCGCTCAGTGAAGTGAATCGTTTAATTGAACCAGTTCGTTCATAAGCGGTACAACTCTACCTCATTCTAGATTGTAAACTCTTAATAAATACATAAGTCGCTTTTGAATCCTATATGCTGCTATGGAATTCAGCTATGGGGCACTACTTCACCTTTAAATCTAGAGAAAATCCAACGAAGGCAAAACAAAATTTTACGGTTAATAACATCGGCTCCATGGCACATCAAAAATTCTAGTTTACATCGTGATTTAAATATGCCACTAGTTACTGCAGAAATTGCAAAATACGCAGGCAAATATTTAACAAAACTTGAACTCCATCCTAATAACCTTGCACGTAATATCTTGAACTTTACTGGACACATCTGTTTAAAAAAGAGGGACACTAGGGCTCTTATACGCAACATTCCAGATGAAACTTCTTGAAAATATGTTTGTGGTTAATACGACATTTCTTAATTAGCCCTTGTCCAAAGTTGCAATTTTTGTTGCTGCAATTTGTTAAAATTCTGCTTTGAAATTGCATAAGTGTCCACATTATGAAATTGTAATTTTGCAATTATACAATAAAAAATTCTATTATACCACAAATTTCTCTGAAAAATGAACAATTCTATTTACTTTTTAGTATATTTTTTGTTTTTCATACAACTCAAGGCAAATTCATAGAAAGTATATTCAGCTGAATTCGCTTTGAGAAATTTACACTTGAAATGTCAGAAAAATGTACTGAAAAATGTATTTTGACACCCAACGTATATTCAAATTACAAGCGGCAAAAATAGTCACCTGAGCCCTTGCGGCCACTTAGTATGGATTCGCCTTCTATACAACTGAATAAATAAAATTATAAAAAACGTCAAATACAACTAACAACTTGAAATTAACAATTGCGAATTTTAAATCAAAAGAGAATTGCAGAGCACATGAAAGTGTGTACCCCTCCCCAATCTTCTCATCCCTCTCACAAATAAACCGAAGAATTGCTGCAACAAAAATTGCAAGTCTGGACAGGGACTTACTACCATTAAGTTTATCTCCGAGACTGGTCGGACCTAATAATAATATCTAAAATTAAGATTTGTTTACTTATTTTTAGTTCATTGTTGAAGATACAATAAATAAATATACATACATATCCTATGTATATAGTTAGCACAAGGGGCGAAATTTAAAATGGTCTTAACGAGTTCCTCCATACAATTTCACATTAGAAATCTATTAAATCATAACGTGCTTTTTAATGTAAAATTGCATGGCGAAACTCGTTAAGACCATGTTAAATTTGACCACATATGCTACTAATGGCCGTGATACACTATCCTACAAAGTCGTGCGATCTACGAAAAAGTACAACGCTGGTATGATGGAGTTAATGAAAATTTTCAAAAAACAATAACAATTCATCACACCAGGGTTGTATATTTTCGTAGATCGCTCGACTTTGTATGATAGTGTATCACGGCCTTAACTGCCATGAAGATTTTCGTTATTCATAAGGCTGTATAGAGGGCTGATCAATAAGTTCAACACTTTTTGATTGGGACACAATTTTTTTTTTGCAAAACAAAAATTTATTTTTCAACATAATCTCCTTTTAACTCAATACACTTAGTCCAACGTTTCTCCAGTTTTTGGATCCCCTCTAAAAAAAATCGGATTTTTTTTCAACATTTTCGGGTGTACTGGGGCTTGTGTACCCGTTGTCGAAAATAACTGACTCCTGTTGGCAAGTTTATGGTACTTTCTAGACCTTAGGGAACGGAAATAGATTGTCAGTAGCACAAAATTGTTCTCGAGAGCGGATAAACAAGCCCCAATTTTTTGGCATTGTGTAAAGTGACGTCGATGTTGACAATGGAATAATGGTGATTGATTTCAGCCATTACATATTAAGATGGGTTTGATTTTATGGACAGAAAAAATAGACACAATTTAGATTCGATAACTATGTATGTGTCGTTGGCCATGGAGATGAAATTTGATAACTTTATTCCTTAATTCAATAATACGAGGAAAGTTTAAAATCTTAAACCAGCTTAGAACATTATATGCGCAGGAGACGATCAAATAAAACCGTCAATCGGTGAATTTAATTGACGATTTTTCGAAGACGTTCAAAATTAAGCCTGCAGTCAGCACTATAATTTTGTGTTCGTTGTGTGTGAATGCAAGAACGTCTTCGTAGAATGATGATATTTTGTTACTAGCGGCAAGTGCAGTTTTGTTTAAAAAAAAGTTCCTTAAACAAATATTATACAGATAATAATAACTAGGATCGCCCGGTGGTCCAAATTAGACCACTTGACACCTAGTATGTCTTTATTTATTATAAATACATATGTACATGTGTACCAAACAAACACAAAGGAGAAAGTTGCCTTTTTTCAAGCAAATTTAAATCGCTTTTTGCTACTTTTGAGTTAATAATTTTGAAAAAAACATTTATATTGTGCATATTTACAGAAAAATACTTTTTAAACCATATATGTACATATGTTTCACCAATATTGGTGGGCGATAAGATACTTAAAAATGTACGACAAAAGAAACGTGTGCCGTATTTATATATAAGATTTTTCTATCACCCTTTCTATTTTTTCTTGTGTTATTATTTATATTAATAATAAAACTGCTTGTAAACTTTTGGTTGTTAGGGTTTTTTACAAGGAACGAGGGTAAATTTTAATAACATGCAAACTAATTTTTTTTCTCATCCGCAAAATTACTCAACGTCATCCCAAAGCAAATAGCACAAGGCGAATGACATTTTTTCGTCAGTCAGATTTGGAGACGATCAAATAATTAGCCGTGAATTATGTGATTGATGGTTTTATTTGATCATCTCCTGGGCACTTTAGAATGTCACATTCGTCCCATGTCTGCAAGCCATAGTCTCAACCAACACCGAAAAAAAATATTCCGAAAATATTTTCAATAATATGAATATGGAAAAAGAAGTCAACAAAATTCTGGGGGCTAATTTCCGCACTTGTGATCGAAATTGCATTCGAATAGAAATTAATTTCAATAGCAAGTAATTTTTTGATGATGTCACTCGATACCAAGCAAATCGAGTTTTTGTTTCAGTGTTGGAAAAAGGCAAATAAATTCATTTCTCAACACCTCACTTGACCTGAGATTCTAAACGAATGTTCACTAAACCGAAGAAACTTCGAAACAAAATTATTCGATATTTGTTCGCAAATCTAAAAAAAAAATAGAATGTGCGCTAAAGCTTCGAACTTCTATC
Source organism: Tachina grossa (assembly GCA_949987645.1). Classification (NCBI taxonomy): domain Eukaryota; kingdom Metazoa; phylum Arthropoda; class Insecta; order Diptera; family Tachinidae; genus Tachina; species Tachina grossa. The sequence continues at coordinate 65,070,453 of OX465274.1, forward strand.
GATAGTTTCTTGAAAGTGTGGCGGTACCCGAGTGGATGTGTGCTAGTCTGTTAGTCTAGATTTGTGTTGATGTTGGTTGATTCTAGAGCTGGGCCCAACGCGTTCATTCGTTCATTTTTGCCACAAACCTTTGACCATTCAAAATGAACGAATGAACTCGTTGGACCCAGCTCTAGTTGATTCTCATAGGTATGAATGTCTGAATGCAAATCATACTTACTGATTTGTACATATATACTTCAACTCATACTCGTTTGGGTATCGACAAGTTATCAGTACTAAAAATTTTACTTTTTTTCTTCTCTGATATGCATGTGTTAAATGTAGCTTCAATTTATATTTGAATTGTTTACTCACCCGTGCTAATGCCACCACTGCCAGTCCTTGGAAGGCTTTTGATGTTTTCTGTTTGCCGCTCAACTTAATCCATTCATTGGCCAACAAAATGGTACGCCAAGCCGAAACATTAGAATCACTAATGAAAGTTCGAACGCTCGAACATACGGAAGACGTTTCAAGGTTATTTTTGATATTAAAATGATGCGTATCACCGCAACGAGGACGTTCCCAATCAATAAAAAAGATATGAAAATGTGATAAACGCCAAAAGTAGATACAAATATAAATCAACTGCACACAAGCATCCAATGAAGGCAAAAAAAGACAGAAATAACAAATTGAATTGTGTGTATGTACAAATGTATGGATGTATGTATGTATGCACATGTATGATTGGAAATTCTAAAGGTACGGACACACTTGTCAAACATTTGCTCAAAAAAACGTAACCAACACACACTATTGAAAAAGACACTTGTTTATCATATTAAACAATTTCGAACACAACTAATGGACAATATCACAGAATCCACCAATATTGGCTACTCTTTAACTTGAGAAACTTTTGTCTGAGTTGAAAGATTATTCATTAGTAGGGCTAATTAAAATATGCAAAAAAAAAAAATTCAAAATATGCGCCGGAAATAGCACGAAAAAATTTCAAAATATGCACGGTTATATGCACAAATATGCAAAATATGCAAGAATAAAACTTGTTACTTCAAAGTATTTTTATTCGAAGAGATCTTTATTACAATGAACAATCATGTGTTTTTTTAAATTTTCAAAAAGAAATGATCTATTGCCATATAAAACATGGAAAATATGCGTTCAACATCAGTAGATGTAACAGGAGCGTATTTAAATGCGAGTATTTCAGATGGGGACAAATTTTCAATATATTCATCGGTTTCGGTTTTATTGAAATATATATAATTTTTAATTTTGATTAAAGTCTTCAGACCTGCGTTTCTGTTCAAAACTTTGTAAAATTTATCAATGAATACATTTTGGTGTGTATTTTCAATATTTTCTTTCACACGTTCTATAACAGCTAAACTTTCACTAATAGGAAGTCCTTTAGTTTCTAGTCGGGTGATGCTTGAGCAGAGTATTTTCAATAAACAGTTGGATAATCGCGAAGGCGATCATTGGTTAGTGTAAGCGCCACAGACTTTTTTACGAATCATGTCTCCGATGTTTACAAGACCCACAATGTTTTAAAACTCAAAATCTGTACATAACTAGCGGTCTCCACTAGCCACGAACTTGGTATGGGCATCATGTCGGACATCGCAAATGGCTAATGGAGACCGCTCATGTCCATGTTTCGTCCATGCTCTGACATGGATGTCCGAATATATGTTTGAGCAATGATGTTCCATCTTGTGCTACCGCAAAATACTTTGATATGCCTGAACATGGACATCGCCCTTGTTCACCACAAAGAAGTTCATGAATTTTTCACAGTTGCTCTGCGGGCGTCATGTTCATGTCATGTCCAAGTTGATGGTTCGTGGAGACGTAGGGTAACGAAAGGTATTTTTGAATCGAATATCTGCAAGCAAACAATCATAAGCCTCCGGCGGTTATAGTTTCGGTTCGACTTTGTGGTAGAAGTTATAGAAAAGTAAAGCAAAAATTAATAACATGCAGACATACATGTGCAAGAAGAGGAAAGAAATATATTTTTGTGAATTTCTTTTACACCAGTTTGAGTTATGTATATGAGTCGTTATATATTAATCGCGTTGCCAGAGTGAAAAATAAGCTTTTTTATGCAAGGTGATCCAAAATAAGCATTTTTCTACAAAAAAATTAAAATATGCAAAAAATTACGTTTTTTTGGGCAAATGTTTGACAAGTGTGACCGTAGCTTAAGGACACGATCAAGGACAACCTGAGTATGTTCATTAGGGTGTAAAGTATTGTTGCAAGGCAGTTTCGAAAAATAAAAATTTTAAAAGTGTGATACATATATCGATGTTTTTGTCTCGAGGTTCTATTTAAAAAAATATTTAATTTTTTCTGTCGAATGTAGGGCAAGAATTAAAAAAATAATGTGAGATCAAATAATGAAATATTAATCAATCATATTTTTACATCATATTTAAAAAAAATATATATTTATTAATAATTTAAAGAAAATCAAATTTTACTGCACAGAAAAGTATACATACTCCCACTGTTGGTCAAAAATACTTTTCCAAAAAAAGAGAACTTACACATGTATTGCCACTACGTTGTAATGCTTCATGTCTCTCAGTTAATAATTGAAAAGGTTTGTAATCAGTCGTTCTTAATTTTAAATAATAATGTGTTCAAAAGTTAAAGAAATAAGATTAATATTAAAAATCTGATTGTTCAGCATCAAAAGAATGTAAAATCGTTTCGCAAAATTTCTGAAATTTTTGGGCATTAAAAGTCTAGTATCCGTCCGCCAAAAATTACTCAACATATAAAACGACACATATTGAAAGAAATTGACAAAAATTCCAGGACAACTGTTGTTAATATGGCAAAAGACATGGAAAAAATGTTTGTTGTCACTCTTCATCCAGAAACACTACGCAGTGTAATGGGAAGTGGAGGTTATCATAGCCGAGTGCCTCGGAAAAAATCATTCATAAGCGATATTAATAAGGTCAAATGGAATTTTCTTAAATGAAGATGAAAACTTTCGAAAAAAAATGTTGCGTTTAGTCCCTATTTACACTATGCAAGTCTTATTGCTAAGCTGATTAGTTTATTAGGAGAGAGAGACGGGGGGAAAAGAAACGTTGCTGTTCCCCTCGTCTCTCTCTCTCCCTGAAACTAATCAGCTTAGCAATAAGACTTGCACAGTGTGATTTGGGACTTAGCACAGAGAATAAACTTAACTTATTCTTATACAATTATTTTGGCCCAAAAATAATGAAGAGCTGGAACATAAAAACCTGATGCCCATAATAAAACACTGACGCGTCTCTATTATTGTTTTTGGTTGTATGTTGGCTGCTGGGATTAGAAATTTAATTATTTATTGAGATAACAATGGATTGATTTATGTATTTGAATCTAGTAAAGAATAATTTGAAGGTATCGCTGACTAAAATGGGTCTACCTGGAGCTGGTACTTCCAACAAGATAATGATTCAAATCATACAGCAGGCAGTTTGAGGGAATATATCGCACATTTACTTCAAAAGTGGCATAACTCAAAAAATGAGTTTTTTGAGTTAATAATGCAGAAAGATGCGGCATTTCGTATTTTATCTTGTGTAAAAATTTCATATAAATAGCTTGTACCATCACTTCCTGAGAGAAGAATTTTTTTTCATTTCTCCATTGAGTTGTATGCAAATTGAAAACTTAAAACGCGTTTTCTGCAAAAGTGGTTTTTTGAGTTATGCCACTATTGAAGTAAATGTGCGATATGTTGTACAATGTGCCAAAACAACTGCATTCTCTTCCCCTGTCGTCTTACTTAAACCCCGTTGAAAATTTATGGGACGAATTGGACGCCAACATGATTTTAAAAATCGCCAAAAGTCGCCAAAAAACAATTTTATGTAGTTTTTCTTAATAAATATTTAATAATAAATTTGTTTTTATATAACACTTTTTTAATATAAATTTTTATAAAATGGTCTTGTCAAAATTTATCAGAAAATCGCCAAAAATTATTTCTTGTAAATTTTTCTCATCCAAACTCAAAACACATTAATGACTATAATTAATATGAGAAAAATAATCAAAATCAAATAGTTTTAACTTCTTGCAGACTAGTTTTGGTATGATTTATTTTTAAAACTACTCCTTCAACAAACTAATTTCCTGAATTACAAGAACTTTGAAGTTCAACAGCCTAATAATCGCCAACAAATTTATCTATCGCCAGTAAAATCGCCAATAAATTTATGTATCGCCAGAAAAGTCGACATGTCGCCAAACCCAAATTTTGGACGCCAAACATGTTGAAAAATCGCCACGATTGGCGAGAAATCGCCATATCTGACAGCCCTGTGCAGGATAAGAAAAACTGCGATAAAAAACCAACAGGACCTAAAAAATAATAAGAGCTATCAAAGAATGGTACAAAATTTCTTCGGAAACCACCGGTAAATGCCACATCAGAGAGCAAATGAGGTGCAACGAAATATTAAAATATTAATATTTTTTATGAACTAGAACAATATACTTTTCTGTCTATTAAATACTGGGGGTCTACTCTGTAATTCGAAACGAAAGCAAATGCTTTCGAATTGTAATGTTAATAACATATAAATTCGAAAGCTTTTTCTTTCGTTTCGATTTGAGTTTTTCTAATTTTTTCATAAAGATTTTCTTTTTTCAACATATTTTTTTAAATAGTTTTATTTTTTACAAGGAATGATACGCTATACGTTCATAAAAAATTTAAAGTCTTACATAAAATGCATTTTTCCGGGTGTGTGGGGGAGGAGGAGGGTATGTCGAGTTTTCTGTGCCACTGTACATACTTATGCATACATACAGTATATGCACTTAAATATGTGCGTACATTTACCTTTAATATGAATGCTGCATATATAATTAATTCTAGCGATCGATGATCCTTAACAATGGGCAATGTCAACTCCACATTGTTTTGACTTAAGAATTGCAAGGAATTTATAAAGACATGTAAAAGAAAGCACATCAAAAGTGCCAATGCCATTAAGGAAATCAAATTCAATAGAAATTCGGCGAAGATGGTGAAATGACAAAAATCATCATTGTTATTTTGTGCTGTTGCTGTAGTCAGCGGCGTAGATGTTGCGGTTGCACAAAAAGATGAGCTTCTTTTTCTTATGTTATTAGCCTTGAAAAAAGCTATTACAATCGCCATAACTAAAGACAATGGCAGAGCTATTTCATTAATCAATTCTCCTTTGGATGCTTCACCGATTCGCTCATAAGTTATTTGAAATTTGAAATTGTATTTTGTATTTAGTGTCGTATTGTTAGTAAATTCAATATGACGATAATGCAATTTAAGTATGGGTATGGATATATGATTGTTGCCATGAATATCGTAGTGAAGTGTTATTTTGTCGGCATAACGCATTGATCGAAAAAGCAGCAGCTTGTAAGAATCTTCGTATATGGGTGGAGTTTTGGTCGCCAATGTGCTGGAGCGAGGATAATATTGTATAAGCAAAAAACGTTTAAACAGTTGCCAGTCTTCTTTATGTGGACGCTGAAATTATAAAAAATACATATTCAGCCATGTCACAGAGCACAATTTCATTCGGAAACGGAATTCAATCCGTATTTTTGTGCTTTAGAAAACGAAAAAAATTTTCGGAATGTTAAAGTAAAGAAAAATATCAAAAAAAAATTTTTTCAGTAAAGAACATTACTTTTTATTTATTTACTCAAAGCTAGATTACAATTAATTAGTTTTTATTTATTTATTATGTAAATTTCTCAAGTCATTACAAAAATAAAATTAACAGAACAAAATGTACGGAATAGGTTTCTTTAGTATTGCCATACCAAATACAAAGCAGAATTTAAATATGCATACAGTGAACAGTTAACATTTGAATCGATCACACGTGTTAGTACTGTGCGCTTTACTTCTACATACTTCAGTTTTATAATATAATATAAACAACTAGTTATAATATAAACAACTAGTTTTTGTAAAAATAAAATAACTATTAGTCTTTATTAAATATGGACAATCCTCCTCCTGGAGGTGGCAGTTTCGATGGAAACTCCCCACCGCGAAAGAAAACAAAGCTTAAATCAAACTTAAACACAATAAATTTTCCTTCCTTAGCTACAAATATTAATAGTAACAATATAGAAAATCCAAAGTTCATTATAATGAAGTCTACCAACCCCGAAAAACCATTAAATAAATTAAACATATTTCTTTTCACTAAAGCACTCGATGGATTAATAAGTGAAAACAACCGTAAACTTACAAAATTCACACGAGAACCTGTTAAATCCTGTTAATCCTTACCAAAAATAAACGACAAGCAGAACTACTCTTAAAAACTAAGAGACTCTCGAACATTTGCGACATCACTTGTACTTACCATGAAACCCTAAACACTGTGAAGGGAGTTATCTACTGTCCAGAAATCAAAGAACTGTCCGAAGCAGAAATAGTCAACGGGCTCTCGGATCAAAACGTGATCGAAGTGCAAGAAATTAAAAAATATGTTGATAACAAAACCATAAGCACCCCTCTTCACATCCTTCATTTTGACATGTATAAACTACCATCGGAAATAAAAATTGGTCTTCAACTGGTTAAAGTTGACCACTATATACCCAAACCGATGCAATGCAAAAACTGCTACAAAATAGGCCACACAAAGAAACGATGTCAAAGTATTGAAATATGTCCGATCTGTTCCCTAGCCATACACGAGGACCGTACATGCACCCAAGTAAAATGCACCAACTGCAGCTTGCAGCACCAATCCACAAACAAAAACTGTCCCAAAATAAAAAAAGCAAGCAATACTAAAATATTCAACAGTAAACAGAACATCAATAGCCGAAGCAACAATACACATTAACACTAACTTTACTGCGGAATACTTTACTAGAAACTCTCCTATTCAAACACTTGAAGAAATTAAAAAAAAGAGACCAACAACAAAACTCCACAAACAGAAAAATCACAAATTTTAATAAATAACATAAAAGCAATTTCAAAAACAACATCAAACAGATATACTGATGAAACTGTAAAAAGTACAACAAGTATAATTACAAAACCTCAAACAAGTTATCATAAAACAACACAAAGTACACCAACAATAAATCAACAATCATCAGAAAATGAAAAAACAACACCTCTTACTAGTAAACAAGCACAAACTCTACAAAATAAAATCGCAAATATTCTCTCAAAACCTCTCCCAGAGTTATCATCAAACAAAACAAACTCACAACACGAAATATCAACTCAAAACATAACAAAACAAACAATACAATTACAGATGATCACATCTGACGTTAGTGAAGAAGAATAATAAACCCGGATTAAACATGGCAAAAAAAAAAGAAAAAAAAACTAAATCCACTAAAACTAACCTCACCTGCCTAGTTTTGCATGTCGCGGTTGGATTTTGGTCTTGGTGGCTCGTCGGGCGCGAGGAAGGCACATTTATTATATGTATTCTTTGCTCTATGGTGGGTTGCCACGATCATGGTTCGGCCTCGATATGTAGAACCACCATCTAATAAATACCACATATGATAATAATACAATGGAATATTAATGGATATAAAAATAATTACGATCATCTTGAAAGACTTTTGAAAGAATTTAATCCAGATTTAGTGGTATTGCAAGAAACCCATAGTCCCCCAAACAATGTAAACAAAACACCTAACCAATATTACTCGTATTTTCATAACACACAAAACACATCAAAACAAGGAACTGCATTTTTAATCAAAAATAATGTACATCATACTCTTTTCAGCCAAAACTTATCCGGAAACTATCAAATACAATCCCTTAAAGTACAATTCAAACATGAACTCCTTATACAAAATATTTATTTACCACCGAAAGTAAAAATTACATCAAACGATTTAGACAATAATATAAATACCACTCAGCAGTATAACATTATTCTAGGAGATATTAACGGTTGGAGTCCTCTTTGGGGCTCAAGCTCAACCAACGAGCGTGGAAAAACGTTCGAAGATTTTATAAATCATAACAATTTATTTATACTTAATGATGGAAGAAAAACCCATTTCACTACGCATAATACTTTTACTGCAATAGATGTTAGTGCATGTACCACAAACCTCTCAACAACAATAAACTGGGACATAATTGATGACCTACACGGTAGTGACCATCATCGTATAATACTCCGGTTGCAAGAACATAATTCATTATCGCCTTTCTATCCTACATTTAAGACGCAATATGCCAACTGGCCACTGTATGAAACATTAGTGGAATCCGAACTAAGCAAACGAAATGAGTCAGAAAATATTAACAGAGAGAATGCATTAATATCAAAATCAATATTATCAGCTGCAAACAAAAGTATTCCTCAAAGCAAACCAAAAAAATCTAATTGCAACACATACTGGTGGAATAAAGAGCTCAACTCTCTAAGAAACAAAAAAATTAAACTATGGCACCAAATAAAAGAACAGCCAAACATTGACCGTTGCATCGAGTTCAAGAGAATAAATGTTCAGTTCAGAAGAAAAATCAAAGAAGCAAAAAAGAATGCTTACCAGAAACTTACATCCAGTATACACCCTAGAACAGAGGTATCAAAAATCTGGCAAACAATAAGATGCTTCACAGGCAAAGGTACAACAGTGCAAAATATAAAGGCATTAAAAACACCGAACGGTAGCTTCGTAACATCACCGCAAGATATCGTGGATCTACTAGCTCAACACTTTTCGAGAATTTCAGAAAACAACAATTTCTCCACCGATTTTAATAACCTAAAAAATCATTATATCAACCAAATCTATTCACCTTTAATAAAGCCTAGTAAAACTGCGAGGGAAATAGAAAAGCCAATTACAAAACTCGAACTAGAGTTAGCTTTAAAAACAACGAAAGACAATAGCCCCGGACCCAACAGGATAACCTACTCGATGATTAAGAACGCGCCTGCTAAACTAAAAGATAGACTACTGTGCCTTTATAATAACATACTACAACGCGGCGTAATACCCCATTCATGGAAAAACTCCAATATAATATGCATACCCAAACCACAAAAAAGCAAAATAGAACCAGAGTCATACCGCCCCATTTCGCTTATTTCTTGTACTAGTAAACTACTAGAAAAAATAATTGCTAAGCGAATTTCGTGGTTTTTAACAGAAAATAAGCTTATAAATATAAAACAAACTGGATTTAGACAAAACAGTTCAACAATTGATACTATTGTACACTTAGATTATTTCATTTCCAAGGTTTTATCTTCCCACAGTCACTGTTCAATTTTCAGTATCGACTTCGAAAAAGCATTCGACAAGATAGGCATACACAGTATACTCAAGCAGCTCCAGGACTGGAAAATAGGCAAAAATATATATAATTATGTAAAATCTTTTCTAAGTAATCGGTCAATCAATGTAAAAGTCAATTCTCGCAAATCGACACCAACTAGACTCGAAAACGGAATTCCACAAGGATCTCCATTATCAGTGATACTATTCCTAATTGCTTTTGAAAAAATTAATCAATTAATGGAAAAGCACAAACAAATAAAGCACTGCTTATACGCTGATGACTTCTACCTATTCACAAAAATAAATAATCCTGCAAATACGCAGTGTACTTTGAACAATATCCTTGCAGATTTAAGGTCTTGGTGTAATATATCAGGTGCTTCAATTTCTCCACTGAAAAGCCAACATTTGCACATCTGCCGCAAGCACAAATGCTCAGTAAATCAATTTCATCTTCATAATTCACACTTTGTAGACGTTAACGAACTAAAAATTTTAGGAATAATGTTCAACAAAACTGGAAACTGGAACAGTCACATAAACCATCTAACAGGCAGCCTAACAAAAAGAATAAACATTTTAAAAATTATATGCAGATTGACTAGTGAAAGTCACATTGCCAGTCTAACACATACACTAAAATCTATAATCCTCGGTAAAATAGACTATGGTCTTATCATATATGGCAAAGCACCTAAAACTAGTTTATTGAAAATTAAAAGATATTATTATCAAGCTTTGAGAATCGTAAGCCAAGCCTTCAGAACTACACCGATTGGCAACATTCTTGCAGAACTGGGACTTCCAACATTAGAACACAGATATAATACACTTCTAAGCAACCAAATTTTAAAAATTTCCCAAACAAGTAACAATATTATATGGAGTGATGCAATAAACTTTAAAAAACTAAAACGAAAACCAAGTATAACACCAACAATAGCACATATTCTACAACAAGCAGATGAATTAGCAATATCACTTAATAAACCAACAAACATTAGAAAATACTCTCCACCCTGGACTAACATAGACTGCTACTTTCCACACATACCCATGAATAACAAAAGAGACACCAACCCCGAGCAGTTCAGGCAACTCCACTTAGAACAAATAAATACTTATAAGGACAAAAACTACATAATAACTCATTCGCCATAGTAGATGACAAACAACAAATAATCAAAACTGGAATACTGCCCACTTTCACATCCATCTTTACTTCCGAAATTACTGCCATTGAAGAAGCCATAAAAGCCAAACCACCCCAAAGTAATCTCTTAATATGCACCGACAGTCTCTCATCCATAAATGCACTAAAGTCACATAAATGCTCAGAAATACTAATTAACCGAATAAAAGAAAATCTTATCAGGAGTAATAAAACTAAAATCCTGTATACACCAGCACATATAAATATCCCTGGAAATGAATTCGCAGACAAAACAGCAAAACATACCAACACTACTCCTACTATATTAATTAATAACTACACTAAAAAAGACATTAATAACTTAGTAAAATTACATACTCCATATAAAAGCAGCTACCCACCAAATATATACTATAAAAACATCAACACAACTTTAGACAAAGTAATCTATCCAAGCAGTTTGGGAAGACAACAACAAAAAATACTCACTAGGCTAAGACTAGGGCACTCAAAATTAACACATGAACACCTTATGAATAAAAACCAATCTCCACCGAAATGTCCAAAATGCAACATCAATTTAACTACAACCCATATCATTTCATGTTACAATAAAAACAACTTACCTATAACACTTAAGCAAGCTATAAAGGACCTCGATTATAATTCTTTGAGAAGACATCTACCCCCGGAAATACTAAAAACTATTTGAACATTACCTTCAAAACATATGTCGATAATTATCTTTAAACTTAAATATACAATTATTAAGCTCATGTTTATAACCGAAAGAGGCGAAGGCCACTGAAGCCAGTCCTCAATTCCTTTTTGTATTTATTGTAAATTAATTTTGTCAATAAATAATAATAATAATAATAATAATTAAATATGCATACAAAAAAATTTAAAACGCCTAAACATATGCCACATTATAATTTAAAATAAAATTGTATTGGCACTCTTGTAACACAAAAACTATTTCACAATTTTTTTCGGATTGATGAAAACGATCGGAATCTGAAGCACCAAAATGAAATTCGAACTGAATGGTTAATACGGAATCAAAACCATTTCAAACGGAATCTGTTACACGGCTGATTATGTAAAAAAAATTTTAGTTAATTTCTGTTCGAAATTATTATTTTTGTTTGTTTGTTTATGCCTGTATCATGGTTCTCAACTTGTAAAACAGTTTGGCTGATATTGATTAATTCGCATTGTTTTTGGTATTGTCATTTACAACTCTGCGTAAGTTTGGTTAAGAAAAACGTTGTTTCAGTATTGACGGTATACCAGCCACACGCAAACACTTCTTTAAATCCTTACTCTGCATACCTAAATATTTTTTTTAGCTGGGTGATAATAAAAAAAATAACAAAAAGAACCCAGCTAAAAAAATTATGCATGATCTATATATTTTTGACATATGAATGTATATAAATATACATATGTATATAAATATACATATATGAATTCATTTATGGAAATGTGTGGGATTATACATAGCAAAAGAATTATATATGGACTAATATATGAAATGTATTATATTATATAAGCTCATATATATATATGAATATTTAATTATGAAGCTCTTCATATGTGAAAAATAATAAAGTATATGGCGCCATATAAAATGTATGAATACATGATATCTCACATAAGATCGCATTTGCAATCAAAAAGGCTTGAATTTTATTAACTCCCCGACTAAAAAAAATTATATAGGTCCATATATTTTTAATATATATATATATATATATATATATATATGAATTCATGTATGGAAATATTTGGGATTAAACATAGCAAAACAATTATATATAAATTAATATATGGACTAATATATGATATGTATTTATTATATGAGCTCATATGTATATGGATATTTAATTATGAAGGCGCCATATAAACATATATGAATACATGATATCTCACATAAGATCGCATTTGCAATCAAAAAAGCTTGAATTTTATTAACTCCCCGACTAAAAAAAATTATATAGGTCCATATATTTTTAATATATATATATATATATATATATATATATATATATATATATATATATATATATATATATATATATATATATATATATATATATATATATGAATTCATGTATGGAAATATTTGGGATTAAACATAGCAAAAGAATTATATATAAATTAATATATGGACTAATATATGATATGTATTTATTTATGACCTCATATGTATATGGATATTTAATTATGAATTATATATATATATTAAAAATATATGGACCTATATAATTTTTTTTAGTCGGGGAGTTAATAAAATTCAAGCCTTTTTGATTGCAAATGCGATCTTATGTGAGATATCATGTATTCATACATTTTATATGGCGCCATATACTTTATTATTTTTCACATATGAAGAGCTTCATAATTAAATAATTAAATCTCACATAAGATCGCATCTACAATCAAAAAATATAAATATATATGAATTCATGTATGAAAATGTATGGAAATATGAGCTCATATATGGAAATTTAATTATGAGGCTCTTCATATGTGAATCTGTATATAGATATAAGATTTAATATATGGAGCCATATAAGAATGTATGCATACACGATATCTCACATAAGATCGTTTTTGCAATCAAAAAAGTTTGGATTTTGTCACTTGTATACTCTTTTTCGTCAAAAATTGAATCTTATTGACAATCTCTTACTAATCTCGACGTCGACGTGGCGTCGACGACGCCATTCACAATAAGGGGTAATATATCAAATAATCAAAAGGATAATCCAGTCATTAGTTTTATAGAAAATAACAGAATTCTCTACATAAGAAACAAAGTTCATATTACTGCAAAAAATTATATTGAAAACTATTGTTAGACGGATTATTTTTTCTTTTATAATGAATTGCATTAGTTTTTAATCTGATTTCTTAAATTAAATTTTATTTTATTATGACACAAAATTCATATTACGTATATGAGTTTTGTGTTTTTTAAATAATTGATTCACCTTTTGACTTAAAATGATGAATGAAATGACTTTTAGTTCGTTTTTCATTATTTGTCCGAACAAATGTTTCATTAAATACAATCTCCCACTTCAAACTTTAAAAAAATGTAATTTATTAATTTAATTTATTTAAATTGCGCTGTTTTGAATCAAGAGAGTATGAATATGAACTTTGCATACTGTTGAAGGAATATTTATACATACATGTATGAAAGTGTATGAATATATATAATCATATATGCCCATATACCCTCATTTTTCGGATCCGAACCGTACATACATATTTTTTAGCTGGGTGGTCCATATATTTTTACTGCCTTATTCATAAAAAATATTTCAGGTTTATTAAGCGCTTATTTGACATATTTCTATGGGAAATTTGTCAAATAAACCTGTAATAAACCTTAAATATTTTTTATGAATTAGACCGTTAATACATATATGAATGTGTATAAATATATATATACATATATATCACTGCTGGCAAGATAAGCGCCAGAGTGCCGAACATCAATCGGCTTTTTGTACAAATGAATTCACATACGCTTATACATTTCTCTCGGTTTTCTCTCTGTGGGCAGCATTGATATATATATGAATTCATGTATGGAAATGTATAAGATAATATATTGGGAAGAGTATTATATATGAATTGATATATGGAATAATATATCGATGGTTTACTAACGCAACCTCGTAACTTAAAAACTACTACTTTTCAGGAGAGACAAAAAATGATTTATAACAAGTATTTAAACATTTTTAACCCTAGAATATCATACTTATTTTTATATCGCAAGCGTCATACTTCGTTGAATCGACTACGACCTATTTCAAGAGCCAATAAAAAACGTCTTGAGCAAAAATAAGTACGAAAATAGATTTATTATTGACATTTAGCTAGTTTTTAATTATCATATAATGAAATTCATATATTTCTTTTAATCGTTTAACCTAAAATTAACATTTCACAGACTTCTATCAATTGGCATTTTTTCTTAAAACATAGCATTTATAGCATCAATTGTATGAAATATTACACATTTTTTTCCATTAAGTCTTGTAGTTTCTTATAATAAATTTATTAAACTAAAAAAGCAACATTAGTTTCGAGTAACTGATATTAGCGGCTAACGCTATACGAAAAACGAAACAAAAACAATCACAAAAAATATGTTTTAAATCGAAAATAAAATCGCGCGTCGTCATTTCGACGAAGTATGATAGTGCAGGGTTAATATATGTTTTTTTATAATCTAATTACTTGGATTATTTTTGTTAAATTTTCAATTAAATACTTGTAAATTTTCATTAAATACTTGTTATAAATCATTTTTTGTCTCTCCTGAAAAGTAGTAGTTTTTAAGTTACGAGGTTGCGTTAGTAAACCATCGATATGAAATGTATTATAATACAGGGTGGCCCAAATAAGACCAGCTGATGTGAAACACAAATAACTTTTTTATTTTTTAACATAATTTATTTATTCTTTTTGCAGATTACGTACAGTCCACAACAACGCATTAAAATTATCGATTTTTATTATTCTTCTCAACGATCAATTGTTCTGACGCAGCGAAATATCGCCGTTTTTTAACGTAAGATCAGCGCCCACATCTTCCATGATTACAAGTTTAGTTCGCAGTTTTGAGGAACTGGGTTCAGTTGCCGACCGTCCAGGAAGAGGTGCTCATCGAAATATTCGTACTGTAGACAACGTGGAAGCTGTACAGCAGAGTGTTGCAAATGATCCAGATGTCTCAACTCGTCGCCGTTCCGGCCAATTGGGTATACCCAGAACAACATTACAGAGAATTTTAAAGTTGGATCTTAAGATGTATCCATACAAAGTTAAAATTGTGGAACAGCTTCTACCGCAAGACCACCAACAACGACTAGTTTAACATCACTAGGTCTCATTTGGGCCACCCTGTATAATATATTATGAGCTCATATATGGAAATATAATTATGAAGCTCTTCATATGTAGATCCATGTATAGAAATAAGATGTATTACATGAAGCCGTATATGTCTACATATGTATTACAGCTCACTTAAAATCGTTTTTGCACTCAAAAAGCTTGCATTTTATTAAATCGATCTTTTTCTCTGTTTTTTTATCATTGGTGAATTGGAAATCACAAAATATTTCCATATAATTGGAAATTTTTGAATTAAGCTAACAAACTTCCTATGCTTATAGTAAGACTCACTACAATATAGAGAATCACAATATACGATACAAACATAAAGCCTGACCCACGATATCGACAACAAAATATTAAAATTTGTTTTTGTTTTGAATGTAAGTGTGCGACAAGTCGAACGTTGTCGATATCGTTGACCATATCTCAAAAACTAGCCATAGGATATCAAAATCCTTACCAGAATCGTGTTAAGCATGGCAAATGCAATAGGATACGAGGTGGATTTATATATAATATTGGAAATTTGCATAAGAGTTAGCATTTATTTTCACCAAAAAAAATTATATTTTGAGATAGCAGAATAAGAAAAATTTATATAAAACGGGGGAAAAATATTTTTTCTTATACTACAGATGAATATTGCATAGGGGAGTTATTTGCCATCGGAAACTCATTTTGACCAAATTTGAGTTGACGTGTTTTGAATATAGGCTCTCGATATATTCTCCTCTTTTTTAACCGTAAAAGTGCCTCATTTCTGGTTCTATATAAAGTGACTTTTGTTTGAGTAACAAGATATTTCCACTCCTGCATCCGCGATGCGAGCAATTCTGATTTTTGTTTCGATAAATTCAAATGCCGAACCAAAGCATTGAGTTCATTTTGCAAAACTAAATATTTTTCCTCTATGTTAAAATCGCTTCCACTGTTCGTCGGTGATGAACTACAAGTTTCCATGGAATTTGCACTCGTACCTGGAGAAATTGGCAAAGGATCATTGATCGCACGGGGAACTGGCTTAGACACTGATGATACTTCAGGATATTTATATTTGATATATACATACATGACTTTTCGGCTCTCTACATAACATTGGCAGTAAAAATGAAAAATATACTTTTTTACCGCGTGACCACTTGTATGTATAATATTGTGCTACATGCGTTACAAAACAATTTCGGTACCCACGGCTTGTGAGTGTTTGATACAAAATAAAAAAAATATGCATTTCTGATCACATTAGTAATAACTTTGCCACTTTGAATCAACTTTACAATTCTTTTTTTGCATTTTCACAAAAAAAAAAAAAAACTTTGAAAATACAAATTAAATAATGTTTCTAGCGACGCCAACAGCTGACTGTCATGATGATAGCGCAGTGTTTCGAACATGCACGAACTCATAAACTAGAACCAATTTTAAAAAACGAGCCCCAGATTTGAAGTCAGCACCAATGTTGCCAGTAAAATTTCGAGAAAGATAAATTTTAGTTTCCAAAAAGATAAATTTTTTTCTCAAAAAGATACATTTTGAAAAAAATTTGAAAATCCAATTTTAACGTTTAACATTTATTAACACTAGCTTAGCACGGTGGTCTAAATTAGACCACCACACGTTTAAACCAATTTTTACCATACAAAATGATTTTGTTAAAATCAACTTAAAACCATTTTTGAACTTAAAACCATTTTCGAATTGGTTTTAGGTTGGTTTTATGAAACGCAACCTTGTTTTCGCTGTCCTAAGTTCAGTGCTGTCAAGTTATAATGACTGGAAGCAGATTATAATGTTTATGCTAGTGTATAAAAATATATTCCGTCTGAGATCTTCAACTTAAATATTGATGCAGCAGCAATAATAATAAAAAAATTACGCCATAAAAGTATCATCTGGAAAGTGAAAAAAGACTATATGACTGACATCCATCTGCCTATAAAAATCGTTTAGCTTGTAATGTATTTATGCGTTTTTTATATATTATAACTTTATTTCCAAACACTTCTTCAATTTGTATAAGTAGTTCCATAATTTTAAAATGTTTATTTACAAAATAGCCTAATTCACAATCTTGTGCCAATGGTCTTGCATCGTTGCATGTGCAAAACGGTATAGTATATTGATACTCACCACTAAGAATTGTTAAGTAGTGAGTATCAATATACTATTCCAACAATGCAAGATCATTTGCACAAGATTGTGAATTGGGCTAATATAAACGGCCATGTTCTGAAAACCATTTCGTTTTGAAATCGCAAAGTTTCAAAAACGGAAAACGCAGTTCTCTTTATCGGATAATTTAGTGCATTCGAAATTAAGTTCGGATAAATTATCTCAAGCATATGAAATCTTAAGATCAATTAAAAAGCTGCAATAAGTGAGCTTTTTTGTTGAGTTTTTTCCTGAAATTTGTCGGTTTCAAAACCAAGTGGTTTTCAGAACCTGGCCGAAAATAATTTATGTTTTAAAGCGTATTGTGCAATATCTGACTTTTTCACATGAGCAAAAATAAATGTTATAAAAAGCACTGTTTGCACTAGTTTTGCGTGTTTTTGGTTCTGGTATGAACTAATATGTTATTTAGCGTTTTCTGTTACTAGTTGTAAATGTTGATTTTTTAAGCAATTATTGTATGATTGGGCAATGAGCAAATGAAAACAACACATTTATTTTTTATTTTTTTTTTTTTTGTTCCTCTAAATCAAATAAGATACATAAAACTGCTTTTACCATAAGTGCCTTATGATGTGTTGAGAAAAATATAAAAGGCTGATGAATGAATGAATGAAAGCAAAATTTCACATACATATGTAAGTAAATGATACATTTACATGAAACACATGCATGTGTAATTACTCTCAGAGCAAAATTCTCTCTGTATACTTGGCTGCAGCGATGTCAACTTGGTGCTTTTGGCACTATTTTTAGTGCTTTTTGAAGACTTAAAACGCCAAATTTTGAGCGTTAGTGCCAAAATAAGAAAAAGCACTAATTAGTGCTTTTAAGAAATTTGTGTATTTCTTAAAATTATTTTAATAATTACTCGGCGTATTTATTTTTTCAGTGTAAAGCATACATTTTTCGTCTGATATACAGGGTGGGCCAAAAGAAACCAAGGGGTGTAAAAGTTTAATAACTTTTTTGTTTATTAATTTTTTTTGTTCTTTCTTTCAGATTATATAATATACAAAATGGAAATTTTTTAACACTAAGTATGAAAAATGATGTCTCTTAAATGACCACCGTTTTCAGCTTCGCACTGATGGGCTCTTTTTAGAGCATTTTCCATAACATCTTTCAAAACTTGTGGCTGTAGCGTTCGAATTTCTGCAACAATGTTTGCCTTGAGTTCAAGGATTGTCTCTGGCTTGTTCACATACACTCGCTCCTTCAAAAAACCCCAAAGAAAATAGTCGGGTGCTGTCAAATCTGGCGATCGCGCTGGCCAAATAATTTCCGAATTTCGAGAAATTATTCGCTCTCCAAAAATTTGACTTAAAAGTGCCATTGTGTCTCGGGCAGTATGGGCAGTGGCTCCATTCTGCTGAAACCACATACCAGGTCTGTTTTCAAGAGCAGGACGTAAAAAATTTTCTATCATAAACCGATACCGCTCTCCATTTACGGTTACAGCACTTCCATCTTCATTCTCGAAGAAGTAGGGCCCAATGACATTTTCAGATGTGATCCCACACCATACTGTACACCTGATGGGGTGCAATTGGCGTTGATAAATGGCTCTTGGATTTTGAGAACCCCAGAACCTACAGTTCTGCTTATTAACAAAGCCATTCAAATGAAAATGAGCTTCATTACTCATAATCAAATTTTCAATAAAGTTGATTTCATAAAATTCTATTGTTCTGGTTTCTGTTCAATTGTAAACCTCTCCATTATAAATTCTCCAAGTGTTTTCTATATAATTTGAAAGAAAAAATAAAAAAAAATTAATAAACAAAAAAGTTATTAAACTTTTACACCCCTTGGTTTCTTTTGGCCCACCCTGTATTTCATTAAATGGAGAATAGCTTAGAAAATTTTAAACATTATTAAACTTCACATTAATTCACGTTATGGATTTTCAGTCGTTTTTCACGAAAGTGCTTTTTACGCTATTTAGATATCAAAATTACGCTTTTAAGTGCTTTTTTTAAATGTTGATGGGCCTTTAGAGCCAAAAAAGTTGGCATCACTGCTTGGCTGCGCCACAAAATACATAACGAACGTCCGCACATGCTCCTGCATGTATAATATAGTATAGTGGTTTTTTTCATATATTTGTATTACAATATGTATTTTTGAGAAAAATCAGATCAAACAGTTGCTCAGCAGCAATACAATAAGCAATTGTTATTTGTTTTCAATTGTATTGTAATTTGGAAAAGCACGCACACACAATAACTCGTATACTAGTTCTGTCGCTCACACTACAATTATATGGTACATACCATGGTATATTTGTTTTGGCTATACAAACGAGTATACAACTGCAACCCTTTAATTTCTACACGAGATTTATGGCTCGATTATGGATGGCAACCGAACTTTAGTGGCGTTGCTAGTTGCCGAAATGGTATTACGGATGGCAACTGGCAACCAAAATCTGGTAATTTCAGTTGCCATATTGGCAACCACAAATTTGTAGTTGCTGCATAGTTTTAAAAGCAAAAAATTGGAAAAATTAAAAAGTAATTGCAATATTATTTTTATTCTCGACTTTCTAGTATGCATATTTAAAGAAAATGCGCATTAAAGCTAAAAGAAAGAGATTGTTAAAACTTATTTTAGGGAATAGCATATACCCACAGTATATGCGGTAATTCTAATTTTTTTTCTTCATCGAAAATTAATTCCACTTAACTAATCATTTTTATGATCAGTAATGTTTTAAACACTCTTACTTAATAATTTTCCTTTAAGCACTTGTATTTCTTATATTTTAAACTTTTGTTTAATTATTTTCAGTTGCCATACTGTCATAATCGTATTTTCGATAACTTTTTGGCAACTGGAGGAACTTGCCATACATAATACCAATTTTAAGTTCAGTTGCGTTGCTAGTTAACTCGGCAACTGAAGTTCGGTTGCCATCCATAATCAAGCCATTATTTTATTTGGAATAAAGTTGTTAGACAGTCTGTGAGTTAAAACCTTAATTTATCAAACTTGCAATGTGAACACAAAATCAGCTGTCTATGGTTTAAACGTTAAACCCAGGGTTTAACTTTAGGTCACACCTAACTTTAGGTCACACACTATAAAGATCGTTATTGTTTTCTTCTTAAATTTCATCTTAACATACATATACAAGAATAAGCAAACGACAGAAGAACTTAGAAAACTTAACAAGAAAATACATGTTATTTTTGTATTTAGTTGTCACTGTTAACGAAATTGATAACTTTAACAAACTTTGTCAGAGACTGAAACTTTAATATTTTAAGTTTAAAATTTTTAAACGAACTAATAATCCCAAATTAATATTTTACTTATTAAGTAAAATATTTTTTTATTAAAAATACATTGAAATTGATTATTGAGGGATTTAGCTGGATCCTATGCGCATTTCACTGTTGCTAATGCAGATCATCAGGGAACCTTTACCCAAAGCTTCTTAGAACAACTAGAGTTATTATATTATAAACTTTCATTTAAACAAATGAGAAGCTCAATAACAAATAAACAAAGTTGAAACAAGAACTCAATAATCAACATGTTTTTTATTTTCTTACTTTACTATTGCTACATTGGCTGACTTTTTTCAGCTTCAAATTGTAGTCGTAAGAGTATGTAAAAGAAATAGGATCCAGCTAAACCCCTCAATAATCAATTTCAATGTATTTTTAATAAAAAAATATTTTACTTAATAAGTAAAATATTAATTTGGGATTATTAGTGCGTTTAAAAATTTTAAACTTAAGTTGTAACAATTCCCATAAAAAACACTAATTATTAACTTGACTGCACCCGGTCAAAAAAAATACTTGTGTGGCAACACTCTTTTCTTAAATAGCTGTTGTTGTTATTTACATCTATTTTCTTTTACATACTCTTACGACTACAATTTGAAGCTGAAAAAAGTCAGTCAATGTAGCAATAGTAAAGTAAGAAAATAAAAAACATGTTGATTATTGAGTTCTTGTTTCAACTTTGTTTATTTGTTATTGAGCTTCTCATTTGTTTAAATGAAAGTTTATAATATAATAACTCTAGTTGTTCTAAGAAGCTTTGGGTAAAGGTTCCCTGATGATCTGCATTAGCAACAGTGAAATGCGCATAGGATCCAGCTAAACCCCTCAATAATCAATTTCAATGTATTTTTAATAAAAAAATATTTTACTTAATAAGTAAAATATTAATTTGGGATTATTAGTGCGTTTAAAAACTTCAAACTTAAGTTGTAACAATTCCCATAAAAAACACTTTAATATTTTATTTCTATAAATTTTGCGTACAGATTCAAAAGATACGAAAAATTTCAGAATTGTACATGGTACGTCAAGTTATCAAAAGATACGAAAAAAGTGTATTTCGTATCCTAATGGCATCATTGGTCAGCACATCAACTAACGTCAAGATTTGTTTGTAATTTTTTATTATTAAAATATAGATAAAAATAATAATATTTTTTGGTACTCTCGGGATCAAAAAAGTACTAAAATTTCTTTTTTTGATACCGAAATGCAAATCTCATTTCCCATCACTGTTCTCGAGAAAACAGCCTGTGACACCAAGGTGGAGATGAATTCCCTTTAACCTAAGATAGTTGGTTTGCCTTGAAGCCTTGAAATTAGTTCAAAACTTACTTAATTAATAATAAAAGTTAAAAATTTTAAAAAACCCCCGAATATATCTAGAAAAGATGTGATATCTTCTAAGCGGCTGCACCGATTGGATTAAAACATAGCTAAGAACCTTCTCGATCAAGTCACCTTTCAAACAAAAAAACTAAATCAAAATCCGTCCAGCCGTTTTGTCTGCACGTGCACTCGTACAGACACACAGACACACACTACAAACTTATAACACCCCCTTTTTTTGGTCGGGGGTTAAAAACAGTTTTGCTCATAAACTCCCAAAAAATCCAATTTTATAGAAACTTTCGATTTTGAAAGTTTACGAAACCATCTATGTATTCAACCAGGTCTACAATATACGACAGTAATGTTTCACTTTCACATTGCGTATTTTTCCAATAAATAAGTTCGCTATTTGAAAAAAGTTTAACTGCCAGTTTATATAAGCCATGTAAAAATTCTCGGCTGTCTATTTATAATGAAAACAAAAACAAATTTTGAATGCTTTGTTTTTGTTTTCAATATAAATAGGCAGACGAAAATTTTCACATGGCTTCTATGAACTGGCAGTAAGAAAATAAGTACATACATATATTTTTACACTACCTTATTCTCCGTCATCAAGTCCTCTATCAAAACTGGTATTGTTTGCAGATATATGCCATCAGTATCATCGTTCCGGGTGAAATTTAAAAACAAAGTTGTAAAACGATTATTAGCATACATTTTAGACAGATCGATAAGATCTTCCAAAGTAAAGGAACACTCAATAGATTCGTATTTATAAGCAAATTTTAGAAAATTTGCAGTACTCCAACTATTTCTGTAATTAGGGCATAAAATCAAATCCTTTAACTTTAGAGAGCCCCAACGCACTAGGGTGCCATCTAACGCATAAGTGTTCACAAAGAATTCCAAATGATTTGCCTGCGGAACATAAAATAAATGCGTTAAAGACGTATGTTATCTTTATTTCAATATTTTGTACACTAACTGCTGCTGACTCTTGTAAGTCTGTGGAATACTTTAGGCCTTTAATTGGCATATCCAATTCCGCTATCGTTTCTCTACCCTTACTGTAGTAAAGGTACGGTTTCATTTGCTGCTGCGCCATTAAATCATCCACATGACCGTACCTGTATACTGCGTCTGTTGCTTGATTTAAAAGGAATTTACTGCAAGGTGAGTTTTTATCGCTGGCAAAATGAGACAATACACATAAATTGGCCAACTGATTGCAGGCCGTCTGATTTTTCAAGGCCATGCAAAAGAAGGCGACAAATTTCAGTTCACCAAAATGTTGACTAGAAGTTGTTGCTTGCCAAAAGGAATTGTAGCTTAAATAAGGTCTCAGCAGGCTATTTGCAATGCAGTAGCCTTGATAGTTGAAGTTGTATTGCAAATTACACTCCTGGCATAAGCCATCGTATTGCCAATTTGTATAAGATATTTCAATTTTACGAGAAAATTCGCCTAGAGATTGAACTGTCGATGTTGTGGCAATTGTACGATTAACATATTTAAATTTACAGTTAATGCTTGGAAGAACAGTTTCATTATTTTGGCAATATTGATCAATCAATAGACTTGTGTTGTGGGCAGCTTTTCCTTGCTGAAAGTTTTGTTTGCAAACGTTATGACATGTTATGTATGGTTTTGTGGTATCATAGATGGTTACAGATGTTGGCGATGATTTTGTTTTGCAACTGCAAGAAAATTCTAAAAACATGTAATTTATAAATAACTGAGAATATACCTACAGTTAGTGTTACTAATATTCGGTTTTCAGATTCACAATCAATAAAAAGTATACCAAACAACGGCAACCATTTAAACTGAAAAATTTCTTTCATTATTTTATTTAGCAATTGAAAAAATAATAATCGAAAAAATTATATCAGTAGGTACATATAAACTGGAGGATTATTTGAACAGTTTTGATAATAATTAGTACTTTCAAGGATATTTATATCATCAGAGAACTTCAGTTAAACAATTTGACATATTCTGAAGAAATATATATACTTATATATATTATATATTTCCGAATATCACTTTAGTTTTCCTGCCAGTTGCAACTAAAGTCGAGAATATGTCACAGACTTTACTGTATGAATTTGTCACTTTTGGTATACGTGTGTGATTGATATCTTACCAAAAAAGTTATCAATCATCATTTAAAATAAAAATTTATAAAATAAAGAAACAGTTATTGGTAAAAGTAATTGGCAAATTCCAGAAATTAAGAAAACCCGTATTTTCTTTACACAATTTTTTTTTCAAAACTTATTTTTTGTTTGTTTTATTATTTATTTATTTATTACATATTCTACAAAGTAAATTTAGTAGAATATGGTTGCACAATTGTGGACGGAGTAACTAGACCATATGCCCAAGAAGTTATTAACGGAATTTTAAAAGGTTTTTACCTTCACATAGGAAGAAACTAGGTTTGTTCATTTACTAAAAATTGTTACGAATTTGTAACAATTATTAGTGGAAAGTGTTCATTAACTCAAAAAGTTTGCAAGGAGAGAGCGTCAAAAGAGAGGAAAAAATTGAGAGGCAAAAAAGTTCCTACAAATTATTACTATACCTTTTCCAGTTGTAATTCAGAAAGCGTCAATTGTAATTTAGATTTATCAATTTAAATTCAGAAAGTCACTTGTAATTTAGATTTATCAATTTAAATTCAGAAAGCGTCAATTGTAATTTCGATTTATCAATTTAAATTCAGAAAGCATAAATTGTAATTCAGAAAGTGTATGTTTGTTGCTAGTTTCTGCTGGGAAAGTAATTGAACAGACTACTTTCTGTTTGTTTTCAGAGTGCCGAACATCAATCGGCTTTTTTAGAAAGAATACACATCAGTGATGGGAATTGGAAATATTGATTTCGTGCCAAATCTGTTTCTAAATAGTACCAAAATCACTTGAATAGTGCCAACCACTTTTTATTTAATTTAAAAACTTTCAATAATAGGTATGTTTTATTGGAACTTTATATAAATATTCAGAACAAATATAAGTGTGTATAAGCTTATTAAGTAGCTATAGCTGCTTAAAAATTAAGTAGGTATATGTTTCAAATAAAAATATATATAATTTATTTATATATACATATATATATATATATATATATATATATATATATATATATATATATATATATATATATATATACACATATATATACATATGTATGTATGTATGTAAATGCATAATTTATTAATACTTCGTACTTATTTACTTATTATTGGAATAAGAAAAATTTCCACATTAATACGAGGCATAACCGTCAAAAAGCTTAAGCAACATAATTTTCGAGTTTTTATGAAAATCGATCAGTTACGACCGCAGATAATCGATTTTCGTCAAAAAACGAAGTTAAAAATACATTTATGCCTCTTCGAAGGCGGTTCGAAGGACAAAAAGTGCCAGAAAAGGAACGAGAGTGCCACAGTGCCAGCTAACCTCCAACAGTGCCAAAAATGGCACAATTGTGCCACATTTTCCATCACTGATCATCATGGGATTTTCGGGATCCCGGGATTTTTCGGCATCACGGGATTTTCGAGATTTCGGGATCTAAATATTTTTCGTAAAATAAATTATTTTTTTAAATAAATATTATTTAATAACAATTTAATGTATTTTAAAAGGTTTTATGTTCATAATTTATCATTGCACAATTGTCTTTAAAGTGAACAATTTTCTAATACGAGTATGAAATAAAAATCAAAAGAACTTTTCTCATCTATTTTTAAGTTGATTAATCACATTTGATGTTAGAGAATTTATAGTGAATACAATAACTAAATATGAAAACTTGTTTTTGTTTTCAATATAAATGTTTTTCTATTATCTAAACCAAAAGGAATATACATATCGGTGGACTTTAAGCACTACCGCATAAGTGGACTTACGAAAATTTTTATATTCACTTTCACACAAATAAGTTGCAAAAACAATATTGTTTTGTTAAAAATATATCTACTAACGTTTTTTTAATTGCGATTGATCAGCAACAAGTATAACGGTTGTTACATATGTATGTATACCAAGCATTATCTAATTTTTTTATCGATTTCGTTACGACTATGACAACGATAATAAGGCTGAACATGTCGAAAAATTTAAAGAAATGTATACAATATTCTAAGCAAATTCGATTAATTACGTGTAAAGATCACATTTTTATAGGCACATACATTAAAAGTTTGCCTGAGCACTTGAACAGTATTTTTGCTCTACTGAAAAATTTTAAATTTATACATACGTTTTTTTCTACAAGTTCAGCAGAGACATATTTATTGTTACGTTTTTCTCTCTATAAAAACGCTTTTCCGTAGATCCGAAGATTTGCAAATGAATACAAGAGCCGAGTGCAATAATTAGGGTTAAGAATGATACAAGTTTTATTTACAAATACACTTATACTAAATTACTCAAGAGCTTAAATACACTAATACAACTTAAACTAATAAATTACACACAAATATTCACAACTGGTTACCACTACGCCTTCCTCGCTGTAGTTTACACACGTCTCTTAGCTGGCTGCGCAAGTATTCACGTGACACCTCTTTGTCTGCTGCTCGTCACTTACGAGCCTCACTCTGCCGTCACTGACAGTTGATACACCAATACCTCTTTGTCTGCTGCTCGTTACACACGGCACTCACTCTGCCGACACTCACAGTTGATACACCAATAAAGACTCACTGGATTTACTCACACCCTTATACACGTCTATTCTCTGCGCTGTTCCCTTTACTCCAGTCGACACGATAGACTCCACAATAATCTCAATTCCACGACAGACTTTGCTGTCACTATAGACTGTCCTATAGTTTCTGCTTTACTCCACTCACGTCTAAAGCACAGACTGCTCTTAACTATCAACTCACCACTGTATCGCAGACTATTATTAATTCACAACTTAATTATCAACTGACTTGTTCACTCGCAACTGATTGACTGATTGCAACTCAACAATAACTGACTCGCAACTAACTATAACTGTTCGCGACTGACTTACAACTGCAACTAACTCACTTATTGGATGCATCACCTCTTTTTATATTTCACACAAATACCACTAGAAGTTTCAAGCAATGTCTAGACGATCATTATCATCTTATATGCTGCCTAATTAAGTTCATGTGGTAACTATGTACATACATGTGTATATGCATACGTGTGTACATCATTAACTAAGCAATACACGGTGGTTGTTTATCTTTTGCTTTTCGTTTGAATTACCATGTATGTATGTGTGTAAATATGTGAATCTTCTTAATAAGCAGACGCTTTTTGTTGTTGCTTTTGCTTGTTTACGTTTAATCAAGCTTACACATATATGCTGGCTGCGCATGCTTATTTAGTTGTTTGCTGCTATTCTAGATTATTCGTTACATTGACCCTGTAGGAATATTTTCGCGTAACACTTACATTAACCCTGTTGGAATATTTTTGTGTAACGCTGCCTTAAAACTGTCGACGGCTATTTTCGTAACAGTATGTATTCATACGTTCGCTAAGAGGAGTATGGTTTATTAGTGTCCTGGCCTTCTACTCTGCAACTCGAACACAAATATAATTGAGTCGAACTCATTCAGTCGGTCGTTTTTGACTAAAACTATTTATCAAATCCATGTAATTTAAATGGGTTTGATCTTAGGTTTGTATCAAAAACGACCTAAACGGTCTAAATAAAAAACAAAATAATTTTGAACTGCAATATAAAAAACATACATACACACTCGAGCAGTTTTTTAGACAAAATACTCCGGATTATTCTATAAATATTTCTCTCTTTTACGTCAACCCGACAACAAAAAGTTTTCACTTGCCTTGTATTCTATTCTACTCAAATTGTTAGGAGGTGTCAATAGTACTCAATTGTTACCGACAAGTAGATAAGTGCTAATTTTTTTTAGCGTTGAGGAGTCGACATACAGATAGTTATACACTGCAATTATGAATAAATTTCCGCAAAAAATTTCTCCCTTTTCCAATTAGATTTTTTTGTTTTGCCTATTACTTGCTACTGTTTGAAATTATTTCCCGGGAAAAATTTCTCGTGGAATTTGAATTATAATTGCCCTCATAATATAGAATAAGACGGAATAAATTTGTCAAACTTATGAATTTTTCAAATGTTATTTTCCTTCCAAAGGTAATATGTTTCTTTTGTTTTCAAAATAATTCTAAAATGTACATATATTGTAGCACATTTGATGAAAATAACCGTAAGAAAGTAGTTTATTTATTTTGCTCTTGTTGTTAATTTATAAGAAATATGTCACGAATAGTCATTAAATTGTTAAAACTGTACGTATAAAATTGTATGGGACTTTTAAATATTATAAAAAAAAACATTAAAATCAACGAAAATTTGAATTTATAAAGTTTTTGTATAAAAATTGCTAAGAAATCCCGAAAATGAAATCCCGGGATTTCCGGGTTCGGGATTTACCGTTTGGCATCCCTAGTGTCTATGGGCCCCTTAAAAAGCTCTTTTTATGCCAAAACGAAAGCTTCAGAATATTTATTTATTTATTTATACATGTTATACAAAGTAAATTTGCATAATATGGTGTTGCACCAATATGGGCGGGGTAACTATAACATAAGCCCAAAATGTTATTAATAGTATTTTAAAAAGTTTTGTGACTGACTGTTTGTTGATAAAATTTGTTTTACTTGATGACTTTAATTCGAAATGTAACTGTTTTTATGATAAAATTGCTTAATTTTTGTTTACTCTTTTCAAAACATAGATATTCTTCCCTAATAATTGCAAGATTTTAAAATAAAAATAATGAAAATATATTTTCAGATGGAATTTGCTAACTATGATGCATTCGGATTTTCAAATTCTCTTAAAATGTAACCACAAACAGTTCTTCGTGTCAACTGAAAATTTTAAAAATTTGAGTTAATACCCTCTTGTTGATTAAGTGCGACATGTATGTATATGCCCATTAGGTATGGCGTAGTTTACGACTTTTCGATTTCGACATGCAAGGACCCCTCATTTTGTGAGTTTCGGAAAAAAATTAGTGAGCCAAAAAATGGTTTGAGCCTCTTCGTGCTCAAAGTTGAGGGTAAAAGCAAAAAAATTACAAAAAATAATATATCTTTCCCGGGGTCAACGCTACAAGGGTTAAATGTATGATAAGCACCGCCCAACATCTTTTTCAAACACACCGACCGCCTAACTCCTCTCCTTAAGGGGGCTCCCATATAAAGGGGAAATTGTTTATAAAATTTACTTGCAGGGCTCTAACTGCCCCTGGGGCGTACCTATGGAAGTCTAATGTATGACCAACCTCCAATATTTTTTCATTACGAATATTTTCTCTAAACATACCTATCGTCTATCTTTAATCATTAAGGTGGTCCTCATACAAAAAACAAATAATTTGTCAAATAACTAATTTATTTTTGGTATGTGTTGGAGACAGTTTTCTACGGCTTGAAGTAAAAATATTTTTTCTTCTTCGTCGCGGCATAACGCACAGCTATAATCTTCCGTTAATTTTACGCCTCTTTCGGCAGCGTCGTTGACTCTTAAACGTTATTCGAATGCCTTTTTGCTTGCGAGTAAAAACACAAATAGTAGCATTCGAATGGCTGTTCGTTATCGAATGCTGTCGTTAGAAATTTTGATATGTGTTATTCGAAATCGAATGAGAAAATCCCAAAAGTTAAAAAACTTACACGATCGAGTAATAACTCGCGGGAATTAGGTCCATGACTTACTCCTCTTGAGTTTAAACCACATACAAATTTGAGTTTAATTCAACTAAACCAGCATTTATTAAACTTTTACTGATTTATTAGCTTCAAGCCAATCAATTTCACAATCTAATCAGCTCCTAACCTCAAAAAGATGCGTCGATGCTGCCAATTTGACTAAAATCGTGTGTTTCGTTCGAGATATGTATATCAAAAATTTGTTTGTAATAACTTCAAAAGTCTTCGACAAATCGATTTTAGATATTCGCTGATTTCTATGCATTTAAAAAAAATTATCGCATGCCGAAAATTTTACAAAAATAGGTAGGATAGCAGAAAGTTTTTTTTTATTAAATTAACCGTGAATTTTTGTTGTAGTTTCATTTAGTTTTAATCTATGATATCACTATTTTACTTACTGTCTTTAGTCGTTTGCAAATCTTCACCAATTTTACTGCAGGAAACACATTGAAAATGATTCAAATCGTAGAATTTATTTTTACCACAATTTTTAACATCATCAAACAAAAATAGTGTGCTGTTGAATTTCTTTTCGTTTACATTATCTATCGAGCAAAACACTAAGCAATTCAGATTGTTAAAAACCGTCAAAATCACAAATGAAATAATACAATGGAAGATCATTTTACTATTATTTTTTATTAATTCAATTGAATTTAAAAAATTTTTGGAATTTTTTTTTTTGGCTTGTGTGTGATTTCGTTGAAACTCGTAAGAGAAATTTATTTGTCAAATAAAATAATTGCTCCCTTAACATTCCAAATTGGCCTTTTATACACAGGGTGTTGCGATGAGAGATGTTCGAAAACACTGTTTGTATATTTATTATAATACTCGCATGAATCAAGAAAACAAGATTGCGCATTGCGCAGGTCCGTTATTTTATTTTCTGCCTGTGACGTAGATGTAAAATTTTGTTGTAAACAAAATATATACATTTGTTTGTGGAATGTGCTCTCTCTCTTTCACACACTTTTTACAACAAACACACGTGTGTATTCTATATTGACGTGAATGCGCAGTAGAATTTTTTTTTGTACGGCGCAATCTTGTTTTCTTGATTCATGTAATACTCGTATTAAATTATTAAATTCCCTGAATTTACAATAACACTCCTTGCTCATTTCGAAAATAAGCAATATTCCTCCTTCTTTTGTTGATGGTTTTGAATCGATAAGAGTAAAATTATTGTGAAAACGATCAATAACTGCAGGAATTGCTTGCTCACTAGGCTGATTATGTTGAATGTAAAATGGACGAAGTGCTCTATGAACTTCACTAACAGAATTTTTTTTCAAAGTAAATATCCACAATTTGAAAAAAATTTTAACGCAGTTTGGTATTCTCAGCTGTCAACCATATGTTGTTATCGATATCGATAGTTTTCATGCAGCTAAAAAAAACAACCGATACATACATACATATCATACATACACACTAAATCATAAACAGTTACAACTAAACAAAATTTCAGATGTTCAGGAATGGCAGAGAACTGTTAATGCTGTGCAAATGACACAAGTGTGTAACATAAAAACAGGCATAACGGTATTTTATATTGTCAAGAATGTTGTGTTGCAAAAGAAATTTTTGGGGTCGTAAGAGACTGTGATTATTTTGATTCAGTGATTTTTTTTATTTTATTCGTCAATTTTATGGTCTGTTTCACGATATCGACAGTTAACTTTCGACTGAAAATTTATATTGAAACAGGCCAATAAATTATTTGTTTTCATATTGTTTATTCGAATATGTGATATCAAATATGTATATATGTTTTTCTTTATTTAAAAAAAATTTACACCCTTAAAAGTAAAACCCTCTGCATGAAAAAAAATTAAAGAAGTCCTTGCATGGTTTGTATTCGTGTTTTATATTTCCATATTGCTAGACAAGTTTCTGTAAATATGCAATAAAGAAATGTGTGCGTTTGTTTTCCTCATAGTATCCTTAGTGCTATGAAATATCCTTAAATTTGTTACCATAGTTACCACAAACCCTTAAAGAAACTATAACTACATAAATAAAAACAAATAATATGCGAATCGGAGTATAATACTCGTATACCCTCCCTTTTAGACAAAACGGCAAAAAATATTGGTAAAAGCACTTTTTCTGAATGAATGCAAAAATGTTTCTATTTAAAAATTTTGTTCACTTTATTTTACAAGTATATTCAAATTTTTGCTAGTTAAAACTAGAATGGGAAGTTTCTTTTTCGAACGTGCTTTTTGCTCAGATGATTTATGCCCTAATTCTGTTCGACGATTGTTTCTTCTTGTCTATGGACGGAAAGAAGAAAATAATTTAGAGAATTCAAAACAGTCAAAAATATTTTCATTCAAAAACGTCCTAAATCTTCTTACTGAATTAGGCCATAAGCTTTTTCTTAACTAAATTAAAAAAAATTATCAATTTGGATATAAGAGGCATTTGGATATTTGGCGTGATCAAACCTATTAATATACACCATGACATTTCACGTACTTACATATAATTGAAATTTGCAACCGATCTCCACGAAATATTGAAGTAATCCCAGCTGCCTTTGTACCCGTGCCCTGCAAATAATGCGACTAGTCCATACATGCATGTAAAGACTAGTCCAAAGAGGAGTAGGAGTACCACAAAACTACTCCAAATATATGAAAAAAGGTGGTCGATTTAACATTGCGATGTCCTAGGGTTGGACCACATAGTCCAACTTTGCATTACATCGGACTAACCCCAAAACTACTCCATATGGAATATAGACTACTCGCATACAATTTGTAAGTGCCTAATAAGAACAATCATATTCGTTTAAACACGAACACTCATCGTACAACATGGATTACATGGGACCATGATGTAACCAGTCTGTTTCATTTAGATTGTACCACGTACTCCAATATTATTTGCAGGGTGGTCGACAACCTATACCATTACATTTTACGATTGTATGAGTTATACTCTCACCACAAGCCAGTGTTGCCAGTGAAATTTCGTCTCATGTCCCTAATTTTAAATTTAAAATCTCCAAAGACAAACTTGATTTTATTATGGTCAGAAGAAACACTCAAGCTTTGCTTATAAAAAAAGGCATCTTTTGTTATTGCTACGTCAATGTAATGGTGAGTAAAAAGATTGTTTTGTAGAAAATTTTCTTAAAATAATTTATATATATGCCTGAAAATGCCTTTGCATGTCACGTTTTTTCATTCATGACAACGAACGTTGGTTTGCCATAATAATTTTCTGAAAATAAAAAATTTAGTAAATTCTCATCACACATATTTTCTTATTGTTGGGAAAAACTTTTTCTCTGGCAACGCTGATTCTTAAGAGTATTGCTAGGAACACAATTGGGACGAACGACGAATTTCGTCCACGTCGACGAATTCGTTTATAAGAATTCGCTGCGCAAATTCGTCGTGTGAAGCACAATAACAACGAATTTACTCAGTGACTGAAAATGAACACAACACCGCCGTCGAACGAAATTCGTCATGCGTGACGAACTCTGAGATAGATTTATTTCTATTTTGTACGCCGACGAACGACGAAAAACAGTTTTTTCTCTCTCTTTGCACACACAATAACAAACTTTATCAATTATAAGAGCTGGATTCGCTGAGTAAATTCGTCGTTATTGTGCTTCACACGACGAATTTACGAAGCAAATTCTTATCGACGAATTCGTCGAAGTGGACGAAATTCGTCGTTCGTCCCAATTTTGTTCCTAGCATAAATCTATCTCAGAGTTCGTCACGAACGACGAATTTCGTTCTACGGCGGTATTGGGTTTAATTTTTTATGACGAAAGTTCGCACCGAAAAATTCGTCGTTTGTCCCAGTTGTGTTCCTAGCATATTTGATACACGCAACCTGTTCTCAACAATGCGTGTAGAAGATTATATTACGTAATCTATATACATAATTAATAGGCGAACATGTTTTTTGTAATCCCTTTTTTTCGATTTTATCGTAAGCGGCATATTATCGAAAATATACTTTTTTATTGAACTTAACATTTTATGGGCCTACCCATGGTTTAGAATTATCAAAATGCGAAAATTGTTGATAACTTTTAAGACACTAACTGTAAAGTTTTATCGTAAGAGACGATTGGCGGCCGTCGCGATATCAGTACCACCAAAATTTATCTCTGTGTAGACGATGTTGAATTTATTAAGATACTTGTGACTACTATTTATCGAATAACACTTTGATTTATAAATAAATTCATATACATACATATGTATTTAAGTACTTATGTATACAGAAGCAGGGATGCGATGTCATATTTACAAATTGTACTAACTTTCAAAAAGAAATTTAATTTTTTCAGTACGATTGTACCTAATTCTTTATTTATATTTTTTTAATACTTGTACTTTTTAACTAACTAAAAATCAATTAACAAAACGCCAGAAGGTGCACAAAGAATATTAGTTGCTGGGATCTAAATATAAAAGTAACATTTACGATATACTACGTTTATATCCTTTTTTTATTCGATTGTTCACAGTCGATGCAAATAGTCGGCTTCTCCCCTTGGTACGAAAATAAAATTTCCACATTTGCAGATGAATTTGGAATAAATAACATTCCTCCAGCAATTCTTTAAGTACCGGAAAAATCGTTTGATTTACTTAATTTTCTAATACCTTCGAGCTAAAGATTAACCCCCTTGTGCAAAAAAATAAGTGAACGTTAAAACCGGTTTTTCTGTGGAATTTTTTTTAATGTACACTTCAAGCACGCATTATTTTTTGCATAAGGGGGTTAATATATTTTAATGCTATTTTTGGCATGTAATATAATATAAAGAGATTCCAGTAGTGCTAAATGGGTCATTGCGGTGCTACGGTACATTTGGCATTCAAATAGCGCTAATATTATACAATTTTACCAACTTTTCCATCGCTGTACAAAAGCTTAAATCAACTAGCTTTTAAAGTTGCTACTACTACATGCCCACATATTACACACGCATTTAGTAGCTTACAAGTAAAAAAAGAAACAAAACATGAGTGTATGTGTGTGTTTGTAGTATTTCTCTTGACCTTACAATTGTTTTTCTCTTATTTGTTGTTGTATCAAAGCCATAATACTTAAAGGAAGAGAGTTGAATAAATTGAATTAGGTTGGTTGAAGGGATTTTGTTTATGTTTTTTAATTTCATGTATTGTATAATTATGCTTGCATATGTATATAAGTTTGTGTGTGGCTGTGTTTTAATGAATTTTTTTATGACGCTTAGATACATTTTCTTTGAATCTTAAATTATTTACATTTTGATTCTAGAATACGGACGAGTGTGTTGTCCGTTTGGTATATCTAGTAGAAGATTATTTTAAAAGGTGCGGCGCCCTTATTTTGCAGACCATGGCTTTGCACTAACACAAAAACCTTCTTAATTGACAAGATTTTATTTCCTGTGTCAGACTTCATGTAAAAACATGCAAATATATAAAAATAAATTTTGTTTTTGAAGAATCGACAGTACATACTAGTGATGCACGAATATTCGTATTCGAATTGCGAATACGAAGCATTCGTATTCGTCAAATTCAGGCGAATACGAATACGAATATTTTTCTAAAAA
This sequence comes from Tachina grossa, assembly GCA_949987645.1. Taxonomy (NCBI): domain Eukaryota; kingdom Metazoa; phylum Arthropoda; class Insecta; order Diptera; family Tachinidae; genus Tachina; species Tachina grossa. The sequence continues at coordinate 65,105,997 of OX465274.1, forward strand.
AAATTTTAAATAAATAAATGCATAAATCATAAACTATATATAAATAAATGGATAAAAATATTAGTTTGTACGAATCCATTAAATTTTTTATAGAAATTTGTGCTTTGTATCATTTTCAAATATTATTTACTAACGATCATTAAAATTTTGGGTAGTTTTTATTAACTTTAAAGTACACCAGCAGGAGCATGAAGTTCTTTTTCATAACAATCTTTTAATATTTCATATTGCAGGCGTAAATAGAGTCCTAATTTAATGTCTATAAATTTCACATGAAATATTCGTATTCGTATTCGCGAATATCGTTTTAAACATTCGCTTTCGCATTTGTATTCGCGAATATCAAAAATTAACATTGGTTACATCACTAGTACATACAGACTAAAGGGCTGCGTAAATCGTTCTAAAAGTTTTGTACCCTGCAAATAATGGGACTAGTCCATACATGCATGTAAAGACTAGTCCAAAGAGGAGTAGGAGTACCACAAAACTACTCCAAATATATGAAAAAAGGTGTTCGATTTAACATTGCGATGTCCTAGGGTTGGACCACATGGTCCAACTTTGCATTACATCGAACCAAAGAATATAAATCATATAGAATGCGCATCTCATACAAGCTAAAATTTTCTATGACGGGTATTTCCAGTACTACCCGTCCAGCGTACGCACTCTCATTTCTTTCTGCAGTGTATGCTACGCTCGCATTGCTGCGAGCAGCGTTGCCGTTGTGACACTAAAGTATCACTTTTGACTCGTTTTCGTGCCAATGACACTTTTTATTACCCTTTTATCAATTTATCCCTTTGTATTATTTTAACAGAATGTATGTCGTAAGGCAATCATATACACACTTTAGCATATCAGGTATTAGAAAAAGAGCTGTTCGTCCAGTTGGCGATATTCGGCTCGATGATGTCGATCATTTTATTGTTTTGGTCGATAGAAAAGCCAATAAATGGTGAAAATAATGCAAAAAATCTGACAAACAAATCCTTGATTCCAAATGCAAATTATTTCTCGGAGTATCACAATTAAAAAATATGTATTTTAACTTACTTTCATCTTTAATCTTAATAAAACTTTTTATAATTTTGTAAGTAAGTTTTTATAAAATGTTTACAAGTTAAAATAGGTTCAAATGAAGTAAATTTGGAAGCCAAAATTTGGGCCTTAAAGTATACATGTATGTACATACATGTATGTATATAAGCTACTAAATATAAAAAAAATCATGAAGTCTAAAAAAAGAGTGGTCAAGTTGCAGCATTTCATATCGAATGAAATTCCAATCGAAATTAAATTCATATTTCTTTCGATATCGAGTTCCGTAATTTACTCAATTACTTAAGATTTATAAAAAAAAAATTAGAGAATGTAAAAACATAAATACAATATACATGGTTCATCTCACTTATTTACTTAAAAACCAGCATAAATCAAAATATTTACTTTGAGAAAAAACCATTTAAAGTTTTGTAGAAAATTTTAAAATTTGATTCTTAAGAGGATAATATAGGATAATATAGTTTTATTTCTTAATAAGTGCTTCACTTGGAATCTAATCTTTGACAAGTGTCTACTTTAAGTCTATTTGATAATTGTTTAGTAACGCTAATTTATGTTTATACTTTATGTTTTTTTTTTTTTGTAAATTATATTTTATAAGGATGTCTTTACAACTGCAGAATTTGGAAACTTATCATCCTTAAAACAAGCTGTATTTCAGTAACAGCAACTTTCATCCGAAAATCGGTATTTTTTGTGGTAAGACTCGGATATTTTTACATAGTTTTTTGCAATTTGCAGCATGTTTTGCTGTTGAAAAAGTAGCAAAATGCGACATAAGTCGCACAACGGCAACGCTGGTGATAAGAGCAAATAATATAATGCTCTCAATGTCTGTTTGCTTGCGCTTTATACTTTCCCCCCGCATCTGAAGCGTAAGCAAAAAATGTTTTATTTTTTAGCTCAGATGCGCATTCTATACAATTTATATTCTTTGATCTGACTAACCCCAAAACTACTCCATATGGAGTAGTTATAGATTACTCGCATACAATTTGTGAGTGCCTAAGAAGAACGATAATATTCGTTTAAACACGAACACTTATCGTGCAGCATTGAATGCTTGTATGAAAACGATATGATCCATGACTGCATTACATGTAACCATGATGTAACTAGTCTGTTTCATCTAGATTGGACCACGCACTCCAATATTATTTGCAGGGTATTCTATTCAGCGATGCCAACTTGGTGCTTTTGGCACTATTTTTAGTGCTTTTTGAAGACTCAAAACGCCAAATTTTAGCCGTTAGTGCCAAAACAAGAAAAAGCACTAATTAGTGCTTTTAAGAAATTTGTGTACTTCTTAAGATTATTTTAATAATTACTCGGCGTATTTATTTTTTCAGTGTAAAGCATAAATTTTTCGTCTGATATATTTCATTAAATCGAGAATAGCTATGAAAATTTTTAACATTATTACACTTCACATTAATTCACGTTATGGATTCTCAGTCGTTTTTCACGAAAGTGCTTTTTACGCTATTTAGATATCAAAATTACGCTTTTAAGTACTTTTTTTAAATGTTGATGTGCCTCTAGAGCCAAAAAAGTTGGCATCACTGATTCTATTTCACACTACTGCTAAAGCCGCGTTCAGACTATTATACTTTGTATTTATACTTGTCAAAAATTCAAATAATACGTGCAAGTGTGATAGTCTGAACGCAAAATGTCATCAAAGTGGAAATAATACGATACAAATTTTGACATCCCATAAGACTTTTTCGTTTTTAGAAAATTTTCTAAACGATAATACTTTTCACTAGATCAGGGTTGCATTTTCACACAAACCAAATTTCCAAGTCGGCTGTTTCGCCGCCGATAGCGTGTCGTCATTGATGTAATGTTTTGTCACATTTATATCGGCTCAAAATTTTGAATAAGTGAATCGTATGGAAGTATATTTCATTGACGTAATTTTTTAATGTTTTTGTATTATCTTTTCTTAAATTTTTTTCTTTTATTTACATAGAATATTTTTAACTGCTGAATTTTTTCAAGTGTCGGCACGTCCCCGCCTGCATGAAACCGTTTTGCCGCCGCTAGTAAATGAATAGCACAGACATTTTCATTGAACAGCTGTTTTGTTTTCTACTTGTATTACACATTTGATTTGAAGTGTGATGGTCTGAACACAATATGTGATTTTACGTTAGATTTTTTTGACAGTCGCAACGAATGTATTTAGATTTCTGTATCGTAAAATGTGATGAAAGTATTAATACTTGTATAATAGTCTGAACGCGGCTTAAGCAGTCTGTTTTAGTGCAAACATAAACAACAAAACAAAATTAACAAAACATGACTCTCACTAAAATCAATCAAGCACAGGGTTACCGTTAGGAATTTTTGAAAAGTCGCACAAAAGGTCGTTTTATAAAAATAAAGTCGCACAAAAAAATCGTTTGAGAAAATAAAAGTTGCAAATCTTTTTTTAACGTTTTTATTAAGAAAAAGCTTAACACAACAAAAAGGTAAGTTGAAACAATGCATATTTCATAACATATACAGTTCCATTATATGTGCTTCTATAAATGTTTTCATGCATGTATACTGAACAAATTTACTTAAGTTTAATACATTTGGCTGCCGTATGCTGCCGAGGTCAGAGAAGTAGGATTCATTAAAAACAACAAGCTAAAAAAGTTAAACTTAAGATATTTTTGACAAGCATTTTCAAATAAAGCCCCGTGTACTCTTTACTTTAATGGTATTTATTTAAAAATAAGTTCATCAAAAGAAATCCAGTCTTCTATATCTTTGTCTATTAAATTTAAGGCTAACAGCATTGAGTTGCATGTTTTTACTTTTAATTTATTAGTTAATTTATTATTAAGCAAAGATAATTTCAAAATGTTCACATTTTCGAATACACCTGTATATATTTTACGATAAAATAATTTTGTAAAAATAATTTTGTAAAATAAGCACTCCAAAAACCACAATTTTTATTTATTAAATTTTTTTTGCTACAACTATTCTTTCAAACTTCTACTGAAAATTTGCGAAAAATTTCTTAAATACATTTTACACGTGACAAGGTTGAATTTAACAAAAGTGCTTCCAAATGAACAATAATTTGGGAATTGCTTTTAAACTTTTGCGGTTTTTTTTATTTTTTGATACAAATAATAAGGAAATTTATAATTTATGCAATTTAAATGTTTTCTGTGAGAATCTTTACAAAAAAGGGTAAAAAGTCCCAACAAAATTAAAAAAGTCGCAAAAGTCGGTGATCGAAAAAAGTCTCACAAAAAGTCGCACAACGCTAAAAAAAGGGTCAAATTGCGACTTTAGTCGGATGAACGGTAACCTTGATCAAGCATCATTCGAATAGTTTTTCTCTGCAGTTTTGTTATTATTATTTTTATTAGTTTTTATTAGTCTCAAAACAAGTAGAACATCAAAACGAAAAGCGAGAAGGAAACAAAACAACAGTGAATCATAGCAGTGATGGGGAATGAGACTTATACTTCGGTATCAAAAAAAAATTTTTGAGTACTTTTTTGATTTTGATACCGTGAGTACCAAAAACTATTATTTTTGTTAATTTAAATTTTATTAACAAAAAATGGTAAAAAATTGGTTGACGATGAAATAAAAAAAGGACACAAAGTATATACATATGCAGGTACAAATGTGAAAGTTATAACAAGATAATTTTTTAGACTTCAATAAATCTTTGGCCTGGATAAGACTTGATACGGTTTGGAATATAAAATCGGTTCCTTGTTTTATTTTCATGAGATTTTTATAAGAGAAAATCCTTTCGACATTTTTAGATGAGTGAGGTATGGACAAAATTCCGTAAGCTACTATCGATATATCATGAATGTATTCATCTAATGCGTTTTTAGTTTAAGCCACTGTAGATACATGTATATTTTCTATTTTTAATGGTTTCAGTTCTTTCATATCAGCCGGTGCTTTATACAAGTATTTGTTGTTAATAGTGTTAGTAATGGCAACCATGAAAATGAATCGGAGTTGGCATAATTTAATGGAAAGTGAAACTTTATTTACTTAAGAAACTGCAACTATGTACGCGCCATTTTTATATACATATATGTAAATTGTAAATACCTAAGTATGTACTTTATTAAAAGCCATTTTCAAAGTCAGTATCGTCACGTAATTGTAAAGGTTAACTTGTCCTCGTTTTGCCTTATAAAGTTCGACCGAGTAAGATAATTTAATTAAAACACATAATCAATTGTAACATTTATTAATTACAGAGAATAAACAGCGTCTTTATTAACTATGAAATAGTTATTGTTCATTCTTGTTGAATCTTTTAAACGAGTGACAACTTTATTCTTCGTCAACTGTCTGGAAGATTTGTCATACTGCCATACACGTATTTGCCGTCTTTTCTACGTGTATATTTGAGAAGTACCACCAGTGTTTGCCGTATTATTCACGTGTAGATTTGTCTTACTGCCGTATACATATTTGCCGTCTTTTCCACGTGTATACTTGACGAATTGCCACACGTATTTCCCACATTATTGCTTGTAGATTTGTCTTACTGCCATACACGTATTTGCCGCCTTTTCCACGTGTATATTTGACGAATTGCCACAGGCATTTGCCGTATTGAATGTGTATGTTTGTATAGTCGCCATATACATATTTGCCGCCGCTTCGCGTCTGTATTTGTCTCATTGCCATACACTTATTGCCTTATTGTTACGTATATGTATGTCTGAAACCGAACCCATTAGAAGAAGTAATAGAGAAACCAAGGGAGTACCGCCTAATCGATTTATAATGGAAGCTAGTAATTCTTCGCAAACGCCAAAGAATGCGACTACGTCTAAGACGCAAACTGTTACACCAAACCACCCACCTGATGCGTCAAAACAAATTGCTGAAATGCAGAGAGAGTTTCAACGCCAAATGATGGCGCTTCAAAACCTTATCATCGCCAACAATGACCAGACAAAGGCCACAGTGGGAGAATTAAGACAAGAAATTCAGACCATCGCCATGTCTATACCTTCAGCAGCACGCTCAACAACAGAGTTAGAAAACCGGCCCAATCACAATAGCCAAGTTCCAGGTGAGTCCTCTTCCAATCTTTCTTTCCATAGCCAAAACAGCCACCCCACCAAAGCAAAGAAAATATATCCTCTTCCCAAATTCGAAGGCCAGCCTGAAAACTGGCAAATGTTTTATGAAGACTTCGTGTCCACTACAAACGAGTTTGAATATACGGATTTGCACAACATCATCAGAATTCGGGAAGCTCTCGTGGGAGCTGCGCGGGAAACCGTAGAATCACTATTATCGAGCTCAAAGAACGTAAAGTGTATAATCGAGACACTGAAAGAAACCTACGGTCGCCCCGAAATTCTTATAAAAAGCCAAATCCAAAAAGTGAGGTTATATCCGAATATCACTGATGGTAAGCTAGATCAACTCATTAGTTTTGCCAACAAAGTAAACAACATGGCCACTTATTTAAAATCAGTAGACGGAGAACATCATCTGTCTAACCCGACACTGTTAAGTGAACTGGTTTCAAAATTGCCATCCAGTAGGCAAATGCAATGGGCAGAAAAGTGTTTAAGCCTTGACAGAAACCCTAATATATCAGATTTTAGCACTTGGCTCAACTGCATGAGAAAGCTTGCAACAAAACAGATATGCAATGCTTAGTGTTGCTGAAGAACAATGCATAATTTGTGATGGCAGTTGTCGTAATATTAAAAAGTGCGAAAAATTCATTAATATGCAAGTAAGTGAGCGTTGGAAAAAGGTTAAAGAGCTGCGATTGTGTTTTTGTTGTCTAAAACCAAATCACCAAGTAAGAACTTGCTTCGTAAAAAATCCATGTGGTGCAGATAATTGCACCAAAAGGCACCATAACCTATTACACAATATAAACTCTGACCACCCGACGTGTTCACCGTCTATGAACACAAATAGTGAACGCATTAGTTGTCATGTAGATGATCAAGTGAATGACATGTTGTTCCAAATAATCCCGATTAAGCTTTACAACAAGGGCAAAGTGGTTTGTACCTATGCGTTTATTGATGATGGGGCTAATGCCACCATGCTTGATATGGACATTGCTCGTAAACTGGATCTATACGGTAGAACATACACACTGAAATTGCAATGGTTAAATGGGTTTTCCTCATCGGAATCAACAGAAATTGTTAATGTTTATGTGAGTGCGATTAATGATGAACAAAATAAATATGAAATGAAAAAAGTTTACTTGTCAAAGAATTTAGAGTTGCCAGCTCAATCAATTATTAAGAAACAACTGGTCGAGAGTTATCCATACCTGGCAAATATCCCAATAAACGAATATGAGTCAAAAAGGCCAAAAATGATAATAAGCATCGCCCACGCGTTTTTGACGGTACCAACCGAAGTAATCGAAAATCCATCGTATGGACCAATTGTGACGAGGTGTAAGTTGGGTTTGATTATCTATGGCCCTGTAGAAAAAAGTGAATCAAATAATAAACAAATATGTTGCACGTCAGTCAAATGTCGAGACGCAAATGAAGAAATGAAACAAATGATGCACAAATACTTTGAAATTGAATCGTGTGCTGTGAAAGGTAACATTACAGCTGTGGTGTCAAATAAACACAAGAGAGCAATGAACATAATGCAAGGCACAACAAAGTACAAAAATTGCCGTTATGAATGTGGACTATTGTGGAAGTCTGACAACATCTCCCTTCCATCAAGCCTCGAAATGGCCCTAAAAAGGCTAGAATCAATAGAAAAAAGGTTCAAAGGCGATCCGTTATTTGCAACAAATTATTGTAATAAGATGGAAGACTTGTTTAACAAGGGATACGCCCGGCGATTGAGTATAGAAGAACAAACAAGCTCACATAAAACATTTTATTTGCCACATTTTGCGGTAAAAAATCCTAATAAGGATAATATTCGTGTAGTATTTGATGCGGCCGCCAAAGTAAACGGCATGTCTCTAAATGATGCGTTACTCTCGGGCCCTGATTTAAACAATTCATTAATGTCAGTGTTGTGTAAGTTCAGAGAGGCACCGATAGCAATATGTGGTGACATTCGCGAAATGTTTTTGCAAATAGCTATAAAGAGCGAAGATATAAATGCTCAACGATTTCTATGGAGAGGTGTTAATTTTAACGAGCCTGTGCAACACTGCGTTATGACAAGAATGATTTTTGGAGAAGCCTGCTCTCCTACCATCGCTCAATACGTGAAAAATATAAATGCTCAGAAATTCGCCGATAAATATCCTCGCGCTGTCAACGCTATTACTTGCCGCCATTACGTCGATGATTATGTGGATTGTTTTCAGTCGGAGTCAGAAGCCATACAAGTTGTAACAGAAGTAAGAAAAATTCATCAAGAAGCCGGCTTTGAATTGTGTAAAATTATTTCAAACTCCCAACGCGTTATGAACGTTTTTCATGGTCCTCAAGTGCCTTCAGTAGATGTATCGATAGACAACGTGGAGAGGATATTAGGATTACATTGGAATCCAGCCACAGATAAATTTGTTTTTATAATAAAATTTCATCGAATACCGAAAGACATAATTGAGCTTCGTCGTAAGCCCACGAAAAGAGAAATGCTAAGTGTAGTAATGTCAGTTTTTGATCCCTTCGGTTTTATAGCCAACGTTACAATAGCTGGAAAAATTTTGATGCAAGCACTATGGAAGTATGATCTGCAATGGGATGATGAGGTGCCAGAGAATTTGTTCGGTAGGTGGGCTGCATGGTTGTGTGAAATAAAGAAGGTGAGTGACTTTGAAATTACTCGTTGCCATTTCTATAAATTCAGTACTAGTTATAAAGAACTACACATATTTAGCGATGCCAGCGAAGAGGCTATGGCTGTCGTTAGTTATTGGAGAATTGAAACACCATCAGGGTATACAATTTCGTTTATTTGCGGTAAAACTAACTGTGCGCCTACAAGATATCACTCTATACCTAAATTAGAGCTTCAAGCTGCTGTTATAGCAGTTCGACTTCAAGTCCAAATAATGCAAAACTATTCTATAAAGCCTAATCGCGTATACCATTGGACAGACTCTCATACAGTGATAAGGTGGATTAAATCCGACGCACGTAAATATAAGCAGTATGTAGCGAACCGAGTTGGTGAAATTTTGGAAAGCTCTACAGAAGATGACTGGCGATGGCTACCTGGAAATGAAAATCCCGCTGATGAGGCCACACGTTCAAAATCTAAGTTTCAAAATGAAAGTCGTTGGAAAAACGGTCCGAACTTCTTACACCAGCCAGAACACTCATGGCCATCTATGAAAGATAATTATTATCATGATGAATCGGACGCTGAACTCCGAACTAAATATGTATTGACAACAATGGCACAACGCTTACCTATATTTGAGTTTAGTCGTTTTTCGAATTACCGCAGATTAAAGAGAGCCATGGGTTGGATATTGAGATTCACTGAGAACGTAAAGAAAAGAGATAAATTGAGTAGAATTACAACTGAGCTTTCAGCTGAGGAAGAAAAGCGCGCAGAAGATATATTGTGTCGTATGGTACAACAGTCAGCATTTCCCTCTGAATATTCGAGCATTTATAAAGATAAACCAATAGATGCGCGAAGTAGTCTGAAAACGCTGTGTCCTTATATAGACGACTTTGGTTTGTTGCGTGTTCGTGGTCGTTTAGACAACGCACCTTTCGTTGCTATGAATGCTAAAAGACCTTGTATACTACCAAAAAAACACTTGTTTACTGAACTCCTAGTTTCATGGTATCATCATCGATTCAACCACATTAATAACAACACCGTAATAAGCGAAATAAGATTAAAGTTTTGGATCCCGTCAATTAGAGCTGTTTTAAATAAAGTACGAGCAAAATGCTGTACGTGTAAAATACGTCGAACAAAGCCTAGCCAGCCGATAATGGGCTCCCTGCCTATAGATAGGGTCACGCCGTATTTAAGACCCTTTTCGTACACAGGACTGGATTATTTCGGACCGGTGAAGGTCACTATAAGGCGCCAAAGAGAAAAACGATGGATCGCATTATTTACGTGCTTAACGATCCGGGCGGTTCATCTTGAAATAGCGACAAACCTTTCAAGTGATGCCTGTTTGTTATGTATTAGAAATTTTATAAATCGTCGAGGTGTACCGATTCAGATAAGAAGCGATAATGGCACCAACTTTGTTGGATTACAAAAGGAATTGTGTGGGGAAAGTGGTTTTTTGGATCATGATGCTATTACAGCTAGTCTTGCCCCTCTTGGTATAAAATGGAAGTTCAATACGCCATCGGACCCATCAGCTGGTGGAGCATGGGACAGACTAGTTCAATCTGTTAAAAAATCTCTGTACTCAATGCTAAAAGAGCACGCTCCCCGTCAAGAAACCTTATACAGCCTGTTGGTCGAAACCGAAAACATCGTGAACTCAAGGCCACTTACGCATCTTCCAGTAACTCCAGATGAACCCGAGCCGCTCACACCCAACCATTTCATACTCGGATGTGCCAGCTCTACTCAAACGCCTGCCGAATATGAACACAGGATCTGTGCCTCAAGAAAACAATGGCGTATACTGCAGAATTTAAAAAATGCCGTTTGGAAAAGATGGATGAAAGAATACCTCCCAGAACTAACCCGACGTACAAAGTGGTTCCGCCCGTCTAACACATTGTGTGTTGGAAGCCTAGTATTAATATGTGATGTAAACGAACCCCGTTCTAAATGGAAGAGAGGCAGAGTAACAAAAATCATAGCTGGAAAAGATGAAGTAGCCAGATCAGCAGAAATAAAAACGTCCACAGGTATTTTAAATAGGCCAATTAACAAATTAGCGGTGCTGGATGTATCTGATGGATGTGGTGAATCTCAGCAAATGGAGTCGATTCACGGGGGTGGAGGTGTTAGTAATGGCAACCATGAAAATGAATCAGAGTTGGCATAATTTAATGGAAAGTGAAACTTTATTTACTTAAGAAACTGCAACTATGTACGCGCCATTTTTATATACATATATGTAAATTGTAAATACCTAAGTATGTACTTTATTAAAAGCCATTTTCAAAGTCAGTATCGTCACGTAATTGTAAAGGTTAACTTGTCCTCGTTTTGCCTTATAAAGTTCGACCGAGTAAGATAATTTAATTAAAACACATAATCAATTGTAACATTTATTAATTACAGAGAATAAACAGCGTCTTTATTAACTATGAAATAGTTATTGTTCATTCTTGTTGAATCTTTTAAACGAGTGACAAATAGCTTAAAAATTTTTCTTTCCTCTAGAAAACATTTTAATTAAAAGTGGAATAATGCTGTTAGTTTTAGCAGATAAAACCTTTCCAGGTTAAAACTTATACCTCTTTTGGACACGGAAAGTTTACTTTTCAAAGTCTTAACTCAGCTGGGAGAAAGGCAGAAAGAGATGGTATTCTTCCTTCTGTCTTTCACACAGCTGAACTAAGACTAAACTTTGCATGTCTAAAAGGTATTACTAAATCAAACTAACATTTCATTGTCAAAATCTACTTTTGCCCTTAGAACTAACTTTTTTTTAAATTTTCTTTAAACTGATTTCAAACAGTGGTTTCAACATTATCAACTTCTGTGCCACAGAAAATATCATTAGTTTTCGTTTATATTGAATTGTGAAAGAGTACAAAAATATATGCATGCGCGAGTTTTTTGACTGCATTTCTAAGTTGACCGTGAGAGTATCAAATGTATTGGGGGAGAACTACGGTACTTTTTCATATTAAATAGTATCAAAAAAAGTACGATCGTACCAACTTTCGCATCACTGAAACATAGCAGAAACATCGAGTGCACTAGAACACGAGCACAAACATGCAAGCTATGTATATGATATCATACAATAAAATTAATTCTGACTTTTGTCCCAATTATTTAATTACTGTTTTTTTGTAAACAGAGAGGAAAGCGTTGCCACACACATATAATGGCAACTTTTATTTAGGAAGCTTTTTGAAATGTGTAATTTGAGTTTAGAAATTGTAGTTAAACACATATTTTTTTTTTAATGTGAATTGAACATGAGAATAACGAAATCTGTGTGTAATAAGACCAACAAAAGCAAATATTTGATTAATTATTTAATTTAATAGATAACAAAAAAAGCCTGACGGCTTGGGATGCAAACTTCGTTCTTAAAAACATCGCTATAAAGAAACGCCACAAATAGAAGCGATACATCGATGTTTTATTAGTTGAATTCACGGTTGTTTCATACATATAATACACATTCGCATATACTTCGTGTACAAATTTATTGCTGGTTTACATCAAGCACAACACACATACTGCGACATTTGCATTTGAAGTAAACCCTTTTCAAAGCTCTTAAATTTGTTCTTGTTTCTTTGCAAAGTAACCGAGATCTGGTTGGCTGTTGTGCTCTCGTCGGTGTGAAAGTACAAAAAGCTCTTTATAAAAGTTTGCACATTGTGCATATGGCTTGGACGTAGCTGGATAAGAGTTAATGCTTTGTTGATATATACAACAAACACTGTTCTTCTTTTTTGTTTGCTAAGGACATGGCCTATGATTGGACTAGGATCATGTAATTATCACATTTCTCCTTAAAATGGACCACGTGGTCTAATAATATCCGTAAGGATGCTACAACCCGTTAACAATTTCATCCGAATAATGTAAGGCAGCTACGTCCAAACACACATACTCTAATATATGTATTTCAGATAAACAGCTTTGTTATTGTTTCTTTGCAAGGACCAAAGATGTCGCCGAGATCTGGGGGCAAATCGCGGCACTCGTTATCGAATTACGAAATATTTCCATATAAATTCTATTGAAATATTTCGTAATTACGTTCGATAACGATTGCCGCGATTTGCCACCTGCTTGGATGTTGTGCTCTCGTCAGTGTGAAAACACAAAAGGTCTTTTGTAAAACTTTGCATATAGTGCGTATAGCTTGGACGCAGTTGATGTAAGGCAATACAACAGAGATTGTAAAGACAAAGTTCCGTCTTGATTCAGTTGGAAATTTCCTTCCTGTTGTATCTTGCTTGCTGCCGTTGTTGGTGCTGCTGTAACTCTTTTGCTGTTTATATTTTATAAATTTATGAAATAATTAAAATATTTTCCATTATTTTTAATTTAATAAACAAGAACGTCAAAAAATTAATAAAAAAAAACCCGGATTTCATAAATGAATAAGGTAGCATTAATTTTGAGAGTAAAAAATAATCGGGACAAACGTCAGAAGGTTAATATGGCGACGAAAAGAGAGAGTGGTTTTACCTTTATATTATTGTATCATGATGTATGTATAGGTATATATGTATGTATACATATATTGAAAATAAAAATTAACAAATTAATAAACGCTAAACAACACTGTTGGCAAGACAAATAACTGAAAGAAATGTCTTACCAACAGTGTTGTTTAGCGTTTTAATATCTAAAACATGGTGTCACAAAGTGTCAAGGCTATACGTGCTGATTTATATTGTTCTTCTTGTATCTCTAGATTTGTTGTTAAGGCAAAAAAAAAACACTGAATTGTCATCATTAAGTAAGGCTTTTGAAATAAATTCCTACGAAATTATTTCATCAGCTACTGGATTCAGTAACTTTTATTACGATCATATCGCTATAATAAATAAGACGAAAATTTTTCGATCTTGCTATTCAGTAACATATTTTGACGATATTCACTGTCAGTTCTAGAATACAAATTAAGTCACAAGATCATCAAATTCATTGAGTTTTTCTTTATTTTCCTTTGTGCTTTTCGCTTATTTTTACATTTTCTATACAGAGATACCACATAATATTGAATTAATTGGTGGGTAAGATAAAGCTGAAGACTGTCGTAAAAAAGAAGTTACACATTAGAATCACATTATCGTTACCGTAAACGAATAAATATGTCGATAAATATTACGATTTTCGGTTCGCAAAAATTTACAGAATCCAGGTACAGGTGACTCTAATACCTTGGAAGAACCAGTAAAAAGGAAGAAAAAACTAAAGTATTCCAAGGATTAGGAGAGACGGCATAAGTGGGTTAAGATCGATGCAGATACCAAAGAGCCCATTTGTGTTTTCTGTAAATATATTTACTACGTTTATACTCGTCTTATTTTCAAATAGAAACTGTATTTGCAAATACTCAACTAGCCGGTATTATAGAAATATATTCACAGTCGTCAAATAAATACAATATTTTGTTATTTACATACAAAAAGTATTTCGTAAAATAAACAAATATCATTTGCACTATGTACGAAGCATTTCGTACCGTAAAAACAACGAATATTTTCGTAAAATGTCCCACATTTTTCGTTTATTTTACCTATGAAATATTTTGAGCGTAGGTATTAACTACCTTATGTTCAGCCGTGTCACAGATTCCGTTCGGAATGGTTTTGATTCCGTATTAACCATTCCGTTCGAATTTCATTTTGTTGCTTCATCAATCCCAAAAAAATTGTCAAATAGTTTTTATGTTACAAGAGTGGCAATATAATTTAATATTATAATGGACAAATGGAACTCCATTAAAACCCACACAGTACTACAAAAACCAAAATTTCTTGACATACTCAAATTTTGCCTCTACGACAACAATTATTTTATTTACAACAACAATATATACAATCAAATTTTTGGTATGCCCATGGGGAATCCCCTCTCTCCAACTATTGCTGATATCGTTTTAGACAATTTATTAGACAAAGCAATAGCCGAGCTAAGCAGCAAAAATATTTACATCAAATACGTAACTAAATACGTAGACGATATTTTGGCGGTGATCAACATCAATAATAAAAACGAGATTTTGAACTCATTAAATTCATATCATCCTAAAATTAAATTTACTATCGAAATAGAAAAGGAAAGGAAAATATCGTATCTTGACACCACACTACACAGATTGGACAATAAAATATTATTTGATTGGTACACAAAAAATGCTTCATCAGGAAGAATTATAAACTTTAATGCTACTCAATCGAAGTTCCAAATAATCAATACGGCAAGGAATCTCATACATAGAGTCTTGGATATAAGTGACGAACAATTTCACCCACGCAACATACAAAAAATCACTAAAATATTTAATAAAAACTCTAATAAATTCCCAAAAACACTCACAAAACAATAGAAATGGCAACCCTAATGATAATAAACAGTACTACAGCGTCAAATACATACCAGGCTTAACTGATAATAGAAACATACAATATACAATAAACAACAACAACACTGCCTTAGCATATAAAGCTAATAAAACATTGAGTACTATTTTCACTAACACAAAAACACCTGTCGACAAACTACAGCAAAATAATGTGGTGTATGAAATACCATGTAAAGGAGATAATGCAAACAGCTGTGATCTTGTCTATATTGGCACAACAAAAAGAAATTTACTAACTAGAATGAAGGAACATAAAACAGACATAAATAAAAACAAAGAAAGCACGGCATTATCTAAACATATAATAGAAACAAATCATGCACCTGATTTTGACAATATTAAAATTCTAAATGTAGAAAACAATACAAGAAAACGTTTCACAACAGAAAGCTTACGAATACAACAGAAAATAATGAAAACAATGAACAAAAGAGAAGATACTGACAATTTAAGCGCCATTTACAGTGTGATAATAAGGAACAGCTAAGGCCACCTTTCTTAATATTGTAATTTTTAGTTCAAGTAAACTTGTATATTTTTTATTTTTGATGTTTTAACAACAACACAACTCGATTGTTAGTAAGTTTATCTTATTATGTATATTATTTTCTATACACTTTTGATGTTAATTTTTTTTTAAATTTTAATAAAACAGACAAAATCCCCTGAAGAAGTGAACATAAAATTCACGACACGTCGGGAAAAATATGTAATAAAAATTGAGTTTTTATTGACATAAAACAATATAGGCCTCACCAGCTAAATAATAAAAAGAATTCAATTCACAATATAATTTTATATTAAATCATAATGTGGCATATGTTTAGGCGTTTTAAATTTGTGCATATATAAATTCTGCTTTGTATTTTTTGGTTTTGTGTGCTGCCAATATGAAGATTTTGATAAAGTGCATACAAAAATGGTATGGCAATATCAAAGAAACCAATTCTGTACATTTTGTTCTGTTGATCTTATTTTTGTAATGACGAGAAATTTACATAATCAATAAATAAAAACTAAATAACTGTAATCCAGCTTTGAATACATAAATGAAAAATAGTATGCTTTATTGAAAAAAAATTGTTGAAAATATTTTTAAGCCATTGCATAGCTTTTATGGTGTCTTTGAGGGTGTCGACCCAGCGTGACCGTCTGACCGACTAAAGTGGCAAATTGCCACTTTTTCGACTGCCTTGCCACTTGTTGTCCCCCTTTTTTAGGGTGAGTTATATGAAAATACATTAAAAATAAAGAGTTTAGTGCAGTTTTCTGGATTTTTTTTAATTTTGCCTCTTTATTTTGATAAATCCCTTATTTGGTGCCACTTTTTGAAAAATGTCATCGATCACCCTGTGTCGACCGAATCAAGAAATTCCGTAACGAAAAAAACCTAAGACTATTTTCATTTGAATCGCCCAGTGTATGTTAACCCCTAAAGTATGGTACAAGGCGAATTCAGTAACAGGTGACCTTATCAGCCCGGCTGATTATCAGCTGTTGATGCAAAATTGAGCAATTTGAACCAAAATGTCAAAATTTGCTCAGAAATCTTTTGACAGATTGGTTTTGTAGCATAGCAAACTGCATGTTGTTTTTTGTGTTGTAAAATTGTTGTACTGATAAGGTCACCTGATACTGAATTCGCCCTGGTATGGTATTGATTTCATTAACATACAGTATTGCAAGGCAAAACATATAAGGTATACTCACGTCAAATTTTTGAATTCGCTTTTAGTATTTTATATACTTGGGATGTCAAAAAAAGCTGTTGTGGCTTAGAAAAAAAGAGTATTTTTTGACCGTTTTGTTATAAAAATTAATAAACAGAAAAATAAAGATAAAGAAACTTAAAAAGTATTTTACGTGTCCCCCAAACCAGTATTAATGTCCGGAATTGAATTAAGTTGGTATAGGTATTAAAAATATGCTGAAGAAGCCCGAGGAATAAGTTAATACCGAGTATGAACAGCCGGCTGCAACGGTTCTATCCTTGTTGGCTTTAAAATAATTGAAAGCTTCGATACTTTTTGTTATATCTTTTAATAAGGGTCTAAGTGGGTGCAAATCGCTAAACAGATGCTTTGTAAATCCCTCTATGCAATAGTTGTGGTTTTATGTACACCAGGCAGAGAAATGGATAATAATTTAAAAATAAAACGCATGGAACGTTTATCTATAAGTAAGTACACAAAGGCAAAAAGTATCTGATTATATGTATGTGTACATAAATAAATGTATTATGCATTTTCAGTGTTTTAGATTGTATAATGTATGGCCTGTAAAATGGGAACAAACTTTGCAATTTCAGTTATGGAGAAAGTTGATGCAAAATCATTACCATATAGATGCTGAATATAGTACCTATACATACATATATATGTATGTATATAGTTTTAAAAGTGATTTTTTAATAAAATTCCGTTATGTGTAACACAGAAATATTTTAGTGCAAATTA
This sequence comes from Tachina grossa, assembly GCA_949987645.1. Taxonomy (NCBI): domain Eukaryota; kingdom Metazoa; phylum Arthropoda; class Insecta; order Diptera; family Tachinidae; genus Tachina; species Tachina grossa. The sequence continues at coordinate 65,123,703 of OX465274.1, forward strand.
AAATCCTTTTTTCGTAATTTTTGTTAGATGAATGTGAAGCAAACTTTATTTTTACAAATAAAAAATACAAGTGATGAACCAAATAATAAATATTTGTTTAATGCGAATGTCTAACTTCTTCCATTACGCGAATACGATGCACAAAAGCAGAACCTTAATTTTTGTGGGAGTTCTTAACAATTGGTTTTAACACCCGTTTCCTGTTGAAATGGAAAATAAGCTTATTGCACACACAAACACAATTATTATTTTTAATTCCTTACGCGCATCCAGCACAGTCAAAATACACAAATTGCACAATTAATAAATAGTTTCTTCTTTTTCACAATTTTATGGTTTCAATTCAAATTTAAAAACAATATGTGTTGACAATATATGTATGTATGTATGTAAATAATTTTTGACATCCCAAGTATACAAATGCAAAAGAAGCAAAAAATAGTCACCTGAGCCGTCAAGATCACCTGTTATTAATTCGCCTTGTTTTACATGTAGGAAAACACAATGTGGCGTATTTAAGATCAGGTTGTCAAAAAATGATAGACACACGTATTTTTTTTTTACTTTAGCATGCAGAAAATGTTAATTCCATCCATGAAATTAAAAGAGTTTTCATTCCGAAATTTTTGTTTTGTTTTCTAAAGCACCAAAATACGGATTGAATTCCGTTTCCGAATGAAATTGAGCTCTGTGACATGGTTGCTCATGCATTTTTTCATGAAATCTATCAATCATTCCATAGTAAATTGTGCGATATTTGACCTTTTTATGTAATCTTAACGATGTGAAGAATAACATATTTAATAAAATTGTATGTCACTTCATAATGTTGCGTATCGTTGCTATCTGAGAGATAGGACTGATGGTATGTGGATGGTTTTCTGCCGTCTGAGAAATCGTGCTAAGACAGTTATGCGTAATGCTGAGCACAGGGCACATTTTGAAAAGTTTCGTGGCACGTCGTCTATGCAAATATGGGATATGCTCTCAACTAATGGGTTGGGTGACACAAAGGATTATGAGTTAGATGGTGTTAATGTTGAAAGTTTGAAGAACTACTTTGTTTCGAATCAAAATGAAGATTCTGTGGACTATTTTCCTCCTAATGAAGACTCAGATGTAGGAAGACTGTCTTTCCGTGCAGTTGATCTTTTGGAGTTATCTGAAGCTTTAATGTCTGTTGCGTCGAATGCTGTGGGTTGTGATGGAACCACTGTTAAATACTTGAAATTAGTTTTTCCGATTGTTGGTGAGTTTGTTCTGCATTTGGTAAATAGCATCAGTGTTAGGTTAAATGCTGGCAAAGATTGTCCCTATTAGAAATACGGATTCTCCACGGAGATGGATAACCCAAAGCCTATATCGATTCTTCCAACTCTGTCTAAAGTTGTTGAGATCATGCTTAAGAGGCAGCTTATTACTCATATTGAAAAAATCACTCTTAAGTGACTCGCAATATGGCTTTTTATATAGTAGAAGCACAACATCGCTCATTTTGGGGCTTACTGATAAGGCTCGTCGATTGGTCAGTTAAGATCGAGTTCGTGTACTGCTGGCTATTTATATCTCCAAGACATTTGACAAGGTAGCTCTGTCGTTATTTTCGCTTATCGAGGATGGCATGTAGGATTATTACCTCCTTCCTTAGTAAAAACAGTCAGTATGTTGCTGTGGGTAATATTTTCTCAGGAATTTTGCTTGTTAGAAGTCGGTTGCCTTGTTGGTTCTTGGACCGCTCCTTTTTGATATGTATATTAATGATATATTTGGTTGCATAGATTTTCCTATGTGTTCCTCTTTTGCGTATGCAGATGACTTGTTTTTCTTATTTAGTGGTGAGAGACAATTTGCTGATGCTTTTCAACAAGTTGTGAACTATAGTATTTCCAATACCACCGATTGTATGAGGGACAATAAACTTTTCATTAATGCTAGGAAAACAAAGGCTATGTTTTTTGGGACTCCAATTTTGGATTTGAGGCTGTACTTGGATGACATTAAAATTGATTTTGTTGACAAATTTTATTGCGTTGGTCTATGGCTTGATAGTAGGCTAAATTTTGATAGACATATTAGTCATGTAATTTCATGTATAAGTCTTGCTTTGCTGATGCACATAAAATTAATGCTTGTTCATTCACTGGCTATGCCGATTTTTCTGTATGGACTCGAAGTGTACAGTGGTACTATTAGAGTTTTAATTAGAAGACGTGAAATGCTATCCATTATCTATACTGTCCTAATATTCGAAGTCATATTTCCGAGTACATTGCTAGTTGTTGGGGTGCACAGTTTGATATTTTTTTAAAGCAAGAGTAAATAAAATATTTAAAAATCGAAATGTTTTTGATTTGCTGTCATTTTTTAAATTTATGGTAGAATTAGTCAAATCGTATAGTGTTACTTTTGAAGTGGTCGTATCTCTCAATTCTGGATGTTAGTTATTAAAAACGTGAGGTTGCGAACGAATGTGTCCGCTGTTATTGTATTTCTCTTTGCTTTATACATGTGTGTGAATGTATGTAAGAGAGAAGTTGACGTAGAAATCTATTTCCTGTAGATTTCTACCTCACATACAATTACCATACATATTAAATAAACAGCAACATGTTTTATTAATGTTACAGATTTTGTTAGCTGATCCGTCAACTCACAATACGATTCTACTAATTCTACCATTAGTCGGCCAACTCGTAATTGTCAGATTCTTATACCAAGATTGACTTCTATCTGGAGATAGCGTTCGACTTGTTGCACCCTTATATTCAAAACAAAAACAAATTTTAAGATCTTGTAGTTATTTCGAACGTTGTCGACATCGTGGGATAGGCCCTAAATGTTGTTGTGCTATATGTGCTACTTATACTCTACTCTATTGTTGCTTTATAGAGAGCGGGATCTCTCCCGCGGACCATTGAAATGTGTCCGTATAAGGGGGCTGACCGGTTAAGCGAAAACTAGGAATTTAAATGAGTATTTTTTTTAATGGTTAGTTCTTATTTAAATATACTTTTATTAAAATAACAAAAATTAATAATTTTAAAAACCCCCGAATATATCTAGAGCAGATGTGATATCTTCTAAAGATGTGATATTTTCTTAAAACTTAGCTAAGAATCTTCTCGATCAAGTAACCTTTCAAAAAGAAACTAAACTAAATCAAAATCGGTCCAGCCGTTTGGTCTGTACCTGGACTCGGACAGACACACAGTAAACACTTACAACACCCTTTTTTCTGGTCGGTGGTTAAAAATAACAAACAAATAATTCACTTGGTTTAATCAGGGTTCGCTATTCGATTTTAGCCGAAATCGAAACCACGGTTTCTTATGCGAAACCAAAAACCGACAAGAAAACCGTCGATTTTCCATTTTTTACTTCCTGTTATTTTAACATTTTTTATTATATCAACCAATAATGCTTTGTGAACGGTACATAATATTAGCGCTTAAAAAAGGTAAAGCTAAGTCCTAGTTTACACTATGCAAGTCTTATTGCTAAGCTGATTAGTTTGAGGGAGAGAGAGAGACGAGGGGAACAGAAACGTTTCCTTTAGTATTCATAAGCCAGAGAAAAAGCTATCAAATTTCTGTGTCAGAAGCATATAAATCGTTTTATCGTGTCACGCGTCGTGACCAAATGTATAATCAATCACGCGTGTGTGAGTGAGCGTTAATTAAAAAAAATACTCGTTCGTGATCGATTTTTAAGAATCACGCACGAATTCTCACGAGGAATGATATTCCTGCATAGGTACATATCAGTGATGAAAAACTCAGTACTATTGTACTATTTTCAGTACTTTTTGGCAACAAAAATACCGCAGTACCCCCACGTAATATTTAGTACTCTTTTTGTTATGGTTTGTTCCCAGTTTACAAATCTACCGTTATTGTTTTTATAATCATTGAGGTAGTTTAGACGAGAACAATTTTTAAGCCGCACAATTTTTGTTCTTTTCCAAATTACACGAGACTAATTCATCTGGCACAAAATGTATACGTATACACAGCTTTGTGTGTGTTAGTGTTTTTAGTATTCATTTAACATTTGCCTGTTTTTTAAGTTGTGTATGTATTGGCTTTATGCTGCTAATGCGGGGTTGTAGTGAATTGAAAAGTTATGCCAACCGCTAGACTTGGGTCGAACTCGTTCACTAGTTCATTTTTGCCACAAACCAATGATCAAACCCATGTAATTTAAATGGGTTTGATCAGTGGTTTGTGCCAAAAATGAACTAGTGAACGAGTTCGACCCAAGTCTACCAACCGCAAAACCGCTCTCTTTGCCTCTCTCACCAACAAACTGGCATGTTATGCCAGCACAATTATGCCCGTGTAAATCAGCGCATTAACAATATTGGCTACAAAACAAGAACATAAGAAAAGCTCAAAATTCGTTATTAATGTTGTTGTAAAATTAATAAATTTTTAGAAAGCACACACAAGTACGGAATTAGTAAAACATTGGAAATAAAGGTGCAATCAGACGTGCCATAATCATAACACTGTATTTGATTATAGGTGACTCGCCATAACGCCATAGCCATTACCATACAAACAAATTGTATTTTGGTTTGGTTATGGCTATGGCTATGGCCCACTTCAACCACATATTTTGTACAGTCACAAACCTCTTGTCTTATACACAAACTGTCCAAAATTCTTTGAGAATTCAAAAATTTTAATATTTTTGAAAATCACAAAATCAAAATAAGGGTAGTAGGCTTAGAAACTTACACAAGACCCAGCGCGAAAACCTTTTCTAAATCCATTAAAAATGTGTTTTGTTATTCGTTAATGCTTAAATGTAAAAACATATTGTATAATTAAGATAAATATTTTTTATTACGAACCTTCATAGTGAAGAGACATTAAAGCGGATTTTTTTTACATACATACATACATACGAAACAAATATAAAAAACAACAAAATCAAAAATCATACAAAAAATATTCGTAATACATATTCACCTTGATAAATAAGCTTATTGGCTTTACTAATATTTTTTACATAGCAAGAAATAGCAAAAACAAAAAAAAACCGTAAACACAAACAAAGTTCCCTTGAGGAATAATACTCTGTATGAGTACCTCAAAGGAAAAAAATTTTGAAGTGAGTTCTAACGGCAGAAATGCTTATTTTACTGTGAGTTCTGAAACTCTTAATGAAAAAAATTTAAATAATAAATCTGATGAAAATCTTTTTTTAACGGCAAAGCCAATTTTTCGTCAGCGATCAACTTCGCTTTGTTCAATGCCAACTAGTGAATCGTTAACATTACCATTGCCTAGTACTTCTTCATTTAAGTCTGCGATATCATCCGCATCGGGCTCGCCTTCATCACTAAACCAAGTTATCACTACAGATAACAGTAGCTCAAAACCCAAGGTACAAGTGGGAATGGACAGATATATAACAGTGGTAAGGCGTGGGCGAAGCCCAAATTCTTCAAAAATTTCATCTGCCCCAAAGATGTCTAGGGATAACAGCGCATCATCTACCAATCGTCAAAATCGTTTTTCATTATTGCAAGACACCGACGACAAGCCCTCTACATCATTGCAAAAGTCTTTTAAGCCACCACCTATTTATCTGAGAGAAAAAAATTCTAACGCACTTATAAAAAAACTACTGTCGACCATTGGTGAAAATACTTTTCACATCATTCCAATTAAACGAGGTAATATTGATGAAACTAAAATCCAAATATATAATGAAAAAGATTTCCGAAAAATTGTTAGTGAATTCGAAAAAAATAAAACAAATTTTTACACATACCAACTTAAGAGTGCTAAAGGCCTACAGATAGTATTAAAGGGCATAGATTCATATGTTGAACCCGAAGAAGTAAAATGTGCACTTGTCGACCAAGGATTCAAGGTAAAAAATGTTACCAACATATTTAATAGAGAAAAGGTCCCCCAACCCCTGTTTCGGGTTGAACTGGAGCCGAACGACATACAATTGAAAAAAATGAAGCCCATCCAGTTTATAACGTAAAGTATCTCTTACATCGAAAAATCACAGTTGAAGAGCCACGTAAGCGTTCAGGTCCCGTACAGTGCCATAATTGCCAAGAATATGGCCATACGAAAACTTACTGCAAGTTACCTACAGTGTGTGTTATCTGCGGTGAATTGCATGGTACTGCTAGCTGCACTAAGCCAAAAGATCAAGCAGAAAAAAAATGTAGTAATTGTGGAGGTAATCACACAGCTAACTATAGAGGGTGCCCTGTATTTTCTTTCGTTAAACAGGCTATGGGTCAAAAACCCAAGTTAACTCCAGCTCTACAAGTAAACGCGAACTCCGACACTTTTGCTCAAATCAGCCAACCAGTTACTTCACGTGTATCGTATGCTGATGCTGCTAAGACTAGTTCAATTCCCACGCAAAATGTTCCACCGCCAAATAATTCAACGAATTCAAACTCAAGCTTTAACTTTAGTCGCCTTGAAGCTACTATTGAGAATCTGGTGCTAACTATAAACAACTTTACTACAAATATGACAAGTATGATGCAAGAAATGCTGCGAATGCAGAATACACTGCTTCAAGCATTAGTTAATAAACCATGAACACGTTAAAAATATGTTTCTGGAACGCAAACGGCATTCGCCAACATAAAAATGAACTTGAGCAATTCCTCATGGAAAAAAATATTGATATAATGTTGGTTTCTGAGACTCATTTGACCTCAAGAAGCTTATTTAAAATAAATGGTTACACTTTATATGATACAAAGGACCCGAGAGAGAGAGAGAGCATGTGGTGGATCAGCAATTCTGATTAAGTCAAGACTCAAGCACTATGTCCTTGACAACGTTAGTGAAGAATATTTGCAAGCAACGAATATTTTTGTAGAAAATTTTTGTGCGAACTTCGTGATATCATCAATTTACTCACCTCCCAGATTTTCAGTTACCGAAGATCAGTATGAGAAGTTCTACAAATCGCTTGGATCTTGTTTCGTGGCAGCTGGTGACTACAATGCAAAACATACGTACTGGGGATCGCGTCTTGTTACACCTAGAGGTCGAGCCTTGTTCAATACAATTTCAAAAATGGGCTTAGATGTCATTTCGAGTGGGGAGCCTACTTACTGGCCTACTGACGTAAGAAAAATTCCAGATGTTATAGATTTTGCCGTCACGAAAAATATTCATAGGGACTTAATTCATGCAGAGGCCTCTCTAGATCTGTCTTCCGATCACTCTCCAACAATAGTTACAATTTTCAACCCACTAAGGAGTGATTTAACTAACTCATATGTGAAGATGATTAATGGAATCAACTGGCTGGTATTCAAAAAATATCTTAGTAGTCACTGCGTAGAAAACATTCAGCTTAGATTATGCGATGATATTGAATTTAACATTGCCAATCTTAACGAAAATATTAAACAGGCTGCTGAACACGCCACTACCTCCTATCCGCAGACCGGCTTTAACAGAATTTATTCTACGGAAATTGAACGTCTTGTATGTGAAAAAAGGAGAGCTAGAAGAGAATGGCAACAACACAGATCACCCCTAAATAAAATCAGACTTAAAGAATGTACTAAACGACTCAAAGAGCTGCTATCGTCGGAAAAAACTGCACTAATGGAAAAGTATTTAGAAGGTCTTGATGTAACGTCCGCATCTAATTACTCTTTATGGCGCGCTACTAGAAATCTTAAACGACCCGTTGATCTTAAATCACCATTGCGTACTGCGACCGGAGGCTGGGCAAGAAGTGATAGTGAGAAAGGTAACTTATTTTCTGAGCATTTAAAATCTGTATTCACTCCCAATTCATGTACGGGTGCTGCTGATTTACCGTGTGTAGTTTCTCTACCCCCTCGTCCCTTAAGGTTTAAGATGCGTGAAGTACAAAAAGTAATTGCTGAATTCAACCCGAAGAAAGCTCCAGGTATTGATGGCATTAGTAACAAAATGCTCATGAACTTGCCTCATATTGCAATAAGAATCCTGCTATTTACTTTTAATGCTATTTTAAGAATGCAGTATTTTCCACATAACTGGAAACTGGCCAAGATCAAAATGATTCCAAAGGCGGGCAAAGATCTTACCAAGACTGAGTCATATAGGCCTATAAGCTTACTATCTACAATCTCAAAGCTTTTCGAAAAGCTGCTCATGACTAAATTGTCCAAAATTTTAACTGATAATGGGTGCATCCCGGACCATCAATTTGGCTTTAGAAGTCAGCACAGCACGATTGAACAAACGCATAGACTGGTCCAAGTTGTAAGAAGAACATTTGAAGAAAAGAAGTATTGTTCTGCTCTCTTTATTGATGTTTCTCAGGCGTTTGATAAAGTATGGCACGAAGGCCTAGTTTTAAAATTGAAGACATATCTGCCAATAAATATTCAAAAGCTTTTGGAAAGTTATATTATTGATAGGAAGTTCACTGTTGTGGAAGGAGAGTTCACGAGTGTGCCCGAATCTATATCTTCTGGTGTGCCCCAGGGTAGTATTCTGGGTCCTGTCTTGTATTTAATATATACTTGTGATATGCCTGTGAGCAATAATATCCATATTTCTACTTTTGCCGATGATACAGCCTGTATGAGTGTGCACGAAAACCCTTATGAGGCATCCCGCAATCTCCAGGAACATATCACTCAGCTGGAAATATGGTTGAACTTATGGAGAATTAAAGTCAATGAACAAAAGTGTGTCCATATAACGTTCACCCTAAGAAGAGATACTTGCTCCCCCATTCGAATCAACAATCATAATATTCCTCAACATTCCCAAGTGAAATACCTTGGTATACACCTTGATCGAAGACTTACATGGAAACATCATATTGACTCTAAGTTAACTCAGATGAAACTTAAGTTAACTCAAATCTATTGGTTGATTGGCAGAAACTCAACACTCAGCTTAGACTGCAAACTTTTACTGTACAAGTCGCTTTTGAAGCCAATATGGTGCTACGGAATTCAGTTATGGGGCACTGCTTCAGCTTCCAATGTCGAGAGAATCCAACGAAGGCAAAACAAAATTTTACGGTTAATAACATCGGCTCCATGGTACATCCAAAATTCTATTATACATCGTGATATATATATGCCACTAGTGACTGAAGAAATTGCAAAATACGCAGGCAAATATTTAACAAAACTCGAATCACATCCTAATCCGCTTGCTCGTAATATTTTGAACTTTACTGGACACATCCGCTTAAAAAAGAGGGACACACGGGCTCTTATACCTAACACTCCAGATGGGACTACTTGAAAATACTTTCCCCCCCCCCCCCCCTTTTTTTTTGATTATCACTACTAATGTATTATTTATAACTACCACTAAGTTTATGTCCGACACTGGTCGGGCCTAATAATTTTTTTTATAGATTTAAGATTTGAATACTTATTGTTAGTTCACATATGAAGATACAATAAATAAATACATGCACTACAAAAAAAAAAATTGCGAAAAGGTACATATACTTATTGTATAATATTCCAAATTTAGTTTTGTTTTTTATTTAGGTAGAACAACACACAACAGTTCTAAACAGGTAATGTGTGCATAAAAGGAAATAACTTAAACGCATTCTATATATTTTTTGAACTGCATCCTATAATCGGAATATCGCGAGAGCAGTTAAATATATTATTATAATTTTTTCAGACGTGCTACATTTATTCATGAAATTCAAAAATTTAGGAAAATAAAATTATATTAATATATTTTTTTCATGGTACACAACTATATTTTTTCTAAATTCCTACTTTTTTCAGAAAATCTGCGCATACATATATCCGCATTTATGAAAAAGCACTCTTATTAGTTAAAACTGTTTAAAATGTAAAATTTAAATGTAATGTAAATGTTTAAAACTATCTACAAAATAAAATGTGGTAGTTGAAATTTTTCAAATCTACCGTCATAACTTTTTATAAGCGCTTAAACACAAAAAATATTTTTAAAATTTACTATATTCGGACATTGTTGAATGTAGAGTACATGTCCAAAATACACAATAATAATTGGCTCTAAGCACATTCTTAATGTATTGTCTTTAGCGCTTTTTTAAAAAGTAACAGTTTTTTACAAAATTGAAAATAATGAAGATACTTTGAAAAACCAACCTTTTTCAGGGAAATTTAAAAATTTTGATTTTTTAGCCTTTCTCCTATTTCACGAATGCAGATATTAATAAAAAATGTTCCTACTTTTATTTAGTATTTTGTCTTTTAATTTAAAAACCAGCAACAAGCTAAAAATTTATAGGCGAAATACTAAAAAAATCAAGGCAAAAGAAATTTTTTGTCTTAAGTAAAATATTTTCTAAGTTGTGAGAGATACTGAAACACATCTTGGGAAATTATTTCTTAAGAATTTTAAGCTTAGCTCGAAATTCTTCATCCGGTAAAAATAGGATAATTTTTAAAACAGTTACAAGCCTCAGAAGTTTTTTTGAGTCTCAGGTGTCAACTTTAGCCCACTGTAGCTCCTCTTCAGCTCAAGCCAGAAGGCTGTCATGACATGTATTATAAATTCTAAAACCTCCTCTACCGGATGTTAGAAGTTTCATATAAATCCAATCAGTAGTTTAGAGCAGCGATGCCAATTTAGCGCGTTTTAACTATGCCAAACGCGCTTTTTTTCGTCTTAGTGCGTTCGGGTTATAAATAGTTGGCATCGCTGGTTTAAAGGTTCCAGATTTATTTCCATTTATTTTGTAAAAGTCCCCACTGTGCAATGTATATATTACGTACATATAGGGTGTTTTTTTTAGAGGTATAGAACTTCAAATTGAAATAAAACACAAAAAAATCGTTTTAATGTCCATCAATTTGGCTTTATTGGAAGGATAATTTTATGCCATTAATGTTTAAATATGATTTCGGGCATGTGGCTGCCGCGGCTGGCTCGAATAAAGCCAATTCTACAGGTCCAATTTTCAACCACTTTTTCGAGCATATGGGGCCGTATGTTGGCAATAACGCCACGAATGTTGGCTTCCAAGTCCCCTAACGTTTCTGGTTTGTTGGCGTAGATGAGCGACTTCACATATCCCCAAAGAAAATAATCCAATGGTGTCAAATCACACGATCTTGGTGGCCAATTGACAGGTCCATTCCGCGAAATTATGCGCTCATCGAATGTTTCCTTCAATAAATCGATTGTGACGTGCGCTGTGTGGCATATAGCGCCGTCTTGTTGGAACCACAACTCATCCACATTCATGCCACATTCAAATCTTTCATAAAGTTGATGGACAAAGCTCCAATTGCTGTGCACGGTGGCGAATCGATTCATTCGGGTCCTCTTCAACACTTTGCTCTACAGCGGCAATTGTTTCTTCGGTGCGCACTGTTCGACGTCTCTGCGGATGCGTATTATCACATAGAGTAAACGTAGTGCGAAAACGATCCATGGTTGACCGAATTAATTGCTCTGATGGACGATTATGTCGACCATAAAATGGACGGAGCTTGCGGTAAACTTCGCGAACTGAACAATTATTTTCGAAATAAATTTGCACGATTTGCAAGCGTTGTTCTTTTGTCAACCTGTTTATGATGAAATGGCAAGCCAAACTAAAAATTAATCACTTGACAGCTGACAAAATGGCCGCCAGTTAAAAAAGTGATGCCAACTTAAAGTTCTATACCTCAATAAAAAACACCCTTTACGTGCATACATATGTACATACATTATACCCTACAAGCAAAGTAATACGAAAATGATTCGAAATCGTATTGCTTGGAAGAAAAATATTATTGCGGCAACAATCAAATTCGTATTGCGGAAGATTCCCCCTTCGGGAGAATTTGTGCGGCCAGGGCGATACTTCGAAGAAATACGAATGCAATACTTCTAGAAGATAAAACTGTAATATTGCTAGATAATCATCTAATAGAATTATTTATGATATTGCCAGATTATCTTTAGGAAGATAATTTATTTATAACGATAGATTATCTCCTAAAGTACAATTTTGCTAAATTATCTGAAAGAAGAAAAATATATATGTATATACATACAGTATATATAAAACTACCATTAAATTAAATTTAAAGCCATTTTTTATGGTCAAATAAATTTAAGTTATCATCACGGGAGTCATCAGTATAAAAAGAATTTTCCTGACATAATATTTTGAAAATTTTCTGATTGTTTTTATTTTAAATTAAATATTTTTTTATCTTCTAGTTGAAAACATATTGATATTATAAATTTATTGCGCATGTGATAAAACGCCAGGCTGAAAAAAATGCAACAATTTAATGACATAAAATACCTTGTTAAAGGAAAAAATAAATAGTCAATACATTTTGAACTGTTCATTCAAAAAGTTTCACTGAAATGAAAATATTTTAATATAGAAAAAGTATTGCCTTGATGATTTTCTTCTAAATGTTAAAAATAAGACATTGTATTTATATCTTCTGGGCAAGATATCTTCCAAATGTTTGTAGGGTAGCTGCCCATAGAGAGAAAACCGAGAAAAATGTATAAGCGATGTGTATTCATTTGTATAAAAAGCCGATTGATGTTCGGCACTCTGGGCAGCCTGGACATACATGCATAAAGGCCATAGGCGTAGCTAGGCCCTCCCCCAGACTTGATTTTGCCCCCCCCCCCCAGGATTTATTACAAATTCTTTTTAAAACATATTCTTTTGCCTGTAATATTAAAAAATTCTATTTTTTATTTATTTTAAAATTACTCATGAAAATCACCAGTAATTTTTATACAAACTTTTCGAATAATCGTTAAATATGCATACATTTATTAGATAAGAAATACCCAAAAAACTACATATAAGTTTACAGCACTTCAAAACATCACAAATAGTAAACTCCATGTGAATTTATAATGCATGTGTGTAGATATGCATGTGTGTATGTAGCTTTCAACAAATTCTTAATAAAATTGTATTAGTGTACGTAGTTAGTAGCAAGACAAGTTGTTTTAAGGTGTTCTTAAGATTTTCTACTGTCAAATTCTTTGTAACAATAGCCACCAATTTTTATTTAAAGTAAAATTAAAAAATAGCTAAAAAGTATGATCTGCAAATACCTTGTATATATTCATATACTATATATACTCGTACACACACATGTATGTATGTATGTATGCATATTTATGGCTCAATCGAGGGCTGACAGATAAAATGATGGAAAAATCACCGAAATCCCGATAAAATATAAAATAATCGTCATTTCATGTCCGAAAAATCGTCAGAAAATCGAACAAATCAAAATTTCCTCTTTAAACATGTATGTTTTATTTTTATTAGAAAACAAAACAAAACAATTCATGTTCATATACAACTTTGTTAGACTAGTGGAAAACTTGTGAAAAATATTCCTAGGTCCAAATTTTGGTATCAGTACTTTTGATGACCGAAATTTTTGATAGGATATCAACTTACACAGGTCAATATATCGTTGGTCTCAAATGGAAAGGCCCTAACGCAAATAATTGTAACTTTACAGGAGAAGGTAAAACATAATAGAAAGTGTAATATTCAAAATGTAACTTTTTTGTACAACTGCTTGTAAAAGCGCTATTTTTTACACTATTGCAATAAATTTTTGTGATGAGGTGTATTATTGTGAAATTTATTGAAATCACTGAAAAACTCAACTATCGATATGTATGCATTTATATATATGCACATAAAATTTTTTTCAATTGAACACGTATACATACATACTTGCATACATATGTTTGTACTTATTTATGTTCATTCATCGCAACAATATAGTATTGATTCAGAACTTCAATATTGAAAGAGTAACTAAATAATAAATGGCAGTTTTCTATTTTTATTTATGCACCAACAGATAATTTTTTTTAAAATTAAATAATAAATTATTAAGAAATGAAATCATGAATGATGAATGAAATCATTTCTTGCTTGTATCTTTTCAAAATATTGTATTCAAATATAGTATATACATAAATAATTTTTCCATATGAACGTATAAACTTGTTGGAAGCGAATATTAATTTTATTATTATTTAGTTTATTATTATTAGATTATTATTATTATTATTATTTAGTTTTTTTCTAATACATACTTTACTTTTTGTCTATATATTGTTTTTGTTTTGAATGTTTTGTTTTTCTAGTTTTAATTATAACTTAATTTTTGTTATTTAAACTGGACTGTTAATTTATGTTTTAACTTAAATAAAAAAAATTTTAAATAAAAAAAAATCTGTATAAAATTTCTTAAACGCACTAATCCAAACCAATATTTTACTTATTAATATTTTACTTATTAATTAAATATATTTTTTTAATTTCCAATTTCAATGTATTTTTAATAAAAAATATATATTTAACTTAATAAGTAAAATATTAATTTGGGATTATTAGTGCGTTTAAAAAATGTTAAGCTTAAATTTTAATAATTCCCATAAAAAACACTAATTAAAAAAAATTGTGTTTGTCCCCCAGAAAAAATGTCTAGCTACGCCAATGAAAAGGCCGTGATACACTATCATACAAAGTAGTACGATCTACGAAAATATACAACCCTGATGTGATGAATTGTTATTGTCTTTTGAAAATTTTCATAACTCCATCATACCAGCGTTGTACTTTTTCGTAGATCGCACAACTTTGTATGATAGTGTATCATAGCCTTAAGTATGTATGTGTGAGAACCTATTTTTCAACCCAAAAAACATACAATTTGGATTATACAGTTTTTCGTGAGCGTGTGTGATCGTGATAAGTTGTAAACCACTCGTACGTCACTAAGAATATTTTATTCGTGAGCGTGCGTGATCGTGAAAATTTTCAAGCTCATTCGTGCGTGAAAGTGTGTCAGTAAACTAAATTTCTGCGTGAGCACGCATGTCGTGAGTCAAAATACACTCACGTGCACATCTTCAATAAATACAATACCCTTCCTTGCGGCGCGCAGTCTGGTAATAACGGCAAGTTTCTAAATCATGACGTTTTCCAACACTTGATGCTCATCATAACATAGCGTCTATACATGATATAATATCAAATATATTTCTATCAGCAAACGTCAAATTTCATAGCAGAGCGAATTATATTGCTTGGGAGCCACACGTTCAATTTTTGACTTTCAATTCCATTCAATTTTCAATACACTCACACTTTTTTCACTAACACAATCAAACTTTTTGAATTGAAAACTAGATTGATATCAAATTCACCTATCCATTTATATGGCAATTTAGTTTTCAATTTGAACGGCTGGTCACAGCACACATTGATTGAAGCTACAAATTTGAGTTGTTTCTTCGTCGGTGGTATTTAAAAAATGAAATTGATTAGCAATTTGTTTCACAGCTATCAATTTCAAAGAATTTTGACACACAATATGTGTGATGGAATTGAAAGTGATTTATTAAACGTGTGGCTGCAGTGTTACGTGTGGACTGCAATATTAGTATTATATTAATATTATATCAGATATTATAATATTGTTTTCGTAATATATATTTAGAAAACAATATTATGATATCAAGTGTCAAAAACATATATAGATACGAGAAGAGAATTTTGTGAATTTAAATGAAAATGAATATTTTTTTATAAAAAAGTGATGAAATGCTTTAATTATACACGATGTATTAAGGAAATCGCAAAATTTTTATGAAATACACATTACTATTCAAATAAACAAAGATGTTCACTGCACGGCTGCCTGACAATTATGAAATATTATGTTATTATATATTATGTTACATAGCGTCTATACCTGATATTAAATCTGATATAATATGAGAGAGAACGTCGGCAGAATGAGAAGAAAAATATATTTATATTAATATTAATATCTATGTAGGGGAAAACGTACACTTGTAAATATCATAATATTTCATAATTATCAGGCAGCCGTGGTTTATTTGAATAGTAATGTGTATTTCATAAAACTTTTGCGGTTTAATACATCGTGTATAATTAAAGCATTTCATCACTTTTTTTATCAAAAAATATTAATTTTCATTTAAATTCACAAAATTCTCTTCTCGTATCTATGTATGTGTGCGTTTTTTGACACTTGATATAATAATATTGTTTTCTAAATATATATTACGAAAACAATATTATAATATCTGATATAATATTAATATAATACTAATATTGCAGTCCACACGTAATATAATTCGCTCTGCTATGAAATTTGACGTTTGCTGATTGAAATATATTTGATATTATATCAGGTATAGACGCTATGTTAGAAAGTAATCATGGTGTAATTATACAGGTGACTGCGTAAGCATTTCTTACACAAAAATACGGCAACCATAGCTGTGTAAAGAACCGAAGAATGTCAAAAGCACAAAAATAATTGTACTAAAACCAAAACAAAATCGAAGTTTTTGACATTCTTCAGCTACAAAGCACATAGAGCAAAAATTATCAGCTGAAGTAGCGCTGCCACGTAGTTAGATACACTTTGAAAGTAATAAATTGAAGCACAATGGCAGCTCTTGAGCACGTGCGTAAATGTCAAAACAGAAAACCAAAACAAATAATAATACTTTTCCTTTCCATATAAAAAATAATACTACTTTTTACCATTTACAAACTTAAATATTGAGTTTAATACATCATGTCAAGGAAAAAATGGACTGCATTGGATAAACCTGCATTATCTGAACCTGTTTTGGAAGTTGTACAAGAAATGGGATTTAGTTTAATGACACCTGTTCAGGTAAGAAACAAACCTCCATATTCAGGTAACATTTTTTAAATTACACGCCTTTTTATTATAGACTGCCACTATACCTTTATTATTGGCTCGTAAAGATGTATCAGCTGAAGCGGTTACTGGCTCTGGCAAAACTTTGGCGTTTTTAGTCCCTTTGATTGAAATGTTAAAGCGTCGCCATAAAGATTCTCCATGGTTGCCAAAGGAAATTGGTGCATTAATAATATCACCTACAAGAGAACTGGCTTTGCAAATATCAGAGGTTTTGGAACAATTCCTTGAACATATAGATTTAAATTTTCTACGCCAAAAACTAATAGTTGGTGGCAATAGTATAGACGAAGACATAAAGTCATTAGTTCGAGATGGGCCTTGTATATTGGTTTGCACCCCAGGCAGATTAGAAGATTTATTTCAACGTAAAGGAGAACTAAATTTAGCAGCAAGAGTAAAGAGTTTGGTAAGCTAAACTGATAAAAAAAAAATGTTCAATGTAACCAAGTTGTTTTATTTTTTAACAGGAATTGCTTATTCTAGATGAAGCAGATCGTTTATTAGATTTAGGTTTCAAAGCCACGATTAACAATATTTTGGCGTATTTGCCGCGTCAAAGACGTACCGGTCTTTTTTCAGCAACTCAAACAACAGAAGTTACTGATCTTATAAGAGCTGGTCTCCGTAATCCCGTCATAGTTTCAGTGAAAGAAAAGTCTACCATTAGCACACCCATTCAGTTACAAAATTTCTATAGAATTTTAGAAGCAGATGAAAAGTTTATAGCGCTGCTACATTTTTTGAAATCCGACAATGCTAGAAGTGGTAAAGTTATGGTTTTCTTTCCTACATGTGCTTGTGTTGAGTATTGGTCGGAAGTTATACCTCAATTTCTTAAAGATCGTCCTATTCTAGGCATTCATGGCAAAATGAAAAATAAACGTAAAAATATTGTTGAACGTTTTCGCAAAGAAGACAAGTCGGTGCTTTTGTGCACAGACGTTTTGGCCAGAGGCTTAGATGTGCCTGAAATAGATTGGGTTGTACAGTGGGATCCTCCATCGAATGCTGTCAGTTTTGTGCATAGAGTGGGTAGAACTGCCAGGCAGGGTAATAAGGGAAACTCATTGGTATTTCTCTTGCCTTCCGAAGATGCTTATGTGGCGTTTCTAAAAATCAACCAAAAAGTTGAGTTGGAAGAATTTAAAGATTTAGATTTTGAAAACAACCAATTGCAAATAATCTTAACAAAATTACATAAACTTCAGGCAGCCGATAAAGGTTTATATGATAAGGGAGTGCGAGCTTTTGTATCTCACATACAAGCGTACAGAAAACATGAATGTAATGCTATACTGAGATTAAAGGACATGGATATGGGTAAATCAGCCACTGGTTACGGTTTGCTACAAATGCCACGCATGCCTGAATTAAAAACTTTGAAATGTGACAATTTTATAGCGCCCACCTTTGACGTGGATGTAAATAAATTGACCTACAAAAATGTACAAAAAGAACAAGCACGCCAGGAAAAAGTTAAAACTTATGAAGAGACTGGACATTGGCCGAGTAAAAAGAAACATAAAAAGCAAACCGAATCCTGGGATCTGACTAAAAAAGCTAAAATGGATGTTAAAACTAAAAAGGAATTACGTAAAGCTAAAAAGCTGCGCAAAAAAGCGGACGAGACTGCCAATGGGGCGAACACGAAAAAACGGAAACAAAAATTTAGTCAAGAGGATCTCGATGAATTGGCCAACGATATACGTTTATTCAAGAAATTAAAAAGAAATAAAATTTCTGAAGAAGATTTCGATAAAGAAATGGGAATAGAGGGAGATTAAAAAATTAAATAAATTTATTCTAAGCAGTAATAAGAATATGTACATACCGTTATCTTAACCTAACTCATTATTTTTTTGAAATCGAGATTTTTATATTTTCCGATTGATTAGATGCTTTTCTAGCGAAATATAAAAAAATCGCGATTTCAAAAAAATAATTAGAAATAATAATTTCTATATTAAGGTAACGATACGTGCATACATATATGAAATTTTTTTGAAGTATGTGTGTATGTACATTAGTGGCCGTTAATTGTATGGAGGCTTTTTTTATTTATTCTACTCTCACCCACCAAATCGGTTGTTTTATTTAAAAAAAATATACAAAAATTTCATACCGATAAGTTGCATTTTAGGGGGTGCGTCCGGCCCTCAAAGTTGGCCTTCAAGCCCATTTTTCAATGTAATTTTTTGCATATGACTATCTTTTTAAAAAATCATTTTACATATGTATGTATTACATACATATGTACATTTATTTTGTTTTTAGAAAAACTATTTTCCTGGGCTAGGTACATATACATATGTATATTTTTGAACCAGTATGTTTGAAACGAACGTGGTGCCTTCTAGACAAGACAGAAATAAAAGGAATTTTTTAGCACATTTCAAAAATATATGCATTTTTAATTGTTGCTTGCTATGTTGAAGTCTTGTTTTGAATTTTTGGATTCCAATTTTTTGACATTGCCGCCTCTTCAATTTCTTGAATGGCAGCTAATTTTTCATAAAGAATATTTGTTAAGTGCATTAATGTCATCATCTACTTTAACCTTTTGTGTGTTTTTAATTTGTATATTCTCTGAAGTTTCTTCGTCTGAAAAATCTTTAGTTTCGGTTTCACCTGAATAAAGAGAAGACTCTCGACCCATTCAATGTAAAATTTAATTTTTGTAAATAAACAAATTCTTTTTCTACTCATAAAATTTTTTTACACTCATGCACTAAGAGTAAATGTAGAAAAATAAATAACTAGCAATTGAAAAAAATTAAACATTCCGACTGCGACCAACTTTGAACCGTTAAATATCCTAAATTGTCATTCGAAATGAGAAATCATAACAGAAACCTGATGATGATTTTAAAATATCTGTCGAATGATATCCATTTTGATATAGCTCGCTTTTTATTTTTTCGTATTTTTTTACTTTTGAGTACTGTCATATATATATCTTTTGTAACACCCCAGACAAATCGATTGATATAAGAATCATCAAAACCAGTCCACGCGTTCGGTATATATAGTACAGCAAAGGAACAAACATACATACATAGGCGTCGCGCAGTCGGGTAAGTGTTAGCACTGGCGTGCAAGAACTTTTTGGGTGGCTTCTTTTGTGAAACTGAAATTGTAAATTCACTAAAAGTGAAAAAGTGGCGCTTATTGAGACTGTTTTTTCAAGTTGCACTTATAAGAACTATAATAAGTGCGTTCGAGAACTCAAAAATTTTTACAAATTTTTACTATTTTTTACTGGATTGCGTTCGAGTACACAAAATCCAGTAAATGAGAGAAAAATGACAGTTCATTTACTGAGTAAATGCAAGTTTTTACTGGACAAATTTTTGCCAGTAAAATCCAGTAACACGAAACCATATGTTTTTAAATATAAACAAACAAAAATAAAGGGAAACAAAAATTTTAGTTTCTGATGAAATTTTTAAAATAACAAAAAAACAAATGTATTAAGTTATAAGCTTTATAACATTTATTTAAGTTTGATGCTAGAAAAATATTCGGGTATGTTATGTATTCCACGTGAAATTAAAACGTGCGGAATTTCCATAGATTTTTGGAAATATGTATGTATGCACATATGTATGTATGTATATATTTATAATAACAATGCTATTGCATTTCCGAACGATTTAATTTCACATGGAATTCAGAACATAACCGATTGTTTTTAAACGTGAATAAAATTAATAGATTATGTTGAAATTTTTGTTTATACATATCGTCGGGACGAAGCTTCCTGGTTTGACGTATGGAACATTTAAAAAAATTTATTTTGTGTACTTTTTTTAAATTCTTTCCCAGTTTTTCGATGTCTTGAATATATCATCCTAATAACTTCTCACGTTCAGGGTAAAAAGCTTAGAAACTTCAACGGCCTGACCCGCGATGTCGACAAGAAAGTTTCTATCGCTTACTTATATTTAAAACAAAATCAAAATAAGAAAGTTTATTTTTGTTTTCAATATAAGTAAGCTATAAAAAGTTTCTTGTCGACATCCTGGACCAACCAAATAAGTTTAAATAAAAACATATCGCACATTTACTTCAATAGTAGCATAACTCAAAATATGAGTTTTTTGAGTTAATAATGCAGAAAGATGCGGCATTTCGTATTTTATCTTGTGTAAAAATTTCATATAAATAGCTTGTATCATCACCTCCTGAGAGAAGAATTTTTTTTTTCATTTCTCCATTAAGTTGTATGCAAATTGAAAACTTAAAACGCGTTTTCTGCAAAACTGGTTTTTTTGAGTTATGCCACTATTGAAGTAAATGTGCGATATGTCCATATCTATTACTTTTATTATTAAACATTAAATTTATAATAACAATGCTATTGCATTTCCGAACGATTTAATTTCACATGGAATTCAGAACATAACCGATTGTTTTTAAACGTGAATAAAATTAATAGATTATGTTGAAATTTTTGTTTATACATATCGTCGGGACGAAGCTTCCTGGTTTGACGTATGGAACATTTAAAAAAATTTATTTTGTGTACTTTTTTTAAATTCTTTCCCAGTTTTTCGATGTCTTGAATATATCATCCTAATAACTTCTCACGTTCAGGGTAAAAAGCTTAGAAACTTCAACGGCCTGACCCGCGATGTCGACAAGAAAGTTTCTATCGCTTACTTATATTTAAAACAAAATCAAAATAAGAAAGTTTATTTTTGTTTTCAATATAAGTAAGCTATAAAAAGTTTCTTGTCGACATCCTGGACCAACCAAATAAGTTTAAATAAAAACATATCGCACATTTACTTCAATAGTAGCATAACTCAAAATATGAGTTTTTTGAGTTAATAATGCAGAAAGATGCGGCATTTCGTATTTTATCTTGTGTAAAAATTTCATATAAATAGCTTGTACCATCACCTCCTGAGAGAAGAATTTTTTTTTTTCATTTCTCCATTAAGTTGTATGCAAATTGAAAACTTAAAACGCGTTTTCTGCAAAACTGGTTTTTTTGAGTTATGCCACTATTGAAGTAAATGTGCGATATGTCCATATCTATTACTTTTATTATTAAACAAAATATTCTATCGTGTATTTCATATGAATAATTTTTTTTAGCGCCAAAATTGGTAATCAGCTGTTGTATATATTTTACTGGATTTTACAATTTTTCCGTTCGCTTACTTTTGGATGCAAACTTTTTTATTGAGAGTAATTTCTTTAAATTACTCAGTATTTACTCAGTTACTGGATTTTACTGGAAAAGTACTCAAACGCACCTAATGTAAAAAAAATCCGTTACGCCAATCGGTAGTTGCGCAAATCGAGCTCGTATGTATGTATGTATGTACTAGTGATGTAACGAATATCAATTTTTTATATTCGCGAATACGAATGCGAATACGAATATTTGAAACGATATTCGCGAATACGAATAAGAATATTTCATGTGAAATTTATAGACATTAAATTATGGCTCTATTTACGCCTGCAATATGAAATATTAAAAAATTGTTATGAAAAAAACTTCATACTCCAGTTGGCGTACTTTAAAGTTAATAAAAACTACCCAAAATTTTAATGATCATCAATTAACAATATTTGAAAATGATACAAAGCACAAATTTCTATAAAAAAATTAATGGATTCGTACAAACTAATATTTTTATCCATTTATTTAAATTTAGTTTAGGATTTATGCATTTATTTAATTTTTTTGGAAAAATATTCGTATTCGCCTGAATGTGACGAATACGAATGCTTCGTATTCCCATGAAAAATGGACGAATATTCGGCAATTCGAATACGAATATTCGTGCATCACTATAGTATGTACATATATTGTGGTATTTTAATTTTTAATACGATTTCATTTTTAAATGTATTACATCTTTTCCAGTCGTCTAAAATAATTTAATTTTATTCCAGCTAATATTTGAACTTTAAAATTCGGACTTGCTTATTTGTCCATTTTATTTTGAAGTTTTCAATGTAACTACACATTTGTAAAAAGATAAAGTTGTAGTTTGCCATAGTAGACAAATATTTAAATGGAACTTACAAGCTAAAACCCTTACATCGTAACAATTTTGTATAAAAAACAGCTTTAACTCAGTTTTTACCTTTTTATTTAAACAGCGGCTTCCGTAACAATTTGCAAAATTATTCGCCGTTTGGCATCGTAAGAAAAACCATTTTGTTTGAAAATTTCCGTTTCATAGAATGGCTTTAAGTTATATATATCCAACTGTTTGGCACGTTCCATCAAATCTCTTTCCATAATTTCAACATGTGTAGCCGAAGGACCATCTTTGCATCTTATATAAGCCAGTTGATCTAGTGTTAATTGACGCAATATAAAGAATAACAATTCGGAGTGATCTTTCTGGAAAGCCAAATACTTTTGGAAAGTAGCGCGCATTTTTTTCATAACACTGAATTTTTGTGCTTCAATAAATGATTCCAACATCATTCGTATAGCCATGCTGACATCAGCTTCAATGACATTCTCGCGCAAATGTATACGAGCATGCGCTTCAGACATCCTTATAACGCTTTCAATATGCCGTACGGTAATGGGCAGAGAACCGGTGGCAAACGATTCTTGACGTAGTTGCGAATACATTTTAGCGATTTTGTCTTCATCAATATTCTGCAAATAGAAAAAAAGAAATGATCAAAATTTTAAGTGAAAAATTGTTTACTTAATTCTTTTGTGTAACATTTGAATCGTCTTACTTATTTGCGTAATTATCTTTTTGCTTGTTTTAATAAAAGCGTGAAATGCGTATCATTAAACGGGGATTATGAATACGTTTACGGGTTACCCGTAAAAAAGACCTACAAAACCGGAGTTGGCTTTAAAAATAATCTCGAATTGATATACATATACTCAAATATTAAATTAATACAGTAATCGAAAATCCTACTTACCGTTAATTTAGGTCTTATATTTTCCTTGGAATAAACAATGTATTGCCTTAAAAGATCTTGTGGAATTTCACTAACACCATTTGGTTGGGTTTCCTCCATTTCAGCTTCGCTGGAGGGATGATGTTTTATGTGGGAATTGACAACAAACTTTGCTAATTGCTGATCTTGCATTGGATCGAACTCATCTTTTACTACGCACAGTATATCGAAACGTGACAAAATGGGCTCGGATAAGTTAACATTTTCAGAAAATGTCATTGACGGATCATAACGACCTCCAATTGGATTAGCAGCAGCAATTACTGTGCACCTAGCTTGCAGAGATGTAACAATACCGGCTTTTGATATTGAAATGGATTGCTGTTCCATAGCTTCATGTATAGACGTACGATCTTGATCATTCATTTTGTCAAACTCATCAATTAAACATACACCTTGATCAGCTAACACCAAGGCTCCCGCTTCTAAAGTCCATTCTCGTGAAACTGGATTTCGTCTTACATAAGCTGTTAGACCAACAGCACTAGCTCCTTGTCCAGTTGTGAATACAGCGCGAGGAGCAATTTTTTCGGTATACTTTAAAAATTGCGATTTTGCTGTGCCGGGGTCACCGCAAATAAGTAAATTGATATCGCCTCTGACTTTATGCTTTTCACCAGGATTCTTGGCTTCTCCACCAAATAATGCTAACGCTAAAGCACGTTTAATATAATCATGACCATATATAGATGGACCCATTGAAGCTACAATGCGCTCAGCAATGCGGGGATCTTTACTTAATTTCTGTATCGTTGCTATATCTTCATCGGTAAGGGATTGAACAACTTGTTTGCAATCCTTTACCACAACATGATTGGCTATGATAACAGTAGCAAATACCGGAAAACCTTGATCGGTGTTCAATGAGCCATCGTAGTTGTTGGTATAAATACCAGTAACTTCCAGCTCATCACCCGGTTTGCATAGATCACATAGATCAGCTAGTAAAATAACATCTTTACTGCGGGGTATCCGACCAGCAGGTATACGTCCAGGCGATTCTTGCAAAGTGATTTTCTGATAATTACGGTATAAAGTTTGCTCCATATTGATCTGTAAAAACATAAAACCATTCAGTTTTAAATATCTGCAAAACTATAAAACTACTCACAGAAAATGGGCCGGTACTTTGACACTCTGGACATGAGCCAGGCTTAACTTCAGAATTTTGTGACTGAACAAAGGGTCCTAACACATACCCACACTTAACGCAGTCATACTTAATAACAGACAGTTGAGGTAAAACACCTGTTGTAGCCGTTGCAACGCCCAAAGTACGGACCAACTGATTTAAATGTAATTTACGGAAAGTACGTAGTTCTTCAATCAAGGGCAATTCAGATATACGAACATGAATTTCAGTAGTTACGCGTTCATATGTCGGAAAGATTGATAAAACCATATCCTTGGCAACTTTGTCGAAAATTTCTAGCATTTGAAAGGGAGCTTCAGGTAGAAAATATGCCAAGACATGTTCTTTATTAGCCAAATCTGTGTATGACACTACAAAGGATGATTTATTTTGTTCACACATGCGCCGAATACGATCACGATAAGTATAAGACCCTCTTTCATCCACAAAAGTTCGTAAGAATGATTGAAAACGGTTGGCAATTTCCGTACGAGGTCCCAACATACTAACCCACTCCTTGGTTGAATGACCTTTTGTATCTTCTAGGTTTTCTATAGATTCCACCATTTCTGCATCTTCAACTTCTCCCATGGCTGCTTTTTCACCAGCCCTTCGCTTAGCTCTTGGTCCAACATCATCGTCATCATCACTCTGATCGAAACCTAAATCACGATCATCACGATGAATACCTTTAGCCCGATCACGTCTGTTCATTTCACGTTCAGCTGCCAATCGATCTCCTTGCGAAAGTTCGGAATAATCTTCCTCATCATCTAACATAGCTGGATCATAATGATCAAGTTCAGGCATAGGACGATAGTCATTTTCCATATTGTCTCCAAACAATTCCTCGCCATCTTCCTCTTCATCATGACGAATTGTTTGATCACCCAAAATTTCATCTTCATTTTCAAATGGTTCAAAATCTCCCACCGGTGAAGTCATGGCTGCACGCAAATCACGTCTATCAGCTCCATCGCTAGGAGTTGCCGGCGGTGGAGAGCTCGGTATATCCTAGAACAACATACATATCATTATTATTTGCAGAATACTGATCAAGCCAACTTACAGCCATATTAATTTAATATAACGCAGCAAAACAATGCAAGCAGTGAGAAAAAGTTTGAACAAATTGTTGATGTTTATTGTGTTTGTAAACGCACAAACAAAATATATTTTTGAATAAATGCCTACTATTGAATTGTTTAACAAAAACCACACAAAAACACGCGAAACAAATTGTTTTTGGCGCGTAAGCAGAGACCTACGCCGAGATGGCTTAGCCGGCTCAAGTCCCGCCGCCGATGGTTTTTGGCAGCCGCCGCAGATAATTACTGGGCTAAAAATCGGCTTAACAGTAGCGGTTGATTAGACGCAATTTACACTGAGCCTTTTCTGCTTGCCTGTGCAGGCAGGCTTTTTTCGTTTATTGGTGAGAAGGGGTGAGAAGCTTGCGGGTAGAACAAAAGGCACAAAATAAAAATTCAAGGGGATTTATGACATTTCTCTTTTCCTTTTTCCTACTCTCACTCTAAAGCGTATATATAAATGCCAAAAAGGCATGAACAAGGCGAATTCATAACAGGTGACCTTAACAGTCCCGATGATTATCAGGTGTTAGAAGACTGCTTATACCCCAACTGTCAAAATGTCTTCTTTTATCTGATGTTTGCTTACATTTAAAGTGAAAAAAATTGTATTGTTTTTTATGTTAAAAAATATTTATTTTAAAGTAAAAAGGATTATAATGTATGAATATTTATCACAATGGAGCCAAATAGGGTCTCCGAGTGGAGGTGCGGTATAGCAAGCACCACTCTTCCTATCCTATGCATTCTAAATTAACTCTTGCAAAATGATTAACTCCATTAGTTTATTGATGATGATTTTTAAAAAATTGTATCGAATATAAAATATTTCTACCACATGTGTCTCGCCTAAATGCATGATAGCTTTTGGTACAGAATCTTGTATGAATTTTCGCACAATATAGAAATAAGATTTTATCAAACGTTCTGCATTCCTTGAGGCAAAGAATTAATACTATTCGACGCATTTGCACGTCGTTGTGGTTGCTGATGTCCATATGGTTCCATTGTGTCAGCTTTTAGTAGACTAGGCATGTTTATGAAAATTGGATATTTATATAGTCCAATTCAATGGCTCCCAAATTCTCAACCATGACATTGGTGGCTGGTAAACGACGACGCAATAACGTTGTCACCACATCAACAATTTTTCCGTGCCATTTTGGGAAACCTTAAATAGATATAAACATACATATGTACATATGTATGTATACATATATTATAAATTATGTTTATACATAGAAATAAATATTCATACCTTAACATTTCCTGTTGCACTTCATTGTCACAATGCGCTGCATTTCCTCATGTATCAACTCAACACAATGCAAGTTCTTAAATGTGGGGGTAAGACAACACTTCCGGTCTCAGCTAGTACTAGCTGACTTCTTATATATGTATGTATGTATAAATAAGACGCACGTTTATTTGTTGTACACTTAAGTATTTCATTGTCCGTTTTTGTGTATAATTTCATGCATTTAAGGATAATATTTTGTTAGCGGCCATGATGGCCAGTAAAACACATTTTACATCACTGATTTCGCGTTAAACAAACCATCGGAGAGGCTGCAATAAGGGAGCAAGTAAGGTTTCTTTACGTTGTCCCAAAATATCAGTATCATTTAACTAGAACCGTCTTTCATCATTTTAATTACATTTATTTTACAAATATTTTTTTCTGTGTTGTTGATAGTAGATGCACATGGATAGTAAAATGTGTTTTTATATGTATGTATTGATATTTTAGTCAACTGTTTTTGACAGATGGGGTTTTTGAAGCCAGACGAATTGCATGTTGTTTTTAGTATTGTTGTATTGTTGTATTGTTGTAGCGATAAGGTCACCTGTTATGAATTCGCCTTGGGCATGAATAAAAAAGGCTTAAGGTAGAATTAGTAAAATCGTATCATTCTACTTTACAGCTTGCCGTATCGTTCAACTTTGTGCACAAGTTATAGAAAATGTAACAGTTTGCATAGCACATTTTTTTGTCTGGCATTAAATACGGCGTTTTTGACATTCGCTACAGAAAAATCTGTTTTCTGCAGATTCCTACGTCAGCAGTGCTACCACCACATATTTTATAACTAGTAACATGCATTGTATATC
This sequence comes from Tachina grossa, assembly GCA_949987645.1. Classification (NCBI taxonomy): domain Eukaryota; kingdom Metazoa; phylum Arthropoda; class Insecta; order Diptera; family Tachinidae; genus Tachina; species Tachina grossa. Next base: position 65,151,730 of record OX465274.1, read on the forward strand.
GTACGGTTTTTGTCAGCTGACACGCAACATCACGATACGATTTTACTAATTCTACCTTTAATGTAAATGTGTGTGGTTTTTCGTAGAGGGTTTAAAAGAAAGTTTTTAATACAAGGCAGGCTAAAAAGGCATAATGTGAAATGGCTCTTAATTAAGCTATTAAGACGATTAAAATAAACCACCGATTTTATTTTTTTTTTTACTTTTAATGCCGAATTTACTTTAAATGAGTTTTTATGTGGAAGATAAAACAATATCAAATGTCGTAAAAAATGTGGGACACATACAGTTCGGCTATAACCAAGGCACATTCACCAGGTAGTAGCGGAAGCGCAGCTGAGCCATTTTTTTATATTATAATTCATCCGAAGCTTCAAAAATTTTTTACGAAAGAGAAATTAAAAAAAATGTTAAAAAAAATTCAATATGAAAAATATTTTTTAAAAAAATTTTTGTGAAAACAAATTTAAAAATATGCCTATTAAAAAATTGTGAAAAGTGCTAAACGTTGCAAATTTTGTTAGTGGTAGCTGCCGTGGAGAAATTTTTATAACTTTTTGTGAATAATTATTATTATTATTGTTTTACAACAAATTCTATTTTTGACATTTTGGATAAACTAAAAGCTATTTTGTCTTTTTTATTGTTGTATTTTTTCATTGTTCTTTTAATCCTGTAGCTCGTTTCTGTATTTCTCGCATCGTAAAATTTCTCACATGAAGTGTGAAACCCAAAATTTAATCGTTTCTCGATTTGTGAGAAAAGAGTGCTTCTGTAAATGATTGCGAGAACATTCAACACTGATTCTGATTTTACTGGAATATTTCCAGTAATCAAGTGTCAAATGAAAACAAAATGTCACAAAAATATTATTTCAAAATAAAAAAAGAAATAACAAGAAAAAGGAAATAAAATTATGAACAAATATTTAAAATGAATGTAAAATCCTCAAAAGAAGTTTTTTTCTAGAGACAATTCTACATAAGACAATTGCAAAACATAAAAATTCTAAATAAGTGTAAAAATATCGATTTTTTAATGATATTTTAGTCCAACAATTCGTTGCATATCTTTTCAACTAGTTTATTTTTTATATTTTTACACACAAATTCAAAAATGCATATGCTTTTATACAAATTTGGTTGTTCTCGCACCAATTTTAAATGCGAGTTGTTTTGACAGTTCTTGCGAGAAGGTTTTCAAAAAATATTGTTACAGAAAAACTTTTTCTCACATCCTTCCAATAATTGCTGGAAACTTACTTAAATGACAGATAGTTCATACAAAGTAAATATACAGAAACACTTATGTGAGAAAAGCCATTTTGTGTTTCAAATTACATTGTTTTTGTTAGAATTCCCTCGTTTCATGCGGGCAATTTTACGATGCGAGAAATACAGAAACGAGCTACTGTGATATTACCTGGGGGCAAATTACGGCACTCGTTATCGAACGAAATTACGAAATATTTCCATATAAACTCTATTTAAATATTTCGTAATTTCGTTCGATAACGAGTACCGTAATTTGCCCCCTGGAAGTAAATGTGCCTTGGCTATAAAGAACACCGATTAAAATTTGCCGTCGATTTTTGTTTACTTTTTATATGGAAGATATAAGAAAATCAAATTATATGCAGTGAAGTTCGGTTATAACAAACATCGGTATAATGAACGATCGCTTACAACGAATAATTGAAAAACTACATGAAAACTATTCGGTTAGATATATACAGTTTATTTTCAGTTATTTTTCAAGTATGCACACCTAATTCTGTTTTTGCGCGAATATTTTTACGCGAATTTGACTTAGCACTTATATTAATTTTTTAAATCACCTTGATTTAACAGAACAGACTGTTAACAAGTGCAAAGAATACGAGTTTGCTTTAATGACGTTCGGCCAGGCTATACAACACAATTAAGTTTTTTTAAGTTCTCTAAAGATAAAAACACGTTTTTAAAACCAATAAAAACACTAAATAATTTCACTTTCACTATTTATTGTTTCTTTCTAAGTTATTTGGCACTTATACTGATAAGTGTTTTATTATTTATTTCTTTAAATAGTTTTTTTCATCTATACCTGATAAAAATGTATCATAACAACTAACAAAACGTCCGAAGAGCCGTTGTCAAATTTTTGTTTATTCAAGCATACATGCGAAGACGTTGTGGTTTTATTATTATTATAAATCATAATTTCTTTGTCGTCGTGAAGAAAGTTTGTCAAAATACCTGCTATATTTCACTTAATATTTATTAAAAAGCTTTTATTAAATAAAAACGTCAATATTTATCTTTATTTTTATAATTTTTTTTCTACAAATTACGTAAAAATTTAACAACATTCTTATGATATGAACTGTCAAAAAAAAACACACGTACCTGAAAATAAACTAGTATGCATGTGTGAGTGTTTATTAAAATAAATGAAAAATTATGTTTTGGAGAAAATTTCTGGGATTTTATGTGTTTAAATATATTTAATTGATTTATGAATCAATGTTTGTGCGAAAAAGTGAAAATAAAATAACTAATTATAAAAATTTAATAAATGTTAGCTTGGTGAGATTTTGCATAAAATGAAATGTACATATGTACCATTTACACATGCCACTATAGTGGCATGCCATTTCGAAAAACTCAATACACTCACGATTTTTCACTAATAACATACCATTTACACATGCCACTACCCAGTTGGCCACGTCTTTAAGACATCTTTGACGACGGGTACAAGACAATGGTAAGTCGTAGAAGACATATTAAAGACAACTCCATACAAATCGTTGACGAAATTTTCATACAAATGGCGGCGAGGTCACACAAGACCAGATGAGCGACATTGTCGCTCATATTGTCCTCAACAAGGCTTTATTGAAGACAAAACGTGTGACACTGTCGCTCAGATTGTCATCAACAAGGCTTTATTGAAGACATAACGAGGGACATTGTCGCTCATATTGTCGTCAACAATGCTTTATTGAAGACACAACGAGGGACATTGTCGCTCAGATTGTCCTCGACAAGGCTTTATTGAAGACAAAACGTATGACACTGTCGCTCAGATGGTCCCCAACAAAGTTTTATTGAAGAGAAAACGTGTGACATTGTCGTTCAGATAGTCATGAACGCCGATTTCTTTTAAATTGTCGATTAGAAAACTTAATCTACAGACGACATGTCGTATATGAATCGTCGAAGACAATGTCGTCTAGGACGATTTGGACAACTGGGTATAGTGGCATGCCATTTCGAAAAACTCAATACTGCTCAATACACTCACGTTTTTTACTAACACACTCAAATTTTTCGCAATGGCAGCCCCAGTGGCAGCAAAATTTGCATGCGAGTGAAAATTTGGCAGTTGCATGCCATTGAATGTCAAAACGAAGAAAAGTGTTACCCTGTTAAACATTTGATGCAAATTTATTGGATTAATGTGAAAATAAATTAATATTTTAGCTTGTTAAATGTGTTATTATGATTTATTACTTGATTTGTGTGGGAAAAACTGAAGTTTGTTAATTATAAAGAACTAATATTATTAAAATAATAATGTGTTAATAGTTTCCTCAAGAATGTGATTTTTTGACATACTAGGTAACTCTATTCTTTAACCCTGCACACATAACCCTCGAACGTATCCTTCTAAACCTAACCATTCGTCGTTTCGACGAGCACGTTTTGGGGCGTATAATATCGGTTCTAAACATATATATTTTTGTACTTGCAATACATACATACCTTTAGCAAGTACTTTGTTAATAAATACAACTATATATTTCTATTCTGTTACAAGGATATTTATTATAATCCATTTTTCCAAAAAGCACTTTTTTTTTGAGATCACATTGTTATAAAATTTATATAAATAAACAAAACAAAAAAGGCTTTTTCTCTTTGGCAAAACTTAACTATAACACTATTGTCATTTAAAAAAATATATAAAATTAATTTTTTGAAGCGCATTGTGTGCAGAAATCAACTTTATGCTCACCAACACTCGTCGAAGCGACGAACAAGTTTATCATATCTCAATAATTACGTGCTTACGCGCCGAGTTTGGTTGTCTCCTGCAAAAGCTCAGCGAAGACTAAGTTGGCAAGAAATTTAGCGGCGATCGGTGCACGTGTTAAAAAGAAATAGCTATTTTTTCGTCCGGTGTTCGTCGTTTCGACGAAGGTTATGTGTCTAGGGTTAAACAAAAAGAAAAGTAAAAATGGAAGCGAGACTGAAGGCCGGGGCACAATGAATCCGTCATACGTTAAACTTAGCCTTTTTCAAATAACAGCTAAGTTGAAATACATGGTTTCTTATGAGGACTGTTACATTCAGTACGTGTCCGTCAACGCAAAGTACAAAACCTGGTCAACTTTTAACTTTTTGCGTACGTTGAGTAGTTTGACAGATATTGGTTGGTATTTTTGGTATGTTCTGATTTAGGTTTTTGTGTTTTGTTGCAGCAAAAATAAAAATAAACAAAAGAAATAAACGAAATAAATAAAAAAATTTGATTTTAATAAATAAAATGGAGAATCAACCTATTGAAGCTGTTCAAATGCTTCCGTCAACAAAGTACTCATTGTGCCAACCTTCTCCTTCGTTGCGATAATGTCAGTTGAAAAAGGCGAAGCATAACGTATGACGGATTCATTGTGCCCCGGCCTTGAGCCAGCTCGCTTCGACGACATTTATAAAATGAAGTGGCAATGGCATGTGTAAACAGAGCAAATGGCAAGAGATTCGTCGACGTGAAGAAAAAAATTTTTGAAAAAATTTTTTCAGTCACGTACCAAATTTTTTTAAGAGTTGCAAAAAGGTGTCGCCGTGAAGAAAAAAAAACTTTTGAAAAAAATTTTTCAGTCACGTACCAAACTTTTTTAAGAGTTGCAAAAAAGGTACTATTTTCCGTGTCGGTGTGAGCACTTGTGTTTTTTGAGAGTGTATGTGTGCCACGTGCTATCATGAAATTTATATCCAGAAATTTACTTTAAATAAATAAGAAATACATTAGATGTGCGCTATTAATTTATATACCTTTCAGTAGAAGACAAAAGTAGGTATCAGAATTACTAGATGTCATTTTTTTAATTACTTGATTTCGGAAGTTATAGCCCAGCAAACTTTTTATAAAAAAAATAGTTTTTGTCTTATAAAATCAAAACGATTAAGTGTGCGCTATTGACACATATACCAATCTATGAGAAATAAGAATACCTTTTAGAACTCATAAATGTCATTTCCAGATTTACTTTGGTTCTGAAGTTATAGCCCAGCAAACTTTTTATTGACAAAAAAAAACTTTTGCCTTATAAAAATCAAACGGTTGATTGCGCGCTATTGACTCATATACTAATCGATGAGAAATTGAAATACCTTTTAGAATTTATAAACAACATATCCAGATTTACTTTATTTCTGAAGTTATAGCCCAGCAAACTTTTTTGTGATGAAAAAAGTTTTGCCCTATAAAACCAAAACGGTTACTTGTGCGCTATTGACATGTATATAAATCGATGGAAAATTAAAATACCTTTAAGAAATAATAACTATCGTGTCCAGATTTACTTTAGTTCTAAAGTTATAGCCCAGCAAACTTTTTATTGACAAAAAAAGTTTTGCCTTATAAAAATCAAACGGTTGATTGTGCGCTATTGGCACATATCGATGAGGAATTAAAATATCTTTCAGAATTCATAAATGTCATATCCAGATTTACTTTAGTTCTGAAGTTCTGGGCTATATAAACTTTTTTGGGTCGTTAAAAATAGAAAAAGTTTTCGTCTTATTAAACCAAAACTATTCATTGTGCACAACTCATACGTATACCAATCACTAAAGCACAAAAATACTTTTTAGAATTAGTGACAGTCTTTTTCTGAATTACTTTAGTTCAGAAGTTATAGTCCACCAAACTTTTACAAATTTGTATAATTTTTGTGACAATACAGTTTTTTCCATTAAGTGTGTAAGTGGCAACCTCGTGGTAATTTGCCTAGTAAAATATGTAAACAAACTGTGGAAAAAAATGCTGATTTTGCAAATCAATAAAAATAGGTAATTTTTACTTTTATTTAAATAAAAGTTCTAAGTTTTATGCTTTCGTATCCGTAGAATCAGATTTAATAGATGTCATTATTTTTATTTGAATAACTATGGAAAAAAACACTCTCGAAAATTACTCCAACCAAAAATTTGTTCTTGCATATAAAATGAAAAGTATTGATTGTGCCCAATTACACCAATCGATAGGAAATCAAAATACCTTTTTAAATATGTGACTGTCATATTCTGAATTACTTTAACTCAGAAGTTATGTCCAAATAAAAAAATTTTATATCATTAAAATTTAACAAGAAAGTTTAATGCCTATAAAATAGTAACTGTTGTATGGCAGATATAAAGTTATATATCCTTCGATAGATAATAAAAATAACTTTCAGAAATTGTGAATGTCATTTTCTGAAATACTTTATTTCAGAAGTTATATCCTAGAAAACTCGTCGAAAGCACAAAAATAAGGACAAAAGTTTTATACTTATAAAATAGAAACTACTATTATCGTGTTGCAACATATAACAATCGATAGAAAACAAAACTACCTTTTAAATTGGTGACTGTCATTTTCTGAATTTGTTGAATTCAGAAGTTATCCCACATGAAACTTACAACTTCGTAAATATTTTCCTATTCGTAGACTTTTTATAAAATGTCAATAATAGTGTGCAGCTACTGATAATACAGGTATAAGTTATGTGGCAGCACAAATGAGAACTACCACCGCGAATTGGAACTAATAATAAATATTATTATTAATAATGATTATTATTAGCTTATATTTGCAATTATTAATAAATATTAAGCAAATTAAACAAAGTAAATTTTTATTTTAAACTATGTCGATAATAGTGATATTACATATAAAAAAGCAATGTGAGTTCGAGCACAGAGGAGATGTGTAAACATCTAGTAATGAAATTTTTTTTTTAAGTTGGAAGTACTTATGCGTTTAGTATCTTTTTTTAAATTAATTAATTAAAAGTATCAAAACTTTCAATATTGTAAATACATATGAATTTGTTGGTTTTTGTTTGTTTTATTAAACTTAGGTTAGGTTAGGTTAGCAGGCTGCTGGTAGAAAATAAGAAAAACAGATTCCAGCTCACTTGGGTCCAATATGATGATCCCTTTGTGCTGCCTGTAAGATTAGAAGAGAGAGAGAGAGAGGGAGAGAAATGATAGGGGAATGAGAGGGGTAGAGCTAGAAAGATGAGGAGTGGGTCAAGAAATTTGGCTAGGAGGGGGGAGTGGTCAGCGATTATACCAACTACTATTCCTAATACAGAGGCTCAGATTCTTGAGCCCGATTTCCGATAACTCGGATAAGCTTTTGAAGGATGTTCTGCCAAGAAGGTGCAGACGGAGAGTCTCCAGAGCGGGACAAAGACAGAGGAAATGCAGGATACTTTCTTCCTCTTCCTCGTCATTGCAACTGTAGCAGTAGTCGTTATACGGGAGACCCATACATTTAGCATGGGTTCCGAAGGTACAGTGACCGGTCAGTGTGGCCACGATGTTCCTCAGGTGCTTCCTGTTGAGATTAATGAGATTTTCCGTTCTGTGGAAGTCTAAGCGAGGCCAGAGGGTTCTAGCTATTGCACAGGTGGACTCATTTCGCCATCTGTTTTGAGCTAATTCCAAGAAGGTTATATCGAAGCGACTCCAGCAGGATGATAGTGGTGTGCACAAAGATTGTCGACATCGACTTCTCTTAATGTGGTTCCTCTCTTTGCCAGTTCATCCGTACTTATGTTTCCTAAAATTATCCCGTGTCCATGCACCCAGTTTATCGAGATATTTGAGTGCTGCGCAAGACCATCCAAGGCCTTACGACATTCCCAAACAATAAGGGATGTGGTATACACCCCTGTGAGAGACTTAATAGCGGGTTTGCTGTCAGTCATGATATGGATATCTCTATTTGAAATCCGATAGAACCTTAGTCATTGTGTAGCTCTTTTTATAGTAGATAATTCCGCCTTTAGTACACTACATTCGTTCGGGAGTCTGAAGGACATTTCAATTCCGTACTCGGGAATGAAGACGCCACCTCCAACCCCTCCCCCCTTTTTTGAGCCGTCCATGAAGACCTGTATGGCTCCATTCGGTGGGGAATACCCTTCTGCCAAAGAAATTTGGAAGTTCCTATTGAAGTAGGGTTTCGGAATGCAGTAATCTATGAGATCCGGTATGTTGTTCACTATACCTAAAATACTTGCATGCCCCCATAGTCAGTGATTCCATGCGCCTATTGTGTTTAGTCTGACGGCGGTACGTAGAGCTAGATTTCTAGCAGTTAAGTCCATCGGAAGCCAACCCAACATAGTGAAGAGCGCTTTTGTTGGCGTTGATTTTAGAGCACCTCTTATCATAAGTGCCATTTTACGGAGAGTTCCCTCTATACGGGACTGATTACTTCCTGAGTCGAGTGATTTCCACCAGACCAAAATCCCATAAAATAATAAAGGTTTTATAACCGTCTCTAGTATCCAACCGACTCCCTTAGGATTTATACCCCATGTAGGTCCAATTGCATTACTACAGACATACATTGCCGTTCTGGCTTTCGCTATTCTTGGCTGAAGATTATCCCTCCAGGAAAGCTTACTATCGAGGACAACACCCAGATATTTGGCTTTATCCGACCGAGTTAGAGTAATGCCATTTAGCCTAGGGTGATTGAAGTTGGGAATTTTGTATCTCCTGGAGAAGAGTACTAGTTCCGTTTTATCCGGGTTGACACTAAGGCCACTCCGTGAGCACCAAGCACTAACCTCGTTTTGTGCATTTTCCAATCTTTGTGATATAGTATCCAGGTGGAACCCTGATATTGCAATCGCTACATCATCCGCATATGCAACCGTTTTGATATTCATGGATTCCAATTTTTTGAGCAGCATTGTTAACTGTCACATTCCACAGCAGGGGCGACAGCACACCACCCTGAGGTGTACCTCTGTGGGCCTGCCTTGTGATGGTAGCTGCTCCCATGGTGGAAGTGATGATTCTGCGCAGTAGCAGATTTCCAATGAGCTGATAAATCCGCCGGTTGACCCCCAGTTCTCTGAGAGACTGAATGATTGCCGACGGATCAATATTATTAAAGGCACCTTCAATATCCATGAAGGCCGCCATGGTATAGTTTTTATGCTCGAGTGATTTCTCTATGCATCCTACAAGCGAGTGTAAGGCGGTCTCAACAGATTTGCCCTTGGTATATGCATGTTGAGAGGCCGAAAGTAGAGAGTTATCAATGAGTGTTCTGATATGCACATCCAATATTCTCTCAAGGGTTTTCAGAAGAAAGGAAGTTAAACTAATAAGTCTAAAATCCTTCGCCTTGGTATGTGACGCTTTACCTCCTTTGGGTATAAATGTCACATTACAATTAGTCCATGCATTTGGAATATATGACCAAGTAGTACAGGCCTTGTATATTACAATTAACCATGGGATTACTAGATCGGCATTATATTGCAAATCCACTGAAATGATACCATCCGGACCCGGAGATTTGGATGGATGGAAACTTTTAAGAGCCCATTTCACTTTTTCCACAGTAATGTGTATGGGTATTTGAGCCTGGGCATGGGAAGGGTATGTTCGTCGAATATTCCCACAGGGTTGACAGCCCGGAAAATGGGTGTCCATTAGGACATTTAGAGATCCCACACTGTTCGTTGTCCAGTTACCATCGTTATCCTGGAGGTAACTGGGTATCATCGGTTTTTTCGCTAGATTTTACGCAGTCTACAGATCTCGGAGTGGGATTCTACTTTATTGCAGAAATCCCTCCAAGTTTTGCGTTTAGCGTTCCTGACTTCGTTTTTGAATTTATTCAATGAGGCTTTATACAGTGACCAATTACCTGTCCTTTTTGCTCTATTGAATAATTGTCTGCAGTTCTTGCGAGTTTCTGCAATACTATCAGACCACCAGGGTAGTCTTTTATTTTCATGTTGTACAGATGCCTTACAGGATAAGCCAGTAGCTTCTTTAAACGCATTTGTTAGCGTATCTACCGCTAAGTCGATATCCGCGGCATCCTCTATATTAGGAGGTTGCGCGATCAAGTTGGTGAGGATTCGGTTCTGTACCTCCCAATTTGTTTTGCGTCTGTTAACGTATAGTTTTGTTCTCCTATCCGAAATGCTAATCATGAATGTTATATAGCGGTGGTCAGAGAATGAGCAGTCTGAGGAGACTCTTCATTCCCGAATTAAATGAGCGTGCCTCGAATTGACTAGAGTTATGTCTAATACCTCTTGCCTATTGGAGACTACGAAAGTTGGTACGGAACCTTGATTCAGCACTACCAGATTGTTATGAATAATAAAATCAAAAATGCACTCACCTCTTTCATTTGTATCTGAGCTACCCCAGATCTGATGATGCGCGTTTGCGTCAGCACCTATTAAAATAGGGATACTGATATTTTTTGCTTCCTTCAATGCCTTAAGGACCAATATGCTTGGTGGGGAGTCCACATGGTCATGGGCCATGGAGCATGAGAGTAGCCACCATACTGTGGATTCTCCCGTCTCCCATGCTACTGCTATGGTGTCTTCATCACTAAAATTAGATAAAATGAAGATATTTAAGCTGGTTTTCCCCATAATACAGGATCTAATGTTTTTATCATTGTTACCTGATTTATGTACATACAGTAGTCTGTATCCCTTTGCACTGAGTCCAAGAATTTTGCCTTTGGAAGTCCATGGTTCTTGGATAAGTGCAATATCCACACCTCCTTCTAAAATTCGGCTGGTCAATGTCGCTGAGGCTGCTTTTGAGTGGTGAAGGTTAATCTGAATTAACTTCGCCATCCTCAGATATCAGGGTCATAGTTGACGACGATGTCTGCGTCTGCTGGATTTGGGTCCAGAAGAGCGTTTTCATCGTCCGCAAAGTCAAGTCTATCCAGGAGGACCTTAATCAGACAAGAGTCTGCTTGAGAGCATCTCGAAGCGTGTTGGTCTTGGCTACGTTATCAGTGCCTGCCCCTTGCGACCCCTCTGTTGCACCAGGGTTTTCGGGATCGGTTTGTCATCACCCCGGTAAATGCGAAGTCTGATGCCCATAAACCCGTAGTACACCAGACCTTGCCTTTCCCGGAGTAATGACAACGTTTCCTTATTCAGGACCACGATCGCCTTCCTACGAGTAAAAACCGGTTCGAAGACCTTTACTACCTTCCGGTCATTGGTTGGTAGGTCCGGGTTTCCTTTCTGGAACATGTCCAGGATCTTCGCAGGGTCGTGTGGTTCCGCTGGAATGACAGCAATTGCTCTTGGTCTGTGTGGTATTTCACTGCCCGGGATCAATTCCAGTCTCGCACTGGGCCACACTTCCCCTAAGGATAGGATGATATCCTTTAGTTTGGACGCTGATAGGTCGTCCATGCAGGAGACTAGTTTCACATGACCCTGAAACCAGCCTGCGTCCATGAACTGTGGCGAGTGCCCTTGGCTCATTTCATTATCCTGCAGGTAGATGACCAGTAACTTTTGACAGATCAATCCCCACTTGTCGTGATTGATTGCTCCATCGCAGTTACTATGGTCTGGAACAGCCCTTACCAGTGGGTTTCTTGCAACTTCACTGTAAGGTTTGTTTATGACCTTGGAGTCTGCCTGCTTCTGACGCTTACTGGATGGCTGCGCCTTTAGCTGCGCCGATGGTTCCTCCCCTGAGCGTTGCCTTTTAGGCGCGGTGGCTCCAGGTGTTATTGCAGTTGCTTTAGGGTTAGAGCTATCGTGTGCGGCCAAGTGAGCCTTCGCCCATGCCAGCGAGGATTTTTCCTTGCTAGTGAGCTCCCTAGACGGCTTATTGCTCAACTGCTCGATATAGCGTCGAGCAGCCCGTAATGCAACGGTGGCTTTGCGCGTCAGGAAGCTTCGCTCACGCGTGTCTTGTGCGTTCTATCCAGATGCAGTTGGCACTGTCGGCTTGACGTTGACTGGCACATCCTTCTCGAGCACTTAGGTGCAGTTGGCACGGCTGGTATTACTCCAGCTGGCACACCTTCCGTTTTATTTTTGGGTGCAGTTGGCACTACCGAGGGTTTCCCGGTTGGCACACCCAAAGTTGTTTTGGCTGATTTCCCAGTTCTTTATTTGGCTGCAGCAGATGTGCTTGGACTAAGGTCCAAGGACATGCTGCGGGTTAACCTTGCCTTTCCTAATGGAATGGCAAGGTTCGGTTTTTGTTTTTTAAAAGGTTTATTCTCAATTTAGTTCCCACGAGTATGCGCGTAAGGGGTTGGACCATCCATGCAGGGACGGCGTACATGGGCTAGGCAATCACGTTTTAACCGACCCGTGCCCTGGCGTCGGCGTGGAGCTGTTAGCGACTAGTCTTCTTTAACCACTGACTAGCCATTCCCCCCCAGGGGAGTCTGTTATGGACTACGGGTGTGGCAACCCCGGGGCCCCAGCTGGGGTGATGTGGCTTTTTCCATTGACGTACCTTTGGTACATTACCCATAGAACTTATGTGTTACTACCCAATCTCTGAATATACACAGAGTAACGGATGTGCACATATTTATAACAAAAGGAAGACAGGTCCTGTTGATGTCAGTTAGGTGCAGCGTCACCTAGAACTGCCCCTGAGTTCAAAAGACGATAGAGGTGAAGCCCTTGTGGTGGAACTTCGAGGTCTAACCAGAGGCTACTTCTGGTGCCACGGGTGCCGGTTGCCCAACAGCCGAGCTGCTTTGAAGTTTTGAGTGCATGTAGCGGTCGTCAGTTTCCTTTGCTAAAATGCCGAGTTCGTACTACCCCAATGGGGTATACCCCAAGGGGTTAAAGGGATGATTTTGGTATGTGTGGAGTAGGCACTGGTTATTTGGCGACACAGGCATGCGTTCATTATGGATGAGTGGTTGAGCTGTGCCGGCAATGGTTGAGGAATTCTCTTGGGGACCTCGCTATGGGTGTATACACAACACCTTAGCATGGAAGCCGGAGAATTATCGTGGTGGCTGTGGTTGCTACCAAAATCGCTGGGAGAATAGTCTTGGCTTCCCAGTTTGAAATCAATGCTAGTGATTGGTCTGACGCGGTCAGCCAGACACTATTCTAGGTGCTGTTGCCATTCAACAGAAGCTGCTATGGGCACGGACATAGCAGCAGAGTTTAGATAGCTCAAATTACCTCAGCAAGGTAATTGAATATAGTACAGGGATAACTATACTCAAAGATTGCAACCTATGTGCCTTATGGAGTGGGCCATAGGTTCATTCTAATAGGGTGCATGGGGGCGTTGGTCTGGCGTCTAACCCACACCCGGTGCTTTGGCACCCGTGAGATAAGGCCGTAATGGCAGGTGCTCACGGAAAGCTATCGCACATCTGACTAGCCATTCAGGTTCTCGTAACTGCTACCATCCACCTTAACCTTACAAGTGGTTTAGTTTTGGTCCGCGGGCTCCATGCAAAGAGAAAGCTACACCATAAGAAAGGAGCCACAATATGTCTCCCCATCACGAGCACAAACATGGGTTGAATGTTTCTCGTGATCGGGAGTCTCCACTTGTGGGTTCCTTTCCCATGGTTCTCCCAACCCTGGAGCCTCTTTCTCAGGGTAGCCATTGTCGGTGAGACACCAGTTGTGCATACATTTCACCAGCACGCAGCCTGGCCATGACAACGATCTTGCGAGTTTCTAAAAAGGAAATCCCGCAAGTTCGTGCCAGACCCGAGACATGTCAGCAACATAAATGACCACTTAGTGCAGTGTATCAGAAATGTTGCTAATAATGTCCCTCCCCTATCCGCCACCTGGGGACGCGCCCAACAGGAGACTACTACTCCTACAGCATAGCTAGGTGCTAAACTAGCGCTGTTGTTCGGTTTTATTAAACTTATTTGGTTAGTAAATGGGCATACTGCAGTATATGTTTATGTACTGCATTCAAAATTGTAGTAAGCAGTAAATTTACTGATTACTAAAAAATTCAGTAAATTTTTACTGCTAATGAAATTTAATTTGCATTACCAGTAAAATCGTAGGGCCGTAATCATAATAAAATTGTAGCAAGTGGCAAAGTTTTTTTCATTCAAATTTTGAAATTTTTGTATGAAAAACATTTAGCCACTTGGTAGAATTTCATTATGAATACGGGCATTACTGATTACTGAAAATTCAATGCACCTCATCATATAACAAATCATTTAGGCAATTTATAAAAATTGTGGAAAAAATTTTAGTAATCAGTAAAAATTTACTTGTTAAACATTTTTTATTGTTTTTACTGAAACTTTAGTGGTACTGCAGTGCTCATCTATGGTAAATGCCTTTACTTTTACTTTTTAATTTTTAATTCCTGTTCTTCATCGTTTAGTTGTTGCTGTTCTTGTTGTTGTGTACGCATTGCAATTAAAATAAATTGAGTAAAGTGCGACTTTGACTCGCGCACATTCGGTTTTATTAATTTTTTTTTATTTAGCTTTCTTCCTTATTAAGTTTTTTCAGTTCAAACGATTTTTTTCAGTTTTATCGCTTTTTTCTTGTTTTGGCGTTTTTATTCTCTTTTTGGGTTTTTTAAATTTTCGCAATTTTTTTCATTTTGGCGATTTTTTCATTTCGGCGATTTTTTTCTGTTTTTTTTGGGGTTTTTTTCCTTTTTATCGATTTTGTTCTGTTTTTGGGGTTTTTTTTATTTAGGCGATTTTTTCATTTTGGCGATTTTTTCATATTGGTGATTTTTTTGTTTAAATATTTTTTTCATTTTGGCGATTTTTCCGGCTTTTCGCGATTTATTTTAGTCCTAGAGATTTTTTTAATTTGGTGCTTTTTTCGTTTTGGCGATTTTTTTTTGTTTTTGGCGATTTTTTATATTTGGCGATTTTATATTTTTTGATTTTTTAGTTTTACCGTTTTTGAAAATTTCAAGAGTTTTGCTCTTACGGTTTCCAAGATACAGCAAGTTGTCAAAATTACATAGTCAAAATTGCATTAACTGATAGAACACCCTTTAATTTAAGTTTTTTAAATTTTAGTGTTTATTGTTGTAGTCTGTATAAAAATATACTAATTTTACAAATTTCAAGTGTCAATATACATACATGTGTACATTACGGTGGCCGTTATTTTATTTTATTTTTTTGATTTCTTCTACTCTCACCCCCAGTTTTATGTAAAAAAAATACGAAAAAATTTCATACCGATAAGTTGAAACACAGTATGTGATATTTATTTATTTGTGAGAGGATAAGAAAAAATGCTGTCAAAATAAAATAGATTCGATTTCTCGACTGCTTTCTGGCGCTAATTTGTTTGTATCAATTTGTATGGAAAATGTGTTCATGCCGCAATTCTGTTTGATCATTGAGGCCTTAAACGTTTTTAATTTATCTTTCTTTAAATTAAATTGCTAAAATTTGTAGATTTTCGTATGGGGTAAATTTTTTAACATGTAGGAAAAAACGGATTTTTTTTAAATCTACTGGCAACACTGATATAATTTTTGGAAGAAAAAATTAAAAATTTGAAATATGGAAAAAATCATCGTATGAGTGTAAAATGTTTTTGGAAGCAACTTTTAAAGAGAATCAAAAATAACACAAGATTTTCAAATCATCGTATGAATTGGGCTCCATTTGAACAAGACTTGTTAGAAGTGAAAAATATTCACCCTTATTCTATTTGGCGTCGGCAACATAACACGACGTCGTTTTTAATGTTTTTTGTCAAATCGGCATTCCTGTAGATAGTATTGCCATTTATCGATGACTGTCAGCAAATGTTTGGCATTCTTATTATCATAATGCAGGTCATGCATTTTGACTGTGAATAAAGGCAGAATTACCCGACTGTGAATGTAGAACTGTAAATGTCAATGTGTCAGCTGATCGAATCTGTTGCATGAAAAGCTATGCAAACCCTTACCTGACTGAAATGACACGTAAATGTAACGTCTGAACCTGCAGAAAATAGAATTTCAAGACGACATTACGTGACATTTGTAGACAGTGATGGGATGTATGTATATTGAATGAGAGTGTGGCACAATAGCTCTGATTTGGTACTTTTGTTCTGATAGTTAAAAGTAACGGTTTGTCCAGATACATTGACGATCTATTAAAATGAATATATAAATTTGTTTATAACAGCTCATGTCGTAGAGATGATTTTATAAATTTATGAAATTCTTAAGTATTCCCCAAACCGTTGTTGGTTGTCTCGTCAAGGTGTTGCAGATAGATTCTTTGAACAGTGCGAGTCCTTGAAATATTTCTTCACATTGTAAAATTTTCAGTCATAATGCAATGATAAAACTTTATTCGTATTAAAAAGTTTAACGGATAATATAAGCAAAATGTATTTATTATATTTTTATCTTGCCTTGAAATGGTAAATTATCCAAATGCAATCTAAAAATGTGGAACTACATTTAATTTTAAAGAAGCTTTTTTATTTCGTCATTTGTGTCGCAATTTTTTGAACAAAAAATACATTAATATTGTTACGTAAAAATATTCCTACAGGGTTAAAGCAAAGAACTATCTGGAATTATTTAACTAAAGCACTAAACGTACACACATATTTACGTGCAAATACTATAGCAACAACAATAATTGTATACATAGCTACAGACACACACACACATGCAAATAAAAGTGCGAGCACTGTACTACCAGTACAGACCGCATTGCCAACATAAGAGTCGTTACTTTTAAATTCAAAAGTAACGACCAATCGAATTATCTACAAACGCCTAGAAGCAGCAACATGAATTTTCCCGATTGTGCTAGAGGACTGTTTGAACATCTGGCTACCAATAGTAAATGACAATACAGATGGCATCATGCACCTATCAGGCGAACATTCGAGATCCGGTTCCTGTACTATAAAAAGTGGCAGCATGTGCGAGAACAGAGCAGTACTAATCAGAAAGTAGTCAAGTTAAGACTTCGTTCAAAGTGGGTAATAACGATAAGAAGTGATTAAGTAAAGAAAGACAAGTTATAATTTGCTTCGTTAAGAATAAAAGGAAAAACAGTAGCAAACAAATAAAATAAAAATTGTGTATTATTTATTTTTATTTTTGAGCAATGAAAAGAACTCACACGTTTAATAAAATTTAAACGTAACATTTGGTGTCAGAAGTGGGATTGCAAAATTAAAATAAAAATAATAAATTAATTAGAAAATAATTAATTTGCAATACGAGGAAGAATGAAATTTCAAGAGCTTAAGGTGGAGCAACTCAAGAAAGAGTTGAACAATCTGGACTTGCCAACAACTGGTAATAAGGTCGAACTACAGAAAAGATTGTTGGAAGAGTTCCAGCGGCGCAACATCGATATAGAAAGCTACGAGTTCGATGAAAAAGAAGAAATTGAGGTATGTACTCGTGCAGCAGCAACCAGTACAGACATTGGTGCAATGTTTGCTGCTATGATGAGTAAAATGGAGGCAAACAATGAGAAAATGGAAACAATGCTTCAAGAAACTTCTAGAGCAAAGAATGAAATGAAGGCAAACAATGACAAACTGCTAGGCCAAATGGATGAGAGGTTTCAGGAGTCTTCTAGAGCAATGAAGGCTGAAATTCAGGAGTCTATGAAGGCCACAAATCAGAAACTTCAAGAAATTTCTGAGGCCTTTGATAGAAGAGTAGATGGCATTGAAGTACAAGTCAGCAAGTTTGACGAGAAAATATCAGAGCTAGAGAACAAATTCCATAGCTTAGAAATTGGTGGCGTGGCAGTACAAGTGAAAGATGTAGACGAGAAGTTGCACGAGCTGGAAGCAAAAATCGTCAATCTCCAGGGCCAAGGCGGACCAGTGCGATTTGTTCCAGAAGTTTCCAGCAGGATAAAGACGCCTTGTTTTGATGGCAGTGCACCACTGAACATCTTTCAATTTCAGTTCGAAACAGTGGCTAACAGAAATGGTTGGGACAGTGAAGAAAAGGCCATAGAGCTAGTTTTGGCCTTAAAAGGTGCGGCAGCAGAAGTTCTCGAAACTGTGCCAGTAGGCTGCAGAAACAGTTTTGATGACATAATGGCGGCACTGCAACGCAAATATGGCGGTGAGCACAAGCGTGACATATACCGCATGGAATTGCGATGTAGAGGACAAAAACCCAATGAGTCTCTACAAGATTTCGCAATGGAAGTCGAGCGGTTGGTGCAGCTTACGTATCCAGGCGAAAACCATCCATTCCTGGATCATGTCAAAACGGAGGCGTTTGTTAATGGCATCCGCGACCCTGATATCAAACTTGCAGTGTGTGCTACGCAAAAGGCAACCTTCACAGAAATGGTTTCATTTGCACTAACTCAGGAGACTGCTAGATTGATTTTGAAGCCACAGGTGTGCAAGGTACGGAACGTGGAAGTACTTGCCGAAAATGATAATAGTCTAGTCTCTAGCATTAAGGAGGCCGTGAGACAAGCATTGGCGGAGAAAGAGCAAAAAGTTAATAATAAGTGCTATAACTGCGGCAAAGTTGGTCATTACCAGCGCAACTGCAAGGCGCCAAGAAAGAGAGCCAGATCTGTTTCGCCATCAAGGAACAGTAAACGGGTGTACCAACAAACAACACAAGAGTCCCCGTTAAACTAAAACGAGCTAGCACTAAGGGGCAAGAGCTAGCTCCCACAAACGACGGCCCCACAATCTCCATATCAGTGATGCAACAGAAAAATAGCAACCTTACTGCATGCGGATACATCAACGGTGAAAAGCACATCCTTACCATAGACACAGGAGCGTCACAGTCAATAATCAGGCCCAATGTAGTGAAGGGGAAATGTGAAACTATAAGTAATATACGACTACGTACAGCTACTGGGGAGCCTGCCACTGTCTATGGTAAAACTGAGGCGAAGGTGACTATTGCCAATATCAGTGTGAAACACGTATTTATTGTTGCCGATATTGTAGAAGAGGTTATTATTGGAGCCGATTTTATGATAAACCACGGAATCAACTTGCATATGGGGCAACAAGTGATGATTTGGCGTAATGTTGAAATACCGCTTGATGTTGGATATGACAATCAGATGCACGTCAAGAAACTGCTTGCTATTGAAAATCAGACATTACCACCACGGTCTGAATCAGTAATATGGGCACAAATGGAGGGAGATTGTGAGGACAATCGGTTGTGGGTAGTAGAACCAGCAGAAATTAAGAGCGAGCTATTAACAGCAAAAGCCCTCGTAAGAACTTGCAATGGAAAAAAGGTTCCCATACGGGTACTAAATTTATCAGGCCAAGAAAAAGTCATCAACAAGAATTCCGAAATAGGTCAATGTGCTCAAGCAGAGGCAATAATAAACTGCGATAAAAAACCAGAACCTGCCAATTTGTCTGCAAAGGAGCGTGAAGAATTTCAGGCATATGTGGAGCGATGGGTAGCAGGGCTATCACCTCCTGACAGAAATAAAGCCAAGCAACTGCTAAAAAGGCACGCCTGCATTTTTGCCGGGCAGAATAAAAGCCAAGGGAGAACGGCAATAGTGAAACACGAAATAAATACTGGCGAAGCAAGGCCAATAAAACTAGCACCCAGAAGTATACCACTGGCTAAGCGAACTGAGGTAAAAGAGCTCGTCAATGAAATGGAGTGGTGTGGTGTAATCGAACCATCTTCAAGTCCCTGGAGCTCACCGGTAGTGTTAGTAAGGAAAAAGGACGGCAGTACTCGATTTTGCGTCGATTATAGGAAACTTAACGACGTGACCAAAAAGGACAGTTATCCGCTGCCAAGAATTGACGACACCTTAGACATGCTTGCTGGAACGAAATGGTTCTCCACATTGGATCTACAAAGCGGCTATTGGCAGGTGGAGATTGCAGAGAAAGACAAGGAGAAAACTGCTTTCAGCGCATGCGATGGTCTGTGGCAGTTTAATGTTATGCCATTTGGGCTCTGCAATGCTCCGGCTACTTTCGAGCGGCTCATGGAGCAAGTGTTAAAAGGACTGCACTGGAAAACATGCTTGGTGTATCTTGACGACATAATTGTAATGGGGAAGACTTTTGATGAACACCTTAAAAATCTCACTGAAGTCTTTCAGCGCATATCATCGGCTGGACTCAAACTCAGCATCAAAAAGTGTGCACTATTCCAGAAAGAGGTGAAGTATCTGGGCCATAAAGTTACAGCAGATGGTATTTCAACAGATGAAGATAAGATACGAGCAGTAAAGGACTGGCCTCGTCCAAGAAATCTTCACGAATTGCGCAGCTTTTTGGGCCTTTGCACATACTACAGACGCTTTGTGCCAAATTTTGCCAGCGTAGCTGCAAGCTTGCATGAGCTAACAAAGAAGTCGCAACCATACGATTGGGGTGAATTGCAGGAGAATGCTTTCCAGACACTAAAAGATTTATTGTGCACATCACCAGTCTTATCATATCCAGTTGCTGGGGAAAAATTTGTGCTAGATAGCGATGCAAGTGGATATGGAATAGGAGGTGTGTTATCACAGGTGATTAATGGAACAGAAAAAGTAGTGGGCTATTACAGCCGAATACTTTCGAAACCTGAGAGGAACTACTGTGTGACACGACGGGAGCTTCTGGCAGTGTTGGAGTGCATTAAGCATTTTCATAAATACTTGTATGGCCAACACTTTACTTTAAGAACTGACCATTCTGCGCTCAGGTGGCTACTGCAGTTTAAAAATCCTGAAGGGCAGCTAGCACGCTGGATTGAACGTCTTCAGAGCTACAACTTCAGCATTGAGCACAGAAAGGGTGCAAGGCATAATAATGCTGATGCTCTGTCACGACGCCCCTGTAGCTTAGAGTGCAGACATTGTTCAAAAGTCGAGGCGAAAGAATGTGTCATTGATGTCAGGCTTACAAAAATTGGTACGGAAGAAGACTGGTCAGAGGCGCAAAGGGCAGATCCAGCACTGGGAAAAATTATAGCAGCTAAAGAGGAGGATAGAAGACCCACCCGTAATGAGATATCAGCTGAAAGTCCACTGGTAAAATCGTATTGGGCCCAGTGGGACAGCCTGAATTTGATAAATGGTTGTTTGTATCGTGTCTGGGAAAGTGTAGACGGTAAGACGGTTTCCAATCTGATCGTGGTCCCAACATCCAAGAGGAGCGAGGTGTTGAAGGAGTTCCATAATGGACCCAGCGGTGGTCACCTGGGCGTAACAAAAACGCTCGAAAAGTTAAAACAGCGTTTTTATTGGATTGGATGTCAACAAGCCGTAGCCGAATGGATAGCGAATTGCACACAGTGTATGAAGGCTAAAGGTCCAGCAAAACGAAGTCGGGGTCTGCTGCAAAAATATAACTCGGGAGCACCCTTTGAGAGGATAGCAATGGATGTAGCAGGACCTTTTCCGGTCAGCAACGCTGGGAATCGTTATATTCTTGTAGTGATGGACTATTTCAGCAAATGGCCAGAAGTTTATGCCATACCTAACCAGGAAGCCAGAACGGTTGTGGACGCGTTTGTAAACAACTGGGTATGTCGCTATGGAGTTCCTATTGAACTGCACTCTGACCAAGGTAGAAATTTTGAGTCTGCCATAGTTAAAGACATGTGCGAGCGATATGGGATAAAGAAAACCAGAACCACACCACTTCACCCACAGTCTGATGGCATGGTAGAGAGGTTCAACCGTACATTAGAAGAATATTTGCGAAAAGTAGTGAGCACGCATCAAAAGGACTGGGACGAACACATTCCGGAGTTTCTATTAGCATACAGGTCAGCTGTGCATAACACAACATCGCGAACACCTGCAAAAATTATTTTTGGAGCTGAGTTAAAGTTGCCTGGAGATTTAGAGTTCGGCGTCAAGCCTACACTAACAAATGAAGCAGATACTGGCCCTTTCCAAAGGCAAGAAAATTTAAATGAGCTACATGAATTTATCCGTAGCCGAATTAAAATGGTCAGTAATAAGATGAAAGTTAGATATGACCGTGCTGCAAATTCTAAAGGCTTTAATGAAGGTCAATTGGTTCTACTTTTCAACCCACAGCGGAAAATAGGATTGTCTCCAAAACTACAGACTCACTGGGAGGGACCATATACGGTGGTAAAAAGGTTAAACGATGTCGTCTACAGAATACAAAAACACAATAGCCCAAGATCAAAAATGAAAGTTGTACATTTAGAACGACTCGCAAACTATGGAAAGCCGGATAATGTGCCTATTCGGGACGAACAGGCTTAAGTGGGCGGCAGTGTTACGTAAAAATATTCCTACAGGGTTAAGGCAAAGAACTATCTGGAAGTATTTAACTAAAGCACTAAACGTACACACATATTTACGTGCAAATACTATAGCAACAACAATAATTGTATACATAGCTACAGACACACACACACATGCAAATAAAAGTGCGAGCACTGTACTACCAGTACAGACCGCATTGCCAACATAAGAGTCGTTACTTTTAAATTCAAAAGTAACGACCAATCGAATTATCTACAAACGCCTAGAAGCAGCAACATGAATTTTCCCGATTGTGCTAGAGGACTGTTTGAACATCTGGCTACCAATAGTAAATGACAATACAGATGGCATCATGCACCTATCAGGCGAACATTCGAGATCCGGTTCCTGTACTATAAAAAGTGGCAGCATGTGCGAGAACAGAGCAGTACTAATCAGAAAGTAGTCAAGTTAAGACTTCGTTCAAAGTGGGTAATAACGATAAGAAGTGATTAAGTAAAGAAAGACAAGTTATAATTTGCTTCGTTAAGAATAAAAGGAAAAACAGTAGCAAACAAATAAAATAAAAATTGTGTATTATTTATTTTTATTTTTGAGCAATGAAAAGAACTCACACGTTTAATAAAATTTAAACGTAACAATATCTTCATGTTAACATGTGCCAGAATATGTTTTAAGTGGATACACCTATAATACTGTTCCTTTTGATAAAAAAAATGCTTAGAAATGAAATAAAATACGGGAAAAAATTAAAGGTGAATACAGATCCATATTAGACTTTGAAGATTGAAACAATTCAAGAACTTAAATGTGAGTGAGTTTTTTGAAGACATGGAGACGTAAACAATAGTTTCAATGAACAATTTTTAAGAAATATTTATCGAATCGTTGAAGGTATGATTTTTATTCTCTACTCTTCATCAAGCGTGGAAAGTATATTTTAGTTCGAAATTTGATCAAAAGTAAAATGTTAAATGAACTGCAATTATAAACTTTAGCATCTTTAATACATGGTAAAGATTTTTTAAGCATAACAATATATCTTGTTATAATCGTATTACATATAAAATGATGAACCAAAAAAGCAAATTCTACTACACCGCCCGAATCTTTGTTTGATTAAAATAAATAGCTAACAATTATTATTATTTTTAACGTGCACGAATTTTTACAACCATAAAAAGCACAAACTATAATTGTCACTTAGTATATACATCTAATTAGAAAAAGTTATTTTATCATTTAAATTAGTTTAGGCTTATTATAGTCTTTAAGCCTTATTCCAGTTGGCGACATCGACGTCACTTTAATACAATACCAACAAATTGGGGCTTGTGTACCCGTTGTCGAAAACAACTCACTGCTGTTCTCGAGAACGAGTAAACAAATCCCAATTTTTTGGTATTGTGACGTCGATGTCGACAACTGAACCAGTACATAAGTAAATTGTCGCTCACGATAAATTTTACTTTATTTTAAAGGTTAGCAACAATTTTGCAACTTTGATAATAAAAAAGTTAATTTCTTACTATATGTCGCTCACAATTATATCGAAAATAGGACTCGAAATGTATTAATGTAGATATACAACTGTTTGGCACTATTCAAGTGATTTTGGCACTATTTAAAAGCAGATTTGGCACAAAATCAAGTTTTCCAATTTCCATCACTGGTTTGCATAGCTTTTCATGCAACAGATTCGATCAGCTGACACATTTACATTTACAGTTCTACATTTATAGTCGGGTAATTCTGCCTTAAGTGCTCACTTAAATACTATGAAAGTATGGTAGCACTGTGAAATGTTGATAATTCAAAAAGAAAACAGATGTTTAATGTAAATAAGAAAGTTAGGTTATAAACATGTAGAAAATTAAAATTGTAAAAAACAAATTTTATGAAACCAAAAGAGCATCAGAACGCATTTTTCTATTTATTTATTGCATGATATGATACTTTGTATTATATACATATGTTATATATTTATGAAATTTAAACGAAATTCTTTTTAATACGACCACATGATGTTCATGTACATGTTTTCAATAAACACACACAAGCACAATAACATATGGTATGCTCGTAAGACTTATAGTACGTTTCCATTATGAGCAAATCAAGTTGATTTGAGAAAATTATGTCGAAGTGTTTCCATTATGTGTTTTAAATGTTTCTATGTTCGAATTTTCGAAATCAATTTGACGTTTGAATTGTTTATTTATTTTTATAACCTAAAAGAAGCACAAACATTTGTTTAATAATAATTTGGAACAACAAAATAAATAAATCATTTACATAAGAATGGAAAACAACATTGACAATAACTATCTTTTTTTTAATTTCTTTTTCCTTTTTATACGCAAATACCAATTATGGATGACCCAGACTTGCGTTTGTAATAATAGCAGCCGCGCAGTGTTGCATTGACAAATTCTACTTAATTTGTAGCAAATTAAGTCATTTGAGATAATTTGCTCATATGAAAAATGTATGGGAAATCACTTCGCAAATTACTTAATTTGGGCAAATCAAATGTTTTGACCTAAATCACGTATATGGAAACGTACTATTAAACAACACTTAAATGCACAATGTTGGCTGTTTAAGTTTGATTTAATTGTGCGGTGAGAAACAAATTTTTTTTTGTTTCTTTTTGTTTTGTTTTGCATACAGCTCTGTGTGTATTAGTGTTTTTACAAGGCGAATTGAGCAATTTGAACCAAAATGTCAAAATTTGCTTAGAAATCTTTTGACAGCTTGGTTTTGTAGCATAACGAACTGTATTTTGCTTTTTGTGTTGTAAAATTGTTGTACTGATAAGGTCACCTGATATTGAATTCGCCTTGCACTTGCTGTTTTTAAAGTTGTGTGTGTATTGGTTTTGTGCTGCTGATGCGAGGTTGTGCCTGATTGAAATATTGTGCCAACCACAAAACCAATATTTTTGCCTGTCTCACCTGCAAACTGGCATATTATGTCATCATAATTATTCTCGTGTGTGAAAGGGCATGAAGAACAAGGTACATTAATCAAGTAACCGCATTTCTACAAAAAAATATTACAGCACCAATAAGCACATGTACCATTGCAAAATTATACTTGGAAAATGCACGACTGCAACAAAATTACAACACCAAAAAAAACACATGTTTTTTGTTGGTATAAACAAACGTGTAATTGTTTGAAACAGATGTCTTTTGTTTTTAAAAACAACAATTAAAGGGTAATTAAAGTACAATTGCAGACGCGGCATTCATGAATGATTATAATCATTCAGTGTTGCTATAGGTGTGTTATTACACAGAGTGTGCAATTACTCTCATGTGTACGTTATATAATTAGATTCATGTATAATCTCTGTGTAATTCTACTTTATGTTCTATTTTTATTTATTTTTGTTTTCATTTTAACCTACAAAATACATATGTAGTGTAATTTTCTTCAATGTGTTATCGGAAATACAGCAATGTGTAATTCCATTGGCAACACTCTAATGATTTTGTATACAAAATATACACTAACATTTTTGTAGCTTGTAAACAAGGTTAGGTTAGGAAGGGTGGTGCTTTACCGCACCTCCACTCGGAGACCCAATTGGTTCCATTGTGATTCCCTTCTGTTGCCCAAAAAGTAATATTTACCCTCCCATTTGCAGCCAGAAGTGACCCTATTATTCATCACTAAGCCACCGAATTCCCATGATGAAGCCCCTGATGTCCTCTAGCTTACACTTCCCGACATCAGTAATGCTTTCATGGAAACGTCTGCTCAGCCACCTAAGCCTATGACGTTGCAGCTTTGGGCAATGACATGATATGTTCAATGGTTTCTGGTTCCTCTTCATCCCCGCACATCCTACAAAAATCTGGAGTGCAAGTCTCCCAAATGCTAGTTCTTGCTCTGACCGAGCAGTGACCTGTCAACACGCCTTTCATGAGTAGCCAAAACCCCTCGAGACTCTACAATTCTACTTACTTCGCAATGAACTGTTGGTCCTGCTTTCTACCCAATTACTGAGTTCTTTATAGTAATGACCTATCGGTAATTTCACTGATCTGTCCGACATTTCCTCATCTAACGCCGACCCTATTCTTGCCAGCTCATCGGTAATTTCATTTCCCTCAACACTGTTGTGGCAAGGAACCCAATATAGTCTTACACTATACTTATCCATAAGCAAGTTGAGGGCTTTCCTACAGTCACTAACAAGTTTCGATTTAACATTGTGTCCCTTCAAAGCTTTTAGCGCTGCCTGGCTATTGACGTAGAAGGTTACCTTCTCACCTTCAGCTACATTCCTGCCCACCAGTTTCGTGGCCCTGAGGATCGCCAAGATCTCAGCCTACATTCATTCGGCATTCTGAAAGAACTACGAATGTTCGTTCCCAAGATATAGACACCAGCCCCTGTGCCTTCCCCCATTTTTGATTCGTCTGTAAAGACTGCACTACCCTCATAAAGTCTATAGGATTTGATCCAATAGTCCCTATCCGGAATTACCATTAAGGGTGTTCTACTAAAATTGATTTCAGCGACCTTATAGTCCATAAACACCAGGTGTTACGGAATCCTGATCACCAAAACCAATCTTATTTAAGATTGATGTGAAACCTGATATTCCTGTCCTCACCAATCCTGTTTCTACGAGTCTAAAGAGACTTCTAGTCGCCGTTCCCATCACAAAGTCCTCTATAGAAAGTAGATGAAAAATGACGTCCAAGGCAGCCTGAGGTGTACTCCTCTGAGCACCTGTGATGCCCATCGAGGCACATCTTTGAGCTTTAGCTAGTAATCTTCTGTGACTTTCCTTCCTCAATGCCTCCCACCATACCACACAACCATGAGGGTGGCGTTGGCTGTTAGTTAGCACGTTGACTATAAAACCTAAGGTCTTGGGTTCGAGCCCGGTGCCCGACAGTCATTAAAAA
The DNA here is from genome assembly GCA_949987645.1 of Tachina grossa. NCBI lineage: Eukaryota > Metazoa > Arthropoda > Insecta > Diptera > Tachinidae > Tachina > Tachina grossa. Next base: position 65,178,894 of record OX465274.1, read on the forward strand.
AATAACAACACCACGCATTTTTCTGATGTTTATTTGTGTCCTCTGTATCAGTTGTTGTGGGAAAAGTTCAAGTGATGTAGGTATAAGGCACTGGGTCACTAAAACTACACCGGATTCAGCAGATGCTAATCTTAATGTAACATCAGAGAGCCCTCCTTCGTTGTGTAGTAGAATCATCTGCGAAGTAAACTTTACTCTACATATCTCGCGACATTTTGTTGTTAGGGAAGTAAGAAGACACTTCTAGCTGCCCTTGCCCTACCACGGTCATTTCCATTTCCTTTAATTCTGTTTTTTACCCCTTTCTTGTTTCACACACACATATTTACACTTACCTACACATCAAAATCGTAAATAATCTTAGCCGATCATATTTAAAATTTCAAATTTTCTAACATTTATATATATTTAAAATAAAAAAAAAACTCAGACTTAATACAATAACATTAGATTAAAAAAAATATAATTCTTGCACTTGCAAACAAAATTTTAACTTATTTAAACTTAACTGGACTTATCTATGCAGAATGATTGGATACAAACAAAATTTGAAAATGTTTAAGCTTTCTTTAATTCAATTAACTTCTATCCTATTCCAATACGTGTTAGAACTTTCAGCACTAACAAAATAATTTCCCTTTTCATTTACTCGCGCCTTTCTTAGTCCCAAATCACACTGTGCAAGTCTTATTGCTAAGCTGATTAGTTTCAGGGAGAGAGAGACGAGGGGAACAGCAACGTTTCTTTTCCCCCGTCTCTCTCTCCTAATAAACTAATCAGCTTAGCAATAAGACTTGCATAGTGTAAATAGGGACTTAATATGCAAATTTTCTCTTGTTCGTTTAGCTTTTAAAGGGAAGATTTCTCTTAATTTTGTGAGCGGATTTTACTATACTAAGCTACCTGACGGAGCTCCCTAAAGGCCCAACTATAATATGAATAAGCTAGCTTAAGCAACTGTGCGGTTACATATAAAACGCATGTGGCAAACTATAATGTACTTAACAAACTTTTCGTCAAGTTTCGTCAAATGTCATTTGCTTAAGTAAAGTGTCAAACTGAACGCACATTCCGTAAGGAAACAACTGTTTGTGCACTTTTTAATTCAAACAAGCAGCAGCAGAAAATATTCATTGATTTTAAATATTTTTTTATTGTTTCTTATTTTAAGCTCAGAAAATAAAGCAAAACTTTTATTTTCATTGTTTGTTTTACAATACACATATACACACATACACATGTATTTACTTATGTTTATTCACTGTTGTACTTTTTAGTAGGCAAAAGAAATAAAACAAGTAATAAGGTGATGGATATATTTATATGTGAATTTCTAACAGATTAGTCATTCTTTCAAGTTAGTTTGATTGAATTGCATTCATTAATTTAGGAGTTATGAGAAGAAACAAAATTACTACAAAATTATTGACAATACCTAGATGTGCAGCTGTGGCTAAAGAATACTTAAGTGCATGTAAGTACATTGTGGCCACCACATCTGAATTTTTTAAGCATTTGACAGACTTATACTATGTTCACACTTGTGTTTTTAAACGTGTTTAACGCCTCATTCGTGTTTAAGAGCTTAAACACGACGATTTTGAGATGTTTTACCATACATTGACTTGTTTTGTTAAACATCTCAAATGAAGTGTTTAAGATTAAAACACTTCCTTAAACACGATAATGGAGTATGTTCAGTCCGTTTTTTGATAACTCTGGCAACTTTGTGTTGTTCTTAAATGGCGTCACGTCAAAAATTATTTGGTAAACAAGTAATTAGTTACAGAATACTAAAATATTTACAAGAAAAATTGTGGTTTGAAAATAATTAACCAATAAAAAAGCATAATTGTTCGTAATTTCTTACAAATACAATAATTCATTGACAAAACGTCAACCTTAAACATTGCAAGTGTAATGTGAACGGTTGTGTTTAGTTTTTTAAAACACTTGCCTTAAACACGTTTAAGACCATAAGTGTGAACATGGTATTATTGTTCAATTCTGACATTAGCTTAAGTCAACTTATTCATATTATAGTTGGGCCTTAAGGCTGATGACAGAGTGGCCGCTAGAAGCGAAGCGAAGATAGAAGCCATAATATGTTGTGCTATATCATGCTATAAGATGTCAGAGTGAACGCTATATTGAACAAGGCGATTTTTCGGTATCCTTTTCCATTACTTCAAGATTTTTTAACACACAAGTTTCTTATATTTTGTTTAATTTAATTTTTATTTGATTTTAATACACAAAAGTTTATTAAATAATCAAAATTTCACAAAGAAAAGAAAACAAGAAAATGCCACGACAGAAAAACAAAAACAAAAGGGAAGAAGCTACAACGTGCTAGAAACCATTACACAACCTGCTTTGTAGCACACACTCTCATCTCGCTTCGCTCGCACTCTGACATCATTTGAGCGATCACATAAGAAACCACAGGCGGTGGTTTGTAGCACATTGTAGCGCCATCTTATAGTATAGCTTCTAGCGGTCACTCTGTCATCAGCCTAAGGCTTCCAACTTTATATGCCATTTATTTCTTTTCTCTTTCCTAAAATGTCCCGGAATCCCTTTAAGGACTCCTACCTATTATGATAAAAATCTACACACGATTCGTTACTTTGTTCTAACATGTATATATTTTCTTAAATTCGACATTTTTTGCTTTTCTATTCTTTAACAATTTTCAAATTACAATTATACATACATATAATGGCTTATTCTATATTAGTATAAAATTTAAATATAAATTCTCATAACTAATAGGTTAGTAAAGAAATAGGTTGGTTATTTGATCTCTGCTGAGTAATTATTCCCTTCTTCTTATCGGGTCCTTTCTATCACTTACTCTTTTGTACTTTGATTTGACCACGGGAGGTTTGTTTGGTGACTTGTTCCTTTTTTTTTTTTTTTTTTTTGTTGCTGAGATTTTGGTGTTGTGGTCACAAAACATACAGAAGTGTCACGAGACGGAAGATACGGGTATTTTTCAGTTTGTCTCGTTTTCCCTCAAATTTTGTCGTCGGTTTTGTTTTGCTACGTCTTTCTAGTGCAATACATTTTTATTAGCTGTGTTAATTGGTAAGTAGTAATACACTAGAGTATCAAATACACTATGCTTTTCTCTTTCTTCCATGAATTTTAACAAAAACCTGATTGGAGCTTTTTTTACCTGTCACTTTCTTCACTTCTGTGTATTCTGTGTTGTGGTGTTCTGTCTTTGTTATATTTTATTGTTTTTTTGCGCACAGTGAGTATATTATATATTTAAATGCTTTTTTTTCTTTTACTTTTATTAATGTTTTGTTAGTGGCAGCTAACATATTTTATCAGTGTATTTTTCCACTTAAGCATCAAAGTTTTGATAATAAATTTCTTTTACATTTTTCTTTTATCATTCATATTGTAGTGTATTTTTTTTTCGTTTTATGTTATTAAATTTTTATAACACTCCTAATTTTTTTCAGAATTCACTTTACTAAGTTGCCACCATAAAGTTTCTCACAATCTTATATATCCTCGAGCTACTCACTGGTTCACGATTTATTTGAGACTCCTCTTCCAATCATGAAACTTGGGCTTTTATATTAGGTCCTTTTGTTTACCCCAAAATTTGTGCAATTTTGTGCAAATTTGTACTGGATTTTACTGAAATGCGTTCGTTTACACACAAAAATTGCAAAAGAGAGTGCCAATTGAGAGAGTTGTTGACTGAGAGTCTGCAAATTTTTACTGGACAAATTTTTGCCAGTAAAATCCAGTAGACGAGAAAAACATATGATTCAATAAAATAAACAAAATTAGGCAAATACAAAGTTTAATTTTTTTTAATAAAAACATTTAAAAGAAGAAAAGTTGAAGTAAAAGTTTAACAAAAAAAATCTAAAAATTTTTATGTTCAAGATGAAACAAATAAAAGAATAATAATCGTTAAATATATCAGTTTTCAAATTTAATTTAATTGTGTTATTTACTTTAGTTTTTTAAAGATGTAAAGTTTATGTATATGTGAAGACTTATTTCTGCATACTATTCAGGGTACCGAGTATCAGAAATCAAATATTGATGTATTTTCCTATGCCATTTACCCAGAAAAAATAAAACTAAAAACCAAATACAAGCTAAAGCTTTCACACAACTTCTATTTTAGAAATATGTATGTATATATCGCTTCAAATTTATAATTATAAAAATGTATGCATCAATTACCAAAAATATGTATTTGATGGGTTTCAAAACCAACAAAAACATACAACAATATTATCAGCTGTTTTGATTAATCTGCAAATTTTTGCAATTTTTCCGTTCGCGTACTTTTTTGTGCAAGAGACATTCTTGAGAGTAAAATTTTCAAATTACCCAAAATTTACTCAGCTACTGGATTTTACTGGAAAAGTAAACAAACGGACCTATTGTTCTATTCCATTTGCTGGAATTTCTTTCATGTACATACACACAAAAAAATTCATAGATTATATTTCCTAAAATTAATAATAATAATAATAATAAGTATTCAAATCTTAAATCTATAAAATAAAAAATTATTAGGCCCGAACAGAGTCGGACATAAACTTAGTGATAGTTCTAGGCGCACGGTAGTGTGCCAGGCCAAGTTCCGGCCAATGCACGCAGTGTGTATATTTACAGGAAGCCATTCGAGCTGTTTTTACCCCCCTCATAACTTTGTTCCCCGCGACCGTAAAATTATGAAATTTAAATCATAATTAGAATAAATTCATATAACTATTGTATGCGAAGTTTGAAAGTTTGACAATGAACGGAACCTTTCATATACGGAGGTGCAAAAAGTGCATATTTTAAGACATACTCACTGACTCACTGATCACTCATCAAATTGATGAAGCACTTCCGCTATAGCTAGAGAGCTAAGATTTGGTACATGAGTAGATCTAGGTGAGCAATGAACCAGAAAAATCTGGAAACCTAAAAATTTTAAACAAAGGGGCGGCGCTACGCACATAAAAATTAAAATATGTGCTAGTGAGCTGAAATTTGCTACAGAGCTAGGGCTAGGTGAGCAATAAACCAAAAAAGTTTTAAAACCAGAAAATTTTGGCCAGGAGGGCGGGGCTACGCTCATAAAGGTTAGAATTAAAAAAGCCAATCTAAGGCGCTTAATGGAAGCTATTTTATTGAAATTCATCGTACATGCTGCGATAAGACAAGCCTAAAAATTTTTCATTAAAAAAGTGGGCGTTGGCACGCCCATACAATTTCAACCTCATTTTCGTGTACTACGGCTCAGCATATTTAGATATACTATTTCTGTATGTACTATTATCCGTTTGCAACGAAACTTGACAGGAATAATTAACAGTGACCGAAAAAAATCTTAAGTTTGGAAAAGTGGGCGGGGTTACGCCCATTAAAATTATAAATGGAAAGTTGTGCTAAGGAGCTGAAATTTGATACACGAATGGGTATAGGGGAGAAAACAACAAGAAAACTCTGAAAACCCAGAAATTTTAGTCAGAGGGGCGGGGCTGCGCCCATAAAAATTAAAAGTTGATTTTATGAGCTGAAATTTGATACACAAGTAGGTCTAGGTGAGAAACGAACTAGAGAAATCTGAAAAACAAAAAAATTTTACCAGAATGGGCTGGGCCACGCTACTATTGTTTGAACCTAAAAACTTACAGCCTTATTTTTAAAACTTATTAAGACTTTTTAAGAAAATTTTTTTATGAAAATTTGTCTTAAAACCCTTTTATAAAGCTTTAAATAAGCTTTTAAATAAATAAGGCAGTTAATATACAGCTTTTAACTTAAGCCATTTTAGTGAAACTTTCCATATACGTTACCCGTATACAATACTTATTAAAAAAATTAGCATGAATTATAAGCGCGGCTCACAACAATATTGTGAGTTTAAAATAGTGGGAGGGGTAATGCTCATAAAATTATAAGGTAAAATTCACGCTAAAGAGCTGAAATTTTATACACAAGCAAGTGTACATGAGTAAACCAATGGAAAAATCTGAAAACCAAGATGTTTTATCCGCTAAAACTTCAAATCACAGTAAAGTGCTGAAATTTGGTACACAAATTAATCTAGATCAGAGATCACTTAGAAAAATCTAAGAACCCAGAACTTTCAATCAGGGGTTGGGAACAAGCACTGTTAATTCAAAATTAAGTTCAATTTTATTGAAACTTTTCATCCACATTGCACTTATCCAAAGTAAAAATTTCCTGTTTTGAAAAGTGGACGTTACTACACCCATAAATCGTAGCTTTTTCTTTCATATACTTCGACTTAGCAGTTTTTAGTCTATTACTCATGTCTTTCTCATTAGCTTTTTCATACAAAACTTTACATGAATCATAAGCACTAACAGATATAAAAGTCGACGGGGCCAAGCCCATAAAATTTTTAACTAATATTATACTGTAGAAAGCTGACATTTTGTAGACAAATAGTCCTAATTAATTTACTCAGTCGGAAAATCCAAAAATTAAAGCACCACCCACCCTATTGAAACTTTGTATGCACATTGGGCATATCCTTTTGATTTATGTACTTCGGCTAAGCAGACTTTAATATGTAGATATATTGAGAAAATAGGCGAAATCACTCGCACTAGAATTGACGCTGTATTTTACATATTTCTTTTTAGCCGACTCTTAACAAATTGCGTACACACTGGCGACCCGTTGTAATATCAAAATAATTCATTTTTAAGGTGTACAATCACTCATCATGCTCTAATCCATTATTTTATGTAACTATACTATTGTTAACTGTCACAGTGATCATGAATAGAAATAAAACACCCCAGAAACCTTAAGTTTAAAAAGTGATAACATGGAAAATTTTTCAAAAAGTAGTCAGATCCTCACAAAAACATCAATGTGAAAAAAGGCCAAGTTCCTATGAAAAATTTCGGCCATCAAAAGCAGTGAGATATAAATTTTGACCAAGTTCTTGTTTGGCACAACACCTTTCACTGACATATGCTATGCATTATATACATTTGTAATCGTAAGGGTGTCATATAATTTTTAGATAATCTGCTAACTTTGGAATATTTTTAAACTTCTAAAAAAAGAGAAAATAATGTTCATTTCTTTATATCGGTAAAAATGTTGTCAAGTTAGCAGATTATCTAAAAATTATATGACACCCTTAAGCTATGTACAGACGGTTGTCAGATCTTACAATATTGCCAGTAAAATGTGCTAAAACTTTCTTACAACCGTGTGAACTGGCAATTTTTGTCAGACGACGTTGCCAGAAAAAGCATTGTCAGTCCATTGCAAGACTAGCAACTGACAACATATTGTCAGACATCTTACAATCGTGTGAACACATTGTAAAATTATTGCCAGATATTTGTCAGACATTTTAATATTGTCAGATGTGCGAAGTTCATGCATCTGACAATGGCGTCATTGTAAGATAATTCTTTCTATGGGCAACACTGCACACGCTTGATTTTAAAGAAAAAATTTTGGGGAATCTTCTCTCTATTTATTATATTGGACACATTTTTTACCTTAAACCCCTGGAGGACGAGTGCATCTTTTATTTCTTCGGGAACAACATAAGAATCTATGCCCTTCAATACGATCTGCATGCCATTAGCGCTCTTAAGCTGGTTTCAAATTCAGCAACCATTTTGCAGAAATCTTTTTCCTCATAAATTTGGATTTTAGTTTCATCGATGTTGCCACGTTTTATTGGTACAATGTGAAATTTATTCTCACCAATGACCGAAATTAATTTTTTAATAAGGGTATTTGAATTTTTTTTTGTCTCAAATAGATTGGTGGCGGCTTGGATGTTTTATTCGAGGATACCTCGGGTTTGTCGTTGTCACCTTGCAAAATTTTAAAGCGGTTTTGGCGATTAGTTGAGGCTGCGCTGTTATACCTAGACATTTTTGGAGCAGATGAAATTTTTGAAGAATTCTGGCTTCGCCCACGCTTTACCACCGTTATATATCTGTCTATTCCGACTTGTACCTTGAGTTTCGAGCTGCTGTTATCTGTAGTGATAAATTTGTTAAGTGATGAACACGAGCCTGAAAGGGATGATATTACTGGCTTATATGAAGAAGTACTAGGCAACTGTAATGTTAATGAATCACTACTAGTTGACATTGGACAGAGTGAAATTGATCGCTGACGAAAAATTGGCTCTGCCGTTAAAAAAGACTCATCACGTTTATTATTTATTTTTTAAGCATTTCTGCCGTTTGAACTCACTTAAAATTTTTTTGTATTTGAGGCACTCATACAAAGAATTCCTCAAGGGTTATTCGTTTGTGTTTTTTTTTGTTGGCGGTCTTTTTTTTGTTTTTGTTATTTATGATAGTTTGTTTGTTTTGAGGTACTCATACGAGTATTCCTCACTTTGTCACTTTGTTTATGTTTTTTTTTTTTGTTTGCGGGCTTTTTTGTTTCTGTTATTTCTACTATGTAAAAAATATTAGCAAAGCATAAAGCTTATTTATTAAAGACAGTATTTACCTATTACGAATAATATGTACTACGAATATTTTTTTTGTATAATTTTTTTGTTTGTTTCTTAAGTATGTAAGCAAAATTCCGCTAATCGACTGTTCGCTATGAAGGTACCACGAGAACTCCGTGTGAAAAGGTGAAAATAAAATAATTAATTATACAAATGAAATACATGTTAACTCGATGAGAATATTCATAAAATGAAATGTTATAAGAAAAAGAAATTTCCGTTGTCCTATTGTGTGAGATGGAGAGAAATATTGGCTACGTTACATAGCGTCTACAACTGCGATTAATTCTGACATAATATTTGAGAGAACGTCGGCAGAATAACTAAAATAAAATGCGAGTATTTTCTTCATCTCATACAACAGGAACACGTAATTCCAGTTTTCTTATAACATTTCATTTAATGCAAATTCTCATCGAGTTAACATGTTTTATTTTTGCATAATTAGTTACTTTACTTTCACTTTTTCACACAAAATTTAATTTATAAATTGATTAAACATATTTAAACATAATTTACTCTCAAATAATGGTGTATTTTGACACTTCATCTCATAAGATTGTTATAGGATTTCTTATAACAACGCTCCCATAAAAATTCTTATAACATTGAGATAACACTAATTTGAAGTCTACACGTAACATGATTCGCTCTGCGATTTAATTTGACGCTCTTATCTCACATACTATGTTAGATGTAGACCATATGTTACATATTATGCTAGGAGTAGACCATACTTATGTCTGGTATAAACGCTGTGTTAGGGTTGATATAAACATGATCAGAATATACTACTTTTAATATACATCCCAGTCAACATGTTTGACATTTCCAAATTGGTCTTCTTCTCTTCCGTTTAATTTCCTTTCTTGATAAATTGGCTGCCATATAAGAGGTATATTTCTATTATAAAATCCAAAAACATCTTGATTTTCTTATTGATTTTTTTTCTTGGTAACTTCTTGAATAGAAACGTTTATTTCGATGTTGACTAATTTTTATTTTCTTTTAGAAATATGGGTCGTCGTCCAGCAAGATGTTATCGATATTGCAAAAACAAGCCATATCCAAAATCTCGGTTTTGTCGTGGTGTTCCAGATCCTAAAATACGTATATTTGATTTAGGAAGAAAGAAGGCTACTGTGGAGGATTTTCCCTTGTGTGTTCATTTGGTGTCGGATGAGTATGAACAGCTTAGCAGTGAAGCCCTTGAAGCTGGACGTATTTGCTGCAACAAATACTTGGTTAAATATTGTGGAAAGGATCAATTCCATATTAGAATGCGTTTACACCCTTTCCACGTTATTCGCATTAATAAAATGTTGTCTTGTGCTGGAGCTGATAGACTTCAAACTGGAATGCGTGGTGCTTTTGGGAAACCCCAGGGCACAGTAGCAAGAGTTCGTATTGGACAACCAATAATGTCTGTTCGCTCCAGCGACAGATATAAGGCACAAGTTGTGGAAGCTCTTAGACGTGCAAAGTTCAAGTTCCCTGGACGTCAAAAAATATATGTCTCAAAGAAGTGGGGATTCACCAAGTACGAACGTGAACGTTACGAAGAATTGCGTACTGATAATCGTTTGGAATTAGACGGTTGTAACGTCAAATACAGACCAGAACATGGTCCCATGGCAGCATGGGAAAAAGTACAACGTGAAGTATATGCCTAAGCTGCAATATGTATTAAAACTTTCTAATCTACCTTTCCATGTATATCTGGTATGTCCATTTGAATACAATAAATTTCAAACCATTTCCCATTAAAGAAAAATGTTTTTGATCTAGAACGTACATCGTCAAAATATAAGAAGTAAGAAACTTTGAAATGGATAATTTTAACCCAAAGATTTTATAGTTACTATATTTTTTCGGCGACCTCGGCTCCGGCGTTGATGTTTCATACTTTTATGGCCATCGCTCTTACAATATGGAGTGGATGTGAACGACATGCGATTTCAATTTGTTTTCTCAAAAACTCTTCCATATTGTGATGTGTGTATAGCCAATAAAAACAAGTTTTGAACTCGAATCTAAAGGCAGCGTTGTTTGTCATTTGTAATACATATCGATGGCTTAATATAAAAAGGGCCTAACTCAATTTTTTCCGAAATCGCGTTTTTAATATTTTCTGGGCGACAACGTATAATTGCATCCTCCTTGAAGATCTTAGTACGTTACAGTTCAAAATCAAGGACTTATGACAACTTTAAAAACTATTTCTGCATGTAAATGCTTTATTTTTTCTTCTGTAAAATATCGAAAATTCGAGTTGGCCTTTTTTATATTAAGCCATCGATATGTATGTATATCGTTGGTCTCAAGTAGAAAGCCCTAACAATTGTAATTTTACATGAGAAGATAAACAGGACAATTATTCCGCGAGAAATTTCTCCCTTGTTTTCCCTATTAATTGCTATTAGTTGGAATTGTTCCCCGGGAAAAATTTCTCGCGGAATTTTATTCATAATTGCCCTGTATGTGATTAACAAAAATTTTATTCATGATAGCCCTGATTAATTATGGTATTTGCGCTTATTTTTAAAAATTGTGTTTAATAAAAAAATCAAATTATAGAAAACAAATAAGAAGTAGCAGGGTAAAAAATTAAATAAATTATATTGTATTTATGTATTTACATTTCGTAAGCCCACAGAACATAAAAAAGAGTTAGGTATGGGGTATATATATTTTGAATACCTCCTTTCTGAATCGAAAACGTGTTTCGCGAAATTTTTTACGATTTCTGAGATTTAAGCATTAATTTTGCCCAATTTCTACTATTTGTTTACTAATTATTGTTTTGCTTTGCACGCCACTTTTTGTGGCTTGCTCCAAATTCTTCATACTAAAATGTACAAAATAAATTAAACTTTTTACTTCCGCAATGGTATAAATAATGAGTAAAAATTATGCATGGTTATGATTATGTAGTTGCAATAAAAATAAATGCAAAAATCGATATCGTTTTGAAATTTATTAAAAGTTGCTTAAACTTTTAAAAAAATGCTGAAATTTGGTATAAATCTCCCTTATCGCGAAAATGATGAAAATTCGAAACAAAATTGGAAACAAGCAATCAAGGCGAATTGATTGAACTCGATAAAACTTTAAGGTAAGTTATTAACTCAGGAAAAAGCGCAACATATTACGAAAATTCGCAAAAGCTTGCAAAAATTTTAAATTTTATGCTCTTAAATAAAAATTAATAATTTGCAAAAATAACATAAATTTGCGAAAAATTTTACAATTTTAAACAAGCCATAATTTTATTAAAAATCGCTAAAAGTCTTAGTTTACACTATGCAAGTCTTATTGCTAAGCTGATCTGGGGGTCTACTCTATATTTCGAAACGAAATAAAATGCATTCGAATTTGTATGTTATTAACATTAGAATTCGAAAGCATTTGCTTTCGATTCGAATTACAAAATAGACCCCCAGTTTGTTAGGTGAAAGAGACGATGAGAAAGAAACGTTTCTGTTCCCCTCGTCTCTCTCACCTAACAAACCAATCAGTTTAGTAAGAAGACTTGCATACTGTAAACATTATGTCCGTGGTGTAAACTAGGACTAACTCTAAGAAATTCTAAAAAAAATTCGGTACAAAACGCGAAAATGGCAAAAATTAGAAAAAACTAATATTTCTTACAAAAGAAAGTGTCTTCAGTTTTTTCATACGGCGCACAGTGGCACATTTGAAGAGATGGCGGCCAAGTCTTTAAAAAAATTTTTTTTTGTGTCACCGATTTAATTTTTTTTTTATATAAAAGTAAACACAGGAACCTCGAAATCCAGAAATTTAAGATTTTATTTCGATTATTTCTCTTCGAATAAGTGATCAAAAACGCGCTTTTTTTAAGAGAAGCTGAAATTCATATTTTAGAAAATTTTTGATCTTCAAGTGGGCATAACTTTTTTGGTTTTGTATATTTTTGGAAAAAAATTTTTCTTCACACAATATCATTTCTTAACTTATAAAATAAATTTAAAAAATCGTGCCTTTGCTCGAGTCCCAGATTTGGGGATTGTAATAAAGCTCTAAAATATACCCAAATCTCGATTTTCAGTGGAACGCAACTTTTTTTCTGCGAAAAACTTCGTAATATGACTTATAACGTGTTATAGTACGTACTTTGAGCTGTTATTATATCCTAATTTTTAAATTTATATTTGCATCTCTAGGAACTACAACGATTTTATTGCTTGCATGTCTGATATTTTAGGTATGGGAGTGCGGTATATCTACGTGTGTATTGTGTGTATGTTTTTCTTTTTTTCGAAGAAGTTTTATTAATGAAAAGGGTTTAATAAAAGACTGTTATTATAATGCATTAAATGCATTTTTGTAATTTAGGCCATTAAAAAATGTATAGTTACATATAAGCGGGAGTTGGTACATGAGTTGTTGTATTTGGACTGATATATTCGACCTTTTGTTATAACTTTATTGTGTACCCAGGTAGCTGCTGCTCATATAAAGGTTAAAATACGATAGACACATCAGTACCTGGATTCACTAACTTTTATTACGATAATCGTATCGCTATAATAAATATAACGAAAATTTATCGACTTTGCTTTCAGTAACATATTTTAACGATATTCGCTGTCGGTTGGAGGAAAATAAAATAAAGTCATAAGCTCAAATTCATTGAGTTTTTCTTTACCATTCTTTGTGCTTTTCGCTTATTTTTATATTTTCTATGCAGAGATACCACAAAATATGAATTAAATGGCGATTAGGATAATGTCGGAGACTATCGTATAAAAGAAATTACGGAATCACATTATCGTTACCACAAACGAAAAAATATGTCGATAAATATTACGATTTTCGGTTCGCAAAAAGTTACAGAATCCAGGTAAAGGTTTTCTTGAAGCAGGTCTCTTTAATTCTCTTTTAAACCTGTCTGGCTGTTAAGACACACAGTTTGTGTTCAAGTTTTTAATGAGTTTTGAATATGTGAATGAAATAACAAAAGAGAATTGAAGTAACTTGTCGGTACAAGCATGTCTGTACTCCTCTTCTTTCCTCTCTCGTTGAAACACATACCTGCTTCAAGAAAACTTGATGTGTATAAAAAAAGACAAAATTAATAAAGGCGATCAGTATTGTCAAAACGATGGCTAAGTTCAGTTATAACGATCTTGCTAAAATTTATTTTGAACAAAAAAACAAAAACGATGTTATATTACACATTTTAAAAGACCATTTTTTTGAGTTGTGCGACCATTTAAAAAAAATTAATAATTTTTTAACGCGATTCATAAAAATAAAATGAATGTAATATAAATAAGGAATAACTGTTTAACTGCAACAAAGAATGGCTTACTAGCGAACTTGTATTTGAAGGCCAACCAAAACCAGCAAATGTGGGCCGACCTGCCACAGCAGTTGAGGAGTGTAGTGAAAGGTCCCGAACACGAAAGCTGCAAAGCATGAATGAAGAATTTTCTCAAGAAATAATTAAAGATACGTTTTATCATCAACTAGGACCAACAAAAAATAAAACTAAAAAAATTGATATAATAGAAAATGTAATGGAAGCGAGCCCCAAGCGTGTAAAAAGGATTTTAAAGAGCATTCCAACACCAACCGATGATAAAAAATTTACATCTGAAGAAGCATTTTCAATATATCTGGACTTAAAGCTAACAAAATATCACTAGCGCGATTCACTAACTTTTTTTAACAATAATCGCATCGTTAAAATAATTTTAACGAATACTTATTCAGTAACATTTTTAACGATATTCGCTATAGGTTAATATCAGCTGTGTCGTTATTTAAGCGACAATAATTTATGAGCTGTTAATCATATCGACAAAAATCAACAGAAAATATAAGCTGCGTACTATCGTTAAAAAGAAGTTACAGATTCACACAATCGTTATCGCAAGCGACAAAATGTATAGACAAAAATTACGACTGTCGGATCGTTAAAAGTTACTGAATCGCACTACAGTATATTGAATTGCGAAAGCGGGCAGATGGAAAACATTGCTCCATTTATCCAGAATATAGAGATTTGGTTTTAATTAAAAAAGATTGTTTACCACCACAAAATTCTATAAACATTACAGAAAGTTCAGCAGAGGTGGTATTGCAAGACATATTAAATCATACTGCGGAAAGATTGTTGAATACATTGGACGCAGATAATATTAAAAAGCTTGGTGACTGTAGCCTAACATTAATTTCTAAATGGGGATGCGATGGATCTTCTGGACAAAAGCGATATAAGCAGTATAATGCAGAAAAAATATCAGTGTTATCGCAGCCGGATCGAAACCTTGATAGCATTCACTTAAACTTCAATAAAACTCTACTGATTCTTTCTATACATACAAAATTAAATTTATTAATCTTTTCTTTACATAAAGTTACAAATACGAAGGACACAAAACATACAGAAGTGTCACGAGACGGAAGATACGGTTATTTTTCAGTTTGTCTCGTTTTCCCTCAAATTTTGTCGTCGGTTTTGTTTTGCTACGTCTTTCTAGTGCAATACATTTTTATTAGCTGTGTTAATTGGTAAGTAGTAATACACTAGAGTATCAAATACACTATGCTTTTCTCTTTCTTCCATGAATTTTAACAAAAACCTGATTGGAGCTTTTTTTACCTGTCACTTTCTTCACTTCTGTGTATTCTGTGCGAAGGAGTTTAAGACGACGACGCTTCAAAATTTGTCTTTCTGCCCGGCTTCCTTTTGCGAATATATCAAATGTCTGTTAAATTAAAATTCTCGTTGACACTCACAGTACAGTGTTAGTGCTTTCTACGGCGTTGACTAGCGTATCGGCGGTAACAATCAGATTCTGACTTATTTATGATATCTTTTGTTCCGTTAAGACTAAAAACAAATAACATTAATTTTGAGCCATCTACTAGCAAAGAAACCGATATTGACATATGGAAAAACGAAATACCTTCCTCAACAAAATATTGCAGACCAAATAAATTTGCTTTTAAGAAGGAAACAGAGGATGTAATATTAGAAGAATTATCTAAACTTAAACAACAAATAGATAAACTTCAAGCGATAACTTTGTTACTTAACGATCAAGAGATTCAAATAAATTATCAAATGTTACTTACAATGATTGATGGAAAAGTTGCACAGGCCATAACTAAAACAAAATCATATTCGAGCTGTGTTATTTGCAAAAAAAAAATGCAAGCCAATTAAGTCAACTTCCAACAGAAGACACCACTTTCCAAAAAGCCTATGAGTTTGGCTTGTCCCCATCCATGCTAAAATTCGATTTATGGAACACATATTAAGGCTAAGCTATGATTTATATTTTAAAGGAACAGTACGAAATAGTGACGAAAATAAAGCCAAAAGAGAGGCAAAAAAGAAACACGTACAAGATAAATATTTAGAATTGGGTTTACTGATCGATCAGCCAAAGTAAGGAGAAGGAAACACAAATGATGGCAACACAGCAAGAACGTTTTTTTCTGATCCTGAAACTGCTGCAGCTATTACAGGAGTAGATTTTGAATTAATAAAACGCTACAAAATCATATTGCAAGTAATATCATGCAATAAAAAGGTAAATGCAAGAAAATTTGGTCAGTATGCTAATGAAACAGCGAAACTATACAACGAAAAATATGATTGGAGGAATATGCCATCGACAGTCCATAAAATACTATATCATGGGGAAAACATTATTCAACACAATATGCTTCCGATTGGAGATCTTTCTGAAGAAGCGCAAGAAAAAAGGAACAAAGATTATAGATATTTTCGCGAGCACAACACAAGAAAGATATCTGGATTTACTGGATTTTACAACTTTTCCGTTCGCGTACTTTTAGATGCAAACTTTTTTATTGAGAGTAATTTCTTTAAATTATTTTTTACTGGATTTTACTGGAAAAGTACTCAAACGCACCTTTTACTGGTTTTTACAATTTTTCCGTTCGCGTACTTTTAGATGCAAACCTTTTTATTGAGAGTAATTTCTTTAAATTACTCAGTATTTACTCAGTTACTGGATTTTACTGGAAAAGTACTCAAACGCACCTATTGTTGAATAAATTATTTAAACGTCAAAGTCAGTTGTTAATAAAAGAAATCAAAATAAAAATAAGCATTTAAAATGACCGGCTCTAAATCTTTGACTGATAAAGGGTTTTTATTTATACAAATAATTTTTCTTCATTCTTGGAGTAAAACTGGAAACAAACAATCGAGTGTTTTAAAATAAGTTTTGTACATTTAAATGTATCGAACTGCATGAAATTCGGGGTTAAAGACCTCAAATTGTTAATGCTAATTGTTTTTGATGTTTTTTTCAGTGATTTATTAGAATAATACTATATTCGATTTACTTCCGAGGTACATACATATATTTCTGTAAAAACGAGTAAAAATGTGTGAATTCGCTTTAGAGAACACCAAAACTTTTATTTCGTTTTGAAAACGAGAAATTTGTATGCAAATTATGCTTTTATCGTGGATAACGTAGTTTTTGTTATAGATTAAAGAACACTTCAGGTTTTCTTTGTGCCGATTTGGTACTAGATTAGAGAAAAAATGTTGCAATGTTCTTTAGTCTAGTACAAAATCGTTGAAATACGACACTCGAAATTCACCTTAATCTCTGGCCAAATTGTCGAAGTCAATCCCCCTTATCGTGGCTGGCGTATTCCGACTTCGACGCTTTTGTAATAGGTAAATGAATATTGCAACATTTTTTCTTTAATTTATGACCAAATTGTCGTAGACGAAATTGAGATACGCCAACCACGATAAGGGCCATTATGTAGTTTTATTAGTTATGCATATCGAGCCTTATTTTCGATTTTATTGTAAGCGAGAAAGAGTAAATTAAATGAGGAGAAGGTTTTTTTTTATAATATTCAAATTTGTTTTACATACGTAAATTGGCGCTTACCATAAATATTTACAGCCCGTATCTTAAAAGTTACCAACAATTTTGGCATTTTGATAATCCTAAACTATGGGTAGGCTCATAAAATTTTAATTTCAATAAAAAAGTATATTTTGTTGGCGATTTTTCGACGATTTGGAAAAACCTTTTCGTCGATTTTTTGTCCGAATGTTAACGATTTTGACCCTTATTTATCTGGCAGCCAGCTATACCACTACCAGCTGTTTGATAAGTTTTTTTAACGTCACTTATTTTTGTCAAAAAGTACAATTACCACAGAATAAAATAAAGGAAGATTACTGGCCAAGTAATTCTCCAATTCTAAAACAGTTGAGAGTGAAAAAAAAGAGACAAAAAACAAGGAAGATTGTTAACCAAATCATGGCACCACCAGCTGCCAGGCAACGTTATAATGCCAATAAACAGGACAACCATGTGGGTGCTAGAAAACCGCCCAAAAAACTCAACCCATCTGTGGTAAAGAAAGAAAATATGAAATCTAGGTAAAAACAAATCGTATAAACCGGTTTACAACAATAAACATATTTTGTTTCAGTAATGTTCATAAAAATAATCATGAAAAAAGTGCAAGTAATGAAAAAACGAACGTAGTGCCGAGTATTGATACAGCATTCAAAACATTTGTCAGCGCACGTTTGTGTAGTGCTATCTGGGCCTATATATCAGACTGTGATGAGACTTTTAACTACTGGGAACCGCTGCACTATATCATTAATGGTCATGGACTACAAACTTGGGAATATAGTCCAGAATTCGCTTTGAGGTCGTACACTTATCTCTTGTTACAAGGGGTGCCAGGATGGATATATCAGAAAATTTTTCATCCCAGTCCAATATTGATCTTTTATATGATACGATGTATGCTGGGGTTCGGCTGTGCAGTGATGGAAAGGTTTATGTATAAGTAAGTTGTGACGGTTATTTTCAGTACAAAATTTTAAGAGGAATTCATCTCTATTTCTATTATTCCTAGAGCAATTTGTCAGGAGTTTGGCATACATATTGGCCGATTGTGGTTAATATTTCAATTATTTAGTGTGGGCATGTTCGTATCCAGTACTGCTCTGCTACCTTCTTCTTTCGCTATGTATTTTGGCTGTTCTGCCTTAGCTGCCTGGTGGACTGAGAAATATCCATTGGCCATATTCTTTGTTGCCATTTCATCGTTACTTGGTTGGCCTTTCGCTGCTTTAATAGGCCTTCCCATTGCTGCTGATATGCTGTTTCGCAAACGCATGCTGCGTACGTTTCTTATTTGGGCTGGAATTTCTGCATCGACCATTGCTATACCTATGTGTATCATTGATTCCAGCTATTTCGGCAAATTCACTTTTGCTCCTTTGAATATCGTGATGTATAATGTGTTTACCAGCCATGGTCCTAATATATTTGGCACAGAACCTTTGAGTTATTATGTGATAAATGGAGTTTTGAATTTCAACATTGTTTGGGTAAGTTAAAACATATAAAATTAATTAAGTATACATACATACATATGAACATCATGCATATGAAGAAGGTATAAGTATATACTCATCCAGCATTTGGAAGATAGTTTTTTGAAAAATCACCTTTCTGAGTCTTTTTAGATTACTATTAGTGACCAAAAACTGATTAATCACTTACACGATCAAAAAAGGACTCGAAAATACAATAACAAATTATGTAGCAATTGCAAATTAATCATCCAGACGTTATTATAATATTTTGCTCATTTGTAAGATTGAAAAATGTTTAATCAAAATCGGATCAAGCAGATGTTTAAAAAGTGATAATAAGTGCGTTCAATAACTCAAAAATTTGTAAAAATTTTTACTATTTTTTACTGAATTGCGTTCGAGTACACAAAATCCAGTAAATGAGAGGGCAAATTGAGAGAGAAAAATGACAGTTCATTTACTGAGTAAATGCAAGTTTTTACTGGACAAATTTTTGCCAGTAAAATCCAGTAAAACGAAACCATATCGCACATATACTTCAATAGTGGCATAACTCAATTTACAATTGAATTGAAACGTGTATGGGGTGCTTAAACAACCAAAATCAAAGGGAAACAATTTTTTTTTATTTTTTTTATTTTATTTTTATTGTATCATGGTTATAAGCATTATAACATTTATTTAAGTTTGATGCTAGATATTCGGGTATGTTATGCATTCCACGTGAAATTAAAACGCGCGGAATTTCCATAGAATTGTTGGAAATATGTATGTATGTATGCACATATGTATGTTTGTATGTATTTATAATAATGCTATTGCATTTCCGAACGATTTAATTTCACTTGGAATTCAGAACATAACCGATTGGTGGTTCAGCAAATAAATTTCAAATTAAAATGAACTTCTGACAATATGTCGAATAATAAATTTCTTAAATGTTAAATTTAGATTTTATTTTTCATTTTGCCTTATAATTACTTTTATTGTTATACAATGGATTTCTAATTGTATAAAGGTGTAGAAAAATAAAATAGATTCAAATCGAATATAAATTATTTGCTGGGTTTTTTGTATTAGTTTCTAAGCCTACTACGCTTATTTTTCTTTTGTGATTTTCAAAAATATTTGTGAATTCTCAAATAGTTCTTGAAAGTCTGTGCATAAGATAAGAGGTTTGTGACTATTCAAAATGTGTGGTTGAAGTCTACTGATGATTTGTTACAGCAACAATGAAATATATAGACAACGCTGAACCACCAGCAAATAAATTTCAAATTAACATAATCAATATGCGTTGTTGCACAGTTTTGTTCTTTTTTATATATTATATTCTTACACTGCAATTACACATGTCACTAGTGGCATGCCAGTGTTGTGTACGTATTCCATTTTTACTTTTCCTTTTGTTTATAGAATAGAGTTACCTAGTACGTAACAAAGTCACATTCTTGAGGAAGCTTGAACACCTATTATTATTATTATTATTATTATTATTATTATTATTATTATTATTATTATTTTAATAATATTAGTTCTTTATAATTAACAGACTTCAGTTTTTCACACATAAATCAAGTAATAAATCATAATAACACATTTAACAAGCTAAAATGTTAATTTAATTTTCACTGTAATCCAATAAATTTGCATCAAATGTTTAACAGGGTAACACTTTTCTTCGTTTTGACATTCAATGAGGTAGTTTAGACGAGAACAATTTTTAAGCCGCACAATTTTTGTTCTTTTCCAAATTACACGAGACGAATTCATCTGGCACAAAATGTATACGTATACACAGCTTTGTGTGTGTTAGTGTTTTTCGCATTCATTTAACACTTGCTGTTTTTTAATTTGTGTGTGTATTGGTTTTATGCTGCTAATGCGGGGTTATAGCTGGTTGAAAAGTTATGCCAACCGCAAAACCACTCTCTTTGCCTCTCTCACCATCAAACTGGCATGTTATGCCAGCACAATTATGCCCGTGAAAATCAGCGCAATGGCATGCAACTGCCAAATTTTCACGCATGCAAATTTTGCTGCCACTGGGGCTGCCATTGCGAAAAATTTGAGTGTGTTAGTGAAAAATCGTGAGTGTATTGAGTTTTTCGAAATGGCATGCCACTATAGTGGCATGTGTAAATGGTATGTTATAAATACGAAAGAAATCAGCAATAAATATTATTTTTACTATACGAAGTACTAAAAATTTATACAAAACTCATTCTCGGTAACACTGTTCCTTCAGTTGTCATTTTACTTACAGAAATTTACTTACAAGGAAATTATGTTGTAAGCTGAGCAGTAAGTACAAAAAATGTGATTGTGTTAGTAAAAAATTGTGAATGTATTGAGTTTTTCGAACTTGCACTTACATGTGTAAATGCTAAGTAAAGTTATAAATAAAAAATAAAAAAAATTTTCCCAAAAAGGTTCTACACCCTCCACAGGGTCGCAAAGACATGTTTTGTATAATTTTTTTTTTAAACATATTTACAAAGATATTAAGTTTTTTTCGTTTTCTGAAAAATGGGTCGTTGGCGCTTACGTGGTTTAAGAAGAAAGGCGACGATATATCAATTGATTGCCCTCTTTGCTAGAAGGCAGCATATTAGGCCGGTTCTACATCTGTGTGTCATGTGTCCAAAAAAGCATAGTGAAAAACTTTTTGATTCAGACATGTATTTATTGAAAAAATTGTTTATTAGTTATGTATGGAACTGTTTAACTTAATAAATACGTATTTTTCTCTTTTCTACAGCAATAAAAAGTGCTTTTATAAAAAGATTTAAGTTAGATAAGTTATTTATATACGAGTACATAAATAATAGGTGTGTTTCTTTACTCTACATTGGGATCCCGCGGGATCCTAATTTGCACGAAAAACGTTCCCGTACTCGAAAATTGGGTAACAGAGAGGTTTTGTGAGAGTAATGTTCTTCTTCTTCTTGCACGAAACAGCCCGTACTTTTTCTTCGTGCTAGTTTGGGCAAACACAAAATCCAGCAGCTGGTTGAAAAATAAACAATTACAAAGAAAAATTACATTTACCTAAAAACTAAAATAAAAATGGAAAAATGTATGAAAAAAATTTTTAAAAACTAGTGACAAACAAAGTTTTATAAGTTCTTATATAAAATTAAAATAAAAACCCCATGTATATAAGTATGCTGAATCATGCAAGTAAATACGTGCGTCTGTATGTACATAAGTATGTGTTTAGTTATGTGTATACGTATCAGTGGTCTGCATGATTAAAGGGTATAATTTTGCATCTTCTAAAATTAATATTGAGCTAGCACTTAACATTAAAATAATGAATGATGCTATTGCATGATTCATATCAATGAGACTGTTGTTAATAAATGCATGCCACTGCTTGCAATCTCTATTCATTCATATGATTCATTAAAGCAATGAATGAGTATGAGGCCGTTTAGATGAAGGGTGGCCTCGCTGCGACACGTCGCCTGCGAGTCTTGTTTTTAGGCGAGAAGTGAGGAGATGACTGCGGGGTAGCAAAAGTCGTACATACTAGGAATTGAAGCGACAATTTTATCTCTGCTCTCACAAATTTTTTTCTCTCGTATTTTTTGTGTGCTATGTACAGACTGTGTTGCCAATTAGACCAATTTTTTATAAAATGCATAAAAGAAACAGTTATAAAAATTATAAAGAAATAAAGTAAGGAGAGAAAAGGAATTATTGTATTTTGGTGGTAAATTAAAAAAAATAAAAATATGTGGACATATTAATTCTACATTTCTCAAACTAACAATTAGTTCCTTTACGGCAACACTGCTACGAATGAACGAATAAAAAGCATTGAACAAATTAATATCAAAAAGTCGCCTGACTATTGCGAAAAAAAAGTCTTCATGTAAGCGCGCGTGGATTTAAGAAGGGACTCCAAAAGAGAACGTAAGCGTTGTCGCAGCGAGGCCACCCTTCATCTAAATGGGCTCTATGATTGTTTTAAGTACTTCTTAAAACACCTTCTAAGATACACAGTTTTATGTAATATTATAAAATAAAATAAATTGTTTTAATACGAAAAAAAACTATTAATTAATACGCCATGTTTTATTAAGTTAAGACTTCATCTAGTCAAAATGCTTTTGTGGGTTATTTGATTGCTATACCACGGATGGAAATCATGGTACAATATTACCAAGGCACATCAATCAGGTACCCGCGATTCTACAACAAATATTACAACAGCAACAACCACATGTACTTTGTTGGTATAAATTACCTTCTTACTTTTCAAAACAGGGTAGCATCGTCAGATTGCATGTTTCTTATAGGAAATGTCAAACACCATACAAAACTGAATATTCGAAAGGTGTTTATGGATACCCAAACAAAAGCATGCTTTTAGGCTTATACCTACACAATCCAAATTTGACATTTAGATTGGTATAATGACATAAGTCACCTGGTGTAGTGCTGCCACCTAATAAATGCGCCTTGAATATTACTTTTTGTTGTACATTTTTGACCTTGTTGGTACCGTGGTACTACCGCGAGTTACTTGGTACAATTTAAAAATGTCAATGTTAACATTAATTTTGCCTATGTTCTCCTTAATTATTTTGTGTGTGTTTTATTAATCTCTAATATAATTGTCGAATCTACGAATGGACCTTTATGAATAGCGGAATTCACGGTAGGTCTTGTAGATCTTTTAATTTCCTTTAAATTTAACAAAATTTACCAAAGCTACAATATTTAAAAGATCTACAAGGCCAACTGTGAATTCCGCTAATGTAATATTTAATATTTTTTTGTTAATTTTTATTGTGTACTGAATTTTTGTACCCATTTGTGTTAAGTTTTTGTTTTTAAGGGGTGTTATAAGTTTGTAGTGTGTGTCTGTCCGCGTCCACGTACAGGCCAAACGGCTGGACCGATTTTCATTTAGTTTTTTCTGTTTGAAAGATGACTTGATCGAGAGGGTTCTTAGCTAAGTTTGAAAAAAATCGGTCCAGCCGTTTAGAAGATATAACATCTTTTCTGAAAAAAGTCGGGTTTTTAAAATTTTTAATTTTTGCTATTTATTGTAAAATTCTGAGTTTTTATACTAATTTTTTTACGTTTCTGTTTAAATTAATAAATATTAAAAATTGGTACCGTCATGGTCTAAAAAGTACATTTTATTTTCATGGTTGGTACAAAATCCAAGAAATCATTTTCCTCCCCTGTGCTATACAAAACAATCAAACAACAGTTGGGGTATTCAAATGGTACTCATAAATTAACACGTTTTAAAGTTATAAAACAAAAAAAATATGACTGCTGTGAGCAACCCTTTATTTATTTATTTAGTACATATTATACAAAGTAAATTTGTATAATAATCCCCAAGATGGTATTAACAGTATTTTAAAAGTTTTTGTGACTGACTGTACACGACCTATGCCTTCACATATGAAGTAGCAACGTGGTTGTTAAAGAAACAACACGCACAAGCCTGACCGCACTTAAGAAATAATTACGATGACGCGAGAGATGTCCCTCAACCCAGAGCTGCTTTACGACTGAGCCACAGAAGTGAAGAAAGTGACAGGTAAAAAAAGCTCCAATCAGGTTTTTGTTAAAATTCGTGGAAAAAAGAGAAAAGCATAGTGTATTTGATACTGTAGTGTATTACTACTTATCAATTAACACAGCTAATAAAAATGTATTGCAATACAAAGACGTAGCAAAACAAAACCGACGACAAAATTTGACGGAAAACGAGACAAACTTAAAAATACCCGTATCTTCCGTCTCGTGACACTTCTGTATGTTTTGTGACTGAGCAACCCTTTATATTTTACAATTATAAATATTGTACTTATTTGTATTTTGGTCATGATACAATTATAACAGGTACATGCACAAGCCCAGCCTGTTAATGTATACAATACCTACAGTTGTCAAACTTTGTTTACAAGCTGCAAAAATGTTAGTGTATGTGTGTGCATAAAATGATTACAGTGTTGCCAATGAAATTAAATATGGCTGTGTTTCCAATTATATGTTGAAGAAAATTACACTACAAATCTTTTGTGTAGGTTAAAATTAAAACAAAAATAAATAAAAATACAAGCCAAAGTAGAATTACACACAGATTATACATGAATGTAATTACCTGGCCTACAAATGAGAGTAATTGCACACCCTGTGTAATTACACACCTATTGGCAACACTAAATGACTATAATCATTCATGAATGCCGCGTCTGCAATTGTACTTTAGTTACCCTGTAATTGTTATTTTTAAAAACAAAAGGCATGTGTTTCTGACAATTATTCGTTTGTTTATACCAACAAAATGAATGTGTTTTTTGGTGTTGTAATTTTGTTGTAGTCGTGCATGTACCTAGTATAATTGTACCATGATTTTGTTTTTAGCACCTTTGTACATTTCTTATTCTCTCTCTCTCTCTCTC
Source organism: Tachina grossa (assembly GCA_949987645.1). NCBI lineage: Eukaryota > Metazoa > Arthropoda > Insecta > Diptera > Tachinidae > Tachina > Tachina grossa. The sequence continues at coordinate 65,204,212 of OX465274.1, forward strand.
TCAATTTCTTTGGTAAACTCTCACGCACAGGGTGACCGATGCCATTTTTCAAAAAGTGGCACCAAGTAGGGGATTTATCAAATAAAAGGGGCAAAATTAAAAAAACCCGAAAAACTACACTAAACTTTTTATTTTTAATGTATTTTCATATAACTCACCCTAAAAAAAAGGGTACAAAAAGTGGCAAGGCAGTCGAAAAAGGGGAAAGGCAGTTGAAAAAGTGGCAATTTGCCACTTTAGTCGGTCAAACGGTCACGATGCTCACGCATTTCTACATGTAGTTATGACAAACAATAAACATAGCTGAGAAAGTCTTATTACTTTATGACCTTTTTGTTTGAGCCACAACAACAATTTTTTTAAGCTATGTTAAATTGTTAAGACATTATGACACTTAGAACACATAAGACACCCTTGTGAATACCCCAAGTAAGAATTTATATTAATTTTTAATAAGAGCACCAAAAAAAAAGAGAGTGATTTAATGACAGTCAGTTGTTAGAGAGGTAACTCTGCAAGCAATGTTATTTACATATTGATGTTAAAAAACAACACAAAAACATTGTAAAAGTGAGTGGACGGCGAAAGTGCGTCAACTCATGCAGTTCTCTGTTACGTATGTATGTAAAGGGTGTTTTTTTAGAGGTATAGAACTTCGAATTTAAATAAAACACAAGAAAATCGTTTTAATGTCCATCAATTTGGCTTTATTGGAAGGATAATTTTATGCCATTAATGTTTAAATATGATTTCGGGCATGTGGCCGCCGCGGCTGGCTCGAATAAAGCCAATTCTACAGGTCCAATTTTCAACCACTTTTTCGAGCATATGGGGCCGTATGTTGGCAATAACGCCACGAATGTTGGCTTCCAAGTCCCCTAACGTTTCTGGTTTGTTGGCGTAGACGAGCGACTTCACATATCCCCAAAGAAAATAATCCAATGGTGTCAAATCTCACGATCTTGGTGGCCAATTGACAGGTCCATTCCGCGAAATTATGCGCTCATCGAATGTTTCCTTCAATAAATCGATTGTGACGTGCGCTGTGTGGCATGTAGCGCCGTCTTGTTGGAACCACAACTCATCCACATTCAAAAATCAAATCAATCAATCAAAATCTTCCATAAAGTTGATGGACAAAGCTCCAATTGCTGTGCACGGTGGCGAATCGATTCATTCGGGTCCTCTTCAACACTTTGCTCTACAGCGGCAATTGTTTCTTCGGTGCGCACTGTTCGACGTCTCTGCAGATGCGTATTATCACATAGAGTAAACGTAGTGCGAAAACGATCCATGGTTAACCGAATTAATTGCTCTGATGGACGATTATGTCGACCATAAAATGGACGGAGCTTGCGGTAAACTTCGCGAACTGAACCATTATTTTCGAAATAAATTTGCACGATTTGCAAGCGTTGTTCTTTTGTCAACCTGTTCATGATGAAATGGCAAACCAAACTAAATATTAATCACTTGACAGCTGACAAAATGGCCGCCAGTTAAAAAAGTGATGCCAACTTAAAGTTCTATACCTCAATAAAAAACACCCATTATATGCATACATGCATTGACGTTTATTTTTGTGTTAAAATTTTGGTTTTTCGCGTTCCCGTACTTTTGCGCATTTTTTTATATTATTGAGCGAAATTATAGTTTACTCTCATAGAAAAAAATTAAATTATTTTTGTGGTGTTTGAATACACTCGGTGTATTTTTTTTTCATAAAAATGCGACAGAAATCTTCTCTTTTTGTGTGTTTTATGCCGTTGCTTTAGATTTTGTTAGTAGCTATGCTGTGTACTAGACTTGGGTCGAACTCATTCAGTCGGTCGTTCTTGACTCAAACCGTGTCACACACGGGAGTAATTTTTATGCCGGCTTGTTCTTTTTAGAACACGAGAGTAATTCATCGTAAAAGAGTAATTCATCGCATAAAATTGTATACGTACTAGTACTGTAACGAATGTCAATTTTTAATATTCGCGAATACGAATACGAATATTTGAAACGATATTGGCGAATACGAATATTTAATACACTTACCGTACCTTTAATTTTTTTTTAACAAACACAACCCGCAAAGCGATTAGCTTGTCTGCGGAAAACACCCAGGGTCTCTGGTGGGAATCGAACCCACGTCCTCTGGACTGAGGGGCTAGCATCACTACCACTCAGCGACAGGGGTACAGCGACATTAAATTAGGGTTCTATTTATGCCTGCAATATGAAATATTAAAAAAAAATTGTTAAGGGGTTTAGACACGGTCAAAATGCTTGCTGAGATTGGTTATAGTATGAGTGAAAATTTGTTAGTATGTGTGACACCAACGATGCTTGATGGAGAATCAAAAAATTTTGATTTTCCCTGCAAATAATGCGACTATTCCATACATGCATGTAAAGACTAGTCCAAAGAAGAGTAGGAGTACGACAAAACCACTCCAAATATATAAAAAGTGGTCGATTTAACATTGCGATGTCCTAGGTTTGGACCACAGGGTCCAACTTTGCATTACATCGGACTAACCCCAAAAACTACTCCATATGGAATAGTTATAGACTACTCGCATACAATTTGTGAGTGCCTAAGAAGAACGATCATATTCGTTTAAACACGAATACTTATCGTACAGCATTGAATGCTTGTATTGTATGAAAACGACATGATCCATGACTGCATTATATGGGACCATGATGTAACTAGTCTGTTTCATCTAGATTGGACCACGTACTCCAATATTATTTGCAGGGTTCGGCATGCTTGCTGTCACTTGTTAATGCGTACAAATTTTCATTATAATTATATTTCCATTGTGAACGGTTGCCCAAAATATCGGAATTAAAATAAAGGGTATAAAAACATAAATTTGACTGGCGAAGAAAAAAAGAAGTGTTAGAACTTTTTTTGCTTTGTTCTTTTTTTGTAAGCAGTGCTGCCATTATTGTTATTAAATTTCTTTATTAAGACATTTTTATAAATTTTTTTCAACCAAACGAACAGCACAAAATGAAAATAAAAATGAATTCTTAGTGGGGCATCAAGCATGGTAACATCAAGCCGACAAGCACACGTACACGAACTTGACAGCAAGCATTTTGATCGTATCCAAAGGCCTTTATGAAAAAACTCTTAAAGGCCGGGGCAACATGCATCCGTTATACTTCGCCTTTTTCAAGTGACATTATCGCAACGACGGAGAAGGTTGGCACAATGAGTACTTTATTGACGGAAGCATTTGAACAGCTTCAATAGGTTGATTATACATTTTATTTATTAAATTAAAATTTTTTTATTTATTTCGTTTATTTCTTTTGTTTAATTTTATTTTTGCTGCCACAAAACACAAAAACCTAAAGGCATATTTAGTCTTTACTTTCTGTTGCTGTTCTGTGTTGTGCCGTTCTGTTTCTAAATTTGAGTATTCTGTAGCAATTTATTAACTGTTTCTGACTAGAAGGGTCCCAGTTTTCCACTAAAGCGATGCGTTTTGCATCGTCTGTTGTTAAATTTCAAGATAGTTTTATTTTTCTTTTAAAAATATATTTTTTTAATTATTTCAAAATATTTTTATTATTATTTTATGCTGTCACTTACAAATACTTAACAATTTTTTGATTTTCACAGGTTGAACCGAAACAGAACAGAACGAAACAGAAAAACTAATTACTTGTATTATATTTCTATAAGTCCCAAATCACACTATGCAAGTCTTATTGCTAAGATGATTAGTTTATTAGGAGAGAGAGACGAGGGGAATAGAAACACTTCTTTTCCCCCCCGTCTCTCTCTCCTAATAAACTAATCAGCTTAGCAATAAGACTTGCATAGTGTAAATAGGGACTAAACAAAAAAGAGTCAGCTGATTCGTAACAGAACAGAAAGTAAAAACTAATTCTGCCTTAATTCAGAACATACCAAAAAACCAACCAATATCTGTCAAACTACTAAACGTATGCAAAAAGTTAAAAGTTGACCAGTTTTTGTACTTTGCGTTGACGGACACGTACTGAATGTAAAGGCCGGGGCACAATGAATCCGTCATACGTTAAACTTCGCCTTTTTCAACTGACAGCTAAGTTGAAATACATGGTTTCTTATTACATTCAGTACGTGTCCGTCAACGCAAAGTACAAAAACTGGTCAACTTTTAACATTTTGCGTACGTTGAGTAGTTTGACAGATATTGGTTGGTTTTTTTGGTATGTTCTGAATTAGGTTTTTGTGTTTTGTGGCAGCAAAAATAAAATTAAACAAAAGGAATAAACGAAATAAATTTTTTATTTTTTTATTTTTTTAATACATTTATTTATTTATTGTATCTTCATATGTGAACTAACAATAAGTATTCAAATCTTAAATCTATAAAAAAAAAATTATTAGGCCCGACCAGAGTCGGACATAAACTTAGTGATACTTATAAATAATACATAAGTAGTGATAATCAAAAAGGAAAAATAAATACTATATAATCAAGCAGTCCCATCTGGAGTGTTAAGTATAAGAGCCCTTGTGTCCCTCTTTTTAAGGCGGATGTGTCCAGTAAAGTTCAAAATATTAAGAGCCAGCGGATTAGGATGTGACTCGAGTTTTGTTAAATATTTGCCTGCGTATTTTGCAATTTCTTCAGTCACTAGTGGCATATTTAAATCACGATGAATATTTGAATTTTTTATGTACTATGGAGCCGATGTTATTAACCGTAAAATTTTGTTTTGCTTTCGTTGGATTTTCTCGATATTGGAAGCTGAAGCAGTGCCCCATAGTTGAATTCCGTAACACCATATTGGTTTCAAAATCGACTTGTATGTTAAAAGTTTACAATCTAGACTGAGTGTTGAATTTCTACCAATCAGCCAATGTATCTGAGTTATTTTAAGTTTCATTTGTGTTAGCTTCAATAGTCAATATGGTGTTTCCATGTAAGCCGACGATCAAGGTGTATACCAAGGTATTTCACATGTGAATGTTGAGGAACAACTTGACTGTTGATTCTAATTGGGGGACAAGTATCTTTTCGTAGGGTAAAGGTTATATGTACGCACTTCTGTTCGTTTACTTTTATTCTCCATGAGTTAACCAAAGCTCAAGCTGTGTTATATGTTCCTGAAGATATCGGGATGCTTCATGAGGGTTTTCGTGCATACTAAGGCAGGCTGTATCATCGGCAAATGTAGAAGTATGGATATTACTGTTCACAGGCATATCACAAGTATAAATCAAATACAAAACTGGCCCCAGTATACTCCCTTGAGGTACACCGGATGAGATAGTTTCGGGCGCACTCATAAATTCGCCTTCCATAACAGAGAACTTCCGGCCTAAAATATAACTTTCCAAAGGTTTTAGAATGTTATTTGGTAGATATGTCTTCAATTTCAAAATTATGCCATCATGCCAAACTTTATCAAATGCCTGAGAAACATCAATAAATAGGGCAGAAGAATACTTCTTTTCTTCGAATGTTTTCCTTATAAATTGAACCAATCTATGCGTTTGTTCAATGGTACTATGCTGACTTCTAAAACCAAATTAATGGTCCGGTATGCACATATTATCTGTTAGACAAGGGGACAATTTTGTCATGAGCAGCTTTTCGAAGAGTTTTGACATAGTTGACAGCAAACTTATTGGCCTATATGACTATGCTTTGGTAAGATCTTTGCCCGGCTTTGGAATCATTTTGACCTTGGCATGCTTCCAGTGTTGTGGAAAATACTCCAGTCGTAATATGGCATTAAAAATAAACAGCAGGATTCTTATTTCAATATTCGGTAAGTTCATCAGCATCTTGTTACTAATTCCATCAGTACCTGGAGCTTTCTTTGGTTTGAGTTCAGCAATTACTTTTTGTACAATACGCATCTTGAACTTTAATGGTCGGGGGGGGGGGGGGGTGGGGTAGAGCAACTACACTCGGCAAATCAGAAACACCAGTACATGTGTTTGGCGTAAATACGGATTTTAAGTGCTCAGCAAATATTTTACATTTTTCCGTATCGCTTCTTGCCCAATTTCCGGAAGATGTGCGCAGAGGTGGCTTAAACTCAACGGGTATTTTAAGCTTTCTAGCAGCGCGCCACAAAGAGTAATTTAATGCTTGTGTGACATCAAGGCCTTCCAGATAATTTTTAAGAGATGCAGTTTTTTTTAGATGCAAGCAACTCTTGGAGTCGTTTAGTACACTCTTTAAATCTGATTTTATTTTGGGGTGATCTGTGCTGTTGCCATTCCCTTCTAGCTCTTTTTTTTCATACACGAGACGTTCAATATCCCTAGAATAAAGCTTATTAAACCCAGTTTGCGGATGGGAGGTAGTGGCATGCTCAGTAGCCTGTTTAATATTTTCATTTATATAGGCAATGCTAGATTCAATATCATTGGGTGTTCTTAGCGTAATATTTTCCGTGCAATGACTACTAAGATACTTTTTGAATCCCAGCCAATTAACACGATTGATCATCTTCATATATGGTTGAGGTAAGTCACTTCTTAGTGGGTTACAGATTGAAACGATAGTCGGAGAGTGATCGGAGGAGAGATCTAGAGAAGCTTCAACATGAATTAAATCCCTAGAAATGTTTTTCATGACGCCAAAATCTATAACATCCGGAATTTTTCATACGTCAGTAGGCCAGTAAGTGGGCTCCCCACTCGAAATAATATCCAATCCCATTTTTGAAATTGTATTAAACAATGCTCGACCTCTAGGTGTTACAAGGCGCGAACCCCAGTACGTATGTTTTGCATTGTAGTCTCCAGTAGAGCTGTGTAGCTCATGAACGAACGGGTTAAATTGAACGAACTGATCCGGTGATTTTACTGAACGCTTTTGGATAAGTAGTGTACCGCTCGATGTTTTCGTTCATTCATTTGGTGTTTCAAGTCTTTTATGTCAAATTTGCTTTCGTTCATGTTTGCTATTTATGTTATGTCGTTTTGTTTGAGTTGAGTTTTTGTGTTTTAAAAGGTTTAGGTACGTGTATACTAAATTCTATTAAGCATCGCTGTGGCACTGCCATCATTACTTTTATAATTTGATTTAATAGTCTTTTCACAAGAAGTATTTTTACTAGTGTTTTTTATAAAGTGTTTTTACAAAGTAAAGATGTTAGACCTTAACTGTATATATGTTTATATATACATTTCATTACCTCAATCTAAAATGAATTTGTAGTGCTTGAGATATTTGTTTTGTTTCCGGTAAAATATTTTTGACAACAAAATTTTAACTTAAACTTTGTGAAGTAACATTCAAACATTGATGCGCTTTTGATATATAAATAACGATAAAAGAGTTACAATGCTTTTATTAATTATCAGAAGAAAAAATATATATTAAAACCAAACAAAAGTACCTTTCTTAATCTTAATATTAAACTAAATATTAAACTAAATATTAAGCCAAAAAAAAATGTACAATATTCTAGTCGAAAGAACAAGAAATTATTTATAAAATAAATTTAAATATAGTTTTTTAAATAAATAATTCAACTTTTTTTTAATAAATTCTTCAATTAATTCATTCGCATTATTTAAATACTCGTATATACAACCGATTTTATTATTCTTACAAAATAGCATTGTTTCATACTGTCGTTCAAAAGTGAACGATTGAACGAACGGGTAAATTTTTTGCTAATTGAACGAAAATGACCGGTCACTGAAAAGAACGATTTGGCACAGCTCTAGTCTCCAGCTGCCACGAAACAAGATCCAAGCGATTTGTAGAACTTTTCATACTGATCTTCGGTAACTGAAAATCTGGGAGGTGAATAAATTGATGATATCACGAAATTCGAACAAAAACTTTCTAAAAAAATATTCGTAGCTTGCATATATTCTTCACTTACGTTGTCAAGGACATAGTGCTTGAGTCTTGACTTAATTAGAATGGCAGATCCACCGCATGCTCTCCCTCTAGGGTCCTTTGTGTCATATGTAGTGTATCCATTAATTTTGAAAAAGCTTCTCGAAGTCAAATGAGTCTCAGATACCAACATTATATCAATATTTTTTTCCGTAAGGAAGTGCTCAAGTTCATTTTTATGTTGGCGAATGCCGTTTGCGTTCCAGAAACATATTGTTAACGTGTTCATGGCTTATTAATTAATGCTTGAAGCAGAGTATTCTGCATTCGCAGCATTTCTTGCAACATGCTAGTCGGAATTGAACTAGCCTTAGCAGCATCGGCATACGATACACGTGAAGTAACTGGTTGGCTCATTTGAGCAAGATTGGCGGAGTAAGAGTTTACTGATTGGACTGGAGCTAATTTTGGTTTTTGTCCCATAGTTTGTTTAACGAAAGAATATTCAGGACATCCTCTGTAGTTAGCGGTGTGATTACCTCCACAGTTACTACATTTTTTATCACTTTGATTTTTTGGCAAATCAAACAGAGGGTAAATTGCAGTATGTTTTTGTATGGCCATATTCTTGGCAATTATGGCACTGTACAGGACCTGAACGCTTATGTGGCTCTTCAATTGTGATTTTTCGGTACAAGAGGTATTTTAAATTATAAATTGAATGCGTCTCATTTTTTTTTTAAATTTTATATCATTAGGCTTAAGTTTAACACGAAATAGGGGTTGGGGAATCTTCTCTCTATTTATTATATTGGACACATTTTTTACCTTAAACCCCTGGAGGACGAGTGCATCTTTTATTTCTTCGGGAACAACATAAAAATCTATGCCCTTCAATGCGATCTGCATGCCTTTAGCGCTCTTAAGCTGGTATGTATAGAAGCTTGTTTTACTTTTTTCAAATTCAGCAACCATTTTGCGGAAATCTTTTTCGTCATAAATTTGGATTTTAGTTTCATCGATGTTGCCACGTTTTATTGGAACAATGTGAAATTTATTCTCACCAATGACCGAAATTAATTTTTTAATAAGGGCATTTGAATTTTTTTTGTCTCAAATAGATTGGTGGCGGCTTGGATGTTTTATTCGAGGATACCTCGGGTTTGTCGTTGTCATCTTGCAAAATTTTAAAGCGGTTTTGGCGATTAGTTGAGGCTGCGCTGTTATCTCTAGACATTTTTGTAGCAGATGAAATTTTTTAAGAATTCGGGCTTCGCCCACGCTTTACCACCGTTATATATCTGTCCATTCCTACTTGTACCTTGAGTTTCGAGCCGCTGTTATCTGTAGTGATAACTTTGTTAGTGATGAACACGAGCCTGAAAGGGATGATATTACTGGCTTATATGAAGAAGTACTAGGCAACTGTAATGTTAATGAATCACTACTATTTGACATTGGACAGAGTGAAATTGATCGCTGACGAAAAATTGGCTCTGCCGTTAAAAAAAGACTTTCATCACGTTTATTATTTATATTTTTGATGTGTAAACATCTATACGCTGGGGGTAAAAATCTTTTGACTTTGATTTCTTTGCTGAGATTTCTTTGCTTTTCTTTCACAGCATTGTCAAATCGGTTTGAGCTATATATGAGTGTATTAGTGTTTGAAAGAAGCAATACCAAGCAGAGAAACAAGTCGACCGGCTCGAAGCCGACGGTGCGCCGCTGTCGGTTATTTTTCAGTATATTTCCGTACACCAAAGGTGAAATTGAACCGTAAGAGCTACGGACTTGAAATTTGGACACAATGTGTAGACATTTGGCCACTACAACAACAAATACATGAGAGTTAAAAACTAAAGGGTGTTCCAAAACGAGCAACGAAAAATGTTAAAATCCCATGTAATATACATACAATTGTATGTATAGGGTGTTTTTTTCAGGGGTATAGAACTTTGAATTGAAATAAAACATAAGAAAATCGTTTTAATGTCCATCAATTTGGCTTTATTGGAAGGATAATTTTATGCCATTAATGTTTAAATATGATTTCGGGTATGTGGCCGCCGCGGCTGGCTCGAATAAAGCCAATTCTACAGGTCCAATTTTCAACCACTTTTTCGAGCATATGGGGCCGTATGTTGGCAATAACGCCACGAATGTTGGCTTCCAAGTCCCCTAACGTTTCTGGTTTGTTGGCGTAGACGAGCGACTTCACATATCCCCAAAGAAAATAATCCAATGGTGTCAAATCACACGATCTTGGTGGCCAATTGACAGGTCCATTCCGCGAAATTATGCGCTCATCGAATGTTTCCTTCAATAAATCGATTGTGACGTGCGCTGTGTGGCATGTAGCGCCGTCTTGTTGGAACCACAACTCATCCACATTCATGCCATCCGATTCGGGAACAAAATAGTCGGTTAGTCGGCTCCAATTGCTGTGCACGGTGGCGAATCGATTCATTCGGGTCCTCTTCAACACTTTGCTCTACAGCGGCAATTGTTTCTTCGGTGCGCACTGTTCGACGTCTCTGCGGATGCGTATTATCACATAGAGTAAACGTAGTGCGAAAACGATCCATGGTTAACCGAATTAATTGCTCTGATGGACGATTATGTCGACCATAAAATGGACGGAGCTTGCGGTAAACTTCGCGAACTGAACCATTATTTTCGAAATAAATTTGCACGATTTACAAGCGTTGTTCTTTTGTCAACCTGTTCATGATGAAATGGCAAACCAAACTAAATATTAATCACTTGACAGCTGACAAAATGGCCGCCAGTTAAAAAAGTGATGCCAACTTAAAGTTCTATACCTCAATAAAAAAACACCCTTTACATATATACACTTGAAATTTTAAAAGTTAGTGTATTTTTATACAGACTACAACAATTAACACTAAATTTAAAAAATTCACATCAATGGGTGTTCCATCAGTTAATGCAATTTTGACTTTGTAATTTTGACAACTTGCTGTATCTTGGAAACCGTAAGAGCAAAACTCTTGAAATTTTCAAAAACGGTAAAACTAAAAAATCAAAAAAATATAAAGTCGCCAAACATAAAAAAATCGCCAAAAATAAAAAAAATCGCCAAAACGAAAAAAAGCACCAAATTACAAAAAATCTCGGACTAAAATAAATCGCGAAAAACCGGAAAAATCGCCAAAATAAAAAAATCTTTAAACAAAAAAATCGCCAATATGAAAAAATCGCCTAAATAAAAAAACCCCAAAAACAGAAAAAAATCGCCAAAATGAAAAAAACAGAAAAAAATCGTCAAAATGAAAAAAATTGCGCAAACTAAAAAAACCCAAACAGAGAAAAAAAACGTGAAAAAAGCGATAAAACTGAAAAAAAAATTGTTTAAACTGAAAAACTTAAAAGGGAAGAAAGCTAAATCGAAAAAAATTATCAAAACCGAATGTGCGCGAGTCAAAGTCGCACTTTACTGAATTTATTTTAATTGCAATGCGTACACAACAACAAGAACAGCAACAACTAAACGATGAAGAACAGGAATTAAAAATTAAAATGTAAAAGTAAAGGAATTTACCATAGATGAACACTGCAGTACCACTAAAGTTTCAGTAAAAACAATAAAAAATTTTTAACAAGTAAATTTTTACTGATTACTAAAATTTTTTTTACAATTTTTATAAATTGCCTAAATGATTTGTTATATGATGAGGTGCATTGAATTTTCAGTAATCAGTAATGCTCGTATTCATAATGAAATACTACCAAGTGGCTAAATGTTTTTCATACAAGAGTTTCAAAATTTGAATGAAAAAACTTTGCCACTTGCTACAATTTTATTATGATTACGGCCCTACGATTTTACTGGTAATGCAAATTAAATTTCATTAGCAGTAAAAGTTTACTGAATTCTTTAGTAATCAGTAAATTTACTGCTTACTGCCATTTTGAATGCAGTACATATACATATACTGCAGTGTGCCCATTTACTAACCAAATAAGTTTAATAAAACAAACAAAAACCAACAAATTCATATGTATTTACAATATTGGAAGTTTTGATACTTTTAATTAATTAATTTAAAAAAAGATACTAAAAGCATAAGTACTTCCAACTTAAAAAAAAATTTTCATTACTAGATGTTTACACATCTCCTCTGTGATCGGACTCACGTTACTTTTTTTTTCATTAAGAGTTTCAGAACTCACAGTAAAATAAGCATTTCTGCCGTTTGAACGAAATATATATAAAAAAATTTCATTTAATAAATAAAATGGAGAATCAACCTATTGAAGCTGTTCAAATGCTTCCGTCAATAAAGTACTCATTGTGCCAACCTTCTCCGTCGTTGCGATAATGTCAGTTGAAAAAGGCGAAGTATAACGTATGACGGATTCATTGTGCCTCGGCATTAAAGGTAGAATTAGTAAAATCGTATCATTCTACTTTACAGCTTGCCGTATCGTTCAACTTTGTGCACAAGTTATAGAAAATGTAACAGTTTGCACAGCACATTTTTTTTCTGGCATTAAATGCGGTGTTTTTGACATTCGCTACAGAAAAATCTGTTTTCTGCAGATTCCTACGTCAGCAGTGCTACTACCACATATTTTATAACTAGTAACATGCATTGTATATGGTACGGTTTTTGTCAGCTGACACGCAACATCAGGATACGAATTTACTAATTCTACCTTAACAGCCCTCATAAGAAACCATGTATTTCAACTTAGCTGTCAGTTGAAAAGGGCGAAATTTAACGTATGACGGATTCATTGTGCCCCGGCCTTTACTCCTGTTAGCGTCAGCGATGCCAACTTGGTGGTATTATCACTATTTTTAGTGCTTTTTGAAGACTCAAAACGCCAAGTTTTGAGTGTTAGTGCCAAACTAAGAAAAATCACTAAGTAGTGCTTTTAAGAAATTTATGTATTTCCTAAAATTACTTTAATAAAAACGAGCATACCTTTCTCGTCTGATATATTTCATTAAAGATGATTCTATTGCAGAAATAGAGAATTGCTTAGAAAATATTAAACATTATTAAACTTCTTTATTATTATTAAACTTCGCTCGTTTGAATCGTCACTCGTTTTTCACGTTAGTGCTTTTTACGCTTTTTAGATATCAAAATTACGCTTTTGAGTGCCTTTTTTTTTAAATTTTGATGTGCTTTTAGAGCCAAAAAAGTTGGCATCACTGGTTAGCGTACTTTACCCTACATCTACACCTGATATATTTCTATTATAACAAAAGTCAAACTTTATATTGAAAAATATCTTTTTTATGTTGGCTCTTTTTTCTATACGAAATTTGACATTTGTCATGATAAAAATATATCAGGTGTTGTGGTGTGCGCGTACACCGGCATGTTATGGCAGGGTACACTCTAAAACACTTTGGTTGAAAATTACGTCAATAATAGGCAACACTTTACAGACTACTTTCGACCTAAAATTACACAACTATATTTTTTCAACGTTTTGTTGATTTTTGAGCACTATATGTTTAATTTTGAACAAAATATGTTTAACAATTTTACGCAATTTGTGTTTAGTTCACGTTCATGTGATCCTATGTCACCAAAGGCTGGCATGTATATTTTTATTTTGTTATTGTTCGATAGTCGTAAGCCAGTTTGGTTAGCAAGGACCACACCCCAATACGGCGAGCCCAGCCGGAGCATCCGCCATCATGCCAGCGCGGCTAACAATTTGTCAAACAGCGTCCTTTTAGAAACTGTTAAGGTACCAAACATATACGTTTGAGGGACAAGAATAAAATTCATCTTGTCACCGCTATTAAAAACTTGGAACAAGGACATATAACAAAATAAATGGCGCCCGAGGTGGGGCCCGAAAGTAAGATTTCAAAGTCAAGTTAATAGTTAATTTTTTTTTGTTAGAAATGACCACTGGTATAAGTCCCGTTGGAACTAGACCCATGGTCTTCAACGCGTAGTGATATCAGTGTATTACAAATAACGAGTATTTAACGCACACTAGTTAGTATCTCTTTTATCAAAATTTTTTTTATTCTTTAACATACTGTAAGTCCCGAGTGATTTTTCATTTGAGTAATAATCACCGGTTAGCGACAGATGTTTGGAGTGGAAAATATACCGAGGTAAAAGGGAAACCATTTAAGGAAGTCTGAGGACAGACTGTTCGGTACATATACTATAAGATCTTTGCCACAATTGCCCAAATTTTTGAAAAATAATATCCATTTGTTTTATCTACATAAACCCAATTCAGTTTCATACTGGTAGTTAGTGTTAAGGCCAAGAAATGGTAGACCTAACACAAATAGGGCTAAGACCATCGTCCATATATCTCACATACCTAGGTGAAAAAAATAAAAAACAGTAGTTTACCTTCGACAGTATGCACTTAATGAGGCCCGTTCCTCAAAGCTACAAATTACAAACCTACAAGTAAAATACACACAAAGCAACAACACCTTTACAAATTTTGTTATTGTTTTGTGTGTATTTTATTTGTAATTTGTAGTTTTGAGAAACGGGCCCCTGGTGTTATATATACATATACAGGCGTACAAAGAGGAAAAATTACAAGACAAAATAAATAAAGTCAAAATTTTTTTGTATGCGTAGGAAGTTTTAATCCTATACGCGTTTGAATTACTCATACCTTTTATCACCCGAAAAGTCTATAGCCGTTCTTGAAAAAAATCAGCAACTGATATACTAATCATCCTAACTCATTTTAGTGTTTTAATTTTTTTACTTTTGTTAAGCTATAAGGCAAAAAAAAGAAGAATCGTCAGTAAATTTTTTTTGAGATTTCCTTAAGAAGCATATATGTATATATATTTTTATTATTCCTTCCGTCATTAACCTTCGTGCTCCGATTGCTGGTACCGCTTTACATATCGAAAGTTTTACTTATTCGGTTTAACTGCCAATAGAAATCAATTGTTAGCTGAGGGTATAGACGCAAATAACGTATTTAGAATGGAAGATGTACCGCGGGCTACAAATGAGACGTCGCCTTCAGTTTCTGTTCCGATAGTTCCACGAGTGGATCTCTACGCTTTAGTGGTCCCAACGACGGCAGTCACGCCTGCGGTGCAACAATTCATGTCGTTGGCACAGGAACGTGCCAGCGGATCTCAATAACGTGTTAATAGTTCGCAGGCGGCGAATAAAGGCAGAATTAGTTTTTACTTTCTGTTTTTTGTTTATAGAAATCTAATACAAGTAATTAGTTTTTCTGTTTCGTTCTGTTCTGTTTCGGTTTAACCTGTGAAAATATAAAAATTTTTAAGTATTTGTAAGTGACAGCATAAAATAATAATAAAAATATTTTGAAATAATTAAAAAAATATATTTTTAAAAGAAAAATAAAACTATCTTGAAATTTAACAATAGACGTTGCAAAACTCATCGCTTTAGTGGAAAATTGGGACCCTTCTGGTCAGAAACAGTTAATAAATTGCTACAAAAAAAGTAAGTACTCAAATTTAGAAGCAGAACGGCACAGCACAGAACAGCAACAGAAAGTAAAGACTAAATAAGCCTTAATTCTAACACTTTGATATCATCTCCAGAATTTAGCAGTATCACAGCAAGAAATGTTAGGCAGGAATTTCGACCCAACAGGGCGGAAAAATCACCGGTACCACCAGGCAGTCATGTCGGGTTGGGGGGGGGGGGGGTGACATAGTAGGCTTTATTCGGAGGGAGTTCACTAGACAGATGCAATCGTTGCAATTGAACTTACAACAGGAAGTGACACAGGCCGTGAGTCGTGCGGTCGACTGTCCTTTGAATCAGACGGCAAATCATCAGCCAGCGAGTTCTTGGGTGTTTAGGGGGATACCCTGGTACATATGCGCAAACACAAGGACCTCCTTCTTCGTTACGTTTACAACAAACCGCAAGGGAACAATTTTCGTCAGCGAGGTCTTATAATCAAAACCGTTCACAGGCGCAAGGAGTAAATTTCAATTCACGTTAAGGCCCAACTGATTATAGTGAGCCACCATAAGATAGGGCAGTAGATCAGTCTTCCACGGCTCACAGCAAAGCAGATTTGTCGAAGTGAGGCTTGAAATTTGATGGAACTAGCAAGTCGATGAGTGCCGAGGACTTTATTTTTAGAGTCGACGTCGTTAAATAGGATTATGGTTTGTCTGCCAGGGAAGTGCAAGGGTTTTTATACTTTTCTGGAGGGGTAAGCTTTAGACTGGTTTTGGAATCATGAAAAGTTAAATCCCGTCCAATCGTGGGAAGAACTCGTTCGAGATTTCCTTAGGCAATTTCGGCGATATGAAAGCGAATTTCAACTCCAGAGAAAGATAATGGATCGGCGCCAGGGACCTCAAGAATCTTTCGAGGAATTTTTTTAATGATGTGCTAAGATTAAGAAATCAGCAAAGGTCGCTTTATTCAGAAAGGGATTTAGTCGAAATAATGAAGCATAATGTCAAGCCAGCGCTCTCGTAATTGTTGTTTTCAGTCAGGATTGAAGGATTAAATGAATTTTGTCAACAGGCCAAAAGGGCAGAGAGTTTAATTACTAATCAGAGGTCACAATACCAGCAACGACAAGAGTACATGAATTGACTTACGAAGAGGAAGACTCACCTGATGCTGGACTAGAGGTGGAAGTAATTTCTGCCAGTAGTAGATATACGTACTGGAACTGCAAACAATTAGGACACATCTTCGTGGACTGTCCGTCGCCCACACGTCGTATATTTTATTTCCGGTGTGGTCGCGATGATTTTACACCCAAATGAACAAGTCTCAAACGGGAGAGACTCGTTCGACGCATATTTAAACCCGAACATAAAATCGCAAGTCACCGCCGAACCCGCAAGAAAAATTACGATTTTAGTTAATACAGATAAAGTAGCACGGATAGAAAAGGAAGTAAGGGTTCGTGTAATTAAGCCGTTACACCAGCGAATAGCAGAATACAACGAGGCTATAGTAAGGATTTTTAGGGAAGTGTCTACACTACACGCATTAAAAAAGGTAAAGAGAGGTATAGAAATAGGAGGAAAGTAAGGCAGGAAATTATGTCAGCTTCGCTCTAGGAGCCCACACAAAATTGTGGGTAAGGTTAAAGTTAACATCAGCTTTAGTGATCGGTCTGAGGAGATGGTCTTCTGAGTAGGCCTTTGTTCTTTGGGGTAGATTTTCTAATGAAATTTGGATTGTTTAATAATGTGAGTAGCCTAGCTACCAATAATGTCAGCTTAGGTCCGGAGAGTGAAGAAGCGAAAGTACGGGTAGAAGGTCATGTCCTGACCGAAGGTCAGCGGACTCGGTTGGAAAGGGTTGTGAGCCAGTATCCCTGCTACACTAAGAATGGACTTGGTCGGACTCACCTTGAAGTCCACACAATCGACACCCTTGAAGCCACTCCAGTAAAAGACAAGCATTACCCTGTCTCACCTGCTGTGCAGAAGTTGATGTACGCAGAGCTTGATAGGATACTTCACCTTGGGGTCATTGAGCAGAACGAGAGTCCTTGGAGTCATTCGGTTGCTCTCTCCCGTAAGGGCGAGAAAAATCGGTTGTGCCTGGCCGCTCGTAAGCTAAATGCACTCACGGTTAAGTACGCCTATCCTCTGCGGCACATGGAAGGTTTGCTTAGGTTAGGAGACACCCATTACATAAGTAGTGTCGATCTCAAGGACGCATTCTGGCAGATACCATTAGATGTAGCCAGTAGAGAAAAAACTGCATTCACGGTGCCGGAAGACCACTTTACCATTTTACGGTAATGCCCTTTGGGTTGTGTAATGCGGCCCAAAGGTTATGCCGTCTAATGGATAAAGTGATCACCGCAGCGTTTCGTGTTAGAGTTTTTGTCTATCTGGATGATCTTTTGATCGTATCTCCAGAGCTCGGAGTACATTTGGAGTTGCTAGAGCGGGTGTCTGATTGTCTGGAGCGGGCATGTTTGACGATTAATGTCACAAACTCGATGTTCTGCTTCAGAGAGTTGCGTTATTTAGGCTATATAGTGGGTAGAGGAAAATTGAGGACAGACCCGAGCAAGGTTGAAACCATTCTAAAATTTGCGTATCCAAAGACCGCGAAGCAGGTAAGGAGCGCTATGGGTGCCACTGGCTGGTACAGGCGTTTCATACCTGGTTACGCCTCAATCGCGGCAAAGATTTTTAACACCCTAAAGAAAAGAAAGCCTTTTAATTTTTCGGATGATGCGAAAAGTGCATTTGATAGCCTGAGAACCGCTCTTACGACTAGTCCGGTGCTTACGCATCCGGATTTCGAGAAACGCTTCTTTGTCCAATGTGACCATTCAGACATATGAATAGGCGCGGTATTATTTCAGAAGGACGAAACCGATGGCGAACACCTGGTCGCTTTCTTTTCCCAAAAATTAACCCCTGCTCAAAAGAACTACTCGGTCACCGAGAGGGAGTGTCTTGGCTATCAAAATATTTACTGACCACAATAGTCTTAAATGGCTGATGTCTCACAAGCATCTGACTGGTAGACTAGCCAAGTGGAGTCTACATTTGCAGTAGTTCGACTTTACAATTGAACATCAGCTCGGTCCTAAGAATGTAGTGCCCAACACACTTTCTCGGTACAATATAGAAAAAGTTTCGGGAAATATATTTAGTCTAATCGATCTGAATCGAAATCAGAAATCGGCTTTATATCAAGATTTAATCGAAAAAGTTAGTGAGAACATTGCCCAGCAGCTACCCGATATTAAAGTCGTCGATACGGGGTTCCCCTTAACGAAGATTTTGCTACCTCAATCCTCTCACGGAGGTCTAGGGAAACACATTTATAGAATAAAACAGTATTTACTGGCCTAATTTAAATGCACAGGTTAGGTCATTCGTAGCCTGCCAACACCAATTTAAGGCCACCTATAGGTGCAGAATCGCAGTCTGAACGCCCGTTTCAACGTATTTTCGTTGACTTCTTGGGTCCGTACCCACGCACTAAAGGAGGAAATTGTTATATATTTATAGTGCTTGACCATTTGACTAAGTTTGGTTTACTAAAAGCTATGGCCAAAGCCAGCACACAGAATGTTGTAAAGTTTCTGGTGGCCGAAGTTTTTCGGAGTCAAGCATACTAAAACGGCGATTTATTCCCCGCAAGCTAACGCTTCGCGGCGGGTAAATCAATCGATTCTAGCGGCAATACGCTAATATCTGAAGGAAGACCATACGGAACGAGAGAAATATTTGTCTGATATTGAATTCTCTCTGCGATCTTCAGTTCAGTCATCCATCGGAGTTACCCCATAATTTACACTCTTCGGAATAAACATGATAGGTCATGGTAGCGTTTACAAGTTAGCCAGGAAACTAGGAAGTCTTGAAGACCCAGAGTCCACCCCAAAGTCCATGAAAACATATCTGATTAGGAAAAAAGTTCGCGAAAATCTCCATAGAGCTTGCATACGCGGCCAGAAGGCTTATAACAGCTTAAGTTTATACCGGGGAAGGAAGTCTTCCGGCCAAACTTTGAACAAAGTGATTTCAAGAATAATTACAATGCTAATTTGGCTAAGAAGAATTATTTAAAGTGTAGAGTGGTGCGTCCGATAGGAAAAAGTTTATACGAAGTCGAAAACCTGTAGGGGAAATCGCTGGGGTCTCCCATGCCAAAAATTTAAAGCAGTGATTTTAAAGCTTTGGTGTGATTAGTCCCAGCATTTCGGTCCGGAAATTTATAGAACCTAGTCATTTGTTCAGAAGAATGGGGAACCTGTGGAACAGCGTATTTGTTAGGTTTTGGAAAAATTACAAGAAAAAAATTACCTCTAAGAACCCTGAAACCCAATATCCAACGGTTAAAATAAGTCCTTGGTAAGTCCGAAGCAGGGTAAAGGTAAATGGGAACAGGGCACGGCTTTCATAGTATTTTGTTATGGCAGGGTATTAGCAGTTGTAAACCTGCGATGTAAGAGTTGTATAAAAGGGTAAAGTAGTTCATATAGGGATGATTCGGCAATAAATACGGATTCTGGGCCCGAGTAATCACGATAAAGAAGGGCACAGCCCCTTGTTTCCTTGAGGGTGGGCAACCAGCATTAGCCTAACATCAGCTAACTAAATTTTTTTGTCTTGTAAAGCAAATGCTGTGAAGTAAGTATGTGATCAGACAACAGGTATTTAATTTTTTTGTTGATCATGTGATCCTATGTCACCAAAGGCTGGGATGTATATTTTTATTTTGTTATTGTTCGATAGTGGTAAGCCAGTTTGGTTAGAAAGGACCAGCCCTGGGGTTTGCCAAAAACCGTGGAAATTAGAAAACCGCGGTTTCCGGTTCGGTTTCGGTTTTAAAAATATGCATGTATATAAATATGTATGTATGCTGGAAAGATAAATGATGATTTAAATATAATCATCCCTATCGTGAAAAACAAATGGAATTTTTCTTCATGTGAAATTTTCATTCACCTCGAAGAGAAAAATACTATCTTGATAACCGTAAGAGCAAAACTCTTGAAATTTAAAAAAAAACCGAAAATTATAAAATCGTCAAACCTAAAAAACCGCCAAAAAACAAAAAAAATCGCAAAAACTAAAAACCGGAAAAATCGCCAAAATGAAAAAACCCTTATACAAAAAAGTCGCCAAAATGAAAAAATCGCCAAAATGAAAAAATCGCCAAAATAAAAAAACCCAAAAACAGAAAAAAATCGACAAAATGAAACAAGTAAGAGTGCTATACTCGGCTGTGCCGAATCTTATATACCCTTTACCAAAGTGTTTTTATGTAGTATAGAGATACATACATAAGCACATACATAAAGTATAAACAAAAAGCAAAAAATAATTTGACCTTGTTACTTTTATGTACAAAAAAATAAATTTACAAACCCTAGAATTATTATATTAGATTGTTCTGATTCCTTATATCAATCTAGTAGTTCTTAAAAAAAATATAGAAAGTGTGTTAAGTAAAAAAAGAAAAAAGGAAATTAAAAAAAAATGTTTTATTTAGTTACTTTAATATCCAGAAAAAAAAGTCAAAGTTTCCAGCTCTGGAGCTGTGGTTTTTATTTTTATAATTTTTTACACCAAACTTTTCTTTCCAAAACGTAAAATATGTATAATCTATAAAGGAAAAGATAAAAATTAATTAGACTTAGTTACTTTTATATATCACAAAAAGTGTAAGTTTCCCAACCCTGAGATCATTCTTTTTGATTTTTCTGATTTCTTACACCAATCTCTTTCTTTTAAGATTTTAAGATATGTTCAATTTATAGAAAAAAAGAAAAATTTGTTTTAGTAAGTTACTTTTGTACAAAAAAAGTTAAAGCTTTCCAACCCTGGAATCTTCTTTTTAATTTTTTAACTTTTTTATTTTGAAATACCAAATACATTCGTACTGAAGTATAAAATAGGTTTATTTTATAAAAAAATAAAAATTTGTTTTCGGTAGCTAATTTTTTATATCACAAAAAGTGTGGGTTTTCCAACCCTGAAATCATACTTTTTGATATGTCTGATTTCTTATACTAATCTCTTTCTTTTAAGAATATAAGATATCTTTAATTTATAGAGAAAAAGGAAACATTTGCTTTAGTAAGTTACTTTTGTATAAAAAAAAGGTAAAGTTTTCCAACCCTGTTTTAAACGTTTTTAAATTGAAATACCAATTTTATTTATACTATAGAATAAAATAAGTTTATTTATTAAAAAAAAAAATTAAAATTAGTTTTCGGTAGTTAATTTTTTATATCACAAATAGAGTAACTTTCCCAACCCTGGAATTCTCCTTTTTGATTTTTCTGATTTCTTACAATAATCTCTTTCTTTTAAGAATATAAGATATCTTTAATTTATAGAGAAAAAGGAAAAATTTGCTTTAGTAAGTTATTTTGTATAAAAAAAGTTAAAGTTTTCCAACCCTGGAAACATCTTTTTAATTTTTTGAAGTTTAATTTTTAATTTGAAATACCAACTTTATTCGTACTGAAGTATAAAATAAGTTTATTTAATAAAAATAATAAAAATTTATTTTCGGTAGTAATTTTTTATATCTCAAAAAGTTTCAGTTTTCCAACCCTGGAATCATCCTTTTTGATTTTTCTGATTTCTTACATCAATCTTTTTCTTTTCAGAATATAAGAATTGTTTAATTTATAGGAAAAAAGATAAAATTGATATAGTAAATTATTTTGCATAGGAAAAAAAGTTAAAGTTTTCCAACCCTGGAAACGTCTTTTAAAATTTTAAATTTTTTTTTATTTGAAATACCAGTTTTATTCGTGGTGAAATATAAAATAATTTTATTTAATAAAAATAAATAAAAAATTAGTTAAAGGTAGTTAATTTTATATATCACAAAAATCGTAGGTTTTGCAACCCTGGAATCATCCTTTTTGTTTTTCTGATTTCTTACATCAATCTCTTTCTTTTAAGAACATTAGATTTGTTTAATTTATAAAAAAAGGAAAAATTTGTTTTAGTAAGTTACTTTTGTATAAGAAAAAAGTTAAAGTTTTCCAACCCTGGAAATGTCTTTTTCATGTATTAAATTTTTTTTTATTTTTAATATCAATTTAATGTGTACTGCAGTATAAAATAAGTTAATTTAATGAAAAAATAATAAAATAGTAAGACCTAGTTACTTTTATATATTACAAAAAGTGTAAGTTTCCCAACCCTGGAGTCATCGTTTTTGTTTTTTCTGATTTGTTACACCAATTTCTTTCTTTTAAGAGTCTAAGATATGTTTAATTTATAGAGAAAAAGAAAAAAATTTGTTTTAGTAAGTTACTTTTATATATGAAAAAAAAAATTAAAGTTTGCCAACCCTGGAAATGTCTTTTTAATTTTTTTAACTTTCTTTTTTAATTTGAAATACCAATTTAATTTGTACTGAAGTATAAAATAAGTTAATTTAATACAAAAAAAAAATATAAAAATTAGTTTACGGTAGTTAATTTTTTATATCACAAAAATTTTAAGTTTTCCAACCCTGGAATTATCCTTTTTGATTTTTCTGATTTTTTAACCCAATCTCTTTCTTAGAATATAAGATATATTTAATTTATAGAAAAAAGGAAAAATTTCTTTTAGTAAATTAATTTTGTATAATTTTGTATAAAAAAGTTAAAGTTTTCCAACCCTGGAAACGTCTATTTAATTTTTTTATTTTTTTTATATTTTTTTATTAAGAAATATTAATTTTATTCATACTGAAGTATAAAATAAGTTTATTTAATAAAAAAAATAACTAGTTTTCAGTAGTTATTTTGTATGGCAAAATGAAGTTTAAGCTTCCCAGCTCTGAAACGGTCTGCTCGATTTTGCTCATTTTCAATACCAATCTTATTTCGACCATTTCTGACACACCAGTCCAAGAACGAAGTCTCTAGCTTTTCTGGGAGCTTCGGAAAACCGATTTCACGTACAGACAGACGGACAGACGGACATCGCTTATTCGTCTTCCCTATGCATAAGGATCCAGAATATATATACTTTATGGCTCGCTTATTAATATTCTAGAAATTACAAACGGAATGGCAAACCTATATATACCCTTTTACCATTTTTTGGTAAAGGGTATAAAAAAATCGCCGAAATGAAAAAACCCCAAAAACAGAAAAAAATCGCAAAATGAAAAAAAATCTCCAAAATGAAAAAAGCGAAAATAAAAAAAAACCCAAAAAGAGAAAAAACGCCAAAACGAGAAAAAGCGACAAAACTGAAAAAATCGTTTAAACTAAAAAAACTTAAAAAAAGCCACATCAAAAAAATACGGAACCCTTCGTGGGCGAGTCAAAGTCGCACTTTACTGAATTTATTTTAATTGCAATGCGTACAACAAGAACAGCAACTAAACGCTGAACAACAGGAATTAAAAAGTAGAAGTAAAGGCATTTACCATAGATGAGCAGTACCACTAAAATTTCAGTAAAAATAATAAAAAAAATTTAACCAGTAAATTTTTACTGATTACTAACATTTTTTTCTACAATTTTTATAAAGTGCCTAAATGATTTATTATATGATGAGGTGCATTGAATTTTCAGTGATCAGTAATGCCTGTATTCATAATGAAATTCTACCAAGTGGCTAAATGTTTTTCATACAAAAGTTTCAAAATTTTAATGAAAATTTACTGGTAATGCAAATTAAATTTCATTAGCAGTAAAAATTTACTGAATTTTTTCAGTAATCAGTAAATTTACTGCTTACTGCAATTTTTAATGCAGTACATATATACTGCAGTGTGTCCATTTACTAACCAAATAAGTTAAATAAAACAAACAAAAACCAAAAAATTCCTATGTATTTACAATATTGCAAGTTTTGATACTTTTAATTAATTAATTTACAAAAATATACTAAAAGCATAAGTACTTCCAACTTAAAAAAAAAATTTCATTACTAGATGCTTACACATCTCTGTGATCGGACACGTCAAATCAAATCTGGTCAAAATGAGTTTCCGATGGCAAATAGATCCCCTATGCAATATTCATCTGTAGTATAAATTTCGAATAAAAAAAAATGATTTTTTCCCCGTTTTATATCAATTATTCTTATTCTGCTATCTCAAAGTATAATTTTTTGGTGAAAATAAATGCTAACTTCCATGTAAATTTCCAATATTTTTAAAAAAATTTGTAATTTATAATAATTCTACCTCATATCTGATTGCATTGGGCATGCTGAACACGAATATGGTAAGGATTTTGATATCCTATGAGATATGATCACTTTTAGTACATTATTACGGAGGGTTTGAATCAGCTTTATTTGTTTTATTAAAATTAAATTAAATATTTGTTCGTTATTACAACGATATAATTATTGAGAAACTATTCTAAACTTCTAGCATTATTTTAAGAACATTTAGCATTAAAATTTTTTTAGTTGTGGTCACACTGAAAATGTATGAAATTTGTTGAAAGTATGGTAGCCTTGTTGAGAAAATGAGTGAGTATTTATATTTGAGAGCATGATATAAATATAGAAGGTACTTCCATTCTCTCATTTGTTCTTGACATTCACCATCTGACAAGTATAAGTATTTTGAAGTTTCCGGTAAAATCGTGCTACCGTATTAATTTAATATTTCCCCCTCTGTTTCCTGTTTGTTTGAAAATTTTAATTAAAAATTATTTCAAAATTGTTTTTATAAAATACTGAATGTATAAATTAAACAATTACAGCCGTATTCATAAAAAAAGTTGATTGAGGTTTAAAATTCATATTAGTTAAAAAAACGTTTTAAGGCTAAATAACGTTTTTTAAATATTGGTATTCATAATCAGTTTTTTAACTAAAAATCAATTAACTAGATTTTTTAAAATATCGTGGCAACACTGTATTCTTTATTTGTCACTTGCATATTAGTTCTGCAAAACAACGATTGTTAATTCACAAAGTACTCGTGTCTATTTGGTTTATTTGTCGGTTTTCAGAGAAATATTATTTCTATAAAATAAAAGATATGTTCCAACTTGTATTTAATAAAATAATAAACAAAGTTCACAACAAATCTTTGTTAAAAGTGCTTTTTATATTATTTATTTTATTGCAGATAAAGAAGCACTAGAATAACGAGCTTTATTTTGTTTGTTTTGAGTGTTTATACATCACTAGTTCATTTTCTACAATTATACTATTTTTGTTAACACATAAAATGAGAAAACAATGACTGGGTTCCATTCCCTGGATCGCTCCTTTTCTTTTAAATATTCTTTGGAGTATATTTGTTATTTCGGCAATAGTTCCTATAAAAAAAATTACATTGTTATCTTCTAAATAACACTGGCATATGCATACATACATGCATACATAAGTACATACAGGTAAAGTTCAAAATGTAAACAAAAACGAAGCAAAATTACAACAACGTCACCTTAAAATTGGTTTAAACATGGGGGGCAGTCAATTTTAAAATTTGCTGATTTACGCAAGGTTTAAAAACCGTTTTTTAAGCTAAAATTCTATTATGAATACAATTTTAGCGAATTTTGCTTAAACAATATTTGAAACGCGGTTTAAAATTTTTATGAATACGGCTGTTAATGCCCAAATTCTGTTCGATTGTATCGTCTTGTCTATGGACGAAAAAAGCCGCAGTTATGATTCTTTAAAACCTTATTTATTGTCTATGCTAGAAGGTTCGTGTATTTGCTTTATGATTTTGTTCTAAACATTATATCCAACACATATTTTTTCAGATATTTTTCAAACTATTGTATAATGCTTTAATTTAATTTTTATGTTTTAAAAGCATAGTAATAATATTTTTAATTTTCGTTATCAAAACCAACAACCATTTTTGAAGAAAATAGTTTAGAGAATTCAAAAACAAGAACTCGAAAAGTATTTTCAAACAAAAACGTCCTAAATCTTCTTACTGAATTAGGACATAAGTGCATCATTTTTTAATAACTTTCATTTCCTGGTGTTCGTCAAAAGTGGCTAATAGCTTATAATTAGAGATGTGCACGTGAGTATTTTCTGACTCACGACACGCACGCTCACGCAGAAAAATATTTTACTCACGCACTTTCACGCACGAATGATTTTGAAAATTTTCACGATCACGCACGCCTACGAATAAAATATTTTTAATCACGCACGACTGGTTTACAACTTATCACGATCACGCACGCTCACGAAAAAGCATATGTATAATATAATTTTCATGTTTTTTGGGTTGAAAAATAGGTTCTTACATATCGTCACCTAAAATCCAAAAGGCCGTAACAACCAAAAAATTCAAAATAGACTTTTTGATTGATTATGTTGTGATTAACCAAAATACATATTTTCCTAAACTTTTATTCATTATTCAATTTGGCATCTAACATACATGTAAATAGAATAAATTTATGAAGTTTTTTGCTTCTCCTGTAAAATAGTAAAAAGTGTACTTACGGCCTTTTGGATTTTAGGTGACGATATACATATCTATGTATATATGAATGCTCGTGTTTTTGTAAATTTACAATGTAAATTAAAATAAAGCAAAGTTAATTTAATATCGTTTTAAATATTCGTATTCGCGGGTATCATTTAAAATATTCGAATTCGAATTCTCGTATATCAAAAATTGACATTCCGCACATGTATGTACATACATAATATAAATGTGAAGGTAAGATGTATGACCAATTAACTAAATGATAATCAAATAAACGAGAAAAGCATATTAACTGAGAAAACATACAAATTACTAAAATTTTTCTGTTACGTAACATTTTCAAAGACCCCCCACCCCCACCATAACAAATCATAACAAAACTCGAACCCCACCCCTCCCCCTACAGCGTTACGTAATATATGGACGGCCCCTAAATCAAAAAACATTTTCTGCGGTACAATTCGTCAGTAGTATTGTTGACAAAGGCACTGTTGAATCAGTAGTGTTTCTCAAAAGAAACATACATACATACTTACAAAGGTGTATGTACCCATCAAACAAAATGCTCCGAATTCGTAAAGAATTCGTAACGATTGGTCGACAAAATCTTCCGATTTCGGCACCGAAATATTACCGAAATCGTAACAATTTTTGTATGAAATGGTTGAAACGACTTCGTAACGATATGCCGGTACGAATTCGTTAGGACGTGTAGGTACGATTTCTTTGCGTGATTAGTTATAATATTTGATCACGAATCACGTGAATCACGCGTGACACAATAAAATCACGACATTTGCACATCTCTACTTATAATATCTGTGAAACAGACTTTCCAAAAGATCTTCAATATTTTAGAAAAAGATGTAACAATCAACAAGAAACGAATTATGTATATTAAACAAAATACAATATCAATCAATATTTGTTAAACTTAATGAAAATTCATTGTCAACTAATCAAAAAATTTAGATGAAAATATAGTTAAAAGATGTGTATGAAGCAGAGAACATAAAAATATGAAATAAGTTATTACATAACCACTTTTCAAAATTCACAGGTACATATGTAATTATATATTTAACTTTATTTATTCCCAAATTTTTGTTAAGATAATTACACATTTTTGTAAAAAAAATTCTAGGGGAAGACTTAAATTTTTTACTATATGGGAACATTTTTCTATATTTCTCTCAAAAAACAAACTTCAAAAATACTTATTTTTAAAAACAAAGAGAGAATGGAAGTACCTTCTATATTTATATCATGTTTGAGAGCATAAAAAACTTTCTGTGGCTTAATTTTTGATCATTAATGCTAGGAACACAACTGGGACGAACGACGAATTTTTCGGTGCGAACTTTCGTCATAAAAAATAAAACAAATTGTTCATATGAAAATGACCACAACACCGCCGTAGAACCAGTGTGCACACTTCTACCGATATTCGGTAGATTCTACCGAATATGTTTGTGAATTTAAGAATCCACCAATTCTACCGAACAAGGCCTGAAATCTACCGAATATTGTTATTTAGTAATTTAAGTCGATATATGTGTAAATTGCCTATTTTGTGACATAGCAGTGCGGACGCAGAGCGGTCATTTTCTGTCATGAAAATCATTAAAACAGAACAAAGAAATCGGTTAAAAACTGAAACTATAAGTAACCTAATATTTGCCAAAGAATTGTGCCTTGGGGATGAAATAGTTATTCCTACCAATGATTTAATAATTTTTGCACAAAATTTTAAATTCATAAATGGATCTTACATATAATCCTTGTAGTTACAAATGTTTGTCAAATAAAAGTTATTTTAGTAGCTTTATAAAACCTATGTACAAAAACTGAATTCCTGTTATTTATGTATGCATAGCATATATATATATAAAGGGTAAGGGAAAATAACTGGGGATGACACTTTTTTTATTGGAAATGCTTCATTGTTTATGGCAGTTTGATTTCCAATCACATGTGAAGTTTTAAATGCGCTTTTGGATCCTGTTTAGTTTGATACTCCTTGCACTTACCCTTTATATATAAGTACATATATTTTGTTATTTTTTATGTTTCTTTGAATTGTTATTTTTGATGTTTCTCTGAATAAAAAAAATTTTCTACGGAATTTCATTCAAATCTACCGATTTTTTGCCGATTTTACCGAATTTAAAAAAAATTAAGTGTGCACACTGCGTAGAACGAAATTCGTCGTGCGTGACGAACTCTGAGAATCTCAGACTGAGATAGATTTATTTCTATTTTGTAAGCCGACGAACGACGAAAAAAACAGTTTTCTCTCACTCTCTTTACAATACACAATAAACAGTGTGACCAGATTTTAAAACAAAATTAAGCTAAATTACGTATGTTTTCAATATATTTTTAGAGAATACGCAATTTGGATTAAAAAAAAGGCTAAAAGGCTAAATCCGTTTTGAAAAAAGCTAAAAAAAGAAGATAAGAGCTTAACAAAAATTTTAAAGCTAAATCCAGAAGAAATAAGCTAAATTTAGCCCAAAATTAGCTAATATGGCCACACTGACAATAACCAACTTTATCAATTATAAGAGCTGAGTTCGCTGAGTAAATTCGTCGTTATTCTGCTTCACACGACGAATTTACGCAGCGAATTCTTAACGACGAATTCGTCGACGTGGACGAAATTCGTCGTTCGTCCCAATTGTGTTCCTAGCATAACATATATATTATACATAAGTCCCGGTTCACACGTTTCAAGTTTTGTTGCTCCACTCGTAATTCAGCTGTAATAAAAAAGGAGATATTTGTACTTCCGTCTCCGTCTTTCTTACAGCTGAATTACGAGTTGAGCAACAAAAGTTGAAACGTGTGAACCGGGACTAAATCTAATTATACCCCTTTTCCACACGCAAAGTTTACTTTGCAAAGTCCCAATTCAGCTGTGTGAAAGACAGAGGTAGTAGCACAATCTGTTTTGAAAATGCAACAAAAGTTGAAGTGTGTGAACCTGGACTAAACTTTCCGTGTGGAAAAGGGGTGTTACATGTCCTATTCATGCGATTAATTAGTCCCGGTTCACACGTTTCAAG
This sequence comes from Tachina grossa, assembly GCA_949987645.1. NCBI lineage: Eukaryota > Metazoa > Arthropoda > Insecta > Diptera > Tachinidae > Tachina > Tachina grossa. The sequence goes on from OX465274.1 coordinate 65,233,951, forward strand.
TTTTGTTGCTCAACTCGTAATTCAGCTGTAAGAAAAAAAGAGATATTTGTACTTCCGTCTCCGTCTTTCTTACAGCTGAATTACGAGTTGAACAACAAAAGTTGAAACGTATGAACCCGGACATACACACTCTGTGTAATTACACACATATGTATGTATCACCATGCATGAATGCCGCATCTGCAATTGTACTTAAATTATCCTGTAATTGTTATTTTTAATTTCTGTTTGTTTCTACCCACAAAATGCGTGTGTTTTTTTTTGTGTTGTAATTTTGTTGTAGTCATGCAGGTACCTCGGGAAAAATTTCTCGCGGAATTTAATTCGTGATTGCCCTCAATAACATTTAATTTAAATTTGCCCGTATAATTAATTTTATATTTATGTTTTTTTTCTTTTCAGCTTTTATCCTTAATTACACCAATTATGCTAATTATCGATTACCTTGTAGTGCCAGCCAAATCAAGTTCAACTTTAAATTTTCCTCGATATATAACCTTGGCACCATTCTATTTGTGGCTAATTGTATTTTTCGCCCAACCTCATAAGGAAGAACGTTTCATGTTTCCCGTTTATCCGCTTATATCACTTTGTGGTGCCATTACCGTAGATATTTTCCAACGTATATTTTTTCGTATCAAGTCATTACTGATAAAAATTAAACATTCCGCTTCTGGATCTCACTATTTGGACCATACAATGTTTATAGCAATTTGTATTATGATTATAAGTACTTTAATGGGTTTATCTCGAGTATTTGCATTGTATCGAAACTATCACGCTCCTATGGACCTAATGATGGAATTAACACAATTTAAAAGCTCACCACAATATAGAGAAAGCCAAATATACAATGTTTGTATAGGCAAAGACTGGTACCGTTATCCCAGTAGTTTTTTCTTTCCCGCTCAAAATTTCCGGTTACGATTTTTGAAATCGGAATTCAACGGAATGCTGCCAGCTTATTACGCTGAAGGAGAAAATGCTACACAAATTATTCATCCCTATTTTAATGATATGAACAAGGCTGATGAACGCATATATTTCTCTTATGACAATTGCGATTTTCTTATTGATTTTGATGAGGGGAAATACACTGAATTAGAGCCAAACTATTCAGAGAGAACAAAAGATTGGTCTCTATTGAAAAGTTTACCATATTTAATAACTCATAAATCACATAGGATTTATAGAGCGTTTTATATTCCATTTTTAACGGACAACTATACAAAATATGGTAATTTCAATCTTTTGAAAAGAAAGAAAATAAAACTTAGCTAGATTTAAAAATGTTTGTTATAAGTCGGTGGATATTAGTTTTCTTAAATTTGTAAGGGCTATTATATGCATAATTATGTGTGCATATACATATGTAAGAGCATTTCAACATACATAAATACATACATATGTATATATATTTAAGCAATTTTTTCGAAGTCATATAATTTCACCAACATACATATGTACATACATATGTATGTACATACAAATGTTGTATCAATGTATGTATGTATATACATACATATATACGTGATGAATGAAAACGATAAAGCATTATTTACATAGAATTTTCATATGAAAGTAATTAAAATGAATATTTTTAATATTGTAAATTTTGTAGAAATTTTAGCCAAAGACTTAAAATAATTTTTAATAAATTGTCTGAAAACTGTTAAAAGAACTTTTTAACTAAATGAGGGTAAGTAAAAATTAATATGACAAAAAAAGCTATATGATTTTCCGAAAGAAATTCAATGTTGGCGTTGTCAACAATGGGGGCATTTTTCAAGCAACTGTAATAGACCACGGGCTTGTGTAAAGTGTTCTGAAAAACACGGCCCAGGTGAGTGTAATAGTATGTTTACACGATACGTGCTTCGCTCTCTATTCATGCTTCACACCCCTATCATGACCGAATCAACTTGCTTCGCCATACAAAATTATGAGAGCGAATCAAGTAGATTCAATATGAATCTACTCAAGGCGTATTTATTAGGTGGCAGCACTACATCAGGTGAATAATGTCATTATACCAATCTAAATATCAAATTTGGATTGTGTACGTATAAGCCTATAAGCATGCTTTTATTTGGGTATACATAACCACCTTTCGAATATTCAGTTTTGTATGGTGTTTCACATTTTCTATAATAAACATGCAATCTGACGATGCTACCCTGTTTTGAAAAGTAAGAAGGTAATTTATACCAACAAAGTACACGTGGTTGTTGTTGTTGTAATATTTGTTGTAGAATCGCGGGTACCTGATGGATGTGCCTTCAATCTACTTGAGAAGCACGTAAAATTGGTATCTTCTCTAACTTTTATCGCAGTTTATCGGCAGTTTAGCTGAACCAGCTATCAAAACAAAATATGTATACATATGTGTATGTATGGGTTTGAACAAATAAAAACAAACCAAAAAAACATAGATGTGAGTTTAATATAAATAAATTTAATTAAGTTATGAATAGTAAAAAAAAAAGGAAAAATAAGAAGAAAATATAGGGAAGTATTATTTTCCAAAGCAAAACAATGCATCCCTTAAGCACCCCATACACGTTTCAATTAAATTGTGAATTGAGTCTTCCAATTGAATTGATTGTTGGCCACACACTTCATAAACTGAATTGAAAGATTTTCATTCAACTGTCAAATTTATATTTTTTTGCGAAATTAAAAATTTAAAACTTCTATTGCATTCATTCATTAATTTATATATTTTTTATTTAAAATTCACTGAAATTAAATACAATTTTAAAAATACACAACTTTTTCTATACAAAATAAAGCTACAAACATAAATTTTGACAACTAATCAAGAGATTCGAGCACAAACAGCACAATCGAATTGAAAGATTTACTAGTCAACATGAAAAATCAAAATCTTTTGATTTTTCTTCAACCAACTCGACAACTGCCAAACTAATCAATTGATAGACCCGTACACGCTTTGATTTGGACAACAACCGACTGAATTGAAAATTGAATTGAATCGTGTATGGGGCGCTTTAGAAACGATAGGGTAATTTGATCAAACACAATTAAAATAATTCATTACTTTCCTAGGACATGTTCTGTGTTAACAGTAATCAATTCAGAAATTAAAAATTATACATGATGTGCATTACCTTATATTTTACTATTCATTACCTTTTCCCACTGGGTATGTATATGCGTACGTATGATATGTATGAATGTGTGAATATAAATAAAAAGATGCCACACGAACAGTGATGCCAACTTTTTCAGAGCAAAAATCACTGTGCCTTCAAAAAAAAAGCACTAAATGCAATAAAGCCATATTTCGATTTTGTTCAGTTATAAGTAGAATATGAGTAGGAAAATAATTTAAGTTCAAGACAAAAGCAAATTAAACAATTGTAATGTGATATTTGATGTAATAATTTTGGAAAAATAAAGTAGAACTCGTAAGCTTATATAATCCATAAAACTAAACTTAAGAAACAAAGTAATTTTATATACAGGATAAAAATTTCAATTAAAATTTTATTTGTACTCTTTTATATAACTGCCTAAATTAAATCATTCCGTATAGACGAAATATCAAAACACTTGATTAAAATTTATGTGGAAATGTAGGATTCGAGTCCATCAATTTGTTACTGTAACTCCAGTAATTGTAACTAGAATCGAAATAAAATGAATTCTGCGTGTAATTAGCATATAAATCGAAAGAATTTGTATGTATTTATGTATTTGTACATGCGTATAAATATGTAGGTATGTTTCAATGAATTAACAAAAACTATTTACTATGTATGGATGTACATTAGGGTGTTCTAAAAAAAAAATCCTTTGTTTTTCTCAGAACCAGGTTTCAAACTTGAGTTTAGGTAAGAAAATATGCCTGTTAAAATATCAGCTCATAATATTAATGGTGAGATGGTGCGCATCGCACTTTTTAATTTCCCATACGATTTACATGGTATAAATTGATTTTATTCATTCTGATTGTCATAAGTAAAGAACGGAATGTCCTACAGTAAACTTCTTGGTACGCTTTTGTTGAAAATTAAATGCTCAATAAAAAAGTTACATAAAATTTTTTGATAAGTTAGCTGGATCAAAAGTTATTTACAGTCCAAATAAAATTTACCCTAAATTTATACGATTTTTCAAGAAAACAACAGAAATATTATGTTATTCCAGAAAATTTTACCAAGTTCCATACAAAATACAAACAGGCCTTTTAAAAAGTGCCAAAGAAGTGTTTTTCGTTATAATAGAGAAATATAAAACAATTTTATAAGTTTTTCAATTTATTTTAGCCATAGCTGTAATAAATGAATGGAATGGAAATGAAAAATATTTTTATTTCAGATTTAGTTTAATTTTAAATTTTTTTATAGTGTTCAATTTTCTACAAAAGCGTACCAAGAAGTTTACTGTAGCACATTTCGTTCTTTACTTATGACAATCAGACAGAAAAGTGGAAAATATTTATTTGTTGTTTTGTGTAAAGCCACCATACTATCACAAATTTATATTTAGTGGATTTGTTAAACGCACTAAAAGCACTAAAGTCAAAGGTGAAAAAGCACCAATTTCAGGTATTTTTTTAAAAAAAGCACCTAGTTGAAAAATTCCGGACTGTTATGAATTAAAAAGCACTAAATCTAGTGCGAAAAGCACTAAATTGGCATGCTGCACACTAAGCACGAAGGCGTCGTATAAACGGCAAGATTCAAAAACAAGATTCAGAGAGCGAGGCATGTGATTCAACTCGTCGTCTAAACATAGTATAAGAAGGTATTTTATACCAACAAAGTACATGTGGTTATTGGTTTGTTGTAGAAATGCGGGTACCTGATTGATGTGCCTTGCTTCAACATTTAGTAGCTTTTTTTGTTTGATGCGATGGCATATCGAGCATTATTTTCGACTTTATCGTAATAGCCTTTTCACACTTATCAACATCTAACATCAGTTTGCGATGATGTTGAAAATTTCCCATAAGAAATGTACAGGGCTAAAAAACAACATCTTTGTAAAATGTTCCTAACTCATTTTGTTCCACTCAACATCTTTTGATTATTTTAGTGCCATCACTGATAAATGACAAAAAATTGTAGTGGCATCACTGGAATTTTTTACATTTACGTCCCTTTTCACAATGTATGATTAAGAGTTAACGTGAACTTTAACTGACAGTTCTTCATACAAAAGTTGCCGTTAAAGTCCCTGTTAGCTTTTAATTGTACATTGTGAAAAGGGCCGTTAATGACATAAAAAAATATTTACAAAGTTATTAAAAATGAGCGAAACATGTAAGTATTTTTATTTTTAAATATTTGTACATAATTATTCCTTGTATATACAAACATTTTGTTGTATGTACATTCTTACATATGTATCTATTTTTTTACAGTAAAAAAGAAAACCAGTCTCCGAATTTGTTGGACGGAAGAAATGGAAGCTATGTTGCTGGATGAGATTGTCCAAAACTATGTCTTCATCATCTTCTTCCTCCAGTAAGCTTTTTATGGATTCTACACACTGCATTAATAGTAGAAATTGCTCTTGCAAATTAACAACTAGTCATATTATTAATTTCTCTTCATTATCCATTTTTTTTAATTTTTATTATTTTTTTTACACAAAACGTGGCCTTATTTATTTTGACAGCTAAATATGATGGTTGATGTTAGATGTTGTAATGTGAACGTATGTTTCACATTTTCAACATCTTCCACACATTCCACGAAAATGTTGGCAAGTGTGAAAAGCCTATAAGCGACAAAAATTAATTATTTCAGGATAAGTTTTTTTTTTTAATTTTCAAATATTGTTTTTTACTTAAAATGTCGCTTACATACGATAAAATTTTACAGTCCGTATCTTAAAAGTTATCAAAAATTTTGCCATTTTGATAATTCTAAACTATGGGTAGGCCCATAAAATTTTAATTTCATTAAAAGAATCTATTTTCGATAACATGTCGCTTACGATAAAATCGAAAATAGGGCTCGATATTAAATTTATTTTGTCCTGATTCACATGTCAGCTCTGACTCGTCAAGTTTGAGTTTTTAGGAGAGAGAGAAAAAGAAATGGCGAGGGGTACATACTTGACCGTACCAGTCAAGTTTGCTTTTTCGTTTTGTTTTGTCATTCGTAATACTCTACGACAACGCAAATTGATGAAACTAAAGTGATGGTGTGTATGAACGTAAATGCAGGTTCAAAAGAAAATTGAGTAAAAAACTGATTAGCCAAACCTGGTGTGTGTGAATCAGGACTTTTGAATTGAATCATGAACTAATAAGAAAGGCAAAAATTTAACGTGTGGCACCCAAGTAAAGTAATTTATTAGAAAATAAATAACTATCAATGTGTATCTAACTAGGTGGCAGCGCTACTTCAGCTGATAATTTTTTGCTCTATGTGCTTTGTAGCTGAATAATGTCAAAAATTTCGATTTTGATTTGGTTTTAGTACAATTATTTTTGTGCTTTTGACATTCATCGGTTCTTTACACAGCTATGGTTGCCATATTTTTGTATAACAAATCCTTACGCAGTCACCTGTATAATTACATCAGAAGAACACATACATATCGCTCATTTACTTCAATAGTGTCATAATTCAAAAAATTTATTTTTTGAGCTAATGGTGCAAAATAATTCGTGAGAAAAGAACATTTTTCATGTCTTCATTGCGTTGTAGGTACGTAAATTGAATACTTTAAAAGCGCTTTCTGCAAAACTAGCTTTTCTGAGCTGTGACGAAAAGATTAACTGCCTGTCCCACGATGTCACCAGCAAACGTTCGATCGACAACTTGCATTGCAAACAACAATAACATTAGAAATTTGTTGTTGTTTTCAATATATGTAAGTATTCGATCGATCGTTTGCTGGTGACATCGTGGAAAGGCAGTAAAAAATTTGATATTTTGGCAAGTTGTATAGACAGGTTGTAAAATTCATATTCTGTGGTAAAATTTAGGAGCATGGTACAACTATACTAGGTACATGCACGACTACAACAAAATTACAACATAAACAAACGAATAATTGTCAGAAACAGATGCCTTTTGTTTTTAAAAATAACAATTACAGGGTAACTTAAGTACAATTGCAGACGCGGCATTCCCGCATGATTATAGTTATTCAGTGTTGCCAATCTGTGTGTAGCTAGACAGTGTGTAATTTCTACTCACATGTGTAGGCCATGTAATTAAATTCTTGTATAATCTGTGTGTAATTCTAATTTGGGTTCTATTTTTATTTATTTTTGTTTTAATTTTAACCTACACAAAAGATGTGTAGTGTAATTTTCTTCGATGTGTAATTGGAGACACAGCGATGTGTAAATTAATTGGCCACACTGTAATCATTTTATTCACACACATACACTAACATTTTCGCAGCTTGTAAACAAAGTTTGACAACTATTTGCATTGTATACATTAACAGGCTGGGCTTGTGCATGTACATGTTATAATTGTATCCAGCGATGCCAACTTGGTGCTTTTGGCACTATTTTTAGTGCTTTTTGAAGACTAAAAACGCCAATTGTTGAGCGTTAGTGCCAAACTAACAAAAAGCACTAAAGGTAGAGGTTCATAGCTCGCTTTTTGCGCGTTATGCTTTCTATGCATCTGTCAAAAAAGTAGAATCAATGTAATAGTATGTGACAAGTTAAATTGCAAAAAGCGCAGGACGCGTAGGCGCGTTCAAAGCAAAAAGTAGGTCTACTTTCTACTTTTGTACGCGTTACAAGCACCATGAAATAAAGTCAGCTGTTCTTGAAAGCTAAAGATGTTAAATAATACTTTATTTCTTACGTTATCGATAAATATTATTTTGCGTGGATAATTTGTTCTTTTTTTTTTCAATAAAAAAAAATTCTTAGTAAAAAAACTTGTTTAATAAAATATGTGGTTATGTTCATTAATGCGATGTATTTTAATTAACTTTTCACCACACTTTTCTCAGTAACAAATTTTGCATATTAGCTATCGATTACTTTTACGTACTGAGTGTCATCTCCGCTAAATCTGTATTATTTACTTTGTGTGCATTACATATTTTTAAACAATAAAATGGAAGAAAATTTAATAAATTAAATATACAAACTCGACTAACTCCACAAATTCTTTTAAAAACTCGATTTCACTCTCCATTTTTTCTTTATAAGTATTTATAAACAAACGCACACAGCTGATCAAAACAAAAATAAAATGGCGCATGAAAAGCAGTGCATGTAACTCAACGCGAACAAAGTATATAATGAAACAAGAGGATGAAACGCCTGTAAAGCATAACGCGCAAAAAGCGAGCTATGGACCTCTACCTTAAAGGCCGTGATACACTATCATAAAAAGTCGTGTGATCTACGAAAATATACAACCCTGGTGTGATGAATTGTTATTGTCTTTTGAAAATTTTCATAAGCTCCATCATACCAGCGTTGTACTTTTTCGTAGATCGCAAGACTTTGTATGATAGTGTATCACGGCCTTACATAGCGTCTACAACTGCGATTACTCTGACATATTATTTGAGAGAACGTCGGCAGGATAACAAAAATAAAATGCCGATATTTCTCTTCATCTCATTCAACAGGAACACGTAATTTTAGTTTTCTTATAACATTTCATTTAATGCAATTTCTCATCGAGTTGACATGTTTTATTTTTGTATAATTAGTTATTTTATTTTCGCTTTTTCACACAAAATTTAATTTATGAATCAATTAAACACATTTAAACATATAAAATTCCAGAAATGTTGTCCAAAACATTGTTTTTCATTTATTTTAATAAACACTCACACATGCATACTAATTTACTTTCAAATACGTGTGTTTTTTGACACTTCATTTCATAGGATTGTTGTTATAGGATTTCTTATAACAACGCTCTTATAAAAAATCTTATGAGATTGAGATAACACTAATTTGAAGTCTACACGTAACATGATTCGCTCTGCGATTGAATTTGACGTTCTTATCTTACATATTATGTTAGGTGTAGACCCTATGTTAAGTAGTGCCTTTAAGAAATTTGTGTATTTTTAAAATTACTTTAATAAAAAACTTGGTGTATTTATTTTTTCTGTGTAAATCATACCTTTTTCGTCTGATATATTTCATTAAAGATGTTGATAATATTGCCGAAATAGAGAATAGCTTAGAAAACTTTGTTAAATTGCACTCGTTTTTCACGTTAGTGCTTTTTACGCTTTTTAGATCTCAAAATTACGCTTTTAAGTGCTTTTTTTAAATTCTGATGTGCTTTTAGAGCCAAAAAAGTTGGCATCACTGATTGTATCATATTTAGGAGTATGTTGTATGGCGAAGCAAGTTGCTTCGCTCATGATTGAGGTAGTTTACACGAGAACAATTTTTAAGCCGCACAATTTTTGTTCTTTTCCAAATTACACGATACGAATTCATCTTGCACAAAATGTATACGTATACACAGCTTTGTTAGTTAAAGCCGGGGCACAATGAATCCGTCATACGTTATACTTCGCCTTTTTCAACTGACATTATCGCAACGACGGAGATGGTTGGCACAATGAGTACTTTATTGACGGAAACATTTGAACAGCTTCAATAGGTTGATTCTCCATTTTATTTATTAAATTAAATTTTTTTATTTATTTTTGTTTATTTCTTTTGTTTAATTTTATTTTTGCTACCACAAAACACAAAAGCATACTTCAGAAAATACCAAACAAATAACCAATATCTGTCAAACTACTCAACGTATGCAAAAAGTTAAAAGTTGACCAGTTTTTGTACTTTGCGTTGACGGACACGTACTGAATGTAACAGCCCTCATAAGAAACCATGTATTTCCACTTAGCTGTCAGTTGAAAAAGGCGAAGCTTAACGTATGACGGATTCATTCTGCCCCGGCCTTTAGTGTTTTTCGTACTTACCCAGCGGCAAGGTAAATCATGAAAGGTAAAGTTAATACTACAACAAAATAAAAACAATATGGTATTTTGTTGTTGCCTTGGAGGCTCGTGTGTCAAAATCAGCTGATTGAAGTTACTCAAGCTGAAATCTAGGCCATGATGGCTCACAACCGGCTAAGCCGAACCGTCGATAATTTTAGTCAGCTACGCCGCCGCTGGAAAAAGTTTGGTTTATAGCCTTTTCACACTTACTCACATCTTTCATCTTTCATCAATTTGGCAAGATGATAATATCTTCCCATAAGAATTATACGGGGCTGAATGTTCAACATCTTTCAACATCTTCAAAAGATGTTCACTTTGTTCCGTTCAACATCTTTCGATTATTTTAGTGTCATCACTAGAAAAAATGTATACAACTTTATACATACATGCATACATACTATAAAAATGTATTCATATGTTTGTATGTATATCTACATATGCATATATGTACATACATTCAAGGCTACATTTTGGAATATCCTTCCCAAAAAAAGATCCGTAATTACTCCAAAACTTTATTATATACATATGTATGTATATTTAAGTATATAATAAAATCTTGTATATATTTTTCCTATTCGAAATAAATTACATAAAAGTAGTTGCAAATGTCTACGCGAAATCTTTGCGGATAAAGTTTGGAATATTTCTTCATCATCATTGTCCGCTGGCATAATTTCTACTAATTCTGCATATTGTAGCATTATTTGTTTCTGCTCCTCAGGAGCCAGCAATTAAATCAATTTCTAGTGAATTTTTAAATTGCATTTTATTATTTAATTTTTGGTTGCTTTCACTCGTAAAAATAGTATTATAATAAATGACAGATGAAAGATGAAGGATGTTGTAATGTGAACAGGTTTTTCCAATTTTCAACATATTCCACGCATTCCTCAAAGATGTGAGTGAGTGTGAAAAGGGTATTATGTTGCCTGAAAAACAGCCGCGGATTCTTCATGTACAATATAATCTAATAATTATTTTATTTATTTAAAGATATTTATTATTTGACATATTTTCATACGTTTATTTTAATTGATATGTATTTGGATAAGCATTGTCTATATATTTCATTGGTGCTTCGCCAAATCATCAGTAGACTTCAACCACATATTTTGAACAGTCACAAACCTCTTATCTTATGGTGTGCCCGTTGTCGAAAACAACTGACTCCTGTTGACAGGTTTATGCTATTTTCTAGACCTTAGGTAACGGAATAGGCTGTCAGTAGCACAACACTGTTTTCGAGAGCGACTAAATCAATCCCAATTTTTGGATATTGTGACGTCGGTGTCGACAACTGGACGAGTACATACAAAATTGTCAACCACGATAAATTTTACAGCCTGTATTTTAAAGGTTAGCAACAATTTTGCAAATTTGAAAATTAAAAAAAAAATTTTACTACATGTCGCTCACAATTATATCGAAAATAGGGCTCGAAATGTATTAATGTGTATATAAAACTATTTGGCACTATTCAAGTGATTTTGGCACTACTTAAGCAGCCCATACACGATTCAATTCAATTTTCAATTGAGTCGGTTGTTGTCCAAATCAAAGCGTGTATGGCTTTGTCAATTGATTCATTTGGCAGTTGTCGAGATGTTTGAATTAAAATCAAAAGATTTTGATTTTTCATGTTGACTAGTAAATCTTTCAATTCGATTGTGCTGTGTATGTTCGAGTCTTTTGATTAGCTGTCAAAATTTATGTTTGTAGCTTTATTTTGTATAAAAAAAGTTATGTATTTTTAAAGTTGTATTTAATTTATTATATTCTAAATAAAAAATATAAAAATTAATGAATGAATGGCCGGGTTTCCATCTGTGTGCCATGTGCCATACAAGCGTAAGAAAAGCGTAACCAACTAATTACTAATGAAGTTTGATTCAGACACGTATTTATTAAGTTAAACAGTTTCATACATAACTAATAGACAATTTTAAAGAATCCAACATGATTGGAAACTGTTTAAATCAATAACTATGTGTCTAACTCAAACAGTTTTTCATTACACTACGACCACACGAGCAATTTGATGTGTCTTAACACAAGCAATAACGCCGGCAGAATGATGACGTCAAATTGCTTGTGTTCAACAATGTATCTAGAATTGGTGAACACGTATATTCAAATATATTTGCTTTTTATTCACATAATTACTTCAATTATCAATCATTTTATCCTTTTCTATTTTTAAATTGAATTTTTATTGGTTTTGTTTAGTTAAAACTTTTGTTTTCTACATTTACGATGAAAAAAATTTAATATAATTTGTATTTGACAGCATGTGTTCAGAGATTGTTGCTCAGCAATGTATTTTAACAATTGTTACTGAATATATATTTGAACACATATTCATACGGTCCACACGCTAATATCTTGTGTCGGCAATCGAATTTGACAGTTGCCATGGCAATAATTGCCAAGATTATTGCTCGTGTGGTCGGCATGTTATGCCGGCCATACACTACACAAGTTCAGTGCTCAAGTCTGGCACTGCGTAAACTAAGCTTGTGACACACACTATACAAGTAAACTGTGCAGTTTCAGTCGTTAAGCAGCTCTGGGTTGAGGAACATCTCTCGCGTCATCGTAATTATTTCTTAAGTGCGGTCAGGCTTGTGCGTGTTGTTTGGCCTTCGAGAGTTTTTCGTCTCGCTCGCACGGGTTGACTGATCTGCCACGGATAACCGTATAACCTTGCGGTTTTTTGTGGAATTTCTTTAACAACCACGTTGCTACTTCCTATGTGAAGGCATAGGTCGTGTACAGTCAGTCACAAAAACTTTTAAAATACTGTTAATATCATCTTGGGCATATGGTCTAGTTACTCCGCCCATACTTGTGCAACACCATATTATACAAATTTACTTTGTATAATATGTACTAAATAAATAAATAAATAAATAAATAAACTGTGCAGTTTTTATTTTAAAGCTATAAGTGAAGAAGACAACATGTGCAAATACTGCTCAATTTTATTAATTGCTGTGGCAATCAAAACAGCTTAAATCCTAAATGTGTTAATCTTTTTAACAGCCATTTCTCTATTTGCATCGGGGTATTTTTCCTTTAGTTTATTAATTAATTTTTCGTAGGCTTCGATTTTCATAATTCTATTTCTATAATCACTGCTTTTAATGCGCCATAATGCAGGCGATTCTTTGTATAATTCTAGGAACTCTGTCCAGAATATTTTTTCTGCGCTCATTTTTTGTTTTTAACTCTTAAAAAATCACGACAAAACTGAGCGTTTGCAACATACACTACACAAATTCACTGTACAGTAGAGCTGCAAAACTATCGATGGTACTATCGATAGTATCTATAGTTTTATTTTAAGTGGACTATCGATATTTTTTCGATAGCGATACTATCGACAAAAACACTCTACTAAAACAGAAAAAATCAAAGTCAATAAAAACGGAATGATGGTAGTGTTGTCTCACTCGTGCTCATACTAGTTTACCCAATTGCTATCTTTTAACTGATTTGTGGTACTAAAACAAAATGTATGAAATGAAAATATAAAAAAAATAAAAAATACTTATTTGAATTTTGCAAGTTGTGGTTAAAACAATGCATATCGCTACCAATATAATTAATAGTTGTCGTGTACAAATAATCTGTCTATAACATTAACATTCATAAATCATTAAATTATAACCATCTGATTATACAAATATACATTACTCAATCTACTAAATAATTAAAGAACTTCTTTATACTCGATCGTGCTTTTTGGATACTCAACTTAATCTCAAATTCCACATATCGTCTTCCAGTTTTTATTTTCATCAAATTCTTATAATGCCAGGTAATGAAATCTATATTTGTTCATTGCTATCCTGTGGTATGAACATCTCTAAGTCTCAAGGTAGTATCTGCTGTCTTCTTTGTGCTAAATGGTTTCATGGTAACTGTTTGGGAATTAGTACAGACCACTTAGCTACAATTTCTAAAGCCAAGGGTAACCTCAACTTTGTTTGTGAATCCTGCAAAACTAATCGTGTCGATCCTGAATCGTACTCCCTTCGTGAAGAACTTCGTAAAGGACTTGCGGATATCCAGACTAAATTTGATGTTATACTGTCTGAGGTTAAGGATGAACTTAACTCTAATCTAACTGCGCTTAAAAATGACATTATCAATTGCAAAAATAGTGTGAAACACATTCAGGATTTTACTACTACCAGGCTTAAAGTGCTAGAGGAACAAAACGAATCACTCCGAAAACACCTAAATAGATCCGATATTCTAATTATTGGCTTTCCCAAGTTTCAAGCTAATGTTGAAGATATCGTTATTCGTATATTTAAAGAACTACAGGTGGATATTAATACCCCAGATTTAAACAATGTCTTTTTCATTAACCGTGGTAATACAATCCTTGTGAAGCTTAATAGTATTACCAAACGTGATCTAGCTATGAGAAATTATTTTAAAACAAGGAATTGGCGCCTAAACTTATTCATTAACACGGATATTAATAAGAGAATATTTTTGAACGACCATCATACGACTAAAGTAGATCGCCTCCTATTCCAGTGCCGTAAACTCCGCAATGAAAATAAATTCTCCAAATTTCGCCTCCTTAATTCTGACAAGACTAAGGTCAGATTGACTCTAAATGATAATTCCGCCAAAACACTTGATATTGATGAATTTTGCTCCTTTTTCAACATAAGCTGTGAATTACCGACTGCTCAGAGTTTGAATGAGTCTGGACGTTCCGGAGCTGACTAGCTGAATATTTCTTCAAGCATTATATTATCTTTTCATTTTTATATATTTGTTTTATTGTACAATTTGTATTATTAATCTATATATTGATCTCATTTCTTCGTATTAGCAAATAATTGATTATCGTGTTAGTTATTTCAATTATATTTTCTTTTTTTATCCTTATTTTTTCCTTTCTTTTTTTTCCCAAATTCAAATAAATTGTAAATTTTAATACTACAGTATTATGGCATCAAATTATTCTCCACTGAGTAATTTAGGTCCGACCATTAGCAACAACGCATATCTTAGATCTAATTTGTCTAATTTTAATACATGTTGTAAATTGGCTCATATTAACATTCAAAGTATTAATCCTAGTCTGCGTAATTCTAAGTTTGATGAATTTAAATCGATAATTGAAGACTCATTAATAGATATTTTAGCGGTCTCTGAAACTTGGTTGAAACCGCACATTGTTGATAACGCTATTAAGCTTCGTGATTATTTTGTAATTAGAAATGACCGTGTAAACATGAGAGGTGGTGGTGTCGCGTTGTACATATGTACGTAATGGATTAGCCGTAAAGGTTGTCTTTGAAAAATCCGATCCATTAAGTATAGAGTGTCTGTTTATTGAAATTAATACTGGTAATTCGAAAATGCTAGTGGGAGTAGTATATGCACCACATGGTAATATACAGGTCTTGGAAGAAATCCTTGGTGATGTATTTTGTCGCTATAAGAATATAGTTATCCTTGGTGACTTCAATAACAATTTATTTATTAATTCAAAATCTAAACTTCTTAGTAATTTATGTTCGAGTAATAATCTTTCTTATTTACATAATTCTTTGCCCACTCATTTTAGTATTCAAAATGGTAGTACCTCTTTAATTGACTTTGCTTTGGTTAATGATGTTAACCTTGTCAAATTTTCTGGTCAGTTTCTGGTACCATCCCTCTCTCATCATGCTTTTATTTATCTTTGCTACGATGCTGAACCCGTAATGGCAATTGATGAGAAGATTCACAAAGACTACGATAAAATTAGTGCGGCAAGAGTTTGTGAATTTATTTCGTGTCACGATATGAATAGTATTTTTTCCACTAACAACGTGGATGAGCAGCTTGATATCTTGTACCGTGTACTTTATTCTGTTCATAATGACTTGCCTTTTAAGAATTTTAAAACGATTAAGAACAATAACTTCTGTAATCTCCCTTCCGTCAAAGCGTCAATAAATTTAAGAGACATAGCTTTTAAAGCTTATAAAGAGGATGCTACCCAATCAAATTGGGCCACTTATTGTAAGTACAGGAATAAAGTAAAGAAAATCCTACGTAAACACAAGATTGACTACTGGACGTCTAGGTTTGAAAACTCTAACAGTAAAAGTATATGGAAGGCGATTAATAAGAAGGACATTAGCTGTCAAAATTTATTCCAACAGCATGACCCTAATACTTTCAATAATTATTTTATATCCTCGCAGGTTAATCCTGGAATAGAAACTCCTGTCTTCACTGAGTTTCCTCATCTAGGTTTTAACTTTAGATGTATTGACAAAAGTGAACTATATCTTGCAGTTTATAGAATCAAGTCTAATGCTGTTGGACCTGACAATTTACCTCATAACTTCATTAAAATTATATATCCATTTATTGAAAACTATCTTCTTTGTATTTTTAATACTATAATTCTTACTTCTAGCTTCCCTTCTATTTGGAAAACTTCCAGGATATTGCCTATAAAAAAGAAAGGCAGAAGTTTAGGTCTGAACAACTACAGGCCTATTAATTTATTATGTAGTTTATCAAAAACCTTTGAATCTTTACTAAAAGACCAAATATTGAATCATCTTAATGCAAACCGGTTGCTTAGCAGTTCTCAATTTGGTTTTAGGAATGGTTGCAGCACTTCTTCGTTATTATTATCTCTTACTGAAAATATACGTCAAGATATTAACGCAAACAAATTTTCCACCATGATCTCCTTGGACTTAAGTAAGGCATTTGATACTATCAATCATAACGTTTTAATTAGTAAACTTGCGCTCAAATTTCAATTTGCTAGATCTTCTTGCAAACTTATTTATTCTTATATAAATGCTCGTAAACAGTTTGTTGGTAGTGGCAGTATCAGTTCTTCATTAGCAGATTGCCTTAGTGGAGTTCCTCAGGGCTCTATCCTTGGGCCTCTTCTATTCTTAGCATATGTTAATGATTTTGTAGAATTTGTAGGCACTAACTTTTGCAAAACTTACCTATTCGCAGATTATGTTAATCTACTATTTACTGGAGATAAACAGTTCCCTGATTGTCATGAAATGGTTATTAACCACACTTCATTAAAGGCCAGTGAATGGGCCGAAACCAATAAACTTAAATTTAACCCATCTAAGACAAATGCAATTTTGTTTAGAGCTAGTTCCAGCATTACTACAGCCATGAATATTCTTCTTGATAATGTCAGTATTTCCTTCGTCGACTCAGTCAATTGCCTAGGTATGACTCTTGATCAGTCGTTGTCCTTTGGACACCACATATACAATTTAAGTTCCAAAGTAAATGCAATTTTAAAATCCCTCTACTCATCAGACCTTCACTTACCTCTCAATATTAAAATTAAAATTGCCCATGCTCTTCTTATGCCTCACATTCGTTACTGTATGAATGTGTACAGTGGTACTACAGCAATCAACTTAAGAAGAATTAATCTCATTGTTAATAGAATTGTCAGATACATATTTAGACTAAGAATGTCTGCTCATGTCTCGAGGTTCTGCACCCTATTTTTGAAAAGCTCGTTTTCTGTTTATACCAAAATCAAACTCTTAATTGCTATTTATCAAATCATTAAATCTCGATCGCCTATGGGCTTGTTTAACATGTTTAAATTTTCAAGATCTACTAGAAATCCAGTATTTATTCTGCCTCGAATATCGAACTCAACATTCAGTCGATCTTTTGTTGTTAGAACGTGCAAGCTTTGGAACACCCTGCCTCTCCCATTAAAGAGATTTAACTTGTCAAGAGCTACTTTTAAACATCATATTCTTAATTGGTTTACCAATATGACCTAAGTTAACTTTTCTTCTTGGACCTAAATTTAGTCAATCCGTTAATTTTCCTTTTTTTACTATCTTCATATTTTGATCTACATTCATTTATAAACGTGCTTAGTATATTTTTAGTATTTTTATATTTTTTATCGGTTAAGAATTTCTTTTCAAATCTCTTTCACTGCTTTATTTTACTAATATATTGTTACGAAAATAGCCATCAACAATGTTAAGCAGCATTACACAAAAATATTCCAACAGGGTTAATGTAAATGCTACGCGAAAATATTCCTACAGGGTCAAAGCAAAGAATAGTCTAGAATAGTAGCCAACAACTAAATAAGCATGCCTAGCTTGATTAAACAAGCAAAAGCAACAACAACAAAAAAAGCGTCTGCTATTAAGAAGATTCACATATTTACACACAAAAATACATGCCAATTCAAACGAAAAGCAAAAGATAAACAACCACCGTGTGTTGCTTAGTTAATGATGTACACACGTACGCATATACACATGTATTACATAGTTACCACATGAACTTAATTAGTTGCTTAGTTAATGATGTACACACGTACGCATATACACATGTATTACATAGTTACCACATGAACTTAATTAGGCAGCATATAAGATGATAATGATCGTCTAGACATTGCTTGAAACTTCTAGTGGAATTTGTGTGAAATATAAATAGAGGTGACGCATCCAAAGAGTTAAGGTGGAAGTACATAACACGCGTTCAATGCGCTAATGCGATACACGCGTCTGTCAAAAAAGTTGAAGTAGTGTGTTTTCATAAGGCAAGTTACATAGAGAAGTTCGCGACGCGCGTACCTCGCCAAAAGTCGAACATTCTTCAACTTTCACGCGTTGTATACAAAATGACAGCTAGTGTTGCCATATTCATAAACTAACATACACAAACATGATTAGAAATTGATTTTTTTTATTAAACAATGGATACAAAAATGCATTAAATGTTTAAAGAAAAATACAACGTAAATGCAAAACAAAAAAATAGCCAGCAAAGGCTTTAAATTTTACAACTAAAAAAGCTTCAAAAGCGTGTTGTGTAACCTTCCATTTGTATAGCGTTGAACGTTTAACAAGCCAGAAAAGCGTTGCCGCGTAACGCGTGCTATGTACCTCCACCTTTAGTTAGTTGCAGTTGTAAAGGTAGAATTAGTAAAATCGTATCGTGATGTTGCGGTCAGCTGACAAAACCCGTACGATATACAATGCATGTTACTAGTTATAAAATATGTGGTGGTAGCACTGCTGACGTAGGAATCTGCAGAAAACAGATTTTTCTGTAGCGAATGTCAAAAACGCCGTATTTAATGCCAGACAAAAAAAATGTGCTATGCAAACTGTTACATTTTCTATAACTTGTGCACAAAGTTGAACGATACGGCAAGCTGTAAAGTAGAATGATACGATTTTACTAATTCTACCTTAAGTCAGTCGCGAACAGTTATAGTTAGTGCTAATCAGAAAGTAGTGAAGTTAAGAACTCGTTAGTCAGTTGATAATTAAGTTGTGAATTAATAATTAATAATAGTCTGTCGTGGAATTGAGATTATTGTGGAGTCTATCGTGTCGATTGCATTAAAGGGAACAGCGCAGCGAATAGACGTGTATAAGGGTGTAAGTAAAGCCAGTGAGTCTATTGGTGTATCAACTGTGAGTGTCGGCAGAGTGAGTGCCGTGTGTGACAAGCAGCAGACAAAGAAGTATTGGTGTATCAACTGTGAGTGACGGCAGAGTGAGTCTCGTAAGTGACGAGTAGCAGACAAAGAGGTGTCACGTGATTACTTGCGCAGCCAGCTAAGAAACGTGCGTAAACTACAGCGAGGAATGCGCAGTGGTAACCAGTTGTGAATATCTGTGTGTAATTCGGTAGTTTAAGTTGTATTAGGTATTTAAGCTCT
Source organism: Tachina grossa (assembly GCA_949987645.1). Taxonomy (NCBI): domain Eukaryota; kingdom Metazoa; phylum Arthropoda; class Insecta; order Diptera; family Tachinidae; genus Tachina; species Tachina grossa. The sequence goes on from OX465274.1 coordinate 65,253,617, forward strand.
TGAGTAATTTAGTATAAGTGTATTTGTAAATAAAACTTGTATCATTCTTAACCCTAATTACTACACTCGGCTCTTGTATTCATTTGCAAATCTTCGGATCTACGGAAAAGCGTTTTTATAGAGAGAAAAACGTAACAATATTTTTTATGAATATGTATGTATATATATGTATATAATTGCTATATATATTTTATAAATATGTAAATACAAATTTGATCTTTTTTTTTACTTATTTTTAGTTTATTGCGTACTTTTATTATTATTTTATAGTCTTATATTACATTGTTATATCTCAATTAATCATATATGGCCCTGTGGGCTCGATTAATTTATTCTGAATAAATTAAATGAAAATGAAATGAAATGAATGATGGCGACTGTGTAACTAAAAATGCAACATTCAAATTTCGCCGCCTGGTTTGGTAAATGTTATCATTACATATATACATAAACGTGAAAACAAATTAATTAGTTTTGATTTGTTACAACATAAGATGTCAGTTTTTATCTACTAGATGCAAATGTCATAAAAATACAATTATTATATACCAACGGCTTTGATATATGAAGAAATTTGACGGCTACTGGACTGTCTCCGCTCTTTGCTTTTAAATAACAGGTGACGCTAAATAGTTTGCTTCTCCTTCTGTTAAACCAATACTTTTTAGCTAACTGCAATAGTTTAAGTAATGATAACAGATTTTTTTTATTTTATTTCTTTTTAATTTATTTTTTATTGATCCATCTATCCATCTGTTTGCTTTTTCGTTTATTTTTTATAGAACTGTGAATATATGTTTGTTGAATATGTGTATTAAAAACATTAGAACTAAAAGGTTTAAAAAAATCAAGTTTCTTTTTACTTTATGGAATGATTAAAAAATTCAAGATTTTATATTAGAAAAATACACAATTGATAAGTTTTAGCCCTTATAGACACGGAAACTTTACTTTGCAAAGCCTTAATTCAGCAGGGAGAAAGACAGAAAGAGATAGTATTTATCACTCTGTCTTTCACACACCTGAATTAAGTTTGCAAAGTAAACTTTCTGTGTGTAAAAGGGGTGTTTCTCAGAATCAAAAACTATCGATAGTATCGATGGCATCAAAAAATACTATCGAAACTATCGAATGGAGCCACTATCGATACTTTTGCAGCTCTACTGTACAGTTTTCAAACTTGAGCATATATCAAAATCGTTTTGATATTTACTCAGTTCACTGCGTAAATAGCACAACCGCCCCATACACTACACGAATGCACTGTACAGTGCCTGACTTGAGCACTGAACTTGTGTAGTGTATGGCCGGCATTAGTAATTAGTTGGTCACTTTTTTTTGGGCAAATGACACACTAGAAATGTTAGATGTAAACTCAGCCAATGCAATAGACGTTTTAAATTTTTAGTGTGAAAAAAAATATAAATTTGACAGTTGAATGAAAATCTTTCAATTCAGTTTATGAAGTGTGTTGCCAAGAATCAATTCAATTGAAAGACTCAATTCAAAATTGAATTGAAACGTGTATGGGGCGCTTACAAAATAGAATTGGGTGGAAATCAAGATTTCCAATTCCCATCACTGATGCCAACCGGGAAACCACGCTCTTTGCCTCTCTCACCGTAACTACCATGTTATGCAAGCCACAGACCTTGCGACCGTTGGTACAACACGTTGGTTTATCAAGTTGTGTGTTTTGGACACAAACTATACAACAACGTGTGCAACATTAGCGCACAACTTCATTTCACAAAAAAAATTTTGAGTAAACATGACATCGTTTACTACTGCGCATATTGTAGTCGATAATTTTTTTCGTGCAAAACGAAGAAGAATGTAAAAAAGGGAAGAAAAAAATTTGGTAAAAAAAAATTGGTTTATATAAAAAGAAACATATTCTAACAACAAACTTTTAAAAACACTAAAAGAAAGTGAGCCAAAAGACTACAAAAATTACATTTGCATGACATTTTAAACGCACATTTGAATTCGTGCGTGACGGTTCTTTATATGAAACTACGACAATAAAAACAAAATGAAATGAAGCTGTACAACATACTCCTAAATTATACAACCTGTCTATACAACTTGCCAAAAAATCAAATCTTTTTTATCTTTCATACAACCGAGACACAACTTCATACAACATCCCACACACTTTACAATCTCACACACAACCTGCTCATGTTGTACCAGTGCACAGTAGGTCAAATGATCACTTTTTCTGTGCAAAAGTAATGAAAACAAAAGTGACATTTTACTTTTTTTTTCGTTGTTTTTAATTGTCAACACTTTAGAATAAAGACACGTTATTTTAATTTTCGGAAAATATTAAGCACTGTCGCATATTTTTGGATCTAAGTCAATAGATTTAAGTTCTTCTGAAAATAAACTTGTGATTTCAGTAGAAATCGGTCAACTTTAAATGCGATTTCCTCGAATTGCGTTGGTATTAACTCATTACTGTGAAATGAAAAATAAAGCGACAAGTATATATAACGCTATGCTTTAAAATAACTCATTATAATGAGCTATAGCTTAAACGGTATAATTTATCATAAGCATTGATCTTATATAGGCCTTAAAAAATTTTGACTTCATTTGACCCCTTTGAAATTTAAAGTATAAATTAAGTAATAATCAATGAGTTATTTGCAATTTATTTCAAAGTGCGATTTTTTGCGTTTTGCGAGTAATGCCTCTTTTTAGTAGGTAACATTTGTATAAAAACAACTGAACTGAAAATTAATGAAAAAGAAGAGGATTTTTTGAATTTAAATCTACCAAATAAACTAGATTTAAACAATTAGCTAATGTTTTGTTAAAATTAAAATATTTTAATGCATATATCCACTGTTGTTATTAAAGGGTTAATTTCTGGTCTTTAATGGGTTAAATTTAATTTTGAAGACATTTTCTCAGAATTTGCATTGAATACCATGATTTGGCAGGCGGATTTAATTTCGCACAGAAAAAGTGGTGATTTGACCCATAGTGCAATGGTCGCAAGGTTTGTGGCTTACTTTATACCAGCACAATTAAGGCCGGGGCACAATTAATCCGTCATACGTTAAACTTCACCTTTTTAAACTGACATTAACGTAACGAAAGAGAAGGTTAACACAATGAGTACTATATTGACGGAAGCATTTGAAGAGCTTCAATAGGTTGATTCTTCATTTTACATATTAAACTCCACTTTTTATTTATTTCGTTTATTTCCTTTGTTTAATACCAAAAAAAAACAACCAATATCTGTCAAACTACTGAACGTACGCAAAAAGTTAAAAGTTGACATAATTTTGCACTTTGCGTTGACGCACACGTACTGAATGTAACAGACCTCATAAGAAACCATGTATTTCAACTTAGCTGTCAGTTGAAAAAGGAGAAGTTCAACGCATGACGTATTCATTGTGCCCCGGCCTTTATGCATTGGGGTGTGAAGCACGGACGGCATAGAGAATTTTGAAATTGTACCAACAACTTTCAAAAATTGTACTTTGTTGACCTTAATTGTACCAAAAAATTTTTGTGGTTCAAATTATATATTTTTCTTTGCTGCGTTTTGCTTTCACAACACTGCTTGCAAGTGAGAATAACATGAGTTTCATTGCTCAAAAGTGAAAACTGGCATATGCAATCGTTTGTATAGAATCGCGGAGTGAAACGGGTGATTCGTTAAATGTCATTGAGGTAGTTTAGACGAGAACAATTTTTAAGCCGCACAATTTTTGTTCTTTTCAAAATTACACGAGACTAATTCATCTGGCACAAAATGTATTCGTATACACAGCTGTGTGTGTGTTAGTGTTTTTAGTATTCACCCTCTAGCCAGCCTAGAACCATATGTCTCTATGTCAATACTCTTTCTCCAGCGACAATTGCACTAGTTAAAATGTCGACAACTTTCCTTTTATGTGCGAGTAAACATACGTTAGAGACAAAAGTTCTAGTGCATTTCTGGTGATATTGTCAATGAACGCTTCAACAGATTGTTTTTCTTCTTTATTATTCTGTGCAATAATATTAAAAAAATTACATATGTAGACGAGGGTTGCTAAAATCTACTAGTAAAGCACACCATACACGTTTCAATTCAATTGTGAATTGAGTCTTTCAATTGAATTGATTCTTGGCCAAACACTTCAGAAACTGAATTGAAAGGTTTTCATTCAATTTTTTTCACAATTACAAATTTAAAAATTTAAAACATCTATTGCATTCATTCATTCATTTATATATTTTTTATTTAAAATTCAATGAAATTAAATACAATTTTAAAAATACTCAACTTTTTCTATACAAAATAAAGCTACAAACATAAATTTTGACAACTAATCAAGAGACTCGAGCACACACAGCACAATCGAATTGAAAGATTTACTAGTCAACATGAAAAATCAAAATCTTTTGATTTTTCTTCAACCAACTCGACAACTGCCAAACTAATCAATTGACAAGGCCATACACGCTTTGATTTGGACAACAACCGACTCAATTGAAAATTGAATTGAATCGTGTATGGGGTGCTTAAATCTTTGGTTATAATATTTCTCAATAGTGTTAAAGTCGACTGGTAGATTTTCAATGACAACCGTAAATTATATGTCAATAAGCAATTACATTGGCTGGGGTACACCTAGTCAGTAGCACTATTGACAATGTCACTAGAAAATCACTATAATTTTACTATTGACAATGAGCGATGAAATATCGATATTGTAGACTAGAGTCCCTAAAATTTACTAGTGAATCTTTGGTGTCAATGTCTCCATTTTGACCCAAAAGAACTACTTAGTCAGTAGTGGATACAGTATAGTGGTGGATTTCCAATGACAAGCTAATGTTAAATGTCAATAGATGATTACATTGGCTGGGGTACACCTGTTCAGTAGTAATACTGACAATGTCACTAGTAAATCATTACAATTTAACTATTCACGCTTTCTGCAGGGCATTTAACATTTGCTCTTTTTTAAGTTGTATGTGTATTGGTTTTATGCTGCTAAAGCTGTCTTTACATGGTAAAGGCTCAGTTAGCCGACGGTAATGTAAAGTAACTGCAACGTAGGAAACAGCTGATCGAGATATTTATATGAAAAGTAGGTTACATTAAGTTACATCTCTATAGCTATTTTCATTACTTTTCACATAACAAAATTGATCAGCTGTTTCTTACTGTTGCAGTTACTTTACATTACAGTCGGCTAACTGAGCCTTAATACAATGTATTACGACATGTCCAAATATGATGTAGAACATACAAAACCTTATCATGTAAAAGCAAAATGTATCGATTAGGAGAGAATATGGATAGAAAATTTGACAAGCGGTCGGTAAATGTTTATTTTCTAAACCATTTTAGAAACTTAAGTATTCTCATCACACCAGAGGTGTATTTCAAAGTAAACGTTGCCAGCACTGATGGTATTTATTGAAGGGGTAGCACTTTTACAAAAACTACCAAAATGAACTCAGGAAATTTTCATGTTGTTTTTGTAATCATTGTACTACTGCAACCATCAGCTGGTTAAAGCTGGTTGAAAAGTTATGCCAACAGCAAAACCACTCTCTTTGCCTCTCCCACCTACAAACTGGCATGTTACTCATGTTTTAGACTCGGCAGTTTTACTTGGTGCAAATCTGAGTTTATTGGAGAGAGAGGAAAGAAGAAAGAAGAGCGGTACTGACTTGCTTGTACAGAAAAGTTACTTCAATTCTCTTTTGTTATTTCATTCGCAGCATTAAAACAATAGGAAAATTGAACAAGAAACCGTCTGAGTGTAAACAAACGAGCAGTTTTAAAAGGGAATTGAAGATAACTGCTTCAAGAAAAACTGCCAAGTCTAAAACATGACTTATGCCAGCACTATTATGCCCGTGTAAAACAGCGTATTCGTGTACTTTTGTACTTTCCGGATTTGAATAGTACCACAAAAAGTACAACTTTGCCATCCCTGGTGTGAAGCATGAATAGCAAGGCGTATATATTAAGTGGCAGCACTACACCAGGTGACTAATGTCATTATACCAATCTAACACTGCAATTACACATGCCACTAGTGGCATGCCAGTGTTGTGTACGTATTATCGACGAAAAATTGTTCGAAAAAGTCAAATCTCTTGCCATTTGCTTTGCTGTTTACACATGCCATTGCCACTTCATTTTAAAAATGTCGCCGAAGCGAGCTGGCTCAGTCTCGCTTCCATGTTTACTCTTCCTTTTTTTTATAGAATAGAGTTACCTAGTACGTCACAAAGGCACATTCTTGAGGAAACTATTAACACTTATTATTATTATTATTATTATTATTATTATTATTATTATTATTATTATTATTATTATTATTATTATTATTATTATTATTATTATTATTATTATTATTATTATTATTATTATTATTATTATTATTATTATTATTATTATTATTATTATTATTATTATTATTATTATTATTATTATTATTATTATTATTATTATTATTATTATTATTATTATTATTATTATTATTATTATTATTATTATTATTATTATTATTATTATTATTATTATTATTATTATTATTATTATTATTATTATTATTATTATTATTATTATTATTATTATTATTATTATTATTATTATTATTATTATTATTATTATTATTATTATTATTATTATTATTATTATTATTATTATTATTATTATTATTATTATTATTATTATTATTATTATTATTATTATTATTATTATTATTATTATTATTATTATTATTATTATTATTATTATTATTATTATTATTATTATTATTATTATTATTATTATTATTATTATTATTATTATTATTATTATTATTATTATTATTATTATTATTATTATTATTATTATTATTATTATTATTATTATTATTATTATTATTATTATTATTATTATTATTATTATTATTATTATTATTATTATTATTATTATTATTATTATTTTAATAATATTAGTTCTTTATAATTAACAAACTCCAGTTTTTCACACACAAATCAAGTTATAAATCATAATAACACATTTAACAAGCTAAAATATTAATTTAATTTTCACAATAATCCAATAAATTTGCATCAAATGTATAACAGGGTAACACTTTTCTTCGTTTTGACATTCAATGGCATGCAACTGCCAAATTTTCACTCGCATGCAAATTTTGCTGCCACTGGGGCTGCCATTGCGAACAATTTGAGTGTGTTAGTGAAAAATCGTGAGTGTATTGAGTTTTTCGAAATGGCATGCCACTATAGTGGCATGTGTAAATGGTATGTAAATGTCAAATTTGGATTGTGTAGGCAAAAGCCTAAAAGCATGCTTTTGTTTGGATATCCATAAACACCTTTCGAAAATTCAGTTTTGTATGGTGTTTGACATTTCCTATAAAAAACATGCAATCTGACGATGCTACTCTGTTTTGAAAAGTAAGAAGGTAATTTATACCAACAAAGTACATGTGGTTGTTGATGTTGTAATATTTATTGTAGAATCGCGGGTACCTGATTGATGTGCTTTGCATGAATAGAGATTGAAGCACGTATAGTGGAAACATACTGTCATGGTGCAATTAACAGGTTACTGCGTAAGGATTTGTTATACAAAAATACGGCAACCATAGCTGTGTAAAGAACCGAAGAATGTCAAAAGCATAAAAATGATTGTACTAAAACCAAAACAAAATCGATGTTTTTGACATTCTTCAGCTACAAAGCACATTGAGCAAAAAACTATCAGCTGAAGTAGCGCTGCCACCTAGTTAGATACACCTTGCATACTGTAATAATGAATCCTATTTTATGTATTTATGAATAGATTTGGTAACTCTACTAAGTTTTTAATATCACAACCAGCGTGACCATATTAGGGCTAAATTTATCTTATTAATTTCTTTATTTAGTTCTAAAATTTTCATTTAGCTCTTAGCTTATTTTTTAGCTTTTTTTAAAAACTCATTTAGACTGAAAAAAGTCTATTTTTAATATAAAATGCGTGTTTTCCAGAAATATATTAAAGCCATAAAAAATCTATAAAATAAATTTTTTAACAGAAATGGGAAATTTAAAAATAGGGGACAATAGCAGAATAGTTATAGTTACAATTGCAAAAGTTAAATTCATATTATTTATTTAAAATAAGTATTACATAGCAAAAAAATATGTATATATATATATATATATATATATATAAGCAACGCCTGCATAAATATAAATTTAATAACAATTTCAAAAATAATTTATTCTAATTATTAAATATCCCTTTTCCGTTTGGCTCCCCAGCCGATTTTTGTAATAAATTAGTAATTTTGTCGGCAAAATAAACAAGAATAGTTACTAGCATGTATGCATATACTTAACGTTATTTTATTTATCAATAAGAAACTATTGGCAAGTAATCAAAGCAAATAAATTTCAAATGAAAATAAACTTCTGACAATATGTCTAATAATAAATTTCTTAAATGCTAAATTTAGATTTTGGTTTTCATTTTGCCTTATCTTTACTTTTATTACTTTTATTGTTATCCAATGGATTTCTAATTGTATAAAGGTGTAGAAAAATTAAAATAAATTCAAATCGTATATAAATTATTTGCTGGTTTTTTGTATTAGTTTCAAGCCTACTACGTTTTTTTCTCTTTTGTGATTTTCAAAAATATTATTATTTGTGAATTCTCAAATAGTTCTTGAAAGTCTGTGCATAAGATAAGAGGTCTGTGACTTTTCAAAATGTGTGGTTGAAGAAGTGAAGAAAGTGACAGGTAAAAAAAGCTCCAATCAGGTTTTTGTTAAAATTCATGGAAGAAAGAGAAAAGCATAGTGTATTTGATACTGTAGTGTATTACTACTTACTAATTAACACAGCTAATAAAAATGTATTGCACTAGAAAGACGTAGCAAAACAAAACCGACGACAAAATTTGAGGGAAAACGAGACAAACTGAAAAATACCCGTATCTTCCGTCTCGTGACACTTCTGTATGCTTTGTGTTCTACTGATGATTTGTTACAGCAACAATGAAATGCATATATACAACGCTGAACCACCAGCAAATAAGTTTCAAATTATAGTCATCAAAGAAGTAGAAAAAAAATATCTGTATTTTCTGGCTTAAAATTTAACTTTCTTGCTTGTTTTCAAACGTTATTTATTTTAATGTTATTTTAAGATCTGGTCACACTGATTAAAACAAAAAAATGCAACACCGCATAAACCGCAGAGTTCCGTTAACTTTGCGAGCCATTCGTTTTTTACTAGAGTACTAGAGCGCAATCGAGGAGTACAATCATTTAAATTAAACTATACCACTGTACATATATACATATGCATACATATCTGCATGTATGTACATACATATGTATATAAATTCGATAACTGGAAAAAGTAAATTAATAATGTCCAATTGTCCCATAATTGGTAATATGAGAGAGGAAATTGATAGTAATTCTGCAGTTTTGCATCAAATAGAAAAGAAGCGAATAAAAAACGTTGGAAGCATTAAATTAAATGGCCCTTCACACACCACTACAACTTCAAAAACCAGTGCTAAACTATCTGTTATTTCGGCTGCCGAAGGAAAGTCTGTAGTTTCTTCACTTTCCATGTTGTTGGAACGAAAAGACTCTATACAGTACATGCCGAGAAAAGTTGTTCCATATACAATACCTGCCGGTCAGAATACAATTGTACATTTGGATAATTATACCCATTTCATGGCACAACGCGTTACAACAACAAAAACTATTAAAAGAGCGCAAATTATCAGTGAGGGTTATAACTCGATCGTTCCATGTTCACCAAGTGGAAGTAATAGCAGTGTGGGTGATGGTATCGTGGACGTCGACTTAAAAGTTATACTAGGCGGTGTGGGTTCACCATATCAAAGCAACAATAAAATTTTTAATATGAATAAGAAAAAAGCGCAGGGTAAGCAATTTTGCGGTTTTTTGTGCGTGCATAAGCAGTTTACAAGGAATAAGGCAGTATGTATGTATGTATATGCTTATGTATATAATTTTAGTACTCGTAGCCATACATACACAATTATGAATGCATGTATACATATGTACATATGCATGCATACGTATTTAAATGTATACAGTATCCCGCAAAATTAAACGAAACAAAATTAACCCTAGAGTAAGTGTTGCCATATTTAATTTTACAAAAATCTTCAAGTCGAGCAGAAAATAATCTTTTGTTACCAAGAATCTTTTGCTATTGTATTGAATGAAAATGAGTTAAAATGTATTTTGTTTCCTATGAAATATTAAAAGTAAAGCCAAATAACAAAATATTTACTGTATAGAATATGTGTAAGATCATAATGAAGCAAATAAGAAAATTTGCAAGTAGTTTAGTCAAAAAATCTCTCAATAATATATTAAAAGATTGTTTATCTAATTTTTCGACCTTTTTTATATGTTCAATGAAACTATTATTTAAGTAAATTTTATATATTTTTAGTTTTATATCGATATTTCGTTAACCTTTGGTTAACTTCTTCAGGATTATATTTATTTTATTTTTTGGTAATTAGTTTTTGTCTTTCCTTTTAATCAGAAAAAAAAATATTTGTTGATAATTATAAATAATGTGTGTCATATAAATTTTTTTTTTTAATTATAATACCTTTTAAATTCATTCTCTGTAAATATTCAATACCATGATAAAATATTTTAGACTAATACCAATGTTGTTAACATTTTTCAAAAAATTTTTAAACAATTTTCAAAGTTTGAAAATGTTATGTAAATGTATTACAAATATTTATTACTTTTTCCAAAAACCATTACAAAATTGTATATGTTAAAAAGCTTTTCTTTTAAAATTTTTTTAATATGAAAAAATATTGTAGACTTATACTTATTTTGTTTTTCTACCAATACTTTTCAAAAATTGTTACATTGTTATTTATAATTATCAACAAATATTTTTTTTTTCTGATTAAAAGGAAAAAAGACAAAAACTAATTACCAAAAAATAAAATAAATATAATCCTGAAGAAGTTAACCAAAGGTTAACGAAATATCGATATAAAACTAAAAATATATAAAATTTACTGACCTAAAGCTTAAAAAATAGTTTCATTGAATATATTAAAAGTATCAAAAGCAAAATTTTTAAAAATCTTATTCTCAGATAAATCTTTTTTGTCGTTATAACATGTCTAAAAACTTCAAAAATAAGATGACCATAAACATGCATGATACAATTATAACAGGTATTTACATGCACAAGCCCAGCCTGTTAATGTATACAATACCTACAGTTGTCAAACTTTGTTTACAAGCTGCAAAAATGTTAGTGTATGTGTGTGCATAAAATGATTACAGTGTTGCCAATGAAATTACACATGGCTGTGTTTCCAATTATATGTTGAAGAAAATTACACTACACATCTTTTGTGTAGGTTAAAATTAAAACAAAAATAAATAAAAATACAAGCCAAAGTAGAATTACACACAGATTATACATGAATGTATTTACATGGCCTACAAATGAGAGTAATTTCACACTCTGTGTAATTACACACCTATTGGCAACACTGAATGACTATAATCATTCATGAATGTCGCGTCTGCAATTGTACTTTAGTTACCCTGTAATTGTTATTTTTAAAAACAAAAGGCATGTGTTTCTGACAATTATTCGTTTGTTTATACCAACAAAATGAATGTGTTTTTTTGGTGTTGTAATTTTGTTGTAGTCGTGCATGTACCTAGTATTATTGTACCATGATAAACATGGTAACTGCCCAGAGTAATAAGCATACTTTACATACTTACATACAGTGATGGACTTAAATATAGGCACAAACTGCACATTATACTGAAAAATAATTTTTTTATGTTAGCTCTTTTTGGTATATGGAATTTGTCATTTGTCATGATAAAAATATCTCAGGTGTTCCCAAACACAAAATACAGCTACTCACACGTAAAGTGGGACAAAATGAAAATTCTGATGCTATGTTTGGAACCCAAAATTTAAGGACTGGGTTAAAGTTGAAAACTTCCATTAATTATTTTTTTTATTTTATTAAAGGAATATATGTATAAAGTAAAACAAAAAAAAAAAAAAAAGCAACCAATTCAATAAAAACTAGGCATTTTATATTCCAACACTATACCATTCTTATGTAACCATTTCCTTCATGCGCACAATGGCATGAAATAAAAAAAAGTGGTAAAAAGTCGCAACTTTTGAAGTAGTGAACCGATTTCGATGAAACTAACTGTTTTGGAAAGAAGAAGTATTGAAGTTTTTAAAAAGTATATTTGGAGGCACCCTGTTGTAAGACGGGGCAGCTCCAGAGAGCCTCAAAGTGGGAAACTGCGGTTATCTTGCTTGGAGCACAATTTTATCTAATACAGTTTCCAAGTTATTTGACTTGAATTTTTTTTTTAATTTTTGGGACTGACTTTTTAATCGTTAGTACATATGTAACTTCTTTATTACTTGGCAAAAATTAGTTGGTTTTGTTGTTTTTGAAAGAAAAATTCATTACAATTTATATGAAAAAAATTTTTTTTTTGATATCTCAAAAATTGTAGCAAAGAATAATTTTGCAATTTGTATTTTTGAAAATTATGAGAAAATTTTGTATACTTATTTTGTGAAAAAAGTATTCTTAATTTTATAAAAACTTTGATTGTTTCTGAGAGAGATGGCATTAAGAAAGACTGTGAATTAAATTTTAGAGATTTTTTATGGTGCACCCTACATCCAGTACTGGTCGAAAATTAGCATTTTATTTTACAGGCAGGAGAGGAGATTTTCTAAAAATGCTAAAATTTTTCTAAAACAATTTTCCCAATAAAAAAAAAAACAAAAATTAAAAATTTTAAAAACCCCCGACTTTTTTCAGAAAAGATGTTATATCTTCTAAACGGCTGGACCGATTTTTTCAAACATAGCTAAGAACCCTCTCGATCAAGTCATCTTTCAAACAGAAAAAACTAAATGAAAATCGGTGCAGCCGTTTGGCCTGTACGTGGACACAGACAGACACACAGATACACAGACACACACTACAAACTTATAACACCACTTTTTTTAGTCGGGGGTTAAAAAGTTTTTATTTAAATTATGTATTGGGCAACGTTTTAATTTAGTTCAATAGCATACATTTAGCTCTACAAACCAAAAAAATTATTCTCATACCTTCTTTATTTATTTATTTATTTATTTATTTAATTCAGTCTATGGACAGAAAGTCCTTTCAGACTACGATAAAAAGGTACATTTTTCTTAATAACTAAGATTGAATAACATATATATATATATATATATACATATGTATATATACATATATATAGTAAAATGGTAAAAGATCAACAGAAAAAATACAGAGAGCTAATTTCTTAACGAATGAATATGCAAAGTTATAAAATGATAGCAAAATTTCAAATAACAATATTTTTTATTACACTTTGAAGAACAAGTTTAAAAACATTTTTCTGATTTTGATTCTCTTTGCAATTTAAAGCTAATTTCATTGAGAAACACGAAAGCACGGGTTAGTGTGCCGTTACAAGCATAATTAGTCCGATGAAAAGGAACATCAAACAGCTTAGTTAACTTGAAAATTCTGGGAGGTATAAAAAATGGCATAGCGTGAAGCAAATCAGGACAGTCAATGTATCCGTTAATAATATAGTAAACAGGAAGGGCGGATTGGAGTTTTCTACGTCCTTCTAGAGTACGTAGGCCAATAAAAAGGCACTTAGATTCATAAGGAACAGAAGTTAAATAAGGTAATGAGCGTGTAACAAATTTAAGAAAGATTCGCTGAAGTCTCTCGATACGAGAGATAAGATTTGAGACATGAGGATTCCATATAACAGCAGCATATTCCAAATTAGATATAACGAAGGACGTATAAACGTATTTATGCGTGTACGGATTAGCAAATTCAGAGCAGTTTCTCTTCAGAAAACCAAGCATTTTATAAGCTTTAGGAAGTATATACTCAACATGATCTACAAACGACATAGAACTATCAAAAACAACACCTAAATCAAGTTTAGAATTCGAGGTGTTCAAATTAATGCCATTAATATTAAATATCACTACAATGGGATTCATGGATCTATGAAATGAAACATGTAAACACTTATTTATATTTAAGTGCATGTAATTAAGTTGGCACCAATCGCTTAAATTATTAAGCTCATTTTGCATAGTGGGGATATCATTCAGTGAATCACATTTCATAAAAAATTTTAAGTCATCGGCATATAACAGATATTTTGACTTAATAAAGCAGCCACCAATATCATTAATATATAAATTAAATAATAACGGACCAAGGATACTCCCCTGGGGCACTCCAGACGTTTGACAATAGGGCAAGGATTGAAAACCTTCAATAGATACTGTGCAAAATCTATTAGATAAGTAAGATTTAAGCCATAGCAAATAATTGGAATGAAATCCCATTAAACTCAATTTTGACAATGGAATGAGATATTTTATCAAACGCTTTAGAAAAGTCTGCGTAAATAACTTCTACCTGGCTACCATGCTCAAGAGCATCCAGACAATATTCACTGAAAAGGGTAAGATTAGTAATAGTTGATCGGCCAGAATAAAAATCGTGCTGATACGGAGAAATCCAAGGTTTAATTTGGAAAAATAACTTTTTATGTACAATATGCTCAAAAATTTTGGAAACGCAAGAAAGCTTAGAGATAGGCCTGTAACATTTTACATTATTTCTGATGCCATCTTTGAAAACTGGAGTGACTATGGCAGTCTTCCACCTGCTAATAAATTGCCCTTCTTTCAGAGACAAATTAAAGATAAATGTTAGAGCTGGTATTAAGGAGGTACTCGATTTCTTTAGCAGATAAAGTACAGATACCATCACAATCAGATTTTAATGAATTCTTTACCTGAGTAATAGCGTCAGATACATCAATCTAAGACAAAACTAGATATCCAATATTTATTTTGCTAAAACCTCCCGAAGTGGAAATATTATCGTTGAACGGTTCAAAATTTGAACTAAAAAAGGACGCAAACATATTTACTGCCTCCTCACAAGAATTAGAGATTTTGCCATTTAGGTTGACTATAGATGGAATGTCTGACGATTTTCTTTTAGATTTAACAAAAGTCCAAAACGCTTTGGGGTTACGTATAATTTCTTGTTGTTTCGACAAGAGAAACTGCTTATACAAAAATTTATTTAAAAAGTTAAATTCTCTGCTGTAATGTAAAAATTTAGCTTGAGATTCGGAATCACCCATATCCAAAAACTTTTTATGGAATTTGTTACGCAAGTTTTTCAGTTTTTTTAGGCCATTGGTATACCAAGGTAGCTTATATGGTTTATTGCGTTTAGTTGGGATATTATCTGAACAAATTTTTAAGACTTTTTATTTATTAAAAGTTCATAGCACTCATAGGTTTTTAATCCAACAAAAAGGTCTATCCAATTAATGGAATCAAACATAGAGTTCAACACATTAAAATTGCAAGCATTAAAGTTAAAGTCATTAACAGACGAGCGTGTAGAATTATTAAAAAATGTTAAATTAGCTATTTCTAATACTAGAGCTTGGTGATGAATATTAGGCGGAGATGTCCACAGTAGAGGACTGAAAACTTCATATTTAAGAAAATCAGGTATAAATATAAGGTCCAAAAAACGATTTAATCTATTAGCACAATTATTTACTTGACACAAATTTAGCGCTAATATATTATTAATTAAGTTAATTTCATGACTATGATTTAAGTTACTGGGCATTAGGAAGGCACTGTCAGATACTTTTGACCAGAGAATATTTTTTAAATTAAAATCGCCTAAAATACAAATATTACCATCTACTGTGAAATTCTCCCCAAAAGATGTAATGTTAGATATATGCGCGTCATAAAGCGTCAGAAATAGAAACAATTAACTGATCAAGTAAACCATTATGGTAATCAATATTACATACAGATGACTTAATTGAGGTTTTTACGGCAATTAGAACTCCTCCACCCAGTGATAAGCCAGTAGAATCAGAATTCCTATTCTTACGGAAAACATTATAGAGTTTGGTATCAAAAAATTCAGCATCGTAAAAATCACAGTTGAGCCAGATTTCAACCAATACAAAAACATATTCGTTTTGTGATGAGAAATGAAATATGACATTGGATTTGGTTCGCATTCCGGAAAGATTTCGAAATATTCAATATCCAATTTTGATTACAAAAATAAATTTTCTATATTTTTTAATTTTTGCCTTAATTATTTATCTTATTTTTGACCCCCGACCAAAAAAAGGGGTGTTATAAGTTTGTAGTGTGTGTCTGCGTGTCTGTGTGTCTGTCCGTGTCTATGTACAGGCCAAACGGCTGGACCGATCTTCATTTAGTTTAGGTGACTTGATCGAGAGGGTTCTTAGCTATGTTTGAAGAAAATCGGTTCAGCCGTTTAGAAGATATAACATCTTTTCTGAAAAAAGTCGGGGGTTTTAAAAATGTTTAATTTTTGTTATCCTTCCTTCAAATGTTTCTTAATTTTTTCTATGTTATTATAATAGTAGACATAATTGTCTATTTAACGCTATATAATATGTATACCTCTGCCATCATATCAGTCTTAAAATGTATACACAAATATAACACCCCTCAGGTAACAATTTACGTGTTTTATCTGATACTCAAACAAACCCACATTTTTTATGACCTCTTGAAGGAGTATTAAAATTTTTTTTGTAATTAATTGCTTTAATTTGGCTCAAACATACAAAAATTAATATACACAGACAGTGTATATACCCACAAGGGCAAAGGCACCTGCGCGCACACCCCATATTTTGGGTATATTTTTACTTAATATTTGTATCGCTTTTGTATCCGTTGCTTGTAAAATACATACCTATTCATTTAAGTTGCGATGGTTTCAATGTTATTATTTCAGTCAAAGCTATCATGGAGATAACAATTAAAAATAAATCGCTCTGCAAATTGAAAACCTCACTGATGGGACTACTTCGTCGGACAAGGTTGACCAATTTTGTACCTACTACATATGGTTTGTCGGCATATGGTTTATCGTATTCGTATTCGCCTGAATTTGGCGAATATGAATACGGATGTCTAATGATGGCCGAATATTCGGCAAATTTATTTATTGCATTCACTTATCTTTTTTCATATAATTTCAAAAATTTCAATAGGTGTTGGCAGATAAACCATACGTAGTAGTTATTATATACAATATTTGATCAACCTTGCCCGACCGAGTAGTCTCATCGGTGAGGTTTTCCCACATCAATTTGCAGAGTGATTTATTTTTAATTGTTATGAAATAATAACATTGAACACATCGCAACTTAAATGTATAGGCATGTATTTTAAATGCAACGGATACAAAAGCGATACAAATATTAGGTAAAAACACACCCATAATAGGGGTGTGCGCGCAAGTGCCTTTACCCTTGTGGGTATATATAATGTCTGTGTGTATTAATTTTTATATGTTTGAGGCAAATAAAAGTAATTAATTACAAAAAAATATTTAATATTGAATAGACAATTATGTCTACTATGGTAATAACATAGAAAACATTAAGAAACATTTGAAGTGAAGAAAATGAAATCAATAATTTAGAAAAAATAAAAAATGTAGAAAATTTAATTTTGTAATCAAAATTGGATTTTGAATATTTCGAAAAGTATTGAAGGTATGAGAATTTTATTCGGTTTGCAAAGCTAAATGTATACTATTGAATTAAATTCCCAATATATAATTTTAAAAAACTTTTCTTTTATTGGGAAAAATTGTGTTAGAAAAATTTTAGCATTTTTAGAAAATATCCTCTCCTGCCTAAATTTATGTGTAGGATGTCAAAGAGTTTCTTACAAGTTACTTAAAAAAAAACAAAAACAAAAACAAAAAAAAAATACAAAAAAGCGTGCAATTTGTTTGCACATCCAAAAATTACATTTTTTGCAAAAAATGCTAATTTTGGAAAAATGCTGGATGTAGGGTGCACCATCAAAAATCTCTAAAATTTAATTCACAGTCCTTTTCAATGCCTTCTCTCTCAGAAACAATCAAAGTTTTTATCAAATAATCAACAATTTTTTAAAATACATATTCCAAAAAAATTAAGAATACTTTTTTCACAAAATATATATACAAAATTTTTTCATAATTTTCAAAAATCTAAATTTCAAAATTATTCCTTGATACAATTTTTGAGATATCCAAAATTTTTTTTTTCATATGAATTTTAATGAAGATTTTTTTCAAAAACAACAAAACCAACTAATTTTTGCCAAGTGATAAAGAAGTTATGTACTAACGATTAAAAAAAAGTCAGTCCGAAAATTTAAAAAATTAAAATTTTCAAGTTCAATAACTTGGAAACTGTAAGAGATAAAATCGTGCTCCAAGCATGTTTTATTTTTGTTTCTTAACGTTGATTGTACCACTGAAAAATTATTAAGATCGGTCGATATTTACAAAAGTTACAAGCTCCGAAAGAATTTCAATACCCGCAGTTTCCCACTTTGAGGCTCTCTGGAGCTACCCAGTGTTACAACAGGGTGCCTCAAAAGTTCAATACTTCTTCTTTCCGAAACAGTTAGTTTCATCGAAATCGGTTCACTACTTCAAAAGTTGCGGACTTTTTACCAATTTTTTTTATTTCACGCCACTGTGCTGCGTCAAAAGCTTTTGCCTGTCGCGTACCCGCCTTTTTTTAAGCCTGCCCCCATATGCTCTATATGATTCAATTCTCGTGGCTGGGGGAGGAGTTCCCATTACTTTTGGGAAACTATAAAGTAGCAAATTTCGTGCGTTCCAAGACTTATAGTTGGTTTCGCTGTGCTATTAGAATACAAAGTCGCCTTTTATACCAAGATTTTCGGTCTTTTTCTCTAAGAATGTCAATGCAATACTTCAAATCCATAATTCCAGCCACGGAATGTGTTTTACTAACTGCAGACGATGACATAAACTCCCATGCATACTTCAGCAGACCGTGATCAAAAAATTTTCGTTTCGTCGTCGCCGAAAATATCAACCTGCTGCAATCGGATTTGACATTGTTGTCTTAACTTCAGTTTGTAGCAGAAAAAAAATTAAGAAACAAGTCGGTTTTTTTTGTAACCAATTAAACTTTGTTTCACAAGTTGCAATATGAAATCGATGCGTTTTCTGTCGCACCAAAAACAATTTCTACGTTTTAAGCGTACGATTTCATTTCAAATCGGAGCGATTTCCATCACAAACCTGCTTGTCAAATTGATTTTCAATACACATTAAAATCTGGCGGAAAGTTTCTGGCGGATGGCCTGCAGCATCAACAGACTCCGATATTTTTTTATAAATTTTTGTTATTACCAAGTAGAGATGGGCGCGTGTCGTGTTTTTTTTTGTGACACGAACACGCACGTTTCAGCACGAAGTGTTTGTTACAAAAAATCAATTTCGTACGTGTTCGGGTCGCTTCGTGTTGAGCAAAATTGACACGGAAAACACGAAACGATTTTAGATTTAAAATATGTACGAGTATGCATGAATTTCCACTAAAAAAGAAAAAATTCAATATTTTGTCTCGTCAAACACCAGCATATTTGTTAATATTCTATGGGCATCTGAAGCTTAAAGTTCTGTACGTAAACCGATAGTATCAGCGGTGGCGGCAAATATTAGATATGTGCAAATGTCGTGTTTTTATCGTGTCACGCGTGATTCACGCATGATCGTGATCGAATTTTTAATTAATTACGCGTGAGTGCGTGAGCGTGACTTAAAAAAAATTACTGAGCTATTTTCAATAACCACGCACGAATTCTCACGCTCTCACGAGATATCATTCCTGCATATGAGTATCGGTATACTATGTAATTTTGCTCATGCTACGATGCAAGACCATTTGCACAATTGTTTTAATTTGGGCTATTGTTATAATTTTTTCAGGCATAGTAAACTGGCTCATATGAAATTCAAAAATTAACAATATAGAAAAATTAAATTATTTTAATATATTTTTTTATGGTACACAACTATATTTTCCCTAAATTTTGACATTTTTCAGAAAATCTGCGCGTATATCCGCATTTATGAAAAGGCACTCTTAAACTTTAGTTAAAAATTTTTAAAACTATCTATGTACATAATAAAATGTAGCGCTTAAACACAAAAAATGTTTTTAACATTTACTATTTTCGGACATTGCTAAATGTAGGCTACATGTCCAAAATACAAAGGGTCTGTTCGTAAATGCATCACTGCGCTGCAAATAGAAATGTAAATGTTCTAAGCTGGTTCACAGAAGTAGATAACGCACAAATAAATGTCAAATATGGTGTACAAACATGATTTCTACTAAAACAGATTATTAGCGAACTTCAATTGCATTTTAAATAAAAGTTTGCACGTATGATGCACAGCAGTGATGCATTTACGAACACACCCAAAATAATTGGTTCTAAGCACATTATAAATGCATTGTCTTTAGCGCTTTGTAATTAAAAAGTGAATGTATTAAACAAAGTTTTACACAAAACTGAAAATATTGAAGATACTTAAAAAAACACACGCCTTTTTCAGGGAATTTTTAAAATTTTGATTTTTTAGCCATTTCACAATTTCACGAATGGAGATATTAATAAATTTTTTCCTATTTTGATTTAAAATTTTGTCAAAAACTTAATGCTGTCTTTTAATTTAAAATCCAACAATAAACTAAAAAGTAATAGGCGAAGTAATAAAAAAAGTCAAGGCAAAAAAATTTTTTTTGTCTTGATTTCTATCTTATGAGAGATACGGAAACACATTTTGGGAAATAACATATTTCTTAAGAATTTCAAGTTTATCTCAAAATGCTTTATCCGTTAAAAATCGGGTAATTTTAAAAAAGTTACAAGCCTTCGAAGTTTTTTTTGAGTCGCAGGAAGCGAACTTTGGCCCACTGTAACTCCTGTCCAGCTTAACCCAGAAGGCTGTCATAACATGTGTTATAAAGCCTAAGTTCTCCCCTACGAATGTTAGGAGTTTTATATATGTATAAAAGCAATCAGTAATTTAGGATTTCCAGAATTATTGCCATTTAATTTGTAAAAGTTTCGACTGTGCAAGGTCTTATAAATAGTCTTGTGCAGGACACTAATACATACATACATACATATGTATGTGTAAAAACCTATTTTTCAACCAAAAAAAGAAATACAAATTGGATAACATACTTTTTCGTGAGCATGCGAGATCGTGAATATTTTGTTCGTGAGCGTGCGTGATCGTGAAAATTTTCAATATCATTCGTGCGTGAAAGTGCGTGAGTAAAATATTTTTCAGCACATCTCTAGCAAATAGTATCAGCTGGCAGCACCAACTCACTGCCATATTTTGAAAAGCGGCTCTTGAAAAAAATCAATTAAATTTTTTGACCTCCAATTCCATAGTCATGTTTTAGAGTTGGCAGTTTTTCTTGAAGCAGTTATCTTTAATTCTCTTTTAAAACTGCTCGTTTTTTTACACTCAGACGGTTTCTTGTTCAATTTTCCTATTGTTTTAATGCTGCGAATGAAATAACAAAAAAGAGAATTGAAGTAACTTTTCTGTACAAGCAAGTCAGTACCCCTCTTCTTTCTTTTTTCCTCTCTCGCCCATAAACTCAGACTTGCTTCAAGAAAAACTGCCGAGTCTAAAACATGAGATAGCAATAATATTTCGTGCGTGTTGTGCAGTATCGTGTTGACGAAATTTTTCGCGTGCGTGTTTTGTACGTGTTCAGTGTCTTGGTATTCGTGTTCGTGTCGTGTCGTGTTGGAAAAATTAGACACGCGCCCATCTCTATTACCAAGTCAAATTCATATAAGGTAAACTCAACTCAATACGCTTTGAGAAATTTATACTTTTGATGTCAAAAAATGTACCGCAAAATGTTTGTTGACATCTAACGGATATTCAAATTACAAGCGCCAAAAATAGTCAACTGAGCAGTTGAGAGTACTTAATTTGGATTCGCTTTCGTTATTTGTATATTATTTTTAAAACTATTCGACATGATTTTTACTCTCTCATTCTTTGGAAGTTAGTAAACTGTAAATGGTTCCAAAATAATTTTAGAAATTCAGCACACCTAAACGAATGAATATTTTAATCGCAATCCTTTAGATTTACATTATTTTAAGAATTCCCTTTTATTTTTAGCGATTTTAAAAACGAGACAATTTAAACTATGTAGATGTTGTGATTATTTATGTATGTATGTATGTGTTTTAACATTTTTTACCCGACTGCGCAACGCAAAGCAGCGTATTGTGTTTATCAGTTTATGTATGTATGTATGTATGTGTGTGTGTTCCTTTGTGACACTATATTCTTACGTCAATCGATTTGTTTTAATCCCGGGAGTGTCACTAAAGATATGTCAGTTGTCAACATTCAATATGGCGACCAACAGACGCCATTTTGTAAATATGAAAATATAAAAGGTCTGGGAACTATATCAAAATGGGTATCATTCGACAGGTATTTTAAAATCATCTTTAGGTTTCTCTTAAGAATTTACATTTTGAATAACCATTTCGGATATTTAACGGTTAAAAGTTGGTCGCAGTCAGGTTTTTTGATTTTTTTTTAAATAAATACTTGTTAAAAATTTTTTTCATAAATTTCAGATTGACAATTCAAACCTTATTGTAAATGGAAAATAATTTAAGCAGGCATTTTGATGGAAATCTAACGATTTTAAAACTTTTTGGATGAGTCGCACTTCAATAAAAATTTATTATTTAAAAAGAAGTTTAACAAAAGTGATTGAAAAAGAGATTTAACAAAAATTATTAAAAAAATTGTCCCGGTTCCAAGCTTTAACTTTTGTTGATCAACTCGTAATTCAGCTGTAAGAAAGACTGAGAAGGAAATACAAATATCTCTTTTTTTTTCTTACAGCTGAACTACGAGTTGATCAAAAAAAGTTGAATGAACCGGGACTTTGCGAGAACTATCCAACTAATTTCCAGCAGTTATTGGAAGCATGTGTTTCCGTAACAATATTTTGTGAAAAGTTTCTCGCAAGAAGTGTCAAAACAGAGAACAGAGAGAGAGAACAGCCAAATTTGTTCAAAAACATATGAATTTTTGAACTTGTGTGAAAATATGAAAAATAAACTATTTGAAAAGATATGCAACGAATTGTTGAACTAAAATTATTATTAACGATTCGATATGATTGTTTATTTAGAATTTTTTTTGTGTAATTAGGTTTGTTCATTTACTAAAAATTGTTACGAATTTTTAACAATTGTTACTGGAACTAAAAAAGGTTGCAAGGAGAGAGCGTCAGAAGAGAAAGAAAATTGAGAGACAAAAAATTCTTACAAATTATTAGGTGAGTTTTTTTACTTTTGCAGTAAAGGCTCAGTTAGCCGACTGTAATGTAATGCAACTGTAACGTAGAAAACAGCTGATCGACATTTTTATATGAAAATTAGGTTACGTTACATTACATCTCTATAACCATTTTCATTACTTTTCACATAACAAAATCGATCAGCTGTTTCTTACTGTTGCAGTTACTTTACATTACAGTCGGCTAACTGAGCCTTAAAATGCTGCAAATGAGTAGTTACTGCGAAAATTTTAAAATTAACTCTCAAAAAGCTGTTGCCGAAAACAGCACGCGAACGGAAAAATAGTAGAAATTAGTAAGATTAAAGAAACGGATGATTTTTGTAACACGAACAAAAAAAGAATAAATTTTGTAACTTCTTTCATGTAAAATTTGTAATTAATTTCCTTTTGATTTTCTCGCTGGGCATCACAGGTGCTCAGAGGAGCATACCTCAGGCTGCCTTGGACGTCATTCTTCATCTACTTCCTATAGAGGACTTTGTGGTGAGAACGGCAACTAGAAGCTCCTTAGACTAGTAGAAACAGGTTTGTTGAGGACAGCAATAACAGGTCACACATCAATTTTGAATGAGATCAGTTTTAGTAATCAGGGGTTCACTGACTAATAGGGCGCTAAAATTGATTTCATTAGAACACCCTCACCAGGGCTGTCAGATGTGGCGATTTCTCGCCAAACGTGGCGACTTTAAAGCTAGTTTGGCGTCCTAATTTTCGATTTGGCGACATGGCGATATTTTGGCGTTTTATAAAAAAGTTGGCAATTTTGTTGGCTATTTTTGATGAGGCATGATTTAGCTTGAAAATCGTTAAATATTATTTTTATTATGGTATTTGTCTCGTGTAGATAATGTGCTAAGAACATTTAATACTGGTATTAACAGCAACCGTTTTAGAAAACTTGGGCAAATTTCTGCAACTCGTTGGTTGTTTTATGGAGCGGGTATAAGACGAATTTTGGAGTAATGGGTAGAGCTTAAACATAATTTTTCACTTATTTCAACAGCCAAAAATGATGAGACTGCCCAAACATATACAATGAATTATGTGACGAAAGACAAGACTTTTGTAGATATTTATAAATCCAATAGTAAATGAAATAAACCATTTAAAATCTTGAATTTCAGTCAGATAACATGCATGCAGGCAGTATGCATCAGAGGCTATATTCTACTCTTCTTTCATTTTCCTCAAAAGTTTTCAAGCCAACAATTTCGAATGAAACTCATAATAACGAAAAATTGATAACCAATGAATGTTATTATAGCTATTGATATACCAAACACTTTTTCTCCCACTAAATGCAATCGATTTTGGGTCAGCATTTGAAACTGAATTAAGCAATGTTGAAATGGCTGATGAACATTTTGAAATACTTGGAGAATATTGTTTTTCGTATTTTAAGTTGCTCGTGAAAGATTTAATAAATAGAATACCTGAAAACATGAATATATTTAAAGTCTACGAACATTTTTCCATTATAAAAAGTTGCAATCCATTATCACAAACAAAATTTGTTTTCGTTAAAGATATTTTTATTATTTTTATGAATCCTAACATGCCGCTAGATGTTTATGAAACACAATGGACAAAATTACCGCTTGTGGATTGGAAAGATTATTTTAATGGTGATATTCCATCTAACTTAAATCAGTTTTGGCCAAAAGTTTATGATTATAAGGATACGGTAGTCACATAACATTTTATAGAACTTGCTTTGGCTGTACTTTACATGCTGGTAATTCCAACAACTAATGCCTGCGTTGAAAGGGTATTTTCAATAATGAACTCAACTAAAACGCGCTTCCGAAATATCATGCAATATTAACTTCTTGACGCGTTATTACGAGTTATAAATTATATGAATGTAAATAGCACATGTTGCACTTTTTTTATACATTCGCAATATATGTTGAAAGAGTTCAATTCTCATACGATGTATTCAAAAGAAGAAGACAATATGGAATGTCTTGACGATGAAGTATATATCGTTTTAGATATGTAATAGAACTGCCACTACATACAAATGTACA
Organism: Tachina grossa; assembly: GCA_949987645.1. Classification (NCBI taxonomy): domain Eukaryota; kingdom Metazoa; phylum Arthropoda; class Insecta; order Diptera; family Tachinidae; genus Tachina; species Tachina grossa. The sequence goes on from OX465274.1 coordinate 65,279,036, forward strand.
TACATATATCTAATATTTGATGAATACTAAGCTACTTTACATTGTACCTTTTTATGTTCATAATCATTTTTACATTGTTATATGTAAATAAAAATAAACAAAATATATATATATATATATATATATATATAGTCGTTAAGCAGCTCTGGGTTGAGGAACATCTCTCGCGTCATCGTAATTATTTCTTAAGTGCGGTCAGGCTTGTGCGTGTTGTTTGGCCTTCGAGAGTTTTTCGTCTCGCTCGCACTGGTTGACTGATCTGCCACGGATAACCGTATAACCTTGCGGTTTTTTGTGGAATTTCTTTAACAACCACGGTGCTACTTCCTATGTGAAGGCATAGGTCGTGTACAGTCAGTCACAAAAACTTTTAAAATACTGTTAATACCATCTTGGGCATATGGTCTAGTTACTCCGCCCATACTTGTGCAACACCATATTATACAAATTTACTTTGTATAATATTTACTAAATAAATAAATAAATAAATAATATATAATGGCGATATTTTCCCCATTTTTGGCGAATTTTAGTGATTCGGAACAATTTAATTTTTTATAATTTATAAATAAATTTTTAATAATTTATAAAATACATATTTCATTGCCAAAAACTAAAAAAATGAGACTTTGGCGATTTTGGCGATTTTTGACATTGGATTTGGCGAAAAAGGTGAAAATAAATCTGACAGCCCTGACCATCACTGGTAATTCCGGACAGGGGCTACTGGGTCAAATCCGATAAGCTATATGAGGGTAGTGCGGACTTTACTTAAAATGAGGGAAGGCACAGGGGAACGAACATTCGTAGTTCTTTCAGACTGCCGAATGAATCCAGCGTTTTCCAAGCTGAGATCTTGGCGATCCTCAGGGCCACAGAACTGGTAGCCAGGAATCTGAAGGTGAGAATGTAACCTTCTACGTCGATAGCCAGGCAGTGCTAAAAGCTTTGAAAGAACGCAATGTCAAATCGGCACTTGTTAGTAAATATAGGAGATCCCTCAACTTGCTTATGGACAAATATAGTGTCAAATTATGTTAGGTTCCTGGCCACAGCACTGTTGAGGGAAGCCCGAAGCTGCAACGTCATAGGCTTAGATGGCTGATCAAATGTTTTGCATGAGAGCATTACTGTTATCGGGGAGATGTAAACTAGAAGACATCATCATCATAGACAATTTTATAGAATGCAACATGATTGGAAACTGTTTAAATCAATAAATACATGTCTGAATCAAATAGTTTTTCATTAGTAATTAGTGGTTACGCCTTTTTTGGGCACATGTGTGCAAGATGTGTACTCGGCATAAGGAGCACGTCACAACTTTTTTTATTATAAAACGATCATTCAAGGCACATTCACCAGGTAGTAGCGGAAACGCAGCTGAGCTATTTTTTTTAAAATTATAGTTCATTCGAAGCTTCAAAAATTGTTTACGAAAGAGAAATTAAAAAAAAATTTTAAAAATTTTCAATGTGGAAAATATTTTATTAAAAAGAATTCTTTTGAAACAAATTTAAAAATATGAAAAAAACTATTAAAAGATTGTGAAAAGTGCCTAAACGTTGCAAATTTTGTTTGTGGTAGCTGCCGTGAAGAAATTTTTTCAAATTTATGTGAATAATTTTCATTATTATTTTACAACAAATTCTATTTTTGATATTTTGGATCAACTAAAAGCCATGTTGTTATTTTCATTGTTGTATTTTTTCATTGTTCTTGTAATCCTGATATTACCTGGAAATAAAAGTGCCTTGCGATCATTTGTTAAATTCGATTTCCATTACATACTTGATAGATTACTTTTTATTCAATGAGTTTTTGTTTATTGAAACTTTTATCGAAAATTTTTAATATACATATTTTTAGATTTAAAATCAATTACGCCTTCAAAAAAAAGAGGTCGCAAAAGTCCTGAGCCTAAGAAAGTTAATGAAGATAATAAGTTAATGGATACAGAAATGAATAAAGCCCATACTTCGACAACGTTTAAACGACCAATATTAAAGAAGGCAAAACCCGATACTTCGACAACGGTTAAACCAATATTGAAGAAAGTAAAACTAAATAGACGTAAAAAAGTAATTAATGCCAGAAGAGGAAGGAAAACGAAAATCAAAGCCAAATCTGGACCAAAATCAGCTGTTATAAGTACAAATGTAGGCGGACAGGAGGCGGAAGCATTGGTAAGCATTTATCTAATTAAAAAGAAAAGTTTTTTGTAATACGATTGTCGTATTACTCCTTCGACTACGACGATTTTGTACTAGACTAAAGAACATTGCAAAATTTTTTCTTTAATCTAGTACAAAATCATCATAGTCGTAGTCGAAATACGACACTCGTAATAAGGACCAATAAGTAACGAAGTATATTTATTTGACATTTACCCCCAAATTCATCAAAAAATAAAATGTATTTAAAATCCTTTTTAAGAAAATTTTTTTATGAAATATTTGAAATAAAATGCATTTCAAACTCATTTTAAATTATAGGAAAATGGGGGTTAGTCTATAATGTATTAGGAATTTTTGCTTTTTTTTTTTTGACTAAGCAACCTCTATATGCATTTCGTTCCTGCTTATGGAACTCATCAGTTGACTTTAACCCAAAAGTTTTTGAAATATGCTTAAAGTTTACCTCGAAATATTTCCACTTTTCACTAAATTGCAATCGTGAATAATTTTTCCGTTGAAATTTTTTCCCTTGTTTCGATTCTAGTTATCATGAATAACATTTTCTACGTGAATTTTTTCAATTTTCTCTTGGTTTTGTTCAGTTTTTTTTTGCAGGCGAACTGAATTAATACATGGAATTAATAATGAATTAATTTTCCTTCGAATTATATATTAAAAGTAACAAATATTTATTTTTAGGACAATATTAGTGAGTAACCTTTACAATTGTGTTAACAAGAATTAACTGCAACACCTATTTTCATGGAGTAATGAATCTCTTTGGTTCACACACAATAAATTTGATGGTAGTGCACCGCAAATAATTTTTTCCACCTGCACCTAGAATATACATATAAAAACACAACTTTAAAGTTAAAAAATTTCATTTGGAACCTAACATTTTTGTGTTTCTTGTTATAAAACGGAAATTGGTCTGATTTTCAATAAATGTCTAAGCTTTACAAATCTTCTTCACTTTTTTACATTCACTGAAACTGATGCGGGGAAAAAATTTCACGTGAGATTCCCGATAGCGTTTTTCCCTTCGAGGGGAATGAAAATTTCATGTGAAAAAAATCCGCTTGTTATGCACGATAGTAGTGAATATAAAATAAAGATTGATACAAAATCAAATAAAGTTGCTTGTTTGGTTTTGATAAATTGGTTAAAAAAAATTGTATTTACATTTTTTTGTATGTTTTTATCCTGAATAGGAGAAGGCATAAAAATAGCTTCTCGTTAGAGTTCCTTTCAAGTTGCACCCACTCTGGACAAATAAAGCGCTCCGTAAACTTGAGCACATCATGTAGAATAGCTGATACTTCAACCCAGACATATGATTAATCGTTTCCAACAGCTCATTGCAATTTCTGCAATGTTAGCAATTTTTTTTTTGCGATTTATCTAATTTTCTAAGATTTTGTTATTCTTTGCAGTGTAAATGCTTTCTTCAATGCATTTAGAATATTTTCGCAAAACTGCGATTTTTCGTAAAATTGCGAATTTTCGCGTTATTTCCGAGTTTATTATATTTTTAACAGTTTTGGAGTTTGCTAATCAATTTTAAGCCTTGTTTCCGATTTTGCAACTTCTCGCGAATTTTTGCAATGTTCGCTATGAAAGCGAGTTTTTTTGTCAGTATTCTGGGTAAAGCCATTTTTAATCAAATTATAGCTTGTTAAAAGTTATGCAATTTTTCGCAAATTTCTGTTATTTTTGCAAAAGACGTAATTTTTTTTTTTTTTGCGAATTTTCGTAGTATTTACTTTTTCTCTTACAGTTTTCTTTTCTATAATTTGATTCTTATTAAAAGCACAATTTTTAAGAATAACTTAGCACAAATACCATAATACAACAGTGCTGTTACATTAATAAGCGTGGACAAAATACTTGTGAAGTTGTTCTCTACTGGTACTAAGACCTTAATTATGGACAACTACTTCAAAGCCCGCAATTTAAAACTGTCTGATTTCGCCACCACATCGAGTGCTGCATCCAATGATATAAACTCCAGAATTTATCTCAACGACAATCACACTCCTATGGAACGTAAACTTGGTTTTTTCTGCCGAAACTTAAAAAATAAAAAAAATCATCAAGTCATACCGTTTACTGCACAGCGATATCCCGAAAGTTAAAATTATTACGATTGATGGTTCATCTAAGACGTACCACTATGGCGATTGTCTTGCCGAATTCGGTCAAAATACATAAAACTGTATAGTAATTATTTTTCCCATATTGGGTAGCTTGAGTAATAAAGGCAAATGTACTGGCACTTTGCTTTGAAGTTTGTTTTAAAACACAGAATATACTTACATAGGTACATAAGTATATTTGGGGTTTTAAAGCATATTTTTGAGCGACGGTTAGATGCTTTTTTTATTTTTTTCCCCCTTTTATATTCTTGCAACCCAGTGTATATTTTTCTTTTTTTTATTGATTAATTAATAATTAAAAATTTCTGCCAACAGCAATGATTATATTATCGTATCCATACACACACATACTTACTTTTTCCATATACATACATAGTTTACATAATTCTCTCTATATACATACATATAAACTCCTTTCGATTGTTCATCTTTACGCATTATTGCATTATTACTTCTATTAATTTTTAACTTTTGCTGATTCGTTACAATATATATAGATAATTTAGGTCATACCATATTTAACAATGACTATATTTTAAGGAATTTTTCTAACAAGGAACATTTTTTTAATATTGGGCATATGAATGTACAAAGTTTAAAACCGTCTTGTCAGTCTGTTAAATTCGATGAATTTAAGCAAATTCTCTCTGGGTCTGTCCTTGATGTTGTTGGGGTAACGGAAACATGGCTGAAGTCTTGGGTGTCTAGTTTGTCAATGCATATTCCAGGTTATAAATTTTTGTAGAAGTTACAACCTACTTTGCCACCACAATTCATTACCGACTCACTATGACGTTAGACATAATACAGCTTCTCTTATTGATTACTTCATTCTGAGCAATAATACCCGGATCAATTTCTCAGGGCAATTTCAGTCTCCCCATATATCCAAACATGCCTTCATTTGTTTAAGTTTAAATATTTCCCGCAAGTAATTGTGAAACTGTTTTTGAGTATAGAGACTACAACGCCATTGACTACGCACTTCTTCAACTTAAACTTAGAGGTTCTGATTTTAATTTTCTATACCATACAGCAGATGTTAACGATCAATTGATCATCTTAATACGATTTTGCTAGATCTTTTGTCCTGCGTTCCTGTTAAGCGTAAAATTGTCAGACGTATTAGTTCATATATGGAGAGAACTGAGGTCAAATCCGCTCAGTACTTACGCAGTCTTGCTTATCGTGCTTTTTGCGAATGTAACAGCCAAGAAAACTGGTCTATATACTGTAAATATCGCAACCGTGTCAAGAATGTTATAAGAAAATTAAAAAAAAAAGATAATTGTGAAAGATTCAACAACATTAATTATAATTCTGCCTGGAAAATTCTCAATGATATCGGTTGTTGCGATTCTGACCGCTCCAACATCTGTGCGGATCCGTATACGTTAAACGATGCCTTCATATCTAATCAATCCACCGACTTTTGCCCACTGTTGCCTGTGGCCGACTATGGTGGTTTTTCTTTCTCTAGATTTGTGTCAGCCGACCTCATTGAGGCTTTTTCTTGCATTAAATCAAATGCTATTGGTGTGGACAGCATATCCATTAAATTTTGAGAATACTATACCCTTCTTTGGAAACTCACTTATTACATATTTTTAATACCATAGTTATGACCTCTACTTTCCCCAATGCCTGGAAAACTGCAAAAGTGATACCCATTAGAAAAAAAGGTAGCATAGGTTCTGATTGCTTTCGACCGATTAGCATCCTCCCTTGTATCTCTAAAGTCTTCGAACATCTCATGGCCAAACAGATTAATAAGTATTTGTATGATAATTCACTGACTAGTGATTGTCATTTCGGTTTCAGAAAAAATCATAGCACCACAACTCTTTTGCTATCCTTGACTGATAGGATTAGGACGCGTCTTAACAATCAAGGTGTTGGGGTTCTAATTGCCTTGGAGTTATCGAAAGCCTTCGACACAATAAACCATAACAATTTAGTAAACAAGAGGTCTGTTCCAGATGCATAACAAAACAGTCCGAACTTGTACAAAGTTATCCAAAAGCGTTCCAGAAGCAAATTTCGTGCAGTTTTGAGAGCGAATGAGAGAGTAATTTTTTTCATTTCCTGTACAAACTAGTACGAACTTTTTCTTCTGGGTAAGTTCGGACAAGAATTAAATAATCAGCTGTTTTTTGTTTACATATCGAACTGAAAAACTAACCAGAAAGTTTGCAAATATAGGAAAAAAAGTATTTGCATACAAATTTATTAAAAATCAATATGGAAGGTTTTTTGAACAAAGTTGAAGTTGTGAGTACATTTGTACACATTTCCCTATTTATTTAATAAAAAAATGCTGTTTTTAAATAATTTACTTTTCAGAACTCATTTTCATTTGCTTTTTAAAGCTGTTGCCAATGATGCAAAACTTTTGTTTTTATAATGTTATGCGTTTTAAGCGACTAAAATCACTTAAATTAAATTTAATTTAAAAAGTAAGCAGCACTAGTATTTTAAGATGGGCAATTATGGTTTTTTGCGTTCCAGCAATTTTGGATAACTTTTGCATATTCAGAGAGTAATTTTCTTTTTACTCTCATTAGTCCGAACTTGTACGAAATCTTGTGGAACACACCTAAGCTTTATTCGAAGTATAAGTTCAGTAAGTGTTTATGCAGCTTATTTCTGTCTTATGTAACTGATAGACAACAATTTGTGTCAGTCCAAAATACTAGCTCATCCAAACTCTCCTGTCATAGTGGAATTCCACAGGGCTCTATCCTAGGACCTCTCCTATTTATGATTTATGTAAACGATTTCGTCAAATCTGCTAATTTGCCTACCTCAGACATCTTTTTATATGCTGACGACATTCATCTAGTTTTCCTAGGGGAAAAGCAATTTCTTGACTCTTTGAACGAGCGCGTTAATTATACTTTAAGTATTACTGACTCCTGGATGAGAAGTAATTTTTTACAAGTCAATGCGAACAAAACCAAAGCTATGTGTTTTGGCATTCCAAATAAATCTCTTCTCAAACTTAATATGAGTGGTACCGTCATTGAATTAGTTGATAATATGCGTTGCTTGGGCATTGTTTTGGATGACAAATTTAATTTTGTGAGACATATTAACGGTATCAAATCTAAAGTATGCTTTGTATTACGAAAACTGTACAGCCTTGGCTGCTATCTTCCAACTGGCATCAAAATTTTGCTTGCGAAATCCTTACTTCTCTCAATAGTCAACTATGGCATTGAAGTTTACTCATCTACTAACCGCACAACTCTAAAAGAAGTTAATAAAATTATTAATAGAATTGTTAGATATGTCTTTAACTTAAGAATACGATACCACGTCCCCCCCATGTTGAGCGATTTCTTGGCCTATCCTTCGCTAACTATATTAAGTTGAGACTAATTTTGAGCTTTTATAAAGTTATTTTTCTGAGACAACCTGTATGCTTATTTAATAGTTTTAATTTTTCGCACTCAACTCGATCTCCGCAAATTATAATTGATAGAATCTTTTACGCTTCTTATGAGCGCTCCTTTGTTGTCAGTATTGCACGCCTTTGGAATTTCCTTCCCAACAACCTCAAGGTTTTCTCCTTTTCACTATTTAAAGCAAAGCGCGTTTTTCGTATGTTCCTTTCATCTCAATTTTAATGTCCCTTGTTATACTCATTCTTTTTAATTGTATTCTTGCATCATATTGTATTACTATAGACTAATATGAGAATTTATCATGATTAATTCTAAAATTAATTTTTTATCCTTTTGAATGTTATAATGTATTTTCTCTAATTCATGAATTTTGCACATTACTAGTTGTCATACTATTAACCATATATGGCCCATAAGGGCTCGGTTTAATCAAATCAAATAAATAAATAAATAATTCACAAAATTTTCAAACAAAAACTTGCATTAAGCTGGGATCACACGATTGGCACAATGTACCAATTTTCGTCGGCTCACTGAAATAAATTCATAAGTAACAAAGTAAATTTGTCTTAATTCTCAACTAATTGAAATATAATTACATATCTGCACCACACTGCATTAGTAATAAAGCCATATAGACTTATTCAAGAATTAATTAAGTAATAACGCCATTTTGACTTATTACTTATGACTAACCTGACCAGACATCCCGCTTTAGGCGGGATTATCCCGCCTAAATCGAATTTATATCCCGCCTCGAATTTATATCCCGCTTTATCCCGCTTTTTATAGTTTTGAAATTTTCAACCTCTTATTCGATCTGTATTAAAATGTAAGTGATAAAAATTCATTCGAAATATTTTTTTTAAGTGTCGTTAATGGTTAATTAGCCAAAAACCTGTGTGTCTCGCTACACCCCATAAAAATATGTTTTGAGATGAAAATAAAAAAGTTGTATACTAGAAGTTCCACGCTTGCGATTCAATCTTCACTATTTTGTACAATACAATTCTCATTATTAACATAAATAGTCCTGAAGAGTTTCAAACTTCTTAACATTTTCTCTATTTAAGAGGAGCCAAGCTCCCCTGTGAAATCCCGATTATTTTCCATCATCAGCGGAATTTCAAGTTTGTGCTTTAAGCAGATATAAAGATACGAGTATTAATAAATTAATATTTAATTTACTTAGGAGGTGATATACTTTTTGTTCTATTATTGACTCCATTTTATAAAAGTTTTCTGGTTACTGCTTGCGAAAAAATTTCAAAATTTCGACTTTTTTTGTCTTAAAAAATATCTTGAAATAAATTATTATTCTATTTGGAAGTACCATGCCAACCTTAGATATTAAAAAATACTTTGCTTCTTCTAGACCATCAGTAATAAAATGTGGGCAAATCAGCAATATCAGTTCATTCGTACAAACAAAAATTTGCAACTTATGAGAGTCACCACGCCATTTCTGAAATTGTTTCCAGAGACAATGCATATTATCAATAGAGTTTGTCCCTACAAAATTTCAAAGTTCTCCCTATATTAGTTTTCTAGATATCTCAGTAAATATTTTCTAGGTGACACACCCCGATGTTCAACGCACATTAAAAAATCTTTACTTACACAAAATTTCACGTTTCTTGCTGCATTACATGCAAAGCTATTCCAAAATTAAAAAAATATATATATATATATATATATATTCGATGTGCCACGTCCAATTTTATTTTGTTCAGAAGTTTTCTTCTTGAAGAGCTTATAAGGACAATGGAGCTGTCACGCCCACTTGTCCACTTCTTAATACTATTTTTTAAATTACTACAAATATTTTAAGAAAATTTTAAAATTCGGTCCAGAACGGCTGGACCGATTTTAGATAAATTAAAAAAAGTGGGCGTGAAATCGAAATCGATGCAGCTGTTCTTAATTAATGCTTATTATGATTATTTATGTAGAAAAATATTCTTGTTTATAAATATTTTTGTTTATGTAAATGCGTTTCTTTTGAGTTTAAAACTATGTTTTCTACATCCCGCTTTCTAAAAGATATTTATTTTGAAATCCCGCTTTTTGGCGGTATTTTCTTCAAAAACCCGCTTTTTCATCAATCATATTGCAAAAACCATCTGGTCACGTTACTTATGACTCTATCGCAGTGAGCTGACGAAAATTCGTGCATTTGTGCCAATCGTGTGACCCCGGCTTTAGAAACAGTAAAAAAACAGTAAAAAATTAACATAAACATAAAAAATCTGATTCGAACATCGAACATATTTGCATTCAAAAATAACAAAACCGACTTGTTTTCATGACACCAAATGAATCCAATATTGGTTTAAAAACCGACAATCAGCAAAACCGACAATCAGCAAAACCGACTTGGATTCTATGACACCCCCCATTGTAAGCAGTTTTTTTTAGCTTGTTGCAAAAAGTTTTGGGTTGAAGTCTACTGATGAGTTCCATAGGCAGGAACGAAATGCATATGGACATTGCTTAATAAAAAAAAATCCTGAATGTTAAAATTTTATTTGATTATGTATATATAATTATTATTATTATTATTATTATTATTATTATTATTATTATTATTATTATTATTATTATTATTATTATAGCAAATTTCGCCTAGTGCTCCATCCAAAATTTTACGGCCTTGTGTATATACATTGCAAAGCAAGAAATGCTTATCGGAGATATCATGTCCATATTTGCATTCTGATTTTCCCTGCAAATATTACTACTTAAATTTACCGTGTCCTCAAGATTTGAAATGTCAATTTATGCACAACGGCCCCTTACGGACTGAGCTTAGGGATGCATTGCGAAGTCATATATTAGATTTGTTGTCAACGAAACCAACCGCCACAGAAATTCATTTCATAGAACAAATGCATCATATTGAAGATCTATCACAAAGACTATATTCTTTTCAAAATAATCAAAAGGAACGTGAGGAAGTTATTGAAGTAATGGATGATGTGGATGATAATCTCGTACTTATTTTAGATGAAAGCAGCAACGATTTTAGCACCAATGTAAGTACTTTTTTTTTTTTTTAAATTTTGTATGATAATGATATTAGGGACCATTTACATATTACGTAACACTATACACTGAGTACCACTGTATCTCTTGATTTCTTTGTGTGTATCTATTTCTCTTCCTTTCCCTTGTTTACGCTTCCTTAACTTACTTTCTCTATTTGTGTCTCATTAGGAACAATGCCATTAGCTCATTATGGTAAGTTTTTTCCATGTCAGTATCCAAAAAAAAAAAATTACGTGCGTTTACAATAATTCAATCCAGTTACAACACCGTAAATATGTTTCAAAATTTAACTTTAGTTTGGAAATTTCCATCGTGACGACCTTATAAATTTTGTAAAATCCGAGAAATCAAAAAGAAATTAATTGCAAATATTACATAAAATAAATTACAAATTACAAATTTATTCTTAAGCATGGATCACAATGTACCGAATTTCGTCGGCTCACTGCAATAAAGTCATAAGTAATAACCCAAAATGGCATTATTACTCAATTAATTCTGGAATAAATCTATATGGTTTTATTACCAATGCACTGTGGTGCAATTATATCCTTATATTTCAATTAGTTGAGAAATAAGGCAAATTTAGCTTATTACTTATGATATTGTTTCAGCGTGCCGACAAAATTCGGTACATTGTGCCGATAGTCTGATCCAGGCTTTATATTGTTCGTGTTATAAAAAATATTGCATCGAGTACCAATAATCAAAAGATTTCAATAGTCAAAAGTTTATATATTTTTCAACACTGGTGTTGTAGTAAGTTGTTTCCTTAATCTTACTAAACTTTACTATTTTTCCGTTCGAGTACTTTTTTCGGCAAACGCTCTTTTTGAGAGTAAATTTTAAAATTTTCACCGTAATTACTCATTTACTACATTTTACTGCAAAAGCAAACAAACACACCTGTTCTTTTAGAGTACTTTTTTGACACTTGTCAAATCGCATCGAAAACTTTTTAATTTTTTGTCCGATAATGTTTTAAGCCTATAGTACACGGCATGTAAAAAACCACATGCGCATGTGGTTCTGACTTAATTTTGACGTCATCACATAGGTACATTTGCTACATGCCGTGTACTAGAAACATACATATGTACATGCAAATAATGTGAATATTTGCATGTACAAATTTGCTACCTCCGAAAATGTGTTCAACTTGGTTAAATGTGTCAAATTTGTATTTTCGAACAAAGTTTTGTATCAGAATTTTACGGCATGTAGCCACTACTAGTAATTTAAAAATATGCAACCAACATGCTGAAACAGTCCGTGACGTCATCGCCACATATGCATGTGGCTTTTTACATGCCGTGTACTATACGTTTGGTACAAAATTTTATTAAACCAGTATGGTTTAAAAAAATTGTAGGTTTATTAAATAAAGGGCGGCAACTCTGTAAATTTTTATCCGATCAACGCATTATAAGTATGGGCTCATGGTGTATATGGGCTGATGTAAAATTTGCGTAATTTAAATAAACAGTTCTCAAAGAAAATGTTTTTCGCGAATATCTCGAAAACGCTTCTTTTTTTTGGGAGTTTGGTATAATTTGGCTAGCTACCAGGAGCAAAGTGCCAGGTTCTTCAACAAATAGAAGTTTTCTCAAGGCCTCATTCGACCCACGCCTTCACATAGGAAGTAGAGAATCCTAGAGTCCACTGTTGAGTATAAATGGTCTCCGCCAGTCAAAATCTTCTTCAAATTTGAGTTATATTTGGTTCTCCACCAGGTTCTTCAACAATCTACCCTTGAGTATTCTATTTGGTTTCCACCAGGTTCTTCAACAAAATGCCAATTCCATTCAGTCCACTGCTTTAAAACTGAGTTATATATGGTACTCCACCAGGTTCTCCAACAGATTGCTTTCAATTTCGTCTCCACTATTGCTCCAATATCTAATAGGTCAGTGTCCAATACTAAAAAATTTGACCAATCACGAGTTATATATGGTACTCCATCAGGGTCTTCAACAATTTGCTAAGTAGTGTTTATTCCTTATTAGAGTATTCAATTTGGTCTCCACCAGTTCATTGCTCCAGTATTTAATAAGTCGTGTTCATGTATTAAAAATTCCCATCAAATTTCTTCATATGTCAAGCAAGCACCAAAAAGTGTGGTTATATGTAGTAGATTCATACAATAAAAGCGTTTAAACAAATCTTTGAACATGTAACAAGTCACGAACAGTTATACATATAAATATGTATTTATTTATATATAACAAACAAAACGATTGCATATGCCAATGAAAAATTCCAAAAAGAACCGGAAATAATTACGGTTATTCGAGGAAAAAACATTAAACAATGCGACAGCCACAAAATTCTCGAAAGCAAGACATCAACAAAATGCCTAGCCGCATTTAAAAAAAAACTACGACGACGCGAAGAGGTGTTCTCCCACCCAGAGTTAAATTACGACTCGTCAAAAAAAAAAAAAAAAAAAAAAAAAAACGCTTAAGAAAAATAAAATATAAAACATTCGTTTTCATTTTAGAGGTTAATATTGTTTTTGTGGCATAGTTTTATCGAGCCGAATCAATTCATGTACAAAAAGCCGATTGATGTTCGGCACTCTGGCGCTTCTCTAGCCAGCAGTTATATACATACAACAAATAAGAAAAACAAAATTGCAAAACCAAGAGAAAATACTACAAAAGCACATACACACACATGTTCTGGTTCTTTTTTAAGTGAAGCTAATAAATGCGTGTGCATATAAAACTTTTCAAAATCGGTGCAGTAGTACCGACGTAAAAGAGATTACAAAAAACTTGTTTGCCTATTAATTATATAGATAATCGTTTCTATCTGCTGATTACGATGGCAACATTCGTTTTTCTCTAGCAGCTCTAGTTTAAAAGATATATTTTAAACTTTTTTTATCATCTCTAGTTTCCAGAATATTGTGCATTATATGAAAAATACTTCAATCTATTTTCTCACGTCATCAAAAAAAATTGTTTTTTATATCACATTTGTCAATTTACAAGTGATTAATGAAATTACTACGTATAAGAAATGTATTTGTGTTATTATATCGTGTATTCGAAATTTGCAGATTTGAAATATTTCAATTTTAAATGCAAAATAACTAGAATAACTACAACATATAAAAAATAGAAGCTACCATGATATAAATATATAAGATACTTCCATTCTCTCTTTGTTTTGAAAAATAAGGATTTTTGGAGGTTTATTTTTTGAGAGAAATAAAAAAGTGTTCCCATATAGTAAAAAATTTAAGTTTTCACTTAGAAATTTTTTACAAAACTGTGTAATTATCTTAACAAAAAGTTGGGAATAAATAACGTTATATACACAACTACATATCTGTGAATTTTGAAATAATTTTTAAATAAAATGTTCAAACAAACAGGAAACAGAGGGGAAATATTAAATTAATACGGTAGCACGATTTTACCGGAAACTTCACTATTACCCCTTTTAGACACTGAAAGTTTACTTTGCAAAGTCTTCAGCTGGGAGATAAACAGAAAGAGATAGTATACCTTCATCTGTCTTTCACACAACTGAATTAAGACTTTGGAAAGTAAACTTTCCTTGTCTAAAAGGGCTATATCCTTATACTTGTCAGATGGTGAATGTCAAGAAAAAATGAGAGAATAGAAGTACCTTCTATGTATATTTACATCATGGAAGCTATATTTAAAATCAGAGACGTCAGATAAAATATTTTTTTGGGTGGCGTAAAAATATATAGTACTTTTTTAACGACTAAACTAAAAACAAACGATTTTTAACAACCTTGCAATAACAGCCAAATATCTTGGTATGCTCCTAATCCCAAATGAAAGAGATTTTTGTGTAGACTAATAATCCAGAAACTATTATTAAATTTGGAGGACCATTCATGAGACATTTCAGATACATCTTCAACGCTTTGCGTGACGTTTCTAACTTTGGGAAAAAAGCGTGAAGCAAAGTGTGCATGACACAATAAAAACTTTGACAACACTCACTGTTTGTTTCACTATTCGGTTTATGTATAAAACACAGCACAATTCGATTACTCTGATGCCACGAACTCTTTTATGTAAATTAACCGACATTTTAAAAAAATTTCAAACAAATTAAAAAAAGTATACTAACTGATTGTCAAAGCACTCAAAAAGTTGAGAGTTGCCTAAATCTTAGCTTCGCTTTGCATTAAAAGTTCTTTATGTGACATGTTTCATATAAACACGTACATTTCATCCTAGATGTCAAAGCGAATCTTCAACGCAACGCGAAGTAAAAGTTTTATCTGACATGGGCTTAAGCGAATAATACAAAAAGTAATGTAAATTATGCAAATGCTAAATATCACTATAACCTTAAAACTAGAGCTGCTAGAGAAAAACTATTGACGTGTTCACAATTAGTAGATAAAAATACATAAGGACCGGCTACTTTTATTGAAAAAAAAAAACAAAAACTATTTTCTTGGCTCAATTATCATAAGTTCTACAGAAAAATTTTAATACTAAATAGAAAGAAACAATTGTCCTTGCAAATGTGCAATCATCCAGGCAGAAATTGTGACTTTGCCCAAAAAAATATGTACCACCACAACACTGTAAATACAAATTACGACTCTTCCAAAATTTTTGTACCACCAGAGTACTCTAAACACAAAAATATGACTTAACTTTTACAAATACCGCGTTCTTAGTAATTTGACTTAAGTTGGGAAATTTACATTGCACAGTGGGGACTTTTGCAAAATAAATGGTAATAAATCTGGAACTTCTAAACTACTGATTGGATTTATATGAAACTTCGAACATCCGTAGAGGAGGACTCAGGCTTTATAACAAATGTCTTGGCAGCCGTCTGGCCTAAGCTGGACAGGAGTTACAGTGGGCCTAAGTTGACAACATGGGACTCAAAAAAAATTCTGAGGCTTGTAACTTTTAGAAAACTTATCCGATTTTTATGAGATAAAGCGTTTTGATCTAAGCTTAACATTTTTAATAAATAATGTCCTTAGATGTGTTTTCGTATCTCTCATAACTTAGAAGATATTTGACTTTTAACAAAAAAAAATTTTTTTTTTGCCTTGACTTTTTTTAGTATTTCACCTACAACTTTTTAGTTAATTGTTAGATTTTAAATTAAAAGACAGTTTTAAATTTCTGATAAAATTTTAAATAAAAATAAGTAAAAAACTTATTAATATCTGCAGTCGTAAAAACGGGAAAAGGCAAAGATTCAAAGTTTTAAAATTTTTCTGGAAAAGGCACGTTTTTTTAAGAAAAAGTATCTTCATTATTTTCAATTTTGTGAAAAACTTTGTTTAACACATATACTTTTAAACCACATAGCGCTAAAAACAATCTATTCAGAATATGCTAAGAGCCAATTATTTTGCATTTTGGGCATGCACCCTACACTCAGCAGTGTCCGAAAATTGCCAATTTCAAAATTTTTTTTTGTGCTTATGCGCTTATAAAAAGTTGTGACGTTATATTTTGAAAACTTTAGCTATATCATTTAATTATTAGGATAGTTGGCAACATGTTAAACTTAAATTTTTTACAGCCTTTTCATAAATGCGAGGATGCGCGCAAATTTTCTGAAAAAAGGCAAAATTTTGGAAAAATTTTGTTTTGTACCATAAAAAATATATATAAAAATAATTTTCTTTTTTTATGTTGGCATTTTTAGCTTTCATGTGAGTCCTTTTACTTTGCCTGAAAAAATTATTCCAATATAATTAACTGATCTCGAGATATTCCGATTGTAGGGTGCAATTCAAAAAATATGTAGAATGCGCTTAACTTTTTTCCCTTTATTCACACATCAGCTGTTTAAAACTTTTATGAATTCTGAAATTCAACCTAAATAGAAAAACAAAAATAAATTTGGAATGTTATCCAATAAGTCTATGTATATTTTTCGCAATAAAAAATATTTATGGTAATTATACCACATGTTTTTCCATGTAAGTGTAGTTAATGTTAATAACAGGTAAGCATTTAACGAATAACAACACACATGTTTAATGGATTAAAAAAAGGTTTTTGCGGATTTTATTACAGCAACATCGGGAGGTGCTACCTGATTGTGCTACTACTACTTAATAACACTCCACAGTACTAGGTAATTAGACAAAATTAGCAAAGGTTCTTATAAATTATGCTGTATTGCATAAAAAATGTGAAAAGTTTTATTTGTGTGTATTGTTTTTTTATTATTATTTACCAATAGATAATCTATTTAATATTAGGCTATAGCTAAGAAAAACTATTTAACACTAAATAATTTATTTATTTTTAAATTACATGTTTGAGCTATGTTAATTACCATAATTTTTCAATTTATTTATTTAAATTATTTTTAAGAAAACATTACGAAATATCGAAGCTTAAGAGGTTTTTTATTTGAATTGCTTCACTGTCGTCTTTCTCTATTTCTTTAGTTATCTTTGGTAACTATTTCAACCGTATTGCTTGTAAAACTGGATCTGAGGATAACAATAAGTGAAGCATTAAATCATAATTTTAATTTTGAACACTTTCGACTATTAAATAATCTGTACTGCTTTACATCTTTGTTCCTTGCTTCTTGAGCTTCTTCTGTAAGTTCTCCCAGAGGTAGGATGTTGGTTTCAATGATTTCTTTTCCATGAGATAATACCCTATGTACAGTTGGCGTCATCAATCTCCATGGATATAAATTTTTTATCAATACTTTTGTTTCATTAGCAAAACCATCAAATTTTT
Source organism: Tachina grossa (assembly GCA_949987645.1). NCBI lineage: Eukaryota > Metazoa > Arthropoda > Insecta > Diptera > Tachinidae > Tachina > Tachina grossa. The sequence continues at coordinate 65,296,558 of OX465274.1, forward strand.
CTGCATTAATTTGCTTTTTACTGTTAATAGTTGCCAGTATTATTTTGAAGTTCCTTATTAGTTTTTTATCCAAACCGGTTATCAAGGATGTAGTCTCAGGATCCTCAAAAAAGCGTCTAGCAGTATTTTCATTATTCGAGCTACCATAACCGTTAATTGGCTTATCAATTATAAGCCCATGCTTTCTAAATTCATCTTGTATCCTTTTCTTCTCAGTTCTTCGTGTACCTGCTAAGTCTTTGTTGTTTCGTGAGGAGACAGTTTCATTACCTTTCATATTTCTATATTTTATATCATATGATAGATGCAAGCAATACTCCATAAATCTAATGCGAGCATGAAGTGGGGAAATTCCAAATTTAAGGGCTTCCTCTTTTATAGTTTCATCAGATTTATCTTCAAACTCAGAGCTTTTTTTCCCACATATATTGCATTTCCAGTATGACTTGGTATCCGTTAGGGCATTGGCAACTTTTCCATCTATCATAGTCAATTGTAAATCAAATGTGACATTTATAATGCAGTCAGAAATTTTTATTGCAATGCTTGGTAAGTTCCTTATTTCTTCTGATATAGTAACTACAATATTTTGAGTTTCATCTCTATTTTCTTTCATATATTCAAATTTTATTGGTCGACATAATAACTTTGATGCAGGCGTCCTATTTGTCCATACGTCTTCAAATGCAGGTACAGTGGATGATGATGATGAATTTGTATATAAACGCATTCTAAGAGGTACCAACGTAGACATAAATATCGATGAAAAAGATATATTATCTTCGCTTTGTTGTCTATATTCAAAAAATCCAGTAGTCCCATCACAACCCCATTTACAAATTAATACTAGCTCGGACTTGTGGCATTTACTTATGTCTTCTTTGCTAAAGGTTGAAATTATCCTAGAAGCAGTATTTTCGAGGAGACTGCATAACTCAATAGTGGCGCCCGTGCTACTAACGTTCGAAACCGATGGCAAAATTACATCCTTTGTTGCCTTCAATGACTTTGTAGATGGCAAATTTCCCCATTTCTTTTCAGTCATAGCTTTTCTTAATATTTCATATTTATTCCTTGTTAGACCCAAGTTTAGAATAAGGGCTAATGCATCTTCATTAGTAAAATCTGTTTTAGATTTAGGCGTTGGTATGCTTTCCACCATACGTTGTATTCTCTTTGGAGATGCTTTTGGAAGAGCATATACAATTTTGCCAACTTCCTTCGGTTTGTTTTTGGTTAAGGCACTTCTAAAGGCATCCTTTATAAGGCCAAAAGAGTGGTTTTCAATGAGGTCTTCTTGCTTTTTTTTCTGCCTTCCCAATTGTTTTATACCAATCTGTGTAACTATCTCGGTTTTTAGCCATTGTTCATTTTGTTTTTGGAACTTAGTTTTGTTATAATTTAATTCTTTCATTTTTCTTTCGTACGCTACCAAAAAGTTCTCTATTTTTTTAGTAGCATCTTCATTTAGTTTTAATCCAAATGAGTTGTCAATTATATCTATGATTTTAGAACATTTTTCTTGGCGCAATAAACTAAGAGGAACGTATTCCCATAGAAGTTTACATACCGCGTTATATTTAATACTAATCTCCATTACAGTTCAATATAGAGTGATTGTTCTTATAAAAGAACCCTGCGTTTTTATGCAATACAGCATAATTTATAAGAACCTTTGCTAATTTTGTCTAATTACCTAGTACTGTGGAGTGTTATTAAGTAGTAGTAGCACAATCAGGTAGCACCTCCCGATGTTGCTGTAATAAAATCCGCAAAAACCTTTTTTTAATCCATTAAACATGTGTGTTGTTATTCGTTAAATGCTTACCTGTTATTAACATTAACTACACTTACATGGAAAAACATGTGGTATAATTACCATAAATATTTTTTATTGCGAAAAATATACATAGACTTATTGGATAACATTCCAAATTTATTTTTGTTTTTCTATTTAGGTTGAATTTCAGAATTCATAAAAGTTTTAAACAGCTGATGTGTGAATAAAGGGAAAAAAGTTAAGCGCATTCTACATATTTTTTGAATTGCACCCTACAATCGGAATATCTCGAGATCAGTTAATTATATTGGAATAATTTTTTCAGGCAAAGTAAAAGGACTCACATGAAAGCTAAAAATGCCAACATAAAAAAAGAAAATTATTTTTATATATATTGTTTATGGTACAAAACAAAATTTTTCCAAAATTTTGACTTTTTTCAGAAAATTTGCGCGCATCCTCGCATTTATGAAAAGGCTGTTAAAAATTTAAGTTTAACATGTTGCCAACTATCCTAACAATTAAATGATATAGCTAAAGCTTTCAAAATATACCGTCACAACTTTTTATAAGCGCATAAGCACAAAAAAAAATTTTGAAATTGGCAATTTTCGGACACTGCTGAGTGTAGGGTGCATGCCCAAAATACAAAATAATTGGCTCTAAGCATATTCTGAATAGATTGTTTTTAGCGCTGTGTGGTTTAAAAGTGTATGCGTTAAACAAAGTTTTTCACAAAATTGAAAATAATGAAGATACTTTTTCTTAAAAAAACGTGCCTTTTCCAGAAAAATTTTAAAACTTTGAATTCTTTGCCTTTTCCCGTTTTTACGACTGCAGATATTAATAAGTTTTTTACTTACTTTTATTTAAAATTTGATCAGAAATTTAATGCGGTCTTTTAATTTAAAATCCAACAATTAACTAAAAAGTTGTAGGTGAAATACTAAAAAAAGTCAAGGCAAAAAAAAAATTTTTTTTTGTTAAAAGTCAAATATCTTTTAAGTTATGAGAGATACGAAAACACATCTAAGGACATTATTTATTAAAAATGTTAAGGTTAGATCAAAACGCTTTATCTCATAAAAATCGGATAAGTTTTCTAAAAGTTACAAGCCTCAGAATTTTTTTTGAGTCCCATGTTGTCAACTTAGGCCCACTGTAACTCCTGTACAGCTTAAGCCAGACGGCTGCCAAGGCATTTGTTATAAGGCCTGAGTCCTCCTCTACGGATATTCGAAGTTTCATATAAATCCAATCAGTAGTTTAGAAGTTCCAGATTTATTACCATTTATTTTGCAAAAGTCACCACTGTGCATTGTGACGACCTTATAAATATGTATTTAGAGTATTGTGACAACATTGAAAACAAGAGTCGGAGGACGGTCATTCGGCGTTATCATTTTAATGTTATGAGTACATTAAAATCTTGTAAACGAATGTTGTACTGATGTTAGTTGTACCCGGATACAATCGTAGCAACGTCATGCTGATTGTCTTTTTCTGCCTGTGTAGTTTTTGAGATATGGTTACTTTTAATATATTAGTACATAATTTATGCATAATTTTTAAACTGTTAATCGAACAGAAACATTATGTGTGGACCGATTATAGTCAATGACATAAGTTTTGGAAATTGATAATTTGGAGTGACCCTGTTACACTAGAGAGTGAGTTAGAAAGTGCTAAAGCTGACCACCTCGAGATTGAAGAGGCTTTCAGTCAGTTTTAAGTTATTTTTTTATAGTATTTTAAGTTTTTTTTCTTGTAGCTTTTAAATTCGTATATCTAGTATTGAGTAAAAGATTTCACAAATTGATTAAAAAATAAATATTTAAAAAATAATTAAATTTTTTCCGACAAATATGCTAACTTTAAGAAAATATTTGTTTTTTGATCGACTAAAATTGACTAAAATATGCTATCTCATAAAACTGCGCAAACCAGTGCATAAAATATTTTTTGCAGACCTATAAAGTAGTAAGCATATTTAAACCATATCATGGAAGGCACATCATTTATTTTTACTATAATGAGCGAATTATGTAGTTTTTTCGCTCTACTGAAAAGTTAGCTTTTTTGAGTTGACGTATTTTGAATATTGGCTCTCGATATAATAGCTTCAGATCTTATATATAAATACGGCACTTTTAAGTTCTCATCGCCCACCAGTATTGGTGAAACATATATTTTTTAAAAGGTATTTCTGTGTAGATATAAATATAAATGTTCTTTCAACATTCTTGGCTCAAAGTTGGTAAAAAAGCGATTTAAATTTGTTCGAAAGGAAGACAACTTTCTCCTTTTTATTGTTTTATAATAAATAAAGACATACTACGTGTCAAGTGCTCTAATCCTAGTAAAATAAAATATTTCATTCCTTTTTCTTATTTTTTTTTATAGAATTCTGACATGACAACAACAGATTCTTTATCGAATACTTTAAATGACACCGCTGAGCTGGATGACGTATTCAAAAGTATCAAAGAAACTAATTCTGCAGTTGATCTTATTGATAAAAAGCTCAAATTTCTTAAAACATCGAATATGCCTCCCAGTGACAAGATTAACGAACTTCAAAATATATATGATTTACTAAAGGCACAAGAGAAACGACTTAAAGTCTATGAAACTCTAAATAATCTCTCACCAAATACAGATAATGCGCAAAATAATGTAGTTAATTTATTAAATCTACAGACTGTTAATAATGTACAAATTTCTGAATTCGCAACAGAAAACGTTGCGAATTCAGATAATGATGAAAACTTTATGACTATAACTGAACTCGAATGTTCACAACCAATTAATTCAGATATACCAAAAGTACTTGGTACCGATTTTCTAAACAATGAAGAAGAAAACGTATTGAATGAAGAGCACACTGTGCCTATGACTGAATATGAATGTTTAGAGGCTACAGATTCCAACCTACCACCACAACAAGATGGCATTGAAATTATTTCTGTCGAAACTTTACCACAATCTGATTCTGGTGGTAATGTTGGGACGACAAGTTATCAAAAGCATATTGAAATAAATGATTTGAAAATGTCGCCAAATATTGAATGCGAAGAAGAGCTTTCAAATGTAAACTTTAGAGAAAGTCATGAAGAAACACAAAACATTAACGAAGTGAATAAAGTCCTTAACACAAAAACTAATGAAATTACTACATCTGAAGAAGTTATGTTTAAAACTAAACAATTTGAATTCGAAGATTGCCTTCAAACTACTGACGAAAATGTAGGAAAAAATGATTCTTTAGTATTCAATGAAAATAAAAGCATTAATCCACATAATGAAACCATTGAATTAGAGATAACTAACGACGAAAAAGAAGTTATTGAAAATAATATAAAAGAAATTGCAAATGAAGATGAAGAAATCGAAGAAAAATCTCCGCCTTATGAAGATCACTCTTCGACGAAACCTGAAAAAAGAAATCGTATATGCTTAAGGTCTCATTCGTTGCAAGACAATGAAGAAACAATAGCGGCAACGAAACCTTTTAGGTCTCGTCGACTACGATTACCAAAGCCAAGTCGAAAACCCTTTAATAAAGAGCATATGGACGAGTGTCCAACTAATACAGAAGTTGAGAAGGCTTTAGTACACGAAGTGGAAGCTCCGTCCACACAAAACGTTATATTAACAAAACGTTTTTTGAAAAAGACCAAACAAAAACTTGATCAACAAACAATATTACACGAAAAGGAACGAACGATTGTTGAACAAAATATGTTGGCGTTGCATAGTGAAGACAAAATTGAAAATATTGAAGACAATAATGCCATAAATCTTTCTCAAGATCCTATGGCAGTTAAAAGCGTTTCTTACAATGCCGAAATTACCAATAGTGATATTCCTACATCCAGTGAAAATTTCGATAAACCCCTTGTCTATGGTAGAGAAACTGTAAAAATTAAAAATTCAAGACATAATAATACAGATTTCGAAACCCCTACTTCATCCTCCACCATTACGGAAAAATTTCATTTAGGTAATCCTCATGTTGTGCTTACAAAACTCAAAAATCCATTTCTGCTTCAAACAACACAAAAAGATATGCCGGCGGATAGCACTTCTTCTTATCTTAATCCAACTGTGACTTCTTCTACTTTATCAGCGGACAATAAATCAAAACAGAAGCGGCGCTGTTTTATAGTGGAACGTGATGTGGATGCATCTTTAAAAGCAAGTAAAAAACTAAAAATGGATAATTCCAAATCAACAAGAAAAGTTAAAATAGATAATCGAACGCGAACGTTATCACAGCAAAGTATTAGCTCGAAAGACTCAGGTAAGTTTCATACAAAAATGGTAGTTGCTCTTAAGGAATAACAGTTTCATTGCTTTCAAAATGCTCCTTTTCTACTTCCTAGGACGTTACATTAAATACTTACTTAAAAGCTCAGTTAGTCGACTGTAATGTAATGTAACTGCAGCAGTAGGAAACAGCTGATCAATATTTTTATACGAAACGTAGGTTACGTTACATTACATCTCTATAACCATTTTCATTACTTAAAGCTCAGTTAGCCGACTGTAATGGAATGTAATTGCAAGAGTATGAAACAGCTGATCGTTATTGTTATGTGAAACGTAATGTACATATTATTACATCTCTATAACCATTTTCATTACCTTTCAAATAACAATATCGGCCAGCTGTTTACTACCGTTGCAGTTACATTCCATTACAGTCAGCTAACTGAGCCTTGAGCCTTTAGGTTCAAAAAGATCATGTTAAAAAACTTCTAAAATATGTTGATAATTTCTTACCTAAGAAATTTACAAATATTTCTTTTCTGTTTATCAGTCTCAAAACATTTAATGTAAATTAAAAAAAAAACGTCAATAATATTACCTTATGTTTAACATTTAGTGTAGCTGGATCCTATGCGCATTTCACTGTTGCTAATGCAGATCATCAGGGAACCTTTACCCAAAAATTTCTTAGAACAACTAGAGTTATTAGGTCATAAACTTTCATTTAAACAAATCAGAAGCTCAACAAATATCAAATTTGTAACAAGAACTCAATTTCAACATGCGCCTTGGATCCAGATAAACCCCTTAATAATCAATTTCAATGTATTTTTAATAAAAAAATATTTTACTAAATAAGTAAAATAATAATTTGGGATTATTAGTGCGTTAAGAAATGCTAAAATTTTAATAATATTAAATAAAAAGTTTTAAAAATACAAATAACTTTATCGAATTGTTATTCCACACATGAAATTTGTTTAATATAGCTAAGCAGCATAGCTCTAAGCAGGTATCGTTTACGCACGTCTCTTAGCTGGCTGCGCAAGTATTTACGTGACACCTCTTTGTCTGCTGCTCGTCACTTACGACACTCACTCTACCGTCACACAGTTGATACACCAATACCTCTTTGTCTGCTGCTCGTCACACACGACACTCACTCTGCCGATACTCACCGTTGATAGACCAATATAGACTCACTGGCTTTACTTACACCCTTGCACACGTCTATTCGCTGCGCTGTTCCCTTTACTCCAGTCGACACGATAGACTCCACAATAATCCCAATTCCACGACAGACTTGGCTGTCACTATAGACTGTCCTATAGTTTCTCCTTTTCCCAACTCACATGTTGTAAAGCACAGACTGCTCTTAACTATCAACTCACTTCTGTATCGCAGACTATTATTAATTAACTCACAACTTAATTATCAACTGACTTGTTTACTCGCAACTGACTGACTTGTTCACAACTTGTTCGCAACTGACTCAAACCTGCAACTCGTTCACAATACAACCACAAAGTATACAGAGGTGAAGAAAGTGAGTGATGAAAAAATCTAAAATCAGCTATGACACGGCTTCGGCGAGAATGTTACAACTGTAGTATATTTGTTATTAAGTTGTTAACAATATAATCAAAACAAACAAGAGAAAATTTCACTTCGTGAAATGAACAAAAGGACATTTTTACAAATTTAAATGAAAGTTTTTGAAGTGTTGAATTAAAAAAAAAAAACAATGAGTAAAAGGTTATTAGTGATAAAAAAGTGATTAAAATTAGTTTCCAAATAATTACTGACTTCAGTTTAAGCATTTTCATTAATAAATATTAATTTTTAGGGTTCCGTACACCAAAGGTGAAAAGGAACCCTATTGTTTTCGCTACGCTGTCCGTCTGTCCGTCACACGGTATTTTTTCAGGAACCGTAAGAGCTACGGACCTGAAATTTGGACACAGTATGTAGAACCTTGGCCGCTACAACAATAAATACATGAGAATTAAAAATTAAAGGGTGTTCCAAAACGAGCAACGAAAAATGTTAAAATCCCATGTAATATACATACAATTGTATGAACATATGTAGATATATTGAAACTTGAAATTTGTAAAATTAGTGTATTTTTATACAGACTACAACAATTAACACTAAAATTTAAAAAAATTTAAATTAAAGGGTGGTCCATCAGTTAATGCAATTTTGACTATGTAATTTTGACAATTTGCTATATCTTGGAAACCGTAAGAGGCAAACCGAAAATTATAAAATCGCCAAACCAAAAAAAAAAATCGCCAAAAATTAAAAAAAATCGCCAAAATTAAAAAAAAAATTCTCACACTAAAATAAATCGCCAAATTCGAAAAAATCGCCAAAATGAGAAAAAACGCCAAAATGAAAAAAAAAAACGCCAAAAAGCGAAAATGTCGCCAAAACTAAAAAAAATTTAAATAAAAAAAAATCGCAAAAATGAAAAAAATCGCCAAAAATAAAAAAAAATCGCCAAAACAAGAAAATAAAGTGTCAAAACTAAAAAAAAGAGCCAAAACTTAAAAAAATCGCCAAAACCGAAAAAACGCAAAAACCGCCAAAACAAAAAAACCGAAAAGACCCCAAAAACGAAAAAAAAAATGCCAAAACTATATATTATATAGGATGAAGTTTGTATTAAATTACATATCTAGTGTTCGTACGGAACCCTTCGTGCGCGAGTCAGAGTCGCACGTTACTGAATTTATTACCATTTACTTCCAAAAATTACATAGCGAATGAGACCACAAAGAATAAAATGAAAATATATTTCAACAAGTGAACATTTGTACAAAATTAAACTAAGGAATTTTTTGTATTGAGGGCGTGTGCCAAACGGTAGAAAAGTACTATGGTAAATAAATATTTGCCTGTGGGTAAAAATTTTAATTTTTCTGCTGTGCCAAATGATATCTTTTTTGACAATGTAAAATTTTGACAAATTCGCTTGAGCATACAAAGAAGCTGATGAAAAAATTGCTGCGGCGGCGAAACGAAAAATTTGACTACAAGCCGCCGACTACCATCAATTTTTTTAAACGAAAAGTTTTTTATAAAACAATATTCTCGTAGCAAAAAATTATATAATATTATATAAATGATGCAAAATTTTTCTAATATTAAAATAAACAATGCATTTTTCACAGTCACAATGTAGTTAACATTTAAGAGACGTATGAATGTATATAAAAGGCGACGGCTCGAAGCGACGGCGGTGGTTTTGCCTTTTATGATACCATGCTTCTTATTTGCTGCTTGTCAAAAATGTATCTGTTATGTCAAAAATTTTACTAGCCCCTAGGGCTAGTGAAATTTTATTCACCTCAGAAGTGTCAAAAATTTACTTGGACTAGTACTTTGCTACCGTTTGGCACAGGCCCTGAATTAAAAAACAGAGTGTGAAAATGATTATTAGTGTTAAAAAAAGTGATTAAGATTTGTTTTCAGATAATTTCTGATTTAACTTTAAGCTTTTTCATTCATAAATATTAATATTAACCTTTTAATTTCAAAAATCGAATAGCGAATTAGGACACAAAGTATAAATTGCAAAAACATTAAATCAACGCAACTACGAAAGAAGCTTAAAGAAGACACGGGCACTGTGTGAACGAGACGTCCAGAATTCTCTTTTATCTTCCGTCTCGTGACATCTCTGTGTACTTTGTGATACAACTATAACTGACTTGCCATTGGATGCGTCACCCTTTTTTATACTTCGCACAAACATAACTAGAATTTTCAAGCAACCCTGCAGAAAGTGCGAATAGTGAAAATGTACTGAGTCGCTTTTGATTTTGTCACCAGTACTGCTCTACCATTATTCCCCATACAATGTTTTATGCTATACCCCCCGTATAGACTGGCAATAAAATCATTAGCATATATTGCAGCAAATGTCAAATTATTGATATTGCCAATGGAGACAGCTCATTGCCAGTACTTGCAATAATTGTGGCAATAATTGTCAACAGAGTTTCGTTGATAATTATTGCGAACGTGAAACGTCCAACTCGGTGTCAATTTATGTTCGACTTTTCTGTATTGCGTTTGGCATTTCGATAATATTATTGAAATTTATAAAATATACATATGTATGTATATTAAAAAAGGAAAATAGTCTTAAAACGTGTTTAGTGAATTAATTTGTATTATTATAAGTTTTTAAATATAAAAATTTTTTCGATTAAGCAGATATTTACAAGTGAATTATATTTTTATTCTGCACCTTCCCTGTTGACTTTTTCTATATTGTGGCTACGATTTCCCATAGTCTTAACATAAGTAAAGCAATAAGCAATATTGTTCCGCTATTCTGAAGGCGTTATTGCTATATTGCCAACATATTTATTGCCAGTCTAGACGGGGGGATAGACATTTAGCATGTGCTTGTCATTGAAAATCTACTAGTAACACTAAAACAATTGACTAGGTAGTGAACATGGAGACATACCAACCAGACATTTCCTGGTACATTTCTATACCTTACGTTCATATAAATTTATGTATATTGTCAAGTTGGTGCAAAATCCACCAGAAATACACCACATCTGTTTTATCTATTTCTTTTATACTGACGAATAGAATAGAAATTGTAGACAATGTAACTACTACTAGAATTTCATTGTTGACATAGAGACACTTGGCCCCAGTCTGACTGCAGGGAATGTCTAGACGATCATTACCATCTGAAATGTTGTTTACAAAGTGCCCAATTAAGTTCATGTGGTAACTATGTACATACATGTGTATATGCATACGTGTGTACCTGATACAATAATACAGGTAGCCGCGAATCTACAACAAATAAAACAACAGTGATTCTTATTGCTATTTTGTGATTGACAAGAGAGGAAAACAATATACATGTACTTGCGTTTTCTCTTGGCTTTGCAAAGCATGTTTGTATTACTACAGTTTTAATAGGGACTGTGCGCGTGTGTTGGTAAAAAATAAACACCATTTGGCAGATCACATCACGAAAACAAGTAAAACAGCTGGCGCTTCGCGGTTACCTGTATTATTGTATCATGCGTGTGTACATCATTAACTAAGCAATGCATGGTGGTTGTTTACCTTTTGCTTTTCGTTTGAATTGGCATGTATGTATATACGTAGGCATGTGTATCTTCTTAACGAGCACACTGTTTTTGTTGTTTTTGCTTGTTTACGTTTAATGTGCTACGCATGTTTATGTACATATTTAGTTGTTTGCTACTATTCTAGATTATTCTTTGCATTGACCCTGTAGGAATATTTTCGCGTAGCACTTACTTTAACCCTGTTGGAATATTTTTGTGTAATGCTGCATTAAACCTTGTCGACGGCCATTTTCGTAACAATATGTATGTTTTGATTAAACACAAGGATAAAATCCTTTTTTCTGTTATTATATGTGGTGTATAAAAAGATATGTAATTGAATACAAAAATATGAACAAAAAATATAGGCCCCTATTATGATTTAGAACTAAATGGATATTTTGGTTGTAGTTGTAAAATTTTTATTATGTATTACAACTTTTTTCACCATGAGACAACTGCTTTCTATTCGTTGTATTTTGGTTTTTATTTCGAGTGTTGTATTAGTTTTGCTTCATTATTCCAGACGCCAACCAATCCCATTTGTCAACAAATATTGTTGCCACTTACATAAAACATTCGTTATGAGAGATTATTTATCATATGAAATGGAACATGTCTCTGTAAAAAGCGCGAAAATTACGCTAATATAAAAATTTTTGCTAGGAAAATGCATTGTTTTGAAAAATAATAAGTTATAGAGAAAAACTTGTTATAGTAAAGTTCGTATGTACACCTCATATAATCACATTACGGATAGCCAAAGATTTTACCTTTTATCTTGAATTTCAATTCTATTGAACACGTGCTCAAATAATTTATTATTTAAATAAGTGCAAATGATTTTTTATTTACATATTTTATAGATTTTGAGATTGAATCAAATGATGAAAAGTTAAGTAAAGCATCATCACATAGTAACAATGAACAGGATGAAGCCTTCGAGACGTTTTCAACACACGACCAGCAACACAAGCACACTCAGCAGTGTAAAGATAAAGAAATGCAGGAAAATGAATCCGATTTACGTCAACAAATTGAAAATGTTAGCAATAAATCGGATTTGCAGTTGCAATTTCAACAACATGAACAACAACATGAACAACAAAAAGAACTTAAAAACATATCGACAGCTACAGCTACTGGAAATAACAAAAATTTGCCACATGAGCAATACCAGCAAGATGAAAATTTATCGGCTGAGAAAAAAGAAAATACAGAGTATTTATTACGACAACATGATGGAATTGATTTAGAGGAGGGGGAAATTACAAATACTTCTGATTCATACGACGCTGCTGAAAAAGGCGAAGATGAACGTGGACAATCTTCAGCTTCTGAACGTATTGATAAGCCTGATGAACTGACTCCAAGTCCCAATAATAAATTTTCAAATGGTAAATTACACTTACATTGTTCATTACCATTTTTTTACATGAAAATATTGCACAATGGTTTATAACGAATAGACTATTGAAAGTGATAAATAGATTTATTTGAAAAAATTTATATTTTTCTTGTACTGTTTCAATTCTTTTGAAGTTGTGTAATGTTTTCTGTCTTTTTTTCTAATTCTACTATAGATATTACCCTGATGGAGGAAAGGATAAATGTTGAATATTCATCCGTCAATATAACACCAATATCTTCACCAACTTATGCTAATGATACTATTGCTAGTCCATCACCCATTAAAAAATTAATGGATTTTCGCATGGGTGGTGAAATTGACGGTTCTTTAACATATCCACCTATACCATATATTGTAAGTATATAGACAGGATTTTTTTTTAATTTCAGTTTTTATGTTTTTATTAGTTAACTGTAACTTAAAACTATAGCCACATTTGGAGTTTGAGATGAAAAATTAATGCCCTATCACGGTTCACAACTAAACTCAGTTTGGTCGTCTAAGAGTAGACCAAACTTACACACGACCAAACTGTGTTTTCGTATTATAAACCACAACTATTTTTTAGTTGAAATTGTCATCGCGTTGACAACTTAAAATATCAAACTTAGATGTGTTTCTTTACTCTACATTGGGATCACGCGGGGTCCAAATTTGCACGAAAAGCGTTACCGTACTCGAAATTTGGGTAAACTTGACAGAAAAATTACAAATTAATGAAAGCAAATTTTTTGAAATCACCGTGATTTGACATGTCGTGATTTGCAGAACAGGACCGAGAGAAGAAGAATAATTCTATACCTTTTTAGCCGATTTCAAAAAAAGGAGTAGATTAACAATTCGTCTCTATTTTTTTTGGGTGTTACTTCATAACTCGGTACATTTTAGACCGATTGCAAAAATTCTTTTTTTGTCTGAGAGTTTATAGCTTCCCATTGGTCCCATTATAAAAAAGTGGTTCGGTTCACGTGATTCTACTCAACCGATTTTTACGAAGCTTACTACACACCTTGAGCAATAAAAAAACCCAAATCCTCCATTTAAAAAAATGGGCGGAGTCATGCACATTAAAATTTAATATATTGTTACATTTTTCTCTCCATAAAAACGCTTTTCCGTAGATCCGAAGATTTGCAAATGAATACAAGAGCCGAGTGTAGTAATTAGGGTTAATAATGATACAAGTTTTATTTACAAATACACTTATACTAAATTACTCAAGAGCTTAAATACACTAATACAACTTAAACTAATAAATTACACACAAATATTCACAACTGGTTACCACTATGCCTTCCTCGCTGTAGTTTACGCACGTTTCTTAGCTGGCTGCACAAGTATTCACGTGAAACCTCTTTGTCTGCTGCTCGTCACACACGGCACTCACTCTGCCGACACTCACAGTTGATACACCAATAAAGACTCACTGGCTTTACTTACACCCTTATACACGTCTATTCTCTGCGCTGTTCCCTTTACTACAGTCGACACGATAGACTCCACAATAATCTCAATTCCACGACAGACTTTGCTGTCACTATAGACTGTCCTATAGTTTCTCCTTTACTCCACTCACGTGTAAAGCACAGACTGCTCTTAACTAGCAACTCACCACTGTATCGCAGACTATTATTGATTCACAACTTAATTATCAACTGACTTGTTCACTCGCAACTGATTGACTGATTGCAACTCGTTCACAACACAACTATAACTGACTCCCAACTAACTCGCAACTAACTGACTCATTGGATGCGTCACCTCTTTTTATATTTCACACAAACACCACCAGAAGTTTCAAGCAATGTCTAGACGATCATTATCATCTTATATGCTGCCTAATTAAGTTCATGTGGTAACTATGTACATATATGTGTATATGCATACGTGTGTACATCATTAACTAAGCAATACACGGTGGTTGTTTATCTTTTGCTTTTCGTTTGAATTGGCATGTATGTATGTGTGTACATATGCGAATCTTCTTAATAAGCAGACGGAGGGCGGAGGCACGCCCTCACGTAATTCTTATCTTCTTCTATCAGATCTTTGCATTGAAGTCGGTTTTTTTTTTTTGGCAGAATGACTTATTTGAGATGTATGATTGTAAATAGAAAACTTAAAAATTATTTTCTGCAAAACAAGCTTTTTTGAGTTATGCCTCTGTTGCAATAAAAGAGCGATATGTATTGATTTATTATGACGACGAAAACTAAGGGCTAATAAATCAGTGCAAGTTAATCTCTATTTTTGTTTTAAAATGTGTTTAAACTAGCAAACCTATAAATCAATACAGTATTTAAACCATCTGTAAACGCATAAAATTGGGCGTTTAAACTACCAATACAGGCCATATGATTTTGTAAATTCCAGACCATATGTTTTGCATTGAAAAAGCACTCAACTTTTTTACAAGCCTGTACTTTTTCTTCAGATCTTGTTCGACCTCTTTGCTTACAATCTATTATTCTTTTATACTATTCTACTTTGCCAAGCATAAATATAATTCCTCTCTCAGTACAATTTGGCGACCAGCGTTGTCAACTCGGTGCTTTTCGCACCGTTTTTAGTGCTTTTTGAAATTAGTGCTCGGTGCTTTTTTAAACTAATTTTTGGTGCTTTTTATTTCTTGGCGGTGGCACTAAACCCAAAATTCAAAAAGAATTTTTCTTATATAATATATATATTTTTTTTTTTGAAGAAGTCAAACATTTAAAAAACATAAGCACTGAAGTTAAATGGAATATTTCAAAATACTAGATATACCAAACGGACGACACACCCGTCCGTATTCTAGAATCAAAATGTAAATAATTTAAGATTCAAAGAAAATGTATGTGTCTAAACGTCATAAAAAATTCATTAAAACATAGCCACACACAAACTTACATACATATGCAAACATAATTAAATAATACATGAAATTAAAAAACATAAACAAAATAATCCCTTCAACCAAGCTAATTAATTCACTTTATTCAATTCTCTTCCTCTAAGTATTATGGCTTTCATACAATAGCAAAAAAAAGAAAAAAAATCTTAGATCAAGAGAAGTACTACAAACACACACACACACGCATGTTTTGTTTCTTTTTTACCTGTAAGCTAATAAATGCGTATGCAATATGTGTGCATGTAGTAGTAGCAACTTTAAACGCTTATAGCTCCCAACACACTAAACCGATTTCAAATGTAGATTCTGCACATCTGTACAGAAAATCCTTTAAAACCATATAAATCTTTTAAAAATCGGTGCAGTGGTACCAGCGTAAAAGGGATTACAAAAAACTTGTTCGCCTATTAAGTTCAAAATATTCTAATAAGATTGTACAATCCTTGGTTGATGAAATATGTGCATTTTATTCTCAAACTTTCACATTTTAAGCATAATTAATGAAAGCAGTGTTTTGCCACACGGCAAAGAAGACATAATGCAAGTATAGTCTAATAGCGAAATATTTTCTAGTATGTACTGTAACTAGAGAATAGTTCACTTAATGCAATGGAGAAACTTTGAGTTCGCTATCGAGTTTTAGGAAAAAATAAAGTCTTATAACGATTCATTTGATATAAACTCGTTTGGGGCATTATCGAAATTGCATTCTTATCAAACTTCAATGTTTAAACGCAGAAGTTGATCACGTTTTTACCTTTATTACTTTATTTAAGTCTCAAATACGTAAAAAATTGTCTTTACACTTGGCTTTATATAAAATCGGTCTGAAATGAGAAAATTGTGTTGCTAATAGAGCTGCCGTTTTAGGTTACATATTTATAACCTACTTCGTTCCTTTTTTCTAAAATAATATTACATATAATTTAAGTTTATATAACTTGGTTAACTTGCAAATTACTTTTTTTTAGTTTTGTAACTTTGTTATTAATATTGCGTTTGCTGTGAAGAAATGTTTCCACAGCATTGTTTAATAAAAATCAAATTTTGAAAGTCTTGACTTTAAAAAAAAATATTTACTAATCCCATCGAGTTCAAAATCTAATAAGCAAGTCAAAAAGACTTGCCAATTGCTGCTAATTTGACTAATTTCAGGTGATTTGTTTCTTCGTTGACGAAAAAAATTAAATTTTTTATAATAAGCTGCAAAACAGCTGCTTTTTGGCATTTATTCTATTGCTGCCACAATATTATTTTTTAAACTACACATAAGGTATGGTTCAGTAATTTATGGCCGGGGCACAATGAATCCGTCATACGTTAAACTTTGCCTTTTTCAACTGACAGCTAAGTTGAAATACATGGTTTCTTATGAGGTCTGTTACATTCAGTACGTGTCCGTCAACGCAAAGTACAAAAACTGGTCAACTTTTAACTTCTTGCGTACGTTGAGTAGTTTGACAGATATTGGTTGGTATTTTTGGTATGTTCTGATTTAGGTTTTTGTGTTTTGTTGCAGCAAAAATAAAAATAAACAAAAGAAATAAACGAAATAAATAAAAAAAGTTGAATTTAATAAATATAATGGAGAATCAACCTTTAGAGGCTGTGCAAATGCTTCCGTCAATAAAGTACTCATTGTGCCAACCTTCTCCGTCGTTGCGATAATGTCAGTTGAAATAGGCGAAGTTTAACGTATGACGTATTCATTGTGCCCCGACCTTTACTCCTGTTGCGTTTAAACCACATATAAATTTAAGTTTAGTTTAACTAAACCAGCGTTTAAACTTTGACTGATTTATTAGCCCTAAGTTGATAATATAAATGTCATGATGCCAATACCTCTTGGAACTACTCAATGCAAGGTAAGGACTAATCCAAATGCATAACGAATTCTTAAAAAAATTATTTTTTGGCGGAGCAAAGAAACGTTTTGTTATATGTTGGATCCGCTAAAACCATATGCATACAAAGAAATCTTTGTGTGTGTGTCAAAATTCTGTCATTAAGCATGAGAAATATTTCTAGTTGCAATTTTTTAAATTTTTCTGCTTTTTATATCCCACCAAACTCTTGCTAACAAAAACCCAACAACGTTTTTCTCAATCAAACTTGCGCAGAGTTGTAAATGACAATACCAAAACACAACTAAAAAGTCAACTGTTAATTTAGTTGAGAATGGAAATGAAAATTTATCAATCCCAACCAAACTATTTTAAAAGTTAAAAACCGTGATAGGGGCATAAATTAACTGTAGTCATCTGGCAACACTGCCTTGAGTTGTTAAAAACAACAACTTTTACGGCCTGTCACCAGAAATCGTTCGATCGAATACTTATATTGAAAACAATAACAAATTTTCTAATGTTATTGTTGTTTGCAATACAAGTTGTCGATCGAACGATTTCTGGTGACATCATTTGGCAGGCCGTTACTCAAATAAAAACTTAATGGCTCTATCACGGTTTTCAACTTTTAAAATAGTTTGGTTGGGATTGATAGATTTGCATTCCCATTCTCAACTAAATGAACAGTTGACTTTTTAGTTGTGTGTTTGTATTGTTATGATGCCTAATTTTTTTGTGTTACCTGTGAGTGGAAGAGAAGATAGAGAGATTAAGAAAGATAGAGGAGGTAAAGGTTGAAAAGGCAGATGTAAATGAGAGATAGTTAGTTGTTAGATGAGGGAATGTCGGACAGATCGGTGAAATTACCGATAGGTCATAACTATAAAGAACTCAGTAATTGATTAGAAAGCAGTACCAACAGTTCATGGCGAAGTAGGGAGGATTGCAGAGTCTCGGTTTTCTTTGGTTTTTGGCCAAAACTTGACTCAGGAAGATCTAAATTACTACTGAACATGAATAGGAAGGTGATGCGAATCATGATAGGCGTGTTGACAGGTCACTGCTCGGTCAGAGCAAGAACCAGCATTTGGGAGACTTACAATCCAGCTTTTTGTAGGATGTGCGGGGATGAAGAGGAACCAGAAATCATTGAACATATTATCTGTCATTGCCCGAAGCTGCAACGTCATAGGCTTAGATAGCTGAGCACAGACGATTCCATGAAAGCATTACTGACGTCGGAAAGTGTAAACTAGAGGACATCAGGGGCTTCATCATGGGAATTCGGTGGCTTAGTGATGGATAATAGGGTCACTTCTGGCTGCAAATGGGAGGGTAAATATTACTTTTTGGGCAACAGAAGGGAATCATAATGGACCCACCCAATTGGGTCTCCGAGTGAAGGTGCAGTAAAGTACCACCCTTCCTAACCTAACCTAGTTGTTATAGAAGATGAAAGATTTAGTCGGGAATCGGATCGTGTGCGTGCACACGCCATAAGTAGGGGGCGGGAGTCAGCGGCTATACCAGCCACTGCACCTAATATAAAGACAAAATTTTGGAGTCCTATTTCCGATAACTCGGATAGGCTACTGTAGGATAATCTGCCAAGGTAGTGCAAGCGTAACAAAATAGAGAAGGAGATACAAGATACTTTTCTCATCCTCATAATTGCAACTTAAGCAGTAGTCATTATACGGAAGACCCGTACGTCTAACATGGGTTCTGAAAGCGCAGTAGCCGGTCACGAGATTTCTCAAGTACTTCCTAGTGAAGTTCATGAGGTTTTCCGTTCTGTGGGGGCTTAGGGGAGGCCAGAGGATCTCGCTATTATGCAGGTGGGCTCATTGCGCCATCTGTCTTGCGCTGATTTAAGAAAGGCAACATCGAAGCGTCTCCCGCAGGATGAGAGTGGGAGGCCGGAGAGATTATCGATATCGACTTCTCTGAATATAGACTTAATTTTAGACTGGCTGTCAGTTATAATATGTATATCTCTATTTGATATCCGATAGAAGCTTAGCCAGTGTGTCGCTATTTTAATGGCAGATTTTTCTGCTTGTAATATGCTACATTCATCGGGGAGTCTGAAGGACATTTCAATTCAGTATTCAGGAATATATACGCCACCACCGTGAACGGCTCCATCCAGTGGTGAAAATCCTTCTGTCAATGAGATTCGAAAATTCCTTATGAAGTAGGTTTTCAATAAAATCAGGTATGCTATTTACTGCATTTAGTAGACCGGTGGGCTCCATTCGCTTATTGCATTCAGTAGATTCCTAGCCGTTAAGTCCACTCGAAACCAACTCAACATAGCGAAGAGCGCTTTTGTCGGCGTAGATCTTAGAGCACCTGTTATCATAAGTGCCATTTTGCGGAGAATTCCTTCTAAGCGGGACTGATTACTCGCTGAGTCGACTGCTTTCCACTAGACTGAAATTCCATAAAATAATATAGGTTTTATACCCATATACAGTATCCAACCGACACCGTTAGGACTTATTCCACAATTAGAGCCTATTGCGTTTCTAAAGACGTTGATTACCGTTATGGCTTTCGCTACTCTTGCTTGGCGATTTTTTCTACAGGAAAGTGTAATGCCGAAGACAACACTCAGATATTTGGCATTATATAGTAATAGGTATTGTGTCAAACATGAACTTAATATAAAATTTTACGTCACTACTTTTAATGACCGGCATTTTGGATAGGAACTTGGCCTTTTTTCATATATATGGTTTTATTCGGATATACACATACAGGCACACATGTGATTTCTAATTTTCAAACTTCTATATCGATTGGTATTTTTTCTTCGTTTCCAGTTGCATGAAATTGATTTGGGAAAAATTGAGGTAAATAAACCGCAGTTCATTGACAAACTTAAGAAAACAATACAACTGGATCCGAGGATTTTTAAAACTCATATTAAGGTAGTAAAGTATGAATTTATATTAGAAGCACATCAAAAATAATTTAAATGCATACAATCATAAATTTACAGAAACAATCAATATCATTTTGTGAATCATTTGAAACAACTTCAAGTGCTTTGGTACCATTAACAACATCAAATACTTTTAACCTAACGCACGAGTCAACATCTTTCGTACAACCAACAACAAAAACAACTATGATCTCACCTTATGATCCAAGAAATCGCTCATCAGCCCTAATGACGGAGGTGGCAACAACGCCGTCCTTACCGCAGCAGACTGCATTAACACCATACAATAGTCTGCATACTGCGCCCGTATCATCACAATCATCCTTTTTTCGCACGGGTTTACCGAACGCTGTACCTATAGCTCTACAATATCACAGCTCATCACAACCAATCGTACAAACACCAAATATGTTTTTGTACGGTTGCCTGCAACGGTCATCGTGGTATCAGAGTTTAATGTCAACCATGAAAATTCAAATAAACCAATCAATATCCCAACTGATACGTGCCTTAAACAGCTTTCATCGCGAACGTGCCTTTAATCCTGAAATAATATTCGACGTGTTTAAAATAGATTGCGCCGGTGAAATATTGGAGATTATGCGTAATTTGGGCATATGCGTGGATGCTAATGGCGTCATTAACGAACAGCGCCCTGACCCATCATTTGCCGGACGTTTCTGTTGCAATGAGATGCCTGCAAATGCCACATATAGTAGTTTAATTCAACAATTTCTGACACCTCATACACATTGCTCTTCATTAACGACACCATCATCGTCCTATAATACTGCTGGATGTGGTCAGCTTAATGTCAACGAGCCAATACTTAGTTGTTACGTTAATGCTCCAGAACTGGTACAAAAGAATTCCGATGATGGTATAACAACATATAAATCTCAGCAAAACGATAATAACTGCAATAGAAATTGTAATTGTAATTGCAGTTCTAATTCTAATACTAATTCTAATACTAATGCTAATAACTATCGCAATGATAATGACAACAATCAGAATAATAATAATAGACGTTACGGCAACTCTTTTAAAAAACAATATGATAACAATAAGGGGAATAACAACACTTATCAACAACGTCCAAATCAACGTTCCTCTTATAATAACAACAATATTTATAAGAATAATCCTCGATTTATGAAACCAGGATCTTGCTCTCCAACTAGAGCTAACTCTTCTCCTACTAATTCGCCAAGAGAAAATTTTGATAGTGGCAGTGGTGGCCATTTTAACAACACCAACAACAACTACAACAACAAAAGACGTTTTAATAATTACAATAATAACGATAACAAAAATAACGGCAATGGAAAATCCTCTTGGGCTTCTTCCAGCTCTAACGAGAAACGTTACAATAACAAATATCAAAGCAATAATTCACCATCTCATGATGTTGCACCCAATTCACCTTTCCAATCAGGATCACCTCGTGCAACTGAATCGATAGCTCGATCACCACCACCCCAAAAGCCTGCAACAACGAATTTAAACGATGAGGAATGTTGGGATTCAGATGGTTAAAAAAGAAAAAAAAAAAATAATTTATTGGTGAGTACATACATAGAAAGAAAATTTAGTAGAAATTTGCTTTAAATTTTTTGAATTTTTGTAATATTTATTACAAATTAAGCCAATAAATTGAATCACTGCCGCGAATAACGTTGTAAAATACAAATGTTGCAAAACATTTGCCTTTAACATTACTCTCTTGCATTGTTCAAACATCAAGCCATCAAAAATTATGCATCTTCTCGCTATCAAAATACAATTGCAAAGAGTCAGTCAGGGGGAAAACTTTGCAAGTAATACCCCTTTTAGACACGCAAAGTTTACTTTGCAAAGTCTTAATTTAGCTGGGAGAACGACAGAAAGAGATAGTGTTCCTTCCTCTGTCTTTCACACAGCTGAATTAAGACTGCAAAATAAACTTTGCGTGTCTAAAAGGGGTATGTCGAAAGCAATTGATAAATGTAATACCTCTTTTAGACACGCAAAGTTTATTGTACAAAGTATTAATTCAGCTGTGTGCAAGACAGAGGAGGAAATACTTTCTCTTTCTGTCTGTCATCCCGCTGAATTAAGACTTTGCAAAGTAAACTTTGCGTGTCTAAAAGGTGTATAACAGAGGTAAAAAAGAAAAGCTAACGTTAATTATCATTAGTGGAATTCACTGTCGTATTAAATTTACTACGATACTACGATTTTAAACGTCCAAGCGTGAACGACCTGTTTTTCTGTATTTAAAAAAATGTTTATTCCCAGCTAAAAAAAATATGTATGGAGCATTTATGATATTCCATATATGGTTCGAATCCGAAAAATGAGGGTATATGGCATATATGATTATATATATTCATACATTTTCATACATGTACGTGTAAATATTACCTCTACAGTATGCAAAGTTCATATTCATACTGTCTTGATTCACAAAATCGCACTGTTGTGCAATAAATTAAATTACTAAAATTACTTTTTTTTAGATTTTGAACAGGGAGGTTGTATTTAATGAAACATTTGTTTGGACAAATAGTCCAAAACGAAGTAAAAGTCATTTCATTCCTTATTTTAAGTCAAAAGGTAAATCAATTATTTAAAAAACACAAAACTCAAATTCGTACTTTAAATTTAATTTAAGAAATCAGATTAAAAACTAATTCAATTAATTATAAAAGAAAAAATAATCCGTTAAACAATAGTTTTCAATACCCAGCTAAAAAAATTATATATGGTCCATATATTCTTAATATATGAATGCATATAACTATAAATAAGTATGTATGAATTCATGTATGGAAATGTATGGGATTATACATGCGAAAAGTATGAGATATGAATTGATATATGGAATAATATATGAAATGTATTATAATATATGAGCTCATATATGCGGATCCATATATAGAAATAAGATGTAACATATGGCGCCATATAAAAATGTATGCATACATGATATATTACATAAGATCGCATTTGCAATCAAAAAAGCTTGAATTTTTTCAATTCCATCTTTTTCTCTCTTTTTTATCACTGGTGAATTGGAGGTCTATGCAAAGTTTATATGCGTAGAGCTTGAGGTTTAAAAAATAAAAACTCGTGTAATAAAAAAAATCATTCTTATAGGATTTTATATATTGTGTGCCTATTTAATAAATCAAATAATCAAAAAGACAATTCAGTAATTAAATTACCCAGCTAAAAAAATTATATATGGTCCATATATTTTTAATATATGAATGTATATAACTATATATGAATATGTATGAATTCATGTATGGAAATGTATGAGATTATACATGGCAAAACTATTATATATGAACTAATATATGGACTAATATAAGAAATGTATTATAATATATGAGCTTATATATTCAAATTTAATTATGAATCTCTTCATATGTGGATCCATATATAGAAATAACATGTAATATATGGAGCCATATAAGAATGTATGCATACATGATATCTCACATAAGATCGTTTTTGCATTAAAAAAAGCTTGGATCTTATCACTGGTGAATTGGAAATCCATATCAAAATAGATACGCTATGCAAAGTTTATATGCGTACCGTCAACGTTTAAAAAAGAAAAACTTTTGTTACAAAAAAAACCATTCTTGTATGATTTTATACATTGTGGATCAAATAATCAAAAGGATAATACAGTCATTAATTTTATCGAAAACAACAGAATTCTCCAGATAAGAAACAAAGTTCATATTACTGCAAAATACTAAATTGAAAACTATTGTTAGACGGATTATTTTTTCTTTTATAATTAATTGAATTAGTTTTTAATCTGATTTCTGTGTGTTTTTTAAATAATTGATTCACCTTTTGACTTAAAATGAGGAATGAAATGACTTTTAGTTCGATTTGAATTATTTGTCCAAACAAATGTATCATTAAATACAACCTCCCTGTTCAAAATCTAAAAAAAGTAATTTTAGTAATTTAATTTATTGCACAACACTGCGATTTTGTGAACTTTGCATACTGTAGAGGGAATATTTACACATACATGTATGAAAATGTATGAATATATAGAATCATATATGCCCATATACCCTCATTTTTCGGATCCGAACCATATATGGGATATCATATATGCTCCATACATATTTTTTAGCTGGGTATGTATAATTTTTTCAGTAATATGCACTTTGTTTCTTATCTAGAGAAGTCTTTTATATTCGATAAAATTAATGACTGGATTATCCTTTTGATTATTTGATCCACTATGTATAAAATCATACAAGAATGGTTTTTTTGTAACAGAAGTTTTTCTTTTTTAAACTTCGAGGGTACGCATATAAACTTTGCATACCGTATGTATTTTCTAATGGATTTCCAATTCGCCAGTGATAAAATCCAAGCTATTTTTGATTGCAAAAACGATCTTATGTGAGATATCATGTATGCGTACATTTTTATATGGCTTCATATATTGCATCTTATTTCTATATATAGATGCACATATGAAGAGCTTCCCAGCTAAAAAAATATGTATGGAGCATATATGATATACCATATATGGTTCGGATCCGAAAAATGAGGGTATATGGACATATATGATCATATATATTCATACATTTTCATACATGAATTTGTATTCCCTATATAGTATGCAAAGTTCATATTAATTAAAAAAGCGCACTGCTGTGCAATAAATTAAATTATTAAAGTTATTTTTTGTAAGATTTCGTGGAGAAAGGTTGTGTTTAATGAAACATTTGTTCGAAAAAAAAAAAATAATTCAAAACAAACTAAAAGACATTTCATTCGACATTTTAAGAGAAAATATGAGTCGATTATTAAAAAACACAAAACACGCATTCGTAAACAACATATAATTTAAAAAATCAGGCTTCAAATCGTTGCATCCGTGATCCTATCGGCAATCGTACGAAAATAAATTAAATCAATCGTATATACTGAATGGGATTTCAATACGTTCACGTATGTCATAATCCGAAAATTGTGTTTTTACGTGACGAGTTGTACGTTCACGGATGTAACGATTTGACCCCAGATTAAAAACTAGTGCAATTATAAAAGAAACAATAATCCATTTATATGAACTTTGTTTCTTAATATATCTGAGGATTCCGTTACTTTTTATAAAATTAATAATAATTTAATGACTGAATTGTCTTTTTGATTATTTGATTTATTAAATAGGTACACAATATATAAAATCCTATAAGAATGATTTTTTTTATTACACGAGTTTTTATTTTTTAAACCTTGAGGATCTACGCATATAAACTTTGCGTAGACTTCCAATTCACCAGTGATAAAAAAGAGAGAAAAAGATGCAATTGAAAAAATTCAAGCTTTTTTGATTGCAAATGCGATCTTATGTAAGATATCATGTATGCATACATTTTTATATGGCGCCATATATTACATCTTATTTCTATATATGGATCCGCATATATGAGCTCATATATTATAATACATTTCATATATTAGTCCATATATGAATTCATATCTCATACTTTTCGCATGTATAATCCCATACATTTTCATACATGAATTACATATTCATATATAGTTATATACATTCATATATTAAAAATATATGGACTATATATAATTTTTTTTAGCTGGGATTTCATATGTTAGTCCATATATTAGTTCATATATGATAGTTTTGCCATGTATAATCCCATACATTTCCATACATGAATTCATACATATTCATATATAGTTATATACTTATATATTAAAAATATACGGACCATATATAATTTTTTTAGCTGGGTTGTTTAATTCAAAGACAGACAGAAACTCTCTGAGAGTATTTGCATGTTTCTTGTTCTACAGCTACAACATCTACTATAGTTTTTAGTATAGTAGATGGTGCAGACATAGTTAATTTAAAATTAACTATTAATTAAATAATTTATACATTTTTTTGTTGCCGTGTTTTAAATTTACCACGATTTACCAAAACTACAATAAGTAAATAAGATCTACAATAGCCAAACAAATTACAAATAAAACAATAATTTTGCCTCTAAAAGAAGTATTTTTGCTCTCTTGAAGAATAAGTATTTTGTCACTTACAACGTTTTACGCGCCTTTGCTTCAATTATGAGGCCTCAGCAAAAAAATTTACATATTTATTAACAGGGAAACTGGATATATGCAATTTCAAAACTTTTCCAATATTTTGAAATTTGTTAGAGAAATTTTCGCAAATTTAAACCTTGTACGCATAAACATTCAGCAGCATAAATCTGCATTCAAAACCTTAAAAAGGTAATATAATATATTTTTAATCTATTTTATAAAAACAAAAAACAAATTAACGGTTGTTACTAAGCTTCAGCAAGCAATAAACTAAACCTATTATTATATTTACATATACATAAATATTAATATTAGGTATGTTATATTCGAAACATATATCTATAACTACATCAAATAAAACGATATTACTGCTTACTCATGTTTTGGACTCGGCAGTTTTTCTTAAAGCAAGTCTGAGTTTATGGGAGAGAGAGGAAAGAAGAAAGAAGAGGGGTACTGACTTGCGTGTACAGAAAAATTACTTCAATTCTCTTTTGTTATTTCATTCGCAGCATTAAAAGAATAGGAAAATTGAACAAGAAACTGTCTGAGTGTAAACAAACGAGCAGTTTTAAAAGAGAATTGAAGATAACAGCTTCAAGAAAAATTGCCAAGTCTAAAACATAACATAACATTTTAAGCTTGGCAGCACTCATAATTTTTCAAAAATTACCGCCATATGCAAAAAAATAAAGTGTGCTTCAAGTGTACGTTAAAATCGGGTTTTGTATGGAAATTTTGTTTTAACATACACTTCAAGCATTATTATTTATATTATTTCTTATTTTTTTATTTTTTATGTCAAAAATATATAAAAATGATAAGAAAGAGGTAAATTCATATAGTGGAAATAAAAAGGTTTTATTCAGCATTTTGTTTATTGTTAGTATTTTTTAAATTAAAAATTATTTATTTCTGACAGGAAATATTTTTTGTGTTTTTATTTTTCAGTGATGATAAACGTAATATATTAGAAATTTTATGCCTTGGAAGCATTTTTATACCTACTTAATTTTTAAGCAGCTTTAACTATAGCTACTTAATAAGTTTATAAATATGTACTTAAATTTGTTCTGAATATTTATATAAAGTTCGAATAAAACATACCTATTATTACTATTACTATTTTATATAAGGAAAATCTAATATTTGAAACCCTTTTAGTCTCCCAACTTCATCTGTTTCATCTAGAAGATTGATTGATGAGATGTTAATATTGCAGTATCATCAGCATAAGTGGCTATTGTAATGTTAGCTGTGAAGATAATATATAAAACTGGAATATAAATTTTGTGTAAATATGAATAAAATTCAGTTTTATTTGTATGTTAGCATTAGGTGTGTTTCTTTACTCTACATTGAAATACCGCGGGATCCCAATTTGCACGAAAAGCGTTCCCGTACTCGAAAATTGGATAAATGAGAGAGGTTTTGTGAGAGTAATGTTCTTCTTCTTGCACGAAACAGCCCGTACTTTTTCTTCGTGCTAGTTTTGGCAAATACAAAATCAATCAACTGTTTGAAAAATAAACAAATGATTAAAAATTTGTGGCAAACAAAGTTTTATAAGTTTTTATATGAAATTAAGATAAAAAACCTATATATGCTGAATCCCTGCAAGCATTTTATGAAACAATTTATCATATTCGAGTCATTTACTATTCCTCTGCGCGATTAAAATAGGCACATTAGAGCTCATTTTCTGATCATAAATGATTGTTTTCTCGGGAGAAAATGGTACCCTACCTGCGACTCTTCTTGGAGAGTCTTTTATTACCCGCTTTTCTGATCAGTTTCGACTCATTTATGACTCATATATTTTAATGATTTTCGATTATTTTTCGAGTAATTTTTTAGTTGTATTTCTAATCGTTTGCGAATCATTTATGAGTCGTTTTGTAGTCATATTTCTGATCGTTTGTGAGTCTTTTTTGACTCTTTTTTCAGTCATATTTGTAATCGATTGTTTGGCTGACATTACATTTTTTATTTTAAAAAGGAAAAAGAAAAAAATTAGACATCATAAAAACCAAAAAGTATATATCCTGAAGAAGTTAACCGAAGATTAACGAAATATTGAAATAATAAACTCAAAATATAAACTGACCAAGAGTTCATAACATATAAAAAAAGGTCGAAAAAGTAGATAAAAAACTTGTATCTATTTTTATATACTTTTAGAGATTTTAATATAATAGAAGTATTCACGTCAAAAGTTGCACTGTTGCAGAAAAGCAAAATTGCAAAATTTTCAAAAAATATAATAACAACCACATAGAAAATTATTTTGCACAAATGATGCAAAATTGTCAGGGTCTGAGTAAGTGCAAGATTAGGTGCGTTTGAGTACTTTTCCAGTAAAATCCAGTAACTGAGTAAATACTGAGTAATTTAAAGAAATTACTCTCAATAAAAAAGTTTGCATCTAAAAGTACGCGAACGGAAAAATTGTAAAATCCAGTAAAATATATATAACAGCTGATTACCAATTTTGGCGCTAAAAAAATTATACAGGGTGGGCCAAAAGAAACCAAGGGGTGTAAAAGTTTAATAACTTTTTTGTTTATTAACTTTTTTTTATTTTTTCTTTCAGGTTATATAATATACAAAATGGAAATTTTTTTACACTAAGTACGAAAAATTATGTCTCTTAAATGACCAACGTTTTCAGCTTCGCACTGATGGGCTCTTTTTAGAGCATTTTCCATAACATCTTTCAAAATTTCTGCAACAATGTTTGCCTTGAGTTCAAGAATTGTCTCTGGCTTGTTCACATACACTCGCTCCTTCAAAAAACCCCAAAGAAAATAGTCGGGTGCTGTCAAATCTGGCGATCGCGCTGGCCAAATAATTTCCGAATTTCGAGAAATTATTCGCTCTCCAAAAATTTGACTTAAAAGTGCCATTGTGTCTCGGGCAGTATGGGCAGTTGCTCCGTCCTGCTGAAACCACATACCAGGTCTGTTTTCAAGAGCAGGACGTAAAAAATTTTCTATCATAAACCGATACCGCTCTCCATTTACGGTTACAGCACTTCCATCTTCATTCTCGAAGAAGTAGGGCCCAATGACATTTTCAGATGTGATCCCACACCATACTGTACACCTGATGGGGTGCAATTGTCGTTGATGAATGGCTCTTGGACTTTGAGAACCCCAGAACCTACAGTTCTGCTTATTAACAAAGCCATTCAAATGAAAATGAGCTTCATCACTCATAATCAAATTTTCATCTCTGGTTTAAATAATAAAATTCTATTGTTCTGGTTCTCTGTTCAGTTGTAAACCTCTCCATTATAAATTCTCCAAGTGTTGTCTATATAATCTGAAAGAAAAAATAAAAAAAATTAATAAACAAAAAAGTTATTAAACTTTTACACCCCTTGGTTTCTTTTGGCCCACCCTGTACATATGAAATACACGATAGAACATTTTGTTTAATAATAAAAGTAATAGATATGGACATATGTTTTTATTTAAACTTATTTGGCTGGTCCACGATGTCGACAAGAAACTTTCTTAGCTTACTTACATATGTATATTGAAAACAAAAATAAACTTTATTATTTTGATTTTGTTTTAAATATAACTAAGAGATAGAAACTTTTTTGTCGACATCGCGCGTCAGGCCATTAAAGTTTCTAAGCTTTTTACCCTGAACGTGAGAAGTTATTAGGATGATATATTCAAGACAACGAAAAACTGGGAAAGAATTTTAAAAAAGTACACAAAGTAAATTTTTTTTAAATGTTCCATACCGCAAACCAGGAACCGTCGACCCGACGATATGTATAAATAAAAATTTCAATATAATGATCTATTAACTTTTTTCACGTTTAAAAACAATCTGTTATGTTCTGAATTCCATGTGGAATTAAATCGTTCGGAAATGCAATAGCATTGTTATTTAAAGACATACATACCTACATACATATGTGCATACATACATATTTCTAAACATTCTATGGAAATTCCGCACGTTTTAATTTCACGTGAAATACATAACATACCCGAATATTTTTCTAGCATCAAACTTAAATAAATGTTATAATGCTTATAACTTAATACATTTGTTGTTTGTTATTTTAAAAATTTCATCAAAAGCTATAAATTTTTGTTTCCCCTTACTTTTGTTTGTTTATATTTAAAAACATGTGGTTTCGTTTTAGTGGATTTTACTGGGAAAAATTTGTCCAGTAAAAACTTGCATTTACTCAGTAAGTGAACTTTCATTTTTCTCTTTCAATTCGCGGTCTCATTTACTGGATTTTGTGTACTCGAGCGCAATCCAGTAAAAAATAGTAAAAATTTGTACAAATTTTTGAGTTCTCGAACGCACTTATTATCAGAGTAAATTTTGCAAAGTTGTGCAACTTTTTATAGCATTGCCAATCCAAAAAAATGGACAAAAAGTACTTATAAAATCAACCATACACCAAATTACAACGCAGAAATACCTTAATGTTTTTCCTTTAAATGAAAAAACAAGAGGTTAAAGATATTTTCGATACAAATAAATGGATTAAAAACTATAAAATTTAAATAATTTTAAAAAGTCTTAGGAAATTATAAAGAAATCTTCAAATTCGATTTTAATATAACAAATACATAATTTTGTTATTTTCGAAAGACCTATGCGTCAAATTGTTATCAGAATTTTGTTAAATAATACCAATATTATTAATATTGATATTTTTATTAGTGAATTAATTACAGAAGCGCAGTTACAACACTTTGTTTTCTTCGTTTCTTTTAACAATTAAGAAACATACGAGTACAATATATCTATGCACATATTGTGTTGCTTTATAGACAACTAAACAAAATGTGTTGCTCACGTCAGAAAGTGCAATTATGCATTTGTGCACAGTTGCAAGAGTTGACGTGAATACATTTAATATACATATATAATTCAAACTTCAAAACAGTCATATTTCAAAAACCTGTATGATATATTTTCGATTGCTGTATGTTTTGTTATTGTATTTTCAATAAATTACAAGGTTGGCAAACGGTATCGTAAAAATACCGATACCGATTCAAATACCGTTAAAAATAGGTACCGGTATCAATACCGATACCGAAACTCATTTCGGTTAGAAAATACCGGTATCGACAATACCGTTTATGTCTATACCGGTACGTACCGGAATACCGATTTCCGTAAAAAAAAATTACAAAACTTAATTTCAATTAACTTTTTTTGAAATTAATTATAGAAACAAAATTTCTCCCTTTAGACATTCTTATTCAGCTCTATTTTTACTACTTTTTATCAACAACAAAGTGTAAGCACACCATAATCAAACACATATGTATAAACTAGAGTTTTTCTTTTCCCGGACTTTTTCATTTCCCGGGAAAGCGGGAACGACTTTTCGGCTTCACGGGAAATTCCCGCCCAGTGCAAAACAATACAAAATATGTTTTATTTAATTATTTCAACAAAAAAAAAAATTATAATTCATGAGATCGATTAAATAAAACGTTTTATAAGCACATTAGTAAATAACAAAAATTAAAAATTTTAAAAAACCCCGACTTTTTTCAGAAAAGATGTTATATCTTCTAAACGGCTGGACCGATTTTCTTCAAACATAGCTAAGAACCCTCTCGATCAAGTCATCTTTCAAACAGAAAAAACTAAATGAAAATCAGTCCAGCCGTTTGAACTGTAGGTAGACACGGACAGACACACAGATACACAGGCACACACTACAAACTTATAACACCCCTTTTTTTTAGTCGGGGGTTAAAAAATAATACCATTTGAGTTCTTTAAATAAGAGTAATGCATATTATATGTAAATGCCAAAAAAAATTATTTATTTATTGATGCATATTATACAAAGTAAATTTGGATAATATGGAGTTGAACAAACATGGGTGGAGTAACTAGACCATAGGCCCAGGATGTTATTAACAGTATTTTAAAAAAGTTTTATGACTGACTGACTGTACACGACGTATGCCTTCACATAGGAAGTAGCAACGTGGTTGTTAAAGAAAAACCGCAAGATTATACGGACGAAAAACGCTCGAAGGCCAAACAATACACACAAGCCTGACCGCACTTAAAAAAATATATTATTAAATAAATATTTCTTTGAAAATAGGACTTTAGTACAGAACAGCAATGTAACGAATGTCAATTTTTGATATTCGCGAATACGAATATTTGAAACGGTATTCGCGAATAAGAATACGAATATTTAATGTGAAATTTATAGACATTAAATTAGGGTTCTATTTACGCCTGCAATATGAAATATTAAAAAATTGTTATGAAAAAGAGCTTCATACTCCTCTTGGCGCACTTTAAAGTTAATAAAAACTACCCAAAAATTTCAATGATCGTCAGTAAATAATATTTCAAAAAGAGCAAAAATGTCTATACAAAATTTAATGGATTCGTACAAACTAATATTTTTATCCATTTATTTAAATTTGGTTTAGGATTTATGCAGTTATTTATTTAATTTATTTAATTTTTTGGAAAAATATTCGTATTCGCCTGAATTTGACGAATACGAACACGAATATATAAATATGGCCGAATATTCGGCAATTCGAATACGAATATTCGTGCATCACTAGTACAGAATAAGCATTAATAGAATCGTTCTTTTTACCAAAGAGAATCTGAAATTGTTTGGTAATTTTTCTTTTATTTCCTTGCACATTTCTGTTTTTACTTTTGTGAATTGTAGAATTAAATTTTGAACGTCGCGTTCTGTTTATGGCAAATAAAGGCCTCTTAGTCTCGGCCTTAATTGTTGTAAAGTTTTAGCTATTGTGCTAGTGCCATGGCATTATTATTGCGCTATCGCATTCATAAAATGAATAACGACACTCATCAAGTTGCCATAATGTCAAAAAATCCCGGGAATTCCCGCACATTTTCCGGGAAATCCCGTTTGAAAAACACTATTATAAACGTTTATAAGTAGGCTGCCCAGAGAAGCGTCAGAGTGCCGAAAATCAATCGGCTTTTTATAGAAATGAATAAACATATGCTTATACATTTCTCTCGGTTTTCTCACTCAGCTCTGATCTAAACATACTTATGCATGTTTATACAAACATACAAGTTGACATTACACTTGTGTAAATAATCTGTGCAAGATATAAAACTTAGTTTTTTTATGTTACTGTTTACTAAAGACTATGTAAAATTACTTACTTTTAACTTAATAAAAAGAGGTTTTTGCTATATATATATACACTGTATGAATTAATAAACTTCACAGTAATAGCGGTATACCGGTATTTTAAACTCGATAACGGTATGTACCGGTAATACCGATACCGAAATAAAAAAAAAAATACCTTTACCGTTACCGATACCGAAATTTTTAAAATAATTGTACCGGTATCAATACCGATACCGTTATTTGTTTCGGTTTCCAACCTTGATAAATTACTTTTAAAGCATATGCACGAATCATTTTCGAGTTTTTTTTTCAAGCGCGCAAGTGTTTTAATCAGTTTTTAATCGTCAAAAGTAGTCTAGAAAGACTTAGTTAGGTGATTTTTGATAAAACAATCTTCCAAATGCTAATAGGGATCATGTAAGTCCCAGCCAGCAATTTTTTAAATTTTCAATCAAATTCGAGTCTTTTTTGATTCGTCTGCGCGATTAAAAAGCTAGAATATGCGCTCATTTTCTGATCATAAATTATACTTTTCTCGGTAGAAAAACGTGACTACCCGCGACTCTTATTGATAAGTCATTTATGAGTCTTTTTCTATATTAGTTTAGAGTCATTTTCCACCCCTTTTCTAGTAGTATTTAAGGTCTTTCTCGAATCGTTTTCTGATCATTTATTAGTCTTATTTCGCTTCATTTTTTACTATTTTTCGAATTGTCTTTCAGCCATGTTTCTAATCGCTTACGAGTCATATTTGAGAAATTTATCAGTCAGTTTATGAGTCTTTTTATTGTCATTTATGACTGATATTTGAGTCATTTATCAGTCGCATTTCTAATCGTATTTGACTTTTCTTCGAGTATTTTTTAGTCAGCTTTCTGAGTCCAACGTTTAATAGCCAAACAGAATTACGACACAAACACATTTTCCATACAAATTGACACCAAAATGAAGTTACAGAAAGCAGTCCAGAGACAGAATCTATTTTACTTTGACAGCGTTTTTTCTTATGCTACCACACTTTCAATAAATTTCATACATTTTGTAAAGAAAAATAAGCAGAAAGAAAATATAACATAAATCAGAGAGCAGTTGAAGTTACTGCCGTTGATTTTATTATGGGCTCTGTTAATTTGAAATCGAATTTTCCTGAAGCTGCAGACTTATTCTGTTTCATCATTTAATTTCATATTCGATTTAACTTTTATAAATGAAAAAATTAAGTTTTTGACATTATACGTAAGGATTGCCCCGTTATACTTAAAAATAACATAGCAACTAGTGTTTAATCATCTATCTGCGTAAAATATGATTATAAAAGACATAATTATAATCACTTTTAAAACACCTGCATGATTTGTTTTTGATTAAGCATTTTTCAGTCTTCCAGGTAAGCGAAATATGATAATAACAAACGGAAATAATAGTCACATTTTACACATCTGGATGATTAATTTGTGATTGCTATACAATTTGTTATTGCATTTCAAATCGAACTATTTTTACCCATTAGCGCGAATCTTTTTCGAGTCCTTTTTTGATCGTGTAAGTGATTAATCAGTTTTTGATCACGAATAGTGATCTAAAAAGACTCAGCAAGGTGATTTTTCAGAAAACTATCTTCCAAATGCTACCCAGCTAGCATTTGGGTGATAATTTTTTGAAAAAATCTCTATGATTCTCCTTAGATCATTTTTGATGATTAAAAACTGATTTATCA
The DNA here is from genome assembly GCA_949987645.1 of Tachina grossa. Lineage (NCBI taxonomy): Eukaryota > Metazoa > Arthropoda > Insecta > Diptera > Tachinidae > Tachina > Tachina grossa. The sequence goes on from OX465274.1 coordinate 65,331,791, forward strand.
CTTGGGTGATTGAAAAAGTATTCACTTATGATTCATCTGTATGATAAAATAATTATTTCTTGAAAATAGAGTAACAAACTGAAAAAGAAGCCGTAAAAAGAAAACCAATGATTTAAATACTAGTCCCAATTTACACTATGCAAGTCTTATTGCTAAGCTGATTAGTTTGTTAGGAGAGAGAGACGGGGGGAAAAGAAACGTTTCTGTTCCCCTCGTCTCTCTCTCCCTAAAACTAATCAGCTTAGCAATAAGACTTGCATAGTGTGATTTGGGACCTACCAGAAAATTGCTCAAAAATTAATCAGCAAATCGCATCAGAAATGATTCTTTGGTATGATTCAGTTGTATGGTACAATTTTCTCACAACGGGAGTATCATTTTTCCCCTCAAGCTGATTCGGAAAAGATTCGATTATGATACAAAATGCTAGCTGGGTAGATGGGAGTAAATACGTGCGTGTGTGTGTACATAGGTATGTGTTTAGTTGTGTGTATACTTATGTATATGCATACATTAGAGTTTCTACGCGGGAAAAAATCCCGGGAATTCCCGGAAATTATTTTTTTTACAAATCCTGGGATATTTTTAACGGAAATTTTCGTTAATTTAATATTTACGTTTTTGGAATTTGCTTGTTTTAAATTGCTGTTCGTTGTTTTATTACTTAAAAATACAATTTTGTACGAAATATTTTCAACTTAAAAAACTCTTTATGAGAAATAGTATCTAGATAGGCAAATGTAGATGGAATTTCCATTCTTGCTATAACTCACAGCATATGAATTTATTTGTTTTTGAAATATTGTTGTTCTTGAAGTGAACGAATGTAGTTGTTTTGTTTTTAATTTTCAATTGTATTTTAATTGAAATTTATTTGCTGGTGGTTAAGCACTTTCGATATACTCGTATTTCATTGGTGCATTGGTTTAGCCAAATCATCAGTAGACTTCAATCACATATTTTCAACAGTCACAAACCTGTTATGTTATCCAAAGACTTTTAAGAACTATTTGAGAATTCACAAATAATATTTTTGAAAATCAAAGAAAATGTTTAGCCAGCAGCAAATAAATTTCAATTAAAATTAACTTATGACAATATGTTGTATGTTTTTTTCTTTCAAAAAATTATATTCTTTATTGAGGCCATTTAATTAAATTCATATGTTTTCGAAATTCCCGGGAATAGAACATTTCTTTTATCAATTCCCGGGAATTGAAAAAGTCCGGGAAATCAAAGGGTGTTTTTTATTGAGGTATAGAACTTTAAGTTGGCATCACTTTTAACTGGCGGCCATTTTGTCAGCTGTCAAGTGATTAATATTTAGTTTGGTTTGCCATTTTATCATGAACAGGTTGACAAAAGAACAACGCTTGCAAATCGTGCAAATTTATTTCGAAAATAATGGTTCAGTTCGCGAAGTTTACCGCAAGCTCCGTCCATTTTATGGTCGACATAATCGTCCATCAGAGCAATTAATTCGGTTAACCATGGATCGTTTTCGCACTACGTTTACTCTATGTGATAATACGCATCCGCAGAGACGTCGAACAGTGCGCACCGAAGAAACAATTGCCGCTGTAGAGCAAAGTGTTGAAGAGGACCCGAATGAATCGATTCGCCACCGTGCACAGCAATTGGAGCCGACTAACCGACTATTTTGTTCCCGAATTGGATGGCATGAATGTGGATGAGTTGTGGTTCCAACAAGACGGCGCTACATGCCACACAGCGCACGTCACAATCGATTTATTGAAGGAAACATTCGATGAGCGCATAATTTCGCGGAATGGACCTGTCAATTGGCCACCAAGATCGTGTGATTTGACACCATTGGATTATTTTCTTTGGGGATATGTGAAGTCGCTCGTCTACGCCAACAAACCAGAAACGTTAGGGGACTTGGAAGCCAACATTCGTGGCGTTATTGCCAACATACGGCCCCATATGCTCGAAAAAGTGGTTGAAAATTGGACCTGTAGAATTGGCTTTATTCGAGCCAGCCGCGGCGGCCACATGCCCGAAATCATATTTAAACATTAATGGCATAAAATTATCCTTCCAATAAAGCCAAATTGATGGACATTAAAACGATTTTCTTGTGTTTTATTTCAATTCGAAGTTCTATACCTCTGAAAAAACACCCTATATTTGTTTATATTATTTTCAGTTGCCAATTTGTCATAATCGTATTTTCGATAACTTTTTGACAACTGGAGCAAGTTGCCATACATAATACAAATTTTAAGTTCAGTTGCGTTGCTAGTTAACTCGGCAACTGAAGTTCGGTTGCCATCCATAATCGAGCCATAATACTTATATATTTTTGTTATTTTTTAACCAAAACAAAATATCAACTGAAAATTTATGTAACGAAACGCCATATAATGTAACGCCAGATACTAAGGCTAACAGATAAAAAAGGCGAAAAGATTTTTAAATCTAGAATAGTAATTATAAGCAAAAACTGACATGAAGTTGGTAGCATAAGTGGCAAAATTGAACATGATCTTAAGGAATTTTGCAATGAAACTTCACATTAAAAATCACGCTAGAACTTAGTAGTGGGTTAAAACTACATATACGCCCAAGTCCTAAAAAAAAGTTTCGTCTAAAAAAGACTTGCCCAATTCTCAAAGTTAAGCAGTTTTGTTATTCAAGTCAAACCCCACTTCTGTTTTTTGTAACGTAACGCCTGGTCATATTTTGATCATATCTTAAAATCTTTAGGTTTGATTGTTAGCATTTTTTAACTGAATATAGTGCTATTTAATCAGTTCTCAAATGCAAGGAAAAAACATTTTTTAAACGTGATTTTAATTTTTTTTCCAACATTTTGTCACACGAATGACAAGTAACGCCAGAAAAGAATGTACCATATGTAACAGAAATCAGATTGAATGCCTTATTTTGCTGTTTTGAATGCAATCACAAAAAACCTGCATTTTGTTGCCAATCCACAACATTTGAAAAAAAACAACGCATGGCACAATCAAAAGAGATGAGTGTGGCGAATATTATTGCCTGCATTGCTTGTTTTATATAAATGTTCACTGGTCTTGTCAAAAGCAGCGAATACTCAGTGAATGGTGCGAATACTTTTTATTGTGATTGAATACAAGGTAATCTTGTATAAAACGTTCATATGTACATATGTGTACTCTTACATTTGTATTCTTAAAACACGATATAGATTTGAAATGTATGTATTTATATGTATGTATGTATTTATATGTATGTATGTATTTATATGTATGTATGTATTATACAAAAGATCAACGAATACTCCAGTGAATGGTATGAAAGAAATACATTCTTTCATGCTGCATCATTTCATTTCGCTGCTTGTATTATAACAGCATTGCAATAATAGAGTGTGTCAGAGCAATCAACAAAAACAACGAATTATAGCAAGGAAACTACATTTGTTATTGTTGTCGAATAAATGCATGGCAAAAGCAACGAATTTATGAATAGTTACCAAATGTGAATGGTCTCACTCTGTTCACTGATATGTAAGTACATATACATAAATATTTCACGAAATAATAGGTTTGTTTCTCTACATTTTGGGTAAAGTTCGGTAAAATGAGAGGAAACTTTAACTTTGCTCAATAAAATACAAAAATGGACACAAGTACGGGAACGCGAAAAACCAAAATTTTAACACGTAAATAAACGTATATGCATGTATGCTAGGGTTTCTATAGGGTGTTTTTTAAGAGGTATAGAACTTTGAATTGAAGTAAAACACAAGAAAATCGTTTTAATGTCCATCAATTTGGCTTTATTAGAAGGATAATTTTATGCCATTAATGTTTAAATATGATTTCGGGCATGTGGCCGCCGCGGCTGGCTCGAATAAAGCCAATTCTACAGGTCCAATTTTCAACCACTTTTTCGAGCATATGGGGCCGTATGTTGGCAATAACGCCACGAATGTTGGCTTCCAAGTCCCCTAACGTTTCTGGTTTGTTGGCGTAGACGAGCGACTTCACATATCCCCAAAGAAAATAATCCAATGGTGTCAAATCACACGATCTTGGTGGCCAATTGACAGGTCCATTCCGCGAAATTATGCGCTCATCGAATGTTTCCTTCAATAAATCGATTGTGACGTGCGCTGTGTGGCATGTAGCGCCGTCTTGTTGGAACCACAACTCATCCACATTCATGCCATCCAATTCGGGAACAAAATAGTCGGTTAGTCGGCTCCAATTGCTGTGCACGGTGGCGAATCGATTCATTCGGGTCCTCTTCAACACTTTGCTCTACAGCGGCAATTGTTTCTTCGGTGCGCACTGTTCGACGTCTCTGCGGATGCGTATTATCACATAGAGTAAACGTAGTGCGAAAACGATCCATGGTTAACCGAATTAATTGCTCTGATGGACGATTATGTCGACCATAAAATGGACGGAGCTTGCGGTAAACTTCGCGAACTGAACCATTATTTTCGAAATAAATTTGCACGATTTGCAAGCGTTGTTCTTTTGTCAACCTGTTCATGATAAAATGGCAAACCAAACTAAATATTAATCACTTGACAGCTGACAAAATGGCCGCCAGTTAAAAAAGTGATGCCAACTTAAAGTTCTATACCTCAATAAAAAACACCCTGTATAAGAAATACAAGTGCTAAAAAGAAAATTATTGAATAAAAAGTGTTTAAAAACATTACTGATCATAAAAATTATTAGTTAAGTGGAATTAATTATTGGTGAAGAGAAGAAAATACAAAAGTTGAATCTAAAGGGTGTTTTTTATTGAGGTATAGAACTTTAAGTTGGCATCACTTTTTTAACTGGCGGCCATTTTGTCAGCTGTCAAGTGATTAATATTTAGTTTGGTCTGCCATTTCATCATGAACAGGTTGACAAAAGAACAACGCTTGCAAATCGTGCAAATTTATTTCGAAAATAATGGTTCAGTTCGCGAAGTTTACCGCAAGCTCCGTCCATTTTATGGTCGACATAATCGTCCATCAGAGCAATTAATTCGGTTAACCATGGATCGTTTTCGCACTACGTTTACTCTATGTGATGATACGCATCCGCAGAGACGTCGAACAGTGCGCACCGAAGAAACAATTGCCGCTGTAGAGCAAAGTGTTGAAGAGGACCCGAATGAATCGATTCGCCACCGTGCACAGCAATTGGAGCCGACTAACCGACTATTTTGTTCCCGAATTGGATGGCATGAATGTGGATGAGTTGTGGTTCCAACAAGACGGCGCTACATGCCACACAGCGCACGTCACAATCGATTTATTGAAGGAAACATTCGATGAGCGCATAATTTCGCGGAATGGACCTGTCAATTGGCCACCAAGATCGTGTGATTTGACACCATTGGATTATTTTCTTTGGGGATATGTGAAGTCGCTTGTCTACGCCAACAAACCAGAAACGTTAGGGGACTTGGAAGCCAACATTCGTGGCGTTATTGCCAACATACGGCCCCATATGCTCGAAAAAGTGGTTGAAAATTGGACCTGTAGAATCGGCTTTATTCGAGCCAGCCGCGGCGGCCACATGCCCAAAATCATATTTAAGCATTAATGGCATAAAATTATCCTTCCAATAAAGCCAAATTGATGGACATTAAAACGATTTTCTTGTGTTTTATTTCAATTCAAAGTTCTATACCTCTTAAAAAAACACCCTATATTAAACGAATCTTTAGAATTACCGCATCTACTGTGAGTAAATGTTGTTGCCTTAAATAAGTTTGAATAATCTCTTTTTTATCTGTAAAGAATAAATTCAAAAATAAAAATAATATTGCAATTACTGTTTAATTTTTCAATTTTTTTTTTTTTTTTTTTGCTTTAAACTATGCAGCAAAGCAACTACAAATTTGTGGTTGCCAATATGACAACTGAAATTACCAGCTGTTGCCAGTTGCCATCCGTAATACCATTTCGGCAACTAGCAACGCAACCAAAGTTCGGTGGCCATCCATAATCGGGCCATTAGAAAACCATATTTGTTATCTATCTACATATGTACAGGGTGGGCCAAAAGAAACCAAGGGGTGTGAAAGTTTAATAACTTTTTTGTTTATTAACTTTTTTTATTTTTTCTTTCAGATTATATAAGTATGAAAAATGATGTCTCTTAAATGACCACCGTTTTCAGCTTCGCACTGATGGGCTCTTTTTAGAGCATTTTCCATAACATCTTTCAAAACTTGTGGCTGTAGCGTTCGAATTTCTGCAACAATGTTTGCCTTGAGTTCAAGGATTGTCTCTGGCTTGTTCACATACACTCGCTCCTTCAAAAAACCCCAAAGAAAATAGTCGGGTGCTGTCAAATCTGGCGATAGCGCTGGCCAAATAATTTCCGAATTTCGAGAAATTATTCGCTCTCCAAAAATTTGACTTAAAAGTGCCATTGTGTCTCGGGCAGTATGGGCAGTGGCTCCGTCCTGCTGAAACCACATACCAGGTCTGTTTTCAAGAGCAGGACGTAAAAAATTTTCTATCATAAACCGATACCGCTCTCCATTTACGGTTACAGCACTTCCATCTTCATTCTCGAAGAAGTAGGGCCCAATGACATTTTCAGATGTGATCCCACACCATACTGTACACCTGATGGGGTGAAATTGGCGTTGATGAATGGCTCTTGGATTTTGAGAACCCCAGAACCTACAGTTCTGCTTATTAACAAAGCCATTCAAATGAAAATGAGCTTCATCACTTATAATCAAATTTTCAATAAAGTTGATTTCATTTATTCATTTCTTATTTTCTGATTTTCATTTATTATTTTCATTCATTATAAATTCTCCAAGTGTTGTCTATATAATCTGAAAGAAAAAATAAAAAAAATTAATAAACAAAAAAGTTATTAAACTTTTACACCCCTTGGTTTCTTTTGGCCCACCCTGTACTTACTAGCTTTAAACCGCGGCTCACTTCGCTTTGTATTCTGCACACTATACTTAAAATTTATGAATATTTTGTTATTTGCCATTCACTGATAAACGCGATAAAAAATAAAAAAAAGAATAAAAACCGGTTTTAAGACTAGTTAAACAATCCAACCCGAATCGAAAATTACCCCAGCTAGCCCAAAAATGTACTTTTCGGAAAAAACCCGTATCATAATAAAAACCGGTTCTGAACCGGATACAAAAAATATGCTGTGTTTTATGCTGGTAATGCAGCTTTCGATTGGCGAAAGAATTTTGAAAATCAGTTAAGCGGTTTAGGCGTTAAAGCGCAGCCGTTGTATTTCCTTTAATCATTTTCATGTAAATTTTAACAACCTTATTTATAAAACTTATTAAGGCTTTATGAAGAGTTTTTAAAACAAAATTTCATGCAAAATTTTTCTTAAAAATCCTTTATAAATAAATAAAGCTTTACGGTCTAATTCATAAAAAATATTTTTGGTTTATTAAGCGCTTATTTGACATATTTCTATGGAAATTTTTCAAATAAACCTGTAATAAACCTAAAATATTTTTTATGAATTAGACCGTTAATAATTTTTATAAATAAGGCTGTAATTTATTAACAATACATTTTTAAGAAAAATTTTATTTTATGAAAAAAAGTTTAGGTTCTATTTCGGGAGAACATTGTTAAAATATTTTAAATTTTTTAAACTTTCAACTTCAAAACTCTTTATTTTTGGAGTCGGTAAAAATGTACGTGAATTTTCCAATTATTGTGAAGAGGAGTTAAATTTATTTCTTAAATATTTTGATTCAATAATATGAATTTGAATGTTCGAAATCCATTGAAAGTGACACGTCGAATGCAAGTCCTAACAAGGGCCGATATCAGAAAATTTTTATATGATATCGGAGTCGGCTTTTGGAAATAACTGAATTTTATAAATTCCATATCAACGTACATTTGAAGAAGAAGTTCATATTCAACTGATTTGAATTAGTATGTAAAAGTGTTTGCAAAAATATATTTTTATGATTTGAGCTTTTTTTTGGAGCACATAAAACAGCTTTTTGAGAGAGTATTTCTGGTTTCCCCCTGCTATGAATTATTTTCACATTTAATATAATATGCTAATTTTGTAAGCTTACAACTCCTATTTAATGCAACATAAAGTTTTCTCGTTTCTATTTCAGATGCTGACATTCTATTCTTAACTCTAAAAACATATAGATAAATACGTTTACCTCAGAAATGACAAAAAAAAAAAAAAATATACTTTAAATGAATTTAAATAACATAATTTTGTTTTGTAATTAATTTTTAAGTGTTTCTTTAAATTTAAAAAGGAAGAAAGTAAATTTGTTCTAAATAATACACGTGCATACATATGTAAATTTGACGTGTTAGCCTATTATAGAAAAACTAAATCATTTCCTCTTACTTTATTATTTATTATTTTCCTTCAATCATTAATTAATTTTTCGAACTAAACGTTTATAATACATTCTTTTTGTTGTTTTTAAATATGCATTTGAATAAAACGACATTTTTAAGTTTTTTTGTAGAACATAAAAAAACAAGTGATTTTGTTTAATTATTTACTACATACACACATAAAATTAAATAAAGTTTGTTCTATACGTAAGTATGCATATATGGATGTTCATATATTATTATGTTTGTATTCACGTACCATTGAATGATAGTAAAAGTCTCGTAGACTTGACCTGTGTTCTCATATTTTTTTTGGAAAGAAAAGAAGAAAAAAATACTTATTTTATTATGCATTTTTTTTACAAAGTTTAAATTCAGCTTTTTTAGTGCTGGTGAAATGTTTACATTTTTTTATATTTATTATAGTTTTTTTCAATGGTCTAATTAAGGTTGAATGCTGATTGTTGCATTTTATTGCGTTCTAAATAAATATGGGCGAAAGTCACTTTGCACAGATACAGGTTTTTTTTGTTGACACGCTGCTATTTTAGTATACACTTGAAAAAAAAACATTCTCGTTTGGACTACAATTAGCAAATGTAAAATTACTTTAGTGAATTCTTAAAAATTAAATAAGAAATTTTATTAATATTAAAAGTTATTAAAGTTCGTATTTTATGAAATTGCTAAAGCGTTACACGAGACCAATTTGCGTACCTATAGAACGAGTAAAAAACCAATGGAAGATAGATTTATGGGGAATACTGATATAATGATAATACAGTAGTTTTCATTTACCTGCCTTTTGTTTAAGTGCACTTTGGACTTAACTGCCTAAAATGATAAATTTCTGTCACTATTCCTTAAAATCTCATACAAATTCGTTTTTTAAGTGCACTTTCTATACCTGCACATTTCAGATAAGTGCCCTAAAATTTTGGCAATTTTTAAATATTTTCATACAAAAAATCAATGTTAGCTGCACATTGACTTAACTGCACAAAATATATTTTTGCTGTAATTATTGTTCAAAATCCTTCTTTAAGTGCACTTTGTATACCTGCGCACTCAACATATTTTTTGGCAGTTTTAAATTATTCTCATATAAAAAAATTTAAGCTAGCTGCACACATTAAAAAATGTTGGTACATAAATATGCAACCATGTATGTGTATAAAACTGAAGTCAAAAATTGTATACCTGCACATTTAGGCAGGTAAGTGCATTTAAGATAACAACATTTTTGACTTATCTGCACAAAAAGTAGTGCAAAGTTGATTGTGCAGCTAAGTTAAAATTACTGTAGTAACTCCTTAGTAGTGCGATTATGTGGGATAGTGAATACCAGCCTCAGCAGATATTGAAAATCGAATGCCTGTTAATATTAAAATGCTTGGAAATTGTTATTAAACCGAAAAATACATACATACATATAAGCAATAAGAAATACATACATATGCACATATGTATAAGCAATAACTCTGTAAGCCACTAAAACAAAATATTGAATAAATCGTCTTTTAAGTTTCAAATAAATCTAAACAAGTAAGAGTGCTATATTCGGCTGTGCCGAATCTTATATACCCTTCACCAAAGTTCGTATATAAAGTATAGAGATACATTCATAAGCACATCCATACATATGCATATGTTATGTGAAAAAATTTATAATTTCTTGCTCTAGTGCAATTTTTAGTAAGTGACCTCTCTGTATTTTTCGATTAAATTTTTTTTCGATATTAGCAATCAGTTGAATATTTTATTCTACACTCTGTATTTAAGAAATATTTTACATTCATCCTTATTCCAGTTGTCAAAAACGACGTCACGTCATACAGTATCAAAAAAATCAAATAAAAAAATAGTTTTATTTAGTAACTTTAACATCCAGAAAAAAGTTCAGTTTCCAGCTCTGGAGCTGTGGTTTTAATTTTTATAATTTTCTACACCAAACTTTCTTTCCAAAAAAAATTTGTTTTAGTAAGTTACTTCTGTATAAAAAAGTTAAAGTTTTCAAACCCTGAAAACTTCTTTTTAATTTTTTAATTGTTTTCTTAATTTGAAATACCAATTTTATTCATACTAAAGCATAAAATATGTTTATTTAATAAAAAAATAAAATAATTAGTTTTCGATAGTTAATATTTTATATCACAAAAAGTGTAAGTTTTCCAACCCTGAAATCATCCTTTTTGATTTTTCTGATTTCTTACAGCAATCTCTGTTAAGAATATAAGATATGTTTAATTTATAGAGAAAAAGAAAAACTTTGTTTTAGTAAGTTACTTTTGTATAAGAAAAAAGTTAAAGTTAAAGTCCAACCCTGGAAACGTCTTTTTAATTTTTTAACTTTTTTTAATTTGAAATATCAATTTAATTTGTACTGAAGTGTAAAATAAGTTTATTTAATAAAAAACAAAAATTAGTTTTCGATAGTTAATTTTTTATATCACAAAAATTTTAAGTTTCCCAACCCTGGAATCATGCATTCTCTTTTTTTTTAAGAATATAAGATATATTTAATTTATAGAAAAGAGGAAAATTTGTTTTAGTACACACTAAAAAATTCATAGGCTATATTTCCTAAAATTATGGTATACAAGCATGTTCTCACACTCGCAGCTCGTATAATATTTGCGATTATGACTTGGACTCGCAAGATTAGTGTTCTGTAAATCGCAAACGCCAGAATTTTGGCGAGTTGAACTCGCAAGGTTATACTGAAGTGAACTGATGTAATTACAATAAACTGAACTTTAAACAAACAATAAAATGATAAATATATTAAATTAAATATGTTTTCTTTTTATTTGTATCAAAACTAGACGATTTTGCTGACAATTTTAATAAAATTTATTAAATTTAAAAAAAGCTTTTTTGTTTTCCTCATTTTTCCTCTCCATTGTTTCCTTATACTCTGGCGATTTGTGCATAAATCAATATGACAAGTCGCAAGCAAAACGCATGAGTTACAAAACATGTAGAAACAAGTTTAGCGATTTGCAACTCACATGCGATTTGAAAACCTTGCGAGTGTGAGAACATACCTGATAATTTTAACTAAGTGAAAGGGTAGAATGGCATTTACAAAGATTTTTAGATAATTCAACAAAAATTTTAGTTGATTTCTATGTTCGAAAAATCATCTAAAATTTTAGTTAAAACTCCTTAACGACTAGGTAAATTCATATTTTTACTTTTTGTGAATTATCTAAATAGCAAAGTAAATTTATACATATATATAGCGGCAAATTTAATAAAAAAAATAATAAAAATTAGTTTTTTTTTTAAATTGTGGAAATTACAAACGGAAAGACAAACCTAAATATACCCTTTCACCATTTTTTTTGGTAAAGAGTATAAAAACTTATTTGTCCAGTAAATGCAAGTACGCTAGATGCAGACTATTTTCCACTGGACTCAATGGGTGTTTTTTTTTTAATTTTTTCTGGACTTAGCATATTTACTTACCACTGCATGACAGCAAGAAAAAAAACTCACTTTGCATAAAAAGTGGACTTAGCATATATGCCGAGTAAGCCAACGGAATAATATTATATAATTATTTCTTCTTCAGATTTCTGGAACGTTAATAATTTTTTTTACAGTGTAGCACTTTGTTCTTAAACTTTGTGCTTAATTTGCAAAAATCTTTGTTTAAGAAGTTTTACAAAAAAAAAAAAAAAAATTAAAATTAAAATTACAATTTTGATGAATATCACATCTTGTAATGTTGTGACCCTGCACTTATAAAATATCGGAAGTTATTAATGCGTGATCTTATATTTTATTTGAAAACAGCCAATATGATTCATAAAATAATTAAAAAAATATATGGAATATATGGAATAAAAAAAACGAACAATTTAAAATTTAGTTTAACAGATGATTTAAATAAAATTGCTTACTGGACGCATTTTTTTGCATAAAACGAAAATTAGGTTAAAAAAAAGTCAATGAAAAAAAATATTAATATAGTATACATATTTATTTTTTATTAATTACATTGGCACAAGTCTGCACTAAATTTAATTTATATTAAAAGAATAAATTACCAACTAAAGTTCAGTTTTCAATTAGTAACGATTAAATACTGATCGCGTAAATTACAACAGACAAATAAAGTTACGTTGATTATAGAAATAAATAAATAAAAAATAAAAGGAAGTGTGGTTGGTGAAAAAGAAAGTGAATTTAAGATAAAAAAACTTTAAAAAGAATTTTATTAAAAAGGGTCCTTTCGTTACATAAAAAAGGCTGCAGATAATAATAAATTAATGTGCAAAAGATGTGTAGGGTATGTTAAAAAATTTTATGAAATCCTTGATAATGAAGTGCTAATCATATTTTTTGTGTTTAGTTAAATTTTAATTTTTATTTAATTGCGGTGGCATTAATAACGTCACAGCTGGTGTCCGCCAAAGATGATGGTAAAACAAATTTTAATGGCGATGAAGAAATGTTACCCTTAGAACAGACTATCGATTCTCAGGATGATTCAATGGTGCAAAACAAGGAATCTGCTGCTCAAACTGAAGCCAGGGTAAGTTGAGTAAACATACATAGTTCTCAAATGAATTTCTCTTGTTTCTTAATAAAATAAAAGAATTTTAAGCATGATTTATAAATTAAATGATTTGGAAAGTTTCGTATAATTTTAAAATAAAATGATTTCTTTCCATCCTTTAAAGGAGTCCTTTACATCCAATTTCAATAGCAACATGAAAGCTAACACAGAATTCTCTTTGCCTCATGGTGCTATGCAAGGTATGTATTTAAATTTCCAAGATTTCTTTGAAACTTTTTATTTTATAAATTGAATTGTTAATTTGACCGTATTGCACCACCCCTAGATGCCCAAGAGTCCTCTGCCTCCAATAAAGTGGTTTTGGTTTTAAACAATGATAAAAATAAATTTGGCGAATTTGTCAAACCTTCTGAAGAATCATTTAAGCGTTTAACTCGAAATCCCGATGCTATAGACGACATTATTGGACAATTTCAACAATTGGGGGGTGACATGACTCAACAACTAATGCAGCAAGTATCCCAAACAGCGCCGGATATCTCAAAATCCTTTGGCCAAGCCTTAAATGAAGTACTAACGCAGACCAATTTGTTAGCATCGCCGGTTAATTTGAATCTACAGAATTTAAGCGAGTCAGGTGGCTTCGACTTGGGTCAGTTGGGCCAAAACTTTCTTGTGGGTGCCACACAGAATCTTTTCAATCCAAATAAAGACGGAACAGAGTCCGATACAGCTGGAGCCGCATTAATGCCAGGAATATTAGGTGCGGCAGCATCCAACGCCAAGGCTGAAAGTTCCTCAGATCGAAATGAGGAGTCATCGAAAGCTACAAAAAATCCTTTTGAGAATCTTGTAGGCCAGTCTCTCTTGCCCCAATTTCCCCAACTACCACAATTCGGCCAATTAAATCCCTTTGGCATGTTTGCACACTTTTCAGCATTGGCTCCTCCCCTAATGCCAGCTGGTTCTGACATCTCTGAAGTTCGAGTGTTGCCTGAACAATATGCACCATACAAACTAACACCAAAACAGGTTGATCACCAAACAATGGCTGAAATGAAATTAAAGGCCGTTCTTAAGGAAGCTTTAACCAAAAAAACTATACCCATACTTTGGTTTCATATGCCCACTAATCACAAAGTATCAAAAACCAGCGAAGACATAGAAATGGAAACAAAGTTGCATACATTCGAGCAGCAAGTTATTAAGGATTTGAAGCAATTGCAGGAGCTCGCCAAGATGGCAAACGACGTGAAAACAGCTCAACTGCAAAGTGGTGCTCAGCCCTCTGAGTCGTTAACTACAAAACTTAATCTGTTTGAAATACCCGTCTATGACATAACTGTGGGAGACATCGAGAAGACTTTGAAGGATGAACATGTCATAATGTTGATGCAAACACTTGTCCAGCAAACGCAAAACAAAGAATTTCAGCGTCATCAACAGGCCACTACCAAATATCTAACAGATTTAACGGGTACACCTATTAAACGTCAAGTCAAAACTGCCGAGCATACTCTGAACACCATGGAAAAGGATGATGTGATGAAAATGATGGCATACGCTTATCGTATGGCTTCTTTGAATGGTCACGAAATGCCCTGGATTAAGAAGAATGATATGATGATGTCGAATGATAAAGAATCTGCCAAATCTTCAATGAGCGACAAAAAACAAAAATGTACAGACGCTGATGTACAAATGAATGCTGAAAGAAAATGGTTGGCAGATAAACAGCAACAAATGGCGTTTGAAGAGGCAAAACAAAGAAAAATGTTTGATGATCGGCAGGGGAAAATGATCCAAGGTCCAATGCGTCACTGGGCCGATCCTACCATGATGCAACAACAACAACAGCAACAACAACCACAGCAACAAATGCCAGTGCAAAGGCCAATGATAGCTCCGCAAATGCAACACGAAACTTCACAACTTCAAACACAAATGATGCCTCTTCAAACGCAGCATCCAATGCAACAACAACCAATGCATATGCAAAACCAATTGTTCGGCTTGGAGATGAGAATGCAACAACAGGATATGCAAAGGCAAATGATACCACAACCAGCCATTCAGCAACAAATACCCATGCACAGACAACAGCAACAACCAACGACGATGCAAATGCTATGGCCGCAGCCTGCCAGTACACAACAATTTCAGAGACAGTCGTTCGGCACGAATATGGCTGAAACTATGAGCACCACTGAACATAAATCCAAAATGCCCGAGCAAACATCTAATTTTAGAATGCCACAGCCAATGATGACCAACGTTAACATGCGGCCAAGGACGATGCCAGAAATGAGGAATGTTTTTGAACAGAAATCTGAACAAGCACAGCCGAAACCAACGATGCCCAACATGAACACGCAAGAACAAAAAGAACAAATGCCGATACAAAAGGAACACCAATGTCCGGCGATGACACCAGAAATGAGGAGCTTCACTGAACATAAACCTGAATTAAAACCACATTTTAGAATTCCGCATTCAATGATGGCCAACGCTAATATGCAAGAGCAAATACCAATGATGAGAAGCACCACTGAGCAAAGACCTGAACAAACACAATCAACCCCACAAAGAAATAATTTTAGGATGCCACAACCAATGATGACCAACACTGAGATGCAAAAACAAATGCCCATGCAGATACAACACCAACAGCCAATGTTTATGCAAATGCAAGGCGAACAATTTCAGAAACAATCCACCGGTACTCCTGAACAGAAACCTGAACATCAACAATCATTCGAAGCCAAAATGCCACAACAAACAACCAACTTTAGAATGCCACAAGCAAGTATGACCAATTTTAATATGCAAGAACAAATGGCAATGCAAAGACAACAGCAACATCCAATAATGATGCCAGAAATGAGAAGTACCACTGAACAAAGAGAAACAACCGAATCTAAAAGGCCCGAACAAACAACAACTGGTTTTGGAGCAGAAAAACCACCGTTAACTGAGTCAATGAAGGCATTTGAAAAAGTCGAGCACATGCCTGAACAGATGCAGAAAATCGATACAAAAACTCCTCAAAATACAGCCAACATGAACACGATGCATATGGACAACACGCCTACTCCGAACGAGCCTAACCCTCAAATGCCAGATAACGAAGGAAAGGCCCGTTTTAAAGGTAATCTTATTATTGTATTTCCTTTATTATTTCAATCACTTAAACAAAACTTCTTCTCGCACCATAACACACGTTCAGGTCTGGAGAAATTGTTCGATAAACTAGATTTATTTGGTCATCACCAGCACCATGGATGGCATAGTGGCAAACAACCAGTTATACATAATTATTACTATAATGCTGGTGGAGGGCATTACAAACCGGCTCATGGATCACCCGCTATTATGTCACCATCCGTACCACATCATCCTCCTCCTCACTATCACCATCCAGCGCCCAGTTATTATGGTGGCGGCGCTCATGGTTCAAATGCTTATGGCTCGCCATACGGTCCTTATCGTGCAGCTGTTGGAGAAGAAGAGATTGCTATTATGTTGCAGCAGCAGCAGCAACATCAGCCTATGCCGGTGAGTTTAAGAGTTTAATTTTTTTTTTTTTTGGGTACATTAATCGAGCACACTTTACAAAGCCACTCACTCATTTGGTAATTTTTCATAATTTTCCGCAAACACATTGTAAATGAAGTCATTGTTTCGAAAATATATGAAGTTCTTAAATTGCTGACATTTTTCGAAGAAAATTTTCGGGGGTGTTATGTAATTCGATTCGAAAAGAAAACTGTTCGAATTTGTATGCTATTAACATTACAATTCGAACACATTTTCGTTCGATTCGGATTCAGAGAACGAAGCCGACGAAAAAAAGTCGGCGGCGGCGGCTGAGCACAAAATGAACCGGCGCCGGCTAAAAATCGGCTTAAATCGGCTTGTCATATTGTACCAGACACGTCCAATGAATTTTTGTTTGAAATATTAGAAAAAGGGATTTTTTATATTCTTTTAAGATATGCTCCCGAAATATATCGAGCCTTATTTTCGATTTTATCGTAAGCGACATGTTATCGAAAATATACTTTTTTATTGAAATTTTATGGGCCTGTCCATAGTTTAGAATTATAAAATGCCAAAATTGTTAATAACTTTTAAGATGAATCGTAAGCGACAATTTACGTACAAAAACATATTTGAATATTTTTTAAAAACGTTCGGAAAAATTTAATTTTTGTCACTTACGATAAAATCGTAAATAAGGCTCGATATTCACCTTAACTTATTTTTAAACATTTTATATGTTTGACACATCTTAGAATGACGAGTGTAATATATAAATTGATCTACAAATGCTATGAAACACATACCAGCTTTGTCCATTAAGCACTAGTTTTTTTGGCTTTTTAAATTTTAAAGTTGTAAATCATAGCCGGCCAAAGTGGCCTCAGAGTACGGAACTTCAATCGGCTTCCTATAATGGAATTTCATGAAGTCGGAAAATAGTCGGCTCAATTTTTAGTCGAAAGCAGCCGCCAGGGCCGGCGGCGGCTGAGATACCTGCAAATAAATCGGCGGCGGCTTAGCCGCGGCTGAAAACCGGTCGGCTTCGTTCTATGTTCGGATTACATAATAACCCCTTGGTTTGTTAACTTTCAAAAACGAGTACATATTGAGGGCAATCATGAATAAAATTCCGCGAGAAATTTATCCCGGGGAATAAATTCAAACAATAGCAAGTAATAGGGAAAACTAAAAAATTCTAATTGGAAAAGGGAGAAATTTCTCGCGGAATTTTATTCATGATTGCCCTGATTATGAATCTCTTGGCCACGTGGAATAGCAAATTCGGAAAACACTAAAATTGTTTATACTAATATATTCACACTCAAACTACTGGGAAGAAAATTGGGTTGCCAAGCATTTGCTATAAGTAAAATGCAAATGAAGAAATGTTGTTGCCTATTGAAAGGTTTTTTAAAAAAAAAATTTACTAATGTGGATTTTCGAAACATAATCAGGGCTATCATGAATAAAATTCCGCGTGAAATTTCTCCCTTTTCCAATTAGAATTTTTTGTTTTCCCCATTACTTGCTATTAGTTGGAATTGCTCCTCGGGAAAAATTTCACGTGGAATTTTATTCGTGAAAGCCCTGAATAGTTCTAATTTTCACATTCTAAAATTATAAAAAAATTTCTAGGAAGCTTAGAACTTAATAACATTTTTGAAATACATTTTCCCTGCGCATTGCAGCTACTCAAACAACTTGCAAGAATTTCGAATATTTTTTTTCGCTCATTTTCGTTCATAAAACGTGTAACATTAAGTGTGTTCGTTTACTTTTGCAGTAAAATGCAGTAAATGAGTATTTACTGCGAAAATTTTAAAATTTACTCTCAAAAAGAGCTGCTGCCAATAAAAGTACGCGAACGGAAAAATAGTAAAAATTAGTAAGATTAAAGAAACAGCTGACTCCAAGTCCACATAGTGTTGAAAAATATATAAACTTTTGACTATTCAACTCTTTTTCATTATTGGTACTCGATACAATATTTTTATAACACGAGCAATCTAAGAATAAATTTTGTAATTTGCTTCATGTAATATTTGTAATTAATTTCTTTTTGATTTCCTTGTTTTGTTCTTAGTTAAATTAATAAAAATTACATAACAATTTTTAAATGTTACTGATTACCTTAAAAGCAAGTGCAATACTAAGTAACCAGATATTTTACAGTTTTACAACTGTGAGTAATTAGAATAATTTGCAAAGCAAAAGGATTAATAAAATAAATTAAAAAATATGTATATTAACAGCTATCATTATTATGCTTTAGAAATAAATTATTTTTTAATGACTTTCACAATATTTATTTAACCTTTTCTCAAATGTTTACACTTTTCGATTGCTTACTTTTCATTTGTTTACATTTTGAATCATATGTTCTTATCTTACTAAACTTTACTACGACAAATTTCTGCAGTAAAAATTTGCAAAACAATCAGTCAAGAACTGTCAATTTACTCTCTCAATTTGTGTTCTCATTTACTGTATTTTGGGTAAACGAACGCAATTTAGTAAAATGCAGTAAAGTTCAGTAAAATTTTTTAAAAACTTTTGAGTACGCGAACGCAATTATTTTTTTTAAAAATTAATTGCATTTGACAACGGGATGTAAAGAATTTTTTAAAACATGTGGATAAGTTTTAAAACTGTTTGAAAATTCCACTCCATTTTATGGAATGGAAATTTCGAGACGAAAGCTTCATATCGATGTCTTAATATTAGTACCGATACCGAAGCAGTTAACTTCATTAAATTCAATGAGATCAATTAATTTGTTGAAACAGAAATATTATATTTGCATGTATGTTTTTTTATAGACGATTCTTACTAAACTATATTTTTTAGAGATGCCCCATTTTCTAAAAATTCTTCTGTCGGCGAAAGTATGCAAAATTAATGTCAGACACCGATTACACTAGCCAACAAGGTTTTGGACTGGATCAACCAGATATCTTTCCTATAGTAATTTGTTGGCCTCAATTCGAATCTGTAATTGGTGTTTCTCTATCGCGTCAGGTTTTCGGGATACAAAAAAAAAAAAAAAAAAAAAAAATGTTTTTACTCGTTTTTTACATAAGAAAGCATTAGCTTATTTAAAAATAAATGAATTTTCAAAAATGACTGGTTGTTGGTTCGGTTTCATGTATTAGAGTTCAGTAACAGTCTCCCAGCATGCTTTTGTCCCAAAATCCTTGATAATTTCTTTAAATCTTGGTGAGCACGCTTCCCTTGTTCGTTTCTCTAGAAATGAATGGTAATTGAGCAGTTGGTGGACGTTGAACTGGTTTGCCAATCGATGGGACATTCGCGTAGTTTACGAAGGGTGGTGCTAAAACGTACCTCACCTCGCAGACTGGGTTCATTGGGTTCATTGTGATTTTTTTCTCAAGTCTTTCGTGCTTGTCTTTTGGGATCACTTGCGGGTTCTTATTAACTCAACATAATAAATTCAGGGATCAAATCGTCACATCCGTGATCGTATCGACAATTGTACGAAATCGTATTAAGTGATACGTGATCGTATAAGCGGAATGGGATTTCAGTACGTTCACGTATGTCATAATCCGAAAATGGTGTTCTCTACGTTCACGTATATGACGATTTGCTCCCCCAGTTTTCATTGTAAAATTGGTTTTCATCAAACGCTGGGAAAAGTCGCCGGGCCTATGATAGAAAGTATGAAGGCGTGAAAAGTATTTCATTATCATTCAGTCGTTATCTTAAAATATTCTCCTATAATCCATATAATCCGCATTTTTAAAGAATTTCTGTTGACATTCGCGTAAGTAATATTTTTTCAATTTTTCATATCGAATCCAGCAACTTTTGTTAAACAAAAATAACAATCGGTTTGATGGTTCCTTGACTCTCTATATAAAATACTGGAATTGAAAAATCGAAATAAGTAGGTAGATCTTCTTGCCATTTGAACACTTGTATAAAACAGCTCTGCAACTATTGCAAAATATTGTCGGTGTCCACGGTTTGTTAAAGTTTCTGACAGCCAAACCAAAATAATGAAAATATGCATATTTTAATGATCCTGGGCTTCAGTCAAATTAACAAGTGTGAAATTTGAGAGTCATATTGACTGTTTTTTATGCCAGATTCGAATTCAGCGCACCCAGTTTAGTTAAAAAACATGCTTCGTTTCTGCATGCAATTTTTTTTTCAAAATTTGTAGACCAGTGTTATTAGCCGATTAAACTTTTTTAGCCGATACCGCAGCCAACTATTCGGTAGAACATCACAACGTGGAAGAGGCGGATGGTTTGAATTTTTTGTTTGTTTTGATTTCTCCCATTTTGTGGTATATTTTAGCGCCTTTCAAAAGAGACTTTTTTACTACTCGTTCAAAAGATATTAAATTTTCAAAATACATATCAATTTTTTTTAGTTGTTTGTTATTTGTCCATAACATTCGTAATAATGGCAAAATTGATTTTTTTGTTTTAAGATGCCTGTTACATATATGAAAAAAATATTCCGAGTGTTTTTGATCAAGATTTTTTGATCATAAATTATATGTATGTATATCGTGTTTTTGAAAATTTGTGGTCTTAAACAACAACTTTTAAGTTCAGTCCGGTAAAAATTTTTTAAGGTTTTTTAGCTTATTATTTTTAAATAAGGGGCCATTTATGTACATATTACGTAACGCTATTTTCGAAAATTCGATTATAAACAAAATATTAGCGGTATTCACGGTTGGCTATTATAGATCTTTTAAATATTGTAGCTTTGATAAATCGTGGTAAATTTAAAACACGGCAACAACAGAATGTATCAATTTTTAATTAACTATGCCTACACCATCTAAAGGGTGGTTAAATTTTAAGGACCGATGTTGATTTTGAATAAAACACAAATTATTTAGGAAATTATTGACATTTCTTTTTATTATGATAATATGGTATGGTTCAATTATGTATGGAACAAAATATGGGCCAAATGGCCGCTGAGACTTCGGCGGCACTCCTCCATCCTATGGTCCAAATTTTCATTGACGCTGAGGCATAATTGAGGTTCTATGCCGTTTATGTGCCGAATTATCTCATCCTTTAGCTCTTGAATTGTTGCTGGCTTATCGACGTACACCTTTTCCTTCAAATAACCCCAAAGAAAGAAGTCCAACCACAGAATACACAGAAGTGAAGAAAGTGACAGGTAAAAAGAGCTCCAATCAGGTTTTTGTTAAAATTCGTGGAAAAAAGAGAAAAGCATAGTGTATTTGATACTGTAGTGTATTACTACTTACCAATTAACACAGCTAATAAAAATGTATTGCACTAGAAAGACGTAGCAAAACAAAACCGACGACAAAATTTGAGGGAAAACGAGACAAACTGAAAAATACCCGTATCTTCCGTCTCGTGACACTTCTGTATGTTTTGTGGTCCAACGGTGTCAAATCACACGATCTTGGCGGCCAATTGACATCGCCACCACGTGAGATAACACGGCGATTGAATTTGTCGCGCAAACGAGCCATTGTTTCGTTAGCTGTGTGGCAAGTGGCACCGTCCTGTTGAAACCACATATTTTCCACATCCATATCTTCCAATTCGGGCCATAAAAAGTTCGTTATTATCTCACGATAGCGAAAACCATTCACATTAACTGCCTGACCGGTCTGATTTTGGAAAAATACGGCCCAATACCAAACCGTCAGTCTTTGTGGGTGCATTTGTTTTTCGACAATCACTCTTGGATTATCATTCGCCCAAATGCGGCAATTCTGCTTATTGACGAATCCACTGAGATGAAAATGTGCTTAATCACGAAGATGATTTGCTTCGAAAATTGATCACCCACTGTTGCCATATCTTGCCACCATTCTGACCATTGCTCGATTGTGTATATTTCCATGGTTCAAATTGAGTTAGTCTGAAATTGAGAAATGTCAAATGAAATGCAGAAAAAAACTTGACGTTTAGGTGTGATCAGTGTTACCATATGTGAAGATTTATCTTATATTTGAAGTTTTTAGACATGTTAAAACGACAAAAAGATTTCTTATCCAAAAATAAGATTTTTAAAAATGTTACTTTATTACTTTTAATATATTATTGAAGGATTTTTTGACTAAACTACTTATATGTTTTCTGATTTGATTCATAATGACCTTACACATATTCTATACAGTAAATATTTTGTGTTATTTGGCTTTACTTTTAATAATTCACAAGAAATAAAATAAATTTTAACGCATTTTCATTCAATAAAATAACAAAAAAGATTTTTGGTAACAAAAAAAGATTTATTTTGCTCGACTTGAAGATTTTTGAAAAATAAATATGGCAACACTGGGTGTGATTCACATTCAACATCGGCCCTTAAAATTTAACCACCCTTTACTATATCAAAAACTGTCGTAGATGTTTTAGCTGAATTTATTTAAAAGAGTTTGTACAAAAGAAGGTACAAGCTATATGCAAATACTCTCAGATAGTCTATTTATCTCTCTTTGAATTGAACAATAAACTTTTTTACAACACAAAAGAAAAAATCGCTCACGCTTGGACGTTTAAAATCGTATTGTATTTAAAAAGATTTTAAATTTAATACGATCAGAGAATTCCGCTTTTATTTTTTGGGTACTTTGCGGATAAAAATATTGAAAATAACATGTACAAATAATGAATCGATCAACCTTTTAAAGAAATTCGAAAATTGGAAAAAAAATTCCGCTAATTTTTCAAATTTGTTTTTTTATATTGATTTGGTCGGCGTTTTCGATACTTTTGCCGTTTTGATGACATGTTTTCACGTTGGAATTTCTTTCCAATTTTGACGACTACTTCAGTATTAGGCCTTTTTCATTGTAGCGATATATTTTTAAGATTTTTTCCCCGCTTTTATGCGGGGGATATTTCCGCGTTGGCTTATTTTTTCGGACGTTTTTTTTTGTTCGGCGATTTTTTCGATTTTTGTTTGGGAATTTTTTTTCATGATTTTGGTGATCATTTATTTACGTTTGAAGATTTTTCCTGTTAAAAGAAAATTATTTTTCCAATTCTTCCATTTCATTTGGAAGCTAATAACAAAATTGGGATTATTAGTGCGTTTAAAAATTTTAAACTTAAAATTCACTACAGTTCAACTAAATCTAAAAATGTCTCAAATTAATCAGATGAGCAGAAAACAAATTAAAATTTTTGTTCAGTATATCAGAAGGTTTATGAGGTATAAATGAAGTGCCAGAATTAAATTTTTTGCCGCCCTAAAAGTACAATTATTGTAAAAGTACTCGTGCCAGCAAATGTTGTTTTTTCATTAAATTATTAACTTTTTTAATAAATAGCTATGTTCCACATTGCTTGAGTAGTTACGATCTTACCAATTTTTCCCAAAATTTTGCAGCAACTATTATTATTAGTACTCGTATTTTCTTTCTGAGAAAAAGTAAAGGTTTGCTTAGCCGCTCCTAGAATAATCATTATACAGTCACAGCCATTTCATTACTCACTCCACTCACTCGTCTATTGTGAATTATTAAAAACTCATTCATGACCATATAAGCATTTTTATCAATTCTTCCATCTTCATGTTTGTGTTTTTTTCGGTTTCTTTTTGCAACAATCCTAACATTCCCGCTAAACAAAATCCACAATAACAGGTGACGTTTTTTAGAAAATGATAATGTTGACGCCCAATAACGAAGATACCACGCTCTCAACTGAAATGAAAAATTACCAAAGCACCGCCGAAGAAGATCTAACAACAAAAAATCATCCCAATAAAAGGTTAGCAATGAAACGAACACAACGACTTAAAAGAAGTCCGGCTGCATATGTAATAGTTCTAAGAAATAATAATTACAATAGTAATACAGGTAGGTCACGTAGAAAACGTTCCGCGGAATATGCGACTTTAGAACCAATTGATGAAAATTCCTTAAGTGCTCTGCGCAAGGTTTATAAGAATTCTTTGAAAGAAATTACCTTAAATCCCAATGAAACCCCGGCTGAAGCCTTAATGCGTTATAATGCGGAATCGATAAGAGAAGCTTTAGAGAAGGCCAACAAGCAGCCTCTGGAAATAGCGGCGGGAGAGGAAGATGTCGAAATGAAAGAAGAGAACAACTCAACAAGTGAGGGGGAACAGCAGCAACAGCAAACTTTCAAACAAGTAACCCAAGGTTATGCTTTAAATGACAGTGGTCAACTGGTGCCGGTAACAACTGAAACTGAAACTCCAGTAAACAACGGGCCATATGTTATGTTACCGGTTGGCATGCCACAAACACAACAGTTACCAATTCAATCAACCTTCAATCATCCACAAACATTGGCATATGATCCTACTGCCAATCAAGAGAATTTATATAACAATATGATACCAAAATATAACATTCCCGGAGTTTATAGTGGTAGTAACAAACTCTTAACACAAAATCCGTATTTATCAATATACAATCCATTGGAAAGTTCGCCTTATGCAGATGAGTACAGTGTGCTGAATCAACCTTATCAATTGGGTGCTGAAAAAGCAGGCAAAACTTTGGTATACAATGATTTTTCACAATCCCCGAATGCCATAAACCAAAATCTGCAGGATTATGATAAAACTAAAATGCTGCATTACGATAACTTTGTGAGAGATAATGGTCTAATGGAGACATACAGCTCTATAAGGCAGCCTTCACTAGAATTAGCTACCAGCTATAGATCTGGAAGATCGCAAGAATCCTCTTCAATTGAACACATAATGGCCGCTATTAAGGAACAAGTAGTTCATTGTTGTGATAAGTGTAAAAGCAACATCCTTAAAGGTCTAGATGAGACCTTAAGACATAAACTGCAGGTTTTAGAAGAACCATATACCCTAAGCTATCGCAAACCCAGTCAGCATGTTGAAGACCTTGGTTATAAACAGTGGCTAGAGGAGATGTCAGAGAAGGGTTATGACAAAGGCCAACTTACCCAACAACATCAAAGAGATTACTTAAAGGATGGCAAACTAAACTTACATGTTGAAAATGAACAAGATGTGGCTTATGAAATAGAGAAAATATATCTTAACAATAATCAATCCTATAAAAGAGAGACTATCATGCCTGTAGCGGAAGTAGAGATGGATAAGGAGACCGAACTAGTGACAGCTCCAATAGAGAATAAATTTAATAGTGAAAACTTGGCAGGAAATGAAGCAGAAGATGAGAAGGAAGATGAGATGCAACTGGAAGAAAATAAAGCTGAACCAGAAGCCAAAAAACAGACAAGCAATGAAGCTAAAAGTAAAATAACTACTGCTAAAGAAGATAAAAACAATGCAATAGATAAAAAAGCCACAAGTGGAAATGAAAAGCCACAAAATTTAAATGTAAACAAAACAGTAGAAACAGCCGAAACTACCACGCACAATGTCTATGCGCTAAGAGGACAATTTCGATCGTATAGACCCCAACCAAGGGCATTTAGCCTAAAACAGGCCAAACAATTTAGCAATTTCAAAAGCGTAGACAAACTGGGCACTAGCAATAGTATAGCAAAAACTAACCACAAGGAAACAGTCGAAAATAAAAGTGATAAATTGGAAAAAATACTCGACATATTACATGATCTGCAAAAACATAATCAGGAAAGTGGCGGGGAGAGACAAGTTGACACGACCATATCTACATCGACTACTCTTGCAACTAGTACCACAAATTCTCTTACAGCTTCGCCTCTGAATGGCATTTCGAAAATATCAATTTCCGCAAATAACGCAGAGAAACCTAAAAAACAAATTCGCCGTAAGTCGAAAAGCCGAAAATTGGTCTAAAGTTCTCCAAAGTTCGAAACTACAAGATAATTGCTTTTCTAGCACTTTTACAATTGTAGTTTTCATTTAATTTATTTATAACATTGGTATATCGAAATAGTTTTATAAGTAATTAAAACATAGATATAATTTATAAGTTTTTTTTTTTTTAAACAGGTTGAGGCTTGGAAGTATGATATCATTAAGCTTGAGTCATGGAAATAGAGTTAAATGTTAAGGTAATTAAAAATATATTGGAGGGCTGCTAAAAAGGTTTTCAAATGTTTTATCTGTTAACAAAATGTAATTCTTCATGAGTCCTTTTGGCTAAAATAAATTTAGAACCTCGTATTTATTACAAGAATGCCTTCAAAAACAGATCTCTACTGCGAATTCATATTTTCATAATTAGGAATAGAAACTAAATCTCTGGGAGTAATATAACGAATGTGGGTCTTTACTGCAGCTCTAACCGCCTTCCTGGCGAATCGACACAAGTTTCAAAATTGCATCGGAAGTTTTTTTTTGTTAAAAGAATAGACTGTATCAAGTATTTAATTTAAAACTTTGCTTACTTTAGACGAAGAACTTAGGTTCTTTGCATTAACTATTGTCTGAGTATTCTTTCCTACAGTTTTGCTAAACGTTTAAGGAAAACATTAAAACATTTAAATCGCACTTAATTAAGGAATGGTGCAAAACCGGTACTATGACACCCAAAAGGATCTATTGCGACCTGGATAAAACAATATAGAGTCGGGAGGAGCCCACCTAATATCTTGTTTCATTTACTTTGAAGGAAGATAAATTCAGTAATCGGTATCGTTGATTTCAACAGTTTGGCGAAGCAATCTTCAATATTTCATTTCCCCTTGGCAGCGAGGTTATCCTTAACTTATTAATTTTGTTAAATGAGTAGAAAGTTGCCCATTTGGTTAATTTTTTGACTCCTAGTTATCCTGATATATACATACATACATATTAATATTTTTGTTTATTCATAGCTTTTGTAGAATGTTAAAGGACTCGGAAACCGGATTAGATTGCAACTCCGACAAAAGTAGAGACACTGTGTCTTTTGAAAATAATAGCTTTTTGAGCGCCCCCCCCCCCACAGTGGATAAAATTGGTGAGGACACACGTAGTGGTTGCCTAAATTTCTATCTATTGGCCCAAAGGTACAGATATCTTGCATGTTGGGTACGAAGACATTATAGGCAAACCACTTTACTGTTTTGGATCCATGCGTAAGCCACGGTGTATTTCTGGAGCCCGAATCCTCTTACGTAGCTCTAAGTGGAAAGTTCACTCGTCATGCCTAGTAATTCTAAAGTCAGGATAGATTAAAGCTCTCTGCCAGAGTTATAAAAACCGATTCTTTAAGCCTCCATTGCTGCAGTAGGGTTTATAAAAATATCGATAGGAGTTGAACATGTCCTCATATAACGGTAGTAAGAGGGCTTGTCAAACTCTACTCGTGTACTACAGTTTCGTACCTTTGCATAGATTATCGACTAGAGGTGGCAGTCAATTTTGTAGATGATTTACATGGACTTCTTCATATATTGGGATACGATATGTTTAAGGAATCGGAGTTCGCTATAATTTTGAAACTCCTTAAAGTTTTATGCCGACGATGTCACAATGATCGCATGGTTATCATTTGTGGCAGGAAGTGTGCGAGACTTTCTAGTCATGTGTATCTTTATAACTAAACTTGTATCAATTCTGAGCATTTTACGATTAGATAATATCGAGTTATCACTAAACGTATTATTGGCAATAGTAGTGTTCTGAAAGAGCGCCAATATTTTGATAGCCCAAACCGGACTCTTTTCTTAATGATATCTCTTCTAAACCAAAAAAAAACCCAGCTTTATATTATAAGAATAGTACGTATAAATGTATGCATATTTAAAATCTGATAATATTCTTGCCATTAATTAATTTATTTTTCAATTTATATTCCATGAATCATTTTGACAATATGATTATCAAACAAATATAACTAGTAATCAAGCATCGTCCTCATTACCATTCTCCTCTAATGCTTCACCATCATTGTCACCAATTGCAACATCTTCATCACCACCATCATCGCCACACCTACCGTCTTCATTGTCACAAAGTTCAAACAATTCTGGACCAGAAGTTCGTTCTCTTTTCGCATACGAACCATATATTTTAAAACCATTTATGGGTTTGCACAGTGTGGATCGTCCAGATGATCCTTGGCTTTATAAAAACTATGATTTGCATCAGCCCCTTTATACCGGAGGTGGTACATTTGAACCATATCTAGAAACCGAACGTTATAAAAGGGACTTGGAGAGTTCACCATCTTTATTGTTGTCTACATATGCAGGAAGTCGCCATGTTTTAACACCAGAAATGTTCGACCATTTGTTGCATATAAAATCAAATTTTAAAAAACATTATCCTTTGTTCTATAAAGCAATGATGAACCAATTATTGAACGAGGAAAATGCAATATCTAGTATACCTCCAGAAGAACTAAAACCCCAGTTGGCTGCCACTGAAATAAATCCTTCAGACTCTGTAACTCCTACTTACGCAGAAGATTTGAAAAATATCATGGAAATGCGAAAACAAAGGGAAAATCAATACGAATCTCTAAGAGAACTAATAAAGCCCTCTAGAAATGATTCTAATATTTCGGATGGCTCACCTCTGAATCGCTTGCGTATGTCAACTGCTTCGTTAGAATCATTTATCAGCACCCAACATCATGAGGATCCCAGCTTTTGGGAGGAACCCCAAAATACTCTGAATCTAGCTGATGAGAGGCACTCATCATATTCGGAAGCACATAGAAAAGATAAATCCCAGGAATATATAAGTGAATCACAACCTTTTCGGGAATCCCCACCAGCAACTTCAAGTGAACAACTAATATTGTTCAATAATCCTCAAGGTATTGGCAATGAAGAGCAAAATCTATGGGAAGCAACTCAGAATTTTCATAGTGATACTCATGGTGCACGCACTCTACCCCATAAAATTTCAAACACTGCAAATATTGATCACAGCATATGGCAGCCATCTGCATTACAAAAACGTCACAGCTTTTGGACTGAACTAGAGGCATCCGAAGAACGAAAAGAAGATGGAGAAGATTACCATTCAGATGATTTAGAACCTATATTCGACTTTGATGAAGATTTTGACTGAGTATCATTAATATTTTTCCCAATTTCATTCAATTCATTAATTGCATTGCATGTCTTAATTATTTCTCATTCATTTCAGTAA
Organism: Tachina grossa; assembly: GCA_949987645.1. NCBI lineage: Eukaryota > Metazoa > Arthropoda > Insecta > Diptera > Tachinidae > Tachina > Tachina grossa. The sequence goes on from OX465274.1 coordinate 65,361,226, forward strand.
AGTAAAAAATAGTGTATAATGTTAAATAAAGTTGATTGTTAAATGACATTAAAGAAAAATTTAAGGCTTAAAAACATTTTTTTCTTAAGAGATCGGCTTTAATGTTCGCAAGGTTGTAATACTGCTTAAATATAGATGTACAGCTGAAATTTCTTCTTGATTTTTGATTATAAGTGAGGTGGGTATATGGACTGAATAAACACTACTTACAAGTCTTAAGGAAAACCTTCAAGTGTTCAAGAGCTAATATTTATTCGACCGATATCCACAACAAATATTACAGACTGCTTTTGAAATGTATTACAATATTCAACTTATTTCGTAGTAAACAAATATAATTTACCAAAGCTTAATTCAAATTACCCGTCCGCCTTATTCTGTAATTCGCTAAAGCTAAAACTAAATTCAATCGCTAAAATGCTGTAGAAATACAAATACACTATCATTTTGCCGGATTAAATTTTTAAGCCATTAAAAATACACGTTTGAAAATCGCATTCGTAACCAAAAATCTATTTTATAGATTTTTAGCGCTAAAGATTTAGCGTTAGCGAATAACAGAATAAAGGCCGGGCACAATGAATCCGTCATATGTTAAACTTCGCCTTTTTCAATTGACATTAACATAACGACGGAAAAAGTTGGCACAATGAGTACTTTATTGACGGAAGTATTTCAACATCTTCAATAGGTTGATTCTCAATTTTATTTATTAAGTTCAACTTTTTGTATTTATTTCGTTTATTTCTTTTGTTTAATTTTATTTTTGCTGCCACAAAACACAAGAACCTAAATCAGAACATAAAAAATACCAACCAATATCTGTCAAATTACTCAACGTACGCAAAAAGTTGACAAAATGTTGTACTTTGCGTTGACGGGAACGTACTGTTATGTAACAGACTTCATAACAAACCATGTGTTTCAACTTAGCTGTCAGTTGAAAAAGGCGAAGTTAACGTATGACGGATTAATTGTCCCCCGACCTTAAGGGCCGTTAATGTATTAGACCCCTGCAAAAGACCATTTAAAAGAACTTTCAAGATATGAGGGAGTTTTGAAATGCTGTACTACAGCGAAGTCCTCTAAAACAAACGCTAAACAACACTGTATGCAAGGAATTTGTTTCAGTTATTGCAGCTATAGAAGTAAAGAAAATACTTCTTGACGCAATTATTTGTGATGCTTGCTTCTTCCTACGCATGGACGCGTATACAAACGGCATACATATACATACACGCACACGTTATGTGTATGCTCTTTTCTTTTTCTGCGCACATACAAACGCTCACATGCATTAACTTCCCTTAAGCCTGGGACTCTGTTCACAATTTCGTGCGAATTGCTGTCAAACTACATGTAAAAGTATTTGGTATGAAATATTTGCGAAAAAAATTCGCAAAAGTAGTACTCTGTAAAATCTATCTGGCAGCATGTTTTTCCATGTAAAATGACTGGCATTAAGTGTGTTCATTTACTTTTGCAGTAAAATACTCATTTACTGCGAAATTTTTAAATTTACTCTCAAAAAGAGCTGCTGCCAATAAAAGTACGCGAACGGAAAAATAGTAAAAATTAGTAAGATTAAAGAAACAGCTGACTCCAAGTCCACATAGTGTTGAAAAATATATAAACTTTTAACTATTCAACTCTTTTTCATTATTGGTACTCGATACAATATTTTTATAACACGAGCAATCTAAGAATAAATTTTGTAATTTACTTCATGTAATATTTGTAATTAATTTCTTTTTGATTTCCTTGTTTTGTTCTTAGTTAAATTAATAAAAATTACATGACAATTTGTAAATGTTACTGATTACCTTAAAAGCAAGTGCAATACTAATAAGTAACCAGATATTTTACAGTTTTACAACTCTGAGTAATTAGAATAATTTGCAAAGCAAAAGGATTAATAAAATAAATTAAAAACTATTTATATTAACAGCTATCATTATTATGCTTTAGAAATAAATTATTTTTTAATGACTCACAATATTTATTTAACCTTTTCTCAAATGTTTACACTTTTCGATTGCTTACTTTTCATTTGTTTACATTTTGAATCATATGTTCTTATCTTACTAAACTTTACTACGACAAATTTCTGCAGTAAAAATTTGCAAAACAATCAGTCAAGAACTGTCAATTTACTCTCTCAATTTGTGTTCTCATTTACTGTATTTTGGGTAAACGAACGCAATTTATTAAAATGCAGTAAAGTTCAGTAAAAAATTTTAAAAACTTTTGAGTACGCGAACGCAATTATTATTTAGTTTTAGCTGCAGCGAAGCATGAGCAGACACGGCTGCCAGATTTGACGATTTATCGTCATTTTGACGATTTTTGGTGAAGAAAATAGCAAAATGACGATTTGACGATTTTTCCCTTAAAATTGACGATTTTGTAGAAGTCCAAGTATTGCAGTTCTTTTATAAAAAAGCGACTATTTCAATTCATATATTTTATACCTTTTAAAAGAATTTAGTGTAATTTTGCCCACTCTTTATTTTATATTGATACTCTGTAAATTGATATTCTAAAAAAAATAAATGTGAAAAACGCCAAGTTCCTATAATAAATTTCTGGCATCAACACTACTGCCACCAAAACTTGGACATAACTTGGCAATATTTTTCATAATTTTACCACTGAGAGGAAAAAAGTTATAAGGGGTTAAAAAATTACAATGGTAAAATAAAACATATATATTAGGGTATTCATTTAATCGGGGTTTTGCTTTAATCGGTTAATCGGTCGATTAATTAATCGAGGTTTTGGCTTAATCGGTTAATATTCGGTTAATTTCGGTATTAACCGGTTAACCGATTAATGAAGTTTTTTCATAAATCAAGTAATTTGAACAAGTAAAAGTGCATAAATTATTTATTGATTTGAGTTTCTTAGTAAAAAAAAGTACAAATAAGAATTCTAAACTAAATCAAACAAAAAAAAAAAAAATCATATATATGCTAATATACTTCAATAGTTTAAAGAGATTTTCTAACACAATTTTTCAGAAAAATAATTTTGTTTAAGTGTTAAGGACTTAAGCGAATTAGTTTTGATAAAACTTGACTTGGACAAATCGTTTCATTTATCGTAGACGTTGAGGAAATTGAAAGCAATCCATAATACAGAATATCTAGTTTCTCAGACCTTCTCCTGGATTTCTCTAAACATATAAAATCCTTCATTATGCCAATACAGTCCTGTTTTTCTTTCAAATTCTGTTAATTTCTTGTATTACTATCAATATTTTATTCTGTTGGCCTGTCCTCATCTGACTCAGCGACGAACATTCTGTGGAAAAGTTTATTTCTGAATTTCTTTGTTTTCATTTTTGTGCTTTAAAATACTATTGCTAGAAGAAAATATTTCAGAGAGTACACACAAAAAAATATAAGAGGTAATATTAACTAAGCTTACATATGTAGGTAACTTTTTTTTATATGAAAGTTAAAAACTTGGGTTTTATTAACTATGCAGTTAGGTAATTTGTACATTACACTTTACCTAAAATCCAAGTTAATATAAACTATTACAATAACTTACCTTTTACACATGCAAGTACAAGTGCAAGTAACTCAATACATCAACATATTTTTACTAATACAATCATAATGCTACAAGTTGTAGGCTCACTGGCAAGAGATTTTCCAAGGCACATCAATCAGGTACCCGCGATTCTACAACAAATATTACAACAGCAACAACCACATGTGCTTTGTTGGTATAAATTACCTTCTTACTTTTCAAAACAGGGTAGCATCGTCAGATTGCATGTTTCTTATAGGAAATGTTAAACACCATACAAAACTGAATATTCGAAAGGTGTTTATGGATACCCAAATAAAAGCATGCTTTTAGGCTTATACCTACATAATCCAAATTTGACGTTTAGATTTGTATAATGACATTAGTCACCTGGTGTAGTGCTGCCACCTAATAAATGCGCCTCGAGATTTTCATTACAAGTAATTTTTTCACTTGCATGTAGGAGAATTGTCAAAAATAAAAACAGTGTTACCCTTTAAGGATTTTATATTAATTTTAATGGATAGCTTACATGGAATAATTTTTAAAATGTTATTATTTCAACTTATATACAGAAAAAATAAAACAAAAAGTAAGAACATGTAATCAAATATGACTTATTATTGATTTGCAATATAAATTTATCATTATTTTGGTACAAAGTTGATCACTAAATTCGTTTCCCAAATTTGGCAGCCCACACATTAAAAACTAATATAGACAAAAAAAGTACAAACAACGCACAGAAGAAAGAGAAAAACGAAATTTTCAAATATTTATAGTAACATATAGAAAAATGAAAATAAACTTGCACTTGACTGTGTGAACAATCAAGCAAGTTGCGAGTGTTTTTATTATTTTATTCAATGTATTGGTTGTTAATATGTACACGCAACTTGTAACAAGTTACCTGCATGTGTAAATGAAGCGTAAAGCTATGTACAGACGGTTGTCAGATCTTACAATATTGCCAGTAAAATCTGCTAAAAATTTCTTACAACCGTGTGAACTGGCAATTTTTGTCAGACGACGTTGCCAGAAAAAGCATTGTCAGTCCATTGCAAGACTAGCAACTGACAACATATTGTCAGTCATCTTACAATCGTGTGAACACATTGTAAAATTATTGCCAGATATTTGTCAGATATTTTAATATTGTCAGATGTGCGAAGTTCATGCATCTGACAATGGCGTCATTGTAAGATAATTCTTTCTATGGGCAACACTGCACACGCTTGATTTTAAAGAAAAAGTTTATAATAAAATATATGCAGACAAAATCATTGCAATTGCTTCTTTATGGTCCATAATAATTTATACTTTCACTTATACTTTTACTTTTTAACACAAACACAAACGATAAAGATTTAACAATTTCCAACAAATGGTTTAAGTCTGGCAACGCATAACAACAGATCGAACAATTTGTGCATATTGCACCCCATACACGTTTCAATTCAATTGTGAATTGAGTCTTTCAATTGAATTGATTCTTGGCCACACACTTCATAAACTGAATTGAAAGATTTTCATTCAACTGTCAAATTTAATTTATTTTCACAATTAAAATTTTTAAAATTTAAAACTTCTATTGCATTAATTCATTAATTTTAATATTTTTTATATAGAATTCAATGAAATTAAATACAATTTTAAAAATACATAACTTTTTCTATACAAAATAAAGCTACAAACATATATTTTGACAGCAAATCAAGAGACTCGAACACACACAGCACAATCGAATTGAAAGATTTATTAGTCAACATGAAAAATCAAAATCTTTTGATTTTTCTTCAACCAACTCGACAACTGCCAAACTAATCAATTGACAAAGCCATACACGCTTTGATTTGGACAACAACCGACTCAATTGAAAATTGAATTGAATCGTGTATGGGCTGCTTATGACAACCGTGTGAACTGACAATTTTTCTACTGACGATTTTGTCAGATGAATTTATTGTCATACAACCGTCCAGCAATAAATTGTAAGATTTTCTGACATCCGTGTGAACTGACAAGAAATATTGTGCTGGCAATTTTCGATTGCCAGTACATTGTCAGCACATTGCCAGATCTGACAATATTGTAAGATCTGACAATCGTCTGTACATAGCTTAAGGTACATATACACATATATTTTTCGAAATTATTTTTATTGAAATGTTTTATATTTTATTGTCAAAAGTAAATTTTTGAGCAAGAAGGTTTGTATGTATTAAATTTTTAAAATATTTAAATTTATATAAAATAATTCTTTTTAATTATTATAGATAAACTAGCTGAGCCCGGCAAACGTCCTCTCTCTTCCTTGATGTCCGTTTTTAATTTTTAATGGTATAGAAGCATGTACGCAAATTGCCAGTGTATCCTTCATATATGTACATAGGTGTTTCCGTCGGAAACTGCAGACGACCTATACCTTAGCACAGGAAGATCCCCATCCCAAGTTTTAATGGTCGCCACCAACTCAGAGCTGCTTTACGATTGGTGGCAAACGTGGTCTTATGCTAGGAACACAACTGGGACAAACGACGAATTTCGTGGACAGTGACGAATTCGTCTATAATAATTCGCTGAGTAAATTCGTCGTGTGAAGCACAACAACGACGAATAAATAAGAGCTCTTATAACTGATAAAGTTGTGCAAAGAGAGAGAAAACTGTTTTTTCCTCGGCTTAGAGAATAGACGACGAGTTTCGTTCTACGGCAGTGTTGTGTTAATTTGCATATTCATGAATGTGTTTTATTTTTTATGAAAAAAATTTGTCGTTCGTCCCAGTTGTATTCCTAGCATTACCTTTAGATGTTTTATTTTCGTGGTGTTTTTTTTCGATTTTATTTATATGTATGTAGATAAATAAATTATTAAATAAATAACAAATTTTTTTTAAAAATTCAAAAATTCTTTAAATCCATGACAGTTGTCGAATTATAAATAGTTAATATAACTAAAATCCATGATAATTTGCCGCATTATATATGTATAAATTTGCTTTGGTATTTAGATAATTCACAGAAAATAAAAATATGAATTTACCTAGTCGGTAAGGAGTTCTAACTAAAATTTTAGTTGATTTTTCGAACATAGAAATCAACTAAAATAAGTAAAAATAATTAATGTGATGATCGTAAAAGATAAGCAAGAATAGTTAAACATACGTAGGTAGAGTAATATAACTTCGTGCTAACCTAAATAGAAAAATGAAAAAATGGAAAAACAGGGGAAATAAATAGTGATACTTACATATGTATTTACCAAAGGTAAATCAATAATTGTACACAACAATCATTTCTCACATTCCGTTTCATTAGAATTTACGTTAAATAGCTGATGTTAATAACAATATCTACCCAAGTAGATAGACTAGGGTGCTGATGAAGTGCGTTGCTGCACAGAAAAATATCGGTATTTCCCCCAGCTTAAAAGTCTAATTTAATTTTTCTTTTCTTCTTTAGAAACTCGCATTAATTAATAAAAATATTTCATTCAATAAAGAGAATTGAAATTACTGAACTTAAGCCTGACTAAAAATTATTTCTGATTAAAGATTCACTATAGTTCAATTAAAAAATCTGAAAATTTTTTTTAATTATTAAAAAAAAGTTCAATTAGAGTAGCAGAGTCTGTAGTAAACCCTTTTATAGCCACGTCCAAAGTTTTTGAATTTTTCTTAAGTTAGAATCACTGAATATACTTTTTTGTTTGTATGAAAAATAATTTGTAAACACTTACCTTTTGTATATGAGACGAAACAAATAATTAAACACACAAAAACTACGTTGTATAGTACAAAATATTAAAAAATATGTTACTTCGGTTAATCGGCTGAAACTAACCGGTTCAACCGTTAATCGAAAAAGGCAATTTTTAATTAACCGATCTGTTAATCGGGTAGTAGTTAACCGGTTAACCGATTAACGGTTAACCGATTGAATACCCTAATATGTATACAATAGGGGGTGTCGATTTTATTTTCCAAATATCGTAAAGCAAAAACGTAATCTACACGAAATTTTGAGAAAATTCTCCGAAAAAACCAGGTGTCTTAAATCAATCCCTATATTGCGCGTCTCGACATGAAAATGTATTTCCTCTTCTTTACAACAATTTTTTTAAATTACAATTTTTTCAAATAAAAAAAAAGTAATTTACTGAAATAAATGCTAATAAATTGGAATCATTCTCCACGTATTTCCTGCTTTTAATTTTTTCGCGAGCTACCTTAGACTTATCCATAATATTTGGTTCCCCATTTTCATCTTTAAAGTCAATGCCTTCAAATAAGGCAGGTAGTAGCCAAACAAGAAGCTCAGGAAGAGGAAATAAATTTTCTTGTCGAGATGCGTGGTATAGGGTTTGATTTTACACCCATTGTTTTTTTGCAAAATTTTCTTAGAATTATTTTTCTGAAATCAAGTTAGGAAGGGTGGTGCTTTACCGCAACTCTACTCGGAGACCCAATTGGATCCATTGTGATTCCCTTCTGTTGCCTAGTATACATGTTATAAAATATTATTTTGATTTGTCCGATTTTTCTGACGATTTTTCGAGCATAAAATGACGATTATTTTCTAGTTTATCGGGATTTTGACGATTCTTCGATAATTTTATATGGCAGCCCTGTGAGCAGTACTTTTTTTGCACGGAATTTTGACAATGTTGCATACTTTCAATCAATAAAAGCGAGAAATTTATAAAAAAACCGTGCCCTGAAGGAAGCACACGAAATAATCAATGTTGCTGAAAATTTTTCACATCATCGAACAGAGTACCAGGCTTTAAAGACACTAAATACTTCTCTACATTGCTTGTAAGCACTCATATACACGAACACCAATGCATCTATCGTGCTTCGCTTATTATATGACATCATTTATTATTGGTTTAGTACGATACATGCCACGGGAACGCATTTAAAAAACAAAAACAAGACATATGTATATACATTTCAAGAATGTTTACGCAGGCCTCTATTATGTGTTAAGAAGTTAAGAGGAGTTACCTGGGTTTTCGGGGGTTACAAAATAGTAACTAACTACTTATTCCAACAACGACTACTCACATTGAAATTGATTATTGAGGGGTTAACTGATCATCAGGGAACCTTATTTTTGTTCAAAATAAAATATACTATTGCTGTACTTTTTTTTATAATTTTTATAACATTTATTTCACAAAATTAGAATATTTTACAATACGCTCTGAAATAGAAATTATATATTTTTAACCCCCGACTAAAAAAAGGGATGTTATAAGTTTGTAGTGTGTGTCTGTGTGTCTGTCCGCGTCCACGTACAGGCCAAACGACTGGACCGATTTTCATTTAGTTTTTTCTGTTCGAAAGATGACTTGATCGAGAGGGTTCTTAGCTATGTTTGGAGAAAATCGGTCCAGAAGTTTAGAAGATATTAAATCTTTTCTGAAAAAAGTCGGGGGTTTTTAAAATTTTTAATTTTTGTTATGTAAATAAATATTTCAAAATAATTTAACTACTTATACAAAGTGAAGAAGTGCTACATAAGAGGATTTTGTGTTTAAATAGCAATAGATAATTTTTTTTGTAATTGCTGTTGGATGTTAGTCATATCGTCTATTTGCTTCTACCAGAAATCAATGTACATAAATATTTTCCATAGATATATATTCGTGGTTTTCCATCCAAAATATTCCTTTTGTCCACAATTTTTTTATTGTTTTTGCAGTTTCATATATTTTTAAGTTGAAAATGTTCAATCAGAATTTATTATTATAAATTGGCATAATCAGCTGCTCCCGGTCATTTTAACTGGACAGTACTGAATACAGTACAGCGAAAACAAGGTTGCATTTCATAAAACCTTCTTAAAACCAATTCAAATGATTCTTTCTGCCAAAAAACCGACTTCAATGCAAAGATCTGATAGTAGAAGATGAGAAGAAGTAGGTGAAATATAAAATTAAATTTTAATGGGTGCGTGTTAAGTTTTGTAAAAATTGGTAAATTAGAACCACTTAAAATAAAATATAAAATTTTAATGGGCGTAACAAATTTTTTAATTGGAGGATTGTGTCTATTTTAGAGCTCAATGTGTGTGTGTGGCAAGTTTCGTAAAAATCGATTAAGTGGAACTGAGAGAAATATTATAATAAATTTTAATGGGCGTATCCCCTCCCATTTTTTCAACTTTCAAATTGTGTAATTACAAGAACAAGAAGGTGTTTTATAGGTATCGCATCAACCAAATGAGTAAAATATCATAAAATTAAATTTAGAAAAATTGTGGGTGTTTCCCCTCTCATTTGTTACAATGGGATCAATGGGAAGTTATACCCTCTCAGACAAAAAAAGAATTTTTACAATCGAGTTATGAAGTAACACCCAAAAAAAATTTAGACGAATTGTTAACGTCCTCTTTTTTTTTTTGAAGTGGTTTAAAAAGGTTTTAAGCTGTTTTTAACAAAATCATTTGGTGTGGTAAAACCAGGTTTCAATAGTTGGTTTTAACGTTAAAACCAATATTTATTAAAACCACGTCATCAATGTGCAAACGCTATATTTATAGCGTAATATATTTTTAAAACAATTGAAATAAATCTTGAGGTCAAACTCTTTGGTTTGAATTAATTAATTTTTCTAAAGTCCTTTTTAATATAATATAATGAATACACAATTTAGCATTGCACAGATGCATCTGTTTGCACCAGTTTTGCGTGTTTTTTGGTTCTTGTATGAAAAAATATGTTATTTAGCGTTTCTTTTACTAGTTGTAAATGTTAATTTTTAAAGCAGTTATTGTATGGTTGTGCAATGACCAAATGAGAAAAACACGTTTGTATGTATTTGTTTTTCTATAACAAATAAGATACATAAAACTGGTTTTAACATAAGTACCACATGGTGTGTTGAAAAAAAAAATCCATGGTTGATGAATGAATGAATGAAAGTAAAATTTCACATACACATGTAAGTAAATGATACATGTACATGAAACACATGCATTTGTAATTACTCTCAGAGCAAAATTGTCTCTTTCTCTCTCTATACTTTGGCTGCGCCACAAAATAACATAACGAACGTCCGCACATACATCTGCACATCATGTATTTGTTTCAATAGTGGGTTTTTCATATATTTGTATTACAATATGTATTTTTTGAGCAAAAACAGATCAAACAGTTGCTCAGCAGCAATACAATAAGCAATTGTTATTTGTTTTAATTGTATTTTAATTTGGAAAAGCACGCACACACAATAACTCTTATACTAGTTCTGTCGCTCACACTACAATTATATGGTACATACCATGGTATATTTGTTTTGGCTATACAAACGAGTATACAAATGCAACCCTATAATACACAACTGCAAAAAATCTGACCGCATATTTAATTAAAACAATAACAAAAAAGAAACAACTTTGTAACTAATTTGTGTTTAACACGATAATAAACGTTGGAATGCAACGATACTCCAAGGAACTGTAAATAAAGCGGTGGAATTAACAAACGAACACTCATATGCAGTGCAGCACCCCTGCAGGAAATGTCAATAATAAAATTATACTGATTATCTATTGATGATGTCACCAGTACTACTGACAAATTATACCCCAACTAACGCTATCTGCTATTGACATTTAACACAGGCTTGTCCTACGAAATCTACCTGTAGACTGCGTCAATTCTGACTAGGTAGTTCTTGTGGGTCCATATGGCAAAAATGTCAATAGTAATATTGTACTGACTTACTATTGACGATATCACTACACTGTGGGAAATGTCCGTACTAAAACTACTGATTAATTTATATTGTATATTTCGCTGAGTTAGTAAAGTCAAACACTTCCCTGAAGGAAGCATGGGGTTCAGTGTGTCCATGACAATATTTTTTTCAACAAATATGGTGTCTTTTTTGTGACACTGTCAAAAAATTAGTTTTTTTTTTGCTATTGGTTTTGATAGGTAGAGACCTTTAAAAACAAAGTTCCAAGTTCCTTTTGTGTAATTTAACACTAAGAAAAGTTAACTTAGAAAATACTGTAAAATATTTTGTACCTTATTTTACTTTTAAACATTGCTTGAATAAATATTTGTACCTGTTTGAACTAAATTAAAATAGCATTGGTCAATAGGTAATCAGTATAATTTTACTATTGACATTTCCTGTAGGTGGTGACAGCGTCTATAGGGAATCAGTACAGTTTTACTACGGACATTTCCCACAGTGTGGTGATATCAATAATAGTAAGTCAGAACAATATTGCTATTGACGTGTTCCCCATATGGTCCCACAAGAACTACCTTGTAAGTATTGACGCAGTCTACTGGTAGATTTCGTAGGACAAGGCTGTGTTAAATGTTAATAGTAGATATCATTAGTTGGGGTATAATTTGTCAGTAGTACAGGTGACATCGTCAATAGATAATCAGTATAATTTTATTATTGACATTTCCTGCAGGGTATGTATGTGTATACATATGTATGTACATAAGTATATTTTCTTAATGAATACGAACACTAAAAGGCAGAGAAAATTAATTTTGCATATAAATTGCATGAATTAATTTTTTTGTTATTTTTTTAAAGCACATTTAAAGTAAAACCGGAAAGTACCATGTTAGTATGTATGTATATGCACCCAGTTAGCCTTTTCAATCGCTGAAGAGTTTATTGCGAATCGTAATCGCAGGCGAGAGGATATTTTAATCGTGGAAGATACTTCGCACGGGAGAAACTGTTACATTAGACGATTCACATAAAGGGTGTCCCAACAAGAACGCAAGATTTAAATATTAAATAAAACACAGATATTTATTTAAAAATCGTTAAACTTTATTATATCGTAAAATGAGGTTATGTGTGCTTTGCTGGCACACACGCGATCTTTTAATGAAATTTTCAATGGCCGTTTTGCATAAATGCTGCGGTATTTTATTAATGCAGCGTCCAATTTCCTCTTTTAAGGCTTGAGTCGTCGTCGGCTTATTCGCGTAAACCATCGACTTCAAAAAACCCCAAAGAAAAAAGTCTAATGGTGTTAAATCGCACGATCTAGGCGGGCAATTCTGGTCTCCAAAACGCGAAATAACACGACCGGGAAATGACTGATGATGATGATGACATGTGGCGCCGTCTTGTTGAAACCACATGCCCTCCACATTCATTTCTTCAATTCTAGGCACGAAAAAACTGGTTATCATTTCACGATACCGAACACCATTGACTGTTTGCGCTTGACCTGCGTTTGAGCGACATTATCACGTACAGCTGCGACATTTTCGCTCGGTCGACCTGGTCGAAGGCGCGTTGTTGTTTTTACATCACTAACAGACCCAGTTTCGGCAAATTTATCCATTAATGTCTTTACAGTTGACTCTCTTGGAGCATTATTGTGACCCCAAATTGATCGCAAATTTGCGAACTGTAGCCGCAAAACTTTCACCATTTTGGTAAAACAATTTCACAATGAGAATGCGCTGTTCATTCGTGTAGCGCTCCATTTTTACTAACCTCGTACCTTCTACTAGCAAACAATAAAAATTGTTCAAATGTCAAACAATGACACTTCGAATGGCGCCAAATTTAAATCTTGCGTTCTTGTTGGGACACTCTTTACAAGAGCAGCGGAAGTTTTAAAAATAATCATTAGAAAACGATTTGGGGAATCGTACAAAACCTTGCAGGCTTTTTATTTTGCGATTTTTATTTTATTTTTTTTTTTCAATGTATTTATTTACGATTTTATTATGGTAGGTAAAATAAACGAAAAATGTGGTTTATTTTAGGAAAATATTCGTTGTTTTTACGGTACGAAATCCTTCGTACATAGTACAAATGATATTTGTTTATTTTACGAAATGCTTTTTGTCTGTAAATAACAAAATTTTGTATTTTTACAAATTTTATTTGTAAATTTACGAAACACAGTGTTTATATTACAAAATAAATTCGTAAATTATGAAAACCAATTTTGTGTTATATACGAAATTTTGTGTAAAACTGAAATCTTTAAAACATAAAAATCTGCAAAAATTACATATTGGAATTGAATGTTGTAACAATAGGAAGAAAAAGATAATTTAATGGGAATTGTTACAACATCATACATCACATACACATACTCGTACATACATACATATTTTGCACTGAAACGCACGAATCAAACTGGGAACACAACTGGGAGGAACAACGAATTTTTCGTTGCGAACTTTCAATAAAACACATTTGTTTATATGAAAATTAACACCACACCGCTGTAGAACGAAATTCGTCGAGCGTGATGAATTCTGCGATAGATTTATTTCTATTTCTTACGCCGACGAACGACGAAAAAACAATTATCTCTCTGTTTGCACAAACAATAACCAAATATTCAATTGTCAATTATAAGATCTGTTACGTATTCTTCGTTGGTGTGCCTGGAGGAGATTTACCATTCGTCCCAGTTGTTTTCTCAGCATAAAAAACAATAATTATAATAATTTTTTATTTTAACTGAAATTTATTTCGTAATAATTTTTTGTGCAACATATACATTGACAGGAAAATAAATTGGGAAAATATTAGAAAATAAAACAAACAACAGTTTTTATTCTCATATTTAAAATTTTTTTTTTCGTAAAATTCACGAAACTTGTATAGATTTAAGCATGGCGACTGCGTAAGGATTTGTAATACAAAAATATGGCAACCATAGCTGTGTAAAGAACCGAAGAATGTCAAAAACACAAAAATAATTGTACTAAAACCAAAACAAAATGGAAGTTTTTGACATTATTCAGCTACAAAGCACATAGAGCAAAAAATTATCAGCTGAAGTAGCGCTGCCACATAGTTAGATACACCTTGGATTTAAGAATAATTTTGTACTGCAAAGAAAATGATAACAAAAAAAGAAATTGAAATTTGTTTATTTTACGAAATTTCTAATTTTATAAAATATTTTTTATTTTCTCTTAAATTCAATAAAATAAACGAAAAATGTGGTACTATGGGCGTGTGTCAAACGGTAGAAAAGTACTATGGTAAAAAAATGTTTGCCTGTGGGAAAATATTTAATTTTTCTAGTGTGCCAAATGATATCTTTTTTGACAATGTAAAATTTTGACAATTTCGCTTGAGCATAGATAGAAGCTGATGAAATGATTACTGCGTAGACATTTTTATATAAAACAATATTCTTGTAGCAATAAATTATATAATATTATATATATTATGCAACATTTTTCGCAAACTAAAATAAACAATGATTTTTTCAAAGTCTAATTAAACTTAAAAGACGTAAAAATCTTTGTATTGGGCGACGGCTCGAAGCGACGGCGGTGGATTTAAATTTTATGATACCACGCTTTTTATTGCAGCTTGTCAAAAATTTACCGAAGAAGTGTCAAAAATTTAGTGCTAATTCACACGGTGAAATTTAGGACGTCTATTTTTCTTAATTCTCTTTTGAATTTGCTACCAAAAATTCCTTGCATTCATACGATGTTTTTTTTGGACGTCTAATTTTACTTCTCTTCGCCCATATAGCCAATAAGTTAGAAGAGCAAGAATAAAAAAATACAATAAGATAGAAGAGTAACATTAAAACGTAACAACAATAACAACAAGAGCAATGTAATGAGAAATATGAAAAAACCATGGAAAACAGAAACCGAGTCATTTTTTCTACCCCTCTTTCTTCTCTACACCGCTCGCTAACAAACAAAAAGTGACGTCAAAAAATAGACTTCATAAAAGTCTTCGTGTGAATTAGGTATTACTTACAATAGTACGTTGCTACCGTTTGGCACAGGCCCTATATACAAAAATAATTGTACGAAATAATTTTTGTAACTTAACGAAATTCGTAAAATTACGAAATCTGTTTTCCTGCACAAGCTACAAATATTTTCATAAAATGTCCAAAATTTTCGTTTATTGTACAAAAACTAAATTACGAAAAAATGTTTTTTCTTTTTAAGCATGGAATATTTTTAGTGTATAAATATTCGTTGAAAGAAGTGGGCGTTAAAGTTTAAGCCTCCTATTTCATGTACTTCGGCTCAGCACATTAAAATGTATTATTTATACATATTTTATTATTATCCGTTTCCAACGAAACTTGACACGAAGCCATAGAGAGCTGAAATTTGATACGCAAGTAGGTCAAGGTGAGAAACCAACTAGAAAAATCTAAAAACCAAAAATTGTAATCAGTAGTGGCGGGGCCACTGCATTGAAAACTAAACAAACAGATTTTAACTGACGCCATTTTATTGAAACTTCTGTGCTCGTATGTAAGGCTTGAAACTATGATATTAATAAGTGGACGATAATAAGTAAGAGCTGCTCACAACAAAATCTTGAGCTTAAAAAGTTATAGGGTGGCATAACATTTAAAGTTGGAATTTGCACTAGAGAGCTTAAATTCGATAGACACAAATAAATCTGAATCAGAGATCACCCAGAAAAATCTAAAATCCTGAAAATCGGAAGGCATGGACACGCAATTTAAGCTCGAAATTAAGAATTCAAGTTAAGGGTAGAGGTACGAATTGGAAAAATCCGAAAGCACTGATTATTAAATAAAATAGGTAGGGACCACGCCCATAAAAAGTTAGCGATATATTATACGGTAGAGAACTGAAATTTTGCAAACAAAAAATAGGCTTAGGTAAGTTATCAACTATAAAAAATTAAAACACAAGCTACTCTATTGCAACTTTGCATGAACATAGCACTTATGCTATTTTTTTCCGTTTTCGTCTAAGCAGACTTTACAAAAATAGGCGGGGAAATATGTTATGCATTATATAAATTTGTAATCGTGAGGGTGTCATATAATTTCTAGATAATCTGCTAACTTGGCAATATTTTTACCTTTCTAAAAAAAGGAGAGAATAATGTATACCTATTGGTTTATTTCTTTATATCGGAAAAAATGTTTTCAAGCAAGCAGATTATCTCGAAATTATATGACACGCTCTTGGCTAGCTGGGCACTGGCATGTTCTAACGTACATGTGAGTGTATGTGTGGGGAAGTGAATAAGTGACCACGCAGCCATTTGCAAAAATATACGAGTATTCTCACAACGAAAATAAAAAAAATTCAAATAATGAGCGGATATTTGGTAACTAAAATTTAACAACGTTGTAATTGTGTTAATATTTTATTTATTTTTATTGCTTATGGAGGTAAATAAAAGTTTCTGACCTAACTGATATTTTTTTTTAAAAATGAGTTAAAACCTCTACTAGACTTTATAAGTCATAATACACCTTGTCTACAATTTTCATGACTGTAAGCAATACTTTTGGGCCTATATAACTAAATAAAAAGATTTTTGACGCAGCCATAAGAATGAATGTATAAAAAACCATAAAATCTTCTCTCCTGTTAAATTTTTAAAATCTTAGTTAGGTCAGTTAGTTAAAACAGCGACGATATATGCATTTATTATTATAAAAAAACTTATTTCAAATGATTGAATACAGTTACATACATATGTACCTATGCAGGAATGTTATCTCGTGAGAGCGTGAGAATTCGTGCGTGATTATTAAAAAAAAGCTCACGCACGATCACGCACGAGTAAATTTTTTTCAGTCACGGTCACGCAATCACGCGTGACTAGTTATAATATTTGATCACGAATCACGTGAATCACGCGTGGCTCACGCGCGACACGATAAAATCATGATATTTGCACATCTCTACTTTTAAGTACCAGAATCCACTCTTAAGTCCAATCCCGTTTTTTGACACACTAGGTTCCTTTTCTCGGAGAAGGTCACATATGATTTATCCCAAACAAAAGTCCATACTATTTGCTTAACGTTTCTAAAAATTAAATTTTTGATATGAAGATCTTGAATCAAGCGCATTTTGAGTTTGATTCAATCTCAGGTTTCATGAAACCAATCTCGTTTTGGGTTTATTTCAAGTACGGATTCAGGATTAGATACGGATAAAATTAAGTATTTAGCACTTGAATAATCTATACTTGAATCAAGCGTTCTATACTTAATTTAAGTAAATTCGTACTTACCGTACTTATGACACCGCTTTGGATTGATTTAAGTACGAATGGATTGATTTTTCTTTTGAGTGTATGTGCATGTATTTTCTGCAGAGTTGCAAATCGAGATCACCTGGTATGAATTCGTCTGGATTATTGCATTCGCTATCTAACAATGTAATAATATGAGTATTGTTCGAAATTGTATGTCAAAATCTGAGAAAATTTGATCGAATCAGTCGTTATCGAATGCGACGATTAGACCCCTGAAGCTTTTTGACACCTCTATTACCATTGCGGCCATAGATTCCTCTTGGACTGGTTTCACACACAAAAATTTTTCTTGACCAATAAATATGGCGACTCTCTTCCCATTATCTTCCCCTCTGTCTTACAAAAGTTGCCGAACAAAAATTGCTTTGTGTGAACAAGCCATACTATACTATTTTTTCTATTTCCAATTCAATTACTTTTTGAGTAAAAATTAAAATGAGCATTGATCCCAAACTGTGTTAAAAATTTCAGCTCCACAGCTCTTATAGTTCCAGAGATCATGCGTTAGGAATAAACACGCAATACGATATTATATATATATATATATATATATATATATATATATATATATATATATATATACGAGGGTGGATCATTAACTCAGTTTCTTTTTGAATTTCCCGCCTCTTGATTGAAATAGCAACACTGCTCCTGTCAAGAGGCAACTGTCAGTTGACTCTTGTCTAAATTTGAACAATCTGTGTCATTTAGTTTGTTTTTGACAGCCGTTGATAACAGACTACCTCGCCTTTTGAGAAGAAAATGGAAAAAAGTGAACTTAGTGTGCTCATTATTTTTTGCGAAAAAAAAAACCGTCAATCAAACCGAGGAAAAGCTCGATGAATACTATGGGGAATCTGCACCATCGATTTCAATGGTAAAAAAGTGTTTTACTGACCGACTTTCGTTGTGGTCGCACAAGTACAAATGACGCTGAACGTTCTAGACGGCCAATTGAGGTCAGTACACCCGAAAATGTTGAAAAAATCCACAATATGGTGTTGGCCGATCGAAGAGTAAAAGTGCCTGAGATTGTTGATGCCATAGGCATTTCATTTGACAGTGTGCTTTCGGTTTTAAATAATCAGCTGGGTTTAAGAAAGTTGTCTGCAAGATGGATGCCGCGTTTGCTCCCAATTGACCATAAACGTAAACATGTGACAACTTCAAATGATTGTTTGGAGTTGTTTAACCGCAATCCGAATGAGTTTTTGCGCCGTTTTGTAACTGTGGATGAAACATGGATCCATTACTGTACTCCGGAGATCAAGCAGCAGTCTAAACCTGCCAAGGTGAGTTTGTAGGCCAATAAGGTGATGGCAACAGTTTTTTGGGATGCACGCGGGATAATCCACATTGATTACCTTCAAAATGGGAAAACAATAAACGGCGAATATTATGCTAACTAATTAGACCGATTAAGTGAGAATTTAAAAAGAAAACGACCCTATATGGCCAAGAAAAAAGTTATTTTTTATCAAGATAATGCACGAGTGCACATGTGTGCCGTCTCAATGGCAAAAGTCTATGAATTGGTCTACGAACTGATACCCCATCCGCCATATTCTCCGGATTTAGCCCCTAGTGACTACTTCCTATTTCCAAACCTAAGGAAATGGCTCGCGGGAAAGAGATTTAGCTCCAACGATGAAACTATTGCCTATTTTAAGGACCTCGAAAAATTCTATTTTTTTTTTGGAAGGGATGCAAAAACTAGAGAAAGGTCGGACTAAGAGCACTGAGTTAAAAAGAGATTATGTTGAAAAATAAATTTTTGTTTTGCAAAAAAAACTGTGTTTCATTCAAAAAGTCACTGATTTATTGATCCGCCCTCAGATAAAACAGAAATAAATTTTGCATACAATTTTTTTTTGCTTAATTTTTTTTCTTCTAAATATATCCAAAGCAATTTTTTAAATGGGTTTGTTTATGAATATATAGTGAGAATTTAAGGCTTAAAATTGTTTTTTCTTAAAAACAACGAAAACTTAAATTCAACTTCAGCCTCAGAAAGACGGACTATTTACTTCAAACCTTAATTTTGTTTCCAAATATTTCTATATTCTACAAATCATTTAATGTTTTCCGCTGGCACTGGCATTTTCTTGAACTTGAGGAAAAGGCGCTGCTCCAATAACAAATTACTTCCTTGAATTTTAAAATAAAAAAAAACTTAAGAACGGCAGCAGCAGAGAAAACCACAAACTCACAAATCAACATGAGTTATTGTCAAATTAATCCAAAACGAATGGCGTATAATAAGCAATTTAAAAAAATAAATCAGTAAACTGCAAAAATGCAAGAAAAAAAATTAAAAGGTAAAAAAAAAACTAAATCTCATTCAGGTGTGTAAAGGCGCACTGTTGCACTTAATTTATTGCAGAATTCAGCTAAAGACTGAATGAACAACGTTGAACAAAAATATAAATTGCAAGCTGCGAAGAAATATTGAAAGAAGAAATTATTTGTGGCACATCGGAAGCCAAAACAGAATTGGAGTACATTAATGAGATATACATATAATAATAATACATACATAGAAGACGTATTTAAATTGAAGTGGTTTTTCTTTGAGCCATGGCTTTGGCCCTTATTATCGAACATCGAAAACTGAATTCATATTATGATCATCGAAATTTTCGTTGAGCAATGAATTTTCTATAGAACAAAAATTTAATTTTCGATGAAGTATTTTAATATTGTAACGTGGTTTGCTTTTCCAGCTGGGGTATGACTCAGTCTATCCAGGTTCGAACTCAAAGGTCCACTTCCTTTGAAATAAAAGATTAATTTTCTTGGGTGTTAAGAAAATATACAAAGCTTTTCTTTTTTTAACGAAACTTATGCTACTAGGATATCTTAAAACTACAGGGTATATTATCAGGCGGTGACAGCTATAAATAATCAATATCGACA
This sequence comes from Tachina grossa, assembly GCA_949987645.1. Lineage (NCBI taxonomy): Eukaryota > Metazoa > Arthropoda > Insecta > Diptera > Tachinidae > Tachina > Tachina grossa. The sequence continues at coordinate 65,381,721 of OX465274.1, forward strand.
TGTTATGGAAGTATTCGGTGTTCCTTAAGGGCGTTTAGTAAATGAAAGGAATTCGGTGGCTCTCGTAATAAAAACACGTTCAGGTATATTCGGTGGGCCATAAGGCCACTTCAATGCGGGCGACAGCGTTGCCGTTGTGACACTAAAGTAAATTTTTGACCCTTTTTCGTGCTAATGACACTTTTTATGACCCCTTTTTAGGGTTCCGTACACCAAAGGTGAAAAGGAACCCTATTGTTTTCGCTACGTTGTCCGTCTGTCCGTCACACCGTATTTTCTCAGGAACCGTAAGAGCTACGGACCTGAAATTTGGACACAGTATGTAGAACCTTGGCCGCTACAACAACAAATACATGAGAATTAAAAATTAAAGGGTGTTCCAAAACGAGCAACGAAAAATATTAAAATCCCATGTAATATACATACAATTGTATGTACTTATGTATATTGAAACTTGAAATTTGTCAAATTAGTGTATTTTTATACAGACTACAACAATTAACACTAAAATTTAAAAAAATTTAAATTAAAGGGTGGTGATGGACCACCCTAATGCAATTTTGAGTAAGTAATTTTGACAATTTGCTATATCTTGGAAACCGTAAGAGGCAAACACTTGAAATTTTCAAAAACGGTAAAACTAAAAAAAACCGAAAATTATAAAATCGCCAAACCAAAAAAAAAAAAAAAAAAAATCGTAAAAAATTAAAAAAAATCTCCAAAACGAAAAAAATCGCCAAAATTAATAAAAAATTTCTAACACTAAAATAAATCTCCAAATTCGAAAAAATCGCCAAAATGAAAAAAAACGCCAAAAATCGAAACAAAACGCGAAAATGTTGCCAAAACTAAAAAAAATTCTAAATAAAAAAAATCGCAAAAATGAAAAAAATCGCCAAAAACAAAAAAAAAATCGCCAAAACAAGAAAATAAAGTGTCAAAACTAAAAAAAGAGCCAAAATTTAAAAAAATCGCCAAAACCGAAAAAACGCAAAAACCGCCGAAAAAAACACAAAAACCGAAAAGACCCCAAAAAAAAGCCGAAACTATGTATATATTATATAGGATGAAGTTTGTATTAAATTACATATCTAGTGTTCGTACGGAACTATTCGTGCGCGAGTCAGAGTCGCACTTTACTGAATTTATCCCTTTGTATCACTTTAACAAAATGTATGCCGTAGGGCAATACATATGCTCAAAAATTGGACGAAGCACAGTCTAGCATATCAGTTATTGGAAAAAGTGCTGTTCGTCCATCATTTTACTGTTTTAGTCGATATAAACCCCAAGAAATGGTGAAAATATTGCAAAATATATGAAACCCAAATCCCTGATTCCAAATGCAAATTATTTCTGGGAGTATCACACTAAAAAATTTGTATTTTAACTTACTTTCATCTTTTTATAAATAAAATTTAAATGTGATTTTTCATTACTTGCAAATCGGCAAGACCGTATACAGACGGTTTTCACTATTCTTTACCTGGGGCCTAATTCCTGCACTCGTGATCGGAATTGCATTCGAATAGAAATAAATTTCGATGGCAAGAAATTTTCCGATGATGTCACTCGCTACCAAGTGAATCGAGCTTTTGTTTTAGTGTTGGAAAAAGTCAAAAATATATTTATATATAAATTCATTTCACAACACTGAATAAATTGTAAGCAAAAGCATATGTTTGTATATATGTATGTGTGTAAAAACATATGTATGTACGTATGTACATTAGTCTCCTGCACAAGATATCTTATAAGAACTTTTAAGACATGAGGGATTTTTCAAATGCTTTGCTACAGCGAAATCTTATTAAACAAAACGTTAACAACACTGTTTGCAAGAAATTTATTTGAGTATTGTAGGTATAAGAGTAAAGAAGAAAACACTTCGTGACCGAAGAATTTGTGATACTAGCTTCTTTCTACACATAACCCAGTGTTTTACGGGGCTAGTGTTGCGCGTGTATATTCTCTAGTTCTTAAAGAACTACCACTAGTACATCACAATCTACTGCACATGCTTTTAGCTGTTGAATTTAACATGGGGATGTCCTACGAAGGTGGTTATTTACCCCCCTCTGCATAACCATTACCTAGCAACGTAGATACCGACATAGACCTATAAACCGAACTATCCCCAATTCAACTGACATTGTGTATTAAATTCATGAAAAAGCAGACAAAAAAGTGTTGATCATTTATAACGGGATCTGTTTATCATAAACATGCATGTGTATATGTTTTCTACTCGTCGTTAAAAAAAATGGTTTTCTGCATTACTTGGAGCTATAGAATTAGCTAGCGAAACGGGGGTATCTATTTTTACATTAAATCATTAGACATTGGTGTCTAGAGAGAGGTGTATTTGTGATTGAAATGCCACATGGGTAGCCCCTAGTGCAAATTGAGCAAAAGCGTTAACTACTTCGCATCTCATTGGTGGCAATGGTTCCTTTTCATACCACTGGGAAGCGCGTGCAATACACACGTATATGCAGAAAAAAGAAACGAGTATACATAAATGTTATTTTCATTTTAATTTAATAAATAACTTAATAATAATAAATAAGTGTAAAGCTAGAGAATAGGGCACTAGCCACATTTTCAATTCTCTTATTGGTTGACTAGAAGCAGTTAATTTGTTATTTAGATCCTCCCAGAGGTGATTGATTTTTTTTATTTTCCCCGACAACGCAACTTTCCGACATTATTTGTCAAGTCAGTGTGTTTTGTTGAATTTAAAGTCAACAAGAAATTCTTTAATTTGTATTTTTTTATAAGTACCCAGGCAGAATTTGTGACTTTGCCCAAAAAATATGTACCACCGCAACACTGTAAAAACAAAATTCCGACTCTTGCAAAATTTTTGTACCACCATAGTACTGTAAACACAAAAATATGACTTAACATTTACAAATACCGCGTTCTTAGTAATGCAACACTGTATATACAAAAATTCTACGTTAGTTCCCCAAGTACCCCGTTTACAATAATTCTTTACTGCTGCAAGCAACACCGTTAATACAAAAATTTAACTTAAGTTGGGAAATTTCCATTGTGACGACCTTATAAATTTGTATTTAGAGTATTGTGACAAGATTGAAAACAAGAGTCGGAGGACGGTCATTCTGCGTTATCATTTTAATGTTATGAGTACATTAAAATGTTGGTAAACGAATGTTGTACTGATGTTAGTTGTACACGGTGACAATCGTAGCAACGTCGTGCTGATTGTCTTTTTCTGCCTGGGTACTTACATTTTGCATTCATTCATTTATAATTAAAAAGCAGCGTTGTCAACTTTGAAATTTCAAAACGCACCAAAATGGAGAAAAAAACGCACCACCATTTACAAAAAAACGCACCAATCATAGAATTTCTTTTTTTAGTTTAAAATCTTTATTGAATTAAATGCATAAAAGTACATTATTTTTTGTGTTAAAAATTTAACACTAAAACAGGATTTTACAGTTCAGCGTTAAAAAAAAAATAAAACCTAAAAAAATTTACTGCCTCTTCCACTATGTCGAAAGAAACCCTTTGCGAAAGAAAACTAGTCGCTCGAACTTTAATAAATTTTCATTCCATTATGTCGTCAGTTTTCTTTTGCTTATGATTACGTATGTCAATATTTTGTTTTACGTGTTTATAAATCAAAGTACAGGCAAATCTCGGTATAACGAATCTCGCTTTAACGAAAATCCGATATAACGAACGTCCAAGTTTTTACACTAACAGCCTTATGTAGCGAATACTATACAAATTTTGTACTGGATATAATGAATGATAAAGAAAAAATTACAAAATAAAAAACAAAAACTTGCTAAGAATATATTTCTAGCATTTAGTTCTACTTTATAAAGCGAATGTTTTGCTAAATGTGTGCTCTGTATAACGAACGGAAAAAAATATATTAAACATAATCTAAAGCTGCAATGTAAATGCAAAAAAAAATGTGATACCGTTAATTTGTATTTGGTTGCTTACTTGAAAAAAATTGCCTTCATTCTTTTAATTGTATTCTATCTAGTCTACAATAATAATATTTAAAATAATACATGAAAAAAACTTTGCCATATAAAGAATGGACCTGACATTATATCGTTCGTTATACCGGGATTTGCCTGTAGTGACAATTTGTAAATTTCAAGTAGTTCTAGCGATTTTTGTAAATTTACTCACATTTGCATGAAAATAAATACAACCATATTGAACAATGAAAAAGAATTCAACAAAATAGTCGCGCAGCAACAGCATGTTATTACTGTTTTGCTTTGAAACTACATTCGTTATGTTGGAAATGTGCGAGTACTTTGTACAATGAATATAAAACAATAACTAAAACAAAAATGCCCAATAACATTTTGATGAATATTTTATCAGTTTTTCCTACAAATAAAAAATAAATTCATCTAATTTTAATAAAAAAAAAATAAATAAAATGATAACATATTAATTTCATAAATTTTATCTGATTGTTTGCAAATAAATGTTGCTAGCCGAAGGCAAAATAGCAAGTGCTTGATTTTGACATGGTGTTCGCTTTGCTGACAATTCATTCGAACTAGTGGTATCAAAACTTTTATGAAAAAACATCTTCTTGCGACCTGCCGTTCGAGTCAAATTTCGTACAAAGGTAAGATAAAGAAATAAAAATCAGCTTTCTTTCGCTTAGAATGCGCACGAAAACCTTCTTTCGAAATAGTGGAAGAGGCAGTTAGCAAATTTGTTTATATTATATTATATTATTGTATTACATGGATAATAATTTTTTTTTAATTTCATAAATTCTGTACAAAACTTTTTAAAGAGATCAACGATTAATAGAAAGGATTCAAAACTAATAAAAGTTCTTTATTTATCATTTTATTGAAATATTTTTATTTTTTTTTATCGGAAGTTTAATATGTATATCTATATTAAAAATATAACAATAAAAATTAACAGCTTTTTACAATATATGTACATAATTAAAAAACAAAAAAAAATAATAAAATAAACAAATTCGTACATACATAGTGTACATATGAAAGTGGTCTAGGTCATACCATTTTTTATTCGATCAGACTAGTACAACTCTAAATTAAACTGTTGCATAATAAAAAATTATTTTTGGATTGTTTCCAATGTAATCTACTAATTATCTCAACCAAAGAAATATAAGACTTATACAACTTTCATAATTAAGGGCACATACATATCTTTGAATTCATTTGTACAAGATGATACATTTTTGTATATTAATTTTATAAATTCGGCTTATAACTTTTTAAAAAGTGACCAAAAATTAATTATTCCAAATAAATAAAGCTAATATTTTCATCATTATTGTTATCATTGGGCCATAAAACAGATTTCATTTCAAATTGTAATATTTTGTTAACATTATTAGTATTAATATGGTAATTAACACTATCAGGAAGTTGGTAAGTTTTACAACAAGAATTTTCCGGCTTTAGCCCATTGTTGTGTTAAATTTGCGTTGGTGCCACCAAAAATTAAAAAACGCACCGAAATTTAAAAAAAAGCGCACCACGCACCAACTAAGGAATTTTTCGCGCAAAAAATTTCAAAAAACACCCAAAATGGTGCGAAACGCACCAAGTTGACAACGCTGTTAAAAAGTCTAATATTGAACATACATTTTCTTTTTCATCGCTTTTTCTATGTTAAACATGATTTCGAATGCCTTTTTGCTTGCGAGTAAAAACACGAACGGTTGCATTCGAATGTATACACGTTATCGAATGCTGTCATTAGAAATTTCGATATGTGTTACTCGAAAATCCCAAAAGTTAAAAAACTCGCACATTCGAGTAATAACTCGCTCGCAATCGAATGCGAGAATTAGGCGCCTGGTGTTCGTTCCTAATATTTTTTTCACCTGTAAGTTAAAACTTACGGTTATTTTGGCTATAGCCGCTTTAAAAAAAAACATTAGATTCATCCGATCATTTTTACGATCTGGCCAGTTGGAGGGCTAACATTGAGTTATAATTAAAGGGTCGTATTCAAAAAAACTTAACAAAGCTTTGAAAAGCAATGTTAAGTAAAGTTGTATTCAAAAAAAAATTATTATATCAATATTCTAAAGTAGGCACCTACGTTTGTTAAGGCTACTCTAAGTTGATATTTCCAAAATGTGTATTTTGTACCTCAAATTTTTCAATTTGTTGCAAATTTTTTCAATACAAGTGATTGTTCCCAATTCTTTGTTTTTTTTTAACAGTTTAAACTTTTTTTAATAAGTATCAGACTTTAATATATTTTTGATGTTACCAAGTTTTTGCGAATTTTGGTAATTGCAGATTTTTAAAAGTTTTTTGCATTCCTTACAATTTAAGCATTTTTTAAAATAAATTTAAGGTTTTTTTCAATTAAAAAATTATTCGCGAATTTTCGCAAATTTTTTGCACGTGAGTTAATTTTTGATTCATAAAATCTACTGAGTTTGCTCGTTTACAGTTTTTGAGGCTTTGGAAATTTATTGAAGATATTCGCATTTTTGCAAGTTTTCGCGATTTATATGCTGTAAGTCTGTACTCGAGTTATTACTTTTTTTGCGGTCTATATAATCAGCTTTGGGAGATTGCTTCCATTATTTTAATACCTTGCGAATTTTTATATTTCTTGCAATATATAATGATTTGAGAAGAAATTTGCTAAAGAAAAATGCTACGTACTTAAACGTAAATGGACATTTTGTCGAAAAAGAGAAGTAAAAAGCAAAATAATTAGTTATGACAGTAACAAATATATAGAGTGAAAAATTGTATTAATTAATATAGTACTCCTTTTATATGAAAGAAAATAAAAATAATTTTAAACTGGTTTAAAATGTTAGGACTTTATGACTTTAAGAAACTTAGGACACCCTTGTGAATACCCCAATTAAAAAATTTTTTTTCAATAAAGAATACTATTTTTAACCCCCGACTAAAAAAGGGGTGTTATAAGTTTGTAGTGTGTGTCTGTGTGTCTGTGTCCACGTACAGGCCAAACGGCTGGACCGATTTTCATTTAGTTTTTTCTGTTTGAAAGATGACTTGATCGAGAGGGTTCTTAGCTATGTTTGAAAAAAAAATCGGTCCAGCCGTTTAGAAGATATAACATCTTTTCTGAAAAAAGTCGGGGGCTTTTAAAATTTTTAATTTTTGTTATTCATTATTCATTTATTTATTCAAAGCTGGATTACAATTATTTAGGGCCTAATTTTGTAAAACGCAACGCTTACCGTTGACAAATTTTATATGCAATTTGTTTTTGTAGTTTAAATTTTTTCCATATAAAATTTGTCAACGCTTGGAGTTGCGTTTTACAAAATTAGGCCCTCAGTTTTTATTTATTTATTATGTAAAATTCTCAAGTCATTACAAAAAGAAAATCAACAGAACAAAATGTACGGAATTGGTTTCTTTGGTATTGCCATACCATTTTTGTATATATGTACATTATCAAAATCTTCATATTGGCAGTCACCGAGCTCAATTCCATTCGGAAACGGAATTCAATCCGTATTTTGGTGCTTTAGAAAACGAAAAACGAAAAAAAATTTCGGAATGAAATCACTTTTAATTTCATGGATGGAATTAACATTTTCTGCTTGTTAAAGTAAAAAAAACACATTTTAAACAATTTTTTTTCAATTAAGAATACTATTTTTCATTTATTTATTCAAAGCTGGATTACAATTATTTAGTTTTTATTTATTTATTATGCAAATTTCTCAAGTCATTACAAAAATAAAATCAACAGAACAAAATGTACGGAATTGGTTTCTTTGGTATTGCCATACCATTTTTGTATGCACTTTATCAAAATCTTCATATTGGCAGCACACAAAACAAAAAAATACAAGGCAGAATTAAAATATGCATACAAAAAAAATTAAAACGCCTAAACATATGCCACATTATCATTTACTACAAAATTATGTTGCCACACATGTAAGATTAAGCATTTTTTTCGGATTGATGAAAACGATGGGAATCTTAAGTACCAAAATGATATTTGAACGGAATGGTTAATACGGAATCAAAACCATTCCGAACGGAATCTGTGACACGGCTGATAATACAAATTTGGTAGTTATTTTTTGGAAGGTGGAAATAAATTATTAGTAACATTATGTGGTGTAATATGTAGTCATAAATATAAACTTTTTTTTGGTAAGTCAAAGCTTTCTTTTAAAATAAATGTAAATTTGTTGTAATTAAAGAATGGACAGCTAAAGAGTTTTTTTTTTTGAGGAATAGTGTAAAAGGGCAGAGGTAAAGAAGCAATACATTTAATAAAGGGATCCGTAATAATATCCTGAGATCCTTAAAAAAATATCACATACATTAACAAATATATTTCTTATTTGTATATAAACGCAATTAGACACTGTTGCAGTAATAAGGGAGTGAGAAAATAGAAGATCGTATTATTGCATACAAACATACAAATATTTTCATTCAATATAATGCAAAACTTTTGCAGCAAAAATTAAATTATGTACACATATATAAAAAATTTGCAAAACTTTATATTTTCAAAACACTTTTTGGCATCTCAAAAAACTTCCAAAAAAGGGAAAACTTGACAAATGGTAATGCTGCTCGTAATAAACAAAAATAATTCAAGATTAATTCGGTGGATCTTGACTACGAAAAGTCAAAGATGAATGTGGGCGGGGGGATCTTGAACGAGTTTTCAAGATGAATTCAGTAGATCTTGAAAAATAAAGCGGTGAAAGAAATTAGAGATGATTCGGAGGACCTTGAATATACATATGTAAGTCGAGAAGTTCAAGATGAATGCGGTAGATCTTGAACGAGATAAATTCAAGATGAATTCGGGGTATCTTAAATACAGCAAGCAAAAGAAATTCAAGATACAATGTAGTTGTTGGTACTATTTCTGTTGGTTTTCAATAATAAAAAAAATTTAAAATCAAATAAGCAAGTGTACAGTGTGGGAAAAATATTTACGGCCTAATTCATGAAAAATATTTCCCATAGAAATATATACCAAATAACCGCTTAATGAACCTGAAATATTTTTTATGAATAAAGCTGATAGTCATTTGTGACGGAACGTTATAATATAAAATCTTATTATAAACTTATTAAAAACTTATTATATATATTCTGGATCCTTATGCATAGGGAAGAAGAATAAGCGATGTCAGTCTGTCCGTCTGTCTGTACGTGAAATCGGTTTTCCGAAGCTTCCAGAAAAGCTAGAGACTTCGGTCTTCAACTGGTGTGTCAGAAATAGTCTGAAAAAGATTGGTATTTATTTAAAATCAGAAAAATCGAGCACACGATTTCAGAGCTGGAAAACTCAAACTTTATTTTGCCATACTAAAGTAACTAACGAAAACTAATTTTTATTATTTCTTCTATTAAATAAACTTATTTTATACTTCAGTATGAATAAAATTGGTATTTCTAATAAAAAAAATAAAAAAAAAATTAAAAAGACGTTTCCAGGGTTGGAAAACTTAAAATTTTTTTATACACAATTAACAAAATTAACTAAAATAAATTTTTCCTTTTTTCTATAAATTAAATATATCTTATATTCTTAAAAGAAAGAGATTGGTGTAAGAAATCAGAATAATCAAAAAGTATGATTCCTGTGTTGGGAAACTTGCACTTTTTGTGGTATTTTATATATTATATAACGAGGTCTAATTAATTTTTTTCTTTTTCTTTATAAATTATATACATATATTTTACGTTTTGGAAAGAAAATTTTGATGTAGAAAATAATAAAAATTAAAACCACAGCTTTAGAGGTGGAAACTTTGAACTATCTTTCTGGATATTAAAGTTACTAAATAAAAATATTTTTTTAATTTGATTTTTTGATATTGTGTGACGTGACGTCGTTTTTGACAACTGGAAAAAAAATTAATCAAAAAATTCCGAAAGGTCACTTACTAAAAATTGCACTAGAGCAAAAATTATAATTTTTTTAACAAAACATATGCAAATGTATGGATGTGCTTATGAATGTATCTCTGTACTTTATATACGCACTTTGGTGAAGGGTATATAAGATTCGGCACAGCCGAATATAGCACTCTTACTTGTTTTTAGGTAATTTTGTTGCAAATTTTAAAAATCAATGTGGCTGACATTCACAATAAGAACATTCTTCTATGAGGGTGAACCGGGAAAATACCATTAGCACTAGCTGCTTTATATAGCGAAAAGCTAATAATTGTATTAGTATTTCTATTATTATCCGTATTATCCACAATTCTTGACTGGAAGTGCGTCCTCTTTAAAATATCTCATGGTTCTTCCATCGTTTCCGGTCTTATTTTATCCCAATTGAGGAAGATTTTACGTTAGGAATGGGTTTTCGATAGGCAGTTTTGAGTTTAGAGGCTTCGTTAACGCTGTTTGGCTGTTAAAAGAGAATCATCCAGGATTCTCATTTATCATGCCTTATCTTCCAGTATACTTCAAGTTTTTTCCGTCCTGGTCTGTTAAATAAACTTCTGGCTGCTTTCCTAAGATTTATCAGATGTTCTTTCATCCAAGGCTTTTCTTTCTGACTCTGCCTGTTATGGAGTGGATAACACTCCTCAAAGATTTATCTAAGGACAGTATTCAGTCTTTCCACCTTCGAATCTATAAGATACACTATGTAAATTGGTGCTGAGTAGTATTCGATTTTGTATTGAAGATTTAGCGCAAATATTGACCAGTTAGTTTTTGCCATATTTCTGAAAGTTATAGCGCTTGGGGTAGAATGGTCCGACACATGCCAATCGCAAATATTATCAATTAAATTTTCTGAAGTAATAACAATAACCTATTCCCTTATTATGTTAATAAATTTTGGTTTATTTGTAGTGTATAGGGTAAAAAAATTCGGGTATATTCAGTATTTCACGTGAAATGAAATCGTTCGGAACCGTTCGGAACATATTTACAACAAATCAAATTCAATTCTGCACGTTTTAAGTTCACGTGTAATACAGAACATGGGCGATGACTTATGTTTTATGAACTCAAACGACGCATCACCTCAAGGGAGATGATGCCAGTTGCCGTCACAGCCTATTAAAATATTTCTACTTTATTGCAGGCGAGTGAAATGTTGCACCTCAAATCTGGTGGTTGCAGTGTCGGGGCGATACACTGGTTTCAATAGCACGTTCCGACTACCATGTTTAATGTTGTCTCTTCTGGTGTTGATTGTTCTGGGCAAAAGAGAAAGTTGAGTACTTCGATACGTAGTATTCATACTCTGAGTCTGGATGCACACATCGCATTGAAAAATTGATAATTACAGTCGTTTAAACAAAAAACCTTGTTTTTAACCATCTAGGATTCCTGTATCCATGTATCTTACCTTTTGTTATGGAGATAGACTCCTTCCTCTTGTTTGGCTCCGCTTCTGTTTTGGTATTCTTAAGGCTTCATTAGTCTTTACTTTCTGTTGCTGTTCTGTGCTGTGCCCTTCTGCTTCTAAATTTGAGTACTTACTTTTTCTGTAGAAACTTATCAGCTGTTTCTGATCAGAATGGTCGCAGTTTTCCACTAAGGCGATGAGCCTTGCATCGTCCACTGTTAAGTTTCAATATATTTTTGTAGTTTTCTTTTAAAAATTCATTTTTTTAATTGTAAAACCACAATCACATTTTATTTAAAAATATTTTTATTTAATTTATGCTGTCACTTACAATTACTTAACAATTTTTTGATTTTCACAGGTTGAACCGAAACAGAACAGAACGAAACAGAAAAACTAACGACTTGTATTAGATTTCTATAAACAAAAAAGAGTCAGCTGATTCGTAACAGAACAGAAAGTAAAAACTAATTCTGGCTTTAGTCCGCCCCACCATCCATTGGGTGTTTTGCCATGGCCGTGCTGGCATGATATATACCATGGATGCTTTTCCAGGCCAGTTCACATAAATACAATACGGGTATGTTCTGCATTCCACGTGAAATTAAAACGTGTGGAATTGCCATATCATTGTTGTTGTAATTACATATTACCAACAACAATTTTATGGCAATTCCACTCGTTTTAATTTCACATGGAATGTAGAACATACCCTATACATTCATATTTATTTATATAGTTCTTCACATATGAAAAAACTAGAAAAGAAAAATAAACTTTAGAACTTTTACCCAATACACAAAAAACGCAAAATGAGTCTGAACATTTTCATATCAAAAAAAAAGGTAAAAAACTTTAATTTCAACGGCTATTCCTACCATTTGGAGGAATCAGCCGGAAAAGTGTCCCATCGGTGTTGTAATATAAATAAGAAAAGAAAAATCTCGAAATCGCGTGCGTTTTAAAACCAAAACTGTAAAATTCGAGATATTATGATTCTTGATTTTGAAATTCAAAATTGTAAAAAGTTCGGGATTTTGAAATTACAGATTTTCATACTATCCCCTCCAGTTATAGGTACACCACGTCCCCGATAAATTTGCTGTTCACTTTATGAATTTGTCGAGCATTTCGTCGACTGCTAGGACATATTCCACAATAATATCATTTATAGCATTTTCCATCTTCTTACAGTATGTTGTCATCAATATTTTGAATGAGGGTCAGCTGGAGTCGATAACAGCGTAGCAATGTTATTCTGTCATCCTTTTGCATGCAACTTTGCCGTATGCAAGCTGCTCTTTGACCCTCTTCTCGCCCGATTTCCTCTTCAGTGACTTTGAGTTTTCTTACTGGAGAGTCCTCCAATAACTGAAGATTTCCCCAACGCCCTCGCTAGTGGGTTTCTTTCACCCTTTGAACCTTATGAGAAGTAAACGTTTGGGATTCGGCGACCACCAGCTGCTATACCTACTACAAGCGGGGAGATTTTAATTTAAATTTTTGCTTGTAGTGCTCAACGGTATTCTGCTCCTCCGGAAACTGAATTATCTTGCCCTTCTCCTTTGAGATGGGTGTTGACCGGTAGTCTGCATCTCATAGCCCATAAGGGGCTCTGCCAACAATAGTCTTTGTAGAAGTACACAACACACAACTACCAACAAAACTCTAAATCAAGAAAAGAAAACATTTAAAAAAACAGATTTCTTTCTTTTTTAATGAAATAAATACACCGTGAATATTCAACCGCCAAATTGACTATATTTTTTGTTCTCTATATTGTTTTATAAAAATAAATTATCTCATTTAAATATTTTTAAAACAGTACTATTTCCCAGTCAGCAATTTTTGAAATTTTCAATCAAATTCGAGTCTTTTTTGACTCCTCTGCGCGATTAAAAAGCTAGAATATGCGCTTATTTTCTGATCATAAATTATACTTTTGTCGGTAGAAAAACGTGACTACCCGCAACTCTTCTTGATAAGTCATTTATGAGTCTTTTTCTATATTAGTTTAGAGTCATTTTAGACCCTTTTTCTAGTAGTATTTAATGTCTTATTGGTCTTATTTCGCTTCATTTTTTACTCTTTTTCGAACTGTCTTTCAGCCATGTTTCTAATCGCTTACGAGTCATATTTGAGAAATTTATCAGTCAGTTTATGAGTCTTTTTATTGTCATTTATGACTGATATTTGAGTCATTTATCAGTCGCATTTCTAATCGTATTTGACTTTTCTTCGAGTATTTTTTAGTCAGCTTTCTGAGTCCAACGTTTAATGGCCAAACAGAATTACGACACAAACACATTTTCCATACAAATTGACACCAAAATGAAGTTACAGAAAGCAGTCAAGAGACAGAATCTATTTTATTTTGACAGCGTTTTTTCTTATGCTACCACACTTTCAATAAATTTCATACATTTTGTAAAGAAAAATAAGCAGAAAGAAAATATAACATAAATCAGAGAGCAGTTGAAGTTACTGCAGTTGATTTTATTATGGGCTCTGTTAATTTGAAATCGAATTTTCCTGAAGCTGCAGACTTATTCTGTTTCATCATTTAATTTCATATTCGATTTAACTTTTATAAATGAAAAAATTAAGTTTTTGACATTATACGTAAGGATTGCCCCGTTATACTTAAAAATAACATAGCAACTAGTGTTTAATCATCTATCTGCGTAAAATATGATCATAAAATACATAATTATATTCACTTTTAAAACACCTGCATGATTTTTTTATTATTAAGCATTTTTCAGTCTTCCAGGTGGTAAGCGAAATATGATAATAACAAACGGAAATAATAGTCACATTTTACACAACTGGATGATTAATTTTTGTGATTGCTATACAATTTGTTATTGCATTTCAAATCGAACTATTTTTACCCATTAGCGCGAATCTTTTTCGAGTCCTTTTTTGATCGTGTAAGTGATTAATCAGTTTTTGATCACGAATAGTGATCTAAAAAGACTCAGCAAGGTGATTCTTCAGAAAACTATCTTCCAAATGCTATATGGGTTATTGCATTTGAAAAAAGAAAATATGTGGATGTATAGTGTAGTAGTTTTTAAAGACGCTGAGTGTCTACACGGAAAAAAGAGTTTTACATAAATTCAACAAACTCGCATTCATTGATTTAAATTCATTGAAATTCAACGTACTATACGTTGTTTCAAAAATATATTCCTTGAAATTCAACGTAAAATTTTATGTAGATATGAACTGAACGTTGAAACCATTCCTTGATTCCATTATTCATTGAGTTTAACAACGAACTAGTTTATTGATTTAACGTATAATACGTTGAATTTAAGGAACACGTGCTTTCTTATATAAATAAAAGAAAAAAGTTTACTAAATTTCAAGAAAGTGTACTTTGATTCAAGGAACCCGTTCATTGGTTTTAAGTAATGTACATTGAATTTGACTTAAAGAGCAAGAAGGTGTTTTATTCAATGAACGAGTACTTTGATTCAAGGAATCACCATTTGAATTTTTGTTTTACTTGGTTCAATTCAACGTTCTAGTTCCTTGTTTTTATAACTGGGAAAAAACATAACTAAATAGAAAAAAATACAAACACAAAGCAATCAGTTGTTGTTCTTCGTTTAACAAATAAGTTTGTGCGCAATTAAAAAAGAAAGTTTGAAATAAAAAAGTGCCAAAGAGTATAGTCTGTATAAAAATACACTAACTTTGCAAATTTCAACTGTCTGTTTATGTATAATACTGTTACGAAAATGGCCGTCGACAAGGGTCAAAGCAAAGAATAGTCTAGAATAGTAGCCAAAAACTAAATAAGCATGCCTAGCTTGATTAAACGTAAACAAGCAAAAGCAACAACAACAAAAAGCGTCTGCTTCTTAAGAAGATTCACATATTTACACACATAAATACATGCTAATTCGAACGAAAAGCAAAAGATAAACAACCATCGTGTATTGCTTAGTTAATGATGTACACACGTATGCATATACACATGTACATATGTACATAGTTACCACATGAACTTAATTAGGCAGCATATAAGATGATAATGATCGTCTAGACATTGCTTGAAACTTCTAGTGCAATTTGTGTGAAATATAAAAAGAGGTGACGCAGCCAATGAGTTAGTTAGTTGCAGTTGTGAGTCAGTTACGAACAAGTCAGTCGGGAACAAGTCAGTCATTTGCAAATAAACAAGTCAGTTGATAATTAAGTTGTGAATTAATAATAGTCTGTCGTGGAATTGAGATTATTGTGGAGTCTATCGTGTCGACTGGAGTAAAGGGAACAGCGCAGCGAATAGACGTGTATAAGGGTGTAAGTAAAGCCAGTGAGTCTTTATTGGTATATCAACTGTGAGCGTCGGCAGAGTGAGTGCCGTGTGTGACAAGCAGCAGACAATGAGGTATTGGTGTATCAACTGTGAGTGACGGCAGCAGACAGAGAGGTGTCACGTGAATACTTGCGCAGCCAGATAAGAGACGTGTGTAAACTACAGCGAGGAAGGCGTAGTGGTAACCAGTTGTGAATATTTGTGTGTAATTTATTAGTTTAAGTTGTTTTAGTGTATTTAAGCTCTTGAGTAATTTAGTATAAGTGTATTTGTAAATAAAACTTGTATCATTCTTAACCCTCTTGTATTCATTTGCAAATTCTCGGATCTACGGAAAAGCGTTTTTACAGAGAGAAAAACGTAACAATACATTTAATTTTTAACTCTCATGTATTTCAAGTGCGCAGTTCTTACGTTTCTCAAGGAAATAGCCAGTGACGGACAGACAGACAGACGCAAAGCGCAGCGAAAACAATAGGGTCTTTTCATCTTTTGTGTAGTACGGAACCCTAAAAAAATACCGACTTCTACCCCACACCGACTTTAGAAACTTTTATCCTTTATATAATTAATCACGATGCGAATTACGATTTTTTTAAAATAAATTTTTTCTTTGTTGGCTTTAGTCACGCTTAAAAAAAATTGTATTGATTTACATGTGTTTTTATGGTTGGTTATTAATTTCGTTTACAATTTAATTTTCACATCCTGTGCCATGTTGTTCAATTTGACTTTCATATTTATGTATTAATTATGGTCGGTCAATACTGCTCGAGCTGAAAAATTCCAATGAGTTTAATATAATTAATTATGTACTAAGTAAATTAAATTTGAAATTTATTTGCTGGTGGTTCAGCGTTGTCTATATATTTCATTGTTGCTGTAACAAATCATCAGTAGACTTCAACCACACATTTTGAATAGTCACAAACCTCTTATCTTATGCACAGACTTTCAAGAACTATTTGAGAATTCACAAATAATAATATTTTTGAAAATCACAAAAGAAAAATAAGCGTAGTAGGCTTTGAAACTAATACAAAAAACCCAGCAAATAATTTATATTCGATTTCAATCTATTTTATTTTTCTACACCTTTATACAATTAGAAATCCATTGGATAACAATAAAAGTAATTATAAGGCAAAATGAAAAATAAAATCTAAATTTAACATTTAAGAAATTTATTATTCGACATATTGTCAGAAGTTTATTTTAATTTGAAATTTATTTGCTGGTGGTTCAGCGTTGTCTATATATTTCATTGTTGCTGTAACAAATCATCAGTAGACTTCAACCACACATTTTGAATAGTCACAAACCTCTTATCTTATGCACAGACTTTCAAGAACTATTTGAGAATTCACAAATAATAATATTTTTGAAAATCACAAAAGAAAAATAAGCGTAGTAGGCTTTGAAAACTAATACAAAAAACCCAGCAAATAATTTATATTCGATTTCAATCTATTTTATTTTTCTACACCTTTATACAATTAGAAATCCATTGGATAACAATAAAAGTAATTATAAGGCAAAATGAAAAATAAAATCTAAATTTAACATTTAAGAAATTTATTATTCGACATATTGTCAGAAGTTTATTTTAATTTGAAATTTATTTGCTGGTTATTTGTTTGTTATCCAATGGATTTCTAATTGTATAAAGGTGTAGAAAAATAAAATAGATTGAAATCGAATATAAATTATTTGCTGGGTTTTTTGTATTAGTTTCAAAGCCTACTACGCTTATTTTTCTTTTGTGATTTTCAAAAATATTATTATTTGTGAATTCTCAAATAGTTCTTGAAAGTCTGTGCATAAGATAAGAGGTTTGTGACTATTCAAAATGTGTGGTTGAAGTCTACTGATGATTTGTTACAGCAACAATGAAATATATAGACAACGCTGAACCACCAGCAAATAAATTTCAAATTAAAATAAACTTCTGACAATATGTCGAATAATAAATTTCTTAAATGTTAAATTTAGATTTTATTTTTCATTTTGCCTTATAATTACTTTTATTGTTATCCAATGGATTTCTAATTGTATAAAGGTGTAGAAAAATAAAATAGATTGAAATCGAATATAAATTATTTGCTGGGTTTTTTGTATTAGTTTCAAAGCCTACTACGCTTATTTTTCTTTTGTGATTTTCAAAAATATTATTATTTGTGAATTCTCAAATAGTTCTTGAAAGTCTGTGCATAAGATAAGAGGTTTGTGACTATTCAAAATGTGTGGTTGAAGTCTACTGATGATTTGTTACAGCAACAATGAAATATATAGACAACGCTGAACCACCAGCAAATAAATTTCAAATCAAAATAAACTTCTGACAATATGTCGAATAATAAATTTCTTAAATAAGTAAATTAAATAAATTTTTATTGTATTCGCTCATCACGGCTGATATTAATTAAATAAATATTTTTTTTACTCTTTTGAGCAAAAACATTTTCGCATACAAGCCAAACATTTTATATACATCATATGTTTTACATTGTAAATAAGAACTGTTTGCAATGTGTAAATTTATTGTCAGTTTTGTTATTGTATTCTTTACAATTATTGTATAAAATTTATGACATTTCAAAATGTCTACCGGAAGTAACAAATGACTTAATTTACCCAATGTTTGTGTATTTCTTGTTGCCTTAATTTTGATTTAAATAAATAAAAACAACACTTTGTATGCAAAACAAAATTAAGTCGTACTAAGAGACATAAAAGAACAAAAAATAAAACTTGAAAATGAACTGCATGTGTTCCTTTCTTTTTTGCTTCTTTTTTGTTTTTTTAAAGGATATCAATTTAATAAAAGAACAACTGTTACACTCAAGAAACACATTGTTTCCTTTTTCTTTGTTACTTTTTGTTTTTTTGCTTTACTTGTTGTTATTGCAGTTGCTTACCAAAGTTATGAACTGCCTTTAAACATGACATTTATAGTTAAATGATTGCAAGAATTTTCGCTATAAATACTTGTGTGTGTGTGTGTGTGCGTATGCATTTGACATTCAAGTTAAACTTCAAATTTATATTTGTCGGGTATGTTGTTTGCTCAATGAACGTCTTTCATTTGATGTCGTATAACTTTAATTGTTTCGCTATAATACAGTTGTTCCTTTTGAACAAACGCTACCAAGGATACAATAAAGGAGCATCTAACTTGCAATTGATCTATGTATGTATATACGAATAAAATTAATTTATTTTAATATTGTTTTTTCTTCAATTAGAAACACTAAGGGCTAATAAATCAGTCAATGGTTGTATATATTTTATTTTTAAATCTTATTTAAACAAAAAAAGTTGTTTTTCGCCACACAATTAAATCAAACTTTAATGCTATAAAACACAAACAAAGGCTACCGACCATCGACTACCGACTACAAAAGTAGCTGGCAACAAAAATAGCCAAGTCGCCAGCTACATAATTCTTTTAACGACTACCGACCACTAACTACAAAAAATAAACATCTGTTTTGACATATGTATTAAAGTTAACCAAAACAAAACAAACTTGATTTGATTTGATTTTTTTAAGTGAATTTGTGTGAAAAAAAAATTCAAATGTCTCAAGAAAATTTAATTAACTTTATAAGTACTATTGCTACTATTGCTTGATTATTATTTTTCAATGGTGCCACTATAATAGTTTTTCGCATTTTTAATAGCGATATTTAATGTAATGCGTTTTTAAAACCACCATTTCATGCATTTGTTGTATTGGCAGCACTAATCTGTTTTTTGTAGCCAAGAAAAATAGAAATTAGCCTAAGTTGGCTACGGGCTACAAAAGTAGCCGTGTAGTCGGTAGTCGTGTAGCGGCTAAAAGAATTATTCTCATAAGCACGCATGTATTCTATTTTTGACATCTTGTAGTCGATGGTCGGTGGACTTGATTGTGTTTATAGCATAATCGCCAACATTGCGCATTTAAGTGTTGTTTAAGTTTTACAAACATACCATATGTTTTGTGCATGTGTGTGTTTTTTGAAGGCATCCCTCTAGTCAACCTAGAACAGTAACCCGCAAGCCATAGCACAATTGTGCGGATGAAAATCACATACATGCTTACGCATGTCATTTAGTCGTCACTGAGCAAGCGACGAATGAAGTTGTGCACGCGTGTCCGAATTTTTTCCTGGTTTTTTGTTTAGTTTTTTTCAGCACACGGAACGAAATTAAAGTTAAAATTTAATAAATTTGTACAGCAAAAAAAAAAAAATTAATTAAATAATGATGGAAGCTAAGAAAAATTTCGTGATAAAAAATGCTTTTCGCAATATGCAATGCATTTTATGTTATGAAACATTGAAAAATAATAGGGAAAGTAGTCTAAAAAGGCATTTTAATAGTATCCACAGAAGTGTGAATAAATTTAATTTTGAATTTATACACAAAAACCTTGAATGCTCATTAAATTTTTACTTTTTATTTAAGTTTTAATTAAATTGCTTATTTACAAAAAAAAAAAAAAAATTCAATCAACTAATAACCACATCATGTATTTTATATTACAAAACTTTTCTTCAAGTGCAAGTTTATTTTACTCTCATTTTTCTCACCAATACAAACATATTTTATTTTGCGGGACACTGACCTAGAACCATATGTCTCTATGTCAATACTCTTTCTCCAGCGACAATTGCACTAGTTAAAATGTCGACAACCTTCCTTAGTAGAGATATGTTAGAGACGACTGGTGATATTGTCAATGAACGCTTCAATAGTTTGTTTTTATTTTTTATTATGTTGTGCAATAATATTAAATAAATATATGTAGACGAGGGTCACTAAAATCTACGAGCGAATCTGCGGTTCAAATATCTTCATATAGTCGTAACAGAACTACCTTCTCAATAATGCTAAAGTCTACTGATATATTTTGAATGACAACCCTATGTTATTTGTCAATACGCATTTGCATTGGCTGGGGTACACCTAGTCAGTAGCACTATTGACAATGTCACTAGAAAATCGCTATAAGTTTACTATTGACAACGAAAGAGGATATATCGATATTGTAGACTAGAGCCCCTAAAATTTACTAGTGAATCTTTGGTGCCAATGTCTCCATGTGGTCCCGAAAGAACTACTAAGTCAGTAGTGCTAAAGTCTAGTGGTGGATTTTCAATGACAAGCTAATGTTAAATGTCAATAGATGATACCATTGGCTGGGGTACACCTGGTCAGTAGTGCTACTGACAACGTGATTAGTAAATCACCCCAATTTCACTATTCGCACTTTCTGCAGGGATGTGCATGAACATCATGTGGTCGTATTAAAAAGAATTTCGTTTAATTTTCACAAATATACAACAAATGTAACACTTATTTTCATATCATGAAATATATAAATAGAAAAATGCGTTCTGATGCTCTTTTTGTATCATAAAATGTGTTTTTTGCTATTTAATTTTTTTGCAAGTTGATAAATCAACTTTTTTATTTATGAACAGCTGTTCTTTGTAAACCTTTCGATATTATTTGGAGATATTGTAGTGCTACCATACTTTCAACGTAATTTGATAATAACTTTAATTAGCCACTGAAAAAATTAAAGTGTATTTAAATACATTTTAATTTTCTATGAAAACTAACTTAAACAATATTTAAATATTCACTGATTTATTAGATACATTATGTCCTATGGTTCCTATTGGAACAAAGGGCCATAAGGGCTAATAAATTAGTCAAAGTTTAACCGCTGGTTTCGTTAAACTTAACTTTAATTTATATGCAGTTTAAACTCTACAGGAGTAAATGAGAGGACCATACCTTATGTGAAGCTTAAAAAATACGAGTAATATTGTGGCAGCACTAGAATAAATGTCAAAAAACAGCTGCTTTGCAGTAGGCTATCAGTTCTTTGCATAATCAAAAAGGCAAAAAAGTTAAAAAATTTTTTGAGAAAGGAATTATATTTATGCTTGTCGAAGAAGAATGGTATAAAAGAATAGCACTGTGTGTAATTTTTTACTACGCGATAAAAGTTTTGCCCCAAGCCTTGGAAACCGTTCGGGATTTTGAGTTACTCTGTGAGGCAAAGTTTTAGCTCTTGTGATAAAGAACAAAAATTGGGAACATATAAAATCAAAACAACTTCATCTTCAAGATCAAAATCGCAAAAAATATTTTAAAATATTAGATTTTTTTTACCTTTTCCCCCTGCTTAGGTCCATAGGTAGCAAACCGTTCAAAATTCAAGGAAACAATCAGCTATAAAAATGTACCTAAGATCTCAATAAATAACTTTCTGCAACATACGAAATTCCTAGGAATGATTCTTAACACCGTTTAGTCAGCGTTTAGGTAACCCTAAAAGGGAAAAATTTCCAAAAAAAATTAAATTAAAAAATTTTCGGGAAATGTAAATAAAAACCGAATTTTTTAAAATTTTTCCGATTTTGATCTTGAAGATAAAGTTTTTTTTTGATTTTCTATGTTTACAATTTTTGTTCTTTACTCTATTGATAATGAGATACTATCTGGAGATAAAATCACTTGGGCACTTGACAGTTTCTCACCGTTTAAATCACCAGGTCAGGATGGCAGCATGCGAAGAGCTTGTGACATCAGTTTGTGTGCAAACTGTGCATCTCACGTGTTATTTCTTGTAACGACCTTGGCATTTTCAGGCTGAGTATACCCGCCAGCAAACGGCGTTATAAGCTCCATCATCCCCTGGCTTTCTAAATTCTATAAACTCTGACTCTCTCTTAGTTACGTTCTGACCAGCTGGACAAAAGTCAGAGGTTTCTTTATTCCAAAGATTGGAAAAAGAAGTCATGAAGTCGCAAAGGACTTCCGACCAATCAGCCTTTCATTTTTCCTGGTCAAGACGTTGGAAAGACTTATACAGACAGTCATATTAGACAACGGCTGTTAGGATCGTCAATACTCTAGAATAGTCAGCATGCCTACCTTAAGGAAAGCTCTACAGAAACACCACTACATGAAGTGGTAAGGTTAATAGAGAGATCCCTCGAGCAACAACAATACACCCTGGCTGCCTTCCTAGGCATGAAGGGGCCTTCAATAATGTATCGGTGACAGCCATTCAAAATGCTCTCCAGGATGCTGATGTTGAATTTCACATCAGCAACTGGATAATAACCATGCTGGAGACAAGAAATGTCACTGCTAAATTAGGCAATAGCTAGAGTTCAAAATTGGCATGCAGAGGGACACCACAGGGTGGGATGATCTCACCTTTGCTCTGGCTTCTTGTGGCTAACCCAATACTTTTCAGATGAGATGCCTTGGGGGTTAAAGTTGTAGCCTACGCGGACGATGTAGTAATAATGGTCTCAGGGATGTTCACGGACGTGATAAGTGATAATTTGTCCAACGCTTTGGGCACACTTAGTAACTGGGCTACAGACTGTGGACTAGGAGTGTACACAAGCAAACCGGAACTGGTACTATTTACCACAAAAACCAAGGTACAGAACTTTAGGCTTCATGAATAATCATGATTTGTCGTTATCAGACAGCGCAAAATATCTAGGAGTTGTACTGGAGCAACAAATTACATGGAAACTGAATATTCAACACAGGCTTAGAAAGGCAATGGTAGCATACTACTCCTGTCGTAGGATGTTTCGATCTAAATGGGGCGTGAGCCCCAAAATTCTTAAATGGATGTATACAGCAATTGTGCGTCCAGTACTAACTTACTGCTCTGTAGTATGGTGGTCTGCTACAAGTAAAAAATACGTGGTAGACCAACTTTATAGAGTACAGAGATCCACTTGTAGGATAGGTCTGTCCTATAATGAGTTCTACCGAAGTTGTCATGAATAAAGCAAAGAAGAAACAATCTTCCACTTTCTTCGCGAATGTCCAGCTTTGCATCTCTCGAGACACAAGTTTTTAGGCAGAAATATACTAGACGAGCTTTCAGATTTATCTGAGATGGGGTTGAATGACCTTATCAGATATCTCAACGCGACGGGTTGGATCTATTTAGTACTTATCACCGTATCTGCATACTTAGATACGGTTCTACATAGGTTGACACCGACGAGTGGAGTGGTCTTTCAAAAAGGAATCATCTAAATTCTACTTGAATGTCTACGTGTAGAAGGCACCCACGTAAACCAACCAACCATGACAAGAGCTACAACCTCAGAGAGTAATTTAAAATTCCGAACGTCTTGCAAGATATGAACCTGATACCGAGGCCACAAATCTTTTGGGGGCTCATAAAAAAAGTGCATGCACTTGGGGCAAAACTAGGAGGGTACGCGTCTTTTTGTTTTGTTCTTTTATCGTGCAGTAGTATCCGTATATGGTTATAATTTTTCTGAAAAAAAAGTACAGGCTTGGAAAAAAAGTTGAATGCTCATTTAATGCAAAACATATCGCTCATTTACTTAACTAGTGTCATAACTCCAAAAATGAGATTTTTGAGTTAATAATGCAGAATAATGAGGCATTTCGTATTTTATCAAGTGCAAAAATTTCATATAAATAGCTTGTGTACCATCACCTCCTGAGACAAGAGGTATTTTTTCATGTCTTCATTGAGTTAAAACGCGCTTTCTGCAAAACTGTTTTTTTTGAGTTGTGACACAATTGAAGTAAATGAACGAATATGGTCTGTAAGTAACAAAGCCATATCGCCTGTATTGGTAGTTTAAACGCTCAATTTTATATGTTTACAGATGGTTTAAATCAATACAGTATTGATTTATAGGTTTTCTAGTTTCAAAACATTTTATGTCGTGGTATTTAAAAAAAATGTTTTGGTTTTTTTCTGTAAATGACAGTTTGTAGAAATTGCTCATAAACTTTTATCTTTCTACTTCGAATTAGAATGTTTATGGCTGTTTTAAATGTTATAGTCGTGTGTATGATTGCGGTTATTATACATGAGTATAATTTTACGCATATTTCCAAAATTAATTTCACACATGTGCTTATAAAAACATCTACACTTTTTAAACTCGTACCTCTTAATATTAAATTGTGGCATTAAAAATCTGTAAAATATGTACATTCATAATTTTTTTTTGTCATGGTGTTGGGGATAACACCTACCTATCACCTCCGTCCCACCTTCTCTCAATTTTCTTGAAATTTCATTCACTGGTTTCAATTTGTGAGTTTTCGTTTCGAGTTATTACTTCTTGTGTGTTTTATTTTTAATGGTTCTTTTAGAAACATTTCCATTCTATTTCATGCATGAAAACAAAGTTTTTTTTAATAACACAAAAATTTAACGAAAAAAGTGCTTTTTTACCAATCAAGGTACAAATGTTACTTTGCATTTATGTATGTTCTTAAAAGTTAGGCTAGGACAATATCCTAAGCAATCGTACGACTTTTGAAAAAATACAACTCTGACCTAATGAATTCTTGTTGTCTTTTGACAATTTTCATAAACACCAAGGTTGTATTTACTCAAAAGTTGTACGATGGGTTAAAATTTTCATTTCATTTTTGCAGAAAAAGTAAAAGTAAGAAACAATCCAACATACCAAACCATTATAATTCCACTATTTGATAGATGCTCAGTTTTTGATGACTTAAAAAAGCTGAAATTTTTATACAAAAGTGGACCTGATAACGTACCTAGCTGTCTTCTTACTAAATATGCTGATGCTTTTGTGGTCCCTCGTACATTATTATTCAATTTGTCGATCAAGTTTGATATATTCATAGATATATGGAAGGATTCCTTTATCATCCCGTTGTTTAGATCTGGTAGCAAATCTGATATCAGAAATTACAAAAGAATCGCTAAATTGAGTATCATACGAAAACTCTTTCAAGAACTTATTACTGCCTAGTATATAAGCCTGTCCATGACAGGTCTCAATATATTGTTACGTTTTTCTCTCTATAAAAACGCTTTTTCGTAGATCCGAAGATTTGCAAATGAATAGTTACAAGAGCCGAGTGTAGTAATTAGGGTTAAGAATGAATGATACAAGTTTTATTTACAAATACACTTATACTAAATTACTCAAGAGCTTAAATACACTAATACAACTTAGGGCCATTATTACAACTTAAAGTTAGTTAAAAGTAGGATTTTATCGGACGTATAAAAAGCTTTCCATTATTGCAAATTGGGTTTAACTTACCAGATAGGATAAACTTGCCTATAATTTATCGCTCACTTTAGTTTAAAGTAAAATTTTGCAAATGATAAAGTTTTTATACGTCCGATAAAATCCTACTTTTAACTAACTTTAAGTTGTAATAATGTAAGGGCCACTAATAAATTACACACATGTATTGACAACTTGTTACCACTACGCCTTCCTCGCTATAGTTTACACACCTCTCTTATATGGCTGCGCAAGTATTCACGTGACACCTCTTTGTCTGCTGCTCGTCACTTACGAGACTCACTCTGCCGTCACTCCCAGTTAATACACCAATACCTCTTTGTCTGCTGCTTGCCACACACGGCACTCTCTCTGCCGACACTTACAGTTGATACACCAATAAAGACGCACTGGCTTTAGTTACACCCTTACACACGTCTATTCGCTGCGCTGTTCCCTTTACTCCAGTCGACACGATAGACTCCACAATAATCTCAATTTCACGACAGACTATTATTAATTCACAACTTAATTATCAACTGACTTGTTTATTTGCAAATGACTGACTTGTTCCCGACTGACTTGTTCGTAACTGACTCACAACTGCAACTAACTAACTCATTGGATGCGTCACCTCTTTTTATATTTCACACAAATTCCACTAGAAGTTTCAAGCAATGTCTAGACGATCATTATCATCTTATATGCTGCCTAATTAAGTTCATGTGGTAACTATGTACATATGTACATGTGTATATGCATACGTGTGTACATCATTAACTAAGCAATACACGGTGGTTGTTTGTCTTTTGCTTTTCGTTTGAATTAGCATGTATGTATGTGTGTAAATATGTGAATCTTCTTAATAAGCAGACGCTTTTTGTTGTTGTTGCTTTTGCTTGTTTACGTTTAATCAAGCTAGGCATGCTTATTTAGTTTTTGGCTACTATTCTAGACTATTCTTTGCTTTGGCACTGTAGGAATATTTTCGCGTAGCACTTACATTAAACCTGTTGGATTATTTTTGTGTAATGCTGCTTAAACCTGTCGACGGCTATTTTCGTAACAATATGTTTTTGATGTGTAAACATCTATACGCTAGGGGGTAAAAATCTTTTGACTTTGATTTCTTTGCTGAGGTTTCTTTGCTTTTTGCTTTTGCTTTGCATTGTCAAATCGGTGTGAGCTATATATGAGTGTATTAGTGTTTGAAATAAGCAATACCAAGCAGAGAAACAAGTCGACCGGCTCGAAGCCGACGGTGCGCCGCCGCCGGTTATTTTTCTGTATATTTCCGTACACCAAAGGTGAAAATCAACCGTAAGAGCTACGGACTTGAAATTTGGACACAATGTGTAGACATTTGGCCACTACAATAACAAATACATGAGAGTTAAAAACTAAAGTGTGTTCCAAAACGAGCAAGGAAAAATTTTAAAATCCCATGTAATATATCTACATACAATTGTATGTACATATATATTATATACACTTTTATACAGACTACAACAATTAACACTAAATTTAAAAAATTTAAATCAATGCGTGTTCCATCAGTTAATGCAATTTTGACTTTGTAATTTTGACAACTTGCTGTATCTTGGAAACCGTAAGAGTAAAACTCTTGAAATTTTCAAAAACGCTAAAACTAAAAAATCAAAAAAAAATATAAAAAATTGCCAAAAACAAAAAAAATCGCCAAAACAAAAAAAAGCACCAAATAAAAAAAATTTCTAGGACTAAAATAAATCGCGAAAACCCGCAAAAATCGCCAAAATTAAAAATATCCTTAAACAAAAAAATCGCCAATATGAAAAAATCGCCTAAATAAAAAAACCCCAAAAACAGAAAAAATCGCCAAAATGAAAAAAAATTGCGAAAATTAAAAAAACGCCAAAACGAGAAAAAAGCGATAAAACTGAAAAAAGTCGTTTAAACTGAAAAAACTTAAAAAGAAAGAAAGCTAAATCAAAAAAAAAATGATCAAAACCGAATGTGCGCGAGTCAAAGTCGCACTTTACTGAATTTATTTTAATTGCAATGCGTACACAACAACAAGAACAGCAACAACTGAACGATGAACAACAGGAATTAAAAATTAAAAAGTAAAAGTAAAGGCATTTACCATAGACGAGCACTGCAGTACCACTAAAGTTTCAGTAAAAACAAAAAAAATTTACTGATTACTAAAATTTTTTTCTACAATTTTTATAAATTGCCTAAATGATTTGTTATATGATGCGGTGCATTGAATTTTCAGTAATCAGTAATGCCCGTATTCATAATGAAATTCTACCAAGTGGCTAAATGTTTTTCATACAAAAGTTTCAAAATTTGAATGAAAAAACTTTGCCACTTGCTACGGCCCTACGATTTTACTAGTAATGCAAATTTAATTTCATTGGCAGTAAAAATTTACTGAATTTTTTTAGTAATCAGTAAATTTACTGCTTACTGCAATTTTAAATGCAGTACATATACACATACTGCAGTGTGCCCATTTACTAACCAAATAAGTTAAATAAAACAAACAAAAACCAGCAAATTCCTATGTATTTACAATATTGGAAACTTCGATTCTTTTAATTGATTAATTAAAAAAAAATATACTAAAAGCATAAGTACTTCCAACTTAAAAAAAAATTTCATTACTAGATGTTTACACATCTCCTCTGTGATCGGACTCACATTGCTTTTTTTTAATATTAAATTAAGTTAAAGTTAAATGCTTGTATTAAAAACAAATTTCGGAAGTTTAGTGCAGCTTTATTAAACAAATTTATATATAGGACTTCGTTGTATATATATATATATATATATATATATATATATATATATATATATATAGCAGGTATAATCAGGCCTAAAAAATTTTGTATTTAAATAAATGCTTTTTATCATGCACTCCATTCCCAGACCAATTACAAAAAATCCAGTACGTCTTCGTTGGGTTGTTTGTTGCGGTTAGTACTATAAATATGCCAATTTTCAGCTTTTTACACCGACTGATGGCTAGAGAAAGTTCTGGAATGGCAAGCAAATGAGGAATGAGGAAGGTGTAAAAACTGTATGATCTCAAAAATGGCTTTTGCCACGCACCGCAGCCCCCAGACCGAATATCAAAATTTCGGCTACCTTAGGTTCTTTTTCGCGGTTAGTACTATAAGTATGCCAATTTTCAGCTTTCTAGCCCGACTGGTGGCTTCAGAAAGTTCTGGAAACCTAAAATAAAATACTGTAAAAAATTGAAAAATGTCAAAAATGGTTTTTTCACGTGCCCCAGCCCTCAGACCGAGTATTGAAAACCTAACTACGCTACGTTCTTTCTTCTGGTTAGTTCTATACATATACTGCAGTGCGCCCATTTACTAACCAAATAAGTTTAATAAAAGAAACGAAAACCAACAAATTCATATGTATTTACAATATTGAAAGTTTTGATACTTTTACTTAATTAATTTAAAAAAAGATACTAAAAGCATAAGTACTTCCAACTTAAAAAAAATTTTTCATTACTAGATGTTTACACATCTCCCCTGTGATCGGACTCACATTGCTTTTTTTTATACACATGATATTTTCTGTGTATGTCAAAATCTGCTTTTTACATACTGCTTATAATTTTTGTGTTCATACATTGGTTTATTTATTATTATTATTATTATTGCTTTATTTTAAACCAGCTGATGTCAGATGCTTTGTCACTTGAAAATAGAACACGCTCTAAATCAAAATTGTCGTTTGTACTGTACACAGAGAAATAACACATGCTATTGTTTGAAGGTGTTCAGACTATATGTACAAATATATCATGTGAAAAAGTGACATTCCACAAGACCAATACATATAATGTGAACACAGCTTTACAATTCACAACTTTGTTCAATCGTGGTTTTGTCAACACACAGCAAACTGATGTTGTTTATACACTCAGGGAAAAGCTGCAACTTAAAAATAAGAACGCGTCGCATTGATTAAATAATTTTCAATATATGTAATAGAAAATGTATATTGAGATACTTAAAAATAAATAAAATTAATGAATTAATACTGTAAATTAATATTTTTCCATATTGAAATAAGAAATTTCAACATCACTAGACTTTCGTTGATGTTTTTTATTAGTTCAATATTTTTTTTTTATTGATTTTAAGCTGTTTTTTCTCTCGGTGTACAGATTTCAGCAAGGCATTTGACAAGGTCAACCATAAACTTCTTTTGAAGAAATTGCATTCCATGGCTTTTCCACAAGGAAGTTATCTTGGACCACTCCTATTTTCTTCATTTATCAATGATTTACCTATTGTAATCAAGAACACGCTCATATTAATGTAGGCGGGTGATGTAAAAATATTTCTTAGCTGCAATAATTGCGTTCGCCTACCCAAAAGGTTTTAAAAATTTTTTACTGAACTTTACTGCATTTTACTAAATTGCGTTCACACAAAATACAGTAAATGAGAACACAAATTGAGAGAGTAAAGTGACAGTTCTTGACAATACTCAGTTTTGCAAATTTTTACTGCAGAAATTTGCCGTAGTAAAGTTCAGTAAGATAAAAACATATGATTCAAAATGTAAACAAATGAAAAGTAAGCAACTGAAAAGTGTAAAAATTTGAGAAAAGTTTAAATAATAAAAATCGTGAAAATCATAACAAAAAACAAGTAAGAGTGCTATATTCGGCTGTGCCGAATCTTATATACCCTTCACCAAAGTGCGTATATAAAGTATAGAGATACATTCATAAGCACATCCATACATATGCATATGTTTTGTTAACAGATTTATAATTTTTTGCTCTAGTGCAATTTTTAGTAAGTGACCTCTCGATATTTTTCGATTAAATATTTTTTTTTCGAAATTATTTTATTTTACACTCTGTATTTAGGAAATATTTTACATTCACCCTTATTCCAATTGTCAAAAATTACGTCACGTCATACAATATCAAAAAAATGAAATTAAAAAAATTGTTTTATTTAGCAACTTTAATATCCAGAAAAAAGTTCAAAGTTTCCAGCTCTGGAGCTGTGGTTTTAATTTTTATAAACATTTCTTTCCAAAACGTAAAATATATATAATTTATAAGAAAAATAAAAAAAACTAATTAGACCTAGTTAATATATGGTACATAAAATACCACAAAAAGTGTAAGTTTCCCAACCCTGTAATCATCCTTTTTGATTTTTTCTGATTTCTTAAATTTTTTAAACTTTTTTTTATTAGAAATATCAATTTTATTCATACTGAAGTATCCCATAGAGCACGAAATATTGCTGGAATTTGGCAGGAATATTTCTTCGTAACGTTGTAATGTCACAGGCAATATGCCTGAAGTATTCCTGCAATATTCCTATGTCCGCTTTTTTTGTCTTGCCAGCAAGATTGAGGAATTATTGCACTGCAACATTGCAAAAATATATCAAAAATTTTCATTATATCACCCGGAAACCATAAGAGCGTATATAGTTTTTGTTTTTGAAATGTTAATACCTTTGCCTGAAACGTTCAGAATTGCGAAAAAAAAAATTCTCAAAAATTAAATTTTTTTAGACAGAGAAATGATTGAATTTTTGAAAAAAAAATTTCTTTGGAAATGACATATTTTTACCTGAAACTTAAAGACTTAGAAAAAAAAATTAAATTTTTATTATAGCCCTATGCCTTTTTATCTGTACTTTTGCCGCATGTGGCATTATGGCATATGTAACGCGATATATTAATTTAACAAAAACAATATATATAATATTTAATGATTTTTTGTAATATTTTGATAATATTGGTACTATGTTACAAATGTAATATTATCAAAAGCTATTCCGGCAATATTCCTGTAATATTACCGATTACCTGCAACTTAATAACATTTCACCAAAATTTCGGCAATATTTTGTGCTCTATGGGATAAAAAAAATAAGTTTATTTAATAAAAAAATAATAAAAATTAGTTTTCGGTGAAATAAAGTTTGAGTTTTCCAGCTCTGAAATCGTCTGCTCGATTTTGCTGATTTTCAATACCAATCTTTTTCAGACTATTTCTGACACCGAAGTCTCTAGCTTTTCTGGGAGCTTCGAAAACCGATTTCACGTACAGACAGACAGACAGACGGACATCGCTTATTCGTCTTCCCTATGCATAAGGAAATTACAAACAGAATGACAAACCTATATATAACTAACCTTTTACCTTTTTTGGTATAGTGTATAAAAAAATAGCTCAGCTGCGTCTTCGCTAACTACCTGGTGAATGTGCCTTGGAATTTTTTCATATCTTAAAAAATCTCCCTTTTATGTAATATTTGTTTGACATTTATATAGATAAAAACGTGGCTTTATTGTATTGGCCTTGCTGCTACCAAGTTGATATTGCCTTGATACAAATTATACACACTGCGATAAATTAAAATTTAATTTATTCTTATAAATATTTCATAAAAACACTTACATTAAAAAAAATAGCCTAAAAATTATTGATAATTGGAAATCAAGCGTTAAAAAACCTTGTGCACTTAAACAAAAGTGCTGGAGTTGCGTGTTTCACAAAAACTAACAATTGAAGTTACAAAATTTTTAACTCATATTACAAAAATTGTTTTGTAATTCTATTACAGCTGAAAGAGAGAAAAACAAAACTAAATCGAAATCGAACTAAATTACGATGTGTTACGCTTATTACATTACTCGTTTAAGAACCTTCAGACAATCGACAATGTCAGTCAACAAACATAAAAAATGAAAAGTTTTCATGTTTTGTAAATTGTTAAAATTCAACAAAAAAAAAAAATTATTTTCCAACAGCCAGAGCTCATTTTCATGACTTCGAAGAAAAACTTTGTGAAAATCTGGTTGCTTAAATACAAGGTTAAGGTAAAAGTTTGACTTTTGTTGTAATTGTTGTTGTTTTTGTTGTAATTTTCAACTTTAAAACTAAATTTGTTTTTCTGATGAATAGTAACAAGGTACTTTTACATACATACATACTAAAGGGTTGCATTTGTATACTCGTTTGTATAGCCAAAACAAATATACCCTGGTATGTACCATATAATTGTAGTGTGAGCGACAGAACTAGTATAAGAGTTATTGTGTGTGCGTGCCAAAATTAAAATACAATTGAAAACAAATAACAATTGCTTAGTCCCTATTTACACTATGCAAGTCTTATTGCTTTAGACGGGTGGAAAAGAAACTTTGCTGTTCCCCTCGTCTCTCTTTCCCTGAAACTAATCAGCTTAGCAATAAGACTTGCACAGTGTGATTTGGGACTTATTGTGTTGCTGCTGAGTAACTGTTTGATCTGTTTTTGCTCAAAAAATACATATTGTAATACAAATATATGAAAAAACCACTATTGAAACAAATACATGATGTGCAGATGTATGTGCGGACGTTCGTTATGTTATTTTGTGGCGCAGCCAAAGTGTAGAGAGAGAAAGAGACAATTTTGCTCTGAGAGTAATTACAAATGCATGTGTTTCATGTACATGTATCATTTGCTTACATATGTATGTGCAACTTTGCTTTCATTCATTCATTCATCAGCCACTTACATTTTTTCTCAACACATCATAAGACACTTATGGTAAAAGCAGTTTTATGTATCTTATTTGCCTTAGAAAAACAAACAAAAAAATAAAAAATAAATGTGTTGTTTTCATTTGCTCATTGCCCAACCAACAATAATTGCTTAAAAAATCAACATTTACAACTAGTAACAGAAAACGATAAATAACATATTTGTTCATACCAGAACCAAAAACACGCAAAAACTAGTGCAAACAGATGTATCTGTGCAATGCTATAATACAGACTACTTCTCTACAAGAACAATGACGGTCATTTGATGTATCATCTGATGGAAATTTCTGATGGGTATATACATCAGAAGTTTCTATCATTTTGTTAAGGGCAATATAAAAAAACTGATATAAACATTCGTGTACGTGTGATTTTTTCTCTCTCTCATGCTTGTGAACTTCATAAACTAGTAAAACATGTATATGAACTGCTCACTCCAAATTATTTTACTAATCAGTACTGATGTAAAAATCGCCAGAGCTGACTAATCAGCTGAAGTAAAAATCATCAGATCTTAAGAAACGAATACATATGTACATATTTATGCATATGATCCTTAAGATAGTAAAAGGTTGACAAAAGTTTTGAAAATTTCAAATACAGATTGGTGTTATTATGTTCGATAATACATACCAGAAGAGTAGTAACAGGTATTTTTTGTCACACAGTGTTATTTGTTTAATAAAAAATATATTGAAATACTACAAAAAATATTAAAGTTTATTTAAACGGTTTATCGGTTAGTCGAGCAAAATTAACCGAGAATAGCAAATTTTAAATTAATTCAAAAATTAATCGGGTAGAAATTAATCGGTTAACCGATTAACGGTTATCCGATTGAGTACCCCCTATTAAAAAAACATTACAAAGCCAATTTAAGCTTCTTTGAATTGTGGTTAACGTATGTACATATATTGAACGCATCTAGACGTGCTAAACCAACAAAAAATGCATTTTTTTAAACTTGTTTTAATTAATTAATTAATCTATTTTAAATTGATTTCTAAAAAAGAGGGTGTTCTTAAGTTGTTTGTATTAGTTTTTATATCTACCCAGCAAAAAATTACACATTACCATCAGAACTACTTGTCATATAATGACTTACTTTTCTGATTACCAAATCTCATTACTCGCTTACAAATCACATTACATACAACTTAAAAAAAAATGCTATTACAAGTTGATAAATGAGGAGAATGATTATTTTAGATTTAATAGATTACGTGAATATGTTGAAAAATAAAAAAAATGTAAGTACGTCTCAAGAATTGATTATTTTAGTCTCACACGCCTTGTTAAAATCATTAAGTTGGTAATCCAGTAGGGTGTAACGATTCCTAGCACAGTCCCACATTTATCAGAAATGTTGCTACCTATAACACCGGCTATGCTTTTGGAAAATTGAGGTGGTTCTTTTATTTCTTGTAAATGTGGTTTTCTCGTTACTATACAATTAAAATATTAGGTAGCTTTAATGCATTATATACACAAATTCTTGATATAATAACAAAATTAATATTACAAAACAATAAAAGAATTGAAATTACTGAACTTAAGCCTGACTAAGAATTATTCCTGATTAAAAATTCACTATAGTTCAATTAAAATCTAAAAATGTCTCAATTCATAACGGGCACGTGACAAAAATATGTTCACTTGGCAATCACAAATGTTGGAATACCAAATAAACGGTAGAAAAAGCAAAAACAAAGTAACATAATATCCACTACTATAATACTTACATATATGAATGTACCGACGGTACATCGAATAAGTAAAAATAATTAATGTGATGATAGTAAAAGATAAGCAAGAATAGTTAAACATACGTAGGTAGAGTAATATAACTTCGTGCTAACCTAAATAGAAAAATGAAAATATGGAAAAACAGGGGAAATAAATAGTGATACTTACATATGTATTTACCAAATGTAAATCAATAATTGTACACAACAATCATTTCTCACATTCCGTTTCATTAGAATTTACGTTAAATAGCTGATGTTAATAACAATCTCTGCCCAAGTAGATAGACTAGGGTGCTGATGAAGTGCGTTGCTGCACAGAAAAATATCGGTATTTCCCCCAGCTTAAAAGTCTAATTTAATTTTTCTTCTCTTCTTTAGAAACTCACATTAATTAATAAAAATATTTCATTCAATAAAAGAATTGAAATTACTGAACTTAAGCCTGACTAAAAATTATTCCTGATTAAAAATTCACTATAGTTTAATTAAAATCTAAAAATGTCTCAAAACAAATTAATAAAACAATAATACCAGAATATGACAGAAAAAAAAATAAAATAAAAATAAAGCAAAGAAACGCAATTTGAAGAGAAAACAGGATCTCGTTTGTTCCCTTCTTCTACACCCACCCATGTCCTATGCTATTCTTTAGATATGTTGTTGAATAGCCCACATAATTAAACTAACTCATATTTAATTCGACATTTTTCTAAATTGCATTTTATTTTATACAAGTTAAAAAGTAAAAAGAACACAACGACAATGGTAAGACTGTTGTAAATATAGTGATGGTAAAATTGAGCTTACAATACAAAAAAGCTTTCAGCAAATTGAAATACGATGAATCAAAACAATTCACATATTCCATTTGCAATAAAATGCTAAGTATATAAAGCAGAAATCTACATCAACTGACATCACACACAGTGGACCAAACACAAAAGAACGCTGATGATGAAGGTTTAGTGGCCTTCGAAAACGGCTGGCTGTTCCGTTCAACTATGTGTTGTTAGTCAGAATATTTACAACAGACTTTGGTGTTATTTGTTCATTAATAATTATCACATGTAATTTGGCTTAAAAAGCGATACGAACTTTAGCCCGTTCAAATCACAAATATAGAAAAAAATAAAAAGTTTATAATTATTTCGGAAAACATTAGTGTATATGTGTAATTAGTATTTTATAAATGTAAGTTAATAATTAAGTAATTTAAATTAATATAAATTAAAAAAAGTTCTTGCACAAAAGAAATGTGCTCAAGTGTATTCATTAAGTGTAAAATTAACCAGAAACAAACAAAAATAATAATTAATTGATTTTTAAATTAATTAGTAGCTCAAAACTTCATACCAATGATATTAAGTTTCTTATACGAGTCATAATCAATTTATTGATGTACCAGTTTCAACATGAAATACATCTATATGTATTTTTTTTATAGATATTTATTTATATTTTTTATACCCTTTACCAAAAAATGGTAAAAGGGTATATATAGGTTTGTCATTCCGTTTGTAATTTCTAGAATATTAATAAGCGAGCCATAAAGTATATATATTCTGGATCCTTATGCATAGGGAAGACGAATAAGCGATGTCCGTCTGTCCATCTGTCTGTACGTGAAATCGGTTTTCCGAAGCTCCTAGAAAAGCTAGAGACTTGGACTGGTGGGTCAGAAATGGTCAAAATAAGATTTGTATTGAAAATCAGCAAAATCGAGCAGACGGTTTCAGAGCTGGGAGACTTAAACTTCATTTTGCCATACAAAATAACTACCGAAAACTAGTTTTTAATAATTTTTTATTAAATAAACTTATTTTATACTTCATTATGAATAAAATTGGTATTTGTGATTAAAAAAAATTAAAAAAAAAATTAAAAAAATTATACAGACGTTTCCAGGGTTGGAAAACTTTAACGTTTTTTCTTATACAAAAGTAACTTACTAAAACAAATTTTTCCTCTTTTTCTATAAATTAAACATATCTTATGTTCTTAAAAGAAATAGATTGATGTCAGAAATTAGAAAAAGAAAAAGGATGATTCCAGGGTTGGAAAACCTAAAATTTTTGTGAATTTTAAAATTAACTACCGTAAACAAATTTTTTAATTATTTTTATTAAATGAACTTATTTTATACTTCACCACGAATAAAATTGGGTTTTTAAATAAAAAAAAATTAAAAAATTTAAGAAGACGTTTCCAGGGTTGGAAAACTTTAACTTTTTTTCTTATACAAAAGCAACTTACTAAAACAAAATGTTTCTTTGTTTCTATAAATTAAACATATCTTATATTCTTAGAAGCAAAAGATTGGTGTAAGAAATCAGAAAAAATAAAAAGGATGATTTCAGGGTTGGGAAACTGAAACTTTTTGTGATATAAAAAATTAACTACCGAAAATTAATTTTTATTTTTTTTTAAATAAATAAACTTATTTTATGTTTCAGTACGAATAAAATTGGTATTTTAAATTAAAAATTGAACTTCAAAAAATTAAAAGGATGTTTCCAGGGTTGAAAAACTTTAAATTTTTTTATACAAAAGTAACTTACTAAAACAAATTTTTCCTTTTTCTATAAATTAAACATATCTTATATTCTTAGAAGCAAAAGATTGGTGTAAGAAATCAGAAAAATCAAAAAGGATGATTCCAGGGTTGGGAAACTTACTCTTTTTGTGATATAAAAAATTAACTACCGAAAATTAATATTAATTTTTTTAAATAAATAAACTTATTTTATGCTATAGTATGAATAAAATTAGTATTTCAATTTAAAAAAAGTTGAAAACACGTTTCCAGGTTTGGAAAACTTTACTTTTTTTGACAAAAGTAACTTACTAAAACAAATTTTTCCCTTTCTTTATAAATTAAACATATCTTATTTTCATAACACTACGACCACACCAGCAATTTGATGTGTCTAAACACAAGCAATAACGCCGGCAGAATTATGACGTCCGATTGCTTATGTTCAACAATGTATCTAGAAGTGGTGAACACGTATATTCAAATATATTTGCTTTTTGTTCTCATTAATACTTAAATTATCAATAATTTTATCCTTTTCTAATTTTAAATTGAACTTTTCTTGGTTTTATGTAGTTGAAACTTTTTTTCTACTTTTGTGTTGAAAAAAAATCAATATAATTTGTATTTGACAGCATGTGTTAAGAGATTGTTGCTCAGCAATGTATTTTAACATTTGTTGCTGAATATATATTTGAACACATATTCATACGGTCCACACGCTAATATCTTGTGTCGCCAATCGAATTTGACAGTTGCCACGGCAATAATTGCCAAGATTATTGCTCGTGTGGTCGGCATGTAAAAGAAAAATATTGGTGCAAGAAATCAGAAAAATCAAAGAGGATGATTTCAGGGTTGGAAAAGTTACACTTTTTGTGATATATAAAAGTAACTGAGTCTAATTAATTTTTATCTTTGCCCTTATAAATTATATATGTTTTACGTTTTGGAAATAAAAGTTTTTTGTAGAAAACTATAAAAATAAAAACCACAGCTCCAGAGCTGGAAACTTTGAACTTTTTTTTCTGGATATTAAAGTAAATAAATAAAACATTTTTTTGAAGTTTCTTTTTTCACTTAACGCACTTTCTATATTTTTTTAAGAACTACTAGATTGGTATAAGTAATCAGAAAAATCCAAAATTATGATTCTAGGGTTTGAAAATTAATTTTTTTTGTACATAAAAGTAACTAGGTCAAATTATTTTTTTCTTTTTGTTTATACTTTATGTATGTGCTTATGTATGTATCTCTATACTACATAAAATCACTTTGGTAAAGGGTATATAAGATTCGGCACAGCCGAATATAGCACTCTTACTTGTTATATACTAATAATGTTGTTATTTTACTTACCAAAGATCTCGTTCCGTTGACCGCAGGCCTGTTGTCTCGGAGCTTGACTTTGGTTGTGTTTCGTAGTTCAGGTAAAATTTGTAATATTAAGTTATTAAATGGATCATTCGTATTGAACCTTGAGTATTAATTTTTTTTGTTATCCAATACAATGTGCAAATGAAAGGAATGTGTATACAAATATATTTCATGCAACTTTTTCTCACAGTTGTAGTTTTCAGAAAAATTAGTGCTTGATACAGAAATGGGTTTTCATATAAATTTAGAGCAGGATACAATTTCTGGCGTTGACAAAACGGATTTTGAAAGTTGCTTCTTCTAATTTTATTTTGTGCAAACCTCCTTAAAATATTGTTTTGTAGTTCTATAAAATTTTCAGTAAAAGTACACGCAAAGAAAAAATATGGTTGAGGTAAACATAATCAAACAGCAACGTACTATGATTGAATTACATGGTTGCAGTCAAATCATATTATTGTAAACTTTAATAATATTATTATCTGAGTTAATAATAATATTATCTACAAAAACAATGAACTTTGTTACACCTAATCTTAGTATTGTAAATATGACAACACTATTATTAGATGTGACTAATATATAATTGAGACTCACCATACCATGTTCTTATATTATATTAATATTGTTAAATACGACCACAGTATTATTTAATATAATAATACTATTTTATTTTTTAATCATATATTTATTGTAGAAACAGCTGTGCGTTAAATTCGAAATAAAAATAAATTAATGTTGTTGAAATAAAATGTGTATATAGAAATGTATACTTACACGACATACTGACATGTCTGTATAAAGAGATACACAAATGTTTATATATTTTTATTGGTCTACCCTTTTGTTTATACTCTATTTATTTATTCATTTGTTTAACATCACCCATGCAATACCGATAGCTTACAAACGAAATACTGAACTGACAGATGTTTCTGAATTTTTTTTTTTAAAAACTTAACATAGTATGGTTTTGGATAACATTATATTGTTATTTACATCATATTATTTTTAAATAATAATACAAATTATGTTGTAGTCATAAATTTTTAACAAAAGCATATTGTTAAACTCTAACCATATCGCACTTTCTATGAATATAATAATGTAATTATTAAATTCAAACATTATTCTGTTTATCGCAACGAAATAAATGTTTAAAATAACAATAACTAGTTTTCGACGACCACACATTTGTTTCAGAGAACATAATATTGTTTTCTCAACCATTCTACAACCATATATTTTCTTTGGATGTATTTTTTTAGAAAATGTACATGTATAAAATGCTGATAGCGTCTTACCCAGAATCAACCGCTGATGCCAACAGCGCTCATTCAATTTATAGTGTGGCAATATATAACACTATTAGTTAGAGATGTGCAAATGTCGTGATTTTATCGTGTCACGCGTGAGTCACGCGTGATTCACGTGATTCGTGATCAAATATTATAACTAGTCACGCGTGATTGCGTGAGCGTGACTGAAAAAAATTTACTCGTGCGTGATCGTGCGTGAGCTTTTTAAAATAATCACGCACGAATTCTCACGCTCTCACGAGATAACATTCCTGCATAGGTACATATGTAACTGTATTCAATCATTTGAAATAAATTATTTTATAATAATAAATGCATATATCGTCGCTGTTTTAACTAACTGACCTAACTAAGATTTTAAAAATTTAACAGGAGAGAAGATTTTATGGTTTTTTATACATTCATTCTTATGGCTGCGTCAAAAATCTTTTTAGTTATATAGGCCCAAAAGTATTGCTTACAGTCATGAAAATTGTAGACAAGGTGTATTATGACTTATAAAGTCTAGTAGAGGTCTTAACTCATTAAAAAAAAATATCAGTTAGGTCAGTTAGTTAAAACAGCGACGATATGTATGTATAGTAATATGTATAGTAGTATGAGCTTACAAACACAATGAATACCCCCAAACAAAATGTTTCGACTTTTTCTGAAGTCAGACTTGTCGTACCAAATTCGTTAAGACATTTCTGAAATTTTTTTTTTAACATTAACGATTTCGGTAATATTTCGGTGCCGAAATCGGAAGATTTTGTCGACCAATCGTTACGAATTCTTAACGAATTCGGAGCATTTTGTTTGATGGGTTCATACACCTTTGTAAGTATGTATGTATGTGTCTTAGATACCCTGTAGGAAGTATCAATTGAGAAACACTACTAATTCAACAGTGCCTTTGTCAACAATACTACTGACGAATTGTACCGCAGAAAATGTTTCTTGATTTAGGGGCCGTCCATATATTACGTAACGCCGTAGGGGGGAGGGGTGGAGTTCGAGTTTTGTTATGATTTGTTATAGTGGGGGTGGGTGGAGTCTTTGAAAATGTTACGTAACAGAAAAATTTTAGTAATTTGTATGTTTTCTCATTAAATATGCTTTTCTCGTTTATTTGATTATCATTTATTTAATTGATCATACGTCTTACATTCACATTTATATTAGGTATGAATACATACATACATGTGCGGATTGTCAATTTTTGATATACGAGAATTCGAATTCGAATATTTTAAATGATATCCGCGAATACGAATATTTAAAACGATATTAAATTAACTTTGCTTTATTTTAATTTACATTGCAAATTTTACAAAAGCACGAGCATACATATATACATAGATATGTATATCGTCACCTAAAATCCAAAAGGCCGTAAATACACTTTTTACTATTTTACAGGAGAAGCAAAAAACTTCATAAATTTATTCTATTTACATGTATGTTAGATGCCAAATTGAATAATGAATAAAATCGGTATTTTGAAACATATGTGAGTAAAATTTTAGGAAAATATGTATTTTGGTTAATCACATCATAATCAATCAAAAAGTCTATTTTGAATTTTTTGGTTGTTACGGCCTTTTGGATTTTAGGTGACGATATGTAAGAACCTATTTTTCAACCCAAAAAACATGAAAATTATATTATACATATACTTTTTCTTGAGCGTGCGTGATCGTGATAAGTTGTAAGCCAGTCGTGCGTGATTAAAAACATTTTATTCGTGAGCGTGCGTGATCGTAAAAATTTTCAAAATCATTCGTGCGTGAAAGTGCGTGAGTAAAATATTTTTCTGCATGAGCGTGCGTGTCGTGAGTCAGAAAACACTCACGTGCACATCTCTACTATTAGTATTTATTTATATATTATTGCCATCCAAAGTTATTTCACTGAATATAGATTTTATTTTTGTGCAAGTTTTGAATATATATTGCAGGGAAAATATTTTATTGAAACGATTTATATCCAATTATTATCTTCAAATTGATGACAAAATTATTCTTTTATTTAAATTTCTAAACTATTGTCCTTCTTCACACAACTGAATTCAAATCTTTTATGAAAATTTTTGAAATATGTTTTGAACAATTTTAGCAAAGCATATTTATTTATTTTATTTTTTTTTCATTAAGGTTTCTTTTCAGTTTTTTTTAAAGTGTTTTTTTATATTCAATGAAATAATTCAAAATGCCTCGAACAAAAATGTCCCTACAAGGGTAGTGCTTCCACCAAAAATGGTTAATTCCAAACCCGTTTACCTTTTTTTGAAATTTTTTTCTGGGTATGTATTGTACTATTTAAGGTGCTTGCACAATGGCTCGGAAATTTAATTCATTGGCAGAAAACTAAATTTTGTGTCATCGATTTTCAGAAATATAGTGCTACCAGCTGAGCTAAGCAAACGTTGTATTAGCCTCAATTATGTTATATTTTTGTTAGCTACAAATTACTTCACACAGTCGTCACTTGGTGGGTAAGAAATAAAACAAAAACCTACAGTGTATTGATCCGAATTTGTGTTGAAAATTGTCACGTCTAATTGCACCTTTAAGCCTAATATGGTTAAGTTTTCGTATTTCTTTGAGCCACTTCGCATTTAACAAGTCGACGGTACCATTCAAAAAAATGCTAAGTCGACATAATATGTTATGCTGGAAATAGCATTTCCGAATTCATCGTTTATTAACTTAAATACTGATGGTAATCCAACTGTTATATAAAAAGTTATGAGCAAAAATTGTACCTAGCAAATAAACTTAAAAAAATTATATTGCAATTATTATATGATTACAAAAAGTCTCAAGTTTCTATCTCATAACATTCCCGAGATATCATCAATAAACTTTGAAGGCGTTTATTTCAAAACAAATTTGATTTAGCATGTTTTAGAATGGAGCCGTCGAAGTGTTAAAAATTTTAAATCTCACTAAACCATTGTCAACAAGCCCTAAGGTATGCTCTGATATTTTTTGTTAATAAAAAGCAATTACACATAACCAAAGCCACAAACCAATTATGATACGTGATATATGTAACAGTGATGGAAATGAGATTTACATTTCGGTGTCAAAAAAAAATTTTTTTAGTACTTTTTTGATCCCGAGAGTACCAAAAATTATTATTATTTTTTTATTTAAATTTTATTAGCAAAAAATGGTGAAAAAAAGTCATTTACAAAGAAATAAAAAAGGACAAAAAGTACATGTACATATGCAGGTACAAGTGTCAAAGTTATAACAAGATGAATTTTTAGACTTCAATAAATCTTTGGTCTGGATGAGACTTGATATGGTCAGAACATAAAATCTGTTTCTTTGTTTTATTTTCATGAGATTTTGGTAAAAGAAATTCCTTTCGACATTTGTAGAGGAGTGAGGTATGGACAAAATTCCGTAAGCTACTCTCGATATATCATGAAACATGTATTCATCTAATGCGTTTTTAGTTTAAGCCACTATAGATACATATATATTTTCTGTTGTTAATGGTTTTACTTCCTTCATATCAGCTAGTGTTCTATACAAGTATTGGTTGTTAATAGTTTCAAAATTTTTCATTCCCCTAGGTAACATTTTAATTAAAAGTTGTATATTGCTGTTGGTTTTAACCAGATAAAACACATCTCATACCTCTTTTAGACACGGAAATACCCCTTTCAGACACGGAAAGTTTACTTCCCAAAGTCTTAATTCAGCTGGGAGAAAGGCAGAAAGAGATGGTACTCTTTTTTCTGTCTTTCACACTTTTGACCTTAGAACTTGACAGAATTTAATATAAAACTATTTACAATTTTCTTTAAACTGATTTCAAACAGTTGTTTCAACATCATTTGTGTTTATATATAGATCAACTTCTAAGCCACAGAAAATATCATTGTTTTTCGTCTATATTGAATTTTGAAAGATAACACTTTTCTAAAATAGCTTTACTAATAAAGTTTCGTGCCATTTGCCGAAAAATAAATTTAATTCTTGGCAAAAATATATTCATATGCGCATCATTTGACTGCATTTCTAAGTTGACCGTGAGAGTATCAAATGTGTTGGGGGAGTACTACGGTACTTTTTCATGTTAAATAGTATCAAAAAAAGTACGATCGTACCAACTTTCCCATCACTAATATGTAACCTTGTATTCGTATTTGCATCAGTGATGCCAATTTAGCCATTTTCTGGCTAAATTTAGCAATTTTTCATCCCATA
Source organism: Tachina grossa (assembly GCA_949987645.1). Lineage (NCBI taxonomy): Eukaryota > Metazoa > Arthropoda > Insecta > Diptera > Tachinidae > Tachina > Tachina grossa. The sequence continues at coordinate 65,426,242 of OX465274.1, forward strand.
TAGCCAGAACAAAAGTGAGTTTAGCTATTGGCTATTTTTTAGGCATTTTTATTTTAATCAGCTATTTTTTTAGCTATTTTTCCAAACATGAAATTTTTGTGTGACTTTTCATAAAAAATCTAAACTACCAAAAAACACAACAGACTAATATGTTATTGTTTTCGCATTAATATCAATAAATCCCGGTTCAAACTTGCCATTTTTGTTGCAGCAGTCTAAAAGCGCTCAAATGAAAGATATGGCTAAATTGGTAACAATAAGGTTTGCTTGATACTCCGTTCCTATAATCGTTGCAATGTTGTTGTAAGTTGTCGGCTCTGGTCTAATTGGTGGCTTAACGCAAGTGAAAATAAAATATAAATTGAAGTTTAAATAACAGTTTAAAATATATAAAATTAATAAAAACTATAAACAAAAATTTCGCAAAGAATGGATTAGTAACCCAAAAACTTAAAGGCTGAATAGCATAATGTACAAATGAATAGAAGGCCTACTGCAAGTATTGCAAGTTTGCACTAAATGCGCAGTTTCTTGATTATCTCAAGAAAAATAATTTAATTTTTTACTTAAATTTACTGTTCCTATCTACTTTAAAAAAGTTCCCGATTTATTAAAAAAAAAATAATATATGAAACACCTTCTTGTTTTTGCTTAAAAATCATGATTTTAGTATTCGATGGCGCCTAACCATTTTTAGCTAGTTTTTAGCCTTTTTTTTTGGTGAAGGAATGCTCGAATACTCGTTAATTTTCAGATATAATGCATAAGAGGCTGTCCATATATTACGTAACACTGTTTTCCCCGATTTTCGACCCCCCCCTCCCCCTAGTAACAGATCGTAACAACACTGTGAACTCCCCCCCCCCCCCCAAGGAATAACGTAAAAATGAGATAAAAAATAAATTAAATAGTTTAAAGTTTTTATTAAAAAAAATTAAATTGAATTCATTGTTTTAAATTCATTTGTTAAACTAGCACAGTGCGTCGACAAAAATTAAATAAGCTTACATATGAACGTACTCCATATATTGGCGAAACTATTTTTTAAATTTCTTCCCAAGTGTCCTCAAACTCCAAAAATTATGGTTTTATAGAGAGCTTATTCCTAAACTGTATGTATGCATTAGTGATGTGTATTTGAACTCCAAAACATTCGCCCGTTTCTAGATATTCTTATTATTTTAAAAAAATATATAAAGAAATTCATAAATCCAAAACGAAATTTAAATGAATGGCACACAAATATTAGTTTGTAATAATTAAAAAAATTATTTTTAATTTTTTTTTTTTGCTTTGCGTTTTTTGCCAAATAATCTGCTATAATTTTCCGTATTGATGACAGAGCAGTATTTCTAACATCAAGACGAGAATTGGCATTAGCCTTCGGTCGCCTTCACTAGTTTCTATAAGTGAAGTCGTCGGGTATTTCACAGAGCTTAAAGATGACTCCATTTAGCCATTTTCAAATCAATCTAAAATGTGCGTGAAACAAAAAAAAAGCAATGTGAGTCCGATCACAGAGGAGATGTGTAAACATCTAGTAATGAAAAATTTTTTTTAAGTAGGAAGTACTAATGCTTTTAGTATCTTTTTTTAAATTAATTAATTAAAAGTATCAAAACTTTCAATATTGTAAATACATATGAATTTGTTGGTTTTTGTTTGTTTTATTAAACTTATTTCGTTAGTAAATGGGCACACTGCAGTATATGTATATGTACTGCATTCAAAATTGCAGTAAGCAGTAAATTTACTGAATACTAAAAAAATTCAGTAAATTTTTACTGCTAATGAAATTTAATTTGCATTACCAGTAAAATCGTAGGGCCGTAGCAAGTGGCAAAGTTTTTTCATTCAAATTTTAAAACTTTTGTATGAAAAATATTTAGCCACTTGGTAGAATTTCATTATGAATACGGGCATTACTGATTACTGAAAATTCAATGCACCTCATCATATAAAGCACCCCATACATGTTTCAATTCAATTGTGAATTGATTCTTGCAATTGAATTGATTCTTGGCAACACACTTCATAAACTGAATTGAAAGATTTTCATTCAACTGTCAAATTTATATTTTTTTCACAATTACAAATTTAAAAATTTAAAACTTCTATTGCATTCATTCATTAATTTATATATATATTTTTTTTAAATTCAATGAAATTAAATACAATTTTAAAATTCCACAACTTTTTCTATAAAAATAAAGCTACAAACATAAATTTTGACAACTAATCAAGAGACTCGAGCACACACAGAACAATCGAATTGAAAGATTTACTAGTCAACATGAAAAATCAAAATTTTTTGATTTTTCTTCAACCAACTCGACAACTGCCAAACTAATCAATTGATAGAGCCATACACGCTTTGATTTGGACAACAACCGACTCAATTGAAAATTGAATTGAATCGTGTATGGGACGCTTAACAAATCATTTAGGCAATTTATAAAAATTGTAGAAAAATATTTTAGTAATCAGTAAAAATTTACTTGTTAAACATTTTTTATTGTTTTTACTGAAACTTTAGTGGTACTGCAGTGCTCATCTATGGTAAATGCCTTTACTTTTACTTTTTAATTTTTAATTCCTGTTGTTCATCGTTTAGTTGTTGCTGTTCTTGTTGTTGTGTACGCATTGCAATTAAAATAAATTCAGTAAAGTGCGACTTTGACTCGCGCACATTCGGTTTTGATAATTTTTTTGATTTAGCTTTCTTCCTTTTTTAAGTTTTTTCAGTTTCGTTTGGGCGTTTCTTTTCTCTTTTTGGTTTTTTTAATTTTCGCAATTTTTTTCATTTTGGCGATTTTTTCATTTTGGCGATTTTTTTCTGTTTTTTTTGGGGTTTTTTTTAATTTTGCCGATTTTTTCTTGTTCTTGGGGTTTTTTTATTTAGGCGATTTTTTCATTTTGGCGATTTTTTCATATTGGCGATTTTTTTGTTTAAGGATTTTTTTCATTTTGGTGATTTTTCCGGTTTTTCGCGATTTATTTTAGTCCTAGATTTTTTTTTTTAATTTGATGCTTTTTTTGTTTTGGCGATTTTTTTTTGTTTTTGGCGATTTTTTTAGATTTGGCGATTTTATATATTTTTGATTTTTTAGTTTTACCGTTTTTGAAAATTTCAAGAGTTTTGCTTTTACGGTTTCCAAGATACAGCAAGTTGTCCAAATTACAAACTCAAAATTAATACAAAAAAATATAAAATATTACATGGGATTTTTACATTTTTCGTTGTTCGTTTTGGAACACCCTTTAGTTTTTAACTTTCATGTATTTGTTGTTGTAGTGGCCAAATGTCTACACATTGTGCCCAAATTTCAAGTCCGTAAATCTTACGGTTCATTTTCACCTTTGGTGTACGGAAATATACAAAAAAATAACCGGCGGCGGCGCACCGTCGGCTTCGAGCCGGTCGACTTGTTTCTCTGCTTGGTATTGCTTCTTTCAAACACTAATACACTCATACATAGCTCACACCGATTTGACAATGCAAAGAAATCTCAGCAAAGAAATCAAAGTCAAAAGATTTTTACCCCCTAGCGTATAGATGTTTACACATCAAAAATTATATCTTGTATCAATAAAGGTTGCTATGGTGAATTATATTTCATTTTCTAAAAGAGAAAATTTTTAACCCTCTTTAAAGATAGGCTTAGTTTACATCTGGCATTTTTTGTGTGTCATTTGCCCAAAAAAGAGTAACCAACTAATTGCTAATGCAAAACTGTTTCATTCAGACATATATTTATTGATTTAAACAGTTTCCAATCATGTTGGATTCTATAAAATTGTCTTTTAGTTATGCATGAAACTGTTTAACTTAATAAATTCGTGTCTGAATCAAACTGTTTTTCATTAGTAATTAGTGGTTACACTTTTTTTACGCTTGTGCAGCACATGGCACACAGATGGAAATCCGGCCATACAGATTGTTGGGATATCAAACGATTCAAAATGATGTCAACTACGAAAGATATGCAATTTTTCTTTTCTTAATTTTTGTCCCTTCTACAACATTACATTTTCAATAGATATTTGCCCATCAAAAAAATATACCTTAAAAATTAGAGGGGCACACAATCTAGTTCCTAAATGCATTTCAGTGTTGTTTTCATAATTTATTTTTTAAGTTCTGTTGCATAAAAAATTAAAATAATATCCTTATGAAAATTCGTCTATGTATGCAAGCTTCCATTAACACATCTTTCAAAACTTAAACATTGTAGCCCCAAGTTGACCAACAAACATTTTAAAACTTAATAATTTGATATTGTCATGTACATATGTGGAAGAATGTATTTTTTGAAAGAACACTTTTTGTCCATGAGAATTGCAAAAAATCTTTTCCTAAACTTCTGCAAACACCATTCCCTTCTATGTATTTCGTGGATTTAATGTTAAGTTTTTATGTACATACATATATTAAGAATATTTAACAATGTAAATGGATAAAGAAAGATGAGGAATTCAGAACCATGTATGTTCAGTTTGACTATAATTTATTTAATTTATTATAAAAACTTTGTATAATTTTCAAATGTTATTTAAATTTTTGGAAAGTTTTCATAAACTTTAATGTACGCGGACAGAATTATGAAGCTCTTTTCCATACAAATTTTTTTTATTTAATTTTGGAGAAAAAATAGACCCCAAATTAAATGTCCATATATTTTACATACAATAGATATTCGTATTCGCGAATATCGTTTTAAATATTCGTATTCGCAGATATCGTTTTAAATATTCGAATTCGAATTCGCGAATATCAAAAGTTGACATTCGAAAGATGTATTTAGTATACATACTCGTACAAAATATATGTAGGCAATTTATGATCAATTAAATAAATAAATGAGAAAAATGTACGTATTTTTGTACAAAATTAGTAATTTTTTTCTGTAACGTAACATTTTCAAAGACCCCCTCCCCCCACCATAACAAATCGTAACAAAACTCAAACTCCCCCCCCCTCACCCCTAGAGCGTTACGTAATATATGGACAGCCCCTAAGTCCAAAGCGAAATTTAAATAAATTGCATGCAAATATTAATTTGTAATAAAAAGAAAGAAATTTATTTCAAGTCAAGGAATAAACAATACATATTCTTGTAGCAAACTTGAAAACAAACAAAAGAAACTTTTTGTAGAATTAACATTAAAAAAAGTTAAATTACTTTTCTATATTTGTGATTTGAACGGGCTAAAGTTCGTATCGCTTTTTAAGCCAAATTACATGTGATAATTATTAATGAACAAATAACACCAAAGTCTGTTGTAAATATTCTGACTAACAATACATAGTTGAACGGAACAGCCAGCCGTTTTCGAAGGCCACTAAACCTTCATCATCAGCGTTCTTTTGTGTTTGGTCCACTGTGTGTGGTGTCAGTTGATGTAGATTTCTGCTTTATATACTTAGCATTTTATTGCTAATGGAATATGTGAATTGTTTTGATTCATCGTATTTCGATTTGCTGAAAGCTTTTTTGTATTGTAAGCTCAATTTTACCATCTTTATATTTTCAACAGTCTTACAATTGTCGTTTTGTTCTTTTACTAATTATACACATGTTACTTAATTTGCTTATTTTTTGTTCTACTTAAGACAAACTTTTTTGGTTTGTTACTATTAAGTATATTTTTATTTAATTTCTGCCACAGGCCCATGGCTATTAATTTTTAGTTAATTTTAATTATTATTCGAACTCCATTTGTTTCTATATTTGTGATTTGAACGGGCTAAAGGTTCCATTGGTTCATATAATCAACCTCATTTCAAAACCAGTATACATACATACGTACTATATATATTTTCCAAAGTCTGTTGTAAATATTCTGACTAACAACACATCTCATCTCAAGAGAGGAATGTTTAAATTCAAAAAAAAAGTTTAGAAGCTTTTTCTCCATCAAAACTATTACGATTAGCTGAACAAACATCAACACCAACACTAACAACATATACATTTGCCTAGCTATAGGTATTAGAAACCTGCGTAAACAGTCTTGAAATGTAAATATGTGTTGTTTTTTAAATGTATTCTCGTTGCATGTATTATACAGGGTGGGCCAAAAGAAACCAAGGGGTGTAAAAGTTTAATAACTTTTTTGTTTATAAATTTTTTTTTATTTTTTCTTTCAGATTATATAGACAACACTTGGAGAATTTATAATGGAGAGATTCACAACTGAACAGAGAACCAGAACAATAGAATTTTATTATTTAAACCAGAGATCAATTATTTTAACGCAAAGAGCATATCGTCGACATTTTAACGTCAGAATTTCGCCCCCTGAAGCGATGATTCGTTGCTTAGTTAATCGTCACCACCAACATGGCAGCGTAAGAGATTTGCCTCGAACCGGTAGACCACGTTTAAGTCGCACTGCGGAAAATATTGAACGAGTACAGCAAAGTGTTAACGAAGCACCAGAAACATCTGGCAGAAGGCGTTCTGCTCAGCTAGAAATGTCTCGTACGTCACTACGGCGCATTTTAAAAAAAGATTTACAGTTATACCCATATAAGGTGCAATTGGTCCAAGAATTAAAACCCGCAGATCATCGGCAACGTCTAAATTTTGCAGTTAAATTTCAAGAGTTGGCCAGAAATGAAATCAACTTTATTGAAAATTTGATTATGAGTGATGAAGCTCATTTTCATTTGAATGGCTTTGTTAATAAACAGAACTGTAGGTTCTGGGGTTCTCAAAATCCAAGAGCCATTCATCAACGCCAATTGCACCCCATGGGGTGCAATTTACTGCACCGTAAATGGAGAGCGGTATCGGTTTATGATAGAAAATTTTTTACGTCCTGCTCTTGAAAACAGACCTGGTATGTGGTTTCAGCAGGACGGAGCCACTGCCAATACTGCCCGAGACACAATGGCACTTTTAAGTCAAATTTTTGGAGAGCGAATAATTTCTCGAAATTCGGAAATTATTTGGCCAGCGCGATCGCCAGATTTGACAGCACCCGACTATTTTCTTTGGGGTTTTTTGAAGGAGCGAGTGTATGTGAACAAGCCAGAGACAATCCTTGAACTCAAGGCAAACATTGTTGCAGAAATTCGAACGCTACAGCCACAAGTTTTGAAAGATGTTATGGAAAATACTCTAAAAAGAGCCCATCAGTGCGAAGCTGAAAACGGTGGTCATTTAAGAGACATCATTTTTCATACTTAGTGTAAAAAAATTTCCATTTTGTATATTATATAATCTGAAAGAAAAAATAAAAAAAAGTTAATAAACAAAAAAGTTATTAAACTTTTACACACCTTGGTTTCTTTTGGCCCACCCTGTACTAAACCAATAATAAATGCTGTCATATAATAAGCGTAGAAACATGAATGCATTGGTGTTTATGGCCACAGAGCACAAAATATTGCAGGAATTTTGCCGGAATAGTTTTTGGTAATATTGCATTTGTAACATAGTACCAATATTATTATAATATTACAAAAAATTGTTAGATGATATAATATCAAGCAAAATTATTTTTGTTCAATTAATACATCGCCATGAAGCCATATACCGGCAAAAGTAGCTATGAAAAGGCATAAGGGCTTATAATAAAAATTTTATTTATTTTTCTAAGTCAAAAAAAAAAATTAACTTGGGGGAATTTTTTTTTGATTTTCTTTACGTTTCAGGTAAAAATACGTCGATTCCCAAGAAATTTTTTTTAAAAATTCTATTTCTAAGTAAAAAATTTACTGCCACTTCCACTATGTCGAAAGAAAAACTCTGCGAAAGAAACCTAGTCGCTCGAATTCTAATACATTTTCATTCCACTATGTCGTCAGCTTTCTTTCGCTTGTGATTACGTGTCATTTTTATGTCTTACGTGTTTATAAATTAAAGTAGTGCCAATTTGTATATTTCAAGTATTTCTAGCGATTTTTTAAAATTTACTAACATTTACATGAAAATAAATACAACCATATTGAACAGCGAAAAAGAATTCAACAAAATAGTCGCACAGCAACAGCAAGTTATTGCTTTTTTGCTTTACAACATTCGTTTTGTTTAAAATGTGCGAGTACTTTTTATAATGAATATAAAACAATAATCAAAACAAAAGTGTTCAATAATATTTTGATTAATATTTTATGACTTTTCTCTACAAATAAAAAATAAATTGAAGAAATGTGAATAAAAAAATAATAATGTGATAAAATAATAATTTTACAAACTTTATTGATTTCTTTGCAAATAAATTTTACTACACGAAAGCAAAATAGCAAGTGAGTGATTTTGACATAGTGTTCGCTTTGTTGGCGACTCATTCGAGTTAGTGGTATGAAAATCTGTATGAAAATACTTACGTTTTCTTGCGACTTGTCGTTCGAGTCAATGTTCGTACAGAAGTAAGATAGAGAAATGGAAATCAGTTTTCTTTCGCTTAGAATGCGAATGAAGACCTTCTTTCGAAATAGTGGAAGAGGCAGTTAATTTTTGAGAAATTTTTTTTTGTAATTCTGGACGTTTGAAAGTATGTTAATTAAAAAAAACTGTATACTCTCTTATGGTTCCCTGGTGACATAAGAGAAATTTTTGCCCTATTTTTGCAATGTTACAGTACAATATTTCCTCAATCTTGCTGGCAAGACTAAAAAGCGGCCATAGGAATATTGCAGGAATACTGCAGGAGTATTGCCTGTGACATTACAACGTTAGGAAACAATATTCCTGCAAAATTCCAACAATATTTTGCGCTCTATGGGTGTATATGAGTGTTAAGGCTCAATCAGACGTGACATATTCATAGCCATAGAAAACAGTCGTTCGAACCAAACTAATGGGCAACACTGTATTTGATTATAGGTGACTCGCCATAACGCCATAACTCTCACCATAGAAACCAATTGAATTTTGGTTTGGTTATGGCTATGGCATTATGGCTATGTCATGTGTAATTTAAGATTTAACAAGCGATGTCACGAAGACTTCTTGTTCATAACACACAATCGAATAGAGTTGTGTCGTTCCGGAGCGACCTAGTTCCATTGAACGATTCACTAAAAGGAACAGTTCGGACTTTTACACAGTTTCATTTCATATCGTTCATCGTTCCGAGTAAATTTTCTTTTAAAAAGGTGGTGTTATTATAATAACCGCATATGCACAGAATAGTTGAAGGGTTCGTTTTTTTTATGAAGTTTTAGGCATTGTTTACAGATTTTAAAAGTATTCACATGAAGTTTGACAGCATTTAACACAAGAATCGTTCACTTATTTCTGGTACAAGGTTGATATTTTTGTGTAAAGATTGACAATTAATTAATTAAACAATGAATTATGTTGTTTAATAAATTTAAACGCGATAATATATAATTGGTTTTTTAATTATAATTAAAACAATGATTTGACAACACGAAAATATACATATAAACAAACAGAAATTCTGAAACGTCAAAATACATGACATGCATTTGTTCACATTTTTTAGGAGCGACAGAGAAGTTCTCTCGTTCCTGTTCAAAATAAAAAAGGAACGATGAACGAAATGAACGACCTAATTCCTTTAATATTTCGGATCGTTGCGAACGATTCCCAAAAAGGAACGATTTTGCCCAACTCTACAATCGAAAGAAGTAGTGTCGAATTCTTTTAGAGGATTTCGCTGTAGTAAAGCATTTGAAAAATCCCTCATATCTTAAAAGTTCTTGTAAGTGGTATTGTGCAGGATATAAATATAATGCAATTTTGCCTTTTTGGTTTAAACTATGTTAGGTTTTCGACGTTTAATGACCGAGCAGTATTTTAAAAACAAAAATGAGAACTGTCATTACCAGGGCAAGCTTTTTATGCTCTTTGCATTCGCATAATTTTGAAATTAAATTGTTTTTCCAAAAACAAAAAGTATTTCTGATATAACATGCATATTACCAGAGAATATAAATTGTATAGAATGCGCATCTGAGATAAAAAAGCAATGTGAGTCCGATCACAGAGGAGATGTCTAAACATCTAGTAATTAACATTTTTTTTAAGTTGGAAGTACTTATGCCTTTAGTATCTTTTTTTAAATTAATTAATTAAAAGTATCAAAACTTTCAATATTGTAAATACATATGAATTTGTTGGTTTTTGTTTGTTTTATTAAACTTATTTCGTTAGTAAATGGGCACACTGCAGTATATGTATATGTACTGCATTCAAAATTGCAGTAAGCAGTAAATTTACTGATTACTAAAAAAATTCAGTAAATTTTTACTGCTAATGAAATTTAATTTGCATTACCAGTAAAATCGTAGGGCCGTAGCAAGTGGCAAAGTTTTTTCATTCAAATTTTGAAACTTTTGTATGAAAAACATTTAGCCACTTGGTAGAATTTCATTATGAATACGGGCATTACTGATTACTGAAAATTCAATGCAACTCATCATATAACAAATCATGTAGGAAATTTATAAAATTTGTAGAAAAATATTTTAGTAATCAGTAAAAATTTACTTGTTAAACATTTTTTATTCTTTTTACTGAAACTTTAGTGGTACTGCAGTGCTCATCTATGGTAAATGCCTTTACTTTTACTTTTTAATTTTTAATTCCTGTTCTTCATCGTTTAGTTGTTGCTGTTCTTGTTGTTGTGTACGCATTGCAATTAAAATAAATTCAGTAAATTGTGACTTTGACTCGCGCACATTTGATTTTATTCATTTTTTTTATTTAGCTTTCTTCCTTTTTTAAGTTTTTTCAGTTTAAACGACTTTTTTTCAGTTTTGTCGCTTTTTTCTCGTTTTGGCGTTTTTTTTTCTCTTTTTGGGTTTTTTAATTTTCGCAATTTTTTTCATTTTGGTGATTTTTCATTTTGCGATTTTTTTATGTTTTTTAGGGGTTTTTTTCATTTTGGCGATTTTTTTCTGTTTTTGGGGTTTTTTTATTTAGGCGATTTTTTCATATTGGCGATTTTTTTGTTTAAGGATTTTTTTCATTTTGGCGATTTTTCCGGTTTTTCGCGATTTATTTTAGTCCTAGAAATTTTTTTTAATATGGTGCTTTTTTTTGTTTTGGCGATTTTTTTTTGTTTTTGGCGATTTTTATAGATTTGGCGATTTTATATTTTTTTGATTTTTTAGTTTTACCATTTTTGAAAATTTCAAGAGTTTTGCTCTTACGGTTTCCAAGATACAGCAAGTTGCCAAAATTACAAAGTTAAAATTGCATCAACTGATGGAACACCCATTGATTTAAATTTTTTAAATTTAGTTTAGTCTGTATAAAAAGACACTAACTTTTAAAATTTCAAGTGTATATATGTCAGAGACCTGCGCCGATTGGCTGAGAGCCGGCTTAGCCGAGCCGCCGAATGCTTTTGACCAGCCGCCGCCGCCGATTTTTTTTTCGGCTAATTAGCGGCTGGAAACTAGCCGCCGATTGATATTATTTTGTAATATTTATTTATTTATTTATATTTTTTCGGCTGTAAAACTGTTTTCTGTTTATCTTGGATATAATTATAGATTTGAATTTATTCAATTTGTAAATTTTTCACTAAGTACATATCGTTGACTTAATATAGAAAAACCCTAGCTCATATTATTGAAATTGAGTTTTTAAATTGAATGAAATTGAAAGAAAATTTTTAAAATATAAGGTCTGTTCATTTAGTTTCCCAGTAGAAACTAGCAACGAGAGAGTAAAGCAGAAACTTACAATATTACTCTCCCAAATATGAAAAAGTAAATGAACGCTTTAGTCCCTTTCCAGACTTACAATTTTCGTTGTAGCAATGTTTATAAGTGAGATATGTGAGAAGATTGAGGAGGGGTACACAATTTCATGTGGTCGGCAATTCTCTTTTGTTTTGAAATTCGCACTTTTTATTTTAAATGTATTTGAAGTTTTATTTTATTTTCTTTCTTCATTTGTATGAAAAATACAAAATATAACAAATAGTAAGAAGAATTGTTAATTTTTTAGGAAAATTTTTGGTGTAATAGCATTTTTTAATACTTAATTGCAAAACTAGAATTTCCTAATGTAGACACTTATGCAATTTCAAAGCAGATTTTTAAACAATTGCAAGTCTGGAAGAGGACTTACTTGTAAAAACTTGCAACAAAATGTTCTTCATATCAGAACCATGGATGGAAATCATGATACAATTGTACTTTTTCTGATGTATTTTGTTTGATAATATTTTAAATTGGAATTTTTTTTAGAAATTGACATTTTATATGAAAATCTTTACACTGTTTCTTGTATTTTTACTGTTTTTGCAAATTTTTCATAATTTTTTAATTTTATTTATTTACAAATACAAAAATGCCACTTTCCATCTCTGATCATGTATTAGAAACCAACAAAATTATTTGCATTAATATTAAATTAATAAAAGAAAAAGAATAAATTAACGAAACATGCATTCTTTTTACATACGCATACATGTTTTTTAACAAAGAAATGCACATTTTTCAGTTTTCCTTTTTCAGATATTTTTGAAATGATTAATTTGACAACAAAATACACAACAGGTTGTTGGATAAATATTTTACTAGTAGAAATTTGTATTTGGAATTTTTTGTATCTCCATGTAAACTTTTTGAGTTAATGAACACTTTCCAGTAACAATTGTTACAAATTCGTAAAAAATTTTAGTAAATTACCAAACCTATATTTAGTTCACTCATTTTAGTATTTGAAGCTATGAAATTTTCACTTCTTTCCTATTTATTATTTTATTTCTATTATATTGTTTCCTATTATATTTGAAATTTCTCTACCTTCATATAATTGTATCATGGTTATACCTGAAGTTGTTTCAGCCGGCTTACAGCCGATTTTTAGCCGCCGCCGATGATTTTTTATGAGCTAGCCGCCAACGACAAAATCGCTCGGCGCATGTCTCTGATATATGTACAGTCAAATCCCGATAATTCGTACCCCGATAAATCGTAATTTCCGATAATTCGTAATAAACTATCGGTCCCTTGAAAAATCTCGTTAATTCGTAAAATTTCCGTACATTTTGGTCCCCTCTCTAATTCGAATTTTTTTTAAATAAAATCTTCTTTACCTCTTATAAATCGTGATTTTTTGCTAACTACCACTTATAATTCGTAATAAAAAACAGCAAAAACATGGAAAGAATGATGTTTTGTTTTAAACAATTTTTTTTGCCTGGATTTTTGCTTTTGCCTGTGTGTGTTTATTTTCTTAAGATCAGTTTGCTAATGAATAATAAAGAAAAATGTCATAGCGCACGCATAAAACTCTGTCGATGTTACAAAAACAACAAATTTTTATTTTGTATTTTATTTTTAACAATTGTTTCTTATGTTTTTTTTAAATAGTTTTAGTAAATAAATTAAAAGCCCCCGTTAAATCGTAAGAAATGGCCGGTCCCTTGCTATTACGAATTATCGGGATTTGACTGTACATACAATTGTATGTATATTACATGGGATTTTAACATTTTTCGTTGCTCGTTTTCGAACACCCTTTAGTTTTTAACTCTCATATATTTGTTGTTGTAGTGGCCAAATGTCTACACATTGTGTCCGAATTTCAAGTCCGTAGCTCTTACGATTCATTTTCACCTTTGGTGTACGGAAATATACAAAAAAATAACCGGCGGCGGCGCACCGTCGGCTTCGAGCCGGTCGACTTGTTTCTCTGCTTGGTATTGCTTCTTTCAAACACTAATACACTCATACATAGCTCACACCGATTTGACAATGCAAAGAAATCTCAGCAAAGAAATCAAAGTCAAAAGATTTTTACCCCCTAGTGTATCTAGGCGCACGGTAGTGCGCCAGGCCAAGTTCTGGCCAATGCACGCAGTGTGTATATTTACACGAAGCCATTCGAGCTGTTTTTACCCCCCTCATAACTTTGTTCCCCGCGCCCGTAAAATTATGAAATTTAAATCATAATTAGAATAAATTCATATAACCTTATACGCAAAGTTTAAAAGTTTTACAATGAAAGCTTCCGGAGATATAGAGGTGCAAAAAGTGCATATTTTAAGACATACTCACTGACCACTGACCCACTCATCAAATTGATGAAGCACTTCCGCTATAGCTAGAGAGCTAAAATTTGGTACACGAAACCATCTAGGTGAGCAATGAACCAGAAAAATCTGAAAACCCTAAAATTCTAACCAGGAGGGCGGGACTACGCCCATAAAGATTAAAATTTGTGCTATTAAGCTGAAATTCGATAGAGAGCTAGGTCTAGGTGAGAAATAAAATAAAAAAAATCTGAAAGCCAGGAGGGCGGGGCTACGCCCATAAAGGTCAGAATTAAAAATGCTAATCTAAGGCGCTTCATGGAAGCTATATTATTGAAATTCGGCATATATACTGCGGTAATGCAAGACTATAAATTTTTCATTAAAAAAGTGGGCGTTGATACGCCCATACAATTTAAACCTCATTTCAATGCCCTGCGGCTCGGCATATTTAGATATACTATTTATCTAGCTATTATTATCCGTTTGTAACGAAACTCGACACGAATAATAAGCACTGACCCAAAAAAATTTTGACTTTGGAAAAGTGGGCGGCGTTACGCCCATAAAAATTTAAAATTAAAAGTTGCGCTAAAGAGCTGAAATTTGATATCCAAGTAGGTCTATTTGAGAAACCAACTAGAAAAATCTAAAAACCCGAAAATTTTAGTTAGAGGGGCGGGGCTGCGCCCATAAAACTTAAAAATTAAAAGTTGCTCTAAGGAGCTGAAATTTGATATACAAGTAGGTCTAAGTGAGAAACAAACTATAGGGTGTTTTTTTAAGAGGTATAGAACTTTGAATTGAAATAAAACACAAGAAACTCGTTTTAATGTCCATCAATTTGGCTTTATTGGAAGGATAATTTTATGCCATTAATGTTTAAATATGATTTCGGGCATGTGGCCGCCGCGGCTGGCTCGAATAAAGCCAATTCTACAGGTCCAATTTTCAACCACTTTTTCGAGCATATGGGGCCGTATGTTGGCAATAACGCCACGAATGTTGGCTTCCAAGTCCCCTAACGTTTCTGGTTTGTTGGCGTAGACGAGCGACTTCACATATCCCCAAAGAAAATAATCCAATGGTGTCAAATCACACGATCTTGGTGGCCAATTGACAGGTCTATTCCGCGAAATTATGCGCTCATCGAATGTTTCCTTCAATAAATCGATTGTGACGTGCGCTGTGTGGCATGTAGCGCCGTCTTGTTGGAACCACAACTCATCCACATTCATGCCATCCAATTCGGGAACAAAATAGTCGGTTAGTCGGCTCCAATTGCTGTGCACGGTGGCGAATCTATTCATTCGGGTCCTCTTCAACACTTTGCTCTACAGCGGCAATTGTTTCTTCGGTGCGCACTGTTCGACGTCTCTGCGGATGCGTATCATCACATAGAGTAAACGTAGTGCGAAAACGATTCATAGTTAACCGAATTAATTGCTCTGATGGACGATTATGTCGACCATAAAATGGACGGAGCTTGCGGTAAACTTCGCGAACTGAACCATTATTTTCGAAATAAATTTGCACGATTTGCAAGCGTTGTTCTTTTGTCAACCTGTTCATGATGAAATGGCAAACCAAACTAAATATTAATCACTTGACAGCTGACAAAATGGCCGCCAGTTAAAAAAGTGATGCCAACTTAAAGTTCTATACCCCAATAAAAAACACCCTTTATAAAAATTTGAAAACCCAAAAAATTTTACCGGAATGGGCGGGGCCACGCTATTATTGTTTTGAACTAAATACTGAATATACAGCTTTTAATTCAAGCCAATTTAGTGAAATCTTGCATCACCTTAAAAATTGGGCGTGATCACTCCCATAAAGTGTTAGCCTTGTGTTTAATCTACATCGGTCTAGCATATTTTAAAAGAAAATTAGCATGAATTATAAGCGCTGCTCACAACAAAATTTTGAGTTAAGAATAGTGAGGAGAGGTAATGCTGATAAAATCTAAAGATATAATTCGCGCTAGAGAGCTGACATTTTATACACTAGTAAGTGTAGCTGCACGCAAAGAAAAAATATGGTAGGTAACCATAATCAAACAGCAACATACTATGATTGAATTATATGGTTGCAGTCAAATCATATTATTGTTAATAGAAAAAATAGCAACACTATTGTTAGATGTGACTAATATATAATTGAGACTCACCATACCATGTTCTTATATTATATTAATATTGTTAAATACGACCACAGTATTATTTAATATAATAATACTATTTTATTTTTTAATCATATATTTATTGTAGAAACAGCTGTGCGTTAAATTCGAAATAAAAATAAATTAATGTTGTTGAAATAAAATGTGTATATAGAAATGTATACTTACACGACATACTGACATGTCTGTATAAAGAGATACACAAATGTTTATATATTTTTATTGGTCTACCCTTTTGTTTATTCTTTATTTATTTATTCATTTGTTTAACATCACCCATGCAATACCGATAGCTTACAAACGAAATACTGAACTGACAGATGTTTCTGAAATTTTTTTTTAGAAACTTAACATAGTATGGTTTTGGATAACATTATATTGTTATTTACATCATATTATTTTTAAATAATAATACAAATTATGTTGTAGTCATACGTTTTTAACGAAACTATATTGTTAAACTCTAACCATATCACACTTTTCTATGGATGTGATAATGTAATTATTAAATTCAAACATTACTCTGTTTATCGTAACGAAATAAATGTTTAAAATAACAATAACTAGTTTTCGACGACCACACATTTGTTTCAGAGAACATAATATTGTTTTCTCAACCATTCTACAACCATATCTTTTCTTTGCGTGTGCGTAGGCCAATGGGAAAATCTGAAAACATGAAAGTTTTACCCGGTATAAGGGGCCACGACGTTAAAACTCCAATTAGCACCAGCGATCTTAAATTTGATACACAAATAAATCTAGATAAGAGATCACTAAGAAAAATCTGAAAACCCAGAAGTTGCTATCAGAGGGCGGAAACAAGCTTCAAATTCAAAATTAACATACATTTTATTAAAACTTTTCATACACATTGCACTTATCCAAAAAAAATTCCCTATTTTGAAAAGTAGCCGTGACTTCACCCATAAATCTTAGCTTTCTCGTTCAGGTACTTCGGCTCAGCAGTTTTTAATTTAGTACTCAGGTATTTCTTATTAACTTTTTAATACTAAGCTTTGCATGAACCATAAGCACTAGCAGATATAAAAGTCAGCGGGGCCAGGCTCATGAAAATTTTACGTAATATTATAATAAAATTCAAATGCATTATTCGTTTTCGCATTCGCATTCGCTAAACTGGTATTCGTTACATCCCTAGTTCAAAGTTTTGATAGTTTTAATTGATTAATTAAAAAATATACTAAAAGAATAAGTACTTCCAACTTAAAAAAAAAAATTCATTAATAGATGTTTACACATCTCCCCTGTGATCGGACTCAAATTGCTTCTTTTTCAATCAAATTTTGAAATTTTTGTCTGAAAAAAAATTTAGCTGCTTGGTAGAATTTCATTATGAATACAAGCATAACTGATTACTGAAAATTTAATGCACCTAATCATATAATAAATCATTTAGGCACCTTATAAAAATTGCAGAAAAAAATTTTAGTAATCAGTAAAAATTTACTGGTTAAAAAATAATTTTTACTGAAATTTAAGTAGTACTGCAAAGTTCCCATCTATGGTAAATGCCTTAAGTACAAATAATTAATATTGGCCTATGGTAACTAAAATAAGATATGTACATTTTTGACTCTACTGTATTTAAAAATGAATGGAAAACTGCATCGATAGTAGTGGAATTATTAGTTATGGGGGTTTGTGGAGAATTGCTCATATGCAAGTGGAAAACGTCAAATAAAAATTTTGATAAAGCTTGCGACTGTGGTATTGCAAAATTTGTATTAAAATCTCCACCCACAATAATTGGCATGAGATGGAGATTGATACCCAATTGTCGTGCTCCAGCTTCAGTGCAAGGCAACAGTACGTTAGTCGCTATTTACACTATGTAAGTCTTATTGCTAAGCTGATTAGTTTATTAGGAGAGAGAGACGGGGGGAAACGAAATGTTGCTGTTCCCCTCGTCTCTCTCTCCCTGAAACTAATCAGCTTAGCAACAAGACTTGCACAGTGTGATTTGGGACTAATGAAGATATGTTATAATATAATATTATAAATTCTTTATAAAGACTGGTATATATCTTTTAAACAAATATTTGACGTTTAAAACGCTCTTTTATTTAAAAGTTTATATATATTTTATTTATTTTATTTCAACTTTTTAACAAAATTATCCCCACTGCACAGAAAAAATTAAATTTCATTTTCAGTAACCAAATTCGTTGAATCAGTAAATATTTTATTTTAATGCGGTCCTACAAATAATTTTGTAAATTCTGATAAAAATTTTGTAAAAATTTAAATTAATCATAGTTCGGCTGAGAGAAAATGTTATTTCAGTGTGTTGGTGTTTATCTTGCTTGTTGATAGGAAAAACGTGCTGTTGTGCGGTTGTTGTTGTTTAGTTGTTGTTTATTTTGTTTGATCGTGTTGTATACATGTAAATGCCGAAATGTAGCCGACAAACGCCGTGGCCTGTTTCTTCTCTATACAGTGTTTTGGTACAAATTAATTTAGTGGAACAGTACAGAATATCTACTGAAACTAAGTTTGATTTCAAACAAATATTTGTTTAAAAATTTTTTGGGAATAATTTTTTCTGTGTGGCAACACTATTACACTTCACAAGCAATTTCTATTAAAATTAACTCCTGAAGATATGCGTTAAAATTCGGATGAGTTATTTCTATGCAGCTGTTAAGTTTCTTTGTACTTCTTGTTCCTATGATTACACTAATACAATCATACATAGCTCACACCGATTTGATCCTACTCAAAATTTGTGATTGTATTGTGAAAAAGATTTTTACCCCCTAGCGTATAGATGTTTACACATCAAAAGTTCTATTAATGTTTTAAAAATTTTTTTTCCTAATTATAGCCTTTACCAAAAAATGGTAAAAGGGTATATATAGGTTTGTCATTCCGTTTGTAATTTCCAGAATATTAATAAGCGAGCCATAAAGTATATATATTCTGGATCCTAATGCATAGGGAAGACGAATAAGCGATGTCCGTCTGTCCGTCTGTCTGTACGTGAAATCGGTTTTCCGAAGCTCCCAGAAAAGCTAGAGACTTCGTTCTTGAACTGGTGGGTCAGAAATGGTCGAAATAAGATTGGTATTGAAAATCAGCAAAATCGAGCAGATGTTTTCAGAGCTGGGAAACTTACACTTAATTTTTCCATACAAAATAACTAACGAAAACTAGTTTAGTAATTTGGCTTAAAAAGCGATACGAACTTTAGCCTGTTAAAATCATAAATATAGAAACAAATGGAGTTCGAATAATAATTAAAATTAACTAGTTTTTAATAATTTTTTATTAAATAAACTTATTTTATACTTCAGTATGAATAAAATTGGTATTTCTAACTAAAAAAAATTAAAAAAAAAATTAAAAAAATTAAAAAGACGTTTCCAGGGTTGGAAAACCTTAATTTTCTTTTTTGTTATGCAAAAGTAACTTACTAAAACAAATTTTTCCTTTTATAGAATCTATAGAAAATTAAACATATCTAATGTTCTTAAAAGAAAGAAATTGATTTAAGAAATCAGAAAAACAAAAAGGATGATCCCAGGGTTGGAAAACCCACACTTTTTGTGATATAAAAAATTAGCTACCGAAAACTAATTTTTTATTTTTTGTTTATAAAATAAACTTATTTTATACTTCAGTACGATTGAATTTGGTATTTAAAAATAAAAAAAAAACTAAAAAAATTAAAATTATTAAAACGACGTTTCCAGGGTTGGAAACCTTATTATTTAAACAAATATATTTAAAAAAAAGATGGTGCAAGAATTAAACAAAATCAAAAAGGAGATTCCAGGGTTGGGAAACTTACACTCTTTGTGATATAAAAAATTAACTACCGAAAACTAAGTTTTATCTATTTTTATTAAATAAACTCATTTTATGCTTGATAACGAATAAAATTGGTATTTAAAATAAAAAAAAAACAATTAAAAAAATCAAAAAGACGATTCCAGGGTTGGAAAACTTTAACTTTTTTTTGCACAAAAGTAAATTACTAAAACAAACTTTTCCTTTTTTTTTATAAATTAAACATTTCTTAAATTCTTAAAAGAAAGAGATTGGTGTAAGAAATTAGAAAATCAAAAAGGATGAGTTCACGGTTGCGACACTCACACTTTTTTGATATATAAAATTAACTAAGTCTAATTAATTTTTATCTTTTCCTTTATAAATTATATATATATTTTACGTTTTGAAAAGAAAAGTTTGGTATAGAAAATTATTAAAATAAAAACCACAGCTCCTGAGCTGGAAACTATGATTTTTTTCTGGAAATTAAAGTAACTAAATAAAACATTTTTTTTTTGAATTTCCTTTTTTTCACTTAACACACTTTCTATATTTTTTTTTAAAACTACTAGATTGGTATAAGTAATAAGAAAAATCTAAAATTATGATTCTAGGGTTTGAAAATTATTATTTTTTTCTTTGTACATAAAACTAACTATGTGCTTATGTATGTATCTGTATACTACATAAAAGCACTTTGGTAAAGGGTATATAAGATTCGGCACAGCCGAATATAGCACTCTAACTTGTTTTAATTGTGATACTCCGAGAAATAATTTGCATTTGGAATCAAGGATTTGGGTGGCAGATTTTTTGCAATATTTTCACCATTTATTGGCTTTTCTATCTTCCAAAACAATAAAATGATCGACATCATCGAGCCGAATACCGCCAACTGGACGAACAGCTCTTTTTCTTATACCTGATATGCTAAACTGTGTGTATGATTGCCCTACGGCATACATTCTGTTAAAATGATACAAAGGGATAAATTGTAAAAAGGGTCATAAAAACGCTGCTCTCAGATATGCGAGCGTAGCATACACTGCAGAAAGAAATGAGTGTGTACGCTGGACGGGTAGTACTGGAAATACCCGTCATAGAAAATTTTAGCTTGTATGAGATGCGCATTCTATATGATTTATATTCTTTGATATTACGCAGGCTTGTAACTCTTTTTAAAAAAAATTTCTTCTGAGTCAGCTTTGTTGCAATTACAAAATGAAAAAATTAAGCAGACCTTTTCTATCGTATGAATTTTTGCTTGAGGGTTGTAACGCGTCTTGTAAGGAAAATTTTTCTCACGCGTGTTTCGTAAGTCTTGTACATTTTGGCTAGAGATGTGAACGTGAGCGTTTTTTGACACACGACACGCACGCTCACGCAGAAAAAATTTTACTCGCGCACTTTCACGCACGAATGATATTTTGAAAATTTCCACGATCACGCACGCCCACGATCAAAATATTCTTAATCACGCACGAGTGGTTTACAACTTGTCATGATCACGCGCGCTCACGAAAAAGTATGGAATCCAATTTGTATTTTTTTTTTGGTTAAAAATATGTTTTTACACATACATAGTTACATATGTATGCACGTGTACATATATGTAAAATTTACATCCCAGTCGGATTTTTATTAGCTAGCTCAAAAAATAGGTGAGTTTTTGATAACTCATTTACAACTAGCTTCTGAACTAATTCATAAATGATACAGATGTGAGTCATTTGTTTTTTGCAAAACTGTCTTCTTCCCGAAAAGTATTGAACTAACTTTAAGCTAACTCAAAACTGATGCAGCGATTAGTGAGTTGTTTTTGTACAACTAACTTCTTCTCAAACTTTTAGCTAACTCAAAGCTGGTACAGAGATGAGTCAAAGTTCAGGGAGAAGATGTAAGCATAAAATTCATGTTTATAATAACTCTGTGCCGTTTATATTTTATATGGCGCGATGGCAAAGCGTTAAGTATGATGGCTGACACACAAAGTGATCACGGTTCGATACCCGTTCTAGTTTCTTAAAAAATAATTTAAAATTGTTTAAACTGTAAGCTGACTAAAAAATGTTAATAAATAATAATTAACTAAGAATAAAACAATTTTATTTTTTATTTTTTTTATTTGGCACAAGCTACTCGTAACTCATAATGAGCTAACTCATGGTTAGTTCAAAACTGATGCACTCGTCCTGCGGCCACTCAATGCTAAATCTGATCACTTTTCACATGCAGAATGAGTGCTAGTTTTAACCACCTCTGAGTCAGAGGCTCTGACTAATTTTTAGCTGATAATTCAATAGATCTGAGTTAACTCAATTTCCTTCCCACTGGGATTGCACAGTTGGATGTTTTACGAGTAAATAGCAATAATTCTGGAACTTCTAAATTACTGATTGCATTTATATGAAGCTCCTAAAATTCGTAGGGGAGAACTTAAGCCTTATAACATACGTTATGACAGCCTTCTGGCTTAAGCTGGCCAGTGGTTGCAGTGGGCTAAAGTTCGCTTCCTGGGACTCAACAAAATTTCGAAGGCTTGTAACTTTTTTAAAAATTACCCGATTTTTAACGGATAAAGCATTTTGAGATAAACTTGAAATTCTTAAGAAATATGTTATTTCCCAAAATTTGTTTCCGTATCTCTCATAAGATAGAAGTCAAGACAAAAAAAAATTGCTTTGCCTCGACTTTTTCAGTATTTCGCATATTACTTTTTAGTTTATTGTTGGATTTTAAATTAACAGACAGCATTAAATTTTTGACAAAATTTTAAATAAAAATAGGAAAAAATTTATTAATACCTCCATTCGTGAAATCTGGAAAAGGCAAAAAAATCAAAGTTTTACAATTTCCCTGAAAAAGGTAAGTTTTTTAGGGTTCCGTACACCAAAGGTGAAAAGGAACCCTATTGTTTTCGCTACGCTGTCCGTCTGTCCGTCACACGGTATTTTCTCAGGAACCGTAAGAGCTACGGACCTGAAATTTCGATAGAGTATGTAGAACCTTGGCCGCTACAACAACAAATACATGAGAATTAAAAATTAAAGGGTGTTCCAAAACGAGCAACGAAAAATGTTAAAATCCCATGTAATGTACATACAATTGTATGAACATATGTATATTGAAACTTGAAATTTGTCAAATTAGTGTATTTTTATACAGACTACAACAATTAACACTAAAATTTAAAAAATTTAAATTAAAGGGTGATCCATCAGTTAGTGCAATTTTGACTATGTAATTTTGACAATTTGCTATATCTTGGAAACCGTAAGAGGCAAACACTTGAAATTTTCAAAAACGGTAAAACTAAAAAAACCGAAAATTATAAAATCGCCAAACCAAAAAAAAATCATCAAAAATTAAAAAAAAATCTCCAAAACGAAAAAAATCGCCAAAATTAAAAAAAAATTTCTAACACTAAAATAAATCGCCAAATTCGAAAAAATCGCCAAAATGAAAAAAATCGCCAAAATAAAAAAAAACGCCAAAAATCGGAAAAAATCGCCAAAACGCGAAAATGTCGCCGAAACTAAAAAAATTTTTTATATAAAAGAAATCGCAAAAATTAGAAAAATCGCCAAAAATAAAAAAAAATCGCCAAAATGAAAAAAACGCAAAAAACCGAAAAAAATCGCCAAAACGAGAAAATAAAGTGTCAAAACTATAAAAAGAGCCAAAACTAAAAAAGAATCGCCAAAACCGAAAAAACGCAAAAAACGCCAAAACAAGAAAACCGAAAAAACCCCAAAAACGAAAAAAAAAATTCCAAAACTATATATTATATAGGATGAAGTTTGTATTAAATTACATATCTATTGTTCGTACGGAACCCTTCGTCACAAAACATACAGAAGTGTCACGAGACGGAAGATATGGGTATTTTTTCTGTTTGTCTCGTTTACCCTCAAATTTTGTCGTCGTTTTTGTTTTGCTACGTCTTTCTAGTGCAATAAATTTTTACTAGCCGTGTTAATTGGTAAGTAGTAATACACTACAGTATCAAATACACTATGCTTTTCTCTTTTTTCCACGAATTTTAACAAAAACCTGATTGGAGCTTTTTTTACCTGTCACTTTCTTCACTTCTGTGTATTCTGTGCCTTCGTGCGCGAGTCAGAGTCACACTTTACTGAATTTATTTAAGTATGTTCATTATTTTCAGTTTTGTGTAAAACTTTGTTTAATACATTCACTTTTTAATTACATAGCGTTAAAGACAATGCATTGATAATCTGCTTAGAGCCAATCATTTTGCATTTTGAACATGTGCCCTAGATTTTGAAAGTTTCAACTACCACATTTTATTATGTAGATAGTTTTAAACATTTTTCACTAAAGTTTAAGAGTGCCTTTTCATAAATGCTGATATACGCACAGATTTTCTGAAAAAAGTCAAAATTTAGGGAAAATATAGTTGTGTACCATAAAAAAATATATTAAAATAATTTAATTTTTCTATATTGTTAATTTTTGAATTTCATATGAGCCAGTTTACTATGCCTGAAAAAATTATAACAATAGCCCATTTTACAATCTTGTGCAAATGGTCTTGGATTGTAGCATGTGCAAAATGGTATAGAATATTGATACTCACCTAAGCAGGAATGATATCTCGTGAGAGCGTGAGAATTCGTGCGTGATTTTTAAAAATAGCTCACGCATGATCACGCACGAGTATTTTTTTTAAGTCACGCTCACGCTCACGCACTCACGCGTGATTAATTATAAATTTGATCACGATCTTGCGTGAATCACGTGTGACACGATAAAATCACGACATTTACACATATCTAATTTTGGCATTCGTGTTGGAAAAATTCCACATGCGTCCTTCTCCGGTTCGGTATACTGTGTGTGGCATCAATTAATGGTAACTTCAGCCCTATATACATACAGACATACATACATATTTTTCAATGCAAAGGTAATACGTGAATTGTTTTTATTCATCGTGAAAGCTCAAATGTAACAGCACTAATTTACAACAGTCTTGTCGTTGCGTTCTTTGTGAATTGCCATGAATTTTACTTTATTCGAAAGATATTTATTTGCCATTCTTAATTAAATGTGTTCTTCGTCACAAGACCATATGGGCCGAACTCTGTACAAAGAGTCCAGCGATATTAAATCGCACGATGTTGGAGGATGTCAATTACATTTAACTACCCGCTCACAAAACGTTTATTTCATTAAACTATGGCACTCTTTGTGTGACATTTTCTTCACATACATTAATGACATTCAATTGTTTTAAAAAAAGTTAGTCAGCGGTCACCCTTAACTATGTACAGTAAACTAAAAATATAATCTTTTAATTAAATTCTTAATTAAATAACGTCATGCATTTTTAAATTGAAATCCTTGCTTCGCATACACATTCCACATACGAGTATAAATTAAAAAAATAATGAAATTTTTCAAATGACACATCATCAAAAGGAGTTTGATTTCTATGTAGTATTTATTTTTGGCAAATTTTCATGCAATCAACTTTTAATGATGCAACATTAAAATCCTGTTTTAGAATAGATTTTGTGCATGTATCGTAAAAAAAAAATTAAAACATATTAAAAAAATACGTGCATACATATATAAAATTCAGTAATAGATTAAATAGAAAACGTGTAAATTACTGATAAATATCTGTGAATTTGAAAATGTTAACAAACCAAAAGCGAATTTTGTTCACATCTTTTCATTTTATGACTGACACGCACGTTTCTCAAGGCCTGAGGGATGTAAATGAAATCATATAAAATGAATGAGAGATGAAGGAAAAAATGCAAGACAAATTGCATTCCATTCATAAAAGATTATTTTAGTTTATTTTTTTCCAGCTGTTGCAGCTGTTGTTGTTGTTGTTGTTGGCAACATACATGTCCGTACTATAGCATTGCACAGATACATCTGTTTGCACTAGTTTTTGCGTGTTTTTTGGTTCTAGTATGAACAAATATGTTATTTAGCGTTTTCTGTTACTAGTTGTAAATGTTGATTTTTAAAGCAATTATTGTATGGTTGGGCAATGAGCAAATGAAAACAACACATTTATTTTTTTTGTTTTTTTAAAACAAATAAGATACATAAAACTGCTTTTACCGTAAGTGCCTTATGTTGTGTTGAGAAAAAAATACATGGCTGATGATCAGCGTTGTCAAGTTTGAAATTTCAAAACGCACCAAAATGGAGAAAAAAATCGCGCCAATCCTAGAATTTATTTTTGTAGTTTAAAATGTTTATTGAATTCATTTTGCATAAAAGTACATTATTTTTTTGTATTAAAAATTTAACACTAAAACAGGATTTTACAGTTCAGGGTTAAAAAATAAATAAAACCTAAAAAAACTTAGCAAATTTGTTCATATTCATTTGTATTACATAGATAATAAAGGTTTTCATGATAATGTTCAAAAGCCTCGCAAACTGTGCAATTGTGCATTTTTACACTCTCGTCAATAAAATGTCAAAAATTGTATAGAAATTTATTTACACAAACCTGTTAAGTTTGCCCAATAATTTTGAATCGTAAACTTAAGCTGTGCAATTGTGCATTTTGTAAATAACAATTTCTTGCTTTTTTGGCTTTCTTTAGGCATTTTTAGACACATACACACACTTTTCAATTTTTATAGATATATATATGTATATAGATTATGTTTTTAAATTAAAAATTGCTTGAAATTTTCTTATTTTATTTGTATTAAATAAACTTTTTGACGTTTGTTTCAAATTTACATAAACTGTTTGCTTAAAAGTTCAAAAGGGGCTTCATGAAACAAGTCTCGCAAGTTTGCCCAATTGCACAAATGGCAATTTTAAGAGTTCTCATGAAAACCCTTAATAATTTTTTTTTAATTTCATAAATTCTGTACAAAATTTTTTAAAGAGATCAACGATTAATAGAAGGGATTCAAAACTAATAAAAGTTCTTTATTTATCATTTTACTCAAATATTTTAAAATTTTTTTTATCAGAAGTTTAATATATACATATTAAAAAATAACAATAAAAATAAACAGCCTTTTACAATATATGTACATAATTAAAAAACAACAAAAAAAAAAAACTAAACAAATTCGTACATACATAGTGTACATATGAAAGTGGTCTAGGTCATACCATTTTTGATTCCATATAGTACATTTTGATCAGACTAGAACAACTCTAAATTAAATGTAATAAAATGTAATCTACTAAATATCTCTACCAAAGAAATATAAGACTTATACAACTTTCATAATTAAGGGCATTCATTTGCACAAGATGATACATTTTTGTATATTAATTTTATAAATTCGGCTTAAAACTTTTTAAAAAGAGACCAAAAATTAATTATTCCAAATATATAAAGCTAATATTTTCATCATTATTGTTATCATTGGGCCATAAAACAGATTTCATTTCAAATTGTAATATTTTGTTAACATCATTAGTATTAATATGGTAATTAACACTATCAGGAAGTTGGTAAGTTTCAAAACAAGAATTTTTCGGTTTTTAACCCATTGTTGTGTTAAATTTGCGATGGTGCCACCAAAAATTAAAAAACGCACCGAAATTAAAAAAAAGCGCACCACGCACCAACTAAGGAATTTTCCGCACAAAATATTTCAGAAAGCACCCAAAATGGTGCGAAACGCACCAAGTTGACAACGCTGCTGATGATGAATGAATAAAAGCAAAATTTCACATACATATGTAAGTAGATGATACATGTACATGAAACACATGAGCTGCAAATACAAAAAAATGACACACGATATGCATCATCATCTGTCCATCATGTACTTGTTTCAACAATGGTTTTTTTCATATAATTGTATTACAATATGCATTTTTAAGCAAAAACAAATCAAACAGTTGCTCAGCAGCAATACAATAAGCAATTGTTATTTGTTTTCAATTGTATTTTAATTTGGAAAAGCACGCACACACAATAAATCTTATACTATTTCTGTCGCTCACACTACAATTAATTACATGGTACATACCGTGGTATATTTGTTTTGGCTATACAAACGAGTATACAAATGCAACCCTTTAGTCCGTACTCTATTCTAGAGATGGACGCTTGTCGAACTTTTCCAACACCACACGAACACGAATACCAAGACGCTCAACACGCGCGCGAAAAAATTTGTCAACACTAGTTGTGTGTTTGACGATACAAAATATTCAATTTTTTCTCTATTCGGAAATTCATTCATACATATTTTACATCCTGAATCGATTCGTGTTTTTCGTGTCAATTTTGCTCAACACGAAACGACCAGAACACGCACGAAATCAGATTTTTTGTCACGAACACTTCGTGCTGAGTCATGCGCGTTCGTGTCACGAAAAAAAAACACGACACCTGTCCATCTCTACTCTAACTATTCTATCTTTTTTCACTTTTTGTTGTTGTACTTAATGCTTTGTTGGTGTTAAACTGAACTCAGCCAAGCCAAGCCAAGCGTCGATGTATTCATCATCGTCATCGTCATCGTCATTATAAACAGAAAGTTCATCATGTTGCAAGCACAGATCTGTTTAACTATAATGTTTCCTGTGTTGAATATTCTGACGTGCTGCTGCAGTGTTTTTTTGTTTGTGTGTTCTTTTTCCTTTATACGAGTATTTTTGTAGGTGCAACCATCATCAAGCATGGGATTTGTTTCGTTAGTTTGGTAAAAGCAAAAAGTAGAGAAGAGCAAGGCAAGAAAAAAAAAGCCAAGAAAAGAAACTAAAGAAACTTTTTATTTAAGAAAGGAAAATATCTACATCCTGTGCAACTTGGATATATCCAGTCATGTATGTTAGGCTGCAAGCATATATTTTTTGTTTGTTTTTTGTACACAGTTTTAACAATTTTTTTTTAACTGATTTTTTTCGCTTCCAATTTAAAGGCTGAAAGATTTCAACAAGGAAATTAATTTCAGGAAATTTAATTTAGCGAAATAAAAGAAAGGAAACTAGTTTTACCAAAAAAAAAACATTGCTTGCAAGTCATTTCTTTTCAATAAAATAACTGATATAGTGAATCAATGTTTGTAAGAAAATGTTTGTTATTTCTAGATTAGAGAAAAATAAATTAAGTAAAGTGGGACTTTGACTAGCACGCGGAGGGTTACGTACACGGACACTGCCTAAAATAATACTATATCCTCACAAAAACATAAATGTCAAAAACGGCCAAGTTCCTATCCAAAATTTCGGCCATTATAAGTAGTGAGATATAAATATTGACCAAGTTCTTGTTTGGCACAATACCTTACACAGCAATATGTTATGTATTATATAAATTTGTAATCGTAAGGGTGTCATATAATTTCTAGATAATCTGCTAACTTGACAACATTTTTATCGGTGTAAGGAAATCAACAAATATACATTATTCTATACTTTTTAAGAAAGATAAAAATATTGCCAAGTTAGCAGATTATATAGAAATTATATGACACCCTTACGATTAAAAATTTATATAATGCATAGCATATTTCAGTGAAAGGTGTTGTGCCAAACAAGAACTTGGTAAAAAATTTCATTTCACTACTTTTGATGGCCGAAATTTTTGACAGGAACTTGGCCTTTTTTCACATTTTATTGTATACGTGCACCGTGTGTGCAAGGTTTCACTAAAATGGCTTGAGTTAAAAGCTGTATATTAAGTTTTTAGTTCCAAACAATATTAGCGTGACCCCGCCAATTCTTGTAAAATTTTTTGGGTTTTCAGATTTTTCTAGTTGGTTTCCCACCTAAACCTAGTTGTGTATAAAATTTTTAAGTTTTATGGGCACAGCCCCGCTCTTTTGACTAGAATTTGCGGGTTCTCAAGTTTTTCTAGTGGGTTTCTCACCTAGACCTACTGGTATATCAAATTTCAGCTCCTTAGCGCAACTTTTAATTTTAACGGGCGTAACCCTGCCCACTTTTCGAAGCTCAAGATTTGTTTCGGTCAGTGCTTTTTATTCGTGTCAAGTTTCGTTGCAAACGGATAATAATACCTACATATATAGCATATCTAAATATGCTGAACCGTAGTACATGAAAATGAGGTTTACATTGTATGGGCGTGTCAACGCCCACTTTTTTAATGAAAAATTTATAGCTTCGTATTATCGCAGTATATAAGCCGAATTTCAATAAAATAGCTATCATAAAGCGCCTCAGATTTGCTTTTTTAATGCTGACCTTTATGGGCGTAGCCCCGACCTACTGGATAAAATTTCCGTTTTTTTAAAGATTTTTTTAGTTTATTGCTCACCTAGACTTAGTTCTGTATCAAACTTCAGCTCACTAGCACAAATTTAAATTTTTATGGGCGTAGCCCCACCCCGCTGGTTAAAATTTTCAGGCTTTCAGATTTTTCTAGTTTATTGCTCACTTAGATCTACTCTTGTACCAAATTTTAGCTCTCTAGCGATGGCGGAAGTGCTCCATCAATTTGATGAGTGATCAGTGAGTCAGTGAGTACGTTTTAAAATATGCAATTTTTTCACCTCCATATCTCCGGAACCTTTAATGTTGAAACTTTCAAACTTTGCATGTGAGGTTACATGAATTAATTCTAATTATGATTTAAATTTCCCCGCGATCGTAAAATTATGAAATTTAAATCATAATTAGAATAAATTCATATAACCTCATATGCGAAGTTTGAAAGTTTTACAATGAAAGTTTCCGGAGATATAGAGGTGCAAAAAGTACATATTTTAAAACGTACTCACTGACTCACTGATCACTCATCAAATTGATGGAGCACTTCCGCCATAGCTACAGGGCTAAAATTTGGTACACGAGAGAGCAATGAAACAGAAAAATCTGAAAACCCTAAAATTTTAACCAGGAGGGCGGGGCTACGCCCATAAAAATAAAATTTGTGCTATTGAGCTGAAATTCGATACAGAGCTAGGTCTAGGTGAGAAATAACATAAAAAAATCTTAAAATCCGAAAATTTTGGCCAGGAGGGCAGGGCTACGCCCATAAAGGGTAGAATTAAAAAAGCAAATCTAAGGCGCTTACTGGAAGCTATTTTATTGAAAATCGGCATATACACTGCGGCAATGCAACTCGATAAATTTTTTATTAAAAAAACGGGCGTTGACACGCCCATACAATTTAAACCTCATTTTAATGCCCTACGGCTCAGCATATTTAGATATACTATTTATCTAGCTATTATTATCCGTTTGCAACGAAACTAGACACAAATAATAAGCACTGACCCAAAAAAATTTTGACTTTGGGAAAGTGGGCGGCGTTACGCCCATAAAAATTTTAAATTAAAAGTTGCGCTAAGGAGCTGAAATTTGATATACAAGTAGGTCTAAATGAGAAACAAACTAGAAAATTTGAAAACCCAAAAAATTTTACCAGAATGGGCGGGGTCACGCTAATATTGTTTTTAACTAATTAAATACTTAATATACAGCTTTTAATTCAAGCCAATTTAGTGAAATCTTGCATCACCTTAAAAATTGGGCGTGATCACTCCCATAAAGTGTTAGCCTTGTGTTTAATCTACATCGGTCTGGCATATTTTAGAAGAAAATTAGCATGAATTGCTTTTTTTGCTTTTTTTGTTATTCATTAATGATCTTTTTGATATTGTTTCTAGCAACATATGTCTTCCATTTGCTTTTGCTGATGATGTGCAATTGCTTTTTAAAGGTTCAGTAGATTTTCCTGATGTGTTACAAAATATGATTAACTATACCGTTGGGGCTCTACAAAACTGGATTTATGATAATGACCTTTCTCTTAATACAAAAAAGACAAAAGCAATGCTGTTTGGCAGAGGTAGTTGTAGCCAATTTTCTGTAACTATCAGTAATGAGTCTGTTGAATTTGTTGATAAGCTCACTTGCCTAGGTTTAGTACTGGATTCGAAATTAATCTTGGAGGGGCATATTAACTCACTAGTATCTAGAATAAACTATATTTTACGCAAATTATATAGTCTGAATATGATACTATCCTTTTATGTTAAGAAAAGAGTTGTTTATGGTATAATTATGCCTATTCTATTATATGGCCTGGAAGTTTATTCTGGTACTTTTGGTTATGTCTTGAGGAAGTTAAAGTTAATTTTTAATAGAGTAATTAGGTACATGTACTCTCTCCGAATATGGGAGCATGTGTCACCTTACATTGTACGATTTTTGGGAGTTTCTTTTGCAGATTATATAAAGTTCCGTAATTTATATCACTTTTATAAGTCATATAGATTGCAAGCACGAAGCTATTTGATTGAGTTATTTGAGTTTAGTAGATCCACTAGAAATAAACAGTTGATTATACCAAGACTGAGTGGAGGATTGCAACGTTCTTTTTGTGTAAGGGTTGCACGAGCATACAATGTTTTGCCTAATTATTTGAAAACTTTTAATGTCTCACCGTTCACGTATAAGAAAAAACTATTTTTAGAACTCTCTAGTAATGATTTGTAGTATTGATTGATAATGTATAAATAACTATTTTGCAAGATAGCCATTGTTGGCAATTTCTCACTTCTCTTTTATAATTTTATTATTTTTTTCTCATTTTCTCACTAATATTACATTTTGACCAATTGGGATGGTCCTATTGTT
Source organism: Tachina grossa (assembly GCA_949987645.1). Lineage (NCBI taxonomy): Eukaryota > Metazoa > Arthropoda > Insecta > Diptera > Tachinidae > Tachina > Tachina grossa. The sequence goes on from OX465274.1 coordinate 65,458,772, forward strand.
CTTACATATTTTCCTAATTGTTAAACTTCGTTTTTATTGCATATATTTTATTGTTTTTATATTGTATAAGTTATATTTTTACATACTAATTTAAAATAATATTATTATAGTAGAAACTTGTAACCGTTTATAAGCGCTGCTCACAACAAAATTTTGAGTTAGGAATAGTGAGGAGGGGTAATGCTGATAAAATCTAAAGATATAATTCGCGCTAGAGAGCTGACATTTTATACACTAGTAAGTGTAGCTGCGTAAACCAATGGGAAAATCTTAAAACCAAAAAGTTTTACCCGGTATGCGGGGCCACGACGTTAAAACTCCAATTAGCACTAGAGATCTTAATTTTGATACACAAATAAATCTAGATAAGAGATCACTAAGATAAATCTGAAATCCCAGAACTTGCTATCAGAGGGAGAAAACAAGCACTTCAAATTCAAAATTAACATACATTTTATTGAAACTTTTCATATACATTGCACTTATCCAAAAAAAATTCCCTATTTTGAAAAGTAGCCGTGACTTCACCCATAAATCTTAGCTTTTTCGTTCAGGTACTTCGGCTCAGCAGTTTTTAATTTAATACTCAGGTATTTCTTATTAACTTTTTAATACCAAACTTTGCATGAACCATAAGCACTAGCAGATATAAAAGTCAGCGGGGACAGGCTCATGAAAATTTTACGTAATATAGGGTGTTTTTTTCAGAGGTATAGAACTTCGAATTGAAATAAAACACAAGAAAATCGTTTTAATGTCCATCAATTTGGCTTTATTGAAAGGATAATTTTATGCCATTAATGTTTAAATATGATTTCGGGAATGTGGCCGCCGCGGCTGGCTCGAATAAAGCCAATTCTACAGGTCCAATTTTCAACCACTTTTTCGAGCATATGGGGCCGTATGTTGGCAATAACGCCACGAATGTTGGCTTCCTAGTCCCCTAACGTTTCTGGTTTATTGGCGTAGACGAGCGACTTCACATATCCCCAAACAAAATAATCCAATGGTGTCAAATCACACGATCTTGGTGGCCAATTGACAGGTCCATTCCGCGAAATTATGCGCTCATCGAATGTCTTGTTGGAACCACAACTCATCCACATTCATGCCATCCAATTCGGGAACAAAATACTCGGTTAGTCGGCTCCAATTGCTGTGCACGGTGGCGAATCGATTCATTCGGGTCCTCTTCAACACTTTGCTCTACAGCGGCAAATGTTTCTTCGGTGCGCACTGTTCGACGTCTCTGCGGATGCGTATTATCACACAGAGTAAACGTAGTGCGAAAACGATCCATGGTTAACCGAATTAATTGCTCTGATAGACGATTATGTCGACCATAAAATGGACGGAGCTTGCGGTAAACTTCGCGAACTGAACCATTATTTTCGAAATAAATTTGCACGATTTGCAAGCGTTGTTCTTTTGTCAACCTGTTCATGATGAAATGGCAAACCAAACTAAATATTAATCACTTGACAGCTGACAAAATGGCCGCCAGTTAAAAAAGTGATGCCAACTTAAAGTTCTATACCTCAATAAAAAACACCCTGTATTATACTATAGAGAGCTGACATTTTGTATACAAATAGTAATTGATTTACTCAATCGGAAAATCCAAAAATTAAAAGCACCAGCTACCCTATTGAAATTTGCATACACATTGGGCATATCCTTTTGATTTATGTGTTTTGGCTAAGCAGACTTTATTTAACATCTAAATATATTGAGAAAATAGGCGGGGTCATGCCCAGTATAATTTACGCTGTATTTTACATGTTTCTTCCAGCCGCCTCTTACCAAATTGCATACACACTGGCGACCCGTTGTAATGACACAATGGTGCATTTTTAAGGTCAACAATTCAACACCCATCACATAATTTCTAGATAATCTGATAACTTGGCAATATTTTTACCTTTCCAAAAAAGGAGAAAATAATGTATAAATGTTCATTTCTTTATATTGACAAAAATGTTGTCAAGTTGGCAGATTATCTAGAAATTATGTGACACCCTCACGAGTACAAATTTATATCATACATAATATATTTCTGTGTTAGATATTGTGGCAAAGAAGAACTTGGCCAAAATTTATATCTCACAACTTTTAATGGCTGAAATTTTGAATAGGAACTTGGCCGTTTTTCACATTTATGTTTTTGTGGGGATAAAGTTTACAGCCCGTTTTTCGAAAATGAATAAGTGTATGCGTTCTTTAAAATAACGAATGAAACCATGTTTTCGTTTTTAAAACATTTATTTATTTTCATGTGTGTGACAACGAAAGAGCTTTCAGTTTTCCACACTCATAAAATTTTTTATGTAAAATTAATTAAAAATCAGTCTACATATTTTTCATTTGACTTTAACGAAAATGTTATTTAATTTTAAATGTTAGAATGTGAACTTACCTTAAACAGTGAAAACTATTTTTTCCTTTTATTTTTTACTATAAATTACAAAAACTTAAATAAACGAAAAAATCTAAACGGTTTTTTCTATAAGCGGATTGATTTAACTTTCACAAGAACGAATCTTGACTTCCGTACGAAGCAAAGATGTTCCCCTTCCTTCCCTAATTTTTCTGTGAAAGATTCAACATAAACATATAACTAAACTAATACTCGTAGTCATATGTAAATCCCCTGTCGGAAATTACGTTAACTTTAAACTTTCGGGTTGAACTGGAGCCGAATGACATACAATTGAAAAAAAATGAAGCCCATCCAGTTTATAACGTAAAGTATCTCTTACATCGAAAAATCACAGTTGAAGAGCCACGTAAGCGTTCAGGTCCCGTACAGTGCCATAATTGCCAAGAATATGGCCATACGAAAACTTACTGCAAGTTACCTACAGTGTGTGTTATCTGCGGTGAATTGCATGGTACTGCTAGCTGCACTAAGCCAAAAGATCAAGCAGAAAAAAAATGTAGTAATTGTGGAGGTAATCACACAGCTAACTATAGAGGGTGCCCTGTATTTTCTTTCGTTAAACAGGCTATGGGTCAAAAACCCAAGCTAACTCCAGCTCTACAAGTAAACGCGAACTCCGACACTTTTGCTCAAATCAGCCAACCAGTTACTTCACGTGTATCGTATGCTGATGCTGCTAAGACTAGTTCAATTCCCACGCAAAATGTTCCACCGCCAAATAATTCAACGAATTCAAACTCAAGCTTTAACTTTAGTCGCCTTGAAGCTACTATTGAGAATCTGGTGCTAACTATAAACAACTTTACTACAAATATGACAAGTATGATGCAAGAAATGCTGCGAATGCAGAATACAATGCTTCAAGCATTAGTTAATAAACCATGAACACGTTAAAAATATGTTTCTGGAACGCAAACGGCATTCGCCAACATAAAAATGAACTTGAGCACTTCCTCATGGAAAAAAATATTGATATAATGTTGGTTTCTGAGACTCATTTGACCTCAAGAAGCTTATTTAAAATAAATGGTTACACTTTATATGATACAAAGGACCCGAGAGAGAGAGCATGTGGTGGATCAGCAATTCTGATTAAGTCAAGACTCAAGCACTATGTCCTTGACAACGTTAGTGAAGAATATTTGCAAGCAACGAATATTTTCGTAGAAAATTTTTGTGCGAATTTCGTGATATCATCAATTTACTCACCTCCCAGATTTTCAGTTAGCGAAGATCAGTATGAGAAGTTCTACAAATCGCTTGGATCTTGTTTCGTGGCAGCTGGTGACTACAATGCAAAACATACGTACTGGGGATCGCGTCTTGTTACACCTATAGGTCGAGCCTTGTTCAATACAATTTAAAAAATGGGCTTAGATGTCATTTCGAGTGGGGAGCCTACTTACTGGCCTACTGACGTAAGAAAAATTCCAGATGTTATAGATTTTGCCGTCACGAAAAATATTCATAGGGACTTAATTCATGTAGAGGCCTCTCGAGATCTGTCCTCCGATCACTCTCCAACAATAGTTACAATTTTCAACCCACTAAGGAGTGATTTAACTAACTCATATGCGAAGATGATTAATGGAATCAACTGGCTGGTATTCAAAAAATATCTTAGTAGTCACTGCGTAGAAAACATTCAGCTTAGATCATGCGATGATATTGAATTTAATATTGCCAATCTTAACGAAAATATTAAACAGGCTGCTAAAAACGCCACTACCTCCTATCCGCAGACCGGCTTTAACAGAATTTATTCTACGGAAATTGAACGTCTTGTATGTGAAAAAAGGAGAGCTAGAAGAGAATGGCAACAACACAGATCACCCCTAAATAAAATCAGACTTAAAGAATGTACTAAACGACTCAAAGAGCTGCTATCATCGGAAAAAACTGCACTACTGGAAAAGTATTTAGAAGGTCTTGATGTAACGTCCGCATCTAATTACTCTTTATGGCGCGCTACTAGAAATCTTAAACGACCCGTTGATCTTAAATCACCATTGCGTACTGCGACGGGAGGCTGGGCAAGAAGTGATAGTGAGAAAGGTAACTTATTTTCTGAGCATTTAAAATCTGTATTCACTCCCAATTCATGTACGGGTGCTGCTGATTTACCGAGTGTAGTTTCTCTACTCCCCTGGTCCCTTAAGGTTTAAGATGCGTGAAGTACAAAAAGTAATTGCTGAACTCAACCCGAAGAAAGCTCCAGATATTGATGGCATTAGTAACAAAATGCTCATGAACTTGCCTCATATTGCAATAAGAATCCTGCTATTTACTTTTAATGCTATTTTAAGAATGCAGTATTTTCCACATAACTGGAAACTGGCCAAGATCAAAATGATTCCAAAGGCGGGCAAAGATCTTACCAAAACTGAGTCATATAGGCCTATAAGCTTACTATCTACAATCTCAAAGCTTTTCGAAAAGCTGCTCATGACTAAATTGTCCAAAATTTTAACTGATAATGGGTGCATCCCGGACCATCAATTTGGCTTTAGAAGTCAGCACAGCACGATTGAACAAACGCATAGACTGGTCCAAGTTGTAAGAAGAACATATGAAGAAAAGAAGTATTGTTCTGCTCTCTTTATTGATGTTTCTCAGGCATTTGATAAAGTATGGCACGAAGGCCTAGTTTTAAAATTGAAGACATATCTGCCAATAAACATTCAAAAGCTTTTGGAAAGTTATATTATTGATAGGAAGTTCACTGTTGTGGAAGGAGAGTTCACGAGTGTGCCCGAATCTATATCTTCTGGTGTGCCCCAGGGTAGTATTCTGGGCCCTGTCTTGTATTTAATATATACTTGTGATATGCCTGTGAGCAATAATATCCATATTTCTACTTTTGCCGATGATACAGCCTGTATGAGTGTGCACGAAAACCCTTATGAGGCATCCCGCAATCTCCAGGAACATATCACTCAGCTGGAAATATGGTTGAACTTATGGAGAATTAAAGTCAATGAACAAAAGTGTGTCCATATAACGTTCACCCTAAGAAGAGATACTTGCTCCCCCATTCGAATCAACAATCATAATATTCCTCAACATTTCCAAGTGAAATACCTTGGTATACACCTTGATCGAAGACTTACATGGAAACATCATATTGACTCTAAGTTAACTCATATGAAACTTAAGTTAACTCAAATATATTGGTTGATTGGCAGAAACTCAACACTCAGCTTAGACTGCAAACTTTTACTGTACAAGTCGCTTTTGAAGCCAATATTGTGCTAAGGAATTCAGTTATGGGGCACTGCTTCAGCTTCCAATGTCGAGAGAATCCAACGAAGGCAAAACAAAATTTTACGGTTAATAACATCGGCTCCATGGTACATCCAAAATTCTATTATACATCGTGATTTAAATATGCCACTAGTGACTGAAGAAATTGCAAAATACGCAGGCAAATATTTAACAAAACTCGAATCACATCCTAATCCGCTTGCTCGTAATATTTTGAACTTTACTGGACACATTCGCTTAAAAAAGAGGGACACACGGGCTCTTATACCTAACACTCCAGATGGGACTACTTGAAAATACTTCCCCCCCCCCCCTCCCCCCTTTTTTTTGATTATCACTACTAATGTATTATTTATAACTACCACTAAGTTTATGTCCGACACTGGTCGGGCCTAATAATTTTTTTTATAGATTTAAGATTTGAATACTTATTTTTAGTTCACATATGAAGATACAATAAATAAATACATGCATTATAAAAAAATAAAAAAAAAAAAAAAAAAAAACTAACTTTAAGTTAGTACTGACTAACACTTGGATTACTTTTAATGTAATCAACTCACTATTTTAACATTGCGATGTCCTAGGCCAATGGTCAATTGTCTCATTCTGCATTACTGTTAGCTAACTTAAAGTTGATTTTTTTAAATCACCTGGTAGTCAGTAAATTAAAACTTTTTATCTGTGGTTCGAAAATGTATCATCACACGTTGTGTGCTCAACGCGTTACCAATCAGCTAAGGTACCATCCAAAATAACAATAGCAAAATGTTAATATAAAACTGAAATGAATTTGTTATGAATGATATTGCAGTTTGCTTTTAGTCAGTCTAAGGGCCATTATTACAACTTAAAGATAGTTAAAAGTAGGATTTTATCGGACGTATAAAAACTTCAAAATTTTACTTTAACCTAAAGTGAGCGATAAATTACAGGCAAGTTTATCCTACCTGGTAAGTTAAATCCAATTTGCAATAATGGAAGGCTTTTTATACGTCCGACAAAATCCTACTTTTAACTATCTTTAAGTTGTGATAATGGCCCTAAGAGAAGTTAACTATAAGTTAACTATTTTTGTAGTCAACCACACATTTTCCGACAGGGTCGTATTTACTCTATTCATATTCAACTATTTTTTTTTTATTTTTTTTTTATTTACAATGTACAACATATGAGTGAAATTACTTCACTACTTTCGTAAGGGAAATGCGTGATATTAAAAAATTTAAATGCTTTTTCCGTCATGAATATATTTTAATTTGTCATGTTAAAGATATTTTCAATAATTGAAATGTAGTTAAATCATTTTGAAACACGCACTCAGCGTTTTGTTCTGAAAGTGATTGGCGGCATTTAAAGCACTTGTTTCTGGGCGTTGAAAGTGGTGACTTGAAAGGTGTAGAAAACATTTAAATTAGTTAGCAGTTAGTTTAATTTAAACGTATTCATTTCTTGACATGTTTTTGAGTGCATGTCGCAATTTATGTGTATATATATGTGTGTGTGTGTGTGTGTGTGTTTGTGTGTGTAAGAATAGACCTAAACTTTTATAAGTGACGTGAATAAATTCACGTGTGTGCGTGTGTGTACAAATTTTCTTTTATGCAAATAAATGTGTAATAGAAAAACAACAGAATAAGAAAGAACAAAGAGTTACGTACAGGGAAACAAAGGAAATTAAGTGTTTACACTAGAGTACATTTTTCTATGAATATGGACAAGGCTAAAAAGCTTTCAAAGACATCTTAAAGGTTGTTTTTTTTTCATAATTTCATGTAAGATGTTCGCTCTACTTGATTTAAATAAGAAAGTGAATTAATTTTGTGATTAATTCAATTTAACATTAAATTATAAAAACAAAACATTTTTTTTGTATGTTAAAAGTTTGTATTGTTGAAAAAAATCTATGTGGTTGATTCATGTTTTGTTTAAATGAACAAAGAATTCTGTTAAACGGAACGTTTAGGTAAAGTAAAGTTTATATTACTTTCTACACACATTAAAAAAAATATATGTCAATAATGCCAATTATTTGACTTGATATTTAAATGTCATTGAGTTTGAGTTTATTTAATTACGAAATAGTGTTTTTGAGTGTCTATTTGAATAATATTTAACTGCCAGTTTATAGAAGACAAGTACAAATTCTCGTCTGTCTACCAACAAACAATGAAAAATGAAACACTCGAATTGCGCTTCATGTATCCTGCAGGTCTTCTTAGCCGAAGAAGATATATGTATGAGTGCTGCAGGAAGCCTCAGTGAGTTCAAAGAGTTCCCTTCGTTCACGTTCAAAGTATAAAACACTATGTTTGGTCCACTGTGTGTGGTGCCAGTTGATGTAGATTTCTGCTTTATATACGTAACTTTTTTGCAAAAAAATTGCAATTGAATTGTTTTGATTCATCTTATTTCAATTTGCTAAAAGATTTTTTGTAATGAAAGCTCACTTTACCATCTCTAAATGTACAACAGTCCTACCATTATTATGCACATGTTAGTTAATTTGCTTATTTTTTGTTCTACTTAAGACAAACTTTTTTGGTTTGTTACTATTAAGTATATTTTTTGTTTAATTTTTGCCACTGGCCCATGACTATTAATCTTAGATAATTTAATTATTATTTTTCGAAAAACAAATGAAGTTCGAACAAGTAAGAGTGCTATATTCGGCTGTGCCGAATCTTATATACCCTTTACCAAAGTGTTTTTATGTAGTATAGAGATACATACATAAGCATATACATAAAGTAAAAATAAAAAGAAAAGAAAAAAATAATTTGACCTAGTTACTTTTATCTACAAAAAAAATAAATTTACAAATCCTAGAATCAATATATTAGATTTTTCTGATTTCTTATATCAATCTAGTAGTTCTTAAAAAAATATAGAAAGTGTGTTAAGTAAAAAAAGAAAACAGGAAATTTAAAAAAAATGTTTTATTTAGTTACTTTAATATCCAGAAAAAAAGTTCAAAGTTTCCAGCTCTGGAGCCGTGGTTTTTATTTTTATAATTTTCTGCACCAAACTTTTCTTTCCAAAACGTAAAATATGTATAATCTATAAAGGAAAAAATAAAAATTAATTAGACTTAGTTACTTTTATATATCACAAAAAGTGTAAGTTTCCCAACCCTGAGATCATTCTTTTTGATTTTTCTGATTTCTTACACCAATCTCTTTCTTTTAAGAATTTAAGATATGTTTAATTTATAGAAAAAAGGAAAAATTTGTTTTAGTAAGTTACTTTTGTACAAAAAAAGTTAAAGTTTTCCAACCCTGGAATCGTCTTTTTAATTTTTTTAATTGTTTTTTTTTATTTTAAATATCAATTTTTTTCGTACTCAAGCATAAAATAAGTTTATTTAATAAAAAAAATAAAAATTAATTTTCGGTAGTTAATTTTTTATATCACAAAGAGTGCAAGTTTCCCAACCCTGGAATCCCCCTTTTTGATTTTTTTGTATTCTTAAAACAATCTTTTTTTAAGAATGTAAGATATGTTTAATTTATATTAAAAAATGGAAAAATTTGTTTTACTAAGTTTCTTTTGTATAAAAACTAAGGTTTTCCAACCCTGGAAACTTCGTTTTAATTTTTTTTTAATTTGAAATACCAAATTCATTTGTACTGAAGTATAAAATAAGTTTATTTTATAAAAAAAATAAGTTATCGGTAGTTAATTTTATATATCACAAAAAGTGTAAGTTTTCCAGCCCTGAAACCGTTCTTTTTGATTTTTCAGATTTCGTATACCAATATGTTTCTTTTAAGAATATAAGCTATGTTTAATATATAGAGAAAAAGAAAAAATTTGTTTTAGTAATAGATAAGAAATTAGTAATTGTATAAGAAAAAAGTTAAAGTTTTCCAACCCTGGAAATGTCTCTTTCATGTAGTAAACTATTTTTTTATTTTTAATATCAATTTAATGTGTACTGCAGTATAAAATAAGTTAATTTAATTAAAAAATAAAAAAAAAATAGTAAGACCTAGCTACTTTTATATATTACAAAAAGTGTAAGTTTCCCAACCCTGGAATCATAATTTTTGATTTTTCTGATTTGTTACGCCAATCTCTTTCTTTTAAGAATCTAAGATATGTAGTTAATTTTTTATGCCACAAAAATTTTAAGTTTCCCAACCGTGGAATTATCCTTTTTGATTCTTCTGATTTTTTAACCCAATCTCTTTCTCCTTAGAATATAAGATATATTTAATTTATAGAAAAAAGGAAAAATTTCTTTTAGTAAATTAATTTTGTATAATTTTGTATAAAAAAGTTAAAGTTTTCCAACCCTGGAAACGTCTATTTAATTTTTTTAATTTTTTATTTTATTTTTTTATTAAGAAATATTAATTTTATTCATACTGAAGTATAAAATAAGTTTATTTAATAAAAAATTATTAAAAACTAGTTTTCGGTAGTTATTTTGTATGGCAAAATGAAGTTTAAGCCTCCCAGCTCTGAAACCGCCTGCTCGATTTGCTGATTTTCAATACCAATCTTATTCCGACCATTTCTGACACACCAGTCCAAGAACGAAGTCTCTAGCTTTTCTGGGAGCTTCGGAAAACCGATTTCACTTACAGACAGACGGACAGACGGACATCGCTTATTCGTCTTCCCTATGCATAAGGATCCAGAATATATATACTTTATGGCTCGCTTATTAATATTCTAGAAATTACAAACGGAATGACAAACCTATATATACCCTTTTACCATTTGTTGGTAAAGGCTATAAAAAGAATAATTAAATTAACTATAATTTTTTTATTTTTAACTCTAATCATCAGTTTTGAAAACGTAATCATGCTGTTATTTTTACAGTCAGATGCAATAAATTTTATTTTTAATAGTACCACAACGAAGGCATTAATAAACAAGTGATTCCTTTAGATACGCTGCTAAGTAGAGATTACAAATCTCTAACAATTTATGGTCCATTAGAAAAGCTAAAATTCACGACATCATCATCATCCGCACGTTGTTGAACCTTGAACTGCTGCAGTAAAATACGAACGACTTTAAGTTATTCATAGTCTGCGTGACTTAAGGATAAAGTGTTTCAAATAATACTTCCTCATCGTAATACATACTAAAATTTAATTATTAAAATTAATTTAGTAACTTTGGCAAACGTTGTAGCATTTTTCTTTTCGCGTACCTGAAAAACAAGACCATAAAATTGAATGGAATTATAAAATGCCATTATTGCAACAGTGACAGTATAATAGCAAGCAGTTGCAGTTGCAGCTACAGAGTTAGTAATAGTGTTAGTGAGGTAGTTTAGACGAGAACAATTTTTAGGCCGCACAATTTTTGTTCTTTTCCAAATTACACGAGACTAATTCATCTGGCACAAAATGAATTCGTATACACAGCTGTGTGTGTGTTAGTGTTTTTAGTATTCATTTAACCAGCGTTGTCAACTTTTAAATTTTAAAAAGCACTGAAACCAGGAAAAAACGCGTAATTTAAGTAAAAAAGCACTAAATTAAAATTGTTTGTGATTTGAACGGGCTAAAGGTGGAAGTACATAACTCGCGTTCAATGCGCTAATGCGATACACGCGTCTGTCAAAAAAGTTGAAATGGTGTGTTTTCATAAGGTAAGTTACACAGTGAAGTTTGCGACGCGCGTACCTCGCAAAAAGTTGAAAATTCTTCAACTTTCACGCGTTGTATACAAAATTACAGCTAGTGTTGCCAGATTCACAATCTAACATACACATATTTTAATAGAAATTAATTTTTTTATTAAACAATGGATAAAAAATGCATTAAATATTTAAAGAAATATAAAACGTAAATGCAAGACGAAAAAATAACCGGCATAGGCTTTAAATTTTACAACTAAAAAAACCTCAAAAGCGTGTTGTGTAACTTTCCATTTGTATAGCGTTAAACGTTTAAAAGGCCAGAAAAGCGTTGCCGCGTAACGCGTGGTATGTACTTCCACCTTAAAGTTCGTATCGCTTTTTAAGCCAAATTACATGTGATAATTATTAATGAACAAATAACACCAAAGTCTGTTGTAAATATTCTGACTAACAATACATAGTTGAACGGAACAGCCAGCCGTTTTCGAAGGCCACTAAACCTTCATCATCAGCGTTCTTTTGTGTTTGGTCCACTGTGTGTGGTGTCAGTTGATGTAGATTTCTGCTTTATATACTTAGCATTTTATTGCAAATGGAATATGTGAATTGTTTTGATTCATCGTATTTCAATTTGCTGAAAGCTTTTTTGTATTGTAAGCTCAATTTTACCATCACTATATTTACAACAGTCTTAGCATTGTCGTTTTGTTCTTTTTACTAATTATACACATGTTACTTAATTTGCTTATTTTTTGTTCTACTTAAGACAAACTTTTTTGGTTTGTTACTATTAAGTATATTTTTATTTAATTTTTGCCACAGGCCCATGGCTATTAATTTTTTTTTTTAGTTAATTTTAATTATTATTCGAACTCCATTTGTTTCTAAATATATTTGTGATTTGAACGGGCTAATTTGGCTTAAAAAGCGATACGAACTTTTGCCCGTTCAAATCACAAATATAGAAACAAATGGAGTTCGAATAATAATTAAAATTAACTAAAATTTTTTGTATTATAAAAAAATTTTGTATATAAAAAATATAGAAATCGGTTGACCTTGCATTTTATCCCTAAAACTTTAAATTTGAAGCATCTGATACACATTTTGATTCTATGAGAATCAGTGAATTCTAAAATCAATTTGACGAAACCTTTTTAAATTATTATAAAAAATTTAATTTTTTTCGTCAGCGAAGAAAAAAATCACCTGAAATTAGCAGCAATTGGCAAGTCGTTTTGACTTTCTGATTAGATTTTGAACTCGATAGGAGTAGTAGTTAATTTTTTTAAAATCAAGACTTTCAAAATTTGATTTTTATTAAACCATGCTGTGGAAACATTCTTTTACAGCAAACGCAATATAAATAACAAAGTATCAAAATAAACAAAAGTAATTTGCAAGTTAACCAAGTTATATAAACTTAAATTATATGTATAGGGTGTTTTTTTTAAGTGGTATAGAAATTTGAATTGAAATAAAACACAAGAAAATCGTTTTAATGTCCTTCAATTTGGCCTTATTGGAAGGATAATTTTATGCCATTAATGTTTAAATATGATTTCCGGCATGTGGCCGCCGCGGCTGGCTCGAATAAAGCTAATTCTACAGGTCCAATTTTCAACCACTTTTTCGAGCATATGGGGCCGTATGTTGGCAATAACGCCACGAATGTTGGCTTCCAAGTCCCCTAACGTTTCTGGTTTGTTGGCGTAGACGAGCGACTTCACATATCCCCAAAGAAAGTAATCCAATGGTGTCAAATCACACGATCTTGGTGGCCAATTGACAGGTCCATTCCGCGAAATTATGCGCTCATCGAATGTTTCCTTCAATAAATCGATTGTGAAGTGCGCTGTGTGGCATGTAGCGCCGTCTTGTTGGAACCACAACTCATCCACATTCATGCCATCCAATTCGGGAACAAAATAGTCGGTTAGTCGGCTCCAATTGCTGTGCACGGTGGCGAATCGATTCATTCGGGTCCTCTTCAACACTTTGCTCTACAGCGGCAATTGTTTCTTCGGTGCGCACTGTTCGACGTCTCTGCGGATGCGTATCATCACATAGAGTAAACGTAGTGCGAAAACGATCCATGGTTAACCGAATTAATTGCTCTGATGGACGATTATGTCGACCATAAAATGGACGGAGCTTGCGGTAAACTTCGCGAACTGAACCATTATTTTCGAAATAAATTTGCACGATTTGCAAGCGTTGTTCTTTTGTCAACCTGTTCATGATGAAATGGCAAACCAAACTAAATATTAATCACTTGACAGCTGACAAAATGGCCGCCAGTTAAAAAAGTGATGCCAACTTAAAGTTCTATACCCCAATAAAAAACACCCTTTACTATTATCTTAGAAAATAGGAACGAAGTACGTTGTAAATATGTAACCTAAAACGGCAAATCTATTAGCAACACAATTTTCTCGTTTCAGACCGCTTTTATATAAAGCCAAATGTAAGGACAACTTTTTGCCTATTTTAGACTTAAATAAAGAAATAAAGGTAAAAACGTGATCAACTTCTGCTTTTAAACATTAAAGTTTGATAGGAATTCAATTTCGATAATGCCCCAAACGAGTTTATATCAAATGAATAGTTATAAAAGTTTATTTCTGCCCAAAACTCGATAGCGAACTCAAAGTTTATCCATTGCATTAAGTGAATTATTCTCTTTTTACTGTATATACTAGAAAATATTTCGCTATTAGACTATACTTGCATTATGTCTTCTTGGTCGTGTGGCAAAACACTGTTTCCAATAATTGTGCTTAAAATGTGAAAGTTTGAGAATAAAATGCACGTATTTATTCAAACAAGTTTTGTACAATCTTATTAGAGTTTTTTGAAATGTTCCATTTAATTTCAGTGCTAATGTTTTTTAAATGTTAAGCTAAGTCTAGACGATATGTTGAATCAGCAAATATATGCTTACATTAATATGCTTTAAAATAACAACAAATCCTGCTGTCAGCATATATATATGTTAGGCGTCTACACAGTATGCTGAAACTACCAAATTTTTTAAAGTCAACATATGTCAACAAATGATAATACAACATATGAGTTACCATACAATTTTTGTGTCTACATGATATGTTGAATTTTGTATTCTGATATATATGTTGAGTCATGTGAGCATTTGCTTAGATATAAAATAAATTTTACAATTACAATAAATTTATGTATGTATATCAATTATCGCTTTCAGTGCAAAAAATTTATATTTTTGGTTAATAAAAATTAGTGCAATTATACATGTATATAAATAAAAAGAAATTCGCGGAATGACGGAAATTGGCGAAAAGCTACAACAGCAGGCTGACAAAGTCCAATAATGTTTTAAACTCTTTAAAATTATTAAAACTGCTAAAACCCACGCAAAAAGCCGCTTTTATTGTGAACTTTGCAAAAAATCGCGAAAATTGGCAATATTTTGAACAAGCCATAATATGGATTAAAAATCGCTAAAACTGTTAAAAAAAATTCGCCAAAAATCGCGAAAATTAAATTAAATTTGCAAAAATTTATTAACAGCGGGATGATAACAAAATTTTATACTTTTTTAAAATCGTCAAAACTGCCAAGAAGCTGAAGACATGTAAAAAGTCGCTTACTAGCGGTCTCCACTAGCCATGAACTTGGTATGTGCATCATGTCGGACATCGCAAATGGCTAATGGAGACCGCTCATGTCCAACTTTCGTCCATGCTCTGACATCAATGCCCGAGCATATGTCTAAGCAAAAATGTTCGCCATGAGATTTGACGTCCGCAACCATTTGCAATAGAAAGAAAAGAGACAGAACAAAATTGGTAAATATTCCATCTCTATTGCACTACGGCAAAATACTTTGATATGCCTGAACATGGACATCGTACGTGTTCACCACAACAAGGAAGTTGATGAATTTTTCACAGTTGCTCTGCCGGCGTCATGTCCATGTCATGTCCATGTCATGTCCATGTCATGTCCATGTCATGTCCATGTCATGTCCATGTCATGTCTAAGTCCATGGCTAGTGGAGACGTAAGGTGATATCGCGAATTTTTGCAAAAAAAAATCGCGAGAAGTTGCATAACTTTAAACAAGCCATAATATTGGTCAAAAATCGTCAAAACTGTAAGGAATGAAAAAAATTCAATAAAAATCGCAAAAATTACGAAAATTCGCAAAAACTTACCAACAACGGGATGATGACAAATTCTGTTATTTTTAAAAGTCGCCAAAGCTTTTAGGAGGCTGAAAGCATGCAAAAAGTTGCTTTTATTGCGAAGTTTGCAAAAATTCGTGAGAAGTTGCAAAATTGGAAAGAAACTAGAATAAGAGTGATAGTCTTCTTCAGAATCGCCTAAAATAATTTTTTAAGAAATTGTAATTTCCCTTATTTTTTATTCACCACAATTCACATTTCTGCAGTATATTTTTCGCATAATGCAATGTTTTTTTTTCTTTTATTAAACTATTTTCCTTATTTTAATGTTTACGTTATTTTTATTTTAAAAATGGCAAATCAGGCAGCACTGCTCATACATGAGCAGAGTAAAAATATCAATTCTATATGCTATCAAATTTGCCGTATGCTGAAAAGTTTACATAGGCTTTTCAACAAATAACATATCTGATAGCATACATAGGAAATTTGTTACAAAGTAAAAATATGTTGTCTACACGATATGCTAAAATCTTGAACATATGTTTGTTGACAACCTTAACAAATGCCCTTCATATGTAGCTAAGCATACGTATATTGAAAAAATTTTGTTTCTACACGATATGTTGGCACTGGTAACAAATTTTTCATCATAAATATGCTGATTCAACATATCGTCTAGACTTAGCTTTAGACTTTTACAAAAAAAAAAAAATATATATATATATTATATAAGGAAAATTCTTTTTGAATTTTGGGTTTAGTGCCACCGCCACGAAATAAAAAGCACCAAAAATTAGTTTAAAAAAGCACCGAGCACTAACTTCAAAATTTTTCGCGTCGAAAATTTCAAAAAGCACTAAAAACGGTGCGAAAAGCACCGAGTTGACAACGCTGCATTTAACATTTGCTGTTTTTTAAGTTGTGTGTGTATTGGTTTTATGCTGCTAATGCGGCGTTGTAGCTGGCTTAAAAGTTATGCCAACCGCAAAACCGCTCTCTTTGCTTCTCTCACCAACAAACTGACATGTTATGCCAGCACAATTATGCCCGTGTAAATCAGCGCAGTGGCATTACCCAGCAAAAAATTTCAAAAAAGGTAATCGAGTTTGGTGGAAGCTGTTCCTTACTGGATTACCAACTTAATGATTTTAACAATTAATTATTAATAATATATTTAATTACTAATTAAATTATTAATATTTAATTATTAAATATATTTTCCGTTGTGGGAAATAGTTATTGTTTAGGATTCCGTACACCAAAGGTGAAAAGGAATCCTATTGTTTTCGCTACGCTATCCGTCTGTACGTCTGTCCGTCACACGGTATTTTCTCAGGAACCGTAAGAGCTACGGACCTGAAATTTGGACACAGTATGAAGAACCTTGGCCGCTACAACAACAAATACATGAGAATTAAAAACTAAAGCGTGTTCCAAAACGAGCAACGAAAAATGTTAAAATCCCATGTAATATACATACAATTGTATATTGAAACTTGAAATTTGTAAAATTAGTGCATTTTTATACAGACTACAACAATTAGCACTAAAATTAAAAAAAAAATTAAATTAAAGGGTGGTCCATCAGTTAATGCAATTTTGACTATGTAATTTTGACAATTTGCTATATCTTGGAAACCGTAGGAGGCAAGCACTTGAAATTTTCAAAAACGGTAAAACTAAAAAAACCGAAAATTATAAAATCGCCAAACCAAAAAAAAAAAAAAATCATCAAAAATCAAAAAAAAATCTCCAAAACGAAAAAAATCGCCAAAATTGATAAAATATTTCTAACACTAAAATAAATCGCCAAATTCGCAAAAAATCGCCAAAATGAAAAAAATCGCCAAAATAAAAAAAAACGCCAAAAATCGGAAAAAATCGCCAAAACGCGAAAATGTCGCCGAAACTAAAAAAATTTTTTATATAAAAGAAATCGCAAAAACTAAAAAAATCGCCAAAAATAAAAAAAATCGCCAACATGAAAAAACACAAAAAACCGAAAAAAATCGCCAAAACGAGAAAATAAAGTGTCAAAACTATAAAAAGAGCCAAAACTAAAAAAATCGTTAAAACCAAAAAAAAACGCCAAAACAAAAAAACCGAAAAACCCCCAAAAACGAAAAAAAAAATTCCAAAACTATATATTATATAGGATGAAGTTTGTATTAAATTATATATCTAGTGTTCGTACGGAACCCTTCGTGCGCGAGTCAGAGTAGCACTTTACTGAATTTATTTCTTGATTGAACTACTTTTTTTAAATATGCCGTTGTTTGAGTAAATGGAAGGTCTTGGTTAAAAACTCATTTTGATTAAATAAACATATAATAACTTTTAAGAAAAATTTAAGTAATTTAAAAAAACTTATTGTTTTACTACGAAATACACCATTTTGTAAAATTTCTTTTATAAACTCAATTGAAGTGGGTTATATTTTATTCGTATCAGTGCCTCTATTGTTACTTATAAATACTATATTTAGAAAATTTTCAATTGCTTTCATTGATGAACTTTTATTAAAACCGTAAATGAAAAAAAATTATTTAGAACTACTTATATTTAAATAATTATTTTCCAAAATGTAAGTACTTATTTTTTAGTTTAAAATTAATAAGTAGGCAATTTAGAAATATTTATATTTATTTAAAATAACTACTTATTTTGGCAATATTTTCACGTCTTCTTTTAAAACCCAAAGAATATGTTCAAGTTCTGCTTTCTATTTTTAAAAATTTGCGTAATGTGTTTTGTAAGCGAGTACTTCAATTTGCCAATCTAAAAAGTAAGTCATTATATGGCAAGTAGTTCAGATGGTAATGTCTAATTTTTTGCTGGGTAGTAACTGTGGCAGTCAAAGTGCCAGTGGCAATAATAATTGCAGCTGAGTGGCAGTAGTACGGTGTTTTTTTTTTTTGCCAAAGAAATAATGAAAAAAAACATTGTGTTGAGGTAATAATAAAATATCTGCAGCATGAGTTTAATGTAAAAATGTCTATAAAAGCTCATGGCCTGGTAAATTCATTTCATTTGCTGTTGTCGTGCGGTTAAAGCAGTTGGTACTTAGCAATTGCTGCTGCTAGTGCCACTGCCACTGCAGCATTTGTTGGTGCATTTAAAGCAGCTTAAAAGTATATGAACTCCTCAAGTTATACGAGTACGAGAGTGCTGTTTCTTTGCCTTTTTCTATTATTATTATTATTATTATTAGTTTTCCTTTATTTTTTGGGTAAATGTTCATGCAGAAGAGCAGAGTATTTTTAAATTAACATAAATTTAAAAAAATATATAACAAAAAGGCAAGAGCTAAGAGTCGCAAAGAATTATAATAAAAAATATATGAAAAAAAAAATTAGTTGAAAATTTATATGTTCACTCAGTTCCACTGCAGCAACTAAGACGGCAGCAGGCAGGCAAACAACTTTCGAGTGTGACATCAAAAAAGTTTTTAAAGAATTTTTAAGTTTTATTTTATATTATACGAGTATTTTTGTGTTGTGAACATTTAGGCTGTTTGTGCTCTGGTTTTTCCTTCTATTTCTGTTTTACTTTGTGCAGTGTGTGTATTAAGGCTTCCCTTGCCTCTAATTTTGGGCAGGCTGCAGCAAACAAAATGCTTGTTTTTTGCTTTCTCCTTTATCATTTAATGTTATAAAGATTATTATACGAGGCTTAAAATGTTATAAGGGGAAGTATTCTAGAGAAATGTAATGTGAGTTTTTTTTAACACAATTTTACATGAAATAATATTCCTAGATCCTGAAACAATATTCCTAGGTATCAATTTTATTCTGACAGCATTGAATTTAATACTAAAAAACTATTTTTGTAGCTTCAAATATGTGAAATTAAATAAAAAGTCATACGTCTACAATAAGAACACTTTATTTACTCTACATTGATATTAAGAGCTATTAAACACACAATATTAAACTATTCACTGCTGGAATACCATGATGTTAACTTCGTGGATCTTTGCATAAAACTGTTCATTTTGCGGATGCAAGCATAAAGCTTCCAGAAAAAGCTGATCTTGTGCTTTTTACTAATAGGAAAGTCAAGGAATGGAGAACACCAAAATTGGATGGTATATCGCTCTCGTCCGAAATACACTCAAAATAACTGGGGGTTATTTTGAATAGTAAGCTGACGTGGAGGCCCAATATAGAAGATATCCTTAAAAAGTCCACCATTGTTCCATATGCATGTAAAAAGATGCTGGGCAACACATGGGGCCTTTCACCTAATCTTGCGTATTGGACCTACACAGCGGTAGCCAGACCAATTCTACTCTACGCAATACTTGTATGGTGGAAGGCGAATGAGCCGAAGGCATACCTGAAAAAGTTGGAAAGTATACAGAGAAAAGCAGAGCTCTGCATCACTGGAGCTCTACACCTAATGCAGCTTTAGACGTTACATTGGACTTTAAACCAATAAAACTAACTGCAGTGAACGCGGCATGCAAATCCGTTATCCAACTCAGGATAGTAGGACAGATGTCGCACGGATTATTTGGTAACAGTAAATTGCTGGAAGACATGGAGTGCAGCTCGGACTACATCGTTCCAGTAATGAATGGAAGAAGGCTATCTTGAAAGCCTTAACCACAGTGGTTCAAAGATGGATGAAGGGGTGGGAGCTGCGGTTTACTGTTCGGAGCTCGGTATAGAGGAATCTTTAAACTTCCTCATCACTGTAGTATCTTTCAGGCGGATATCTATGCAGCCTCTATCCTCTAACTATGAATGCGTGCGTAAATTTTTGCATAGACAGTCAAGCAGCTGTTAAAGCAATTCCAGCTCATTGCAACTACTCCTAGGTTCATGTATAGGAAGGCCTTGAATATGCTATGTAGAGCTGTGTAGCTCATGAACGAACGGGTTAAATTGAACGAATCACTTAATTGAACGAACTGATCCGGTGATTTTACTGAACGCTTTTGGATCAGTAGTGTACCGCTCGATGTTTTCCTTGATTCAGTTTGTGTTTCAAGTCTTTTATGTCAAATTTGCTTTCGTTCATGTTTGCTATTTATTTTATGTCTTTTTGTTTGAGTTGAGTTTCTGTGTTTTAAAAGGTTTAGGTACGTTTATACTGAATTCTATTTAACATCGCTGTGGCACTGCCATCATTCTTTTTATAATTTGATTTAACAGTCTTTTCACAAGAAGCATTTTTACTAGTGTTTTTTATAAAGGGTTTTTTTAGACCTTAACTGTATATATGTTTATACATACATTTCATTGCCGTAATCTAAACTGAATTTGTAGTGCTTGAGATACTTCTTTTGTTTCCGGTAAAATATTTTTGAGGACAAAATTTTAACTTAAACTTTGAGAAGTAACATTCAAACATTAATGCGCTTTTGATATATAAATAACGATAAAAAGTACATTTCTTAATCTTAATATTAAACTAAATATTAAGTCAAAATAAAATGTACAATATTCTAGTCGAAAGAACAAGAAATTATTTATAAAATGAATTTGAATGAAAAACAGAACACCAAAGGTATTGCAGTATAAAATATATACCCGGCCTTACCGATAATAAAAACATAAAAACAACAATAGATAACAATAACATATGTTTGGCATATAAACCAAATAAAACATTAAATACAATTTTTACAAAAACAAAAACACCTGTAGAAAATTTGCAACAAAACAACGTTGTATATGAAATTCCTTGTAAAGGTAATGATAACGTCAGCTGTGATCTTGTGTATATAGGAACTACAAAGAGGAGCTTAGAAACAAGAGTGAACGAACATAAAGCAGACATCAGTAAAAACAAAGAGAATACTGCTTTGTCACAACATATAACAAATACTAAACACAAACCAGATTTTGACGGTATAAAAATACTAGACAAAGTAAACAACGACAGAAAGAGATACATAACAGAAAGTCTAAGAATTCAACAGAAAATAAACAAAACGATGAATATCAAAGAAGACACGGACAGTTTGAGCGCAAACTACAAATTAGCAATTGTGAAAAACCTGTGATACACCAAAAGGGGAAAAACATTTTATAATTTTTATTTTTATTTTTATTTTTTCACAATACACTTGTTTTCAACAAAGTTTAATTGCTATAGTATTCAT
This sequence comes from Tachina grossa, assembly GCA_949987645.1. Classification (NCBI taxonomy): domain Eukaryota; kingdom Metazoa; phylum Arthropoda; class Insecta; order Diptera; family Tachinidae; genus Tachina; species Tachina grossa. The sequence goes on from OX465274.1 coordinate 65,480,358, forward strand.
GTAATTTTAAAAAAATACAGTAAGTTTTTCATTGTTTTATATAAATAAATATATGAAAATGTCCACAATATTGTTGTTGTTTTCTTATTTTTATTAAATAGACGACATCCCTTGAAAAAGTGAACAAAAAATTCACGAAACGTCGGGACAACATGTAATAAATTGCATTTTTATTGACATTAAACACGGTAGGCCTGATAGCTTAAAGAAAACTATAACTAACAGAATTTAAATATAATTTTTTAAATAAATAATTCAACCTTTTTTTTTTAATAAATTCTTCAATTCATTCATTCCCATTATTTAAATACTCGTATATACAACCGATTTTAATATTCTTACAAAATAGAATTGTTTCATACTGTCGTTCAAAAGTGAACGATTGAACGAACGGGTCAATTTTTTGCTAATTGAACGAAAATGACCGGTCACTGAAAAGAACGATTTGGCACAGCTCTAATGCTATGTGCTGGTATACAAGTACATCGTCCCTACCACGTCAAACTATCCAATATGCAAAATTGGTTTTTTAAATTCGTTATCTTGGTACCCTAATTTTAACGATATGCCTCGCTTACAAATGCTGAATTTCTCACGGACGATAGATAACTCAATAAGAAGTATTTTAAACCTGTCACTTTTAGGAATACAATGACTTTAAATTCATAAGTGACGTGTCTTGGAGCTCTTCTAAAAATTTTATATTTGCATATTGGATAGTTGGACATGGTAGGGACGACATATATTCTGGGCCCGGGGGCACATGGGAATTGAGGGAAATGAAATAGACTATACACTGTCTAAAAGGGGAATTCTATTACCGGCTGAGGAAATGGTATATGTCCGAAAACCAATTCAACATCTGAAAGCTATCACAGGCTCGAAGATGAGGGAAGATGCTGAGAAATGTTGGCATGCGACAAAAACTTGCAAAACTTTTAAAATCACTTGGAGCTCCTATGATCCCGAATCGACTAAATTCCTTTTAACATTAACTAGAACCAGCTACAAACTTCTAGTGGAGGTATTAACTGGACACTGCTGGACGGCTTCGTATGCTTTCAAAATAGGTCTAATACTTGACGGTACCTGCAGGAAATGTAAGGAACCTGGGCTGGTTGAAACAATGGAACATCTACTGTGTCACTGTCTGGTTTTAAGCCGCACTAGATATAACTGTCTTGGTGCTCACACTTTTCGTAGTCTTGATCTTGTAGCGAGAGTGGAACTGTGTAGATTGTTAAAGTTTGTTAAATCTGTGTGGGAGTCATTCGATACAGGCACCATGAACTAGGCTGCCATACTTACAGGTTCTTTTCTCATCTGCTGTTATCGCTAAAGATCAATCCCTGTATATGCGAGGTCTGTGAACACCAAGATTGACCTAACCTAACCTTCCAGAAAATGCATTTAATATAAAGTATACAATTATCAGCAAATAAGTGCACTTTATTAATTAATTAATTAAAAACTTTTAAACACATCATGTTAAAATATTCAACACTGGAATATCACAATGTTAACTTCGTAGTTCTTTGCAAAAGACTCTTCTTTTAGCAGACGCCCCGCTTTTTTATACTTGACATAAAGCTTCCATAAAAATGTTACCAACATCCATGAAGTCGCAATAAATCAAAATCAGGCACATACATACATCCTTATTTTATATATGGATTGGTGATAACATGATAGATAGCAGATTGTATGCTGTGTCGAATGCTTATGAGAGATTGAGCTGTTTTCTTCCATACATATGTTTGAAGGTGCAATTAGACGTGACATAACTAAACCAAAATTCAATTGGTTTCTATGGTGAGAGTTGTGGCGTTATGGTGAGTCACCTATAATCAAATACATTGTTGCCCATTAGTTTGGTTCGAACGGCTGTTTTCTATGGCTATGAATATGTCACGTCTGATTTCACCTTAAACACGCGTAAAAAATAACATAAAGAAGTGCCCACGGGTGGCCTTTTACTTGTCTCTGCAGTAAATTCTACAATATCTCAGTTAATTTTCGATCACGTAATTATTTCATTGTTGGTAACAGGGATGGAAAAGTTAGCACAATTGTACTTGTTTTTTAGAACTATTTGAAAGTAAAAAGTACCATAGCACCCCAATGACCAATTTAGCACTATTGAAAATTTTTGCTTATTATACTACATGCAACAAATGAAAGTATTAGAAATGAAAAATGAAGTAAATGATGTTTTCCGATATTTCAAGGATTGCTACAGAAATATTATCTATTCCACATTTATCTGCTAATGTAAACAAATGTTTTTATGTAAAAAATTTTTATTACTTTAGTTCACTGTGAATTTATGTTTTAGGTTGAGTTAGATTAGGATTCTAGTAGAACAGAGAAGTATTGCATTAAATAGAAGAGTTAAACTATGTAGAGTAGAAAGGACAGCGAGGTTAGATGAAAATAGAAGCATTGAATTACCTTTTATGAGTTGACCTCCATTTCGGGAGCCAGCAAGAAACCCAAACGGTGCTCCTGATATATAAGTTCCTAATATTTCTGATATAGTGTCCACACCTGATGATTTTATATCAGACCTCGTAATATGACGCCGGCAGAACAACTGTCATTTTTTCATTAATATCTACACAAAGGGGTTGATGATTTAATATTATAAGGAATCAAACAAATATTTGAAAAATACTTGCCAAAAATAAAAAATTTGCTTGTTGTTTAATTTTTTGATCACAAATAATTGTTGTGTCGCATTTGTTAAACGAAAATTGTTTAAAAAATAGACGTTAAATGCACAATAACACATAAAATGACATTTGATAGCAAGATGAATTCATCAGGCCGTGAGCTCTGATGATTATATCATAACGCTTCCATAATATTAATAAATTGAGTCTATACGTGATGAATTTTCATCATGATATCAATTTGACATTCATCTTGATATAAATTCATCAGGTGTGGACACTATGTGAGCTTCAGAAGATGAAGATGGTTACTTTCCAGTCCAGAGCAGGTTGGTGGCACATAAGGTATATAATATTTTCTTGATATCCATCCTTACGACTGAAGCATTATTAACTAAAGGAAGACCCGTGTGCTTAGCGTAGATTCCGAAAGTGTAATGTCCCATGGCAGTTGCCATGAGGTTCCGCGAGTACATACTTCGGAATTTTAGAAGGCAGAAAGTTCTCCCTATAGAACTGGTTAGATCATTTTATAATCTACATAAGAGCAGCAACAATTCATCTGGGACACCTCAATAGATTCTCAATATTGATATCTTCATACAGGGTTCCCCTCTTAGCAAGATCATCCGTTGAATTAGGACAGTGTACCCATATGAGTGTGCTGGCTTAACGACCCGCAATTGCGTTTAGTGATGTCCGACATCCTAGATTAGATTTGATGTATTGTATATACCCTTGAGAGCCTTGACTGGCGGTTGGCCATGAATTAAAATTTCAATACCCTATGCAACTTTGAGGATTTTTAATTTAATTGAAAATCCTTGAACCTACAAAAACAAAGTTTTTAAAATGTAAAAAAGTAATAATATTTTTATATTTCTAAATTTCAATCCAAAAATTTGTAGAATTTTTTTTTCTAGAACTAGAATTATTATAGTAAACATAAAGTTAAACAAATGAGAAATCTAACTATGTATATAGCAATGACAAAGCAAGGCAATAGAAACACCTGATTGATTATTCAGTTCTTGTTTCCACTGTGATATTCGCCCTTATTCCAGTTGTCGACATCAACGTCACTTTAACACAATACCAAAAAAAATGGGAGTTTGCATACACGTTGTAGAAAACAACTGAATCCTATCAGCAGGTTTGTGCCATTTCCTAGACTTTAGGGAACAGAAATAGATTGTCAGTAGAACAAAATTTCCATTTGCTTGCTTTGTCATTGCTTTATAGTTCGAATTTTCCTAAAATTTTAAATGTATTTGTAAGAGGCATGTAATTGAAAATAAATGCAAGAAGAACAACAATCACAATAGATTGATGTCAATCTAGTATTTTTTTGACCGAGTACAATTAAGTTAATAATTGGTGCTTCTTTGGAAATTTTTGCCAGTTAGTTCAACATTTCTTATCTCACTACTATTCCACAAATTAATATATTACTTTATTAAAAAAGTATTTCATTACTTTGTTTTTGTAATTTTCTTGCCGAACTGGTGTTGAAATTTCGGGAAAGCATTTAGCGCAGTCATTCTGCAATATATCATCTTGCTTGACTAAGGACTAATTTTTGACTTGGTAAATAAATTTTAATTATTTTTAAGTTCTATATGAATCTGAAATTGTGTTTTAAGTGCATATTTAAATAATATTTAAATAATACTTAAATGCCCAACACTGTCTATTTTATTTCTATTTAACTGATACATATTAAATTTCATTGAACTAGAGTGAGTTTTAATCAGAAATAATTTCTTAATCGGGCTTAAGTTCAATATTCCAAATTCTTATTGAATGAAGAAAGTTAAATTTTTCATCTCTTCTTTAGAAAATCACATTAATTAATAAAAATATTTCGTATAATAAGAATTGATAATACTGAACTTAAGCCCGATTTATGTCAGGTGTAGCATGTTGAGTTACACATTGACATTGCAGTATTGTGGTGGGTTCCGGTCTTGACAATGTGTCGGCGAAGTAATCGGACCATATTCCCAATTATCGGTTCGTTTATGAGATAATATAATAATAAATGGGTATTACCAGAGATCTCTTTTGCCAATCTATATAGATCTTTAGTTCTTCATGTATTTGCAGCAGTTTGAGCATCTGAAGCCATTTTCTCTGCCCAATGTTGCTTATTATCGTAATTTTATCACTGTTTTTCGAACTGGATGGATAGTTTTAAGGCACATCACTCAGAAACCGACCACATGAATACTATTCGTATTATTGTCGAACAATCGGTGAAATGGCGATTCCATTTGTATTGCATATTTATAAACTTTGCTAAAGCCTTCGATATCCTCCACCAACAGGCTATTTGGAAAGCACTACAGTGTAAAGGAATTCCCCATTAATTTATTGACCTATTCCTTGCCTTATACCGGCATTCGACATGCATGGTGCTACATGAACGCAAACTGGGAAAACCTTTTAGAGTTAGCGCAGGTTTAGGGTAAGGTTGTGTTTTATCTCCATTGCTATTTAATATAGTACTTGACATTATAATGCTTAAGGTAACAACCAATAGAAGAGGCATCACTTGGGGCTTAACTAGACGCCTCGAAGATCTCAATTATGTCGAAGATATTTTCCTCTCCTAGCCTACACATTCAACGAATTCAAAAATTCCAAATAGGCAACGTATATCTTGAAGATGTGGAGTCGTTTATAAATATGTGTAGTGTCATATCAGCATCAGACACCGCTCGAGAGAAGATATTCTGTTGTATGGCTGTAAATCCTGGAATACTATATCTAACGGCCTGTAATCCTTGCAGGTATTCATTGATAGCTCGCTACGTAAAATTCTCAAGAAATTTTTTGGCCAAATGTTATTTCAAACAGAGATCTGTGGGAAAGAGCAGATAAAACAACAACACGTATCCAGATCAACAAGCTTGAATGGGATTGGATTAACCATGTTCTAAGACGCAACAACGATAACGTAACCAAAATGGCAATCAAATGGAACCCCCAAGGCAGCAGAAGAAGAGGCAGGCCCGCTAAAACCTGGGGATTTATTATGTAATCCGAATCGAACGGAAACCTTTTCGAATTCTAATGTTAATAACATACGAATTCGAACAGTTTGCTTTTCGAATCGAATTACATAATAACTCTCCTGAAGGAGACAAATCGAAAATGAAACAAAGTCGATTGGAAAGTGCTGGACTGAAGTGAAGTAGATAGCACAGGATAGATCGCAATGAAAGAACGTTGTTGTGGCCCTTTGCTCCGCCTTGAAACTATAGAAATCAGTTAGTTTTATAATTATTATTCGAAGTTCATTTGTTTATATATTTACGATTTGATTGGGCTAAAGTTCGCAACGATTTGTAAGCCAAATTACATTTCATTTTCGTAAATATATAATATGTATATACAATATATAGATTAATATCACGGAACAAACAAATAGAAAAATACGTTCTGATGCTCTTTTTGTTTCAAAAAGTTTTTTTTATTTACATAATTTTAATTTTCTTCACGTTAATAACCCAACTTTCTTATTAAAGTTAAACAGCTGTTGCTTGAAAAGCTTTCCATAATATTTGAAAATTTCGCAGTGCTGCCATACTTTTATCGTAATTAAATAAGAATCTTAATTAAGCACTCAAAAAGTTAAACTTTATTTAAGTAAATTTTAAATTTAAATTAAATTTAGCTAAAAATATATTTAGTTATCAAGTAAAAAAAAAGTAAGATTGTCAGCTAGAGCAATAAATAGTTTAGAAAAACAGTATGCCCACTCATCCTACACAGATACATAAATTTCTTCAGCAATCATATTTTCACAGTTCTGTTACAATTCAATAACAAAAACCCGCTTAACTCTCCCTGCTGCGTAAATTTCAAACCTTTATCAATGACACCTTACAGGAAATTCATTACAATCCATATAGACACCAAAGGATTCTTCACTTTATAAGGACAAGTGCAAGTACCTATACTCGTACAAAAAAAAAAGCAAAATAAATAAAAATAAGAAAAAATTTATAAAACTTCTGAACATGTTTCTTACTTAAAGATACTTAAAGAAGAATTTTAAGCAAATCTTTCATGTACTCGTCCTCGTATGAATGTATTAAAAGTATGAAATGAACATTTTTACATGTTGTTTTCACTCTAATTTAAGTGATTATCATAATTTAACATGATACTGTTCGCTTGCTTGTTTGTTTGTTTGTATACGTCTCTGTCTGTTCCCTCTGCCTGTCATAAGATCTCTCTGGCGAGACTGCCTGCCTGTCGTAATGCTTGTGCTTTTACAAACTTCTGCTTGCATGCCGATGGAAAATAAGCAATCATCAAACCAAACTAAATCTCATGGGAGAAAACGACTTGTGATGCGAGAAGTGTTTCAAGGAAGAAATATATTTTTTGGGTGGTGGAAATGGTTATCTAACCCTTAAGGTAAGTAGTTAAGCACAAATGTTAACTTTCATGTTTTAAATGATACGAAGAAAAATCTTGGGCATACGCTTTTATACAAATGCACAAATAACATATGCACTCATTCAAATATGTACATCTGTCACATGTGCATTCATCTATCTTACTAACAAATATGGTTATTAGTATATTGAGGCTTAATACGATGTCAGTTCAATAATGACTTTTAGGCATAATCATTCACTACTTTAAAGAACAAACCGCTCTTTCATCCATGTTAATCTTATAATTATTAATCTTATAGGATTTCTTGTCCGGGAATAAAAGTGGTGGAAATGAAAATGTAACAAATATTGGAGCAATTGGTAATAAAATATGTCAATTTTTTGTTATGATCAAATACTTTTTTTATTTAATCAGTTTTATACACTAGAAAAAGTTTAAGTTTTCTGGAGTTTAAGGTCTGGAGCAATGTTTTTTAGTTTTCTAATTTTTATTCCAAAATATGACTTTCTAAAATATAAAATATAGTTAATTTGTAAACAAAAAGAAAAAAATTAATTTGAGCTAGTTACTTATACATACAAAAAAGTTAAATTTTCCAACTCTGGAATCATACTTTTATATTTTCCTGGCTCCTTATACCAATTTTGTTCTTTAAAAACTACATATATAGGGTGTTTTTTTAAAAGGTATAAAACTTTGAATTGAAATAAAACACAAGAAAATCGTTTTAATGTCCATCAATTTGGCTTTATTAGAAGGATAATTTTATGCCATTAGTGTTTAAATATGATTTCGGGCATGTGGCCGCCGCGGCTGGCTCGAATAAAGCCAATTCTACAGGTCCAATTTTCAACAACTTTTTCGAGCATATGGGGCCGTATGTTGGCAATAACGCCACGAATGTTGGCTTCCAAGTCCCCTAACGTTTCTGGTTTGTTGGCGTAGACGAGCGACTTCACATATCCCCAAAGAAAATAATCCAATGGTGTCAAATCACACTATCTTGGTGGCCAATTGACAGGTCCATTCCGCGAAATTATGCGCTCATCGAATGTTTCCTTCAATAAATCGATTGTGACGTGCGCTGTGTGGCATGTAGCGCCGTCTTGTTGGAACCACAACTCATCCACATTCATGCCATCCAATTCGGGAACAAAATAGTCGGTTAGTCGGCTCCAATTGCTGTGCACGGTGGCGAATCGATTCATTCGGGTCCTCTTCAACACTTTGCTCTACAGCGGCAATTGTTTCTTCGGTGCGCACTGTTCGACGTCTCTGCGGATGCGTATTATCACATAGAGTAAACGTTGTGCGAAAACGATCCATAGTTAACCGAATTAATTGCTCTGATGGACGATTATGTCGACCATAAAATGGACGGAGCTTGCGGTAAACTTCGCGAACTGAACCATTATTTTCGAAATAAATTTGCACGATTTGCAAGCGTTGTTCTTTTGTAAGCCTGTCCATGATGAAATGGCAAACCAAACTAAATATTAATCACTTGACAGCTGTCAAAATGGCCGCCAGTTAAAAAAGTGATGCCAACTTAAAGTTCTATACCTCAATAAAAAACACCCTTTATAAAATATATGAAGTAAATAAAGAAAAAAAGGAAATAAGAAAACATTAGTTTTATTTAGTTACTTTAGTGTCCAAAAAAAATTTCAAACTTTCCAGCTCTGGAGCTGTTGTTTTTATTTTTTTTTTTTAGTTTTCCATGCCAAACTTTTATTTCCAAACCATAAAATATATTTAATATATAAAGAGAAACAAAAAAATTAATTAGACCTAGTTACTTTTATATATAACAAAAGGAGTAAGTTACCCACCCTTGGTATGATCCTGTTAGATTTTTCTGATTTCTTACACTAGTTTTTTTCTTTTAAGAATTTAATATATGTTTAATTTATAGAGCAAAAGAAAAAATTAGTTTTTATAGTTTATTTTTATATAACAAAAAAAAATTAAAGCTTTCCAACCCTGGAAACGACTTTTTGTTTTTTATGTTTTTTTTTTCTTAAATTTTTTATACTAATATAGTTTGATAAGTTGATTTAAAACAAAAATAAAAAAATTAGTTTTAGCTGGTTACTTTTATATTGAAAAATAAAGTTTAAGTTTTCCAGCTCTGAAACCGTCTACTCGATTTTGCTCATTTTCAATACCAATCTATTTCTGAATGCCAGTCTAATATCGAAGTCTCTAGCTTTTCTGGGAGTTTCGAAAACCGATTTCACGTGCAGACATATGTACAGACGGACGGAAATGTGGACAGACGGACATCGCTTATTCGTCTTCCTTATTCATGAAGACCCAGAATATATATACTTAATGAGTTGAATATTCATATTGTGGAAATTACACACGGAATGACAAACCTACATATACCCTTTTACCATTTTTTGGTAAAGGGTATAAAAACCGAAAATATTAGCGCGTATTGTTGGCAGTAAGTCTTTTGAACTGTATAGCTATGTTTAAATTAACCAAGAAAATTGTAATATTAATTAAATTTCGCCTTCAAAAATTAAGTAATGAAATACAATATGAACTTTATTTAGCCTGATCAAATCATATTTAAGTAATAAAATAGTTGCAAAAATTATAGTTTGCAATTGCAGAATATGCAACGATTTTAAATGTTTGTTTTAACTAGATAATTTGTTCTCTTGCAACAAAAATTTGCTTTTTTAATCAAAAACAATTTCAAAGTTGCTATATTTCAATCAGAAAAATAGTTTATCTATTTAAGTCCAGCAAGGAACAATTTGTACTGAAAATAAAATAACATATACCGATCTTGGTTAGACTAACCAGAAAACAATTTGTTGATTCGAATTTCCAAACAACTTATGCTGGGTCATTTTGAGGCGTAATTTTCAAAATGTGTGCAAAGCCGTTCACATTATGTTTTTTTTTATAAGGAAAGCAATGCCGCACAACGAAAAATACCGGAAATGACAAACGTTGCCACTTTTACACACTATTGCGATGTCACACAATGCCATGGAGTGTACTCAATACTCAATACAATACAATAGGGTGCCCTGTGGCTGAGTGGCAGCGATGATAGCCTCTCAGTCCAGAGGTCGTGGGTTCGATTCCCACCATAGACCCTGGGTGTTTTTCGCAGACAAGCTAATCGCTTTGCGAGTTGTGTTTGTGTTTTTATACTACGATAACTGTGAACTTGACAATTGCAATTGATTAGATTAACCTACGAGTTGTTTTTTTCTGTTTAAGGAAAACATTTTACGCATTGCAGATTTAACTGTTGTAAGTGGGTAATAAGCCGATTGGTGGACTCTCCTTTTTGGCACCCACTTCCAAGAGGTTTTTAGGTAGCCTAGAGATAACATAAAGTTAAATTTTTGATATTAATACTGCATTTGCACAAAATACTTTTCTTGCTTAGAGCCCATTTAGATGAAGGGTGGCCTCGCTGCGACAACGCTTACGTTCTCTTTTGGAGTCCCTTCTTAAATCTACGCGCGTTTACATGAAGATTTTTTTGTCGCAATAGTCAGGCGACTTTTTGATATTAATTTGTTCAATGCTTTTTATTCGTTCATTCGTAGCAGTGTTGCCGTAAAGGAACTAATTGTTAGTTTGAGAAATGTAGAATTATTATGTCCACATATTTTTTTTTTTAATTTACCACCAAAATAATTACAATAATTCCTTTTCTCTCCTTACTTTATTTGTTTATAATTTTTATATTATAGCTGTTTCTTTGATGCATGTTATAAAAAATTGGTCTAACTGGCAACACTGTCTGCACATAGCACACAAAAAATACGAGAGAAAAAAATTTTGTGAGAGAGAAGAGATAAAATTGTCGCTTCAATTTGCAGCAGCGTGACCATTTTAGCATTTTTGCAGCTAAATTTAGCATTTTTTTTGTTGAAATTTTCGATTTAGCAGTTAGCATTTTCATAGCATTTTTCAATTTTTTATTTAGCATTTTCTAGCATTTTTTCATATTAATCTACATAACTTTTAACAATATCTCTTATACGTAAAAGAGGCTGACTTCCAAAACGTCAACTGCCTTCCAACAAAGTGTACTGTTTCATAACACTGCAGAACAAAACATTGACAATGCATACCCTTTCAAAACGTCGTTGACAAGTATTTAAAACACCGCAAACAATCAATCAGCGCATCGGTTGCAAAGTTGGTGCTCATGGTTACAATGTTTCGCAACTTTGGATCTGTGCACGTTATAAATACCGTATCCTAAGACTGTACAAACTTTGTACTTTTTACGTAAAAATTGAATAGGCGAAAGCTTTAGAATATTTTACAAAAACCAATTTTTAAACTTTGTTTATAAACGAAACGTAAGTGAGAAACGAATTCTTCTCGAAGAACTCTTCGTGAGTTAATATTTTTGGTTTGCTTTAAATACTTTATGTATAGTGACAAACTAGTATTTACTAGCATAACCCAGCAAAAATTATTGCTTTCCCGAAGCATATTTGTGAGGGATACAATGTTACAGAATCACTTGATGTTGAGCATGAATAAGGAATTTTTTTGTTCGATATGAGCCAGCTAGAATCAACACAATTAGCCTACTAAAGTGCTTCAAAGAAGTAATACTCAGATGCAAAAATTACTGGCTTGCAAAATTTTTTGTGATAACTTTCTATTTTGCTAGAGAGTCCGCCTTACGTTAGTGCTTGTTGTTGTTATTGCTTCCAAATCACTATTTTTTTCTGGGAAGTGACGAAATTTAAATAAGTTAAATTTTCTAGCAGTCTAGAAAATGTTTTTAAGCAGGGAAACTTTGCAAAGACAGAAATCTTTATTATGCTCCACAGTTTCAGGAAATACCTTGGTGGAGAAAGTCCTTAACCCCGGCCAAAGGCCGGCAGTCTAAAAAACATTATTATTATACACGAGTTCCTCCATAAAACTTGTCATTAAGAGTCGGCGCATGATGTACTTTTTACCCACTATTAAACCCTAGCGTGATTTTTAATGTAATAATATTATGGGCCAAAAATCGTTAAGCGTATGTTTCATTTTGCCACTTATGCTAACTTCATGCCACTTTTTCATTATACATAATGCAGTTTAGGTCCAAGAAATAATTTGTAATTAAAAAAATATCTGTTTCATTCAAAGGAAATACATTTTATTTAATATTAGTAAGGCGATGTAAGCAGAAATTACAAAAATAACGACTTTAAAAGAAACAATTGGATTAAAAGAGGTAAATATTAAGTTTTAGCAGTATGTTTTAGCACTTTAATAATTTTTTAGCATATTTTAGCTTTATTTTGAAGTCAATTTAGACGCAAAAATTTTTAGGATCTGGTCACACTGATTTCCAGTACGTGCGACTTTTGCTACCCCGCAAGCTTCTCCTCACTTCTCGCCTTAAAACAAGACTCGCAGGCGACGTGTCGCAGCGAGTCCACCCTTCATCTAAACGGCCTCTTATCTAAAGCTAAGAAAGTACTTATTAGGCAATCCCCGTAGGTTGCTTATGAACATGCAGTCATTTGTTCAATCATTCGTCTAGTTATTACAAACCAAATGCCATTGCAGAGTAAAACGTAATGCATAAAAGGAAAGAGAGTAGAAAAAAAGTAACAAATTTGCATAATTTCTGGGACAAGTGCCAAATTGTAATGTAGTTTTGGTACAAGTGTATGGTAAAATAATTCATATGTTTTTGCTACATATTTATGCACATAAACCTAAATGCTTGCTGTAGCAAAATCACACCCATATACATACATACTTCTAAAGCCCCATTCAGACTATTATACAAGTATTAATACTTTCATCACATTTTACGATACAGAAATCTAAATACATTCGTTGCGACTGTCAAAAAATCTAACGTAAAATCACATATTGTGTTTAGACCATCACACTTCAAATAAAATGTGTAATATTTACAAGCAGAAAACAAAACAGCTGTTCAATGAAAATGTCTGTGCTATTCATTGACTAGCGGCGGCAAGGCGGTTTCATGTAGGCAGGGACGTGCCGGCACTTGAAAAAATTCAGCAAGTAAAAATATTCTATGTAAATAACAGAAAAAATTTAAGAAAAGATATTAAAAAAACGTTAAAAAATTATGTCAACGAAATATACTTCCATACGATTCACTTATTCAAAATTTTTAGCCGATGTACATATGACAAAACATTACATCAATGACGACACGCTATCGGCGGCGAAACAGCCGACTTGGCACTTTGGTTTGTGCGAAAATGCAACCCTGATCTAATGAAAAGTATTATCGTTTAGAAAATTTTCTAAAAAAGAAAAAGTCTTATGGGATGTCAAAATTTTTATCGTATTATTTGCCACTTTGATGACATTTTGCGTTCAGACTATCACACTTGCACGTATTATTTGAATTTTTGACAAGTATAAATACAAAGTATAATAGTCTGAACGCGGCTTAAGTAGCATCGCATCACTGTAGCTCAAACACCCAGTAGGAAATTCTACTTGCATACATCACACAAAAATATTTTAATACAATTTATTTCCTAAGAAATATCCTTAAGAAATGTGTTATACAAGTATTCTCTTCGCAAAAATCCCAATTTCCATTCAGGCATTAACATTGTATGTTTTCCCCAATGGGAAGTCTCTTATATGTATGTAAGTCCGTCTATCTTAAAGATTGTTTTTGCAATCGTTGTGTCAGGTGCAATTATCATATTGAAAATGGAAAAAAATAATAAAAATGAAAATTGTTCATCTATTTCTTTTATTTTCCATTTGTTTAGTTTTCAAATGACAATGCTTTTAAAAGCAAAGGAGCAAAAAAAAAAAAACTTGACACAGACACAACAACAAAATCACTACAAAGGTGACCTAGGCCTGGAATAACAAAAAAAGAACACGAAATATTAAATAGCTGATATAATCTTAAAAATGTGGTTTAAAAAATCTCTTAAATTCCTTAAGCTATTGTTTTATGACAAATTTAAAGACTTCAGATTATTTAAAATTTTCTAATTTTGTAATTGTTTGAAAAGCATTTAACAAATGAATAAGAAAATATTCCTTTTCAATGCATGCGTAGAAAAAAATTATCATCTTAGTTTTTCTGACTCAATTTACATAAATTACAAATTTGTCTTATCAATCAACTTCTTGATTGATTTTTAAATAATACTCAATTAAAATGTGAATTGATTTATTAGAGCCGAAATAATCCTCCCTATTGTGAATGGCGTCGTCGACGTCACATCAAGATTACAGTAAAATTTTTGACTTGTCTACTCTTTGTCGACAACAATTGACTAATATTAATATGATCCAATTGTTGCCGATAAAGAGTAGACAAGTGACAATATTTAGTGTCGTCTTGATGTGACGTCGACGACGCCATTCACAATAAGGAGGATTGAATTTTTCTTCAAGCCTTTCAGCCTGCTATGTTGAGATATTGTCAAAGCTCTACAATAATGCAAAGTGCCGCATTCTTCACGACTAGTCAGTAAGCAGACTAATAGATCTGAAAGTGAGCTCTCTCGAGAAATGCTCGCTTTCTCCATTCCTTTCCAATATGGTCGTTGATAGCATAATGTCAAAATTTATATCACGAGCCGAAAGTACAACTTAATATCTGAATGCTCGCCTCGAAGGTCTGGATTACACAGACATAACAATATGTAATCTAAACTGAATGTCAACGCAGATGAAGCGGCCAAATCTGGACCAAAATCAATATACCAAAAACGCATGAAATACAGAAACATTTATTTAGTTTTATTATTATTGTTCGAACTGGATTTGTTTCTATATTTGTGATTTGATTAGGCTACAGTTCGTAACGCTTTGCAAGCCAAATTACATGTGATAATTGTTAATAAACATACAACACCAAAGTTAATATTGTGACAAACATTTAGCAGAACGGAACAACTAGCTGTTTCCAGAGGCCACTACACAAAACCAGGGCTGTCAGATATGGCGATTTCTCGCCAAACGTGGCGATTTTTCAACTTATTTGGCGTCCAAATTTTTGGTTTGGCGGCATGGCGATTTTTCTGGCGATAAATAAATTTGTTGGTGATTTTACTGGCGATAAATAAATTTGTTGGCGATTATTATGGCTATGTTTTGACAAAATTGAACTTCAAAATTTTTCTAATTCAGGAAAATTAGTTTGTTGAAGGAGTAGTTTCAAAAATAAATTCTGCCAAAACTCGTCTGCTAGAAGTTAAAACAATTTGATTTTGATGATTTTTTCTTATATTAATTATAGTCGTAATGCGTTTTGAATTTGGATGGGAAAAATTTACAAGAAAGAATTTTTGACGATTTTATTTCTAATTTTTGGCCATTTTCTGATAAATTTTGATACCATAATCTTATAAAAATTTATATTAAAAAAGTGTTATATTAAGAACAAATTTATTATAAAATATTTACTAAGAAAAACCACATAAAACTGAATTTTGGCGTCTTTTGGAGATTTTTAAAATCAATTTGGCGAAATAGGTCTGAAAAAATCTGACATCCCTGCACAAAACTTGATTTTCAGTGGAAGAGATTTTAAATCATCCAGTTATTGCTTTTTATGAAAAGCAACATATTTAAAATTTTTTCTTTTAGTATCATTTACTATCGATAGTAACTTAAAAATATCGATTGTTTTCAAGTACTAATTGATTGCAGAATAAAAACATCGATAGTCACAAAAAATTTACTATCGATAGTATCGATTGTGCCATCGATAGATAGATAGATCGATAACTGTTTATTAACATTTTTTATTAGTTTCAAAAAAAAAAAAAAATGCTTTTGTGAGCAAAAATGTAATACTGCAAACCGGCAGGTCGCCATACAAAAATCAGCAGCTACATATGTATGTATATTAGCAGCTTTGTCAACACAACTTTTACTCTATAGTAGCAGAAACATGCTTTATTTGAAAAAAAAATTTCTTACTGCGATATTTAGTAGATTGATTTCCTGGGCCCGAACTGACATTTAATGAGTCCTTTAGGAGACTCCACGCTATCCTGTTGTCCCAAAGATATCTATCAAGTAAATTGGTCTATAAGAAAATGCTTCATCCGGCGGCTTATCTCCCTTCTTGTAATAGAACGAGCTTATGTAGTTTCCATATCGATGTAAACACAGAATATTTTCAAAATTTTTCCGAAAAGATGGTAGACGTGTATAGCATGCATATGCGTATGTGCAAACATGTATGTATATTAGGGTAATTCTCAAAAAAAAAATTCGTTTTTTTTCTCAGAACCAGGTTTCAAAAATAGGCCTGTTAAAATATCAGCTCATAATATTAACGATGAGATGGTGCGCATCGCACTTTTAGATTTCCCAAACGATTTACATGGTATAAATTGATTTTATTCATTCTGATTGTCATAAGTAAAGAACGGAATGTGCTACAGTAAATTTCTTGGTACGCTTTTTGTAGAAAATTGAATGCATTCTATGTAAATCGTATCGAGAAGTGCGATGCACACCACCTCATCGTTAATATTATGAGCTGATATTTTAACAGGCCTATTTTTTTTTTTTACCTAAACAAAATTTTGAAACCTGGTTCTGAGAAAAAAAACAAAATTTTTATTTAGAATACCCTAATGTATACATATATCTTCAAACATGCACATACATACATACACAAAAAAAATAAATTTCGTTTTCAGTAACCAAATTCAATGAATCAGTAATTTGTTTGTGTGAATGCGGACCTGCAAAGAAATTTGTAGATTCTGATAACAATTTTGTAAAATCTAACTGGAAAAAAATTTTATTTTTAGTTAAATTATTATGGCATTAGAGAAAAAAGTTACCTGAAACTTAAAATATTTTCAGTCAAATTTATTAATAGGAACAGAAAAATATTTATGCAGATTTTTTTTTTTGTATTATTCAGCTAATTTTTTTTTTATAATTTACAAACACATTCACTAAAATTGTTCGTATTATCAGAAAATAAATTAACTGAATCAATAACAATTCTTTAATTTTTTTTTTAAAATTAGTAAAAGTTTTATCTGAAAAAATAACTGAATCAAATGATAGGTTCAACTATTTTTTTTTATTAGTGTTTTTTATGGGAATTGTTACAATTTAAGTTTAAAATTTTTAAACGCACTAATAATCCCAAATTAATATTTTACTTATTAAGTAAAATATTTTTTTATTAGAAATACATTGAAATTGATTATTGAGGGGTTTAGCTGGATTTTTACTTTCAAAAACTGGCTTGTTTTTATGGTTAAGCATTTCGTTCCCGCTTTTGGAACTCGTCAGTAGACTTCAACCCAAAAAATTTTTTAATTTAGCTAACAAACTTCGTATGTTTATGGTAAGACTCTTAATACTATATTGAGAATCACAATATTCAAACATAATAAGTTTGAAAACCGCAAAAAAAATTAAAAAAAAATAAAATGTTTTTTTATATCTATAAAATAGTTTGTAGAAAAAATTAAAAAAATCAGACAAATTTTTTTACAGTATATAAAAATAAATTTAACTAAAAATAACAAATTTAAATAAAAAAAAAATAAATCTAAAAATTTTTTTTACAAATTTTACTTTACATAGATAATTTTCATTCTATATAGTTTTTTTTACATAAAATAAAATTGGAACAAATAATTTACTGCAACAGTAGAAAATATTTACTGAAACTAAATTATATTTCAAAACACACGTTGGTTTGAAAATTTTTTGGGAATAATTTTTTCTGTGTATGTATTTAGTTTTCCTTATGAACCAATTTTAAACTATTTTTCACATCCACATTAAATGGAAATCCAACAATTAAATGCGTAGATAAATACGAGTATAAATACTCCTATACATATGTACATATACATATATGAAAAGAGTTCTCCATTGAGTATTCATGAAATCTGTATTTACATATACGAGTACATATTTAGAAAAGAGTGTGTGTGGGAAAGAATATTTTTCATACTCCAACAATTAGCATTTTAATTTGAAACTATTTACATTTTACAAACCCAAATTCCAATCCAAACAAGATGAGAAATCCTGTTTGCACACATGTGTCTGTGTGTGTGTGTACGTGTGTGAATTTACCAGTATCTACCAAATGTGAATATAAATTCCAATAGTGATGACTCTAATAGCAATTAAAAAGGCATAGGAAGTATTTAATCTTACTTGAGCTTTAAACTCAGGTACAAAACAACAACAACAACAACAACAACAAAAACAACATCAACAAAAACATCAACAAAGACTATTTAGAACAATGGCTGCAATAAGCAAAAAATTAAACAACAACAATGAAAGAAGAATAAAGAATTGCATAAATAAACATGACTTCCGGCCTCACGTGTATGGGCAAATATAAATGTTGAGAATAAAATATTATCGACAAGGGTGCTGCCAGATGTTAGTGAATTTGTGAAAGTTTGTTTTTACTTTTCTCTCTTAAAAAAAACTTTTCATTGGTGTAACAAACTTTTTTGGGTTTCTAAAAACAATATACATATGTACATATATATACATATATATATATATATACATATATATATATATATATATACATATATATATATACATATATATATATATATATATATATATATATATATATATATATATATATATATATATATATATATATATTTATTTAATCAGTCGTTAATCAGCTCTGGACACAGCTGCTTTTTTAGGGTTCCGTACACCAAAGGTGAAAAGGAACCCTATTGCTTTCGCTTCGCTGTCCGTCTGTCCGTCACACCCTATTTTCTCAGGAACCGTAAGAGCTACGGACCAGAAATTGGGACAGAGTATGAAGAATCTTGACCGGTACAATAACAAATACATGAGAGTTAAAAATTAAAGGGCGTTCCAAAACGAGCAACGAAAAATGTTAAAATCCCATATACATACAATTTTATGTACATATGTACATTGACACTTGAAATTTGTAAAATTAGTGTATTTTTATATAGACTACAGCAATTAACACTGAAATTTAAAAAATTTAAATTAAAGGGTGGTTCATCAGTTAATGCAATTTCGACTATGTAATTTTGACAACTTGCGATATATTGGAAACCGTAAAAGGCAAACTCTTGAAATTTTCAAAAACGGTAAAACTAAAAAATCCGAAAATTATAAAATCTCCAAACCAAAAAAAAAAATCGCTAAAAACCAAAACAAAAATCGCTCAAAAAAATTTCTAACACTAAAATAAATCGGCAAAACCGAAAAAATCGACAAAAAGAAAAAATCGCCAAAATGAAAAAAAAAAACGCCAAAAACCGAAAAAAATCGCCAAAAGGTGAAAAAAACGCCAAAACTAAAAAACCGCCAAAAACCGAAATAACGTAAGAAACGACAAAACTAAATAAAAAACGCTCAAAGCCGAAAAAACCCAAAAACGAAAAAAAAGCCAAAACTATTTATTATATAGGGTACAGTTCGTATTGAATTACATATTTGGTGTCCGTACGGAACCCTTCGTGCGCGGGTCAAAGGCGCACTTCACTGAATTTTTTTAGTCTATTTTATTATGTATGTAATTTCCACAATATTTATGTGCAATTCATAAAGGATATAAATTCTGGGTCCTTATGAAACAAGAAGATGAATAGGCGATGTCCGTCCGTCTGTCCGTCTGATGTTTTCCAAAGGTCCCAGAAAAGCTGGAGATTTCGATCTTCGACTTGTGTGTCAGAAATGGTCCAACATAGATTGTGTTGAAAATCTGCAAATCGAGCAGATGGTCTCAGAGCTGGAAAACTTAAACTTGATTTTGCCATTTAAAAGTTACTAGCTAAAACTAATTTTTTTATTTTTTTAAAGTAAACCAAATCGGTATTAATAATAAAAAATCAAAATAAAAAAAAAATAAAAAAGACGTTTCCAGGGTTGAAAAACTTTAGCTTTTTTGTTTTATAAAAATAACCTACTAAAACTAATTTTTCCCTTTTCTCTATAAATTAAACATATCTTAAATTCTAAAAGGATAATTCCAGGATTGGGCAGCTTACACTTTTTGTGATACATAAAAGTAACTAGGTCTAATTATTTTTTTAAAATTTTCTTTAAAAATTTAATATATTTTATGTTTTGGAAAGAAATGTTTCATATGGAAAACTATAAAAATAAAATCAACAGCTCCAGAGCTGTAAAACTTTAACTTTTTTCCTTGATGTTAAAGTAACTAAATAAAACTACATGTTTCGTATATATTTTTTAAATAAATAGATTGGTATAAATAATTATTTATTATTATTTATAATTATAATCAGAAAAATTTAAAAGGTTGATTCCAGGGTTGGGAAATTTGCACTTTTCGTGTTATATAAAACTAATTAAATAAAACTAATTATTTCTTTGGTAACTAAAACAATTCTATACTCTATAAAAAAATTAATTAGTGTTAAAAATTAGAAAAACCAGAATTATTAATCCAGAGTTGGAAATTAAAAAAAAAATCGCAAAAAAATAAACAATCGAAATTTTCTTTTGGTGCCTTCGGCGTAATTATAGTCATTTCATCCACCAATAATTAAGGTAGGAATGTTGTAATAGGCTGTGATGATAACTTGCAGCATTTCTTTTGAGGCAACTACCATTAGAAACAAAAGAGGTGATGCATCATTTGAATTCAAAAATTAAAATAGCTCTTTCCCGTAAACATTAGAAATAAATTAAAAGTTATGAACAGAACAAAGGAAGATGTTATTGATATCACTTTATGATCAGAAAGCTTAATTGATGATGTTTGCGTTTGGCATGTGTCGGACTTTCATTCCTTCTTGGACCATCGCTACATTTTCATAACTATAGATCACCCTCCCCCAAATGGTATAACGTTCAGAAATAGGTGACCAAAACTGACTGGTCATGATTTGGTTGAAATGTACAGCACAATTCGAACACTACTCAGCATCAACTGACAGTGCGGAGCTGATAGATTTTGAAGTAAATATAGTCCGAGTAATTAATTGCCTTCTACTCCGTGATAGGAAGAGCTCGAAAGAAAAGTCTTGGACATCTGATAAATCTTACGAAAAATCCAAAAGAATCTTTAACAGAGCCCGACGGAAAAATTTAAATAAGCAGCTATGAATATAAAGTAAAACTTAGAATATACAAGAGGAAAATAAGGGACGTTAAGTGTGAATACTGGGTGCTTTTCTGTGAGCAAAAGCGTTAGCGAAGGTTTCAAAATAAAAAAATCCTATCGAAAACTCATATCCAAAAGAAAGACTCGTTAACTATGAAGGAATTTTTAGGAACTCTAACAAAGGTACACTTCCAGACAGGAACTCTAGATAATATGGAAGAGGCTCAGCTAACCAAAACCAGCATTCAAAATTCTATTTTTCATTTCCAGATGAGATATATTGTAGTACGAGTATTTGGTATTTAGTATTTATTTATTTAACGAGTCCAGCACAAGAAGATTAATATCTTATAAATTAAAGTGCTAGTGAAAATGTAAATAACTACAGATTGAAGTTTCGTATGTAAACATAAAAATTAAAAAAAAAATATTATAAAAATTTTAAAATTATCATCATCATGTTCGGCTTCTGGTTGTATACTCAGAATTAAAATTTTCTATTGTATTACTATTTCATTCTCGAAATTCTCACATCGATACTGGAGAAATTGGGCTTACAAAAGCTAAAACTTACAACAGAATTGCGTGTTAGTTGTTGGAACTGACAAAGTTCGATGGGCTTGAAATTCGGAATCTGTTTTCTCTACTTAGTGATATACAAAATATTTTGAGGCTTAGATTATATGATACTGGTAAAATGGGGTTATGTATGTTGGCATTAATAAATGTACATTAGAGCCCTGCACAAAAAATTTCATTGCGATAAGTTGTATTTTTTTTAGGGGGTGCGTCTGCCCCTGAAAGTTGGTCTTCAAGTCCATTTATTCAATGTAATTTGTTTACATATGACTTCACAAGAATATGATATATGGCAATATTTTAGCTCTTCTAGTCAGTAACATTAGCCTCAAAAAATTAATATTTTAGAAAATGATGAAGAAAATAATCAACAAAATAGCAAAAATCTTATATACCAAACTTATATTTATATGGAAATTATTTATATTAAGCAATAAGACCTTATATCTATTAAATTATTTCATACATATAATCAAAAGAAAACTAAAAAAAAAATTAAATTGAATATATGGGCTTGTGGGCCAACTTTGAGGGGCGGATGCAACCCCTAAAACACAAGTTATCGCTATAAAATTCATTTGTATTTTTTTTACATATAACTGAACCGATTTGGCATTGAACACACCTTCAGTTTGGAGATTCGATTTGGTATATGGTGATGTATTTTTTTTCGCTTTTAGTGTGACAATACCCAGTAAAAAAAAATGGAAGTCATTCTGAAGGAACCACATTTTCATTGCTTCCAAAAACCCGATAGTTAGCAGAAAACCAAGTAAAAGTTTATTTTAATCACACAAAACCTTGCAGTTTTTCCATTGTTTTAGTAAATACTCACCAAAATGTTCAAAAAATCGATTTTTTGAAAGAAATTTATGAACTAATTTTGGCCTAAAATTTAGAAGTTATTTGCTTAAATTTACACGAAAACACTGTTTCGCGTTTAAATTTTAAAGTTCTTCCTAGATGAAAATATTACCATAGAACACAAAAAAGGAAGTTTTTCTTAAAATCACTTCTAATTCGGTGACTAGGCATCGAAAAAGAGAACTTCTTGCAATGACAACCCTATGTAAAAATCATTAGATCGGATCGAAATTTGAACTGCTTCCAGACTGCAAACTCTAAATTTTCATGACTTCTTTGGAGTGTCTTTTTTTACTGGGTACCTTTGCTATTGTTGCTGATCTGCACACATTGTAAAAATAACTATAAGAAAGGAAAATAATAAAGTGACGCTTCAGTCTTGTGCTAACTGTATAACGAGTGTTGTCAATATCTCAAAAGTTGTTTCACAATTTTGGTTCTTTTGTAATTTTGTTACTAAGCTGATATTAATTTGTAGCAATTTTTATAAAATTGATATTTCTGACAGTTTTGATGATGATTTAAAAAGACAAGACTCGGTTTATGGCGATGATGAGATTGATATGACGTTATCTGAAAGTGTCGGTGCTAATACTTCGGGACTAACTGAAAATCAAAGTTTTTTGCATTATGTCTCCGAATCCAATATTATATCCGAATCGGAGGAATCCGTTGAAGATATACAAGAGTCGATGAATATCGATTTGGTGTACACCGGATCACGAGAAAAAGAAAGCTGAAGTCAAAGCGCCGAAAAAAGAAAAAAAAAACTGAAATTGGCAAACGGAAGAAAATCGAAGTACCAGATCACGAAACACCAAAAAAAGTCCAAACTCCAAAAAAATTCGAAGACTGACGAAAAAAAATCATTCAAAATAAAAATCTTTTTTAATGTTTTTCTCATTTTTAGCGATTTTTCCAAGTTTATTTTGTACGTTTTTATGGAGTAAATAAATTTTTATCAGAAATCTAACTCATTTCATCTTATTCTACACCCTTTTAGGCACCAGATTCCACTCTTAAGTCCAAAAACGTTTTTTGACACACTAAGTCCTTTTCTCGGAGAAGGTCACATATGATTTACCCCAAACATTAGCCCATACCACTTGCTTTAGGATTCTAAAAATTTTGATATGAAAATCTTTTTTTCTGCTTGTATAAATACTTCTGAATATTGCATTTAAAACTAATTTATTTCGCGTTTAGTATAAAACGAATGTTGTTTTTAGTTTTCTTAAAGTTTTCTGATGACACAAGTTTAAAAGTTTGGGGAAACTTTTATATATGTTGTTTTTTTTTTCTAAAGGTAATTTCCTGTCCAAGACTCCTTGTAAACTTTTGTAGTCATACATTTGTCTTTTCTCGTTAACTCAGTTTATTTTTAAAACAAAACGTGGAATACGAAATATAACAAAACTATTTAATTAAATAAAAATTATAAATGGTGTTTTAATGCGTTTTATTCATGACAACCAGGGTTACCGTTAGGAATTTTTGAAAAGTTGCACAAAAGGTCGTTTTATAAAAATAAAGTCGCACAAAAAAGTCGTTTGAGAAAATAAAAGTTGCCCATCTTTTTTACCGTCTTTTTATTAATAAAAAGCATAACACAACAAAAAAGTAAGTTGAAACAATGCATATTTCATAACACAGCACTTCAAAGCCCACAATTTTTATTTATTTCAAATTATTTTCCCCTTTGAAACTTCTACTGAAAATTTGCGAAAAATTTCTTAAATACATTGTACACGTGACAAAGTTGCAATAAATAACAATAATCTGTGAATTGCTTTTAAATTTTGAAGATTTTTTTTTTGTTTTTTGATAAAAATAATAAGTCCCTATTTACACTATGCAAGTCTTATTGCTAAGCTGATTAGTTTATTAGGAGAGAGAGAGACGGGGGGAAAAGAAACGTTGCTGTTCCCCTCGTCTCTCTCTCCCTGAAACTAATCAGCTTAGCAATAAGACTTGCATAGTGTGATTTGGGACTAAGGAAATTTTTAATTTACTGCAATTTAAATGTTTTCTGTGAGAATCTTTATAAAAAAGGGTAAAAAGTTCCAACAAAATTAAAAAAGTTGCAAAAGTCGGTGATAAAAAAAGTCTCACAAAAGTCGCATACCTCTAAAAAAAGGGTCAAATTGCGACTTTAGTCGGATCAACGGTAACCCTGATGACAACAAAAATAAGTTTTCTTTAGAAAATAATTTTACTTTTATTAGCTGCCTCCTAATTGAACAAGTTAATTATTGTTTATGGACAAAGCAAAATGCTGCTGAATTTGAAAATGAAAGAAATTGATTAATCGCTTTGTTCATTAAATAGACCACGAAATGACGGGGATGATTTAAGGCTAAAAATAAAACGTATGTAAGTGAATGGTTATGCTTTGTAAGTATGTATGTATGTGTGTAATTATTAGTATGGTGCTTTGCATATATTATTAGCAACGGCCAAATATTTATTCAAAGAAGACAAGCTATTATAGAGTAAAAGACCTTTAGCTTAGAATATTAATGGTGTGAATTGCCATGAATTTGGCTTTCTTCGCTGTCTTACTTATAGAATAGATGTAATGGTAATCAATTAACATTAATTATTACTCAAACACAAAACTGTTCATTAAGCTTAAATTACACGTGGTATAGCCATAATGCCATATCCATAACCAGACCAAAATTTAATTGGTTTCAATGCCAATGGCTATGCCGTTATGGCTAGTCACCTATAATCAAATACAGTGTTACTCCCCAAGTTTGGTTCGAACAGCTGTTTTGTATGCTTATGCTTATGTCACGTCTAGTTTAAGCTTTACTGCGCAACCTGTGTATAGAAAAAAAAGCTTTGTAAATACAATTAATTTATTTGTAGAAAAATAAAATGAGTTCACCTGTATATAAATTATTTGCTCGGTTTTGTATCAGTTTCAAAGCCTACTAAGCTTATTTTTTTGTGATTTTCAAAAGTATTATTATTTTATGAATTCTCATATAGTTTTTGAAAGTCTATACATAAAGTAAGAGGTTTGTGACTGTTTAAAATTTGTGGTTAAAGTCTACTGATGATTTGGTCAAGCGCCAATGAAATACGTATATAGACATGCTAAACTACCAGCAAATAAATTTCAATTATTTTATGTACACTTCTGACAATATGTCAAATAATAAATTTTCTTTATTAATTTATTTGTAAATACAATCCGCACAAAAACAGAAATGAGAAAAATGGCCAAGTTCCTTTCCAAGTTCTTGTTTGGTATAATACCTATCAGTGAAATATGTTTTGGGTAAAAAAAATGGCTTCCTGTAAATATACAAACTGCGTGCATTGTCCAGAACTTTGGCTGGAGCACTACCGTGCGCCTGGATTTTTACAGATTTATTTGCAACAGAACAGGACGAAAACGGAAAAACAAACCACACATACAGATTTTCAATTGAACAGCTGATTCATAGCAGAACAGCACGTACAAACTAATGCTGCCTTTAAGAATATCGTGGTATGCTAAAACTGAATAATTTAATATTGTGAATAAAAACAGCTGTTGTGTGAAAGCACAAAACAACAGTGTTGAGTAAATAAAAAGCTCTAAATAAATTAAAACTTTTAACGAATATCAATTACGAACTTCAATAAATAAATGTTTTGAAAAGGTTAAAACATAATAATGTATGTAATTTTAAGGCGAGTATTTTTGTATTACCATTCATACCATTACCTTTTCCTCCGTGCGGAGAAGAGTTAAATTAGATATTCTATGGCTAAAATGTAAGGGTTTCACTGTTTTCTATCCCAAATAAACACAACAATTTGCTTAAGTCGTTGTTTGGTCTTCCCTGCCAGAATCAGTCCTAAGAACGTTGTTTGGTCTTCTTATTTGTGTTTGCCAGTCTCATATATGTAGATCCATAAAAGTATGGAAAGCACTTTATTAAACTTTAACACAAAATATATTTTCAATATATTATAAAAACTTTAGTAAATAAAAGCGGCCACAATAGCAAGACCCATCAATTATTATTTTCTTAAAATAATATATAATTAGTGTTTATTTTCCCTAATATTATTTATAGTATTTACGTAGACTGCATTTGATAAACGAACAAAAAATAAACTTTTCTGTTAGTTGTGCAAGTGAAACTATGAAAATCTTGCCACATCATTATATTGTATTTGATTAATTAAACATCAAACCATGAAAATTAGGCAGCATATTCATGCTTTGAAGCGATTATTTTATATGTCAAGTAAAATACTTGTCAACTGCAGTTTACTGGTAAATGCTGTAAATAGAAATTTTTTAACATAAATATCCTTTTAATTAAATGTATAGGGCTATCCATTTAGTGGTTTGGCTGGTGTGTCAAGGCTATCAGCTGTTTAATATCTATCGTCTGAAGTGTTATTTATTTAGTGAAATGTTTGTTCTCTTTACCAGGATATACAAAATAGAAAGCTTTATACTGCCTAAGATGGCAGGAGTAGAGCTGAGACCAGCAGAGGGAAAGGGGAAAAGGAACAAGCAGCAAAAGCTTAAGATAGAACTCAATGCCTTTTACGCATGCAGGAACTCGATAGGAATCAGAGAACGACAAAAATTACGTATATAATAATTTAATCATACTATAAATTTGTTATTCACTTTTAATCATGCAAAATAAATGAACATTGAGTATAATCATCATCGTAATGGTGAACGCTTCATTTAAGTAAATGTGAGTCCAGTGATCGAACATGTTTTATTCACATCATTCATCATACACTAAACTTTTGTTCACATTTAATCATTCAACAAAACTTAATGTTGAATAAAATCAGAATCATACTTACGAACGTATCCTTTGGTTAGTTGCAAGTAATTTCATACATGTTTTATTAAAATTTTTATATAATCAGGTTTTCATGTTGCATAAAATCAAAACAGAGGAGTTATGAAAAATATTATTGTTTTAATACAAATCAGTAAGCAAACAGTTTAAAAAGAAAAAATGGAAAACGATCAGCATTTTGTGCTAGACCAAATTTCTAAAAGTGTTTATATATACTTTATCACCGAGACGAAAAGGAAGAAGTGCAATATGGAGCATATTATCACAAATAAATCTCGGTATAACGAATCTCGCTTTAACGAAAATCCGATATAACCAACGTCCAAATTTCTTACATTAACTACCTTATATTACGAATATTATCCTAATTTTATACTGGATATAACCAAAGAATATAAATTGTATAGAATGCGCATCTGAGCTAAAAAATTAAACATTTTTTGCTTACGCTTTAGATGCGGGGGAAAGTATAAAGCGCAAGCAAACACACACTGAGAGCATTATATTCTTTGCTCTTATCACCAGCGTTGCCGTTGTGCGACTTAAGTCGCATTTTGCTACTTTTTCAACAGCAAAACATGCGGCCAATTCTAAAAAAAACTGTGTAAAAATATCCAAGTTTTACCAAAAAAATACCGATTTTCGGAGGAAAGTTGCTGTTGCTGAAATAAAGCTTGTTTTAAGGATGATAAGTTTCGGTGAATTACACCTTATTTCTTCATTTTTATAAAATATAATTTACAAATAAAAACATAAAGTACAAACATAAATTAGCGTTAATAAAGAATTACCAAATAGACTTATAGTAGACACTTGTCAAAGATTAGATTCCAAGTGAAGAACTTATTAAGAAATACAGGATGTTCAGTTAAAAAAATATGTATTTAAGAACTATGCATAATGCCTTGAAAGAATAGTATAACTATATTATCCTCTTCAGAATCGAATTTTAAAATTTTCTACAAAACTTTAAATGGTTTTTTTTTCAAAGTAAATTTTTTGAGTTATGCTGGTTTTTAAGTAAATAAGTAGATGAACCATGTCCAATATATGTATTAATGTTTTTACAATATCTAATTTTTTTTTTATAAATTTTAAGTAATTGGGTAAATTACGGCACTCGATATCGAACGAAATATGCATTTAATTCCGATTGGAATTTCATTCGATATGAAATGCCGCAACTTGACCACTCTTTTTTTAAATATCATAATTTTTTTATATTTAGTATCTATCTATAATACGTTTATACTCGTCTTATTTGCAATTAAAAACTGCATTTGTAAATACTCTACTAGCCGCTATTATAGAAATATGTTCGAGTTAATTAAATAATTATTTGAATTATTTTTACTTTTTTCATTTATAAATGAAAAATTATAATAAAAACAAAATGAATTAACTTCAGTTTTCCATCTAATTATATAACTTTACTTTTTTTGATGCTGATCATTTATTTACATACATGTATACTTTAAAGCCCCAATTTTGGCTTCCAAATTTACTTCATTTGAACCTATTTTAACTTATAAACATTTTATAAAAACTTACTTACTAACTTATAAAAAGTTTTATTAAGATTAAAGATGAAAGTAAGTTAAAATACATAATTTTTTAATTGTGATACTCCGAGGAATAATTTACATTTGGGTGTCAGATTTTTTGCAATATTTTCACCATTTATTGGCTTTTCTATCTTCCAAAATAATAAAATGATCGACATCATCGAGCCGAATATCGCCAACTGGACGGACGAACAGCTCTTTTTCTAATACCTGATATGCTAAAGTGTGTATATGATTGCCCTACGGCATACATTCTGTTAAAATGATACAAAGGGATAAATTGATAAAAGGGTAATAAAAAGTTTCGTTGGCACGAAAAGGGGTCAAAAGTGATACTTTAGTGTCACAACGGCAACGCTGCTATCAGCAATGCGAACGTAGCATACACTGTAGAAAGAAACAAGTGAGAGTGCTAGATTCGCCTGTGCCGAATCTTATATACCCTTTACCAAAGTGCGTTTATGTAGTATAGAGATACATACATAAGCACATACATAAAGTAATTTGACCTAGTTAATTTTATGTGCAAAAAAAATTAATTTTCAAACCCTAGAATCATCAAATTAGATTTTTCTCATTCCTTTTATCAATATAGTAGTTCTTAAAAAAATATAGAAAGTATGTTAAATGATAAAAAAGGGAATTCCAAAAAAAAAATGTTTTATTTAGTTACTTTAATATTTAGAAAAAAAGTTCAAAGTTTCCAACTCTGGAGATGTGATTTTTATTTTTATAATTTTTCAAACCAAACTTTTTATTCCAAAACGTAAAATATCTATAATTTATAAAGGAAAAGATAAAAATTAATTAGACTTAGTTACTTTAATATATCACAAAAAGTGTAAGTTTCCCAACCCTGAAAGCATCCTTTTTGATTTTTCTGATTTCTTACACCAATCTCTTTTTTTTAAGAACATAAGATATGTTTAATTTGTAAATAAAAGGAAAAATTTGTTCTAGTAAGTTACTTTTGTATAAGAAAAAAAGTTAAGGCTTTCCAACCCTGGAAACGTCTTTTTAATTTTTTTAAACTTTTTTTTTATTTGAAATATTAATTTTATTCGTACTCAAGCAAAAAATAAGTTTATTTAATAAAACTAAACAAAAATTAATTTTCGGTAGTTAATTTTTTATATCACAAAGAGTGTAGTTTTCCCAACCCTGGAATCCTCCTTTTTGATTTTTTTGATTTCTAATACCAATCTTTTTTTTTTAAGAATATAATATATGTTAATTTATAGTAAAAAAGGAAAAATTTGTTTAAGTATGTTACTTTTGTATAAAAAATACGGTTTTCCAATCTTGGAAACGTCGTTTTAATTTTTTCAACTTTTTTTGTTTTGAAATACCAAATTCATTCGTACTGAAGTGTAAAATAAATTTATTTTATAAACAAAAATAAATATTAGTTTTCGGTAGCTAATTTTTTATATCACTAAAAGTGTGGGTTTACCAACCCTGAAATTATGGTTTTTGATTTTTCTGATTTCTTATACCAATCTCTTTCTTTTAAGAATATAAGATATCTGTAATTTATAGAGAAAACGAAAAATTTGCTTTAGTAACTTACTTTTGAATAAAAAAGGTAAATGTTTCCAACCCTGGAATCATGTCTTAAACTTTTTTAAATTGAAATACCATATTTATTCGTACTATAGTATAAAATAAGTTTATTTATTTAAAAAAAAAAAATTAAAATTACTTTTCGGTAGTTAATTTTTTATATCACAAAAAGAGTAAGTTTCCCAACCCTGGAATTATCCTTTTTAATTTTTCTGATTTCTTACACCAATCTCTTTCTTTTAAGTATATAATATATCTCTAATTTATACAGAAAAAGGAAAAATTTGCTTTATTAAGTTACTTTTGTATAAAAAAAGTTAAAGTTTTCCAACCCTGGAAACATCTTTTTAATTTTTTGAAGTTTAGTTTTTAATTTGAAATACCAATTGTATTCATACTGAAGTATAAAATAATCTTATTTAATAATTTACTTTTGTTTGAAAAAAGTTAAAGTTTTCCAACCCTGGAATCATCTTTTTAATTTTTTTAAGTTTAATTTTGAATTTGAAATACCAAGTTTATTTATACTGAAGTATAAAATAATCTTATTTAATAAATACAAATAAAAATTAGTTTTCGGTAGTTAATTTTTTATATCACAAAAAGTTCCAGTTTCCCAACCCTGGAATCATCCTTTTTGATTTTTCTGATTTCTTACACCAATCTTTTTCTTTTAAGAATGTAAGATATGTTTAATTTATAAAGAAAAGGAAAAATTTGTTTTAATAAGTTACTTTTATATAAGAAAAAAAAAATAAAGTTTTCCAGCCCTGGAAACGTGTTTTTAAATTTTTAATTTTTTTTTATTTGAAATACCAATTTTATTCGTGGTGAAGTATAAAATAAGTTTATTTAATAAAAATAAATAAAAAATTAGTTTACGGTAGTTAATTTTATGTATCACAAAAATTGTAGGTTTTCCAACCCTGGAATCATCTTTTTTGATTTTCTGATTTCTTACATCAATCGCTGCACTTTAAGAACATAATATATTTATAATTTGTTGAAAAAAGGAAAAATTTGTTTTAGTAAGTTACTTTTGTATAAGAAAAAAAAATCGAAGTTTTCCAACGCTGGAAACGTCCTTTTAATTTTTTTTATTTTTTTTTTATTTTTTTAAAGTGAAATACCAATTTTATTCATTTTGAAGTATAAAATAAGTTTATTTAATAAAAAAAATAATAAAAACTACTTTTCAGTAGTTATTTTGTATGGCAAAATGAAGTTTAAGTTTCCCAGCCTTGAAACCGTGTGCGCGATTTTGCTGATTTTCAATACCAATCTTATTTCGACCATTTCTGACCCACCAGTCCAATAACGAAGTCTCTAGCTTTTCTGGGAGCTTCGGAAAACCGATTTCACGTACAGACAGACGGACAGACGGACAGACGGACATCGCTTATTCGTCTTTCCTATGCATAAGGATCCAGAATATATATACTTTATGGCTCGCTTATTAATATTCTGGAAATTACAAACGGAATGACAAACCTATATATACCCTTTTACCATTTTTTGGTAAAGGGTATAATGAGAGTGCGTACGCTGGACGGGTAGTACTGGTAATACCCGTCATAGAAAATTTTAGCTTGTATGAGATGCTTATTCTATATGATTTATATTCTTTGATATAACGAATGATAAAGAAAAGATCGCAAAATAAAACACAAAAACTTGCTAGGAACATATCTCTAACATTTAGTTCTACCTTATATAGCCAATGTTTTGATAAATAGGAACATATGTGGTTTATATAACGAACAGCAAAAAATATTAAACAAAATCGACAGCCGCAATGAAAGTGCAAAAAATATGATACCGTTACTTTGCATTTGGTAGATTATTTGAAAACAAATTACCCTTATTATTTTTATTGTATTGTATCTTGTCTACAATAATAATAATTAAAATAACACTTGAAAAAACTTTGCGATATAACGAATTTTTCGGTATAACGAATGGGCCTGACATTATATCGTTCGTTATACCGGGATTTGCCTGCATATATATATATAAATATATAAGTAGAAAGGCCATAACAAGTAATTGCAACTTTACAGGAGAAGGTATAATAGAAACTGTAATATTCACAATGTAACTTTTTTTGTCCAATTGCTTGTAAAAGCGTTATTTTTTACACTATTGTATTAAATTTTTGTGACGAGGTGTATTTGCGTGAAATGTGTTTGAATCACTGAAAAACTTAATTTCGTAAAAGATACCAAATATGGCTTTTCTACTTGATACCATCGGTATATAAATTGCTGAATACATAAGTACATAATATTCCCTTGTTTCTAAAAAATCATCATCACTTGATTAGACTTGGGTCGAACTCGTTCACTAGTTCATTTTTGCCACAAACCAATGATCAAACCCATTTAAATTACATGGGTTTGATCATTGGTTTGTGGCAAAAATGAACTAGTGAACGAGTTCGACCCAAGTCTACACTTGATGCATACACGCTAGACTTGGGTCGAACTCGTTCGTTTTTGCCACAAACCAATGATCAAACCCATGTAATGTAAATGGGTTTGATCAGTTGTTTGTGGCAAAAATGAACTAGTGAACGAGTTCGACCCAAGTCTAATACACGCTCATACGAGCTCATTTTTGCTTTTTTTGATATTAATCATCATACAAATATTTGTTGATAACCAGAACGAACGCTTTTGCCTACTTATTTTATTTTTCTTCAAAATAATCATGAATGGGAAAAAGGAGCAAACACCCGAATTGATTGGTATGATGCGACACATGTTTAAAGTCGTAGAGCCAACAACAACCGTATGATTGGAATGATTAAAAAGCAGCAACGATTATGTAGGTTGGAACCAGTTTGATTGTATGAACACAAAGGCATGCTTTTAGGATATTGATTACGTATGAATATTTTTTCAATCAGATTTTGTCGTTCTCTGATAGGAAGGAACTGGGGTCTGCAACCGAAGATAGTAAACTAGATTTACACATCGATTGTCAGACCGGTTATTTCCTATTGTTGAGTGGTACGCTGGGAGGCATTGAGGAAGGAAAGTCACAGGATATTACTAGCTAACGTTCAGAGGTGTGCCTTGCTGGGTATCACAGGTGCTGAGAGAAGCATTCGTCAGGTTGCCTTGGACATAAATTTTCTCCTACTTACTTTAGAGCACTTTGTGGTGTGAATAAGTCACCTTAGACTCACTGAAGCAGGTTTGATGATGAGGACAGGAATATCAAACTTAAATGAATTCAGTTTTAGTGATCAGGTATAGACTATAAGGTCGCTGAAATTGATTTTAATAGAATACCCTCACTAGTAATTCCATATAGGGACTATTGGGTAAAATTCGATAACCTATATGGGGCTAGTGCCGTGTATACAGATGGCTCAAAAATTGAGAAAGGCACAGGGACTGTTGTGTATATCTTGGGAACGAACATTCGTCGTTCTTTCAGACTACCGAATGAATGCAGCGTTTTCCAAGCTGAGATCTTGACGATCCTCAGGGCCATAGAACTGGTAGCCAAGAATGTAGCTGAAGTTGAGAAGGTAACTTTCTACGTCGATAGCCAGGCAGCGCTAAAAACTTTGAAGGGATACGATGTCAAATGGAAACTTGCTAGTGACTGTAGGAAAGCCCTCAACTCGCTTATGGATAAGTGTAGTGCTAGACTATGTTGTGTTACTAGCCACAACAGTGTTGAGGGAAATGAAATTGTCGATAAGCTGGCGAGAATAAGGTCGGCGTTAGATGAGGAAATGTGTGAGATATCGGTGAAATGATCGGTAGGTTATTACTACAGGGGGATAGTAGTTGGGTGGATGGTAGTAACAACCGTTTATGGTGAATTAGAGATGATTGTAGGGTATCGAGGTCTATGTGACCAAAACTTGACTCAGATAGATCCAAATTGCTACTGGATATGAATAGGAAGGCGATGCAAGTTGTGATAGGCACATTGACCGGTCACTGTTCGGTCAGAGAAAGGACGAGAATTTGAGAAAATTCCACTCCAGATTTCTGTAGGATGTGCGGCGATGAAGAGGAACTAGAAACAATTGAACATATTATCTGCCACTGACCGAAGCTGCAACGTCATAGACTTAAGTGGCTGGCTGAGCAAACGTTTTCATGAGTGCATTAGAGCTTCATCATAAGAATTCAGAGTTTTAAATATTTATATATAAATAGGCAAGTGAAAAAAGTTAAGAACCATTTGAACTTAAACTCAACGTATTCGCTTTTTTTGGTTGATAGATTGTCAATAGGAGCAGTGCAGAATGTAATTTTTCTTCGACATTTTTGTGTCTAAGATAGTTAAAAACAGTTAAGAATATTAGCCAATCATAAAGCCATGATCTCTCTTTCTCTCTTAATTTGCTAAAAAATTACAACAAAAAACTCAAAATTAACTAAATTAAATTTGGCTTGGCAAATCTGCAAACACTCAGAAGCAGTGATAGGAAATTAGATTTGCATTTCGGTATCAAAAAAAATTTTTTTGAGTAC
This sequence comes from Tachina grossa, assembly GCA_949987645.1. Taxonomy (NCBI): domain Eukaryota; kingdom Metazoa; phylum Arthropoda; class Insecta; order Diptera; family Tachinidae; genus Tachina; species Tachina grossa. The sequence goes on from OX465274.1 coordinate 65,515,431, forward strand.
TTTTTTTTAACAAAAAATTATATAAAATTAATTTACAAAGAAATAATAAATTCAGTAAAGTGCGACTATGACTCGCGTACATAGGGTTCCGTACGAACACTAGATATGTAATTTAATACAAACTTCATCCTATATAATATATAGTTTTGGCATTTTTTTCGTTTTTGGGGTCTTTTCGGTTTTTTTGTTTTGTCGTTTCTTGCGTTTTTTCGGTTTTGGCGATTTTTTTAAGTTTTGGCTCTTTTTTAGTTTAGACACTTTATTTTCTTGTTTTGGCGATTTTTTCGGTTTTTTGGAGTTTTTTCATTTTGGCGTTTTTTTTTATTTTTTTGGCGATTTTTTTTAATTTTTGCGATTTTTTGTTTATTTAATTTTTTTTTTTAGTTTTGGCGACATTTTCGCGTTTTGGCGATTTTTTTCAATTTTTTGCGTTTTTTTTCATTTTGGCGTTTTTTTTCATTTTGGCGATTTTTTCGAATTTGGCGATTTATTTTAGTGTTAGAATTTTTTTTTAATTTTGGCGATTTTTTTCGTTTTGGCGATTTTTTTTTTAATTTTTGGCGATTTTTTTTTGGTTTGGCGATTTTATAATTTTCGGTTTTTTTTATTTTTAACGTTTTTGAAAATTTCAAGTGTTTGCCTCTTACGGTTTCCAAGATATAGCAAATTGTCAAAATTACATACTCAAAATTGCATTAAGTGATGGACCACCCTTTAATTTAAATTTTTTTAAATTTTAGTGTTAATTGTTGTAGTCTGTATAAAAATACACTAATTTTACAAATTTCAAGTTTCAATATACACATGTTCATACAATTGTATTTATGTATATGACATGGGATTTTAACATTTTTCGTTGCTCGTTTTGGAACACCCTTTAATTTTTAATTCTCATGTATTTGTTGTTGTAGCGGCCAAGGTTCTACATACTGTGTCCAAATTTCAGGTCCGTAGCTCTTACGGTTCCTGCGAAAATACCGTGTGACGGACAGACGGACAGACGGACAGCGTAGCGAAAACAATAGGGTTCCTTTTCACCTTTGGTGTACGGAACCCTAAAAATGAAACACGAAGCATATGGAAAGGATGATTCTAAAAAAAATCGTTTGTTTTTCTCACAACCAGGTTTCAAACTTTTGTTAAGTAAAAAATAGGCCTGTTAAAATATCAGCTCATAATATTAATGGTGAGATGGTCCGTTCGATTTCCCATACGATTTACATGGTATAAATTGATTTTATTTATTCTGATTGTCATAAGTAAAGAACGGAATGTCCTACAATAAACTTCTTGGTACGCTTTTGTAGAAAATTGAATTGATTTTTTTTACAACCACCCTAATATGCATACACACATATGTATGTATGTATGTACTCGATCATAAGTACAAGTGCTAAAGTTATAACAAGAAGTGTTTTAAGATTTCAATAAATCTTAGGCCTGGATAAGACTTGATACTGTTGGAACATAAAGTATGTTCCTTTGTTTTGTTTTCATGACATTTTGTAAGAGAAAATCCTTTCGACATTTACAGCGGAGTGAGGTATAGACAAAATTCAGTAAACTACTGTCGATTTACCTGGAAACATGTATTCATCTAATGCGTTTTTAGTTTTAGCATCGGTAGGCCAAAAACTGCATATACAGGCCTGTTCTGCAAATCATGATATGTCAAATCACGTTGATTTCAAAAAATTAATAAAAGCTAAATTATTGCTTTTGTAAATTTCACGATTTATGGTTTATACATGACTATAACTTAAAATATAGACTTGGGTCGAACTCGTTCACTAGTTCATTTTTGCCACAAACCACTGATCAAACCCATTTAAATTACATGGGTTTGATCATTGGTTTGTGGCAAAAATGAACTAGTGAACGAGTTCGACCCAAGTCTATTAAAATACAATAAATACCCACGAACAAGTCAGCTATTAGTTGTTTGTTTTTAACACCACCGTGATTTTTAGAACAAGCCCGATATTTTCTGTTGTTAATAGTTTTAATTCTTCCAAATCAGCCAATGCTCTATATTGATTGTTTATGTTTTCAAAATTTTGCTTTTCGCTGGGAAACATTTTTATTCAAAGCGATATAATGCTATTGGTTTTACCAGATAAATCATTTTCAGGGGAAAGTTAGTCCCAAATCACACTGTACAAGTCTTATTGCTAAGCTGATTAGTTTCAGGGAGAGAGAGACGAGGGGAACAGCAACGTTTCTTTTCCCCCCGTCTCTCTCTCCTAATAAACTAATCAGCTTAGCAATAAGACTTGCATAGTGTAAATAGGGACTTACTAAGCTAAGTTAACATTTCATTGCCAAAGTCCACTTTTGCCCTTAGAACTTGACAGAATTTAATATAAACTTTTTACAATATTCTCTAAACTGATCTAAAACATAGATCAACTTCTTCTGTACCACAGAAAATATCATTGAAAGAAATATGGTGTTTATTTACATATATTTAATTGTGAAGGGTTAGAATTTTCTAAAATATCTTTACTAATAAAGTTTCGTGCCATTTGTCGAAAAAGAAATTGAAATCTTGGCAAAAATATATGTGTACGCGCGTCTTCTGACTGTATTTCTGGGTTGGCCGAGAGAGTATCAAATGTATTGCGGGAGTACTACGGTACTTTTTCATGTCAAATAGTATCAAAAAAAAGTACGATTGTACCAACTTTTCTATCACTGCTCAGAAGGAAATACTTATTTTATTTGTTCATTCTATTCTTATTTCCATTTTTGTATGTACTTAAACGATTATTGCTGAAACTAATAAAATTTGGATATTTAAATAACGAGTAAGTTAAATACATTACGGTACTGTATTATTTTTCTTTAGATGCTTAAAAATAATGGGCCATAACCATAGACAAACATTAAAGCCGGTTTTTTTTAGAGACAACTTAAATTTTAACATCTGTTGTTAGTTTTCTTTCAACTATAGTCAAAATTATAACCGGTTTTAAGTTGAATCAGCTTTAAGTGGGTGATGAGTAAAATCTTGAAAATTTTGCATGCAATTTGGTATGAGTAATAAGCAAGTGGCATCTCTGAACAGCTGACAGAATAAAAATGACAAAATGTTAAATGAAATAGAATCCATTTTGTACAAAAAAAGTTGAAAAACATAAACCGGAACATAAACATGAACATCAAAACCGTTTCTATTATATATTTGGAAAGCTCACATTAATAGATACAACTATTAAAGACCGGAGTAAGTACGGTAATACATTTTATTAGAAATGAAGAAATATATGACAGTTTATCTGAGCGGTTTGTATTATTGCAATAATGGTTGAATTTCAACCACTGGGCGAACACTAGTTATTATTAACGAGTCAATAGAAGAGAATCACTATGGTCCCAACTGGGTCTCCGAGTGGAAGTGTGTTATAGCACCGATGGTACAAAAGCGGTTGTAATTTGTCGAGCTTTACGGAATGAAAAGGAATTTCAAGAGACGGATATGGTCAAGCTTGTGAATCATCGCAATATGCACACTGCCAAAAATATCGCTTCTGTTAGTGAAAGTGTGGTGGATAATCTAAAGAACCAGAGCACTATGGCCATATGTATCATAGCTGTGTTTTATTTCACTCAACTTTTGAAACCGAAAAATGGATAACACTATATTATATCTTGCATAAACTATGAATAAAACGAGTCTACCATAGGCATACCTCGATTCAATTGAAAGCCAAATTTGAATTAAACAAACAACATTAGCTGCCATTCAATTGGCCAAATTTCATCCAAGTGGAACGTCATATCGCCATTAGCTGTCATATCAATGTCGGAATTAATAAAAAAATCTCAAGGCCTTACAAATTAATCACTTTTAAAAAGAAATTCTATATAAAAGTAAAGCAAAACAAAGCAGACAAGCAAAAGCTTTATAAACTGCAAATATTGTCCAAGGAGTGCAATTTAATTCCTAGACAAATATCAACTGTTCGACAATTTGTCTAACTCTCAAGTAATTTTGAACATGTGTGTTGTGAAAGCCATTATCAAAATCATACAATTCACATCAACGTTTTTTTTTTTTTAATTTAATTACGTTCAAGCCAGGGATGGACAATTTAATACAACTGAATGCTGAATGCTTAATATTATAATACTCGCTTAGGGTAAAATACATGTGATGAAGTTCAATTGAATAGTTAAGGACTTTCTGATGAAGGGTTCTCCTGATTTCTATAGATTTATTCAAACGTCACACAGTGGAGGATTTTGAAAAAAAAGTGGAAATAATTCTGCAGTTTCTAAACGAGCCGTCTGATTGTAATGAAATTTCATACAGCATTTAAGGAGGTGTTACCGAGCTTAAGTCTGAAATCGGAAAATTATTATTAAATGATTAAATTAAGGAAAAATTCAAACCGTTGCCAAGCTGATGTTTTTGATCTGATAAAAAAGATTTTTTCCAGGTGGATTTCTCTATCCAAGAGCTAAAAAAAGTCTGCCACATTTGTGCAGTTTCGCTTATATTTTAGGAAATATTGGGGGAAAAAATTACATTTTGGGTTTTTTACCAACCTTGGTCCAATGTTCTGCTAATAGAGAAATCAAATCTTGTTCGATTTTAAAATAGAAACTTGATATGAGTTAAGAACGAAATTTTTAACATACAGAAAAAAATGTGTATATCAAAATCACTATTAAGTCAAAAATTATACGCAAATTAAATAAAATATTAAAAAAAAGGTAGATTTTTTGTCGTTTTTTGCAGAAAAAAGTGGGTTAATTATTTCGATATAATTTTAAAATTTTGCAACGTTGCCAACCCTATATTTTTATTTATTCAAAAGGTAATACTATTACAAAGAAACTTCTTGTTCAAAACTTTTGATATTAAAGGTGCCAGACTGTTTCGAAATTGAACTATTTTTGTTATAAATTACAAATGTAAGGCATTTTTTCTCAAATTCCAAGGCTGGAATCAAAAAATTTGTGATTTTACCTTAAAACATTGTATGTTTTTAAATATTTCCCAAAATATTATCTGCGCCCGGCGAAAGATAAGAGAAATACAGCAGAAATACCAAAAAAAAAAAATCCCATTTTTGGGATTTTATGAAATCTTTTTAGGAATTTCCGGGAACTCAAAAGAAAATTTTAAGTGGTTTTACTTTTGTGTATTTATTGCATAATTTTCCTTAAAAGAAAGAGATTGATGTTAGAAATCAGAAAAATCAAAAAGGATGATTCCAGGGTTGTGAAACTGAAACTGTTTGTGATATAAAAAATTAACTACCGAAAATTAATTTTTATTTTTTTATTAAATAAAATTATTTAAAGGAATCCATTGTTGTCTGGTAAAATGTGACTACACAACCGGCACATATAAATAGTCTGATATTAAAGTGGTAGCCCTGATTGTAGTAACAATTGAGTACACCAGTGATGCCAACTTAGCCCTTTTAGGGCTAGATTTAGCCCGTTTTCAGCCAGTCAAAACGCGAAAAAAAATTTTTAGCCCCAAACTAAAAAAGGCGCAAACCTAGCACTTTTTACAATAATCTTTCAGCCCTTTTAGCCACTTTTTAGTTTTTGCTCGATATGGCTACATTTAGACTTTTGCGAACTTTTTCTTCCTTTAATCTAGTCGATATTGCTTTACAAATTTAAAGAAGAAAAATAATATAGAGTAATCTTTTATTTTTTCCAAATTTTTTATGCCTTGAAAGTTATTCAGTATAGCCTAAAACAGATAATGTATGTTTTTGGAAGAGCGAGAAATCGAAATTTTATTTAATAACGGCCAATTTTAAATGTATCTACTTACATATGTAAACATATTTACATACATATGTATATATATTTCTATTATATATGTATGTATATGCTAACTATTTAATCTACATGTCCATACCTTATTGAAATGTAATATGAAATGTTAATGAAATATGTACAATACAGAAGCTCTAAAGCTATGTATGTGTTGATCTCATCATAGTTATTTATATTCTAATAAATTACTTTACAAAAATTGATTTGACGTTTTTATTTTCAACAGAAACATTTTAATAATTGCCCCTTTTCGCGCTTTTTCGAAAAATTTTACTATTTTTTTTTATTTTGAATATTTTTTCAATTTAGCCCTTTCTAGCCCTTTTTTCAAAAATTTTTACGCGTTTTGAGTCTCAAAAGTTGGCATCACTGGAGTACACATTAAATAAAAATACAAATTATCTCTTATTGCTCTCTTCATTATTGTGAGAGCACTCGACGCGTGCGCGGTTTTGAAGATCGCTGGTATAAACGCATTGGCTACACATATATACATACATGTGTATGTATGTATATGTAATTATTATATACTCTTCGATACTTGAAATGGCAAAAAGTTGTCAAATAAAAGTTTTACTTAATTTTAATTATGTAAATATTATTCGAACTCCATTTGTTTCTATATTTGTGATTTGAACGGAATAAGGTTCGTATTGCTTTTTAAGCCAAATTACTGTGATAATTATTAATGAACAAATAACACCAAAGTCTGTTGTAAATATTCTGACTAACAACACATAAGTAGTTGAACGGAACAGCCAGCCGTTTTCGAAGGCCACTATTTACTTTTACTATTTTTAGTTCTTCGCCACAACAATTATAGTTAATTTTGCTTAAACTCACTAGGGAGCAAATTATTAATGCGAGTATAAAGAATTTATAGGTAAGTGCAAGGTATATCTAACTAGATGGCAGCGCTACTTCAGCTGATAATTTTTTGCTCTATGTGTTTTGTAGCTGAAGAATGTCAAAAACTTCGTTTTGGTTTTGTTTTAGTAGAATTATTTTTGTTCTTTTGACATTCTTCGGTTCTTTATACAGCTATGGTTGCCGTATTTTTGTATAACAAATCCTTACGCAGTCACCTATATAATTACACCATGGGTAATTGTCTTGAAAAGAATTTCAATGATAGATTTTTATTGAAGTATGAAATAATTATAAACAAGGAATTGTTTTGATAGGGGCAACAGATAAATTAGGCCACTCTTGTCACAGTAAATATTAGCGTAAAATCCACAAAATTAAAATTCAGTTCAAAAAAGTAGCATCAGCCGGTATGAGTAGAAATGAGAATTCTGTTATTCAAGTCTAAATTATTAAAACAAAATAAAAAGAAATTTTAATCAGAAATAATTTCTTATTCGGGCTTAAGTTTAGTAATTTCAATTCTTATTGAATAAAATATTGTTATTAATTAATGTAAGTTTCTAAAGAAGGGAAGAACAATTAAACTAGACTTTTTAGCTGGGGGAAATACCGATATTTTTCTTCATTCACTTCATCAGCACCCTAGTCTATCTACTTGGATAGAGACTGTTATTAACAATCAGCTATTTAACGTAAATTCTAATGAAACGGAATGTGAGAAATGATTGTTGCGTACAATTATTGATTTACCTTTGGTAAATACATATGTAAGTATCACTATTTATTTCCCCTGTTTTTCCATATTTTCATTTTTCTATTTAGGTTAGCACGAAGTTATATTACTCTATCTAAGTATGTATGTTTAACTATTCTTGCTTATCTTTTACGATCATCACATTAATTATAATTAATTTAATTTTTCTTCTCTTCTCTAGAAACTTACATTAATTAAAAGAAATTTTATTTCTTATTGAATTAAAATTTAGCAAAAAATTAATTATAATTAAGCATGAAGCAGCTGCCAGTGAAATATTTATAAAAACTGCACACTAGTTTTACTCTCAAAAATATATAGATCTTTTGTCAATTATTTGATAAAATTTTTTTACTTATTCTCAGGGATGGTGTTCAGCACAATACGACAGTAGGCATAACTACACTCAAAAAACAAAAAAAAAAAAAAAAAACTAACTAAAACTTTGGAACATTTTCTAAATTTGAGTAAAAAAAGCTGTCGTATGGCGCCAAATCTATTTTTAACTTGAAACCAATAAAATATTTACTAAATTTCTAGCTCATTAATGAACTAGTTTATAGTAATTATATTTTTATATTTAAGTAAAATTTTTCTATACCACATGGTATGTTTTTTATTATATCTTCATATTATATTCTTAATTCTTTGTTAATTTACCATACATACATATAAATTCCTTGAGAGGAGACAAAAATTGAACCAACAACCTTCTGACTGATAGGCTAGCACTCTAAACAATTTGTCTAACAGGGCAGCCTGAATAAGCATTGAAATTTTTGAGTTTTAAAATTTTATTTTATTTACAAAAAAAAATATACTTCAAGTTCAAATATTCCTCGAAAGAATGAAAAATTTACTTAGATTTTTGCTTAATGCAAATAAAAGATAAATTCTATAATTTAAAGAAAAAATACTTAAAACTGGTAAATATTTTTCAAAAATTTGGTATATTTTTTTATTGCCTAGGTTCTACATTCGTAAAATAAAATGAAAGTGAAATTTTCTCTTGGTTTGTGTTCTCAATTTCGTAAAAGTGATTTAAAAAGTAAAATTTCATTTTCAGTTTGTTTCAAATGAAATTGAAGTGTTCTGTAATCCAATTTCACTACAAAACAAGTAAGAGTGCTATATTCTTTCCCTTTACCAAAGTGCTTTTATGTAGTATAAAGATACATCCATAAGCACATACATAAAGTATAAACAAAAAGAAAAAAATAATTTGACCTAGTTACTTTTATATACAAAAAAAAATAATTTTCAAACAATAAAATCATCATTTTAGATTTTTCTGATTCCTTATACCAATTTAGTAGTTCTTAAAAAAATATAGAAAGTGTGTTAAGTGAAAAAAGAAAATTCAAAAAAAAATGTTTTATATATTTACTTTAATATCCAGAAAAAAAAGTTCAAAGTTTCCAGCTCTGGTAGCTCTGGTTTTTATTGTTATAGTTTTCTACGAAAAACTTTTATTTCCAAAACGTAAAATATATATAATTTATAAAGGCAAAGATAAAAATTAATTAAACTTAGTTACTTTTATATATATCAAAACAAGTGTAACTTTTCCAACCCTGAAATTATCCTTTTGATTTTTCTGATTTCTTGAACCAACATTTTTCTTTTAAGAATATAAGATATGTTTAATTTATAAAGAAAGGGAAAAATTTGTTTTAGTAAGGTACTTTTGTTCAAAAAGAATTAAAGTTTTCCAACCCTGGAATCGTGTTTTTAATTTTTTAGTTGTGTTTTTTTTTTTATTTGAAATACTAATTTTATTCGTACTCAATCATAAAATAATTTTATTTAATAAAAAAAAAATAAAAATTAATTTTCGGTAGTTAATTTGTTATGTCACAAAGAGTGTAAGTTTCCCAACCCTGGAATCTACCTTTTTCATTTTTCTGATTTCTTATACTTATTTTTTTTAAGAATGTAAGATGTGTTTAATTTATAGTAAAAAAGCAAAAATTTGTTTTAGTAAGTACTTTTGTATAAAAAATAAGGTTTTCCAAGCCTGGAAACGTCGTTTTAATTCATTAATTTTCGTTTTAATTTAAAATACCAAGTTCATTTAGTAAAAATAAATAAAAAGTTAGTTTACGGTAGTTAATTTTAATTTTCTCAAAAATTTTAGGTTTTCCAACCCTGGAATCATCCTTTTTGTTTTTCTGATTTCTGACATCAATCTCTTTCTTGTTAAGAACATAAGATATGTTTAATTTATAGAAAACAAGGAAAAATTTGTTTTAGTAAGTTGCTTTTGTACAAGAAAAAAAGTTAAAGTTTTCCAACCCTGGAAACGTCTTTTTAATTTTTTTAATTTTTTTTTATTAGAAATACTAATTTTATTCTACTGAGTTTATTTAATAAAAAAATAATAATAACTTTTTTCGGTAGTTATTTTGTACACAGAGAAAAGAGTGCCTAATAAAGACCTCATAAAATAGAACAAAATTAATAAGAAATCTCTATGGTTTTTTTCAATAAGGAAATCTTATTAATTTCATAGAGAAAACCTTTTTGAAAAAATCAAGAAGAAATCTTGTAGTTTTTATGAGGTTATCGTATTGATTTTTTTTTAATAAGGTTTTCTTCTTGATTTTATGAGGCAACCTCCTAAAAAGAAAAAAAAATTCATGTCTTTATTCTTTGTGTTTTGCTTATGTATTTTCATTTAAATTCTATACCATATACTTATGTATGTATGTAGTATATGTAGATGTTATTTATTTATATATACTTACATACATACATACATACATATTATATTGTATTCTTAATTAATTAACTCACTACATCTATCTATATAATTAATAGGCGAACATGTTTTTTGTAATCCCTTTTACGCTGGTACCACCGCACCGATTTTAAAAAGATTTATATGGTTTTAAAGGATTTTTTATACAGATGTGCAGAATCTATATTTTATTGAAATCGGTTTAGTATTTTGGGAGCTATAAGCGTTTAAAGTTGCTACTACTCTATGCACACATATTACACACGCATTTATTAGCTTACAAGTAAAAAAAGAAACAAAACATGTGTGTGTGTGTGTGTGTGTGTGTTTTTATTTTTAGTATTTCTCTTGACCTTATAATTGTTTTTCTCTTATTTGTTGTTGTATCAAAGCCATAATACTTAAAGGAAGAGAGTTGAATAAATTGAATTAGGTTGGTTGAAGGGATTTTGTTTGTTTTTTTTCAATTTCATGTATTATTTAAGTACGCTTGCATATTTATATAAGTTTGTGTGTGGCTGTGTTTTAATGAGTTTTTTAATGACGTTTAGATACATTTTCTTTGAATATTAAATTATTTACGTTTTGCTTCTAGAATACGGACGAGTGTGTCGTCCGTTTGGTATATCTAGTACATATTATTACTTGAAAGGAGACAAGTATTGAACCAGCAAACTTCTGACTGATAGACGAAACGAACACTCTAACCAATATGCTAACAAGCAGTCTGAATAACCATTGAAATAATTTTGCAAACATGCTTATACAAAAACGAAAAAGATCATCAACAAAAACTGTCTGTGTCTATTTATAGATATGAAATAACAAGACACCTCATAAAATCAAGAAGATTTCCTTATTAAAAAAATCAATAAGATGCTTTACACATAATCATATAGGAACCTAATAAAATCAAGAAGAAAACCTTATTGAAAAAATCAATAAGATAGCCTACTAAAATCAAGAAGAAAACCTTTTTAAAAAAATCAATAAGGCAACCTAATAAAATCAATAAGAAATCCCTATAGTTTAAAATTTATAAGAAAACCTAATAGAATCAAGAAGTTTTTCTCTATGGATTGTTTTTTTTGGTGCCAAATAATAAGATTTCTTCTTGATTTTATGTGGTTTTCTTCTTGATAAAATTAATAAGATTTACCACATAAAACCAATAAGAAATCTCTATGGAAAAATCTTCGCTTCTTTCTGCTGGGATACCCCTTAGCCTAAAAACGTTTCATAGAGAAAATCTTATTGATTCTATGAGGCAGTTTTTTCTCTGTGTATGGCAAAATGAAGCTTAAGTTTCCCAGCTCTGAAACCGTCTGGTCGATTTTGCTGATTTTCAATACCAATCTTATTTTGACCATTTCTGACCCACCAGTCCAAGAACGAAGTCTCTAGCTTTTCTGGGAGCTTCGGAAAACCGATTTCACCTACAGACAGACGGACATCGCTTATTCGTCTTCCCTATGCATAAGGATCCAGAATATATATACTTTATGGCTCGCTTATTAATATTCTGTAAATTACAAACGGAATGACAAACCTATATATACCCTTTTACCATTTTTTGGTAAAGGGTATAAAAAGTAATTTGAATCCGGCAGCAAACAACATTGTGAAAGAAAATACTTTTTAGTAAAAATGAAATATTTGTAACTATTTATTGCAAAATGTAAGCAAATAAATAACATTTTTATATAAATTCTTTTTTATTGTTTATTTTATTTGTGTTTTAAAGGGGTAAGAACAAAAACCCGGAGTAAGAGGTGGCGTTGTTAAAATATGTGGAAAAAATCCGCGATTAGCTGGAGGGTTCTGTAAGTGATTTCTTCAATGCGTTTAGAAATTTGTAGCGAACTTGCGATTTTTCGCATTTTTTCACAGTTTATTTTCCTTTTAACAGTTTTGGCGACTTCTAATGAATTTCAAGGCTTGTTTCCGATTTTGCAACCTCTCGGGAATTTTTGCATTGTTCGCAAGTGTTCTGCTTCCTATGAGTTTTCGCGAATTTTAAACAATATTACACTTTGCTATTATGCCATTGTTATTAAGGTTTTGCGAATTTTCGCGATTTTTTTTATCGAATTTTTAGCATTCCTTAAAGTTTTAGCAATTTTTAATAAAAATTATGGCTTGTTTAAAATTTTGAAGTTTTTCACAAATTTCCGTTATTCTTGTGGAAGATGTAATTTTTGCAACGTTTTTGGCTTTCTTTATTTAGGGACTTACGATTGAAATTTTTGCAAGCTTTGGCGAATTATCATGATGCTTTGCGCTTTCTTCCGAGTTAACCTTACAGTTTCAGCGAATTAACCCTGCGTTTACACATGCAAGTGCCTTGCATGCAAGTTCTGTGTACGTATTATTATTACCAACGAAAATTTCTCACAAATGCCCGACTGTCTTGCAACTTGCATGTTTGCCTTTTAGTGCAGAGTTGTCCATAACATAAAAAATTTTAATTTTAAGGGAACCAGATAGTGTTGAACTTTATTCGTATTGTTTCAATGTTATTTATGTCTAAAAAATTAATAAACTGCTCGATTTATGAATATTTAAGAAAAAAAATTATTAAATTAGCTTTTAAATGCATTTAAAATGAGTAAAATCTCACTTAACACTACACTGAAATACAGTTAATTTGTGCTAAACTATTAATAGGGCAACACTGTTAGCTAACTTTCCATTTACTTGCTACAAGTTCAACAAGTCACTGTCTTGTAAAATTCCTTGGCAGTTGAGTTGGAAGTAGGCTGCAAGTGCCGAAAGTGTAGATGTGTTAGTAAAAGAGTTTGAGTGTATTGAGTTTTTCGAACTTGCACTTGCACGTGTAAACCCTAGGTTAATCAATTTTAGTTTATTGTTTGTTTCCAATATTGCGAATTTTCAACATTTTCGCAATGTGTGATTTATTCGACTTTTAATCAAGTTCAAGACCTGATATAGATTTTTGCATTTATTTTTATTGCAAGTTCATAATCATAATTTTTTTGGTGTGAATACCCAGCAAAAAATTTCAAAAAAGGTAATCGAGTTTGGAATTAAGCATTTTTGGTGGAAGTACTTCCCTACTGGATTACCAACTTAATGATTTTAACAAGGCGTGAAATTAAAATAATCGATTCTTGAGAAGTACTTACATTTTTTTTTATTTGCCAACTTTTCACGCAATCTATTTCGTCTAAAAAAATCATTCTCTTCATTTAGCAACTTGCACGTCATTTTTTTAAATTTTAGGTAATGTGATTTGTAAACGAGTAATGAAAATTGGCAATCAGAAAATTAAGTCATTATATGGCAAGCAGTTCTAATGGTAATGTGTAATTTTTTGCTGGGTATATATGCAAATATTGGGTCGTCAAATTTAATTGTGCTTTAAAAGACGAATTTACGCAACGAATTCTTGAAGGCAAGTTCGTCGAACTATGTGAATGAAGTTCGCCGTTCGTTCCAATTGTGTTTATAGCATAAAATGTGTTTTTTCTATGTTGCTTGATATATTTATTTGAAATAAACTGGGAATGAAATCGTCGTGGAAAAAAGTTTCATTACTTTTCCAGAACACAGTGATATCGACTTTACGGAATTAAAAACGTTTTCATTTTCATATTGCAGTGGAATGTAGAACCTGGCCGTATATCTTTCAAGTAAGTGAAATTTAAGGAACTAATCAGGAGTAAGTCATTTCCTAAAATTTATTTTTTGATTTAAACCGAGATTGACTAGTTCTTAGGATACAATTTCCCTAAACTTTTAAACCATTTTTCAAATTTTTGGTAAATATTTCCTTTAAGTCAGTAAACTTGTCCTTGAATTTGAGAATTTTTTTTTGTGTATTTTTATGAACTCCCTACAAGAAATGGATGACTGAAACTGACACAAACAACATTTTTTTACTAACACATTTGCAACAATTTTACATTCAATTCAACAGTTATTATAGTTGCTCTACTCTAACATATATGCTAGAGTGGAACGACTAATGTACATATGTCAGAATTTTTAAAATATTGAATTCTATTGAAAATAATTCATAGTTCGTTCATTTTGTAAAATTAAAATGTAAATATAAAAGTGGTAAAAAAATTATGGTGTTTGTGAAAAAGGTAAGATAAAAACAATAATGAACAAAAGAAATTTTATACAATGTATGTATGTATGTATTCGTATAATTTTCAATTTTTAGATATTTGGAAAGATCAAGATGCGTTGGGAGTTGAAGAAGGCGGTAATGCAATTCATTCTGCCTGTGAAGAGTTTACAAAAGTGTTAAAAAGATAAGTAAAATAGCGAATAAAAGAATTCACATTAATTTAATATGTATATTTATTTTCAATATTTCAGATATTTGTCAAGAGCTAGGTGCGTTGGAGATGAAAAGGTGTGAAGAGGGCTAGATACCGCTGAAGTTATTTTGTATTTTTTGTTTTAAATATGCATGTTATTTACTTGTGTAATTTAGTTATTTTTTATAATAAAAAGCAAATAAAATAAAAATTATATTTGCTGTCAATATATCAATCATAAATGAATACTCAATTGTGGGGGATATATTATTCAATTATGAACAGTCAAACTTGAGTAATATTTATGCTATCATTGATTAGTAAAAGGCACTGGAGTGAGCAGTTCAATTATATGTTATATTCATTGGTTAGAGAGAGATGCAACATTACACGTACACAAAAGTTTCCATCACATTTTTCATTTTGCCTTTAACAATGTGATAGAAACTTTGTTCTACGCATTGATGGATATATCCTGCATGACTTCCGATCAAATGAGCAGTCAATTGACTGGTAGTGTTCTTGTAGGGCTATTTTTAATGATATGAACTTTTTATTTTTACTCATATGAAGTAATTTTTACTAGATTCTTGTAAAAATTTACTTAAACTTAGAAAAAATGACTTAATGACTTAGACAATTTTTGACTTAAATTTAGAATTTTTTTTACTTAATAATAGTATATGTCCTTTTGTTGAGTGTATGTACCAGACGCTTGTTGTATCCGGACAACCTTTAGTATGCATGTATTTATAGTCACTGCCCATAATTGGGGAAATCACAGTGACTCTGATGCAAGGTAAGTAACCACAGCTTGCACTTAACACCACCCCATCACGACAAGATATTAATATAAATGGGGTGCAAACTATCAAACCAATTTGAAAGGAATTTGAAACGTAATTTGATTTGAACTTTTTCAAATCTAGGGATATTTTCTGTCACTACGAAACTATCAAACATATTTTTCGTCGTTAAGAAAACAATGTTGGTATCTTTTCACAACTAGGAGCAAGAGTGAGGTAAAGTGGGAAAATCTCCGCTCCATTTCTGTTATATCTAAATCATACATACTTATAAATTTAGAATAAAGTACATATGTATGTGCTATCTAATTTTTTAAACTACACCCAAGAGGTGCACGCAGAGAAAAGATATGATGATTGTGAAATAGTTGCAACAACAATGTAATGTTATCTGAAACAAATATGTGGTGGTTGAAAACTATAGTTATTGTTATTTTAAAATAATATTTTAATTGCATTACGATGAATAAATTTTCTTATTTTATTGTTAATTTCTGTTGACATTGTGGGACAACAAGCCGTTGTAATTTTATCAGTGTCTAGCGAAAATTATAACTATTTAAGCGATTCAATTTGAAAAAGTCGGTTTTAGTGTACAAAGTAAAGTTTTAGTGTAGGAAAATTTTTGATGTGTAAACATCTATACGCTAAGGAGTAAAAATCTTTTGACTTTGATTTCTTTGCTGAGATTTCTTTGCTTTTCTTTCACAGCATTGTCAAATCGGTGTGAGCTATGTATGAGTGTATTAGTGTTTGAAAGAAGCAATACCACGCAGAGAAACAAGTCGACCGGCTCGAAGCCGACGGTGCGCCGCCGCCGGTTATTTTTCTGTATATTTCCGTACACCAAAGGTGAAAATGAACCGTAAGAGCTACGGACTTGAAATTTGGACACAATATGTAGACAGTTGGCCACTACAACAACAAATACATGAGAGTTAAAAACTAAGGTGTATTCCAAAACGAGCAACGAAAAATATTACAATCCCATGTAATATACATACAATTGTATGTATGTACATATATACACTTGAAATTTTAAAAGTTAGTGTATTTTTATACAGACTACAACAATTAACACTAAATTTAAAAAATTTAAATCAATAAGTGTTCCATCAGTTAATGCAATTTTGACTTTGCAATTTTGACAACTTGCTGTATCTTGGAAACCGTAAGAGCAAAACTCTTGAAATTTTCAAAAACGGTAAAACTAAAAAATCAATAAAATATAAAATCGCCAAATATAAAAAAATCGCCAAAAAACCAAAAAAATCGCCAAAACGAAAAAAGCAAAAAATTAAAAAAATCTCTAGGACTAAAATAAATCGCGAAAAACCGGAAAAATCGCCAAAATGAAAAAAATCGCCAATACGAAAAAATCGCCAAAATGAAAAAATCGCCTAAATAAAAAAACCCCAAAAAAACAGAAAAAAATCGCCAAAATGAAAAAAACCTCAAAAAGAACAGAAAAAAATCGCCAAAATGAAAAAATCGCCAAAATGAAAAAAATTTCGAAAATTAAAAAAACGCCAAAACGAGAAAAAAGCGATAAAACTGAAAAAAATCGTTTAAACTGAAAAAACTTAAAAAGGAAGAAATCTAAATCAAAAAAAAAAAAAAAATTATCAAAACCGAATGTGCGCGAGTCAAAGTCGCACTTTACTGAATTTATTTTAATTGCAATGCGTACACAACAACAAGAACAGCAACAACTAAACGATGAACAACAGGAATTAAAAATTAAAAAGTAAAAGTAAAGGCATTTACCATAGACGAGCACTGCAGTACCACTAAAGTTTCAGTAAAAAAAAAATTTATTGATTACTAAAATTTTTTTCTACAATTTTTATAAATTGCCTAAATGATTTGTTATATGATGAGGTGCATTGAATTTTCAGTAATCAGTAATGCCCGTAATCATAATGAAATTCTACCAAGTGGCTAAATGTTTTTCATACAAAAGTTTCAAAATTTGAATGAAAAAACTTTGCCACTTGCTACAATTTTATTATGATTACGGCCCTACGATTTTACTGGTAATGCAAATTAAATTTCATTAGCAGTAAAAATTTACTGAATTTTTTTTCGTAATCAGTAAATTTACTGCTTACTGCAATTTTGAATGCAGTACATATACATATAGTGCAGTGTGCCCATTTACTAACCAAATAAGTTTAATAAAACAAACAAAAACCAACAAATTCATATGTATTTACAATATGGAAAGTTTTATATACTTTTAATTAATTAATTTAAAAAAAGATACTAAAAGCATAAGTACTTCCAACTTAAAAAAAAATGTTCATTACTAGATGTTTACACATCTCCACTGTGATCGGACTCACATTGCTTTTTTTATCTTTCTTTAATACCATTTTTGTACGTAAAAATGCGTTAATAAGCGTAAAATTTTCTTACATGATTGTTTCTCTCTTTTTATTTACTTCCTCCTGCTTAAACGTTTGCATGCGTTTCTGTTTGTATTCGAAGTAACTTTCATTTCCTTTAAGCACATTAATAGCGGAAGTCAATTGCTTTATAGCTTTACTTTCTGAGTAAAAAAAAACTCTTAAACATATTAAAATGTTGTGGCTCATTAAATGTGTGTGCATGTGTATAGTTGTTTTTTAATTGTTTCTTTGAACAATATGAGTTTTTGTATTGTTTTTTTTTTTTGTTGGAACGTTTAAATAAACGACATCATTGAATAGAAGAATAAACTGCAAATTTATGCTGTGAAGCCATTATTTATTGTTGAAGGGGACTAATAGTTCAATTGGCTGTTATAGTTTACTTGGTGTTAATGGATTTTTTTTTTGGTTTTTTTTTAGTCCATAAAGCGTTTTTCCACATCAAAGGGATATATAGCACCTGTAAATCTAAAGGAGATCAACGAAAAGTTTAAAAATTCTCAGCAGAGGAAAAAAAACTGTTTCTCTTTTTGTAACTGTGCTTTTTTTTAGCGAAAGACTACAGAAAATGATGTAAGATTTTTTCCCACTGTTTATAGTTGTTTGCCAAAAGTTAAAATTGTAAAGTTTTGACCTCCTTTAGAGGAGCAATTCCTAAGATTTGCATGAATCCCTGGCATGATGATCTTACCGCTCGATCTTGACGCCTGTCGACCAATAAAATTTGAATATATGAAATAAAATAGAGGTGAAACTCAAAATATTTTGGTTACTACATCTGAAGAAATAAGGAACTTACCAAGCATTGCAGTAAAAATTTCTGAATGAATTATGAATGTCACATTTGACTTACAATTGACTATGATAGAGGGGAAAGTTGCCAATGCCCTAACAGCATACTTTATAAGTACCTTTGCTAATTTTGTCTAATTACCTGGTACTGTGAAGTGTTATTCATTTTAAGTAGTAGCTAGGGTTTCTAATTTTCCGGACTTTTTCAATTCCCGGGAATCGAGAGAAAAAATTTTCTATTCCCGGGAATTCCCGGGAATTTAAAAACAAATGAATGGCCTCAATAAAAAATTTAATTTTATGAAAACAACATACAACATTTAAATTAAAAACAAAACAACTCACCTACAAGAAATTAATGAGTGAAACTAACACAAACAAAATTTTTTCACTACCACATTTGCAACAATTTTACATTGAATTCAATAGTGATAGTAAATTGACTAGTCATTTGATCGGATGTGATCATGGATTTATTTATTAGTTATAGTACTCTACTCTAGCATCTATGTTAGAGTGGAACATCTAAAGTATATATGTATGTCAAACATTTTTAATATCGAGTTTTACTTAAAAAAATACAATTCATTCAGTATGAAAATAAAAGTTTATTAAAATGTTAAAAAAAGATAAGTAAAATGGTCAAAAAAGTAAATTCACAAAGTTTAATCTAATATGTATATTTCTCTTGAAAATTTTAGATATACATATGTAAAAAGTAAGGCGCGTCGGAGATGAAAAGGTGTGAAGAGGCCTAGATACCGCTTAAGGTATTTGGAGTTTTGTTTATTTGTTAAATATGTTATTTACTTGTGTATTTTAAAGCTATTTATAATAATAAAAAAATTTAATTATATCAAAATTATATTTTTTTGTCAGTATATCAATCATGTATGATTACTCAATTGTGACTAATATATCCAGTCAATTATGATCAGTTAAACTTGAGTAATATTTGTGCTATCATTGATTAGTAAAAAGCAGCAGAGTGAGCGTTGCGACTATATGTTTTATAGTCGTTAGAGTGAGATCCAATATCACACGTACACAAAAGCTTCCATCACATTTTTAATTTTGCCCTTAATAATGTAGCAGAAACTTTGTTCTACGCAATGATGAATATATCCCGCATGACTTCCGATCTAATGACCAGTCAATTGACTGATACTATTCTTGTACGGTTCATTTGTTAATTTCAAGAACAATATTTCAAAAACAAATAAATTCAAATGCTTTGAGTTATAGCATGGATGGAAACTCCATCTACATCTGCCAATCTAGATACTATTTCCTATAAAGAGTGTTTAGGTTCAAAATATTTTGTTACAGTCACCTCGGAAGCCTCTATTACATCTGCATCTATGCATCGTTACAAAGTTGTATTTTTAAGTAATAAAGATTTAAAAAACGTACATATTAAATTCTCGAAAATTTCCGCTAAAAATTTCCCGGGATTTGTAAGAAAATAATTCCCGGGAATTCCCGGGATTTATTCTAGTAGTAACATAAACATTTTTAAGTAGTGTTTTTTATGGGAATTGTTAAAATTTAAGCTCAAAATTTTTTAAACGCACTAATAATCCCAAATTATTATTTTACTTATTAAGTTAAATATATATTTTTTATTAAAAATACATTGAAATTGGAAATTAAAAAAAATATTAATAAGTAAAATATTGGCTTGGGATTATTAGTGCGTTTAAAAAATTTTATACAGATTTTTTTTATTTAAAATTTTTTTATTTAAGTTAAAACATAAATTAACAGTCCAGTTTCAATAACAAAAATTAAGTTATAATTAAAACTAGAAAAACAAAACATTCAAAACAAAAACAATATGTAGACAAACAGTAAAGTATGCATTAGAAAAAAAACTAAATAATAATAATAATAATCTAATAATAATAAACTAAATAATAATAAAATTAATATTCGTTTCCAACAAGTTTATATGTTCATATGGAAAAATTATTTATGTACATATATACTATATTTGAATACAATATTTTGAAAAGATACAAGCAAGAAATGATTTCATTCATCATTCATGATATCATTTCTTAATAATTTATTATTTAATTTAAAAAAAATTTATCTGTTGGTGCATAAATAAAAATAGAAAACTGCCATTTATTATTTAGTTACCCTTCCAATATTGAAGTTCTGAATCAATACTATATTGTTGCGATGAATGAACATACATACATACATAAATAAGTACAAACATATGTATGCAAGTATGTATGTATACGTGTTCAATTGAAAAAAATTTTATGTGCATATATATACATGCATACATATCGATAGTTGAGTTTTTCAGTGATTTCAATAAATTTCACACTAATACACCTCATCACAAAAATTTATTGCAATAGTGTAAAAAATAGCGCTTTTACAAGCAGTTGTATAAAAAAGTTACATTTTGAATATTACACTTTCTATTATGTTTTACCTTCTCCTGTAAACTTACAATTATTTGCGCTAGGGCCTTTACATTTGAGACCAACGATATATTGACCTGTGTAAGTTGATATCCTATCAAAAATTTCGGTCATCAAAAGTACTGATACCAAAATTTGGACCTAGGAATATTTTTCACAAGTTTTCCACTAGTCTAACAAAGTTGTATATGAACATGAATTGTTTTGTTTTGTTTTCTAATACAAAAATTAAAAATTTTAAAAACCCCCGACTTTTTTCAGAAAAGATGTTATATCTTCTAAACGGTTGGACCGATTTTCTTCAAACATAGCTAAGAACCCTCTCGATCAAGTCATCTTTCAAACGGAAAAAACTAAATGAAAATCGGTCCAGCCGTTTGGCCTGTACGTGGACACAGACAGACACACAGATACACAGATACACAGACACACACTACAAACTTATAACACCCCTTTTTTTAGTCGGGGGTTAATAAAAATAAAACATATGTATACATGTTTGAAGAGGAAATTTTGATTTGTTCGATTTTCTGACAATTTTTCGGACATGAAATGACGATTATTTTATATTTTATCGGGATTTCGGTGATTTTTCCATCATTTTATCTGGCAGCCCTCGATTGAACCATAAATATGCATACATACATACATGCATGTGTGTGTACGAGTATATATAGTATATATATGAATACATACAAGGTATTTGCAAGTCATAATTTTTCGCTATTTTTTTAATTTTACTCTAAATAAAAATTGGTGGCTATTGTTACAAACAATTTGACAGTAGAAAATCTTAAGAACATTTTAAAACAACTTGTCTTGCTACTAACTACGTACACTAATACAATTTTATTAAGAATTTGTTGAAAGCTACATACACACATACATATCTACACACATGCATTATAAATTCACATGGAGTTTACTATTTGTGATGTTTTGAAGTGCTGTAAACTTATAGTTTTTTGGGTATTTGTTATCTAATAAAAGTATGCATATTAAGCGATTATTCGAAAAGTTTGTATACAAATTACTGGTGATTTTCATGAGTAATTTTAAAATAAATAAAAAATAGAATTTTTTAATATTACAGGCAAAAGAATATGTTTTAAAAAGAATTTGTAATAAAATCAAGTCTGGGGGGGGGGCATTGCCCCCCCCCCCAGGAAAGGCCTAGCTACGCGTATGTGCTTACCTGTTATTAGCATTAACTACACTTACATGGAAAAACATGTGGTATAATTACTATAAATATTTTTTTATTGTGAAAAATATACATAGACTTATTGGATAACATTCCAAATTTATTTTTCTATTTAGGTTGAACTTCAGAATTCATAAAAGTTTTAAATAGCTGATGTGTGAATAAAGGGAAAAAAGTTAAGCGCATTCTATATATTTTTTGAATTGCACCCTACAATCGGAATATCTCGAGATCAGTTAATTATATTGGAATAATTTTTTCAGGTGAAGTAGAAAGACTCATATAGAAGTTAAAAAGGCCAACATAAGAAAAGAAAATTATTTTAATATACATTTTTTATGGTACAAAACAACATTTTTCCAAAATGTTGACTTTTTTCAGAAACTTTGCGCGTATGTTCGCATTTATGAAAAGGCTGTCAAGAATTTAAATGAAACATGTTGCAAACTATCTTAACAATTAAATGCTATAGTTAAAACTTTCAAAATCGACTGTCATAACTTTTTATAAGCTTATAATCACAAAAAATATTTTTTTAATTGGCAATTTTCGGACACTGCTGAATGTAGGGTGCATGTCCATAATACAAAATAATTGGCCTTTAGCATATTCTGAATAGATTTTTTTTAGCGCTATGTGGTTTAAAAGTGCATGTGTTAAACAAAGTTTTTCACAAAATTTAAAATAATGACGAACTTTCTCTTAAAAAAACATGCCTTTTTCAGGAAAATTTTAAAATTTTTAATTCTTTGCCTTTTCCCGATTTTACGACTACAGATATTAATAAGTTTTATACTTATTTTTATTTAAAAGTTTATCGGAAATTTAATGCTGTCTTTTAATTTTAAATCCAACAATAGGCTAAAAAGTTGTAGGTGAAATACTTAAAAAAGTCAAGATATTTGTTAAAAGTCAAATATCTTCTAGGTTATGAGAGATACGAAAATACATCATGGGACATTATTTCTTAAAAAGGTTGAGCTTAGATCAAAACGCTTTATCCCATTAAAATCGGATAATTTTTCTAAAAGTTACAAGCCTCAGAATTTTTTTTGAGTCCCATGTTGTCAACTTAGGCCCACTTTAACTCCTGTGCAGCTTAAGCCAGATCGCTGCCAAGACGTCTGTTATAAGGCCTACGCCCTCCTTCACGGATGTTCGAAGGTTCATATAAATCCAATCAGTAGTTTAGAAGTTCCAGATTTATTACCATTTATTTTGCTAAAGTCCCCACTGTGCGCTGGGACACTTATATTGTGAATATTGAATACTTAAATAAATGAATTTATTAAAATAAAAAGAAAAGTCCTCAATATTAAACCCAATCAGGAGCACCATCGGCTTTCGGTTGGGTTTCCATTAAAACCTTTGAGGCAAATCATCCGCTGGGCTATTAGTCAGAAGTCTAAGTTTTACTACGAAAAGCCTTCCTTCTATTGGTTTGTAGACAAAACTAGTTCCTGTAATAAATATGAGTGCATCTATCTATTTCTCTGTTATTTCAAAGCTTGTAAAGTAAGACAAGTTTAATG
Organism: Tachina grossa; assembly: GCA_949987645.1. Taxonomy (NCBI): domain Eukaryota; kingdom Metazoa; phylum Arthropoda; class Insecta; order Diptera; family Tachinidae; genus Tachina; species Tachina grossa. The sequence continues at coordinate 65,539,078 of OX465274.1, forward strand.
AGTAACGACCAAAAAAGACAAATTACCCAGACCACTAGGTATATCGCAAGGATATACTCAGTGCTATTTCCGGGTGTGGCGTAGTTTAGTCCTTAAAGCGATGAAAGCAGAAGTTCATATTTTGTGGAAGAGAAATGGCACGTTAAAAATATTTAGGTAATAAATTACAAGATCATTGTAAGTATTCTTATTAACTGTTTCATTTCTTAAAGCTCAAGCTTAAATTTTCCTTATACCTAATTAATTTTCATAATGCATATTTTCATGAAATAAATTGCACGAGAAAATATAACCAAATACGGGCACCACTACGTGATAAAAGAACAAAAAAAAAAAAAAAAAAAAGAGCTGTGTCTCCCAGTTTCACCCCAAGTCATCTATTTTTTATGGGCCCCCAAACATTTGGGACCTCGGTGTCATTTTCACATTTTCTTAGACTCATATGTGTCTTGGAAACCGTCCGAAATTTACTCTGTGAGGCAAGGTTAGAGCTCGTGTCATTCAACTACAAAAATGTACCTAAGATCTAAATAAACAACTTTCTAGAATATCGCCCATGTTCTGAAAACCATTTCGTTTTGAAATCGCAAAGTTTTAAAAACGGTAAACAGTGTTCTCCTTATCAGATAATTTAGTGCATTCGAAATCAAGTTCGGATAAAATATCTCAAGCATATGAAATTTTAAAACCAAATAAAAAACTGCAATAACTGAGCTTTGTTTTTGATTTTTTTCATGAAATTAATCGGTTTCAAAACGAAATGGTTTTCAGAAAATGAAGTTCCTAGGAAAGATTCTTAACACGCAAAAAAATTAAATTAAAAAAATTTCGGGAAATTTTTTAATTTGCGGCAATCTAAGTGCTACCTAAACAGTTTCTTGAAAATTTCAGGGCAGAGAAAACAGATTCGTTGTGACAACCGAATTTGTTGCCAATTGCATTTTGGCGGTTGCAGCAAATATCATAGAATTCTGCTATAGCGACTGAAATTTTATTGTGGTACCACTATATTTTAATTATAACCCTCAACCCAATAGTTGCAGCAACAGAAAAAATTGGTTGACAGTATGGAATTTGAACTAAATGTTATTCTTGCTACCGAAAATTTGGTTAATATAATTAAAACAATATCATAATTGGTACTTGCAAAAGAAAAATTGGCCTTCCTTGCTGAAATAAAAATAAACAATAAACGCAAATAAAAATACAAAGAAATTTATTATTTGACATATTGTCATAAGTTTATTTTAATTGAAATTTATTTCCTAATGGTGAAGCATGTCTATATAAATTTCTTCAACCATACATTTTAAAAAGCCACAAACCTGCTATCTTATGCACAGACTTTCAAAAACCATTTGAGAATTCACAAATCATAATATCTTTGAAAGTCACAAAAGTTAATTTTTTAATTTGCTGCTATAAACTATGATAGTAAACTCAACCTCTAGTTAGTTGCAGCAACTGATTGAAAGTTTTTATTTTAATTTTTATATAGAACGATAATTTTTTAGGTGCTAATACCAAAAGTTGGTAGTAAAATCCAATTCGTAATATTTTATTCGGTTGGGTTAACCAATCAGCTCATTAGTCATGACAAAAGCATACGCTCGGTTGATGCAATCAATTTAAGTATTGTCACAATCATATTTTTGTTACAATTATGACCTTATGGCAATGAACATGGATTGTTTTTTGGATTAACAGAAAATTGATAGCGTGAAGTGAAATATAGTTAATGCAAATGATATTTTATTGGACTAACCGTTTTCCAACCAATTTTTTTTCTGGGTGTAGGTGATCGACACGAGGGAAAAAGAAACGTTTCTGTTCCCCTCGTCTCTCTCTTCATCAAACTAATCAGCTTAAGGTACCAACAGACGACATGTTTTTCACATTGTATGTGCCAGAATTTACATATGTAAACGAAAACATGTCGTGTGTTACCTTTAAAAGTTTGCTTGTGTAAAAAACATGACAAAAAACATAAGACATTATTTGAAATAGAGCGTGCTCTATTACAGCTCCAAATGTCTATGTCATGCGAACAAATTCGACGGCGGTTGATTATGTGCACTATCATTAGCCGTCTGAATGAAGTATTTTGCAAGACAAATTAATTGTATATATTTTTTAAATTGAACGTTGTCGTTTTATTAAAATAAGTCCAAAAATGTATAGATTTTTAGATACAACCTCAACGTCTTGTTTAAAATAGAAAAAATTAAAAAAGCAAATTTGCGTCGCCAGTACTATACAGCGACGGAACCAAAAATATTTCGACGGCTGCAAGCCATTTATAAAACAAACTACATGGATATTTAAGTACTGAAAAAGAAGAAGTGATACTACATGTACGTTTGTGACCAAAAATTATAAACCTTATGTAAATTAACCAAAATATTGACAAGCATAAAGATAAACATACGAGTCGAAAAGTTAAAAAACACATGTAAAAAACATGTCATCTATTGGTACCTTTAGCAATAAGACTTGCATAGTATAAATTAGGACTTATAAAACCAAAATATTTTTTATGAATTATGCCTTTAATATATCGAGCCATTACCGCCAAATAAGCTTAACCAACATGATTTTCGAAATACGTTTTTTTATAAAAATCATTAACTTGTTAGCACGGTTGCCAGACATGCAGATTTATCTGGATTTTGCAGATTTTTGCCCTACAAAAAGAGGAAATGTAGATTTGAAGATTTTTGGCCTAAAAATGCAGATTTTGCATACCCAATTTTAGTGCATTTTTTTAAATTTTTTTACATTTTTCTTAATACTGCTACTACATCTTGTTTCTTTTATGTGTGAAGGACTCATACTTTAGACAGTTAAAATTTTTGAACTTAGAAGACTTCATTAAAGAAAAAGAAGAAATAACTTTGGCAAGCTTCTGGAAACGAATATCTAATATAAAACGAGCTCATTCTGATTAGGATTTTGTGGCCCTAATATATTGTTTTTATCACATTTATTTGAAAATTTCGAAAATTTTTCAGTTAAGTTAACTTTAATAAAACAAATTTTCGAAATCCTTTAAATATTTATGCAACAAATCAAATGACTTCTTTTACATATCTGATTTCTTTTCTCACTCATTTTATGTTATTTGCACATAACTATGAGTAATTTTTATTTGTTTGTTGGTTATATGAATTTTGTTTCCCTAAGGAAAGAAGGTTTTCCACACGCAAAGTTTACTTTGCAAAGTATTGAGTTTTTATGAGAGAGGAGAAAAGAGATCTTATTCTATATTATTTTTTCTTCAACAAACTCAAGATTTTGCAAAGTAAACTTCGCGTGTGGAAAAGCCACCCAACTTATCAGTAGACTTCAACCAATGTGGCAGCTAATTGTAAAAAGGTAATGAGAAAGTAATAGTGAATTAAAATCGAAGATGTTAGCTTGTAAAGTTGTTTCGCTTGAAGCTTTTAAGCTTATTCTGTCGTATTCATAAAAAAAAGTTTTGGTTTATAAAAGGTTTACAAAACGAACTTTGCATGGAAGTTTGTTTGTTAAACGTTTTGTAACCCAAAATAATTTTTATGAATATTAACTATTATGTTTGTGCTCGTAATTCTTAATAACATATTGATAGTCGTTCTATAAACATATGAAGTTTTTATTTTATTTCAAACATTTTTTGGCTGAGGTCTAGTGATGAGTTTCTTAAGCACATACATACGAAATGCAAATTCTTCATACATCTAAGGCTTTTATTCATAAAAAATAAAATGAATTGAAGCTTATTTAAAAAAATTTTTATAAAAAAATTAAATAAAATGCAGTTTAAACCGAGTTTAAATTTTATGATGATGGGTTAACGAAAAAATATTTATGTTGCACATTTACATCCATATTTATATAAATTTTTTGAGTAAAATATAAAAAAGCTGTTTTAAAAATTACTTTGAAGATTTTTTTAAGATTTTTAAAATGAAATGCAGATTTTGAAGACTTTTTCGTGAAAAATTGTTAGATTTTTGCAGATTTTATCATTAGAAATTCTGGCAACATTGCTTGTTAGTTCTCGTGGTACCTTCATAGCGAACAGTCGATTAGCAGAATTTTCCTTACATACTTAAAAAACAAACAAAAAAATTATACAAAAAAAATATTCGTAGTACATATTATTCGTAATAGGTACATACTGTCTTTAATAAATAAGATTTATGCTTTGCTAATATTTTTTACATATTAGAAATAACAGAAACAAAAAAAAAACCGCAAACAAAAAAAAACATAAACAAAGTGACAAAGAGAGGAATACTCGTATGAGTACCTCAAAACAAACAAACTATCATAAATAACAAAAACAACAAAGACCGCAAACAAAAACAAAAAAAAAACACAAACGAATAACCCTTGAGGAATTCTTTGTATGAGTGCCTCAAATACAAAAAAATTTTAAGTGAGTTCAAACGGCAGAAATGCTTATTTTACTGTGAGTTCTGAGACTCTTAATGAAAAAAATATAAATAATAAACGTGATGAAAGTCTTTTTTTTTTTAACGCAGAGCCAATTTTTCGTCAGCGATCAATTTCACTCTGTCCAATGTCAAATAGTAGTGATTCATTAACATTACAGTTGCCTAGTACTTCTTCATACAAGCCAGTAATATCATCCTCTTCAGGATCGTGTTCATCACTTAACAAAGTTATCACTACAGATAACAGCAGTTCGGAACTCAAGGTACAAGTCGGAATGGATAGATATATAACCGTGGTAAAGCGTGGGCGAAGCCTGAATTCTTCAAAAATTTCATCTGCTCCAAAAATGTCTAGGGATAACAACGCAGCCTCAACTAAATTTTGCAAGATGGCAACGACAAACCCGAGGTATCCTCGAATAAAACATCCAAGCCGCCACCAATCTATTTGAGACAAAAAAATTCAAATGCCCTTATTAAAAAATTAATTTCGGTCATTGGTGAGAATAAATTTCACATTGTTCCAATAAAACGTGGCAATATCGATGAAACTAAAATCAAAATTTATGACGAAAAAGATTTCCGCAAAATGGTTGCTGAATTAAAAAAAAAATAAAACAATCTTCTACACATACCAGCTTAAGAGCGCTAAAGGCATGCAGATAGTATTGAAGGGCATAGATTCTTATGTTGTTCCCGAAGAAATAAAAGATGCACTCGTCCTCCAGGGGTTTAAGGTAAAAAATGTGTCCAATATAATAAATAGAGAGAAGATTCCCCAACCCCTATTTCGTGTTGAACTTGAGCCTAATGATATAAAATTTAAAAAAAAAATGAAACGCATCCAATTGATAATTTAAAATACCTCTTGTACCGAAAAATTACAGTTAAAGAGCCATATAAGCGTTCAGGTCCTGTACAGTGCCATAATTGCCAAGAATATGGCCATACAAAAACATACTGCAATTTACCTTCTGTTTGTGTTGTGTGCGGCGAATTACACAGCACTGCTAGTTGCAATAAGCCAAAAGATCAAAGTGATAAGAAATGCAGTAATTGTGGAGGTAATCACACCGCTAACTACAGAGATTGTCCTGTGTACTCTTTCGTAAAGAAGACTATGGTGCAAAAACCTAAATTAGCTCCAGCTCAATCAGCAAACGCTTACTCTGCCACTTTTGCGCAAATGAGCCAACCAGTTACTTCAGGTGTATCGTATGCAGATGCTGCTAAGACAAATTCAATTCCCACACAAAATGTTTTCCCGCCAAATAATTCAAAAAATACTGACGCAAGCTTTAATTTTAATCGCCTTGAAGCTACTATTGAAAATCTGGTGAAAACTATCAACAATTTTACAACAAATATGACTAGCATGATGCAAGAAATGCTGCGAATGCAGAATACTCTGCTTTAAGCATTAATTAATAAGCCACGAACACGTTAACAATATGTTTCTGTAACGCAAACGGCATTCGCCAACATAAAAATGAACTTGAGCACTTCCTTACGGAAAAAATATTGATATAATGTTGGTCTCTGAGACTCATTTGACTTCGAGAAGCTTTTTCAAAATTAATGGCTACACTACATATGACACAAAGGACCCTAGAGGGAGAGCATGCGTTGGATCTGCAATTCTAATTAAGTCAAGACTCAAGCACTATGTCCTTGACAATGTTAGTGAAGAATATATGCAAGCTACGAATATTTTTGTTCGAATTTCGTGATATCATCAATTTATTCACCTCCCAGATTTTCAGTTACCGAAGATCAGTATGAAAAGTTCTACAAATTGCTTGGATCTTGTTTCGTGGCAGCTGGAGACTACAATGCAAAACATACGTACTGGGGTTCGCGCCTTGTAACACCTAGAGGTCGAGCTTTGTTTAATACAATTTGAAAAATGGGATTGGATGTTATTTCGAGTAGAGAGCCAGTAGTATGTTTATGGTGTTTCGTTATCAAAAATCCCATACATTTTTGGGATCATGCAGAGTTGGAAACATGGTGTAAGAAATCTACTGGTAGTAAGTTATATGCAAGCATTTCGAAATGCATTTTCCATCCCTGAATGTTATTTCTATTAGGGCGGATCCGATCGCTGAGCAGCTTCGGCAACTGGGCTGGCACGACTTGGCTTGGCTTGGGTTGGCTTGGCTTGGCTTGGCTTGGCTTGGCTTGGCTTGGCTTGCCTGGGTTTGGCCGGGGTTTGGTCGGGGTTTGGGTGGGGGTTTGGGTGGGGTTGGTTAGGATTTGTATACTAATTTTGTATGAGAAAAGTAACAACGATGATATAAGTGCTACCCTATTGTATTGTTGTTCTGTTGTTAAAAGTTCTGTTGTGGTTTTTTTTTTTTCGTTGATATGTATGAATGTGTGTTTGAAACAGTTGATTTAATTAAGTTGTTTGAATACAAAAGCTTGATCCTAACCATACACAACAAAGTTGATAAGAAATAAAAACCCAAAAATAAATATACTATTACATATATATATATTTTATTTATTAATGTGCTTGAAATTTTTTAAAAGTTCTGTTGTGGTTTTTTCATTGATATGTATGAATGTGTTTGGTATAAAAACTTGTAGGTACACATATCTTTTTCTATATAAATGAGGTTTGTTTACAGCTAATAAAATAATTCTTAGTTTAAAAGTTCTTTCTAACGCACTCACGTAATAAGTTCTCAAAAGAAAGCAACGTAAAAAAATGAACGATAGATTTATTTGTGAATTTTGTAAAAAATTATTTACATTGAATAATAATTTAAGACGTCATATTCAACGGTTTCATAATGGTCCTTCCTCATCGTTTAAGTGTACGACCTGCAAAAAACATTTCTCAGATAGAGAGGAATGGCACCGACACACACACACTGAAACAGAAGGTAATAACAATGGTGAAAATATAAATATTTTTTGTGATGATTGTGAAAAAGTTATTCTAAGAAAAAAGTGGTCTTATCATAAAAGAACAAATGAACATAAATATAATTGTTCTAAGAGATCAGATAAAGATGATGATGTTGATAATTTAAAACGTATAAAATCTTCATTCAGCAATCGTATTGCAACATATTTGATTGAAAATGAGAATGAAAATGAGTTAATACCTGAGAGTTTTCTAGCTTCAATCAGAGAAAAGGTGATAAGATTATTATGTAAGCATATACAAGAACATGATAACATAAAATTCAACATTGAGTTGTTCGCTGAATACATATTGATAAAGGAAGATAATGATGATGATGTTGATAATTCATCTATGATTGATATAAAGTCACATCAGACTAAAATGATTATTCTTGAAATGTATTCAACAAGAGAACATATCCTTAATATTTACAATGAACAATGTGATGTTATAGTGAAAAAGATGAGTGAATTCCAGGAGCGAGATAGTGGTTGGACATTGATTCGAATTATGCATTTGGAAGTGAATATTAACCAATACAAGTGTATAAAAGGCACGAACTATATTCCACTACCACAGTCAATACTGAAGAAGTCGGCCTGTATTAATGTTCAAAATAACGATGAGTATTGTTTCAAATGGGCACTAATATCAGCATTGAATCCAGTTGTTTTAAATTCAAATAGATGTACATCATACAAAATAATCAATATTGAAGATGAAGTACTTGTGTTGGAAAACGGGATTGTTTTAAATTTTAAAAACTTGAGTTTTCCACTTCAGATTAATGCAATCAAAATCTTTGAAGCCAATAACAGTGATATTAGTATTAACGTGTTTGGTCTAGATGAGGATAATAAAGTAATCGGTCCATATTATTTTACACAAAAGGAAAAATCTAATCATATCAACTTGTTGTTGCTTGAGGACGTTGAAAAATCACATTATATATGGATTAAAAATATTTCAAGGTAAATACATATTTTTATACTTTTTAACAAAAAAGTATACTAATTAATTTTTTATTTTTATATTTAACTTTTAACAGATTAATTAGAAGCCAATTAACATCCCATAAAAATAAAGTCTATATATGCAATGGCTGTTTAATACATTTTCATGAGGAATCATCGTTGATTAAACATAAAAAAGAATGTAATAGGGTAGTGACGTATATGCCCGACTCAGAAAACAGTAAGCTTAGATTTATGAATTTTAAAAAGCAAATGAATATGCCTTTTGTCTGCTATGCTGATTTTGAGTGTATACTCGAATCAGTTAATATACAAAATTCGTCTAACGTTAAATCAGTACAAAAACATATACCATTTGCTTATAGCTATTACATTAAGTGTTCTTATAACTCAGATTTAGATATTTTTAGAATTTACAGTGGTGTTGATACACCACAATATTTTTTCAAAAGTTTAGTTCATGATATTTTATCTATTTACACTGGGCATCTGAGTGTTGTTAAACCAATGAATCCCTTAACACCCCTTCAACAGATGCAACATTATGAAAGCAAGACTTGTCATATTTGTTCTAAACCTTTAACTAATGAGACTAAAGTAGCTGATCATTGTCATCTAACTGGTCAATATAGGGGTGCAGCCCATAACCAGTGTAATCTAGAATATCAAATACCAAAATTCATTCCTATATTTTTACACAATCTTTCGGCATATGATTGCCATCTCTTTGTAAGAGAGCTTTCAACAATTGAGGGTGCTATAAATATAATACCTTTAAATAAGGAGCTCTATGTATCCATATCAAAGAGAATTGCAGTCAATGAAAAAAAAGATACATTTGAGTTACGTTTTCTCGATTCATTTAGGTTTATGCCGTCGAGTATATCAAAGCTAAGCAGTTATTTGTCCGACAGCGATTTATCGAGAGTAAAGTCAAGCTATCCAAATCCTGAAGAATTCAATTTAATGAGACGTAAGGGAGTCTTTCCGTACGACTATTTAAGTTCAATTAATCGACTTGATGAAATTCAATTACCACCTCGTTCAGAATTCTTCAATAAATTAAGTAATGAGTCATGTAGTGTAGAGGATTATGAACATGCACAAAAAGTATGGTTAACATTTAAATGTGTAACATTAAAGGATTATTTGTTTTTATATCTAAAAGTAGATATTCTTTTACTTTGTGATATATTTGAAAATTTCCGTAAAGTTTGTGTAAGCATATATAATTTAGATCCATGTCAATATTATACCACTCCAGGTCTATCCTGGGATGCAATGCTAAAAACAACCGAAATAGAATTAGAGTTGTTGACAGATATTAATATCTACAATTTTGTTCTTCAAGGTATAAGGGGTGGTATTGTACAGTGTTCTAATCGACATTCAGTAGCTAATAATAAATATATTAGTGAATATGATTCTAGCAAAGAATCAAATTATCTAATATATTTAGATGTTAATAACTTATATGGTTATGCAATGTCACAATACCTACCCTATAAGAATTTCAAATGGGTTGAGAATTTCGAAAATTTTAACGTTAATAATATAGCAGAAGATTCGTTACTTGGATATATATTAGAAGTGGATCTAGAATATCCATCTATGCTGCATGACTATCATAATGATTTACCATTTTGCTCTGAAAATAAGAAAATCGAAAGCATGAAACAAAAGAAATTAATAACTGATTTAAATAATAAAAGCCACTACATAATACATTATCGTAATTTGCAGCAGTGTATACAGCATGGATTAATTTTAAAGAAAATATATAGAATTCTTCAATTTAATCAATCAGATTGGTTAAAAAAATATATTGATTTAAATAATCATCATAGGACTCTGGCTAAAAATTCATTTGAAGAAAATTTTTTTAAATTGCTAAATAATGCGGTATATGGAAAGACTATGGAAAACGTCGACAAGAGGAAAGATATTAAAATAGTATGTCAATGGGAGAGTAGGGGTAAACGTTTAGGAGCTAGGGCTCTTATAGCTAAACCAAATTTTCATAGTTCACTTCAGATTCATGATAATATGCATGTCATTCAAATGAAAAGAATTAAATCTGTGTACAATAACCTATTTATATTGGATTTTCTGTTTTAGAAATATCTAAATGGAAAATGTATAATTTTCACTATGATTACATAAAACCAAAATATCGTGAAAACATCAAACTTAATTATATGGATACTGATTCCTTTATTTACGATATTAAAACAGATGACCTATACAGTGATATTAAAGGCGATATAAATACTCATTTTGATACGTCTGCATATATCGATAGATAATGTCTACAATATCCCACTTCTCAATAAGAAAGTTTTAGGCATGATGAAGGATGAGTGTAATGGTAAAGTTATTAAAGAATTCATTGGTTTAAGAGCAAAAATGTACTCAGTTAAAAAAGATGGAGAAGAAAAAGAAATTAAAAAAATTAAAGGGGTTAAGCAGTGTATCACTAACAAATTGAGTATAGTTGATTTTAGAAAATGTTTGTTAGATAAAAAATTATATTATGATTCCATGTATATCTTTAGATCTAAGGTTCACAACATTTATACTCAACATATTAGTAAATTATCGTTAAGCTATTTAGATGATAAGAGATTTATAAGAGATAATGGTATTAATACTTATGCATGGGGACATTATAGAATACCATCATCATCATCATCATCAAATTTAACTTTGTATAGTGATATTATGCGAGATGATGATGATGATGATCAAATTTTCCTAGATGTAAATATATAGATTAAGAAGTTGATGGGAATTTATAAATGTAAATGAATTAATAATAAAGAATAAAATAAAACAAAAAATTTTTACTTTTTATTTTAAATTATATTTATTATATAGAAATACTATATTATTATTATTAACATCATAAAAGCTTTATCATTCAAAGTAAGGGGGGGTTCGGTTTTGCTTAAAGTGAAGTCGTGGTAATTTGTTTCAATTTAAAACAGTTTTCAAAATGAATACCATTAAACTAATACATTACAATCAAGTGTAGGAGTAATTATAATGTTTTTACTATATAACAAAAAAATAACAAACAAACAAATGGTTAAATTAAAATTGCAACAGCATTTTTATTTAAGTAAATATGTTATACTATATTATTATTATTAAAAAAGAAAATAAAAAAATTAAAAAAATCGCAGCTTCATCATTCAAAGTACTGTTTCTTGTTGTTGTTGTTGCTGTTGTTTTTGTCTTCAATACTCAATTTATTTCTATGGTGTATCTTGAGCTTAAACGAAAATAATTAATTATTAGATTTAATAATCAATAAATAAAAATAAAAATTATTTTACCAGAAATTACCTGTTGTTTCTGCATTTATGGTTAATTCATAGTTAAGTCCACTGGTTTCTTTCCTTATTTTGGAAAGGAAGTATGTATTGCGGTCGAATTCCGCAATAATTTCATCGTCTATTGTATCATTAAATATACTCGGTAGGTATATATAATGAGTTCTCTCTACCAGACACCGAATTTTTATCCCGAAGCGTGTCTGTACACGCTCCATCTTTGTAATTTTGTAATTACGATTAAAATCCATCTCCTTTATAGGGAGAATGGTTTTATTTTGTGATTTTTTAAAAATGGTTTTCAAATGTGATTCCATTTCTGATAATTTACTTAACTTGAATGACACTTAAAGTAAAACTAGTGGGGGTTTTTATACAAAATTCAGAAATGTAATTTTGTTTCTAAACAGAAAAAATGTGGTAAAATTTTTAATGTTGAGAGGGTTTTAATTTTAAAAAAGCATTCGTTTATTATAAATTAACTAATATGATGAAATACATTTACTACTACTTAATATAAACTTTGTTGTTGATGTGTTAAGAACATTTATTTAACATAAATAAAAAAAATTAAAATAAGAAAAACAATGAATAATCAGTTTTTTCAACAATGAAACAACTTGTGGACCTGATACCTGTAAATGTTCCTTATCGATAAAAGTTGGGAACAAGCATTATGTATAATGAATTTTTATAATAATTTAAAAACATAGACTTTATAAACAGTTCTACAGTCGTCGTTGTGACTTGATTAGTATTACACAATGTCTGAGGAGAGAATATTAGTTGTAGATGTACAAGGTTTTTATCTCAACAATAAATTCATTATAAAAGAACTGAGTATTTCAATTAACGATATACAAGTACAAACATTTATTATTAAACCACCTTTTCCATATTCATTGTTGACAACAAAAGAAAAAGATTCAATTAATTGGCTTTATAATCATCATCACGGATTAAAATGGCAAGATGGCGATTCAACCTTAACAAATATTAAGGAATATTATATTGCGCATGTTAAAGATAAAAATTTTATTTATTATGTTAAAGGATTAGAAAAAATTAAGTGGATTCAAAATATTTTTAAGGATAAAATTAATTTTTATAACCTAGATGATCTAAATTGTCCAAATTTAAAAACATTATATCAAAATGATAAATCTGTAAATATTTGTTGTTATCATAGAAAATATTGTATATGTGCTGAAAAAAATGTAATACTCTTAAGAAAGTTTATTAAATCAAATATTAATAAAGAAAACATAAAATTATAAAAAACATTATTTTTTTTTGGATTTATTATTTAACACTTAAATCAGATAAAATAATCATCAAACATTAGTTCATTCTGAATACTTGAAATGTCAATAACAATATCTTTAATCGGAAACACTTCAACTCTGGTTGGAGAATATTTTCCTCCAATTGAACTCCCTACAAAATATGTTTGTGGACTTATTGATTTTGTAACATTCAATTCCATACCCAATGTAGATGTTCACAACAATTTGTTTCATATAGGAAATCATATTATTACTATTCCGGTTGGTTCGTATGAACTTGAGGATATTGATTTTTTCTTAAACTCAAGCTTAAAAGATATTGATGAACCAATTTATCTAATAATTGAAGCTAACAATAACACACTTAAAACTGAAATAACCTCATCAATGGATATAGATTTTTCACAACCAAACAGTATAGGAAAGTTGCTCGGATTTAGCAAAAGAAAATTAGAAGTAAATTCAACTGCATATTATAACACTGATCAAAATCTTCAAAATGATAAATCTTTGGAAGTGATGATTGTAGATATTAATCAATTGAATACTACAAGGTTATTTGAATCTGACTTACCTGCACATATTACGGATGTTAATACAATACGCATTGAAAGCAACTTAACAACCGGATCATTTATTAATAATACTTCGAATCATGTTATTCATGAATTTCCTCTTGATGTTCCTCCAGGATATAAAATAAGTGAAAAACCTCGAAATGTTATTTATTTACCCGTCAACTGTCAGCAAATAAACAACATAACGATTAGAATCTTAAATCAAGATGGTGAACTTATAAATTTTAGAAGAGAAAAAATCACTCTTAGACTTCACTTCAAACCAGAATAATGATCATTTACAATAAAAACGTAATGCAAAGAGGATTTCCATTCAATACCGCACCAACTCACATTCGAGAAAGTATAAAAAATAAAAAACTGTTAACATCATATAATACAGAATACTTAAAATCATTAGGATTTAATCTTCAACCATGAATGAAATACTAAATGTCCTTCAAAAACCTATATATGATGAGAGTATTGTAAAAAGAGAATATCATAGTTACTCTCCATATCTAAAATCATTCAACAACAATGATGAAATTCGTATACCAATTCAAAATCAGGATCTCTTTGTCTTACCAAGTGAGAGTATGATTTACATTCATGGCTTTATAGTAAAGACGGAAGCAAACAAAGAGATTCCAGCTATAGATGTGAAATTTAAAAACAACTTTGTTTCATATTTGTTTGATGAAATTCGTTATGAAATTAATGGTTTTTGAAGTTGATCGTACACGCAAACTTGGAATTTCATCCACCATGAAAAATTTTGTATCATTGAATAAGGCTGAAAGTGCTACACTAAAAAACGCTGGTTGGTGTCTTAACGAAACTTTTGTTTTAGAAAAAAGTCATTTTAGCTGTTGTATACCTCTGAAAATGTTGATGGGGTTTGCTGAAGATTATAACAAAATACTATTAAATTCGAAACATGAGCTCATTCTTCAACGTTCTACATCCGATGAGAGATCATATTATTCTACAAATACAACTGATCAGTTGAAATTAACAATTCTGGATATAATATGGAAAATGCCGCATATTCAACTATCAGACTTTGCAAAATTGGAAATGTTTAAGATAATCAACAGCAAAAATTCTATACCAATTGCATTTCGTAGTTGGGATTGTCATGTAAATCCTGCACTACCAACGAATACAAAGGTTTTATGGAATGTGAAGCTTTCTCCACAAAACGAAAGACCACGATTTCTTATAATTGGTTTACAAAAAGAGAAAAGTAAAGAACAAGGAAATATATTTGACCATTGTAATATCTCTAATTTAAAAGTATATCTAAACTCAGAGTCATATCCATATGACGATTTAAATAATCGTTTTGAAAATGGCCAGTATTCTGTACTATATAATATGTATGCAAAATTTCAACAAAGCTTTTACATGCGAGAACCTGAACCATTGCTAGATGTTAACGATTACAAGTCTTACGCACCGCTTATTGTTGTTGATGTTTCACATCAAAATGAAACTGTTAAAATTGGACCTATTGATGTACGAATTGAATTTGATACTGAAGCAAACAAACCAATTCCAGAAAAAACATCAGCATACTGTTTAGTTATTCATGATCGCTTAATCGAATACTCACCTCTAACAAGCGAAATTAGAAAAATTATTTAATTATAATATTTCTTTTAAAATTTTTAATAAATGAAAAAAATTTTTTTTATATATATATAAATAAAACAAGATCTTTTTAATTCTTAACCGATGTATTTTATTAAAACATTTATAGTTTCTTTTTACTTTAGTTTCGAAAACAAAAATTTTAAACATAAATGACCACAATTTATTGTATTAAAATTTTGATATCTATCATAATTATAACTAATGTTTTTTCCTAAATATTTTATTAATTGTTTTGGTGGCTGCAAATTGCCAAAGCTATCAAAATATTCGATTTGATTGTTGTTTTTCCAGTATGCTACCCAATGTGTGCCAGGTCCCTTTGAAGTATCCAGATTGATTATTCCACATTCTTTTTTAAATGGTTTGCTTGGAAGAGTGTTGCACATAAACACACCTCTAAAATTTGGAATATGTTTTGCATATTTTCTCAAGTCTACATCAGAAAGGGCTCTTTTAGGTAGCTTCATTAAAAATTTTGTTGATAAGGTTTTAAATATAATCCAAGTCCTTTTTTATATGGTTTTAAGAACATGCCTTTTCCCATCGCAATGGCTTCCATTGTATTATTGTGTCGTTTTGCTTCAGTCAGCTGTTCCTTTCCATTTTTAACTGCATTGATTGCTTTTGTAATACCAGATACACCACCAGCTAAACCACCAAGTGCACCCAGTGCAGCAAATATAGGGGCAAGTGGAAGAAAACCTCCAGATTTTGGTAACGGTATTATTCGAGGTGTTTTTATTAACGATTTTTTCTTCCCCTTGAAAATATTGTTTACAACTTTTCGTGAAATCTTTATAGCATCTTTCAAGTTTTCACTTTTTTTTATATTCTTTCTTGCACTTTTCAATACATGTCTAAATAGTTGATGTTTATTTACTGGAGACGACTTTTTAGTTTTACTAATAACGTTACCCATACCGAATTTTGTTTTTGCTTTCATTGCAGTAGCAACAAACCAAGCGTTTGATTTTTCACCCAAACTACTATCGCTTGCTTTGACCCTTTGCCAAGCCTTTTCAGTTAAAATTCTATCAGCAATATGTCTTTTCTCTAAATCTTTATTGTTTGAGTATGCTATATCGTGCTCTCTGCAAGCAGTATCCAATGGATTGATTCCTTGATCACCTCTAGCTAAACGTTTCTTTAATTTTGTACCAGGTCCGCAAAATTGATAACCGGGTAGATGAAGTTCAATGGGAAGTTTATTAATTATTTTATTTAGAAAACCTTTACCAATGAAGGATGGATGGCGACTGAATAACTTTTTATAAATGATTGTCATATCTATTGATACTTTATCGATTAAAGGTTGAAATTAAATTGATTGAAAACAAATAAAAGAGACTGGTTTATATATTATGTTATCATTAGATTTCAGAATGCGTTTTTTTAAACAACATAAAAGGATTAATGTAAGGAATATCGAATCAAAGCTCGATTCATCAAATAAAATTCGTCATAGTTCATTACTACCGAATTCTATTCGAGCTCTTATTGTGGGTCCATCAAATTGCGGAAAAACAAATGTTATGATCAGTCTTATTGAAAGTCCTCATGGATTGAAATTTAAAAATATTTACTTATATTCAAAATCAACACAACAACCGAAATATAAGTACTTAGAAAGTCTAATTAAACCCATTAAGGAGATAAATTTTTCATCATTTTCCAATAATGATGATGTTCTATCGCCAGACGAAGTTAAACCAAATTCAGTATTTATATTCGACGATATAGCTTGTGAGAAACAAAATCATGTACGTGCCTACTTCTGTATGGGTCGTCATAAAGATATTGATAGTTTTTATTTATGTCAAACATATACACGTATACCAAAACACTTGATTCGCGATAATGCTAATATGATTATAATTTTCAAACAGGATGCAATGAATATTAAGCATATTTACAATGATCATGTTGGTTCTGATATGACTTTGAAAACATTTCATGAGTTATGTACCGAGTGTTGGAAAGAAAAATATGGTTTTCTAGTTATTAACAAAGATGATCCTATGAATAATGGTCGATATAGAAAAGGTTTCGATATATTTATAAAGCTATAAAAGAAATATTACAGATACTTTAAAATCAGTACAAGATTAATTATTAAACTAATAGCTTCTCAACTATTAAACTGCTAACTGCTAAACTGCTATACTGCTAAACTGCTAAACTGATCTGTTTTGAATCTGTTTCTAATTCAACCTATAAATATGAACACAAATCTAGTTAATAATCTTATTAAAACTCGAAATATTTTAAAAAAGAAATATAAGAATATTTTGCTTGGAGAAATTGCAAATGATGAATTGTTGGAAAAGACATTGAAACCAATATCAAAACCATTAAAAGAATTAGTTCAATCAACTAATAATAATAATAATAATAACATTATAAAACATGAAAATTATCCGGATAACTCTTTTAAACATGATCTTGAGAATAATAAAGTTGCCTTCAGTACACCATATAAAAAGAGTAAGCTTGATTATAACACGTTTTCTCCAAGCTCTAATAACAAGAAAATCGAGAAAAGTTCAAACACGTTTCAATCATTTGATGATGAAAATGATCATGATGACTATGATGATGATGATGATGATGATAATAATGATAATGTTGATAATGAGGATGATAGCAATGATGATGATAACACCATTGCAATACATCCCAATGAAAGTGTTCAATATAATTTATCAAAAGTTAACTTAAATATATATGATAAAACCTATGGTCCTCATAAGGATAAAAATCAAATATGGAGACTGGGTAATGAACCCATCGCTTTCAATTCAACCAATATTACTGTAGGTAATTTACAATGGCCCTTCACATCAGGCTTATATGAATTGTTAGTTTATAAGAACCCAATCAGTTATAATAAAACAGATTTAAATAATTATAAACAAATATTGGAGATGACTAATGTCCATAAACGAAATAACAGTATTAATGGACAAATTAAAGGAAATCGTTCAATTAAATATACAACGATTATTAAAAACCTATTTAAACAACAGAAAATTCATAAGGGAAAAGGTTTAATGAAATTGAATAGAAAAAAGCATAATTATGTTTATTGGGATGATCCTAATGAATTGGTTGATAGATTGCGTCTTTTGATTTCATCAACAACAGCTGGTCACTCAAATCATAATAATGAAATTATATCAATTATTGAGGAATTGAGAGAAGCAAAAATTATTATATAAATAGACTTAAAAATGTACAAACAATTCATATTCATAAAATGCCTATCGATAAGTTTGGACATTATATTGAAAAATCTGCAAGATACCAAAATCAACATTTCAAGATTCATTTGGATAGTGATCGTAATTTCAACTTTAACTTGCGGAGAATAAAAAATATTGCTAGTCCTGTATTGGAAAACGATGCTGTAAACAAAATTTACATGAAAAGTTATTTAAGTGAAATAAAGAAACAACTGGATACAATGTATATGGAGAGAATTAAGGAAATGGAGGATCGTTTTAACGAAATAATACAACAACAAAACGTGTTGACTACAGAAAAATTTGATAATGTAGAAACACGTTTAAGTAAATTAATATATGATCAAAGTATAATACTAAATAATCTCAATCAATCACTAAATGAAATGAAATCATTATTTAATCACAAAATTGATTCAGTTGAAGAACGTCTAAATGAAAAAACGAAGCTCATTACAAACCATTAAAACATAGATATGTAAATCGTTTTTGATTTAAATTCAATATCAGCAGCATTTAAATTGATGTAATCTGTTAGAAATGGAGCGACAAGAAGTGGTTCAGGAGCTTCATAAGCAAGCCCGTAGAAATTTCATTCGACGTCGAGTGGTGATCAAGGGAATTGATGATCTTTGGCAAGCAGATCTTGTTGAAATGGGTGCTTACTCAAAATATAACAAAGGCTATAGATTTATTTTAACAGTTATAGATACATTTTCAAAGTTTGCTTGGGCTGTACCTGTAAAATCTAAAAGTAGTGAAGATATAACCAATGCTATGCAATCTATTTTTTCGCTAAAGAGAATTCCAAAAAACTTGCAAACCGATAATGGTAAAGAGTTCTATAATAAAATATTTCAAAACTTGATGATAAAACATAATATCAACCACTATTCTACATATAGTATCATGAAAGCGTCTATTGTAGAACGATTTAATAGAACACTAAAAGGAATGATGTGGAAAAATTTTAGTCTACAAGGAAATTATCAATGGATACATATATGCAAGGATTTAATTAATCAATATAATAATAAAAAGCATAGAACAATTGGAATGACGCCAAAGTCTGTTAACACAGAAAATGAAAGTTCTATACTAAAACAAGTCTATAATCATCCCAAAATATATAAATTTGGTAAACTAAAAGTTGGAGATCACGTTCGAATTAGCAAATATAAACATATTTTTTCAAAAGGATATACTCCAAACTGGACAACTGAAATTTTTAAAATTCGTACCTTACAGAACACAAACCCCATTACTTATTTATTGGAAGACTATCAAATGAATCCGATTGTTGGTGGATTCTATGAACATGAACTATTAAAGACACATTTTCCAAATACATACTTGATTGAAAATGTTATTAAAACTAAGGGACACCAGGCGTACGTAAAATGGTTGGGATTTTCCAATCAACATAATTCTTGGATCAATAAAGATGAACTTCAATAATATTATACATATATATATATATATATATATACTTCAATATGAGATTTATTTTTTTACTATTTTTTATTATATAATAAAATTTTCAAACAAATTAACAAATAAAATATACATATATACATAAATAGTATTGTTTTGATTTTTATTTCTAATCAACTTTGTTGTGTATGGTTAGAGTCAAGCTTTAGTATTCAAACAATTTAATTAAATCAACTGTTTCAAACACATTCATATATATCAATGAAAAAAACTACAACAGAAACCGAATCTGATTACACACAATTTTAAAAACTTGTAGCTACATACCAAACACATTCATACATATCAACGAAAAAAAACCACAACAGAACTTTTAAAAACAGAACTTTTAACAACAGAACAACAATACAATAGGGTAGCACTTATATCATCGTTGTTACTTTTCTCATACAAAATTAGTATACAAATCCTAACCAACCCCACCCAAACCCCCACCCAAACCCCGACCAAACCCCGGCCAAACCCAGGCAAGCCAAGCCAAGCCAAGCCAACCCAAGCCAAGCCAAGTCGTGCCAGTCCAGTTGCCGAAGCTGCTCAGCGATCGTATCCGCCCTAATAGAAATAACATTCAGGGATGGAAAATGCATTTCGAAATGCTTGCATATAACTTACTACCAGTAGATTTCTTACACCATGTTTCCAACTCTGCATGATCCCAAAAATGTATGGGATTTTTGATAACGAAACACCATAAACATACTACTAGAGCCCATTTACTGGCCTACTGACGTACGAAAAATTCCGGATGTTATAGATTTTGGCGTCGAAAATCATTTCTAGGGATTTAATTCATGTTGAAGCTTCTCTAGATCTCTCCTCAGATCACTCTCCAACTATCGTTTCAATCTGTAACCCACTAAGAAGTGACTTACCTCAACCATATATTGTGTTAATTGGCTGGGATTCAAAAAGTATCTTAGTAGTCATTGTACGGAAAATATTACACTAAGAACACCCAATGATATTGAATCTAGCATTGCCTATATAAATGAAAATATTAAACAGGCTACTGAGCATGCCACTACCTCCCATCCGCAAACTGGGTTTAATAAAATTTATTCTAGGGATATTGAACGTCTCGTGTATGAAAAAAGAAGAGCTAGAAGGGAATGACAACAGCACAGATCACCCCAAAATAAAATCAGATTTAAAGAGTGTACTAAACGACTCCAAGAGTTGCTTGCATCTAAAAAAACTGCATCTCTTAAAATTTATCTGGAAGGTCTTGATGTCACACAATCATCAAATTACTCTTTGTGGCGCGCTGCTAGAAAGCTTAAAAAATCCGTTGAGTTTAAGCCACCTCTACGCACATCTACCGGAAATTGGGCAAGAAGTGATACGGAAAAATGTAAAATATTTGCTGAGCACTTAAAATCCGTATTTACGCCAAACACATGTACTGGTGTTTCTGATTTGCCGAGTGTAGTTGCTCTACCCCCTCGACCCTTAAGGTTTAAAATGCGTGATGTACAAAAAGTAATTGCTGAACTCAAACCAAAGAAAGCTCCAGGTATTGATGGAATTAGTAACAAGATGCTGATGAACTTGCCGAATATTGCAATAAGAATCCTGCTGTTTATTTTTAATGCCATATTACGACTGGAGTATTATCGACAACACTGGAAGCTTGCCAAGGTCAAAATGTTTCCAAAGCCGGGCAAAGATCTTACCAAAGCAGATTCATATAGGCCAATAAGTTTGCTGTCAACTATGTCAAAACTCTTCGAAAAGCTGCTCATGACAAAATTGTCCCCTTGTCTAACAGATAATATGTGCATACCGGACCAACAATTTGGTTTTAGAAGTCAGCATAGCACCACTGAACAAACGCATAGATTGGTTCAATTTATAAGGAAAACATTCGAAGAAAAGAAAAGTATTGTTCTGCGCTATTTATTGATGTTTCTAAGGCATTTGATAAAGTTTGGCATGATGGCCCAATTTTAAAATTGAAGACATATCTACCAAATAACATTCTAAAACTTTTGGAAAGTTATATTTTAGGCCGGAAGTTCTCTTCTTATGGAAGGAGAATTTATGAGTGCGCCCGAAACTATCTCATCCGGTGTACCTCAAGGAAGTATATTGGGGCCAGTTATGTATTTGATTCATGCTTGTGATATGCCTGTGAACAGTAATATCCATACTTCTACATTTGCCGCTGATACAGCCTGCCTTAGTATGCATGAAAACCCTCATGAGGCATCCCGATATCTTCAGGAACATATAACACAGCTTGAGCTATGGTTAAACTTATGGAGAATAAAAGTAAACGAACAGAAGTGCGTACATATAACCTTTACCCTACGAAAAGATACTTGTCCCCTCATTAGAATCAACAGTCAAGTTTATCCTCAACATTCACATGTGAAATACCTTGGTATCACGGTTGCCAGAAATGCAGATTTATCTGGATTTTGCAGATTTTCACCCTCTAAAAAGACGAAATGCAGATTTGAAGATTTTTGGCCTAAAAACGCTGATTTTTCAACTCCAGTTTTTCTACAGTTGCAATTTTTGTACTTAGAAGACTTCATTAAAGAAAAAGAAGAAGTAACTTTGGCAAGCTTCTGGAAACTAATATCTGATATAAAACGAGCTCATTCTGATTACGATTTTGCAGCTCTAAGTTTATTCAAAATGTAATATTTTTACCACGTTCACTTAAAATGTTGAAAGATTTTTCAGTCAAGTAAACTTGAATTAGATAAAACTTCGTAGTCCTTTGTATATTTATGCATCAATTTAAATGACTTTTTTTTACATATTTAATTTGTTTTCTAATTCATTTTATATTATTTGCACATAACTATGAAATTTTTTTATTTGTTTGTTGGTTATATGAATTTTGTTTCGCTAAGGAAAGAAGGTTTTCCACACACAAAGTTTACTTTGCAAAGCATTGAGTTTTTATGAGAGAGGAGAAAAGGGATGTTATTCTATATTATTTTTTCTTCAACAAACTCAACCAATGTGGCAGCTAATTGTAAAAAGGTAATGAAAAAATAATAATGAATTCAAAATCGAATATGTTAGCTTGTAAAGATTTTGGCTTGAAGCTTGTAAGCTTATTCTGGCGTATTCATAAAAAATAGTTTTGGTTCACAAAATTTAAAAAAAAAACAAAATTTGCATGGATATTTGTTTGTTAAACGTTTTGTAACCCAAAATAATTCTTATGAATATTACCTATTATATTTGTGTACGTAATTCTTGATAACATACTGATAGTCCTTCTATAAACATATGTAGTTTTTATCTTATTTCAAAAATTTTTTGGTTGAAGTCTACTGATGAGTTTCTTAAGCAGAAACGAAATGCACATTCTTCATACATTAAAGGGTTTTATTCATAAAAAAATAAAATGAGCTTGAAACTTATTTTAAGAAAATTTTTTATAAAACAATTAAATAAAATGCACTTTAAACCGAGTTTAACTTTTATGAATACATGTTCACGAAAAAAAAATTTATGTTACACATTTACATACATATCAAGGCGAATTCAGTATTAGGTTACCTTTTCCGCTCGTCTTGTTATCAGCTGTTGATGCCAAATTAAGCAATTTGAACCAAACTGTCAAAATTTGCTCAGAAATCTTCTGACAGATTGGTTTTGTAGCATAGCGAACTACATGTTGTTTTTTGTGCTGTAAAATTGTATTAATATGTTCACCTGATACTGAATTCGCCTTGATCCATATTTATATAAATTTTTTGAATAAAATATAAAAAAAGTTGTTTTAAAAATAGCTTTGAAGATTTTAAAAATGAAATGCAGATTTTGAAGATTTTTTCGTAAAAAATTGTTACATTTTGCAGATTTTATCCTTAGAAATTCTAGCAACACTGCTTGGTATACACCTTGATCGTCGGGTTACATGGAAACACCATATTGACTCAAAGCAAACACAAATGAAACTTAAAATAACTCAGATACATTGGCTGATTGGTAGAAATTCAACACTCAGTCTAGATTGTAAACTTTTAATATAATGGGTGTTTTTTTAGAGGTATAGAACTTCGAATTGAAATAAAACACAAGAAAATCGTTTTAATGTCCATCAATTTGGCTTTATTGGAAGGATAATTTTATGCCATTAATGTTTAAATATGATTTCGGGGATGTGGCCGCCGCGGCTGGCTCGAATAAAGCCAATTCTACAGGTCCAATTTTCAACCACTTTTTCGAGCATATGCGGCCGTATGTTGGCAATAACGCCACGAATGTTGGCTTCCAAGTCCCCTAACGTTTCTGGTTTGTTGGCGTAGACGAGCGACTTCACATATCCCCAAAGAAAATAATCCAATGGTGTCAAATCACACGATCTTGGTGGCCAATTGACAGGTCCATTCCGCGAAATTATGCGCTCATCGAATGTTTCCTTCAATAAATCGATTGTGACGTGCGCTGTGTGGCATGTAGCGCCGTCTTGTTGGAACCACAACTCATCCACATTCATGCCATCCAATTCGGGAACAAAATAGTCGGTTATCATGGCTCTATACCGGTCTCCATTAACGGTAACTGACTCTCCAGCATTATTTCGGAAGAAGTATGGCCCAATGACTCCACCAGCCCATAGAGCACACCAAACAGTCAGTTTTTGTGGATGTAATGGCGTCTCAAGGGTCTCATGTGGATTCTCTTCACTCCAAATGTGGCAATTTTGCTTGTTGACGTAGCCATTCAACCAAAAATGAGCCTCATCACTGAACAAAATTTTGCGATGAAAATCAGCATCGAGATCAATCTCATTTTCGGCCCATACACCAAAATCACGACGCATTGCATGGTCTCGCGGCTTTAATTCTTGCACAAGCTGGATCTTGTAAGGTCGCAAGCCAAGATCTTTGCGCAAAATCTTCCATAAAGTTGATGGACAAAGCTCCGATTGCTGTGCACGGTGGCGAATCGATTCATTCGGGTCCTCTTCAACACTTTTCTCTACAGCGGCAATTGTTTCTTCGGTGCGCACTGTTCGACGTCTCTGCGGATGCGTATTATCACATAGAGTAAACGTAGTGCGAAAACCATCCATGGTTAACCGAATTAATTGCTCTGATGGACGATTATGTCGACCATAAAATAGACGGAGCTTGCGGTAAACTTCGCGAACTGAACCATTATTTTCGAAATAAATTTGCACGATTTGCAAGCGTTGTTCTTTTGTCAACCTGTTCATGATAAAATGGCAAACCAAACTAAATATTAGTCACTTGACAGCTGACAAAACGGCCGCCAGTTAAAAAAGTGATGCCAACTTAAAGTTCTATACCTCAATAAAAAACACCCTTTATGTATGTATACATACATAATATAAATGTGAAGGTAAGACGTATGATCAATTAAATAAATGATAATCAAATAAATGAGAAAAGCATATATGAGTAAACATACCAATTTCTAAAATTTTTCTGTTACGTAACATTTTCAAAGACTCCCCTCCCCCCCACCCCCACCACAACAAATCATAACAAAACTCGAACTCCACCCCTCCCCCCTACAGCGTTACGTAATATATGGACGACACCTAAAGAAAAAACATTTTCTGCGGTACAATTCATCAGTAGTATTGTTGACAAAGGCACTGTTGAATCAGTAGTGTTTCTCAATTGATACTTCATACAGGGTATCTAAGCAACATACATACATACATACTTACAAAGCTGTATGTACCCATCAAACAAAATGCTCCGAATTCGTAAAGAATTCGTAACGATTGGTCGACAAAATCTTCCGATTTCGGCACCGTATGTATGAAATGGCTGACACGACTTCGTAACGATATGTCGGTACGAATTCAGTACGATAAGTCGGTACGAATTCGTAACGACATGTTTGTAAGCTCATACTACCATACATATTACTATACATACATATATGCATTTATTATTATAAAATAATAATAATTGCAGGAATGTTATCTCGTGAGAGCGTGAGAATTCGTGCTTGATTATTAAAAAAAGCTCACGCACGAGTCACGCTCACGCACTCACGCGTGATTGGTTATAATATTTGATCACGAATCACGTGAATCACGCGTGACTCACGCGTGACACGATAAAATCACGACATTTGCACATCTCTACTACTTATGTATTATTTATAACTATCACTAAGTTTATGTCCGACTCTGGTCGGGCCTAATAAGTTTTTTTTTATTTTATAGATTTAAGATTTGAATACTTATTGTTAGCTCACATATGAAGATACAATAAATAAATACTTAAAAAAAAATTGTTATCATTGCCATTATATGTCAAAATTTTCCAAATACAGTGCACTCGGGAAAACGTCAACACTAGTTTACGTCAACATCCCAAAACGTCAACCCTTAATTTTTTACATTGTCTACTCTAAAACGTCAACCAAACAACCAAACAACCAAACCACAAAGCTCTAAAACGTAAACTTTAAATAAATCAAAATTCTGAATTAAGCAACAGTTAAAATACACAGTTTTGATCACACACAGACATTTATTTTATGAAATTAGTTAAGAATTTGGGTATTCCCCTTATAAGTATGTAGAATAGAAAAGAAATTGCATCTCTATGTAATGTCTTTTTTATGTTGAGCTGCTTTTTAACCCCCGACTAAAAAAAGGGGTGTTATAAGTTTGTTGTGTGTGTGTGTGTGTGTGTCTGTGTATCTGTGTGTCTGTCCGTGTCCACGTACAGACTAAACGGCTGAACCGATTTTGATTTAGTTTTTTCTGTTTGAAAGGTGACTTGATCGGGAGCTATGTTTGATGAAAATCGGTCCAGCCGCTTAGAAGATATAACATCTTTTCTGAAAAAAGTCAGGGGTTTTAAAAATTTTTAATTTTTGTTATTTTGTATTTGTTTATGTTTCGTTTTATTTATGGTCAATAAAAACGTTTTAAAGCACACTATCAATATGTTTTTTATTAAAAGTTTCTACATTCATAAACGTCAACAATTTGTTAAACGTCAACACTCGCGGTTTTAATTAGTTGACGTTTTCCCGAGCGCACTGTATAGGATATACCGTTTCAATTTTATAGCAAAAACAATTTAAGCTTAAGTACAAACTATTTTTCGCTTACAGTTTTTGTAACAGCAACATGTTACTTAAACTAAAATTTCCTTTTGAAAATAAAGCAAGTAAAGCTACGCTCACACTTGTCAAACATTTGCCCAAAAAAGCGTAACCACTAAATGCTAATGAAAAATCTTGCAATTCAGACAAAAATTTGTCAAGTTAAAGAGTAGTCAATATTGTTGGAATCTATGAAATTGTGCATCAGTTGTATTCGAAACTGTTTAATATGATAATCAAGTGTCTGGATAAAAACTTTTTTCATTAGTGTTTGTTGGTTACGCTTTTTTGGGCAAATGTTTGACAAGTGTGAGCGTAGCTTTAGAGTGCTATATTCGGATTAGCCGAATATTATATACCCTTCACCGACATCGGACAACGTATATGCACACAAACAATGTTACAGACATACATATTTGTTTTGTAAAAGAAATAATAGAATAGTTTACTTATTTTTTGGTCTATTGCAATTTTATTTATTTATTCAAATATTTTATTTTCGATATTAGCAATAGTTGAATAATTTATTTTGCATTTTTTGCATGTTAATATTTATCTATTTTTAAAATAATTAACTAGAGACGACTTCAACATGGAACAGCCTATTCTGATAGCACACACACACACCCACATCTAAAAAACTTGAATACACATTAGGCCACCCAAATTGCCCAAAGTATTTATATTATTCGCTCCACCGGCAGTTTCTGATAGAGTGGCCATAAAAAATCACATGTGTCTGAAAATTGCACTGATACCTTGCGTACCTACTGTCCATGCGCATTGCACTTTTCACCTAAAAAATAACCTATCCTGGCTATAAGCACTTTTGGCACCATAACTTTTAAATGCTGCGATTTTCGGAAAAATTTTATAACCATTTTTGTTTAAAATAAATACTGCAACATCTTTCTTCTACATAATTTTCCCTTAAATATGGCCTTTCATAGTCCTTTAATGGAATGAAACTAAGACTTTTTTCAACGGCTCTCGCTAACAATTGGATAGCGATAATTATAATTCGTTTTAATTATAATTGAAATTTATTTGCTGGTAGTTTAGCATGTCTATATACGTATTTCATTGGCGCTTGCACCAAATCATCAGTAGACTTTAACCACAAATTTTATTTTTATAGTTTTTGAAAGTCTATGCATAAAGTAAGAGGTTTGTGACTGTTTAAAATTTGTGGCACAAAACATACAGAAGTGTCACGAGACGGAAGATACGGGTATTTTTCTGTTTGTCTCGTTTTCCCTCAAATTTTGTCCTCGTTTTTGTTTTGCTACGTCTTTCTAGTGCAATAAATGTTTATTACCTGTGCTAATTGGTAAGTAGTAATACACTACAGTATCAAATACACTATGCTTTTCTCTTTTTTCCACGAATTTTAACAAAAACCTGATTGGAGCTATTTTTAACTGTCACTTTCTTCACTTCTGTGTATTCTGTGTTTGTGGTTAAAGTCTACTGATGATTTCGTTTTAATTATTCTATAAGGTACGATGTGTATATACAGACGATAGAGGAAAACATATTTTCATGCAAAAAAATCTACGTATATACTTGTATGCAAATATTATGTAAGTCCACGAACATACCATTAGAATTCTTTCTACAAAAAAATAAAAATTAATAAGTAAAGTATTTTTTAGTCTGCAACCAAAGGTTTTAAGTCGAAGTCGAAATACGCTAATCACGAATTCAACTGTACACCTAATCCAAAAAATATGATTGTATTGAAGTGAGTTACCATTGTTTTAAAGGCCATGTTTCCCAACTTGAAAAGAAATATCATCCATAAGTCTTAAATATGGTTATTTTGATAACTCTGAAACAGTTCATTATGATTTAAATTTGATTACGCGATCCAGGCAAAAAAACTAAGATAGTCGCCAGTTCAGTTTAGGTACGCAGCAATTTATTAAAAATTTATTTACAGAGTATATGGACTTGAAAACTTTTTCCATCAGTAAGACTATACACAAAAAATTTAATAGCGAACTTTTTAATTTGAAAAGTCATAAGTCTTTAGAAGATTCACTACATGGAGCCGATCAAGAAGCCAATAATTAAGCAATTTGGAGACAAGTTTACGTAAAAAACTGATATTTACTTCTTATTAAAAAAATTTTTTTTTAGCTTAACCAACACAAAAATATTCACATTAGGTTATCAGGGAGACAGCAAAAAAAAAAAAAAGCTTAAGGGACAAAAAATATCTTTAACATAGTAATATTTAGTTAAAATTCGTTGCGTTACTTATATTTAGCATAATAACACCTAAATACCAAATTTCAATGAAGTAACTGAAATAACAGCGAAGATAATTAAAAAAAACCTTCTCCTGTAAAGTTTGTTTTTGTTACTTAAGCTATTTGTGCGGTTATGACTCGATATAGAAATCTAATACTTTATGAAATGGATTTCATTTTGTTAAAAAATCCGGACATATCGTACGAATTTGCATAAGTGAAATAAATAGCTTCTTAATTAACTATCTGGATGCTGGTAATAATAAATTCCTAAAAAGGTAAAAATACACACTTTTTAATACTTTGGAAGTAAAGAAAAATTAGTTCCTGCATAACTGCTTCCAATTTTTTTTCACTGGGAAATGTTTCGTTGTAATTTGTGGACATGCATAGAGCTCCTCGCACTCCTCATTTACGCTATCATTTGCCTTATAATTGTTTGTATTGTGCCCCATAGTCTATTGGAATTGTCATTTTCGTCACAATATGACAGCATCATACACAAACAGTCCATCAACTCAAATGGACAGACAAGAGATGGAGACAAAGTGTATTCAGTACACTTGAGCAGTTTCATAATTAGAGATGAATTACTATTTGATTATCGACAATTACGAGTACCAAATTTTAAAATAAATCCATTGGAGACACAAATTTAGATGGACACACATACACATACGTAAATATGAATATGAACAAACACGCACACACACATTTTTACATTTCTAAGTACCCATTTAGCATTTGGAAGATAGTTTTTTGAAAAATCATCTTGCTGAGTCTTTTTAGAGTGCTATTGGTGATCAAAAACTGATTAATCATTTACACGATCAAAAAAGGACTCGAAAATGATTCGCGTTAATGGGCAAAAATAGTTCGATTTAAAATACAATAAGAGGTCGAAAATTACTCTAAACTAATATAGAAAAAGACTAATAAATGACTCATCAAGAGGAGTCGGGGGTAGTCACGTTTTTCTACTGACAAAAGTGTCTTTTATGATCAGAAAATGGGCACATTCTAGATTTTTAATCGCGCAAAAGAGTAAAATAAATTCAGTAAAGTGCGACTCTGACTCGCGCACGAAGGGTTCCGTACGAACACTAGATATGTAATTTAATACAAACTTCATCCTATTTAATATATAGTTTTGGCATTTTTTTTCGTTTTTGGGATCTTTTCGGTTTTTTTGTTTTGGCGTTTTTTTTGCGTTTTTCGGTTTTGGCGACTTTTTTAAGTTTTGGCTCTTTTTTTAGTTTTGACACTTTATTTTCTTGTTTTGGCGATTTTTTTCGGTTTTTGGCGTTTTTTCATTTTGGCGTTTTTTTTTTATTTTTGGCGATTTTTTTAATTTTTGCGATTTTTTTTATTTAATTTTTTTTTAGTTTTGGCGACATTTTCGCGTTTTGGCGATTTTTTTAGATTTTTGGCGTTTTTTTACATTTTGGCTTTTTTTATTTAGGCGATTTTTTCGAATTTGGCGATTTATTTTAGTGTTAGAATTTTTTTTTTAATTTTGGCGACTATTTTCGTTTTGGCGATTTTTTTTAATTTTTGGCGATTTTTTTTGGTTTGGCGATTTTTTATAATTTTCGGTTTTTTTAGTTTTACCGTTTTTGAAAATTTCAAGATATAGCAAATTGTCAAAATTACATAGTCAAAATTGCATTAACTGATGGACCACCCTTTAATTTAAATTTTTTTAATTTTAGTGTTAATTGTTGTAGTCTGTATAAAAATACACTAATTTTACAAATTTCAAGTTTCAATATACATATGTTCATACAATTGTATGTATATTACATGGGATTTTAAAATTTTTCGTTGCTCGTTTTGGAACAGACTTTAAGGTTCTACATACTCTGTCCAAATTTCAGGTCCGTAGCTCTTACGGTTCCTGAGAAAATACCGTGTGACGGACAGACGGACAGCGTAGCGAAAACAATAGGGTTCCTTTTCACCTTTGGTGTACGGAACCCTAAAAAGTACTGGAGCAGTGAGTAATAAGTTGATTTGTACTGAGTATGAACATCCGGTTGCAACGGTTCTATCCTAGTTAGTTTTAAAACAATTGAAGGCTTTGATTCTTTTTGTTATACCTTTTAATAAGGGTCTTTAGTGGGTGCAAATGTACCCGAAACTTTATTAAATACTTGTTTCAGAAAAAGGGTATTTATAGTGCTTTTTACAATATCCCACAGTGCTTTTTCAATAATAAAAGTTTTTGCAACTTTAACAAAGCAAAGAAGAAAACGCTTCGACTTTTCTCAACCAATTTTTATAATTCCTTATAAGAATTTTTTTATTCATATTAAGCAACGATTTTACTATTTTAATTCGCATGCTTGAACATTTAATTTGTCATTTGTGCAAATTTAAGAAACAACAAGACAAGGGTCTTAGTTTTTATGAAATTAAATATTTATCTTGAAAGTAAGTTTTGCATTAATTTTTTTGTTAAATTTTATTAACTTATTATGGCTTTCTTTAAGATGGAAAAACAAAAATATAGAAAAAGCTTGGAAGAATTATCGAGCGTTCATAAAGTGGCTCAGCCCAACAAAAGATGAGTAAAAGGCAGTAGGCATTTAATGTACATATGTATTTTTAAAATAATAATAATAACAAATACCCTAGAATATTTAATTATAAAAACATAAATAAGCGAGAATATTTCGTTTAGTGCTTTTTATCCGTATTTTTTTTTTATTTTTATCCTGTTTTACCCAAATTTGATATGCTCATAGTGCTTTTGATGATCCCAGAGTTGGCATCACTGATTAAAATCATTCAAACTTTTTTAGTTAAGGTACTTTTTTGCATACGGTTTTTGATTTTTTTAGTCTTAAAATGGTTGCCAACTATCGAAAACTACAAGGTTGAGTTACTTATTTGCTTTCTTGATTTAAAGCTATTTTTCACATTACTGTTTCGTAACCCGATGTAGTTTAAATGGGTTTGATCATTTTGGTACATTATTGTTCTTCTCCTTCCTGCAAGTCCAGTACAGTGACACAGAGAATGTTCTACACTTATCTCTTCATGGATATCTTAGTAGCTGCGGTAAAAGTTATTCTGTTTGACTTTTGTGCATGTGTACTTACGAGACAGTGTCCGGTTAGCATGGACACTAGAATCGAGAATTGTTTCCTATTTCTTAAACTCAAAGAAGATGTATTTTTTTCTATTTAAATGAGTCCAGAACTGCCTGGTGATCACGAGTCATTGTACACCCCGTTCTATTTATTTCATCTTCTGTCTTGCGCCTAAGTCTGAGGGGTAGACCCACATATTTCAATTTCACTGGAACCTGTAAGGTTTTCCCAGTTCTACACTGAGAGAAAAACTTTGGTAAATGCAATGATTTTTGACATAATATTTATAATTTTGTCATTATTTTTCAACCAATTAAACGCTTCATTCGCATTACGAAAATTGTTCTATCAGCAGAAAAAATGTCATATATACCAAGAACGTTCATGTATGACATAATTTTTTTACTAAGCAATGTACATTTTCATATTTTGTATGAAAATTTTTCATCATTGCAATGAAACTTTTTAGTTTATACAATAAAGTAACGTCAAATATCATTTTTTGATGATATCGTATCATTAAGTTAACAATATAAGTCATTGTTGTAATGACTCTGATTAATTTTTTTAATTAATTATTATTTATTAATTTAATTATTCATCTTACGTGTGTATATTGGCATAGGCATAAAAAAAATGTTTGTATGAAAAAATATTTAGCTTCCCTGGCCAAGCTGTGAACTTGGAACTCATGGCGTGGTAGTCAACGTGCATACCGCTACAGCCGCAACATCTTCAAATACCATTTAGTTACACACTAAATACATATACATATACCATCATTAAAGAAATTTTAATTCAACATTATTTAATTGATCTAATTAATTCAACATTATTTAATTGATCTAAAAAGTTACAATTTATAAATAAATACTACGACACAATCGCCCGTATTCTAGAATCAAAATGTAAATAATTTTATTAAGATTCAAAGAAAATGTATCTAAACGTTATAAAAAATTCATTAAAACACAGCCACAGACATACTTACATACATATGCAACCATAATTAAATAATACATGAAATTAAAAAAAACATAAACAAAATCCCTTCAACCAAGCTAATTCAATTTATTCAACTCTCTTCCTTTACATATATATTACATATTTATACATACATATTATGTATGTGTTTGATATTATCCATAGATGAATATTTATGTATTTTCGGACTGGGACCAAGTGTCTTTATGTCAACACATTGTCTACAGTTTTTCTTCTATTCATCAGTATAAAGGTAAAAGAGAAAACATATGTGGTGTATTTCTGGTGAATTTTTCAACAACTTGTTAATATACATAAATTTGCATGTACGTAAAGTATAGAAATGTACCAGTAAAGTCTGGTTGGTATGTCTCCATAAGAACTACCTAGTCACTACCTAGTCAACTGTTTTAGTGTTACTAGTAGATTTTCAATGACAAGCACATGCTAAATGTTATAGCACAAAATATTTCATGGGGAATAATTAGAGAGTTGTACTGGTGACAAAGTCAAAATCGAGTTAGTACATTTTACCGTCGACATTTCCTTCAGGGTATATACATATAATATACCCAGTAAAAAAGACACTCCAAAGAAGTCATGAAAATGTAGAGTTTGCAGTCTGGAAGTACTTCAAATTTCGATCCGATCTAATGATTTTTACATAGGGTTGTCATTGCAAGAAGTTCTCTTTTTCGATGCCTAGTCACCGAATTAGAAGGGATTTTAAGAAAAATTTCCTTTTTTGTGTTCTATGGTAATATTTTCATCTAGAAAAAATTTTAAAAAGTTACATATTTTAACAATTCGTTTCTTTTTATACGAATTTAAACGCGAAACAGTGTTTTCATGTAACTTTAAGCAAATAACTTCTAAATTTTAGGCCAAAATTAGTTCATAAATTTCTTTAAAAAAATCGATTTTTTTGAACATTTTGGTGAGTATTTACTAAAACTATGGAAAAACTACAAGGTTTTGTGTGATTAAAATAAACTTCTACTTGGTTTTCTGCTAACTATCGGCAAATGAAAAATATCGATTTTTTGGAAGCAATGAAAATGTGGTTCCTTCAGAATGACTTCCATTTTTTTTACTGGGTATGTATGTATATCTGTATATCGAGACTTATTTTCGGTTTAATTGTAAGCAAGATGTTGTAAAAAATAGACTTTTGTAATTGAAATTGAAACTATGGCTTACCCATAGTCTAGAATTATCAAATGTCGAAATGTTTGATATCTTTTAAAATGAAGGCTGTAAAATGTGTACTTAAGCGACAAATTTATGTATGGTAAAATACATATATTTGGATATTATAAACACCTGTCTTCTGAAAATTTTAATTTTTTTATTTAATTTAATTATTATTTTTCGAACTTCATTTGTTTCTATATGTATGATTTGAACAGGCTAAAGTTCGTATCGCTTTGTAATCCAAATTACATGTGATAATTATTAAATGAACAAATAACACCAAAGTTAGTTGTAAATATTCTGACAACACATAGTTGAACGGAACAGCCAGCCGTTTTCGAAGGCCATTAACCCTCATCATCAGCGTTCTTTTGTGTTTGGTCCACTGTGTGTGGTGTCAGTTGATGTAGATTTCTGCTTTATATACTTAGCATTATTGCAAAATGGAATATGTGAATTGTTTTTGATTCATCGTATTTCAATTTGCTGACAGATGTTTTGTAATGAAAGCTCACCTCACCATCTCAACTATGTGTTGTCAGAATATTTACAACTAACTTTGGTGTTATTTGTTCATTAATAATTATCACATGTAATTTGGCTTAAAAAGCTATACGAACTTTAGCCTGTTCAAATCATAAATAACTTTAATTTTTTATTGAAGAAAATAGGGCTCCATATACATATGTATACAATACATAGCATATAATACATACAAATGTAGGTATTCGTTGCATCTACATTACGAAGGAAACACATAATTATAAAAAAATTTACATTTATTAGTAGAAATACTCTGTACATTGAAAAAAATTTAACAAATTAACACGCCAAAAAGCATCTGGCAGAATTGAATGCTTTTCACATAATGAAAATGCCAGATCTGGCAGTGAAAATGCCAAAATGGCAACAATGGTTTCATATAACAATAAATAATACAAAAAAAATTCTTAGGTTAAGAGAAATAAAGGGTGTTTTTTATTGAGGTATAGAACTTTAAGTTGGCATCACTTTTTTAACTGGCGGCCATTTTGTCAGCTGTCAAGTGATTAATATTTAGTTTGGTTTGCCATTTCATCATGAACAGGTTGACAAAAGAACAACGCTTGCAAATCGTGCAAATTTATTTCGAAAATAATGGTTCAGTTCGCGAAGTTTACCGCAAGCTCCGTCCATTTTATGGTCGACATAATCGTCCATCAGAGCAATTAATTCGGTTAACCATGGATCGTTTTCGCACTACGTTTACTCTATGTAATAATACGCATCCGCAGAGACGTCGAACAGTGCGCACCGAAGAAACAATTGCCGCTGTAGAGCAAAGTGTTGAAGAGGACCCGAATGAATCGATTCGCTACCGTGCACAGCAATTGGAGCTTTGTCCATCAACTTTATGGAAGATTTTGCTCAAAGATCTTGGCTTGCGACCTTACAAGATCCAGCTTGTGCAAGAATTAAAGCCGCGAGACCATGCAATGCGTCGTGATTTTGGTGTATGGGCCGAAAATGAAATTGATCTCGATGCTGATTTTCATCGCAAAATTTTGTTCAGTGATGAGGCTCATTTTTGGTTGAATGGCTACGTCAACAAGCAAAATTGCTGCATTTGGAGTGAAGAGAATCCACATGAGACCCTTGAGACGCCATTACATCCACAAAAACTGACTGTTTGGTGTGCTCTATGGGCTGGTGGAGTCATTGGGCCATGCTTCTTCCGAAATAATGCTGGAGAGTCAGTTACCGTTAATGGAGACCGGTATAGAGCCATGATAACCGACTATTTTGTTCCCGAATTGGATGGCATGAATGTGGATGAGTTGTGGTTCCAACAAGACGGCGCTACATGCCACACAGCGCACGTCACAATCGATTTATTGAAGGAAACATTCGATGAGCGCATAATTTCGCGCAATGGACCTGTCAATTGGCCACCAAGATCGTGTGATTTGACACCATTGGATTATTTTCTTTGGGGATATGTGAAGTCGCTCGTCTACGCCAACAAACCAGAAACGTTAGGGGACTTGGAAGCCAACATTCGTGGCGTTATTGCCAACATACGGCCCCATATGTTCGAAAAAGTGGTTGAAAATTGGACCTGTAGAATTGGCTTTATTCGAGCCAGCCGCGGCGGCCACATGCCCTAAATCATATTTAAACATTAATGGCATGAAATTATCCCTCCAAGAAAGCCAAATATTGATGGACATTAAAACGATTTTCTTGTGTTTTATTTCAATTTGAAGTTCTATACCTCTAAAAAAACACCCGATACTACAAACACACACACACACACATTCATGTCTTGTTTCTTTTTTACTTGTAAGCTAATGAATGCGTGTGTAATATGTGTGCATGTACTAATAGCAACTTTAAACGCTTATAGCTCCCAAAATACTAAACCGATTTCAATAAAACATAGATTCTGCACATCTGTACGGAAAATTCTTTAAAACCATATAAATCTTTTTAAAATCGGTACAGTGGTACCAGCGTAAAAGGGATTACAAAAAACATGTTCGCCTATTAATTATATAGAAGATAGAAGATGTATATAAATATATACATATATGAAAAAAAATACTTTGACTTCTTTCCAGGATTCGAACCGGGGACTACAAGGGTAACACACTGCCTACTAGCCGGAAGCTGGCTAGTAGGCAGTGTGCTACGTTGTCGTTACGAAAATATTTGATTAAAGTTTCACAAAAATATTAATTACAATTGTGTCTTGATCTTTGATCTATTAACTTTAAATTTTGATCTTTTTTTATGTCACCTAATCAACTTAAATTTTTTTTTGGTATGAATTCTGCGTACTTGTAACAACATGTATTAAAGTTTTTCATCACTCGAACGAAAATTATTTCGTAACAATAGTGATACTACGAAATGTAAAATATTAAGCACCAAAAAGGTTTCATTCCATTAATGAAATTTCCATAAATATAATCTAATGTTTAATTTTATTAATGAAATTTGTGGTTGTATCAATGAAAGGGGATAAACGTAATGGTTTCCTTTCCTTTACGAATTGTTTTTCTTTCAGTGTAGCAAGCTCATCAGCCCTACAGTTCCCCTGAAGTCTCTATGCCCAGTGATCCAGATGATCCTAAAATCAAACTGCTCTGCCAGCTCATTTAGAGATGATCGGCAGTCCAGGGTTGTTGTTGTTCTTAGAAACTGGGATTCAAGGGCCATAAAAGCAGCTCGACTATCAGTGTATATTTTAATTTAAGTCGTTGAAGTGACATTCACTTTCAACCAATCCATAAATTCTTTTATAGCAAGAATCTCTGCCTGGAAGACACTGCACTGATCCAGAAGTCGCTTTGCAATACGAAGACCTAAAGTCCCTGAAAATACTCCATAACCCGCACTTTCTTGTGTTTTTGCCTACAGTACCATTCCTCCATAATTCTGTAGATGATATCCAGGTTTTATAAAGACGTTCGTGTAGTAGAGTAGGGAAGGTTTGGTCAACACTCCACGCCCAAGCTTCTTCGTGGAATATTCTATAGTGACCGGTACCATTTCCGTTCTACAGAGAGTTACAATAATCATAGGCTTGTGTCAAAAACTAGCTACTGAAAGAGTTCGATTCAAGTGAAGTGTGTGCTTGTATACTGATCTTTGATATACTTGGTATGATAGTCTAATAACAAAACAGTCTCTCTCATCACACCATGCTCACATACCAAGTATGACCGTCTAATAGCCGCTTTAGAGAGGATGATTTTCTTAGAATAAAACATACTAACCTTTTAGAAAGCAAAATTTTTTTAAGAAATGAACAACAAATTGCATCTTTTAGATGGATAACTAGCATGTTTTTGTATTGAAAAGAAAACATCATAAATCTAGGGCGAAAGGCACTAAATTTCCATCTAGATAGACCGCTACAACGGCCCATTGTTCCTCCTAGGAATTAATGGGTTATATATATTAGGCCACTACACTGTTATGCATTAAACACATTCACCACAGCAGGCTACACGAACACACGACTTCAAATGCCGCTAGCAGCATTTGTCGCCTCGTAGCCGGCTACTTAATTATTTTGGAGACGGCAGCAGCACCATCTGCAACTGATATTCAAGTACAAATACATAGTTTAGTATTGCCACTTTTTTGCATTTATAAAAATTAATTACTCTTTTAAAATGTACTTATTTCACGTAAAAGCAGCTATGCCAATTTAGCGCGTTTTCCGCTAGATTTAGCGCGTTTTAACTATGCCAAGCGCGATTTTTTCGACTTAGCGCGTTTAACAAAAAAAAAAGCGCTAAATTTAACAATTTTCTAATATCCAAAACTCTGATAAAATTTTTTAAATTAGTTAATGATTCAGCTATCGCAAACAAAATTCGCTTATTCTTGCTTAAAATTAAAAACACATTTTAATACTGTAATGACAAATATTTTTAAATTTCACAACTAAAAATATGTACTACATATACATTAAACACATTCACCACAGCAAGCTATCGACTACCAAATGTCAAGGATAGAATACACGTGTTTATATGAGAATAATTCTTTTGAAGACAGCAAGGCAACATGGCGACAGGTTGTTGTCTGTGCTGATTTTGTCGTTGTAGTCCAATTAAACTAATTTCTATTTCTTTGGCTATAATGAGAAAATTCAGTGTTGCCAGTATAATAGAAAATGTTGAATGAATGATTTTGTACAATTATTTCATATTATTTAACAGAAATAATATCCAAAAATTGATGTTAAGAATAAATTGATCAATTTTTGTACTTTTACGTTAAATAAGTTTATTTTAAAAGAGTAATTAATTTTTATAAATGCAAAATATATAAAAGTGGCAATACTGAACTATGTATTTGTACTTGAATATCAGCTGCAGATGGTGCTGCTGCCGTCTCCAAAATAATTAAGTAGCCGGCTACGAGGCGACAAATGCTGCTTGCTGCGTTTGAAGTCGTGTGTTCGTGTAGCCTGCTGTGGTGAATGTGTTTAATGCAATAGAAATTAGTTTAATTGGACTACAACGACAAAATCAGCATAGACAATAACCCTTCGCCTTGTTGCCTTGCTGTCTTCAAAAGAATCATTCTGACATTTGGTAGTCGGTAGCTTGCTGTGGTGAATGTGTTTAATGCATTAGAATAAGATATTCAACGAAAACCAAATAAATAAAGACAGAAAAAAAAATAAAAATTAGATCAAAATCGTAATCCAAAATTAAAAAAAATATATATACATATTTAAAAAACAAATTAAATTCAAAATAAATGTCCCCTGCAAATGAAAAGTGGACGACCTTGGAAGTTAAAATTGTGCAAAAAAGAAAATTTAGTTTGTGTTCTATATAAAAGACCCTTCCAAGTCTCTTAACTTTTAGATGTTTTCCGCTTAATATTCATTTATTTATACGTAAAGTTTCAATGAAGTTGAAAAAAAAACATTGAATATTGCAAAGTCGCTGCCAGTTACCTCTGCCATCAACCGTCACATAAAACATCAATATTCTGGGTTAAACTTGGCAGTCATTGGAACATTTCTACCTGAGTTGTTAATTTATTGAAGCGGGTGTGTTTGTGTGTGGGGGTGTGTTTGTTATATTGTAAAATGTAGGTGGTTTTCACACACTTTTTGAAGTAGTGAGAGGAAGAGAATAACATTTAAACGGATGTAAACTTAAATGAATAGGAGTCACCACTCACTGGCGGATATACTGCTGTATTGTGGTATGTGGATAGCTTGATATTTTGCCCTGCAACCAACCACCAATGAAACTTTTTTTTGTAAGTTAACAGACGACTTATTCGACGCTTACGTGGCACGAGAGCAATCAACAGAGTAGACAAATTATAAATAAAATTATAAAAAGTATAATACAGCTTTTGAATAAAAATTAAAATTGAAAAGCAAAAATATATGAGGATTGTAAACTGAAAGATGCAGGTGTTAAAAATTTGAGTTGTATTTCAATCCCATGTCAGTTTATTTATAACAATAGAGTGGAGTTCGGGCACAACACTGATGTACTAAATTGCTCGGCTATAGGAAATTAGCAACGCAATAAACAGGTTCTGTGATACAAAAGTTAAGGTCCGGTTAGTCTATAAAATCTTGAATCTAGTAAAAATCGCCAAAGTCGAAGTCGAAATACTACGACACTCAATATTTTCATTTCGATACTAAATAAAACCATGTTTTAAGTTATAAAAAGGGAATTTTTAAAAATGGTTAGCAATTCTAAACTTTAACAAATCAAGTATTTATTGAACAAAGTTTTCATTTAACGTACACGTATATATTTTAAAAGCATGCAATTATCTAAAAAAAATCGATTTTCCGAAGCTACCAGAAAAGCTAGAGACTTCGGTCTTAAATTCGTGTATCAAAAATGGTCCAAAATAGATTGGTATTGAAAATCAGCAAAATCGAGCCGATGGTCTCAGAGCTGGAAAACTTAAACTTTATTTTTCCATATAAAAGTAACTAGCTAAAACTAATTTATATTTTTTTGTTCAATATATATAACACATTTCAGTACGAATAAAACTGGTATTAAAAATAAAAAAATTAAAAGAATAGAAAAACGTTTCCAGGGTTGGAAACTTTTAACTTTTTTTGGTTATATAAAAATAACTTACTAAAACAGATTTTTCCCTTTTTTTTTCTATAAATTAAAAGAAATATATTGGTGTAAGAAATCAGAAAAATATAAACGGAGGATTCCAGGGTTGGGAAACTTAAACTTTTTTAGATAATAAAAGTTACAAGGGCCAATTAATTTTTATTTTTTATAAATTAAATATATTTTAAGTTATGAAAAGAAAAGTTTGGTATAGAAAATTAGAAAAATAAAAACTGCAGCTACAGAGCTGGAAAATTTTAATTTTTTTTGTGGATATTAAAATAACTAAATAAAACTAATTTTTTTCCTTATTTCCTTTTTTCTTTGTTCACTAAACATGTTTTATATATTTTGTGAAGATTTATATTGGTTTAAGGAGTCAGAAAAATATAAAATGGTGATTTCAGGGTTTGGAAAATTAAATTTTTTTCATATGAAAGTAACTAGGTCAATGAATTTTTTTTTTTGTTTACAAATTAAATGCAGTTTATGTCTTAGAAGAAATAGTCTTCAATAAAAACTTAGAAAAATAAAAATCATTGCTCCAAACCTGGAAAAGTTAAACTTTTTCTGGTATATAAAACTAATTAAATCAAACTACTTATATCTTTGGTAATTAAATATATTCTTTATTTTAGAAAGAAATAAATTAGTATCAAAAAATTTTTTGGTAAAATAACCCAAAAAATTTTTTTTTAGTTAAACATACATAATTCATATTTTAGGAAGACCTTTACTCAAGAATTTTTATATTTGTTTAATTTTTATATGGATATACCATTTAAGTATACACCAAGGTTTGTGCCATGTTGCTTATTATCAGGCACAAGGACTTCATGCATTTAAAAAAGGCATTTTAGGCGCCTAAAATATGACCTCAAAAACGCAAAATATGCCTTTAAAACAATAAAATGTGCACATATCTTAAACAATTTTTATTCAAAAGAATGATTTTAAACTTTCTAACAACTAAATAAAGATATAAAAATATATTCTTTTCTCAAGAGGTGTGTGTAAATTAAATTTTTACACAAGATTAAATATGATATAATGCAAACACGAATTTTTCGAGATATGTTTATGTTCCAGTATAGGAGCGATACGTAAATAGTAAAAGAAAATTGTATATTTCTTATATTTTTGAATGTGAAGTTCAAACAACTTGTTCTTAGAAAGCTTTTGTGTATTGAAAAAGTCCTCGTACGTCTATGGATGTAATCGGCTCAAATTTAAATGATTATTTTTCTATAATGTTGTATATTTATTTAACTCAACCATTACAATTAACTGAATACTAGCTATTAAATTTGTTTTTTGAATCTGTTGTCATTTTTAAAAACAATATCAAGTTCCATCAGAACTGTTTCACTACTTTCGGCTTTAATAGCAGACAATTTCCTTTTGAAATTATCAAAATGACATTTTCTATTAAATTTGGCAGGTGTTTGTGCTTGTACAATCGTTCTAAAATTCTACAACAATTCAAGCACATAAATTTGAAAAACAAATTTGCATTAATAATTTGTCAACAATACATTTTTGGAATTTGAATTTTTGACAAAATATGACACATAACCATACACAAATCCAAAATATGAGACAAAAATATGCTTTTATAACCAAATTATGCAAAAGTATGCATTTATGATCAAAAAATGCCAAAAATTTGCACTAACGAATTGATGCCATTTGTACACAAATTCATTGTTTCGTAAAGAAATTTTGTTCTTGCCATTAACAGGGTTAAAGAAAAAAAACATGCATTTGCATGAAACCCCTGTCCCTGCTTATTATGCTCTCAGCACACTTATGTTTCAAATCGATGGTCTTTTGTTTTCAGGTTGTAACATGTTCTTATTAATTTTTAGTCAATGTAGATAGAAAAAAATGTATCGCTAAATTTCAGTCATAACTATAAAATATATTTAAGGAAATCTTCCATTTAATTTCGCTGAAAACGTTCCTTCTGCTGCACAAAATTAAAAAGATTCTTTAGGAATACGGATAGAATGGGATGTTTCAATTGAGACACTAAACAGTTTTGTAATACCAAAGAATATTAAATACGGGAAAATATAAAACAAGTTAGTTTACCTGGTATGGAGATACAATACTAAGACTATGTTAGGATTATTATATAGTTAGCAGCACGGTTTTAAGCATCTCGAGAGCGAGTAACCAAGCCCCAATGTTTTGGTATTGTATTGACCTGACGTCGATGTCGACAACTAGAATAAGGGTAAATGTAATTTATTTCTTAAATACAGAGTGTAGAATAAAATATTCAACTATTGCTAATATCGAAAATAAAATATATGAATCAAATCCTTTAGTCAAAAAATACCGAGAGGTCACTTACTAAAAATTGCACTATAACAAAAAATTATAAATTTTTTTTACAAAACAAATACATATGTATGATTATGCTTATGTATGTATCTGTATACTACATATACATATGTACTTCGGTAGAGGACCCTGTCGGAGAATGTGTGGTTGACTACAAAAATAGTTAACTTATAGTTAACTTTTCTTAGACCGACTAAAAGCTAACTGCAATGTCATCCAGAACAAACCTAAAATCAATTTTTAAGATGAGTACGTAATCGAATTTGATGAGAGCCAACAAATTTCTCAACAAAATTCTCAGCTACTTTGAAACTGATTTCAGTTTTATATTAAAATTTTGCTATTGTTATTTTAGATGAGTGCAAAACGTGTGGTGATACATGTTCGAACCCCAGAAATTATTTTTTTTTATTTACTGACTACCAGGTGGTTTAAAAAAAATCAACTTTAAGTTAGTTGAAGAGTAATGCAGAGTGAGACTATTGACTACCGCCTAGGACATCGCAATGTTAAAATAGTCAGTTGATTACATTGAAAAGTAATCCAAGTGTCAGTCAGTACTAGTTTCGAAATAGTTAGCTTAAAGTCAGTTTAAAGTTAACGTAATTTCCGACAGGGGGTATATAAGATTCGGCACAGCCTAGTATAGGCACTGTTACTTGTTTAGTAACTAGTATCTTCTGCAAAGCGTACATTAAATAAAAACAACTTTTTTCTAGAACATATCTTTTGTAAAAGCTACCTTTTACAGTACATTTTATAAAAAGTACCTTCCGTGAAAAGTACATTTGATAAAAATTATATTATATATTTTTTTCTTCATCATTTAAACTTTCCCCTACAATAAACTGATACAAAAGGACACTAATGTATATCAAAAAAATGCGTGATGTTGTTATTTTTAATGACTGTCGGATACAGGGATTAAACCCAGGATCTTCGGTTTTGTAGTCAACGTGCTAACTACTTCAGCCAACGTACCCCTAAAAAAAATTTAAAAAACTTTTATAAGAAGTAAATTTTTTAACAATTTATTTTAATTTTTCCATGGTATTATCTTTTTCTTCTTTGAAGCTTCTATGCAACTTCGCTCAAAAACTAAAATCCTGAAAATATTGAGTTGCTACTTTTGAGTATTGAGTTAAAAACAATAATTTCAAACACTCGATACCCGGTAACCGCTACAAAATAGTTTGCCAGCACCTGAACGCGTCCAAAATGAAATATTAGCCCAATTCACCATCTTGTGCAAATGGTCTTGCATCGTTGCATGTGCAAAATTGTATCAGTGTT
Source organism: Tachina grossa (assembly GCA_949987645.1). Lineage (NCBI taxonomy): Eukaryota > Metazoa > Arthropoda > Insecta > Diptera > Tachinidae > Tachina > Tachina grossa. The sequence goes on from OX465274.1 coordinate 65,583,836, forward strand.
GGTATCTCTACGAAGAGCAAAAGCTGTTAAGCTGTTGCAAAAAGGGTAAAAAGCGCAATAAAATACGAAAAAGAGGGTGAAAAAGCACTAAAATATTTTTTTTAGTTTTAATACATTAAGGGCCATTATTACAACTTAAAGATAGTTAAAAGTAGGATTTTGTCGGACCTATAAAAACTTTATCATTTGCTAAATTTTACTTTAACCTAAAGTGAGCGATAAATTATAGGCAAATTTATCCTACCTGGTAAGTTAAATCCAATTTGCAATAATGGAAGGCTTTTTATACGTCCGATAAAATCCTACTTTTAACTATCTTTAAGTTGTAATAATGGCCCTAAGTCATCTAAAAAGGAGAGTTTAGAGTGTAAAAGCTCAAAATATAATATAAAATTTTTGCTTCAAAATAAACAAAGTATTTGAGATATAATAACAGAATTTATTAACATATGAATTAAAACAAAATCTTGACTAATTTAATAAAAATAAGTATGTAAAAACAAATAATAAAAAAAACCAGGAGTCAAATAATATAGTAACATATACACACATCCATATGTACATACATACAATAGTAGGTGAAGCTTAGGCTTATATTAAGATATGTATGTTAGTGAAAAATCATTTACACGTAAAGAATGCATTAAAAGCGTCACTTTTTTCTTAATTACTCTTAAGCGATATTCACCTTTATTCCAGTTATCAACATTGACAGCACGTCAATACGATATGAAAAAATTGGAGGTTGGCTACTCGTTGTCTAAAGCAACTGACTGCAATTGATAACCTCATGCTTTCAATCGAAATCGGCTCTTAAAATTTAACCACTCTTGTGCGTTGAATACAAATTTACCTACATTTTGTTGTAGACGTGAGTATTTTGATATACTTTGCACTTACGAATTAACAGCCTTATAAAAATTTCGAAATCGGCCCTTAAAATTTAACCACCCTATAGTATGATTAAATATTTGTGTAAGCTTTAACAAATGCTTATTGCATACTACTTTCAACCAATTATTATGCAGATAATTATGTGGTACTTTCCAGTTACATCCGTTTTTTATTTTGCAAAAAAAATTAAATTTTTTAATCCCAATTATGAAAAGTTTTCTACATTGTTTTTAGCATAGTTTCGTTATTGTCACTGAAAACAATTTAAGAAGCCTCAGTTAAAAGATGCTGCTATTAGCGCTTAAAAATATTTTAGTTTTTTAAATTAAAAATATTTTTATATTTATGATTTGAACAGGCTAAAGTTCGTATCGCTTTTTAAGCCAAATTATATGTGATAATTATTAATGAACAAATAACACCAAAGTTAGTTGTAAATATTCTGACAACCCATAGTTGAACGGAACAGCTAGCCGTTTTCGAAGGCCTTTCGAAGGCGTTCTTCTGTGTTTGGTCCATTGTGTGTGGTGTCAGTTGATGTAGATTTCTGCTTTATATACGAAACTTTTTTGCAAATGGATTATGTGAATTGCTTTGATTCATCGTATTTCAATTTGCTGGAAAATTTTTTGTAATTAATTAATATTTTTATTTAACAAAAAAGCACCAAAAGCACTGTAAGAAATTGTTAAAAGCACTGTAAAATACCCGCTTTTTAAAAAAGGGTATTAACCAAAATTTCGCGTTTATGAAGAGGCAAAAAGCACCAAAAAATACCCGAAACGCACCAAAATACCATCACTGAATTGTATATTATATTATACTCACCACTTAACAATTCTTAGTGGTGAGTATCAATATACTATACCATTTTGTACAAGCAACGATGCAAGACCATTTGCACAAGATTGTGAATTGGGCTATTGTTCCATGATTTCTTTAGCATTTGTTTCTTCGAATGCATTCCGAATGTCATTGCAAATCGAAAATAATAGCCCAATTCACAAACTTGTGCAAATGGTCTTGCATCGTAGCATGTGCAAAATGGATAGTATATTTATACTCACCACTTAACAATTCTTAGTGGTGAGTATCAATATAATATACCATTTTGCAAATGCTACTATGCAAGGCCATTTGCACAAGATTGTGAATTGGGCTATTATTTTAGTTATTGAACTCATTAAAAACGCATGCGACATTACTGGGTAATATATTGAAATAAATATCCCGCGAAAAAGGCATGCAAAAACTGAATTAAATCAAAACATTGACACATCTTCATAAAACAAGTTTTATCTGCATCAAGTACCAATTATACAATAGCTCAGTGGTAGGAAGTATAACTTAACTATTAGAAGGGCACGGTTCGTATCCTGGCTGCGACAATATTTTTTTGTTTTGTTTTGCATCTACGTGAAAAAAAGTTCATCAAATCAGGGACCTTGCAAGGGTTCTAAGCACTCATTTTAATGATGAGCAGTTTTTTTAAATGTGAATTGTAAAAATTTCAGCACAACGAGACAAAATCGCTGCAGCTCCTGATCGGCAAAAAAGATAAAATCTTCATGAAATTTTAATATTTTTATCGTACTTTTTCCCAAAACTAATCTTTAACTTGCTCAGTAAAATATTAATTGTTAAAAAAAATCGAAATTGATTATTGGGGTGTTAGCTGGATGCTAAGCGTATTTCAATGTTGCTTATGCACATCATCAGGGAAACTTTATAGCGTAGACAGACGACCGCGTTAATTTGCATTAAAATCTCACTAATGTGAATTAAAAATTTACACTGACAGATGACAGTATTTGCATTAAGTAAACAAAATCTGTACATCCCTTTCGTACCACACACTTCGATAATTTTCCTTGGAAATATTAAAATGGAAAAAATGTGTCTCGATTTTAGTATTTCTTTGTTCTTTTTCTAAATTAAATTATAACAAAAATTAAAAATTTTAAAAACCCCCGACTTTTTTCAGAAAAGATGTTATATCTTTTAAACGGCTGGACCGATTTTCTTCAAATATAGCTAAGAACCCTCTCGATCAAGTCATTTTTCAAACAGAAAAAACTAAATGAAAATCGGTCCAGCCGTTTGGACTGTACGTGGACACGGACAGACACACAGATACACAGTCACACAGACACACACTACAAACTTATAACACCCCTTTTTTTAGTCGGGGGTTAAAAATAACTTATATTTCCCGACTGAATCGCATTTTAATTTTGAAAACGAAAACAATTTGCCAACATTTGATTGATTGTTGACGGTGTTACCATATTAAGACGGTGTTCTCATATAGCTAAATGCAGTATAATACCGTAGACAGACGACAGCGTTAATTTGCATTAAAATATCACTAATGTGAATTAAAAATTTGCCCTGACAGACGACAGTATTTGCATTAAGTAAACAAAATCTGTACATACCTTTCGTGCCACACACTTCGATAATTTTAAAATAGAAAAAATGTGTCTCGATTTTAATATTTCTTAGCTCTTTTTCTAAAAACAATTAAAATAACTTATATTTTCTGACCGAATCTCATTTTAATTTTGAAAACCAAAACAATTTGCCAACATTTGATTGATTGTTGACGGTGTTACCATATGAAGACTGTGTTATCATATAGCTGAATTCAGTATTAATTCACTGTCATTTAGTGCATTTACGGATGAGGATAATTCACAAGTTAATTTGCATTAAGACAGTTAATGAAAATTAACGCTGCCGTCTGTCTATTCTATTAATTCACTCTCATATAGTGCATTTACGGTAAATCTAATACGCATTGGGATGGGGATAATTCACAAGTTAATTTGAATTAAGATTGCTAATGCAAATTAACGCTGTCGTCTGTCTATGCTATTACCCAAAAATTTTTTAAAACAACCAGAGATATTATGTTAAGCTTTCATTTAAACAAATGCGAAGATCACCTAAAATCATATTTTAAATGAGCACTCAATAATAAAAATGTCTTTGGTTGTTCTTTGGTATGTTCAATTTTTTCTATTTCGAGTTTATGGTGTCTAATTGTAATATTGTTTTTTTTTAATTTCTATGTTTTTCCAAATAAGTTTCAACACTAACGTAGAAGGTTGACAAACATTGAATTATGTATTTTCTTACATCTGAACAAATTTGAAAATTATTTTTTGATATTTTTTTAGTTAATAAGAAATCATAATCATTTGTGTGTTTGTTTTGTCTTTTCGGGTCATAACTGTGCTGGCCTTCCTTGGCACCGATTCACACCTAGAAACACTCTAGTTTGAGTGTGTTTTGGTCCATGGTGTGTTGTGATTAGAGATGCTGAACGGGAAATCCCGGAATTTTCCGGACTATGCAAATCCCGGAGCCCGAGTTTTTATAATTTTAGAGCCCGGGATTTTCTGAATTCCGTTTTTGCATAAATAATGTTTTTGACTGTCATCTTCTATATTAAAAATTATTACAAACTCTCTGTTATAAAAAGTTAAAATAAAAAATTTGCTGTGAATAAATATTTTAGTAGATAATATTATATTATGTATATGTACATAATATATATCTGTGGCAATAAGGAAAAGTGCTTAAATGATCAAACAGAATAAGTCCGCAACTTCAGGGAAAATCGCTGTCAAATTAACAAAGCCCATAATAAAATCTAAAGCATTTAACACATTCACCATAGCAAGCTACCAACTACCAAATGTCAAGAATAGAATACACAGTTTATATGAGAATGATTCTTTTGAAGACAGCAAGGCAACAGGGGGCCAGGTTGTTGCCTATGCTGATTTTGTCGTTCTAGTCCAATTTAACTAATTTCTATTTCTTTGGCTACAATGAGAAAATTCACTGTTGCCAGTATAATAAAAAAAATGTGGAATGAATGATTTTGTGCAATTATTTCATATTATTTAACAGAAACAATACCAAAAAATTGATGTAAAGAATAAATTGATTCGTTTTTGTACTTTTACGTGAAATAAGTATATTTTAAAAGAGTGATTAATTTATATAAATGCAAAATATATGAAAGTGGCAATATTGAAATATGCACTTGTACTTGAATATCAGGCACAGATGGTGCTGCTGCCGTATCCAAAATAGTTAAGTAGCCGGCTACGAGGCGACAAATGCTGCTAGCGGCATTTGAAGTCGTGTGTTCGTGTAGCCTGTTGTGGTGAATGTGTTTAATGCATAAAGCAGTAACTTCAAATGCTCTAATTTTTGTTTTATTTTCTTTTGTGATTATTTTTCTTTGTAGTTTTGAATACAAAATGTATGAAATTTTTTGAAGGTGTGGTAGCATTGTTGAAAAAATATTCATTTATATGTGAGAGCATAAGAAAAAACGCTGTCAAAATTAAATAGATTCTATCTCTCGGCTGCTTTCAGGGGCTTCTTTTTTGCGTCAATTTGTATGAAAAATGTGTTTATGCCGGAGTTCTGTTTGATCATTATGTCTCGACTGATTTCTGGGCCTACTTTTTTGTGTCAATTTGTACAGAAAATATGTTTATGCCGCAATTCTGTTTGATCATTTAGTCATACTTTACTGTTTTGCAAGAGAACACTTTTAAACTTTCACGTCGATTTTCAGAAATTTGTTTCTTTTACAGTTAAATTGAACAATTCTCGGTTAACCGTTGTTTCTTTAAGCAAACATCGTTCTACACACTATAAAGGCGGTGTCAGATACAACTTCAACGCTTTGCCTAACGTTTCTAAAGGTAGAATTAGTAAAATCGTATCATTCTACTTTACAGCTCGCCGTATCGTTCAACTTTGTGCACAAGTTATAGAAAATGTAACAGTTTACACAGAACATTTTTTTTTGGCATTATATACGGCGTTTTTGACATTCGCTACAGAAAAATCTGTTTTCTGCAGATTCCTACGTCAGCAGTGCTACCACCACATATTTTATAACTAGTAACATGCATTGTATATTGTACGGTTTTTGTCAGCTGACACGCAACATCACGATACGATTTTACTAATTCTACCTTAACTGTGGGAAAAAAGCGTAAAGCAAAGTGTGCTTGACACAATAAAAACTTTGACAGCACTCACTGTTTGCTTCACAATTCATTTTTATGTATAAAAAACAACACAATTCGTGCCACGAACTCGTTTTTATGTAAATTTACCGACATTTTAACAAAAATTTCATATACACATGCGAGTTTGGTCAAATAAATTAAAAAAGTATACCAACTGATTGTCAAAGCAAGCAAAAAGTTGAGAGTTGACTAACTTTTCGCTTCGCTTTGCGTTAAAAGTTCTTTATGTGACATGTTTCATATAAGCACGTGCATTTCATCCTATATGTCAAAGCGAATCTTCAACGCAACGCGAAGCAAAAGTTTTATCTGACATGGGCTTAAGTAATACATTTAAGTTGAAATATACTAAAGTATAACCTTCACGTAAATACAAAATACATATAAATAAACATCTTTGTCGCAGTATACGAACCGAGCTGTTCTCACTCCCAAGGCACACTCTCTACCATTGAGCTACCGTACTCTTTTTATTTATTTGAGATAAAATTTGTTTTATTAAAATGTAGCAACGTGATGATTTAATTCCGTTTTTGCATGCCTTTTTCGCTGGGTATTTATTTCAATATAGTTACTATTATATTATATTATAGTATTATTATTATTATTATTATAGTACCAAGTAATTAATATAGCATTATTTATGATTTGCGATGATGTTTACAATGCATTCGAAGAAACAAATGGTTAAGAAATACTGAAACATTATTTCATTTTGAACGCGTTCGTTTATTTTTTGCTGGTTCCTTGTAAAAAATAAAACTATTTTAAAGCAAACAATCGTGTCTGTCATGACTTTCACATCTGTGTGAAAGTGAATCTTTTCCGCATATTTTGGTGTCCTGACATTCACTTCCGAATAATTTTTTCGTTTTACTTTCGACTGCACCAAGCAATTTGAAAGTAAATAGAATCGCATTTTTTCCACATTAAAATTAATTTAATTTACACGAAATCTTTTTTAAAATTAGGCTTGATATCTCATCTATCTAATTCGGAAATTTAAACCAATACGCTCCCCGCCACATGAATAGGATGCCCCCTTTGTATTTTGTACAACTGCAATTCTCTCCGATATTCGCAAACAAATGTTGGTGGTTTGTTTTGCGTTTTAAAAGTGTCTATGTTTACCTTCTCTGGGATCACATTTGTGCTCTGGAAAAGTTCCGTTATAATTTTTTTTCATATTTAGTTTTGTGATTGACCAAAATTGTCTCTATTTTTTGCGTCACTTCATTAGGACCACCGCATTGACTTTAGTTTTCTTAAGCAAGTGACCAAGTACAGATGTGCAATCGCTTTACGTGAGTACCTGCCATTACGGCCTAATCTCACGTGTGCCAAAGCACCGGGTGTGGGTTAGACGCCAGACCAACGCCCCCATGCACCCCTTTAGAATGAACCTATGGCCCACTCCACAAGGCACATAGGTTGCAATCTTTGAATATAGTTATCCCTGTATTATATTCAATTACCTAGCTGAGGTAATTTGAGCTATCTAAACTCTGCTGCTATGTTCGTGCCCATAGCAGCTCTGTTGAATGGCAACAGCACCTAGAACAGTGTCTGGCTGACCGCGTCACACCAACCACTAGCATTGATTTAACACTCGGAAGCCAAGACTATTCTCCCAGCGATGTTTGGTAGCAAACCACAGCCACCACGATAATTCTCCGGCTTCCACGCTTAGGTGTTGTGTATACACCTAAGCGAGGTCCATAAGAAAATTCCTCAACCATTGCCGGCACAGCTAACCACTCATCCATAAAGAACGCATGCCTGTGTCGCCAAATAACCAGTGCCTACTCCACACTTACCAAAATCATCCCTTTAACCCCTTAGGGGTCTACCCCTTTGGGATAGGATGAACTCGGCATTTTAGCAAAGGAAACTGACGACCGCTAGATGCACTCAAAACTTCAGAGCAGCGAGGACTACTCACTCGAGAAGAACGTAAGCTCGCCACCAAAACTTCTGCGCCTACTAAGACCCGACACTAAAAAGTGAGAGTGTCCTGGGGTCATATCCAGGACGAAAAGCCATTTTAGCACAGAATTTTTGACAACCGCAATGCAATTATCTCTAAGCAGCCCAGCTGTCGGGCAACCGGCACCCGTGGTACCAGAAGTAGCCTCTGATTACACCTCGAAGTTCCACCACAAGGGCTTCACCTCTATCGTCTTTTGAACTCAGGGGCAGTTCTAGGTGACGCTGCACCTAGCTGACAACAACGGGCTTACAATATTTGGTTTCCTTTTACAAATATGTGCACATCCGTTACTCTGCTTATATTCAGAGATTGGGTAGTAACACATAAGTTTTACGGCTAATGAGCCAAAGGTCCGCCAGCGGAAAAAGCTACATTAACCTAGCTGGGGCCCCGGGGTTGCCACACCCGTAGTCCATAACAGACTCCCCTGGGGGGAGTGACCAAGTACAGTTGCAAAATAATTTTGTTGATGCAAATTGAGTTTTTTTAATAAAAAATTTTTTTGAAATGGGTCGAGGAAAATCCTTAACAGAAGCTGAAAAACTGAAGATTGAAATTTATAAAGAATCTGGACAATCGATCCACAAAATTGCTGAACGAACCAAAAGAAGCCGAAATGTGGTATCTAATTTTTTACGGAACAAGTCAAACTATGGAAAAAATATGAAAGGTCGATCTAAAAGTGTACTTTCGGCAACTGATAAACGTGCTATTCTCAGAGCAGCATCAAATTCTCACGACTCGTCTGCACAAATTAAAGCTAAAACTGGTGTTTCGGCTAGCGTAAGAACAGTGCAGCGTTTAATTTCGAAGGCTGAACATTTGAAGCGATTAAAACTTAAGAAAAAACCACCACTTAACGATGCTCGAAAAAAATGCATTTAGATTTTCGTCGAACTCACATGACGTGGAACAACGAGTGGCACCGTGTAGTTTTTTCTGCTGAAAAAAAATTTAATTTAGAAGGCCCTGATGGCTTTAATTATTATTTTCACGATCTCCGAAAAGAAGAGCATCAATTGGATCGTTTGTATAGCAGAGTGGGTGGGGTTGTGGTGTGGGGAGCCATATCCTATTATGGTACTTGTGAGCTGAAATTTTTGTCTAGCACCATGAACGCTAATTGCTATATTGGGGTGATACAAGAAGCGTTTCCTCACTTTCAGGACATTTTTGGAAGCTTACAGTGGACATTCCAGCATGACAATGTACCAATTCATACTGCCCGTGTGGTAAAGTCATGGCTACGCGATCAAAGTGTCAATGCGCTCGATTGGCCCCCTTTCTCGCCGGATCTTAACATCATTGAAAATGTTTGGGGGTGGCTAGCTCGGAAAGTGTATACTTCTGGAAAGCAGTATAGTACCAAAGAGGAACTCATTGAAGGCATAAAAGTGGCTTGGTCGACCATTTCGCTCGATTACATAAAATCATTGTATGATTTTATTCCTAATCGAATTTACGAAACAATTAGTAAAAATGGGGGCTCTACGCATTATTGAAAAGGCTTTAAAATGTAAAAATTTTCACAAAATGTAAATAAAATTAAAAATATTTATTGAAAACTATACATAAACTGTTTTTTCACAGTAGAGTCTTATTCATGTGACGCAAATTTTTAAGGAATTTTTTTAATCGTTTCACAATTTTTTTTATAAAAACAAAACTAGTGTATATATTGAACAAATTGAACAACTAAATTACCTTTAAATAAAAATTAAAATCAAGTTCGTAACTATATTTTTGTAGAAGTTATAAACTTTTGGAAAATTTGTGTTAGGGGGTCCTATTCATGTGGCAGGGAGTGTATACATATATTTGGTTTCAATACATAGAAAAGGGGACATGAAAAACATGCCCACATTAGCAAACAATTTTGCAAAAATATTCGGAAGTATGCAGACACCAAATCTTTTTTTTGCGATTCGGAAATTTTCATTCTAATTGAAAACGTTCGAAAGTCGTGACGGACACGAATGTTTGAAAAAAGAAACTATTTATGAAAAAATAAAAAAAAATCATTATTTAATACACATAAAAGTATACATACACATAAAAAAATATAAGAGGTAATATTAACTAAGCTTACATAGGTAACTTTGTCTTATATGAAAGTAAAAAACTTGGGTTTTACTAACTATGCAGTTAGGTAATTTGTACATTACACATTACCTAATTATATACATATATTTTTCGAAATTATTTTTATTGAAATGTTTTATATTTTATTGTCAAAAGTAAATTTTTGAGCAAGAAGGTTTGTATGTATTAAATTTTTAAAATATTTAAACTTATATAAAATAATTCTTTTTAATTATTATAGATAAACTAGCTGAGCCCGGCAAACGTCCTCTCTCTTCCTTGATGTCCGTTTTTAATTTTTAATGGTATAGAAGCATGTACGCAAATTGCCAGTGTATCCTGCATATATGTACATAGGTGTTTCCGTCAGAAGCTGCATACGACCTATACCTTCGCACAGGAAGATCCCCATCCCAAGTTTTAATAGTCTCCACCAACTCAGAGCTGCTTTACGATTGATGGCAAACGTGGTCTTATGCTAGGAACACAACTGGGACAAACGACGAATTTCGTGGACGGTGTCGAATTCGTCTATAATAATATCCTGAGTAAATTCGTCGTGTGAAGCACAACAACGACGAATAAATAAGAGCTCTTATAACTGATAAAGTTGCTTATTGTTTGTGCAAAGAGGAAAAAAAACTGTTTTTTCGTCGGCTTAAGTGTCCAGGAGACATACAAAAAAACCCATCAATCACATAGTTGTGTGCGTGCAGTCGTTTCTTTTCGGCTACACGTACAAGTTGTCGGCACTGATTGATGAGAATCAAAAAATGTTGATATTTTTATTTGACGGCTGATTATTTGTACGTCTCCAAATCTGATTGACGAAAACAACGTCATTTGCTTTGTGTTATTTGTTCTGTGACGACATGGAGAAGTGCGCGGATGAAAACAATTTATTTGCACTTTATAAAAATGTACCATTGATCTTCGTAAAAAACCAAACAATCAAAAGTCTACAAACAGTTGTATGATTATTATAAATACTATATTATATTCTCTAATTTTTCTAATCTTAATGAGTAGTGTGAATAAAAAAAATTACTTAAAAATTACTTTTAACACCCCAAATGTGTTTAAAAAAAATTTTTAACTAAAAAGCAAATACATACGAGTATGTACATATTTTTTGATTCACACTACCCAATGTCTTCTTTTTATATTAAAAATCGTTTGTTTCGAATTTTTTTTAAGGAAAATATGTTTGTTTTTTTAGAGTGTTTTGAAGAACTAGAATTATTATAATTATAAATAATAATAATAATAGATGAAAAATTAGTGTGGAAGATAGAAAAATTATTATTTAGCTCTGTATATTTGTTTAATGCATTTTTTTTAAACAAAGATTTCATAAAGTTTTAATGCCGCTAATAACAAAAAAATATCATCCGATGAAGACATATATGCCATCGCACACAACGAACACAAAATTAAAATGCTGATTGACGATTTTATTTGTGCGTCTCCGAAAAATCATCAATTAAACGATACTGACACATTCTTACCGATTGATGGCTTTTTTTGTACGTCTCCTGGACACTTTAGAGAATAGAAATAAATATATCAGAGAGTTCGTCACGCACAACGAGTTTTGTTCTACGGCAGTGTTGTGTTAATTTGCATATTCAAGAATGTGTTTTATTTTTTATGAAAAAATTCGTCGTTCGTCCCAGTTGTGTGCTAGGAGCATTACCTTTAGATGGTTTATTTTCGTGGTGTTTTTTTTTTCGATTTTATTTATATGTATGTATTCAAAAATTCTTTAAATTCATGACAGTTGTCGAATTATAAATAGTTAATATAACTAAAATCCATGATAATTTGCCGCATTATATTTATATAAATTTGCTTTGGTATTTAGATAGTTCACAGAAAACAAAAGTACCCAGTAAAAAAAATGGAAGTCATTCTGAAGGAATCACATTTTCATTGCTTTTCATTGATATTTTTAATTTGCCGATAGTTAGCAGAAAACCAAGTAAAAGTTTATTTTAATCACACAAAACCTTGTAGTTTTTCCATAGTTTTAGTAAATACTCACCAAAATGTTCAAAAAATCGATTTTTTGAAAGAAATTTATGAACTAATTTTGGCTTAATATTTAGAAGTTATTTGTTTAAATTTACATGAAAACAGTGTTTCGCGTTTAAATTCGTATAAACAGAAATGAATTGTTAAAATATGTAACTTTTTAAAATTTTTCTTAGATGAAAATATTACCATAGAACACAAAAACGGAAATTTTTCTTAAAATCGCTTCTATTTCGGTGACTAGGAATCGAAAAAGAGAACTTCTTGCAATGACAACCCTATGTAAAAATCATTAGATCGGATCGAAATTTGAACTACTTCTAGACTGCAAACTCTACATTTTCATGACTTCTTTGGAGTGTCTTTTTTTACTGGGTATGAATTTACCTAGTCGTTAAGGAGTTTCAACTAAAATTTTAGTTAATTTTTCGAACATAGAAATTAACTAAAATTTTTTTTAAATTACCTAAAAAACTTTGTAAATGCCATTCTACCATTTCACTTAGTTAAAATTATACCATTATTTTAGGAAATATAACCTACATATGATTTTTTTTGTGTGTACTCTATAGTTTATTGTTCTAGTTCATAAAAAATATTAATATATTAATATTTTTTGCACCTGCTTTGCTCTCTAATACAACATTTAATTGATTTTTAATAGAATATACCAATTTACCGGTGGTTTCCGAAGAAATTTTGTACCATTCTTTGATAATACATTTTTTTGGATCCTGATGGTTCTTTTTCGCGGGTTTTTTATCCTGCAGTCCAATTCATTCCATTAGACGACTGGGGAAGGGAATGTAGTTATTTTGGCACATTGTACAACATTAATTCCTTTCAACTAACCGATGTATGATTTAGGTTGTTATCTTTTTGGAAGTACCAGCTTCCAGGTAGACCCATTTTGGCTAGTGACACCTTTAAATTATCCTTTAATAGGTTCAAATACATAAACCGAACCATTGTTGTCTCAATAAAAACCAAATTTCTAGTCCCAACCGCCGAAATACAACCAAAAACCATAATAGAGCCGCGTCAGTGTTTTATTGTGGGGATCAGGTTTTTATGTTCCAGCTCTTTATTCTTTTTGAGCCAAACTTTTTGTTTTCCATTGCATAAGAATAAGTTATATATATTCTCTGTGCTAAGCACAACATTATTTCAAACGTTTTTATCTTTATTAAATGCTTTTAAGCAAATTCCATTTGACCTTATTAATATCGCTTATGAATGATTTTTTCCGAGGCACTCGGCTATGATAATCTCCACTTCCCAATACACTGTGTAGTGTTTCCGGATGAAAAGTGACAATAAACATTTTTCTATGCCTTTTTGCTATATCAACAGCAGTTGTCCTGGATCTTTTGTCAATTTCTTTCAATATGTGTTCTTTTATACGCCGGGTAATTTTTGCGAACGGCCACTTCTTGGCCTACTATTAGCACTATTGTTCTTTTTATAACTTCCTATAACAGTTTGTATACATACTAGACTTTTACTGCCCAACAACTTCGGAAATTTCGCGCAACGATTTTACATTTTTTTTGACGCTAAACATTCAGCTTTCTAATATACATATATATAATCTTATTTCTTTAACTTTTTGACACATTATTATTAAAAATTAAGAACGACTGATTACAAACTTTTTCAATTAATAACTGAGAGACATGAAGCATTACAACGTAGTGGCAAAACATGTGTGAGTTCTTTTTTTTTTTTGGAAAAGTATCGTTGACCAACAGTGGGAGTATGTATACTTTTCTGTGCAATAAAATTGGATTTTCTTTAAATTTTTAATAAAAATATTTTTTCCCAAATATTTTTGTTTTTGAGAAAAGTTTTATTTTTTACAAGAAATGATATAATGTGAAATTTATTTGCTGGTGGTTCAGCGTTGTCTATTTATTTCATTGCTGCTGTAACAATGAAATATATAGACAGCAAATAAATTTCAAGTTAAAATAAACTTCTGACAATATGTCGAATAATAAATTTCTGAAATGATATAATGTAGTTTTTGTTGATAAAAATGTTAAAGTTTTGCTTAAAATGATTTTTTTTGGTGGGGGGTATGTAGAGTTTTCTGTGCCACTGTAAGTACATACATACCACATATGTACAATATGTTCGTCTGTATGCACCTTTTAAATATGAAAAAAAAAATAAATTGTTAAATAAAAATATTATTTTTAATAAAGGGTCCGCCATCTAAGGTTTTTTATTTCGTGAATGGTAACACTTAGCTCAAGTCTGATTTGACAAATAATTAGTTTTATCCTTCCGCTGAACGAGCCAACTGACCATCCAATACGTTTTCGCTTCGCTAAATGGGCCTGCGATCGACTTACAGAAGATACCGATTTTGCCAAAAAAAAAAATCATCTTTTCAGATGAAGCTCATTTTGATCTTGGCGGGTATGTCAACAAGCAAAATTGTCTCATTCATTCTCACAGAAAACCTGCACGCATACATTGAAAAGCCGACGCACCCAAAACGAGTCACTATTTGGTGCGGATTTTGGTCCAGAGGCATAATTGGGCCATTGAGCAAGGAGTGGCCGTTACAGTCAATGGCGACCGTTATCGGGCCATGTTGAACGAATTTTTGTTCACAAAAATTGAAGAGGAGGATATTGGCAACATTTGGTTTCAACAGGACGGCACTACGTGCCACACAGCCGAAGCTTCAGTAGTTTTTTTATAGCATTTTCAAAAAAAAAGTTATCTGGCGGACCCTTTACTTTTCTTCAGACATTCGCGTTTTTTATTTTCATCTTTTTTATTTCTGTTCTATTATCTCTAGTTGTGATGGATCCACGTTATGTTGAAAACGGCACAAAAAATCTTCAAAGCCAAAGAGATGCGTAAAGCCTCCCCAATCTCTTGCTCTTTCATTTTAAGATCGGCCAACATCATCATAAATTTTTTCAGTTGTTTCCGTGTTTAATGAGCACACGAAGTTCACTTTTTCCATTTTCTGCTCAAATCACGTGATAGTACGATATCAAATACTGTCAAACAAAAATTAAATACCACAGCTTTTTTAATTTTGACAGGATGACGGGAGCAGTATTGCCCTTCCATTTGACGCTGGGGTATTTCATAAGGTCATGAATTTGTTAACCAGCGCTCGTAACATATTTTATGACTACTACTCATCCGCATGCCATGAACAAATTTAGTCTAATTTTTTGGTAGCATAGTTAAAGAAGTTTTTTAATAATTCTAAACGTTTTATAACACTATGCAACAAAAACACACTGACTGGACAGTATAGATTCGATGGTACTAGTAAAGTGTAGTAAAACCCTATACACAGTTTGACTTCCAAAAATAGTGTCATCATTTTTTGGGCAATAGGTAGTTCAGACTTAACTGTATATGACAATAATGTAGCTAAGACTTTGAATTAGCTGTTGTTCATTTTTTGAGGATGCAGTAATTTTCAAAATCTTTGGAGGCCCATAAAAAAATTGGTCATCAAAATCGACAAACTGTACTACTGTCAGGACCGTGCAAATTTTCACTGTTGCACAATGCAGTTATCAATTATAATTGGTAAAGTTAAATTGCTTCTATTTTGAGTAAAACTCGGTAAAAGCCTGTTCTGTGAGCTTCAAAGAATCATTTGACTGTTGACTGTTGACGGCTCGGGTTTCTCTCAGCAAAAATATTCGTCTACCTGGAAGCCGGTTTGTAAGGGAGATAAAACACATTTTGGTAGCTCTCTAGGTATGAGCTTCTGAATGCATATAGAATGTGCAGAAAGAAGCCCACGTCTTATAAGTATATAATTAAAAAACTTGATCTGCAGGCCAGAATTTTATCTACTCTTATATTAGCTTCCAACACTTTATCTTGTTTTTATATATATTATTGAATATAAAAAGCCGATTAACTTCGTAGTGTTTGTGTTAAATTTTGTCATTCTCGTTAGGCAGAGGGGATATGCAGTGTGTGCTTTTCGGCACTTCCGAAGCGCTCCGTTTAGTTTTAGTACTTATGTATTTGTACCAAATGTAATTTTGTTGGGTTTAAACTCTAATTTACTACCACCCAATTCCATTAATTTTTTTTTTTAAGAAAATTAATAAAATATTATATTGCATTTTTTTGGAAAACAAACACAAAACTTAAACAAACTTGACAGTCTAGCAGTTAAGCGTTTTGGTTCCAAATAAATTATTGATGTGTAAACATCTATACGCTAGGGGGTAAAAATCTTTTTCACAATACAATCACAAATTTTGAGTGAGATGCACACCGCGTTGTCAAATCGGTGTGAGCTATATATGAGTGTATTAGTATTTGAAAGAAGCAATACAAACTTATTTAAAATATTGTAAATACATACGAATTTGCTGGTTTTTGGTTGTTTTATTTAACTTGATAATTACTTTATTAGGGTTCCGTACACCAAAGTTGAAAATGAACCCTATTGTTTTCGCTACGCTGTCCGTCCGTCTGTCACAGGGTATTATCTCGAGAACCGTAAGAGCTTGAAATTTGGACACAGTGTGTA
Organism: Tachina grossa; assembly: GCA_949987645.1. NCBI lineage: Eukaryota > Metazoa > Arthropoda > Insecta > Diptera > Tachinidae > Tachina > Tachina grossa. The sequence continues at coordinate 65,600,430 of OX465274.1, forward strand.
GACATTTGGCCGCTACAACAACAAATACATGAGACTTAAAAATTAAAGGGTGTCCCACAACGAGCAAAGAAAAATGTTAAAATCCCATGTAATATACATACAATTGTAAAGTTAGTGTATTTTTATACAGACTACAAAAATTAACACTAAATTAAACAAAATTTAATTAAAGGGTGTTCCATCAGTTAACGTAATTTTGACTTTGTAATTTTGACAACTTGCTGTATCTTGGAAACCGTAAGAGCAAAACTCTTGAAATTTTTTAAAACGGTAAAACTAAAAAATCAAAAAATTATAAAATCGCAAAAAAAAAATCACCAAAAACAAAAAAAAATCGCCAAAAACGAAAAAAGCACCATATTAAAAAAAATTTCTAGGACTAAAATAAATCGCGAAAAACCAGAAAAATCGCCAAAATGAAAAAAACCCTTAAACAAAAAAATCGCCACAATAAAAAAACCCAAAAATAGAAAAAAGTCAACAAAATGAAAAAAAATCGCCGAAATGAAAAAAACCCCAAAAACAGAAAAAATCGCAAAATGAAAAAATAATCCCCAAAATGAAAAAACAACACAAAAAGAGAAAAAAACGCCAAAACGAGAAAAAAGTGAATAAACTGAAAAATCGTTTAAACTGAAAAAACTAAAAATCGAAAAAAGCCTACAAAAATTATGAAAAAAATCGCCGAAATGAAAAAACCCCCAAAACAGCAAAAATCGCAAAATGAAAAAATAATCCCCAAAATGAAAAAAAAACCCAAAAAGAGAAAAAAAACGCCAACACGAGAAAAAAGCGAAAAATCGTTTAAACTGAAAAAACTTTAAAAATGGAAAAAAGTTACATCAAAAAAATGCTCAAAACCGAATGTACGGAACCATTCGTGCGCGAGTCAAAGTCGCACTTTACTGAACTTATTTTAACTGCAATGCGTACGCAACAACAAGAACAGCAACAACTAAGCGCTGAACAACAGGAATTAAAAATTAAAAAGTAAAAAAGTAAAAGTTATTTGTTTTAAGCTTCTCATTTGTTTAAATGAAAGTTTATAACATAATAACTCTAGGTGTTCTAAGAAACTTTGGGTAAAGGTTCCCTGATGATCTGCATTAGCAACAGTGAAATGCGCATAGGATCCAGCTAAACACCTCAATAATCAATTTCAATGTATTTTTAATAAAAAAAAATATTTTACTTAGTCCCTATTTACACTATGCAAGTCTTATTGCTAAGCTGATTAGTTTATTAGGAGAGAGAGACGGGGGAAAAGAAACTCTGCTGTTCCCCTCGTCTCTCTCTCCCTGAAACTAATCAGCTTAGCAATAAGACTTGCACAGTGTGATTTGGGACTTAATAAGTAAAATATTAATTTGGGATTATTAGTGCGTTTAAAAAAATTTTAAACTTAAAAAGTAAAACTAAAGGCATTTACCATAGATGAGCGCTTTGCAGTACCACTAAAATTTCAGTAAAAATAATAAAAAAAATTTTAATCAGTAAATTTTTACCGATTACTAAAAATTTTTTCTACAATTTGTATAAACTGTCTAAATGATTTATTATATGATGAGGTGCATTGAATTTTCAGTAATCAGTAGTGCCCGTATTCATAATGAAATTCTACCAATTGGCTAAATGTTTTTCATACAAAAGTTTCAAAATTTTAATGAAAAAAACTTTGCCACTTGCAACAATTTTATGATGAATACGGCCCTACGATTTTACTGGTAATGCAAATTAAATTTCATTAGCAGTAAAAATTTTGATTTTGAATTTTTTTCGTAATCAGTAAATTTACTGCTTACTGCAATTTTGAATGCAGTACATATACATACATATACTGCAGTGTGCCCATTTACTAATAAAATAAGTTAAATAAAACAAACAAAAACCAACAAATTCCTATGTATTTACAATATTGAAAGTTTTGATGCTTTTAATTAATTAATAAAAAAAAAAAAAAAAAAAAAAAAAAAAAATACTAAAAGTATAAATAAGTACTTCCAACTTAAAAAAAATTTGTAATTACTAGATGTTTACACATATCCTCTGTGATCGGACTCACATTGTTTTTTTTCGCTTCTAAATCACTCACCTGTTAATAATTTGATTTCAAATTCAATTAATTAAATAGTCTTCGTTTGAATTTTTTTGGTATTAATTTTTCAGATTTTTTATTTCAACTTTTTCTATTTGTTTTATATTTTTTACTTTCAATCATCTCTTATCTTTCATTATTGATTCAGTTTTTTTTTTAAATATTTTTTCCTTTTTTCTTTATAAATACTTCATTGTTTTACCATTAATTACACAAGATTTTTCTTAATTAATTTACTTATTAAATTTATTACTAGTGAATTTGTTTTTATTTAATAATTATTTCTTTATTTATATCAGTTTTTAAGATATTTATATTGTTCTTAAACTTTTCGTGTTATGGATTCAAATGTTTTGAAATTTTTTATTATATTTTTTCAATACAAAATTTATGTTTTAAGCCAATATTCTAAAAAATTATATAACTAATTCGGTTGTTTTATAAAAATATGTATGTGTGTGTCAAAAAATTATTTATCAGCTTTTGTTTAATTAACATTTCTTGGGTTTTTTATTTTATTGGAAAATATTAACAAAACCAAAAATGTTTTAAATTATGCAAAAATGTGTTTAAACTTTAAAGTGAAAATTGTTTATATTGTTGTTGTTTTTTTTTTTATCAAAAGTTTATGTGTAAAAATTCTTTAGTTCTCTTTAATTTCCAATATAAATGTGTTTGAGTGTTTCCCAGTGATTTGTTTTATTATTTTAGCTAAATTTTTTAAACAATTTTTTTCAAGGATTTTTTTTTATAAAATTCTTATTGTTACTTTAAATTAATTTTATTTTATTTAGTTATGTAAAAATTATTTATTCATTTGACTATGTTTTTGTTATACATACGTACTTTTTGTTTCATTTAATGAATTTTACATACAAAAAATGTTTTTCTCTATATTTTCTATCAAATTTTAATGATTTACATTTCAACAATTTTATTAAAAAAAAAAGAAAAGAAAATGAAGTTCATTTTGAAAGAACTTAAAGAAAAAGTAAGAAAATAAAGTTGTTTAATTATTTGAACTATAAAGAAAGATTAATTTAAAAAAGCCTTAAAGCTTAAAGTATTAAGAAGAATTACAGTAATCTTTTCCCTAATCTTCTGATCATTGAAGTAAGATGTGCGTGAAAATTAAAAGATAGATAACTTTCATTATAATTAATATGCAAAAACATATTTTGTTACATAAGTTAGCCTCTGTAGTCTTGCCTAGAGTTTAAATCAGACGTGCCATATAATAATGCATTAACCATAATCACCCTACGTCTACACCTGACATATTTTTACCACGACAAATGTCAAATTCCATATAGAAAAAAGAACTAACATAAAAAAAATTATCTTTCAATATAAAGTTTGATTTTTGTTATGATAAAAATATATCAGATGTAGACATAGGATCATGGCCATAACCATAGATATATTTGCTTCACCTTAATAGTGCTGCCATAAGCTTAAATTAGACGTGCCATAGCCATAATGCAATAGCCATAACCAAATCAAAATTGAATTGGTTACTGTGGTAATGGCTATGGCGTTATGGCAAGTCACCCATAAGTTTGGTTCGAACAGCTGTTTTGTATGGTTATGGTTATGTCTCGTCTAATTTAAGCTATAAAAATAAACAGCGACATACACAAGATTTACGTCAGCAATTGTGTTAACAACAGAACTAAAAAAAAAATTATTTTAATAAAAAAATAAATAAAGAAAAGGAAAAGCACAAAAATAAAACAAATGTGTCTAATTCGCAAACAGCTGTTTGTGGTTACGGCAAAAATTCAAATTTAAAATTCAATTGCTTGCTATGGTTATGATTATGGCTATGATTTTATCAAGTATAATCTTGCCCATAATTTTAGTTTGAACAGCTGTTTTGTTTTGGAACGGCTACTTGAACTTTAGTTAATGAGTAAATGTAAATATATACCTATGACAGGCTTTACGCCAGTTGTCTTACAAAAAGAGTTTGCGAAAATCATAGTCGTAGAAAGATCATTCTTGACGATGCATTGTCACCCCCCAAAAAAACGCTGTTGCCCCCCCCCCCACCTCTCTAGAATTATTAAAAATTGCATGTAATTTTTTTTATTATTACTCATGAAAGTCACCAGTCATATTGCCCACCCCCCTAGAAAAAAAATTATAGTTACGAAAATGGCGACAACTGATATACAAATCAGCGTTGCCAGAAACTTTGGAAATGAAATGATCATATGACGAGAAAAGGCAGTATATTTTGATCCATACACTGAAAGGAAAATCATTCATTCAGAGAATGAAACGGTTTCATTAAATGTTCTGCATTATATTAATGAAACTTTTCATTCATACAATGAACAATTTCATTGTATACATGAAATCTTTCAATCTCTGCTCTTCATGTGTTTTTCATAGTTCATTGTATTAATGAAAATCGTTACATTATTTAAACGAATTTTCGTTTTAGCAAATTTGAGGCAAATAAAAGTAAGTTCACAGTTTGTCAAACATAAATAAATCAAAAGTTATTTTGTTAAAAAATATTTTTATATATAAGAAACTTTTCTAATCCCTTTTAATTTCAAAGCATTGTGGTCGTCATAAATGCAATGAAATCATTTCATTTATACAATCCAACATTCTTCATTGTATAGCAGAATCTCTCTCTTTCTTTCTTTTATCCATTCACGTCCCTCAGCTCAATACAAACACATAAAAGTTGTGCCAAACATCTTATAAAGATGCTTGTTTTGTTAATATTTTTCTTTGATTCTTTTAAACTTATGTTTGTGTTATGTGATTCTCAACAACATTTTAAGAGTTTTACTATAAACATGTTTAATTTTCGGCTTACTAAAAGCATTATTTGGGTTGAACTCTACTAATGAGTTCCTTAAATTTTAAATGTTTTACTTTAATAAATACATACATATGTACATATATTAAGTACATGCATATGTATTTGTATATATTAAATAAAATAAAAAAAATTATATATTTTTTATTAAGTAGGTGGTTTGGAGGGGATATAAATAATTTCATGTTTAAATAATAAATTTTCATTATTTTCTGCTTAAATTTCATTATATTTATAAAATTTTCTTTATATTAATGAATAAACTTCATTTATAGTATGTAAAAACTTCATTAAATCAATGAAAAACTACATTACATGCATGAAAAAGTTTCATTGAACCAATGAAATTGTTTCATTCTATTTATGACTGCCAAAATTAACTTCATAAATACAATGAAACATTCTTCATTGATCCAATGAAGGGCTTCATTAGCTGACTTTTAATGAAACATTTCATTAGTACAATGAAGAATTTCATTGCCTGAATAAAGGGTTTCCTTTCAGTGCAAAATCATTAAAGTCTTGTTATTAAAATACATACTTCTATATTTTTTGTCCAAGATTAAGGGGCTTATGTAACTTTTGTCGGAATTTAAAGTTTGAAAACTTGCAATTTTTTATAAAAAAATGATCAGGTAAAGAGATTTATGATAGCTTATAAGTCACTTGTATTGATATGCTTATGTTATTGTTCGCACTCATTTTCTTTTGACTTCTGTCACGCTAAAGACTTTTAGTGGAACTTAAAACAGCTGTTTTTCGTCTAAAATTCTTGAGAACATTTTAGACAGTCTGGAACAGGCAGTAAATAGTTTTTAGATTTAAGTAAAATTCAAATCACTTATGAAACAATATTTATTAATTTATTTTGTTAAATAATAAGAAATTTTTGTAAGCAACGTTATCTATATAAGTTTTTTTTTTGCTTTTTAAAATGTTTTCCTTGTCTTTTGAATTACATTTGTCCAATCTGTTTTCTTTTAATTTAATTGTATGCTATTTTTATTTATTTGTTTTATTTTGTCTATAAAGTTTATTCATGGCGGTTTTGCTGCTGTTTTGTTAAATATTTTTGCACTACATTTATTCAATAATCTATTCATTTTTCTTTATTAAATTATATTGTCAAGCACGAGTCAATGTAATTATGGCTATGATTTGTGATGATTTTTTTTTGCTATTTAATCTTTATTACTTTTCTTACTTTGTTTAGTTTTTATAAAATTAATATATAAAAAACGAACATGATTTTGCTTAATTCAGTTCACAAATTTTAAACAATATATATGTATATGCGAATAAAAAAATAAATAAATAAATAAAATAAAATAAAAATATATTAAGCATAAACTATAATATAAGGGCCGGGCCTATCCAAAAAAAAAAATATTTTAACTTCAAGTGTTCTTTTGTCAAAGTTTTTATGGAAATTTTGTTTTAACGTAAGTTCAAGTTCAATTTTTTTTTTGATACGGCCCTAATAATTTATATAAATTTTTAGCAAAAATTTGCAAGTTTTAAAAAGAAAATACTAAGAGATTCCTCTTAACAATGCAAAGGGACATAATTAACTGGAGCCAAGTAAGCCGAAAACAGTTTGCTTTGCGCGGCAACCTGTTAACCTTCCGCCTAATCGGGAAAAACCAGAGACTTGGTCACATTAAAAAAGAACAGAATGATAATTCTTAAAATATTTGGAAAAATCCCCAAAGAAATATATAATATTTAAGTTTAAAATTTTTTAAATGCACTAATAATCCCAAATTAATACTTTACTTATTAAGTAAAATATTTTTTTATTAAAAATACATTGAAATGGATTATTGAGGGGTTTCGCTGGATCCTATGCGCATTTCACTGTTGCCAATGCAGATCATCAGGGAACCTTTACCCAAAGCTTCTTAGAACAACTAGAGTTATTATGTTATAAACTTTCATTTAAACAAATGAGAAGCTCAACAACAAATAACAAAGTTGAAACAAGAACTCAATAATGAACATGATTTTTATTTTCTTTACCATTACTACATTGGCTGACTTTTTTTCAGCTTCAAAATTATATAATAGAAATATATAATAGCTACAAACTTAAAAAAAAAATATATATGATTTGTTAAAAAACTAGTCACAAAGAAAAATGAGGAGAAAAATTTAAATATCGAATACATAAATTTTTTCGAGGATAAAAATTTTTTATTTTTATGTTGTGCAGTATAATTCTATAAACGCATAATCGAAAATGTATCTCAATAGTCATGAAAAGCGGAAGAATTATCAAAGAAAAGATATGCACTAAAGATATGTTTTACAAATTACAAAAATTAAGAATTCCCAAAAAAGATACGAAAATTCCCCGAATATCAAAAATTCGCCGATAAGCGAAATTCTCGTATGAAAACAAAACTTTGCAGGGGAAAAAATATTCAAAATATGAAATATGAAATTAACCATCTGTCCCATAAGGTCTACAAAAATGTTCGTTCCATCGACTACTTATATTGAAAATACATAAAATAAGAAAATTTGTTTTTATTTTCAAAATAAGTAATCAATCGAATGTTTTATGTTTATGTTAGGCTATCAAAAGTCTATAAAAAACTAAAAATTTTTTAAAAAATATCGCCAAGTCTCAAAAAAATTTTATACACAAAAAAAATCCTTGATCTATATTATGAAATTTTTTTCTAGCACTACAATTATTATTATTATTTTTTTTTATAAAATGAGTGAAATACATATACGAAATTTCTGTGGGGAAAACCCCAAATTCTAAAAACTCAAACTCAAACACTTGTATTTAAAATGGCATAACTATTAAAGCAAAAAAAAAAAAAAAAATAACGTTTAGTTAATTTCTAAATTATAAAAATGTTCAGCCAAATTATGAATATTCCCTCGGAGTTTATTTCTCATAATTTTCTCGAGAAAACATTCCTCCAATCATAAATTTTTGGGGAACAAAACAAAAAAAAAAAAAAATTAATAATACGTGGCATCACCGCATTACAAAAGCTCGTTGTTTTCAGAAAATTTAGAAAAAGTATTATAAAAAGGGTATTTAAGAAAAAAAAGGGTAAAAAGGGTATTTTATTTTAAAATAGGGTCTAGTTTTTTTTTTAACAAAAAATAACATTTATTTATGATTTTAACAGGCTAAAGTTCGTATCGATTTATAAGCCAAATTACATGTGATAATTATTAAATGAACAAATAAAATCAAAGTTAGTTGTAAATATTCTGACAACACATAGTTGAACGGAACAGCCAGCCGTTTTCGAAGGCCATTAACCTTCATCATCAGCGTTCTTTTGTGTTTGGTCCACTGTGTGTGGTGTCAGTTGATGTAGATTTCTGCTTTATATACTTAGCATTATTGCAAAATGGAATATGTGAATTGTTTTTAATTCATCGTATTTCAATTTGCTGAAAGCTTTTTTGTATTGTAAGCTCAAATTTACCATCTCTATATTTACAACAGTCTTACCATTGTCGTTTTGTTCTTTTTCTAATTATACACATGTTAGTTAATTTGCTTATTTTTGTTCTACTTAAGACAAACTTTTTTGGTTTGTTACTATTGAGTATATAAAAAGCGATAAGAACTTTAGCCTGTTAAAATCATAAATATAGAAACAAATGGAGTTCGAATAATAATTAAATTAACTAAACATTTATTTCAATTAACAAAAAGGAACACAAATTTCAACAATTAATTGAGTACATTAGACCAAAATAAAATTAATTAACATACATATTTTAATTATAAATCAATGTTAGCCCTCTAAGGGCCATTATTACAACCTAAAGATAAAGTTCCTGATAGCTAACCATAACATTAGCTAACGTGAACGATAAAGTGACCATTAATTTTTTTCATTATTACAACTGTCCGATAAAATAATTAACAGAAATGATGTATTGTGGCAACATTGGTGTAGATACCGGCTACCAGCATTGTCAACTCGGTGCTTTTCGCACCGTTTTTAGTGCTTTTTGAAATGTTCGACGCAACAAATTTTTAAGTTAGTGCTCAGTGCTTTTTTAAATTAATTTTCGGTGCTTTTTGTTTCGAGGCGGTGGCACTAAGCCAAAAACTCAAAGGAAAATTTCCTTACCTATTTTTTTTCGAGGAAGTCTTTCATTCAAAAACATAAGCTCTGAAGTTAAATGTAGCATCTCAAAAAAATCTACTAAAATTTTAAAAGATTTGGTTTAATAAATACGTGTCATATTACCATCAAACCTTAACATTTTAAGCATAATTAATGTAAACAGTGTTTTGTCATACAACAAAGAAGACATAATTCAAGTATTTACTCATATATAGCCTAATAGCGAAATTTTGTCTAGTATAGACAATGAATGGGTGGAGAAGGATTGATTCACTTAATGCAATGGGAAAAATATTGAGTCCACTATTGAGAGATTCAGTTGATATGAACTCGTTTGAATCATTATCAAAACTTTCATTCCCATCAAACTTCTGTTACTTCCATATTGAAACGCAAAAATCACCATTTTTATTTCGATAAAAATTTATTATCTTTGTCACATATTAGCCGAGAGAATATTTCCACATAATTTAATGAAAACCAAATTTTGTAAGCCTTGATTTTAAAATATTTTTAACTGCTAAGCCCATCGAGCTCAAAATGTACGAGTAATCGGCTCTTAATCTCAGAAAGACTTGTGGATTACTGCCAATTTGACTAAACTCGAGAGATTCGTTTGTTCATTGACGGAAAAAATTAAAAATTGTCTATAATAATTTGAAAATGCTTCGTCTTATAAAAATAAAATGTTTTCGGATGCCTCAAATTTGTACAATTTATGTACATGTTGTCGGTTGGTTATTGGTTTGCGGCACAGTATTTTCAAAATACATTATGTCTGCAGCAAATCAATAACCAAACGATGTGTAAATTTTTTTAAATAATATAATAAAATTTTAAATTTAGTGCTTTTTTACTTAAATTACGCGCCTTTTTCTTGGTTTCTATGCTTTTTGAAATTTAAAAGTTGACAACGCTGCCGGCTACTTTGACTGTTAAAATGCTTAAAATTCACTTTGAAAGTTACCATGAGGATATACCTGCTGTTAGCTTATCAGTCACTTTTACATTAATGTTTACTTGTAATAATCAAAATATATTTACCTGTCAAATAACATCCTAAAATTAACTAATTGTAAGTTGTAATAATGGCCCTAACTGGCTTGAATTTTAAAATGATCGAATGAAGCTTATAATTGTCTTCAAAGTGAATATAGTCAAAAGAAACGTAAGTTTAAATTTACAGGTGAAAACAGCAACGAACGTCAGATAAAAAATGGTTTACGCTATTCGTCTGTAGACGGTCTTGCCGGTTTGCAAAAATTTTACTAATAAAAAGTTTTATTAACATTGAGGATGAAAGCATGTAAGTTAAAATACATATTTTTAATTGTGATACTTTCAGAAATAATATGCATTTGGAATCAGGGATTTGAAAGTTAAATTTTTAGCAATATTTTCACTATTTATTGGCTTTTGATTGCCCTAAATTGTTAAAATGTTACAAATGAATAAATAAAAAAAGGGTCATAAAAAGTGTCGTTGCCACTAAAAAGAATCATAAGCAGCGTGACCATATTAGCTTATTTAGGGCTAAATTTAGCTTTTTTTTGGGGATTTAGCTGCAAAATTTTTATTTAGCTCTTAGCTTATTTTTTTTTAGCTTTTTTCAAAAACTCTTAGCTTTTTTAGCCGTTTTTTTTTTAATCTAAATTGCATGTTCTCACAAAATATGTTAAAGACATAAAAAAGTTATAATCACCCCTATTCTGCGTTTCGATTACGTTCCCGCATTCAGTTACGCGAGGATAGAAAAGAGGTATTCTGCCAAAAAAAAAAAAAACTGAATCGAAAGAAAAAGAAGAAGAGAAGGGTGTGTTTAAACCTGCTGCATTGCTATGAAACGGGTGAAATAGGAACAGAAAAACTAAGCAGTTTTGCAAAGTTTTTAGCAAAAAGTTAAATTTAGTGCAAAATATCAGTGACTTAACATTAAAACAAATAATTATTAAATATTGTGAAAATTTTCATTAAATAAACTCTTGCAAATTTAAGTACAGAGTTAAAAAAAAAACGAGATAAGCTAGAGGTGGCCAAACTTTTCCAGTGTGAAGAATCCTGTCAGGCCGGAGGTGATATTTTAATTTTTTACACATAATTGTAACAAAAACATAAAGTTTATTTGTTTAAATTTTATTATATTCGTAGACAATATCGTTTTTCGTTGCCATTAAATAGGTATGTTAACTTTTTATACTGTTCTACCTGTAATAAAAATCGCATTTCAGTACAGAAAAACAAAACAAACTGTTTCGTTCATTAATAAACCTTTCATTTAATACTTGCATTATTTTTTGAATTAATCACTTTTTAAAGTTAAACAAACAAAAATTTAAAACGCTCCGCCACTAAAATAACGACTTACAAAAACGTAGTTACAATCGAAATGCAGAATACATAGAATCGAAAGAGAAATCGAAGAACAGAACGCAGAATACCAAAGTTGCCAAACGGAGAAACTTTCGATTCGAATCGAAACGCAGAATAGGGGTGAATAAAAAAATTAAAAATTTTAAAAACCCCAACGTACTGACCAAACGCCTGTATCGGATTTGCTTGAAGTATAGGCAATATCAAGTCACTTTTTAAACGACAAAAACAAAATTAAAATATGTCCAGCCGTTTTGGAAGCTACGGTGTCAAAGACACACAGATTCAGCTAAATATATATATCTAAATGGCTAGACCGATTTTCTTCAGCTTTCAAACTAAATCAAAATCGATCCAGCCATTTGGAAGTACGTGGACTCATACAGATACACAGACACACACACTACAAAATTACAATACCCCTTGGATTGGTTGGGTGTTAAAAATTATAATTTGTTAACAATTAAAAATATAAATTTTCTTTTAAGGTTTATTGGCCTTCGAAAACGGCTGGCTGTTCCGTTCAACTATGTGTTTTCAGAATATTTACAACTAACTTTGGTATTATTTGTTCATTAATAATTATCACATGTAATTTGGCTTAAAAAGCGATACGAACTTTAGCCTGTTAAAATCATAAATATAGAAACAAATGGAGTTCGAATAATAATTAAAATTAACTTAAATTAATAGCCATGGGCCTGTGGCAAAAATTAAATAAAAATATACGTAATAGTAACAAACCAAAAAAAGTTTGTCTTAAGTAGAACAAAAAATAAGCAAATTGACTAACATGTGTATAATTAGTAAAAGAACAAAACGACAATGGTAAGACTGTTGAAAATATAAAGATGGTAAAATTGAGCTTACAATACAAAAAAGCTTTCAGCAAATTGAAATACGATGAATCAAACAATTCACATATTCCATTTGCAATAATGCTAAGTATATAAAGCAGAAATTTACATCAACTGACACCACACACAGTGGACCAAACACAAAAGAACGCTGATGATGAAGGTTTAGTGGCCTTCGAAAACGGCTGGCTGTTCCGTTCAACTATGTGTTGTCAGAATATTTACAACAGACTTTGGTGTTATTTGTTCATTAATAATTATCACATGTAATTTGGCTTAGAAAGCGATACGAACTTTAGCCTGTTAAAATCATAAATATAGAAACAAATGGAGTTCGAATAATATTAATTAACATAAATTTTTTTTATTGGAAAATAATTTAAAAAATACAAAATGTAAATTGCTTATTTATAAGAGAAATTGCAAATTTAAATATAGCGGACATTGATTGCAATTTTGGAGTTACAATGGCAAGAGATAAGTAATTAATATTACCCATAAGACTTTTAAAGAGTTCTTTTGACTTGAGTAGATAAATACTCAAATAAATAGATTTAAAAATGTTTCGTATTTTAGTGTAAATGCTTTTACATTTTTGAAGACTGGTTAAGCTTATTTTGGGAAGTTTATCTTTTGTTTTTCCTTAAACTCAAATATAATAATGAATAAATAATTTAATTAAAAAATTATTTAATATTTTTTTTCAAATAATAGAAAAATCTGCTTGTGAATGTATGTATATACATATAACGTTATTTTAGCAATAAGAAACTATTGCAAATTGATCAAAGAAATCGAAAAAAGATTAGCTTTATTTTCTGGCTTAAAATTTAGGGGTCTTATGCAAAAAAACTTAATAAAGCTTTGCCAAGCAATGTTAAGTAAAGTTGTATTCTAAAAAAATTATTGTATAAAAATTCTAAAGTAGGCACCCACGTTTGTTAAGACTACTTTAAGTTGATATTTCCAAAATGTGTATTTTGTACCTCAAATATTTTTACTAATATAGCACATACTGATTCATGTTACATCTGAAAATGAAGCTAGAAGTGCCTGCTCTTATCTTAAATTTATTATTTCTGTCATGTAATGGGAAACATCACCAAATTATTCAACTTCTTCGAAATACATAGCAAAATCCATAAAAAAATATTAAAATAAATACAATTATACAAAAATGTTTTAGTGATGTACATACAATCAAAACAAATCGAAAAAAGATGGATATTCAAATACTCGTTTCATTCGAATAAAACAAATTGTGATAATTTTTCACATTTTTTTACTTATACTTCATTGTTGTGTTTATCTGTTTTCCTATTAAGTCAGAAGCTCATAGTTTTTAAATTAGGTTACTTTACTTCAAGATAATAAAAATTTATTTAATAAAATAAAAAAAAAAATATTTGAATCCCAAATGAAATTGTATTCAATTTTGTACATCATAAGCTGTGAAGTGGTTGTTGAACACGGTGGTGTTACCAGTATTTATTATTAAATCACAAAATATTTAAAGTTGTCTTTTGCATATGATTTTTTAATAAAGCTATGTTAGCCTTAAAGTGCTTATCAACTACTATGAACTTTAAAGCTAAAGTAAAATATTTTTTTGCATAAGGGGGTAGATCTTTAGCTTATTTTAGCTCTTTTTCAAACGTGATTTAGCTTAATGTTATTTTAAAATCTGGTCACACTGATCATAAGTGATACTTTAGTGTCACAACGGCAACGCTGGTTGTTTTGCTTGTTTGTTGACATTTTGTTCCCCTCTTTGTTAGAGTGAGAGAGTAAACAAAATAATTGAAATTCACCAACTTGGAAAAATATGTAAAAATATAAGTTTATAAATGATTTATTTGGGCATTATTTGTGTTTTTCCACGTAAAAGAACTGTAAAATAGAAGTTTATGTATATAAACTCCCTTCTATTTTGCAAGGGTACGATTTTTAGTGGAAAAAGCAAATTCAAGTGCATTCATAATACCTACTTCTTCCCCCGGGGAGTTTTTTTATTCCCTCATTTGGTAAAAACAGGGTAAAATCAAATTCATAATAGGAGAAATTAGAAAAGAGCAATAACTTGCGCGGAATTCTTGCATAATAATTATTTCGTAATATATACGAAACTTTCGAAACTTTTGTTTATTTTAGCCAAGCAGAGTCTTATAACGCTTTTTTTTTGTTAAATGTAGCATGGATTATTTTATTTTTCTAGGATGACACATGCAGGTATTTTTTTAAAACAAGTTTTTGGCCTAAAGTGCTGGCAGTAGCTCAGTGTAGAGTGCTTGCTTCGATGTACAAAGATTTGTGTTCGATTTTTTTAATTTTTCTTTTTAAACAAAAATTTCGTATATTCTGCGAAATAACTACGTACCTAATTTGCATTTATAGATTTTTTCCTCTTTTGCTAAAAATTAATATAAATTTATAGTTAATAAAATGAAAATAAAACTAAAAAAAAATATATAAATAAACAAAGAGAAACAAGAACTCAATTAAAACAATTTGTTAACATATGTATTTATTATTAAATGATTTAATTGTTTAAAATTGTTAAACATTTATCATCACGTCGTAAATTATATTAAAATAATTTCTTATTTTATTATTTAACAATTATTTTCATGATATAATTTTTTTCTATATTATTGCGTTAAATAACTGCCAATTAATAACAAATAACAATTTCATAATTAAATATGTGTATTTAATTTGTTAACAACTTTATATTGTGTATGAAGTAGGTATGAGGAGTGTTGGTTTTTCGAATACATTATCTATGGTATACGAGTATATACAGAGTGGTGGTCAAAATGCATATTTTCTCATTATTTGGCCGACGAGAAAATATTTCAAGTGTCTGGTACAATGACAAGTTAACAAGTTAATTTTATTTCAGAAGAAAATTAATGATGTCCAGTGAGAATTACGTATTCTTTTTTTTTCTAGCTGGAAAAAATTTCCATAATATCCTTGAAAAATTCCTGGACATTTTGTATTCGGACCTTAATTGCATGCCACCTGAAAGCTGAAATTCCATACAAAGAGTTTTCTCGTGAGCACATTTTATGCATATCAATAATTTCACGCATTCGGTACTTTAAACTACCAACTGACATCATTGAGCATTAAAATATGACATTTACATCAATAAAAAAGTAAATCTCCTCCCTTTCTAGATGCCAAGGCATCACACGCTTTGTGCTCTGTAAGTTGCTTTGCAAAAATACCCAAACCATAGTTTTTAACTAAATGTTTAAGTAAAAAATTAGCTAATTTTTATTTAAACTGTATTTAAATACGATTTCATATTTTCATTGGTTAATTAAAGTTCTTATTAAGTTACGCCAGAAGTACTGCAGCACTAAAAAAATTCCAAATATTATGGAAACCTTACCGAGCAACAGTTGTCTAGGATAAATAAGAAAGTTAGATTATAAAAATGTAGAAAATTAAAATTTCATAGAAACACATTTTATGAAACCAAACGAGCATCAGAATGTAATTTTCTATTCATTAATTACATGATGTGAAACTATTTATTGGGTATGTTATTTATATATTTATGAAAATTAAAAGAAATTCATTATTTTCAATACGACCACATGAGCACAAGGTCCATTTATTAGGTCTATGTAACTCTAAAACAATACAGCAATACAAAAAACAACACTATCTCTAAGCACACATACAAACATGCAGTAAAGTGTATGGCGCCAAAAAATGTAAAGCACTTTTGACAGTTTAAAACTGAAAACACAATAAATCATCAGGAGGATTTCACTGATCTTGGTTGGGAATTAAAGTATAAACTGAGGGCCCTGGGATCCAGCCAGTGCTCCTATAGTCATTAAAAAAATAACAACACCACGCATTTTTCTGTTGTGCATTAATATCCCTTTGTATCAGGTGTTGTAGGAAAGTTCAAGTGATGAAGGCATAGACACTGGTTACTGGCTTCAGCGGAAACCAAGCCTAATGTAATATCAGAGCGCCCTCCATCGTTGTGTAGCAGAATCATGGTTACTAAAAACAGCTTCAAAAGATTGATACGCCTCATTTACACCAGAGGCGCTTCAATTCTGCGTTATTACAAACAAACAAAGAAACCTGTAAAAATCAAAGTGAGTCAGTCTACTTAAAAATCTGGGGCCTAATTCTTGCACTCGTGATCGGAATTGCATTCGAATAGATATTAATTAAGAGCCCATTTAGATGAAGGGTGGTATCGCTGCGACAACGCTTACTTTCTCTTTTGGAGTCCCTTTTTAAATCTACGCGCGTTTACATGAAGACTTTTTTGTCGCAATAGTCAGGCGACTTTTTGATATTAATTTGTTCAATGCTTTTTATTCGTTCATTCGTAGCAGTGTTGCCGTAAAGGAACTAATTCTTAGTTTGAGAAATGTAGAATTAATATGTCCACATATTTTTATTTTTTTTTTTTAATTTACCACCAAAATACAATAATTCCTCTTCTCTCCTTACTTTATTTATTTATAATTTTTATATTATAGCTGTTTCTTTGATGCATGTTATAAAAAATTGGTCTAACTGGCAACACTGTCTGAACATAGCACACAAAAAATATGAGAGAAAAAAATTTTGTGAGAGAGAATAGATAAAATTGTCGCTTCAGTTTCCAGCAGCGTGACCATTTTAGCATTTTTGCAGCTAAATTTAGCATTTTTTTTGTTGATTTATCTGCAAAATTTTCGATTTAGCAGTTAGCATTTTCGTTAGCATTTTTCAATTTTTTATTTAGCATTTTCTAGCATTTTTTCATATTAATCTACATAACTTTTAATAATATCTCTTATACGTAAAAGAGGCTGACTTCCAAAACGTCAACTGCCTTCCAACAAAGTGTACTGTTTCATAACACTGCAGAACAAAACATTGACAATGCATACCCTTTCAAAACGTCGTTGACAAGTATTTAGAACACCGCAAACAATCAATCAGCGCATCGGTTGCAAAGTTGGTGCTCATGGTTACAATGTTTCGCAACTTTGGATCTGTGCACGTTATAAATACCGTATCCTAAGACTGTACAAACTTTGTACTTTTTACGTAAAAATTGAATAGACGAATGCTTTGGAATATTTTACAAAAACCAATTTTTAAACGTTGTTTATAAACGAAACGTAAGTCAGAAACGAATTCTTCTCGAAGAACCGTCCGTGAGTTAATATTTTTGGTTTACTTTAAATATGTATGTTTTTAATATGTATAGTGACAAACTAATATTTACTTAGCATAACCCAGCAAAAATTATTGCTTTCCCGAAGCATATATGTGAGGGATACAATGTTACAGAATCACTTGATGTTGCGCATGAATAAGGAATTTTTTTGTTCGATATGAGCCAGCTAGAATCAACACATTTAGCCTACTAAAGTGCTTCAAAGAAGTAATACTCAGATGCAAAAATTACTGGCTTGCAAAATTTTTTGTGATAACTTTCTATTTTGCTAGAGAGCCCGCCTTACGTTAGTGCTTGTTGTTGTTATTGCTTCCAAATCACTATTTTTTTTTTTCTGGGAAGTGACGAAATTTAAATAAGTTAAATTTTCTAGCAGTCTAGAAAACGTTTTTAAGCAGGGAAACTTTGCAAAGACAGAAATCTTTATTATGCTCCACAGTTTCAGGAAATACCTTGGTGGAGAAAGTCCTTAACCCCGGCCAAAGGCCGGCAGTCTAAAAAACATTATTATTATACACGAGTTCCTCATAAAACTTGTCATTAAAAGTCGGCGCATGATGTATTTTTTACCCACTATTAAACCCTAGCGTGATTTTTAATCTAATAATATTATGGGCCAAAAATCGTTAAGCGTATGTTTCATTTTGCCACTTATGCTAACTTCATGCCAGTTTTTCATTATACATAATGCAGTTTAGGTTCAAGAAATAATTTGTAATTAAAAAAATATCTGTTTCATTCAAAGGAAATACATTTTATTTAATATTAGTAAGGCGATGTAAGCAGAAATTACAAAAATAACAACTTTAAAAGAAACAATTGGATTAAAAGAGGTAAATATTAAGTTTTAGCAGTATGTTTTAGCACTTTAATAATTTTTTTTAGCATATTTTAGGTTTATCTTGAAGTCAATTTAGCCGCAAAAATTTTTAGGATCTGGTCACACTGATTTCCAGTTCGTGCGACTTTTGCTACCCCGCAAGCTTCTCCTCACTTCCTGGCTAAAAACAAGACTCGCAGGCAACGTGTCGCAGCGAGGCCACCCTAAACGGCCTCTAAGCAAAAGCATATGTTTGTATATATGTGTGCAAAAACATATGTATGTTCGTACATACACACGTATATGCAGAAAAAAGAAACGAATATACATAAATGTTATTTTAATTTTAATTTAATTAATAACTTAATAATAATAAATTAGTGTAAAATTAGAGAATAGAGCACTAGCCACATTTTCGATTCTCTTGTTGGTTGACTAGAAGCAGTTAATTTGTTATTTAGATGCTCACAGAGTTGGTTAATTTTTTTTATTTTCCCCGACAACTCTTAGGCAAAACATTATTTGCCAAGTCAGTGTGTTTTGTTATATTTAAAGTCAACAAGAAATTCCTTATATTTGTATTTTTTATAGGTACATTTGTGCATTCATTCATTTATAAATAAATATGTCTAATATTGAACATACATTTTCTTTTTCTTCGCTTTTTCTATGTTAAACATGATTTGGAATGCCTTTTTGCTTGCGAGTAAAAACACGAACGGTTGCATTCGATTTTATGCACGTTATTGAATGCTGTCATTAGAAATTTCGATATGTGTTACTCGAAACCGAATGCGAAAATCCCAAAAGTTAAAAAACTCGCACATTCGAGTAATAACTCGCTCGCTATCGAATGCTTCCCGCATGCTTCCCCCCGAAGGGCCTGTTCTAGAAATACTGTATGTTAATGAAATCAATAGCATACTTTAGGGGTTAACATACACTGGGCGATTCAAATAAAAATAGTCTTAGGTTCTTATTTTCGTTACGGAATTTCTTGATTCGGTCGACATCTTCAAAGCCTGCAATAGCTTAAAAATTGAATTTAATAAATAAAATGGAGTGGGTATTTAAGTAATTTAAGTTGTGAGTGTATAAATTCTTGACTAGTTTAATTTGATTGTATTTGTAAATAAAATTTTTATCATTCTTAACCCTAATAACTACACTGGGGCCTTTTATTCATTTACAAATATTCGAGTCTAAGGAAAAGTGTTTTTAAAAGATAAAAAATGTAACAATATGTTTGGTATTCTGTAAGAAAAATTTACATTGATGTTGCCGTTCATTTTGTCGTCAGTGTGTTTGATATCGTGTTCTGTTGTGTGTATACCTAATGAATTGGAAACAAATTTAAATAGCCAAAAAGTGAAAGCTCGTTAATCCGAATTAATGACTGCATGCCCCGATTCGGATAGGCTGTTGTAATAAATAAAAATAAAATAAACTCCTGATATAATTTAAAAACAAGTTTATTTCAATCAAAAAAGGAAAAACAACGATTTTGTAAAATAAAAACAAAAAAATATTAATGTTTTCGCGAAAAATGCCAGCTAATAACTAAATCTGTTGTAACAAGACACACAACACATTCATCAAAATACACCTTCCAATGATGTGCCGTTAGTTTTCACATATGATACGACCAGAGGTTCCATTCGTCACAAAATTGTCGGCGGCGGCGGCTGAGGCAATATATACCGGCGGTGGCGGCTAGCCGGCAGGAGCCGATTTTTTGTAATGTTTTGCATGTATGTACGTAGGCCTTGATATGTACATACATATTAGAGAGCTGCGTAAACAGTCTTGAAATGTAAAAACGTCACGATTTTTAAATGTATTCACGTCGCATGTATTATACTAAACCAATAATAAATGCTGTCGTACTATAAGCGAAGCACAATGGATGTATTGGTGTATGTGTATATCAGTTGTAATAAGCGATGTCGCAAGACAGCTTGCTTGTAACAAACACTCAAAAGAAGTACTGTTGATTAGTGTATGCTTGTTATTTTTCATATTGTACTTTTGAGTGTGTGTGTGTAATATGTAGATGGTAAGCTATTATGTGATTAACCGCATACAACTAATGTTAATGCATGTGTGTGCCTTTGCATGTGCGCAGAAAAATAAAAGATCATGCACACATACGTGCATGATGTTTGTACACGCGCTTATGCGTAGAAAGAAGCTAGTATCACAAAGTCTTCCGTCACGAAGTGTTTTCTTCTTTACTCCTATACCTACAATACTCAAAAAAATTTCTTGCAAACAATGTTGTTAACATTTGTTTTATAAGATTTCGCTGTAGTAAAGCATTTGAAAAATCACTCATGTCTTAAAAGTTCTTATAAGATATCTTGTGCAGGAGACTAATACATATGTATGTAAGAAGATGTATGTTTGTAGATAAAATATTGATAAAAGAAAAGACAGAATTACTAACTTTAACTTCAAAGTGTTATGTGTAGATTGCTGAAGTTAATGTATTTTTTATTAATTGTTATTGCCGAATTAAACTCTCATTAAGTTGTGCGTAAATTGAAAACTTTAAACTCTTTTTCTGTCAAACGATTTTGTGAGTTATGAAGTTGTTTGAGTAATGCTAGGAACACAATTGGGATGAACGACGAATTTCGTCCACGTCGACGAATTCGTCGATAAGAATTCGCTGCGTAAATTCGTCGTGTGAAGCACAATAACGACGAATTTACTCAGCGAATTCAGCTCTTATAATTGATAAAGTTGGTTATTGTCAGTGTGACCATATTAGTAATTATGGGCTAAATTTAGATTATTTCTTCTCGATTTAGCTTTAAAATTTTTATTAAGCTCTTAGCTTCTTTTTTTTTTAGCTTTTTTAAAAACGGTTTTAGCTTTTTTAGCCTTTTTTAATCCAAATTGCGTATCCTCTAAAAATATATTAAAGACATACGTGATTTAGCTTAATTTTATTTTAAAATCTGATCACACTGTTTATTGTGTATGTAAAGAGAGTGAGAGAAAATTGTATTTTTCGTCGTTCGTCGGCGTACAAAATAGAAATAAATCTATCTGAGAGTTCGTCACGCACGACGAATTTCGTTCTACGGCGGTGTTGTGTTCATTTTCAAATGAACAAATGTGTCTTATTTTTTATAACGAAAGTTCGCACCGAAAAATTCGTCGTTCGTCCCAGTTGTGTTCCTAGCATGAATGAGTGATATGTTGTATTTTTATCAATGAAGAAAATTTGTACTTAAAACGCTTTTATTATTTTTACATTGTATGTACATACAATTTGTTCAGTATTTGGCAGTACTGCATATTTTTAACTTTGTACATACATACACGTATGCAAAACTGCGTCAGTCAGGTTTAAACATTGAAATTGATAATAATATAACTTAACTTATAAAAATATAACTTAAAATATATAAAAATATGAATATAGATTTAAAAAAAATTATTAATTTGCAAAATTCGGCTCAGCCATCTAGTTGTGTAAGCACCGCTGACGAAAACAAGCCGATGTCAGCCGCATGCATCGGCGGCGGCTTTGTCAATGAGAATTATATCGGCGGCGGCTGTAAGCCGGCTGTGAGCCACACGAATGGAACCTCTGGATACGATAACAAACAACACAAGAATAAGAAAAAAAACCAAATTCGGTCTAGCGAGCTGCAATCAAAGCGGACTATAAGATATGCAATGCTAAATATTTTCAATTCGGATTACTGGATAATTCGGATTGCACACCGTTCGGATTAACGAGCTTACACTGTATCTATAAATATCAATGTGTGCATACATATTTATTTGAAAAAAAAAAATCCTAAAAATAGTGAATACTGAGAAAATTAAAACTACCGACCCCAAACCACTTGAAAAAGTGGAAGAGTTGGGAAAGAATCTTTCTCTTGCTGGAGGATTCTAAAGGTACAGCGTTCCTAATAATTTTAAGGAACAGTGGGAAAGTGTTGCGACTGCACTAATTGACTTCGGTGCACCAATTAGAATTAGTGATGGATGGTAAAATGGAAGGTAATGTACACTTTATCAAAGTATACTGTATGATATAGAATTATTTTCAAAGATCTTGCGGGAGTTGAAGTTTAAGGTAAACAAAGTGGTTGCAAAACTGAGTGCAAGGCAACTGGAGATAGTTTATATAAACAATTGGTACTGAGCCCTTCCGAGGAAGCTGTGACAAATAAAAGTTGATCTGATCTGTTCTTTTTCAATTAGGCTCTATTGTCTCTAACACATGCTTGGATGTAGTTTTATTCTGCCGAAAATAACATTCAAATCTTCAAATATGACTTTGAATTTATCACGAACTTTACATCGAGTAAGTGAAAAATGCATTACTTCTGTCTGAGAAGTCTTCTTTCCACTTTTAGTTTTTTTTTTTTATTTTCTTTGTCGCAATCGCGAGGAAAGGAATTAATTTTAATTAATTTGAAGAGTTTTTACTTATTCAAAAACTTTAACCAAAAAATGAATGATTGAAAATTTTTTTATTTTATTTATTTATACATATTATACAAATTAAATTTGCATAATTTGGTGTTGCACATATATGGGTGGAGTACTCGTAACTAGGCCATTTGCCCAAAATGTTATTAACAGTATTTTAAAAGGTTTTGTGACTGACTGTACATGACTTATGCCTTCACATAGGGAGTAGTAACGTGGTTGTTAAAGAAATTCCACAAAAAACCGTAAGATTATACGCTTATCCGTGGCAGATCAGTCAACCATAATTGATAACCAATGTTGCCGACAGGCAAGGAATGCCTACTACTAGTACTAGGTGTTACCTTCTTTAGGAAAGGAATAGTGATAGAGAAAACATGCGGTGAAGGAAGTGATAAAGGAAGCTCCATTCATTTACAAGTCTGCTTTTTGAGCGTTTTTTCAATAAGGCAATTTTACAGTGCCTCTGGTGTGAATGAGGCGTATTAAATTTTCGAAACTGTGTTTCAACAATGATTTTTACTACAAAATACCGACGAAGGAGGCCGCTCTGATGTTACATTAGGATTTGTATTTGCTGTTTGTAATTGTAGGAAGCAAGAAGAATTCAACACACGCAAAGATTACTTTGTAAAGTTTTGAGATTGTAGGAGAGAAAGGGAAAAATGAACAGGTCAGATGATTCTGATACCCAGTGATGACAAGTTTTAGTTTATTTTTAATGCTAGCGATAACGCATAAAAGGCGTGATACATAACCTTAAAGGCAAAAAAAAACCTAAAATGCGTTGAATGTATGAAATGTGTTAATTGCTCAGACGCGAAAACACGTTGTGTGATATTTCAACTTTATTTTTGCCTGCTGGGAATCTATTTTCCCAAACGTTTCTTCAATTAAATTTTTGTGAATTTTTAAGTTTGTGAAAGTATTTTATGAAATTCATTCAATAAATAAATCATTATATACAAAAGAACAAGTCGATAAACTTTTTAAAGGAAAACTGACATTGCTGAATAATTAAATAATTATTTTGACCACAGTCCATTTTATTTTAACAATTAATTTAATTCTGCTTGTTTGCTAAATTTCTATAAATATTTCTATACAAGTCTTTTTCTAGCCTAAAACGATTTTGTGTTAAAACTTTGAATTCTTTCTATAACAAACATACAACAATATATTCTTTTTCCTTTACTAACTTACACATCTTTTTTACACATATTTTATTTAACATATTCAACTTAATCAAGTTATATTATTATTTTAATTATTTTTAATGTTTTACTTAACATTCCTTTTTGACATGTTTTTGTCCAGCAATTTTCAAAAATTTTATTCAAATGTTAATTTTCGAAATTATGGAAACTCAATAAAAAAAAATCTTTAATATTAAAATAAGAAAATTGCTTGTTGTTGCGTTTTGTTTTTATTTCAATTAAAAATATATTAACAATCTTGGTTTGTTTGATTTTCTTTTTCTAACAAATTTTTTAATGATTTCTTTTATCGTTAAATGATCACAGTCAAAAAATGTTTTACTATAATTAATGGCTTTGTTTTAATTTGAGTTTTTTTTTTAAATATTAAAATTATGAATATTATGAATTCCTAACAAGAAAATACAAAAGAATTAGTGTAACAAGCCAATCGGTCGATTTGAGTAAAAGTTTGCATGGAAAGCTCGAATTTGTTTAAGTGATTTTCCTAAAACTTTCTATACAAATCGACTGCGTGGCCTGTAGAAGCAGGGGTATTTTTTTTTGTAATAAATATAAAAATGTTTATCATGCTCTTATAAAAAATATGAGAAATTACAAAAAAAAATTAATTGTTTTTTTCTGAAAGCTTTAGTGAAAAGTACCAGCCGAACTAAAAATATTAAAAAAAAGTTCAAATAATTTTTCTAATTTTTTCTTATTCTTTTAATTGTTTTTGCACCTGATTTTAAAACTGATGCCGAATGTATGTTTAATTTTTTGTTCTTAATTTATCAAAGTGCATTAATTTTTTTTAAATTTTTTTCCAGGGTATTATTTATCATTTCAGGATGGATTTATTTCGAAAAAGTTCTTTTACCTTTTTGCAATTTATTGAATTTATTTCTTGTAGTAGTACTTAGATTTAAGTTGTTGTTGCACTTATTTTCCATATTTTGCAAAACAAAAAAAAATATTTAAAAATAAATATCTTATAACAATATAAACTGATGACGTTGGCGAATCGTTGCTAATTTTCTAATTTTACATGTATATTGAAAAATTTAAGCAAGCTTCGACGAACAATTCTGTAAATTAAGCAGTTAGAGTATCGTTTTCAGAAGGCCTGGAAAAATACAGTGGGCGCCACTTGCAGTGTTGGCAATTATGTTGTTTTTCCCAAAAAATAGGACTTTTTGAATTAAAAATAATCAAAAAATTCAGTGCAATTTCATCATAGTCAAAGGTGCGGAGTTAAGTAAAATAAAAGATATCATTAAAGAAAAATATAAAAAATATAAAAAGAACAAAACAAAAAGAAAACATAATAAATTTTTTCTATGTCAGTAATCCACTTATTGTTTTTTTTATTTGACTTGGGATACCGAAAAGAAGATATTGGATAGTGCAGCTATACCATGATTTGCAGTCCTTCATTTTCATCCAAAGCGAATTTTGGCGGGAGTTTGGCAGCATTTGCATAACTAGATGGTCCATTATGGCGAATCTGGAAGCATCGCACGTAGACCATGTCAAATTGGAATTCGCAGACGATCATTAAATCGTATAATTCACGATTACTTAAATTTGTATCCGTAAAAATTCAAAATTTCAAGCAAAATAAACCCTATGGGCTTGCATATTTGTCTGGAATGCGGAATTCCATATGCGTGGGTGAGCATAGAATCGGTACTAAACACATTCACCCCAGCATTTTTGAAATTCATATACATATCGTGCCATAACGGCCAAAAAGGCTTAAGCGACATAATTTTGGAAATTGATTTTTTGTTACCAAAATCAATCATTTCCAATCGTAAATAATAGATTTTCGTCAAAAAACGAGGTCCAAAAAATGTGTCGGTTAAGCCTTTTTGGCGGTTATGGCTCTATATGTATGTACGTCTTGCTTCCATATATTGTACTAAACCAACAATTAATGCTGTCGCATTATATGTGAATCACCATTGATGCAGTGATGTTCCAGTATACGAGTGTTTACACAAGTGATGTCGCGAGCACTTCTTGTTCGTAACAAACACTCCAAACACCACCTGGGGGTCTACGCTGTATTTCGAAACGAAAGAAATTGCTTTCGAATTTGTATGTTATTAACATTGCAATTCGATAACATTTGCATTCGTTTCGAGTTACAGAGTAGACCCCCTGGTTACAAATATTGGTAACAACTGCTTAACATGATGGTGCTGCCACTGCGGATTTTTTAGATTTTCAGTATTGCCGTAATTTTACGGGGAACTTCTTTGATTTTTGGGAATTTTTAGCTAAATTTTTTTAATCTCCAATATGGTTTGTGTCTTTGGTAAAAGTTTCGCGATTTGGAAACTCAAAATTAGATTATCTTAACTTAAGCACTTTTTTCTGTTTGCTGCAGATATATCAACTTCAGACAGCTACTGCTTCCGCCAACAGTGGACGACCGCTGCCTGTTTCCTCACGGCATATATATCTGACGACATCGTTTTTCATAATAAAAAGAGCTGATGTCAGAATGTTTGTCAGAAGAAAATAGAGCCGTCTTTGCGTATGACTTTTACAAAAGCAATGTTTTACGGGTAATACGACATATATGTACGTATTTCGCAGTGGTAAATCTGACATGTCATATATAATCATTCTGCCAAAAAAAAACCGACTTCAATGAAAAAATCTGATAGAATATTTTCGAAAAAAGTCTATGGCATATAAAATTAATTTTTAATGGGCGAGTCTTCGCCAATTTTTTAAATGCAATATTTTGTGTTTTTTAGAGATCAGGGTGTGTGTTAAGTTTTGTAAAAATCGGTACAGTATAACCACTTAAAATAAAATTTTACATGTTAATGGGCATGACTCCGTCCATTTTTTTAAATGGGAGATTGTGTTTATTTTTGAGTTCAAGGTGTGTTATGAGTTTTGTAAAAATCGGTTAAATAGAACCACGTGAAATATAATAATAGATTTTAATTTTTTCAAGCTTAAAATTGTTTAATTACAAGAACTAAAGGTGTTTGCTAGGTTTCGCTGCAATAAAATACGTAGAATATCATGAAATCAAATAAAAATATTTGTGGGCGAGTCCCCACCCAATTTTTTTTCCACTAGGACCTCTCAGAAAAAAAAAAATAATTATTACAATCGTTCTAATATGAACCGAGCTATGAAGTATCACTACCAAACAAAAAATAGAGGTGAATTGATAACCTCCTCCTTTTTTTTTTTTTTGAAGTCGGTTAAAAAACAGGCTTGAACTGGGAAAAAAATCTGCTTAAATATTTTATTATTGCCTGAATGCAGAACCATCTTTCAATGTAATTCATGTTTTAAATACATCAGTTTTTCTTAAAGCAAATCTCTTCAATTCTCTTTTTAAACTATTCGTTTCTTTACTCACAGACTAGAGGCCTGCGTAAACAGTCTTGAAATGTAAAAACGTCATGATTTTTAAATGTATTCACGTCGCATGTATTTTACTAAACCAATAATAAATACTGTCGTACTATAAGCGAAGCACGATGGATGTATTGGTGTATGTGTATATCAGTGTTAACAAGCAATGTCGCAAGACAGCTTGCTTGTAACAAACACTCAAAAGAAGTACTGTTGATTAGTGTATGCTTGTTATTTTTCATATTGTACGTTTGAGTGTGTGTATGTGTAATATGTAGATGGTAAGCTATTATGTGATTAACCGCATACAACTAATGTTAATGCATGTCTGTGCCTTTGCATGTGTGCAGAAAAATAACCCTGCAAAAAGTGCGAATAGTGAAATTGTGGTGATTTACTAGTGACCTTGTCAGTAGCACTACTGACCATGTGCACCCCAGCCAAAGGTATCATCTATTGACATTTAACATTAGCTTGTCATTGAAAATCCACCACTAGCACTACTGACTTAGTAGTTCTTTCGGGACCACATGGATACATTGGCACCAAATATTCACTAGTAAATTTTAAGGGCTCTAGTCTAGAATATCGATATTAATAGTTGTTAAACTTATAGTGATTTTCTAGTGACATTTTACGACCATATGGAGATATTTGAACCGAAGATTCACTCGTAGATTTTAGTGACCCTCGTCTACATATATTTATTTAATATTATTGTACAACATAATAAAAAAGAAAAACAAACTATGGACGCGTTCATTGACAATATCAGCAAAAATACACTAGAACTGTCGTCTCTAACGTATCTCTACTCGCGCATAAAAGGAAAGTTGTCCACATTTTAACTAGTGCAATTGTCGCTGGAGAAAGAGTATTGACATAGAGACATATGGTTCTAGCTTGACTAGAGGGAAAAGATCATACACACATACATGCATGACGTTTGTACACGCACCTATGCGTAGAAAGAAGCTAGTATTACAAATTCTTCCGTCACGAAGTGTTTTCTTCTTTACTCTTATACCTACAATACCCAAATAAATTTCTTGCAAACAGTGTTGTTAACGTTTGTTTTATAAGATTTCGCTGTAGCAAAGCATTTGAAAAATCCCTCATGTCTTAAAAGTTCTTATAAGATATCTTATGCAGGAGACTATCACAGACATTCTGTTTGTTCAATTTTCCTGTTGTATTAATGCAGCGAAACAAAAAAAAAAAAAAAAAAACAAAAGATAATAGAAGTAACTTTTCGCTACAAGCAAGTCTGTACCCCTCTCTTTTCTTCTTCCCTCTCTCTCTCTCCCATAAACTGAAAGTTGCTTCAAGAAAGACAGTCATGTCTGAAACAAGACGAAAGGCCAAGTCACATGGCATCCATCATACTTTAAAATTCGCCTTTTACAACTGACATCTAAGTTAAAATACAGGCTTGCATATTACATTCAGTACGTCTCTATAAACTTAATAAGTAAAATATTAATTTGGCATTATTAGTGCGTTTAAAAAATTTTAAACTTAAATTTTAACAATTCCCATAAAAAATCACTAATCATGAAAAGTACAAAGGTTGGGCAACTTTTAGCGCAAGTTGAGTAATTTGACAGCTTTTATATGGCTTTTTGGTATTCTTTGATTTATATTTTTTTTATTTGGCAGCACAACTAAAATAAAATGAAATAAAAAAAGAAGAGAGGTGAATTAGGACACCCGGTTATAGCTATGCTTTTAGTTATATAAAACATATATATTATTTTATGATGTTGTCAAATTCTCTGAAAATATTTCAAAACGTTTCCGTTTTCCCAATTATTTTCTTTTCTATCGCCATACGATTAAAGTAATGGATTGTTTGTGGCCGGTGGCAGCTGCTAGCCGGCTTACAGCTGATCGGCTGTGTTCTCTGTTTCGTGTTCATGTTCAAAAACAATACAACAACAACAAATTGAGCAATCCTTATCACTGTTTTTGTTTTGGTGTTTCACTCACTTCAGAGAACGCAACCAAACAAAATTAAATATTTTGTTTCGTTTATTTGCGTACTCTGCTTTTAAGTGCAAAGAAATAAAAACAAAAATAAATTTGTAACTGTAATAGCGTCTATTATTTTTGTTACGAAAATCACGTCCTAACTCCGGAATAGCGCAATAAATAGCATAGCTATAAAAAGCTTAAGTTTAATTAATAAAATGAAGAACAAATGATTCCTTCAACAAATTCAAAAATAAAAGTTGACATATAACGTATGAAGGAAGCATTCTATGTGACTCGGCCTTAAGCAATTACCAACCACAGCTTTTATTTATTTATGCAGTGTTTGCGTATTTTACAGAATTGCTATTTTAAGAATTTAAGAATTAGAGGTTACTGCGAAAATTTAGATTTTCCTTAATTCACCAACCAGCCAAGCCAGTCTATTGTTTTTTAATAATTTTAATTTTGTTTTGTTTTAACTTTGTTATTGTTTTAATTAGTTCGGCTAAATTTTTGCTTATTCAGTTTAATTACTATTATTATTATTGTTATTATTATTATTATTATTATTTTGTGTAATTACTAAAATATCTCTATTCAGTATTTGTAACTATAATTATGTCTCTAAGTTTCAGCAGTACAAAAATTATTCATTGCATTTATTTATTTAATTTAATTTTTTGTTTTTTTGTTTTTTGTTGTTGTTTGTTATTGTTATCTTCTTTGTTAATTCTGTTTGTTTTGTTATAAATTTCATACAAATTCTTTCTAAGCTAAATTGTGTTTAAATGTTGTTTTTGTTGTTGTCTCATTTGTTTTAAAAACTATTCATTCATGCATGATGTGATTCATGTTTTATATAAATTTTTTTGTTTTTGTTTTTTTTTTTGGTTTCATTAAATGTTAATAAAAATATGTTTGTTGTTTGTTTGGTTTTACTTAAAATTTTATAATAATATATTAATTTGCTAACAGTTTGTTGTTGTTGTTGTTGTTTGGGTTTTCATTACAATTACATTTTATATTTAACTTAAATTTAAATATTATATGTATTCGGTATGAAATTATAATTAAACTTATGATAAATACTCTGTTTGTTTGTTGTAAATTTCTTTTCAATTCTAAGTTTAATCAATCTTAGGTATAATTCAGTTGGATTCAATAACTATTTGTTAATATATATATTTTTTTAATTTTCTTAACATTTTCAATTTTCTTTGTGTTAAAATTTTAATATATTTTTATTAAATTTTTAATTTTTTATTTTATATATAAGTACAGCTTGTTTTTAATGTGTTAATCTATCATAATTATTATTTCTTACATTTTATTGTGGCAGTTACTTACTTGCCTTATCATTTTCCCATCAGTTTTAGTTTGTGTTTTTTTTGGTTTTTTTTTGCATTTCCTTTTCCGTTTATATTTGTGTTTTTTTTCTAGCTTAATTCATGTCTAGTTGTTTTATTTAATTAACGCTTTTTTTATATTTGAATTTTTATGGTTATTGAATATGTTGTGTAAGTCTGTTTCTTTAAAGTTATGTTTCACAATTGAACTTTTAATTGGGTTAAATGTTTCATTCTTAGGGCTAATAAATCAGTTCAAGTTAATCTCTGTTTTTGGTTTAAAATGTGTTCAAACCAGCAAACATGTAAATCAATGCAGTATTTAAACCATCTGTAAACGCATAAAATTGGGCGTTTAAACTACCAATACAGGCCATATGATTTTATTACTTACAGACCATATGTTTTGCATTTAAAAAGCATTAAACTTTTTTCCAAGCTTCTACTTTTTCTTCAGATTCGATTCGATTTGTTCTCTTACACTCTATTGTTCCTTTATACTATTCTACTTTGCAAAGAATATATATAATTTCTTTCTTAGCAAAATTTGAATGCTTTTAATTAAATATTATTAAAGTTTATGCCTTTTTGATTGTACAAAGAACTGATAGCCTGCTGCAAAACAACTGTTTTTTGTCATTTCTTCTAGTGCTGCCACAGTATTAGTTTTTAAACTACACATGAGGTATGGTTCACTGATTTACTCCTGTTGAGTTTAAACCACATATGAATTAAAGTTTAGTTCAACTAAACCACCGTTTAAACTTTAACTGATTTATTAGCCCTTAGAAATATGTATGGTAATATATGGTTTTACTTGCTAGTTTAAGCGGCCAATTGTGATGGTTTAATCTTACATTTAATATTGACAACATAGACTTGTAAAACATACCAGTTTTTGTAAAAATTATATCGCTCATTTATCAAAACAACCTCATAACTCCAAAAAAATAGTTTGCCAGAAAACGAGTTTAAAGTCTTAAATTTTCACACAACTCAATGGAAAAGGAAAATTTGATTTTGCCTTCAGGAGTTAGGCAAACAAGATATTTATATGAAATTTTTACACAATATAAAAAAAGATATGAGGACTAATTCGGCATTAGTAACTAAATATTTCCATTTTTTGAGTTATGACGTTCCTTGAGTAAATATGATAAAATAATTTAAAAACACATAAATAAATATATATGTTTTATATTATTTATCTATTTCCTTTAACGCGCGCAATATTTTACTTGTTAATAATAAAATATGACAGTTCTTCTTCTTCCCAAAAAAAAAAAATCAAATTGTGTTGATAACATGTATGACTTTTGGACAGAAAATGTTGCAACTATTTTGTTTAAAGAAGTTTAAACTACCACTCAAAAACATCACGAATGAACAACGCATTCTCATTGTGAAATTGTTTTACCAAAATGGTGAACGTTTTGCGGCTACAGTTCGCAAATTTGCGATCAATTTGGGGTCACAATAATGCTCCAAAAGAGTCAACTGTAAAGATATTAATGGATAAATTTGCCGAAACTGGGTCTGTTAGTGATGTAGAGACAACAACGCGTCTTCGATCAGGTCGATCGATAGAAAATGTCGCAGCTGTACGTGATGATGTCACTCAAACGCAGGTCAAGCGCAAACAGTCAATGGTGTTCGGTATCGTGAAATGATAACCAGTTTTTTCGTGCCTAGAATTGAAGAAATGAATGTGGAGGGCATGTGGTTTCAACAAGACGGCGCCACATGTCATACAGCCAGAGAAACAATTCAATTGCTACATCAGTCATTTCCCGGTCGTGTTATTTCACGTTTTGGAGACCAGAATTGGCCGCCTAGATCGTGCGATTTAACACAATTAGATTTTTTTCTTTGGGGTTCTTTGAAGTCGATGGTTTACGCGAACAAGGCGACGACGACTCAAGGCTTAAAAGAGGAAATTGCACGCTGCATTAATGAAATACCGCAGCATTTATGCAAAACGGCCATTGAAAATTTCATTAAAAGATCGCGTGTGTGCCAGCAAAGCCGCGGCGCGGCGGCCATCTGCCCGATTTGCTGTTCCACACATAACCTCATTTTGTCTACTTTATGATATCATAAAGTTTCATGATTTTGTTTTAAATATCTGTGTTTTATTTAAAATTTAAGTCTTGCGTTCTTATTGGGACACCCTTTATATCTGTGGCAATGAAGAAAAAATGCTTCAGTCATATTTCAGTATTTTGTAGGAGAGCACGTTTAAACTTTCAAGTAAATTTTCAGAAATTAAATTCTTTTGCAGCAAGTAATTTTGGTATAACTTCTCATTTGCCCAGTGGTTCTTTTGGATAGGAATATTACAGGTCTGCCACTAACTCAAAATTAGCTTATCTTGATTAAAGCACTTTTTCCTTTATACCGCAGATATATTGGTGCTTAAAAGCGAGAGCAGTATAATTTGACTTCAGAAAAAATCGAGTTATGCACATCGAAAAACGAATCTTCCTGCACGAGACCCCTTACAAGAACTTTTTAGACATGAGGGATTTTTCGAATGCTTTACTACAGCGAAATCTTCTAACGCAAACAATACTGTTTGCAAGAAATTTGTTTCATTATTGTAGGAATAGGAATAAAAAAAAAAATACTTCGTGACGGAAGAATTTGTGATGTTTGCTTCTTCATACGCATGGGCGCATATACAAACGTCATGCATGTACATACATACATACACACATAACCCTACAACCAAAGTAATACGAATATGATTCGAAATCGTATTGCTTGGAAGAAAAATATTATTGCGGCAACAATCATATTCGTTTTGCGGAAGTTTCTCCCTTCGGAAGGGGTTGTGCGGCCAGGGCGATACTTCTAAGAGAAACGAATCCAATACTTCTAGAAGATAAAACTGTGAAATGCTAGATAACCATTAATAATCTAATAGAATTATTAATGCTATTGGAAGATTATCTTTAGGAAGATAAATTATTTATAACGATAGATTATCTCCTAAATTACAATTTTGTTAAATTATTTGAAATAAAAAAAAACAGATTATCGTAAGTCACTCCTAAATTAAAACTACCATTAATTTAAATTTATAGCAATTTTTTATGGTCAACTAAACTCAATTTATCATCACAGTAGTCATCATATGTTTAGAACAAAAAGGAATTTCCTGAGCTAATGTTTTCAAAATTTTCTGATTGTTTTTATTAACTGTAGTGTGTGTCTGTGTGTCTGTGTATCTGTGTATCTGTGTGTCTGTCTGTGTCCACGTACAGGCCAAACGGCTGGACCAATTTTCATTTAGTTTTTTCTGTTTGAAAGATGACTTGATCGAGAGGGTTCTTAGCTATGTTTGAAAAAAATCGGTCCAGCCGTTTAGAAGATAATACATCTTTTCTGAAAAAAGTCGGGGGTTTTTAAAATTTTTAATTTTTGTTATTTTAAATTAAATATTTGTTTTATCTTCTAGTTAAAAAATATATTAATATTAAGGGTTTTCATGAGAACTCTTAAAATTCCAATTTGTGCAATTGGGCAAATATGCCCCTTTTCAACTTTTGCTCAAACAGTTAAGTAAATTTGAATGAAATGTCAAAAAAATTAATATAACAAAAATAAAATTTCAAGCAGTTTTTGAATTAAATACGTACTTACATATATCTCTAAAAATAAAAAGTGTGTGTGTATATATAAAAAACCAAAGAGATGTTGTTTACTAAATGCACAATTGCACAGCTTAAGTTTACGGGTGAAAATGGTTGGGCAAAGTTGACAGGTTTGTGTAAATAAATTTCCATACAATTTTTGACATTTTATTTGCGACAGTGTAAAAATGCACAATTGCACAGTTTGCGAGGCTTTTGAACATTCTCATGAAAACCCTTATTATAAATTTATTGCGCATGTAATAAAATACCAGGCTGAACAAAATTCAACATTTAATAACACAAAATACCTTGTTAAAGGAAAAAATAAATAGTCAATACATTTTTTGAACTGTTCATTCAAACAGTTTCAATAAAATTAAAATATTTTAACATCAAAAAAGTATTGCTTTTGTGATTTTCTTCTAAATGATAAAAATAAGATATTGTGTATATGTATATCTTCTGGGTAAGATATCTTCTAAGGGCCATTATTACAACTTAAAGTTAGTTAAAAGTAGGACTTTATCGTAAGTATAAAAACTTTATCATTTGCAAAATTTTACTTTAACCTAAAGTGAGCGATATAAATTACAGGTAAGTTTATCCTACATGGTAAGTTAAATCCAATTTTCACTAATGGAAAGCTTTTTATACACAGAAAAAAATTATTTGTAAATACAATTAATTTTTTTGTTATATCAATTAAATAATTAATTGTTTTTGAACCTACAACGATTTTTGTAAATACAATTAACGAAATTGTAAGTTGAGAGAAAATCTGAAAAATATTTTTAATTAAACATATCAACCAACAGTTTGTTGAAATTTATTTATTTGTTCAACATTTATTTTTGTTTGATTTCAAAGTTGTTTCAATTAAAGTTATTGTTATATTGACAACGTTAATTGCTAAATTTCTGTACCATAATTGTTATATTAATAACGCTTTTTTATACACAACACAATCCTCGAAACGATTTTTGCTTGTCTGCGAAAAACACTAATACCTAATTTACATTAAGCATTTTTTTCATGAAATTAGTTGCATGAAAATTTTTATTTGTCAATAGGAGGCCTGGAGGACCAACTTATATCAAAAAAGTTGTCAAAAATGCATTAGAGATTTATTATACCTACTTTTTATATAAAATTCTCTTTTATAGCGCTGCAATTAGCAAATAGAAAAAGTTGCATGCAACAAAATTCATAAAATTTCACGAAAAAATGCTTAATGTAAATCAGGTATAAATGTCTTTGAGCGGAGTTGAACCGGCAAACTCAGTACTAATAAACTAACTCACTCACCTCTCAGCTAAAGAGCAACACTTCACTAGATAAGCAAATGATGAATACACACAAAACATGATTTTGTGCGCATTCCGTATATGATATAATTTAACAAATAATTTTGTTGAGTAGTTTAATTGACTACAAAAATTTAAATTTGTCATATCAACAATGATCATTGTTAATTTTTAAATTAAATATTAACAATTTGTTTTATTTTATTTAATTTAATTTGTTTTATTGGTTGCATTTCGATGATATTTTTTTCTGTGTACGTCCGATAAAATCCTACTTTTAACTAACTTTAAGTTGTAATAATGGCTCTAAATGTTTGTATGGAAGTTTGGTGTATGCTCTTTGATTTTTCTGCGCACATACAAACGCACACATGCATTGACATTAGTTGTGTACGCTTCAGTGATGCCATTAGGATACGAAAGATACATTTTTCGTATTTTTTGATGACTTGACGTACCATGTATAATCCTGACATATTTCGTATCTTTTGGATCTGTACGCAAAATTTACAGAAATAAAATATTAAACTTTCCGTCTCTGACAAAGTTTGTTAAAGTTATCAATATCGTTAACAGTGACAACTAAATACAAAAATAACATGTATTTTGTTGTTACTCTGTCGGGATTTGAGCTAACATAAAAGTAACTAATGGTTAAACAGAGACGAGTGACAACTGACTCAAAAGCTAACTCATTTTACATGTTAAACACTATTCAATTTCTCAACGTAACGTCCTCAGAACGAGTCAGTACTCACTCACGCTGCATAAGTTTCAAATAACCACAAGTTAGCTCATTTCGAGTTAGTTTTTGGCTGATAAAATTCAAGTGCACTATTAGTTAGCTGCGAACTGACTAACTAATGGTTGGCCCATAATGAGTTAGTTTGTGGCGCATCAAAAAAAGATTTTTTTGAGCTAGCTATGATTTGATTTAACTTACTAATGTTCAACATTTTTAGTAAATTTAATTTTGAAACAATTTTAAATTAATTTTTTTAGAGACGAGAATGTGTATATAACCGTAATCACCTTCTTTGTCAGCCATCATACTTAACACTTTGCCATCGCGCCATATAAAATATAACCGGCACAGAGTTAACATAAACATAAATTTTATGCCGACATCTTCTCGATAAATCTTGACTCATGACTGCATCAGCTTCGAGTTGGCTAAAAGTTAGTTCAAAACTTATCGAGGAGAACTTAGCTGTAAAAAACAACTCACTAATCTCTGCATCAGTTTTGAGTTAGCTTAAAGTTAGTTCAATACTTATCGGGAAGAAGACAGTTGTGCAAAAAACAACTGACTCACATCTGTATCATTTATGATTTAGTTGAGAAGCTAGTTGAAAATGAGTTAGCCAAAAGTAACCCATATTTTGAGCTAGCTAATAAAAATCCGACAGGGTAAGTTTTCTAAGTTCTTCTGTCGTCTGCTTATTCTTATGTATGTATGTTAAGATGAAATTTTAGAAGAAAACAATAACGATCTTTATAGTGTTTTCATACCTAAAGTTAAAACCTGGTTTTAACGTTAAAACCTTACACAGCTGATTTTGCGTTCACACTGCAAGTTTGATAAAATCAGGTTTTATCTCACAAACTGTCTAATAACTTTATTCCAAATAAAATAAATCTTGTGTAGAAATACTTGTATTTGTTGTTGTTTTTTTTTTTTTTTTGCTTTTTATAACATTTATTTATAACTCAGAAATTGCACAATATGCTTTAAAATGTAAATTATTTTATATATTTTAAATAAACATTTTAAAATTATGGAACTACATATGTAATTATACAAAATTAATAAGTGCTTGGAAATAAAGTTATTATATATAAAAAATGCGTAAATACATTATAAGCTAAACGATTTTTATATGCAGATTGATGTCAGTCATATCGTCTTTTTTCACTTTCCAGAAGATACTTTTATGGCGTAATTTTTTTATTATTGTTGCTGCTGCATCAATTTTTAAATTGGAAATCTCTCAATCGGTATGTATTCTTAAGGCCCAACTATAATATGAATAAGCTGGCTTAAGCTAATGTCAGAATTGAACGAAAGGTCTGTCAAATGCTTAAGCAAATTCGAAGAGACTTTTAAGTGGCTATAATAAACTTATTTGATATAAAAATTTATTCAGCCATAGTTGCACATATGTATTGTACCTTACGTAATTTTCGAAAAATTTTATTTCTTCTTCTTTTCATTAAAGACTATAAAATGATTATAATTTAAAAAAAATTGTGTTAAAGTATTATAATCTGCAATTATTTTTATTAATTATTATGCTGCAAGAATCTCCATTCTTCTAAGTAGTACATCCCACTACCTGATGGAGCTTCCATCCATTTGAGCTCCTTGCAAAAACGTTCACGAAGTAATTTCCATTGTAATTCATGAAAATATTACAAATTTGTACGCGAACAAACACTTCTAATGTACATCTTGCATACATACCACTTTTATTGCAAATTTCCCCTATTTCTTTCCATGCCTTCTCCTTAACGTTTTTGTTGAAGGAAATGGGATTCTTTTATCATAGAGACATTTATTTTTTTTCACATTTTCTATTAAATTTGTAATAAAAACTATTTCGTCTTTTTTTCCATTTTAATTTATTTTATTTTAATGTCACTACACAAAAACAAATGACTCCGTACGGAATGTGCGTTCAGTTTGGCACTTTACTTAAGCAAATTACATTTGATGAAACTTGACGAAAAGTTTCATTAAGTACATTATAGTTGCACACATACGTATTGTATGTAATCGCACAGTTGCTTAAGTTTGCTTATTCATATTATAGTTGGACCTTTATATTGTGTTGTATTCTGTGTTCCAAATGGAACAAAAATGTCAAAAGCACGTAGCCAAAAAGCCAGGGTATCCCACGTGTAGAAGCTTCTTTCGGTTGCTGCGAACGGCCTATACCATCGTGTAGGAAGTAGGAGTTTCCAAGATCCACTCCTAGATTTTTTTATGGTCTCCACGAGTTAAATTAAAAACGTTTGCACTTGACAATGGAAAATTCCACAAAAAACTAACTGTAAGCGATACGATTAGTTGCGAGTGAGACGCAAAAATCTTGAAGGTCAATAAACAACAGTAGCCTGGGGCCTGATTCCCGCATTCGATTGCGAGCGAGTTTTTACTCGAATGTGCGAGTTTTTTAACTTTTGGGATTTTCGCATTCGGTTTCGAATAACACATATCGAAATTTCTAATGACAGCATTCGATAACGTGCATACATTCGAATGCAACCGTTCGTGTTTTTACTCGCAAGCAAAAAGGCATTCGAAATCAGGTCTAACATAGAAAAAGCGAAGAAAAAGAAAATGTATGTTCAATATTTGACTTATTTATTTATAAGAGAATGAATACACAAATTTACGTATAAAAAAATTACAAATTATACAAATTAAAGAATTTCTAGTTGACTTTAAATATAACAAAACACATTGACTTTGCAAATAATGTTTTGCCTAAGAGTTGTCGGGGAAAATAAAAAAAATCAACCAACTCTGGGAGCATCTAAATAACAAATTAACTGCTTCTGGTCAACCAATAAAAGAATCGAAAATGTGACTAGTGCTCTATTCTTTAACTTTACACTAATTTATTATTATTAAGTTATTAATTAAATTAAAATGAAAATAACATTTATGTATATTTGTTTCTTTTTTTCTCCATATACTTGTGCACACATACATATATACAAACATATGCTTTTGCTTACAATTTATTCAGTGTTGTGAAATGAATTTATATATAAATATATTTTCCTTTTTCCAACACTGAAACAAAAACTCGATTCGCTTGGTAGCGAGTGACATCATCGGAAAATTTCTTGCCATCGAAATTAATTTCTATTCGAATTCAATTCCGATCACGAGTGCAGGAATTAGGCCCCTGGTTGCATTTAAAAAATAATCAGCTGCTTCCGGCCATTTTGACTTGGCAGCACTGAACTTAGCACAGCGAAGACAAGGTTGC
The DNA here is from genome assembly GCA_949987645.1 of Tachina grossa. Taxonomy (NCBI): domain Eukaryota; kingdom Metazoa; phylum Arthropoda; class Insecta; order Diptera; family Tachinidae; genus Tachina; species Tachina grossa. Next base: position 65,640,039 of record OX465274.1, read on the forward strand.
GATTCATAAAACCAACTTAAGACCAATTCAAAAATGGTTTTAAGGTGATTTTAACAAAATCATTTTGTATGATAAAATCAGGTTTTAGCAGTTGGTTTTAATTTTCAAACCAACTTTTATTAAAACCATGTCAGTGTGAAGACACTATTAAGGATGTTTCAACATACGATCCACCTAAATCGATGAAGTTGTTCTGGGGAAATAGTAACATCGTTTTTATTTTCAGAAAATTTATACGAAATTTTTTATATAATCGCCTTAGTATAAGTGCTCGTATATTAATTTTTACAAAAATTAGTATAAAATTGAATTTTCAAATTTTTTCCAAAATGTATCTTTTTGGGAAAAAATTTATCTTTGTGTAAACTAAAATGTATCTTTCTCGAAATTTCACTGGCAACACTGGTGCGCTTGCTTTAAAAAAATCTCCCTTAAATCAGTAACCCGCAAGGCATACCACAATTGCGGACAACAAATTCACACCAGCATTGCCACTTTCTGTGTAATAGTGTAAAATCTGTACAATTTCAAATTCTTTGCACTATTTTTGCACTATAAATTTTTTGTATAATTTTGCACTATTTGACTAACGGCATTCATATTTTTGTGCTTAAAAGCGATAACAGCCTAAGATGACCTAGGACAAAATCGAGTTATAAATATATGCTACAAAATTCTGCAAACTAAACTTACTACATGCGTGAAATTCCAATGTCTCAAGAGAAGTTTATTATAAAGATACTTATAAACAAAACAATATTGACCTACATAAGTTTTAATAAAATATTAATAAAATTTAAAACTAGGGCCAAATTATACTCAAATTATTTAGAAGATTTGCTAAGAATTGGATTCCATTTGAACCGTAGTTGTTTAAGGCAATGTAAACTTCAAAAATTTCAACAATATTTCTAAGTAGGGAGTCATAATATTTTGTCACCTACTATGATGAAATATCTAAAAAATGTCATTTGGAGCTCCTTTCATTTTCTCTTGGACTAATTTTAATTAAAGTCTAGTTACATAAAAGTTGATTTTTAAAGAAAATTAGCTATTTTTGGTTCACAACAAAAAAAGGGAAAATTTTCTCACGTATTCTTATTCTCTTTAATTAGGTCGTCGATGAGACAGCGACGAATGAATATCAGGCGGATGCTTACATATTTTTTATATATTTTTTTTTCAAGAATATTTTTCCAGCAAACATACGTGTTTCATTTCAAACGCTTGGCTTTGTGTTTGGTGAGTATATAGCTTGCAACCTCAACACATACACAATTTACCAAAACATTAACAGTGCCCACCAATGTTGTAAACATTCATGTACACGAACCTGAGTTTCGATAAAAAACGAATGCTCACTAAAGCGAAGAAATTTCGAAATAAAATTCTTCGATATTTGTTCAAAAATTTAAAAAAATTCGAATGTTCGCTAAAGCTTTGAGCTTCAAACTTCTCTCGATAGTTTTCCGAATGTGTGACGGTAGCCGAGTGGATGCGTGCTAGCCTGTTAGTCTAGAGCAATGCTGCCCACAGAGAGAAAACCGAGAGTAATCTATAAGCGTATGTGCATTCATTTGTACAAAAAGCCGATTGATGTTCGGCACTCTGGCGCTTCTCTGGCCAGCGGTTGTCCAAAAACGAGATACCAAACTCGAGGCACGACAGCACTGTAAATTAAAAAATAAAATAACAACACATGCCTACATATGTGCAATAATTGAACAGAAAAAAATTTGACACGATAGCCTAGTGGATGTGTGCTGTGCTAGTCTGTTAGAATGGAGGTACCATGTCCAAATCCTGCAGCGTAAGTTAAGGTATTAAAAAATAAACTACGCAAGCCAAAATAAATAAATTAAAAAAAATAACCTTTTGCCTGTGGCAAACATTAAATAAAAATATACTTAATAGTAACAAACCAAAAAAGTTTGTCTTAAGTAGAACAAAAAATAAGCACATTAACTAACATGTGTATAATTAGTAAAAAGAACAAAACGACAATGGTAAGACTGTTGTAAATATAGAGATGGGAAAATTGAGCTTACAATACAAAAAAGCTTTCAGCAAATTGAAATACGATGAATCAAAACAATTCACATATTTCCTTTGCAATAATGGCTGAGTACATAAAGCAGAAATCTACATCAACTGACACCACACACAGTGGACCAAACACAAAAGAACGCTGATGATGAAGGTTTAGTGGCCTTCGAAAACGGCTGGCTGTTCCGTTCAACTATGTGTTGTCAGAATATTTACAACTAACTTTGGTGTTATTTGTTCATTAATAATTATCACATGTAATTTGGCTTAAAAAGCGATACGAACTTTAGCCTGTTAAAATCATAAATATAGAAACATATGGAGTTCGAATAATAATTAAAATTAACTAAACCTTTTTTACTTTTTCTGCTGCCCTTTTAGGGTATCGAAATTAGTTCTATATTCCCTCACTAATTTACATTAAGCATCTTTTTTCATGAAATTAGTTGCATGAACATTTTTTATTTGTGAGAAGCAACTTTTATCGACAAAGTTGCCAAAAATGTATCAGAGACACATTCAACGTCCTTTTTATATAAGATTCTCTTTTATATCGCTGATATTAACAAATAGAAAAAGTTTCGTGCAACAAAATTCATGAAAAAATGCCTAGTGTAAACTAGGTGATTGTTAGCGAAACTTCGAGATTGAATGTTTATTTCGATTAATTTTTGGGTGTAACTCTCAATAGTTTTACACGATAAATGTTCGAGATATATTCGAAATCGATATCAATAATGAAAGTCTTGATCAACTGGGTTATACTACAGCATTTATGATTGGTTTAGTATAATATTTACATGCCATGACAATACATTTAAAAAACAAGACGTATTTACATTTCAAGACTGTTTACGCAAGCCTCCAACTCGCAATAATTTAAAGCAGTATCTTATCAATATTATTTTTCATTCATTTAATAGAAATTTCGTATTCGTTGAATGCAAAACTTGTTCGAATCAATTTTCGAATTTTAAATGCACTTAAATTCTTATACCCTTAAACTTCGCCGAGGCCCGAGCTTAATGGACCTAGACATAATGAACGTAGTCAAATTAAGTAAAGTGAAAGGGATGTGCAATTAAATTAATTTTAGCCGGTTCGAAAAGATTAATTTTCATTGCATATATATGGAGTTTAAGAAGCTGATATCTTGAGATAACTTTAGTTCGTCTGACGAGCAGTTTTAAATTCTAGTACAGTAGTTAATTTATTCAAAAATGAATTGAGCGGAAGTTATTGTATTTAAATCTCAAGTTTTTTGAATAAAGGCTTGAAAACTGCTGTTGATTAGTCCCAGTTCACACTAGTCAAGTCATATTGCTAAGCTTATTACTTCTTCTTCCATTGGCATTCACACAGTGCAAGTCTGATTTTTCAGCTAATATTTTTTATGCATAGTTTGTGTATGAGTGTAAGCTTTTTATTGGCAGTACATGAAGCTGAGTACACGTTTATTTTCCCCTCATCTCTCTCTCTCTCTCTCTCTCTCTCTCCTACAAACTAATCACTTTAGCAATAAGACTTGCATATTGTAAACTAGGACTTAGGTTAGGGTTTGTTTGTCTGGTCTGCTGTTTAAAGCTATTCAAAATTTGGTAATTGACGCATTGAAGATATTTGAAATCCTAGTTAAGCCCATTTTAAGGTGGAATCATGAAACATAACCTCATTTTCATTCGGGTCATTCTCGTTTGAATGTCGTTTTAAAACGAGAGATAAGAATGAAAATTTTGCATTTAAAATTAATCGTTTTACCTTAGCACCGTACTACCATTTCATTATAAAGTTTATTGTTTTTGTGTGTAGTTTTAGACGATATTTAAATGAGAATAGAACCGATTACTTGGAATATTTTTGTTTCAATATGGAATTAAAGCTTAAAATGATAATGATTTCATTATTATAAGTCAACCAGCTCTCAATTAGTTTACATTGATAAACACATTTTTCTTTCTTTTTTTGCTTTTATATAACATACAAAAATTCCAATCGTGGGGATGATGAAGTTGATGCTTTTGATGTATGTATCTATTTTTATTTCATGAGAATTTTTTCATACAAATGCTGGCTGACGACATGTAGAGGAACACATATGCACATACGAGTATACCTATGTATGTACCCAGCGGGAACTAGAAGGAGTAGGGATGCCTTCTAGAAGGCCTCTGTACGCCTTCTTTTGGATGTAGAAGGCCTGCTTGCTCCATTCCATACTCATATCTTTTTTACACGCGTTGTCATTGCGGAGCAGGCCTTCTGTTCTTGCATCTTTCGCCAGAGATTCTGAAAGGCCTTCAAACTAATAGATTTTGATTTTGCTTTGGTAAAAAAACCAAACAAAACATGTTACTCCTTCTCTTCTCCCTTCTCATAGAAGCGAGTGTGGAATGTGTATCGTATATTTTATGCGAAAGAGTCCTTTAATAAGGCCTGCACCAAGAAGGTCTTCTGAATTTTACCGCTGGGTATATATGCAGATGTGTATGTATAGGATATATTTAAAATGATAATTATATTTAATTTTCATTAGGTTCCTTCGATTCGTATTTTCGTCTGCTGCATATGTTGTTTGTGATTTGTTTTTAATTTGGTTTATTTGTTGTTTTTTTTTCTCCTAAATATAAGTTAGTTTTTGTTTAAATTTTTTATTATTTACCTATATGTATGTGTATGTATGTATATATTTAATACTTTTATTATACATATGAATATGCATGCTTTTTTATATACATATGTATGTATATACGAATATTTATGTATGTTTGCCTTGTATGTATAGTATGCATTTATGTATATACGAGTATGTATTTACATATATATTTGCTTGCCTTATTAAAAATAATGCGTTTTTGTTTTGATTGACACTATGATGGAAGAACAAATAGATTATCCGTATTAGTAGTAGTAGTAGTAGTTGTTGTTGTTGTTGCTGTTGTTATAGTACTAGTAGTAGTAGAAAAGAGTGTTGCTGTTGTTGTTATTATTTGATCATTAACTTCAGCTATTGTTGACATTGTAATTGATGTTGTGTTTGTCAACGCATTAGCTGTCGTTGTTATTGGCTTTCTTACTATATTAAGCTCAACTTGTGTTGTTATTAGCTTTTGCTAAAAATCGCTACTTGTCGATGGATTACCTAAATTGCTCTCCACCGTATCATCCTTGTGTCAGAGTGGTGGTTTATAGACTTCAATGGCCGGCGTCAGCATGTCAACTCGCGTTGATATTGAAGTATCACTGAAAAATAGTAAAATAGCAAAAAACCGATTAGTGTCAATTTCAGTTGATGGATAAAAGGATGGATTTTTGCTAAGTTTTACTTGTTGCAAATATGAAAAAAGATTAATTATTATATAAAATTTCATTAAAGCTTTTTTCGGAAACTCTTTAGAAGTGTAAATAAATATAAACAACATCAGTAGAGTTAATAAAATATCGCCAAATTTGCGAAAACCATGGAAATGCGAAATCGAGATGAAAAAGGTAAAAATTTTCCAAATATTTTAAGAAAAATATTCATCAAAAAGCTGTTGATAATAGTAAAGTTTTGAGAAGATTTTAACTAAAGAGTGGATTTTGTAAATACAAACGAATTTTTAATTTTGAAATTTGTATGGAAAAAATATATTTTGAAACTAATTTTCGTTATTTTTCATACAAATTTGAACCGTTTGGAAACGTTTAGAAATTTTTACATAATTAATTTTCAATGAAGAATATATTTTTCGATTTAGCTCATATTCAGCAACTTTTATTGCAAATGGAATATGTGAATTATATTGATTAATCGTATTACACTTAACTGAAAACTTTCTTTTTTGTAATGAGAGCTCAATTTTACCATCTCTATATAAAAAAGAAATCTACATCAATTGACACGACACACAGTGAACCAAACATAAAAGAACGCTGATGATGGAGGTGTCGTGGCCTTCGAAAACAGCTAGTTGTTCCGTTCTACTACATGCTTGTCAGAACATTTACAATTAACTTTGGTGTTATTTATTTATTAAAAATTATCACATGTAATTTGGCTTACAAAGCGATACGAACTTTAGCGTGATCAAATCATAAATATAGAAACATAATAATTAAAATTAACTGAAAAAAATTTTTTTTGTTTATTTCAATCAAGCGCTGAAACGATTAGTATTCCACCCCAAAAATTTCCAGTTCAAAAATCGAACGTTATTACTTTTAACGAGTATTAAGTTTTTTGCTATTGCCTTTATAATCTTAATATATTTGCAAAATAAAGAATATGACACAATGAAATGTTCATGTCCAGCTCTAGTTAATGCACATATAGTACAAATATTTTATTTACACAAATGAAAAGACTGGGGTTGGTCACGTGATGCTGACCAATCAAAAGGTTCATTTGATAGAGTTACTGGTGGAAGGAAGGAAGTGTGTTAAAAAAATATTTAGGATGAATAACAATAGGATTATAAACATAAAGAAATGTGAATTTAACACAACATTAATTTTGATAATAAATGAATGAGTACCGGCTTTGGAAGCTTTAATCGAGCTCAATTTTACCATCTCTATATAAAGCAGAAATCTACATCAATTGACACGACACACAGTGAACCAAACATAAAAAAACGCTGATGATGGAGGTGTCGTGGCCTTCGAAAACAGCTAGTTGTTCCGTTCTATTACATGTTTGTCAGAATATTTACAATTAACTTTGGTTTTATTTGTTCATTAGTAATTATCACATGTAATTTGGCTTACAAAGCGATGCGAACTTTAGCCTGACCAAATCATAAATATAGAAACAAATAAAGTTCGAAAAATAATAATTAAAATTAACTGGAAAAAAACTTTTTTTGTTTACTTCTTTCAGGTGCTAAAACGATTAGTAATCCACCCCACAAATTTCCAGTTCAAAAATCGAACGTTGCTATTTTTAACTTTTTGTGTATATTAAGTTTTAGCTATTGCCTTTATAATATTAATATATTTACAAAATGTAAGAATGAAATGTTCATATCCAGCTTTAGTCAATACACATATAGTACAAATATTTGATTTACACAAATGAAAAGACTGGGGTTGGTCACGTGAGGCCAATAAATCAAAAGGTTCATTTGACAGAGTTACTGGCGGAAGGAAGGAAGTGTGTTAAAAAAATATTTAGCATGAATAACAATTGGATTATGAACATAAAGAAATGTAAATTTCACACAACATTAATTGTGAAATTGTTTTCTTTACCAGACAATAAATGAATGAGTACCGTCTGTGGAAGCTTTGATCGAATAAAGCATTTGTTATTGAGGATATTCTGTCTTGCTTTTCATTTGTTGGTCTAATAGGGATTTTTCCTTTTTCCCTTGGACTTATGATATAATTCTGTGGCAATCAAAAGAAAATGCTTAAGCCTGAAGTACAGCGCTTTTGAACTTTCAAGTCGATTTTCAGATATTTATTTATTTTGCTGTTGAATTGGAAAGTTCGGCGTTCACTTTTAGTTTATTTACGAAAACATCGTTCTTCACACCATAACTAATATATTGAATTTGAAATATACAAATTAGGCTATTATTCCATATGAGATTATAAGTTATTCTGCTAAAACTTCCTGAAAAATCTCACAAACTACATGATATTTTGCCCAGGTGTATTTTTGAATATGATGATTTTAAGCACTTTTTTCCCTTTTTACACGGAATTAATGCCTTGCTGTTTCTTTCGTTTACTTTAATAATAAGAAAGGCAAAGAAAAGAAAAATATTGTAAAATTTTCCCTAAAAGAAAACCCTTTGTTCATACAATCAACTCTAAAACTGGATCAGTAGAACTTAGCTTTTCAACGTGATCATATGCACAATGTGCAAACTTTTATAAAGAGCTTTTTGTGCTTTCACACCGACCAGAGTACAACATCCCCAACCACAGCACAACAGACATCAATACTTGTTCTTTCTTTGCAAAGAAATAAGAACAAATTTAAGAGCTTTCAAAGCTGTTTACCTCAAATGCAAATATCAGTGTATGTGTCCTTGGACGTAAGTGCTGTAATGTATTCGTTTCGATGACGCATTTTCTTTTGAGTATGGTTTTAAAACAGCTACGGCCAAACACACATACTCTGACATTTGCATTTAAGGTAAACAGCTTTGAAAGCTCTTCCAATTTCTTCTTGTTTCTTGGCAAAGTAAGCACCAATCATGGTTGTCGACGAGATATGATTGGCTGTTGTGCTCGCGTAGTTGTGAAAGGACAAAGCTCTTTTGTAAAAGCTCGCACATTGTGCATATGGCTTGGACGTAGCTGTTTTAGATTAACAGATAAGAACGAATATTTTATATTACCCTAGTACTACGCTACCCAGTGCTTGTGTAAAAAGAGATATTTTAGCAATGAATTTAAAAACAAACAACCAAACACCAATTTAGTAATTTCAGTTGTTTTTTCTTTCTTTCTGGTATCACTAGTTTCTCTTGCATACGGAAACGCGCTGACTCAAATCATGGTTATTATATTTTTTTTAGAAATTCACATAAAAGTCTTCATTTAAAAAAGTCAATTAAAAGCTCAATAAGAAAAAAAAACATAATTTTTTATTTTGTTGATATTCTTAAATTGCTGCGACTAATAAAAATATAAATAAATTCATTTTTCTAACGCTCTCATGGTGTGTATAAGTGATTTTTATTTGTTTGACGTGCTTTCAACGATTTTTGATTGATTAACTCCAAGTTGTAGTGTATAAGACGCGAGTGTGTGTGCGTCAGAGAACTGCATAAGTTGATTTACTTTTGCTGTCCACTCACTTATACAATGCTTTTGTTTTTTAACATCATTATGTACTAATGATATTGATTGAAGGGTAAATGCATTAAATCCATTCAACTCAGCAAGCTTCTGACTACGAAATGTCAAAGATAGGATACACATGATTATATGCGAATGATTCTTTTGACGACAACGAAGCATGTCATGTATGTAAATATGTATATACATACGTATATATGCATGCATATCTTTTCTCTACATTTTATGATTTGTGAAGGGTATAAAATATTCGGCACAGCCGAATATACCACTCTTACTTGTTTTCTTCTATATTTGGGCCCTTGGTGAAGCCTTCCACCATTTTCGGCAACCACCACAACATATGTTTCCTTTTTAGGGTTCCGTACAACAAAGGTGAAAATGAACCCTATTGTTTTCACTACGGTGTCCGTTTGCCCGTCACACGGTATATTCTTAGAAACCGTAAGAGCTACGCACCTGAAACTTGGACAGAGTATGTAGAATCTTAGCCGCTACAACAACAAATACATGAGAATTAAAAATTAAAGGGTGTTCCGAAACGAGCAACGAAAAACGTTAAAATCCCATGTAGTATACATATAATTGTATGTACATTTGTATATGGACACTTGAAATTTGTAAAATTAGTGTATTTTTATATAGACTACAGCAATTAACACTAAAATTTAAAAAATTAAATTAAAGAGTGTTCTATCAGTTAATGTAATTTTGACTATGTAATTTTGACAACATGCTGTATTCTGGAAACCGTAAGAGACAAACTCTTGAAATTTTCAAAAACAGTAAAACAAATAAATTCCAAAATTACAAAATCACCAAACCGAAATATATCGCAAGCGCTCATAAAAATCGCCAAAGAGAAAAAAGTGCCAAATTAAAAAAAAATCTTGCACTAAAATAAATCGCCACAATGAAAAAAATTGCCAAAATTAAAAAAACGCCAGAATGAAAAAAATCACCAAAATTAAAAAAAATCGCCAAAATTAAAATAATCTTCAGAATGAACCCTTCGTGCGCGAGTCAGAGTCGCACTTTACTGAATTTATTTTGATTTTATATGTTCAAAACTTGTGTTCTTTATTACAAGGGCTAAAACTTTGCCTCACAGAGTAAATCAAAAATCCAAACGGTTTGCAAGATATGAGCCTGAGAAAATGAAAAAGTGACACCGAGGCAAATCTTTTGAGGCCCATAAAAAAGTGCATGACTTGGGGCAAAACTGGGAGACGCAGGTCTTTTATCACATAGTGGTGTCCGTATTTGGTTATAAAGGGTGTCTCAACAAGAACGCAAGATTTAAATTATAAATAAAACACAGATATTTAAAAAAAAAATCGTGGAACTTTATTATATCGTAAAGAAGACAAAATGTGGTTATGTGTGGAACAACAAATCGGGCAGATGGCCACCGCGGCTTTGCTGGCATACACGCTATCTCTTAATAAAATTTTCAATGGCCGTTTTGCATAAATGCTGCGGTATTTCATTAATGCAGCGTCCAATTTCCTCTTTTAAGGCTTGAGTCGTCGTCGGCTTATTCGCGTAAACCATCGACTTCAAAAAACCGCAAAGAAAAAAGTCTAATGGTGTTGAATCGCACGATCTAGGCGGCCAATTCTGGTCTCCAAAACGCGAAATAACACGACCGGGAAATGACTGATGTAGCAATTGAATTGTTTCTCTGGCTGTATGACATGTGGCGCCGTCTTGTTGCAACCACATGCCCTCCACATTCATTTCTTCAATTCTAGGCACGAAAAAACTGGTTATTATTTCACGATACCGAACACCATTGACTGTTTGCGCTTGACCTGCGTTTGAGCGACATCATCACGTACAGCTGCGACATCATCACGTACAGCTGCGACATTTTCGGTCGATCGACCTGGTCGAAGGTGCGTTGTTATCTTTACATCACTAACAGACCCAGTTTCGGCAAATTTATCCATTAATCTCTTTACAGTTGACTCTTTTGGAGTATTATTGTGATCCCAAATTGATCGCAAATTTGCGAACTGTAGCCGCAAAACTTTCACCATTTTGGTAAAACAATTTCACAATTAGAACGCATTGTTCATTCGTGTAGCGGTCCATTTTTACTAACCTCGTACCTTCTACTATCAAACAATAACAATTGTTCAAATGTCAAACAATGACACTTCGAATGGCGCCAAATTTAAATCTTGCGTTCTTGTTGCGACACCCTTTATTTCCATGATTTAAAAAATTACACACAGTGTAATCAAATTACCTACAAAAAGAGTGCATATATGCTTTCAAAAAATTTTTAAAATAACTTTTTTAAAGTGTTTTAAGAATATTTACGAAAATATATTCAGATATAATAAAAAAAAGGATCATATGAATCCTATGAATAAAGAGATATTTAACTCACTGACATGCATTTATTCTCGTGAATATGAATCATAGCAATAGCAGTTATTTTATTCTTTTAATGATAGCTCAATATTAATTTTACAAAAAAAGCAGAATTATGCCGTTGGATACATAATCATGCATGCAGATCTCTAGCGTGCATGTGTGTGTGTGTATGTGTTAGAGAGTGGGAGAGGTTGGGTGGGTGTAAGAAAGTAAAAAGTTTTTTTATGGTTTGTGTTTATTTAATTGCTTTTCTTTATATAGTATTCTTTTTCTTTGTACTGTTGAGTTTGGCCAACTTTTGATTATACTTGATTTTTTTAAGTTATTTTCTATTTCATCGTCCTCTACTGTATTGATTGTGTATTATGGTGTGTGTGTATGTGTGTTTGTGTGTGTGTGTGTGTTTGTGTGTGCTTGTTTGTGTGCGTGTGTTTGTGTGTGTATGTGTGCATGAGTTAGACTGTGTGCAGTATTGATTGATTGCTATAATATAGAAAATGTTTAAGGAATTTTGCTGTTTATGGTAGCAATAAATAATGGAACTTAAGTTACTTATTAACACCTTTAGGCCAAATTCACGTCACGTTGTTGTAACAAGGGCAGGCTGAATAATATTACTTTATTTCGGTATTTATTTGAAAAAAAAAGTTGATACATACTATAATAAAAATTAATCACTGTTTTGTAGTAACAACCATAATTCTCTCTATACTTCGTACAAGTAATTTGTTAATAAGGACATTGTTGGAAGTTTCTGTTTTAACCGTTAAGAGGGATGAATGATGACTGTTATTAAATAAGTATATTGAATATTGCACGAGGAACTTAGGAAATCTAAATGTTCGAGACTTTGTAGTTGTTTTTATATTGTAACAAATACGGCCATTCGCTTTCCAAAAATATTCAAACATATGTATATGTATTTTAAAAAATTGGGTAAAATAGTTTTCAAACTGCAATTAAATATTGTTAAAAAAATTACCGTCACTTTAACTTAATACAAATGTTTTCCATTGGGACATTTGTTAGCAAAAAGAAGGATATAATTATTATTAGCTAAATAATAAAATGCGCTGGCATACGAATATACAATCAGAGCAGGCGAAAGACACAAACAAAAACTGCTACAATGCTTCTACCATGATGTTCTATTGTCAACGCAAATACAGACAAACCAATAAGAACAAATTTAAACACGAATTAAAAACGTCATCGAAATTTACACAGAAGAAGGAAGTCGAATGTCTTCTAGAATGCTTCTGCAATCCTTTTTTTTTGGCTGTAGAAGGATTGCTCGCTCCACTTGCACACGCTTCCATTGCGGGATATGTCTTATGCTCCGGCTTATTTTGCCTAAGATTCTGAAAGGCCTTTATATTATTGGCTCTTAAAAGGCCCTCCAGAGAGGGATTGTGAAAAGGGCTTTATTAAGATTTTTTCTGTGCAATATAAGCTGAAAACAACTGAATCTGTTCTGCTGCCAAAAATTACTGAATTACTCCTCGAAAATGACTAAATTACTTCATTATGAAAATATGTACATATGTATTAGAAATTTTTAATACCGAATATAATTACTCGTATTGTTGTCACTTTTCTGTTATGAATGTGAAAAATAAATTAATTACCCCCTGTTTCTACAACCCAAACGGTCGATTTGAGTACAAAATTTATATGGAAAGCACTCATATTTTTCGTGGTTTTCATAAAAATTTTCTAGATGACTCGTCTGTCTGATTTGTGGAAACTGCACATTAAATAGTAATAATTTTAACGCATTATATACATACAGCCTTATTTATAAAACTTAAAAAGGCTTTATAAAGACTTTTTAAGAAAACTTTTGTATGAAAATTTATATTAAAAAACCTTTATAAAGACTTTTTAAGTTTTATAAATAAGGCTGATAATATTTTAAGTTTTTTTTTTATAGATTAGGTCAAAATTAGGGTATTATTTTTTGTTTTGGGAATACTTGTTAAAATTACAATGATGTAAGCACTCAGCCAGATTTAGCAGAGAGATTATTCTGTAACAAACAGCCAGACTGATTCTTGTGTAATACTACACTGAAAGGAAAATCATTCATTCAGAGAATGAAACGGTTTCATTAAATGTTCTGCATTATATTAATGAAACTTTTCATTAATACAATGAACAATTTCAGTGTATGCATGAAATCTTTCAATCTCTGCTCTTCGTGTGTTCTTCATAGTTCATTGTATTAATGAAAATCGTTACACTGTTTAAACAAATTTTCTTTCTGGCGAATTTGGGGCAAATATAAGTAAGTTCCAAAAATTTTGTCTTCTTACTGTATGCAGTTTGTCAAACATAAATCAAAAGTTATTTTATAAAAAAATAATTTCTTTTTCTTATTTTTCTAATTCCTTTTAATTTCAAAGCAGTATGGCCGTCATAAATGCAATGAAATCATTTCATTTATACAATGTAATATTCTTCATTGTATAAATACCAGATATCTCTCTCTTTCTCTTTTTTATGTTCCTCACCTCTATACAAACACAAAATGGTTGTGCCAAACATCTTAAAAAGATGCTTGCTCCGTTAAGATTTTTGTTTGATTCTTTTAAAGTTATGTTTGTGTATTGTGATTCTCAGCAACATATTAAAAGTTTTACTATAAATATGTAAATTTTTTGGCTTACTTAAAACATTATTTAGGTTGAACTCTACTGACGAGTTCCTTAAATTTTAAATGTTAATTGCATATGTATTTGTATATATAAAATAATATAAAAAAATCTATATATCTGTTATTAAGTAGGTGGTTTGGAAGGGATATGTATTCATGTTTTTAATAGGAAGTTTTCATTATTTACTGCTTATATTATATTTATGAAATTTTCTTTATATTAATGAATAAAATTCATTTATAGTATGTAAAAACTTCATTAAATCAATGAAATAACTACATTATATTCATAAAAAAGTTTCATTGAAGTAATGAAATAGTTTCATTGTATTTATGACATAGCCGCCAAAATTAATTTCATAAATACAATGAATCATTCTTCATTGATCCAATGAAGGGCTTCATTGGCTGACTTTTAATGAAACATTTCATTAATACAATGAAGAATTTCAGTGTCTGAACGAAGGTTTTCCTTTCAGTGTATGTTTACACTTATGGTTTTAAACGTGTTTAACGCCTCATTCATGTTTGAGAGCTTAAACACAACGATTTTGAAAAGTTTTTACCATACATTGACTTGTTTTGTTAAACATCTCAAATGAAGTATTTGAGATTAGAACACTTCCTTAAACACGAAAATGGAGTATGTTTAGTCCGTTTTTTGATAACTCTGGCAACTTTGTGTTGTTATTAAATGGCGTCACGTCAAAAATTATTTGATAAAGAAGTAATTAGTTAAAAAATACTCAAATATTTACAACAACATTTTTTGTTTGAAAATAATAAACCAATATAAAAGCATAATTGTTTGAAAATTTTCACAAATACAATTATTTATTGATAAAACTTTAACCTTATACATCTCAAATGTAATGTAAACGGTTGTGTTTAGTTTTTAAAACACTTGCCTTAAACACGTTTAAGACCATAAGTGTGAACATGGTATAAAGTGGAACGAGGTTGACATCGTGATATTCAGTTGTGAATTATTTAATATTGTGTATTTTTAATAATTCCCCAGCTGCAAATAAAAGAAGTAAATAGGACTTCTATAAGGCCTTATATAGCAGGCAAAAGAACTAATAGTCTCAATGCACACTTATTTATTTTTACATGCGTTGTCATTGGATACCATTATTTAATAAACAAAAGTCCTGCTTGAAAGTATACTTGAAGGCCTTCTTTAACAGGAAAGTCTAAATACGGCAAGACAATTTACTAAAGTTAGACCTAGATCAGAAGACCTAAAGAAGGCCTTCTTTACCATATCAGTGTCAGAGAAAAACAATGACAGTGTTATGCTCTAATTCTGTTCGACGATTGTGCCGTCATGTCTATGGACGGAAAAAAGCCGCAGTTGTGATTCTTTAAAACAATTATTAGTAATAGTCTCTGCTAGAAGGTTCGTGTATTTGCTTTATGATTTTATTTCAAACATTATATCCAACACATATTTTTTCATATATTTTTCAAAATATTGTATAATACTTTCATTTAATTTTTATATTTTAAAAATATGGTAAAAATATTTTTATTTTTCATTATCAAAGACAACAATAATTTTTGAAGAAAATAATTTGAAGAATTCAAAAACAAGAACACAAAAGAATTTTCAAACAAAAACGTCCTAAATCTTCTTACTGAATTAGGGCATTAATTTTGGTAATTGCGTATAATCACAATTGTAGCGCAAACAATTTGTACGCCCACTTATTTTCTCCCAAGCAACTATGACTATAGCTGATTCCAATATACACTAGGATTTCTACTTCGTTTATGCGAAAAACTAAATTAAGCTACACCCAGTCGGCATTTTATGAAATCAATAAACATATTTGAGTCTTTTTCGACTCCTCCGCATGATTAATGGCATGTTTCTATTTTACAAGTAACTCAAAAATTTTGTTCATATGAGTACAAAAGTTGGCTTTGGGGTTCCATAAAACAAGTGTCAACTTTTTCTGAGTAAAAAACGTAATACATTTTGATTTTGTTGTTTCTACATAACAATTTCAATTGTATCTAAATAAATAATAAAAAAGGTACTTGTGTGGAAATTAAAATATGTTTTTACTCATTAAATAAGAAATCTAATGTCCACACAATCGTCTAATGGAACCATTATGGAAACTGCAAGCATAAATCCAAACATTTTTACATTATAGGCCATATATGTATGAATTTTCATCACAATTTTATTTTCAATTTTGTTCACATATATTTGTTCAAGGTAAGAGATAATAGGTTTGTTCGAGTACTTGAAACTTTTTACTGAGCCTCGCTGTATTATATTGAATTTCGTTCGTTTATAATTTACAAAATATTGACAAAGTAATTTGAGTCTGAGTAATTGCAAGTTTTTACTGAATAAATGGTTGCCGAAAATAGCGGTTACATTTTTCTTTTTTGTGAATTTTATTTTCAAGTAAATTCTTCTTTCGTTTTCTTGTATGATGTGTAACATAATTAGAAAAAGAGCATATGTTTTATGTATATGAAATATATTTTTTATATCTCTAATACATTTTTCTACATTTCAAATATATTAAAAGATATTAAACCCCAAAGTTGTCTCATATCCATAATTTTCAAGTTAACTAAGCATTGCCCCTTATTGTGATTGGCAAAGTTCGCAGCAACTTCAAGTCAGGCGTATTGTACTAGATTAAAGAAAAATATAGCTTTTTTTCTTTAATCAACTACAAATCGTTGAATTTGAAGTCGAAAACCGCCAACCATGATAAGGCCCATTAGTTTGTTTCATATATACATAAATTGATGTGCTTTGAACCAGATTTCAGTGTAAAGTTTTTTATTCATTATTATCTTGGATCTAGCTGTATTCAAAGCAAGAAGATTGGGAGCATGTCCATTAAATGCAGCAAATTAGTAACTATCTGGCGATATATGCATGTACATATCGTATATAATGGATGAAATCCTTTTTCTTTTTATGTTTATTTAAGCAAATACAATAATTTGAACTACTTGAAAGACATAAAGCGCGAAAGCTTTTTGACTTGTTTCAGCCAAATCTTAATGCTTTAATAATTTGTGGAAAAAAAAATTATAATATACCGAAAATAAGAAAAGAGTGTCACTAACGATGTTATTAATTAAAAATCTACGTTGCAGCCTTTTTTAATTTATACAAACATTATTTAATGCTTTCTAGGAAATATAATCAGGATTTATTCAGTTATTCGATTTTGTTTGATAAATAAACGAACTGACCTAATATTTTATTGTAATTTAGAAGCAGCTGTTTTTTATTTTGTATGATTTTCTCCTAGGGCTGCCACTAAGTTATACTTCTAATATGGAAAAAATTAACTCAAATACCAAATTGTATACCATGGCAATAATGAAATTAAAAATACAAAAAGTGATACCAAATACAACGTAAGCTAGACAGATGTGCAATCGCTTTACGTGAGTACCTGCCATTACGGCCTAATCTCACGTGTGCCAAAGCACCGGGTGTGGGTTAGACGCCAGACCAACGCCCCCATGCACCCTTTTAGAATGAACCTATGGCCCATTCCATAAGGCACATAGGTTGCAATCTTTGAATATAGTTATCCCTGTATTATATTCAATTACCTTGCTGAGGTAATTTGAGCTATCTAAACTCTGCTGCTATGTCCGTGCCCATAGCAGCTTCTGTTGAATGGCAACAGCACCTAGAACAGTGTCTGGCTGACCGCGTCACACCAACCACTAGCATTGATTTAACACTGGGAAGCCAAGACTATTCTCCCAGCGATGTTTGGTAGCAAACCACAGCCACCACGATAATTCTCCGGCTTCCACGCTTAGGTGGTGTGTATACACCTAAGCGAGGTCCCCAAGAAAATTCCTCAACCATTGCCGGCACAGCTAACCACTCATCCATAAAGAACGCATGCCTATGTCGCCAAATAACCAGTGCCTACTCCACACTTACCAAAATCATCCCTTTAACCCCTTAGGGGTCTACCCCTTTGGGGTAGGACGAACTCGGCATTTTAGCAAAGGAAACTGGCGACCGCTACATGCACTCAAAACTTCAGAGCAGCGAGGACCACTCACGCGAGAAGAACGCAAGCTCGCCACCAAAACTTCTGCGCCTACTAAGACCCGACACTAAAAAGTGAGAGTGTCCTGGGGTCATATCCAGGACGAAAAGCCATTTTAGCACAGAATTTTTGACAACCGCAATGCATTTATCTCTAAGCAGCCCAGCTGTCGGGCAACCGGCACCCGTGGTACCAGAAGTAGCCTCTGGTTAGACCTCGAAGTTCCACCACAGGGGCTTCACCTCTATCGTCTTTTGAACTCAGGGGCAGTTCTAGGTGACGCTGCACCTAGCTGACAACAACGGGCGTACAATATTTGTTTTCCTTTTATAAATATGTGCACATCCGTTACTCTGTTTATATTCAGAGATTGGGTAGTAACACATAAGTTTTACGGGTAATGAGCCAAAGGTCCGCCAGCGGAAAAAGCTACATTACCCTAGCTGGGGCCCCGGGATTGCCACACCCGTAGTCTACAGAATTAATCCATACACTCCCCTGGGGGAGCGTAAGCTAGTAAGCTAGACAAGTGTACTATAAAAACTCATTTTGTTACGTACTTTCCTGTGTACCGCTTGCTTGCCTGAGGGCTTACTTGTTATGTAGAAACAGGCCATAAAGTAAGCATTTAGGCACTCGTTTCCGAGTCGAATATGACTGCTCATTCGGGAGAAAATGGTACCGTATCCCCGAGTCTTCTAAGAGTCTATTAAAACTAGCGTTTATGATCAATTTGGATTCACTTTCGAGACAGTTTGTGGTAGTACTTACAATCAGTTGTTTTGCTTTAAATTTGTCTATACATATATATAAGAGGATGTGTGTATGTAGATATGTAATTATGTATGTATGTAACGTATGGACTCCAAATCGGCTGGGCCGATTTTGATGAAATTTTCAGCAAATCTTTAGAATATTCAGGCGGGTGACACTGTAAAGTCTGATTTTTGATTTTCGGTCTGCGGGCGGAGGGGCGTGGCAAAATCTATTTTTCATATTGCACCACCAATATATTTATTTTTTTTTATTTTATATTATTTTTTTTTTGAAAGCTGTTGTCATGTTTTTCAAAACGAGATATTGTTACGTTTAAATTTTATTAAACGTGTGAGTTCTTTTGATTGCTCAAAAATAAAAATAAATAACACACAATTTTTATTTGCTACTGTTCTTCCTTTTATTCTTAACTAAGCAGGTTACAACCTGTCTTTACTTAAGTACTTTTTATCGTTATTATCCACTTTCAACGAAGCTGGCTCGACTAATTTCTGATTAGCACTGACTTGACGATGTTAACTCAACTACTGTCTGATTAGCAATAACTTTTCTGGCACATGCTGCCTCTTTTTATAGTACAGAAACCGGTTCTCGAATGTTCGCCCGATAGATGGCGTAATAACATGTCTGTACTTAGTAATGGTATCTATGCATGTTGCCTTTTGTATTGTCATTTACTATTGGTAGCCAGATGTTCAAACAGTCCTCTAGCACGATCGGGAAAATTCATGTTGCTGCTTCTAGGCGTTTCTAGATAATTCGATTGGCCGTTATTTTTTGAATTTCAAAGTCAATGCGGTGTGCTACTGATAGTACAGGGTGGTTACCATAAGTGCTCGCACTTTTATTTGTATGTGTGTATGTCTGTTGCTATGTACACAATTATTGTTGTTGCTATAGTGTTTACACGTGAATATGTGTGTGCGTTTAGTGCTTTAGTTAAACACTTCTAGATAGTTCTTTGCATTAACCCTGTAGGAATATTTTTACGTAACAATATCAAACTCTTAAATCGATTATGCACTTCCGAAGATATTTACAGAAAACCTATGTTAATAATGATCCAATAACAAAATTTGAAAACTTTCGAAATGTTGCATTAAAAAATCCGAGTTTTCGGTTTATTTACAAAATATTTACATCATTCGATAACACGATGGGGGTAGCGAAACAAATCACTTTCTAAGTGTTTGTGGGAATCGAAGTCTTATTTCAAGCGCAGAACTGACTAATCAGTTTTTGATCACCTAAGGCAATCGAAAAAGCCTCAGTTCGGTGAAACAATTTTCCACACGGTGACTGGACAACTAAAAATAAAAAGTGGCTGTTTTAGAACATGCTTTATGTGCATGTAAATAAAATAGCCATATATATGTATGTATATTCGTTTGTGTAGCCGATTAATACACAGAAAAAATTTAAAATCAACTTTAATTAATAATTTAGTTAGAAATTTGTACTATTAATTAAATCCTGTATAAAATTTTAAAAAGAAAAAAAAATTTAAAAAGTAAAAAGTAATTTTTTTATTTATTTATTTCAACTTATTTATTTTATTTTATTTATTTATTTATGTTTAATTCCGTAGCTTACGCTGCAGGCTTTGAACATGGTACCTCCATTCTAAAGGGGCCCTTACACTACAACAGCATGCATGCGCAATCAAGTGTTTGTGCCAGCGGTTTGGTCGTGTATGGGCGTTTTGTGCGATTGTACGGTTTGCTGTAGCGATGTCAAATACAGTTTGATATTTTGCTGATGGTACCAGCTTGCTGGTGTGATATTTGGTGAAATTAGCTCAGTTGAGCAAAGTTGTCATGGAGTAAACATGCATTTAAGATATATAATTTGTTGAAACATAATTTGTTTCAATGGAAAACAGAATTTTAGCACTTTAGTTGTACATAGCTGCTAATTTTAACAACATACCAACAATAATTGCAACAAAAACTGTGTCACTATACATAACCACCCTTGCCGCAATTTTTTAAGAAATGAATATTGTACCAGCTTGCTGGTATGTTGTGTGGTTCGAGCATGAATGCTCAATCGCTTAATTTTGCGTGCATGCTGTTGTAGTGTATGGGCCGCTTAACAGGCTAACACACATGCACTAGGCTACCGTGGCAAATTATTTTTCGTTCAATTACTGCACATATGTATGTATCAGTGATGCCAACTTTTATGGCTCTAGAACAGTGGTAGGCAAAATAAGGGCGCCACGCCTTTTCTTATTCTCTTTTATTACGTATGTGTACACACGCATTGTTGAGAAATAAACAGCATTAATCAGTCTAGCTAAAACATTCAAGCAGGCAGGTTGTGTACATCGCATACTGTTAAAAAGCAGTGTTGCCAGAGACAAACTCTTCCCAACAATAATAAATTATGTGTGATGAAAATTTGTTTTATTGCAGAAAATTGCAAATTTTTTTCGTTTTTCTTCGCAACCAGATGTTAAGTTGATTAACAAATTCCTACACCACATTCGGCAAAGTCGAGATGAAAAAAATCTTTTAACTCTCTATGATTTATTTTCTTCAAAATTGTACTCGTTGCATTCAAAGTTTTTTCAAATAACGCCTGTTGTTGAATATTGCAATAAAAAACAAATATATTTAAATTATTTTTAGCAAACTTCCTACGAAACCCTCTTTTTTATCAAAAATATGCTTTCATTTTGCATTGTTGTACAAGCCATATAGGGAAAAAATTATTTGTGTACGTCAAAATTTTATTGACAGTTCTTATACATACAAATAATTAAGCGAGTTATGTCGTTTACATCAGTGCCTTCGTTTATTTCTTTCTTATTATTTCTTGATATTTAAAAAGATGAATGCACTGATATGCTGGGCATTCAAACTTATCGAAAAATCAAATACATATAAATTATTTGAAGAAACCGTCCTACAAAACCCATCTTTTTATCCACCATTACATTACAAGAAAAGATGCATTTCTTTATATAAAAAAATTTTGTGTTTCTTCTGACCGTAATAATATCAAGTTTGCCTTTGGAGATTTCAAATTAGTGAAATGAGACACTAGCAACACCGGATCGTGGTGAGAGTTTAACTCACACAATTGTATAATGCAATTGTATGGGTTGCCGACCACGGCTGTAGAGCGAATATTTACACATACATGTATGAAAATGTATAAATATATATAATCATATATATATGCCCTCATTTTTCGGATCCGAACCATATATGGGTTATCATATATGCTCTATACATATTTTTTTTAGCTGGGAATTGAATTTATTTCACAGTAGTGCGCTTTTTTTAGTCAAGGGAGTATAAATTATAGCATTGCACAGATACATCTGTTTGCACTAGTTTTGCGTGTTTTTTGGTTCTGGTATGAACAAATATGTTATACGTATTGGTAACCCAATTGTATGGGTTGCCGACCACGGCTCTAAAAGCACATTAAAATTAAAAAAAAAACACAAAAAGCGTGATCTTGAGATCTAAAAAGCGTAAAAAGCACTACTGTGAAAAAGAGTGAAGATCCAAACGAGTGAAATTTAATAATGTTTAATAACGTCTAATATTTTCGAATCTATTCTCTGTTTAATGAAATATATCAGACGATAAAGGTATTCTTTACACTGAAAAAATAAATACACCATGCTTTTATTAAAGTAATTTTAAGAAATACACAAATTTCTTAAAAGCACTACTTAGTGCTTTTTCTTAGTTTGGCACTAACGCTCAAAATTTGGCATTTTAAGTCTTGAAAAAGCACTAAAAATAGTGCCAAAAGCACCAAGTTGGCATCGCTGGTATGTATGTGTTCTTATTTTATTTATTGCTGTCATGCTTCGAACTTGAGACTTCTAGAATAACAGGCTGACACACTTCCATGAAAACATGAACAAGCAGAAACACAAACTAAAATATTTTTTTTCATTAAACAAAGTTAATTTAAACAATCAAAAAATTGGTTGAATTTTTAATAATGCGTCCAAAAGTTTAATATTCGTCTGTATGTTTGCATATTTGCTAACATCCATACAAACATTAAACTTTTTTGTTTTCAATCAACAAAATTTAATTGGGATAATTACAAAATTGTTTGAAACAGCATTAATTGATTTAATTGCAAGCATCTTGGCTAAACTTTTTTCTGTGTAGTCAGAGTATTTTCATTCTCATGCGTATGATTGTAGATCATGGGTGAACATCATGTATGTAGCAAATTTTTGCAAATCGAATTCACACGTATTCTTATGCTCTTTCATTTAGTCTTATCTGAGATAAATTTTTGCTTATCTTTTTACTCCTTTTTCTCAAACGCACTGCGAGAAATTTATTATGAATGCTGTTTCTGTTAAAAAATGCTTTTGCTTACATGAAAATTAAAAATTATTTTCTCTTACAAATTGGTTTTTAATATGAATTTAAGTGAATATTAATGTTTATTTATTACTTTTTGTTGAAACGGTTTTATAGAAAAAAATTTTTTCATAAAAAAATCATATAAGAATTACTTTTATTAATTGTTTCTGCCTGTGTGTTTATCTTTTTCTTTCACTTACACAACCTTAAATTTATCTTGGTCACCCATGTTGTAGCTCATACAGTCTACTACGCAATGTGCATAAACATAGTTGTTGGATGTTTAGAGTTATATACGTATTCGGTTAAAAAAATGGGTGTGTTTGCATTTAAGCACGCTTTTGATTTTTAGTTGTACGCATTCATAGTTGTTTGCCGTTCAATACTCAAAGAAAACTTTAAACTACACTTTTGTCATACTCTAAGCTGTTAACTAAGGGAGAACTAAATTAACTAACATATTTTTAGATTTTTTGTTTATTATGCTTATTTAAAAAAATTTAATGTTATGTACATAGAATAAAAATTAACATCCAGTTTCTATTAGAGCTGCAAAACTATCGATAGTACTATCGATAGTATCGATAGTTTTGTTGTAAATGAAATATCGATAGTTTTTTCCACTATCGATACTATCGGTAAAAAAAACAAGTAATTAAAAGAGTAAAAATAATCGAAGTCATTAAACAGTAGCCGGCAGCTTTGAAGCAAATTATCCGTCGTTGATTTATGCTTTTGTACAGCGATGGAAAAGTTGGTACAATTGTAAAATTTTAGCGCTATTTGAATGCCAAAAGTACCGTAGCACCGCAATGACCCATTTAGCACTACTGGAATCTCTTTATATTTATTACATGCCAAAAATAGCATTAAAATATATTAACCCCCTTATGCAAAAAATAATGCGTGCTTGAAGTGTACATTAAAAAAAATTTCCATAGAAAAACCGGTTTTAACGTTCACTTATTTTTTGCACAAGGGGGTTAATCTTTAGCTCGAAGGTATTAGAAAATTAAGTAAATCAAACGATGTTTTCCGGTACTTAAATAATTGCTGGAGGAATGTTATTTATTCCAAATTCATCTGCAAATGTGGAAATTTTATTTTCGTACCAAGGAGAGAAGCCGACTATTTGCATCGACTGTGAACAATCGAATAAAAAAAAAGGTTATAAACGTAGTATATCGTAAATGTTACTTTTATATTCAGATCCCAGCAACTAATATTCTTTGTGCACCTTCTGGCGTTTTTTTAATTGATTTTTAGTTAATTAAAAAGTACAAGTATTAAAAAAATATAAATAAAGAATTAGGTACAATCGTACTGAAAAAATTAAAATTTTTTTTGAAAGTTAGTACAATTTGTAAATATGACATCGCATCCCTGCTTCTGTATACATAAGTACTTAAATACATATGTATGTATATGAATTTATTTATAAATCCAAGTGTTATTCGACAAATAGTAGTCACAAGTATCTTAATAAATTCAACATAGTCGACACAAAGATAAATTTTGGTGGTACTGATATCGCGACGGCCGCCAATCGTCTCTTACGATAAAACTTTACAGTTAGTGTCTTAAAAGTTATCAACAATTTTCGCATTTTGATAATTCTAAGCCATGGGTAGGCCCATAAAATTTTAAGTTCAATAAAAAGTATATTTTCGATAATATACCGCTTACGATAAAATCGAAAAAAGGCTTGATATATTTGTATATACTAATGAAAATGTTGAGGACTCTGGATTTTTTTCGAGTCAAATGTAGTTTATGTGGCAACTTTTATAAAACTCTTCGATACTATCGATAGTATCGATAGTTTTACATAAAACTATCGAAACTATCGAGTGGAGCGACTATCGATAGTTTTGCAGCTCTAATTTCTATAAGGCATTGACGATGTAATTATTGCTGTTTTTGTAGTAGATTACAGGAAACTAGTGTTTTTTATACGGGAAAAATTAGCCGGGGACCCCGAACTTTTTTCGGGAAAGTGATCCCGGGAAATTTGTTCGGGAATTCCCGGGATTTTTTTTATATTTTTATTTTATTGTGGCAACTTTTGTTTGTATATACACACAAAAAAATATAAGAGGTAATATTAACCAAGCTTGCATAGGTAACTTTGTTTTATATGAAAGTAAAAAACTTGGGTTTTATTAACTATGCAGTTAGGTAATTTGTACATTACACATTACCTTAAATACAAGTTAATATATACTATTACAATAAGATACATACATACATATATTTTCCGGAATTATTTTTATAGTCAAAAGAAAATTTTTGAGCAAGAAGGTATGTATACTTATATATATATATATATAAGAGTTATCTGTCGTCCGTGAGAATTTCAGGCATATCGTTAAAATTACTGTACCAAGATAACGAATCTATAAAACCAATTTTGCATATTGGATAGTTTGACGTGGTAGGGACGATGTAAACAATCTTCTCTCACCTTCATTTCCACATTCACAAAAAAAAAAAAAAAAAAATTCTCTTTTTATTATGTATATTTCTATAAGTGCACAAAAATAACTTCCATATTTTTAGCACCGTTTCTCGCTAATATTTACTTATATCTCTTTGCTATATTATTGATATCGCTGAACATTTTTTTAAATATACTACTCCTTCATTGCTTTAAAACACTTAAGATATATATTGGATCTTTTCATTCCTTTCGCCTCGTAATTGCCCATATGTTGCTTCATGAAATAAGTCTTTTGTCAGCCTTTTAGATAATAAAATTTTTATTTAAAATTTTTGTATAGAATTATTTACAATATGAAGTTACTCTCAAAAAATTTTCCTTAAATTGTTTCTTAATTAATTTAATTTAAATTATTTAATACGAGTAAAATAAAAAATGTTATATATGCAATAACTTTTTTTTCTAAATTCATGAAGGACTATTTTTGCAAGACAACTGCTAATAAAAATAACAATAACTTTTTTTGTGAATTGAATTCTTTTTATTATTTAGCTGGTGAGGCCTATATTGTTTTATGTCAATAAAAACTCAATTTTTATTACATATTTTTCCCGACGTTTCGTGAATTTTATGTTCACTTCTTCAGGGGATTTTGTTAACAATCGAGTTGTGTTGTTGTTAAAACATCAAAAATAAAAAATATACAAGTTTACTTGAACTAAAAATTACAATATTAAGAAAGATGGCTTGAGCTGTTCCTTATTATCACACTGTGATATATTGACATAAAACAATTAAAACAATATAGGCCTCACCAGCTAAATAATAAAAAGAATTCAATTCACAACAAATTTGATTTGGCCGAAAATAAAAAAACAAAATAATTTTTTTTTTTTTTTTTTTTAAGAGAAGTAACACTTAGGCAGTGAATGCCTACTACTATTACTAGATACTACCTTTTTTAGGAAAGGGATAGTGATACAGAAGACAGACGGTTAAGGAAGAGATAGGGAAAAGTTTCATTCTTTTAAAACGCTGCTTTTTTGCATGTTTTTTTTTTAAATAAAGCAGTGTTGCAGCGCCTCTAGTGTTCAATGAGGCGTATTAAATTTTATTTGAAGCTGTGGTTAGTAGCCATTTCATCGGTTATTTGACTTCGCCGATGATTCTGTTACACAACGAAGGAGGGCGCTCTAATGTTACGCTAGCATTAGTATGTTCTGATTCGCACACATCAGGTTTACCTGATCAGGTTTTGTTAAATTTTCTTTTGAACCTGCATTTGCGTTCATACACACCGTCAAGTTTGTTTCATCAAGTCTCATCAATTTGTGTTGTAGTAGAGTATTACGAATGACAAAATAAAACGAAAAAGCAAACTTGACTGGTACGGTCAAGTCTGTACCCCTTCCCATTCTCTTTTCCTCTCTCTCCTAAAAACTCAAGACTTGACGACTCAGACCTGACGTGTGTGAATCAGGGCTATCTGCTGAAGTCAGTCTAGTTCAGTACCAGTGACTATGCCTTCATCACTTGAACTTTCTTACTACAACTGACACAAAGGGACACTAATGCACATCTGAAAAATGCTTGGTGTTGTTTTTTTAATGACTGTTGGATACAGGGTTTGAACCTAGTACCGTACCTTCGGTTTTGTACTCAGCGTTCTAGCTACCCTTGCAATTTACTTATATCTTTCTGTCTTTTAACAATTGAGTATTTCAAGGCTGCAAAAATATATTGACTTTTTGGAAAAATTGGTTTAATGCAAACTACACTTTTAATTGTTTTAGAATCTCTAATATTTGAGTGATTGAAGGCACTGCATTCTGAATAATCTTGTAAAATAAAATAACAAAATTTTTCAAAGTATTCAGGAACTGAAGCAAAACCAAGCATAATTTTCTTTCTGTATACTATATTTACATACATATCTTATTTAAATTTATTTTAACTTGCCATTGATTAATATCAATCGATTGAGCGGTGCACAATAGTTTTTCTAAGTTTGATGTATTACAAATAAACAATCATGTCAAACAAAATTAATCACAATCAACTTTAACATACAAATTAACATGTTTAATGGTATGAGATAAAACCCGCATGATTGCTGGGAAACAGTGAGTGTGAGTGTGAGTGTGGGTGTGTGTGTGTGTTTGTATATGTGTGTTCTTGTGTATGTAAAAGCAAAAATATATATGAGCATGCCAAGGGGCGTATAATTGATATTTAATTATTAGTATAATTTTTCTTCTCTCTTTTCTTCTGCATCCATTTCCTTTTATGTCTGGTTTTGTGAGTGCTTTTCTTTTTGGCCAACTTGGCCATTACTTACAATCATAAAAACCAACTTGATGTCAGTTAAATCTAAGAAATTACATATTGATGTTAAATAAAATAAAAATCAAAGCAAATATATGTATAATAATTATGTGACTTGAATTTACAAGAGATTTACTTTTGCTTAAAGGATTCTGCGAATGCCAAATATAAATCTATGAATATTTCTTTAGTTTTATTAAACTATTTCAATAACAAATTGATTTTTATGGCAAAACTATTTATATTTTTATTTCCTTATGTAAACAATAAAAACAATTCAAACTTATTTCTAAATTTGTTTTATGCATTTTTGTTCTTGCTTTAAAAAAAAATTTCATTGTATTAAATTTTTATATTCATAAATTTTAGGAATTTAAGCCTTGTAAATAATAAATAAATAAAAAATAAACATGAAAATATAACCCAAAAGGGAATAAAAAAAAAACGCAAAAAAGGAAGAAAAATTACAAAAGTACACCAAAAATAAAAATAACTCACATTCCAATTCGTTTTCCGCTTATATTGAAATTTCCGCTTATTAATTTCCGTTCATTTTATCGTATATGTCACTAGTGAATCTTAGTCAGTTTTGTTTTATTAAAAGTGTTTCAGCATAAAAATGTTAAAAGAAATGTCAAACAAAAAATTTAACAAAATTTAATATATTGTGGGTGGAATGGAATGAGAAGAGAAAAAGAGAGAGGGAGTAGCATGTACATTTTTATCACATTTAAGCGAAAAAGAAAATCGTATTTTTGTTTTTCTTTTTTTTAAGCCAATTAATAATTTAACGATACATTTTTATATCTATTTACGTTTGGATATTTATATTAAATTTTCTATTAACCAATTAGTTTTTGTTATAAAAGCAAATGAATTTGTCTTCATTATTTAAATGAAAATTATTATTCGTTACCCATACGAATAATGAATGGCATACCGTCTGTTTCAAAAAAAAAAAAAAAAAAAAAAAAAAAATCATTTGAACCTTATCTTATTTGTTATTTATTATAATAGTCGAATAAAATATATCCCGAAGGACTATTTTAAAATTTACTCGAATAATTCTTTAAAGAAAATTAATAATTTTTTTTATAAAGTTATTTGAATAATAGAGTTAATTAATATTTATAAATATGTGTAATTGAGCGACTTGTATAACTTTGCATTATTTAAATAAAAATTTTTGTTTGTTCAGTAAAAATCATTGAATAATTAAAAAGAAAAAACAAAACAATTTTTTGAAATTTTTTAATTGAATAAAAATATGGTAAAGATTAATGCTTATATTTATTAAAAAAAAAATATTTGATGAAAATCAATGATGAAAGGAAAAAAGACATAGCGAGAGCAACAATAGCAAATAAAGTCACTCGTTTCAAAAGAAATATAAAAAATACAGCAAAAGAGAAATTTATACTTAATGTTTACAATAAAACAAGGGAATTTTTAAATGCACAAAAAGATATTGTTATAATTCAGGCGGATAAAGGAAATAAAACAGTAGCATTGTACAAAAATTACTACAAAGAAAAAATGGAGAGATTGTTAGAGGATAAAAACACACATAAAAAACTAAGAGACAATCCGACGTCAAAACTTTTAAAAGAGAATAATAATATAGTGTTAAGTCTCTATAAAAATGGAAGTATAGACAAATGGCAAAAACGTAAATTATTCTGCTCATCAGCCACAGCTCCAAGGATATATTGGCTGCCAAAAATGCATAAACCCGAAATTCCACTAAGACCTATAGTTTCATCAATAGAAGTTCCTTGCTATGAACTTTCAAAATATATAGGTAAAATATTAAAAAATATACAATAATATATATAATATAATATACAAAACTCAAGGCAATTAAAAGAACAACTTAAGAATTTTACTCTTGAAAATGGAGAAGCAATAATATCACTGGATGTTATTTCTCAGTTTACTAAAATCCCAGTCAGAAAAGCCATACATGTCATAATGGAAAAATGGACACTAATTAAAAATTAGACAAAGATAAAAAAATCCACATTTCTTGTATACTAAACTTCTGCCTACGTGACAATAACTATTTTGTTTACAACAACGAAGTTTATAATCAAGTTTTTGGAATGCCTATGGGCAATCCTCTCTCTCCTACGATCATAGACATCATTCTAGACAACCTTTTAGAAGAATCACTAAAAACATTAAAGAGCAAAAATGTAAACATAAAATATATAACGAAATATGTAGATGACATACTGGCGATAATACAGCTTAACGATATAGATACTATATTAAATACATTCAATAAATATCTAATAAAATACAGTTCACTATAGAAGTTGAAAACCATAATCAAATAACATTTTTAGGTACTAAAATAAATAGGAACAACAATAAATTAGCATTTGACTGGTATAGAAAAAACACGGCATCAGACAGAATAATGAACTACAACTCCGCACAACCAATGAACCAAATAATTAATACAGCAAAAAACTTCATTCATATAGTACTCAGCATTAGCGATGAACAATTTCATAATTACAATTTACAACACATCACCAAAACACTAATAGAGAACAGTGTCCCCAACAAATTAATTAACACACTAATACGTGAAACGTTTAATAAAATTAAAAAACAATGATGAAAACAGGAACTTAAACAACGCCAACAAAAAAACTTTTTGCAGTGTACCTTACATCACTGGATTAATAGATAACAAAAACATCAGAAACACAATTGAAAACAATAACATAAACTTCGCCTGCAAACCAAATATCACATTAAACCATGGGTGAACATCATGTAGCAAATTTTTGCAAATCGAATTCACACGTATTCTTATTCTCTTTCACTTAGTCTTATCTGAGATAAATTTTTGCTTATCTTTTTACTCATTTTTCTCAAACGCACTGCGAGAAATTTATTATGTATGCTGTTTATGTTAAAAAATGCTTCTGCTTACATGAAAATTAAAAATTATTTTCTCTTACAAATTGGTTTTTAGTCAGAATTAAAGTGAATAATAATGTTTATTTATTACTTTTTGTTGACACGGTTTTCTAGAAAAAAATTCTTTCATAAAAAAATCATATATGAACAACTTTCATTAATTATTTCTGCCTGTGTGTTTATCTTTTTCGCTCACTTACACAACCTTAAATTTATCTTGGTCACCCATGCATTAAACACAATATTCTCAAAAGTAAAAACACCTATTGAAAAAGAACCACAAAACAATGTAGTATACGAAATAAAGTGCAAGGGAAACAACAACATAACATGCGATCTTTCCTACATTGATACAATAATACCCTTTTTACACTCACTCACATATTTGAGGAATGCGTGGAATATGTTGAAAATTGAAAAAAGCTGTTCACATTACAACATCTTTCATCTTTCATCTGTCATGTATTATAATACTATTTTTACGAGTGTGAGCAACTACAAATTGAATAATAAAATGCAATTTAAAAATTCAGTAGAAATTGATTTAATTGCTGGCTCCTGAGGAGCAGAAACAAATAATGCTACAATATGCAGAATTAGTAGAAATTATGCCAGTGGACAATGATAATGAAAAAATATTACAAACTTTATCCCTTAAGTTTTCGCGTAGACATTTGCAACTACTTGTAATTTATTGTAATTTATTTCGATTTGGAAAAATATATAACAGATTTTATTATATGCATACATATACATACATACATATGTATATAATAAATTCTTAGAGTAATGACGGATCTTTTTTTGGGAAGGATATTCCAAAATATAGCCTTCAATGTATGTACATGCATACGTAGATATACATACATACATACATACATACTTATGTATACATTTTTATATAGTATGTATGCATGGATGTATGTATATAGTTATATACATTTTTTCTAGTGATGACACTAAAATAATCGAAAGATGTTGAATGGAACAAAGTGAGATAGGAACATCTTTTGAAGATGTTGAAAAATGTTGAACATTCAACCCTGTATAATTCTTATGGGAAGATGTTATCATCTTGCCAAATTGATGAAAGATGAAAGATGCGAGTAAGTGTGAAAAGGCTATATATAAAGCGCACTTTACAAACAAGAATAAAAGAACATAAAAATGACATTGAAAAACGGAAACAAACAACAGCTTTAGCACAACATTTATTAGAGATGGGTCACATAGCTGACTTTGATAATGTTAATATTTTGGACAAGGAAAGAGTTGAAAAGAAGAGATACACTATAGAAAGCCTGAGAATACAACAAAAGAGAGAAAAGACGATGAACTTAAAAGAGGATACTGACAACATAAGTGCAAGCTATAGAGTTGCAATAAAATAAAACCTGTGATAATAGCTTTAAGTTGTGAAGTAAATATTTGTATGTATGCATGTATGTGTAATCAAAAAATTTGTTTCTTTTGTGTTAAATGTACTTATAATTTAATGTAAAAGAAAAACAAAATAGAATTGTGAGTTAACAAAATATTATTGTTTTTAAAATGATTGTTAAAATAACGTAATGTTTTTATATTTTTTATTCAAAAATAGATATATACCCTTGAAAAAGTCAACAAAACATTGACGAAACGTCTGGAAAAATGTAATTAAAAAGTTTGTTTTATTTGCATTAAAGAAGTTAGGCCTTATTAGCTTATTTGAAAAATTAAAAAACAATTGTCTTTGGCCATAATACGTAAAGTATATATGTACAATACAAAATATTTGATTTGTTTTAATTATTTCAATAAAAATTTGTATTCGTTACTCATAAATATAATCGCAATAAATTTTTTATTCGAAAAATTGTAAAAAAAATTATAGGAAATATTTTTTAAATTTTCGAATAATTAAAAAAATTATTTGAATAATTGGATTAATACTTATTAATACTTAAAATTTGGTTAAAGTCTAATAATAATTTAATTGAAGCGCCAATGAAATGCGTATATAGAAATACTTGACCACCACCAAATAAATTTCAGTTATTGTATTTAATACTTAAAATTTTTAATTTTTTTCATTATTTTAAATTTCTTTTTTCGAAAAATGAAAACAGAATTACTCTGCACATATTTAATGCGTTAATTGTTCCACTAAACAAATATAACTTATTTTGAAAGACTAAATAATAAAAATATAATAAGAAATGCTTAAATAATTTAATGATTCATCTTGAAATAAGAATAAAAATGCATTTAATATTCGTATAAATATATCTTCAGTTAATTGGATACAAATTAATTTAAGTAATCAAATAAAAGAATACAAATTTCTTTAAAACTTAAATTAAATTTTTTGAATAATCAAAAAAAAAAAAAAACATTCAAACTCGAATAAAAATTTCCTCAAATAATTTTTGGTCCAACCAAATAAAAATTAATTCAAACATTCGAATAACAAATTCTTAAAAATCAATTAAAATTTATTCGATTAAATAAGATTTTTTTCTTTGAATCAAAATAAAAGAAATCAAATAAAAACTTATTCAAATCTTTAAGCACAAAATTGTTTAACTAGATGAAGTTATTTTACTCGAATCAACGAACAGCAATTTATTTAAAACATAAGCTAAAAATTCCTTTAAATATGCATAAAATATTTTCTTTATAATCACATACGAATTTTTTTTAATAGTTAAATTAAAATTTCTTGGAATAATCAAAATTAATTAATTAAAAAAAAAAAATTATATTAAAATTAATTCGAATACTTAAATAAATATTTAACGTTTTTGAATCAACGAATAAATTTTTTTTCAAAACATAGAATAAAAGTTAATTTAAATTCTATTACATAACATATGTCCTCAAATAATCGAATAAAAATTCAAATACACAATTTTTAAGGAATTCAGTTTAAATCTTATCGACTAATAAAACTGAGTTTGATTTTATGTTATAACAAATAATTCGGCTAAAAAAATAAATTTTATTTAAATAATTGAAAAAGTAATAATTTTTAAGTCGAGTATGGATTATTTGGTATAGATTTATTCTTTCGCCAAGGAAAATTTATATCAATAGTTAAATAAAAGTTTTAAATTTTTCGAATAATAATAAATCGATTGGAAATTTATTTTAATAGTTGAACAAAAAATTTTTCAAACAATCGAATGAATATTATAAAAATTCTTTAAATTAAATAACAGTTCAATTTATTTAAATTCTATTAAAAATTTAGTTTTTAACCGAACAATAGTTTATTCGATTAACCGAATAATTATTGTTATTCTACTAAATATATAGTTCAGTTAAAATTTATTTCAATAATCCAATAATAATGTACACACACAATTAATTAAATAATTATTCGAATATCCGAATATATCAAATCCAAGGAATAAAAGTTTATTCGAATAATAAAATATATTGTTATTTGAAACAAATTAAAAAATAATCAAAATGCAAAATGCTATTAAAATCTACTAAAATTTTATTCGAATATAAATTTTTTTCGGATTATCATTTGAAGAGTAATCGAATAAAATCTTCACAATAATTGATCTAAAAAATATTTTCTAAGGGTGCGGTCACACTTGTCAAACATTTGCACAAAAAAAGCGTAACCACTAAGTAATAATGATTAATCTTTAAATTCTAACAAAACTTTATTAAGCTAAACAAGCAGTGTGCACGCTTAATTTTTTTTAAATTCGGTAGAATCGACAAAAAAAAAATCGGTAGATTTGAATGAGAAAAATAAAAAATAAACAATTCAAAGAAAAATAAAAAATAACAATATATATGTACTTATATATAAAGGGTAAGTGCAAGGAGTATCAAACTAAACAGGTTCCAAAAGCGCATTTAAAACTTCACATGTGATTGAAAATTAAACTGTCATAAAGAATGAAGTATTTCCAATAAAAAAGTGTCATCCCCAGTTATTTGCCCTTATCCTATAGCAATGGTTACCAAAAAGAGAAAATTCTTAAAAGCAGAACAGAACTAATACATGTTTAGTGCTGTTCCACTGAAAAAAATCGCTCTTGTAAATGTTTAATTGGGTATATGAAAAATATTTTAATGGGTTAATTTTATATGAATGAATGTTTGTATGTAGTGGTTCCTAAAACTGTATGTACTAGTTTTTTTTCAAATTCTGGATACATACTCGATACTCAGCATCTACAAAAATATTTAAGCCAAATAAAAACTTATTTTTTAACTCTATATTCCACATATTTTGTCTATTTTTATAGCAATATAAAATATATAAAATAATAATTGTTATAAAAAGATTTAAATTAGATAATTTATTTACATAAATAATATAGAAAAAAGAAATTAAATAATTTTGGTGGTATTTGAATATTCTCGGTGTATTTTTTTTTATAAAAAATGCGACAGAAATCTGCTCTTTTTGTGTGTTTTATGCTCTTGCTTTAGATTTTTGTTAGTAGTTGTGTACGTATGCAAAGCAGAATGCTAGCAGAGCCCTCAGGGCAATGCGATGGTGGACTATGCCCTATAGATATGATATGCATATATAAAATAATATTCATAAATAACAGGAATTTAGTTTTTGTATATAGGTTTTATAAAGCTACTAAAATAACTTTTATTTGACAAACATTTGTAACTACAAAGATTATATGTAAGATCCATTTATGAATTTAAACTTTTGTGCAAAAATTATTAAATCATTGGTAGGAATAAATATTTCATCCCCAAGGCATCATCATCTTTGGCAAATATTAGGTTACTTATAGTTTCAGTTTTTAACCGATTTCTTTGTTGTGGTTTAATGATTTTCATGACAGAAAATGACCGCTCTGCGGCCGCACTGCTATGTGGCAAAATAGGCAATTTACACATATATCGACTTAAATTACTAAATAACAATATTCGGTAGATTTCAGGCCTTGTTCGGTAGAATTGGTAGATTGTTAAATTCACAAACATATTCGGTAGAAGTGTGCACACTGTAAACAAGTTATAATAATAATATTGTTTTTTATGACAAAGGTTTCATCCATAACTTATAGACATACGGATGAAACCGTTAACTTAATAAACACGTATCTGAATCAAAAAGGTTCTCATTATTAGTTAGTGGCTACGCTATTTTGATCAAATGTTTGTCAAGTGTGGTAATTCTTTTTTCAGTAATATAATAAATTTTCAAATAAAAATTTAATTAAATAATCGGGTAAAAATTGATTCAATCAATCGCATAGAAATTTTATTGACTGATTTAAATAATCTATTAAAACCTTATTTAGGTCTTTATTTCAATGGAAATTAATATCTCTTCATCAGGCATTTAGTGAATTTTATTTTAAATACATTCATTAGGAATAAATTCAGCAAAACTCAAATCGAGTTAATTATTTTGAGCAATTTCGTTCGATAAAATATAAAACTCGAAGAATTGACTGGCATATTTAGGAAAAGCTAAAAAATTTTTCGTACAAAAATATATTTTTTGTTGATGTTTTACTTGCTTAGAATATTTTAAGGTTGTGTCACACGGATAGCCTACTCAAGGCTAGACAAAAGCTGGCGTTTTTTTGAAATAAATTTTTACTATCACTGTTCTAACCAAACAATTGTAAAGCCATATTTTCATAAATTTTTTTTAAGTTGAAACATCTGAAAATAACAATGATACGGTTGGCATAGTAACTAATTTTCCTTTCCAATTAAAATTATGATTTGATATTAAGTTGGAGTGTCCGTATCTATGCCGAGAACTATATCATAAGAAATATATAATTTATAATTGTGGCTATCAGCGCAGTAGTGGTGTAACCTACATTCGTTTTTAGGGTTCCATACATCAAAGGTGAAAAGGAACCCTATTGTTTTCGCTACGCTGTCCGTCTGTCCGTCACACGGTATTTTCTCCGGAACCGTAAGAGCTACAGACCTGAAATTTGGACACAGTATGTAGAACCTTGGCCGCTACAACAACAAATACATGAGAATTAAAAATTAAAGGTTGTTCCAAAACGAGCAACGAAAAATGTTAAAATCCCATGTAATATACATACAATTGTATGTACATATGTATATTGAAACTTGAAATTTGTAAAATTAGTGTATTTTTATACAGACTACAACAATTAACACTAAAATTTAAAAAACTTAAATTAAAGGGTGGTCCATCAGTTAATGCAATTTAGACTATGTAATTTTGACAATTTGCTATATCTTGGAAACCGTAAGAGGCAAACACTTGAAATTTTCAAAACACGGTAAAACTAAAAAAACCGAAAATTATAAATTCGCCACACCAAAAAAAAAAAAATCGCCAAAAATTAAAAAAAATCGCAAAAACGAAAAAAATCGCCAAAATTAAAAAAAAATTCTAACATTAAAATAAATCGCCAAATTCGAAAAAATCGCCAAAATGAAAAAAAACGCCAAAATGAAAAAAAACGCAAAAAATTAAAAAAAATCGCCAAAACGCGAAAATGTCGCCGAAACTAAAAAAAATTTAAATAAACAAAAAATCGCAAATATTAAAAAAAATCGCCAAAAATAAAAAAAACGCCAAAATGAAAAAACGCCAAAAAACCGAAAAAATCGCCAAAACAAGAAAATAAAGTGTCTAAACTAAGAAAGAGCCAAAACTTAAAAAAATCGCTAAAACCGAAAAAAAAAACGCAAAAAAACGACAAAACAAAAAAACCGGAAAGACCCCAAAAACGAAAAAAATGCCAAAACTATATATTATATAGGATGAAGTTTGTATTAAATTACATATCTAGTGTTCGTACGGAACCCTATGTGCGCGAGTCATAGTCGCACTTTACTGAATTTTTTGGTTGTTGTTCTGGTTATAAATATATTATATACATAACAAACTATACAGTTTGGTAATCTAAAGAGAATGGAGCTGAAAAATTATTTTTGCACAGATCATAATATTACAAAGTAATAAAGCAATTAAATGATTTCAAAACACGCCTCAATTATTTATAATTTATAATAATAGTATCTAAATTTTTTTTGGCTTCCTATGCTATATATACATATATGTATGTAAATATATTTAGTTATTTTGTTTGTTGTTTTGTTTTTTCTGGAAGAAATATCTTAGTATGTATTAGATGGTAGTTTATATCAAAGTTATTTAGTTATTTTAAACCTGCATTTTACATATTTCTGTAAAATTTATTAAAATTTGAGGTAAAAAACATTTCTTTAGTCATAATGTAGATTAATTATTATTATTTTTTTGATAATCGACTTATTTTTCCCTCATACATCATATTGAGTTTAATTGAATTTAACTTTTCAAATCCCCGAAAATGTTTGTATTATTAACTAAACTACTTCCTTAAACATGAACTTGACAGTGATTGTCGGTTAATATAATAATAATAAAATACATTGAAGTGTAATAAATTCCAAGTACAAACTTATAATTGAAGATATATTAATTATAATTATTCTGATTAAATGACCCAAAAATACAAATGACAATTATTAAGACTTCCACTTATTTACTTTGAAAAATAATCATTATATTCAATGTCTATTTTGCGTGTACTTAACCTCTGGAAGTATTGACAATAATAGTTTCTTATATCAACATTATTGTTGTCCTTAGCACACATATTTGAGTTCACATTTGTATGTATTTGTACTCTTATATATGAGTTTCCTTAACTTCGTGTATATGAAATTGCCATTTAATTGTTGTTCCTATTGAAGCGATTACAAATTTTATATTTATATTAGTCTCCTGCACAAGATATCTTACAAGATCTTTTAAGACATGAGGGATTTTTCAAATGCTTTGCTACAGCGAAATCTTCAGTGTTGTCAACCTGGTGCGTTTCGCACCATTTTGGGTGCTTTTTGAAATTTTTTGTGCGAAAAATTCCTTAGTTGGTGCGTGGTGCTCTTTTTTTGAAATTTTGGTGCGTTTTTTAATTTTTGGTTTACAAAATATCACAATTTGAAATGAAATCTGTTGTATGATAACACTAATGATGAAAATATTAGCTTTCTTAGATTTAGTTGAAATGCAGTGAATTTTAATCAGAAATAATTTCTTATTCGGACTGAAGTCTAGTGATGATTTGTTCCAGCAACAATGAAATGCACATAGACAAAGCTGAACCAACAGCAAATAAATTTCAAATTAATAAATATACTTATGACAATATGTCGAATAATGAATTTCTTAATTTTTTTGGTTAAGTTTTTTTTTTTAATTATGTGCATATATTGTGAAAGACTGTTTGTTTTTATTGTTCCATTTTTAGCCCCGACCAAAAAAAGGGGTGTTATAAGTTTGTAATGTGTATCTGTGTGTCTGTACGAATCCACGTACAGGCCAAACGGCGGGACCGATTTTGATTTAGTTTTTTCTGTTTGAAAGGTGACTTGATCGATAAGATTTTTAGCTATGTTTAAATAAAATCGTTCCAGCCGCTTAGAAGACATCACATGTTTTCTAGAAATATTCGGGGGTTTTTAAAATTTTTAATTTTTGTTATTAATATGGATATATTAAGCTTCTGATAAAAAAAAAATAAAAAATATTTGAATAGAATGATAAATAATGAACTTTTCTAGTTTTGAATCCTTTCTATTAATTGTGTATCTCTTTAAAAAGTGTTGTAGAGAATTTATGAAATTAAAAAAAAAAATATTATCTATGTAGTACAAATGAATTTATAGTAAACAATTTGTCGTCTTTTTACGTTTTTTTAACCCTTAACTGTAAAAAAATTTACTTTTTAGCAGAATTAATTTAATAAATATTTTAAACTAAAAAAAGAAATTCTAAGGTTGGTGAGTTTTTTTTGCAACCGGCGCGTTTTTTCTCCATTTTGGTGCGTTTTGAAATTTCAAAGTTGACAACGCTGGAAATCTTATAAAACAAACGTTAACAACACTGTTTGCAAGCAATTTATTTGAGGATTGTAGGTATAACAGTAAAGAAGAAAACACTTTGTGACGGAAGAATTTGTGATACCAGCTTCTTTCTACTCATAAGAGCGTGTACAAACGTCATGCGTGTATGTGTGTATGATCTTTTATTTTTCTGCGCACATGCAAAGGCACACACATGCATAATAGCTTACCATCTACATATTACACACACACACTCAAACGTACAATATGAAAAATAATAAGCATACACTAATCAACAGCACTTCTTTTGAGTGTTTGTTACAGACAAGCTGTCTTGACGTCATCGCTTGTTAACACTGGTATACACATACACCAATACATCCATCGTGCTTCGCTTATAGTACGACAGCATTTATTATTGGTTTAGTATAATACATGCGACGTGAATACATTTAAAAATCATGACGTTTTTACATTTCAAGACTGTTTACGCAGGCCTCTAATTTATATTAATCCCTGCTTTTGTTAAATATTTACCCAATTCACAACCTAGTGTAGATTGTAGATTGTATTAACTACAACTATGATAGTTGTGAACGGTCTGTTCTGAGTGTTGCTAGACTTTTAAAAATGTGGAATATTTAAAGAGAGGAAGAGAAAGAATAAAATATTAAAATAACGAAAATAGTTTAATAAACGCAAAAAAAACAAAAAAATTTCTGCATTATGCGTAAAATATATTGCAGAAATAATAATGGTCTGTCTATACGGATGAGCAAAAAATAAAAAAAATAATGGAAATTACAATTTCATAAAAAAAAATTCAGGCGATTCTGAAGAATGATGACTCTTATTCCAGCTTGCTTCCTATTTTGCAACTTCTTGCGAATTTTTGCCAACTTCGCAATAAAAGCGACTTTTTGCATGCTTTCAGCCTCCTAAACGTTTTTCCAGTTTTTAAAAAAATATTATATTTTGTTATCTCCTGCTGTTAGTAAGTATTTGCGAATTTTCTTAATTTTCGCGAATTTATTGCATTTTTTGCATTCCTTACAGTTTTAGCAATTTTAATCAATATTATGGCTTGTTTAACATTTTGCAACTTCTTGCGATTTTTGCCAAGTTCGCGTTAAAATCCACTTTTTACACATCTTCAAATTCTTGGAAGTTTTCCCGATTTAAAAAAAAATATTAGACTTTGTTATCACAGCGGGATGATAATAAATTTTTGCTAATTTTCGAGATTTTTGCCGAATTTTTTGCATTCCCTACAATTTTGGCGATTTTTAATCAATATTATGGCTGATTTAAAATTTTGCCAATTTTCACGATTTTGTGCAAAGTTCGCAATAAAAGCGGTTTTTCTTTTTGAGTGTTTTTTTTTAGCGTCTTAACAGTTTTGAAGAGTTTAAAAAATTATTAGACTTTGTCATTCTTCTGTTGTAGCTTTTTGCCAATTTCCCTTCAATTCGCGAATTTTTTTTTATTTATATATATATATATATATATATATATATATATATATATATATATATATATATATATATATATATATATATATATATTTGCACTAATTATTATTACATTAATAAAGAAAAATTAAGATAAATTTAATTAAAAAATTTAGCACTTTTATAAGTTTATGCATTCCTGATGCCATTCTACGACATTCAATAAACATAGGAAAAAATGTTGTAGGTGTCGTAGCAAACGTTTCTATGGAAATTATTAACAACATTTTTACAAATATTGTACAGCTTGACGACCTACCACACTTACAATAGGTTGTGAATTGAACAATTGTTTAACTGTGAATGTGTTTTGTTTTCATAGTGGCTTTCTAATGCGTATGAGTATTGTTTAATTTTAATCATATATTGCTCATACGCAGTGGTTAGGTTAGGTTAGGTTAGGTTTATCTGGTTGGTCCAAGACCTCGCATAGACCGGCATTGATCCTTAGCGATACCAGCAAATGAAATGAGAACCTGTTAGTATGGCAGCCTAGTTCGTGGTGCCTGTATCGAATGACTCCCACACAGATTTAACAAATTTTAGCAACCTACACATTTCTACTCTCGATACAATCTCAAGACTACGAAAAGTGTAAGCACCAAGATAGTTATATCTAGTACGGCTTAAAGCCGGGCAGTGACACAGTAGATGTTCCATTGTTTCCATTTCTCCGGGTTCCTTACATTTCCTGCAGGTACCGTCGGCTATTCGTCCTATTTTGACAGCGTACGAAGCTGTCCAGCAGTGCCCAGTTAATACTCCCACTAGAAGCTTACAGTTG
The DNA here is from genome assembly GCA_949987645.1 of Tachina grossa. NCBI lineage: Eukaryota > Metazoa > Arthropoda > Insecta > Diptera > Tachinidae > Tachina > Tachina grossa. Next base: position 65,681,964 of record OX465274.1, read on the forward strand.
CTTCTAGTTAGTGATAAAAGGAACTTAGTCAATTTGTGATCATAGGAGCTCCACATGATTTTAGAAGTTTTGCAAGTTTTCGTCGCGCGCCAACATTTCTCCGCTTCTTCCCTCATATTAGAATGTATGATCTCTTTAAGGTATTGAATTGGTTTTCGGATATTTACCGTTACCTCAGCCGGTAATAGAATTCCCCTTTTGGCCAGTGTATCGGCCATTTCATTTCCCTCTATCCCCATGTGTCCCCGGATCCAGAATATATGTACTTGTCTACCAGTACATAACATATCCAGGGCCTTTCTACACAGGAGCACAACCGAGGAGTAATTGCAGTCAGCTGAAATTGCTTTAATAGCTGCTTGACTGTCTATATACAGATTTACACGCGCATCCATAGTTAGAGAGGTGAAGGCTAACTCTGCTGCCATTTTGACAGCATAGATTTCCGCCTGGAAGATGCTACAATGATCAGGAAGTTTATAAGATTCCTCTATATCGAGCTCCCGACAGTAAACCGCAGCTCCTACCCCTCTATCCATCTTTGAACCATCAGTGAAAAAGTTAAAACCAGAACCACTATGATTAAGACTTTCCAAATAGCCTTCTTCACTTATAGTGATCTGTGGTTTGGTAAAAAAGTTCGTCACTGGAATGATGTAGTCCGAGCTACACTCCATGTTTTCTAGTAATTTGCTGTGACCAAATGATCTGTACGACATCTGACCTGTTGTCCTTAGTCGGATAGCTGATTTGCATGCCACGTTCACTGCAATTAGCTTTATTGGTTTAAGGTCCAATATAACGTCTAAGGCTGCAGTAGGTGTACTCTTTAAAGCTCCAGTGATGCAGAGCTCTGCTAGCCTCTGGATACTTTCCAGCTTTTTCAGGTATGATTTTGTCTCAGTCGCCCTCCACCATACAAGTATTCCGTAGAGTAAAATTGGTCTAGCTATCGCTGTGTATGTCCAATACGTAAGAGTAGGTGAAAGGCCCCATGTCTTGCCCAGCATTTTTTTACATGCATATAGAGCAATGGTGGCCTTTTTAACTCTATCTTCTATATTGTACCTCCACGTCAGCTTACTATCCAAAATAACCCCCAGGTACTTTGTATGTGTTTTGGGCGAGAGCGATATACCGTCTAACTTTGGTGTTCTCCATTCCTTTACTTTCCTATTAGTAAAAAGCACAAGGTCAGTTTTTCCTGGGTTTAAGTTCAAACCTACCCTTGTTGCCCATCTATGAATATCCCTCAACGAGGATTCCATTAGGGAGCTAATTGTATCGAGGAACTTACCAGTTATAATGATAGCTATGTCGTCCGCATATGCTGTAATCTTAGCTGCTTTACCCTCGAATTCCATGAGAATTTCATTTACAACCAGCGTCCAAAGAAGTGGCGATAGAACACCACCTTGGGGAGTTCCTCTCTTAGCTTCTTTGTTTACCTTGGCATTGCCTAATTCCGCAGATACTATTCTACATTTCAATAGGTTGCCTATCCAGTTTTTGACTTGCAAGTTAGCCCCGGAACGATTAACACTTTCCATAATTGCGTCCGTAGAGACATTATTGAAAGCGCCTTCGATGTCCAAAAAGACCCCTATAGCAAAGTCCTTATAGTGTAACGATTTTTCGATTTGTTCAACAACATTATGAAGTGCTGTTTCAACCGATTTGCCCTTTGTGTATGCATGTTGGTTGGAAGACAGGATATTTGGATATACAAATTCTTTGATGTGTATATCCAGAATTCTCTCTAACGTTTTCAGTAGAAAGGACGTCAAACTGATAGGCCTAAAGTCTTTTGGATACATATGGTTGCTCCTACCTGCCTTTGGTATGAATACAACCTTGGCAATCCTCCATGATTTTGGCACATAATTCAGTCTGAGACATCCTCTAAATATTCCTACTAGCCAGGGAATTATCCTCTGTTTACCATACTGTAGTAAAGCCGGAAAAATACCATCTGGTCCTGGTGATTTATATGGTTTAAAGGAATCGATTGCCCATTCCACCTTACTAAGGGAAATGACGTCACAATTCTCAGTATTTAATTCATTTGTCATTTCTGAGCGAGGGGAGATCTCCGTGCAACCTGGGAAATGTGTGTCCAGGAGAACTTCCAGCGTTTCTCGGCTGCAGTTAGTCCAATCGCCGTTAATTTTACATATTGTGCTAGGCACTGATGGATTGCTTGCAAGCAGCTTTCTCATTCTGGCCGTGTCCGTAGTTTTTTCTATATTGCCACAAAATTTCTTCCATGAATTTTTCTTGGCCTTTCTCACCTCTTTTTTAAAAGATCTCAGTGCTTTTTTATAGTCCCTCCAGCATTCAAATTGGTCTATGTATCTAGCCAATCTGAAGAACTCACGCAGGTCACGTCTTTGTGCGTCTAGATCACTACTCCACCATGGTGGTCTAGACATACGTTTTACGCGCGAGAGGGGACATGCTGATTCATACGATTTTGTTATGGCTTTCGTTAAGCAATTAACAGACTTTTCAATATCAGCCTCACTCTTAATCGATTTGGCATTATAAAGATTATTTTCAATGTTCTTCCTGTAATAATCCCACCTAGTATTGCGTGGGTTCCTATATAATTTCTTAAGCTTTGAAACTTCAGATAAAATTCTAAAAGCTATGTAGCAATGGTCAGAGAAGGACGGCTGTCTAAGCACCATCCAATCCTTAAGTACAATATCTTCATTGTTAACAAGTGTTAAGTCCAATACATTCGATGATGTAGGACCTATATAAGTAGGTTCCTTCCCTCTATTCACAATCACAAGGTCAGTCATACGCAGTGACTCTTTGCATATCCATATTGGGAAATGTGGCAGGCACAATTGTGCCATTATTGGAAGTTAACTGGCACTGTGGCACTCTCGCTCCTTTTCTGGCACTGTTTTTCCATTAATTTGGAAAACTTTTCGTATTGCAATAATAAGTAGAGATGTGCACGTGAGCGTTTTTTTGACTCACGACACGCACGCTCACGCAGAAAAATATTTTACTTACGCACTTTCACGCACGAATGATATTGAAAATTTTGATGATCACGCACGCTCACGAACAAAATATTCTTAATCACGCACGAATGGTTCACAACTTATTACGATCACGCAAATTACGTATTTAAAAAAAGAAAAGGCTTTCCCTTTTTGAGATCTGATATGAGAATGAATTTTATTGGTGAATTTTCTTATTTTTATACAACTTTCTTTATCTTAACTTACTTCTATGCATACAACTTACAATATGTTTAGCAAGCAAAATCGATCATAAAATTTCTTTTTGTCGATTTTGTTTGGTCATTGGAATATCTTTTTTTGTTCAACGATAAATTTAAACACAAGTTTTATATTTTTTCATGATTCATAAGTTTTTGTGTTTTACTTGTCGTTGCCCTTTTTTCAATAAAATTATATGAATGAATTTTTTGTATATTTTGCTTTGTTGAAATCCAACAGAACGGAAGGGGAATCAAATTTCAGAAACAATTGAAAGAAACTAAATTAAACTGAACGAAAGTCAGCATTTTCGAACTTGTGTCAAAGACGCTCTTATATGTACATATCAGAAAGTGTTATTGACTCAGTTTAAGTTTTGTTTGTTATATTTGGCTATAATTGAATTTACGTCTACGAGGGGTGTTTCTGGAAGTATATATGTAACTCGCACGCTCACGAAAAAGTATGTAATCCAATTTGCATCTTTTTTTTCTGTTGCAAAATAGGTTTTTATATATACATACATATGTATGTATCCAAATTTTAAAATTTCCCTGAAAACGGCATTTGTTTTTTAAGTATCTTCATTATTTTCAGTTTTGTAAAAAACTTTGTTTAATAAATTTTTATTTACAGCCTTATTTATAAAACTTATTAAGGCTTTATAAAGGCTTTTTAAGAAAACTTTTGTATGAAAATTTGTGTTAAAAATCCTTTATAAAGCCTTAATAAGTTTTATAAATTAGGCCATTAATTTTTTAAATCCAAGGCCCCAAAGAGAATGCATTAAGAATATGCTTCGAACCAATTATTGTGCATTTTGTACATGTACCCTACATTCAGCAATGTCCTAAAATAATAAATTTTAAAAATATTTTTTGTGTTTAAGCGGTTATAAAAAGTTGTGACTTTAGATTTTGAAAGTTTCAACTATAAAATTTTATTATGTAGATAGTTTTATACATTTTTAACTAAAATTTAAGAGTGCCTTTCCATAAATGCGGATGTACGCGTAGGTTTTCTGAAAAAAGTCAAGATTTAGGGAAAATATAGTTGTGTACCATAAAAAGATATATTAAAATAATTTTATTTTTCTACATTACTATATTTGAATTTCATATGAGCCAGTTTACTACGCCTGAAAAAATTATAAAAATAGCCCAATACACAATCTCACGCACGATCACGCACGAGTAATTTATTTTTAAGTCCCGCTCACGCACTCAATATACTTGTATTTTTACGATTTTAAGCATTGAAGACTTAGTAAGATTTGGGGCTCACAACTGTTCGGTTATGATGGGGAGAAGAAACTGTATCCAATGAATGATTTTATAAATTTTCGGAAATATGTCGACTAAGAGCTTCATTTAATTCTTAAGTATTTCCCAAAACGTTGGTTGTCTAATGATAAAACTTAATTTATATGAAATAGTTTGATGGATACTATAATTAAAATTTATTTTTGATGTGTAAACATCTATACGCTGCGGGGTAAAAATCATTTTCACAATACAATCTCAAATTTTGAGTGAGATGCACACCGCGTTGTCAAATCGGTGTGAGCTATATATATAAGTGTATTAGTGTTTGAAAGCAGCAATACAAACTTATTTAAAATATTGTAAATACATACATAGGAATTTGCTGGTTTTTGGTTGTTTTATTTAACTTGATAATTACTTTATTAGGGTTCCGTACACCAAAGTTCAAAATTAACCCTATTGTTTTCGCTACGCTGTCCGTCCGTCTGTCACAGGGTATTTTCTCGAGAACCGTAAGAGCTTGAAATTTGGACACAGTGTGTATACATTTGGCCTCTACAACAACAAATACATGAGAGTTAAAAATTAAATGGTGTTCCAAAATGAGCAACGAAAAATGTTAAAATCCCATGTAATATACATACAATTGTATGTACGTATGTATGTATACTGAAACTTGAAATTTGTAAAATTAGTGTATTTTTATACAGACTACAACAATTAACACTAAAATTTAAAAAAATTTAAATTAAAGGGTGGTCCATCAGTTAATGCAATTTTGACTATGTAATTTTGAAAATTTGCTATATCTTGAAAACCGTAAGAGGCAAAAACTTGAAATTTTCAAAAACGGTAAAACTAAAAAAACCGAAAATTATAAACTCGCCAAACCAAAAAAAAACATCGCCAAAATTAAAAAAAAAATTTCTAACACCAAAAAAAAATAAATCGCCAAATTCGAAAAAATCGCCAAAATGAAAAAAAAAATCGCCAAAACGCGAAAATGTCGCCAAAACTAAAAAAAAATTTAAATAAAAAAAATTGCAAAAAGAAAAAAATCGCCAAAAATAAAAAAAAAATCGCCAAAATGAAAAAACGCCAAAAACCGAAAAAAATCGCCAAAACAAGAAAATAAAGTGTCAAAACTAAAAAAAAGAGCCATAACTTAAAAAACCGCCAAAACAAAAAAACCGAAGAGACCCCAAAAACGGAAAATATGCCAAAACAATATATTATATAGGATGAAGTTTGTATTAAATTACATATCTAGTGTTCGTACGGAACCCTTCGTGCGCGAGTCAGAGTCGCACTTTACTGAATTTATTTAATTTTGCTCCAAAATAAAAATTGGTGGCTATTGTAACAAACTATTTGAAGTAGCAAGAAGTTGTCTTGTTACTAACTACGTACACTAATACAATTTTATTAAGAATTTGTGGAAAGCTACATACATACATATCTACACACGTGGTATATCAAGCCATAACCGCCAAAAAAGCTTAAGCACCATATTCCTTTGACGGAAATTTATTATTTTCCACTGCAAATAATGTTCGTCAAAAAATAAGTTTGAAAATTGTATCGCATAGGCGTTTTTTGCTGTTATGGCGCGATATATTCATTATTAATACACATTAGACCGCTGCAAAAGACCATTTAAGGCAAGAAATTTTTCAAATGCTTTACTACAGTGAAATCTTCTTAAACAAATGCTTAACAACACTGTTTGCAAGAAATTTGTTTCAGTTATTACAGGTATGGGAGTATAGAAGAAAATACTTCGTGACGAAAGAATTTGTGATGCTTGCTTCTTCCTACGCATCGGCGCGTACACAAACGTCATGCATGTATATACACACGTTGTGTGTATGATCCCTATCGGAAATTACGTTAACTTTAAACTGACTTTAAGCTAACTTTTTCGCAACTAGTACTGACTGACACTTGGATTACTTTTAATGTAATCAACTGACTATTTTTTAGGCAGTAGTCAATAGTCTCACTCTGCATTACTTTCAGCTAACTTAAAGTTGGCAGTCAATATATTAATTTTTTTTTTCTGGGGTTCGAACATGTATCATCACACGTTGTGTACTCAACACGCTACCAGCTAAGATACCATCTAAAATAACAACAGAAAAATTTTAATATAAAACTGAAATGAGTTTTAAAGTAGCTGAGAATAAATTTTTTGGCTCTCATCAAATTATTCGATTAACTTAAGAATTAATTTTGGGTTTGTTCTGGATAACATTGCAGTTAGCTTTAAGTCAGTCTAAGAAAAGTTAACTATAAGTTAACTATTTTTGTAGTCAACCACACATTCTCCGACAGGGATCTTTTATTTTTCTGCGCACATATAAATGCACACACGCATTGACATTAGTTGTGTGCGCTTGCTTAAAAAAAAACATATAGTACTGGTGACAAAGTCAAAAGCGACTCAGTACATTTTCACTATTTGCACTTTCTGCAGGGCATCGCTTGTTAACACTGATATACACGTACACCAATACATCCATCGTGCTTTGCTTTGTAAGGTTTATAAAAGTCTGCCTACCCGGTTATGCCGGCGCTAATGAACGCCACTGGCTCTAAAAAGACTTAGGCAGATTTTATGCCTGAGCAGATGTATGCTCTTAGATTTAATTCTAGCAGTAGAATGCTTTTAAATAAAACAGCCGATTTAAAGGCTAAGCAAAAATTGATTTTTATTCCAAAAATTTCTTTCTTTTATACTTAACTAACGGTATCCTTAAAACTAGAATAATACAATAATATTTAATAATTGTTGCTTTACAAAACGGATAGTTATTTGTTGTAACAAGTATTATTTATTATTATTATTGTTTTGAGTTAAAATTGAGTGACATTCCTATGGGAAAGTGCACATACTAAATTGTGATATTAGGGGTGACTATAGGGGTACACTACACCCTACCCCTTAAGAAAAATTTTACAATTTTATGTTTCTTAAAATTCAAAATTTTTTTTTTTTTTTTTTTTTTTTTTTTTTTTATATATATATATATAATTTTACAATTATAACATATTACTAATATTTTTTTAAATTATTATTATGTATTTCTTTTAACTTACTTCCTAGATCTATGACAGAGTTTACTCCTTTAGTTTGTACTATTCTATATGGACCATGGTATGGTGGTTGATTCTTTTTCCTATTAAAGGTTTTTACTAAGACCATATCTCCTACATTCAAATTTAACGGATTAAATTTTACACATTGTTTAATGCGTTTCTTTTTTGATATCTCCAGTAACTCTTTTGCTTTTTGCAACGAAAATTTTAATCTAGCTTTCAATTCTTTCGAATAATTATCTATATTATAGATTGGTTCAAAATTCAATAAGTTTTCATTAGGCAAGTTTGGTAATCTACCGAATATTAACTCGTATGGAGTGTAGTTTGTGTCTATATGCGGTGTTGTGTTATACGCAAAACAGAAATAAGGTATCCAATGGTCCCATTCATTATCTTTACAGAAGCCTAAGAGAAATTCATTCAGTACTCTATGACTTCTTTCAACTGATCCAAGAGTTTCATGGTGGTATGGAGTGCTGAAAATCTGTTTTATTTCCAGTAGCTTACATACTTCCGCCATTAACTCGTTTACGAACTCGGTACCTCTATCTGACTTAAGAACTTTGAAGTGCCCGTATCTTAAAATCAAGTTTTCTACAAGAGCCTTTGCAACGGTCTTAGCATCCTTCGTCTCAATGGGGCATGCAATAATATACTTTGTTAAATCGCACTGTATTGTTAGTATGTATCTAAAATTATTTGAGAATCTAAGGGGACCCACCGTGTCTATTGACACTGTTTCGAAACTAGTCCCTGGCGTATCGGTTAGTGTTAGCTTTTCTTTGGTGTGTTTCGTTTGCTTGTTAATTTTGCATTCTTTACAATTTAATATATGCTGCTTAATCATCCTACCCATATTCTTCCATATGTATTTTTGTTTAAGTTTTAGCGTCGTTTTCCTGACACCTAAGTGTCCTCCTATAGTTGAACTATGGTACTCATTAATGAGAGTATCCTGTACTTTCCTATCATATACCCTTACTGGTTCTTTATATATTAGTATTCTTAAATTTGCTTTATTTTTACCTCTTAATGCGTTGAACGTGTCTTTAAACTGTTCCTTTGTTACTAATTTGAAAATTTCATCATGAGCATTTAATGCTAGCTCTTTTACATTTATTGATAGTAATTTCAATAGTAGCTTCTCCAAATACAGCTTTGTGTTTATTGGATTATCACCACATCTCACTACAACTTCTAAATCACTTGCTACAATTTGAGGTGTTTTAATTTTACTCATTATTTCAAACCTAAGTTTTTTCATCGATTTAATGTCTGAGATTGAAGTACATTCCCAAATAAAAAGTTGATCAGGCTCTTTACTGGAGATGCCACCTCTATGCTCGACATCTTTTTGTGCATCATGTTTATTTTTCATGTTTCTAGTCATCACTAATATATCATTACGCTTTTGTAAATTTTCGGTAGGGGTTAACGTTTTTAATGCTTCGCTGTCCAATACTATCCTTGACAACGCATCTGCATTGCTATTCATCTTACCTTTCTTATACGATATTTCGAAATCGTAGTCACATAAATCCAACCTAATTCTAGTCATTTTTGATGATGGATTTTTGTGAGAAAATAACGATACCAAGGGTCTATGGTCTGTCACTACGTAGAATTTTCTACCATAAAGGTACGGACGGAAAAAGTTTATAGCCCAATGTATAGCTAACAGCTCTTTTTCTATAACTGGCTTGTTTATATCATGCTTACTCAACGATTTGCTCGCATACGATATGGGCATATCTGACCCAATTTCACCTTGTGATAGGACTGCTCCAAGTGCATAATTAGATGCATCGGTAGTTAATATAAACGGTTTCCTAAAATCAGGATATTGGAGTATTGGTGGATTGATTAATTTTGATTTTAATGTTTCAAAAGACTTTTGACAACCTTCGTCCCACCTAAAAACAGTATTTTTTTTTAACAGTTTATTTAAATTTCTAGCTATTTCAGCAAAGTTTTTAACGAAACGCCTGTAGTAATTACAGAACGCTACGAAACGTCTGACTTCATCTACATTTTTGGGAACTGGATAGTTTTCTATTACTTCGTGTTTAGCAGGGTCGGTACGTATACCCTTATCAGTTATAAGGTGACCTAGATAAACTACTTCTGTTTTCAAAAAACGACATTTACACGTATTCAGTTTTAAATTATACTGCCTCAATTTTTCAAAGACTTTTATCAAGTTCTCGTGATGGTGTTGAATACTACAACCAAAAACAATAATGTCATCGACATACAAAAACGCTTCTGCATCTAAGCCGCTCAATGCAATTGTAAGCATCCTTTGAAAACTATTTGACGATATCTTCAGTCCAAAGGGTAACCGAGTAAATTGAAAATGACCATTCCTGGTAGAAAACGATGTAATCGGTCTTGATTCTTTATCCAAACCGATTTGATGAAATGAACTGGTCATATCCAGTGTAGAAAAATATTTTGCCCTACCTAATTTGTCTAGGACATCTTCGATTCTTGTTAGAGGAAACTTGTCGCTTACTATTTTTTCATTTACTTTCCGGAAATCAACTACTAATCTCCATTTCTTCGTGTCATTTGCTGATTTTTTCGGTATTACCAATAATGGAGAATTGTAAGGACTCACAGATGGTTCAATGATACCATCTTCTAACAATTTATTTACCTGTTTGCTTATTTCGCTCATTTGTGACTCAGGTAGTCTATAAGGTTTTATGTAAACAGGTGAAGAATGTGTCATCTGAATGTTTTGACTATAAAAATTATTTGTTGTTAATTTGTCACCATCAAGGTGGAATACATCATTATATTCTGTAACTATGTTTTTTAAGGACTGCCTAGCTAATGGATCTATAGATTCGATATTTAAATCTTCTAAAACTTTTTGTACTCTGCCTTTACTTGTATTGACATTGTTGCCGCAATTATATATATTGTAATTTGATAATGGCTTCGTTTCTAACTTCAAATCTTTCAAAACTACATCTTTGTCAGTTGTATTCAACAATTTTATGTGTTGTAGTCCTATTGATGGTATAATGCTATTCCCTACAAAAATTCCCGGACATAATTCTTTGTTCAAAACAATGCTTTCCTGACTTATACATATGTTGACTGGTGTTATCAGTTCTGAGCGTGCTGGTATACATATTTCAGTTTTATAAACGCGTTTTGGGGTAATCGGTAAAATAACTTCTTCATCAGCTATATTGAAGGTTAACGTGTATGTTTCAAAATCAATTTTGCATTTATATCTTTCTAAAAAGTCTCTACCAATGATTCCATTAGTATTGATTGGAAAATTATCTTCAACTATGTGAAATTTGTGTGTTATCGGCTTATTATCGAATTCTAAAGTTAGATATGCGGTGCCAAGACTTTCAATCGTATCTAAAGTAATACCACTTAGTGATGATATGTTACGTTCATTTATGTTTTCTATATTACCTCGCTTGCAAATAGAAATATCTGCTCCAGTGTCTACCAAAAACTTAAGCTCTTTATTTATGGTACTGCAAGTTATTGTTATCGAATTATCAGTGTTATTTGAAATTTTGAAACATTTTTGCCCTCCTGGATAACAATCTTTGCTATCCGGCGCTATTAGTTTCCCTGGTTATGTCTGCCATTACTGGGTCTATACGACGAATTGTTCCTGTTATTATTATTTCTATATGAGGAATTCATATTATTATCATTACTTCTTGTTGCAAAGTTTCTATTCGCATTATTACCACTATTTCTGTACATATTATTGCTATTGTTACTATTGCTGTCGCCATATCTATTGCGATTGTAATTAGCATTATTATTATACAATCCATTATTATAATTGTTGCTATTTCTGTTACTATTTTGGTTTGGGTATCCCTGACCTCTGTACCCTGTATAATCCCCATACACTCTTTGCGAATTGTACATACGTTCATTATCACGCCTATTAATTCTAAAAATACTATTATCATTTGTTTGCATATTTCTTTCCACTGTAATACATTTCTCTACAGCTTCACTGAGAGTTTTTGGACTACTTGCTACCAATATATTTTTATATTCCACATTAACACCTTTTATAAACACATTTAAGGCCATATTTTCACTCATTTTAGATATTGCGTTTTTTGTTTCCTGCGATGGATTTGCTATTGCCTTAAGTTCAAAATTGCTCAATTGTTCTGACAACAATGCAACTTTCTCTCTAAAGGCTGATATACTCAAATTTCCTTGCCTTATTGATCCTAATTCACTTAAGACTTGTTGCAGAGTTCTTGGGTTCGGGTACGCATCAACCAACAACTTCTTCAATTCATTAAACGTAGTAGGTCTGTTGGAACGTCCCAAAACACTCCTGACATTTGCAGCTAATTTAAAGTTATAGACATACTTTATGAATATCTCTCGGTCTTCTGTTCTTAAAATATCATGCAATAACTCTGTTTGCACTATAAAGTCTTCTAACACCTCATATGGACCTTTAAAAACGTTAAGGTTTTTGCCCACAACTCCAATATCGAATTGTGCCATATTAATAATTTCCCTTGCAACACTTGCGTCCGAATTATCTGTTAAATCTGTACTTTCTTTAGTACTTATATTTTTCACTAAGTTCAACACTATTGTGTATAATTCATTAAATTTGATTATAAACGATTTGGTCTCTTCTTCCTGCAAACGACTACAAATATTGTCAATTTCTAATTTAATTTCAATTAAGCGCGATAATTTTTCAATTTTATAGTTAGAGGAGTAAATTCTGTCTTTGCTCTTTTTTATGTTCTTTTCTAATTTTTCTAATTCAATATAATATTGTTTTAATTCTTCCATCTAAAATTATATTAATTTATGTCTATTAAAAGTTAAGCAGTTGTGCGATTTCAAATCATAACTTATGTTATAACATATATTATGGCAAAAATATGTGAATCAACTAGGTAACACTGAACTTTTTTTTTTTTTTGGGTAAACTTTACAACATACCAATTCTTCCAATTTGGTAGCACTTATTTCTCAACATCTGTGATTGACATTTGTGTTCTTATTAATGCTTCTTCGCGTTATCTTTTATTACATTAGTAATTTTGTTATAGTTTTCTTCAAATGTGTAATTTTGTTATATTATTTTTAATTAAAATAGATGTAATATAAATTAAGCTGTGTGTTTATTTATAAGAAAATTTATATATTCATTTTATAATAAAATGAAATTAAATATAAAAATGAAAAAATAATAGTGTTTTATTATTTTGGTTTGCGGTGTTCCGCCATCTGCTCCTCCAGTGCAATAATCTGCCGCCAAATTTCTGACGCACGTTGCCAAGATGGTGGTGGATCGGCCTCCACAACAGCTCTGAGTGCGGCCAGCTTCTTCCGCAAGCGGACAATTTTACCACCTCTTCGGTGCCGTGGCCTTTGAATACGGGGAATCGCAGTAAGTGCCTCTTCTTTTTTTTGTACTTGCCTTCTGCGGTATTCCTCTATCGTCAGTGGCTTTGGGCCTGCCTTCAACGGTGTGGCCGTATATGAGGGAGCTTGTTGGTCCTTGCCTGCAGGTTTGTATTCCTCTACAGGGACATCTTTGTTATTATTTGGCAGGATCGCCATGTAAGGTTTATAAAAGTCTGCCTACCCGGTTATGCCGGCGCTAATGAACGCCACTGGCTCTAAAAAGACTTAGGCAGATTTTATGCCTGAGCAGATGTATGCTCTTAGATTTAATTCTAGCAGTAGAATGCTTTTAAATAAAACAGCCGATTTAAAGGCTAAGCAAAAATTGATTTTTATTCCAAAAATTTCTTTCTTTTATACTTAACTAACGGTATCCTTAAAACTAGAATAATACAATAATATTTAATAATTGTTGCTTTACAAAACGGATAGTTATTTGTTGTAACAAGTATTATTTATTATTATTATTGTTTTGAGTTAAAATTGAGTGACATTCCTATGGGAAAGTGCACATACTAAATTGTGATATTAGGGGTGACTATAGGGGTACACTACAGCTTATTAAACGGCAGCATTTTTATTGGTTTAGTATAATACATGCTAAGACAATACATTTGTAAATACGTCTTTACTTTTCAAGACTATTTACGCAGCCCTCTAATAGAAATACAAATGAAAAAGAAACACCAAGTATTATTTTCTCTACTTTAATGAATTTAAATAGCAACCGGCTAGAAAAACACAATTTTATGGATACGTTTAAGTATTTAAAAGTAGAAAACTGCCTTGAGTTAAGTCACTACATTTAGCTTCAAAAACTCTTTTTTTTAGTTCATTATTATTTGGTAAGTTTTTACAGTCACTAAATTAGTCGGTGACTAAGTACTCTCATTTGTACATACTTCAGCATTTTTCCGGCTAAAAATAACTATTTTTTGCTCATTAAAAATACCTATTTACATATAAAAATAATTTCTATGTAGGAAAAAAACTTCATTTGAATTTTTAAGTGTGGCTCTTAAACGGCACTAATGAAATTTCCAGCACCTTTCAATTGAGTTTACTTTAGTTTTTTTTTAATAGTGAACAAATTCAAAATATTTATATTTGTTTATTTTACCCTCTTATTCTACTTTTTCTAGCATAGCACATATGCCTACAGTTTGCTGACCACAAAATTCGTAAAGGCAAATTAAAATGGAAAAAATTAAACTAGAAAGGGTAAAAAATTCACATGTGAGAGGAAACATTAGGGAATGCAACTGAAAATAAATAAGTGAAACAGTATATTTTTCTTTTACTTTGAGTTTATTATTTTTGAATGGGCAATTCAGGAAGATAAGTCTGTTTTTAATCGTTTTAAATGTTTGTAATGAATCTAATCAGGAGGAAGTTATTGATTTCGCCCCTGGTTTTGAAAATCAGGTTTTCTTCAGCTCTCATAATTTTGACAAGCCAATTCCGACTATTTTTACCATGATATCGATTCAAATGCATTTATGTATGGTTTGCATATAAACCTCTATAACTTGCGAAAGTCTTAACCGATCGGATTAAAATTTGAGCCATTATATTGGCATTGACCTTATTTAGATTTCTTACATATATGGAACCCTCTGCCCGTTGTATCGGCAAGGGGCACTCATCGATCTAGAGGGCAATACCTTGCAGAGGGCTGCCAGCAATGGCTAAGGACAGTATAAGTTGTGAACTGAGGTTTGATAGGATATTCAATGGCGCTGATGGTCTATTGTAGTTTAGGCAGAAATATAGAATATCACCAAGTTTGTTCATGTTAGGGAAATCCTCACAAAAACATCAATGTGAAAAAAGGCCAAGTTCCTATCAAAAATTCGGCCATCAAAAGCAGTGAGATATAAATTTTGACCAAGTTCTTGTTTGGCACAACACCTATCACTGACATATGCTATGCATTATATACATTTGTAATCGTAAGGGTGTCATATAATTCCTTGATAATCTGCTTGTCTATATAACTTATTAAGGCTTTATAAAGGGGTTTTAAAACAAATTTTCATTGAAAATTTTTCTTAAAAAGTCTTAATAAGTTTTATTAATAAGGCTGTAAGTTTTCAGGTTCAAGCAATAGTAACGTAGCCCCGCCCATTCTAGTATTATATTTTGGTTTTTCAGATCTTTCTAGTTGGTTTCTCACCTAGACCTACTTGTGTATCAAATTTCAGCTCATAAGCGCAACTTTTAATTTTCAATTTCAATGGGCAAAGCCCCGCCCCTCTGACTAAAAATTTCTGGGTTTTCAGGGTTTTCTTGTTGTTTTCTCCCGTATACCTATTCGTGTATTAAATTTCAGCTCCTTAGCGCAACTTTTAGTTTATAATTTTAATGGGCGTAACCCCGCCCACTTTTCCAAACTTAAGATTTTTTTCGGCCACTGCTTATTATTCCTGTCAAGTTTCGTTGCAAAGGGATAATAATACATACAGAAATAGTATATCTAAATATGCTGAGCCGTAGTACACGAAAACGAGGTTGAAATTATATGGGCGTGTCAACGCACGCTTTTTTAATGAAAAATTTTTAGGCTTGCTTTATCGCAGCATGCATGCTGAATTTCAATAAAATATCTTCCATTAAGCGCCTTAGATTTGCTTTTTTAATTCTAGCCTTTATGGGCGTAGCACCGCCCTCCTGGCCAAATTTTTCGGGTGTTAAATTTTTTTAAGTTTACTGCTGACCTAGACCTAGTTCTGTAGCAAATTTCAGCACACTAACACAGATTTTAGTTTTATGGGCGTAGCCCCGCCCCCTTGTTTAAAATTTTTAGGTTTTCAGATTTTTCTGGTTCATTGCTCACCTAGATCTACTCGTGTGCCAAATCTTAGCTCTCTAGCTATAGCGGAAGTGCTTCATCAATTTGATGAGTGATCAGTGAATAAGTGAATCAGTGAGTCAGTGAGTCAGTGAGTATGTCTTAAAATATGAACTTTTTGCACCTCCATATCTCCGGAACCTTTCATTGTAAAACTTTCAAGCTTCGCATATAAGGTTATATGAATTTATTCTAATTATTATTTAAATTTTATAATTTTACGGTCGCGGATAACAAAGTTATGAGGGGGGTAAAAATAGCTCGAATGGCTTCCTGTAAATATACACATTGCGTGCATTGGCCGGAACTTGGCCTGGCGCACTGCCGTGCGCCTACATCAGGGCCATTAAAGACGCTCATACAGCAGCTCTTAAGTCTCTGCTTTTATGAGAATTCCTTTACAAGCTTTTCTAAGATTGCTTTGACTCACTACAGAAACTATCGATATGAAACAAGATTTCCATTTCCTCAAAACCTGGCTATAACAGACAAGTAATGAGGAAGTGGATGAATTGGGCAGTAGGATCTCTGCTGGTTATTTTAAAAACCCAGAGACATATTCTGGCGTAAATAGATCGACTGTCACGATTCTAATCAAACAAAATGACATTTCCGGCCCAGATAAAGTGAAAAGGCCTGCTAAATCATTGATGCAGCTTTTACATGAAGTGGAAACATGAACTTCAACAATGAATGATTTAAGGTTTCCCACCCGTTTTCTGTCTGGTCGCTTTAGACTGAATTACCCTCTGCTAAAAAGCAGCTAAGTTTGTTAACCCTTGTGTTGCTTGTGCTTAGAAGACGATAATATAACGGCACACATTGTCAACAAGTTTATTGCCCGACTACGCGATGCAAAGAAGGGTGTTGTGCTTATCGGCCTATATATATATATATATATATATATATATATATATATAATATATATATGTATGTATGTATATATGTTTCTATGTGTGTTTCTTTGCAGCACTATATAAAGCGAATGCGTGGACCGATTGTAATGATTCTTTCATCAATTGATTTGTCTTAACAGACGTCTCTTAAGATTTTGAATTTCGATGACCATTTAGGATATTTAACGATTCAAAGTTGGTCGCAGTGGGGTTTTTTGATTTTTTTAATTGTTACTTGTTGTCTTATAGAACAGTAGAAAATGTGTTTTTAGTTTGAGTTTCTGTGCTTAGAGCCTGCTTAATAGGCTTCTCCAACCCTTGTGCTTACATTTATAAGGAAATCCATACAGAGTTTGATATAATTCACATTTCTATGTCACAAAAAATTCACTAGCTATCATAGTGCCGGTCTTTGGATCATATATTTCTTTCCATAATCTAATTCCATTATACAGATTTCCCAAAATTTCGAGAAGAAAATTTTCGAAGGAATGCTATCGTTTCAAAATAAATTTTAAACTGCTAAGCCGATGAAATCCCTAATCCCATTAATTTCAATATTTTATCTAGGCGCACGGCAGTGCGCCAGGCCAAGTTCCGGCCAATGCACGCAGTGTGTATATTTACAGGAAGCCATTCAAGCTGTTTTTACCCCTCTCATAACTTTGTTCCCCGCGACCGTAAAATTATGAAATTTAAATAATAATTAGAATAAATTCATATAACCTTATATGTGAAGTTTGCAAGTTTCACAACGAAAGTTTCCGGAGATATAAATAAATATAAAACCTCACAAAAACATCAATGTGAAAAAAGCCAAGTTCCTATCAAAAATTCGGCCATCAAAAGCAGTGAGATATAAATTTTGACCAAGTTCTTGTTTGGCACAAAACCTACATATCACTGACATATGCTATGCATTATATACATATGTAATCGTAAGGGTGTCATATAATTTCTTGATAATCTACTAAATTGGCAATATTTTTACACTTCTAAAAAAAAGAAAGAATAATGTTCATTTCTTTATATCGGTAAAAATGTTGTCAAGTTAGCAGATTATTAAGGAATTATATGACACCCTTAGGATTACAAATGTATATATAATGCATAGCATATGTCAGTGATAGGTGTTGTGCCAAACAAGAACTTGGTCAAAATTTATATCTCACTGCTTTTGATGACCGAATTTTCGATAGGAACTTGGCCCTTTTTCACATTGATGTTTTTGTGAGGATTTATATTTAACGCATGTCAAAATCAATACGAATTTAGATAAATTCAGTGAAGTTCGACTTTGACCCGCTCCTATATAAAATATAGTTTTGACATTTTTTTTTCGTTTTTGGGGTTTTTTCGGTTTTAAGGATTTGTTTTAGTTTTGATGTTTTTTCGGTTTGCATACAAGTCGCTTTTGAAACCTATATGGTGCTATGAAATTCAACTTGGGGCACTGCTTCAGCTTCCAATGTAGTAACAAAATTTTAAGATTAATAACATCAGTTCCATGATAGATCGAAAGTTCCAATTTACATCGTTATCTAAATATGCCACTTGCGACTGATGAAATTGCAACCTATTTAGGTAAATATTCAAGTCCTATCTCAATCCCCTTGTTCGTATCATCTTGAACTTTATTCGACACATCCACTTAAAAAAGAGGGACACAAGGGCTCTAATAAGCCCAGATGAAATTGCTTGAAAATATTTCTTTTTTGCTTAAGCCCCCCGTAGACGACATTTTTTTTTACTTCTGACTTGTCAAAATTTCCAGTGTAAAACATGTACATGTCGTGTGGCACCTTGAAAACATTGCTTCTGTAAAAGTCAGACACAAAGTCGTCTGACAAAATTTCAATTAGAGCGTGCTCTATTTTCTTCTGACAAACCTTCTGACATCGGCTGTTTTTATTATAAAAAATATGTCGTCCGATACTTATGTCGTGAGGGAGCAAGTAGCGGCGGTTCACTATTGACGGAAACGTTAGCCGGCTGAAGTTTATATATTACAACGACGATATATGTATGTTTTTTTTAAACCATTTAATAGCTATTATGTACATGCAATATAAATAACGTTGCATTATTATATGCTAACTTGGAATTTTCGAATTTGAAGAAAAAAATCTTTAAAATTGTTGAACTTTTTTATGCCGCAAAAATAAAATTTTGTGGCGGCAATACCATTTTGAAACGGATGCCGACATTGGTTTATATAAAAGCTGTGCTAAATATTTACAGAGAGAGATATAAAAACCAACAGAGACAACAAGGCTTGGGAATTGAGCAAATATAACATTTTACATATTCTATACTTAAAGAAATATATTCACATATCTCGATAATTTTTAATCACTTGCAATTCATTATTAACAATTCACAAAAAGCACGTGAGTGTGAGTGTTCGCTCATCTCTTTTGCAAACAAATATTTGAACAACCACCAACTCGAGAAAGTACAATTGCACCGAATCATCAGCTTGTTGCAACAGTAAAATGAAATCCTTAACAATAAAATAAATGACACAGAAAGCAACGAAAAAAGTTAGTAAAGCCGAAACGGCATATGTGGTAAAATGTTTTTTTTTTCAATCGGGATTTGCCATTAATGGAATCACGAATAAAAATTTAAGACTTGTAAGAAATTAAAAAATTCCAGTAAAATTCAAGAGTTGCCGTTGGTTGAGTACTTTTGGCTGTTAGGCCTCGTATTATTTAACTAAAATACAGAAGATAAAACAATTCCGCAGAATTTTAAGAGCTTAATTCTACACTGAGTCTTTTAATAAAAGAAAACTTTAATCAGAAAAAAGAATAATAAATAAATAAAAAATAAAAAAAAAACAAAAAACTAAAATTGCAAACTTAAAGTGCGCTTATGAAATTAAATAGTTCCACTTTTTAAAAAATTTCGAATAAAAATTAAAGTTTCTAGTTTTGTTTGAACTAATTTTTTTGTTTAGCCTAATTAAACCAAACTAATTTGAGTTTCGTTGTAATGCGAAGGTATTTATTTCAAACACAGCACAAAAAAAATCTACCGCACAAATTTTTTCATGCAACGAAATGAAGTTTTTTTAATAATGCATCAAGAAGATGTGTAAGTGGTTCTTAGGGAATGATATATTTATGGCTCGATTATGGATGGCAACCGAACTTCAGTTGCCGATTTAACTATCAACGCAACTGAACTTAAAATTTGTATTATGTATGGCAACTTCCTCCAGTTGCCAAAAAGTTGTCGAAAATACGATTATGACAGATTGGCAACTGAAAATAATATAAACAAATATTTAAAATATAAGAAATACAAGTGCTAAAAAGAAAGTTATTGAGTAAAAGTGCTTAAAAACATTACTGATCATAAAAATTATTAGTTAAGTGGAATTAATTATTGGTGAAGAGAAGGAAGTACAAAAGTTGAATCTATTAGACGACTCTTTAGAACTACCGCCTCTGCTGTGAGTAAATGTTGTTGCCTAAAATAAGTTTGAACACTCTCTGTTTTAGCTGTAAAGCATATTTTCAAATAAATTAATTCAAAAATAAAAATAATATTGCAATTACTGTTTAATTTTTAAATTTTTTTGCTTTTAAACTATGCAGCAACTACAAATTTGTGGTTGCCAATATGGTAACTGAAATTACAAGCTGTTAGTTGCCAGTTGCCATCCGTAATACCATTTCGGCAACTAGCAACGCAACCAAAGTTCGGTTGCCATCCATAATCGAGCCATTATTCATTGCTTCCAAAGAGTCTCTGAGTGCATCTTATCTACTTTTAAGTGAATTGTATAAAAAAAAACTTTTTAATATTTAAATAAGAAGCATATTTCTCTACATGAAGCTATATTAGTTATTCATTAAAATAGATCAGTGTGAATATTAGACACACAGAGTTAAATACATTTACCGATAATAAGTCGACAATTAGGGCAATCATAACCGAAAGAGTAAACTCTAGGATATGATAAACCATTACGCAGTACATGGCAACATTAGTCTGGTATGGGTGCCGGCCCAATACATCGTAACCAGATATGAAATGGTTAAAAAGGCCAGTATTCTACGGAAAGTAGTTCTAAATAATGCGAAGCCTTTCAAGGCAATGAAGATTGAGTTACAAAATTTGGAGATGATAGCCCATAGGACGCGATGGAATTGTTATACTGTGGGTAATCTAACAAAGATCATATGGGGCGATCCAGACGAAGACAAAACAAGAGGACTGTTGAAACTAAATAAGCCCGAGCTAGAAAAATTTACCGGCATCTTAACGGGGCTCTCTAACATACTGTTTTTCTCTCCATAAAAACGCTTTTCCGTAGATCCGAAGATTTGCAAATGAATACAAGAGCCGAGTGTAGTAATTAGGGTTAAGAATGATACAAGTTTTATTTACAAATACACTTATACTAAATTGCTCAAGAGCTTAAATACACTAATACAACTTAAACTAATAAATTACACACAAATATTCACAACTGGTTACCACTACGCCTTCCTCGCTATAGTTTACGCACGTCTCTCAGCTGGCTGCGCAAGTATTCACGTGACGCCTCTTTGTCTGCTGCTCGTCACTTGCGAGACTCACTCTGTCGTCACTGACAGTTGATATACCAATACCTCTGTCTGCAGCTTGTCACACACGGCACTCACTCTGCCGACATTCACAGTTGATACACCAATAAAGACTCACTGGCTTTACGTACACCCTTACACAGTCTATTCGCTGCGCTGTTCTCTTTACTCCAGTCGACACGATAGACTCTACAATAAATTCAATTCCACGACAGACTTTGCTGTCAATATAGACTGTCCTATAGTTTCTCCTTTACTCCAACTCACGTGTAAGGCACAGACTGCTCTTAACTATCAACTCACCACTGTATCGCAGACCATTATTAATTCACAACTTAATTATCAACTGACTTTTTCACTCGCAACTTGTTCGCAACACAACAATAACTGACTCGCAACTAACTATAACTGTTCGCGACTGACTTACAACTGCAACTAGCTAACTCATTGGATGCGTCACCTCCTTTTATATTTCACACAAATTCCACTAGAAGTTTCAAGCAATGTCTAGACGATCATTATCATCTTATATGCTGTATAATTAAGTTCATGTGGTAACTATGTACATACATGTGTATATGCATACGTGTGTACATCATTAACTAAGCAAGACACGGTGGTTGCTTATCTTTTGCTTTTCGTTTGAATTGGCATGTATGTATGGGTGTTAATATGTGAATCTTCTTAATAAGCAGACGCTATTTGTTGTTGCTTTTGCTTGTTTACGTTTAATCAAGCTTGTACATATATATATGCTGCGCATGCTTATTTAGTTGTTTGCTACTATTCTAGATTATTCGTTACTTTGACCCTGTAGGAATATTTTCGCGTAACACTTACATTAACTCTGTTGGAATATTTTTGTGTTATGCTGCTTAACATTGTTGACGGCTATTTTCGTAACAATACGAATGCATTTGTACCGGATTGCAGCCACGAATGATAATAAATGCATGGCATGCATAGAGGACATAGAGCCAATGAAGGACTCCCTTTGTCATTGTCCAGCTTTTGCCCAGCCGATATTCCGTTATTTTGGGGATGACACCTTATCGAACATTACCCACCTTATAGGTATTAACTGGAAAAGTTTGAAGGATTACGTGAGTTCCTATAAATTTGGGGCTCGTTTGGTTATTTATATGAGAGCGCACAACAGGCCTATACTGGCTTATACGGACACCTAACCTAGCCTAGAACTCTCATTAAATATTTAAATTTCTGCAGTCGATTAAGATTATCTACAAATAAATAATGTTCACTTGGCAATCACTGTTCACTTGGCAATCACAGGTTCACAAATGCTGGAAAGCCAAATCAACTGTAGAAAGCAAAAACAAACTAACATAAAGCCACTACAATAATACTTACATGTATGTACCGACGGTACGTCGAATAAGTAATAGTAATTAATGTGATGATCGTAAAAGATAAGCAAGAATAGTTCAACATACTTAGGTAGAGTGATATAACTTCGTGCTAACCAAATAGAAAGTAAAAAAAATGGAAAAACAGAAAATGAATAGTGATACTTATAAATGTATTTACCAATGGTAAATCAATAATTGTATACACAATAATCATTTCTCATATTCCATTTCATGCTAAATTTGCGTTAAATAGCTGATATTAATAACAAAACTCTACCCCAGTAGATAGACGTGGGTGATGATGAAGTGCGTGGCTGCACAGAAAAATATCGGTATTTCCCCCAGCTAATAAAAAGTTTAAGTTTAATTTTGCTTCTCTTCTTTAGAAACTCACATTAATAAATAAAATATTTCATTCAATAAAGAATTGAAATTACTGAACTTAAGCCGGACTAAAAATTATTTCTGAATAAAAATTCACTACAGTTCAATTAAAATCTAAAAATGTCTCAGTATCAATTTACTCAATATTACCAAATATCGCCACTCTGGCATAAAAGATTCTTAAAAAAATTATTGAATACCACATGATATCCCAAACATTTTGAACTTTTTTTTTTGCTTTCACAAATACTTATTGACTATTTTCCTCTGCTGCTTTTCATTTCGGCAGGCTTAATGACACTTTTTTTTGTATGCCGCTCGTAAAATTTAACAACAGCTGTAGATACGAATCCCAACATTTTCGCTTGTCCTTTGAGAAAAATATATATTTCTTTGATATTTTTTGTGTTTTAATTTTGTCAGCATGTGAATTTTGAATAGTTTTCTTAATACTCGTTACACCAAAGGCACATGGAGCTACTTACACGTCAGGCTATGAGATCATGGATTTCTGTAACCCCAAACGAAAGGAAGAAAATGCTTTTGCTAATTTGGATTATATTAACATTTGCGGGTTGATTTCGTATATATAGGGTCCGCCAGATAATTTTTTTTTGAAAATGCTATAAAAAAAACTACTGAATATTTTCTCAAATTTCTTTTTTTATTTGAAAGTACAATCCTTCCGGTTAATAATGAAAAATAATTTCATTCAAATGGCTGCCTCGGCTGGCCATGCAGTAGCCTACATGATCGATCTAATTGTTAAGCCCATTATCGATTGTGTGCAGCTGTATTTCACCAATGGCTTCACGAATATTGTCTTTTAAAGCGTCAATTGTCTCTAGCTTGTCGGCGTAACACTTATCTTTGACGGCACCCGAAAAATGATAGTCCAACGAAGTCAAATCGCAGCTCCCAGGTGGCCAAACGACATCACCTCTGCAAAACATCGAGTGTAGCTTCGGCTGTGTGGCACGTAGTGCCGTCCTGTTGAAACCAAATGTTGCCAATATCCTCCTCTTCAATTTTTGTGAACAAAAATTCGTTCAACATGGCCCGATAACGATCGCCATTGTCTGTAACGGCCACTCCTTGCTCATTTTCGAAAAAAAAAAATGGCCCAATTATGCCCAATATATGGACCAAAATCCACACCAAACAGTGACTCGTTTTGGGTGCGTCGGCTTTTCAATGTATGCGTGCGGGTTTTCTGTGCCCCAAATGCGACAATTTTGCTTGTTTACATACCCGCCAAGATCAAAATGAGCTTAATCTGAAAAGATGATTTTTTTTTTTT
The DNA here is from genome assembly GCA_949987645.1 of Tachina grossa. NCBI lineage: Eukaryota > Metazoa > Arthropoda > Insecta > Diptera > Tachinidae > Tachina > Tachina grossa. The sequence goes on from OX465274.1 coordinate 65,706,390, forward strand.
GGCAAAATTGGCATCTTCTGTAAGTCGATCGCAGGCCCACTTAGCGAAGCGTTGTTCAAGCGTATACACAACCATATTCGTTCAGCGGAAGCATAAAACTAATTATCTGTCAAATCAGACATGAGCTAAGTGTTACCATTCACGAAATAAGCACTAGTTGAAAAAAAAACGTTAGACGGCGGATCCTTAATTTTTCCGATTTGGAATTTGTATGAAAATAAAATTGTATTTTTTTTTCATAAAAATTTTAAACGATTAGAAATTAAATTCAATTCAAATTTTAGTATTTACTTTGAATGAGAAAATATAATTCCGGACAATTATATGAAATCATGCTTCATGTTTCAGAACGTGGCTGGCGGAAAAGGTCTGTCTGTAAAAGAACTCATCTTGCTTCTTTTGGAAGAGTCGTTGTACACATTAGGGGCCTGCGTAAATGGTCATGAAAGCTAACTACGTGTTGTTTTTGAAATGTATTCTCGTGGCATGTAAATATTATACTAAAACAATAACAAATGCTGTCATATAATAAGCGAAGCACGATGGATGGATGCATTGGTATTTGTGTATATGAGTGTTTACAAGCAATAGAAAGAAGTAGCGTCATCCCGTGTATGCTTGTTATTTTGCGTATTGTACGTTTGAGTGTGTGTGTAAGATGTAGATGGTAAGCAACAGCTGGCAATTAAGATAATGTATTAACGTACGTGTATTCATTTGTATAATGCTCGGCACTCTGGTGCTACTTCGGACAGCTCAGTCATAAGCTACCCTTTAGTCAACCTAGAACCATATGTCTCTATGTCAATACTCTTTCTCCAGCGACAATTGCACTAGTTAAAATGTCGACAACTTTCCTTTTATGCGCGAGTAGAGATACGTTAGAGACGACAGTTCTAGTGTATTTCTGGTGATATTGTCAATGAATGCGTCAATAGTTTGTTTTTCTTTTTTATTATGTTGTGCAATAATATTAAATAAATATATGTAGACGAGCGTCACTAAAACCTACTAGTGAATCTTTGGTTCAAATATCTCCATATGGTCGTAAAATAACTACCTTCTCAATAGTGCTAAAGTCTACTGATAGATTTTGAATGACAACCCTATGTTATTTGTCAATAGGCATTTGCATTGGCTGGGGTACACCTAGTAAGTAGCACTATTGACAATGTCACTAGAAAATCACTATAAGCTTACTATTGACAACGAGAGAGAGGATATATCGATATTGTAGACCAGAGCCCCTAAAATTTACTAGTAAATCTTTGGTGCCAATGTCTCCATGTGGTCCCGAAAGAGCTACTAAGTCAGTAGTGCTATAGTCTAGTGGTGGATTTTCATTGACAAGCTAATGTTAAATGTCAATAGATGATACCATTGGCTGGGGTACACTTGGACAGTAGTGCTACTCACAACGTCACTAGTAAATCATCACAATTTCACTATTCGCACTTTCTGCAGGGTATTTATTATGTTTGTGTTTAAAGGAGGTTTTTTTAAAGCAAGTACACATAACTAATGTCAATTCTTGTGTGTGTTTGAAAGTGCGCAGAAAAATAAAATAGCACACACACAACGTTTGTGTGTATATACATGCATGCCGTTTGTATACGCGCCCTGCAATAACTGAAACAAAACCTTTTCTAACAGTGTTGTTTAGCGTTTTTTCAGGAGCCTTCGCTCTAGTAAAGCATTTGAAAGATCACTCATGTTTTGAATGTAATTTAAAATTGTCTTTTGCAGGGGTCTAGTACACATTGGCGTACTACGAAAATTTTTCTGGTGGGACAGGGCGATTAATAATAATAATAATAATTACAGGAAATTTTTAATAGTTATAGGAGGGGTAAAATCATTTGTTGGAAATGTGGAAGGAGAGGGGCTCGTACGGAAAATGTTTCAATCCAAAATAGGCTTTATACGCCTATAATTATACAACTTCTCAATTTATAGAAAATAGTGATGTTTATTTTTTCAGATGACGGGAATCCCATAATATACAATCCCATACGGCTTTCGACTGTGTGGTTTTTTCAGTTTTCTTTTGTATATTCAATAGTATTCAGTTGTTAACTTGAATATTCAAGAGTATATAAGATTACGGAATGGAACGATTTTCCGTTTAGAAAAGGAATCTAAGTCATTACTAATATCAAGAGGGTGGTGTAGCCACCTTGAAAAACTCACTATTACGTTATTGCAAGAGATCTAGTTATGTAAGAATGCTTGACTAAAATAAATTAATTTTTAATGCGAGTTTATGATTTGTGTGCAGTTTCATGGGAATCAGCTTCTGACAAATACAAATATAATAGAATAAAATCTGCAAAGCCGTAGTACATGAAACAAAAGGTATAAATTTTACGAGCTGGTCACGTCCACTTTTGAAAACATAAAATTATGGCCTTGTAAAGGGTGGGCCAAAAGAAACCAAGGGGTGTAAAAGTTTAATAACTTTTTTGTTTTTTATAGTTAATTTTAATTATTATTCGAACTCCATTTGTTTCTATATTTGTGATTTGAACGGGCTAAAGTTCGTATCGCTTTTTAAGCCAAATTACATGTGATAATTATTAATGAACAAATAACACCAAAGTCTGTTGTAAATATTCTGACTAACAACACATAGTTGAACGGAACAGCCAGCCGTTTTCGAAGGCCATTAACCTTCATCATCAGCGTTCTTTTGTGTGTGGTCCACTGTGTGTGCTGTCAGTTGATATAGATTTCTGCTTTATATACTTAGCATTTTATTGCAAATGGAATATGTGAATTGTTTTGATTCATCGTATTTCAATTTGCTGAAAAGCAAAGGTTTAGTGGCCTTCGAAAACGGCTGGCTGTTCCGTTCAACTATGTGTTGTTAGTCAGAATATTTACAACAGACTTTGGTGTTATTTGTTCATTAATAATTATCACATGTAATTTGGCTTAAAAAACTTTTTTGTTTATTAACTTTTTTTTATTTTTTCTTTCAGATTATATAATATACAAAATGGAAATTTTTTTACACTACACTAAGTATGAAAAATGATGTCTCTTAAATGACCACCGTTTTCAGCTTCCCACTGATGGGCTCTCTTTAGAGCATTTTCCATAACATCTTTCAAAACTTGTGGCTGAAGCGTTCGAATTTCTGCAACAATGTTTGCCTTGAGTTCAAGGATTGTCTCCGGCTTGTTCACATACACTCGCTCCTTCAAAAAAGCCCAAAGAAAATAGTCGGGTGCTGTCAAATCTGGCGATCGCGCTGGCCAAATAATTTCCGAATTTCGAATTTCCGAATTCCAAAAATTTGACTTAAAAGTGCCATTGTGTCTCGGGCAGTATGGGCAGTGGCTCCGTCCTGCTGAAACCACATACCAGGTCTGTTTTCAAGAGCAGGACGTAAAAAATTTTCTATCATAAACCGATACCGCTCTCCATTTACGGTTACAGCACTTCCATCTTCATTCTCGAAGAAGTAGGGCCCAATGACATTTTCAGATGTGATCCCACACCATACTGTACACCTGATGGGGTACAATTGGCGTTGATGAATGGCTCTTGGATTTTGAGAACCCCAGAACCTACAGTTCTGCTTATTAACAAAGCCATTCAAATGAAAATGAGCTTCATCACTCTTCATCACACTTTAAATAATAAAATTCTATTGTTCTGGTTCTCTGTTCAGTTGTGAACCTCTCCATTATAAATTCTCCAAGTGTTGTCTATATAATCTGAAAGAAAAAATAAAATAAAAATTAATAAACAAAAAAGTTATTAAACTTTTACACCCCTTGGTTTCTTTTGGCCCACCCTGTATAAGTGCAATGTGCAAAGTTTTAATGAAAGCACTTGAATAAGAAGGTTTAGTTTTTTAGTTTTTAGTTCAGAGCTTTAAGGGCGTGGCACTGGAACTTTTTTTTGTGTTTTAAAATTTTTTTATTTGTTAACTCAGCTTGACTTAATTTTGTATCAAATTTCACTTCTGTCGAGCAAACTAAAACTTTAAATTTTGATGTGAGTGACACCGCCTAATTTTTTAATTTCAATATTCTGCTGCTGCCAATCCTTATGTTGCACTAAATGTTTTTTTAGGAAGCGTTTCGTAAAAAAAACAAAAATATTAGGCTCAAGTCTGCTAGGCCGCTGCATTGAAAATTTTAAAGGCGTTATCACACCTACACACACTTTTAACAATACAAAACTGTGCCATTACAAACAATATGACTATTATCCCGTTTATACGCACTTCTTATTTGCAAATAACTTTTTTATTATAAGTTAATACTTAATAAACTTTTTTATTGTAAGTTAATAACTAATAACTTTTTGCAAATAACGCACTATTTGCAAATAAGGTGTAAAATGTTGCCAATTATTTTTATTTTGTAAAAAATGTAATACAAATTTAACAATGTGTTTGTTGTGTTAAATTTCTTTAAATTTAATTTTTAATTTATTAATCCTAATTTTTCAGAGTTTTATAGTTGGTTATTTGTTTATCAAATTTCAACACTCTAGCTATAGCGAAAGTACCTCATACAATTGATGAGTCAGTCAGTCATATCTTCAGAAGTTTTCATTCAAACTTCGCATCAGGTTACATTAATGCGGTGCCCATAAGTTTTAAGTTTCATAATTTTACAATTGAAGGAAAGTGAGCTATGAGTGGTATAAAATAGGACGAATGTGTGCATAGGCTGCAACTGGTCTGATGAATATCTAAAATGGTTTTAGAGCAGCATTATGAAGGCATGTAGTTATTATATAGAAAATTACTTTTACTAAGTTATTTCACTTAATGGGTCCTTAGTTATACAAGCGGACAGGCACTGCTTTGATAATATAAAATGTCTATAGTTATACATCTAATTAAAATAGGCTTCTTTACGATTGATTCTTTTCATAAATCGACTTCACAGAAAAAAGTATTCACCAATTAATGTTTACAGGAAAAACTTAATTGATATTATCAAATTAGGTGAGTTTTAATTAATTAATTTTTTAATTGATATTACAAATATTTTAATTGATATTACAAAATTATGCATATTACTTTTTTGTGTGTTCAATCGAGCAGTAATATGGTCTGCTAAGGTCTAGGTGCACGGCAGAGAGATGACATTTTGTAGGCAAATAGTCCTAATTGATTTATTCAATTGGAAAATCCAAAAATAATGCACCAGCTACCCTATTGAAAATGTTCATGTACGTTGGACATATCCTTTTGATTTATGTACTTCGGCTAAACAGACTTTAATATATATGTAAATATATTCAGAAAATAGGCGAGGTCACACCCACTAAAATGTGCCTGTATTTGAGATGTTTTTTTTTAGACGACTCTTACTAAATTACGTACACACTGGCGATCCGTTGTAATGACACAATAGTGCATTTTTAAGGTCTACATTACCTATTACCCATTATTTTATGTAACTATGCCATTTTCAACTGGCACAATGATCATGAATACAAATAAAACACACTAGAAATTTTAAGTTTATAAAGTGATATTTTAGAAAATTTGTCAAAAAGCAATGAGATCCTCACAAAAACATAAATGTGGATATAAAGAAATGAACAAATATTCATTATTCTGTCCTTTTTTAGAAAGGTAAAAATATTGCCAAGTTGCAGCTTATCCAGATATTATATGACACCCTTACAATTACAAATTTATATATGTATATTCATAGCATATTTTAGTGTGAGGAATTGTGCCAAACAAGAACTTGGTCAAAATTTATATCTCACTACATTTAATGGCCGAAATTTTTGAAATGGCCTTTTTTCACATTTATTTTTTTCTGAGGATAAGATTCTACGAACATACAAAGTAGAGCTATAATCTGCTATATAAGGCCTTCAATAAGGCTTCAGTAACTTTGCGACTGGACCATTCCAAAAGTTTCGCATTCATACCTTCACCACTTTAAAGTTCATGCGGTAGTGTTACTTTTTAACTCGCAACACGTCTTTTTGTGTATAAAATAAATATTTAACATTACCTAACTTTACATCCATTGTGCGGTTGAGTGTATTCCCTGCTTCATTCACTTCCACAAAAGTGTAATTCCTTTTTTAGAGATTTTTTTATTACACTTTCAGCCAATTTCAATTACACAACTGAAACTGATGGCATTTAAAATGTCATTTTAGTTTTCTGGCCTCAACTCAACTCAATGAGTTTTTCCTCTTTGGTTTACTGTGTTTTCAAGTATTTTTATCCTTTTCTTTGCATGTTCAGTTTTTTACTTTTTTTTACCAAAAAGTTTTATTAAAATTTTAATTCGACATCGTAGTTTGCAGTTAGAGTCGTCATATTGCAGATTGTGTCATTTAACCTTTAAGGTAAATATTATATTAAATATTTTCATCACTTGCTGTTATGCAATGAAAGAAAACCACAAACTCCTTTTTATTAAATATTAAATGAATTGAAGTAGAAATATAATATTTTTAATTGAAATAATGTCTGTTTACCAAAGAAAATCAAGAAGAATTTTCATCTGCATTTTTACATTGAAAGTAAAAACAAATATGAGCGTTTTTTATTGTTTTTAATATAAACAAGTAAGAGTGCTATATTCGGCTGTGCCGAATCTTATATACCCTTTACCAAAGTGCTTTTATCTAGTATAGAGATACATACATAAGCACATACATACATAAAGTATAAACAAAAAGAAAAACATAATTTGACCTAGTTACTTTTATGTACAAAAAAAAATTAATTTTCAAACCCTAAAATCATCATTTTAGATTTTTCTGATTCCTTATACCAATCTAGTAGTTCTTAATAATAATATAGAAAGTGTGTTAAGTGAAAAAAGAAAATTCAAAAAAAAAAAATGTTTTATTTATTTACTTTAATATCCAGAAAAAAAGGTCAAAGTTTCCAGCTCTGGAGCTGTAGTTCTTATTTTTATAGTTTTCTACAAAAAAACTTTTATTTCCAAAACGTAAAACATATATAATTTATAAAGACAAAGATAAAAATTAATTAGACTTAGATACTTTTATATATCACAAAAAGTGTAACTTTTCCAACCCTGAAATTATCCTTTTTGATTTCTCTAATTTCTTATACCAATATTTTTCTTTTAAGGATATAAGATATGCTTAATTTATAAAGAAAGGGAAAAATTTGTTTTAGTAAGTTACTTTTGTCCAAAAAAAAAAAAATTAAGTTTTCTAACCCTGGAATCGTGTTTTTAATTTTTTAATTGCTTTTTTTTATTTGAAATACTAATTTTATTCGTACTCAATCATAAAATAATTTTATTTAATACAATATAACATATTTAATAATAGTTTTCGGTAGTTAATTTTTTATATCACAAAAATCGTAGGTTTTCCAACCCTGGAATCCTCCTTTTTGATTTTTCTGATTTCTTGTACAAATTTTTTTTTTAAGAATGTAAGATGTGTTTAATTTATAGTAAAAAAGGGAAAATTTGTTTTAGTAAGTTACTTTTGTATAAAAGATAAGGTTTTCCAACCCTGGAAACGTCGTTTTAATTTTTTAATTTTTGTTTTAATTTAAAATACCAAATTCATCCGTACTGTAGTATAAAATAAGTTTATTTTATAAAAAAAAATAAAAAATTAGTTTTCGGTAGCTAATTTTTTATATCACAAAAAGTGTGGGTTTTCCAACCCTGAAATCATATTTTTTGATTTTTATGATTTCTTATACTAATCTCCTTCTTTTAAGAATATAAGATATCTTAAATTTATACAGAAAAAAGAAAAATTTGCTTTAGTAAGTTACCTTTGTATAAAAAAAGTAAAGTTTTCCAACCCTGGAAACGTGTTTTAAATTTTTTAAAATTGAAATACCAATTTTATTCGTAATAGCACAAAATAAGTTTATTTATTTAAAAAAAAATTAAAATTAGTTTTCGGTAGTTAGTTTTTATATCACAAAAAGAGTAAGTTTCCCAACCCTGGAATCATCCTTTTTGATTTTTCTGATTTCTTACTTTCTTTTAGGAATATAAGATATGTTTCATTTATAGAAAAAAGGAAAAATTTGTTTTAGTATGTTACTTTTGTATAAAAAAAATTAAAGTTTTCCAACCATGGAAACATCTTTTTAATTTTAGAAGTTAATTTTTAATTTGAAATACCAATTTTATTCGTACTGAAACATAAAATAAGTTTATTTATTAAAAAAAAATTAATTTTCGGCAGTTAATTTTTTATATCACAAAAAGTTTAAGTTTCCCAACCCTGGAATCTTCCTTTTTAATTTTTCTGAATTCTTACATCAATCTTTTTCTTTTAAGAATATAAGATATGTTTAATTTATAGAAACAAAGGATATTTTTGTTTTAGTAAGTTGCTTTTGTATAAGAAAAAATGCTTAAGTTTTCCAACCCTGGAAACGTCTTTTTAAATTTTTTAACTTTTTTTATTTGAAAACCCAATTTTATTCGTGGTGAAGTATAAAATAAGTTCATTTAATAAAAATAAATAAAAAATTAGTTTACGGTAGTTAATTTTAAACTTCACAAAAATTTTAGGTTTTCCAACCCTGGAATCATCCTTTTTGTTTTTCTGATTTCTGACATCAATTCTTTTTTTTTAAGAACATAAGATATGTTTAATTTATAGAAAAAAAGGGAAAAATTTGTTTTAGTAAGTTACTTTTATATAAGAAAAAAAGTTAAAGTTTTCCAACCCTGGAAACGTCTTTTTAATTTTTTTTTTTAACTAGAAATACTAATTTTATTCATACTGAAGTATAAAATCAGTTTATTTAATAAAAAAAAATAATAACTACTTTTCGGTAGTTATTTTGTATGGCAAAATGAAGTTTAAGAAGCTTCCCAGCTCTGAAACGGTCTGCTCGATTTTGCTGATTTTCTATACCAATCTTATTTCGACCATTTCTGACCCACCAGCTCAAGAACGAAGTCTGTAGCTTTTCTGGGAGCTTCTGAAAACCGATTTCACGTACAGACAGACGGACATCGCTTATTTGTCTTCCCTATGCATAAGGATCCAGAATATATATACTTTATGGCTCGCTTATTAATATTCTGGAAATTACAAAAGGAATGACAAACCTATATATATACCCTTTTAACATTTTTTGGCAAAGGGTATAAAAATTAGCTAAAATACAATAAATAAACTGAACAAACAACAATGTCGACAAGGCTGTTGCTAATTAGAGCTTTCATTACAAAAAAAGCTTTCAGCTAATTGTAGTATAGAGAATCAGTACAATTCACATATTCCAATTGAACTGAGAAAAAATACAAAACTGAAATTTACTTTGACTGACACCACACACAGTGGACCAAGCAGAAGGATACTGCACAGTGGGGCCAAATGACCCTGAGGTAAACAGGATTTAATTACGAAAAGTTCTTAGTTTTTTTCTGCTTATTTTTTCAGTTTTCTCTCACAACGTTATAATTTAACGACACTTGATTTTTGCCAATTGATGTAAAATTTTATGCACTTTAAGAAAGTGTTTTCAGTTTTAACCCCACTTTTTTTGTTCGAAAATAGCATGTTGTTCCATTCTGCTAGTGTTTTAAAATTAAATTTGTTGTGATTTATTTATTAAAAATTATCACATGCAATTTGTATTCCTAAAATATACGAACTTTAGCCTGAATAAAACCAAACAAAGGAACAAAAATAAGTTCGTACAGAGGACAACCAAAAGTAATCTATACACATAAATGAAATTGAAGAGTCTGTTTTGTAATTTTAAAATAGCAGCTTAGTTTTAATGCATATGAAATTATAATATGCACGAGTATAAAAAAAACAATTTTTCTATCTGTCTGTTTATTTCATGTAATCTCCGGAACGGTTAATGGGACCTTCACTGACAGAAAAGTGATGTTATGGGGTGAAACTCAGTCTAATTTATTTTTTAAACAATGTGGGTAAACTGATATCCTTTACAAAATAGTTATTAATTAGAAAATTACAATAAGAAGAACCTTCAAATTTTGTAAGGGGTACTTTGAATATAATTTGTGTAGTTAAACATGAAATTGTTAAGATATACCAAAAAAAATTATTATCCTATACAAATTTGGTAAGATTACCTTCAAAACAGTTTGCATATTCAAGCAAAAAACTGGTGGGTTGGGAGGGAGGATAAGTTTACCGCTCACTAAAAAAAAATTATCGTTTATATGAAGAGCTGCAATAGCGACAGATCTCAAATCTGGATTATGTTACTTTGAAAATAATATACGCAGACAAGAATAAGGTTGGAGGACTAGGACTTTAAAAAAGGATACCCCGTGACATGAGAGTTGTTATTTTTGGTGTGGCTTACTTTAATAAAGCAGTGAACAATCGGATAATAGGGATGTAGTGGGAATTAGCAGAAATTTATATAGCAAGTAATTACTGGTTATGCCATACGTACATAGATATGTATATGGAAAGCTACGAGTATTTTAGAAAGTCGTCAAATCTTTGTGTATACTACTTTGAAAATAAACTGCTTATTTGAAATAAAAACCTGGTGGGATAAGGTCACTAATCAATACAAATGATTCTAGCAAAAAATAACCAACTGCAAAACAGAAGGGCGTTAAAACGGACAGACAAATGGACAATAAGCCAAATCTGGCTTGGATTCAATTCAAATGAAGCATAAAATTCTGAAATTTGTTCATAAATAGCGGAGTAATGAGGGAACAAATGCATATTAAAAAGTTAAAATACTGAAGAATTGATCATCTCTCTTTTTTTAAAGTGCTCTATAAAAAAATTTAAGAACACAAAAAATCTTAAAAATTAAAAAACAAGAAAAAATTAAAAATACCAATATACCAACTAAAGATCTTTCAGCTTTCAGTAAGCTCTGCGAACTAACCAAGAATTTTCTGTTTTTTTTTAAAGAGAATTAACACTAAGGCAATTAATGCCTGCTAATATTACTAGATGTTACCTTCTTTAGGAAAGGGCTGGTGATAGAGAAGACAGGCGGCGAAGAAAGAGATAGGGGAAAGCTGCATTATTTTACAACTCTGCTATTTGCACGTTTTTAATAATGCAGCGCCTCTGGTGTTAAATGAGACGTATTAAATTGTTCTTGAAGCTGTTTTTTAGTTAGCCATTTTATTAGTTATTTTACCACACCGATAATTCTGCTACACAACGAAGGAGGTCGCTCTGATGTGACATTAGGAATAGTATCTGCTACAAACGGACATTAATGCACATCAGAAAAATTAGTGGTGCTGTTATTTAATGACTGTGGGATACCGGGTTCGAACCCAGGACCTTCGGTTTTGTAGTCAACGTGCTAATTACTTCAGCCAACGCCACCCTGTTTAATTCCACGCGGACAAAGTCGCTTATAACACTCAGTAATAAATAAAAATAAAACAGTAAAACGGAATTAGCTTGCGGGAGTGTCGTTTATTTATGCACACATTAAAATTCTATTTTCTAGTTTCAGAAAAGTTTAGATACTCCATACAATTTTAATTTGTACACAAAATAATTTAAATTTAATGGTTTGTAGAAACACGTTGATTTTTTACAACTGCATTTACCATCAGCCCAATTATGAACAACAATTCCCCGGTAGTTTTTTTTTCATTTTTCCATTCGTCCTATTATTAATTAAAATTTCCCCGGAAGAGGTATTCTAGTATGAGAGAGAGGGACAAAATACTCCCCGGGAAAAAAGTAGGTATTCTAAATATGAGGGAAAGGGAGAATTTTTCGAGGGTTTGCTCCCCTAACATTTTGAAGGGAACTAATGCAAAAATTTAAAAATCAAATTAATAAATGTTGTAAATCAATGGTATAAGCATTTGTTTAGAACAAAAAGTTTAAATAAACAACGCAATGTTAAATTTCCCTCTTGTTTGAGGCATTTTTGCCCAAGCCCTGCGAACATCAACATCAAAAACATGATCTACTTCTGCTTTCAGAAAAGAATACTAAAACACTAAATTTTGCAAACCTCCTTTAAGTTCACATAAGAAAAAACATACAGTCATTGAACATTTAATTAAAATTTTTGGAGAAATTTATTTTTTGTTTTCTGTAGAACTTTAGGACAATTCCTTAGTAAAAGCAATTTTTAGCTAAAGGTCCTGTTCGCCCCATACACTTTCAATGCATTAAAATTTCCACAACTGGGGAATAGAGTGCAGCTGCTTTGAAAGTTTATGCATGAACCATTCTCTTAAAATAAATGAAGTATGTTTAGTGCTTTCATAAAGACTTATTCTGGTTACCTATTGACCACTTTAAATTATGTATCTCTCAGGAATTTTTTATATGTGAAACGGCATAATTAAAATGCCATAATTATGACATAATTGCTTCCATAAACATTAAAATTTCCAATCCCAGCTGCCGACACAATATAATTTTTTTCTGAAATTTGTGCATTTTTTTTTGGTTAAGCAACGTTTATATGCATTTAGTTCCTCTTCATAGAATTTGTCAGTACACCTTAGCCCAAAATTTATATTTTTCTTAACAAGAAAAATCAAAGAATTAAAAAAACGCATTTTCAAAAAGCGTATGTATAGTTTTATTTTGCCCTGCAAATTAATTAAGCTTGAGGTCAAAATTTTCATTAAACAAAATAAATAATTTCTGTACAGGGGCTGTCCATATATTACGTAACGCTCTGTGGTGAAGGGGGGGATTCGAGTTTTGTTACGATTTGTTATGGTGGGGGGGGGGGGGTCTTTGAAAATGTTACGTAACAGAAAAAATTACTAATTTTGTACAAAAATACGTATTTTTTTCTCATTTATTTATTTAACTGATCATACGTGTTGCCTACATATATAATATACGAGTATGTATACTACATACATACACCTGCCGAATGTCAACTTTTGATAGTCGCGAATTCGAATTCGAATATTTAACACGATATCGCGAATACGAAAATCTATTGTATGTGAAATTTATGGACATTTAATTGGAGGTCTATTTTATTCTGCAAAATTAAATTAAAAAAGTTGGAAAGGAAAAGAACTTCATAATTCTGTCCGCGTACATTAAAGTTTATGAAAACTATCCAAAAGTTTAAATAACATTTGAAAATTATACAAAGTTTTTATAATAAATTAAATCAATTGTAGTCAAACTGAACATACATGGTTCTGAATTCCTCACCTTTCTTTATCCATTTACATTTTTAAATATTGTTAATATATGTATGCACATAAAAACTTCTATTTATATTAAACTGCAATATATATTAACATTAAATCCACCAAATGTATGGAAGGAAATGGTATTTGCAGAAGTTTGGGAAAAGGTTTCTTGCAATTCTCATGGACAAAAAAGTGTCTTTTCAAAAAATATATTCTTCCACATATGTACATGACAATATCAAATTATTAAGTTTTAACATTTTTGTTGGTCAACTTGAGGCTACAAAGTTTAAGTTTTCAGAGATGTGTTAATGGAAACTTGCATACATAGACATATTTGCATAAGGATATTATTTTAATTTTTTATGCAACAGAACTTAAAAAAAATATTATGAAAACAACAGTGAAATGCGTCTAGGAACTAGATTGTGTGCCCCTCTAATTTTAAGGTATTTTTAAGGTATATTTTTTTTAATGGGCAAATATCTATTGAAAAGTAATGTTGTAGAATGTAATTCACCATGGCAACCTTTATTGATCCTAGATATATATTTTTTTTGATGTGTAAACATCTATACGCTAGGGGGTAAAAATCTTTTGACTTTGATTTCTTTGCTGAGATTTCTTTGCTTTTTGCTTTTGCTTTGCATTGTCAAATCGGTGTGAGCTATGTATGAGTGTATTAGTGTTTGAAAGAAGCAGTATCAAGCAGAGAAACAAGTCGACCGGCTTGAAGCCGACGGTGCGACGCCGCCGGTTATTTTTCTGCATATTTCCGTACACCAAAGGTGAAAATGAACCGCAAGATCTACGGACTTGTAATTTGGACACAATATGTAGACATTTGGCCACTACAACAACAAATACATGAGAGTTAAAAACTAAAGGGTGTTCCAAAACGAGCAACGAAAAATGTTAAAATCCCATGTAATATACCTACAATTGTATGTACATATATACACTTAAAATTTTAAAAGTTAGTGTATTTTTATACAGACTACAACAATTAACACTAAATTTAAAAAATTTAAATCAATGGGTGTTCCATCAGTTAATGCAATTTTGACAACTTGCTTTATCTTGGAAACCGTAAGAGTAAAACTCTTGAAATTTTCAAAAACGGTAAAACTAAAAAACCAAAATAATATAAAATCGCCAAATATAATAAAATCGCCAAAACGAAAAAAGCACCAAATTAAAAAAAATCTCTAGGACTAAAATAAATCGTGAAAAACCGCAAAAATGCCAAAATTAAAAAAATCCTTAAACAAAAAAATCGCCAATATGAAAAAATCGCCAAAATGAAAAAAATTGCGAAAATTAAAAAACCCAAAAAGAGAAAAAAACGCCAAAACGAGAAAAAAGCGATAAAACTAAAAAAAAATCGTTTAAACTGAAAAAACTTAAAAAATTAAGAAAGCTAAATAAAAAAAAATGATCAAAACCGAATGTGCGCGAGTCAAAGTCGCACTTTACTGAATTTATTTTAATTGCAATTAGTACACAACAACAAGAACAGCAACAACTAAACGATGAACAACAGGAATTAAAAATTAAAAAGTAAAAGTAAAGGCATTTACCATAGACGAGCACTGCAGTACCACTAAAGTTTCAGTAAAAACAAAAAAAAATTTACTGATTACTAAAATTTTTTCTACAATTTTTATAAATTGCCTAAATGATTTGTTATATGATGCGGTGCATTGAATTTTCAGTAATCAGTAATGCCCGTATTCATAATGAAATTCTACCAAGTGGCTAAATGTTTTTCATACAAAAGTTTCAAAATTTGAATGAAAAAACTTTGCCACTTGCTACGGCCCTACGATTTTACTAGTAATGCAAATTAAATTTCATTAGCAGTAAAAATTTACTGAATTTTTTTAGTAATTAGTAAATTTACTGCTTACTGCAATTTTGAATGCAGTACATATACATATACTGCAGTGTGCCCATTTACTAACCAAATAAGTTTAATAAAACAAACAAAAACCAACAAATTCATATGTATTTACAATATTGAAAGTTTTGATACTTTTAATTAGTTAATTTAAAAAAAGATACTAAAAGCATAAATACTTCCAACTTAAAAAAAAATTGCATTACTAGATGTTACACATCTCCTCGGTGATCGGACTCACATTGCTTTTTTTTTTTTTGTTTCACGCACATTTTAGATTGATTTGAAGATGGCCAAACGGAGTCATCTTTAAGCTCTGTGAAATACCCGACGACTTCACTTATAGAAACTAGTGAAGGCGACCGAACGCTAATGCCAATTCTCGTCTTGATGTTTGAAATACTGCTCAGTCATCAATACGGAAAACTATAGTAGATTATTTGGCAAAAAACGCATAGCAAAAAATATAAAAAATAATTTAATATTTGTGTGCCAATCGTTTAAATTTCGTTTTGGATTTATGAATTTCTTTATATATTTTTTTAAACGAATACGAATATCTAGAAACGGCCGAATGTTTTGGAATTCCAATACACATCACTAATGCATACATGCAGTTTAGGAATAAGCTCTCTATAAAACCATAATTTTTAGAGTTTGAGGACACTTGGGAAGAAATTTAAAAAATAGTTTCGCCAATATATGGAGTACGTTCATATGTAAGCTTATTTAATTTTTGTCTACGCACTGTGTTAGTCTAACAAATGAATTTAAAACAATGAATTCAATTTAATTTTTTTTAATAAAAACTTTTAGCTCATTGTTACGTTATTCCTGGGGGGAGAGGGCTCACAGTTTTGTTACGATCTGTTACTAGGGGGGAGGGGTAGTAAAAAATCGGGGAAAACAGCGTTACGTAATATATGGACAGCCCGGCAGTTATTCAGTTTAATTAAATATAAATATGCATATAAGTTAAATGAATTTTTATTTTATATACGACAGGTCAATAAGTTCGCGACTTTTGAATTTCCCGTTTCTGAACTGAAAAGCAGACACATTCAGCTGAATCCTGTCAAAAGTTTAATTTCATAAATTTAAATTTTTTCGATACGTCCCAATCATTGGTTTTGCATGTCTCATTCTAACAAGATTGGACGAGAGCTGTTCTCTGGTATTTTTGATGTCCATTTTGGAATCTGTTCGAATCGAGTTTACAAAACGGTGTCGGTAATGGCTTTGCATGTCTCATTCCCATATCTTGGCCAAATAATTGCGTTAAATTATGCCTATTTCTCTTCCTCGGTAGCCTCTGACGAGATTAAATTCAGCGCATCTCTCAATGACATAAACTTCCGATTGAAAGATGGTGGAGGTTTTATCCAAGGACTCATAGCAATTGTTTGTTTGTCACAGTTTGTTTTAAGAAAATTGCACTAAATGTTGCATGGATATATATATATACATAATGATGGCTTAATATAGGGTGTTTTTTTCAGGGGTATAGAACTTCGAATTGAAATAAATCACAAGAAAATCGTTTTAATGTCCATCAATTTGGCTTTATTGGAAGGATAATTTTATGCCATTAATGTTTAAATATGATTTCGGGCATGTGGCCGCCGCGGCTGGCTCGAATAAAGCCAATTCTACAGGTCCAATTTTCAACCACTTTTTCGAGCATATGGGGCCGTATGTTGGTAATAACGCCACGAATGTTGGCTTCCAAGTCCCCTAACGTTTCTGGTTTGTTGGCGTAGACGAGCGACTTCACATATCCCCAAAGAAAATAATCCAATGGTGTCAAATCACACGATCTTGGTGGCCAATTGACAGGTCCATTCCGCGAAATTATGCGCTCATCGAATGTTTCCTTCAATAAATCGATTGTGACGTGCGCTGTGTGGCATGTAGCGCCGTCTTGTTGGAACCACAACTCATCCACATTCATGCCATCCAATTCGGGAACAAAATAGTCGGTTAGTCGGCTCCAATTGCTGTGCACGGTGGCGAATCGATTCATTCGGGTCCTCTTCAACACTTTGCTCTACAGCGGCAATTGTTTCTTCGGTGCGCACTGTTCGACGTCTCTGCGGATGCGTATTATCACATAGAGTAAACGTAGTGCGAAAACGATCCATGGTTAACCGAATTAATTGCTCTGATGGACGATTATGTCGACCATAAAATGGACGGAGCTTGCGGTAAACTTCGCGAACTGAACCATTATTTTCGAAATAAATTTGCACGATTTGCAAGCGTTGTTCTTTTGTCAACCTGTTCATGATGAAATGGCAAACCAAACTAAATATTAATCACTTCACAGCTGACAAAATGGCCGCCAGTTAAAAAAGTGATGCCAACTTAAAGTTCTATACCTCAATAAAAAACACCCTTTATAAAAAAGGTGTAACTCGAATTTTCGATATTTAACAGGAGAAGGAAAAAAAATTAAATAAATCTTTTATTTTTAATTGTTACGTACTTCGTTCTTGAAGGAGGATGAAATTACACGTTGACTAGTAGAAAGCGTTCAAAACGCCATTTCGAAAAAAAATTGAGATACGCCCTTTTTATATTAAGCCATCCATATGTATGGTTTGATATAAAGTCCTTACCTCAAGCACAACAAATATTAGACCACAAGTGTAATGCAACGATATAACACTTAGTAAAGAACAAAATCCCAAGAATATATAGTTTGTGGGAGGCAGGTGTATTCTTTGATTATTTCGTTTTAAAAACTTAATTTTCCTTGCTCAAAGTATTTTAAAATACTATTCTCTCATGAGACGCTTTAAGCAAGAATAAAAATGTATATTAAATGCAAAAATAGATTGAATATTCTGATATGTGACAGGCCTGATAAATTTGAACAGTTTAAATTAAATTTTGCTTGCTGTCCTCTTTCTAACAATAGTGCGTGTGTATGTATATACTTTCAACTGAAAGCTTAGAAAATTTTAAATATAATAAAATTGTTTTATCATTATGAAAGCACTCGATGAGGATTTTTCAAACGCACAAACAAAACAAATTCCTTTAAGCCATTCCCTACGCTGGTGTTACAAATACTTTTCTATATAGAAAGCAACATCAAACGAAATTGCATTTCAAGTCAATGTACGAGTACTAAGGCAGTCTCAGAATTATTTTACTACCTAAGTTTTCTAAGAGGAAATATTATTCTCAATTTATTTTGAAAATGTATTTCATGGTCATTGTTTATTCGGTTCAAACAAAAATTAAAATAATTTATCCCCAATAATTGACTTCTCAATTAAGTGTAATTTATCTTTAAGTGCCACTTAAGTACCGAATTCATTTTTTCAGTATAAAGTTGAGTGGTATTTAATTGAAACTTAAAAGCCCAACGTTGTATATTTAAATCTTACTTCAGTTTTACGAGCAAACCATATGTTATTGTGTGTGTGTGTTTATTGACAACATGTAAATGAACATCATGTGGTCATATTAAAAAAATTTCGTTTAATTTTTAACAATATATTTCAAAGGAATTGAGAGAGAGAGAGAGTAAGAAATGTACAAGGTGTTAAAACCAAAATACAAATAAGTACAATATTTATAATTGTAAATTATAAGGGGTAGCTCACAGCAGTCATTTATTTTCGTTTTATAACTTTAAAACGTGTTAATTTATGAGTACCATTTGAATACCCTAATTATATAGTTTCATATTATGGGAAAATAAATAAAAAAATGTGTTCTGATGCTCTTTTTGTTTCATAAAATGTGTTTTGTGCAATTTTAGTTTTCGAAATTTTGATAACATAACTTTTTTACTTATAATAAACTGATGTTGTTTCAAAAGCCTTCCATAATACTGGGAAATTTTGTTGTGCTGCCGTATTTTCAATATAACTTAATAAGGAATTTAATGAACAGCTGAGAAAATTAAACTACATTTAAGTGGCAATTAGCTAAATGACATAAAATTGAGAAGTAAATTATTGAGCCTTAGACTAGTTCTGGAAATACTGTTTTCTTTTTTAAGTTTTAGACTAAAACAACCCAGCAAAAAATCTCGAAAGAAGTAATCGAGTTTGGAATTAAGCATTTTTGGTGGAAGCACTTCACTACTGGATTACCAAATTAATGATTTTAACAAGGCGTGAGACTAAAATAATCGATTCTTGAGAAATACTTAAATTTTTTATTTGTCAACATATTCACGTAATCTATTAAATATAAAATAATCATTCTACTCATTTATGAACTTGTACAGTTTTTTTTTAAGTTTTATGTAATGTGATTTGTAAGCGGGTAATGAAATTTGGTAATTTGAAAAGTAAGTCATTATATGGCAAGTAGTTCTAATTGTAATGTTTAATTTTTTACTGGGAGGTTATAGCAAATATTTAGTCACACCCGTCACGTCAACGCTGAAGTGCTATCTTTTTAATAGATGTCAAAAATATAAAACAAATCCAAAAGAAGAATCTCAAAAACAATATATAAATTTGCATTTAATTCCCGTCGTTAGGGGAAGGGGGGGGGGGGGGGGGGGAGGAGGAGAAAAGGACAGGAAAAGAAGATATATGAAGAAAATTACGACACATAAAGAATTATTGTAAGTAAAAATGGGCGAGAAATTGCAAGTGTTTGAAATAAATAAAAAATTGGTAGTTTTTAATAACAGCGTTCATTAAAAAAAGTCACTAAACTTAAACATGTTTTGTGCCTCTGATAAGTAAAAGAATCTTAATTCTGGCTGGTGACATTGAATTTTACTTTGCCTTTTTATACTGAGTCATACCCGTTGCATTAAAAAGTAACATCCATTACAGATTTAGAAAAATCATTAATTATTATTTTATAATACACACACAATATTTAAAATTATTGTATGAGTTCCAAGTAGTGTCGTCATTCGAACAAAAATTGTTCGAATATTCGAACAACTTTTTATCATTTTTGTTCGAACGAACAAAAATATTCAATTTAGAATAAAAAATTATTCGAATAATTTTTGTCGAATATTCGAATATTCGAACAATTTCTTTAATTACTTTATATAAAAAGTATTTTACATTTCATTACTATTTAATTTGTTAACAATATGATATTAAGAGCCAATTTCACCAACTTATTTAAATATCAATTCATATTTAAAAGTCATTTTTCCATACAAAAATTCATGAAAATCGATATTTAAACATGAATTGATATTTAAATAGAGTTGGTGAAATTGGACCTAAGTAATCAAATTACTCCAAATTATAAATACTTGCGTAAGCTTTGTTTGTATGTACATATGTATGTATACATACATAAGTATGTTCGCTAAACTCATCTTTTTTCTTTTTGGGAAAAGGTAATGCTTCTTTCATGGAATTAGAAGGTGTCTGGCAATTTCTGATAAAGAGATTAGAAAAAAAACTGATTTTCTCTAATCAAAAGCGTTAAAAATCGAATTATTGAACGACGTAAAAAAAGGATTAAATACCAAGTTTTCAAAATGCGTCACAAAAAGAGAAACAAATTTATAAGTTTATAGTGTGTGTCTGTGTATCTGTTTGTTTTTACGAGTCCACGTACAGACCAAACGGCTGGACCGATTTTGATTTAGTTTTTTCTATTTGAAAGGTGACTTGATCGAAAGGGTTCTTAGCTATGTTTACAGAAAATCGGTCCAGCCGCTTAGAAGGTATCACATCGTTTTTAGATATATATACTACTGTTAGATCTGTGTGTCTTTGACGCCGTAGCTCCCGAACGGCTTGACCGATTTTAATTTGCTTTGTTTTCGTTTGAAAGGTGACATGATCGTATATCTTCTAATTTATATTTGAAGAAAATCGGTCTAGTTGATTGGAAGTTATCTTAAATTTTCTATATATTAATTTACTCTTTTCTTTTTTGGGATTCTGCTACTTCAATAGTATTAGTGGAGCATAGAGTTCTTAACTTATACTACAGCGTCAACTGCGGCAAAAGTTCTTCAAATTTTTAAGTTTACTTATTAATATTTCTAAATCTGTTATTGAAATCATATGTTTTTCGTGTGTAATGAATAATTTTTCGTTTGTTAATAAAAAAATTAAACTAATACACCTACGTGTCGTTTTTTGCAAACATTTTAAAGATGATTTGTATATATTTTTTTATTCTTTGTTCGTTCGAATATTCGAACAAAAGTACAAAATTATTCGTCTGTTCGAAGAAGAAAAAATCATGAAATTTCATTTGAACAAATATAAAAAGCGAATAATTAACAACACTAGTTCCAAGAAAGATGTTACAGAATAAATCATAAAAGGCTCAAAAATTCGTTTGGCTTACGTAGGTGTTGGTCGGGAGATTGAGTTTTGAAAACAATAACTCCATTCGCTGGCATCAATAAGGCAGTGTCTGAATCATGAGACAGACTCATTCACGTATTCTCTGAGGGCAAATATAGAGTAGAGTAAAAAATATTACTTTCTCAATGTACGTTAGTTTTGAGTTGCAAAACTGTCCATTCTTCATTTTGTTTTAAAATATCTTGTAGTTAAGCATATCAATCCATCGGCAGCTCTACAATAAGCCTCGAGATGTTCTTTAGTTGTGGTTGTCAGAAAAATCGGGTCTTATTTTAGTAGCCATTGTGACAGTGCTCCGTTGATTTTCCACTCCATAAGAAATAGGTTTCAGTATCTAATAATATCGCTCTATAGCAGAGCTATTCAACCTTTTTGGATCGCGTACCACAAAACTCACAACCAACAATTCGCGTACCACCAAAAAAATGGGCTCAATAAATAACCAAACAATTTTAAAATATTTAATCCATTTCATTTATTAATAATAAAAGACAACAAAATTAAAAATAAATTAAAATTATTAAAAACATTACAAGAAAAAATCAAATTAAATACATAAAAATTAAGAGATCTTGGCGATTTCAGTACTTTATTTTTCAAATAATAAAAATAAAATAAAATAAGGAAATTACACATAACAAATTAATTATTCAAAGGCAATAAATGATCAAATTTTCGAAGATTTGGCGTACCACCTGGGAAAGTTTGGTTTACCCCAAGTGGTACGCTTACCACACGTTGAATAGCCCTGCTCTATAGAATTGACAATATCTGAAATTTTTATCTAGTATTTAGGAATATTGTATTCGAATATCTCGACATTAAAAGTGGCAGCAAATATCTCTGCAGGTAGTTTATCTCAAATACAAACTATACGGCTACAAACGAATCCTCTTTGTAGTGTGTTGTGCATGAAACTATCCGGGTTGCAAAAACAAGTTCCCAGAACCCATTCCATTATAATTGCAGAAGCACAGCGAAATACAGCCAATATTGTATCGATACTCTAATGACTGAATAAAATAGTATGAATGCGCTGTCGGACGCTTAAGTTCAACCATGAGACTAGGCCGTAATTTGCACACCCAGAAAAAAGATTGGTTGGAAAATGGTTATGCCAATAAAATATCATTTGCATTAACTGCATTTCAGTTCACGCTATCAATTTTCTATTAATCCAAAAAACAATCCATGTTCATTGCCATAAGGGCATAATTGTAATAAAGATAAAATTCTGACAATACTTAAAATGATTGCATCAACCGAGCGTATGCTTTTGTCATGACTATTTAACTGATTGGTTAACACAATCGAATAAAATATTATGATTTGGATTTTACTACCATCTCTTGGTATTGGCAACTAAAGAATTGTCGTTGTGTATTAAGGTTGCTGCAACTAAGTAGAGGTTGAGTATACTATCATATTTTGTAGCAGCAAATTAAAAAATTAACTTTTGTGACTTTCAAAGATATTATTATTTGTGAATTCTGAAATGGTTTTTGAAAATCTGTGCATAAGACAACAGGTTTTTGGCTGTTCAAAATGTGTGGTTGAAGAAATGCTTCACCACCAGGAAATAAATTTCAATTAAAATAAACTTATGACAATATGTCAAATAATAAATTTCTTAAATTGTGTATTTTTATTATTTGCGTTTATTGTTTATTTTTATTTCAGCAAGGAACACCAATTTTTCATTTCACAGGTACCAATTATGACATTGTTTTAGTTATATTAACCATATTTTCGATAGCAGGAATAACTTTTATTTCAAATTCTATACTGTTAACCAATTTTTTCTGTTGCTGCAACTATTTTGTTAAGAGTTATAATTAAAACATGGTAGTACCACAATAAAATAACAGTCGTTATGCCAGAATTCTTGATAGTTGGTGCAACCGCCAAAATTCAATTGGCAACTAATTCGGTTGTCTCAACGAATCTGTTTTCTCTGCGTATATGCTGTCGAAAAAAACAGGCTCTGCAGTTGGTTTCGAAAAATATACTTTAAAGAGCCGGGCCATACATAATATTTGTTTTCATTTTGGTTCGAATAAAGTTGCGTTAAATATAAAGGAGATCATATAAAGTAAAGTATCTCTGGCAGTATTTCATATTTTGCCCTTTATCCTCAACATCCGATAGGCGTGGCATATTACTGAATTAGAAAGAATAGAAAATGTTTTTGTCATCCAAATAAGAGTAGATATGGTTCAAAGTTTTAAATAGAAGGACTTTTAGAGATAAAAGAAATGGGATAGGATAAAGTATTGAAACTTAAGATCCGCTCTATAGCAACTGTTAGGCCCAAATTTACAGTCATTAGTTAACTAAAGCAATAGTTTAACCAATAATATTTGATTCACAGCTCTTTGTTTACTATTAGTTAAACCGCCAAATGCCATTCGTTAACAAATATTTAGAAAACAGCTGATTCGCTGTAAACTTTATTAGTATTGTTGCATTTTGAAAATTTTTACACACATTTTACACACAGAGAAAACAGATTCGTTGTGACAACCGAATTTGTTGCCAATTGAATTTTGGCGGTTGCAGCAACTATCATAGAATTCTGCTATAGCGACTGAAATTTTCTTGTGGTACCACTATATTTTAATTATAACCCTAAACCCAATAGCTGCAGCAACAGAAAAAATTGGTTGACAGAATGGAATTTGAAATAAATGTTATTCTTGCTACCGAAAATTTGGTTAATATAATTAAAACAATATCATAATTGGTACCTGTAAAAGAAAAATTGGGCGTCCTTGCTGAAATAAAAATAAACAATAAACGTAAATAAAAATGCACAATTTAAGAAATTTATTATTTAACATATTGTCATAAGTTTATTTTAATTGAAATTTATTTCCTAATGGTGAAGCATGTCTATATACATTTCTTCAACCACACATTTTAAAAAGCCACAAACCTGTTATCTTATGCACAGTCATTCAAAAACCATTTGAGAAATCAAAAATCATAATATCTTTGAAAGTCACAAAAGTTAATTTTTTAATTTGCTGCTATAAACTATGATAGTAAAGTCAACCTCTAGTTAGTTGGAGCAACTGATTGAAAGTTTTTATTTTAATTTTAATATAGAACGACAATTTTTTAGTTGCTAATACCAAAAGTTGGTAGTAAAATCCAAATCGTAATATTTTATTCGGTTGGGTTAACCAATCAGTTTATTAGTCATGACAAAAGCATACGCTAGGTTGATGCAATCAATTTAAGTATTGTCACAATCATATTTTTGTTACAATTATGACCTTATGGCAATGAACATGGATTGTTTTTTGGATTAACAGAAAATTGATAGCGTGAACTGAAATATAGTTAATGAAAATGATATTTTATTGGACTAACCGTTTTCCGACCAATCTTTTTTCTGGGTGCACATACAGTATAAAGCATCTTCTTTGTATTTAGCTGTAACACATTCCTTTTATTTTATTTTCTATTATATCTTGGTTTTTCCGAACCAATTTCAGCACTAATTCAATTTCTTGCACGTTAAAGTTAGACGATCGAGCACTGTTTTATCCATTTTTAAGAAATAATATAGCAAATGTAAACGAAAACCATATGCTATAGCAGAGCCGCCAATAGTGAAATTTAATTGTTTGATGGGGTTACCATTTTTTGCTCACAGTAATAACTTTAGTTGAACAATGCACTGTGAATATGAAGTATGTATTAGTTAAACAATAGTTATCATTTTAGTTTACTAATAATTAACTAATGAGTGCAAATTTGGCCCTTACAGTTTGATCCTTGAGTAAGCTTGATATAAGTCCAGTGAAGTCATCGCCAATACCAAGAACAATAAGTTTTGACAAGACTGCTTCATGCCATACTTTGTCAAATACGTTGGATATATGTATCTACAACAATCACCTTACTTTCGTCAAAGTGGGGAATTGAGTTATCCAATTTTTCGGAAATCAGGGCAAGTAGGTATTTGGTAGAGCGCCATCTACGAAAGCCATACTGGCGATTACTACACTCAAAAAAAAAGACACTATTAATAAGGAAAAAAAGTTTCTAAATTTAAGTTAAAAAAATTTCTAAGTTTAAGTAATTTTCTCTAAGTTTAAGTAAATTTTTACAAAAATCTAGTAAAAATTACTTCATATGAGTAAAAAATAAAAAGTTCATATCCTTAAAAATAGTTCATAAAAATACACACAAAAATTCTCACATTCAGGGACAAGTTTACTGGCTTAAAGGAAATATTTACCTAAAATTGGAAAATGGTTTAAAATTTTAGGGAAATTGCATGATAATAACTAGTCAATCTCGTCTTAAATCAAAAAATAAATTTTAGGAAATGACTTACTCCTGATTAGTTCATCAAATTTGACTTACTTGAAAGATATTAAAAGGTTTTTTAAATTTTAGAAAAATATTTACCGGCTTTAAATATTTTTTTCTTTAAATAATAGAATATATCTTTTATTTGCATTAAGCAAAAAATCTAAGTAAGTTTTTCTGTCATGTTTTCGAGGAATATTTGAACTTGAAATATATTTTTTTGAAAATAAAATAAAATTTTAAAACTCAAAAATTTCAATGCTTATTCAGGCTGCCCTGTTAGGCTTGCCTATCAATCAGAAGGTTGCTGGTTCAATACTTGTCTCCTCCCGATGAATTAATTTGTATGTGTGGTGAAATAACTCAGAATATAATATGAAGATATAATAAAAAACATACCATGTGGTATAGAAAGAATTTAATGAAAAATAAAAAAGTACCAGAATTAAAGACATAAAAAAACTTTGAAAAATTTACTAAATTTGAGATCAAAGATGAAAAAACTTTTTTTTCAAAGCTCCGAATTTTATGAGAAAATTTTACTTAATTTTAGAAAAATTTTACTCAAATATAAAAATATAATTACTATAAACTAGTTCATTTATGAACTAGAAATTTAGTAAATATTTTATTGGTTTCAAGTAAAAATCAGCTTTGGCGCCATACTTTTTTACTCAAATTTAGAAAGTTTTCCAAAGTTTTAGTTAGTTTTTTTTTTGAGTGTACATGAGCTGTTGAATTAAAGATATATCACTAGGTGGAAGTTAATTACAATTGCAATGAATTTGGAGAGTGCAGAATATATTGCGATTGAATGGTAATTTTCAGAGTCATTGATAAGGAATTGGTATAAATATAAATATATATATATATATATATATATATATATATATATATATGTATATATATATATATTTATATATATATATATATATATATATATATATATATATATATATATATATATATATATATATTTATATTGACAGTCTTGAAACTCATCAGAAATTCGCCACTGTGGTATATTAGTTTGAACAAACCGTTTCCTCTGCACGAGCAGAGGATTATTACCTTTCGGCAAGTGAGAGTTTTTAGCAAACATTTAACCTTTATGTCAATAGCAGAAATGCTTTACGCACGTCCACAGCAGCATACCTGGGTATGTACATACGTTTTGTATGGGGAATGGTACGTCGTTAGCATAAAAATGCTAATTACGTATCTACCTGGTTTGTTGGAATTTCCGAATTATTTTTTTAGTTTGTTAGAAATGGACAAAAGGCTAAAAAATTTTATGATAACCAATTTCATCCTCACAGTCATTGTTTGTTGAAAAAAGTGGTTGTATAGGTAGACGACATACGTATATAATAAATATATAATATAGGCAGGTAGAAACATTTATTGTTGCGGAAATTTCATTCTTTGTAGTATCGTCAGAAAATTTAGTTTACATTTGTGATTCGAAGTGAAAAGACGTTTCTGTTTATTTTGTGGAAATAAAAAAATATTAAAAGTGAAATGGCTGATGATGAATGGCTTACTCCGCGACAACTAAGCGCACTTTCGTACGAAGAACAACAAGCATATATTCGGCAAGCGCTTGAAGAGAGCCAAGAAGAAACAAGTGACCACGATTCAATAGTTGGTGACGAGGCTTTAGGTGATATTGGTGGATATGAGTCAGACGTTGAAGAACCCATGTTACCAGAATATGACCCAGAGGGCGACAGTGATTCTGATGAAGATCTTGAGGATGCACCAATTGAAACTGGCGAAGTTTTTACTGCCAGAGATGGTAATGTTTGGTCCTCGATACAACCACAACCTGTAAGATTCCGTACGCACAACATTCTAAGAAGTGCAGAATCTGGACCAGTACGGGCAACGCAGGGTTTGACCATTGCAGAAACGTTCCAATTGATAATGTCAAACGAAATATGCGACATAATTATTCGTGAATCAAATCGAAAGGCAAGGCAATTTTATGATATTGACAACGCAAAACATCCAACAAGAGAACCGAGATCATGGATTCCCATAACAAAAAGTGATTTTAATGCATATTTGGGCCTACTTTTGCTAAGTGGCGTTACACATTCTGGTTACGTGTATACGAAAGACTTGTGGAAAACTACTTCACATCTACTATATCGTGCCGCAATGAGTGTACGACGATTTTGGGAAATAAGCCGCTTCATACGTTTTGATAATGGAAACACACGCCAGCAACGAAAACAAACTGACAAAGCAGCAGCAATATCGGACGTTTTTTTTATGCTTAACAGCTGTCTTGGTAGATATTACGTGGCTGGAGCCAACGTCACCGTAGATGAACAATTGTATGCTTATCGTGGTGGAACTGGCTTCACGCAATACATACCATCAAAACCTGCCAAATATGGAATAAAAGTGTGGTGGGTGTGCGACTCCATTTCTTCCTATCCATTGCAGGTACAATGAATATTGTTGAAAATTATTGAATAGCTAAATAACTAAATTGAATATAATTTTTCAATGCAGCGACAAATCTATACAGGAATGGCACCGTCTGGTGAACGTGAAAGAAACGTTGGCGAAAGAGTAGTAAAGGATTTATGTGTCAACCTTTTTGCTGGAAGTGGAAGAAATATTGTATGTGACAACTTTTTCACTAGCTACAACTTGGCAAAAATTTTGATGTTAGACAACAATTTATCTATATTGGGTACTTGCAACAAAAGGCGTACATTCGTGCCAGCAGCATTTGCCAAACCGAAACGACGTGAGACTGAATCATCAATGTTTGGGTTCTGTAATCACGTTACGATGTGCTCGTACGTTCCCAAGAAAAACAAGGCAGTTGTAATGTTGTCCACTACTCATTATACAACAGAAACGACCGATCCTAAGAAGAAGCCATTGCTTATATTGGACTACAACAAAACCAAAGGTAGCGTTGATAACATGGACAAGTGCTTGTCCGAATTTAGTACGAAGCGGCGCACAAATAGATGGCCTCTGGCTTTCTATTATAATATTGTGGACGTTGCTGCGTTTGCTGCATACGTAATATACATTGACAACAACACTCACCTGAAGACATCTACAAGCCGCCGTAGGATGTTTCTCCATCAGCTTAGCGAGCAATTGTGCAAGCCAGAAATGGAAAGAAGGGCGAATAACAGCAGAATATCCAGAGATTTTTCAACGCGCAACGCCATCGAAGCCATGAAAGGTGGGCCCATCGGAGTTGTGGATGCTGAGGCACATGCATCGGAGGAACGTGATAATACGGGCCGGCTAAAAGTAAAGGGAAATTGCTACATCTGCTCGAAACGACGCCCTACTCGTAAAGCATGCACATTATGCAACAAACCAGTGTGCGCAGAGCATTCCAAAGACTTACCTCAATGCGATAGATGTATTTGAATTTCAATAATTTTAAGCAAAAATAATTAAAACTGACATTATATAATAATAATAAAAAAAATAATTACAAAACTTAGCTCAAAATAAACTATACTTTTATATTATATTATCATATTTGCATGCCAGGTATGTATTCTGTTGACTTAAGGGTGCAACTTTGTAAATGGGCTTTATCTTCCGAACGGATGATCTAATCCTAACCAAACTTGGAACTATTGCGTAAA
Source organism: Tachina grossa (assembly GCA_949987645.1). Taxonomy (NCBI): domain Eukaryota; kingdom Metazoa; phylum Arthropoda; class Insecta; order Diptera; family Tachinidae; genus Tachina; species Tachina grossa. Next base: position 65,735,677 of record OX465274.1, read on the forward strand.
ACAGTTTTACCTAGGATATCAAGAAATTTCAAGTCGATCTGGTTATCCAGTTTAGAGCTACAGCGTTTTCAAAACTAAAAACATACCCAGGTATGTTGCCGTTGACATAAAGGTTAAGCTAAGAGTTTCACCTTATCAGCCTGATCTGTAAATGATTTATTATCGTTTAATAATTGAAATTGAGAGAACGCTTAATAAACCGAGGCGTTGTATGAGCTTTGGCATGGATGTGCTGCTTGTACAGATTTTTTTTTTAAACCTCAGTACTTTGGAATACACAGCTCTCGCCTTTTTTCGTAATACACAAATTAGCATTGCCATAAAATGTAAAGGTGGGGACCAAATTAATTTATTCGATATCTAAATAAATTAAAAAACGTTTCAATAAAATTGAAAATAAAATATGTTTTTAATTTCATTTGATTGCCTTAAATTTCGTTCGATAGTTTCCAATTTCGTTCAACGGCTGTGCTAAGATAAGGAAACCTTTAAAAGACACATCATCAGCTTACGAAATATTTTCTACAGAAATTTATTTTTCAAGTGCATTTAACGTAAAAAGTTACTCTAGTACTAAAAAATATGAGAAGAAAAAACTAGTCGAAGGACATTTTTGCTAAAATGTAAACAAAAAAAAAAAATAAGAGAATAAAAGATTAAAAATGTGCTGAAAAAGTTGCATTGAAGCTGGATATAACAGATGTAAATAAGCAACTGGCAGCATAGTTTGCAAAAGAATAGATAATATTTTTTTTTTATTTTTGTAAATATAAATGTCTATAATAGACTTCCCTAGTTATTGTAACAAAAATAAAGCAAAAGAGAAGAATGATGTTGGATGATGTTTAATATTGTCTGTCGCTTGCCATTGTATGCAACAGCACAAATGAAATAATTTTACTTGAAATGACGACGATGATGATGATTATTTTACTTTTAATATAAAAACTGTTGCTTTTAGGATATTTTTTGAAAATATGAAAATAGTATACAATAGGCAAAAATGAAGTGTAGAACAATTTTAATGACATAAAAAAATAATGTTGTCAGGAATTTGGTTCCTTTTTCTTCGAGTTTATAAATTTGATGCATAATAATGCAATATTTTGGCTTATTTTTGCCTTTAGATATTAAACAAGAAAATATTTGCGGAATAATTTAAGTAACGTAAAAGAAAAATTACCATTTCAAAGGTGCATTGTGTAGTAAGTACTTTAGAAATAAAACTAAAAAAAAAATTAAACCGACTAAAACTTAAATATAACAAAAGTACTTTTATATGCGTTAACTACTTAACTACGAGTATTTGCAGTGGGTGCCAAGAAGGCGGAACCTATCTTATTAGTTGACAACCTACAAATTTATTTCTGCCTTTAATTAACAACCTTCCAGACACTGGATGCAAATAGTTACGTATGTACCTATAGGTAACGCATGTAATAATATTTGATATAAAGTCGGTTTAATATTTTTTTAAGTTTTTTACTTTTTAGTGCATAATTAATAATTAGTTTGTATGGAAGGGAGCATTTCCCTTGTACTTACACCACCACTTTGCTGATGGATTTCGGTCATTAACTATAAAGTAATTCACCAAATCGATAAAGCTATAAAAAGATATACATACCTAACGAACATACTATAACCTCCTCCTTTTTTGAAGTCGGTTAAAAATAAATAATTAATAAAAATAAGTATTTAACTTGAGTTAAAATATTTTCAACCGAAAAAAATAATTATTCAGGTATATGATGTTAATCGTGTTTGACTTTAAATCTTTTAAAAAATGTTTAGTCATTTCTGCTGAGAAATCAATTGTAAGACAGCAGTAAAGTTTTTAAAGTAAATCGATCTACCAAAACGTAGTCAGTTTTTTATCTTATATTTTTACTTTTGTTATAACAAACACCCATTTAATATTTCAATATTAGTATTTTAATGAAATAATAAAATCTTAAAAATCAGATGTGGTAGAACAAAACTGCACGCAGAGAAAAGATATGGTTATAGAATGATTGAGAAAACAATATTATGTTCTCTGAAACAAATGTGTGGTCGTCGAAAACTAGTTATTGTTTTTTTAAACATTTATTTCGTTACGATAAACAGAGTAATTGTTGAATTTAATAACATTATCACATCCATAAAAAATTGTGATATGGTTAGAGTTTAACAATATAGTTTTGTTAAAAACGTATGACTACAACATAATTTGCACTATTATTTAAAAATAATATGATGTAAATAACAATATAATGTTATCCAAAACCATACTATGTTAAGTTTTTAAAAAAGTCTTTTTCAGAAACATCTGTCAATTCAGTATTTCGTTTGGAAGCTATCGGTAGTGCACGGGTGGTATTAAATAAATGAATAAATAAATAAAGTATAAATAAAAGGGTAGACCAATAAAAATATATAAGCATTTGTGTATCTCTTATGCCTGTATGTCGTGTAAGTATACATTTCTATATATAAATTTTATTTTAACAATATTAATTTTTTTTTATTTCGAATTTAACGCACAGCTGTTTCTATAATAAATATATGATTAAAAAATAAAATAGTATTATTATATTAAATAATACTGTGGTCGTATTTAACAATATTAATATAATATTAGAACATGGTATGGTGAGTCTCAATTATATTTTAGTCACATCTAACAATAGTGTTGTCATATTTACAATACTAAGATTAGATGTAACGAAGTTCATTATTTTTGTAGATAATATTATTATTAACTCAGATAATAATATTGTTAAAGTTTTTTTTCTATTAACAATAATATGATTTGAACTACAACCATATAATTCAATCATAGTATGTTGCTGTTTGATTATGGTTACCTCAACCATATTTTTTCTTTCCGTGTGAGAATTTTATTGACTTTAGTTTTCAGATAAAGTCACTAAAATTCAAATAACAAAAAAAAATAACGGTTTATTCCTATAGAATTTTTTCGATTCTCTTTATCAGAAATGTTCAGGGAAATTAAATGGAATACGTACTCTAATTAATTTTATAGTTAGGACTGTTCTTTAGCGATAAATCTGATTTTTATCTCTATTTACTAAAAATGAATAAGAACTCGTTACGAGCTGCCAACGAAAGACCATCGAGTTGAAGCACAACTGTGCTGAGAGCATAATTAGCAACATGGCACAAACCCTCGTTTACACATAAATTAGATTTCATATAAAAATTAAACTAATATCAAAGAAATCTTGAGTAAAGATGTTCCTAAAACATGAAATATATTTAACTGAAAAAAATTATATTTGGTGGTTTTTGTACGAAAGTTTTTTTTCTATTTCCAACCCTGGAATCATAATTTTAATTTTTCTGGTTTTTAGAACTAAATTTCTCAAATGCAAAATAAATTTAATTACCAAAGAAATAATTACTTTTATTTAATTAGTTTTATATACCAGAAAAAGTTTAAGTTTTCCAGGTCTGGAGCAGTGTTTTCTATTTTTATAATTTTTTATAAACATAAAATAATAAATAAAATAAATTAAATATACTTAATTTGTAAACAAAAAGAAAAAAATTAATTTGACCTAGCTACTTATATATAAAAAAAATAAACTTTCCAGCCCTGGAATAATATTTTTAAATTTTTCTAGTTTCTTACACCAATGTAGTTTAGTGTTTAACAAATATATAAGGTATATTAAGTAGACAACGAAAAAAAGAAATAAGGAAAAAATAAGTTTTATTTAATTATTTTAATATCCAAAAAAAAGTGAACATTTTCCAGCTCTGGAGCTGTTTTATTTATTTAATTTTCTATAACAAACTTTTCTTTCCAAAACATAAAATATATTTAATTTATAAACAGAAAGAAATAAATTAATTAGACCTAGTTACTTTTATATATCACAAAAGTTGTAGGTTTCCCAACCCTGGAATCCTTTTAGATTTTTTGTAATTCGAGCAAGAAACAATTTCTTTTAAAAATGTAGGATACTCGTATGTTTATTTTATAGAGAAAAAATAAAATTAATTTTAGTGGGCTATTTTTGGACCCTAGAAATGTCTTCTTTGTTTTTTTTTATTATTAATATCAACTTTGTTCGTACTGAAACATAAAATAATTTTTCTAAGAAACAAAAAAAAAATGGTTTTAAGTAGTTACTTTTATATGGCAAAAACTAGTTTAAGCTTTCCAGCTCTGAAATCGTCCGCTCGATTTTGGTGATTTTCAATACCAATATATTTTGGAACATTTCTGACATACCAGTCCAAGACCGAAGTCTTTAGCTTTTCTGCGAGCTTCCGGAAAACCAATTTCACTTACAGCAGACGGACACACAGACGGACATTGCTTATTCGTCGTCCTTGTTCATAAGTACCCAGAATATGTGACAGCGCATAGAGAAAGGGACCTAAGGGTAAAAAAAATCAATTTGCACTTTTTTTTTGATATGTGACGTATGTGACGCGCAAAATAGAAAGGGACCTAAGGGTAAAAAACGGTTTTGTTCAGGAGAGCCATTTTAAAGATTTAAATACGTGTATCTTTGGTTTACCATCACATCATAAAATGCGCATATCTCTGGGAGGGAACACTTTTGGGGCATGGGATCGGTCTCATTCGATGCTCAGATGTTGTCCACATCAAAAAAAAAAAAAAGTGAAAATTGATTTTTTTTTACCCTTAGGTCCCTTTCTCTATGCGCTGTCACATATATACTTTATTGGTAGCATATACACATTGTGGAAATTGCACACGAAATGACACACCTTTACCATTTTTGGAGAGTATTACGAGTATCTAGCATTATAAGGTAAATTAAACGAAAAAGTAATCTTCTATCAAGATAATATTAAATTGTTGGCATTTTGTTCTCCGCAAATGTCTTTTATGTTCAAATAATACGAGTATATAAATATGTATATCCAATTATATTAACTTTTTGTTCAATCTCTTTTGAATGCCTTCCGAAACCATAATTTGAGAGTATAATTAATATAATCATATACATATGTACTAGAGACCTGCGTAAACAGTCTTGAAATGTAAATACGTCATGTTGTTTAAATATATTCACGTCGCATGTATTATACTAAACCAATAATAAATGCTGTCGTACTATAAGCGAAGCACGATGGATGTATTGGTGTATGTGTATATCAGTGTTAACAATCGATGTCGCAAGACAGCTTGCTTGTAACCAACACTCAAAAGAAGTACTGTTGATTAGTGTATGCTTGTTATTTTTCGTATTGTACGTTTGAGTGTGTGTGTGTAATATGTAGATGGTAAGCTATTGTGTTTAAGCGCGTACAACTAATGTCAATGCATGTATGTGCGTTTGTGTTTATGCAGATATATAGAAGATCATACACACATACATGCATGACGTTTGTACACGCGCTCACGCGTAGAAATAAGCAAGTATCACAAATTCTTCCGTCACGAAGTATTTTCTTCTTTACTCCTATACCTACAATACTGAAACAAATTTCTTGCAAACAGTGTTGTTAACGTTTGTTTTAGAAGATTTTGCTGTAGTAAAACATTTGAAAAATCCCTCATGTCTTAAAAGTTCTTATAAGATATCTTGTGCAGGACACTAATATGTACATTATGTACATATAAACATACATACATACATATGTAAAGGGTGTTTTTTATTGAGGTATAGAACTTTAAGTTGGCATCACTTTTTTAACTGGCGGCCATTTTATCAGCTGTTAAGTGATTAATATTTAGTTTGGTTTGCCATTTCATCATGAACAGGTTGACAAAAGAACAACGCTTGCAAATCGTGCAAATTTATTTCGAAAATAATGGTTCAGTTCGCGAAGTTTACCGCAAGCTCCGTCCATTTTATGGTCGACATAATCGTCCATCAGAGCAATTAATTCGGTTAACCATGGATCGTTTTCGCACTACGTTTACTCTATGTGATAATACGCATCCGCAGAGACGTGGAACAGTGCGCACCGAAGAAACAATTGCCGCTGTAGAGCAAAGTGTTGAAGAGGACCCGAATGAATCGATTCGCCACCGTGCACAGCAATTGCAGCCGACTAACCGACTATTTTGTTCCCGAATTGGATGGCATGAATGTGGATGAGTTGTGGTTCCAACAAGACGGCGCTACATGCCACACAGCGCACGTCACAATCGATTTATTGAAGGAAACATTCGATGAGCGCATAATTTCGCGGAATGGACCTGTCAATTGGCCATCAAGATCGTGTAATTTGACACCATTGGATTATTTTCTTTGGGGATATGTGAAGTCGCTCGTCTACGCCAACAAACCAGAAACGTTAGGGGACTTGGAAGCCAACATTCGTGGCGTTATTGCCAACATACGGCCCCATATGCTCGAAAAAGTGGTTGAAAATTGGACCTGTAGAATTGGCTTTATTCGAGCCAGCCGCGGCGGCCACATGCCCGAAATCATATTTAAACATTAATGGCATAAAATTATCCTTCCAATAAAGCCAAACTGATGGACATTAAAACGATTTTCTTGTGTTTTATTTCAATTCAAAGTTCTATACCTCTTAAAAAAACACCCTATATATGAAAATATTTAATAACAAATAATTTTGTCTGCGTTTTCTAAAACTTTTTTAATTTATCTCGCATTGTGGTATACGACATGCATGGAAAATCTCACATTTATGTGCATGTTTTTGGCTTTTATTCATTTGCTCTTATTCAATTAGCCTTTCCTGCTGTCATTCAGTCTCTATTTAATATATGTTCACACAAACATACAAGTATGTATTATTTCTGGTTGGGGATTTTTTTCTTTGTAAGTTTTTTCTTTTCAAAACAAAATCCTTTAAATTGTCAGAAACAGCTGGTAGTCCGGTTGTTTGGTCATTTATGATGCTTTTACTCGCTTGAGGTTTCCTTTGAAGTTGGTTCTTAGTATGATTTTATTATAACTGCCTGCTGCTCATTTATGTATGTAGGAAGAGTTTTTCCAGTAGAAATAACACATTATAACATTAGTGAAAAAGTAAATATTTTTTTACTGATGTCAAAATTAAAATTTATTATGATACCGGAAGAAATTTTCTTTTAAACATATTCATTCCTTTAGATAAAGAACATGGTGATAATGCAAGCAAATAAAAATATCATTTAATACGCAAAATTTTGCCCTTAATATAAGAAATTTATTAGTTTGAAATATTTTAAAAACATACTAAAGTAACAATACGAAATTAAAGAATTCTATAGGTTTTGTCCCTGTCATTACCTAAAATGCAAAACACCTAAATTAACAAAAATCTTTAATCAGATTTCTATACATATTTCAACGTATTTTATTTAGTGTATAAAATTACTGCTTGTTCAACGATGTATCAAGAAAATCTAAGCGATTGAAAGCCAGTCACTCGAAATCGAGTCAAGTTATATTCAACGATGTGGTGGCGGTGCAGGTTCGCTTGCACCGACGTTTGTCACTTGATGTTTCTTACGTGGTAATGAATAAAAGCATTAGCAGTTAGTAGAGTTTATCCCTTCCTAGATTTTTTCATTTCCCGGGAAAGCAGGAACGACTTTTTGCTTTCCCGAAATTCCCGGGAATTCCCGCCCAGTTCAAAACAATACAAAATATTTTTTAATTTAATTTATTTGAACAAAAAACAAATTGTGATTCATGAGATCAATTAAATAATAACGTTTTATAAACACATTAAGGCTTCATTAGTCTTTACTTTCTGTTCCTGTTCTGTGCTCTGACGTTCTGCTTCTAAATTTAACAACCCAGCTAAAAAAATTATATATGGTCCATATATTTTTAATATATGAATGTATATAACTATATATAAATATGTATGAACTGATGTATGGAAATGTATGAGATTATACATGGCAAAACTATTATATATGAACTAATATATGGACTAATATATAAAATAATATATAAGCTCATATATGGAAATTTCATTATGAAGCTCTTCATATCTGGATCCATATATAGAAATAAGATTTAATATATGGAGCGATATAAGAATGTATGCATACATGATATCTCACATAACATTTTTGCAATAAAAAAAGTTTGCATTTTATTTTCTCTTTTTATCACTGGCGAATTGGAAATCTATAGAAAACACATATGGCATGTAAAGTTTATATGCGTACAGCCTCAACATTAAAAAAAAACTATTGTAACAAAAAAAATTCTTGTCAATTTTATACGTTGTGGCCCTGTTTAATAAATCAAATAATCAAAAGGATAGTTCTGTCATTGACTTGATAGAAAATAATGGAATACTCTAAATACTTATAGGAAAAAAGTTCATATTACTGCAAAAAATTATATTGAAAATTAGTGACAGTATAAAAACGGATTATTTTTTGTTTTCTAATTGATTAGTTCTTAATCTGATTTCTTAAATTAAACTTTGTACGAATATTAGTTTTGTGTTATGAAATGTCTTTTAGTTCGTTTTTAATTATTTTGTTTGAACTAATATTTCATTACATACAACCTCCCTGTATAAAATCTTACAAAGATTTAATTCTAGATATATAATTAATTGCACAGCAGTGCGCTTTTTTGAATCAATATGAACTTTGCATACTATGTAGGGAATATTTACCGATACATGTATGAAAATGTATGAATATATATTATCATATATGCCCATATACCCTCATTTTTCGGATCCGAACCATATATGGGATATCATATATGCTCCATACATATTTTTTTAGCTGGGTACTTAATTGTTCTGTACCCAGCTAAAAAAATATGTATGGAGCATAAATGATAACCCATATATGGTTCGGATCCGAAAAATGAGGGCATATGGGCATATATGATTATATACATACATATATTCATACATTTTCATACATGTATGTGAAAATATTCCCTCTACAGTATGCAAAGTTCATATTCACAAAAGCGCACTGCTGTGCAATAAATTAAATTACTAAAATTACTTTTTTTAAATTTTGAACTGGGAGGTTGTATTTACCCAGCTAAAAAAATTATGTATGGTCCATATATTTTTAATATATGAATGTATGTAACTATATATGAATATGTATGAATTCATGTATGGAAATGTATGGGCTTATACATGCGAAAGTATTATATATGAATTGATATATGGACTAATAGTTATATGAAATGTATTATAATATATGAGCTCATATATGGAAATTTAATCATGAAGCTCTTCGTATGTGGATCCATATATAGAAAAAAGATATAATATATGAAGCCATACAAAAATGTATGCATACATGCTATCTCACATAAAATCGTTTTAAAAAAGAAAAACTTTTGTTACAAAATAAAAATTGTATGATTTTATACATTGTGGCCCCATTTAATATATCAAATAATCAAAAGGATAATCCAGTCATTACTTTTATAGAAAATAACAGAATTCTCTAGATACGAAACAAAGTTCATATTGAAGTTGAAGAAAACTCCTGGGAATTCCCGCACAGATTTCCCGGGATTTCTTTCCCGGAAAAATTTTCCCAGGAAATCCCATATGAAAAAACTACCAGTTAGGGATTTTCATTATATTTCGTCGATTTCTTTGAAATTTAAAATTAATTATACTCATTTGCATAAGAATAAATACAACCATATTGAACAATGAAAAAACATGCAGTAAAATAGTCGCACAACAACACCTAGCTATCATTGTTTTGTTCATTCGTTTTTTAAAATGTACGAATAATTTTTTTTAATGAAAATAAAGCAATAATCAGAACAAAAATGTTCAATAATTTTTTAATTCATATTTTATGTCTATTGTGTACAAATAAAAAAAAATTTAAAAAATATGAATAAATAAAATAATAGCGTGATAAATTAATCTTTTTGCCAAATTTATTGACTTCTTGGGAGATAAATTGCACCAGTCAAAAGCAAAATAGCAAGTGAGTTGTTTAGACATTTGAGTCCGTATTGTTGATAGTCTTGTCGACGTAGCTGAACTGTATTTTATATAAAAACACTTACATTTTCTTTCGACTTGCTGTTCGAATAAACGTTCGTTATTGATGAACACAGTTCTCGTTGAACCTTCATAGTGAAGAGACATTAAAGCGGATTTTTTACATACATACATACGAAACAAATATAAAAAACAACAAAATCAAAAATCATACAAAAAATATTCGTAATACATATTCACCTTGATAAATAAGCTTATTGGCTTTACTAATATTTTTTTACATAGCAAGAAATAGCAAAAACAAAAAAAAAACCGTAAACACAAACAAAGTTCCCTTGAGGAATAATACTCTGTATGAGTACCTCAAAGGAAAAAAATTTTGAAGTGAGTTCTAACGGCAGAAATGCTTATTTTACTGTGAGTTCTGAAACTCTTAATGAAAAAAATATAAATAATAAATCTGATGAAAATCTTTTTTTAACGGCAAAGCCAATTTTTCGTCAGCGATCAACTTCGCTTTGTCCAATGCCAACTAGTGAATCGTTAACATTACCATTGCCTAGTACTTCTTCATTTAAGTCTACGATATCATCCGCATCGGGCTCGCCTTCATCACTAAACCAAGTTATCACTACAGATAACAGTAGCTCAAAACCCAAGGTACAAGTGGGAATGGACAGATATATAACAGTGGTAAAGCGTGGGCGAAGACCAAATTCTTCAAAAATTTCATCTGCCCCAAAGATGTCTAGGGATAACAGCGCATCATCTACCAATCGTCAAAATCGTTTTTCATTATTGCAAGACACCGACGACAACCCCTCTACATCATCGCAAAAGTCTTTTAAGCCACCACCTATTTATCTGAGAGAAAAAAATTCTAACGCGCTTATTAAAAAACTACTGTCGACCATTGGTGAAAATACTTTTCACATCATTCCAATTAAACGAGGTAATATTGATGAAACTAAAATCCAAATATATAATGAAAAAGATTTCCGAAAAATTGTTAGTGAATTCGAAAAAAATAAAACAAATTTTTACACATACCAACTTAAGAGTGCTAAAGGCCTACAGATAGTATTAAAGGGCATAGATTCATATGTTGAACCCGAAGAAGTAAAATGTGCACTTGTCGACCAAGGATTCAAGGTAAAAAATGTTACCAACATATTTAATAGAGAAAAGGTCCCCCAACCCCTATTTCGGGTTGAACTGGAACCGAATGACATACAATTGAAAAAAAATGAAGCCCATCCAGTTTATAACGTAAAGTATCTCTTACATCGAAAAATCACAGTTGAAGAGCCACGTAAGCGTTCAGGTCCCGTACAGTGCCATAATTGCCAAGAATATGGCCATACGAAAACTTACTGCAAGTTCCTACAGTGTGTGTTATCTGCGGTGAATTGCATGGTACTGCTAGCTGCACTAAGCCAAAAGATCAAGCAGAAAAAAAATGTAGTAATTGTGCAGGTAATCACACAGCTAACTAAAGAGGGTGCCCTGTATTTTCTTTCGTTAAACAGGCTATGGGTCAAAAACCCAAGCTAACTCCAGCTCTACAAGTAAACGCGAACTCCGACACTTTTGCTCAAATCAGCCAACCAGTTACTTCACGTGTATCGTATGCTGATGCTGCTAAGACTAGTTCAATTCCCACGCAAAATGTTCCACCGCCAAATAATTCAACGAATTCAAACTCAAGCTTTAACTTTAGTCGCCTTGAAGCTACTATTGAGAATCTGGTGCTAACTATAAACAACTTTACTACAAATATGACAACTATGATGCAAGAAATGCTGCGAATGCAGAATACACTGCTTCAAGCATTAGTTAATAAACCATGAACACGTTAAAAATATGTTTCTGGAACGCAAACGGCATTCGCCAACATAAAAATGAACTTGAGCACTTCCTCATGGAAAAAAATATTGATATAATGTTGGTTTCTGAGACTCATTTGACCTCAAGAAGCTTATTTAAAATAAATGGTTACACTTTATATGATACAAAGGACCCGAGAGAGAGAGCATGTGGTGGATCAGCAGTTCTGATTAAGTCAAGACTCAAGCACTATGTCCTTGACAACGTTAGTGAAGAATATTTGCAAGCAACGAATATTTTCGTAGAAAACTTTTGTGCGAATTTCGTGATATCATCAATTTACTCACCTCCCAGATTTTCAGTTAGCGAAGATCAGTATGAGAAGTTCTACAAATCGCTTGGATCTTGTTTCCTGGCATCTGGTGACTACAATGCAAAACAAACCTACTGGGGATCGCGTCTTGTTACACCTAGAGGTCGAGCCTTGTTCAATACAATTTCAAAAATGGGCTTAGATGTCATTTCGAGTGGGGAGCCTACTTACTGGCCTACTGACGTAAGAAAAATTCCAGATGTTATAGATTTTGCCGTCACGAAAAATATTCATAGGGACTTAATTCATGTAGAGGCCTCTCTAGATCTGTCCTCCGATCACTCTCCAACAATAGTTACAATTTTCAACCCACTAAGGAGTGATTTAACTAACTCATATGTGAAGATGATTAATGGAATCAACTGGCTGGTATTCAAAAAATATCTTAGTAGTCACTGCGTAGAAAACATTCAGCTTAGATCATGCGATGATATTGAATTTAATATTGCCAATCTTAACGAAAATATTAAACAGGCTGCTGAACACGCCACTACCTCCTATCCGCAGACCGGCTTTAACAGAATTTATTCTACGGAAATTGAACGTCTTGTATGTGAAAAAAGGAGAGCTAGAAGAGAATGGCAACAACACAGATCACCCCTAAATAAAATCAGACTTAAAGAATGTACTAAACGACTCAAAGAGCTGCTATCGTCGGAAAAACCTGCACTACTGGAAAAGTATTTAGAAGGTCTTGATGTAACGTCCGCATCTAATTACTCTTTATGGCGCGCTACTAGAAATCTTAAACGACCCGTTGATCTTAAATCACCATTGCGTACTGCGACCGGAGGCTGGGCAAGAAGTGATAGTGAGAAAGGTAACTTATTTTCTGAGCATTTAAAATCTGTATTCACTCCCAATTCATGTACGGGTGCTGCTGATTTACCGAGTGTAGTTTCTCTACCCCCTCGTCCCTTAAGGTTTAAGATGCGTGAAGTACAAAAAGTAATTGCTCAACTCAACCCGAAGAAATCTCCAGGTATTGATGGCATTAGTAACAAAATGCTCATTAACTTGCCTTATATTGCAATAAGAATCCTGCTATTTACTTTTAATGCTATTTTAAGAATGCAGTATTTTCCACATTACTGGAAACTGGCCAATATCAAAATGATTCCAAAGGCGGGCAAAGATCTTACCAAGGCTGAGTCATATAGGCCTATAAGCTTACTATCTACAATCTCAAAGCTTTTCGAAAAGCTGCTCATGACTAAATTGTCCAAAATTTTAACTGATAATGGGTGCATCCCGGACCATCAATTTGGCTTTAGAAGTCAGCACAGCACGATTGAACAAACGCATAGACTGGTCCAAGCTGTAAGAAGAACATTTGAAGAAAAGAAGTATTTTTCTGTTCTCTTTATTGATGTTTCTCAGGCATTTGATAAAGTATGGCACGAAGGCCTAGTTTTAAAATTGAAGACATATCTGCCAATAAACATTCAAAAGCTTTTGGAAAGTTATATTATTGATAGGAAGTTCACTGTTGTGGAAGGAGAGTTCACGAGTGTGCCCGAATCTATATCTTCTGGTGTGCCCCAGGGTAGTATTCTGGGTCCTGTCTTGTATTTAATATATACTTGTGATATGCCTGTGAGCAATAATATCCATATTTCTACTTTTGCCGATGATACAGCCTGTATGAGTGTGCACGAAAACCCTTATGAGGTATCCCGCAATCTCCAGGAACATATCACTCAGCTGGAAATATGGTTGAACTTATGGAGAATTAAAGTCAATGAACAAAAGTGTGTCCATATAACGTTCACCCTAAGAAGAGATACTTGCTCCCCCATTCGAATCAACAATCATAATATTCCTCAACATTCCCAAGTGAAATACCTTGGTATACACCTTGATCGAAGACTTAGATGGAAACATCATATTGACTCTAAGTTAACTCAGATGAAACTTAAGTTAACTCAAATCTATTGGTTGATTGGCAGAAACTCAACACTCAGCTTAGACTGTAAACTTTTACTGTACAAGTCGCTTTTGAAGCCAATATGGTGCTACGGAATTCAGTTATGGGGCACTGCTTCAGCTTCCAATGTCGAGAGAATCCAACGAAGGCAAAACAAAATTTTACGGTTAATAACATCGGCTCCATGGTACATCCAAAATTCTATTATACAGCGTGATTTAAATATGCCACTAGTGACTGAAGAAATTGCAAAATACGCAGGCAAATATTTAACAAAACTCGAATCACATCCTAATCCGCTTGCTCGTAATATTTTGAACTTTACTGGACACATCCGCTTAAAAAAGAGGGACACACGGGCTCTTATACCTAACACTCCAGATGGGACTACTTGAAAATACTTCCCCCTCCCTTTTTTTTTTTTTTGGTTATCACTACTAATGTATTATTTATAACTACCACTAAGTTTATGTCCGACACTGGTCGGGCCTAATAATTTTTTTTATAGATTTAAGATTTGAATACTTATTGTTAGTTCACATATGAAGATACAATAAATAAATACATGCAAAAAAAAATTGATGAACACAGACTTAGACTTTTTTAACTGAGGCAATACATGGGTGCTGCATAGAAAAAGATCGGTATTTCCCTTAGCTAATAAAGTCTAGTTTATTTTTTTTTCTCTTCTTTAGAAACTCACATTAATTAATAAAGATATTTCATTCAATAAGAATTTAAATTAGTAAACTTAAGTCTGATTAAGAAATTATTTGTGATTAAAATTCACTAAAGTTCAATTAAATCTAAAAATGCCTTATCTAAACATTTCTGGTATTCGCTATGTCCATTTTTTTAGCCATGCAAAATTAGCCATTCCCTAAATATTACATGATTTTTTAAAGGAATTTATTTCGAAAGTTTTAAAAGAATCGGTTAATTAGAATTAAAGTAGGTCCATTTTATTTGTGTAAGGGAATTGTACTGCCCATTATTGTTTTTGGCTTTTTAAGCACGCAAACTTTTAAGTGTATAGTGTTACTAAAACATTCGAAATATATTTATGATTTATTTTAAATGGGCGCAGGCACGCCTATAAAATTTTAATTTTATATATCACGTACATCTTCTTAACCAACAGATTTTCAAATTTTTTTTTTTTTTTTTGTTTGAAAAAGTTTACTTCCAGTTTGGTCCCATACATTTTTTGTCGAAAATGTTCTATCGGATCTTTGCATTGAAGTCGGTTTTTTTTGGCAGAATTATTGATTTCAAAGAATTAAATTGAAAAGTAATGTGTTTAAATGCTTTTGATTTTCTTTATTTTAAGTTGACAATATAGTCTTAAATCTTCTTTATTATACCAAAAAAAAAAGTAGTCTTTTGAACAAATAATCTTTTAATATCCCTCAAAATTACTAAACAAACCTTTTTATATGAAAAAAATCAGTCAGCTCGTAACAATTCATAAGAGCAGACAAATTTGGGATCAAAGCGCTTATAACTGTCATTATTTAGTTCTAAATACATTATTACACTGCCCAAGAATTCTGTGGCAAAAAAAAGTGCTCAAGTCAACATAAGCTGATTTTGAGTTAATGGTACCTCCGCAAACTACATATTTGAAAGTAGCCCTGGGAAAAATCTCAATTAATTTGTGAGATTTTTCAAGAAGTTATAGCAAAATGACTTGCTGCGAATCTTTTTAAGATTATAATCTCATTTGGAATAAAAGCTTAATATAGGTTAAACTTTGGTATATTTCAACTTAAATGTATTATTTATAGTGTGTAGAACGATAAATAAAAGTTAAGTTCAACAGATAACTAATTAATTTAACTGTAAAGGAAATATATTTCTGAAAATCAACTTGAACACTTAAAAAAGTGCTGTCCTGCAAAACAGTCAAATATGACTTGAGCACTTTTCCCTTATTGCCACAGAATCAATTTCTTCATAAAAAATTTAAAGAATTTCTAAGAATAAAAGAAAAAAAAGGAATAGTCACGAGTTTACAGTTTAAGTTGACAACGTTAAGTAATCAGAAATAATTTCAATGAAAATAATAAAAGATATATTAAATTGAATCCTACTCCAATTCAGTGGCATTAATGAATTGCTAATAAATTTCTTAAACTTTTTCATCATTTGTAAGACAATTCTTAGAATTATTCTACTATTTTACTTTAATTTACGTTTGTCCAATTAACTCATAAATCATTTTAAATACCGGCAGCAAACTCATTGTAAAACTCATGTAAAAAAAATAAAACCTTTTGAAAACTTGATCCCAATTTCGTTTATTAAATCCAACATTAAAATGTTTTTAAATGTTATATTTACTAAATAAAATTAAAGTTTTACTTTATTTCAGCTTATTTAAGAACTTTATACTACTGAAATAATAATTCTAGTTTAAATTTGGGATTTCTCTTTCCTTTCGTACTCGTATTATACAAAAATTTAGGTTTAAATTTTTCGTGTGAAGTGCAAAACATATCGAAAAAACTCAGTTTTTATAAAAAAAATGAGGTACACGTATGCATACTAAAGACCATTTGTAAGAATTTTTATTTTGTTTCAGTTGTTTGTCTTGCCAACAGTGTTCTTTAGCGTTTATTTTAGAATATTTCGCTGTAGTAAAGCATTTGAAAAATCTCTCATGTGTTGAAAGATCTTATAAATGGTCTTGTGCAGGACATTAATACATACGTTGTGTGTTATATTGAAGAATACCAAAATGCATTTGATTTGTTAACAATATTGAAACAGATTGATGTAGTATGGCAATGTTTTTGTCAATATTCAGCTAAGAAATGCTTAACCAACAACAAATAAATTGTTTAAATTCGTACTAATTTTGACATGCATTAAATAAAAATAAAATATAAAAAAATAAATTCAAATGAGTAGCGCAGTGAAAATTGTTATAATAGTTATAAGATACCATAGACCATATACAATCTTTTTTAACCGTGTAATTTAAATGGGTTTGATCATTGGTTTGTGTCAAAAACGATAGACTGAATGAGTTCGACCCAAGTCTGCTAAAAACCACAAACAGTGTTTACAAAATTGACGTAAAGAATAAATTGATTCATTTTATATTTTTGTGTGATATCAGTAGATTTTAAAAGAGTAATTTAATTTTTATAAATAAACAATTTTTGTACTTGAATGTCATAGTGCTGATTATGCTGCTGCCGTCTCCAAAAAAGAATTAACTAGAATTATCGACAAGCAACAAGCTCAAATTTCGCACTAAAAGTATTCTTATTATTAACCGCAGTGTGTTAAAGGTAAGTACATAGTTTTTAAACTTATCTTTTTGTTTGTGGGCCGACAATTTAGAACTCTTTAGCAGTGTGCCGGAACAAAAAGAAATTGTTCAGAATCACGGTATTAGTATAGATTTGTGTTCATCTTCAACAAAAAACAAATAAGAGTGCTATATTCGGCTGTGCCGAATCTTATATACCCTTCACCAAAGTGCGTATATAAAGTATAGAGATACATTCATAAGCACATCCATACATATGCATATGTTTTGTGAAAAAATTTATAATTTTTTGCTCTAGTGCAATTTTTAGTCAGTGACTTCTCGGTATTTTTCGATTAAATATTTTTTTTCGGTATTAGCAATAAGTTGAATATTTTATTTCACACTCTGTATTTAATAAATATTTTACATTCACCCTTATTCCAGTTGTCAAAAACGAAGTCACGTCATACAATATCAAAAAATCAAATTAAAAAAACAGTTTTATTTAGTAACTATAATCAGAATAAAAGTTAAAAGTTTCCAGCTCTGAAGCTGCGGTTTTAATTTTTATAATTTTCTACACCAAACTTTTCTTTCCAAAACGTAATATATATATATATATAATTTATAAAGAAAAAGAAAAAATTAATTCGACCTAGTTATATGGTATATAAAATACCACAAAAAGTGTAAGTTTCCCAACCCTGGAATCATCCTTTCTGATTTTTCTGATTTCTTTTACAAATCCTTTTCTCTTAAGAATATAAGTTACGTTTAATTTATAGAAAAAAAAGGAAAAATTTGTTTAAGTAAGTTACTTTTGTATAAAAAAGTTAAAGTTTTCCAACCCTGGAAACACTTTTTTAATTTTTAATTATTTTTTAATTTTAAATACCAATTTTATTTGAACTAAAGCATAAAATAAGTTTATTTATTTAAAAAAATAAAAATGAGTTTTCTGTAGTTAATATTTTATATCACAAAAAGTGTAAGTTTTCCAACCCTGAAATCATACTTTTTAATTTTTCTTATTTCTTTCAGCAATGTCTTTCTTTTTAGAATATAAGATATGTTTAATTTATACAGAAAAAGAAAAAAAATTTCTAAGTAAGTTACTTTTCCAAACCCTGGAAACGTCTTTTTAATTATTATATATATTTTTTTTAAATTTTAAATATCAATTTAATTTGTACTGAAGTATAAAATAACTTAATTTAATAAAAAAAATAAATATTAGTTTACGGTAGTTATTTTTTTATATCACAAAAATTTTAAGCTTCCCAACCCTGAAATCATCCTCTTTGATTTTTCTGATTTCGTGCACCAATCTCTTTCTTTTAAGAATAAAAAAGGAAAAATTTGTTTTAGTAAGCTAATTTTGTATAATATTGTATAAAAAATTTAAAATTTTCCAACTCTGAAACGTGTTTTTAATTTTTTTATTTTTTTTTATAAGAAATACCAATTTTATTCAAACTGAAGTATAAAATAAGTTTATTTAATACAAAAAATAATAAAAATTAGTTTTCGGTAGTTACTTTTGCATGGAAAAATAAGATTTGAGTCTTCCAGTTCTGAAATCGTCTGCTCGATTTTGCTGAATTTCAATACCAATCTTTTTCGAACTATTTCTGACACACCAGTCTTTATACCCGAAGTCTATACCTTTTCTCAGAGCTTCGGAAAACCGATTTCACGTACAGACAGATGGACAGACGGACACGGCTTATTCGTCTGCCCTATGCATAAGGATCCAGAATATATATATAATTTATAACTCGCTTATTAATATCGTGAAAATTACAAACGGTATGACAAACCTTTTTACCATTTTTTGGTAAAGGGTATAAAAAACTAAATGGTGCAGTCGTTCTCATTATTTCTGATTTACTCACTGCAAGGATCAAAATAAAACGAAAGCCTCTGGTTGTATAAATATATTCACTTGCACTTGCAGTGTTTTATACGAGTACATTCTTGCTCAAGCCATTAATGTTGGCATTTTAATTGCTTCTGTTTTCTTCTATAAAACTTTTTTGTTCTAGCTTTTCATTGTTTTTTAAGACTTGGAAATTAATTTGTAATTCTTATTTTCTTATAATTATAATGTTTTCCTTAAATTTATTCTTAATTCAACTGCAACTGTTGTTGTCTCACGTAACTGCAATTGTTATTTCAAGAGATTTGCAAGTGGATTAAAACGTTCTATGTGTATACATTTTGCGGACTTAAGGCGAGTTTTATTTTTTTTTATTCGCATTTCATTAAGAGCTTCAAACATAGATTTTAAGAAATCAAAAAGATGGAATTAAGTGCTGCTTGTTTTGTTAACAATAGTTAAAGCAACTGTTCAAATATAATAATAATAATAATAATGGAAGATGAACCATTTCTTTTTTAGAACAAGAATGATTTTGCCGTATCCTGACTATGTGAATGATTTTATTTGTATGAAATGCTAAATGTTGCGAAACACTATTTTTCATGCATTCGTATGCAGTTTTAAAAGTGATTTCATTGCATGAAGTTATTTTTCGCTTTTACTAACTTCTGCTGGAGCAGATGATATCGCAGTTTCCAATATAATAACATAAGATAGGAAATTAGCAGATACTAATCCTAATGTAACATCAGAGCGCCCTCCTTCGTTGTGTAGCAGAATCATCGGCGAAGTCAAATAACCAATAAAAGGCTACTAAAGGCGGTGTCACATACAACTTCAATGCTTTGCGTGACGTTTCTAGCTTTGGAAAAAAGCGTGAAGCAAAATTTATATGACACAATAAAAACTTTGACAACACTCACTGTTTGTTTCACTGTTTTGTTTTATTCGTAAAACGCAGCACAATTCTATGACTCTGATGCCACTATTACCTAGAAATTATATGACACCCTTACGATTACAAATTTATATAATGCATAGCTTATTTCTGTATTAGGTATTTTTCCAAACAAGAACTTGGTAAAAAAATTTAGCTCACTACTTTTGATGGCTGAAATTTTGGATAGGAACTTGGTATTTTTTAGGGTTGGTGAAAATGAACCCTATTGTTTTCGCTACGCTGTCGGTCTGTCCGTCACACGGTATTTTCTCAGGAACCGGAAGAACTACGAACCTGAAATTTGGACAGAGTATGTAGAACCTTGGCCGCTACAACAACAAATACATGAGAATTAAAAATTAAAGGGTGTTCCCAAACGATCAACGAAAAATATATAAAAAAAAAATACAATTATAAAATCGCCAAACCAAAAAAAAAATCGCCAAAAATTAAAAAAATCGCCAAAAATTAAAAAAATCGCCAAATATTAAAAAAATCGCCAAAATTAAAAAAAAAATTCGAACACTAAAATAACTCGCCAAATTCGAAAATATCGCCAAAATGAAAAAAACGCCAAAAATTTAAAAAAATCGCCAAAACTAAAAAAAAAATTATAAAAAAAATCGGAAAAATGCAAAAAAAAAACCTCCAAAAATAATAAAAAATCGCCAAAATGAAAAAAAAACGCCAAAAACCGAAAAAGTCGCCAAAACGAGAAAATAAAGTGTAAAAATTAAAAAAAGAGTCAAAACTTAAAAAAATCGCCAAAACCAAAAAAAAACACGCAAAAAACGTCAAAACAAAAAAACCGAAAAAACCCGAAAAACGAAAAAAAAATGCCAAAACTATATATTATATAGGATGAAGTTTGTATTAAATTACATTTCTACTGTTCGTACGGAACCCTTCGTGCGCGAGTCAGAGTCACACTTTACTGAATTTATTTCACATTGATATTTTTGTGAGGATCTAAATTTTCGGAAAATATTAAGTACTGTCGCATATTTTTGCATCAAAGTCAATAGATTTAAGTTTTTCTGAAAATAAGATGGTGAGTTCAGTAGAAATCGGTCAACTCTAAGTCCGTTTTTCTCGAATTGGTATTAAAAAAAGTGTTTCATATTTATATCGCTACGCTTTAAAATAACTCATTATAATGATCCAATTTGATCCCTTTCAAATTTAAATTATAAATTAAGTAATAACCAATGAGTTATTTGCAATTTATTTTAAAATGCGATTTTTTGCGTTTTGCGAGTAATGCCTCTTTTTAGTAGGTAACATTTGTATGAAAACAACTGAACTGTTGATGAAATTAATGAGTATGAAGTGGATTTTTTTTTTAATTTAAATTTACCAAATAAACTAAATTTAAGAAATTAGCTAGTGTTTTGTTAAAATTAAAATTTATTAATGCATACATGTATCGACTGTTGTTATTAAAGGGATAATTTTTGATCGTTAATGGGTTAAATTCAATTTTTAAGAAATTTTTTCATAATTTGCATTGAATACCATTATTTGGTAGTCGGATTAAATTTCGCACAGAACAAGTTTTGATTTGACCTATAGTGCTATAGTGCAAAGCAAAACAAAAGAAACAATTAAATTCTTCTGTTTTGATTTTATGTTCTGCTTATAATATGTTATTCTTCTTAGTTGCTTTAAAAAAAAAAACCTTTGAAAATTGAATTGTTTGTTCAAAAAAGCTCTAAAAAAATTTTAAGAAGCATCGAGGTATCGACAGTAAAATATCGCCGATATCGAGTATCGCCGATATATCGGAAGTGGTTTCGGTATCCCTACTTTAAAGATCACAACTTTTTTCGGCGAAAAACTGTTTCCTTATTAAAAATCATTTTCATTATAATCGTAATTGCTCGCTTTATTTGTATAGGAAATCATCAAATGTTTAACGTTTCTTATCTTCAAAAAAAAAAAAAATAACTAAACAAAGTCGATTAATCAGCTGCTACAATTAGGTTCCTCTTCTAAAAAACATTCCTTGAAATCTTCTGACACACTTGAAAAGCCAAAAATAGTGGGGGGAGGAGGGTGCCAATTGATTATAAGTCAATATATCTTGAGTCGTTCTGTTTTCGTGGAGCAGAGTCTCCAAACTGCATTAATTATGCGAATACCAGCAGCTGCATGCACGTAAGAACGAATGTGGTAAAATTTCACAAGTACTTGAGCGTTTTTAATGTTTTTGTTTCAAAAAAATTTGCATACAATATAACTGTGACAAGGAAAAACAAACAAAAAATGTAGAAATGGAAACAGAAGCAAAAAATAGTGAATGTAAACATGTATTCATGCGAGTAAAACTGTTTGTGAGAGTGCACAAACAAAAAAGAAAACAAGTTAAAAACAAAACAAAAAACTCAAAGGAAACGGATGTAGCGGTTGGTGTGCGCTTAATGTTGTTTTTAAAGGCTGGGGCACAATGAATCCGTCACACGTTAAACTTCACCTTTATCAACTGACACTAACGCAACGACGGGGAAGGTTGGCACTATGAGTACTTTATTGACGGAAGCATTTCAACAGCTTCAAATAGGTTAATTTTCCATATTATTTATTAAATTCAACGTTTTTTTATTTATTTCTTTTTTTTTTGTTTGTTTAATTTTATTTTTGCTGCCATGAAACACAAAAAACTTAATCAAAACATAAACAAATCAACCAATATCTGTCAAACTACTCAACGTACGCCAAAAAGTTGAAAGTTAAGCAAATTTCGTACTTTGCGTTGACGGACATGTACTGAATGTAACAGACCTCATAAGAAACCATGTATTTCAACTTAGCTGTCAGTTGAAAAAGGCAAAGTTTAACGTATGACGGATTCATTGTGCCCCGGCCTTAACTCTCACAGTGCAACTGCAAGTGTGTGTTGTGTGTGTGTGTGTGCGTGTGTTGTTGTTGTTATGTGTGATTACGTTTACTTGTATTGTTTTCAAGCAAGTCACGGTTTATCAAAATGACTGTGTTCTTGTACTTGAAGCAACATTTTGCATATATTTTTCTTACAAAAAAAAAAAAAAAAAATAGGAAGAAGAAATATGAAAACATTTTCTGTTGGTTAAATTTCGTTTTCTTTTTTTTCATCTCCCTTGCTCTCTTGTCATAATAATTCCTCTTGCTGTAAGAGGGTTAGTAAAGTTTAGTCAATAATATATTTATGCATAGTTTTGTTTTGTGGAAGGTGCATGTAAAGCGAAATCTAACACTTAATTTTACTTACTCTCAGTGTTGCAAATTTAAATATGCATTAAGAAAAAAAAGTAAATATTTTACCTGAACTAAAAGCTACAGCACTAGTTTTTATTTAACAACATTTTTGTAGGGGTGGAATTCATTAAACAGATTTCGAAACTTGTTAGTTAATTGCTGAGAGCATTGGGTTAAACTAACAACCTAAGTAAGCTACAATAACATTTTTAATTTATTGCTGGCTACGAAGTCTGTTCTAAATGTAGTCATTGTTTTGTGTTATTTAGCGGATTTTTTTTTTGCTGTAGATAATTTATTTTCAAAATGCAAAATTAAAAGGTTTTACTTACGGGTTACCAAAATGAATAGTAAAATACCTGAAATGAGAAAAAAATACATATATACATAAATCAATTATTTATTTTTTCCAGCAACAACTTTGGGAATTGTGATAATGGGCAATGTAATAAAATGAGTTGTACTAATTCTTCTCATTATTTTGGTAGGTATGAAAAACAATTTTTTTTTGTAATGAAAAAAGAAAATTTTTATTTATATTATTCTTCTAAAGTAGTACTGGCTGCTATTCGAATGCTTTAAAAGAGGCAGTACTTCAGAGCGTTAGGTAATGCACGATTTTTTAATAGTATATTTTAAATATTGTTACGTTTTTCTCTCTATAAAAACGCTTTTCCGTGGACCAGAAGATTTGTTAATGAATACAAGAGCCGAGTGTAGTAATTAGGGTTAAGAATGATAAAAGTTTTATTTACAAATACACTTAAACTAAATTAATCAAGAGCTTATATAAACTAATACAACTTAAACTACTGAATTACACACAAACATACACAACTGGTTACCACACGCCTTCCTCGCTGTCGTTTACGTACGTGACTTAGCTGGCTGCGCAAGTATTCACGTGACACCTCTTTGTCTGCTGCCCGTCACTTACGAGACTCACTTTGCCGTCACTCACAGTTGATACACCAGTACCTCTTTGTCTTCCCCCCAGGGGAGTCTATATAGACTACGGGTGTGGCAACCCCGGGGCCCCAGCTGGGGTGATGTGGCTTTTTCCATTGACGTACCTTTGGTACATTACCCATAGAACTTATGTGTTACTACCCAATCTCTGAATATAAACAGAGCAAAGGATGTGCACATATTTATAACAAAAGGAAGACAGGTCCTGTTGATGTCAATTAGGTGCAGCGTCACCTAGAACTGCCCCTGAGTTCAAAAGACGATAGAGGTGAAGCCCTTGTGGTGGAACTTCGAGGTCTAACCAGATGCTACTTCTGGTGCCACGGGTGCCGGTGGCCCGACAGCCGAGCTGCTTAGAGTTGAGTGCATGTAGCGGTCGTCAGTTTCCTTTGCTAAAATGCCGCGTTCGTCCTACCTCACGAGGTTAAAAGGATGATTTTGGTATGTGTGGAGTAGGCACTGGTTATTTGGCGATACAGGCATGGGTTCATCTCGGATGAGTGGTTGAGCTGTGCCGGCAATGGTTGAGGAATTCTCATGGGAACCTCGCTATGGGTGTATACACAACAACTTGGCGTGGAAGCCGGAGAATTATCGTGGTGGCTGCGGTTGCTACCAAAATCGCTGGGAGAATAGTCTTGGCTTCCCAGTGTGAAATCAATACTATTGGTTGGTCTGACGCGGTCAGCCAGACACTATTCTAGGTGCTGTTGCCATTCAACAGAAGCTGCTATGGGCATTGACATAGCAGCAGAGTTTAGATAGTTCAAATTACCTCAGCAAGGTAATTGAATATAGTACAGGGATAACTATATTCAAAGATTGCAACCTATGTGCCTTATGGAGTGGGCCATAGGTTCATTCTAATAGGGTGCATGGGGGCGTTGGTCTGGCGTCGAACCCACACCCGGTGCTTTGGCACCCGTGAGATAAGGCCGTAATGGCAGGTGCTCACGGGAAGCTATAGCACATCTGTACATCTTTGTCTGCTGCTCGTCACACACGGCACTCACTCTGCCGACACTCACAGTTGATACACCAATAAAGACTCACTGGCTTTACTTACACCTTTACATACGTCTATTCGCTGCGCTGTTCCCTTTACTCCAGTCGACACGATAGACTCCACAATAATCTCAATTCCACGACAGACTTTGCTGTCACTATAGACTGTCCTATAGTTTCTCCTTTTCCCAAGAGCACAGACTGCTCTTAACTATCAACTCACCACTGTATCGCGGACTATTATTAATTCAAAACTTAATTATCAACTGACTTGCTCACTCGCAACTGATTGACTTGTTCGCAACTGACTTGTTCGCAACTAACTCACATCTGCAACTAACTAACTCATTGGCTGCGTCACCTCTTTTTATATTCCACACAAATACCACTAGAAGTTATCATCCTATATGCTGTTTACAAAGGTCCTAATTAAGTTCATGTGGTAACTATGTACATACATGTGTATATGCATGCGTGTGTACATCATTAACTAAGCAATACACGGTGGTTGTTTATCTTTTGCTTTTCGTTTGAATTACCATGTATGTATGTTTGTAAATGAGTGAATCTTCTTAATAAGCAGACGCTTTTTGTTGTTGCTTTTGCTTGTTTAAGTTTAATCAAGCTTGTACATACATATATGCTGCGCATGCTTATTTAGTTGTTTGCTACTATTCTAGATTATTCTTTACATGGACCGTGTAGGAATATTTTCGCGTAACACTTACATTAATCATGTTGGAATATTTTTGTGTAATGCTGCTTAACCTTGTCGATGGTCATTTTCGTAACAATATGTAAGTAAGTGAGAATCTCAATCTTCTAAGGTATAGAGGTGGGCATGACTGATTTTAAAGGCTCTAAGAGAAAGCCAAATTTCTGTACTTAATATAGAATGTAATGTAAGGTGCGTTTTATTAAGATAAGAACTATGTATGTATATAATTGATGCATAATGTATTATTGGCAGCATAATTTAGCTGAATATTTTTAAAATGCTTATTGGGCAGCATCGTAGCATCTTAATATTACGTTTGCCTTTATATTTTGTATATGAGTTTTAAAAATTAGTTTTCTATCAAATGTTTGACGCAATAAGATACATATTATTCGTACTGTTTTTTTATGCTTTGTGAATTTAATTCCTACAGGGTTTCGTTGTTAAATTGAACGATTTGATCCAATTTTCAAGCTTGTTTATAGTGTTTTGAATTTAAGTTAGAAAAGCCAATTCTTTCTGTTTTGCCTCAACAAAACATCTTGCAGTTAGTTTAATTATAATTGTTGGAACCTTATTTATGTCTATATTTATTATAAGATTTGGATAAAGTTCGTATCGCTCGGTAAGCCAAATTGCATGTGATACATTTTAAGGAACTAATAACACCAAAGTTAATTGTAAATACAAGGATTGGTTGAAAGGACTTTAATTAACATTTTTATACACTGATAGTCGAGCAGCTATTATGGCCCGCCTCTAATGCCGAGTGCACATCTGGTACACATGTGCCCAAAAAAGTGTAACCATTAACTACTAATGAAAAACTGTTTGATTTAGACAAAACAAATAGAAGGTAGTCCAAAAAAAAAAAAATTATTGTGTGATCACAAACAATTATTAAAAATTCTCACACTGAAGCAAATCTGTTCTAAAAACTTAGGTTGAGTAAGGTTTGAAAGTAATTTTTGAATTTGACCAAATTACGAGTAACTTTATATATCTATTGTTTCAGTTGATAAATTATATGCAATAATAGTTTTCATATAAATTTAGTTCCAAAATTATTAATAAAAAAATTACGATTGATTGCATTTTACTTCTTACCTCCATGGTAAATTGTGGCAACCGTGCTTTCCAGTAATAATTGTAACAAATTCATAAAAAATTTTAGGAAATGAACAAACCTTATCAAAAAATCTTAAATATATTTGCTCAATTCACAACCTATTGTAGGAGTCGTAGTTCGTACAACCGTTGTTGGTGTTTTCTATGTATATATTTCTTTCTAAACAATGTTTTTAATGAAATTACCAACAACCAGTGTTGCCAGAATTACTAATAATAAAATCTCCAAAATGTAACAATTTTTCACGAAAAAAATCTTCAAAATCTCCATTTAATTTTTAAAATCTTTTTTATATGGATGTCAATGTGTAACATAAATATTTTTTCGTTAACCCATATTCATAAAATTTAAACTCGGTTCAAAATGCATTTTATTTAATTTTATTAGAAAAAATTTTCTTAAAATAAGTTTCAAGTTTATTTTAATTTTTATGAATAAAACCCTTTAATGTATGACGAATGTGCATTTCGTTTCTGCTGAAGAAACTCATCGGTAGACTTCAACCAAGGAATGTTTGAAATAAGATAAAAACTTCATATGTTTATAGATCGACTATCAATATGTTATTAAAAATTACGTACACAAACATAATAATAAATATTATTTTGGGTTACAAAACATTTATCAAACAAATTTCCATGCAAAGTTTGTTTTTTAAACCTTTTGTAAACCAAAACTATATTTTATGAATACGGCAGAATAAGCTTAAAAGCTTCTAGCAAAAATCTTTTCAACCGAACATCTTCGATTTTGAATCCACTATTATTTTTTCATTACCTTTTTACATTTAGCTTCCACATTGGTTGAAGTATACTAATAAGTTTGGCGGCGTTTCCACATGCGAAGCTTACTTTGTAAAATCTTGAGTTTGTTGAAGAAAAAAGAATAGAGAATAAGATCTCTTTTCTCGTCTCTCCTACAAACTCAATACTTTGCAAAGCAAAATTTGCGTGTGGAAAACCTTATTTCCTTAGGAGAAACAAAATGCATATAACCAACAAACAAATAAAACTTCTTCATAGTTATGTGCAAATAATATAAAATTAATGAATGAAAAGAAATCAGATATGTAAAAACAGTCATTCAATTTGTTGCATAAATATCCAAAGAACTTCGAAGTTTTGTTTTATTCAAGTTTACTTCACTGAAAAATCTTTCGACATTTTGAAATGAAGGTGGTAAAGCATTACGTTTTGCATAAACTTAGGGCCACAAAATCTTAATCAGAATGAGCTCGTTTTATATCAGATATTCGTTTCCAGAAGCTTGGCAAAGTAACTTTTCCTTTTTATTTAATGAAGTCCTCTGAGTTCAAAATATGTAACTGTCTAAACTATGAATCCTTCAGACATAAAAGAAACAAGAAGTAGTAGCAGTATAAGGAAAAATGTAAAATATGCAATAAAATTGGAGTTGAAAAATCTGCATTTTTAGGCCGAAAATCTTTAAATCTGCATTTCGTCTTTTTGGAGGGCAAAAACCTGCAAAATCCAGATAAATCTGCATTTCTGGCAACCGTGCCAACAACTCATGTACGAACTACGACTCCCAAAATGGGTTGTGAATTGATCAATTGTAATTTCGTATTTATTTATTTATTTTCCATGTCCCATACACAAGACTCATGTCTTATATTACAACATGAAACAGATTTAATTAAGTAATTTTAACACAACTTGTAGGTAATTTTTAATAAAACATATAATAAAATGTAATATCGTAAAACTAAGAAAATTTAATAAAACAATCTTAAACCATGAAAAATTAAAAATATGCATACATTGTTATATAATTACGGCTTTATTCATAAAAAATAATATTGTTTTGTAAAAGGTTTATAAAACAAATTTTATATGAAAATCTGTTTTGTATGAAAATCTATTTTATAAGAGATTTATTATTAAATATAAAATATTTTTTATGAATATATATATGTATATAAAAGAGGATGTGTGTATGTATGCATGTATGTAACGTATGGACTCCAAAACTCCAAATTTTCAGAGAATCTTTAGAATATTTAGGCGGGTGACACTGTGAATTCTGATTTTTTATTTTCGGTCTGCGGGCGGAGGGGCGTGGCAAAATCCATTTTTCATATTGCGCCTCCAATGCCATATATATAAAGCGTGTCCCAACAAGAACGCAAGATTTAAATTTTAAATAAAACACAGATATTTAAAAAAAAATTGTGACACTTTATGACATCGTAAAGTAGACAAAATGAGGTTACGTGTGGAACAATAAATCGGGCAGATGGCCGCCCCGGCTTTGCTGGCACACACGCGATCTTTTAATGAAATTTTCAATGGCCGTTTTGCATAAATGCTGCGGTATTTCATCAATGCAGCATCCAATTTCCTCTTTTAAAGCTTGAGTCGTCGTCGGCTTATTCGCGTAAGCCATCGACTTCAAAAAACCCCAAAGAAAAAAGTCTAATGGTGTTAAATCGCACGATCTAGGCAGCCAATTCTGGTCTCCAAAACGCGAAATAACACGACCGGGAAATAACTGATGTAGCAATTGATTTGTTTCTCTGGCTGTATGACATGTGGCGCCGTCTTGTTGAAACCACATGCCCCCACATTCATTTCTTTAATTCTAGGCACGAAAAAACTGGTTATCATTTCACGATACCGAATACCATTGACTGTTTGCGCTTGACCTGCGTTTGAGCGACATCATCACGTACATCTGCGACATTTTCGGTCGATCGACCTGGTCGAAGGCGCGTTGTTGTCTTTACATCACTAACAGACCCAGTTTCGTCAAATTTATCCATTAATCTCTTTACAGTTGACTCTTTTGGAGCATTATTGTGACCCCAAATTGATCGCAAATTTGCGAACTGTAGCCGCAAAACTTTCACCATTTTGGTAAAACAATTTCACAATGAGAATGCGTTGTTCATTCGTGTAGCGCTCCATTTTTACTAACCTCGTACCTTCTACTATCAAACTATAACAATTGTTCAAATGTCAAACAATGACACTTCGAATGGCGCCAAATTTAAATCTTGCGTTCTTGTTGGGACACCCTTTATATACATATTTATTTTTGCTTTTTTTATTTTATTTTATTTTATTTTTTTTAAAGCTGTTGTCATGTTTTTCAAAACGAGATATCAAACTCTTAAATCGCTTATGTATTTCCGAAGATATTTACAAAAAACCTATGATAGTAATGACGCAATATCAAAATTTTAAAACTTTCGAAATGTTCCGAGTTTTCGGTTTGTTTACAAAATATTTACATCATTCGATAACACGATGAGCGTAGCGAAGCATACCAGGTGTAGGTAGTACTCTATATTTACTATAGAGTATTTTGTTCCGATACTAGTAGCATGAATAAAGAAATGGTAGTTAGAAATCAGTGTACGATGACCAAATGATGACAGAATTTTTTTATCTCTATTAAAAGTTAAGAAGTTTAAATGTTCATGGAGATGTATGGGATAATTGGTATAAATAATCAGTATTAAATAAGATTTGAAAGAAGTATTCTAATTTTAGTTGTAGTACAATAATGAATTTGACAAACATTTCCTAACATTGAGAACATTCGACCACATGCAAAGTTGATGTGGTTAGAGAGAGAAGTGAGGGTGTAGTTAAGATTAAAGGATTGCATTTGTGTACTCGTTTGTATAGCCAGAACAAATATACCATGGTATGCACCATATAATTGTAGTGTGAGCGACAGAACTAGTATAAGAGTTATTGTGTGTGCGTGCTTTTCCAAATTAAAATACAATTGAAAACTAATAACAATTGCTTATTATATTGCTGCTGAGCAACTGTTTGATCTGTTTTTGCTCAAAAAATACATATTGTAATACAAATATATGAAAAAACCACTATTGAAACAAATACATGATGTGCAGATGTATGTGCGGACGTTCGTTATGTTATTTTGTGACGCAGCCAAAGTATAGAGAGAGGAAGAGACAATTTTGCTCTGAGAGTAATTACAAATGCATGTGTTTCATGTACATGTATCATTTACTTACATATGTATGTGCAATTTTGCTTTCATTCATTCATTCATCAGCCAATTACATTTTTTCTCAACACATCATAAGGCACTTATGGTAAAAACAGTTTTATGTATCTTATTTGCCTTAGAAAAACAAACAAAAAATAAATGTGTTGTTTTGATTTGCTAATTGCCCAACCATACAATAATTGCTTAAAAAATCAACATTTACAACTAGTAACAGAAAACGATAAATAACATATTTGTTCATACCAGAACCAAAAAAACACGCAAAACTAGTGCAAACAGATGTATCTGTGCAATGCTATAGTTAAGATTTCCGAATTTTGTTCGTTAACTAAGAAATGAAAAATTCAAAAACTCGGCTGATATTTGGATCATATATCTGGGAAATACTAAATTAAGTTTTGAAAAATTTAGTAATTTCAATTTCATTTCATTTATTTATTCAATAAATTAATCGAGCCCAATGGGCCATATATGATTAATATTTAAAATACAAGTAATGCTCGATAACAAAGATTATAAATAGTAATTACTTAAAGTAATATTTACAATAAAGAATATATAAAATATGAACAGTAGAAAGATATACAACATATTTACATCAAAAGTAAATATAATATAGTCCCTTGAAGGCTTCACTTACTACGATTGCACGTTCTTATATATGTTAAACAACATCTGCTTAAAACTTGTTACGCTATGGTCAAAACTTCTGAGTTCAATAGGAAGAGAATTATAAAGTCTACAAACTCTTGTCAGATAGGATTTTTCAAATGTAGCGTTAGCAATCCTCGGTATAACTAATTGAGAGTTTCTTGTTGATCTAGAAAATTTGAATAATTGGTTTAATCGGGAATTAGATTTAAAAATGATATAAAAACTAAGCAGTGTTTTAATCTTAATATAGTCTGTAAAATTGCAATTTAAAAACTTTTTAACATGATTAGAGACATGATCAGAAATTTTAAGACAAAATATGAATCTGATAATGCGATTAAATATAATCCTTAAACGAGAAAGATTAAAGGAAGAGCAACCACTATAGATTTCCAAACAATACTGAGCATGAGTAAACAATAAGGATTGAGCTAATTTGAACTTTATGACCCGTGGTAAATAGATATTACAGCTGTATAAAGACCTGAGTACATTATTAATTCTAGCAGAGACATTAGATATATGGAGGTCAAAAGATAACTTATTGTCAAGTGTTAGTCCCAAACATTTCATGGAGTCAACAAAGGAAACATTAATACCATTAAAAGTAATTTTGATGCGGGAAGAACATGTATGTCCAAAATTTAATGCCTTAGTTTTACTATGGTTAAAATCGATTTTATTGCAAGCCGCCCAATGGCTCACTAACGACAGTGTAAAGTTGATATTGGCCTCATGGCAATCAAGAAAATGCAATTCTGAAGTGAACAATAAATTAATGTCATCAGCAAAATGCAAGGGCATACACTGGGTATCACGAACACAGGTAACAAAATCATTCATGAACATAAGGAAAAGAAGAGGGCCAAGAATGGATCCTTGAGCTACACCACTCAAACAGGGGTACGCAGAGGCACTAAGACCACCCACACCAACATCCTGTTTACGATCAGTCAAATACGAATATAGCAATTTGCATGAGAGTGAAGAGTATTTAAATTCAGTGGAAAGTTTATCAATTAGAATGGAATAGTTAACAGTATCAAATGCTTTTCTAAGGTCAAGAGATACTAACGTAGAAACTCTTCCTTTATTGGAGTTATCTCGAATACTTTCAGTTAAATTTAATAATAAGGAGGAGGTAATGCTATCGGCTCGAAAACCAAACTGACAATTACTAAGCAAATTGTTATGATTTAAGTAGTCATAAATCTGTTCCTAGAATAATTTCAAACACCTTAGATAGAGCAGGCAGGATACTAATGGGACGAAAATTATTTAGAGACGTGCTGTTGCCTTTTTTTTAGCGACAGTTGTACCTGTCGCTAAAAAAAGGCGAAGTCTGGAAGTTTTCCACACATTAGGATATGTAGATGTCATAATAATTGAGTTATATATATGTAAAAGCAATTTGCTTATATAGGGAAAAATTATCTTGAGAAATTTAAATGGGTAATTATCAGATCCCAGCGCATTCGATTTAACTTTAGAAAACGCAATATATAGTTCATCATCACTAATATTTCTGAAATTAAACCCGAAACGAGGAATAACATCAAAGTTAGGAGCAATATTTTTTCCACCCACCTGTGAGCTGATAAAGTATCTATTGAATGTCTTTGGATCATGAGCATCAAAGCAATTTGTGTAGGACCTTTTCTTTTCGTTTATAATTTTCCAAAAATCCATGCTACTACAGTTTTTAAACTTACTTTCATAAAATTTAATTTTATACTTTCTTAAAACATCTTTAACTCTATCTAGGCGCGCGGCAGTGCGCCAGGCCAAGTTCTGGCCAATGCACGCAGTGTGTATATTTACAGGAAGCCATTCGAGCTGTTTCTACCACCCTCATAACTTTGTACCTCGCGACCGTAAAATTGAAAAATGAAATTTAAATCATAATTAGAATAAATTCATATAACCTCACATGCGAAGTTTGAAAGTCTTACAATGAAAGCTTCCGGAGATATAGATGTGCAAAAAGTGCATGTTTTAAGACATACTCACTGACCACTGACGCACTCATCAAATTGATGAAGCACTTCCGCTATAGCTAGAGAGCTAAACTTTGGTACACGAGAAGATCAAGGTGAGCAATGAACCAGAAAAATCTGAAAGCCCTAAGATTTTAACCAGGAAGGCATGGCTACGCCCATAAAAATTAAAATTTGTGCTATTGAGCTGAAATTCGATACAGAGCTAGGTCTAGGTCAGAATTAAAATAAAAAAACCTGAAAACCTGGAAATTTTAGCCAGGAGGGCGGGGCTACGCCCATAAAAGTCAGAACTAAAAATGCTATTCTAAGGCGCTTCATGGAAGGTATTTTATGGAAATTCGGCATATATACTGCGATAATGCAAGGCTATCCATTTTTCATTGAAAAAGTGGGCGTTGATACGCCCATACAATTTAAACCTCATTTTAATGCCCTGCGGCTCAGCATATTTAGATATACTATTTATCTAGCTATTTTTATCCGCTTGTAACGAAACTAGACACGAATAATAAGCACTGACCCAGAAAAATATTGATTTTGGAAAAGTGGGCGGCGTTACGCCCATAAAACTTAAAAATTAAAAGTTGCGCTAAGGAGCTGAAAATTGATATACAAGTAAGTCTAAGTGAGAAACAAACTAGAAATATTTAAAAACCCAAAATTTTTTTAGCAGAATGGGCGGGGCCACGCTGATATTGTTTTTAACTAAATACTTACCCCCTTATGCAAAAACGATTGTTAAACTTAATGTTGGTTTAACAAACGAATTTTGTATGGCAAAACCGGTTTTAACACATGCTTTAACTTTAACAAACGTTTTTGCATAAGGGCGTTAATATACAGCTTTTAATTCAAGCCAATTTAGTGAAATCTTGCATCACCTTAAAAATTGGGCGTGATCACTCCCATAAAGTGTTAGCCTTGTGTTTAATCTACATCGGTCTAGCATATTTTAGAAGAAACTTAGCATGAATTATAAGCGCTGCTCACAACAAAATTTTGAGTTAGGAATAGTGGGGAGAGGTAATGCTGATATAATCTAAAGATATAATTTTTGCTAGAGAGCTGACATTTTATGCACTAGTAAGTGCAGCTGCGTAGGCCAATGGGAAAATCTGAAAACATGAAAGTTTTACCCGGTATGCGGGGCCACGACGTTAAAACTCCAATTCGCACTAGCGAGCTGGAATTTGATACACAAATAAATCTAGATAAGAGATCACTAAGAAAAATCTGAAAATCCAAAAGTTGTTATCAGAGGGCGGAAACAAGCACTTCAAATTAAAAATTAACATACATTTTATTAAAACTTTTCATACACATTGCACTTGACTTCACCCATAAATCTTAGCTTTTTCTTTCAAATACTTTGGCTTAGCAGTTTTTAATTTAATACTCAGCTATTTCTTATTAACTTGCTTGAACCATAAGCACTAGCAGATATAACAGTCCACGTAATATTATACTATAGAGAGCTGACATTTTGTACACAAAAAGTAATTGATTTACTCAATCGGAAAATCGAAAAATTAAAAGCACCAGCTATCCTATTGAAACTTTGCATGCACATTGGGCATATCCTTTTGATATATGTACTTCGGCTAAGCAGACTTTAATATGTAAATATATTAAGAAAATAAGCGGGATCATGCCCAGTAAAATTTACGCTGTATTGTACATGTTTCTTCCAATCGCCTCTTACCAAATTGCATACACACTGGCGACCCGTTCTAATGACACAATAGTGTATTTTTAAGGTCAACAATTCAACACCCATCACATTCTTACCCATTATTTTATGTAACTCTGCCATTTTCAACTGGCGCAGTGATCATGACAAGAAAAAAAAATACACTAAAAATTTTAAGTTTAATAAGTGTTATTATAGAAATCTTTTCAAAAAGTAATCAGATCCTCACAAAAACATAAATGTGAAAAACGGCCAAGTTCCTATCCAAGATTTCGGCCATTAAAAGTTGTGAGATATAAATTTTGACCAAGTTCTTCTTTGCCACAATATCTAACACAGAAATATATTATGTATGATAAAAATTTGTAATCGTAAGGGTGTCATATAATTTCTAGATAATCTGCTAACTTGGCAATATTTTTTCCTTTCTGAAAAAGGAGAGAATAATGTATAAATGTTTATTTCTTTATATTGATAAAAATGTTGTCAAGTTAGCAGATTATCTAGAAATTACATGACACCCTTACGATTACAAATTTTTATCATACATAATATATTTCTGTGTTAGATATTGTGCCAAAGAAGAACTTGGTGAAAATTTATATCACACAACTTTTAATGGCCGAAATTTTGGATAGGAACTTGGCCGTTTTTCACATATATGTTTTTGTGAGGATTTCTATATTTACAATAAATCCTCCAATTTTCATCACTCCTATTTTCCCTATAAGCCATAAAAGCCAAATCTCTCAAGTTACGAGCAAGTTTCACTTCTTTGATATCCATTAAACTCCTATTACTATTTACAGGCTTTTTGAATTTCTTAATACGAACAGTTTCAAGTAGTTTATTTAATAGTTCATAGAGAGTATTCAATTGAAGATTAAGGTTACCGGTGAGGTAAATAATTTCCCAATTGTTACCAGAGACTTATCATGAAACATACCACAGTTTATATTATTATAATCCCTGTAATCAATAAAGGTGTCAGATCTTACAATTGGCATATCAATACATGCAAAAATAAAGGCATGATGCGAAATAGATGGAACTAAAAACTGTCCAGGACAATTTATGTAAACTAGGTCACTAACAAAACAATAATCAATTAACGAAGTAGATGAATGTTGGAGATCGAAATGAGTGGGCATACTATTATGCACATATTTCAAGTTATTGGCATGACATATCTCACGTATACGTGTTGCTTTGGTGACATTGAAAAGGTTATTATTAAAATCACCTAAAATAAAAGAATATTCATACTGGCAGCATAAATCACCCAAGATACCATCTAAGCCAAGTAAATTACCATGTGGAACATAAGCAACGCCTATCATAGCCTTATAATCCTGATTAAGCAATTCGATAAAAAGACATTCAATACTTGAAGGATCCGAATTCATAAAAATTACTTTTGATTTAATACTAATGCCACACCACCCCCTCTCATATGCACACGGTGATTCCTTATAATGTAATAGTTTGGGATTGCTACTGATCCATCCGAAACATGGGGTTTTAGCTAGGTCTCAGATACTGCGAGTACGTCTGTACCTGATTCACTAATAATGTGACTGAGTTCAATAAATTTGCAATTACGAAGAGAGGGCTTCAAGCTTTGAATATTAATGTGAGCAAGTTTTAAACCGTCATTTCCAATAAAATTATTTCTCAATATTTGATTGTTATTTCCTACAGGACCAAGATTAGCCAGCAAAGGAGTATTGATATTCATTAATTAATATATATATATATATATATATATATATATATATATATATATATATATATATATATATATATATATATATATGTATATATATATATATAACTATTTTATGGTAAATCTATAAGCATATTAAATTTTTCTATTTTGCCCGTGATTTTATATCTATTTAATATATATATATATATATATATATATATATATATATATATATATATATATATTAATTTACGATATGATAAAAGCTTAAATAGATATAAAATCACGGGCAAAATAGAAAAATTTAATATGCTTATAGATTTACCATAAAATAGTTATGAAAAGACAAAAATAAAGATTATTTTTAATGTTTCAGATGAACCAATGGTTTAATAAGTGACATATGGTTCATTAAGGGATAGAAGACAATTCATATTAGAAATATTAATACTTAAAATAAGAAAAAAGAAATTTTGTAATGTATGAAAATGAATTCTATAAATTGAAGAATGTGTAAAAATCAGGTATATCAAAAACTTTAATGCTGAGATCCCTGAAGATGATTTTTATTTTAGCTTTATCCGAGTTAATAAGATGAAACTTATCAATCTTGTCATCTTTTCGTAGCTTCCGACAATGAAACAACACTTTGACCATACGATCACTCAGGTTATTATTAAAATACACTATTTTGTTGATATCATTGCCCAAGATGGTAGAAAGTATAAGATCCTTTTGTTTAAAGTAATTGTGCATAATTTGGTCTCTAATTTACAATTTCAATTTACAAATGCGCATAACTATAAAAGATAAGAGTGGAACAAAACATGTGCCGGTTAGATGTTATCAAGGAATTTACTGAAGCAAGCAGTAAAATATGTTATATGACCGAACTGCCCTACTTTGAGACTTAGTAGCTCGGCAATTTGGATAGGTGATATTTCAAACATAAACCGGATTGCTTTTTTTCTATGTCCATGAAAACATTCCATCATTTAGAAATGGCTGATTTATTTCCATAACAGTTTGACTCTTTTCCGCAGTGCACTGTGCATTTGTTTAATTGTCACTCTTTTTCATTTTAATGTCAAATACGGCGATCTTAAATAAAATTAGATTTATAAGAGACACATATCCTAGTAATTAGTTCTTAAATTTCAGCACGATTTCCTCACATAAATCAAAATTATAGACAATAATTACTTCAGCTATAAGAAATAATATTTCCTGAAAAGAAACAAAAAAAAAACTTCCTAGGCCATTAATCATTATTCAATGGATGAACACTCACTCCTACGAACAAACATACATTCATATACATATGTATATGTATGTATGTAAGTGCGTACTAAAAGCATTTGCTGTGTGTGTGTATGTGTGTGTTTGTGTGTAGACCACAATGTCCATTAGTTTAACAAATTGCAACCAAGTTAGTTTTATATTACTCATGCTTGTTACATGCTTGAGTTGGAAGTTTGCTTTCTTTCACCTTCTTTCCAAACAAAACTCGCTCTTCACATTTCCTTTGTAGGTTTATGATCCTTAACTATCGTTGTTGCAGTAGTTACAAGCTGCTTTTAAATTAAGTTATCAAGCATATGGTTGACTGAAGTACACAAGGGAGAATTATTGAGAAGATATTTTTTTTTAGAGAAGTAACACTCAGGTAAATATTGCTTTCGAACAGGATTGTGATAGAAGGAGGACACATGGTGAAGGAAGAAAGTTTAATGGCTTTAAAACTCTGCAATTGCGGGTTGTTTTGTTAGGGCCTTTTGCATAATGAAAAACTGGCATGAAGTTAGCATAAGTGACAAAATTAATAATTTAACAGTGGATTAAGACTATATTGTGATCCGATTTTTAATGTAAAATTTTATAGAAGAACTCGTTACCATCTAATTCAATTTCGTCACTTATGCTAACTTCATGCCAGTTTTGCATTAAACATAAAGCTGTTAATGTTTAAAGCAGCATTACAGCGCCTCCAGAGTAAAATTGGTGCTCAAATGCTTTAAGCTATACGAAAAATTTTTTTTTAAATTATTTTACTTCGCCATTGATTCAGCTTAAGCACAGACGAGGGACAACGCTGAGATCAGTGTTTCCAAATGTGCAGATTTAGTTATGCTATTTTTACGTTTTAATAAGGATATATAATACAGTAAGGCCTCGATTATCCGTGATTGGGTTAACCGACAACGTCGATTATCCTGAAAAGAAATATTGTAATTGTTTTCTTTTTGTCCATCCATTTAATTGTTTTTTGCATCGATCAACCATGATTACCTTTATTATCCGGGATTGCAAGCAAGCAACTGTTTTCAGCAAAAATATTTTTTCCCTTATAGTACTACATAATTATGAAATTTTTGATTAAACGCAAGCATAAAATCCATGAATTTTTCTTTTATTATATGCGGTATATACATACATAATTCATACATAAATTCATTGGGCAGTTGCTTCTTCTCAAAAACAATTTTTTTGGCGATATTTTTTCTTCAAACGTTTATGGCAAACACTTGCTGCGATGTACATTATTAAACAACATTAAAAGTGTGGCCATTTTGGCATTTTCTTGTGCCAAATTTAGTGGTTTTATTTTGATTTAGTGGAATATGTTGTATTTCGCATTAGTCTTTGTGTTTTCACTTTTTGCAATTACATATTTACTCAACATTTTTTTTACCATGACATATTTTAAATTTTCAGGATTTTACCAATATATGAAAACGCCAAATATAACGAGCCATAACCGCTAAAAAAAACTCTTAAGCTATGCATTTGTTGGACTTCGTTTCGTTTTGACGGATATGTTTTTTTACAATAATGCCCGTATTCATAATGAAATTCTACAAAGTGGCTAAATTTTTTTCATACAAAAATTTCAAAATTTGAATGAAAAAAACTTTGCCACTTGCCACAATTTTATTATGAATACGGCCCTACGATTTTACTGGTTATGCAAATTAAATTTCATTATCAGTAAAAGTTTACTGAATTTTTTCAGTAATCAGTAAATTTACTGCTTACTACAATTTTTAATGCAGTACATATACATATACTGCAGTGTGCCCATTTACTAACTAAATTCCTATGTATTTACAATGTTGAAAGTAGGGATGTAACGAATTTTCGCATTCGCTTTCGCATTCGCAAATTTTTCGCTTAATTTTGCTATTTGCATTTGCTTTCGCATTCGCTAAAATGTATGCAAATATTTCAAGCGAATACTAAACCAAAATCCAGCTGTGTTTAAAAATATATATCAGTTTTTGAAAAAGATTTTAGACTAGTCTGATCAAACTTTTGAAATATGTTGAGCACCATTCATTAATTCGTACATAAAATTTTAAATTCAATCAATTTAAACTTGATAAAAACATAGAAATAAAATTATTGACAAAATATGTAGATGGCCTATTTGCCATTATTAAAAAAAAGGACGAGAAAATCATAATGGAGGCCTTTAATAATTACCATAGCAAACTTAAATTTACTATTGAAAAGGAAATAAACAATTCACTTCCCTATCTTGATATGATAATAATAAGACACAATGATAGAATTATAACAGATTGGTACATGAAACAAATAGCTTAAGGCAGAATAATAAATTATAATTCAACACAGCCCTTTAAACATAAGACAAACACAATTACAAACTTTATTAATAAAGTGTTACATATAACTCATAACAAATTCAAAGATAAAAATATTAAATTAATAAGAGAAATACATAAAAACAATAATTATCCGACATATTTGATCAATAATCTAATAGACAAATCAATACATAACGCAACATAAAACAATAACACAAAAACAATATCTGGCAACACTAAATATATAAGGTTATCTTATATTCCAAAGCTGACTGAGAATAATAAAATAAAATAGATAATTAATGAAGAAGGAATTATATTTGCACACAAACCAAACAAAACAACAAATACACTGTTCACAAATCTAAAAACAAAAATAAATAAAAAAGATCAAAGCAATGTAGTATATGAAATAAAATGTAATGGAAACGCTCACGAAAGCTGTAAACAAGTGTACATCGGGACAACAAAAAGGAATCTAGGAGTAAGAGTAGCTGAACATGAGAATGATATTAAAAAATTCAGTAAAGTGCGACTCTGAGTCGCGCACGAAGGGTTCCGTACGAACACTAGATATGTAATTTAATACAAACTTCATCCTATATAATACAGGGTGGGCCAAAAGAAACCAAGGCGTGTAAAAGTTTAATAACTTTTTTGTTTATTAATTTTTTTTTTATTTTTTCTTTCAGATTATATAGACAACACTTGGAGAATTTATAATGGAGAGGTTCACAACTGAACAGAGAACCAGAACAATAGAATTTTATTATTTAAACCAGAGATCAATTATTTTAACGCAAAGAGCATATCGTCGACATTTTAACATCAGAATTTCGCCCTCTGAAGCGATGGTTCTGGGGTTCTCAAAATCCAAGAGCATTCATCAACGCCAATTGCACCCCATCAGGTGTACAGTATGGATCACATCTGAAAATGTCATTGGGCCCTACTTCTTCGAGAATGAAGATGTAACCGTAAATGGAGAGCGGTATCGGTTTATGGTAGAAAATTTTTTACGTCCTGCTCTTGAAAACAGACCTGGTATGTGGTTTCAGCAGGACGGAGCCACTGCCCATACTGCCCGAGACACAATGGCACTTTTAAGTCAAATTTTTGGAGAGCGAATAATTTCTCGAAATTCGGAAATTATTTGGCCAGCGCGATAACCAGATTTAACAGCACCCGACTATTTTCTTTGGGGTTTTTTGAAGGAGCGAGTGTATGTGAACAAGCCAGAGACAATCCTTGAACTCAAGGCAAACATTGTTGCAGAAATTCGAACGCTACAGCCACAAGTTTTGAAAGATGTTATGGAAAATGCTCTAAAAAGAGCC
This sequence comes from Tachina grossa, assembly GCA_949987645.1. NCBI lineage: Eukaryota > Metazoa > Arthropoda > Insecta > Diptera > Tachinidae > Tachina > Tachina grossa. Next base: position 65,777,857 of record OX465274.1, read on the forward strand.
CATCAGTGCGAAGCTGAAAACGGTGGTCATTTAAGAGACATCATTTTTCATACTTAGTGTAAAAAAATTTTCATTTTGTATATTATATAATCTGAAAGAAAAAATAAAAAAAGTTAATAAACAAAAAAGTTATTAAACTTTTACACCCCTTGGTTTCTTTTGGCCCACCCTGTATATATGTTTTGGCATTTTTTTTAATTTTTTGGGTCTTTTCGGTTTTTTTTTGTTTTGGCGGTTTTGCGTTTTTTCGGTTTTGGCGCTTTTTTTAAGCTTTGGCTCTTTTTTTAGTTTTGACACTTTATTTTCTTGTTTTGGCGATTTTTTTCGGTTTTTAGCGTTTTTTCATTTTGGCGATTTTTTTCACTTATGCGATTTTTTTTTATTTAAATTTTTTTTAGTTTTGGCGACATTTTCGCGTTTTGGCGATTTTTTTCGATTTTTGGAGTTTTTATTTCATTTTGGCGTTTTTTTTTTTCATTTTGGTGATTTTTTCGAATTTGGCGATTTATTTTAGTGTTAGAAATTTTTTTTTATTTTGGTGATTTTTTTCGTTTTGGCGATTTTTTTTTTAATTTTTGGCGATTTTTTTTTTGGTCTGGCGATTTTTTATAATTTTCGGTTTTTTTAGTTTTACCGTTTTTTAAAATTTCAAGTGTTTGCCTCTTACGGTTTCCACGATATAGCAAATTGTCAAAATTGCATTAACTGATGGACCACACTTTAATTTTAATTTTTTTAAATTTTAGTGTTAATTGTTGTAGTCCGTATAAAACTACACTAATTTTACAAATTTCAAGTTTCAATATACATATGTTCATACAATTGTATGTATATTACATGGGATTTTAACATTTTTCGTTGCTCGTTTTGGAACACCCTTTAATTTTTAATTCTCATGTATTTGTTGTTGTAGCGGCCAAAGTTCTACATACTGTGTCCAAATTTCAGGTCCGTAGCTCTTACGGTTCCTGAGAAAATACCGTGTGACTGACAGACGGACAGACGGACAGCGTAGCGAAAGCAATAGGGTTCCTTTTCACCTTTGGTGTACCTTTTGGAACCCTAAAAAGGACGACAATCAATTGCGCTAGCTCAACATTGTTTGGATTATTCTCACTCAGCTGATCTGGAAAATGTGAAAATACTACACAAAGAGAGAAAATACAACAAAAGATACACTTTGGAAAGCTTAAGTATTCAACAAAAAATGGACATAGCAATGAACAACAAAACTGACAAAGACAAAACTAATGCTACTTATAGCATTGTATTAATTTAAGTTTTAGTGTAACTCCAGCTGTGATATTAGAACGTTAAGAAAAACTTTATACTGTGATATTTACATTTTTGATTATTTTTGCAATTATTTTTAAATTATGTGTTTTATGTTGTATGTTGTCATGTCGCGTAATATAACATTATTAAAATTTAAATGCAAATTTTATTAGAAGATAGTATATGTAAGTTAAAGCAAAACATTAATTGTTTTATTATTATTGTTGTTGTTGCATTAAAATCGTTCTTTTATTTATCAATGTTACCAGATTTCAATAAAAATAGTATCCCTGAAGATGTTGGAAAATCCCAACGAAACGTCGGATATAAAAAAATGAAATAAAATTGTCTTTTATTTGCATTTAAATCAATTTGAATGACCTTGGAAGCCTGAATAGAGTAATTCTATAAAAAACCACATCATACGTTAAATAAAAAAGGTCGAATAATCATATATATATATATATTTACATATTAAACTAGCCCTTGTTTGTTGTAAATTCTATGCGAAACAAGTGCCTGATATTGTTTCGCATGAAAACTTAAAATGTTGAAGATATATTTCATATGTTTTTCCCAAGATGAACAAAATACTACTTCTACAAAAAAATTTTATGAGTTCATGCCAATTTTTCTTTATACTCGTATGTATTTTGGCAGCATTTCACAGGAAATGGTGAACAGAGTACCAAGATTTAGGGCCAAATTACGATTGGGTTAATTGTCTAACATTCTCTAAATTTATTTTTTTAATATCTATACATTATTATATCTTTCTGTTTTAATAATTTTATAAATTAATAAATATTTGCCCAATTCAAGACTCAATTTAAATAAAATGCTATACGTAGTACATCTATGTATGTATGTATATAATACAACTTCATGTTCTTAAACAAATTTAGTTTCATGTGATTTTTTACCGTATTGTAAATAGCTTTCGCATTCGCTTTCGCAAAAATTCAAATGCATTATTCGTTTTCGCATTCGCATTCGCTAAACTGGTACTCGTTACATCCCTAGTTCAAAGTTTTGATAGTTTTAATTGATGAATTAAAAAATATACTAAAAGAATAAGTACTTCCAACTTAAAAAAAAAAAAATTCATTAATAGATGTTTACACATCTCCTCTGTGATCGGACTCAAATTGCTTCTTTTTCATTCAAATTTTGAAATTTTTGTCTGAAAAAAATTTAGCCGCTTGGTAGAATTTCATTATGAATACAAGCATAACTGATTACTGAAAATTTAATGCACCTAATCATATAATAAATCATTCAGGCACCTTATAAAAATTGCAGAAAAAAATTTTAGTAATCAATAAAAATTTACTGGTTAAAAAATAATTTTTACTGAAATTTAAGTAGTACTGCAAAGTTCCCATCTATGGTAAATGCCTTAAGTACAAATAATTAATATTGGCCGGCCTATGGTAACTAAAATAAGATATATACATTTTTGACTCTAATGTATTTAAAAATGAATGGAAAACTGCATCGATAGTAGTGGAATTATTAGTTATGGGGGTTTGTGGAGAATTGCTCATATGCAAGTGGAAAACGTCAAATAAAAATTTTGACAAAGCTTGCGACTGTGGTATTGCAAAATTTGTATTAAAATCTCCACCCATAATAATTGGCATGAGATGGAGATTGATACCCAATTGTCGTGCTCCACCTTCAGTGCAAGGCAACAGTACGTTAGTCGCTATTTACACTATGCAAGTCTTATTGCTAAGCTGATTAGTTTATTAGGAGAGAGAGACGGGGGGAAAAGAAATGTTGCTGTTCCCCTCGTCTCTCTCTCTCTCCCTGAAACTAATCAGCTTAGCAATAAGACTTGCACAGTGTGATTTGGGACTAATGAAGATATGTTATAATATAATATTATAAATTCTTTATAAAGACTGGTATATATCTTTTAAACAAATATTTGACGTTTAAAACGCTCTTTTATTTAAAAGTTTATATATATTTTATTTATTTTATTTTTATTTTATTTATTTTTTTCAACTTTTTAACAAAATTATCCCCACTGCACAGAAAAAACTAAATTTCATTTTCAGTAACCAAATTCGTTGAATCAGTAAATATTTTATTTGAATGCGGTCCTACAAATAATTTTGTAAATTCTGATAAAAATTTTGTAAAAATTTAAATTAATCATAGTTCGGCTGAGAGAAAATGTTATTTCAGTGTGTTGGTGTTTATCTTGCTTGTTGATAGGAAAAACGTGCTGTTGTGCGGTTGTTGTTGTTTAGTTGTTGTTTATTTTGTTTGATCGTGTTGTATACATGTAAATGCCGAAATGTAGCCGACAAACGCCGTGGCCTGTTTCTATTCTATACAGTGTTTTGGTACAAATTAATTTAGTGGAACAGTACAGAATATCTACTGAAACTAAGTTTGATTTCAAACAAATATTTGTTTAAAAATTTTTTGGGAATAATTTTTTCTGTGTGGCAACACTATTACACTTCACAAGCAATTTCTATTAAAATTAACTCCTGAAGATATGCGTTAAAATTCGGATGAGTTATTTCTATGCAGCTGTTAAGTTTCTTTGTACTTCTTGTTCCTATGATTACACTAATACAATCATACATAGCTCACACCGATTTGATCCTACTCAAAATTTGTGATTGTATTGTGAAAAAGATTTTTATCCCCTAGCGTATAGATGTTTACACATCAAAAGTTCTATTAATGTTTTAAAAAATGGTTTTTCCTAATTATACCCTTTACCAAAAAATGGTAAAAGGGTATATATAGGTTTGTCATTCCGTTTGTAATTTGCAGAATATTAATAAGCGAGCCATAAAGTATATATATTCTGGATCCTAATGCATAGGGAAGACGAATAAGCGATGTCCGTCTGTCCGTCTGTCTGTACGTGAAATCGGTTTTCCGAAGCTCCCAGAAAAGCTAGAGACTTCGTTCTTGAGCTGGTGGGTCAGAAATGGTTGAAATAAGATTGGTATTGAAAATCAGCAAAATCGAACACACGGTTTCAGATCTGGGAAACTTACACTTAATTTTTCCATACAAAATAACTAACGAAAACTAGTTTAGTAATTTGGCTTAAAAAGCGATACGAACTTTAGCCTGTTAAAATCATAAATATAGAAACAAATGGAGTTCGAATAATAACTAAAATTAACTAAAATTAATAACCATGGGCCTGTGGCAAAAATTAAATAAAAATATACTTAATAGTAACAAACCAAAAAAGTTTGTCTTAAGTAGAACAAAAAATAAGCAAATTAACTAACATGTGTATAATTAGTAAAAGAACAATGTTGTAAATATAGAGATGGTAAAATTGAGCTTACAATACAAAAAAGCATTCAGCAAATTGAAATACGATGAATCAAAACAATTCACATATTCCCTTTGCAATAATGCTAAGTATATAAAGCAGACATCTACATCAACTGACGCCACACACAGTGGACCAAACACAAAAGAACGCTGATGATGAAGGTTTAGTGGCCTTCGAAAACGGCTGACTGTTCCGTTCAACTATGTGTTGTTAGTCAGAATATTTAAAACAGACTTTGGTGTTATTTGTTCATTAATAATTATCACATGTAATTTGGCTTAAAAAAGCGAATCGAACTTTAGCCTGTTAAAATCATTAATATAGAAACAAATGGAGTTCGAATAATAATTAAAATTAACTAGTTTTTAATAATTTTTTATTAAATAAACTTATTTTATACTTCAGTATGAATAAAATTGGTATTTCTAACAAAAAAAATAATTTAAAAAAATTAAAAAAATTAAAAAGACGTTTCCAGGGTTGGAAAACGTTAATTTTTTTTTGTTATGCAAAAGTAACTTACTAAAACAAATTTTTCCTTTTATAGAATTTATAGAAAATTAAACATATCTAATGTTCTTAAAAGAAAGAAATTGATGTAAGAAATCAGAAAAACAAAAAGGATGATCCCAGGGTTGGAAAACCTTAAACAAATTTTTTATTTATTTTTATTAAATAAACTTATTTTATACTTCACCACGAATAAAATTGGTATTTGAAATAAAATAAAAAAATTAAAAAATTTAAAAAGACGTTTCCAGGGTTGGAAAACTTTAACTTTTTTTCTTATACAAAAGTAACTTACTAAAAGAAATTTTTCCTTTTCTTTATAAATTAAACATATCTTATATTCTTAAAAGAAAAAGATTGGTTTAAGAAATCAGAAAAATTAAAAACGATGATTCCAGGGTTGGGAAACTTACTCTTTTTGTGATATAAAACATTAACTACCGAAAACTAATTTTAATTGTTTTTAATAAATAAAATTATTTTATACTTCAGTACGAATAAAATTGGTATTTCAATTTAAAAAAGTTTAAAACACGTTTCCAGGGTTGGAAAACCTTACCTTTTTTTTATAGAAAAGTAACTTACTAAAGCAAATTTTCCCTTTTTCTCTATAAATTAAAGATATCTTATATTCTTAAAAGAAAGAGATTAGTATAAGAAATCAGAAAAATGAAAAAGTTTGATTTCAGGGTTTGAAAACCCACACTTTTTGTGATATAAAAAATTAGCTACCGAAAACTAATTTTTATTTTTTTTTATAAAATAAACTTATTTTATATATACTTCAGTACGATTGAATTTGGTATTTCGAAATAAAAAAAAAACTAAAAAAATTAAAACGACGTTTCCAGGGTTGGAAACCTTATTTTTTATACAAATATATTCTTAAAAAAAGATGGTGTAGGAATTAAGAAAAAATCAAAAAGGAGGATTCCAGGGTTGGGAAACTTACACTATTTGTGATATAAAAAATTAACTACCGAAAACTAATTTTTATCTATTTTTATTAAATAAACTTATTTTATGCTTGATAAGTCCCTATTTACACTATGCAAGTCTTATTGCTAAGCTGATTAGTTAATTAGGGGAGAGAGACGGGGGGAAAAGAAACGTTGCTATTCCCCTCGTCTCTCTCTCCCTGAAGCTAATCAGTTTAGCAATAAGACTTGCACAGTGTGATTTGCGACTAACGAATAAAATTGGTATTTCAAATAAAAAAATACAATTAAAAAAATTAAAAAGACGATTCCAGGGTTGAAAAACTTTAACTTTTTTTGTACAAAAGTAAGTTACTAAAACAAATTTTTCCTTTTTTTTTATAAATTAAACATTTCTTAAATTCTTAAAAGAAAGAGATTGGTATAAGAAATCAGAAAATCAAAAAGGATGAGTTCACGGTTGGGACACTTGCACTTTCTTGATATGTAAAAGTAACTAAGTTTAATTAATTTTTATCTCTTCCTTTATAAATTATATATATTTTACGTTTTGGAAAGAAAAGTTTGGTATAGAAAATTATAAAAATAAAAACCACAGCTCCAGAGCTGGAAACTATGATTTTTTTCTAGACATTAAAGTAACTAATTAAAACATTTGTTTTTGAATTTCCTTTTTTTCACTTAACACACTTTCTATATTTTTTTAAGAACTACTAGATTGGTATAAGTAATAAGAAAAATCTAAAATTATGATTCTAGGGTTTGAAAATTATTATTGTTTTCTTTGTACATAAAAGTAACTATGTGCTTATGTATGTATCTCTATACTACATAAAAGCACTTTGGTAAAGGGTATATAAATTTCGGCAAAGGCGAATATAGCACTCTTACTTGTTTTTTACTTAAATGTGAAAGTTTTACTGCCAGTTTATACAAGCCATGTAAAAATTCCCGTCTGTCTATTTATATTGAAAACAAAAACAAATTTGAGTGCTTTGTTTTTGTTTTCAATATAAATAGCCAGACGAGAATTTGTACATGGCTTTTATAAACTGGCAGTTATTTAATTAATTGAAGGTGTACTCTTCAACCAACATCGCTGCTGCTACCGATTAAATTTTTTCTTGAAGTCATTACCAAGAACTTTATTTTTGTACTACAATTATGTATACAAAAATTAAACTATCACCTCGTTGGCCAAACTACTCCAAAGTGAATCATTCTGTTGCTCTATTATTCCTCAAATACCTCTGAATTATTTTCTTGTTTTTTTCGGTGTTTAAGAAGTTAGCTTAGGCTTTGCAGGCTGCCAGTTTTATGCGAAACTAGCACTGAGAAGGATAAAAATTTATTTTATCATCCCAACTTGAGTTTTGTACGAATATATTTCTTACTCTAATGTTGTATTCTGAAATCTTTCCAAAGACCAGCAGAAATGAGAAGTCAAAAACAGATATCATTTCATCAGCTAAAATAAAGAAGCCTCAGAGAAGGTATTTTTTCTCCTGTACGTCACGACAACTTGAACAGAAATCATTATGTGGAAGTCTTAGCATTCTGACATGTGGCAATGATCTGTAAGTACTGCCACTATTATATGAACTATTTCCAAGATGGCGAACCACCTGGTTTAAAGGTATAGCAGGTAACCTCTTTTATCCATCTAATCCCAATAATCGGAAGTGAATCTGCTCTACTTGTGATTTGCAATGTTTCAAAGCATTTTAGAAGGCGAGAAATTTATGAATTATACCGAAACTCTCGGAAAGAGACGAATAAGCTACTGAAGAGAACTAAGTTCGATTTTTTATATCTTATTTTTTTTAAGCAATTGGCTCAAACAAAAGTTGAGAACAATGCGCGAAATTGGATGCGGCAAATCTGGTATTCATTGAAATTGATGAAGAAATTATAAATAGTTATTTTTTTAATATTCCTGTAATTACATTTACCTTCAATTAATACTGCTTCTCTAATGATTCACCAAACAATAACTTACATTTTTCTTATGTCATCGAACAGAATGTGTTTTCTAGTCAGTTGTCAGCTAAGGACGTGCAGTAGGAGCTCATGGCATTGTTCCAAAGCCTCTCATAATTCTCATAACATAAGTTTTTCTCATTTTAAGATTTTTTTGCGGCTTCAGTTGGTAGTAAACGATTGTTCTCCCAAAATACTTATTTAACTTGCAAAAATCATTTCAATAAAAAAGCAAACTCTGTATGCAATTCGATCACAATCCTAACTTTACTCTCAAACTTTTTTGAAAGATTGGTTCATAATCAGGTGACTCAATATAGTGTTGTAAAAGTATTGAGTACTTGAGTACTGAGTACTCAAAACCGAGAGTTTTTCCCGGTACTCAATACACAAAAGTAACTACTCAATACTTTCAGGGTTGCATTTTGTAGTATTCAAGCGAAAGTCTTCCTTTAAAATACATCAGAATTATACAACTCGGTGAGTTTGATACAAACAAATATGACTCTGAACCTCATGGAGTTAGTGTAACAAATACCAATTCTGTTAGGAATTATTTTGATACGAAAACAGCCACTAAAAAAGTACTACAAAATGCATTATTGAACTGCTTAAGTCATTAACAAATACTATTGGACAGAAAAAGTGACCCTTTAGAATAGCGGAAGAAAAGCTCGTGATATAATATAATCAGCAAGTCAGCTCCTCACAAACATGAAAAATATTTTAAATTCTTTCAATGTCGGTAAAATTTTATTTCCACATTTCAATAATGACTAAGGGCCAATTTCACCAACCCTATTTAAATATCAATTCATATTTAAATGTTGATTTTCATTAATTTTTGTATGGAAAAATTACTTTTAAATATGAATTGATATTTAAATAAGTTGGTGAAATTGGCCCTAAGTAATAACATCAATTGTGAGAAAAAAATGTTGATTAAAAAATCTTTAGAAGATAATTTAAGAGATTAATGCACTAGAAGTGCTAAGAGTACGTTAAAAACTTTTTATGTACAAAAACTAATCTTCAAACTTATTTATTATCATTTGTTATAAATTACTTTAAATATAATTGTATTTAATCTTTGTTTTTCCATATTGCATTATCAATAAAATAATATAAATAATAATTTGTAACTTCCCATATATTTACATACATATATAAAGTATTGAGTAGTATCGAGTACCCAATTGAAAAAGTATCAAGTAGTACTGAGTATTCAAAAGTAGCCGCTTTTTGCAACACTAACTCAATACCTTAAAAGCAATAATATTTTTCCAAATTTCTAATCTGAATTTCATAAAGAACACACCTGCATAGCGGCCCTAATAAAAATTTCAGATGATATAAGACAACAAATTGATTGTGGCAATGTTCTGTTCTTAGTACTTCTTGCATATACATACGAAGGCCTTTGACGCTATCGATCATAACATTTTATGTTAGCAAATTGAGATTTTTCCACAAGTTTTCTTTATCTTCCACTAGTTCGATTTCTTTTCGTCTAAGACATCAATTTGTTGAATTAGGTGCCTCAAAATCAAACTTTTTGCCTCCACGTGGAGGTGTGCCTCGCTACATGCTAATGATATTGAATTAATTATAATCGTTAGGACTTGTAGCTTTATATAATTATTATGTGTGAGCTTTAATGAGCTTTTAACTGCTGATGGCCTGGAGATAAATAATAATATGGCCAATTATTTGATTATTAAGAGGAACTTATTGTAACTTGCTTAAAACTTTTTCTTCATCTGAACTAGTCAACCTATTTCGATTGTGATAATTAAAAAAAAGGTGGTAGTTTACTTTAATTGCACACTAATTTTTCTTAACCATGTGTTTTCTGTGTTAAGAAACACTTCGGAAACTCGTTGTCGCACTTTTATGAATATTCAAATAGTTCTTGCTAACACATATTTAATGCATGTGTGAACTTTTTGCCAGTTGTGATAGTTATACTCGTATTAAAAGAAAATTGAATGCGATATTTTAATTATAAAGTTCGTTTGGTTTGATAGTGATATTATATATGTCCTAATGACAAGTTGAAGGTAAGGGTCTTAGTCCTTGTGAATAAAATAATATATGCGTGTTATCCTGAACTTCTTTATGTGCAATTGTCAACACTTTGTTTCCGATACTTTGCTTACATATCCCAATACCAATTTTTTTATTTATCCAATAAGTGTCTGGAACAATATTCTCTACAGGTCTTTAGTTACTAGTAACACATATTGATTCAGGAAAAATATTTTCTAACAATTTTTAAGTTAACTTCATTGTAGATTTGTTTTGCGTGGTTATAGCATAATCTTTCAAAATTATTTACCCATTTACGTATGTTCAAATGTATTGCATATTAATATGTATTCATTTGTTCCTCAATTTGATTTTTTCCATCTTTGGCTAGCACGTTCTCTATATCGTTTCCATGGGTACCTCCATGCCCCGGCATTCATTAGCCAAGATAGATTATTGTATGCACACTGGAAATAATTTTGATCGCAGCTTTGCCTTCAGTACGTATACGATTATTTTTATTATACATATATACAGTATCTTAGCCAAATTGACTGACATTTTGTAGCTAATAGTTCTTCCTGTATTACACAAAATTGATTAACTATCTTGAAATTAACCTTAGTAAACGGATGTATGTATTTAATTAAGATGAACACAATATTTAATTGTTATTTGCTTTGTTTGTTGAATCACTCTTTTATTTGCACTCAATTTAACATTTTATTAATATTAATTATTTTATATTTCATACATTCCATAGCGAAAAGGCTGGTCTTGAAAATACTATTGACTTCTTTTTTTCCTTACGTTTCAGTTTTTTGTCGCAATATATTTTTTCATTTTATTTTCATGTAAATGAATGCGAAAAATGTAAACGAAATGTAGAATTGGGGTGATTGATTTTGAAATATAATTTTTTCCAGACAAAAAGGAAACTGAAATCTAATTTGAACTACGAACTAGAGAATTTTGTTCTGATCGCACGATGTAATAATTTTAATATTTGAATAGAATTTTTTTTATTGAAATCATAAGATCTTTTTCAGTAAATTGGATTTTGATGGGCTTAAAAGCAAAGGGCTATAAGTGCCCAAAAACTAGTTAAATACAAGACTTAATAGCTATGTCTATCACTCTATTAAGGTATGACAACCTCAACTGATTACTGTTGACTGAAAGTTTTACCAGCACAAATACAAATTTAGGTTTAATTATTCAGACTTTTCTTTTTTTTACTTATTTTATTTATGAGGCTTTGAAATTATAAAAAATCAGTTTATTTATTAAAAATTAGATTTGAAATATTAGCACTATTTTTTTAGCAGTTTCTGATCATTATTTTGAAGTTCTTTTTAGGTGCATATCTGGTCACACTGATCCTTAAATGCAGCCAGTTTTCTGCAGTGAGCAGTAGTATGACTTTGTCATTTAATAATAATAATAATAGTATGACTTTGTCCAATAATAATTTAAATATAATGACAGAATAATCATCGCCTGAAAAACTTATGATGTCCAAAGTTTGCATGCACGCGAGCTGGAACCAACGATCTCAGTCACCTTCCAGGACATTAGCATTAAACACATTCAGCACAGCAGGCTACACGAACACACGACTTCAAATGCCGCTAACAGCATTTGTCGCCTCGTAGCCGGCTACTTAATTATTTTGGAGACGGCAGCAGCACCATCTGCAGTTGATATTCAAGTACAAATACATAGTTCAGTATTGCCTCTTTTATATGTTTTTCATTTATAAAAATTAATTACTCTTTTAAAATATACATATTTCACGTAAAAGTACAAAAATGAATCAATTTATTCTTACCATCAATTTTTGGATATTATTTCTGTTAAATAACATGAAATAATTGTACAAAATCATTCATTCAACATTTTCTATTATACTGGCAATACTGAATTTTCTCACTGTAGCTAAAGAAATAGAAATTAGTTTAATTGGACTAGAACGACAAAATCAGCATAGACAACAACCTGTCGCCCTGTTGCCTTGCTGTCTTCAAAAGAATTATTCTCATATAAACATGTGTATTCTATCCTTGACATTTGGTAGTCGGTAGCTTGCTGTAGTGAATGTGTTTAATGCAATTAAGGAAAGATTTAAATGAAAAAAATACCTTTGAGAGTTGAACTTTTATAATTACTTTATATTAAATATGGAAAGCAAATTCAGCAAGATTTTTTTTTTGTAAAGTTTATTTACGTTTCAGCCGACGAAAGCATACATCTCCAGTTAATGCATGAAGTTGCAACTTGAAAGATATGAATTCATTCGTAATTAAATGTTACATTTATTTGCAAGTAGAAGTCCGTAAAGCGCATAATTAGATTAAAATATTTCTTGTTTAAAGTTTATTTTCAGTTTCTTTTCAGTTCATTTATGCATTTTCTACTTCGTTTTGTAAAGTCCAGCTGTGATACTTAATGAAATTATAGAGATCTAAGCAAAATATACAAAAAAAAGCTATTAAACTTGCAAGGGACAGCATAACAAAAATATTCTTGAGCCAAGTTAAGAAGAAAGAAAGAAAGCAAACGTTTTTTGCAGTTAAAAGTTTTGGTTTCCTTAAGTGCTTTCATGAAGAGAAAGAATTACATTAAGCCTTATGAGTATATGAAAAGTATTATAAATTCAGTAAAGTGCGACTCTGACTCGCGCAAGAAGATATGTAATTTAGATATGTAATTTAATAGATATGTAATTTAATACAAATTTCATCCTATATATTCGGTTTTTGCGTTTTTTTCGGCGGTTTTTGCGTTTTTTCGGTTTTGGCAATTTTTTTAAGTTTTGGCTCTTTTTTTAGTTTTGACACTTTATTTTCTTGTTTTGGCGTTTTTTTTCATTTTAGCCATTTTTTTTATTTTGGCGATTTTTTTTCATTTATGTGATTTTTTTTTATTTAAATTTTTTTTTAGTTTTGGCGACATTTTCGCGTTTTGGCGATTTTTTTCGATTTTTTGCGTTTTTTTCATTTTGGCGATTTTTTTCGAATTTGGCGATTTATTTTAGTGTTAGAAATTTTTTTTAATTTTTGCGATTTTTTTCGTTTTGGCAATTTTTTTTTAATTTTTGGCGATTTTTTTTCGTTTGGCGATTTTTTATAATTTTCGGTTTTTTTTTTAGTTTTACCGTTTTTGAAAATTTCAAGTGTTTGCCCCTTACGGTTTCCAAGATATAGCAAATTGTCAAAATAACATAGTCAAAATTGCATTAACTGATGGACCACCCTTTAATTTTAATGTTTTTATATTTTATTGTTAATTGTTGTAGTCCGTATAAAACTACACTAATTTTACAAATTTCAAGTTTCAATATACATATCTTCATACAATTGTATGTATATTACATAGGATTTTAACATTTTTCGTTGCTCGTTTTGGAACACCCTTTAATTTTTAATTTTCATGTATTTGTTGTTGTAGCCGCCAAGGTTCTACATACTGTCCGTAGCTCTTACGGTTCCTGAGAAAATACCGTGTGACGGACAGACGGACAGCATAGCGAAAACAATAGGGTTCCTTTTCACCTTTGGTGTACGAAACCCTAAAAAATTGTCATTCTAAGCAACTGATATATGGCAGAAATTTGTATAGGTAATTTTATAGATTGATCTTAATTTTTAACTAATTGAATTATTTTATAACTTTAAACTTTAATTTTAACAATTCCCATAAAAAACAACTAATTATGAATTCTTTGTAATTTAATCGAAAGATACTTGACCGTAAAAACCCTTTCAGACTCAAATCTGATAGGAATGTAGAATAAGGAATACTTACCCCGATATCTTAAAAGCAAATAATTGAAAATGTCTTATGAGACCTTAACAAAAGAGACAAATATTAAAAAAACCTATATATACCCTTTTACCATTTTTTGGTACAGGGTATAATGAGGATGAAACGGTGTTCTTGTATACGTATTTCTTAATTCAAGTACAAGTTTATCCAGCGCTTTGCTCTTGATTATTAAGCTGGACTTGATTTTAGACTGAAAAATCTACAAGCAAACTAAGTATGGATTCACGGTGTATATGAACTTGATGTTGCCTCCTCCTCTAATATTTTTGTTTTTTACTTTAAATCTAAAAACACTGATCTGCTTTTATCACTTGTCTTTGTTAAATGAAATATATTACACAGTCATTTACTAATATTGCGCAATTGAACATATCGCACTTCATCGTCTAAAGGGGGTCAAAGAAAATTAACGAATTCTCAGTTCTTATAAGAAAAGGTTTATCAGTTCCTGTGTAGTTTACATAATATAAATATGCAATCATGATAAAAGTTAAACTTTATATATAAAAATTATGTTAGCTGTTTTTATATATGGAATTTGACATTTGTCATGATAAAAATATATCTCATGTAGACGTAGGGTAAAGGTATACATTCTGGGTCCTTATGTTTGTGCGTGCAATCGCTTTTCTGAAGCTCAGCTTTGCTGAGGGACTTGGATTAATGTGCAAGAATTGTTCTTAAGTAGATTTGTGTTCAAAATAAGCAAAATCTAAAATACAGTTGCAGGGCTGGAATATTTAAAGCTATATTGGCATATAAAAAAAAAATTACCACTGCGAAATTTTTGTTTTTTTTAATAGAAACACATATTTTATAAGCAAAAAATAAAAATATTGGTATCCAAAATATGAAAAATGAAGAAACACGTTTTCGGGGTTGGAAAATTGAAACTTTTTTGGTAAAAATAATATAATAACTGAGTAGAAATTCACTTTAGTTCATCAAAAGAAATATTTCATTCAATACGAATTGAAATTACTGAACTTAAGCCGAATTAAGAAATTATTTCTGACTAAAAATCAGTTAAACATTTTATTTATATTATTGTTTCAGTTCAAATAAAATTTAAGTATGTTTGATTTTGTCTTGTCAAAAAAAAAACTTTATATAAACTCTTAGGTTAGGTTAGGTATGGTTTGCAGTCAGCAACCCGGATTCTTTTAGACCGTTTTAGTCCATTGTGATGCAACCGAGATTCTACAGAAAATGTTCTACACTTTCTTCTTCATCAATATCCTGGGAGCTGCGATAAAAATCATTGTGTTCGACCTTTAACATTTGTGCATGCCTATCTCTGAGATAGTGCCCGGTTAGCACGGAAACTAGAATGCAGATTTATTTCTTATTCTTTAAAATTAAAGAAGCTGAAATTTTCCTATTTAGGTGAGTCCATAACTGCCTTGTCACCCATTTTTTATTTGTTTCATCTTCTGTCTTGCTCCTAAGTCAGAGTTTGCAATAGAGTAGGGGTAAACCCACTTATTAGAAATCCGGTGGAACTAGTAAGGTTGCCCCAGTTATAGCAAGCTCATCAGCCCTAGAGTTCCCCTAAAAGCATCTATGCTTCGGAATCCACATGATCCTAATATCAAACTGCTCTGGCATCTCAATTAGGAATGATTGGCAGTCAAGGGCTGTTGTCTTTCTCAGAAGCGGGTATTCAAGGGCCAGAATAGCTGCTCGACTATCAGTGTATATATTAATTAAAGTCGTTGAAGTGACATTCACTTTGAACCAATCCGCAATTTCTTTTATAGTAAGAATCTCTACCTGGAAGACACTGCAATTATCCGGAAGTCGCTTTGCAATACGAAGACCTAAATCCTCTGAAAATACTCCATAACCCACACTTGCCTGTGTTTTGAAGCCGTCCGTATAAAACTCAGCACTTTTTCTACTGCCTGAAGTTTTGTTTATCCACAATTATATTGATGGTATTTAGGTTTTGTAAAGATTTTCGGCTAGTAGAGCAGGGGAGGTTTAATCAATCCTCCACCCTCAGGCTTCATCATTGAGTTTTCAATAGTGGCCGGTACCATTTCCGTTCCATAAAGAGGTACAACGACGATAGAATGTTGAGGTTGTTGCCATCTTCTTTCCTACTAGGTTCAATGGTAGTAGGTGAAGGAGCATCCCCAATGCATCTGTAGGAGTAGTGCAAAGAGCACTGGTTAGATGCATCTTTTTCTCCAGGAACGGCTACCACATGATGATTTAATACGTGAGATTTGGACGTACTATTGCAGTATAACTAGATCGAATGAACGATTCTTGGGGTAAGACCCCAGTTTTTCCCAATGGATTTTTTTGCATAGATATAGTGAAATTGTTGCTCTTTTCACTTTCTCTAGAATATTTTGAAACTCAACTTTGAATTAAGATATAAAACCTTGAAAAATAACAGAATTAATGAACATGCAACATAAAAAATTGGCAATTTTTCGTTTCTTTAAAAAATAATTAACACACTTATTAATTTCACTAAATTTCGATGCTTTGCCAAACCAAATCTTAAAATAAAATAAAAAACGATGATACTTTTTCTGATTAGGAAATTTTTGACATCTTGTTTAACAACATCACTTTTGCAAATATTTTGCGCCACTGTGCAATACAAAAACGACAAAAGAGCTTCCAAAAGCCAACCAGATAAGCAAATATCATCAATTTTGTATTAAAAACAAAAAAGAATAAAATAAAATATGAACGCTGAGTGCGGATTTAATATTTTCTTATTTGGGTAAATTTCTGGAAAATGGAAATTAGATACATAAAAAAAAACATTTATTTACCCTATAGATAAACTAACACATGTAAACAAGCACTGGAATTTATTCACAAATTCGATTGAAGCACCCACCAGCACGTTTTGTGTAAGAGGAATCAAATGCCCGACAGTTTTGTATAGTAAAGTAATAATTCATTTTTTTTTTTTTGGAAACTTAACTGCAATTTAAAATATACTTTGGTAATTTTTGATAAGAACAATTTTACATTCCTAACATAATTAAAAACTAACCTTGGAAGCAGTTCCAAGCTTTCAAATACCAAAGAACTGAAAGAAATTGAAAAGTTATAATCTAGCAAACATTTGAAAATTTGAAGGGAATATTTTGCCGATTCTGCCATTTGCCGGGTATGTGGAGAAAAGCCATCAGTTAATGCGGTTGTTCAATTCTTCGACGTTATTAAATTTTTTAGCCACATTAAGAGCGAAAAGAAACATTCTAAATACAATAAAATAAATACCGAAGCAGTTTTTTTTGTTTGTTTCCTAATCAACGTGCCCAATATAATATGCTTTATATGCGATAAGTAAACTTGCCCATAGAATAAAAAAGATGTCTTAAATGAAAACAAATATTCAAATGGGGAAAAGCATTATGAAAAGATTTAATGCCCTCAACTTTCTTTAAATTCCTTAACATAATTATAAAATCATTTATGCCTTAAGCATTGGCAATCTACGACGAGAAAAATTCACTAGCAGAAATTTTTGCCATAAGAACAAAAATTATAATAATCTAGATATTTTTAGCTAAGAAGGTTTTACTCAACCATGAAACAAATATTATTACACTGAAAGGAATATCATTCATTCAGAGAATGAAACGGTTTCATTAAATGTTAAAGAAACTTTTCATTAATACAATGAACAATTTCATTGTATTGTTACGTTTAAATTTTATTAAACGTGTGAGTTCTTTTGATTGCTCAAAACTAAAAATATATAACACACAATTTTTATTTGCTAATGTTTTTCCTTTTATTCTTAACGAAGCAAATTACAGCTTGTCTTTACTTAACTACTTCTTATCGTTATTATCCACTTTTAACGAGGTCTTAACTTGACTACATTCTGATTAGCACTGCTCTGTTCTCGCACATGCTGCCACTTTTTATAGTACATGAACCGGTTCTCGAATGTTCGCCCGATAAGTGGCGTAATAACATGTCTGTACTTAGTAATGGCATCTGTGCATGTTGCCACCTGTATTGTCATTTACTATTGGTAGCCTCTAGCACAATCGGGAAAATTCATGTTGCTGCTTCTAGGCGTTTGTAGATAATTCGATTGGCCGTTATTTTTGAATTTCAAAGTAACGACTCTTATGTTGGCAATGCGGTGTGCTACTGGTAGTACAGGGTGGTTACCATAAGTGCTCGCATTTTTATTTGTATGTGTGTAAATCTGTAGCTATGTACACAATTATTGTTGTTGCTATAGTGTTTGCACGTTGGTATGTGTGTACGTTTAGTGCTTTAGTTAAATACTTCTAGATAGTTCTTTGCATTAACCCTGTAGGAATATTTTTACGTAACAGTATGCATGAAATCTTTCAATCTCTGCCCTTCATGTGTTCTTCATAGTTCATTGTATTAATGAAAATTGTTACATTGTTTAAACGAATTTTCTTTTTGGCGAATTTGGGGCAAATATAAATAAGTTCCACAAATTTCGTCTTCTTACTGTAAATAAATCAAAAGTTATCCTCACAAAAACATAAATGTGAAAAAAGGCCAAGTTCCTTTCAAAAATTTCGGCCATTAAAAGTAGTGAGATATAAATTTTGACCAAGTTCTTGTTTGGCACAATACCTAACACAGAAATATGCTATGCGTTATATAAATTTGTAATCGTAAGGGTGTCATATAATTTCTAGATAGTCTGCTTACTTGAGAACATTTTTCCAATAGAAAGAAATAAACAAATACGCATTATCCTCTACATTTTAGAAAGGTAAAAATATAGCCTTACGATTACAAATTTATATAACGCATAGCATATTTCTGTGTTAGGTATTGTGCCAAACCAGAACTTTATATCTCACTACTTTTAATGGCCGAAATTTTTGAAAGGAACTTGGCCTTTTTTCACATTTATGTTTTTGTGAGGATCTGACTACTTTTTGAAAAATTTTCTATAATAAGACTTTTTAAACTTAAAATTTCTAATGTGTCTTATTTCTATTAATGATCGCTGTGCTACTTGAAAATGGCATAGTTACATAAAATAATGGGTTAGAGCGTGATTGGGTGTTAGATTGTAGACCTTAAAAATACACTATTGTGTCACTAGAACGGGTAGCTAGTGTGTACTCAATTTGACAAGAGTCCTCTGGAAAGAAACATGTTAAATACAGCTTACATTTTAGTAGATGTGATCCCGTCTTTTTTCTCAATAAATTTACATATTAAAGTCTGATTAGCCAAAGTACATATATCAAAAGGATATGCCCAATGTGCATGCAAAGTTTTATTAGGTAAGCTGGTGCTTTAATTTTTGGATTTTCTGATTGAGTAAATCAATTACTATTTGTCTACAAAATGTCAGCTCTCTATAGTATAATATTACGTAAAATTCTTATGGGCCTCGCCTCGCTGACTTTTATATCTTCTAGTGCTTATGGTTCATGCAAAGTTTGGTATTAAAAAGTTTATAAAAAGAAACACCTGAGTATTAAATTAAAAACTGCTAAGCCAAAATTCCTGAAAGAAAAAGCTATGATTTATGGGTGAAGTCACGGCTACTTTTCAAAATAGGAAATTTTTATTTTGGATAAGTGCAATGTGTATGAAAGGCTTCATTCAATAAAATTTATCTTAATTTTGAATTTAAAGTGCTTGTTACCGCCCTCTGGTTGAAACTTCAGGTTTTTTAGATTTATCTTAGTGATCTCTGATCTATATTTATTTGTGTATCTAATTTCAGCTCTCTAGTGCGAATTGGAGTTTTAAAGGCGTGGCCCCGCACATCGGAAAAAACTTCTTGGTTTTAAGATTTTTCTATTGGCTTACTCTACACTTACTTATGTTTAAAATTTCAGCTCTCTAGCGAGAATTAAATTTTATGAGCACTATCCCTCCCACTATTTTCAACTCACAATTTTGTTGTGAGCAGCGCTTACAACTCATGCTAATTTTCTAGTAAACTATTTTGGACTGAAGTAGATTAAACACAAGGCTAACATTTTATAGGACTGCTCAAGCCCACTTTTTAAGGTGATAGTTTGAAGTACTGTATAAGTGCAACGCGTGTGCAAGGTTCCACTAAATTAGTTTGAGTTAAAAGCTGTATATTATGGTGTTAGTACCAAACAATATTAGCGTGGCCCCGCCCATTCTGATAAACTTTTTTGGGTTTTCAGGTTTTTCTAGTTGGTTTCTCACCTAGACCTACTTGTCTATCAAATTTCAGCTCCTTAGCGAAACTTTTAATTTTTATGGGCGTAACCCCGCCCACTTTTCCAAACTTAAGATTTTTTCGACCAGTGCTTATTATTCGTGTCAAGTTTGGTTGCAAACGGATAATAATACCCACATAAATAGTATATCTAATATGCTGAACCGTAGTACACGAAAATGAGGTTTAAATTATATGGGCGTGTCACCGCCAACTTTTTTAACAAAAAATTTATAGCCCTGCATTATCGCAGTATACATTGAAAATTTCAATAAAACAGCTTATTTTAAGCGCCTTATATTAGCTTTTTTAATTCGGACTTTTATGGGCGTAGCCCCGCCCTCCTAGCCAAAATTTCCGGGTTTTCAGATTTGTTTTTATTTCAGTGCTCACATAGACCTAGCTATGTATCAAATTTCAGCTCGCTAGCACAAGTTTTAATTTTTATGGGCGTAGCCCCGCCCCCCTGGTTAAAATTTCCGTGTTTTCAGAATTTTCTGCTTTATTGCACACCTAGATCTACTCGTGTAGCAAATTTTAGCTCTCTAGCAATAACGGAAGTGCTTCATCAATTTGATGAGTGTGTCAGTGGTCAGTGGTCAGCGGACAGTGGTCAGTGGTCAGTGAGTATGTCTTAAAATATGCACTTTTTGCACCTCTATATCTCCGGAACCTTTTGTTGTACAACTTTCAAACTTTGCATGTGAGGTTATATGAATTTATTCTAATTATGGTTTAAATTCTATAATTTTACGATTGCGGGGAAGAAAGTTATGAGGGGGTAAAACAGCTCGAATGGCTTCGTGTAAATATACACACTGTGTGCATTGGCCAGAACTTGGCCTTTCTTATTTCTTATTTTTCTAATCCCTTTTTTTTCAAAGCAGTATGGTCGTCATAAATGCAATGAAGTCATTTCATTTATAAAATGTAATATTCTTCATTGTATAGCAGATATCTCTCTCTTTCTCCTTTTTTTATCCATTCACGTTCCTCACCTCTATACAAACACAAAAAAGGTTGTTCCAAACATCTTATAAAGATGCTTGTTTTGTTAAGATTTTTGTTCGATTATTTTGAACTTATGTTTGTGTATTGTGATTCTCAATAACATATTAAGAGTTTCACTATAAACATGTAAGTTTTTCGGCTTAACTAAAACATTATTTAGGTTGAACTATTAATTAATAACTACACTAAAAAAGACATTAATAACTTAGTAAAATTATATACAAAAATAGCAGCCACCCACCAAATATATACTATGAAAACATCAACACAACTTTACACAAAGTAATCTATCCAAGCAGTTTGGGAACACAACAACAAAAAATACTAACTAGGCTAAGACTAGGGCATTCAAAATTAACACATGAACACCTTATGAATAAAAACCAGTCTCCACCGAGATGTCCACAATGCAACAACAACCCATATCATCTCATGTTACAATAATCAGTTCTCGTGGTACCTTCATAGCGAACTGTCGATTAGCGGAATTTTTCTTACTTACAAAAAATTAAACAAACAAAAAATATTCGTAGTACATATTATTCGTAATAGGTACATACTGTCTTAAATAAATAAGCTTTATGCTTTGCTGATATTTTTACATAGTAAAAATAACAAAAAAAAACCGCAAACAAAAAAAATTAAACAAATTGATATTGAGGAATACTATATATATATATGTGTAGCTCTAAACAAATAAACAATCATAAATAACAAAAAAAGACCGCAAACATAAAAAAACAAACAAATATCCCTTGAGGAATTCTTTGTATGAGTGCCTCAAATACAAAAAAAATTGAAGTGAGTTCTAACGGCAGAAATGCTTATTTTACTGTGAGTTCTGAAACTCTTAATGAAAAAAAATATAAATAATAAATCTGATGAAAGTCTTTTTTTTAACGTCAAAGCCAATTTTTCGTCAGCGATCAACTTCGCTTTGTCCAATGCCAAATAGTAATGATGCATTAACATTACAGTTGCCTAGTACTTCTTCATATAAGCCAGTAATATCATCCCCTTCAGGCTCGTGTTCATCACTTAACAAAGTTATCACTACAGATAACAGCGGCTCGAAACTCAAGGTACAAGTCGGAAGGACAGATATATAACCGTGGTAAAGCGTGGGCGAAGCCCGAATTCTTCAAAAATTTCATCTGCTCCAAAAATGTCTAGGGATAACAGCGCAGCCTCAACTAATCGCCAAAACCGCTTCGAAATTTTGCAAGATGACAACGACAAACCCGAGGTATCCTCGAATAAAATATCCAAGCCGCCACCAATCTATTTGAGACAAAATAATTCAAATGCCCTTATTAAAAAATTAATTTCGGTCATTGGTGAGAATAAATTTACCATTGTTCCAATAAAACGTGGAAACATAGATGAAACTAAATAAAAAAAGATGCAACATTGATACAAAATTTTTTTAAACGCAATATTATATGCTTATGTAAAGTGTTTTAAATAAAAATTGCGTTTAAAAAAAAATCTGTATCAATATTGCATCTTTTTTTACTTAGTTTTTTCCTCCTCCTGTAAAATATTAAAAAATGAGTTAGGGCCTTTTCGTATTAAGTTAACGATATGTATTTATATATATTAAATTAAATAAAAAAATATATATATCTTTTATTAAGTAGGTGGTTTGGAAGGGATTATATTTCATTATATTCATGAAATTTTCTTTATATTAATGAATAAACTTCATTTATAGTATGTAAAAACTTCATTAAATCAATGAAACAACTACATTATATTCATGAAAAAGTTTCATTGAACTAATGAAATAGTTTCATTCTATTTATGACATAGCCGCCAAAATTAACTTCACAAATACAATGAATCATTCTTCATTGATCCAATGAAGGGCTTCATTAGCTGACTTTTAATGAAACATTTCATTAATACAATGAATGAAGGTTTTCCTTACAGAGTATATTGGAGTAGTGCAATACATATAAGGTACAAAACGACTGCAATATGCACTGTCTTTCAAGATCGAAACTATGTCTGCCTTATTCCACATAATCTTACTCACACTCGGCGTTTCCATATGTAAAGGATTATCTAATTTTTTAAGTTTTCTTTTGCAATATTTAAGAGACTAAAAGTTTTTCTTTTAGATACAAATAATGTTTTTGGCACATTTGTAAGGGGCGATTTTTTAAGAGCTTTTAGATTGGATTGAAAAAAAAACAAATAAAATTTAGAGAAATGCATAAAATATTTATTTGAGTGGATAGAACGATTTATATAATTGAATATTTAAAGATGGGTTAATGTAAATTTGGACCGCAGATATGTCTGAAATTGTTCATACGCTGGGTAAAATTTTAGCATTATTTCTACATCATATCGCCGGTATTTGATGAATAAGTTCTTTAATATTGTCTTTTTGTACGTCAACGGTTGCAGGCTTGTCCCTATAGACATTGGCCTTAACACAACCCCACAAAAAGTAGTCAAAAGGCGTTAAATCGTACAATCTCTGCGGGCAATTGATCGGCCCCAAACGTGAAATAAGCTGTTCACCAAACTCGCCATTATGTGTGGCATGTGACACCGTCTTGCTGAAACAATATCTCAGCTGAGACCAGTTCTTCCAAATTCGAATAACAGAGGCCCAATTGCCGCGAACGGCACCGAACCGATAATTTGCGATCATCAACAACACTGGCGGTTTCAGCTGCGATATTTTTATCTGTCTGCAATCCTATGTACGCATGCATGCTGGTGGCTTAATATTTAGTAATTTAATTTTGGTGCGAAATTTAATCACAACGTTCCCAATAGCTGCCTCAGAAGGTAGCCAACTAACCATAAAATGGAAGAAGTGCACGGATGCACTTTCTTAACCCAAACTGAACGTTTATTTATTTATTTATTTATTGATACATATTATATAAAATAAATTTGTGTAATATGGTGTTGCACAAATATGGTCGGAGTAACTAGACCATATGCCGAAAATGTTATTAACCGTATTTTAAAAGATTTTGTAATTGATTGTACACGAACTATGCCTTCACATAGCAAGTAGAAACGTGGTTGTTAAAGAAATTCCAAGAAAAACCGCAATATTATACGGTTATCCGTGACAGATCAGTCAACCAGTGCGAGCGAGACGAAAAACTCTCGAAGGCCAAACAACACACACAAGCCTGACCGCACTTAAGAAATAATTGCGATGATACGAGAGCTGTTCTTTAAACCCCGAGCTGCTAAACAACTGAAAACTGAACATGTTTAACACTAGCAAGATACACGAAAACAGCTGATTTGCTAACCACAGTATTACCAAAAAGTAACTTTCTAAAAAAATTACTCTTTGTATAAGTTGAGGTTGCTCTTCACTAAGCTACTTACATATTTTCTTATTTGCTTCATCAGAAGTATAAAAAGAAGTAAACAGCTGCAGCACTATTTATTCCCTTCCATTACATTTCAGGAAAGAATAAAAGAAAATAAAAGTCTACTTGCAAAAATTGTGCGCATAAATATGAGAGTGGTCTTACATTTTAATTTACAGTTGTACTAATCTCTATGAATAAAAACTTATTCAATATTTATTGGAGTTTCTTTAAGATTTATTTTATACGACTTACACAACTTTCATAATTAAGAACAGAACTGTAAATCAAGCTAAGTGAACAAGCTTAAATTCAGAAGGGCCAAACGCGTTCTAGGAGCAATAATTTTCATGGTTCGAGGGAAAAATATTTACACAACAGTAATGTCATGCTCTTATAGTACATCTACCATATCTCTCTTCGAAAAACTTTCATAGTACTACGTACTTTCAAACAAAAAAGAAAACTCCTACGATACATCTCGAACTAACATATATCGACACATAGTAAGAATTTGGTACATCAGAGGTCGCCAGACTTTTTTCCTTGAGAGTCACATAATTCACATAAACCAAGCGACTTCATGCATTTAAAAAAAGCTATTTTATGCGCCTAAAATGTGATATCAAAAAGGCAAAATATGCACTAAAAACAATAAAATATGCACATATTTTAAAATTTTTATATTCAAAAGAAAAGTTTTAAATTTAAGGGGTGCGTGCATAAGCCTTTTACATTAAATTTGGACACAAGATTGAATATTATATAACGATTATTTACTCTAAACACGAAATTCACGAGATATGTTTTGTTTGCAGCAAAGAAGCGGTACGTAAATAGAAAAAAAAGTGTTGTATATTTATTTTCATTTAATAATTGTTCTATTTTTTGTATTTCGGTATGTGAAGTTCTATTAATTTATTATTGAAAGGCTTTTTTGCATTGATGTAATTAAAAAATCCTTTTTGTATAATCTGTTGTCATTTTTAAAAATACATCAAGTTTCCACAGCATTGTTTCACTACGTACTACTTTATAAGCAAACACAATTTCCTCTTGAAATAGCAAAATTATCATTTCCATTAAACTTAGTAGGATTGTGCGCTACAATTCTACAACGAATAAAGGGAATAAATTTTCCAAAAAACCGTTTTGCAAAAAATAATTTTTCAAAAATGTTTTTTGAAATTTGAATTTTTGACAAAATATGATGCAAAACCATGTATTTATACCAAAATATAATACAAAAAAAAATGTATTTATGACCAATTTATGCAAAAGCATGAATTTTTACGCAAATTAATTGTTTCTTAAAGATATTTTGTTCTTGCAATTATCAGGGTTAAGGGGAAAAACATAAATTTGCATGAAAGCCCTGTCTCTGATTATAACCATCCCAACATCTCATTAAAATATTTAATCTATTTTCCCATTTATTTCTGATTTAGGCGACAATCGAAGATTTGCAGATGAATAAAAGACCTCAGTATACTAGTTAGGGTCAGGGTTGCCGTTGAAAATTTTGAAAAAGTGTCATAAAAAGGGTATTTAAGAAAACAAGTAAGAGTGCTATATTCGGGTGTGCCGAATCTTATATACCCCTTACCAAAGTGCGTTTATGTAGTTTAGAGATACATACATAAGCACGTAGGTACTTTTATGTACAAAGAAAAAAATAATAATTTTCAAAACCTAGAATCATAATTTTAGATTTTTCTCATTACTTATACCAATCTAGTAGTTCTTAAAAAAATATAGAAAGTGTGTTAAGTGAAAAAAAGGAAATTAAAAAAATGTTTTATTTAGTTACTTTAATGTCCAGAAAAAAAATCACAGTTTCCATCTCTGGAGCTGTGGTTTTTATTTTTATAATTTTCAATAACAAAATTTTCTTTCAAAAACGTAAAATATATATAATTTATAAAGGAAGAGATAAAAATTAATTAGACTTAGTTACTTTTATATATCAAAAAAGTGTAAGTGTCCCAACCGTGAACTCATCCTTTTTGATTTTCTGATTTCTTACACCAATCTCTTTCTTTTAGGAATTTAAGAAATGTTTAATTTATAAAAAAGGAAAAATTTGTTTTAGTAACTTACTTTTGTAGAAAAAGTTAAAGTTTTCCAACCCTGGAATCGTCTTTTTAAAATTTTTAATTGTTTTTTTTTATTTGAAATACCAATTTTATTCGTTGTCAAGCACAAAATAATTTTATTTAATAAAAATAGATAAAAATTAGTATTCGTTAGTTAATTTTTTATATCACAAAGAGTGTAAGCTTTCCAACCCTGGAATCCTCCTTTTTGATTTTTTTTTTGATTTCTTACACCATCTTTTTTTAAGAATATAAGACATGTTTAATTTATAGTAAAAAAGAAAAAATTTGTTTTAGTAAGTTACTTTTGTATAAAAAATAAGCTTTTCCAACCCTGGAAACGTCGTTTTAATTTTTTTATTTTGAAATACCAAATTCATTCGTACTGAAGTATAAAATAAGTTTATTTTATAAAAAAAAATAAAAATTAGTTATCGGTAGGTGGGTGGGTGTTTTAAAAATATAAGATTTCTTTAATTTATAGAGAAAAAGGGAAACTTTGCTTTAGTAAGTTACTTTTCTATAAAAAAGGTAAGGTTTTCCAACCCTGGAAATGTCGTTCTAACTTTTTAATTTTTGTTTTAATTTGAAGTACTAAATTCATTTGTACTGAAGTATGAAATAAGTTTATTTTATAAAAAAAATAAAAATTAATTTTCGGTAGTTAATTTTTTATATCACAAATAGTTTCAGCTTCCCAACCCTGAAATCATCCTTTTTGGTTTTTCTGATTTCTTACACCAATCCTTTTCTTTTAAGAATATAATATATGTTTAAATTATAAATAAAAGGAAAAATTTGTTTTAGTAAGTTGCTTTTGTATAATAAAAAAAGTTAAAGTTTTCCAACTCTGGAAACATCTTATTAATTCTTTGGAGTTTAATTTTTTATTTGAAATACCAATTTTATTCGTGGTGAAGTATAAAATAAGTTTATTTAATAAAAAGAATTAAAAAATTATTTTACGGTAGTTAATTGTATATATCAAAAAAATCGTAGGTTTTCCAACCCTGGAATCATCCTCCTTGTTTTTCTGATTTCTTACATCAATCTCCATCTTTTGTGAACATTACATATGTTTAGTTTATAGAAAAAAAGGAACAATTTGTTTTAGTAAGTTACTTTTGCATAACAAAAAAAAGTTAAGGTTTTCCAACCCTGGAAACGTCTTTTTAATCTTTTTAATTTATTTTTAATTTTTGTATAGTTAGAAATATCAATTTTATTCATACTGAAGCATAAAATTAGTTTATTTAATAAAAAATTATTAAAAACTAGTTTTTGGTAGTTATTTTTTATGGCAAAATGAAGTTTAAGTCTCCCAGCTCTGAAACCGTCTGCTCGATTTTGCTCATTTTCAATACCAATCCTATTTCGACCATTTCTGACCATCAGTCCGAGAACGAAGTCTCTAGCTTTTCTGGGAGGTTCGGAAAACCGATTTCACGTACAGACAGACGGACAGACGGACATCGCTTATTCGTCTTCCCTATGCATAAGGATCCAGAATATATATACTTTATTGCTCGCTTATTAATATTCTGGAAATTACAAACGGAATGATATACCGATTTATATCCTTTTACCATTGTTTGGTAAAGGGTATAAAAATGCGGTCAATAAAAGGGTATTTTATAATAAAATAGGGTCAAATTTTTTTTTTTTTTGGAAGAAAAAAATAACATTTATTTCAATTAAAAAAAAGAAACACGAATTTTAACAATTAATTAAATACATTAGACTAAAATAAAATTAATTAACATACATACATACTTTAATTATAAATCAATGTTAGACATCTAACTGGCCAGATCGTAAAAATGATCGGATGAAGCTAATATTTTTTTAAAGTGGATATAGCCAAAAGAACCGTCAGTTTTAACTTACAGGTGAAAAAACATTAGGAACGAACACCAGGTAAAGAATAGTGAAAACAGCCTGCATACGGTCTTGCCGATTTGCAAGTAATGAAAAATCACATTTAAATTTTATTTATAAAAAGATGAAAGTAAGTTAAAATACATATTTTTTAATTGTGATACTTCCAGAAATAATTTGCATTTGGAATCAGGGATTTGAGTTTTATATATTTTGCAATATTTTCACCATTTATTGGCTTTTGTATCGACTAAAACAGTAAAATGATGGACGAACAGCACTTTTTCCAATTACTGATATGCTAGACTGTGCTTCGTCCAATTTTTGAGCATATGATTGCCTTACGGCATACATTTTTTTAAAATGATACAAAGGGATAAATTATAAAAAGGGTCATAAAAAGTGTCATTAGCACGAAAAAGGGTCAAAAGTGATACTTTATTGTCACAACGGCAACGCTGGTTAGGGTTAAGAATGGCACTTTATTTACCAATAACACTTACGGCCCTTTTCACAATGTACAATTAAAAACTAACAGGGACTTTACCGCTACGTATTCCCCGTCTCATACAATTGACTGTACTGGTTTCGAAGCAAAAATTCTTCTCGGCTATTTTTCACACACAAGACATATTCTGCTGATGCTCACTGTTTATACAACACTAAAGACTCACTGCCTTCTTAATTACTTCGTATCAACGATGTTGACTCGACTAAAGGCGGTGTCAGATACAACTTCAACGCTTTGCGTGACGTTTCTAACTGTGGGAAAAAAGCATGTTGTAAAATGTGTATGTTTCAATGAAAATTTTGACATCACTCACTGTTTGCTTCACTGTTTTGTTTTATTCATAAAATACAGCACAATTCGATTACTCTGATGCCACTAAATCGTTTTCTATTTAAATTTACCGAAATTTTAATAAAATTTCATATTTACATGCGAGTTTGATCAAACAAATTAAGAAAAGTATACCAACTGATTGTCAAAGCACACAAAAAGTTGAGAGTTGCCTAACTTTTTGCTCCGTTTTGCGTTAAAAGTACTTTATGTGACATGTTTCATATAAGCATGTACATTTCATCTTAGATGTCAAAGCGAATCTTCAACGCAACGCGAAGCAAAAGTTTTATCTGACATGACCTTAACATTTGATTAAAACCGACTGACTCTCACACAGGGTACCTCTTTTTATACTACAGTAACCGGTTCCGCTATGTGCTCATAGATGGCGTAATGAAATGTGTGCACTTAGTAATGCCAAATGGAAAGAACTGTATTACTGCACAACGATTTTGCTGCTATGCACGTTACCATCCGTGTTGTCATTGGATGCATTCATAAGACGTAGCTGTTGCGCAACCGTTGAGTATTTGTCTTAGAAACACATAGTTGAGTAGTTCCGTTCCACTCAACAGTTGAGTAATTTTCCATCATACATTTTTTTCACTACCTGTAGTCAGCATGTTGTGGTCAGCATAAACAGCTGATCGAATAGAGCTTTGCCATTTATATGCTTTGTTAGGTGGCAGCAGCAAATATTTGTTAAATTTTATATTACAAATGCGATGAGGTAACGCAATAATGATATAAAATTAAATAATATCCATCAAGCCATTTCTAAGACGTAACTGTTTGGGACCAGTTGTTGCTAACAGTTTCATAACTGCTGAGCTCAGCAGCTACGTCTTATTAATGCGCCCATTTACTATTAGTATTCAGGTGATCAAACAGTATTTTAACACAATCTGGAAAATTCATGTTACTGTTTCTATTAGGTGTTTGCAGATAATTCGATTGACCGTTATTTTGAATATCGGAGTAACTTTGTTAACCGTTTGTTGCTGGTAAAACAGGTAAATGATAAAACAGAATACCAAATTGACTCAAAAAAACAGCCGCAGAAACCGGTCGTGAGATCTATTTTATTTTGAGAGCGTTTTTTCTTATACTCTCACATATCAATGTTCATTCTCACAAAAATGTTGCCATACTTTC
This sequence comes from Tachina grossa, assembly GCA_949987645.1. Classification (NCBI taxonomy): domain Eukaryota; kingdom Metazoa; phylum Arthropoda; class Insecta; order Diptera; family Tachinidae; genus Tachina; species Tachina grossa. The sequence goes on from OX465274.1 coordinate 65,808,259, forward strand.
AATAAATTTCATACATTTTGTAAACAAAACTACAAAGAAAAATAAGCACAAAAGAAAATAAAACAAAAATTAGAGAGCATTTGAAGTTACTGCCGTCGATGTTATTATGGGCTTGATTAATTTGTCAGCGATTTTCCTGAAGTTGCAGACTTTATTCTACATTAATATGTGTTTGCGTTTTTATCAGTGTTGCCAGTGAAATTTCGAGAAAGATACATTTTATTTTCCAGAAAGATAAATTTTTTCTCCAATAGATACATTTTGAAAAAAATTTTAAAATCTAATAATTTTGAACAACATTGGAGGAGGATAAAATACTTAAAAGTGTACGAGGAAAAATTGTGAATATTGTAAAGAAAATGATATCTTATAAATTCGTTTTTAGGGTTCCGTACACCAAAGGTGAAAAGGAACCCTATTGTTTTCGCTACGCTGTCCGTCTGTCCGTCTGTCCGTCACACGGTATTTTCTCAGGAACCGTAAGAGCTACGGACCTGAAATTTGGACACAGTATGTAGAACCTCCCTCCCTCCGCTATAACAACAAATACATTAGAATTAAAAATTAAAGGGTGTTCCCAAACAAGCAACGAAAAATGTTAAAATCAATTGTATGAACATTTGTATATTGAAACTTGAAATTTGAAAAATTAGTGTATTTTTATACAGACTACAACAATTAACACTAAAATTTAAAAAAATTAAAATTAAAGGGTGGTCCATCAGTTAATGCAATTTTGACTATGTAATTTTGACAATTTGCTATATCTTGGAAACCGTAAGAGGCAAACACTTGAAATGTTCAAAAACGGTAAAACTAAAAAAACCGAAAATTATAAAATCGCCAAACCAAAAAACAAATCGCAAAAAATTAAAAAAAAATCGCCAAAACGAAAAAAATCGCCAAAATTAAAAAAAAAATTCTAACACTAAAATAAATCGCCAAATTCGAAAAAATCGCCTTAATGAAAAAAAACGCCAAAATGAAAAAAAACGCCAAAACCGAAAAAAATCGCCAAAACAAGAAAATAAAGTGCCAAAGCTAAAAAAAGATCCAAAACTTAAAAAAATCGCCAAAACCGAAAAAACGCAAAAACCGCCAAAACAAAAAATCCGAAAAGACCCCAAAAACGAAAAAAATGCCAACACTTTATATTATATAGGATGAAGTTTGTATTAAATTACACATCTAGTGTTCGTACGGAACCCTTCGTGCGCGAGTCAGAGTCGCACTTTACTGATTTTATTGTATTTATTTAAGTCATAAATATTAGGTATGTAATTTTTAAAAATACAATAAGCAAACTTTAAAATTAATTATATGTAACTATCTTTGGATGCTACCACGAGTTTACACTAAGGCGATTGTATCCAAAAATTCGTATAAATTTCCTGAAAATAAAAACGATGTTACTATTTCCTCAGAACAACTTCTCACTACTAGTAATCATCAATTTAGGTGGATCGTATGTTGAAACTCCTTAATAGTGTTTTTACACTGACATGGTTTTAATAAACGTTTGTTTTAAAGTTAAAACCAACTGCTAAAACCTGATTTTACCATACAAAATGTTTTTGTTAAAATCAACTTAAAACCATTTTTGAACTTAAAAACATTTTCGAATTTGTTTTAAGTCGGTTTTATGGAACGCAACCATGTTTTCGCTGTGCTAAGTTCAAAGCTGCCAGGCTAAAATGGCCGGAAGCAGATGATAATGCTTATGCTCGTGTATAAGAATACATACCGATTGAGAGATTTTCAACTTAAATATTGATGCAGCAGCAACAATATTAAAAAAATTACTCCAAAAAAGTATCATCTGGAAAGTGAAAAAAAGACGATATGACTGACATCCATCTGCCTATAAAAATCGTTTAGCTTATAATGTATATATGCGTTTTTTATATATTATAACTTTATTTCCAAGCACTTCTTCAATTTGTATAAGTAGTTCCATAATTTTATAATGTTTATTTACAAAGTATAAAATAATTTATATTTTAAAGCGTATTGTGCAATGTCTGAGTTTTTCACATAAACAAAAATAAATGTTATAAAAAGCAAAAAAAAAAAAAAAATACAGCAACAAATAGACGTATTTCTTAGAAAACTTAACAACAAAATACATGATATTTTTGTATTTAGTTGTCGCTGTTAACGAAATTGATAGCTTTAACAAACTTTGTCAGAGACGGAAAGTTTAATATTTTATTTCTGTAAATTTTGCGTACAGATTCAAAAGATACGAAAAATGTCAGGGCTATACACGGTACGTCAAGTTATCGAAAGATACGAAAAATGTATCTTTCGTATCCTAATGGCATCACTAGTTTTTATATGTACGTGCGTATGGGTGTTGTTGCTATAGTTCTTCTGTGTGCTTGTACGTGCATACGTGTGTACATTTAGTTCCTTAGTTAAATACTTCTAGATTATGCTTTGTATTGATAGGAATATTTTCGCGTAACACTTCATTAGCCCTGTTGTAATATTCTTATGTAACACTGCATTAACCTTGTCCACGGCCATTTCCGTAGCAATATGTATGTTTTTTTTTTATTGAAGTAATTTCTATTTTATTAAAAAAAAATTTTTTCATTGTTCACCTAAATTCACTGTAACAAAACAAAAAAAAAATATATATTTCAATTTGAAATGTCACTACAATTATTTTCATATCACTCACGTACTATTTTATGTTACCATGTTCTCCCCCTCCATGTTCTCTCCCAATCCAGACAAATGATGACAAACGCAAATATAAGCTTAATAAAAAATATGCTCACATAAAATATTTTATGAGACACTGCAGGAGATGACATGCCATCTAGAATGCTAGATAATTTCGATAAAATCTGAAACAAACTGCTTAACGTGCCATTATTGTTATATCAAATATTAAAGAAGCAAAAAGAGAGAGAGGTAGAGAGAGTTCTGGCAAAAAAGAAAAAAAATAGTTCGAAGAAAATGCAATTTAATAGACAGCATAAAAGAATTAAAAAAATGATAATTCAGTAAAGTTGTTGCCTGTTAAGCTTTAGAATTTTAAAACTATTTTCTTTTTCAGAAAACTGTCTGGTTTTTAATATTTTTAGAGATTGTTTTACGGTCAACTGCAGCTATTAGCTTAATCAGGCTTGCAAGCGAAAAATTTCAGTTTAGCCAAGTCATACATAAATTTTATAGACCAGTATTATTTAAATTATGAACGCACATAATTTTTTCTCTCTGGAGTACAAATAGTTGTTATAAATTAAGAATTACTTAATGCGATTCTGGTTTCGGCGTGTATGTCTTCTGACAGAAAACGTATAGTTTTTATAATCTTTATCTTATTTCTTTGTGGTTTTTTGTTTTTGGAAACATTTAAGAAAATAAAAAAGAAATATAAAACATTTTGCATAAATTATGAGCCATTAAACAATTTTTATTACTTTCCTTTACGAACTTAATTTATATATTGAGCAATGTGCTTTCTATTCGATTTAATATTCAAAAAATAATCATTTTTGTGCTGTCTATTGCGAAAAAGAAGATTTTGAAATTGTATGCAATTTCTTTTTTCTTTTTTTTTTGCTAATTTATAAGTGTATACATGTGGTTGTGTGTGTGGATCTCTTTGTGAAATTGTAAATTTTCATTTGAATTATGCATTTCAGTGATAATTAGTAGTAATGAGTTCAATTAGCTTTGAATTCATTAAGAATTTTTAGTTGGTGTTCAATGACTGTAAATGCAAATGATAAAGCATTTGTCTGATTGATAACAAGTATTCTTTTTAAGTTAAACGTTTACGTATGAGTGATTTTAATTGGATATTAGTCATACGCAAGGAGCATAATTTATTTTGACTTGATGAATACTCCCCAGTAAAAAAAGACACTCCAAAGAAGTCATGAAAATGTAGAGTTTGCAGTCTGGAAGTAGTTCAAATTTCGATCCCATCTAATGATTTTTACATAGCGTTGTCATTGCAAGAAGTTCTCTTTTTCGATGCCTAGTCACCGAATTAGAAGCGATTTTAAGAACAATTTCCTTTTTTGTGTTCTATGGTAATATTTTCATCTCAGAAAAACTTTAAAAAGTTACATATTTTAACAATTCGTTTCTTTTTATACGAATTTAAGCGCGAAACAGTGTTTTCATGTAAATTTAAGCAAATAACTTCTAAATTTTAGGCCAAAATTAGTTCATAAATTTCTTTCAAAAAATCGATTTTTTGAACATTTTGGTGAGTATTTACTAAAACTATGGAAAAACTAGAAGGTTTTGTGTGATTAAAATAAACTTTTACTTGGTTTTCTGCTAACTATCGGCAAATTAAAAATATCGATTTCTTGGAAGCAATGAAAATGTGGTTCCTTCAGAATGACTTCCATTTTTTTTTTACTGGGTCGTATCCAAAGGCTCAATCAGACGTGGCATAACCATAGCCATAGAGAACAGCCGTTCGAACCAAACTAATGGGCAATACTGTATTCGATTATACGTGACTCGCCATAACGCCTAACTCTCACCATAGAAACCAATTGAATTTTGGTTTGGTTATGGCTATGGCATTATGGCTATGTCACGTCTAATTTAAACTTAAAGGCTGGTATGGTGAAGTTATGTAATTATTTTATTTAAATTAATTGAGAATTGTTACTTATGAATTTAGTTCAGTGAGCCGAAGAAAATTGGCCTACTACGCTTATTTTTCTTTTGTGATTTTCAAAAATATTATTATTTGTGAATTCTCAAATAGTTCTTGAAAGTCTGTGCATAAGATAAGAGGTTTGTGACTATTCAAAATGTGTGGTTGAAGTCTACTGATGATTTGTTACAGCAACAATGAAATATATAGACAACGCTGAACCACCAGCAAATAAATTTCAAATTAAAATAAACTTCTGACAATATGTCGAATAATAAATTTCTTAAATGTTAAATTTTAGATTTTATTTTTCATTTTGCCTTATAATTACTTTTATTGTTATCCAATGGATTTCTAATTGTATAAAGGTGTAGAAAAATAAAATAGATTGAAATCGAATATAAATTATTTGCTGGGTTTTTTGTATTAGTTTCAAAGCCTACTACGCTTATTTTTCTTTTGTGATTTTCAAAAATATTATTATTTGTGAATTCTCAAATAGTTCTTGTAAGTCTGTGCATAAGATAAGAGGTTTGTGACTATTCAAAATGTGTGGTTGAAGTCTACTGATGATTTGTTACAGCAACAATGAAATATATAGACAACGCTGAACCACCAGCAAATAAATTTCAAATTAAAATAAACTTCTGACAATATGTCGAATAATAAATTTCTTAAATGTAAGTTACTAAAACAAATTTTTCCTTTTTTTTATAAATTAAACTTTTCTTAAATTCTTAAAAGAAAGAGATTGGTGTAAGAAATCAGAAAATCAAAAAGGATGAGTTCACGGTTGGGACACTCACACTTTTTTGATATATAAAAGAAACTAAGTCTAATTAATTTTTATCTCTTCCTTTATAAATTATATATATTTTACGTTTTGGAAAGAAAAGTTTGGTATAGAAAATTATAAAAATAAAAACCACAGCTCCAGAGCTGGAAACTATGATTTTTTTCTGGACATTAAAGTAACTAAATAAAACATTTTTTTTTTAATTTCCTTTTTTTCACCTAACACACGTTCTATATTTTTTTAAGAACTACTAGATTGGTATAAGTAATCAGAAAAATCTAAAATTATGATTCTAGGGTTTGAAAATTATTATTTTGTTCTGTGTACATAAAAGTAACTATGTGCTTATTTATGTATCTCTATACTACATAAACGCACTTAAGGGTATATAAGATTTGGCACTCTTACTTGTTTTTTTTAAATCATATTATTTTATATGCATTGCAGGGTGTCTACTGTGTAATTCGAAATGAAAGCAAATGCTTTCGAATTTGTATGTTAGTAACATGTATATTCAAAAGAATTTTTGCCGTTTCGGATAACAGAGTAGACCTCCAGGTTATTTATTCAAAGTAAACTTAATATTCGATCATTAAAAATGCATTAGAGCCCCGATTTGCGCTTACCAATTTTTTTTTTGCATAAAAACAAAGAATAATATTTTAAGCTTTGTTTGTTAGTTTCATTTTTAAAATAAACTTCGTGTCTTCCTCTAAATTTCTCGTTTGGATTGGTTTTTGACAGTTCGCATTAAAAAAAAACTTAATAATGCAATCATCGATTCTTCTGATTCGAAAAATTTTTCCAAAAAAAAAAATGTTTCTGCCTATTCAGAACTTTAGTGCTTTTGCCAAGTTATCGTGAGGGCTGAAAAAAATGTTTCAATAATTAATGAAAAAAGTTTTGTGAAGAAGTTAAACATTTTACCTAATTAATATTAGAGAGAAATCAAAAACAAATCAAGATCTCATATATTTTTAGAATTTTTTAAAACTTTAATCAATTTGTTTTATATCGGTAAATGTTACTGTATAAGAATAACGCAATTCTGATGTGGATCGATTTGCCATCACCTAAAATACTCGTAGTTCATGATTGACCAACACACCGGGACAAAACAAAAAATATTATATAGTAAGAAGTACAACATCTTGAACTTTGCTATACGATAAAGCATTTCTGATAAAGCTGCTTCTTACTTGAAAAAACTTTGTTTTAAAATATTTTTTCTAAAGAAGGAATACATTTTCATGTCTCGAGGTATGGTATAAGGTTCGAATTTAAGCCCTTTGTTTCTTCGGAAAATTTTCCCAGAATTTTGTGTAGATTACGTTTTAATTAATTGATTTTTGAAAAATCGATCGACCCGCCCTAATGTACATATATTTTCATCTAATGGCTTTTTCTTTTTTAAAATTCTAAAATTAAGGAAACTTGTTTGAGTGAGAATTCTTAAGGCCATACAGCCTCTTAAATAATATGGATGAATTGCGTTTTTTAGTTTAAAAATTAAAAGGAACATGTCCATGGTCTCATTTTAAAGCAAAGTTAAGGTACCCTCTGTTATTTATTTTGGCGAATCTTTATATTTTTAGAATATTTTACAATCCAAATATTCGTTTTTGTGTCTTTCTGAAAAAGAGGAACTCAAATCAAACTATTCTACGAAAAAAAGCTATCAAAAATTATTTATGCAAGTCTTTGAAAAAAAAAATCCAATTTTGCCACTTATGCTAACTTCATGCCAAGTTTTGATTATACATGAGGCCGTAAACAACTAAGAATCAAAAATAAAGATAAAAACTTGACAAGCAATGCAGCAAATTACAAACGTTAAATTACAAAAATACTAAATATGTCTAATTTGTTTCTATTTCATCTATAGTGATGGATATCAACGGACACAATTTATCTATTGAAAGAAACGCTCAGTGAACAAATACTTCCACGTAATTCACGTAAAATTTTCTTTTATACGACTTAAGAAACCTGCACCTTTTTTGTGGGCTTATGAGAAGTCTAAGAAGCGGTATTCAAACAATTAAAAATTAAAATTAAAAGCAAAGCTAAGTTAGATTTATGGCCATTTAAACCATTTATCTGAGTTTTTTTCTACACACAGCAAAAAATTGGTTGGAAAATGGTTGGGCCAATTAAAAATAATTTACCTAAATTAGTTTTCAGTTCACGTTATCAATTTTCTATTAATCCAAAAAACAATCCATGTTCATTACCATAAGGGTATAATTTTAATAAGAATATGATTCTGACAGTTCTTAAATTGATTGCATTCACCGAGCGTATGCTTTTGTCATGACTAATTAACTGATTGATTAACACAACCGAATAAAATATAATGAATTGGATTTTACCATCAACTTTTGGTGTTGCTAACTAAAAATTTTCGTTCTTTATTAAGTTTAAAATAAACACTTTCTATCAGTTGCTGCAACTAACCAGAGACTGAGTTAACTATCATAGTTTATAGCAGCAAATAAAAAATTAACTTTTGTGACTTTCAAAGATATGTTTTATGATTTGTGAATTATCATATGGTTCCTGAAAGTCTGTGCATAAAATAACAGGTTTGCGGGTGTTCAAAATGTGTGGTTGAAGAAATGCATATAGACATGCTTCAACACCAGGAAATAAATTTCAATTAAAATAAACTTCTGACAAAATACCAAATAAAAATTTTCTTAAATTGTGTATTTTTATTTGCGTTTATTGCTTATTTTTATTTTAGCAAGGAAAGCCAATTTTTATTTCACAGGTACCAATAATAATATGGTTTAAGTTATATTACCTGTATTCTCGGTAGCAAGAACAACTTTTATTTCAAATTCCACACTGTAAACCAATTTTTGCTGTTGTTGCAACTATTGGGTTAAAGGTTATAATTAGAATATAGTGATATCACAAGAAAATTGCAGTCGTTATACCAGGAATTCTATGATTATTGGTGCAACCGCCAAAATTCAATTGGCAACAAATTCGGTTGTCTCAAAGAATCTGTTCTAAGAATCGATTTATTTATACAGGGTGGGCCAAAAGAAACGAAGGGGTGTAAAAGTTTAATAGCTTTTTTGTTTATTAATTTTTATTTATTTTTTCTTTTAGATTATATAGACAACACTTGGAGAATTTATAATGGAGAGGTTCACAACTGAACAGAGAACCAGAACAATAGAATTTTATTATTTAGACCAGAGATCAATTATTTTAACACAAAGAGCATATCGTCGACATTTTAACGTCAGAATTTCGCCCTCTGAAGCGATGATTCGTTGCTTAGTTAATCGTCGTCACCAACACGGCAGCGTTACAGATTTGCCTCGAACCGGTAGACCACGTTTAAGTCGCACTGCGGAAAATATTGAACGAATACAGCAAAGTGTTAACGAAGCACCAGAAACATCTGGCAGAAGGCGTTCTGCTCAGCTAGAAATGTCTCGTACGTCACTACGGCGCATTTTAAAAAAAGATTTACAGTTATACCCATATAAGGTGCAATTGGTCCAAGAATTAAAACCCCCAGATCATCGGTAACGTCTAAATTTTGCAGTTAAATTTCAAGAGTTGGCCAGAAATGAAATCAACTTTATTGAAAATTTGATTATGAGTGATGAAGCTCATTTTCATTTGAATGGCTTTGTTAATAAGCAGAACTGTAGGTTCTGGGGTTCTCAAAATCCAAGAGCCATTCATCAATGCCAATTTCACCCCATCAGGTGTACAGTATGGTGTGGGATCACATCTGAAAATGTCATTGGGCCCTACTTCTTCGAGAATGAAGATGGAAGTGCTGTAACCGTAAATGGAGAGCGGTATCGGTTTATGATAGAAAATTTTTTAAGTCCTGCTCTTGAAAACAGACCTGGTATGTGGTTTCAGCAGGACGGAGCCACTGCCCATACTGCCCGAGACAAAATGGCACTTTTAAGTCAAATTTTTGGAGAGCGAATAATTTCTCGAAATTCGGAAATTATTTGGCCAGCGCGATCGTCAGATTTGACAGCACCCGGCTATTTTCTTTAGGGTTTTTTGAAGGAACGATTGTATGTGAACAAGCCAGAGACAATCCTTGAACTCAAAGCAAACATTGTTGCAGAAATTCGAACGCTACAGCCACAAGTTTTGAAAGATGTTATGGAAAATGCTCTAAAAAGAGCCCAGCAGTGCGAAGCTGAAACCGGTGGTCATTTAAGAGACATCATTTTTCATACTTAGTGTAAAAAAATTTCCATTTTGTATATTATATAATCTGAAAGAAAAAATAAAAAAAAGTTAATAAACAAAAAAGTTATTAAACTTTTACACCCCTTGGTTTCTTTTGGCCCACCCTGTATTTAGAAAATTATACGTACTATTCTTGGCTTGTAATTTTCCTTTTGTGTATTATTGTTTAAAAAATAATTGAAACACTTACACAAAATTTTCATGAACACTTTAAACATCTAGAGAATGATACGAGTATAGAAGTTGAAATGGTTTCCTAGAAATCGCGCTTAGCTATTGTATCGTACACACATTAGATAAGAAAACAGATAATAAGTGTAATAAAATGCTCATTTGGTTGATGCTTAATTTTTTTAGGAATATTATCATGTTCTTTTTGCAGATGTTAAGGAAAGCTGTCTCAAAATTTTAAACAAAGAAAATATGTATTCGTAATAATAAGACTGCACAGAAAATACATGACATGTTTTTATTTTAAGAAATATGTTTTTAAGACTTACTTAAAGTTTTGGTAGTGTACATGGTGGAAATAAATCCATTTTTATTTTTATTAAAGTTAAGTTCAAGAGAAGAAGAGGAAACTACAATGACTCCCCTGTTCATTTTATTATTCTTGCTTCCATAAACTTAAAAATTGTTCGACAAACATTGCTATGTGTGAACCTGAAATGTTTCCAAACGAAAGGTAGCATGAACAGAAAATATTGCAAAACCACTTTCGTTATCTAGTTGAAATTTTTAAATGACTGTTTTATGTATGTATCTAATTGAAAGAAGCTGTGGTTAATTTTGTAGTCGTCATAATCATATGCGCCCTATTGGAATATAATAAAATTCTGCATAGTAGCGAAAGAACTCTAACGTAAGTTAAAATATAAAAAATTTATATAAGCCTATTGCAGATATAACCTCGTAACGTTGTTGAAATCGTCACCTTACTGTTTGTTCAGATTCGGCATACAAATAATATTTAGTGAAGGCTGAAGCAAAGTTTAATACAAAGTAGAGAAGGATGTACTACAAATCAAACCTCGTTGCCAAGCTAATATTATCATAATCCCATGTTCCCATGTTCCCATAAAAACAATATTGGGAGTAGTGGAATATTTTCTTTTTCGTTCGTAATTTCAGCTTTAAATTACTTACATTCGTGTCAACCTGAATGGGCTATAAGATAATTTATTTAATATTTGCCGGTATTTAATAAGACTTAACTTCACAAAATTGTCAATGTTGCACGTTCCGTCATAGTGCGATATTATGTAAACTATTTATTCATTAAGAATTTTTTAAGCTATTGCATAGCTTTTATCGCAGGCTTTGAGTTAAATTGAATTAAGAAATTCCGCAACGAAAATAAAAACGTAAGACTATTTTTGTTTGAATCGCCCAGTGTATGTTAACCCCTAAAGTATGCTATTGATTTCATTAACATACAGTATTGCTAGAACAGATTTTTAAATGTAGGAAAACACAATGTGGCGTACTTAAAGGTAATGGGTGTTTTTTATTGAGGTATAGAACTTTAGGTTGGCATCACTTTCTTAACTGGTGGCCATTTTGTCAGCTGTTAAGTGATTAATATTTAGTTTGGTTTGCCATTTCATCGTAAACAGGTTGACAAAAGAACAATGCTTGCAAATCGTGCAAATTTATTTCGAAAATAATGGTTCAGTTCGCGAAGTTTACCGCAAGCTCCGTCCATTTTATGGTCGACATAATCGTCCATCAGAGCAATTAATTCGGTTAACCATGGATCGTTTTCGCACTACGTTTACTCTATGTGATAATACGCATCCGCAGAGACGTCGAACAGCTCGCACCGAAGAAACAATTGCCGCTGTAGAGCAAAGTGTTGAAGAGGACCCGAATGAATCGATTCGCCACCGTGCACAGCAATTGGAGCTTTGTCCATCAACTTTATGGAAGATTTTGCGCAAAGATCTTGGCTTGCGACCTTACAAGATCCAGCTTGTGCAAGAATTAAAGCCGCGAGACCATGCAATGCGTCGTGATTTTGGTGTATGGGCCGAAAATGAGATTGATCTCGATGCTGATTTTCATCACAAAATTTTGTTCAGTGATGAGGCTCATTTTTGGTTGAATGGCTACGTCAACAAGCAAAATTGCCGCATTTGGAGTGAAGAGTATCCACATGAGACCCTTGAGACGCCATTACATCCACAAAAACTGACTGTTTGGTGTGCTCTATGGGCTGGTGGAGTCATTGGGCCATACTTCTTCCGAAATAATGCTGGAGAGTCAGTTACC